>CANTUV010000031.1:68035000-73035000 GCA_947685225.1 Garcia nutans | reverse complement strand
GTACGTGTTTGCCATTTTCTTTAATATATATTCATAGAAGCAAAATTTCTATATTGTAATAAAATTGAAATAATTACATTTATTAAATTAAAAGAAGTTAAAAATTTCCAATGGAATTGAAACGGCAGCTAGGTTCAGCCTAATAACCTTCAATTTCTTTTTGTTGTGCAATTGAACTGCAGGCCTTTAAATATTAGAGCTCTATATTTTCCCCATTATTCTGTGTAGAAACAGTAACTTATTATTTTCTTGAATTCCTCTTTTTATAATTGTTTTCAACTCAATTTTGTGGATGAATGACATATACAGATGAAGAAGTTTACTCAATCCAGGAAGAGCAAGAGGAAAGTGATAGTGGTGGTGCAAGCTTCACAAGTTCCTCTGTATGGAGGGCTACCGCTTCTTGCGAATGTGAGAGAGCATATTGATAAAGTTGCTGTGCCTCTAAATCTTACCTTTACTATGAGATCAAGAACTTACATTTTGGGAAGATTGGTGCAATCCAAATTTTATAAGCGTATCAGATGTCCTGTTACTTTACATGGAAACAAACTTGGCAAGCCCCTCAATTTGACAGCTTCGTGTGTTTACTACTGAATGATATACTTGTATTCTGGGGTTAGACGACTGGCGATGATTTTCAATTTTGCAATTACAGTTTTGCAAAAAAATGTATTTCCTTGTCCATTGTCTTACTCATGTCAAATGCTAAGGTTCATAGAAGCTGCTAATCGAGTGTTTTGCAAGATTAATTTTGCAGATTGATGCAGAACAATATTTACTGCTGCTTATTTGAAATGTAAATCTTATTTTTGTTTGTCTCCGGTATTCTGGAAAGAAAACCTTGTATATGTGGTTGCTGCTTATGCTAGTTTTTGCCGGCTTTTTTTGCGGACAATCTTGGAACTTGGTACGAATTCAAACTTGGTTAGGAAAATTAGGTTTTACTTTCTTTTGTATCTTTGCAAAAAATAAATAAATAAATAAATAAAACAAAAAAAAAAACATTTGACTTTTTTGTATGATGCAGATGAAAGCTAAAAATTTTAACAGCATATATCATATTGGATAAATGTTTCTTTGCTAATATATATAGATTGAAATTTTATCCTTGGTACAAGCAAATTTCATATTTTTTAATTGTGAATAAATAATCTTCTATTGACATGACATTTTGAAATGGAACAATCAATGTTCATGCTCTGGTTTTAAACATTAATTTCTCATATATGCATGTTATTGTGATTGTGACAATGAGATGCTAGTTATTTGCCTTATAGTCAATTATTAGTTATATATATGGACATTATATTTTTCATGGGATAAGGTCCAAATATACCCTGTAAGTATAAAGAATATCGCACCTAGACAAAATTTGTTTGATCCATTAAGCTCCTTTTTCTGTTGAAAACCCAACAACATATAGGCTCTTACCGTGAAAGAAGTTTATTTGTCCGTTAACTAGTGTCTATGTGACTTTGTAGGACCCATCTATTTGTACTGCAGCTCTCATTGATACATTGCTCTCCAAATCTCTAAATGGATTAGTTTGATTGAAATCAAATTAAATCAAACTAATCCATTCATCTAGCAATTTAGAGATTCAATCAAAGAATGAGGACTGAGATTTTATTATTAAAAAATATATTTTTAAATAATAAAAGATACAATCAAAAATTAAAAATTAAAAAAAGATTAAATCCAAGAATCATCTTCATCACTGAGGATATCAAGCTACACTCGCTAGTCGTTTCTAAGCGTAAACCCTTCACATGTCGCCAGTCCTCGTTACCAGGCCACATTCACTGCCATCTCTAAGCACAAGTCTAAGGAGACAACAAACCAACACGGATTTTACCTAGCATGTTGTGAGTGAGAATTTTTACCCCCACTCCATATGGAATGGTTATTCTGACTTTGGCACTGTTAGGCTTAGGGCTTTAGAGAACACGAGCCTAAATCCGAAGAAAATAGAGTCGCGGGCCGAGAAGAAGAAATGGGTGGATGACTCGATTCCTAAGGAATCCCCAATCTCCTAATAGGTTTGAAAAGTTGGATACGTATAGAAAATGTGAGAATGACCTAGCATTCTGATAACGCCCGATTCATTAGAACTAGCCTCTTTTTCAGGTCTAAATATTATTAAATTCTTAAGCATTATAATATCATCCATATTACATACACATTAAAGTAAATAAATATTCATTGTATTGAAATCAAAGAAGGTTGAAACAAAGAAATAAAATAGGCACCCATACAAGATAGAAACATGTCCTTACAACTATGTTCAATATCTAAACTAAATAAAATAGGACACCCATCATTTGGTGAAAACATACCCTTTACATTAACCCTAAAACTCAAAATAAATTAAATTATATTTAACTAATAAGGTACCCAAAAAGTGAAAATATACCTTTTACATCATTGAAATCAAAATAATCAATATTAAAATAATTAATAAAATAAATTAAATCATTCAAACATTCACAATGATTAAAATATAGAATAAATTATCCATAATAAATAAAATATCAATAATTTATTTATCACAAACATAAAATAATATAATTTTAATCTTAAATAAGGCACTAAATATACAAACTTAGGGTTTTTAGGATTTTGGGATGGAATTTTAGAATTTTAGGGAAAAATTAGAATTTTTATACTTTGAAAAACAAGATTAGGGTTTTTAAATGAAAACTAGGATTTTTAAGGTTTTAGGGGTCTTTAATTTGAAAATTAGGGTTTTGGTTTGAAAATTAGGGTTTTTTTTTCTTGAAATTAGGGTTTTAGTATAAAAATTAGGATTTTCAGGTTTATGGATAAAAATTGGGATTTTAAGGTTTTGAAAGTAACATTATGGTTTTTTAGGTGAGAATTGGAGTTTTGAAAATAAAGCTAGGGTTTTTAAGGTTAAAGTATGATTTTAGGGTTTGAATATTGGAAACTAAGGTTTTTATGATATTAGGGTTTTAACACTATAATTTAAGATTTTGGTTTTTCAAAATAAGCAAGCTAGTATTTTAAGTAATTAAATAAAGGATTTAAATCAACTATTAAGTTATTATGAAACTAAAACAAATAAAAGTTGGCTATTGGAGGAAACCAAGTTGAATGAAGAACCTACTATGAATTTGAAACTAATGGATTCAAGCTACTGGACACATCAAATAATGAATTCAAGCTACTGGGCATGTGTTAATAAAATAAATATGAATTGGAATTGATGAATATAAACTAATGGACTATTGGAATTATTTGGATGAAGAATAAATATGATGAATGTTAAAATCCATCATCAAAGCTTTCTGTGTTGAATTAAAAAATGAACTAAACTTAGAATGTACCTTTGTTTGTTGATTCCTCAAAAATTATGTGTTGATCCAAGCTCTTGCTACTTCCTAACCAACCTTGATCTTGGATGAATGAAGCAAGCTTAAGACAATGGTTCCTGCCTCTTTGGTTGCTATATATTTTAATTGTGTTTTGATTTCTGTTGCTCTAAATTTTTTAGTTGCTAATCCTTTCTTTCTATATTTAATTGTCTATTTATAGGCAAAAATCCCTCAACTTTAAGCCCTAATCTTGTTAATCCGAGGGTTATTCCAAAGTCCAACCTGATTAGGAAATTAAAATAGTCAGCTAAATTCCTTTTAGAATTCGGATTCATATCGATTTGGAGCGTCCATTAACATGGAGCCAGCTCATCTCGATTTGGATATCCCAAATAGACATGAGCTATGCTCATGTCGACTTGGACCTTCCAAATCAACATGAGCATAGGCTCATGTTGACTTGGACCTAATCTAAAATTGTTAATTTTCGGGCCAAACTTTCATCACAAATTTAATTTGGGCCTATATGAGTTGGACCGGTCTAATTTCAAGCTTTTAAATTAGGTTTAGGCTCTTTAAAATTATAACTGACCAAGTTAAATTTCTTAAATTTAAACCGGCCCAAATTTAGGAGTCTACACAAGTGAAGATTTTTGCAAAAGTTTTTAGAAAATCAACAGAAAGGAGGAGGAAAGAAAAAAGAAAAGATTTTATTTAAAAAAAGATCAAAATTTTTGCAAAATTTTTTTATACCAAGTAAGTGAGGATTTCTGCAAAAGTTTTTAGAAAATCAAGAGAAAGGAGGAGGAAAGAAAAAGAAAAGATTTCACTTAAAAAAATCAAAATTTTTGCAATTTTTTTGCACCAAACAAGTGAGGATTTCTACAATTTTTTTGAGAAAATCAAGAGAGGAAAGAAAAAGAAAAGATTTTACTTCCAAAAAAAAAAAATTTCAAACCTTCTAAATTGAAATGGTTGTGAAGATATTAAATTTCAAAGGCAGTGGTCTTCTTCAATGGCTTCTTCAACGAGTGGTGGTGCTTGTGATTGTATTTGTGGATATGCTAAGGTATTGAAGGGTCCCAACTATGAAGAAGATAAAAATTTTTATTATTTTATTATTTTATCAATATTAATTTTAATTTAATTATTTTGCTATTATTTTACTTTTCTATAAATCAATAACAATTGGACATGTGTAAAGAAATAGACTCATATGTAATAATTAACGGCAAAACAAGTTGCCGTGACTCCAAGGGTGTGTTTAATTTATTTTTGACAAAAAAAGAGGTTTGATGGTCTAAGTGCGATTTTTGTTACCCTTCAGGGTTGTATTTGGACATTATCCCATTTTTCATATATTTATATATTTCATAAATTAATAAAGGCATTTATTTATCTTTAATATTCTATTAAAGGAATCAAGAGTAAAGATTAAGTCCATAAGACCACATTATTTTGCAAAGAAAATTATAATGTGGCTATAATTATGATAATCTTATTTGCATTAAAACAATGTCTTTAAATGTTTATGGTCGATGCTCTCCTCATTATTGATGATGATTAGAGCTATGGAGACTGATATATATTTTGTTCTTTCTTTTGTGAAAGGAAGTAACTGTTCTTTGAGATATATTAGATATCTGAAA
Source organism: Garcia nutans (assembly GCA_947685225.1). Lineage (NCBI taxonomy): Eukaryota > Viridiplantae > Streptophyta > Magnoliopsida > Malpighiales > Euphorbiaceae > Garcia > Garcia nutans. Next base: position 73,030,013 of record CANTUV010000031.1, on the reverse strand, counting down.
CTAATATGTAGGTGCTTGTAATGTAAACAAGTTCACTGAACTAACTCGCTTGAGAATTTCATATGGAGAGTTACTTGTATCTATGGAATACTCAAGTGATGGTTGTGTAAGTTATCCTTTGTCTTAAAGTCACTAAGCTCTCTTATCTAGAGGCTGCTATGTTTTGATTTATCTTATACATTACTCAACTCATAAGTAATAAATGGGGATAAATTGGATATAGTAGAAACTATATGATGATGCTTGTGTGGTTGAGATGAGATTCATCACCCTAGGTAAATTAGGGATGTAATATCTGAAATTTTTTAAACAGTAATTTTTTGAATTATATAGATACTTAACTGTATATAATAATGAGAGTGACTTAGATATTTGAAATAAATAAAAAAATAGGATGAATTAAGCCTTAAAAATTTAAAATTTAAATCCGGGTATGAATAAAATCAGTATTTTTGAAAAAGAATCTTAAAACGATAGAAATTTATAAAAATGCCCTTATGACCCTAGAATCGAATTTTATTGAAATGGGGATGAGAAATATAGGTAGTGAAACCTTAAATTAAATTAAATTAATTATTTTTACAGTTTCATAGAATTAAAAATCAAATCTAAAAATAATTTAAGAAAGTAGGTGTACTAAAATTTTAGTGTGAGTATCATACCTTATAAAACCCTAAACACTATATATATATATGTGTGTGTGTGTGTGTGTGTGTAACTAGAAGTTTCTGTCTTCTTCTTCCCATACCCAAAACCGACTCACGATCACCATCACCATATCTTCACTTTTCTTCTTACTTCTTCCATTAGCCTAAGTAAAAATCAAGGAATTCTTATATATAGCTCAAAATTTCTAGGAGAATTCACTAGAATAAGAGAGATCATCATCAAATATCTAAGGAAAATTTGAAAAAGAGAAAGAAAGAGTACTTTGAAAGAAGGTTAGTGCTTGTTTATTCATAATTTGTTATTCTTTTATTTTCTTTGATTTTTCATGGATTAAAGTTAATTTTACTATTTTGATTTATTTAAGTGAGTATGTATGGTTTTTAGCTTAAAAGTATGTTTAAAACAACTTTTGATTCCAAAAAGAATCAATTTAGGATTATGGCAAATTTAGGGTTTAGAGATAGTTATGGAGTTAATTTCTAAACAAATTATGTTTAAACTCATAATTGACTAAGAATATTAGTACTAGTGAAGTCTTTATGAAGAATAGAGTTTAAAGGGAAAATTTTTGAATTTTTGAAAGTGTTTCTACTTAAAGATATATCAATGTTTTTGATAAAGTGACTTAAATTTAAGTGTTTAACTAAAAATGAAAGAGCAGTGAATTGCCCGAACCATACTGATATTAAATCTAGCTTTTGGATTGAATGGCTAGCTAGAGGATGAATATTCATAGTAATAGTGGGCACCTCGTGCCATCGGTGGATAGTTTGTATCATCAGTGACAGTGAACATTCTTGCCAATAGTGAACACTTTGTATCATCAGTGGGCTATTAGCTGTATTCTTTACAGTGGATATTTATTTGCCATCAGTAACCTATTATATGAACTAATTGTTTAAAATTCAGTGTGTGCAGGCAAAGCAAGAGGAAGTTATAATTAAGAAAACAATGTTAAATGACTAAATTTACTTAAGTTTATGAAATATTGAAATTATTAATGCCATGATTATTCTATTTGTAAATAAACCTAAATTCATAATTGCTAAAGTTCAAAAGTTGCATTTCTATTTCTTTTACATATAATAGATTAAAAGTTATTTTTTTTGTTATACTTTTTGATAAATTATGAATATACAAGCACTACAAAGCTTTTGCTTAGCATGTTAGGTTTATTTCTGACGGATAGATCAAACGAAAAGAGTAGAGTCTGTAGAGTGAGATCTTAAATTTCCAGATCAACTGCATCACAGAAGGTGTTATACGAAGAGTTTTTGAATAATGTCCTTTGTTCAAGTTCATATAGAAGTGTTTGAATTTTTAAATGATGGTTGTATAATTATGGATAGTTAGAGATTATGTATACTTATTTCATGGTTGTGAGTTAAACCTATGCACATATGGTTTGGATAAGAACTTTAATAAATTATAATAGTTACATAATATGCTTATTATAAGAATATGTTGTTTGAATGTTCAGGACTTGATTAAATTTTACGTGTTTGTTGGAAAATTGAAGATATTGAGGTTTGATTGAATATTAGAATGTTGGAAAGTATTTCCTTGTACGTTGTTTTAATTAGTAGTAGTAGCTTGAAATGCACGGGTGTGGCACTTCAATTTCCAAGGTCATGTCCTTTAATTTTTCTTTTGAGTGGCAGTAGTGGATTGAATCACATGGGCGTGACACTTAAATTTCCACGGCCGTGTCCTTTGATTTTTGGTAGTACCTGATTAAACCACACGGGCGTGGCCTAATATTTGCCACAACCGTGTCCTTGGGTTTAGGCTAAAACTTAAGTTATGAAATGTATAGTGTCTAGATCTTGGTTGCTTTCTAATTCACTAAAAGGATTATTTTGGGTGTTACAAGGAAAAATGTTCCAATTGTTTTTGTTAGTATTGATCATAAAATCCTTACGCAAGGTGGAATGAAATTAGCGAATTAGATTTAAAAATTCATTCAACCAATCAATAGCTAATGATAAGAAAACTAATATAATTTAATATAACAGACATGCTCCTTACTTAAAATATTAAATCAGAACATTATTGATGAAAGGATATTAGTTATACTAAAAAACCATGCGCTGAAAGGTTAAGTCAAATCACTATTGACATTTCAAATATTTGGATAGTTTTGATATATTACTAAACAATGTTCTTGACATTCAAATATAAATTAATAAATTAATCATATTTTTTGCCAACATATTTAAAACCTAATGGGTCACACACATAAGAAATGATGTGAGAAAATAAAATGAGAAATTTAATCAAATATGACTTATTGTAAAGAAGTTCTATAACATAAGGGTAAAATTGTAATTTATAGGAACTACAATTTTAACCTAAAATATTGAGTAAGAACTTAATTGAAAATTGGCTAAAGCTTATGGGTTTAATTATAATTTATTTATTTTAAGGAAGTTAAATAAAATTAATTAATTAATTATGAACCTAGGTTTTTCTTATAAATAGGCTTCTAAAGAAAGCCTAATCAAGAGAGCCACCAAAATTTTACAGAGAGATTTTAAGAACTAGCAATCAAAGATTACTCTTACTTCTCAATACTCTAAAAATTAGTTTTATAGTTTTTCAATTGTCAATTCATATGGACAGTGTTAGAGACCAGGCAATTGGACAGTTTGTGGTTTGTGACAACCCAACCGAGAAGAGCAATTTTTGATCTACTCTTGAAGAATTAACACAAAGGTATTATTCTTATCTATTGATTATTGTCTTACTAGTTTGAATGAGATCTATGTTGGATGAAATTTATTAAATTTTATGCTTTAGCTGCGTTTATATTTTGTATAAAATCCAATAGAGGTATCAAAGTCTCTTTTCAAACGTTTATGGTGTAAATATGATTATATTCATTATTGGGTTTAATCTTGAATTAAATTTATGTGTTAAACATATCTTGATGTTTTAAAATATTTTTACAAAATCTAATTTTAAATAATTTTTTAAAGGGTTCTTTTAGGATGATGATGGTTAAATGATAGTAATATCCCTGGGTTTTCTAGGAATTTTTCAAATACCACTATTAGCCTATATTGAATAATATGATTATTTATAAATCAAAATATTTTTTAATGGCTAGTTGGATTTAAATTATTTTAATATGGTTAAGGCAATCAAAAAATTATTTGACAAAAAATTTTAAAATTAATTTAGTATTTATTCTAATCAAGTTAGACAATAAATTAAAGTAGTTTAATTTATTGTAAATTACCTTGTGAATTAATTCCTATATGGATTAGAAAATAAATTAAAATAGTTTAACTTATTATTCTTAATCCTAATATGATTAATATAAGTGGAAATAATTTATAAAATAATTTTAATAAATTCTAAAGTTGATTTTAAAATAAAACATATAATATGATTAGATATATGAATATAAGTGTTTTATTCATAAGTTTAAATTTTAAAACATCAAATTATAATTTTAAAACTTAAAATTTTATTTTAGCACATAAAATCGATAATGAATACAATGGTAATCTATAATGCCTATTATATGCTTTTAATATGATTATTATGCATGATGGATGGTTATGGGCATTAGAAAACCATTGTGATTGTGTTTTTCATGGTTAAATGGTTTAATGTAATTTAATAAATAAGGTCTCATGTCCTACCTTTTCTCCTTTTATTCTAGGTTGTAAAATTCTTTTCTCATATAATTCCCCTTAAATGTAACTCAAGGTTTCTCTTTCACATTATGTAATTGTTATATAGTTAGAATATGTAGATATGATTTTATTTTGTAAGTTAAGAAGAAAAGAAGGGATTAGAGAAATTACATGAAGTTTTGAAGATGGTGTTCAAAGAAGTTGCTATCTAGGATTTGACCATCTAATTCCCTTTATGGCTTAAGGAAATTAGTTTAGATATGTCCATAATCATCCAATTAGAATGGCATGCTAAGGGTGCATGTTATATATGAATTATATGTGATATACTCATCGTGTAAATAATGAGGCCTAAAATTAAAAATTAAAAGAAAAACCCTTATTAAAATTTTAAGTACATGTTGAGAACATGATAAATTGCCACCCATTGTTATATCAAAAACCAGAGTTCTATTTTAATTAACTTGTTAGGCAAACCCAAGGTTAATTTCACCTGAATATGTTTAATGCTATGAAATACATGATATTTTTAAATAATGGTTCTACTAATTTACTTGATTTGGATGGGCATGCCCATGATCATATAAGATTAAGGCAAAGGTTAGTGGAAACATATATGATATGTTTAGACAAAGAGTTTTCATCTAACTGGTCTAGGAGTCACATAGAAATATGATTGATAAACTATGTTATCTACCTAATTTAATTCATTATAATTTGTTGGGTAAACCCAAGGTTATATAAATTAAATGGGATCCTAGCCTATTAGGTAATCTACTACCGGATTTCTTGAATTAATAGAAAGGGCTATTAATTTAAATAAAATAGTGCGAGACCAAATTAAAAGATTAAAAACCTTACCTTAAATTTGGTAATGCATGAAACTAATAATTGATATATCTATTTTGTAGATCATTCACCACCATGAGTAATAACCTATCCTTACGTAGCGTACTTAATGCTAATAAACTCATTGGAATAAACTTTCTAGGCTGGTATCACAATTTGAGAATTGTTCTCAAATAAGAAAAGAGGTTATATGTTCTCGATCAAGATATGCCTGGTATTCCTAATGATAATGCCAATGATGGGGACAAGGATAAATACATCAGTCATATTGATGATGATGAGCAGGCTACATGTGTGATGTTAGATAGTATGACTTCTGAACTCCAAAAGCAACATGGGAATATGGAATCTCGCACTATTATCTTGCATCTAAAGGAGTTGTATGACTTTCAAGGTAGAATAGAGAGGTATGAAACCTCTAAGGAATTATTCTTCTACAAGATGGCATAAGGATCTTCAGTACATGTTCATGTTCTGAAGATGATTGGCTACATTGAGAAATTGGGCCAATTGGCTTTTTTCATGGACCATGAGTTAAGTGTACACTAGTCTTGTAGTCATTACCGTCCAATTTTTTATAGTTCATTTTGAATTTTAACATGAACAAACTAGATGTTACATTACTTAAATTGTTGAATATACTCAATACTACTGAGGGAGCCCTTAAGAGGAAAAAGCTCATGTTCTTCTAATTCAATCTTCTAAGACAAAGGTTAAAAAGTCAAAGAAGAAACAAAATAAGAAGAAGGCCCATGTAGTATTAAAGCCCACTGGAGGTGTCAAGAAAGATAAGGGCACCTGCCACCACTGTGGCAAAGAAGGCAAAGAAGCTTGCAACTACATGGAGTATCTTGCAACTGTGAAGGCAAAGAAGCTTTGTATAGCTTCTACTTTAGGTATATTTATTATTAAGAATCATCTTTCTATGTTTAATTCTAGTTCTTGGGTATTAGATATTGGATATGGATTTCACATTTGTAATAATGTGCAGGAACTAAAGAATAACAAAAAATTGAGTAAAGGAAAGGTGGACCTATGTGTGGCTAGTGGAGCAAAGGTTGTTGCAATAGTTATAGGAATTTATTATCTATCCTTGCCTTTGGGCATATTGTTAGAGCTAAATAATTGTTATTTTATTCCAATACTGTCCAAAAACATTATTTATGTTTCATACTTAGCTTTGAACAATGAATTCAAATTTATTATTGAGAATAATACTTACTGCATTTATAATAAAGGTGTTTATTATGGAACTGAAATTTATACAAATGGTTTATATAATGTTTCTAATGAAAGGCCCATACTCAATATAAACTACAAGAAGCTTAAAATGGATAATCAAAACTAATCTTATCTTTGGGATTGTAGACTTGGTCACATTAACGAAACAAAGATCACTAAGTTACATAAAGAAGGATATTTGAATCCCTTTGATTATGAATCATATGAAACTTGTGAAGCTTATTTAATGGGTAAAATAACTAAAGCACCATTTACTGGAAAAGGTGAAAGGTTAAAAGAATTATTGGGCCTATTACATACATATGTATGTGGACCAATAACTACCCAAGCCATAGAAGGATATTCATATTTCATTACATTTATTGATGACTATACTATACATAGTTATGTGTGTTTAATGAAATACAAATCTGAATATTTTGAAAAATTCAAGGAATTTAAAATTGAAGTTGAGAAACAAACTAGAAAAAGTATTAAAGTATCTCGATCCGATCGAGGTGGGGAATACTTAAGCTAAGAGTTCAGGATTATCTAACAAATAATGAGATTTTCTCACAATGGACTCCACCTAGAACACCCCAACATAATAGAGTGTGAGAAAGGAGGAATTGTACCTTATTGGATATGGTACGATCCATGATTATCCTTGCAAATTTACCTCTATCCTTTTAGGGCTATGCCTTGAAGACTGCAATTTACCTTTTTAACAAAGTTCCTTCCAAATCTGTAGATAAGACTCCATATGAGATGTGGACTAGCAAAAGGCCGATCTTATAGCATATGAAGACTTGGCTATGTGACACTTATTTGAAGCGTATGATATTTGACAAGCTAGGAGCCAAATTATATAAATGTAAGTTTGTGGGATATCCAAAAGAAACCATTGAATATTATTTCTATCACCCAAATGAGAGAAAAGTGTTTGTCTCAAAACATGCTACCTTTCTAGAAAAGGAGTTTATCCTTAAAGGAAGAAGTGGGAGGCAGGTGAAACTTAGAAAAGTTCAAGAAACATAGACTTATAGTCAAATGGAACAAGAACTAAAGGATGTCACATTAGATGTGCAGTCAGAAACACAGGCTAAACAACTACCACATAGATCTGTTAGGACGCATCATGCCCCAATGAGGTTAGACCTTCGCGTGGAGACCCATAATGACTTTTCACTCATGCTTAATGAGCCCAACAATTATGAAGAAGCAATGTTTGACATTGATTCCTCAAAATGGCTAGAAGCTATGAAATTTGAAATGGATTCCATCACTAACCAGCTATGGACCTTGGTTGATGCACATGAAGGGATAAAACCCATTAGTTGAAAGTGGGTTTTTAAAAGAAAAACTGACATGGATGGTGGTGTATAAATGTACAAAGCTAGGCTACTTACTAAAGGTTACAAATAAAGGCAAGGTGTTGACTTTAATAAAACATTTTCAACAGTAGCCATGCTTAAATCCATAAGAATTTTGCTTGCAATTGCTGCATATTATGATTATAAAATTTGACAAATGGATGTCAAAACAACATTCGTAAATGGGAATCTACTTAAGGACGTGTATATGACACAATCTGAAGGTTTTGAATCCAAGGAATTTCCTAATAAAGTATGCAAATTGTAAAAGTCCATTTATGGGCTTAAGCAAGCTTTGTTGAGTTGGAACATCCATTTTGAAGAAACAATCAAACAATTTGATTTCATTAAAAATGTAGATAAACCTTGTGTGCACAAGAAGGTGAGTGGGAGCAAAATTGTGTTTCTTATTCTATATGTTAATAATAATAGGAAACAACATACCACTACTCCAATATGTAAAGATTTGGTTATCTAAGAATTTTTCTATTAAGGATTTAGGAGAAGAAACTTATATTTTCGGAATTAAAATCTATAAAGATAGATTTAAAAGGCTGCTAGACTTATCCTAATCCACATACATTAAGAAAGTGCTAAAACGATTTAACATGGAGGAATACAAGGGAGGATACCTACCTATGTCACATGGAGTTCGTCTCTCCAAAAATTTATGTCCTAAGACATAAGTTGAAAGAGAAAGAATGGAAAAGGTTCCATATGCTTTTGCATAAAGATCCATGATGTATGCGATGTTATGCACTAGACCAGATGTGTCTTATGCTTTGAGCATAACAAGTAGATATCAAAGTGATCCGAGTGAAGGTTATTGGACAACCATCAAGAACATTCTTAAGTACTTGAGAAGAACTAAAGATGTTTTTTTTATCTATAGAGGGACTGATGAACTAAAAGTTCATGGATATTCAGATGCTAGTTTTTAGTCAGATATTGATGATAGCAAATCATAATCTGGATATGTTTTTACTTTGAATGATGGAGCAGTGAGTTGGAAAAGTTTCAAACAAGAAACCACAATAGATTCTATGACTGAAGGATTTAGGAGAAGCAACTTATTTTCTAGAAATTAAAATCTATAGAGATAGATCTAAAAGGCTACTAGGTTTATCCTAATCCACATGCATTGAGAAATTGCTAAAACGATTTAGCATGAAGGAATCCAAGAGAGGGTACCTACCTATGTCACATGGAGTTAGTCTCTCCAAAGATTTAGGACACAAGTTGAAAGAGAAAGAATGGAAAAGGTTCCATATACTTCTGCAATAGGATCCATAATGTACGCGAAGCTATGCACTAGACCAAATATGTCTTATGCTTTGAGCATAATAAGTAAATACCAAGGTGATCCGGGTGAAGGTCACTGGACATCCATCAAGAACATTCTTAAGTACTTGAAAAGAACTAAGGATGTTTTATGGTCTATAGAGGGACTGATGAAATAAACGTTCATAGATATTCAGATGCTAGTTTTCAATCAGATATTGATGATAACAAATCACAATCCAGATATATTTTTACTCTGAATGATGGAGTAATGAGTTGGAAAAGTTCAAAATAAGAAACAACAGTAGATTCTACGACTGAGGCTGAGTACATCCCTACATGTGAGGCGGTAAAAGAGGTAGTTTGGTTCAAGAAGTTCATCACTAAACTCGGTGTGGTTCCTAGCATTGTTGAGCTAGTAACCCTATATTGTGACAATAATGGAGCCATAACATAATAAGAGGAACTCAGGTCTCATCAAATATCCAAACATGTACTTAGATGATTTCATTTGATTAGAGAAATCATTAAAAGGAAAGATACAGAGATAAAATGATTACCCATTGATGAGAATCTTGCATATCCTCTCACTAAGGCATTGTCTCAGCAGAAACATAATTACCATATGGAAACTTAAGGGATAAGTCATATGGGTGATTGGCTTTAGTGCAAGTGGGAGATTGTTAGTTATTTTTCCTATAGCCAATTATTGGCCATATATATGAAAATTATATTTTCATGTATTTATATATTTTATAAATTAATAAAAGCATTTATTTATCTTTAATAGTCTATTAAAAGAATCTAGAGTAAAGATAAAGTCCATGAGGCCATATTGTTTTGTAAAGGAAATTATAATATGGTTATAATTATGAGATTCTTATTTTCATCAAAATAATGTCTCTAAATATTCCTGGTAGATGCTTTCCTCATTATGGACAATGATTAGAGCTATTAAGACTGGTACGTATTATGTTCTTTCCTTTATGAAAGGAAGCAATTGTTCTCATAAGCTGAGATATATTGTGTATATGGAACTAAGCTGATATATCTCAAGTGAGTCATAAGCTGATAATTCCATATGGAGAGTTACCTGTGTCTATGGAATACTCAAGTGATGGTTGCGTAAGTGATCCTTTGACTTAAAGTCACTAAGCTATCGTATATAGGGCCTGCTATATTTTGATTCATTTTACACATTGCTCAGTTCATGGATAATAAACGGGGATGAAAGTAGAAACTATATGAAGATGCTTGTGTGGTTGAGATGGGATTCATCACCCTAGGTAAATTACGAAAAATGTTCTAATTGTTTTCGTTAGTAATGATCATAAAATCACAAGGTGGAATGAAATTAGCAAATTGGATTTGAAATTTCATTCAAGCAATCAATAGCTAATGGTAAGAAAACTAATATGATTTAATATAGTAGACATACAATGTAATGTTTAAAATTTTAAACAGGGAACTTTTTAATTAATATTGATAATTGATAGTGTATAGTGATAAAAGTAGTATGGATAAATACTATAAGTAGAGAATAGTGAATAGTATATCTCAAAATTTAATGAAAAAATTATTTTTATGGTTTTACAGAATTAAAAATCGAATTAGAATCAAAGAATAAGAATGAGAGTGCACCATAGCTAAGATGAAAGTGGCCATACTAGATTAAACTATATATATACATAAGTGGACATGTGTGTGTGTGTGTGTAGAACCTTCTCCTTTCTTCTTTCTCCATGATCCACGCCATCTACCACCACCATTACCATCTTCTCTACTTTATTCTTTCTTTCATCATATTAATCAAGAATCAAAGGAAATTCATCTTTTGTTACAAAATTTTAAGAGAATTAGCTAGAGTAGATTAGATTATTAACAAGTGATTAAAGAGAAAAAGAAGGATTTTGAAGAGGTATGTGCTTATATATTTTAATTTGCAAATAATTGATTTTTTATGAGTTTTAATGTTTGAATTGATTTATTTAATCATTTATAATGAATTATTTCTTGAAAGTATTGATTAAGTGGATTGATGAGTGAAAAATGAATTAAAAGAACTTTTATGTGATGAGAATGGTTCTTAATTCAACCATTATAAGAATTGGAAGATTTGATGCTGTTTTTAGCCATGAGTGATGATTGAAGGCTTGATTAATTGAAGTTTAAGTAAAGTAATTGATATGAACTCTTTTTATGTTAAAAATTTGATTTTGATACATCTTTAACTTAGATTTTCAATATGTTTGTTTAATAAAGTTAAAAGTGTAGAAAATAAAAATTTTGGGATGCCATGGGCATGGCTTATGGGTATCATGGGCGTGGTATTGAAGTCGGGACTGCCGAAGGAAGATTTACTCAGAAGACAGACCCAAAACCATTGCGACGGGTGTGGAAATTGAGCGCCACGACTGTGGGATTTAAAGTGATGCTGCTTGTTTAAAAATTTTAATGAAAAAGAGCCGTTTAAAATGCCACGGCTGTGGGGGTTGAGTTCCACGACTGTGGGGGGTCTATAATGGTATTTGGTAGCTTCATTTTGTATCCCATGGGCGTGGGGTTGAGATGCCACGACCGTGGGGTACTTAGATGATGTTTTTCGCTTATATTTTGTGATATACGAGCTTGGTATGAGGCTTGTATGTTTATATTTCTTATCCTTGTGTTGAAGATTCATGTTTATGTGTTAAAAGTATGAAAAAGAGTAATAAACTTTGGATATGTGACAAATATGTGTAATACTAAATGCTAAACAAAGTATTGTTCCATTGAAATGGTACACATAATTCAATGTTAATTCAATGTTAACTAAAATTATTGAATTGCCCAAACCATGCTGATTTTAGATCCAGCTTGGGATTAAATGGCTATCCAAAGAGAGGATATCTATAGTGATAGTGGGCACATCGTGCTATTAATGGACACATTGTGTCATCAGTGGCAGTGGACATATTTGCTATTATATATTCTTGAGATTTGGTATTAAACTTGCTATAGTGACCCATTATCCAAACCTATAATCTGAGTTCAGTGTGTATGTGTATATTTAATGAAGTTATCTATATTGAAAATATATATGAATATGATGTTATGAATAATGAAAGAAATACAAAATAATAATATAAGTCAATTATTTAAAATCGACTTACTGTGTTATAATGTGAAAGTAATTGATAATGTATATAATAATATTTTATGTGAAAGTTCTAATGCATGAAATAGAAATATTATATTCAAAATATTGAATCAATCAATAACTTTCTAAGTGTTATAATGATTGAAAGTATATATAATTATATAAGAATGTATAGTGTAACGTGGGATTCATCACCCTAGGTAAATTACGAAAAATGTTCTAATTATTTTCGTTAGTAATGATCATAAAATCGCAAGGTGGAATGAAATTAACAAATTAGATTTGAAATTTCATTCAAGCAATCAATAGCTAATGGTAAGAAAACTAATATGATTTAATATAGCAGACACACTATGTAATGTTTAAAATTTTAAATAGAAAACTTTTTAACTAATATTGATAATTGATAGTGTACAGTGATAAAAGTAGTATGGATGAATACTATAAGTAGAGAATAATGAATAATATATCTCAAAATTTATTGATGAAATTATTTTTATGGCTTTACAGGATTAAAAATCGAATTAGAATCAAAGAATAAGAAAGAGGATGCACCATAGCTAAGACCACACTAGATTAAACTATATATATATATAAGTGGACATGTGTGTGTATATGTAGAACATTCTCCTTTCTTCTTTCTCCATCATCCACGCCATCTACCACCACCATCACCATCTTCTCTACTTTCTTCTTTCTTTTATCAAATTAATCAAGAATCAAAGAAAATTCATCTTTTGTTACAAATTTTTAAGAGAATTAGCTAGAGTAGATGTGATTATCAACAAGTGATTAAAGAGAAAAAGAAGGATTTTGAAGAGGTATGTGCTTATGTATTTTAATTTTCAAATAATTAAATTTTTATGAGTTTTAATGTTTGAATTGATTTATTGAATCATTTATAATGAAATATTTCTTGAAAGTATTGATTAAAAGGATTGATGAGTGAAAAATGAATTAAAAGAACTTCTATTGATGAGTATGGTTCTTAATTCAACCTTTATAAGAATTGGAAGGTTTGATATTATTTTTATCCATGAGTGATGATTGAAGGCTTGATTAATTGAAGTTTAAGTAAAGTATTTGATATGAACTCTTTTTATGTCAATAATTTTATTTTGATACATCTTTATTTTTATTTTATGTTTGTGTTTAATAAAGTTAAAAGTGCAAAAAATATGATTTTGGGATGCCACGGGCGTGGCTCATGTGTACCATAGGCGTTGTATTGAAGTTGGGACTATTGGAGGAAGATTTACTCCAAAGACAGACTCAAAACCAATTCCACGGGCGTGGTAACTGAGTGTCACGACTGTGGGATTTAAAGTGAGGCTGTTTATTTAAAAATTTTAATGAAACAGAGCCATTTAGAATGCCACGGCCGTGGGGGTTGAGTGCCACGACTGTGGGGGTCTACAATGGTCGTTTGTATTCCACGGGTGTGGGGTTGAGATGCCACTGCCGTGAGATACTTGGATGATATTTTTGGCTTGTATTTTATGATAAACGAGCTTGGTATGAGGCTTGTATGTTTGTATTTCTTATCCTTGTGTTGAGGATTCATATTTATGTGTTAAAAGTATAGAAAAGAGTAATAAACTTTGGATATATGACAAATATGTGTAATACTAAATGTTGAACAAAGTATTGTTCCATTGAAATAGTACACATAATTCAATGTTAACTAAAATTAATGAATTGTCCAAACAATATTGATTTTAAATCTAGCTTGGAATCGAATGGCTAACCAGAGAGAGAATATCCATAGTGATAATGGGCACATCGTGCCATTAATGGAAACATTGCGTCATTAGTGACAGTGGATATATTTGGCATTATATATTCTTGAGATTTGACATTAAAATTGCTTCAGTGACCCGTTATCCAAATCTATGATCTGAGTTCAGTATGTATGAGCATATTTAATGAAGTTATCTATATTGAAAATATATATGAATATGATGTTATGAATAATGAAAGAAATATAAAATAATAATATAAGTCAATTATTTAAAATCGACTTACTATGTTACAATGTGAAAGTGATTGATAATGTATATAATAATATTTCCAGTGAATGTTCTAATGCATGGAATAAAAATATTATGTTCAAAATATTGAATCAATCAATAACTTTCTAAGTGTTATAATGATTGAAAGTATATATAATAATATAAGATGCAAAGTGCTCTAAAGTATAATACTAAATCAAAGTGCCAAAATTATAAATTGAATAAAATTATCTTATATATGAAGCTGAAAAGTAAGTCTTATTGAAAAACAACATAAGTGTAATATGAGCAATGTTAACAAATGAGAAAGTAAGTCTTAAATGAAATAATTCAAAAAGAGAAAAGTTATAATTTTGAAAGTGTAGTATAGCATGGTGATTTTTATAAAGTTAAAATTATTATTTGTGCAAGCAAAATATTGTGTTAGTTTGTTAATGAGAATATTTAATATATTGAAATGTTTATTAAAACTGAGAATTATTACTGTATTTTCGTAAGTATTTTCTTTAATATTTAGTGACAAAATGTGTTTATACAAGAACCACTAAGCTTTGCTTAGCATATTAAATTTTTTTTGATATGCAGGTATCATATCATCAGAGTAAGTTAAGAAGTGAAAATAAAGTGTATATTGTTCTTGTAAGTTATGAAATATATATATATATATAATTTTTTTTTTGCTATTTAAGAGATTGTACAAATTTGTAAACGTAAAAGAAATATATATTTAGAGAATAAAGTTTTAGATTTTAGTGAATAATTATCAAATCTAGTAATGTATTATATATTTATTTTGGATTGACAAACTTATGATAGTTATCTGATTTATACTTAGTATTTGATTTATTGGAGATATTGGAGATTTATTTAAATGTTAGATTTATAAGTATTGTATTATACAAATTGTATTATTATTTAAAATTTTTTATTAGTAACAATTTGAAAGGAAACTTCGTCGATGAATTGATTAGATTACTGATAGTATATTGAGTAATATTCTCTGATAGCTTTATTTGATAATTGTCAGGGGATGTTACACACTCTATACTTAAATTATTAAATTAGAATATTATTGATAAAGGGATATTAGTTATACTGAGAAACCATGCTCTGAAAGGTTAAGTCAAACCACTATTGACAATTCAAATATTTGGGTAGTTTTGATATGTTGTTAGACAATGTTCTTGCTGTTTAAATATAGATTAATAAATTAATCATATTTATTGCTAATATATTTGAAACCTAATGGGTCACATACATATGAATTGAAGCGAGAAAATAAAATGAGAAGTTTAATCAATTATGACTTGATTGTAAATAAATTTTATGATATAAGGGTAAAATTATAATTTATAGGGACTACAATTTTAACCTAAAATGTTAAGAAAGAACTTAATTGAAAATTGTCTAAAGCTTATTAGGTTTAATTATTTATTTTAGGGGATTAAATAAATAAATAAATAAAATTAATTATTAACCTATGTTTTTTCTATAAATAAGCTTCTAAAGAGACCCTAATCAAGAGAGTCACCAAACGTTTATAGAGAGATTTTAAGAGCTAGCGTTCAAAGATTTCTATTACTTATCAATTCTCTAAAATTTAGTTATAGAGTTTTTTAATTGTCAATTCATATTGATACTGTTAGAGACCAAACAATTGGACAATTTGTGGCTTGCGACAATTCAAGCACGAAGAGCAATTTTTGATATACTCTTGATGAATTAACACAAATGTGTTATTCTTATCTATTGATTATAGCCTTAATAGTTTGAACGAGATCCATGTCGAATGAAATTTATTAAATTTCATGTTTCCACTACATTTTTATTTTGTATAAAACCCAACATGAGATTTAAATAGTACTATTATGGTTTAAGCTGCAAAGCGCTTATAGTTAGTCAATTGCTGCTATTTCTTATTTGATGTATGTGTTCACTGCTAAGTTCGAAGAATCAACAGTTAAGCAAGTGCCATAGATTGTCTTAAAGACTTGAGCAAGAGTTATGCTAGATGGTTACAATTTTTTGAAAAAAGCAACTTGTGGCTAGAATTTACATGCATGAAGATGTGAATTTTGTGGTAAGTTTTTCCATTGAGTTGACAATGAAATTTAATTTATACAAGATGTAAAGATTCCCCATATGAAGAAAATGTCAAAGAGTGCATTATCTGAAAGTTCTATTTTAGTTTTGATCTCATAAGTTCTGAAAATATCATCAATGAGTTCCAGCTTAATGATATTGAAGTTATTCTACGAGAGATAAATGGTATTAAAGGTATTTTCAGAGTGGTAAGGATGTGAAGAAAAAGGCTTTTTGTAAGGAACATATAACATTACTTGACGAACAAAAATAAGAAAAAGTACAGTCCACTACCCAGCACATAGGAAATACTAATTAAGCAGCAACTACTGACTGATGGCTAATGCATTCTTGAAGTAGGCGAAATAGGGAAAGGCAAAAACATGAAAAAGCAGACATATATTGCAAAATACAACCATTTTACTTATCAACTTCATTCGTAAGTGTTAAGAGAGAGGTTACACGAGAAAATTAAGGTGTTAAATATTTTTATTGTTTTTTTCTTCCTGTTATTGATTAGCTATAATATAGGGATTCTTCCCTTTATTATTCTTTCCTTCTCTTGTATAAATATCTTGTAATCAGGGATTGTTCTCTGTTGTAAACATAATAAAAAGATCATCTTCTATAGTGGATGTAGGCAAACTTTATTGTATCCATTTAATTTCTCGTCTCCTTTTATTCATTCTTTATTGTTGCTTTTATTTTTCACCACATGGTATTAGAGCGTTTTTGATGTGAATGTCACAAACTTGAATCCCTTGCATTTGCATAAATTTCTTTCTCCCGAATAGCAAGTGAATCCAAATCAATGGGTACATCAGGTAACTCTAAAAAATCTATTATCTATGAGTTTGATCCAAATACCATTATTAACTTACCTCAATTCCCTTGAATGGCTTAAATTATTATCAAGCTATAGAGCTGCATCTTTATATCTTTGTGGTAAATCAAAGTTGGCTACATCAATGGAAAAATCAAAGCTCCTGAACCTAATGATTTTGGCTATGAAGATTGGCAAGCAAATGATCAAGTTGTCATTTCATGGATCCTAAACTCAAGAGAGTCTTAAGTTATATGAAGTCTTTATATTTGCAGCAAATGTAAGAGATTTGTGGGACTCTATTAAGAGTATTTAGAGTCAACAAAATAATTTGAGTAAGATATTTGAGATAAAGAAAAATAAAGTCAAAGCAAAACAAGGAGAGAAATTCTTCGTGAAACATTTAGGCTAAATGAAATGTTTGTGGGATGAGTTATATCTTTATCACCCACCTACAATTGACCTGTCTGTTCCTCAAAAGTGAGCTGAACAGGGCAAAGTCTTTAATTTTCTTGCTAGTTTGAAACCAGAATACGAGTACTTCCAGAGTCAAATATAAATGAAACCAGAATATGAGCACTTCCAGTGTCAAATTTTAATGGGAATTGAGCTACCTCCATTCTGAAATGTTTATGTTATGCTGCAACAAGAAGAAACAAGAAGAAAGATCATGAACTTGGAGACTGAAAATGAAAATGGAAGGATTGAGAATATTGCACTCATTGCAAGTAAAGGGAAATCTTACACTATAGATCTCCAAAATGCCAGACGTAAAAATTTTGGTTTCGCTAAAGGTAAAGGTAGAGGATATGGTGGTAGAAATTGTTAGAAAGAATTGTATGAATTCATTTTTATAAACAGTATTATAAGAGTATTTATACTCATTTTACAATATGTTTATGGAAAGATAATAATAGGAAAGGAAGACTAATTGGGATTTTCTCCTTAATGTAAGATATCTTTTTGCTGGTAATTAGGGATATGATGAATTTAATTCTGATTCCCAGCTTCTGTTTCCCTCTCGATATGTAGTTCCGTGAGCCAGCATCACAGTCCCATTTTGAATCATTTCATCCACATAATACAATCCATGATGCTCAGTGCCACGTCCAATGATCTTCCCTGTCCTGATATCCTGTAAAAGACAAAAGGTAGGAGTCATTAATACAGTGCAGTTCAATTCCTTGGTCACATGACTAATGGAGAGTAATTTGTGAGACAGCGAGGGGATATATAAGCAATTATTAATCTTCAGTGTGGATGAAATTTCAACAGTTCCTGCTCCTTCTACTGTAGCCACCCCACCATTGGCAGTTTTAACATGTGTTTTAATGGGTCTTGATGGTGTTATAATATCTGTGGCTTCAAAAGTCATGGTGTCAGTGGCACCACAATCAAAAATCCAGCGACTATCTTTATTTTCTTGTTTCTGGGCAATATTTGCATAAGCAATTTTTTCTGGGTCACTTTCATATTTTTGAAAAATATCTGGGTTCTGTCTGCATTGTTTTTGAAGTTCTATGGTCTGATCGCAATTATTAAAAATATAGGGGCAATTTTTAGAAAAAATAGAACTAGAGGTGCCTTTTAATTTAGATTCAAGAAAGAAAGGGCTTGAGATAAAATTCTCAAACCCTTTACCTCTTATGTTGCTGTTCTCTTCATTTCTCTCTAGTCCAGCCGCCATCAACCCGAACACTCCTCCCTCCTCTTGCCCGTCGCCGCTGCTGGTAGCTTTTGAGTTGCCCACGGCGGCGACTGCTTTGCCACCATTCTTTGCTGCCATAGTTGCCTTGTTTCGGTGTGACTCGTTCCACCACTCGGGATACCCAATAATCTGGAAGCATTGTTCTTTTGTGTGTTTGCTCTGCCCACAGTGAGAGCACTTGAGCTTCGATTTATCGAAATGAGATGATGATCCTTCAGCCTTTGGATCTGATCGTTTCTGGCTTCGCGACACTAAACCCACTGCCTTAGTTTTCCCGATGATGTTTAAACTGCCGCCTATGCCCTGTGATGAAGAGTTTGCCGACGGACCCAAAATGTTCAGGCGAGCCACTTCCTTCCAAACGGCTGCGTAGGCGGCTTCAGCTGAGGGAAGAGGCTCCATCCGAAGCACCTCTCTTTTGATTTGGTCATATTGATGATCAATTCCATTAAGAAATTGAAAAAGCTTCTGTTCTTGCCTAATATTGTTGTAGGTTGCAATATCTGAGGCACATGTCATTGGATTCGGTTCTCTACGATCAATCTCTCCCCAAATTCCTTGCATGGTGAGCCAGAAATCCTCTAGAGTTTCAGTACCCTGTTTCATCCCATTTTCTCTAGTATGTAAATCGAACACTTGTAATTTATCTCTGCCGCTGCTGTACGTAACCACCAGAGCATTCCATAAATCTTTGGCTGTGGGATACTCTGTGAGGTTATTAGCTAACTGTGGTTCTATATTCTGAATCAACCACGAAAAAACAACCAAGTCATCTTGCTCCCATTTTTCGAATTCTGGATCTCCAAACTTTGGAGGTGAAGGAACACCAGTAATATGACTTAGTAGCTTTTTCGATTTGCCTCCAATAGCTACTTTAATCATTCGTGACCATAATGCATAATTTTGGCTATTCAATTTGATGTTGATGGTTAAATTATCTGAAATGGTTTTTTTGTGATTCTGGGTGCTAATGCCATGTTTTAACAGGTTAGCTAATCTGATAGTTAGGTCATCATCGGAGAGGTTTGAGTTATGAACACTGTCATTATCTGACATGTTCCTGGTTCTGGGTAAAAGAAGAGGTAAGGGTAGATGATGAGCTTATATTCTGAGGTCAGTTTTGGCCAAATAAACCTTGCTCTGATACCATGTTAGAAAGAATTGTATGAATTAATTTTTATAAACAGTATTACAAGAGTATTTATACTCATTTTACAATATGTTTATGGAAAGATAATAATAGGAAAGGAAGACTAATTGGGATTTTCTCCTTAATGCAGGATATCTTTTTGCTGGTAATTAGGGATATGATGAATTTAATTCTGATTCCCAGCTTCTGTTTCCTTATTCTGACAGAAATTCCATGAAGTGTGATCATTGTGATAGCATTGGACACTTTAAAGACAAATGTTGGATCCTTCACCCTCATCTCAGACCCCAAAAAGAAAAAAATAAAGATGACAAGCCTGTTACTCATGTGGCTACTACTAATACATCTGTTGAGATGCTAGCACAACAACTCATCCAACAGCTAAGCAAGTCTCTTTCTACATCTTCAAATCAGATTTTCCTGCTAAAGAAAATGGTAATATCCATGTCCTTTCCAGTTATTTGTTAGACAATCCACATGCCTTCTAATCTTCTTTCTTGAATGAAACAACTTGGATAATTGATTCAGGTACAAATGAACACCTGACTGGTAAGCTAAACTGTTTGTTAAACCTAGAAAAATAAATGATAAGCAGTCTGTTTCTACTGCTAATGATTCCTTAGTACCTATTCAAGGTATTGCAAAAGCATATTTTTTCATGAACATCAGCAGTCTGATGTTTTTTTTATATTCAATCATTCTCCTCAAATTTGCTATTAGTTAGCAAAATCACTAGATAACTAAATTGTGATGTTATTTTTTCTCCTAATTCTGCAACATTTTAGGATCAAATCACATGGAAGAAGATTGGTGAAGGAAGAAATTGGCGAGGATTTTATATTCTAAATAAGAAGGGTAAAGCACTAGCAACCAGATTACAAAAAATCAATGAATCAAATCATTGGAGGTTGGGCTATCCCCTATTTTAAACATATCAATACCCACCATTGGAATTAGATTCACATGAATGTGAGACTTGCAGATTTCTAAATTAACTAGACTTCCTTTTCAATCCTCCATAAATAACATGGAAGAACCTTTTAGTTTAATTCATTCTAATGTGCGGACATCTCCATCAGTTTCTCATGACGATTTTAAATATTGTCACTCTTATTGATCACAATTTTTGTGCAAATTGGATTTATTTATTAAAAATGAAAAGTGGGGTTTTTTCAATTTTTGAAGAGTTTGTAAAATTAATATCAAATCACTATAATGCTAAAATTAAAATTCTTAAGACTAATATTGGTAGAATAAGATAATAACAATTTTACACTCCACAACAAAATGTGATAGCTAAAAAGAAAAATAGATATTTGTCACAAGAGCCTTGATGTTTCACATGAATGTCCCAAAAATCTATTGGTCTAATATAGTTCTAACATCTTGTTATTTGATTAATCAACTTCCTAGAAAGATCTCAAATAATAAATCACCACTTGAAATTTTGGAAGGCAGAAAAATTAATTTATCTCATTTGCATGTCTTTAATTGCACATGTTTCATTCACATTATATATATAAAAATATATATAAAAGATAAATTTGATAAAGCTCTAAAAAGTGTATTTTTCTTGGCTATTCTTCAATAAAAAAAAGGGTTACAAATGCTTTAATCTTAAATAGAAAAGATGCATATTTCAAGAGATGTCTATTTCCTTGAAACTAAGCCTTTTTTTTTTCAGAAAACCTGTAAGGATGAAATAGTGGAGGAGACTTTAGAAGGTAAGTACCAAAAAAATGTCATTAATTCCCATTATAGAATTTCTTGAACCAAATAAAAATAATCACAATGAGAATGAACACAATAATGAGGCTGGTGATGAACATTGTACTCAAGGAGATGAAAGACATCAAGAAAACTTAAGTTCACTTTATGATGAAGAAATTCAAAACTATGTGGCTCAACCTGAACAACTTTTACGCAAGTCTACTTGCATCCATTATCCTTCTGTTAGATTTAAAGATTATCGTACATCTCATACATTGTCTTTTCCAATTGAAAATTATATTTCATATAAAAATATATCTCCATAACATGTTACCTTTTTTTTTTTAATCTCAATTTCAAAATATCAAACTTCATTCTCTTAATCTTAAGGGCAAACTTATCACATAATTTAACATTTACTATAAGATTAACACTCATAATTAAATTACTTAATATTCTTCAAATACTCAAATTGGCATTATCCAATAGATAATAATATTCTTAAATACATCTTTATTATTATCTAACACAATAATATAAATAATCTTTAAATAAAATCAAACAATAAGTACTAAAATATTGACCCAACATTTTTTACTCGCTGATAGAAATATAATATAGGGATTATACCAGCTTATCCTTCAAGATCTGAAATATTTATATAATAAAAAAGTGAGTCCAACCACTTAGTTAATAGATAAATATATAAAAAATGGAGAACAAATAAGGTTTACTAAGACATAATATATATATATATATATAAACATTATTTGTAGCTCAGTTTGTTAAATATAATTTAATATCAATTAATTTCATAGTTCTCAAAAAATTCAGAAATAACTCAAATCAATCATCTTTTATATACACTCAAATATAATTTTTTACTGATCCATCTTTAATCCAATGGCGCATGATTACTTACCTCACAAGCTCAAGAAGAAATAACTTTAATATACATATGCAGAATAATTACTCCGACCAAAAAGTAAATTTATGATATCATTAAATTTATATAGCATCCATCATCAAGGTATGATCATGTAGGTTTATAATAAGAGTATATATAAATCATTTATTTAGCACAATATAATCAATCAGCCTATATAAAAAACAAAACTACCATTGTTTATTCTCAATTTATAAGAAAAAAATATCATTAAAAATAAGTCATTATTTTGAATTTTTTAAATTCTTTTCTCAAAATCATATATATATATATACTTTATAAATATAATGTTACATATTTACTCACTCTCCTAAATCAGAGATTATGCTCACTTAACCAATAGAAACCCTTTGGTATTCTATAATTACTGTTGGATTTGCTCCTAATAGTATAAAAATAATATTTAATTTAATTTATAACATAAATTTTATTAATTACTGTGAAAGTATGCTATGAATATAACGTGTGGGTATAATCCTTAAATTCTAGCAAAATTTCTGTAAATCAGTATTCCTTAAAATTTCTAAGCTAAAACTTCAATGAGTATTATCTAATTTTTAAATTAATTATAATCTAAATAATATTTTAATAATTTAATATATTTTTGAATATCAAAATTTATTAAATATTATCTAAATTTAGTTTATTTATTTCAATAATTTAGTAATGAAAATTTCTAAATTTCTAAATTTTATTTTATTTTTAATTATTTATCTAATCTTTGACATAAAATACAACCTTATTCATTTTTTTATTTCATATATTTAAAATTTATTTGACTTAATTTTCAAAATAAGTTGGTGTTTATAATAATGTTTATAATAAGAATTATTAAAATAATATCACTTACTTTAATTTTTCTTATTTATCATATTTTAAAATATTCACTATAGTCATAATTAATAACATTATTTGATTAATTCTTATTGTTTAAATTAATTACTTAACTACCTTTAATTTGACTAAAATAATTTATATTAAGCTTAATTAATACTAATAATATTAATATACAATCTTATTTACTTTTTAATACTTTATTTATATTTTATTTTCTAGAAATCTCCTATATTAAAGTTATAATTTTGATAGTATAATAATAACATTATTTAAGTAGTTAAAAATAATTCTTTAATTAATTTTTTCAAATTAAATTAATTTATGTTAAATTTAATATTAAATGATGATAGTTATTTAATTACTTTTAATTTAACTATATAAGTTTCTATTTAGTTTTATAATATTAATAATAATATGCAATTTATTTACTTTATAATTCTAAATTTTAATTTCTAATAATTATCTTTAATAAAATTAATAATATTATTATTATCTACTTTAAATTTAACATTATTAATTTTATTTCTATTATAAATATTAATATTGATTTATAATAAGTTTAACATAAAATATTAAATATAGTATCAATAGTAATTATTAAAATAAAATTGAAGTAAACTTATAAGCATTAATTATAACAGTAGTAATATTGATCATAGTAAACAACAACAACAACAACAATAATAATAACTTAATAATTAATTTTATAGTTATAATATTAACTCTTTTAATTTAAATAACTAATTTTATAATCTTCAAAAATATGTTTACACTTAATTTAGTCATTTAATAATTAATTAATCCAATCTAATTTAATTAAAAATCCTTATACAAATAATAATTTAATAAAAAAAGAAATAAGTATAAAATAAATAAATAAACTATTTATTTGTTTTCTTCTAATTGACAACTTCATACCTATAGTTGTATTTATATCTAAATATCACTAATTAATTCTATAAACTATAACTAGATCCTAAATTATTAGTATAAATCAATTAGTAAAATAACTTATTCTTAATTAAATAATTAATTAGAAAATAATTATTCTGACTCAAAACAAACTAATAAATATTTACAAGTCAAATATTATATTTAATCGTACTTTATAATAATATTTTTTTATTTTAAATTTAATACATATATACTTATTATTTATTTATTTTCATTAATTTAATTTATTTTCTTTTAAATACAATTTATTAATCGCCTAATCAAAACTAAAATTTTCAAATTCATATAACTTCATAAATTTATCTAATTATTTACTTTTTAATATTATTTTAAGTTAATTATTTATTATTTCTCTTTTTTATATACATAATTTATTTTATTTTAATCATTTCTAATTAATCATAATATTTAATCCTACATTTCTAAATAAATTAAAATTTTAATTAATTTAAATAAATTTTAATTTTTTGTTATATATATGCACATTTATATATAAATTTTCAAAAACTAATCTATAATTTGCAATTAATATATCAAATCGAAGGTTAAAACAAGTGGATCTCAAAAATACTCGAGTTGCCTGAAAAAGAAGACGGAAAGTGGTCGAAAAGTTTATTGGAATATCTCGTCGGAGTTGCAATCCGACGACGCATGCGTCCCCGTCTGGTGGCCTATCACGGCGAAATTGATGGCATTCGACTTGTCTCTGGGCGGCAGTTCTTCCTGGCCAGCGCGTGTTGCCGGTCATCGGTCGGAAGGCAAAATCAACACTTTCGTTTTTCCTACTCCCTTATCTCTCATTCTTTGTTCTTTATTTCCCCTCTCTCTCTCTCTCTTCCTCTGTGTTTTCTTTCTCCGTTTTCTTTCTTCTTCTTTTTTGTTTTCTTTTAAATTTCCTTTCTGAAACCCATAATAACACACACCCACACACACCTACTCTCACATACTTGCATGTTTTTTTTCCAATTGCATTTTATTTTTTTTGTTGCACCTACATTATTATTATTATTATTATTATTATTATTATTATTATTATTATTATTATATTTTTAACACATTTTTAACCAATATTTGTTATTGTTATTATTATTATTATATATTATTATTTACAAGTTATTACATTTTTTCTCACTTAAGAAAATTCATTCCCAATTTTTCACTGCTTGTAGATGAAAACAAATGAGGATACTGAGCAAACATATATTCTTCTCTCTCCCAAGTTACTTCTTTCCTTGAATGATTATTCCATAAGACTTTCATTAAATGAATAACCTTATTCCGTAAGACTTTTTCTTCTCAAGCTAAAATCGCAACTGGTTATTCCTCATAAATCAAATCTTCTAGTAATTCTATTGGTTGTCTCTAGAGTATATGTGAATGATCACTTCTGTACTTTCTCAACATCGATACATAAAAGACATCATATATTTGAGATAATTCTGGTGGTAGTGCAAGTTTATAAGCAACATGGCCGATTTTCTCCATAATCTCATAAGGCCCAATAAACCGAGGGCTTAACTTTCCACGCTTACCAAATCGTAATACACCTTTTTATGGAGAGATTTTTAAACATACTTTATCTCCCACATCATACTCAATATCCTTCCTCTTCAAATCTGCATAACTCTTCTGTCTATCTTATGGCACTTTTAATCTGTCTTTAATCAGTTGAATTTTATTAGTAGTTATCTGAACTAATTTGGACCCACTAATTCTCTTTCTCCAACTTCATTTCAACATATTTGAGTTCTGCATTTTCTTCCATATAGTGTTTCATAAGGTGCCATACCAATACTTGAATGGAAACTTATTGTAAGCAAACTCCATCAATGTTAAATGCATATCCCGGCTTCCTTTGAATTCCATAACACAAGTTCTAAGTATATCCTCAAAGATCTGAATGGTGCACTCCGACTGACCATCAGTTTGTGGATAAAAAGAAGTGTTGAACTTCACCTTTGTGCCCAATGCATTTTACAAAATAGGCTAAAATCTGAAAGTAAAACGTGGATCCCTATCTAATACTATGGATACTGGAGCACCATGTAATCTCACAATATCCTTCACATAGATCTCTGCAAGTTTATCTAAAGAGAAATCCAACCTGATAGGCATAAAGTGAGATGATTTTGTCAATTTGTCCATGATTACCCAAACAACACCATGACCCTGCTGGGTATGAGGCAATTCAGAGACAAAGTCCATGGTAATATGCTCTCACTTCCATTCAGAAATCGAAAGAGGTTGCAGAAGTTCTGAAGGATGCTGAAGTTATGCCTTACCTTGTTGGCGCACTAAACATTTTACTATAAAATCTGCTACATCCTTTTTCATGTACTTTCACTAATAATTCTCCTTAATTGTTTGATACATTTTAGTACTACTTGGATGCATCGAGTAGGCTGAACAATGGGTTTCTTCCATTATCTCTCTTTTTAAGGTATCATCATTAGGCATATACAATCTACTACCAAGCATCAAAGTGCCATCTTCTTATATAGAATAGTTTATATGAGTACCTGCCTTTACACCATCAATGATCTTCTTCATTTCCTCAACTAAAAATTAAGCTTCTCTAATTCTTTCTACTAAGATCGGTCTAACTTTGAAAGTTGCTAATAGTGCTCTGGAATCATTCATCTTCAAATTCACTCCCAATGATCGAAGATCTAATAACAATGGAAGCCTTATAGTTTTGAAATGAAACAAACCACCATGAGATTTTCGACTTAGGGCATTAGCTACCACATTAGCCATCCTAGGGTGATACTCAATAGTGCAATCATAATTCTTTAGCAACTCAATCCATCGTCTATGTCTCAAGCTCAACTCCTTTTGAAAAAGAAGATACTTCAAACTTTTTTGGTAAGTGAATATCTAACACGTTCTCCATAAAGATAATGCCTCTAAACTTTTAAAGTAAAAACCACTACAACAAGTTCTAGATCATAATTAGGATAATTCAATTAATAATGTTCACCTAAACATTAACATTATTTGATTAATTTATTACTTAAATTAATTACTTAACTACCTTTAATTTGACCAAAATAATTTATATTAAACTTAATTAATACTAATAATATTAATATATAATCTTATTTATGTTTTAATACTTTATTTATATTTTATTTTTTATAAATGTCCTATATTAGTAATAATTTTGACAGTATGATGATAATATTATTTAGGTAGTTAAAAATAATTATTTTATTGTTTTGTTCAAATTTTAATAATTTATGTTAAATCTAATACTAAATGATGATAGTTATTTAATTACTTTTAATTTAACTATAAAAGTTTCTATTAAGTTTTATAATATTAATAATAATAATATATAATTTATTTACTTTATAAATCTATATTTTAATTTCTAATAATTATCTTTAATAAAATTATTAATAATATTATTATCTACTTAAATTTTAACATTATTAGTTTAATTTTCATTATAAATATTAATATTAATTTATAATAAGTTTAACATAAAATGTTAAATATAATATCAATAGTAATTATTAAAATAAACTTTAAGTAAACTTATAAGCATTAATTAAAATAGTAGTAATATTGACAATAGTAAATAATAATAATAATAATAATAATAATAATAATAATAATAATAATAATAATAATAATAATAATAACAACTCAATCATTAATTTCATAGTTGTAATATTAGCTCTTTTAATTTAAATAACTAATTTTATAAGCTTCAAAAATATGTTTACATTTAATTTAATCATTTAATAATTAATTAATCAAATCTAATTTAATTAAAAACTCTTATACAAATAATAATTTAATAACAAAAGAAATAAGTGTAAAATAAATAAATAAATTATTTATTTATTTTCTTCTGATTAATAACTTCATACCTATATTTATATTTATATCTAAATATCACTAATTAATTCGATAAACTATAATTAGATCTTAAATTATTAATCTAAATCAATTAGCAAAATAACTTATTCTTAGTTAAATAATTATTCTAACTAAAATCAAACTAATAAATATTTACAAATCACATATTATATTTAATCATACTTTATATTAATATTTTCATTTTAAATTTAATACATATATACTTATTATTTATTGTTTTCATTATTTTAATTTATTTTCTTTTAAATATAATTTATTAATCACCAAATCAAAACTAAATTTCCCAAATTCATATAACTTCATAAATTTATCTAATTATTATTTTTATCTAATTATTTACATATTAATATTGTTTTAAATTATATATTTATTATTTTCTCTTTTTTATATATAGAATTTATTTTATTTTTATCATTTCTAATTAATCATAATATTAAATCCTAAATTTCTAAATAAATCAAAAATTTAATTAATTAAAACTAATTTCAAACTTTTGTTATATATATATATATATATATACATTTTTATATAAATTTTCAAAACTAATCTATAATTTGCAATTAATATATCAAATCGAAGGTTAAAACGAGAGGGTCTCAAAAATACCGGAGTCGCCGGAAAAAGAAGTCAAAAAGTGGTCAGAAAATTGATTGGTAAATCTTGCCGGAGTTACGATCCGACATCATTTGTTTATCCGTTCGACGGGCGATCACAGTGAAATTGATGGGGTTCGACTTGTCTCTAGGCGACGGTTCCCTCAGGCCGGCGCATGTTACTGGTCATTGGTCTGAAGGCAAAATCAACACGGCCGTTTTTCCTCCTCCCTTCTCTCTCCTTCTCTTTTCTCTATTTCCTTTCTCTCTCTCTCTCTTCCTCTGTGTTTTCTTTCTCCGTTTTCTTTTCTTCTTTTTTTTTTCTTTTAAATTTCCTTTCTTAAACCAATAATAACACACCCACACACACCTACTTGCACATTTTTTTCTCAATTGCAATTTTTTTGTTGTACCTACTTTATTATTATTATTATTATTATTATTATTATTATTATTATTATTATATTTTAACACATTTTTAAGCAATATTTATTATTGTTATTATTATTATTATTTTATTTTATTATTATATATTGTTATTTTTTTAGAAGTTATTACACAAAAGATGTTGAACCAAATGGTTTTCTTGAAGCTAATTCTCAAACTGTTTGGAAAAAGGCTATGAGTGAGGAATTTGATGCACTTGAAAAAAAAATCATACTTGGGATATTGTCAAGTTGCTAGGAAAAAAAAATATTGGATGCAAATGAATATATAAAATTAAATATAATAGTGATGGTTCTATTGAGAGACATAAAGCTAGATTAGAAGTAAAAGGGTTTTACACTAACCTATGGGTTGAATTATAAAGAAACATTTGCTCCAGTAGCAAAAATGAATATTTTTAGAGTTCTTTATCTATATTTGTGAATCATGATTAGCAATTACATCAAATAGAAGTAAAAAAAAAAATACCTTTTTACATGGAGATTTAGAAAAAGAGGTAGATATGGATTTTTTTTCTAGACACTCAAAAAAAGAAAGTAGTTATGTTGTAGACTTAAAAAAGCTCTTTATGGCCTTAAACAATCTCCTAGAGCTTGATACTCCAAGCTTGGTAATGGCTTGCGAAGCATTGGCCTTAATAGAAGTACTACTGACTCATTCTTATTTTGTAAAAAGGAGAACATTGTATGATACTTATCCTAATATATAAGGATGATATTATAATTACAAGAAATGATGTAGAAGGAATTAAAAATTTGAACGAGACTCTTCATGATAAATTTGAAATAAAAGAACTTGAAAAGTTGAAATATTTTTTTAGGAATTGAAATTTCTCATTCAAAAAAGGGTCTCTTTATTTCACAAAGAAAATATATTTTGGATTTATTGAGAGAAATGGGAAAATTGGAGAAAACGTATAAGTACTCCTATTGTTTATAATTTCAAAGACAACATGCATAAAGGTGAATTACTTGAAGATGTTGGTCAATTTCAAAGGCTTGTTGGGAAGTTAATTTATTATCTATTACCAGGCTTGATATTACTTATGTTGTGTGATAGAGTCATATTTTGACTATTATTTTAGATAATTCTAAAAATATTTTTAATTATTTTCAATTGAATTTGATGTATTTTCTTTATTGGAGTTAGAATTTATCCTATTTTAACTTGAAATATCCAAATATAAGTTTTTGATTAAAAGTTAAGGAAAATTGAAGAAAAAAGTGCAAAAAGGCAAAGGAAGTGAAGACCCACGCCCATGGGAACTAAATAGTTGTCGTCCGATATATTATGTGATTTTCAGACTTAGACATATTTGACCTTTGAAGTTTTATTTGAGATTTTGATGATCTTAGAGCTCTAGAATGAGAAAGTATTGTTCATGAAGTTTTTAGAAGACATCTCAGGCTTTTTAGAATGGTCTTATTTGTACAAATCTGATTTTGTTTAGGCATCCAAATGTCTATGAAATTCAAAATTATGAATCCAGATCGGAATAAGATTTCTATTCAGACTAGTTTACTTCAAAAGGCCATAATTTGAACTTCTAGAGTGCAAATTGAGTGATTCAAAAGCCTAAATTCATATAAACTTCGAGAGATGCAATTATTATGAAGAGACCAATCCTAGATTTAGACTTTATCAGATAAAAAAATTACTTCAAAGTTTCTGCATAAATTTTATAACTTCCTTATTTTGTTAGGATTTATTTTCCTTTGACTAAAATCTGACTTCTTTTTTTAATAAGGACTCTTTAAACCTTTTCTAACCTTTTCCTACTTGCAAAAGAAGTTTCCTAAGCTCCTATAAATACCTTATACCTCCCTTACAACTGATACATTATATTTTAGGTTAAAAATTTTAAATTTTAGGTTAGAGTTAACTTTGAAGAAGAAAGAATTTTATGCAAGAGTAATTCAAATTCAAGAAGCTTTCTTCTTTCCAAGTTTTATCTTTCTAATTTGTTCTCTTTACTTTTATTTTAATTTCAGTTATAATTATGTCTTCAATCTTCTTCTCTTTCTTTTTGTTTTACTTTTCACTCATGAGTAACTAAAAACCTTATTAGAGTTAAACTTTTCCTATTTTATTTATCTATGGATGGAGTAATTTTTTTTAAACTTGATTCAATTAAAGTTTGCTCTTGATTATTTTGTTATCTTTGATCTTAATGCATTAATTATCTGACTAATAATTGATTGATCTAAGATATTGTGTGATAGAGTGAGAGTGAAAGCACAATACTAGTTCAAGGGCGTAACAATATTAGGTTTAAGTTTGCTAGAGATAAGGTAAACACTTAATAGATTGATGCAAATGTTACCCATAAATCTTAATGAGTTGGCTTAATTTGCTTATGATCATAAGAGTAGACACAATGTTAAGTTCAATATTAGGTTTAGTACTTGAGAGAGACTAAGTCTTAATTTAGGAGAATCTAACCAATAATTAAAAGTAGATTAAAATTAAATCAATACTTTGGGAAATCTATAGTTAATCAATAAGAATGATTTTAACCCTAATGCCAAAAATATTAGATTTAATTTTAAAAGTCAGATTAGCTTAATCATTAGTTAAATTTAGTTTTCAATTCACATCAATTTAAGATCCAAATAATAGTTAGTTTAATTGTTTAGCACTTAGAATACCTTCCTCGTGAGAATGATACTATACTCTTTACTTTATTACTTGATTATGACCTATGCACTTGTAGATAGCTTGACTAGGCCCTAACACTGTGAGTCGAATAAGTCAAGCCATATATTATCTAAGAACATCCCATATGGAAGTTGTTACTAGAATCTTTAAGTATTTAAAATCTTCACCTAGTATAGGAATCTGGATTAAGAACAATGGATATACTCAAATAAAATGATACTTTAATGCATATTGGGTAGGAAGTATAACTGATAGAAAATCAACAACAATTTTGTACTATGAATGGAGATAATCTATTCACTTGGAAGAGTAAGAAATGAAATGTGGTGGCAAGATCTAAAGATGAATATAGAGCAATGGCATCTACAACAAGTGAATTGGTTTGGTTAAAATATCTTCTTCATGACATGGATTTGGAAACATCTCTCCCATGGAAATATTTTATGACAACCAAGTTGTTGTATATATAGCTTCTAATCTAGTTGTTTCATGAAAGAAATAAACAAATTGAAGTACATTTTCACTTTCTTAGAGAAAAAGTTCAAACAAAAATTATTAGCACTTTATATATTGAAAGTGGCAAACAACTTACAGATATCTTTATAAAGGTTATAACTCTCTGGATTCTCTAGATATATATTCCCCAACTTAAGGGGAGAGTGTTGTGAGAGGTTATAGGAGAAAATTAAGGTGTTAAATATTTTTACTATTTTTTGTCTTCTTGCTATTGATTAGCTATAATATAGGGATTTTCCCCTTATTATTCTTTCCTTCTCTTGTATAAATATGTTGTAATTAGGGATTATTCTCTATGATAAACATAATAAAAAGATCATCTTTTATAATTGACGTAGACAAACGTTGTTGAACCACTTTAATTTTTTGTCTCCTTTTATCATTCTCTACTATTGTTGCTTTTATCTTTCACCATAGTATGACAACCATGTATTTTCTCCTTAACCTTTTCAAGAATCCTTTTTTTTTTTCCTTTGGATCACCTTTTAGAAAATGATTTTCCATTTTTCCATATCATATTATCTCTAATGCAATGGTGTCATCGGTCTTCATGTGATGATCAAAAAGTTTTTTAACATAAAATAGATGCCAAAGAATAATATGAGGTTAAAAGAAGAGATGAAGTTAGAGAGGACAATGATTTCAATATGAAGATTGATATCCCTTATTTTTATAGTGGTTTAGGGATGTACATTTTTTTTGGATTGGATTGCTAATATTGATAGGTTCTTTGATTACATGGAGATCCTTGTGATTAAAAAGTTGGTGGCTTGCTAATTGAGATGAGGTGTTTTGGCAAGGTGGGACAACTTGCAGAATGAAGAAAACGGAGAAGGAAAGGGTCATATTTACACCTATTATAGAATGAAGAGATTTCAAAAACAAGAATTCTAATCACCAGATTGTGAAAAATCCATATTATAGCGATACTAGAACTACTAGTAGGTAAACTAATTTGCACATTAGTATGTTGCAAATTTTATGAGGTTGCATGAGAGGATACTTGTCAAAAGATAGAGCGACGATAAGTGGAAAGGTATATAGCACTTATAATGATCGCTATAACATTGACCATAATAAGGAGGATAAGGTAGCGAATGAGCATACTATGATCGAAGGACACATAGGTTCAAAAAGCTACAAATTCTTATGCTAAATTGATGACATGAAAGTATTTTAGGCAAAGGCGAAACTAGAATATGCTTGAGGGGCTCCCCTAATGTTTTTAAAAAATATATTTATCATATATATATATATAATTATCTTTTAGACAAATAAATTTTGGCCATCTCAAGTTGTAAAGAACATGCGCTATACTACATGTGTTATTAAAAATTATAAAAAAATATATAATTTATTTAGGTTGCAATATTAGGTTTTATACTTTTAATAGTTTTTTACTTTTTAAATAAGAAAAAATATAGGCTACAAATAATGTGATAGTGTGTAACAAAATATAAGAAAAAATTATCTAAAATAAAAATAAAAGCATAAAAAATATAATTTGTTACCTATATGTCAGTTGAATAATAGTGTTTTGATTTTGAAACTGAATAATGTTGTGGAAAAAGAGAATAATAATAAAGTAGTAGCTGTGATTTTTTGTGTTTAGGATATCATAATCCTATTTGTTCTCTTTAAATGAATATAATTATTATTAATATTAAATAGGATATTCTAATTCTATTTGAACTCTCCAAATAAAAAACAGAAATTAGGTTATATTAATGAAAGAATTAAAAAACCAAAAGAAAATGCAGCTGACTATGATACCTAGTTTGGTAACATTGTTATAGAGGTATCATGGATCTTGAATTCTCTAACCAAGGATATGCATGATTCCTTTCTCTATGTGCAATCAGCGAAGGAGTTGTGGGAGAAATTAGAGAAAAGATTTGCAGAATATAGTGGACCTCAGGAATATCATATTAGAAGAGAAATTGCTTCTTTAACTCAAGGTAACATGACACTTTCAATGTACTTTACAAAACTCTGTAAGTTATGGGATGAATTAGGAAGTGTTGTGCCAGTTCCATAATGCAATTGTAGAAAATGTGAATGCCAAATTTTTAATCAAATTGTGAAATTGACTAGTAGTATAAGAATAATTCAATTCCTCATGGGATTGAATGACACTTATGATAATGTGAAGAATCAAATTATGATGACAGAACCTATGCCTGGCCTAGTTAAGGTGTATTCTTAAATTCTTAATGTGCAGAAACAGAGGATGATATGTAGCAGTGTTTTGGAATCTAATCATATGTCTACTATTTTGATGGCTAATTTCAATTATGTGAGAAACAATTCTAAGTTTAGGCCAGGTTATCGGAAGAAAGAATCTTTACAATATGATAGTAAGCATTGCAACTAACCGAGATGGACACATCAAGTATACTTGTTTCAAGCTACATGGGCACCCTGATTGATACAAAAAGATTTGAAAGAAAAGAGAAGAAACATATGGGATTAGGGTTAAGGTTAATTTTGCTGATTTTTCTTTGGATGAAGAATTAATACCTACTGAGGAGTCACAAGTGACAACACACTGGTTTTTATGAAGGATATCCTTTAAGAACTGATTAAGCTTCTTAAAGGAAAAGGAGCCTCAGATCGGAGTTTTACTGGTTTTCTACAGGATTTTACATGTATAATTCCAAATTTACAATCTAGTATGAATGATAGACCAAGTTCATGTTGGATTATTGACTCTAGTACAAGCAATCACATTTGCTCTATCAAGCTTTTTGTTGACATCCTGGCTATGGTTGATCATAAACATATTGTTCATCTACCAGATGGTACTATGTTATCAATAGAAATGGCAGGAAGAATAGTTATTAATCAGAATGTCATCATAGAAGAACTATTCTATGTTTTAGAATTCAGGTACAATCTATTGTCGATTAGCAAACTAGCTACTACCAACAACATTATTTTCACCTTTTATGCTTCTTTCTGTCTCCTACAGGACCCCAAGATTAAGAAGACTATTATTTTTGGCAAAGCTATTGGAAACTTATATTTTTTAGATCAACTAACTTTCCTTTCTAGCACAATTGATCATTAATTAATGGCCTCACAATCTCTTTTTTGTTCTGTTACTGATGCTTTTGTAAATAACACAGTTGCTTCTACTATTTGACATTAAAGATTAGGTCATCCATCATCTCTTGTACTTGACAGGGTGGCTTTGTTAAATAAAGAAGATTCTACCTTGTTGAATAAAACAGCTTGTGACATATGTGCTAAATCCAAGCAGACTAGGTTATCATTCCTACTAAGTTATAATCATAGTCAAATCCTTTTTGAGGTATTGCGTATTGATATTAGTGTTTCTGATGCTAAGTATTTCTTAACTATTGTTGATGATATATGCAGATCAACATGGAATTTCATGATGTAGTCTGAGGATCAAGCTACTGTTTTATTACTTAGTTTTTTTAAAGATGTTGCATACTCAATTCAATACTATTGCCAAGTGTATTAGGACTAAAAATGGTAGGGAGTTCCTAAGTAATTCTTGGTAGACTTCTATTCAAGACTTTGGCATTTTACACTAAAGAACTTTTGTGTATACACCACAAAAGAATGGTCGGGCAAAAAGGAAACATAGGCATTTGGTACAAGTGGCTAGAGCTCTTTTATTTTAGGCATCTTTGCCTATTTAGTTTTGGGGTGAATTAATCTTATATGCTACTTACCTACTAAACAAGCTGCCTACTGCTACCCTTAAATGGAAGACTCCTTATGAAGTCTTATTTAATACTAAGCTAGATCTTTCTTCTCTAAAGGTGTTTGGTTGTCTATAATATTCTACTAGTACTAGACCTTTAAAAGATAAATTTGCACCATGAGTTGCTAGATGCATTTTTTTTTGGGTTTTGTCCCTTATCTAAAGGGTTGTAAGATCTATGATTTGGAAAACTTGGAGTTCCTAGTTTCTAGAGACGTTATCTTCCATGAATTTCATTTTCCCTATTCTAATTAGCCTATTTCCGAAACATCTATCTTACCAGTTATGCCTACTGACTCTTTTGATTTTACCTTACCTTCTACTCCTAGAACTCAACAAATAAATGCTTAACAAGATACACAAATGCAACATGTAATAGAACCACAAACAATTCCTAGTTCTACAACACTCACAACACAATAAGCACAAATGCAAAACATAACAAAACCATATCCCAAAGTATTCAACCCTTCCCTCATAGTTAATCTAAATACTCAACTAGAATTTTCTGTTTCATTCAACCCTCCATCGCTCTGTTTAAGTTCCAAAAACAAAAAACCTCCTTCTTGGTTCCAAGACTTTGTCACTAACAAAACTTCATCATTACAATTTACTTCTCCCCACATTCTAAATACTTTTCCTTTTAATCATGTTGACCTGGGTTTAGGTCAATCTTGATTTTCTTTTAATCATGTTGAAGTATCGGCATAAGAAGCAACCTCTCACTGCTATTTAAAGTCATGCAACCGCGATATTCATATAGCCATTGAAGGGCTTTAATGACTAGTTGGTGAACCAATAAGAAGATTCCATATGTTAAGTAGCTGTCAGAGATATGAATTGTGTGACCGTATAAACAGTCTGGCATAGAAATCCAAGAAGATTTTATGGCTGTCGGAGTTGGACTTTTCTATCCAATTGTCCAATGGGTAGAATTTTTTTGAAGCCTATAAATACCACCTCAAACAAATCTTATAGCAAGAGACTATGTACCAATATTATCCAAACTCTTGCAATTTGTTTTTCTTAAGTTTCCATCTTTTATGTCTTTATGAAAGGTTGAGTGTTGGCCATTAAAACATCATAGTAAGGTTAGGTGTGAGCCATAAACACTTGTTGGGTTTGAGAGTTAGTTTAGAAAAACTCTTGTAAGGAGTTTGAGTGTTAGCCTTAGAAAAATACTTGTAAAGTTGGGTATGAACTTATGAAAACACTAAGTTCGTTGTGAGCTTGTGAAAATACCAAGTTGGGAGTGAACTTACAAAACTCAAAGAATAGTGAAATACCCAATTGAGGTTGGGGAGTGGATATAGGGATTGTCGCTCGAACCACTATAAATCTTTTGTGTTTATTCTTCTCCACTCTACTCTTTCTCTTGCTTTAATTTTGCTTTCAATTTTCAATTTACCATCACTTCTTCAATTAACCAATTTATCCCCTCTTGGTTGCCATCTTGGGACAACAATTGGTATAGAGCTAAACATTCACATTCAAGCTTCATTGCATGATTGAAGATCAAGGATGGCCAATGAATGGGAAAATGGTCTCAAACCGCTTTTTGAAGTCTTTGACTACTCTCTTTGGAAGTATAAGATGAAGTACTATCTTGATAGTGGTCTTTTAAACTGGTGGACCTTTGTTGAAAAGAGTGGAAGCCTCCTATAAGAGCGGTTGATTGCGTGGAAGAAGAGATTTCAAGAGAAGAGTGGAATGAAGAACAAATAAGAAGCAATAGGAGAGACAAAAAGGTTGCTTATATTCTAAAAAGCTCAGTACCAAGGGAAGAATGTGGAAGAGTTCTTGGATGCCCAAATGCATTTAGCATTTGGAAGACCTTAGAAAATTACCAGGAAGGCTCCAATCAAGTAAAATCCATGAAGGTCCAAATGCTTGTATATGAGTATGAGCTATTCCAAATGATGTCCTTTGAATATGTGATGGAGATGGCCAACCAACTTCTTGCCATTGTCAACAATTTAAAGAAATTTGGCAAAATGTACTCTTTGGAAGACATCAATTACAAAATCCTTAGAGCTCTTTCAAGGAAGGACTTTGAATCTAAGGTAGCATCCATTGAGGAAGTACATGATTTAAGCAAGCTTCCAATGAATGTCCTCATTGAAAAGCTACTCACACATGAGATGGAAATGGAGATGCAAGAAGTGTAAAAAGAGAAGAAGGTGATGTAAGCTCTCAAAGCGTCCACTAGAGAGAAATATGAAAATGAGAGTACAAGTGACTCTTCTACTGGAGATGAGGATGAGGAGTTGCTAATCCTCATAAGAAAAGAGATTATAAGAAGAAGAAAGAAAGAGAAACCTCTTTCCACATCCAAATGCAACTCCCACTCCTACAAGAAGAAGACATGGAGGAAAGTCAAGAAGAAGAATTTCAAAGCTTCAAGTGATGAAAGCTCCTCAAACAATGATGATGATGATGAAGATGAGAAGTACATTCATCTTGCCCTAGTAGCTTTGGAGGATCCTCCAATTAACAAGGAAAAATGGCATAGAGATGGAGAAGGATAAGCAATCCATCAAACCAAGCTCAATTATACTAAGAGTAAAGCTTCGAAGTCTTGACGCAAGAAGAAACCTCCCACCACTATTTAAAGTCCTGCGACCACGAGATTCATATAGTCATTAGAGGGCTTCAACGGCTAGTTGGTGATCCAATAAGAAGATATCATGTGTCAAGTAGCTATCAGAGATATGAATTGCG
Source organism: Garcia nutans (assembly GCA_947685225.1). Lineage (NCBI taxonomy): Eukaryota > Viridiplantae > Streptophyta > Magnoliopsida > Malpighiales > Euphorbiaceae > Garcia > Garcia nutans. The sequence continues at coordinate 72,991,056 of CANTUV010000031.1, read as the reverse complement.
CGACTGCACAAACAGTCTGGCACATAAATCTAAGAAGATTTTATGGTTGTTGGAGTTGAACTTTTCTATCCACTTCACCAATGGGTAGAATTTTTTTGAGGCCTATAAATAACACCACAAACAAGTCTTATAGCAAGAGATTGTGTATTAATGTTATTCAAACTCTTGCAATTTGTTTTTCTTAAGTTTTCATCTTTTATCTCTTTATGAAAGATTGAGTGTTAGCCATTAAAACACCATTGTAAGGTTAGGTGTGAACCATAAACACTTGTTGGATTTGAGAGTTAGCCTAGGAAAACACTTGTAAGGGTTTTGAGTGTTAGTCTTAGGAAAACACTTGTAAATTTGGGTGCAAGCTTATGAAAATACAAAGTTTGGTGTGGGCTTGTGAAAACACCAAGTTGGGAGTGAACTTACAAAACTCCAAGAATAGTGAAAAATCCAATTGAGGTTGGGGGGTGGATGTAGGGATTGTTGCCTGAACCACTATAAATCTTTTGTGTTTGTTCTTCTCTATTCTACTCCTTCTTTTGCTTTGATTTTGCTTTCAATTTTCAATTTACCTCACTTATTCAATTAACCAATTCACCATTCCTTTTAGTTGCCATCTTGGGACAACAAATCACAATTCCTCTGCTCTTTTAACTGACCATATAGCCTTCTTAACAAATGTAGCATATGTTGTTGAACCAGCCTCTTTTACTCAGGCTAGCCAATATGAAGAGTGGTGACAAGCCATGGCTTCTAAAATTGAAGTACTAAAGAATAACAACACCTGGATTCTTACTTCTTTGCCTTCTAGTAAAGTGGTTATTAGCTGTCATTGGGTGTTTCGGTTGAAATTTAATCTTGATGGGTCAGTGAATAGACATAAAGCTAGGTTGGTTGCGGAAGGGTATCGTCAGATGGCTGGGCTTGATTACAATGACAACTTCTTGCTTATTGCTAAGGTTGTTACTATGAGAGTTTTTCTCTCCATTGTTGCTGTGAAGGGTTGGTCCTTGCACCAAGTCGATGTGAACAATGCATTTCTTCATGGGTTTCTCTATGAAGAAGTCTATATGCAGCCACCACCAGGGTATTCTCGAGCTCAGACGGGTTTGGTCTATAAACTGGAGAGATCGCTATATGGCCTTAAGCAGGCATCGAAGAAGTGGAATAGTGAACTCACTGTGTTATTGCTAGGATTAGGGTTTTGACAATCAATCAATGAACACTGTCTTTTCACTCTCTTAAAGGATGAGATTTGTCTAGTTGTTCTGGTATATGTTAATGATCTTTTCATCACTGGCAGCTTTGACTTTAAGATTATTAAGCTCAAACAACCGCTGGATGTTAAATTTACCATTAAGGATTTGGGCGAGGCAAGATATTTTTTGGGTTTAGAGCTTTTTCATACAAAAGAAGGCATTTTGTTAATAAGAGGAAATATGTGCTTGATATGCTTAATGATTCTGGATTTTTGGGGTTAAAACTTAAGAGCACTCTTCTTCCTAAAGGCATTCAATTGTTCTCTATTGACTCACCTCTTCTCACTGATCCTTAGCCTTACCGGAGCTAAGTGGGCAGAGTATTGTATCAGGGCTTTACTTGGCCTGATATTTCATTTAGTGTCCAATAATTAAGTCAACCTATGCAAAGCACATGTGAGATTCATTTAAGTGTTGCACATCATATCTTATGCTTTCTTAAGCAACATCCTTCTCTTAGGCTTTTCTTTCCAGCAACATATGATTTAAAGCTTACTGCTTATTGCGACTTTGACTGGGCTTCCTGCCCTGAGACTAGACGGTCGATCACTAGCTTTTGTATTTTTCTTGGTGAAGCTCCGGTCTCATGGAAAACCAAAAAGTAAGCAACAATTAATCGAAGCTCTACTGAAGCAGAGTGCTGCTTCATTGCTATAACAGTCTATGAATTACAATGGTTGATATTTTTGCTTCATGATTTTCATCTTCAACCAATCTTACCTGTTTCTTTGCACTGCGATAACAGAGCTCCTATTCACATAACTTTCAATCCGGTGTTCCATGAATGAACCAAACATATTGGCATTGATTGTCATTTGTTTCGTGCAAAATTAAAGGAAGGCTTGATTTCTCCAATTCATGTTAGTTCTTCATCTCAGACCGTAGACAAATAAGTATAAAAGTCAAAGGTGGTTACATTTGTTTAGCTTCTAGTTTACTCTATGCACTTGTATATAAGTAGCTTTCCGTAACTAATACATCAATTAGAATTCTCTAGCATTTCTTCTATTGCTTCTTGATTTGATCATACATCCATTTTTTCTTAACAATGGTGCATAATTATATTTTTTGAGATTAATATAACTTTCGGTTTTTGATACATTATCTTCACTTTAAAATTTTAATAAAAGTCCATTACACCAAAAAAAGAAAAAAAAAAGAAGAAAGGCAAGAGGGGTGTCCATTGAGATAAATACGAGGATTATTATTTTGTTGTTTTGATTAATGGTCCTATTTAAATTATTGAATTTGGGCAAAGGGTTTTGTTTCTGAACTTGATCCACTGCCATTTAAGTAGTTGTATTTGAATATTATTACCATATAGAGTTAATTTTTCAATCATTATTGTGGGATATTATAGGGATCACTGGCATTTGATAAATCATAATAGTCCAAAAATTCCCTTTCAATATATTAGTAATAACTCAATAGTTCCACGTTTACATTTAGTACAATAGGTGAGGGATCGATCAAACTATAATAATATCCTTCATTTTGAAGATTTCTGATATACATTAATATGCATCACTAATGCAATTAGGGTTTGATTTTCAATAATAATATTTACAAGAATTCCTTGGAAAAAAAGAACTAGGGCTTGAAAAAGTTGGTTTTTAATCCTTTTGTAGCTAAATTCCACACTGCAACCGTTACTAATGAAACACTGGTAACCAAACCTAAGCAACCAAGCCCTAAATTAAGACACCACATTATGCCATTTTTGTGGGGTTTCTTAATTGAAATCCACATGAAACAAGGATAAACAAATGTTAGAGGCAATGTCATTCCTCCAATTAAAGCTCCAAGGCTTGGCAAAAATGGAAAAGCAATTGCCACAGAGAATGCTAATCCTCCAAAGAAGAGGCGCAAACTTGTCCGAACCCAGAGCGAGCATTGCCTATTTTGGATGCTTATATACCTCTGCTCCAAATTGTCAAATACAGGCATAGCATAGATTTGAAATGAACTCAAGCAATTTACCACTACTAGCATGTATATTAGACCCTTGATGTATTTGGAGGCTTTTTCGCTGTAAAATTGCAAAATTATGCTAAAATTTTCAAATTTTGTTGGTATCTGCCATAAATTAAAGCAAATTAATTGTTAGCATATGCAAAAGTTAGTAGCCGTTAATTAATCATACAAAATGAGTAGTGTAATTTAATTACTTTGTTTCCATCTGTCCCAAATCCGACTATTGCTAGAGGAAATAAGCATATTGCTATGATAAGATATGATATAAGCACTCCTCTCCACATTGTCTTACTTGATGGATGCTTTGAATTTGAAGGTAATGTTCCCTGAATCAATTTAATTATTATAATTAATTATTATAATAATTAAAAAATTAAATTAAGAAAAAAGGCAATTTTTAAAAAAAAAATATATAAAAGTAAAAGCAATTAAGAAGTGATAATTTACCTGTATTTCAAGCACAAGATTGTGACCTCTAAAGGAAAGAGCAATAATTCCAAGTGCATTAATAATATCAGTAATTTTGTGCAGATGAGAATTGGGTGTTTGCAATGGGACATTAGACGCATCATTAGAGATAGTGGATATCCAAATCAGAGTACAATATCCAACGGCTGTGATTGCACCAATCAGAGAGATCCCAGCGATGGAATTCAAGTTAGGACGTTGAGCCAACACTATAGCCAAGCAAGTGAACAACAAGAACCACTCTGTCCCAGTCAATGGTGTTGCACATTTTTCACATATTGTATCAAAGAAAAGCTCCATTGTTTTCCCTCCTGTGTTTATTAGTATCACACATGTCCCCCCTGATAGATACATTACTGGGAATATTCCCACTAATTTTCCCACCTTTGGACCTATTAATATCAAATATTAGAGCCTTTTTTTTAACATATTTTTTACAATTCAGTTCAATAAATGCGTAAATATTTTTTTATTATTCAATGATTACTTATATGTTCTTATTAAATGAAATTTATATATGAGTAGCAAGCTAAATCTTATAATAAAACTTTATTATTTCAAAATGATCAAATATTTAAAAAAATTTTGAACATTTCATATAAAATTGTGATGAAGATTTCACTTAATTAATATTAAAACTGAACTACTGAAAATATGATCCCTTTCCCGATTTCTAATTAATATTTTGAACATAGTGTGTTTTTAACACCAGCTTAAATAATAAAAATAAATTTTAATTGTTTAACTAATATTTATATTATATATATGCTGAAGATGAAAGAAGTATTCTAAAAGTAACACATCATAATTTTTTTTTAAATAATGCTATCTCATTTTTTTTAAATAAATGACTCTTAACCATTCTAATAAATTAATTTTTTGAGAAATAATTATAAATAAATAAATTAATTTATAATAATAATTAATTTATATATTTTTAGAAATTTAAAGAAATTAAATAATATAATAAAATATATGATGTGATATTTTTAATAAATTAATTATATATTAATAGTTAATTTAATACTTAATTATTTAATTAATAATTAATTTATATCTTTTTATAAATTTTAAAATTTAAATAATGAAAAATATGACTTTAATTTTTTTAACAAATTAATTATACATTAAAAATTTATGTAATAATAATAATATTAATAAGAATTTTAATATTAATTATGATTATAAATCATCTTACTCATATTTTCTTTTTATTTAAAAAAATTTACTTGAATTTTATTTTATAAAATTCATGATATTTTTGAAGCAAAAAAATTATGTAAATTTTATTTTTGATTAGTAAAAATATCAAGTTATAAAATAAAAAATTTATATTATTTATCTATATTATTTTAATAAAATTATCATAAACATTAAGGTAAATATATTATTTTATATTTTATAATAGAATTTATTGTTAATTTATATATAAATTATTTATTTATTTATTATATATATTTATATTTTATTATTTTTATTCCCTCGCATCCCACGGGTAAAAGATTCGTTGACAAAGAAAGAAAGAAAACTAACCAAAGGCAGAGATAGCAAGTTGAAGAAATCTGCTGCAGCGTGCTCCAGGAACCACTTCGTGAAGCTGAACCAGAATCCATGTGGTATAGAGTTGCCAACTAAATGCAACCCAGAAACATATAATTCCCCATGACCTGCACCATTATACCTCATTAGTTTTTCCTCATATTATTAATATTATATTTATTTTATTAATTTAATTTCAGACTTAATTAGCTTGAAAAATACTTATAAATTATATTATTATTTATTTTATTTAACACTTAATTTTTTTTATTAATTTTTATCAAATACTGGGTAGATTTGAATTTAATTTCTTTTATAAAAATAAAATAATTCTTTATATTTAGGTTAAATTTTGGTAAAAAGAGTTTTGTTATTTTTATAGTTTTATCTTACTCGATTTTGAAATTATGATTTATAAAAAAAAGATATTGTTTTTTTTTATATATAAATTAAAGATCATTAGTTAACATAGTAGAACAGTGAATGCAAAAGAAAAGAAAGAAAGAATTAAAGAAATATACCATCCAAGAGTAGAAAAGGCTAAAGGAAGTAAAAGAGCTTGAAATCCAATTCCTGAAGAAACCAAATGAAATACAGAATTATAAATATTTCCATTTCTTGATTCTGTGATAGGAAGCCAAGTTTCTTGGCCATCGCCTTCTGTATTCATCGGTGTCTCTCTCACAGATCCGCCGCCTGCGATGGTGATGAGTTGCAGTTGGAGGGGCTTTGGTGTAGAGATGGGGCTTTGGTTGTGAAGAGGCAACTCATCACTACAGTGTAATTCTCCCATGCCTTAATATTCAAGAAAATGAATATGTGTTGTTGTGTTGAGAGCTCTCTCTAGCAAACATCTTAAAGAAGAAGAAGAAGAAGAAGAAAAGATGATGTCGCACAAGGTGATGTCAACAACTTGACGTTATGATTTCGTCCTAAGAAATCTTACTTAAATCTCTAATTTCAGAGATAGTCAGCGCTACACCTGTAATTTATTATTATTATTATTATTTTTTTTGGAAACATTTGATCCTCCACTATTTGTCTGCCTATCCACACAACCGAAATCTTTAATTTTACAAAGTATGAAGATTATAACATGAAAAAAAAACTCACTTTTATTTAATAAAAATTTATAATAAACAAATAAAATTCAATTTCTTTTTTCTAATTGATCATATAGGTGTGTTCTCGAATTTTAAATTTGTTTTCTCCTCCACTATGAATTATTTTCAAATTTCCAATTATTTCGTCTAATATAAATTTTCTTACTACTTTAAATTTTTTTCATTAAGTTTATAAATTTATAAGAATCAATAACACTTAAAAATATATAAATTTATTAATTATTATTTGCAAAACTATTAAAACATTCCACATTAATTACCTATATATATATATTAAATAATTAATATAAAAATAAATTTCAATTTTGCCTTTAACTTTAACTTTGATAATTATCAAACATAAAAATTAGTTGATAAAAAAAACTATTTTAGTTTAATTAGATATCTCAAATTTAAGTATTTGAGTATGTAATTATATTAAAATTTGATATAAAGAGTTTTATTACATTTGTAATCTTACTCGGCTTAGACTTTAAAACGATGATTCACAAAAAAAAAATTATTTCACTTTGTTTTTTAAAATGTTATAAAAGAGCAAAAACAACAAGAACTTACGGTTTGGCAGGTAACTAAAATTGTTATTATTAAAAGAAGATTTGTAAAAATAGTAAATAAAAAAGATTTATCATGAATTGAAAATTTGAGTTTCTTTTTCGTATTTTTTTTTGTAAATTTATTTGAATTTGAAGGATTATACTATCTTTAATATTTGAAATGAATTTTTTTCTTCTAGCCATGGGTCATTGGATTAATATATGTTGGATGATTATAAAAAAATTATTACAAATTTGTATTAATGTACATATTGGATGATTATTTATATGATTACAAATTTATTATTGTTTAGTATTTTTTATGAATTAGCTTACTGTTTTATATGAAATTAAATGAATTATTGTTAGTTCCATTTTAAAAAATAAAAAATAAATTATTGTTAGTATTTTGAGCTTATGAGTTTCAATGCTGTTAGTTGTATTTTTATTTAAAAAAAAAAAAAAGCTTATTAGTTGTTTATGGATCCAGTTTCTAATTTTCTTAATTTTCTCACAAGTTTAGGCAGACTAATAAAATTAAGTCTAGTATGCCTCACGATGCGGAAATATAATTTTTTTATTATGTTATAAAAATTTTATTATATATATAATATTATATATTTATATTTTTATAATTTATTAAATATATTATATTTTATCTTCATATGATAATTATTTTAGTCATTAAATTTTAAATTTAATATATTCAATAATTATTAGTATAATTTTAGAAAATAAAATTAAAATGTGATTTTATTTTTTATCTTTATATATTAATAGTTTCATATAATAAATTATAATACATAAATAATATATAAATAGATAAATAACTATAACACATGGCATTTTTGTATTATATAAATATTACATAATAATCTACTTTTTATTTATTTTTAATTTTGGCCAATAAATTTCTTAAATATAAGATATTTTATTTTTATATATTAATAATTTATTAAATATGTGACCTTTTATTTTTAAATATATTAATAGTTTCAATTAAAAATTTATTAAATATATAATATTTTATCTTTATATATTAATAATTTTAGTTAAAATATTTATTAATAATTTATTTAATTTATTAAATATATGACATTGAATTTTTATATATTGATATTTTTAATTATTAAATTTATATTAATAATTGATGAAATATATGAGCTTTTTATTTTTATATATTAATAATTCTAAATATTAATACTTTATTAAATACATTACTTTTATCTTCATAAATTAATAATTTAAGTTAAAAATATTATTAATATTTTATTAAATATATGATCTTTTATATTTATATATTGATAAGTTTTTTTTACTAAACATAATAAATACTATTTATTTTTACATTATGCATATATATATATATATATATATATATAATTTTCTTTAACTTATTCATACATATACACATACATGTATACCTGCGCACACACAAGTCTAAATTAAATATAGAGTAAAAATTTCAAAGATCATATATTTTATTGTTTAGTTTTTTAAAATTTTAAAATATATAAGTTAATTATTATTATAAATAAATTATTTATTTTATAATTAATTTATTATGAATGTTAAGAGTTTTATATTTTTAACTTTTAAAATTTTTAAAAAATATAAATATATTATTAACTTATATTAATATATAATTAATTTATAGAAGATTAAAATTCATAAGTATAATTTATTAATTATTAAATTTTAAATTTTAAAAAAATTATTCAAATTAAAAATGAAAAAAATATATATTAGGAATGTCAAAAATTATATATTATATATATAATTATATATATATTAGGAATTTCAAAAATAATTATATATTTTATTATTTAATTTATTTAAATTTCTAAAATATATAAATTAATTATTATTAAATTAATTATTTAATTTATAATTAATTTATATATTTTTAACCTTTAAAATTTATTAAAAAATAAATATATTATTAAATTATAGTAATGTGCAATTAATTTATATTTTATAAACAATCATATATTTTATTATTTAATTTTTTAATTCTTAAAATTATATAAATTATTCAATATTATAAATAAATAGATTTATTAATTTATAATTAATTTTTTAAGAAAGTTAAAAGTATTTTAAAATTTCAAATTTCTTAAAAATATATAAATTAATTAATAATATTTTATTATATTAATGTATAATTAATTTTTAAAAAATTAAAATTCATAAATATAATTTATTTAATTAATTTTATGAAATTATATTGATGTAAAGTTTTTTATTAGAAAATTAATAGTCACAAATATAATAATATTAAGTTTATATTTTATATAAATTATTAAAATTAAGTAAAAATTAATTAAAATGAGAGATTATTATTTTAAAAAATTAATGATATGTTACACTTTTAAGACTTTTTATATCCTTGGCTTTTATATATATATAATATAGGTATGATTATAATTAATAAATAAACTAACCAAAGAATGTTTTTGCTTGAAAATATATTTAGTCTAAAATCAATAAAATTAATGTATTGGAGGGAGGCAGGCTGTGTTCAATAATACAATTTACCATTTAAATTTAAAATTTTCAATATTTAATTATTTTAAATTATTTGATAATTTTAATGATTATTTTAAAAGTCTCAATTAAACAAAAAAAATTATCTAAAATAATAAATCAAACTAAAAATTTATACTGAATAAAGTAAGTGATTTTACTTTAAAATATTTTTATAGCTCAAAAATTACATTATTTATATTATTGAGTATTTAAATTTAACATATAAATTCCAGCAACCATTTTTCAATTTTACCAATCGCCTAACTTAATAAAAATAAAACATAATACCAGATAAATTATATCATCATAACGGTAGTTTTCAATCACGAGTTGCTTCTTCAAATATTACTCTGAATCCAAATTACAATTAAAGAAATGAATCTAAATTTAAAAATAAATTATTTTTTCAATTAAATCATTTTATTATTTTATATAATATAATATTTTCTTAAAAAATCATACTTTTGGTTAATTTATATTTTATTAAAATTATTTTTTCTAATGAGTTTAATGGCATACTTTTCGTATGCGATTTATAATATTCATTAATAATATTTAAATGTTGCCTCCAAAAATAAAATTTAATAAGACATTTTCTCATTAACATGATGGAGTAGTTTAATTACTTAATACCTGACCTTTTTTCTCTATATCATATAAAAAATTGCTATATTTCTAATATTTTAAATGAAAAAAAGTTGTTAGTTAAAATACTAATTCATGGAAACATTAAAATTTATTAAGTAAATCAGAAATAAAACAATTTAAGTTGACTATGACTTTAAAACAACGACTTAAAAAGTAGTATATGATAGATTGTGTATAAGGAGACTGTTAGGTATTTTATTTGGAAAAAAAAAGCATATTTGTTCTTATGCAAAATTACAAATTAATTAACATTTCATGGTAGGTGAGTATAATTAACTAATTATTTTTTTTAATAAAAAAAGAAAGTTTCTATTTCAATATTATAAATTATTAAGTGGTAAAAATGAGAAAAAGAATAAGCCCATATTTTTCATGCGATTCTTTTTGGCAGTCCAAAAGTGACAACTTGATTTTTGATAAAAATAATAATAATAAAAATGAAGAACAAATCAGAAGTTTTTTTTTAGTCGTAGCTCATTTGGAAGTCTTTTATTTATTTATTAAAATTCATCTTCTTCCATTTGACTTTACTGTTTTCATGTTCTTCACTTTAATTTTGACAGAAATTATTGATTAATATAGTTTTTCATTCATTTTAATCTTATATTACATAAATTGCATTTATTTAGACTTCTATTTATTTTCTAATTTCATTATTTTTATTTAACACAAAATAATATTTTGTGTTATAAATATTAAGAAAATAAATAGAAAAAGAAAGATAAGATAATTTTTTTTATTGTGAATTATCTCTCGTACGTTATCCATAATGGTTGTATATAGTGATGCAAACAGATTTTAGATAAGAATAAAAAATTACAACTATTATGAAATTAATCTTAATCTAAATAGGATAAAGTTAATTATAATTTTGATAAGATAAGATTAATCTGATTATCATTCACATATTTTCTAACATTTTTTCTTGGATAATTACCCCTATGAATATGAATCATTAAAATCTTGCTAAAAAAATTTAGTGGGATAAAAACTTAGCGAAAGAAAAAGAGTACAATATTCATAAGTAACTTCCCCTCAAACTATATTCAACCAAAATATTTTAAATGAATGCATTGCAACATTGTGTATATGTCTTTTGAAGACTGATGACGACAGTGCCTTTATAAAAAAATTTGTTGGATTGTCACTTGAACGAATTTTGCAAATTCATTTCGTCATGAGTTCATGAATATAAAAGAATATTGTTGATATATATTTAGCATTATCACCTTTAATATGATCTCCCTTGATTTGTGCAACATAAGTTGCATTATCTTTATATAATATTGTTGTTTTGTTGCTTTCAACAAGTGAACCATAAGCCCTTTTAATATATTTGATTATAGTTTTCAACCATACACATTCACAACTAGCTTCATGAATGACTAATAACTCTAAATGAATTGATTAAGTAGCAATGATTGTTTGCTTCATAAATCGATATGAAATAACAATATTATTACATATTAAGACATAATTCATATCAGATGTGCCACATAGATAACATATAACATGTTTCACTTCATTTCAATGCCTTCAATTAATAAAACTAACCCTTGCAAATAAATTAACTACAAAACTAATATATGATCTTGTATTACTAGCAAGATATAAAATCATCCATACTACAATGAGATATGATACTTCATGACTAATAATCTCTTCATTACATTAAGAGAACGAATAATCATTGAAATGTTTAATGGATAAGATTTATCTATATAAAATTATTTCAAGATTTTTTGATATATGATGCTTGATGGATAAAAACTCTATTTGACAGATACTCAACTTGAAATCCAAGATAAAATTTTATTCTTCTAAGATTTTTTATTTCAAATTAATTTTTTAAACAATCTACATTAATTGAGATTTCTTCTGGAGTTTTCACTATATTTAAATTATTAACATAAACTGCAACTATAACAAATTCTAAATTTATCTTGTAGATAAAAACACATGGACAAATGAAAATTAGTTTCATATCCAATTTCTTTTAAATATTTCAATAGACATTTATACCATATCCGCCTAGATTGCTTTAGCTTATATCATGATCTTTAGAGCTCAATATAATATATTTGTTAAGGTATTATATGCTTCAGGCATCTTGATGCTTCATACATTTTGAAGTCTTCAGGGATTTTCATATATATATATATATCATTATCTAATGAACCATATACGTAAATTGTTACAACATCCATCAAATATATGTTAGGCCCTACAAAGGTTGCAAAACATATCAAAAATATAAAAATAATAGTATCTATGACAGAAAAATATGTCTCATCATAATCTATACAAGGTCTTTATGAGAATTCTTATGCTATAAGTTTTGCCTTGTATTTTATAATTTCATTTAACTTATTTCTCTTATGAGCCATATGAGTAAGTTATCATAATATAACGTCGATCACTTCAGAGGCTGCCAAACTAATTTTAAAAGTAATTGCATTCATAATAGCAAAAATGTATTCCTTTCATCATCATGTTTGATTCATTTTTTTTATATACAATATCCCATGCGTTTGACATCTTCTAGTGCCTGGATAACTGGTTCAAATATTATATGTTTAGTAAATGAATCTAGCTCAGCCTAGATTACTTCTTTTCATTTTGGCTAATCACTTCGACGTCGAAATTTTAAAATATTTTTGGGGTTAAGCATATTTGAATAATTTCAGTAGCAACTATATATAAATATATTATCAACAATAATTTCACTCATTTCTCATATATTTCTAGGTTTTAATGATATCTCAAAAATTTTTAGTACGAGAACAACTTATGGGATTACTTATCTAGAAATATGCAGCTGTTGATTTATGTTGCTTTTAACCTCTTCGGGAGTATCCTTTTGAAATTATTTATTTTTCCTTCTTTTAGAGAATAATATTTTGAATCAAGTGGTCCTCCAGTCTTTAGGAGTATATTAGACTCATTGGCTGCCATACTAATCATATGTCTTATAGAAACAATCAATCGAACAAGAGTATTAACAGCGGGAACATGTGATTTAGACACCTTCTGGGTATTTGTAAAGATATATGGTAACTGATTTACAACATTCTACATATGAATTTATTTTTGAATTTTCAGTTCACAAGGATATGTGTGTATATCAAGATTGGACAAAGTTGGTGTATTCCAACTAATCTCTTATGCTTTTGCCCCTTCACTTTTAACTTCTTCCTAATGGTGAAAAAACTAACTCATTAAAAATCTTGCTATAGAAAATTTATCATTAAAGGTCCCATAACATCTAATATAGATTATCAAAACCTATATATATATATATATATCAATATAATATTGATAATCTATTTTATTTCTCGAAGGGGATGCAATAAGAACATATGCACTACAACACGAAATTTCAATATCATAAATTTTAAATAAGATATATTATGTTAGATAAACACAAGTTATATAAGAGCACCATTCTGGCCTTGCTCTCGAAATGTGATTTAAAGCCTCGGCACTGTCAAGTTATTGATCTTTGGAATTTGATAGGCGAGACTTGTATAAAACAAAGTCGCGACGCTGTAAGACCCGAAAATGATAGGGGTAAATTTTCTTGATTCCTTTTTCGACAAATTCCTAATACCATTTGAAACAGAGTTCTGAAAGTTAGGTATATATGGGAAAAACTTAGATGAAAATCCTTATTATTCACATATGCCCGATTCAAAGAATCGGCCTCCTCTATGATTCATGTATTAATGAAGATTAATCAAGATAATGGACGGGGATCAGCATATATAAAAGAAGTAACAAACGGAATAAACATATACATATCATGATGTACATGATGCATGGTGTGTACATAAAATTCCTTTGAGCACCCACCGAGGTAGAAACTTGCTTTTTATAATAATTGATCTACAAAGAGAAATAATCATATTACATGGCTTTACAAATCTTATACATTTTTCTTAAAGAGAATTACATAACTTTACAAATCCTATACATTGTTCTAAAGAGAAAATTACATAATTTCTTACATACAATGAATCTAGGAAAAGAAAAGCATGAATGTATGTTGGATGAGTGCTTGATGAATGTATTATCTACAATAATAATAATTAGATGACAAAGGATAAAAGTAAAAGAAGAATATGAGTTCTGATAAGACTGTCAAACTTGATAATTATGATATTATCAAATTCAATAATGACCTGCAAAATCAATCAACTGGATAAAATGAATTTACACAGAATCAAGTGAGCATATCGAATTTCATATTATTTAGATTATTGAGTTCGAGAATCTCTTCGTATAGAGATAACCTACAAGATTTGTTAGCTGAATAAAATGGATATATAAACAATTAAATGAGAAAGCCAAATTTGATATTCAAGAAATGTCAAGTTCGTTAATAGTTATAAGGCAGAAACATAAAGAAATTTAAAGTAGCAGCAAATATGCATATGTAGATGAGCATCATAATCGAATTTGATAATTACTGAATTAACAAATTCGAGAATATCCTGCAGAAGAGATTAGCTGATAACAACACAATGCTCATACTAAGAGTATATAGATGATTATAGAATTCTATACTCATAGAAATATCAAATTCGACAACCATCGGCCATCTTTAGTAGAAGTGACCTATATTTGCAAATTTAGCACATAATCTATATCTATACACGTGACAAGATCATAAACAAATCAGTGATGGCAGATATATATGTATGGGAGCTCAACAATTGATTTCAATAATTGTGGAGCAACCTGTAAAAAAATAAGTTTATTGGAAGATAGTCTAACATATATATTGAGCTTTGAATCAAAATATCGAATTTGATATTAAAGTGAATTTTGAATTCGATAATCATTCGCCATTTCTAGCATAAACAATATGTACCTACATATTTTTTAAGCAAAATGTCTTAAAAGTCATTTTCTAATTTTGAAGTTCCAGTCCTTAGTCCAGTAAAGTTATATATAGTCCTTTTGAACTAGTTTCATCATTTATAGGTCACATATTCAAAGATTTGACCTGGAGTTAGTAGATCTTTGGTCTTGAATGAGTTTTTTTTTTTGTTCTTTTAGAGCTTAATGATTCTGCTTACGAATGAGATGTGTAAGTGGGATAAAATGATGCAATATAAATGTAGATCATGACATTAAATGGTGTAGATTTAAGAATTAACAATAGAAACTTAAGAAACTTACTGCCAATGGATGAAAATCTTAGGTAACTTTCTAGTGTTGCAGAATCTTCTTAACTCTTGCTTTGAATGATTGAACTTTACTGGAATAGTCTCCTTTTATAGATGGAATACAAGATAAAAAAAAAGTGAGAAACTACTAAAAAGAAAACTTTGCATCTACCAACCCAAAAAAAAGAAGAAAAGGTCCCCTTCAAGAGAACTAGAAACCCCCTTTTATAGGCGAGAGGTGAGATCTATATAGTGAAATTATCGAGTTCGGAGGTATACAATTGCCAAATTTGATAATTGTCAGAATCAACGAATTTGTTCTTTAGCTATCTACTCGATATTCCTTGATAATTATAGAGTTCAATAATATTATTATCGTATTCTACAATAACTCTCAGAGTGATAAATTTTAGTGTCTACAAGTTATAAAATAAAAAACTTGTGATGTACAAATAGTCAAATACAAATTAAATATGCAATATAAATAATAACATGTACCTAAGCTGATATAAGAAGTTTTGATTTCATAAGCATAAGAATAATAATTGATCATAAAATCTTAATAAATAATGATTTAGCTAAATATTGAGTATAAACATATACAATAAAATGTCCAATGTTAATATAATTATAAAATACTTTTCAAGTGAACTTATATATAATATCGAGATAAATTGTTTTGATAGGATAATTATGAAGCAAAATTATAAATTGACAGCAAATAAATATATGATCATCAAGTTAAAGCATCAATTAAAATCATAAAGTATCTAAATATGTCACAAGATGGATGGATAGGGACACAAATATTTTTATGTATTCTTTGTAAAAATTCAAGAGACTCCAAATGTAATTTAGACGGTGAAGGTCTCACAATTAATTTACTTTGAGTGCAAAAAGCACAAATTAAAGTAATCATCAGACAAAAGAATTTTTTAGTTTTTTAGTGGATGTCCATTTGTATTCTTAACAATACATCACATTATATTTTAATGTAGATTACCAAGATGATCATGTCAAAGTATAAAAATTTTGGGATCTATACACTTTCTGTGCACATAATACATCTCAAGTATCTTTATTTTTGTATAGTATAATTTAGTTGATAAACTTGAAAAATTTTCTAATATGAATTTCTGATTCAAATTTGTATAGGTGATACATAAAAATTTAATATCTCTCTCACTTTATTTTAATAGAATATTTATTACGATGTACTCCTTAAAATTTAGTAGATTTTTTCGGGATCTACTAGAATAAAATACATCATCAATATATAACTTTGTTCAAATTCAGAATATGAGTTGGACTCTTTTAGAGTCTTCAATCATATTTGCAGAACTAGATATTAAATTAATATATATTTCGGCTAATGTTAATTATGATAAATATTTTATGATAATAAAGAATTATAGAAATTATGCCAATATATATCTTTTTAGCACTTTTTGCTTTCAAAGTTAGTAGGAAACATTTTTTCACCATGAGCTTTTTTATTAAGACCTCATCCATGATCTTAAAAAATATCATATTTACTTCATATAATGATTTTAACTCATTTGGAAGAGTTTGATGATTTTTCATTAAAAATAAAAAAAATTATTTAGTTACGGGTAAACAAGAAATTAATTTATAATATTTTATAAATTTATGCTCTCAATATTGCTATTGCAGGAACACATTTAAGATATGAAAAGTTTAATATTCATCAAAAGGCTATAATAAATTATTAAGAATGAGATTATCAGTTTTTAATTTCTTATATGAATAATAAAAAAAGAAAAATAATTACTTTTAAGCGATTCTGCAAGGATGCTTGATTCCTTTTTATAATATCTCTAAAATTCATAATATTGAGACAAATCTCATTATCAAGTATTCATAACAGATAAGTTCTTCAGAAAATATCAAGGATAATAATTTCAAGTTTTATGAGGTTTAATAATATAAATATACCAAATTTAAATAAAAATCATAGACTAGATATATTACAGGGCTATCAAATAAATAAAGAGGCTATCAAATAAATAAAGACTAAAAATTATAGTTAGAGTTTAAATATCATAACTTTAAATTTATAAATAAGTATATAAAATTATAATAAATATCAATTTATTTACTAATTTCACTCGATACACCAATATTTACTCATAATTTTATATCTCTTTTATTTTCATTTGTTATATTAAGTTATTAGATATATAACTATAAACACAAAAATGATTATTAAATTTAAATTCCATAAATAAAAATCCAAAATTTATTTGTATCATATTTAACAGTATATACATATTGTTAATAAATCCAAAAAGTATCATTAAAATATATTTAATTTCCCAAACTATACCCTAAAATTTTAGAAATGATTATTGTTGAAATTGGATTAAATGATTTTAATGTGTGTATATAGGATTAAGAGGAAAGAGAAGTGTGTATATGTTGTATATATAGAGATATATACAACATATACAAGTCAACTTTTATTCATTGGTCAAATGAGATATTTTGGTTATTTTAAAATGGAAATTTAATAAGTGGAAGATAATATTTTGGTTAATTATATTATTATAATATTTAAATTGCTTGGTGGAGATTAATTGGAAAATTGTGTGGTTTAAGAGGTGAGAGTTGTTTGACTTTTCTATCATCTTCTTCTTTCTTCTTGTGCTTAGCCGGCCACCACCATTAGCTAGAAGGAAAGTGATTTTTGTTGCTCTCTAACTCAAGATTTGAAGGTGTTTCAAGAGATCAAGTTGGAGTTTGAAGGGTTTTCATCACTTTTGGTAAGTTTCCAACTTGATTCTTTGGTTTTCTTTTGAGTTTGTGAATTGAGTTTGGTGAATGATTGTTGTTGATATGTGTATGGTTAATTTTGATGTGTTTGAGATTGTGTTGTCTATTTGATTTTGATTTTGGGGTTGGTTTAGAGGAAAGGTTAAGTTTGGTGAAGGAAAGCAAGAGTTGTGGATTGTGTATGTGTTGAGTTGTGATGATGGTTGTGATTGTGTTATGATGTATGTATTGAGCTGTTTTGGTGTTTATGCAAGTTTAGTATGATTTTTTGATGGTTTTGGGTAAGATTGTTTGGAATGGAAAAGGGTTGAGTATGATGTTTGTTGGATGTGGTGTTATTGGTGTCAGAATCAGGATTTTTGGCCTGACACGCCCATGAGCACGACCATGTCTTTAGGCGTGTCGATGATTCTATTTTCTGGATGGGTGACACGACTAGTGACACGCCCATGTCACTGAGCGTGTCATAGCTACTATGATGTTGGTGGTTTGACACGTCCAGTGACACGCCCATGTCACTGAGCGTGTCATAGCTTCTGTGTTGGGGGAGAATTGACACGTGCAGTGACACGCCCTCGTCACTGAGCGTGTCAAAGCTTATGTGTTGTGAGTTTAGGGCACGATCAGGGACACGCCCGTGTTGTTGAGCGTGTCATGTGTAGGGTTTGCCCTAGTTAGCTTTTGTCCTTATTATCTTATGTGTATCACTAAGTGAGTATGTATAATCACCTTTAGATTAGGTTTTGAAGAGATTGAGTTGCCCTAATCCAAGTGTTGAGGATTCTTGGAAGAGGAGGTTGTTAGATTGGTATGAGTTGCTCTTAAAGTAAGTACAAACCTTACATGATTGCATACATTTACATGACTTTGGGACTTAACACATTTGGTTGTAAATATGTTAAGTAATCTATTACATTGTTGATACAATTGATTAATGCTATGATTTGCTTAATGTGAAAGATAAAATGATCATTCAAAATGTATGTACAATGCAATTGGTTATGTATACTCTAATGATGAGATGTGAAGCCATTGTTATTAGCTATAATGATGCAAATGAAATAATTGGGGCATGGTTGCCTAGATGATTATGAGAAAATAAGAATGAAATTGATAATGAAATAATAAAAGAATTGTGTGCCTAATATGTTATTTAATTTTTAGAGTTTTGTTATTGGTGGCATGCCTAAAAGTAACAATCCCTTGAAACTGGGTTGGGCTTGGTCCTTGAAGCCAAGTTGGGTTGATGCTTAGCTCCCCTTGAAGCTTGGTTGGGCCTAGTCCTTAAAGCCTAGTTGGAATGTTACATATGAGATGTTTCTCATTGTGATAATGATTCGCTTATAGGCTTGATAAATGTGATTATTGGACCAAAATATTAACTCTGGAATTTGAATGACATATTAGTTTCTTTTGGGCCCATGCTTGTCTTTGCTTAAATGTGAATCATGAATGATAAAATAATTGAATAATATAATGAAATGTAATGTTATGAAATATGATATTCTTGTGTATTGTTTCTAATTCTTGAAAGTATGACATTGGCATTACATTGAAGCATATTGTTATTGTGGTTTATACCACTAAGCATATGGCTTAGCGCGATTATGGTTCATCATACATGTGACAGGATAGATCTGGTTGAACCGGAGAGTTTAGCTAGGCCGAGTCGAGTCTAGGCTTGTGATCCTTATGAAGTGTTGATTTTGGACTATAAGATCAGAGACGAACTACCAAGTATGTATAACTCTATATTTTTGAAATTATGGATTTTGATGTATATATATACATATATTTCGCTGCTTAATAAATAAATGTTTTATCTATTACGTTCTATAATATAGGTTAAATATTTTAAGTTTACTCAAACTGACTTATGATAATTATATGTTAAAGATTGGTTTGTTTAAAAATAGACCGTGACATTCTTGTATCCGGTATACGTATATTACAGATGTGATTGTATGTAGTGTGCATATATTGGGTATAGGGGTGTTACAATTATTTTGGTATCAAAGTCTAGGTTTGAGATTCTCAACCTAGGTGAATTGTAAGAAAAAGAAAATTTTGATTTTAAAATATGGTTTTTGAGTAAGATACATGCATTGGCACTGGTAGTTTCTGATATATTTGATGAGGTATATTCTGTGGTGTTTGCAGATGTAGGTAGTGATGGCGTCTCAGTCACGTTAGTCCATAGAAGGTAGTGCTGAGAGTGTAGCTCCTGAGGAGGGTAGAGAAGGAGTTAGAGTTGAGAGAGCTGAAGAGGCACCTGTTCCTGTGCCAGAGAGACCAGCTGCTGATGAGATTTTGCCTGTTTGGTTACCACATATGGTAGAATTGTTGAGGCAGGCTCCAGTGCAGCAGCCGCCACCTCAACCACAGGTGCAAGTACCGGTGAGGCATTATGATAAATTGAGGAAGTTCGGAGCTGAGGATTTCTTTGGTACCACAGATCCTGCAATAGCTGAACAGTGGTTGGATAGAGTTCAGAGGGTATTTATTCACTTGCAGGCTACTCCTGAAGAGAAATTTGATAATGCTCGATCACTTCTGCAGAGAGCTGCATATGATTGGTGGAAGACAGTTCCACATGCCATGGATAATCCACCGACTTTGTCTTATGGTGATTTTCTGAGGGAGTTTGAGCAGAAATATACTTCGAGGGAGTATAAGGATGCCAAGAAGATGGAATTTTTGAATTTGAGACAGGATAACTGGACAGTGACAGAGTATGAGATAGAGTTTATTCGGTTGAGTCACTATACTGGTGGGATTATTTCAGATGAGATTGACCGGTGCAGGAGATTTGAGGAGGGATTAAGACCCTCTATTATGTGTATTGTTGCTGGTTCTCGGTACCAAGATTTTTCTCAGTTGGTTATAGCTGTCAAAAGTATTGAGAGAGCACAGGGTATTGCAGCAGCTACTACTGAGGAGGAGACCAGAGTTGGGAAACCCCAGTTTGAGGCAGGGTCTTCATCTATGAAAAAAGGTAGAGAGAGTTTTATTCCGAGAGCCAGTAGGAGCCAGAGGCAGTCTGGTAAGTCAGTTCAGTATCAGAGGTAGAGACCGAGACCTACAGTTTCTGTAGCTAGTGCTCCGACTCCAGTGGTTCATAGGTCTATTCCACCTACTTGTGTCCATTGTGGTAGGGCACATGGGGGTGCTTGCTGGAAGATGGATGGACCATGAGTATGTTTTAGATATGGGTCACCGAATCATTTCATCAAAGATTGTCCTGAGCTACCGGATGATAGACAGACTGATACTGCAGCTTCTCGACCTAGTGTCAGCAGAGGAGGTTGAGGAGGCAAAGGTTTTAGTAGAGGTGGTCGACCTAGGATCAGTTAGAGAGGAGGATCTACATCCGGAGACAGTAGACCAGATGAGGCTAGGCCATCTCAGCGAGTGTGTAATGCAGAGGCAACCGGATGCTTCAGTAGTTATTACGGGTATATTTTCTTTATTTGGCATTTCAGTTCTTGCTCTTATTGATCCAGGATCTACTCATTCATATATAAGTGCATCTATTTTGCCTATGTCTGAATTGCATTCTAAGTCCCTAGGATATGATGTCTTGGTGACAAATCCTTTAGGGCATAGTGTGATAGTTAGCAAGGTGCACCAAGATAGTTTAGTTATGGTACAAGATGAGGAGTTTTTGGGTGATTTGATTGAAATGCCTTTTAAGGAGTATGATCTGATTCTAGGCATAGATTGGTTGTCTAAGCATGAGGCTGTAGTAGATTGTCAGAAGAAATGTGTTACCCTGAGAACCGGTGATGGTAGAAGTGTGATGGTATCTAGTGAGTAGAGACAACTTGCATCCTTATTTATTTTAGCTGTTGCAGCTAGGAGGTTGATTCAGAAAGGGTGTGATGCTTATCTTGCTCATGTGGTAGATACCAGAGTAGTAGATTCTCAACTTTATAGTATATCCATAGTTGCGAAATTCTTAGATATTTTTTCTAAGGAGTTGCCAGGGTTACCCCCTGAGAGAGAGGTTAAGTTTGGTATCGATTTGTTGCCTGGTACCACTCCCATTTCTATTACTCCTTATTGAATGACACCTGTTGAGTTAAGAGAATTGAAGGTACGGTTACAGGAGTTATTGGATAAAATATTTGTTCACCCTAGTGTGTCTCCGCGGGGAGCGCCTATTTTGTTTATGAAGAAGAAGGATGGTACTTTGAGATTGTGCATTGATTATAGGCAGTTGAATAAAGTGATTATCAAGAATAAGTATCCTTTGCCTAGGATAGATGATCTCTTCGATCAGTTGAAGGGAGTAGTAGTATTTTCTAAGATTGATTTGAGATCTGGGTACCATCAGTTGAGAGTCAGAGCTGAAGATGTATCTAAGATAGCTTTCCGCACAAGGTATGGGCATTATGAGTTCTTGGTAATGCCTTTTGGGTTGACGAATGCACTAGCAGCTTTCATGGATTTGATGAATAGGGTGTTTAGACCCTATCTAGATCAGTTTGTGGTGTTCTTTATCGATGATATTTTGGTGTATTCGCATAATGAGGAGGATCACGATAAGCACTTGCGGATTGTATTGTAGACTTTGAGAGAGAAGCAGTTGTATGCTAAGTTGTCTAAGTGTGAGTTTTGGCTTGATCAAGTGACTTTTCTCGATCATGTGGTTTCAAGATGGTATAAGAGTTGATCCGAGTAAAGTCGAGGCCATTTTGAATTGGAGTCCACCGAAGACTATGACTGAAGTTAGAAGTTTTCTGGGTTTAGCAGGCTATTAACGACATTTTATGAAGGATTTTTCTTTGACAGCTACTCCACTCACTAGATTACTTCAAAAAGTAGTTAGATTTGTGTGGATAGATCAGTGTCAAGCAAGCTTTGAGCAGTTGAAGGAGATGTTGACTCAAGCTCCTATTCTTACCTTGCTTGTGGAAGATAAACCATATGTGATTTACAGTGATGCTTCACATAATGGTTTATGATGTATTTTAATGCAAGAGGGTAGAGTCATAGCTTATGCTTCTCGACAGTTGAAGCTGCATGAGCTTAATTACCCAACGCATGATTTGGAGTTAGCAGCCATAATGTTTGCTTTGAAGATTTGGCGACCTTATCTTTATGGGAAGAAGTGTTTCATTTATACAGATCACAAGAGTTTGAAATACTTGAGTGTTCAGAGAGAGCTAAATCTTTGGCAGAGACGGTGGTTAGAGTTTATTAAAGACTATGATTGCTTGATTGATTATCATTCTGGTAAGACAAATGTTGTTGCCGATGTCTTGAGTAGGAAGTCTTTGGCAGGCTTAACTGTTTATTCGCTCTCATTGCTTGTTGAATTGAGAGCGTTGCATGCTAGTTTTGAATCATGTGATGATGGTGCTTTGTTAGCTCATTTGCAATTGAGACCGGTGTTGTTGGATCAGATTAAAGAGTCTCAGTTAGCAGATGAGAAAATTCAGAAAGTTGTGATGGATTGCCAAAAAGGTGAGAACCGAGATTTTTATGTAAGAGATGATGGCAGTCTTTGGTACAAAGATAGATTGTGTGTTCCTGATGATGCAAGATTGAGAAAGATAATTTTGAAGGAAGCACATTAGTCAGCTTTTACTATGCATCCTGGAAGTACTAAGATGTATCATGATTTGAAACAACACTATTGGTGGTCAGGTATGAAGAGGGACATAGAGGAGTTTGTATCTAAATGTCTCACTTGTCAGAGAGTGAAAGTTGAACACCAAGTTCCAACAGGGTTGCTCCAGCCGTTATCAGTGCCTGAATGGAAATGGGAGCGTGTGACAATGGATTTTGTGACTGGTTTGCCGTTGACTCAGAAGAAGCGTGATGCCATCTGGGTGATTGTTGATCAGTTGACGAAGACAAATCATTTCCTTCTAGTTCGAATGGATTATTCTCTGGAGAAGTTGGTTAAGCTGTATATCAGTGAGATAGTGAAGCTGCATGGAGTCCTAATTTCTTTGGTATCTGATCAAGATCCCCAATTCACTTCAAGGTTTTGGAAGAGTTTGCATAATGCTTTGGGTTCTCGGTTGCATTTCAGCACTGTTTTCCATCCTCAGACAGATGGGCAGTCAGAGAGAGTGAGACAGATTTTAAAGGATATGTTGAGAAGTTGTGTCATTGATTTCTCTGGAAGTTGAGATAGATTTTTGCCATTGATGGAATTTGCTTATAACAACAGTCATCATTCCAGTATTAAAATGGCACCTTATGAGGCATTGTATGGTAGAAGATGCAGGATGCCTCTATGTTGGAATAAAGTTGAAAAAGGTAAATTGGTTGGTCCCAATTTGATTAAGGAAACAGAAGAGAAAGTGAAGATAATTTGGGATTGGTTGAAAGCAACCTCAGACCGACAGAAATCTTATTCGAATTTGAAGAGAAGAGATATAGAGTTTAATGTAAGAGATAAAGTTTTTTTGAAAGTGTCTCCTTGAAAGAGAATTTTGGATTTGGCCGTAAAGGGAAGATGAGTCCTCATTTCATTGGACCTTATGAGGTATTGGAAAGAGTTAGACCAGTTGCTTATTGACTTGCTTTGCCGCCTGAATTGGATAGAATTCATAATGTCTTTCATGTCTCTATGTTGAGGAGGTACAAATCAGACCCATCTCATGTTCTGTCCATTGAATCTATTGAGGTGAGTCCGAATCTGACTTATGAAGAAGAACCAGTGGCTATTTTGGCGCATGAAGTGAAAGAGTTGAGAAATAAGAAAGTGCGACTTGTGAAGGTTCTTTGGAAGAATCATGCTAAAGAAGAGGCAACCTGGGAGAGTGAGCAAGTGATGCGAGATCAGTATCCCCAACTATTTCAGACTTGAGATCAGGTAATTTCGAGGACCAAATTTATTTATAGAGGGAGAGAATTGTAATATCTCAAACTATACCCTAAAATTTTGGAAATGATTATTGTTGAAATTGGATTAAATAATTTTAAAGTGTGTATATATGATTAAGAGGAAAGAGAAGTGTGTATATGTTGTATATATAGAGATATATACAACATATATAAGTCTACTTTTATTTAATAGTCAAATGAGATATTTTGGTCATTTTAAAATGGAAATTTAATAAATGGAAGATGATATTTTGGTTAATTATATTATTATAATATTTAAATTGCTTGGTGGAGATTAATTGAAAAATTGTGTGGTTTAAGAGGTGAGAGTTGTTTGACTTTTCTATCATCTTCTTCTTTCTTCTTGTGCTTAGTCGGCCACCACCATTAGCTAGAAGGAAAGGGATTTTTGTTGCTCTCTAACTCAAGATTTGAAGGTGTTTCAAGAGATCAAGTTGGAGTTTGAAGGGTTTTTATCACTTTTGGTAAGTTTCCAACTTGATTCTTTACTTTTCTTTTGAGTTTGTGAATTGAGTTTGGTGAATGGTTTTTGTTGATATGTGTATGATTAATTTTGATGTGTTTGAAATTGTGTTGTCTATTTGATTTTGATTTTGGAGTTGTTTTAGAGGAAATGTTAAGTTTCGGTGAAGGAAAGCAAGAGTTATGGATTGTGTATGTGTTGAGTTGTGATGATGGTTGTGATTGTGTTATGATGTATGTATTGAGCTGTTTTGGTGCTTATGCAAGTTTAGTATGATTTATTGATGATTTTGGGTAAGATTATTTGGAATGGAAAAGGTTGAGTATGATGTTTGTTGGAAAAGTCTTCTAATTTGCAGTAAGATCTAATTTGTATACTACAAGTCTGCACTACCTTGGCCCTTTGATACTCTATAGATATATATGTGAAGTTAGAAATACACATCAAAATGCATATCCTCTTTCGTTTAATCATTTGCTCTATATTCTCTCAACAACTGTGCTTGAACTAGAGTATGTTTCATGCTATTATCATTTGTTGAAGAAGAACACTTATGAAAAATGTAATTCGAACTTTGATGAAAGCTGTCGATATACCAGGATGAATAATTATGATTGTGTTATTAAGAACTCAATATAGTAAATGTCTACATAATAATGTTATTGCTTGCGTAGCAATATAAAATTACTATAAATTTGGTATGCAATGTAATATAAACTTCAACAGACAATAATATTGTTATAGACAAAATAAGTACATTAATATTGAACGGCATAAAACATATATGATTTTACATAATAATATAATGTGTGACATGATAATGCTAATGTGTTAAATAACATTGTACTTGGGATAAATAACATTTTAATATCCAAAATGGTTTAAAATATTTATTTTTGTGTTTAATATTTTTTGTAGGAATGGAAGAATTATTATTTTTGTTACATCACAATAGAAGTTTTGATTATAATCATTATGAATATATTGACAGGGATAATAAATTTCTGGTTACAATGGTCTGAAAGAATATATATATGAGTTGTTGAATATTGACACTAGAGTTAATTTTGGGTTGAGCATTGTTACTAGTTATCAGAGGCTGCCTCTTTATGATATTGTACATGACATGACATTTCGTATATTCAATTGTATGTCTTGTGATAATTAAATAGATCAATAACATTGTGCACATACATTACAATCCCTTTTTTTGAGATCAACAAAGATATCGATGTGATAACATTGTAATTTGTTAGTGAAACTCAATTTCTGCTTCTTTAGCGAAGGAATAAAGAATTAACTAAGCAAATTCAAAACATTCATTGAGTAATTAATATATATTTTAATAGACAATAGACAATATACAGTATATATTTATATATAAACAAAATGACCATTAATTAACCGAAAATACAAGGGAAATCACTCTTGAGGTATTCTTTTGATTTGCATAAACATAATACCAAGACTTCTTCCTTGCACTTCAAGCAAAAGCTCATCAAACTTTTTTAGGTGCATATGTATGCAAAGAACATTCCTTCCTTATTCTATTCTTACTTTGACATTGTCATTTCTGTCATGCCTTACCACAACTTCAACATTAAATGCATTGATTCTATATACATCTTTACTGTTTATTTTCCACTCTCTTTTATCATCCTAATTTGAAATGATGAACATGCGACTCTCAAAAAACTTTTTCAGGATGCTCTATACATAAAAAGAAATAGTTAAAGTGTTAGTTTACATGAATTAAGCAGTAATTAAAAACAAATGTATAAATAAAAAGAACAAAGGTTTAGTAATCAACCTCTTTGTACTTCCATTCTTGAGTTTTTAGATTGACCCCTAGCCTATTATCAAAATTATGATAATCAGAAACTAGGGTGATAAGGATAAGTAGTTTGTATTTTGAATATTTGTATTTTGTTATCTTAATCCCATAGTTATAGGGATTTACATTGTGAGTTATAATGTATAAATAGAGTCTTCAACACATAAAGTAAATAGAAAAATATTAGCCTCCTCTGCTGTGTTAAGATCTTTATGGTATCAGAGCTCTCATTGGCTTAAATACCTGATCTATCTTTTTCGTAATCTTCTGGTTGTTTTCTCTTTTGTGTTACCATGTCAACATCTGAGAATACCTCTACCTTAAACGCTTCTGTCATGACATCTGCTGTGTCATTGTCTGCTTCGGTTACTCCTCTTTCTGCAAATCATCTTGTTACTGTTAAATTAACCTCTGCGAACTATCTTCTCTGGAAAACGCAGGTTATTCCCCTTTTGGCTGGAAATCAGCTTCTTCATCATGTTGAAGACTCTATTTATACATTATAACTCACAATGTAAATCCCTATAACTATGGGATTAAGATAACAAAATACAAATATTCAAAATACAAACTACTTATCCTTATCATACTCTATTAATACTAATATCATCGGATGTAAATGGATTTTTCGAGTTAAAACTCATTCGGATGGCACAATTAGTCGGTATAAAGCTCGGCTTGTTGCAAAGGGATTTCACCAACGTCCTGGTGTGGATTTCACTGAAACTTTCAGTCCAGTAATTAAATCAGCAACAATTCGATTGGTTCTGTCACTTGCTGTTCAGTTTGATTGGCCGATTAGACATCTTGACGTGTCAAACGCTTTTCTACATGGAAATCTGGAAGAACCAGTGTTTATGGAACAACCTCAAGGGTTTGTTGATTCTTTAAAGCCTGATTATGTTTGTTCTCTGAAGAAATCTCTATATGGCTTGCGTCAAGCCCCCAGAGCTTGGTATTTCTGTTTAGCTACGGCTTTGAAAACAATTGGATTCAAAGTTTCAAAGGCAGACACGTCGTTGTTCGTTTATCAGAACAGAAATCAGCTTGCCTATTGTCTTGTGTATGTTGATGATCTCTTGATTACAGGTTCCTCCTTGGTATTGATCCATTCCTTGATTCAACAATTGGCTGCTCATGTTACTTTAAAGGATTTGGGGCGGCTGTCTTATTTTTTTGGTATTGAAATTCATTGGATGAATTCAGGACTTCACCTTTCTCAAACCAAGTATATTAAGGATCTTCTTCATCGTGTTAATATGCTTGAAGCCACTCCTGTTGCTTCTCCGTCTTCACCTACGGTTCAGTTACGAGCTGGTGATTCCAATACCTTTGAGGATCCGTTTTTATTTCGGCAAGTTGTTGGTACTCTGCAATATTTGGCCTTAACACGGCCTGATATCTCTTTTGCTATAAACAGGGTAGCACAATTCATGCACTCTCCTACTGTTACTCATTGGCAGGCTGTCAAACGTATTTTACGTTATCTTGTGGGAACTCTAGACTTTGGTCTTGTGTTTAAAAAGTCAGATTCACTTCGGTTAGAAGCTTATTCTGACGCTGACTGGGGTGGAGACCAAGCTGATCGGAAGAGCGTGACAGCTTATGTTGTTTATCATGGTTCTAATCTTGTTTCCTGGTGTTCCAAGAAACAGAAGACAGTCGCGCGGTCTAGCACCAATTCTGAATATCGCTCTTTAGCAACTACTGCATCTGAAGTTTACTGGTTAACAGGTTTGCTCAAGGAGTTGCATCAACCTATTGTTCCAACTCCTAAGATTTGGTGTGATAATGTTGCCGCTACATATCTAGCTGCCAATCCTGTTTTTCATTCAAGATCCAAGCATCTTGAATTAGACTTTCATTTCGTTCGTGATCAAGTTCGGCAGAAGCAGCTGGTTGTCTCGTATATACCTACAACGGATCAAACAGCTGATGCACTAACTAAACCACTCTCCAAGCACCGGTTTCATCAACTTCGGTCCAAACTCATGGTTGCTCCTCCCATTCGTTTGCAGGGGGATGATAAGGATAAGTAGTTTGTATTTTGAATATTTGTATTTTGTTATCTTAATCCCATAGTTATAGGGATTTACATTGTGAGTTATAATGTATAAATAGAGTCTTCAACACATAAAGTAAATAGAAAAATATTAGCCTCCTCTGCTGTGTTAAGATCTTTATAGGGCAGCCATCAAATTTTCAAAATAAGGGGAAGTAGAGTTCATAGATGTTGTAGGTGAAGCTATTTGATTTGGAAACTTCAATAGAGGAGAGAAAAAAAATTATAGATTACTGTTGGAAGTGTAAGGTCAAAATCTTTTAAAGCACACAACCATCTTTCTTGATGTAAATATATATAGCAAAAGATTCATCTGGGTTGAAGTTAAAGTGCAATGATATCAAATTGTAGGCAATGATGATTAAATTAATTATAATCGATAATCCATCCAAATTCAACTGCATTAATCACTCTTGTATGCAATAATAATAATGAATTGGTTGACATTTAAACAGTTTAGATGCACATTCATCTATTTGGCATAATTGAAAATGAAACTATCCAACACCATAGATAAGTACGAAAATAAGAAAATAACTGCATTACATTTAGGGTTACAAAAACTAAAGTTACAATACATATAATGTCCAAAATAACATTCACAAACATAGTAATATTAGCATTATATTTTTTAAAAATAAACCAAAACTCTTCTGAAATTGATGATTGTGCCCTTATGATTTCCATTTAGATATAGATACGTAGGCCATGGATGACTTGTAGAATGACATGACTGAATTTTTCAGGTCTAGTACTCCACATATCCTATTCTACCCAGATTCCAACCGAACCCTAGCGTTTCTACCCTGTCTATTATGAAAAATTTAACAATGTCCACCTCAAACATGGTTGGAAAAAATAATTCACTGACTATATCTATTAGTGCCTGATTATTTCCTCCCATCATAGTGTTTCTTAGATGTCTATTAAAAAAATAAATTGGATTTTTCTGAAATTGAATAGATACAATTGGATAGAATCTCATGTAATAATATCATAAACAATAATATATATATTTGAAATATAAGAAAAAACTACTCTATATTACATTACCGCTTTGTGATTCGAATCCATTGTATTTAGTATCACTTTGAGAATGTTGTTAGGTATTAGATCATTGGTATCAACCTCCATTCCATCACACAAAATCATTATCCTTAGTGAGTTTTAGTGTTTTGTGTGTAAAAGCTAAGACTGATTTAATGTATTAATGTCGCCTTTGGAGTTATTGAAGTTTCAAATTTTGTTCAATATGACACCGTTCCATCACAAGTTTCCATATACTTTTAAACAAACTCCAAAAACTTCACAATGTATTGAATATCAACTAGAATACGTTAAATGATAACGTATAATGCATAATAAGTCAAGTCATAAAATGTACTTTTTTTACTTGTTATTTGTAGAAATAACAAAATTATTATTATCAAATAACATTAGTCATTATAGTACATTTCAACCATATGTTATGGGCGAATGAAATTAGGTAAAATGAGGACAAATGGGGAAACCCAGTGATATTTAATATTTTTTCTAAACTAATTGTATGAAGATAAATCAAAATAAATTCAATACGGATATCCTAGATATACTACCAAAAGAAATAATCCTACTAGTTGTAAGTTTTGACATTCATTCATTTTACAATTGTAATGGAGATCATTAATTTAGTGAAAATTTTATGTGGGCAAGGTTCAATGTTAATTTTGGGGATTAATGACTTCGTAATGTTCCCCATGTAATATATTTAGAAATGAAAAAATATATCAATAATAATGATAATGTTTACACTCAGTATAACAATGTCAGAAATTATACAAACACTCATATTTATTAAATAATAAAGTTATTTTAAAATATAAAATAATTTATTTAGAAAATAATGTTTTGCTTGAAAATTGTAATATAATTATGATAACAACAATGAAAACAATGTAATTGATCATAATTACAATATAATTTATCAAAAATATAATGTGATATATCAAAATTGTAATGTAATATATCATAATTACAATATAAACTCCTCAAAATTATAATATAAAATATAAAAATTACAATGTAATATAATAAAATTACAATGCAATATATAAAAACTACAATATAATATGTCAAAATTACAATGTAATTTATCAAAGATATTTCAATAATATTGGATGAAAATACTCCATTGGATAATATATATATATATAACCTGTAGTCTCATAAGAATTAATTTAACTAGGTATATGGAGGGTGAATAGAGTATTGTATGAAGAATATACAAGGTATATACTTAATGTATACACAAGATATACATAATATATATTTGATATACACCTAAAATATTCTTAACATATACATGATATATATCTTTTCATAAATAGAAAAATTCAAATGGTAAATAGTAAAAGTTAAAAAATAATAATAAAATAATAATTAATATTGAATAAAATAAATCAAAATTAAAAATAATTTTGGATAATGGAAGATGATAAAAATTTAGATATATAATAAATATTAATTAATTAATTAATATATATATGTGGCTAGAATTGAAGAAAGAATAAAAAGTCAAATTTGTTCATCTTCTTCTTCCTTTTCTTCTCCTTTGGCTGAAATTCCATGGGTGATTATAGTGAAGTTTTTGGCTTCTTCAATTATGCAAAATTTTATCAAATTTCCTAAGAAATTAAGTGTTTTTGTGAAGTTATCAAACATTTGGTAAGTAATTATCAATTTAAGCAAAGTTTCTTTAATTTAAGATTATGTAAAAATTGAGATTTTGATGGAGTGTGGAATAATTGTTTAAAAGGTGTGGGAAGATGTTATTTGGATTCGAGGATGATGATTTTATAGTTAGTTTATGGATTATTTTAGGTTTGGTTGAGGTTTGAGAGAGGAAGAAGAGAATTTAGGGTTTTGATGGAAAAATGGTAAAGAATGGGTGTTTGTTGAATTAAATTGCCTAAATTGTATTATAATATGACTATAAAGACATAAATGAGCCTAAAATTTTGGAATTAATTAGAATAGATATCTGAAATTAAAGTGCATTAAGGCAATTATTGAAATTAGGGTAGAATGGTGATAAATTAAGTTTAATTAGTTAAAATGAGTAAAATTGTATTTCTAATGATATATTTAAACTTTTATTTTGATTTAGGATTGGATAAAGAGTACTTCACCAATTAAAGTTTTGAAGGGCTTTTGGAAAGTGAAGGTTGGATGTGAAAATAGGCTTGGGTTTTGGTACCTTAGATGTTAGTACATACTTTGATAAATATGTATTGAAATGCATTAAAATGATATGCTACATAGTATGTTGGTATTGATACTATGCTACTTTAATGTGAGAATTCACATATAAAGAGCATGGTTATCTGTTTAAAGGTATGATTTGCATAATGTATGAATTTTTAAGCTATTTTAAGATGACCATTGGCATGGTTAAATATATTTACGAGAAAAAGTATTTTATGCCATTTTAAGGGCATATTTCGACCACATTGCATAAGTAACATGGACTATGATGCTTATGATGTCAATGTATGGAAATATAATGAAATAATGGAAAAAGTGCTAAAAAGTGAAGAATGACATAATTGGCAATGTTATGTAAAAATGTGAAATGTGGTGTTAGGCCATTATTGAATGGCTAGTCACATTGATAAGTATAATTTGCAAACAATGTGTTATATGTGTGGGAAATATGGAAATTAAGAAGTGTGATGAAAAAGTATTGGAAAGTAAACAATGATGGTATTAGTTATGTTAAAGTAAAACTGTATATGGAATGTGTGTTTGCCTTGTATAGTATTTTATTCCAGGGAACTATTTTTGATACTATTGGTATAATTTGCCTTTGGACTAGACGTTGGGCGTCACTTATAATATGATGTGCCTTCGGGGTAGACATTAGGTGTCCTTTATGATTGTTATTTGCCTTTGGGGCTAGACACAGAGGTGTCAACAAGAGATGGATATGACACTTAGATTCCTGATGTCGCAATAGACCATAACAATATCTCTGAAATTTAAATACTGTATAGAGATATTTGGGTCCAATGCATGTGATTGTGATAAGTGGTTGTGGTATATGAGTATAGTTGTTTTAGTGCATAATGCATTTTCATGTTGAAAAGAAAGCATAAAGTATTGTTTTTTTTTTAAAATATGTATATATATATATTTTATCAAAGTATGTACCACTAAACTATTGGTTTAGCACGATTTGTTTATCATGCAGGTGACAGAATTGACACAGAGAGCCTTGTTCCACCTGAATAGGTCTAAGGTTTCAGGGTTATTTAGGAGGTTTTGATTGACTGCCATGAGATCAGAGCCAACAGTTGACATGTATATATTTATTTTGATGAAACATATTATATTTATATACGTTGTATGTATATATGAAAAATATTGTAAATTTTAAAGTTTTGGCTAAAGGTTATAAACTTGGGAATATTTTATATATTTGTATATGTTTACATATATGAAGTATTTTGCAGGTGGATGGAGTAAGGGATGATTATATATTTTGGGATTGTAAAACTTTTGTTGTAGGTTGAGTTATGTTTTTGGAAAACTTCCGAAATACAGACAAAACTCTTACGAATTTTTCTCAGAGATTTTCTTATAAATATGTATTATAATAATTTATCACTATTATAAATATGTTATTACATTTTAATAAATTATATTTTAAAAGGTTGAAATATCTTTATAAAATTAAGGAAAATTTTCTAATGATTGGAACAGTAACATACCTGTATTATGTATACATATTAAATATATATGGGGTATATATATTATAAGTATATATGATATAAATATATTACAATATAATATATATACTAAATATTACTACAACATTTAAATTAGTGTCTAAAATAGTTCAAAAAATGCCTTTAGGTTAATGTCTCAAGTAAAGTTCAACAATATTGCTTATCATCACTCTCGTATAGGCCACTCCTCTTTTGGACACCATGATTCCACAGATGGTCACTGACACTTAATCATATGTGGTTCATAAACTCTTGCTTCATATTATAGGCAGAGAGATTCATAGTCAACATACACTCTATCAATTTCAATATAAACATACCACAATCCGGCTGCAATCATGGCAATAAAATTCCAATTAGTATACATCCGCATTAAATGAATCATTAAATAATGCATTTATAAATATAATATAATTATCTTTATGAATAATATTGTTTTGAATATGAAACTTTAAATTTATGTCATTTGTATTTAACCAACTCCTCTCTATCATTAAAAAAGTAACATAATTCTGTGCAGTAGACAATATGTCCCTAACATTTTGTGCAAGCTTAGTCCTAATATTTTTATGCATAGCCTAATAAAACAAGTTAAGAACTAGTTGCCATAACGTTAGGTTGACTTAGAGTAGGAACCAATGAAAGTTTGACTCATTGGTAAGAAATAAATTTTGTCAACATTAGCATAATGCTTACCATATCTAAGCTCACCATTTAGGAATCTAATAATGGTTTGAGGAGGAATCCATACTTTACAAAAAGTCAAAACATTTCTTGAACTAATCATAATCCTTTTGGAATACCAACCCAATAGAGCAATCAAAACATGTGGCTTGTTGATCCATGTCAAAAGGGCCAAGCACTTGCTTTTGTCAAATGTAATACAAAACAACATCATCTGCTGCAATGCAAATAAATAACATCATATGTATGTTTTCAATAATAATATAAATATGTCATTCAGTCAATTATAATTTACACTTACAATGTCTTATAGCCATGCATCAGGGGTTCTGATACGAAACCAAAACTCCATTGTCTATGTCTAATGCACTGTGAAGTCAACTTGTTTGCCTTCAGGCATAAAGTTAATATGCTGATGAGTATTATCTCTAAAAGTAATCATATCAATTGTGGTCAGATGATGACTAAAAGCTTGACACAAATAACTAATATTTTTTAAACTTTTAAGGGAATATGAAAGTTAATAATTTATTATTCATAAGATTAATCCTATCAAGTATGTACTCTACCATTCTTCAAACATCTGGAATCATAATTAACTAGGACTTTCAATGGATGGAAGGAAGTGAAGGGGAATATCTAGAAGAACTCATCAAGCTTCCTACAATATAATGAGATTTATTTTATCTATAGTGCTTAGACAATGCATCAAGTGTCCATGGCCGCCATAGTATTTGGGATTTGGAACATGCTATCCCTTCCTATGTTCTTCCTTGAATTCCATTTCAGTGAGATTGACAACTAAAAGGCTTGCCTTAGCCTCTTTGCTTTTTGGCACAATTTCCCTTTCAAATTGTAACTTCCTAAAACATAGCATACATATATCTATAAGATATGTGTCACAAATAATAGGATAGGAATGTAAAAGAAACATTCCCTAAGATAAAGAGGTAACATACACTTAAACAAAATTTGTCGAGTGAATGTATCAAAAACTTAATTTGGTACCTTAAGTTGAACCTCAAGATAGGCAATTCTTGACTCAAGTTCTTTATGTTTTGCTTCTAGCATAATATTTTTTTCAAGTTCAAGATTTTTATTTACAAGCTCTATATTTTTATTTTCTAGATTTTGATATTTTTCTTTAAAAGCCTTCGTTCGTGCTTCAATAACAAAATTAAGCTCCATATATTTTCTCTCTAAGGCATCTAGGTGTTGTATAACATCATTTATATTTACATCTTGTAAATGATCAAACCACTCATACATCATATTAACAATTGTTCAAATTTACAATGAAAAGAACAAAATCAGGGCAATTATGTTTCATATTTACATAGTATATGGTTGCTTCTTTAACATGATCAGTTTGTTGTTATGGTTCAATTAAGGTTCCTTGGGCTGGAAAGGGACAATGGCCTGACTAGTGCTCACCACATTCTCATCTCCTTCATTCACTTTTATTTTCATCCAAGAAAAAATGTGGGTGTACAACTTCATCTTTCGTTATGTCAAGCGGGGGGGATTCATATCATTTAAAAAATGTAACATCAAGTTTAACAAGATAGTATAAAAATTTCCAGAATTGAACTTTCATATACTATTCACCGGGGGTTCATATCATTTAAAAAATGTAACATCAAGTTTAATAAGATATTAAAACAATTTCCAGAATTGAACTTTCATTTACTATTCACCAATAAAAAAGAACATAGTTAGTGCCTTTGAAAATCCATCTCTAATAGGGCATTGAAGGCAGGCTTAGGTCCTATTCTCCAATTGACCATCTATGGGAAAACATATCTAATTCTTTATATACCAACATTTTTTAACTGAGATATGACTTCCATTGTAAAATTGAACAAATATCAAAAAATCCAGATAGTGAGTATGTACTTCTATATTTTTTTCTTGGAATCAACCAAATCCTTGATATTTGGAACTAGATATTTCCAGCTTAGTTTACCCTAAGCAATTTAGTTGAATGCATTTACATCATCAGCAGCCTTAAGAACTTTCTTATCTACCTTCAATCGAATGGACTTTCTTAATATAAAAAGCTCCACTAGGCATATAACATTTAATTTTCTATTTAACTCATCATCTTTACATTGTTGAAAAGTTTCAACCAATTTCCCCCTTGTGATGCACCCAACTTTTTCTACAAGTATCTTCCTACCTCCTTTTATCTCCTCCTTCCCGATTG
Source organism: Garcia nutans (assembly GCA_947685225.1). Classification (NCBI taxonomy): domain Eukaryota; kingdom Viridiplantae; phylum Streptophyta; class Magnoliopsida; order Malpighiales; family Euphorbiaceae; genus Garcia; species Garcia nutans. The sequence continues at coordinate 72,954,148 of CANTUV010000031.1, read as the reverse complement.
AATGGTAATCTAGCGACTAAACAAAATTCCTCACATTCTAAGTGGACCACCTTCTCTCCAAATTTGAATGATAGTTCATCATCATTTGAATTATCAACTTGATGGAGGATAATAGTTTAAATTAGTCATAGCCAAAAGCTAGTGTCTTCCATTAGTAAAAGGTGTCCTATATTATATTCATTGAATGATTTGAAAAGTAAGAGAACAAATCATCTTTTTAAGCATATAACCTAATCATAAACATTATTACTTGTTATACTAGTAACAAATCAGGATAATAAAGCTTATATTCCTCTTTTCTTAGTGCAGAATATATCACACTTATAATTCTGCATCTCATCCTGATCAGGTTAATTTAAAGGTGCCTCCAAACCTTCTTGGCTATAACATAATGAATATCTTGCACATCCTGCAAAAGCAACCAAAATAAAATAATATGCAACTCTCAGTTATTATTTATTGATAAATCATTTTATTAGTAAATAAGCAATAACATGCATCCTAGCAACATCCTCACTCTCTTTTTCAACATAATCAGAGCATTAGCAGGAACAGGACCTTCTTTAGTTTTATCATGTTCCTTCTCAATTATATCGGATGAATTTAACTGACCTCTTATAGTTTTAGACCTAATCTTGCTCTTAGTGAGTTGAGATTCAGTTTTCAATTTTTAGGAAGACCCTTCCTAGCGGTCGTTGAGAGAGCTCTTAGATTCATAATCTTAATATAGTTTTCCTTAAGTTGCTTATTTGAAATTAAAGAGTTCTCATTTCTAGTTGAATCACTTAACTTTTGATGCCATGGTATCTAACAAATCCCCAGGAGATAAATTAAATGGAACAATCTTATTGTATAATGAGACCATCACAATTTTATTAAACAAATTATGTTGTCATATTTACAAATAATATTTTAATTTAATAAAATATCTTTGTTATTTACCCAAATTACATTGTTCTATATGAAATAATAATTTAATTCATCAGATGATATTTTTATTTTACTAATAGTCATGTTATGCAATTGATGACAGTATAATTTTATCGAAACCAAATATTTGCTAAAATAACAATGTTGTTTTAATAATTATTTTGGAAAATAAGTATGTATTTAGTGATCACTACAATGGAATATGATATATCATATCATTAGATATAACCATAGCAAAGCCATTCAAGTTAAACCGATCAGTAAGTCACACATTAACATCACATTATTGTTAAACTCATCCTACCAGCTACTTGTTAGACCCATCCCACTAGCATTACTTGTTAAAACAATCTAACCTCACATTATTGTTGAACACAAGAACAAAAATAATTCATGTTAAACCCATCAAAACATGTCAGATATACATGCATGCATCAAAGATAATGAAATAAAAAAAATATATCACTACTAACCGCAATAGAGATTTTTACAAATAGTACAATGAATCGCAATGTTAAACATTACTTGTATCGAGACCAATTAGTTGAGCACTAGTTGCTAGTAAGAAAGAGTTAGAGAAAGAAGTTCAGCAAGTGAAAATAGAAAGAGATCAGAGAAAGAGTTGAGCGATTGAGCTTAAGGTTTGCTTGTTTACGAATGGTTTTCAAAGAAGGAAAATGAAAGACAAGGACGTGCACTGGTAGTTTTTTTATTTGAAGGGTGTGAAGGTAATTCTAGGCCTATTTAGGGTGAATGAGGTTTAAAAAGAGTTAAGGCAAAACAAATGGGTAATTTCTAGCCTTTGTTTTAATTTAAGTATTTAGCTATCATGTATTTAATTATTTAAAAAGAAAAATTCAACCATGTGATTTTAAAAAATAACAAAAAGATACTCTAATAAAATTTTTATCCTAATTTATGCAAAACGGCAACAACTAACTCTAAAAAATACTTTTTATTATTCAATTTATTATTTTTTAGCTAAGACCATAGATCATTTTCTTTAAATTGTAGCCTTAAAAGAACTTTTAGATTGAATATGATTGCAATGTGCTTTATTTTTATTTTTGTTATTGTGGATTCAATTATAATGTTTATTGTTTTTAAGAATTGCAATGATTTAGTAATGCTGAAATTAGTAACCCAATTCTCTGTTCGAAGAGATGGGAATAGAGCTGCCTATGCAATGGCAAAATGGGCTGATAGATTGTCACCTTGTAATGTTTCAATTTTCATTGAGGAGGTTCCTACTGATGTCCTCCATGTTGTTTTGTCTGACTGATAATAGTATTTCCTAATAAAGTCCACTTTTATTCTAAAAAAAACTACATATCTCAGTGCGTTTGGGTGGTGGCTTCAAAAGGCTTGACTGGTGATCAATTTATATTTCGACCCGCCTTAATCTTTGATTATGCTTTCGTCCTTAATTTCATGAATCATGAAACTTGATTTTAAAACTATAATTGACATTTTTTTAGCATATATTTATTGCTAATATTCAATTTATATATGTATTTTTTGGTTTTTTATGAACATTTTTTCAATTTGTTAATAATATTTGATTTTTTTTTCTATTTTAACTTCATCATTTATTTGAGATCATTTGCAAGTTACTATTTTTTTTTATTTTTTACTACTATTTTTTTTTATTTTTTCTCTCCATTTTTTTGCCTTAATTAGGTTTCTTATATTCCACTAATTTTGTATTTTTTGTTGGATTTCTCAATTGCTAGAATTGCTGGGTTTGTTAGGTTTTGATAAGGATGCTGGTGTTGCAATTTTAATTTTTGCTACAAGTATTTTTTTTTATTTGTTATTGATTGTGCTAGCGGAATTGGTTTAGCAAATTAAATTTGTTTTGGATTTGGTTTATAGTGCTATTTTATTGAGTTTTATTATATTTATTATCTATCCTAACCGTTCAAAAAAAAGCACAATTAAAAGAAAAAACTTAAAAGATTATTCAATTGAATTTTATTAAAGGCCTGCAATATCAAATGTTCATTAATTCAAATTTTAATTATTTTCTTATAATTTAATTGGTATTTTCTAAACGGTGCATTTTTATTGTTAATATTATATATATATATGTGTGTGTGTGTGTGTGTGTGTGTGTGTGTGTATATATTGTTATTTTCAATTTGCTAACAACAATTGATTTTTTTTCTGTTATTTCAATTTCGTCGTTGATTTGGGACCATTTGTAAGTTACTGTTTATTTATTTTTTTATCCTCTAATTTTTCTTTGATAATTGGGTTTGCTTTATTAGATTATTAATGTTTGTTTCTTTTGGCCCTTTTTTTTTTTGTTATGAGAGTTGCTGGTTGGTGGATTTTGCTGGGGTTGCTAGTGTTACTCTTTTGAATTGTTGGTGTTGCTCGTTTGATTTTTATTGTAAGTATTTTTTAATTAATTATTGATGGCATTGAAACAGTTGGTTTAGCAAATTTAATTTATTTTAGCTTTGATTTGTAGTACTATTTTATTGAATTTTATTTTCTATATTATCTATTTTAACTGTTCAAACAAAAAATAAAAAATTAAAAGAATTATTTTTTTTCCTTACTAGTGAAAGATATAAAATTTATTAAAAGAATTATAGACTTGCTATTGAATTCAAATCTATTTATACGAAAATTTTCATAATTTTTAATAATACTCACAACATTGTCTGAGGCTTTTACTAGTTTTTTCCTGAAAGTTTTACCCGAGGTAAAAATTTATATAATCTAAATAAAAAATTTCTTTTAACTTTTGAAATTAAAATAATTATGAAATCACAATTAAATTAGCTGACAATGATTTTTTGAGTTTTATATTAAATTATTATTATTCTAAATAATAAATTATAAAAGTTTTTAACTCAATAAATAAAAGTTCATCAAATAGCTAATTCAATTTTCATAGGAAACTTGAAGAACTACCCTATTTAACTTGTACAGAAAATATGAAGGGCAATTCGATAAATAAATATTTATTATATATCCAATTTAATTTGCTGTTGAAAATAAAGTTTCAATTGCTATCATCACTTAATATTATATGGAAAGAAAAAATGATAGTGACTGATGATTTACTAGTCGGTATAGATTTAAAGAAAATATCATCAAACATAGTGCATATATGTCCATGAATTGCGTGCATATATGCATATCATTCATCCATACCATAAGACCAAGTCACTTAAAGTCAACTTTGGGAATTAGCTTTGCAATAAAACTGCATGGACCTGGCCCATATTCCTTTGTTTCCTTCTAACCACATGGACTTAGATCATGAATCAAGTGGTCTCCAACCATGATTTATCTACATAGACCTGAACCATGAGCCACCCCCCATGAACCTTCAACCATGGACTCGAACCATGAGCCTAAACACATGGCCTCGACCCACCAACCTAAACACATGGACGCATCGCTATGGACTTGACCCATGAACCCACCTACATGAACCTGATCTATAATCCAACTTGACGCATGATCCGACATGACCCATGGACTTGACCTTTGGATCCATTTATATGGATTCGACCCAATAACCACATATATCACAAGAAAAATACGCTTTGCCAATGGCATTTATCAGCTTTTATAAAATTTTAAGAAAAAAAATAAATTCATAAAAGCTATAAAAATACCGATAAAAAAATTAATATTAGTCAAAAAATGCCGTTGCCAATATTTATTGATGGCATTTATGGATATAAAACACCTTCACTCAAGAACATGATGTATTAGAAATCTTGTTTACCAATAGATGTATGTATATGTTGGCAGCTATCATAGTGAAAAATTTTGGCAACAATTTTAGTAATATATAGTAACGAGAGAAAATTATTTTTGTCGGTAACTTTAGGTCGCATTATGTTTTTAGATGTATAGTTGCCGAAGGATTGCGTATCTCTTGGGACCTATTATAGATGAAAATTTTAGATGGCAATTTTAGTATTACAATTTACCGAGAGAACTATTGAACTCTCGGTAAATGCTTTTCTTTACCGAGGATAATATTAAATTTAGGAGGCATTTAAACTATTAGATTTACTGATAGAACTATTGTTCTCTCGGTAAAGACAAGATCAACCGAGAGAAAGTAATTATGTCAACAATAATTTAGAATATTAAATTCAGACACCTTTTTAGCATCGCAAATTTACCGAGAATTGTATATCCGCCGATAGTATTTTAGAATATAAAATTCAAGTAACAATATAAGCACCACAAATTACTGATAGAATAGTAATTCTCTTAGTAATTAACTGGATACCTGAATATCAAAAGTAGGGTTAAGTACGGATCTTGGAGATTTCTAAATCAATCTGAATATTCGGATTAAAAATATCAAAAACTAAAAAGATAAGTTATTTTTTACTTTTCTCTGAACCAATTTGTACTAATTTTTATAATATGAAGTAGTTCTAGACATCAGGCTATATTTGAACCGAGAATCGAACTATATCTAACCAAACTATACCGAACTGAATAACCAAAATAAGAACTGATTTATTACTAACAATATAAAATTATAATTTATTGTATTGATTTATTACTTAATATTTAATATTACAAATAATTAAATTTTAGTAATTTCCTAATTTATCTAAAAAAGCAATTATAAATATAAATATAATTTATAGTTATATATATTTTTTAATTTATCAGCTAATCAATATTGATTTACTTATTTTAGAATATTATTAAATTAATAAAATATAAATTAAATATTTTAAATTAAATATTATAATCAATATTATTTTATATATTGTTGTCCCAAGATGGCAACCAAGAAGAGAGAGGGGGGGGGGGGGGGGGGGGGGGAATTGGTTACTTTAAAGAAGTGATTACAAATTAAAAATTGAAAGCAAGATAAAAAAAGATGATAAATGAACATAAGGGATTTATAGTGGTTCATATTCCTTAAACCTACATCTACTTCCTTAATAACTTGTTAATTTCTATTATCAATGAGTTTTTACAAGTTCAACTCTAACTTAGTATTTTCACTAGCTCATACCAAATTTTTACAAGGTTTGAGTAATTTTCTTATAACCCAATAAGAGTTTTTCCAGGCTTACTCTAAAACCTAAGTGCTTCGAAGCTCACACTCAAACTTATACAATAGTATTTAATGCTCATACCCAACACTTAAAGAATACAAATAGAAATTTTAATGTAAAGAAATGAAAGTTGTTTATCCTAGCTTTCACAAACTTAAATCTACTTCAAAATGAAGTTCCTTCATGTATTTATAGCCTTTAAGCCTTCAACTAGTCGTTTGAAGTGGGTACAACATGTTTGGATATTGTCTCCCACTTTAATCATCATTCAGAGCAAGTTCATGTTTGGACTACCATTGGTCCGGTCGTGATAAGGCATGGTACGATTGGACTCATTCTGGTCCGGTAATGCACTTCAATTTTTATGAATTTCTTTCAATGGCTACACGTGACATCCACCAATTGAGTAGATAAGTAACAACTATAATTTTGAATGTCTATTATTCTAGTCCGGTCGGGACACATTTGGTCCAGTCGTATAGCCCTAGTATGCTGAGATTTTGGGAGTATCAGTGATTGTGAATTCTACTAAAAATTCATTGGAGTTTTAGCTCTAGCTTGGTTCGGTCGACTGCATCAAAGTTTGGTTGGGATAATTGGTCTTCTAAAAATTTGGGCTTACCACTAGCCATCATCTTTACTGGATGAAATTGAGACATTTTTCAATCCACAGTCCAGTTGTATTGAAGGTGGTCCGGTCAAAAAACGTGTGGTACTCTGAGAATTTGAGAGTGCTATTGACCATGAACTTTACTGGACTCATTTCTTCATTTTCCATAGCTATGGTCCGGTTGAGTTGATTGTTGGTCCGATCAGACTTTATGAAATTTCTAGAATTCATTAAGCCAAAAGTTTAGCTAACACATATTGTGCGAAAGGCTAATGTAGATATATGAGACTCAATTTAAGTGGTGGTATTGTTAAATTATTTTGTAAATTATTTTTTTGGATTGAATTTGATTGGAATCCAAATAATTTACTAGATTTGATTAGTTTAGATAAGAGTTCATTCATTTTATTTTGAGTTATTTTTATTAAGTTAGAGTTTATTTTAATTATTTTGAAAATACTTGAGCCAATCATCATACTTTTCTTTGTTAAATTACATAGAGTGAAGTTAAAAAAAATATTAAGAGTTTGGCAAATTTTGATTTGTCTATCTTGTTTTTTTTATGCATTTAACTTATTTTTATTTAGAATTTGTATAAGTTAATGTTGGATATTGGAATTTTGGTTATGGATATTCGATATTGGCATTTTGATTTTATTTTATTTTGGATACTGAATGTTGGATATTTATAATAATTTTATTATATATGTTTTGGACTATTTTATTATATAATAATTTTAATTTATTAATAAAAAATTTAAAAATAGAGTTAAATTTTCATATGTTCAAAACTTCAAACTGAATTTCTATGAAAAATTAGAGCAATATAATGCATAGATTTTTTAGATTTGGAGCAAATTTGAAGATGACATTTTAGAAATTTCTGACATTTTGTTTGGTTTCAGAGATTTTTCAATCTCTGGATTGCTCTGAGCCGTACTTACCTCTAATCAAAAGTTTCCTTTGCCGAGAGAATTTTATATCCTTCAGTAACGATATCAAATGTTATCGAGAGATACTTATATCTTTTGGTAAATTAAACCCTAGATATAAAAATCGATTTTCTTCTTCTTTGCCATATTTCCTTCCTTTATGCACACTCTCTCTCTCTCTCTCTCTCTCTCTCTCTCTCTCTCTCTCTCTCTCTCTCTCTCTCTCTCCAATCTCTATGTTGTATATCTAGTGATGATTTTTTTCCTCTTCCTTCTCTAGTCATTACAAGATTCACTATATATAACTATGGAAGATATTTTGGCTAAAACAATAATTAACCGTAGCTAAATGATTTTGCCATAAAACTTTAATTCGTAGCAACAAGCAGCGCAGCTAAAACTCAGCTACGGAGTTTACTAATTTCATAGCTTATTTATTTTGTTTTAGCTACACAATAACATATAAAGTGACTAAAAATAATTAGACGTTTTGCTACAAAACTATTTTGTTGTAGTAAAATGTATAAATCTTTTGCTACGAAAGTCAAATTGTTTAGCAAATATTAATTATTGTAAATATGTTAAGTTTTTTTTTTAAATATAGCTTACAAAATTTGATCTCCATCTCCATACTTGTTTTCATCAAACCATCAGCAATGTTGTCGCTTATTGGTGCCGGAGAGTTAACTTATTTGAGAGATTCTTTATGAGTCTTGTGAGAGAATGCACTTATTGACTTGACTCTATATTTCAAATAAAACCTCAAAGCAGTAGGTTTATGGGCCATTGCTTCTTATATATCCCTCATTAAATCTATTTTTCCGATGTGAAATTTTTCTTATAATATTTGAATAACATCAATTAGCTATGAATATAAGAATTTTATAGCTATTATCCTATATTTTTAGCCACAAGTTAATTTTTCACAGTCAATAATGAAAATAATTGCTATAAAAATTTTACATTCGTAATTAAAATATTTGATTTGCTACTATACCAAAAATATTATAGCTAAAAGCTAATTATTGCTACGATAAATAAAAATTTAAATAAAAATTGAAAATTTATCTAGAGAGACTATTTTTCATAGCTAATAAAATTATAGTTAGCTATAAGCAATATATTCTATGACTAATGTTATATATTAGCTACTATCAAAAGTTTTGTAGCAAACATTCGTAGCTATAGATAATAATTATTGAAGTGAGTTTTTTTAAATTTTCTTTTTATATTGTTTTTTTTTTGTATAGTATAAGAGTTTGTTTTAGTTTTTATGATTTTTTCAATTTGGGTTTCTCTCTCTCTCTCTCTCTATCAAGTTATGTTTTTCTTTTTTTCCCCTTTTTTTATTTTGATTTAACTTTATGATAATTGATTTAATTTTTTGGTTTGATATTATTTGTGTAAATCATGCACTAGTAATGATTTAAAAATAAGAATGAGGCTTGGATTTTGAAGAAATTTTTGTAAAATTTGATTGAGATTTGGATTTTAAAATTTCTGTAATAGCTTGGATTTTGAAGAAATTTCTATAAAACACAAGTTTTTGTAATTTTTGTAAAAGTGTTTAGGAGTTTTTGTGATTTCTATAATTGGTTTTTGTTTATATATATATATTTTTTATAATTGGTTTGCTTTTTTTTTTTTGTATTTTTTTGTAATTTCTGTATGTTTTGTGATTTCTGTATTTTTTTTTATAATTGTCTATAATAATAAAATTAATTTTCTATAGTTTCTGAATTTTTGAAATTTCTATAAAATTTATTTATTGATTGATAATTATGTTAAAATTTGATTTTTTTTAGGATAATGTGGTATATTTTAAGTAAAAATTTTATTTTTTTTATTAATAAGTTAAAAATTAGTAATTTAGACAATTAGGGATAAAAATTAATTTTTATGGAAAACTAGAGTACAAAAAAAATTTAACTTCTAATATTATTGAAAATAATTTGACTTCTAATATTACTGTAAAAACATTTAATATTATTGTAAAAATATTTAACTTCTAATATTATTGTAAAAAAAATTAATTTTGGAAAATTAATTAGAATTTGTTACACAAAAACTTAGAGTTATTTTTTAAAAAATTAATTTTAAAAATTAGAATTTAAGTATTTTTTTTATTAAAAATTATATTTTTAAATAATTAGGTAAAATAATATAATTTTTTAAAATAATTTACCTCTAATATTATTATAAAAAAAGATGAATGTTGAAAATTTAATTATAATTTATATTATAAAAAATTTAAGGGTATTTTTGTAAAATACTAGAATTTTAATTAATTAAAAATTTAAGCCATTTTTTATTAAAAAGTTGAGTTTTAAATAATTCAGTAAAATAATTAATTTTTTATATAATTTACCTCTAATATTCTTGTAAAAAATGAGTATTTTGAAAATTAATTGCAATTTATATTATAGAAAAATTTACAGGTATTTTTTGCAAAAAAACTAAGTTAATATAGGTAATTAGGTAGTAATTTAATAATTATATTTAAGTTATTTTTATTAAAAAAATTAGAGTTTTATATAACTATGTAAAATAATTTAAAAGTTTAAAACATTTAGAAGTAATAGTATTTTAAAGAAAAATAATTTTGAAAAATTAATTAAAATTTGAATTATATAAAAATTTAGAGGAATTTTTGTAAAATACTAGAATTTTAATTAATTAGATGATTTAAGTAATTAGAATTTAAGAGATTTTTTATTTAAAAATTAGACGTGTTAACTAATTAGGTTATACTGAACTAATAAGTCAATTGTTATAATATTAGTAGATATGACTAAGCATCCAGAAAGTTTTTAGAGAGGCAGATCTGACACCAATGAAAAGACCTTTCGAGGACAGATTTACTAGAGAGCCTTCCTCTTCGGTTGCGATGGATATCACATATTTAGGGGTCAATTGACCATCCGATAATGCTTGTCCAACCCCAACGAATACTTCAATTCCAAATCCATTTACTTTTGCTACTCAATCTGCGAAAGTAAAACCTATAGGTGTTGATGTTAACACAATAGCATCAACATCGGCTAGACTCAACGAAAGAACACATATTACTCTCCATACACGAGTAAGTAATCAAATTTTAGAACATTAAATATTAATGAATAAATATTAATGAATATTTTCAAAAACTATAGTAAAATTATGGAGCCATCTGGTACCATATCACAAAAGATTATGCAAATATTTACTGAGAAAATAGAATCGACATGAATAAATTAGAAGTTGGACACCAAATAAACAAAAGATTTTCATTTGAGAAATTTAAGGTAAATTAATTATTTAAATTATTCTGATTAAAATAATTATCTAATATATTTAATAAATTTAAGTATTTAATTAATTTCTTTTTTAGAAATATTTTTGGTTGTAGAAGGCAATCAACAATTTGGTGAAGATCACCTTCGAGAAAAAGACTATTATCCGCTACAGTGACATGATAAATGAGCATAAAGAAAAGAGTAAGCAATTCAAATATTTTTGTGATGAGTTATAGGCTAACCTTCAGGGGCAGTGGGCATCTCTAGTGTGTAGGGCTTGTTCTTTAGTTGCCTCTCATAATAGGCTTCACAGCCTTACGGATGATGCATGACTATCTATACATACGAGAGGCAGTATAACACATTATGAGCATGTTCATCAACAAGTAAGTATAATTTAGTTTTCTTTATGTAACACCCTGATACTCCATATAAGTACGATACATATACCTAGTATAGATACAATACGTATATAAAGTATAAGAATGTTACTTTTAGTTTCAAATTAAAAGAAAACCTTTATCCAGATTCATAAAATTGAACATTAATTTAAAACACATTTACAAAAGTCAATATTCTTATTTATCAAAACTTCATTCATCCATATGAATATATATATTAACTCAAAAATACAATATAATTTAAAATCACACATGTATGCATCACCTTCTAGTTGGTCTCGAGACACTTATACCTTTCTCGTGGCAAAAAGCTGAACTTCCAGATCAACCGCAACCACCTGCGCGATTACACAACCGCGCTAAGCCCGAAAGCTTAGTAATACAAATAATAATAAAATATACCTTACTAAAGAATCATACCTCATATTTTTAGCATCATATTTTATTTTCTTTCTCTTACCCCGTTTTCCTTTCTCAATGCATTCTTCACATATTCCTACTAATCTCATAAATTATACACATATTTATATACGTTATTTGAACAAGTCACCATTCAATGATTTATCCAAACCTTCATGAAAACAATTCTCACAAGTTCCACATTCATATACATTTACACGTCATATTATATTTTCATAAACTCATTTCTTATCAAGGCTCCTCAACCCATATTCATTTTCAATATATCAATACACACATATTTTATATATCATACCAATCATGAATCACATTTGCAATAAAGGCAACCATAGATCTCATTTCTCATTTATTTCAACATTTAAATATCACACTGACAACAAAGACAGACTCGGGCCCAACAGACACTAATATGTTATTCAAAGTTCAGAGTTTCTGCATTGGTCCATAATCACAATGATCAAGCCCGTAGGCAATATATCTCATATCTCTATCCATGGATAGCGTAACAGACCCAGTCTCTTGGATCATCAACTCGGCTAAACTCGAGGAGATCCTCAACCCGGCTAGACTGTTACTACAATTCACATTTCATATTTTATCAAGTAACAGACCCAGTCTCTTGGATCTCAATTCATCTCAATGCAAAGAGATCCTCAACCCGGCAAGACTGTTACCTTTCATGTATTTCGTATCAATAATTCACATAGTGTAACAGACCCAGTCTCTTGGACCTCAATTCACTCAAATTGAAGAGATCCTCAACCCGGCAAGACTGTTACATTTTCACATTTTCTAGGCATGCCACCAAATCCAGAACTCTGAAAATTGAATCAACATATTAGACACAAAATCTTTTCATTTTCATTTCATTCTCAATTGAATTATCATAGCCAATAACAATGGCTTGACATCTCATTTGAATCACTACAGCCAATCACAATGGCTTCACATCATATTTCAATCCACATCATAGCCAATAACAATGGCTTCACATTTCATTTGAATCCTCATAGTCAATAACAATGGCTTCATTTCATATTATGTCTCAAAACATATTATAATATTTCATTATTCAATTGTATATAACCACATACTTCATCATATCCTTCACATTGTATATATAATATCATTGATATAACACCACAACTACATTATTCATATCAAACATTACAATTCTCAAAGTTCACAATGCATAAGACATAACATTGTTCATATAATATCATCATTGATGTACACATATATAATTTACCTTATTCATAGATTTGGAATCCTCAATACACATTTGTTTAGGTCATCTTTGTTTTAAGTATATTTAAAATATAGATACAAGAAGACATTTGGAGGATCCAACCATGTAAGAGCAAATAACAAGCACAATATCAAACACCCTCATGGGACACGGCCAAGCTTGTGGCCGTGTCTCTCAACACAAACATTCAGTAGCAAACACACTCAAGGGACACGGCCAAGCTTGTGGCCGTGTCACTCAACACCAAATCATTCGAGGCAGACACGGGCAAGGGACACGGCCGTGTCTCTCAACATAAAATAGGCAGTGGCAAACACAGTCAAGGGACACGGCCAAGCCAGTGGCCGTGTCTCTCCAAAAATCATCCAACACGGCCAAGTTTGCCCTAACTTGGCCGTGTCTCTCATATCTTGGCCGTGTCCTTCAAGTATTTAAAGACCAAGCCCTTCAAAATTCATACCACAACCCTTTTAATCATCATCTTTAATCATATTTATCAATTCCCTATCACTTTAACATTTATATATCTTCATTATATCATCATAATAATCAATATATATATATACATCACTATAATCAATTATTCCAAATACCAATTTATTCATACTAAACTCTAACTCAACAATTCATCACCATCTTCACAATTACCCCAATATCATCACTTAACTATCAATTTAACACAATTACATACTTCAATCTTTCATTTCCATCATCTTATACACCAATCATAACCTCAATCCAAAAGAAATCCAAAACAAGAAGAGAAAGATTTATATATACATAATCAATAAAATCAACTAAAAAGGTAAGTACTTACATGAATAGCTTGCCAAATCTTCAACTCCACTTGCAAATCTCTTGATATCCTCAATCTTTGGTGTAATTAGAAGCAAACTCATCTTTCTCTCTCTAGCTTCTCTCTCTCTCTCTCTCTCTCTCTCTCTCTCTCGTTCACTAAGAAAAAGAAGACGAAGGAGAAGAAGAAGAAAGAAAGATCTCGTTCTTTCTTTCATTCTTATCATATATATATAATAATAATAATAATAATAATAACAATAATAATAATATTAATAATATTAATACAATTAAATCTCCACCACACACCATTTCTTTTGACTTTCTTCTTCTTTTTCTTTTTGTCCTTATTATCATTATTATTAATCACATATATATATATATAACTCACTTTTCCTACACCATTATATATATCATGTATATGTGATGTATATGTAAGTATATGTATATGTGATGTATATGTAAGTATATGTATATGTCATATATATTGCATTTATATTTCCCAAATCTTCTCTTCACTTCTTTTCTCTTTCCCTTCAATACACACATTGAATTCAAATACAACAATAACCCCAACACTTTTAGGGTATACTTTAGGATATTACAATTCTCTCCCCCTTAAATAATTTCGTCCTCGAAATTATCCAGCATAATAACAACTCATTTAAAACAAATCACTATCATATGAAAATAATCGTATTCTTGCATTATAATTTCATCAAGTCACATAACTTCTACTCTCCCCCTTAGAAACAATCATCTTCTCTGACTTTCATAATTCATCATTGTATAGATATATATATATATATATCTTTATATCTTAGTACTTTCTCAACAAAGCAATCAAGATAACTTATTACATTTCCAATAAATTTTATCTTTGTATATGAGTCAGATTATCACATTAGCTGATTATAGATATTCTCTTAACTTTAACCTCAAAAATCGTTAATTAATATCTTAGCATTGCTGATTCCGTTCTTACAATCACTTTCAAAATAAATATTTACCAAACTTCAATGAATAACAATATCCTTACTTTCTTTAGCTTGCTTCTCATTTAATATACATATTAATACAATACTTTTAAACTTACCTAACAGGTAAACAACATTTCCCTTTTTCTCACCAAGAACAATTGATATAATTCAATTATTTATGTTCATTCATAAACCAGATTATTACATCATACACATTACCATTTCAATTTTACACTCCCAATACAACAGTACATATTAAATCTCAATATTGACTCGCAACTTAAGCGAAGTCTAGATCAATCGATCTACTTATCACAACATACTAACATTTCAACCTTATTTAATCCAAACCAACAATTACCTTATCGAAATTTATCATTGGATTTCACAATACATATATATATATATATACAACCTAATTCCATTAGGTTAAACTTATTTTCAAATTCTAATCTTTTCAGATTCATATATTCAATCAATAAGAATCATGCTTATAAATATACATTTCATTATTATTATAATTATATCATCATCTCTCATACTCATTCAAAGTTTATCAAAATAGCCAACAATTATGGCTTCATAAATGAACCTTTCCCCAACCAGGTCGATAGTCCAAGTTCGGTTGCCCAACACATTGGGTCCACATGGTTCCGCAGGAGGCAGACAGGTCCATTCCTTTATCTTTTCACAATTCATTTCTCATAATCAATTAAGCACTAAATCCCAATTAATATTCATTTCCAACATTATTGCCAATAATCATAGTTTCTCATCACATCAAAATAGTATACACATATATCATTAACTATATTGAACATCTCATTATTCAATCATATCATCTAGACATGCTTCAATCATATCTTTTAACCATGTTCCTAGAAGCATAGTTATCAAATTCATCAAAACTGTACTACAGTTATATCATTACAGCTCTAACTCCGAAGATAATACAACTAACCAAATAATCACACTAACCAAATCATATGACCATGATATTCTAACATTCATGCTTGGGGTTTATAAATCAATATTGTTCTTCTATTATTTGATTACAACTTTTACAATTACAATGCTAGATTGTATCACAAAAATTATATATATTCTCCAAAAAATATATATATTTTTTTTACACCAAGAGTTAACACATTTTAATTCCATCTTGAAACAGTTTGCTCTTTGATGATTTGATCATCATTAACCCAACTCATGTTCAATAATATTATCTTTAACATTTCCTATGCCCAACCTTCAATTAGATACAAATCTTACACAAGTTTTATTCATTACTCCATTTCCAATTCATCTCTTCTAAAAATTTTCAAATACCATATTCTTTCCTTACAATTCCTGATGATATGCTTATACATAAAGCATTTCCACACACAAATACCTTGAGTTCCAAAACATCTTATGCTATCCTCATTTAGTTATTACCATAACAATTTCACTGTTCAAGATTACCCAAGTCCATTCTCATCTTCTATTTCATCACATAATCTATTCTGCGTAAATTAAGATTTAATCTCTATTAAGTCCACTACTAAATGCAATCTCATTTCTAATACCATTAAACATGCAATGGTATAAAATAATAAACATATTATATACATATTCATAGGTCATACTTATAATGTGATTTACTTCCCACCTTTCTTACGTATAACCATTACATTCATGTCAAAAAGTTCATTTCGCTTATCCTCTTTATATATATACATAATTATGCAATTTATTAAATTTCCCTTTTGCATATAGTTTATACAAATTTAATAGTTATCACTTTCCTTTGACTATTATCATTCTCATTTGTTTATTATAACTTAAGTTATTCGTTAACTTCAATAAATATATACACTCTACTTATAATATTATTTCACAAGGAGCTTAATCACATTTCCAATGTGATATCTCTCTCACATTTGTTTATAAATATCTTTAACACATCTTTCATAGTCCTTTTCATCCTTTCCAATCAAATTACTTAAAGTAACTCACTTTCTTTTGCTCAATTCCTTTTCTTTTATTTCAAACCAAATTTTCCTACTATCCATCACATTCTCCAATTCCTAATACTTTCATGTGTACTAATATACATTAAACTATCAATATTTAATTGATCTTTATCCACATTCCATTTACAACTATAAATTTTCAACTTACTAATTTACTTAAACTTCAATTTATTCATCTCATTCTCTTAATATCAACCTTAAAACATCTTATATGTATATACCACAAAACAACATCAAACAAATATGTTTCACAATTACTAAGCTCATTTCAACAATCTAAATATCACATATTACCACCATTTACAGGAGCTTTTACAATATTCAAACATATCACATTTCTAACATTGAAATCACCATGTTTACATTAAAAGAACAATACAAACAACACCCATATCTCTTCGTTCTTAATCAACATCATCTCTTTTTCTTTTTAAACAAAACCTTAACTTGACATATCCACACTTTAAATTATCACACTTAATCTATACCAATCAACTCATTCAATATTTCACTGTACTCTTTGCATTTAAATAATGTATCTTTCCATATTACCCATCCAACAATATTTCCTCTTTCTAGAAATCCAAACATAAAGTTTATTAGAAAGAGATTCAAATAATAAAGGAAAGATTACATACTTTAATCTTAATTTTATTTCTAACTCATTTCCAACTTTATTCTTCTAACCATTTCTTTAAATGTCATACACATATTAATAATCAAACTTTTTACTTATAAATTCCATATCATTTCTTTATATCACAATCACCTCTCAATTACCAACATTTCAAAATTTGTTTTCATATGAAACCTCATTTACACACTATCATTTATCTCATGTAATTCAAATACATCACAATTCACATAATGCCACGTTCGAGACCAACCTAGATGTGAATGCATATGCATGTATTACAAACTTCAATTCAAAACTTTTCTTTTTACTTCTCTTTAAGCTTTTCAAAACTTTCTCTTTTTAATTTCACTTAGGCCGAGAATCTCGAACCTAAGCTCTGATACCAAAATAATTGTAACACCCTGATACTCCATATAAGTACTATACATATACCTAGTATACATACAATACATATATAAAGTATAAGAATGTTACTTTTAGTTTCAAATTAAAAGAAAACCTTTATCCAGATTCATAAAATTGAACATTAATTTAAAACACATTTACAAAAGTCAATATTCTTATTTATCAAAACTTCATTCATCCATATGAATATATATATTAACTCAAAAATACAATATAATTTAAAATCACACATGTATGCATCACCTTCTAGTTGGTCTCGAGACACTTATACCTTTCTCGTGGCAAAAAGCTGAACTTCCAGATCAACCGCAACCACCTGCGCGATTACACAACCGCGCTAAGCCCGAAAGCTTAGTAATACAAATAATAATAAAATATACCTTACTAAAGAATCATACCTCATATTTTTAGCATCATATTTTATTTTCTTTCTCTTACCCCGTTTTCCTTTCTCAATGCATTCTTCACATATTCCTACTAATCTCATAAATTATACACATATTTATATATGTTATTTGAACAAGTCACCATTCAATGATTTATCCAAACCTTCATGAAAACAATTCTCACAAGTTCCACATTCATATACATTTACACGTCATATTATATTTTCATAAACTCATTTCTTATCAAGGCTCCTCAACCCATATTCATTTTCAATATATCAATACACACATATTTTATATATCATACCAATCATGAATCACATTTGCAATAAAGGCAACCATAGATCTCATTTCTCATTTATTTCAACATTTAAATATCACACTGACAACAAAGACAGACTCGGGCCCAACAGACACTAATATGTTATTCAAAGTTCAGAGTTTCTGCATTGGTCCATAATCACAATGATCAAGCCCGTAGGCAATATATCTCATATCTCTATCCATGGATAGCGTAACAGACCCAGTCTCTTGGATCATCAACTCGGCTAAACTCGAGGAGATCCTCAACCCGGCTAGACTATTACTACAATTCACATTTCATATTTTATCAAGTAACAGACCCAGTCTCTTGGATCTCAATTCATCTCAATGCAAAGAGATCCTCAACCCGGCAAGACTGTTACCTTTCATGTATTTCGTATCAATAATTCACATAGTGTAACAGACCCAGTCTCTTGGACCTCAATTCACTCAAATTGAAGAGATCCTCAACCCGGCAAGACTGTTACATTTTCACATTTTCTAGGCATGCCACCAAATCCAGAACTCTGAAAATTGAATCAACATATTAGACACAAAATCTTTTCATTTTCATTTCATTCTCAATTGAATTATCATAGCCAATAACAATGGCTTGACATCTCATTTGAATCACTACAGCCAATCACAATGGCTTCACATCATATTTCAATCCACATCATAGCCAATAACAATGGCTTCACATTTCATTTGAATCCTCATAGTCAATAACAATGGCTTCATTTCATATTATGTCTCAAAACATATTATAATATTTCATTATTCAATTGTATATAACCACATACTTCATCATATCCTTCACATTGTATATATAATATCATTGATATAACACCACAACTACATTATTCATATCAAACATTACAATTCTCAAAGTTCACAATGCATAAGACATAACATTGTTCATATAATATCATCATTGATGTACACATATATAATTTACCTTATTCATAGATTTGGAATCCTCAATACACATTTGTTTAGGTCATCTTTGTTTTAAGTATATTTAAAATATAGATACAAGAAGACATTTGGAGGATCCAACCATGTAAGAGCAAATAACAAGCACAATATCAAACACCCTCATGGGACACGGCCAAGCTTGTGGCCGTGTCTCTCAACACAAACATTCAGTAGCAAACACACTCAAGGGACACGGCCAAGCTTGTGGCCGTGTCACTCAACACCAAATCATTCGAGGCAGACACGGGCAAGGGACACGGCCGTGTCTCTCAACATAAAATAGGCAGTGGCAAACACAGTCAAGGGACACGGCCAAGCCAGTGGCCGTGTCTCTCCAAAAATCATCCAACACGGCCAAGTTTGCCCTAACTTGGCCGTGTCTCTCATATCTTGGCCGTGTCCTTCAAGTATTTAAAGACCAAGCCCTTCAAAATTCATACCACAACCCTTTTAATCATCATCTTTAATCATATTTATCAATTCCCTATCACTTTAACATTTATATATCTTCATTATATCATCATAATAATCAATATATATATATACATCACTATAATCAATTATTCCAAATACCAATTTATTCATACTAAACTCTAACTCAACAATTCATCACCATCTTCACAATTACCCCAATATCATCACTTAACTATCAATTTAACACAATTACATACTTCAATCTTTCATTTCCATCATCTTATACACCAATCATAACCTCAATCCAAAAGAAATCCAAAACAAGAAGAGAAAGATTTATATATACATAATCAATAAAATCAACTAAAAAGGTAAGTACTTACATGAATAGCTTGCCAAATCTTCAACTCCACTTGCAAATCTCTTGATATCCTCAATCTTTGGTGTAATTAGAAGCAAACTCATCTTTCTCTCTCTAGCTTCTCTCTCTCTCTCTCTCTCTCTCTCTCTCTCGTTCACTAAGAAAAAGAAGACGAAGGAGAAGAAGAAGAAAGAAAGATCTCGTTCTTTCTTTCATTCTTATCATATATATATATAATAATAATAATAATAATAATAATAACAATAATAATAATATTAATAATATTAATACAATTAAATCTCCACCACACACCATTTCTTTTGACTTTCTTCTTCTTTTTCTTTTTGTCCTTATTATCATTATTATTAATCACATATATATATATATATATAACTCACTTTTCCTACACCATTATATATATCATGTATATGTGATGTATATGTAAGTACATGTATATGTCATATATATTGCATTTATATTTCCCAAATCTTCTCTTCACTTCTTTTCTCTTTCCCTTCAATACACACATTGAATTCAAATACAACAATAACCCCAACACTTTTAGGGTATACTTTAGGATATTACACTTTATATGTTAAATATTTAATTTTATGCTTAATTAATAAGTCATTTACTTTTTTATTATATGTAGGCAAAGCATGTTGGGACAGGCCTCCAGTGAGTATGAGTTGTTCGTCCATGCATACACCAAAAATCATGATGGACAAATTCTCATAAATTGGTGCTCCAAAGAAGTATATGTAGGAGTAAATTTTTTATTCACTATTTTCATTAAATTATTTAAATTGTATTAATTTATATTTTTTACAAGATTGCTATATATCAGCTCAAGATCAGTAATCTCAGACATATGAGCCTATTGATGAGATTCAACTGTTTATTGAGGCTGATGATGGGATAAGGAAGTGGAGGGTGTATGGGCTAGACTTTTAGTACATCTTTGACGCCAACACATCATCTTTAGCTTCAACTTCCTCATAAGTGCTACAATAATAAATGGAGCAAATGAAGGCTAATTTTGAGGAGCAGCTCACAGTAACATAAAAAGAGATGGAAGATAGACTTGAAAGGAAGTGCGCAATGCGAGATCATATGCAAAGAGAGTTTCAAGAATAATTTGATTGATTTGTGTAATAATATATCTCCAATGCCTCCATCTCTTAATCTTCAACTCCTAACCTTCCTGCTCCAACTAATGAAGATTTGCCTCGAAACCCCACCCATTAGTTTTTCTTTTCTTTTCTTTATTTGTATATAGTTATATTATTTTTATTTTTGTTATATATATTATTATTTTCTATTTTTAATTTCTTTATTTATTTTCTATTTATTTTTATTTCATATCTCATTGTCATAAAATAAAATAAAAATTATCAAATATAATATAATAATATTAAATAAAATAAAAATAATTAAATTAATAATAAAAATATTTTATAATTAAATCATGTATCAAAATTATGCCAATTAGAAAATATTGAATTATGTAATATCCACTTTTTGGTATACATTGGAGTATTTAATATGAAGGATTAAATAGGTATAATTGAAAGATGAAAATATAAGATTTATATGTAATGGAAATAATATATATACATATAGTATATTTTAAATATATATGATATATATATAATATATACATATACATAAAATATACAATACATATATGTAAAGTGTACATTTATGTTGGGAAAGATGATGATGATGATGATGATAATAATGATAATAATAATAATAATAATAATAATAATAATAATAATAATAATAATAATAAAGAGAAGAGAGAAAAGTTGAGGAAGGGATAAATATCTTAATATTTAGTTATATTTTAATTAATTAATAATTAATAAAAATATATATATTCATGTGGCTAGGAAGAAGGAAAATTAAAAGGTATATTTCTTCTTCTTCTTCTTGGATGTGCCATTGGAGAGAGGGTGTAAAGAGAGTTAGTTTTATTATACATTAAATTTTACACGAGAAAGGAGATTTAAGGAGATTTTAAAAGTTTATTGAGGAATTCAAGTAAATGTTCTTTATTAAGCTTGTTTTTAATTGATTTTAAGAATATGTTTGAATTAGCTAGAGAGAGAAAGTGATGTTCAATTGCTAAAATAGATAGTGCTGAAGTTAAAATGATGATTATATGGTGATTTGTCGATTAATTAGTCAAAATGAACATAGTTGGTGGATTTAAGGTTATGGGAAGATTATGTCTAAATTAGGGTTTTGATATAGGTAGATTTAATTGTTGTAATGAAGTGATTTAATGTTGTTTTAATATGTATATGAAAATTTTATGGTTAGGAATTGATTAAAGTTAAGTTTGGATGAAGTTAGAGTTATAGACCTATTATATGAAAATTATGGTTTTGAAAGAGGTTTTGATAATTGTGAAAATGAGTTGTATTGTTGTTATTTTGGCATGTAAGTAATGTTTTTATGGTCAAATATTAGGTTGGATGAAGTTTAAGCAAAGTAGTGAGTGGTGAATTTAGTGTTTTAAAAAATTTTGGTAGGAAGTATTTAATTAATGGCAATTTAATATACAATGAGCATGTAAGTGACTTTAAATAGATAATATTGCTTATTGTTGGATTATATGTGTGTGTAGGCCAAAGTAATAAAAGAGATGGAGTTTAAGGTTTGGCATGGAAAAAAGAAATAAGGTTAGTACATATCGTAAATACTTATGTTTTTATTAAATGTGGATTGGCATTATGTATGTAAAACATTTGAAAATGTGGGAAATCACATAGTCTATGCAATATGGCATAGTTATGTGATAGTGTCACATTGAAAATTTGCTCAATGTACAGTTAAAGTTTATACATATATAAGCCTAGGATATGAAAGAAGAGACATTGTAGAATGGTTATTTCAGTGGTTATGTGAATAATGTAGTAAATTTGAGGCATGTTAAAAATGATTAAAAATATGAAAAATTAACAATGTGGTGAGAAATGAGAAAGAAAATGTAAAAAATTATGAAAGAAATCTTTATGTAGAAAAATGTATAAATTGTGTATATTGAAAGATGAGACAAATTGTGTGTGGAATAAGTCGCAGTGTGAGTGTGACTCAAGATTATATAGTATGATAGTGAAATGGTGATGAATATGTAAATTTAACAAAAGTATGTTTAAATGTAAAGTGATCATGATGAGGTCGATCACTTGGATAATGTGATATTGAGATGAGAATAAGAAAAGAATATGTTATTATGTGTTTGTAACCTATATAATTACTTGTCTAGTAATGTTGAGAATGATTGATAATGCATATATTGATAGACCTGAGCAGAGCTATATCATGAGATTGAGACTGGATATGGAGCGGAGTAAAGTTGGGTCGAGAAACTGATATTGTGATAATTGGACTTAGGAATTGTATAGGAGTTATTGGGCCCAATATGTGTGTGGTGAGATGCAGTGTAAGTATATCTGAATATATGTGTGTTATGTAAATACTACAAATTGCAGTATAAGATGTGAATTGTATATATATATATATGTAGTTGTATATATATGATGAATGAGTTATAAATGATTGATAATGATAGTAATATTATAAATTACATCAAGAGAAAGGTATATAAATGTGTGTATATATATATATATGTTGTTTTATATGTACCACTAAGTTGTATAACTTAGCGCGGTTGTGTGAATCGAGCAGGTAAAAGAATTGTTGAACAGAGAAATCCTGACTGTAGTTGACATTGGGTGATCTAAGGTGCTGCAAGATCAATTGTTGCCTTTGTATTCTTATACAATCTTGGTTTTTAGTATTTTGGTTTATGTATATTAAATTATAACACTTGGAATTGTCTTAAAGATTTGAAATGGTGAATATATACTTATGTAAGTATTTAAATATGTTAAATAATATTTTGAGTTAAGAACTTGAATGTGTATTTATGAATTGAAAATTTGGAAAATAGATGAAAACTGTATTTTGGGAGTGTTAAAATTTTTATGTACAGGTTATGATATTTGAATTTGAGATTTATTTAAATTACAAATAAATTTTTTTATAAATTTGTATTTTTTCAAATATTTTCTTTATAAATTTATATATTTTTTTAACAATTTACTACTTAATTACATATTATTTATTAGTAATTATCTATATTAATTAAAATGAGAATTTTTAATATGAAATTTATATTGACACTTTTATATTATGTATACATATTTTATATATATGAGATATATATACTGTACGTATATATACAGTATAAAAATGTTACAAATTAAAAGTAAGTTTCTAAAATATATTTTTTAAGTTTATTTTATTTATAACTCATAAAAATCTAATTATATCAAATAGAAAATTTCAATATGGCTTTTCAAAATTTCAAAAAGAAAAAAAAGGCAATTGAAAATTTTATACAATCTAAAAAGGAGCTATTGATAAATTCTTTATAAGTAATAAAAAAATAAAATAGAAATATTTGTGAATGTTCCCCAAATAAATAGATTAGCAATTTCAAATAAATTTTAAATAACTTTTTTGAATTTTAATAAATTAAAATTTATTATTATTATTATTAACATTTTGCTTTAGACTTCTACACTTCTTAAGCTGCTCATAGCCTAACTTATGTACATACAATTGAACTACATAGACTTAAGTTAGGTCCATATGAATCCACTGAGCTATGTTGGAAGCTTATACACTTTAAAAAATGTTATCTTTAAAAGCTAGTTATTGACCAATTAAGGTATAACTTACAACTTAAACCAGGGCTAGCTTACGGATAAAGCAAGGCAAACCCTTGCTTTAGGCTCCCAAAATAAAAGTAGGTCTCACATTTTGATAAAAAAAAATATTTTATAATTAAATCATTTATCAAATTTATGTCAATTAGAAAATATGAAATTAACAAGTAAGTAGGTCCCTAAAATAGTTTTTACTTTAATAAGTTTATTTTTTATAACTCATAACAATTTGATTATGTCAACGAGAAACTAAGAATCTAGCTATTCAAAAAAAAAGAAAGAAAGAGAGAATTAAAAACTTTTACAATCTCAAAAGAAGCTCTTGACAAATTTTTCATAAATAATAAAAAAATAAAATAGAAAATATTTGTGAATGTTTCTCAAATAAATAGGTTAGCAATTTGAAATATTTTTTTTGAATTTTAATAAATTAAACTCCTTGAGCTGCTCTTGGCCTAACTTATGTACATCCAATTGCCCTACACAGACTTAGCTTATGTCCATATGAATCTAGCCATGTTAGAAGCTTATACATTTTTGGAAAGCCAAAATCAAAATTTACCTATCGAGATTGAACAATCTAATTATATATAAATCCATTTAATATCTTATAGTTAATTTATTTGGGATTATATTATGCTTAACACCATAGAGACTAAACTTGTGCCCACGAGCCATTAACCACATATACAAATTAAACTGCATAGACTTGACTTATGTCCATGTGAACCTTGAGCCGCATGAACTTGAGCCATGCCTAAGTGAACCCATTAAACTATGAATCATGACTCATTAAACTATGAATCATGACTCACATAGACTCAATCTATGTCTATGGGTCTATGGATCACATTAATATGAGCTATAAACTTCTCATCGAGCAAATAAAACTTCCTATAAGTTGTACCTTGATTCGTTAATATTTAATATGAACTATATACTCTCCGATTTTCTATATTTAAAGGAATCAAAATTAGCATTTAATTTATTAAGCAGATCAGATCGGTATTTAGATGAGATCTCATAGACAAAACCTTTAATAAAACGAAACATGATCTTCTCTACTAATTCCTGCATATTGCAAAAAAATTACTTAAAAAAAATTAACTTATAATGATTTTGGTGATTTGTAAATTAAAGTTTTTATTTTTATTTTATGAACTATGAAACAATATCAAAAAATATTTATTAAAATGATAATTATACCTTTCGAATATTTGCTACTTATTAATTACTATTAAATATTAACTTTCTTCTCAAAAGTATAAATTTAAAATTTTTAATTAATATTATTTTGAATTTATAAAAATAATAATTGAAATGAAATATTTTTTTTTTGGGTAAAAATTATAACTTTTGACGCAACCATGCCAAAGATGGCAGTGTGGCCGCAAGCTAAATTGGCTAATCTTGCATGGAACCTAAAAAGACATTTTATGATACTATCAAATGTAAATGGTCATGTCAAAGAGACTGATGAATCATCTAGAAATAAAATTTTTGTAGTGGCTGAAAGTAGTAATTAAAATCTATTAAAATCCATGAAAGTAGTAATTAAAATCTATTAAAATCCATAAAAGTAGTATTTAAATGTAAATTTAAAATTGCTTGGAAAAGTAAATGTAAAATGCTAAAATTGAGTGAGTAGATTAGTTTCTCTAATATAGCAAACATGCTAATTGGTATCTCTATGATAGTCCTTCATATTTGTTGATATAATCGTTTTGTCACATCTTATATAGATATATACATGTACATGTATATATTTTCAAAATATGAAAACCTATCAATAATTCATTGAGTAAACAAAAAAATTTCGATGTTATTTGTTTACGTTGTAAGTTTTAATTTTTTTATTTTTTAAAATTAAAAATTAAAAATTAATTTCTGTTATTTTCTATTTTTTAATTTTTTTATATTTTTAGAAATTATATTATAATGTTTTATTATTCCACAAACACACAATTTATATTATTTAACAATAAATATTTTCAAAATAATTAATAATTACCGTACTTAAATACAAAAAATCATCAATTATGAATATAAAAAAAATCAATGTAACACAGTTGGAGATTATACTTTTTTTTTACTTGAACTTTACTCCAAATCTAATTTTCAATTTTATCCTGCATAAAATTAAAAATTGTTCATATAGTATCTGCATATTAATTCCATAATAGTTTAAATAACTCACAATCTAAATATTAAACATTATATATCACAATTAAAAAAGACTATACTTTAAAATAACATCACATATTTTATTTACAGAAAATTTTATATATCATGGACCGAGTCAATATCTTCTTTCACAGACTCAGTTAATCATAAAGTCTGATTTAAATTATAATATTAAATAATTAATTTTTATTTTTAAATCAGACTAGTTTATAAGTTGGGATATAGACTTAATCTACGATAGAATTTTCCTTATTTCACATGTGTGTGCCCATTTAGTAGATTTTTTTCCAACATAACTGGTTGGCAAAAAGCCTATATAAGTTACAACTCTGAGTTGCCAAGGCATATGAGTAGCCATTGCTTATGAAACTAAGAAATGGAGAAACAAATAGCAATAATAGGAGCTGGGGTAAGTGGAATTCTTGCCTGTAAACACATACTCTCAAAAGGTTTCAATCCCATTGTTTTTTAGGCAAAAAATAGCATTGGAGGAGTATGGACAAAAACTATGGAAACTACAAAGCTTCAAACTCCAAAACCATTTTATCAATTCTCAGATTATCCATGGCCAGATTCAGCAACAGAAGTCTTTTCCATCCAAAATCAAATCTTGGATTATATTCAGTCTTATGCACTCCACTTTGACTTGCTCAAGCACATCAAATTCAACACTAAAGTTGTTGGCATTGAGTATGAAGGACCGTCCCATGAAGAGATGCAATCATGGAGTCTTTGGGGTGGTAATGGTGAGAGCCCTTTAACTCAAATGGGAAATGGAAAGTTGAGGTACAACACATTCAAAATCATTCAATTGAGGTACGTAAAATTTGCATTTTTCTCATGTTAGTCATCTTATATAAATTGTTAGTCTATTGATAGAATACTTATGCAAAAGATTAAAAATATGACAATTTCACCCCTTATTAGAAAAATTTATACAAAAAAATCAACATCCTATTAATTAATTAATTTTAATCAAATCCAAAAATATGATAATATTCTCCCATTGGATACTATATGTCAGTATTATAAAAGAAGCATCACACATATAAGAGGTAGCAAGTTCAATAATTGTGAAGAGAGTTATCACTTGCTGTGAGCACTTTATTTTTTAATAGGCTGATCCAATGTGAATAAGATTAATTCTAGCCCAGTAAATTCAATGATATATGTAGTTATAATAAAAAAAAGAAAAAAGAAAAAAGAAAGCATCACATACACAATGATGAATTATTTTTGTCTTGTCCCAAAATTTCTAACCAAAAAAAAAAAATAAAAGGTATACAAGGTGGACTTTGTAGTACTCTGCATGGGAAGGTTCAGTGAGGTTCCAAACATGCCAGAATTTCCTCAAGGAAATGGCCCAAAAGCATTGAAAGGTGAGGTAATACATGCTTCGGATTATAGCAATATGGATTTTCAAAGTGCTCGAGAGTTTGTTCAGCCTAGGAGAGTTAGAGTTGTCGGCTTCCAAAAATTTTCTATGGACATTGCAATGGAATGCTCTGCAGTAAATGGTAACATTAAAAACTGCTTGCTTTTAATTGTAATGAAATTACTTTTTGAAAATAACATTAGCATTTTTTTATATATATATATATATTAGACAAGGCTAGATTGCACGAAAATCTCTACAAATCAATATATATTCCCACGTTAAACATATTTTGAATATATAATTATTTCGAAAATTAAAAATTTTCATTATTTTTTAAAATTATTTTAAATTTAGAAAACTTCTAGAAATTTGTTTCTTAGTAAATTTAAAAAAAATTAAATTTTAATATAAATATTAATATATGATATTTCACTTCACGCAATGTTTTCCTAATTTTTTGTGTTTTATTTTATTTTATTTTTTATGTTTTTGTGCATAAGTTAGATCTTAGATCTAAAAAAATTTTGATTGAATGAACTGGTGTAAAGAAATTGAAATGTGGTGGGAATGCAGGGGTTGAAAATCCATGCACAGTACTGTATAAAACGGAACATTGGAATGTCCCAGACTACGCCCCATGGGGAGTGCCCTTAACTTATTTGCATATTAATCGCTTCACTGAGCTTTTACTTCATAAGCCTGGCCAAGGTTTCTTTCTCACTCTCTTGGCGACAACTCTCACACCTCTGGTAATAATCTTGCTATATATTATTAAATTTTATGAATCATTATAGGTAGATAAGTGTTGATCGATCCTATTAAATTAACAGAGATGGGCAATCTCAAAATTCGTGGAAAGCCATATCAAGAAGAAGCTTGGTTTGGAAAAGTTTGGAATGGTGCCAAAGCACAGCTTTCTCCAAGAAGTCAGTTCTTGTATGATTGCAAGAGTACCAGAAACATTTTACGATAAAGTTGAAGAGGGAAGCATAATATTAAAGAAAGCTCCAAGTTTCAGCTTCTGCAGAGAAGGAATTAAGATCGATGGCGAGGACCAATCTTTGGAGACCGACATAGTGATTATGGCTACCGGATTGAGAGGTGATAAAAAGCTCAAAGACATCTTTGTGTCCAAAACCTTTCAAGATTTCATAGTTGGGTCTCCTGATGCTGCAATTCCCCTCTACAGGTTAGCATTAATATGCTTGGCTCCTTATATTTCTATAACATAATATGTTGTATTTTAATTTCATTATTAACCTTTAATTAAAATTATTAAAAAGTAAGTCAATTATAACTGATTTTTTTTATCGTTCAACTGATTTGACATTTCTAATTCTTTGAGATGAAAGAAACTCAATTTAACTTCATTTTTTTTTAAAATGGAGAGTGTATTTGACTCTTCAAATTTAGATAGTCAATTTTACTCTTTATTTTAAATTTTATAACTTAATATACATGCTATTCATTAATTCTCTCGCAAAATAGAAAAGGGAAATTTTATAAAAAGAAAAAGGAAAAAAATAAAATCATTAATATTTTATAAAAATTAAGATTTAAAGAATCTATTAGGCTTAATTAAAAGAAAATTATATCATTCCTACTTAAAAATTTATCAAGATACTCTTCATTTATTAAAGAATACATTCTAATTTTTTTTTTTAAATACTATTCAAGAAGCTATTAATGGTTGAAAAACTCACGTATACTTAAAATTTCTATTCTTCACACACAAAAACTAAAAAAAGGTAAGAAAAAGAAGCTAAACTTGATTAAGGAAACAATTATTTTTTGTTTATTTATAAAGAATAATTAAATTTTGTCTTATGGAATGATATAGTCACTAAAAATTTTTGACTTTATTTTCAGGGAATGTATTAACCCACAAATTCCACAGTTAGCTGTAATTGGATTTTCAGAAAGTATATCAAACTTATACCCTTCAGAGATAAGATGTCGATTGCTAGCTGAGCTTCTTGATAGCACATTCAAGCTGCCTACCCTAAAAGAGATGGAGATAGATATAGCAAAATGGGACCAATATAGGAAGAATTATTCAGGACCATATTACAAGAGATCTTCCAATGGTGCCTGTCAGATTTGGCACAATGATTTGCAGAGATATGAAATGGAACCTCGGAGAAAGAAAGGATTCTTTGCTGAATTGTTTGAACCTTATGGTCATATGGATTATGTTTCACCATAAAGCAGCCGCCGATTATCGATATTACTTATGATGCTTTTAAGTTATATTTAGCATGCAATAAATATAATATAATCCAATATCGTGTCTATTTCAGTATGTGATGTACTTATATTATATTTAAGTGCGATGTTTCTAATGTGGGTTTAATTTTCCTTTGATTGTATACATTGCTATTTCTATGGTAATTTAATTGTTTCTATCTTGAGTGATGATTTACATGAATTTAACCCATGATTTTATGCTGGATAAATTTGGAATTTATTTGCATGAAAACTCTTCTAATAAAATTATTCAAATTATCTTATTTCTCTTGCCTATTTTGCATTTTTTTTTTCCTTTTCACTTTGGTCTTCTACTTTGTTGAGGTTTTTTCTTCCCTTAGGTAGGACACCCCAAGAGTAGTTTCGAATTTGGGAACACCCATTAGACATGACCATCTAAGAAGAATCATTATGGGACTAGTGGTGCTTGAGAAAGGGCTTTGGATCTTGGGATTTAACCTCAAAAATATCTTGCTGCAAGGGATTAGTATTTTTTAGACTCTATTATTCCTAAATGAATTACTTTGGACAAAAATGAGGTTTATCCTAAAAAAAATAGCATCTTTTCTTCTCTCACCATCTTTCTTTCTCTTTCTCTTTCTCTCCCTCCCAAGCAGCCTCCCTCTCTCTCTTTTTGACAATTCTCTTCCTCCTCTCTGTCTCTCTCTCTTTGCATTTCTCTAATTAAATTCATCTTCTTCTTTTTTCCGGTTTCACTCAATCTATTAAGAGAAACTTACCGATTTTGTTTCATTTCACCATGAGAAACTTATTGATTTTTTTTGCATTTCACCATGAGTTTGGATCTCTCACTTTCTTCTTTCATTTTAATTTCTAGATCCTCAAAAAGTTAAATGAAGTGCTATAAGGTTACGAGATTATATTTGAAGTAAAGTGGTATATTGTTGGATGTTGTGAGGTCTTGTTAGATGTTGTTAGGGACCGTTAATTGTTGTTGGAGGCAGTTAGAAGTTGTTAGCCCATAACACACCCCTAACCGCCTCTGACTGCCTAATAAAACAATGCATAAGACTTTCTAATAAACATTGAAAATTAGAAATTGAATTATGATTGTGTTTGTTGAAATTTTATTTTGTAACTAAAAAACTCAGTGTTGTCCCAAGATGGCAACCAAGAGGGGGGGGGGGGGGGGTGAATTGGTTTCATCACGAAATGATGGCAAATTAAAAAACTCAACAAACACAAATGCGGAATAGAAAGTTGGTTGAGTAATGAAAGAAAGAAAGAACACACAAGATTTATAGTGGTTCGGATTTACCTCAATCCTACATCCACTTCCTTAACAACTTGTTAAGGTTCCACTATTCTTTGAAGTTTTTACAAGCTCACTTCCAACTTTGGTGTTTTCACAAGTTCACACCTAACTTCACAAGTGTTTTTCTAAGGCTCACACATACAACCCAATCAAGAGTTTTACAAGGCTCACTCTCACAACCTAACAAGAGTTTTACAAGGCTTACTCTTATAACCCAAGTGTTTCCCAAGCTTACACTCAAACTTATACAATGGTGTTTTCAATGATCACACCTAACATTCATTACAATTTAATTGTAAGTTTAAGTAAAAGAAAATTTGTTGCTTGGCTATGAAAATCTGATTTCTTGATTGTTCTTTTCACTTCACTATTTTGTTTTCTCATAGAGACATTGTATTTATAGCCAATGTGGTCTTACTAGCCGTTATTGAAGTTTTGAATAAAGTCTTGGCAGAATAGACCTTCTTTACTTAAACTGTCCGAAGCACTTCGCGGTCGCCCTTCATGCAAGGATGGTCGCGCTCATGCTTCTCGCGGTCGTCCTTTAACAAGGGACGGTCGCTGCTTTTGAAAAAGCTACAACGGTCGAATTTTAGTGCTCTGCAGCTGGAATCTTGTCCATGCTGTGTTTGTTGGACCGTTTCTTGCCCATGCCTTGTTTGTCGGGACGGTCGCGCCAAGCAGAGGTGCGGTCGCCCTTTTTGAATCTTCAAGTGGGTTTACAACGGTCATATTACGTGTCATTCTCTGATAGAGAAAAACTGAATGTCCGCCATAATTTGAATCTCGCGGTCGCCCTATGCAGAATCTCGCGGTTAAACTCACAGTTTCGCGTCGAACTTCTGGACGCACCTGTGGACGCGAACACTACTGTCTCTTTGAGCAATTTCTTCTTGAATTGTTGGGCGGTCGCGATTCTGAATGGGCGGTCGCTAAATTGATTAGCGAGGTCGAATCATTCACCGTTCTTGTCACCGCGAACCTTACTGTGATTGTAATGATTTAAGTTCCTTGAGTAGCGGTCGGGCAAGTATTTTGGACGGCCGCCATTCTGGAGGCGCGGTCGCGACTGAGGTCGAACTTCTGACCTCAAAACCTACTGTGACAAGGTTTCATTCTGTAATTGCATGTAGCGGTCGTATTCTGGTCTGGTGCGACCGCTAGAATTGTTCTGTCTTGCTTTACTTGAGGCAACCTAATCCTGCAACAAGATTCTTAAACACAAGTTAAATAGATCATCCATTTGAGTTGTCAAGGATCAAAATAGAGATCTTTTGTCTAACAATCTCCCCCATTTTGACTTTGACAATTCAAATGGAATGATGAAAAAATAATAAGTCTAAAATGCTCCCCCTTAATTTATGCATAAGTCATGATTAAGAGCATTGTGATAATCTTGGTGCATTAGGTTATGTATA
The DNA here is from genome assembly GCA_947685225.1 of Garcia nutans. Taxonomy (NCBI): domain Eukaryota; kingdom Viridiplantae; phylum Streptophyta; class Magnoliopsida; order Malpighiales; family Euphorbiaceae; genus Garcia; species Garcia nutans. The sequence goes on along the minus strand of CANTUV010000031.1, from coordinate 72,920,752 downwards.
AACAGTTTAAACAATTCATTGTACTATTTTCTCCCCCATTGTTTCTCCCCTATTATGTTTACTGAGTTTCATTCCATTTTCATTCCATTATGTTGTTATTTTCTCCCCCATTGTCATAGGCAAAATAAAACAAATGGTTTAAACAAATGGTTAAACATTGCATAAACTATGAAAAGCAACAATTAAAACATTAACCATTTTGAAAAAAAAAAAAGAGAGGCTAAAACAAATAACATTTGTAACAAACATATGTTTTTTTAAGGATGGAAGAAAGTACAAAGAAAGTAAAGGAACAGACATATGAAAATGCACACAAAAACAAACTAAAGCTAAGCTATTCTGAGTCATCATCTACATCTAACTCTTCTTCAACTAAAGGAGCTTTCCCCTTATCTTGAGGAGCAATAGAGGCAGAGCTAGAGCTAATGAACTCTTCTTCTTCAGCAACGCTTTGGGTGTGATCGCTTATATCCCAATCTTCAAGATTGCATTGAGGCAAGTCCAATTTGCCTTGCATGTCATAAAGATCATGGTGCATGTGGGATATAAGGTCTATCCTTTTGTTCAAGTGCTGGAATCTCTTGGAAACACTTTTCTTGAACTTAGAGAGTTTCCTTGAGAGAGTCTTGATAGCTTGGAGAATGAGTTGTGTGGAGGTTGAAGCAGTTGCTTGAGCAGCTTTTGATGAAGTTGCTTTTGGGGGCAATTCCACAGCAACTTCTACAGAATCTCCTTCTTCCTCAATTGTATACCTTGGCCTCTTCTTTTGTTTATCCATTACTCCTTTCTTGCCAAAGTAGTATACATATGATCCTTCAATTTTCCTAACACATCCAGCATGCTCTAAGTAATCTATTGTGATAGCACTGGAAGCTAGAGTGAAAGGGTTTCTCAAGGTAGCTAAGTTTAAATCATTCAGAAGGTTTAGGTGCCTAGCTATTTGAGTAACTTGAGAGGATAGGAAGAATGTACCAGTTCTTGTAACAGCATGATGAAAGAAGGTGTCTATCAAGAACTTGGTGGAGTTTATTTTGATGTTATGGGTGAAAGCATACATAAAGATGAGGTCTCTTTTGGTGACTTTCTCATTTCCATCTGCTCTTTGGTGGATGGTATAAGTGATAATCCTATGGAGCATCCAGTGGGTGAGAGTTTTGATATGTCTAGCTTTGGATTCTTTTTCAAAGGAAGTTTCAATGGAAATTTCTTGCCAGAAATCAGAAAGGGTTCGGTTGGAGAACATTTGGTCATTGTAAGAGGTTATACCTTCAGAAGGGAAGTTCCAAATGCTACCAAAATTTTCTAGGGTTAAGGATTGATAATGATCAAAAAGCTTAAACCTTACCCCATACCAACCTAGAGCAGAGTTTGCACTCTTTTCTATTTGAAGAGACATCAGAAATTCTTTGCTAAGACTAGAGTAGCCTACCTCTTCTGGAAAGACAAATTTTCTCCATCCAAGGACATCCAACAATCTCTCAATTTCGTCCTTGATGCCCAATGCAGAAAGCATTCCACCAAAAGGTGATTTGGTGCCTTCAACCTTCTTTTTCTTAAGCATAGCATACCTAATGTCTTCCTCAGAGGTTTGGTGGTGAGGTTTGTGAATTTTCTCACCTCTTTTGGATTGAGGAGGAGATGGAGGTTCAACAACAGGTTCTCTAATGGTGATTCCTAGAACTCTCTTGGCTTGACCCTTAATTTTGGAGGTGGTTTTTCTTTTGGGAGCCATTGAAACAGAAAGAACAGAAGAGAGCAGGAAAACAGAGGTTCAATTGAATGACAGATGATGAGGAGAAGATTTTAGGGTTTCAGAATGTTTTTAGAAGCAAAATATCAAAGAAAATTATTTATTATGCTCTTAAATAGATGAAATAACGAAAATAGCCGTTTATGACTGTTGAAAGTCAAGATTTGCGACCTGTCACACAGCCAACGGTTATAAATTTTCGAGCAGAGTGTATAGGGTGCGGTCGCACATTGAACAAGGTGCGATCGCGACATGAGGTCTAGTGACCATTTTCAAGATAAGTACGCTCGCGAGAGAAGAAATTGTCTGTAACGGTCGAAATATTCAAATTGGTGCGTCCGCGCATAAAGTTTCTCGACCGCGCACAGAGTTTCTAGTTCGAATGAAACTGGTAGACGAGATAGTGATCGCTAAATGACGCTTGAGCGACCGCGAAAGACTTAAAAATGAAAGATTCAAGGAAAGATGGAAGATATTTCTAATGTGTTAAGAAACATTAAATTCATGCACATAGAAACTTCATTGATAGGCAATTAAATCAAAGTATTTCCATCAATCATTCCTAAATTAAGTTTAATAAAATTAAGTCTATCTTCATTCAATGGTTTTGTAAAGACATCCGCAAGTTGATTTTGTGTTTCAATAAATTCTAGAATTATGTTCTGATTTTGCACATTTTCCCTCAAAAAATGATGTCTAATATCTATATGCTTGGATCTAGAATGTTGGATAGGATTTTTAGACAAATTGATAGCACTAGTGTTGTCACATTTAATGGAAATATTGTTAAAAACCTTACCATAGTCAAGCAATTGTTGTTTCATCCATAATACTTGTGTGCAACAAAAACATGCTGCAACATACTCAGCTTCCGTTGTGGATAAAGCAACCGATGCTTGTTTCTTACTATGCCAAGAAACTAAACAATTACCAAGAAAGTGACATGCTCCTGTTGTGCTTTTTCTATCTAAGATACTACCTGCATAATCTGCATCTGAAAATCCTATAATATGAAATGATGTGTTCTTTGGATACCAAAGTCCTAATTGCATTGTACCACTTAAATATTTCAAGATTCTTTTAGTGGCATTCAAGTGTGATTCTTTAGGACAGGTTTGAAATCTAGCACATAGACATACACTGTACATTATATCAGGCCTAGATGCGGTTAAGTAAAGTAGTGATCCGATGATACCTCGATATTTCTTCTCATCTACTGCTTTACCATTGTCATCTTTACCTAATTTCAAGGATGTGCTCATGAGAGTTTTGCTAGTTTTGCAGCCATCCATTCCAAATTTCTTCATGAGTTCTCTTGTATATTTGGATTGGTTGATGAAGATCCCATCTTTACATTGCTTGACTTGCAGTCCAAGGAAGAACTTGAGTTCACCCATCATGCTCATTTCAAATTCCCTGGTCATACAAGAAGCAAATTCTTTGCACAAGGCTTCATCAGTAGCTCCAAATATTATGTCATCCACATAAATTTGTACAATCAAAATGTTATGCTTATCCTTTTTAACAAAGAGAGTTGTGTCTACTTTTCCTTTTGCAAAACCATTTTCAAGCAAATATGCACTAAGTTTATCATACCATGCTCTAGGTGCTTGTTTCAATCCATATAAAGCTTTGGTAAGTTTGAAAACATGATCATGAAATTTGTAGTTTTCAAATCCAGGAGGTTGTTCAACATAAACTTCTTCATTTATGAGTCCATTTAGAAATGCACTTTTAACATCCATTTGATAAAGCTTAAAATTCATATGACATGCAAAAGCAAGTAATATTCTAATAGCTTCTAATCTGGCTACAGGGGCAAAGGTTTCATCATAATCAATACCTTCTTCTTGATTATAACCTTTGGCTACCAATCTTGCTTTATTTCTAATAATGTGACCATTTTCATCAAGCTTATTCCTATAAACCCATTTGCATCCTATTATAGAATGATCTTTAGGTCTAGGAGTAAGTTGCCAAACATTATTTCTTTCAAATTGATTAAGTTCATCTTGCATTGCAGTTATCCAATTTTCATCATTTAAAGCTTCCTCAACAGTCTTTGGTTCAAATTGAGAAACAAAAGCAAAATTAACATCTATATGATTAGTTTTTGATCTAGTAATTACTCCCTTTGATGTTTCTCCAATGATGAGTTCCTTTGGATGATCTTTCTTGTATTGCCAATCCTTAGGTAGATCTTGAGTCTTTTCTTCAAGTTGATTGATCTTTGGAACATCAATGGATTCAAGAGGTTCAAGAGTACCTGCAGGGTCATTGAAAGTAATACCTTTCTTTTGATCAAGTTTAGATGATTCATCAAATACAACATGCATAGATTCTTCTATAACTAGAGTTTTCATGTTAAATACTCTATATGCTTTGCTATATGATGAATATCCTAAGAATATGCCTTCATCTGATTTGGATGAGAATTTTCCAAGATTATCCTTGGTATTCAATATGAAGCATTTGCATCCGAATACTCTAAAATATCCAATTCTGGGAATTCTTCCATTCCATAGCTCATAAGAGGTTTTATTAGTTAAATGCCTTTTGTAAACACGATTTGCAATGTAGCAAGCTGTATTAACGGCTTCCGCCCAAAAATAAGATGGTAAATCATATTCATTGAGCATTGTCCTAGCCATTTCAATTAAAGTTCTATTTTTCCTTTCAACTACACCATTTTGCTGTGGAGTTCTAGGAGCAGAAAAATTGTGTGAAATGCCAAGTTTATTGCAAAAACCTTCAAAATTTTCATTTTCAAATTCTTTGCCATGATCACTTCTAATAGATGTGATCACATATCCTTTTTCAATTTGAACTCTTTTTGCAAAGGTTTTGAAGTAATTAAAGGCTTCATTCTTTTGAGCTAAGAAATTAACCCATGTGAATCTAGAGTAATCATCAACAAGAACAAATACATATGATTTGCCTCCTGAGCTAGCAACTCTATTTGGTCCAAACAAATCCAAATGAATGAGCTCTAATGGTCTAAAGGTGCTTATAACACTCTTTGTTTTAAATGAGCTTTTATGTTGCTTACCATGTTGACAAGGTTCACATAACCTATCTTTGTCATATTTTATCTTAGGTAGACCATCAACTAAGTTCTCATTGCAAATATATTTCAAATGATCCATACCAGCATGTCCTAGTCTTCTATGCCATAACCATGCATCATTATTAGTGGACATTAAACATGTATGATTTGAATGTATGCTGACATTGTAAGTGTTGTTTGTTCTAGTACCTTTAAATATGATAACATCATTTGAGTTTGTGATTTTGCATTCCTTGGAATCAAACTCGACAAAGTATGCTTTATCACAAAGTTGACTAACACTTAGCAAGTTATGTTTCAAACCATCAACAAGCCATACATCTTCAATTAAATCCTTACCAATAGAACCAATGGAGCCAACACCAAGAATTTTACCTTTAGCATTGTTTCCAAAAGTTATGTTACCTCCATGTTTGTAGGTAATACTTGTAAAGAGCTTTGCATTTCCAGTCATATGCCTTGAGCATCCACTATCCACAAGCCATGTGCTTTCATTGGTAGTAGATTTTAGGCATACCTGCAAAACAATTGTGATCATCTTCTTTTAGGTACCCACTTGAAGTTGGGTCCTTGATGGTTAGTAGAAAAAGTGCCTTCTAACTTGAGATGTGCCTTTCTTATATAACAAGAAAAATTTTTGTGTCCAAATTTCATGCAATATGTGCATTGCCATGGTATTCTATTCTTCTGCATTTTTCTTTTTGCATTATACATACAACTACAAGTATGTGATTTCTTTTGTGCAAATTTAGTGAACAACAATGCATAATTATTTTTGGCTTTATCTCCTAGTGAACCATAACTAGTTCTTTTAGACTTGGTGCAAGCATCTTTGATATGAACATCAGAAATTTTAGTTGTAGATGCTTTCACAAATGTTGGTTTGCTAGGTGCAATGTTGGTTGAGCCATTGAATCCTAATCCATATTTCAAGGAAGGTGATCTTTGATTATTAATTAATGTGTTCAATGCTTCCTTTCCCTTATGAAATCTGGAAATTGATTCTTTTAGTTCTTTTAGTTCATGCTTCAATGTCTCATTCTCTTTAATCACTTTTTCTAAGTCATGTGAGCTTTTCTTTAATTCTCCTATTGTGTTCATCAAGTGTTCATTTGAGGTTTTCAATTCTAAGGTAGAATTCTTTAAGCATATATAATCTTTTTCTAACTTAGAGTTTTTCTCTTTGTAAAGCATCATTTTAGAATAATATTTTTCTATTTTAAAATTCATGTGCTCAATCAAATCACTATCATTTATATCATTTATATCATCATGTGCTACAAGATCAAAGGATTGAGTACTTACCTCATTGGAGTCATCTTCAATAGCCATGAGACATAGATTTGCAATTCCTTCTTCTTCTTCTTCCTCACTTGAAGAAGAGTCATCCCATGTGGCTTTGAGAGACTTTTTCTTTTCTTTATCCCATTTCCTTTTGTTCTTTAATTTGTAGCAATCCGATTTGATGTGACCAGTTTTTCCACATTCATAGCACTTTACCTCATTTTTCTTTTCTTTATCTTTGAAGGAGAATTTAGGAGGTGTACCTTTGTTTGCTTGTAATCTTTTCTTTCTTTTCCATTCATTGATTCTTTTTGAGAACATTGCCATTTCATCTTCATCATCAGTACCTTCATTGCTTGAGCTCTCAGCTTCTTTGATTGCTTTGAGTGCAATTGGTTTTCTCTTTTCTTTCTCACCTTGATCTTCTTCTTTTTCACTGTGCAGCTCAAAAGTGAGTAATTTACCAACTAGCTCGTCGGTTCTTAATGTGCTGAGATCATGAGCTTCTTCTATGGATGATACTTTGGATTCAAAGTTCTTTCTAGCTCTTAGGGCTCTCAAGATTTTACTGTTTACATCACCTTGATCATATACCTTGCCATACTTCTTTAGTTCATTGACAATAGCAAGCAAGCGATTTGTCATGTCGGTGACGTTTTCATTTGGTTTCATCTTGAATAGCTCATACTCATGAACATGCATTCGTTTTTTGGTGAATCTTACTTGAGTCGTACCTTCATGGTAGTTTTCAAGTGTTTTCCAAATGCAATGTGCACAAGTTAAATGTTGAACTCTTCCACCTTCTTCTCTTGAAATGGAGTTCATCAAGATGGAAGCAGCTCTATTGTTCTTGAATCGATCTCTGATATTGCTAGTTGACCATTGAGCTTTGGGAAGAGGAACTTGAATACCGTCAACTTCATGAGTAGGAGATTTCCACTCACTTTCCACGAAATCCCATAGTTCAATCCCTTCACTATCTAGAAACAAGTACATTTTGTGTTTCCAGTATGAGTAATCAGTTCCATCAAAATAGGGTCTAAGAATAGAGTTAAGATTTCCATGAGAGCTTGATGAAGAAGAAGTTGCCATAGTGGATCAGATTTCACAATTAAGTTTAAGAAATCTCAGGGCTCTGATACCAATTGTTGTCCCAAGATGGCAACCAAGAGGGGGGGGGTGAATTGGTTTCCTCACGAAATGATGGCAAATTAAAAAACTCAACAAACACAAATGTGGAATAGAAAGTTGGTTGAGTAATGAAAGAAAGAAAGAACACACAAGATTTATAGTGGTTCGGATTTACCTCAATCCTACATCCACTTCCTTAACAACTTGTTAAGGTTCCACTATTCTTTGAAGTTTTTACAAGCTCACTTCCAACTTTGGTGTTTTCACAAGTTCACACCTAACTTCACAAGTGTTTTTCTAAGGCTCACACTTACAACCCAATCAAGAGTTTTACAAGGCTCACTCTCACAACCTAACAAGAGTTTTACAAGGCTTACTCTTATAACCCAAGTGTTTCCCAAGCTTACACTCAAACTTATACAATGGTGTTTTCAATGATCACACCTAACATTCATTACAATTTAATTGTAAGTTTAAGTAAAAGAAAATTTGTTGCTTGGCTATGAAAATCTGATTTCTTGATTGTTCTTTTCACTTCACTATTTTGTTTTCTCATAGAGACATTGTATTTATAGCCAATGTGGTCTTACTAGCCATTATTGAAGTTTTGAATAAAGTCTTGGCAGAATAGACCTTCTTTACTTAAACTGTCCGAAGCACTTCGCGGTCGCCCTTCATGCAAGGATGGTCGCGCTCATGCTTCTCGCGGTCGTCCTTTAACAAGGGACGGTCGCTGCTTTTGAAAAAGCTACAACGGTCGAATTTTAGTGCTCTGCAGCTGGAATCTTGTCCATGCTGTGTTTGTCGGACCGTTTCTTGCCCATGCTTTGTTTGTCGGGACGGTCGCGCCAAGCAGAGGTGCGGTCGCCCTTTTTGAATCTTCAAGTGGGTTTACAACGGTCATATTACGTGTCATTCTCTGACAGAGCAAAACTGAATGTCCGCCATAATTTGAATCTCGCGGTTAAACTCACAGTTTCGCGTCGAACTTCTGGACGCACCTGTGGACGCGAACACTACTGTCTCTTTGAGCAATTTCTTCTTGAATTGTTGGGCGGTCGCGATTCTGAATGGGCGGTCGCTAAATTGATTAGCGAGGTCGAATCATTCACCGTTCTTGTCACCACGAACCTTACTGTGATTGTAATGATTTAAGTTCCTTGAGTAGCGGTCGGGCAAGTATTTTGGACGGCCGTCATTCTGGAGGCGCGGTCGCGACTGAGGTCAAACTTCTGACCGCGAAACCTACTGTGACAAGGTTTCATTCTGTAATTGCATGTAGCGATCGTATTCTGGTCTGGTGCGACCGCTAGAATTGTTCTGTCTTGCTTTACTTGAGGCGACCTAATCTTGCAACAAGATTCTTAAACACAAGTTAAATAGATCATCCATTTGAGTTGTCAAGGATCAAAATAGAGATCTTTTGTCTAACACTCAGTATTAACATATCCTTATGAGGCCTCACCGGAGCATTGGTTCGACCTATTACGGGGAGCCAAAATATTCATTTGGGTTTGATCTCACACAAAACTGCCACGTACAGTCTCTGTTTAGTTTAATAAGCATGAGTTAAAAATTATTTCTTGTATTTTGAAAAACAATGCTTTTTATTTTTAAAAGTATAACTTTATTTTAAAAACCATTTTATTTGAGATTTTCCACCTTCAGTTATTTTATTTTCGAAAAAATTTAAGGAAAAAAACCCTTTTTTATTTGGCTCTAAAAATAGTTTTAATGTTTTGGCCCAAAAATTCATTATCCTTAAATAAATAATGGTTTGTCTTGTATTAGGTTTTTAAGTTAAGTAAATTTTGATTTCCCTTTATTGAAACTTTAACTTTTGAAAATAATTTTATGTAATGATATCATGAGTATGAATTACATCTGTATCAATTCATGAGCATTTTAATATTCATGATGTTTATAAACTTAATTACATATCAAATCTTAAAGAAGAGGATTCTAACTATAGCCCTTATGGGTCTAGGTTAGGCACACATTCTCCAAATAAAATAAAAGGAGAAGGAAGAATGGTAAAAGGAGAGAAAACTAAATTTATGGCTTTTAATGGGCTCGCCTATATTTGAGTTTCTTGTGTATAGCCGGTCCCAAGCTAGGGTAAAGAAGGAAGGTTGCGGTAGGTGACAGTTAGCGTAAAACTTTTGTCACATCTCATGATATGGATTCTAATAATAATATCGTTGGGGCATTCTCTACTTGCAACGCGCTATATTGAAGCCCAGGTGTAGTGAAGAATAAGCAAGGGTGTAGGGCATTCCTCGAATGTGACACACCATGTCGGCGTCCAGATGTGGTACATAATAAATAAGGGTTCTCACGTGTGTGAGTAATGAAGTTAGTCCAAAATATGAGTAATACGAAAGATACATGTTCAGATAATGGTAAAAGATTATATAGGAAGAAACATAAGAAAGAACAAGGAGGGAGTAAGATCAAAATAGAAACTTGAAATATTGGATCTCTTACAGGTAAACTGAGAGAACTTGTTGATACTATGGAGAGAAGGAAAATTGGTATTCAAGAGACTAAATGGGTTGGAGGAAAAAGTAAAGAAGTTGAGAATACTGGGTATAGAGTGTAGTATACAGGTACAAATAGAAGTAAAAATGGAGTAGATATAATTTTGGATTGGAACCTAAAGGAGACGGTTTTAGAGGTTAAAAGAGTAAGCGATAGGATTATTTTAATTAAACTTGTGCTCCTTAATGAGACCATCAACATAATTAGTGCATATGTCCCTCAAGTTGGATTGGATGGGGAAAGCAAGCAAAAATTTTGGGATGATATGGATGAGCTTATGCGAGGGATTCCAAATAATGAAAATATTTTTATAGAAGGAGACTTAAATGGACATGTAGGAAAAGACAGAGTAGGTTTTGAAGAGGTACATGGAGGGTATTTTTTTGGAATTAGAAATGAAGAAGGTAAGAGCATCATTGATTTTGTTTTAGCCTATGGTTTGATTCTAGCAAATACATATTTTATAAAAAGAAAATCATATCTATTGACATTTAAAAGTGGGTAAAATAGAAGTCAATTTGACTTCATACTCATAAGAAAAGCCAATCGAACTCAATGCAAGGATTGTAAAGTTATTCCAGGTGAGGCTTTGACCACTCAGCATAGGTTAGTGGTTTTGGATATCAAGTTTAAGAGGTTGACTAGTAGGCCAAGGAGAAATAATATTCCTAAGATTAGGTGGTAGACTTTAAAAGGTGAAAATAATTGTTGTTCAAGGATGTGTTGGTCAAAGCTGGAGGGTGGGAGGAAGATGTGAGTATGTCTTCAAATGATATGTGGATATGCATGTCTATAACAATTAAAGGAGTAGCTAGAAAGATTCTTGGAGAATCTAAAGGGTGTGGATATCCCTCGAAGAAGTCTTGGTGGAGGAATGAGGAAGTGCAAAAGGCGGTAATAAGTAAAAGGGAATGGTATAAGAGTTTGCCCAAGTGTAATAACAATGATGCTTTTGAGCAGTACAAACAAGAGAAAAAAGATGCTAAAAAGACAGTTAGTCAAGCAAGAGCACAATCTTTATAGAGTTTGTTTGAGAAACTTGGAACAAAGGAAGGAAAGAAAGTTATTTATAAATTGGCTAAGATAAGGAAAAAGAAATGTCATAATTTAAACTAAGTTAAGTGTATTGAAGATAAAGAGAATAAGGTTCTGGTTCAAGAAGAGGGTATTAAGGAATGATGGAGAAGTTATTTTGAGAAACTTCTTAATGGTAACCATAGTGATAACATTGAGGGTTTATATGTTAGGCTGGAGAAAAATGTGAAATACACTGGACGGATTAGGTTTTTGAAAGTTAAAGAAGCTTTGAAGAGGATGAAAGTTTGTAAAGCCTGTGGACCAGATGGGATACCTATTGAGGTTTGGAAATGTTTGGGAGATATAGGAGTTGCATGGTTGACATCTTTGTTCAATAAGATCATAAGTACAAAGAAAAGGCCTAATGAATGGAGACAAAGTAATTTGATACCTATTTTTAAGAATAAATGACATATTCAGAATTGCTCAAATTATAGAGGTATAAAGCTTATGAGCCACACTATGAAATTATGGGAGAGAGTTGTGGAACACCATTTACGGTTAGATACTTGTATCTCCTCAAATCAGTTTGGCTTTATGCCTGGTCGATCAACTATGGAAGCTATTTTTCTTATAAGAGATTTGATAGAAAAGTATAGAGAGATGAAGAAGGACTTACATATGGTTTTTATTGACTTGGAAAAGGCATATGATAGAGTCCCTAGAGAAGTTTTATGGTGGATCCTAGAGTGCAGGGGAATATCTATGCGATATATCCAAGTCATGAAGGATATGTATGAGGGAGCCATCACCAGTGTTCACACTGTGGGAGGGGATACTAAAGAATTTTCTGTTTCTATTGGATTACACCAAGGTTCACCTTTGAGGCTTTATCTTTTCGCCTTGGTCGTGGATGAGCTAACAAGACATATACAGGATGACATCCCTTGATGTATGATGTTTGCAGATGATATTGTATTAATAAATAAGACTCAAGCAGGGGTCAGTCAAAAGTTGGAGTTATGGAGAAGCACTTTGAAATTTAAGGGTTTTAAGCTAAGTAGGACTAAGACTGAGTATATGCATTATAAATTTAATAACGAGAATAGAGAAAGAGGCAAAATTGTTTTAGACAGAATAACAGTAACTCATAGTACTTATTTTAAATACCTTGGCTCTATTCTTGGTTGTGAAGAAGATGTAAATCATAAGATTAAAGTTGGTTGGATGAAGTGGAGGGGTGCAATAGGAGTTCTATGAGATCGAAAGATACCAATCAAATTAAAAGAAAAGTTTTACCGCACTGCAATACAGCCTGCGATGATGTATGGTAGTGAGTGTTGGGCAGTAAAAGGACAACACATGAGTAAAATGCATGTTGCGAAAATGAGAATGATAAGATGGATATATGGCCATACTAGGATGGATAGAATTCGCAATGAGTGAATTAGAGAAAAAGTGAGGGTAGCACCTATTAAGGATATAAATTGAGATGGTTTGGCCATGTGAAATGAAGACCTAGCAATTCCCTGGTTAGAAAAAATGAACAAGTTAGAGTAGATATAGCTAAGAGAGGCAGAGATAGGCCTAAACTGATTTGGTCAAAGGTGGTCCAAAATAATCTTATGATGTTACATCTATCATAAGAGATAACCCTAAATCATATTAAGTGGAAAAGAAGAATCCATATAGCTGACCCCAATTGACTTGGGATTAAGGCTTTGTTGAGTTGAGTTGAGTTGAATGGGCTCGCCATTTGAGCTAAAATCCCAAGAAGTGCTACATATCCCTTTGAATGAGAATCATAGCCTATAGTAGTTCATGGCATTAATTAAAATAGGCTTGGTTGATTAATTTAAGTTTGTTATGATACCAAACTTGAAGAATATTGAGTTTAGATAAATTACCTTTGAAGGTTTTCTCATACTTGACTTGAAGTCTTGGGCCTTTGGGCTAGACCTGGAAGAAGACTTGGACCTTGACTTTGGGTTTAATGAAGATTTAGGCCTTAGTTTTGGCTTGATGGAAGACTTAGGGCTTGCCTTTTGGCTTGATGGAATGCTTGGGCCTTAGATTGACTTGGCTTGGGCTTGGGCCCAACTCCAATTCAAAAGCTTTGGAAGAGAAAAATAAAAAAAACAATATAGAGGAAGAAAGAGAGTAAGAAAAGGTAGAAAATAGAAGTTTCTTGCCTTTCTAGTGTGTTTTAGAAGTGGAGAAAGGCTTACTATTTATAGAGAAGCCTATGGGAGTAAAATATATATATAATTTTTCCAATGTGGGATTCGGAGGTTCGGCACAGTGGCTGCACAAGCCAAAGTACAGTTGACACATGTGCAAAGGCTACCACTAGTGTTACGGTTGTCGCGCAGCCTCTTGTATGGCTATCATATAGCAACTCGTGTAGCCCAACTTGTTTTTATAGTTTTGGACCCTTTTGACCTCTAATTCATGTGATCCTAGTACTTTTGATTCGTTATTACATGAAATTTTATTTAGAAGCAAAATTAAAGTCTTTTCTTGATGTGCAAAATTTTAGGGTTCACAACTGCCCCCCATCGTGTGTGATGCAATGGGTGTAGAGGACATGATGGCATGAACTAGGTGCAAATTTGAAGGTGCAAACCTATTTCACTATGTTTTCTAGGGCTTGTGGATTACATGAAGCTATTCTACAGTGAACGGGGATTTTCGCCCCCACTCCTGGTGGAATGGTTCTTGCAACTTCGGCACTGTTTAGGCTCGGAGCCTTAGAGAACACGGACCTAAGTCCGAAAAAAATGGAGTCGCCACCCAGACGGGCCAAAAAAAAAGAAAGGGGTAGATGACTCGATTCCTAAGGAATCCCCAACCCCCTAATGGGTTCGGAAAGTTGGGCACTTGTGGGGAAGATGAGAAATAGCCCAGCACCCTCACAACTCCCTGTTAATTGGAATCGGCCTCCTTTACAAGTCTTAATATTATAAAATTCTTAAATATAATAACATTATCCATATTACACACAACAATTAAAAAAAGGCATCATTATATTAAAATCAAAGCAATGTCCAAACATAGCAAATAAATGGACACCCATCCAAGGATGGAAATATGTCCTTACATCCCATGCCTAAATAGGACATCCACCGAAAGGTAGAAACATGTCCTTTATATTGGTTCTAAAATAGAAAAGCAATTTAAATTACATGATATTTAACTAATGAGGTACCCACCAAGTGAAAACATATCTCTTACAACATTTGAAAATCTAAATAAATTGATAAAAGTAAATAACCATTCATCATAAATAAATCATTCATCAAAGGTATTAAATATCAATAGAAAGTAAACATCCATCCATCATAAACTAAATAAACCAAGAATTGAACTTAAATAAATTAAAGCATATAAAATAAACCAAAGCATAATCAAACATAAAATTGAATAAGGCAAATAAAAATTCAAATTAGGGCTACTGTTTCTATTTAAGATTCTTTATTTAACGTGTTTAGGGTTTTGGAATTTATGGAATTAGGCTACTATAATTTTAAGGGAATTAAAATAGATTAAGGTTTTATGATTTAAGAAGTTGGTAGAACTCTTTGATTAACCAAATTAAGGTTTGTGATGTAAAATCATGAAATTAGGATTTGAACATTTTAAAATACTTAGATTTATGGTTTACGGTTATTCATTGAAATATGTTTAAGCTTACTGTGTAAAATTATAATATTTGTGTTTTTATGGTTTTTAAAGTTTTAAAGGATTAGGGTTTAGAAAAAATTAGGGTTTAAGGTTTTAAAGGGGTTAAGATTCACTGTTTTGAGTTTTGGAATTGAATTAGGGTTTTAGGATTTTTGAATTAGGGTTTCGGGTAATGAGGCAGTTTTTAGGATTTAGAAAAACAAATGATAACTTTATTAAGTTTTATGAAAATAAATAAACGATTTAAAGTTTATAAAAGCAAAAAAGAAGTTTTTAGGGATTTTGGAAGGAAACAGAACACAATTTAGAGTTTTAAAAATTTAGAAAGCAAATTAGGGTTTTGGGGTTTTGAAAAAACAAAACTAACAACTTTAAACTTTTTGGAAAACAAAACAACGAAGTAAGGTTTTTAAACCTTAGAAAAGTGAATTGAGGTTACGCGCGCCGCAGGAAAAATGCACTGGCAAAAAAGCTGCCTCAGCCAGCGCGCGAACTGGCCTGCGAGTGGGCGAAGGCCATTTCGCCCGTAGGAAACTCCTGCGGGAGAAATGGCCCACGACCATGCCCCGCGCGCTGGTTTTCGGCGATGATTTTTTCGTCGCCGATTTTTTATTTTTATTTTTTATTAATAAAAATTAGATACTAAAGCAAAAATTATTTAATTAAGATAACAAAAATTATTTTGGACCAATTAAAATATTTTGGACAACGCAAAAATTATTTTGGACTAAATAAAATATATTGGACCGAATTGGGTCAAAAATTAAGGGTCTAAAGTTTACCCCCTGCTTGAATGATCTGAAACTTTAGTGAAAGAGAGTGAAAATAAATAAGACTTAATTTTTGAGATGGTGGAGGTTTTGGGTTCTGGACCCGATTCGAGTTCTGGACTCAAGGATAATTCTAGGTTCTGGACCTAAGAAAAATTTGGGTTCTGGACCCGAGCTAAGTTCTGGACTTAGAAAATATTCTAGGTTCTGGACCTAAGGATAATTTGGGTTCTGGACTCGAGCTAAGTTCTGGACGTAGAAAAGATTCTAGGTTCTGGACCTAAGGATAATTTGGGTTTTAGACCCGAGTTAAGATCCGGACTTAAAAGAGATTTTAGGTTCTGGACCTAAGGAAAATTTGAGTTTTGGACCTGAGCTAAGTTCTGGACTTAGAAAAGATTCTAGGTCCTGGACCTAAGGATAATTTGGGTTCTGGACCCGAGTTAAGTTCTGGACTTAAAAGAGATTTTAGGTTCTGGACCTAAGGAAAATTTGGGTTCTGGATACGAGCTAAGTTCTAGACTTAGAAAAGATTCTAGGTTCTGGACCTAAGGATAATTTGGGTTCTGGACCCGAGCTAAGTTCTGGACTTAGAAAAGATTCTAGGTTCTAGACCTAAGGACTTAGAAAAGATTCTAGGTTCTGGACCTAAGGATAATTTGGGTTCTAGACCCGAGCTAAGTTCTGGACTTAGAAAAGATTCTAGGTTTTGGACCTAAGGATAATTTGGGTTCTGGACCCGAGTTAAGTTCTAGACTTAAAAGAGATTTTAGGTTCTGGACCTAAGGAAAATTTGGGTTCTAGACCCGAGCTAAGTTCTGGACTTAGAAAAGATTTTAGGTTCTGGACCTCGAGGTAATTTGGATTTTGGACCCGATATTGAATTTAATTTGGGTGCTTGGACCCGAGACTAAGTTTGATTGACCTTTTATCTTTTGAGAAGTCTGACTGCTCCGGCTGTTTTATGCGTTGTGATTCTTCACCATCAAAGTGGATCTTCATCCTTTGAGATCGGGTCTTCACCCTTGAAAATGGATCTTCATCCTTTGAACTGGATCTTCATCCTTGGCATCGGGTTTTCACCCTTTGAAAATGAATCTTCATCCTTTGGACTCTGGGTCTTCACCCTTGAAAAATGGATCTTCATCCTTTGAGATTGGGTCTTCACCCTTGAAAATGGATCTTCATCCTTTGAGATTGGGTCTTCACCCTTGAAAAATGGATCTTCATCCTTTGAGACTTCGAGTCTTCACCCTTTGTAAATGGATCTTCATCCTTTTAGATCAGGTCTTCACCCTTGAAAATATGGATCTTCATCCTTTGAGATCGGATCTTCACCATTGGAACATGGACCTTTATCCATTGGAGGTCGGGTCTTTACCCTGGCTTCAGCTCTTTTAGCTGAACTGATCTTTTGTCCTTTGCATCTTCATTGTTTTGAGAGTTCTAATGTTTCATTCTTTTGTTCTTCCATTTTGAAAAAATTCAGCTATTTTTAATTGGACCTTATACCCTCTCCTTGCCCCCTTGCATGGCAAAATATTTGTAAGTGAGTTTGAAAATATTTTATATATAGACTCAAAAAATTGAAAAGGAGAAACTTTGCCCCCTGTGTAGGCTCAAACCCATGATTTTTCTATGCAGGCTCTGATTGATGTTTTTGCCGTCTAGTTCTTTGTACAAGCACACATTTCTTCTTTTACAAAATGACTGGAACTTCCACAAGCAAATAGGCTTTCCATGCCCCCTGATTTGATATCTTCTTTTGATTCTTTACTTCGTAAGGTATTTGCTATTTACCTTGATAAAGAATAGACAATACAAGACAAGAAAGTGTGATGTGATGTGCTCATGTATGTATGATATGCATGAATGATACATACAACGGTTTTATTGACTCACAGACCGAGGTGATCAGCAAAAGTGTTCTTATTGGTTCCTTTCAGATACTCGTTCAGGTCTTACATTGGAATGACAGACTGCTTCACATTTATGGCTTTCATCTTCAAGATTTTGAAAATATGAATAATGGAGACCCCAAGCAGCAGAGTCAGGGATTTATCTATTTCAAACTATGTTTCAGCATGTCGGTTGATAGTTTCTTCATGACCTTGCCAATAATCATTTCCTTTGCCCAATGTGTCCTTTGGAGGTTCAACATACTTTCCTTAACTTGAAGGCTTTCTATGACAAAACATTTTTTGAATTTTTTGAATTTTTTGAATTTTGATTTTGAAATCAAATGTTGGTTTTGCCAAATCAAGGTCAATGTACCTCAGTACTTGATTTTCCAAATTAACATATCTATAACATGACAACCCTAGTTACCGTACTAAACTCGGGAATCATTTCTATTTAAGCAAGAATTGTTGCACTTTAGATAGGCACATACACATTACTTGGCCAAAGGTCTCATTTGAGTTTAAATATTGTCTATCTCATATGCATGCTTATCCAAACTATCTCCACTAATAGACTCCACCTACCAAGAGAGATCAACAGGTCTTTGATAGGCTTGAAATGGGGTCTATCAGGGACATGGGTTAAATGAAGGCCATTTTGAGATAGGAGCTGATGTGACACAATGGACAAACCCTCACACTTTAAATTTCTTATTTGAATTTTAGGCAGCTTGGAGGCAATCTTGCTAGACTCCAAATTCCTTCTATCTTCTTGGCATTAATCCGGATCTTTATTAGGACAATTTTTGCCCTTGCATAAAGTTTGGTTTCCACATTCGTTGCTTTTCTTCTTCTCCCTTTTCTTTCTTTTTCTTACTCTTCCCTTTCTTTGAGCACTTTATCATTTGGTCCTTCTTCCTTGTAGGACTGTCAAGTACAGAACTTTCAAGAATTGGATGGTCTTTCTCCTTTTTCTTTGGTTGGGTTAGACCAATTCAGGTCAAAATGTCCTTATAACTCAAATGGAAGCCTTTTGTTGTCTTAGGTAAAAGAGAACTCAGTTGGCTTTCTGAACCGCCTTTTTATCTTTTTTTTAATCTTTTCTCTTTTCCTTTTTCCTTTTGTCCTTTTTACTTTTTTTCTTTTGTCCTTTTTTTTCTTTTGTTTTTTTTGTTATAGCTCAAACAGAGTTGTCTTATTTGTACCAACTTGGGCTTCCAATAATGGATGAGTGGAGTAACATAAATCTTCTTTAACAGGGATAAATCATTTGTTACTATGATGTTGATGTTGTCTTGATATTTTAGAGATATTAAGGGAACTTCAACTACCCTTATGGTTTTGAGAACATCAAATATCCTTATGGTCTTGAAAACATCAACTATCCTTATGGTCTTGAGAGCTTCAACTATCTTCATGGTATTCATTAATTTCTTTGATCTTCTTGTCTCTTCATATTAGTGATCATAAGATTTGTCAAAAGTATCACAACAGCTCAGGGTAGGTTGTTGAGGTTATATGCCAATGAAAAGAAAGCTAAAATTTTACGAAGGCTCAAAGGGACAACTAGAGATTGATATTTAATGGGTGGATACTAGTTGTTGGCTAACCAAACAATGCCTAGATCATCTCTCCCTTAAAAAAACAGAGTTCAATTTTTCCTTGAAAGTTCGTCAAAGCATGTTCTATGACTGACTAGGACCTAGACAAAGATAATTATGCAGGAGCCCTCTCTAAGTAAGCATACACAGCTCAATGCTATAGAGCAATTCTCTCACCTAGTAAAGTCATTCAAGTCATGATGCATAATTATATTAATTCATGAATTATCAAGCTATATTCCTCATTGGTTGAGCACCAAAGTGAACAAAGACCAATAAATTTTTTTGATAAAAGTAATTTATTCAAACAAATTTAAATTTGAAAAACACGATAGTTCCAATTAAATATTAAAGAAAGTAAAATTGAAAAGCAACATTTAAGCTAAGAAAAGTTCGTTGAGTTTAAGCTTCTTTTCCCTTCACATCTTCAATATTTCCATCTTGAAAGGATGATAAAATAAAATCTTCTTCCAATCCTTTTCCCACCATGAAGGTTGCCGGTGGAGGTATTCTATTGACCCTTGGTAATGGATTGTCCTTGGTGTTTGGCTTATCCGGCTTGGGTAGCTTGCTACTATCAATCAAATCTTGGATCTCATGCCTTAATCGGGTACATCTATCAGTCTCATGTCCTTGAGTCTGATGAAATTGACAAAAACCCTTAGTATCAAATTTTAGGGGTAATGGACTAGGCAAAGGTCGAGGAGCCAATGGTTGTAACAACCCTTTCTTTTTTAGTTTTCTAAAAAACCAAGACAGTGGCTTCCCTAATTCTGAAAAATGCCTCATTCCTCCTTGACTAGTGGTATCAACCCCAACTTCCTTTTTTGTGCTTTGATTGCTAGGCTGAAAATTTCCTTTCTCATTCCTTTTTATTGAAAAACGGTTCTTCTCTCTTTCCCACTCTTCAATTTGCAGACCGGCTTGGAGAAGATCTTTGAAATCCCTTATAAGGGTGTGAGATATCCTTTCATGGAGATTGGACAGGACACCTCTCATGATCATTCTTATTTGATCAGATTCATCAGGCCTTTTCTTGAGCAAAGCAGCCTTATTTCTCCACCTTTTCACATAGTCCACAAAATTCTCATTTGGCCTTTGCCTTATGGACTCCACTTCCATTAAGGTAACCTCCAACTTGACATTATACCCATATTATTGGATGAAGGCCTTGTATAGCAAATCCCAATTCTTTTGTGTTCCATCATCTAAGGTTTTGAACCAATTTTGGACAACAGGGTCCAATGAGAGCATGAAGTACCTTAGAGTTTGAGCCATAGTAGCTCGGGCAGACTGTATAGCAGTGATATAGTGCTTCACATGGAGATGGGGATTTCCGGTTCCATCATATCTAACAAAGGATGGCATCTTGATCTTATAAGGGACCTCCTCATCTTATTCAAATAGTTTGTTGATCTCGGACATCTCTTCGGTTTTCAGCTTCTTCTCAAATTTCTTTTCTAAATCGGCAATCATCTTTTCAACATCGGATGTCTCTGTCTTTTCAATAGTTTCCTTCTCAACAACCTTTGGCTCCTTTTTGTCTTGGAGATCTTGATAGTATTGAGCCCAATCATCATCATCAATGATCACCTTTTCATCATCAAAAGCTACTTCACCAATTTTAGCCTTCCCATTGTCCTTTGGCTTCTTGGAGCTAGCAGACGCTTCGGCATTATTTCCTAAAATTGCAGCTAGTTGATTCTTTATGGTCTCAGTCATGACCTCTTTTATTTCTTCCATCTTGGCGTTGAGGGCATCATCCACCATTCTTTGAATTTGTTCGGGATCCATTGCTTTTGGTGAGCAAGTGATTGAGTCGTTGCTCGATACTTCGTCTCCGGCATAGGTCAGATTGTCGTAAGCTTTTGAACTTTCGTAATCCAGGGCTGTGAGCCAAAGAGGATCAATGATATGAGATGCAAATGTATGCATGTATGCATGTATGCACAAACAATAGACAAACAAGGACGAATAGGACGTTCCTTCCAACCTTATAACATCCACACACGAATGGTGAGTCTCTTTTCCTAGGTATATGGTTAACAAAATACCAACATGGGATATCTTATTTTCGAATAATTCCCTCGGACTTTTCAACCAATAGTTATATTTTCAAAAATGAAAATCAACTCATAATAATTCCCATTAGTTGGATTTTAATCCAATTAACCAACTATAGTAACTTTTATGCTATATTGGATTAAAACTAAATTAAGAGGTTTATTATAAATAGATTCCTCACTTCAAAAAATTAACTAATGATTCATGCCAAAAACAAGCCCATGATTATAAACTAGGCTCACAATTGTTTTTTGGTATTTCGTAATTGACCTAAATATTTTGCAAGCTCCTTGTAAGAAAAGGTTGAAAATAATTTTATTTCTAAGCCCATTGTAAAAATATTTTAGAAAAAATGGATTTTGGGCTTAATATAAGCAAAAGAATTTTTGATTTGTCTTTAGAAAAGTTTTATGTCCAAAGACCATTTTGAAAAGTTTTGAAAATAGCTTTGGTCTTTTGGACTTTAAAGAAAAAATTATTTTGAGCTTGCAAATGTACATGGGTCATATTAGAAAAATAACAAACCAAATAAGCCATGATTTAAGCCAAGATAAATTAACCATAGTCAAACAACATGCATTTGGGGTAAAACCTAAGGAAAGTAACTAGGCTAATTACATGAGCTTTAGTCTTTGGGTTAAAAGGCTTAGGTTCCCATAGCAAGTATATACCAAATGGTATGAGGCTATGAGTGGTTATGCCATGCTCGATCTCCATACCTTGAGTGAAAGTATGGTATCCCTTACATAACATAACACGAGTAACACAGGCATCCTAACTCATGCACACAATGCAATCTAATATGATGCAATGGATAATATCATTATAAGAAAGAATATAATAATATAAAGACCAACGGAATCAACTTCTCTTATCCCCACTGTGAGCGGGGATTTTCGCTCCCACTCCCGATGGAATGGTTCTTGCGACTTCGGCACCGTTTAGTCTCGGGGCCTTAGAGAACACGGACCTAAGTCCAGAGAAAATGGAGTCGCCACCCGAACGGGCCGGGAAAAAAGAAAGGGGTGGATGACTCGATTCCTAAGGAATCCCCAACCCCCTAATGGGTTCGAAAAGTTGGGTACGTGTGGGGAAGGTGAGAAATGGCCCAGCACCCCCATAACGCCCGATTCATTGGAATCGACCTCCTTTACAGGTCTTAATATTATAAAATTCTTAAATATAACAATATTATCCATATTACACACAACAATTAAAAAAAGGCATCATTATATTAAAATCAAAGCAATGTCCAAACAAAGCAAATAAATGGACATCCATCCAAGGATGGAAACATGTCCTTACATCCCATGCCTAAATAGGACACCCACCGAAAGGTAGAAATATGTCCTTTACATTGGTTCTAAAATAGAAAAGCAATTTAAATTACATGATATTTAACTAATGAGGAACCCACCAAGTGAAAACATACCTCTTACAACATTTGGAAATCTAAGTAAATTGATAAAAGTAAATAACCATTGATCATAAATAAATCATTCATCAAAGGTATTAAATATCAATAGAAAGTAAACATCCATCCATCATAAACTAAATAAACCAAGCATTAAACTTAAATAAATTAAAGCATATAAAATAAACCAAAGCATAATCAAACATAAAATTGAATAAGGCAAATAAAAATTCAAATTAGGGCTTCTGTTTCTATTTAAGATTCTTTATTTAATGTGTTTAGGGTTTTGAAATTTATGGAATTAGGCTACTGTGATTTTAAGGGAATTAAAATACATTAAGGTTTTATGATTTAAGAAGTTGGTAGAACTCTTTGATTAACCAAATTAAGGTTTGTGATGTAAAATCATGAAATTAGGATTTGAACACTTTAAAATACTTAGATGTATGGTTTACGTTTATTCATTGAAATATGTTTTAAACTTACTGTGTAAAATCATAATATTTGTGTTTTTATGGTTTTTAAAGTTTTAAAGGATTAGGGTTTAAGGTTTTAAAGGGGTTAAGATTCACTGTTTTGAGTTTTGGAATTGAATTAGGGTTTTAGGATTTTTGAATTAGGGTTTCGGGTAATGAGTTGGTTTTTAGAATTTAGAAAAATAATTGATAACTTTATGAAGTTTTATGAAAATAAATAAACAATTTAAAGTTTATAAAAGCAAAAAAGAAGTTTTTAGGGCTTTTGGAAGGAAACAGAACACAATTTAGAGTTTTAAAAATTTAGAAAGCAAATTAGGGTTTTGGGGTTTTGAAAAAACAAAACTAACAACTTTAAACTTTTTAGAAAACAAAGCAATGAATTAAGGTTTTTAAATCTTAGAAAAAGTGAATTGAGGTCTAAAGTTTTTGAATTAAAAGAAAGAATTAGATGATTTAGCTACTGTGAAAAAAATAAAAGAAATTAAGAATTCAAACCTTCTTTCATAGGTTACACCAAAAATTGCTTCTTGGATGAATAAAAACAAAGACAAGCTTTGCTGCCTTTGAATTGCTTGAATTGTTTTTCTTCTCTCTCAAAAAATCAGATTGATTCACCTCTTTCCTACTTAGTTTTGGATCCAATTTTTCCTCTAAGTTTCTGTCTGATTTCCTTCTCTATTTCTCCTTTGATTTTTGTGTTATTTTTGGTCTTATTTATAGAAGTTTTATATGAATAATTCTAGTTATTCACGGCATCTATTATTTATTAAGAAAAGGAAACCGAAACCTAATTGCATTAAGTTTCGAAAAATTTGAGTCAGAAAAATTTCGCTGGCAAAAAAAAAACTGCTGCGAAAAAAATACGCTAGCAAAAATGTTACGGCAGCGGGCGAGTGAACTGGCCTCCAGGCAGGAGAAGGCCATTTCGCCGCAGGAAACTTTTGTGGGTGAAATGGCCCACGATCATGCCCCGCGCGCTGATTTTCTGCGACGATTTTTCCGTCATAGATTTTTTATTTTTTATTTTGATTTGTTTATTTTTAATTTTTATTAATAAAAATTAGATACTAAAGCAAAAATTATTTAATTAAGATAACAAAAATTATTTTGGACCAATTAAAATATTTTGGATAACACAAAAATTATTTTGGACTAAATAAATATATTGGACCGAACTGGGTCAAAAATTAACGGTCTACATCTACCAATTTGTGTGTTATTTTAATGCCACTACGACTAACCATCTATTGAGACCTTTGTAATTTTTCTATAACATCGAGTAATTTTTTTGCTTATGCTTATTATGAGTCTTATTGACTGATGGTGAGGTATGGCTTTTATAATTTCATAATGGGTTTATATTTATTTGGGGCCTCGGTGGCTAAGGGCTAGGTATGGCCTCTATGATGCCAGATTGGTTCTAGGCTTATGCTTATTTAGAGCTTCGATGGTTAAGGGCCAAGTGTGGTCTGTGTAATGCTAGACTAGTTTTAGGCTTTGGTTGATTCAGAGCTTTAACTATTGATGATTGATCAAAAATTTATTCTAAGCCTTAGTGGTTGATGCTTAATTTGAAATTCATTTGGAGCCTTAGTGGCTAATGATTGATCTGTGATGTTGTCGTCGATACGAGTTGGTCAAATTTGATGGCGTTGAATTTAGACTTTGTTCTGTTGTTGAATAAATTTTTATGCAAGTCATGGATGACATAAAATTCAGTTTTAGAGTTCTCACCTAGAATGTTTCTTAAAGCTAGATTCTAAGGCTCTTACCTAAAATATATTTGAAAGCTATTCTAGGGTTTTTAACTAGAATACATCTAAAAGTTGGATTCTAGGGTAGTTGCTTAGAATGCATTTGGAAGTTGAATTCTAGGACTATTACCTATAATTTGTCTAAAAAGTTGGATTCTAAGGCTCTTTCCTGGTACAAATGTGAACGTTAGGTGCTAGGGTACTCACCTACAATGTTTTTAAAAGCTAGATTTTAGGGCCCTTATGTAGAATGGATTTGAATGTATGATGTTGATATGGTGGTAAAGGTCAGATCAAGTGGATGTCATCTTAGGTTTGATAAAAGCATACATAAAATGAAAATTCGATAGCTTAAAACTTAAGCCTTTGGTTGATAGATATCAGGTTTGGAGTCCAAGTAAATGCCCTAGGTTTAAGGAATGATTGATTTGATATTTTATTTTTGGCTTGTCTACTCATCTATTGTGATAAAAATAATAAGGCTATTAGTATGATACTTGGCTTTCACTGAGTACACAAAACTAATGATAGGTTTTATTTGGTCAAGTCAAAATGTTATGGCTAGATTGAGAAACTATGGTCAAGCTATGTTCAATTTGAACAACTCTTGGTTTTGAGTATGGGAGATCATTTAAGGAAGCAGTGGTCATGTTCGACCTTAGAATGGATTGATTTGATTTGGAGGGCTTAGCCTTTGGTTTGACTTGTCTTAGAGGGCTTAGACTTAGATCTTTTGGAGGGGCTTAGCCTTAGGTTTGACTTATCTCGGAGGGCTTGGCCTCAAGTGTGACTTTGTTTTGGATGCTTGTCCTTGGGTTTAACCTATTTTGGAGGGCTTGTTCTCATATTTGACTTTGGGATAAGTTGTTTCATCAAGTTTTTGAACTTTGAATTAGGTAGGCAGGCTGTAATAAGTTTGGTTCAGGTTTAGGTAGGGTATTGTATGCTTTACCTTAGATGCAATTTGCTTGGATTGCCTTTAAATGGGCTCTAATTAGGCTATTATTTAAGGGTGCTTGGTTTTTGAAGGCTTACATCGGATTTGGCATTTGGTTTGTCTTAGGAGGCTCTTGTCTGATTCAGACCTTGGTTTGTGAATTTCTCTTTGGGTATTGGGTAGTGTGAGGCTGCCACCATTCTAATGTTTCAAAGATGTTTAGTATATAAAGGTTGTGGTTAGGTCTAGGTTGGAAAAAAATATTATGTCGGCTATCTGGTTTGGCCTTAATTTGATTGGTTCAACTTCTAAGGCTATGGTCTTGTTTGACCTAGAGTGCAAAAGGATCATTTTTCAGGGGTTTAAAGTCTAGGATGATTTGGGAATGATATAATTAGGTTCACCCTTATTGGTTTGTGCCAAAAATGATGGGATTCTAGGCTTGAATGTATCTACTTGTTCATGCTCCAATGGGTTTTTAGATGTGAATGAAGGCTTACTCGGCTGGTGTTGGTGTTGTAAAGTGTTTTGAAGGTTTTGAAAATTTGCTAACTTGGGCTTTCCAAGGGCAACTTTGGTTTTAAGTATCAGCTAAGTCTTGTAGGTTTATAAAAAAAGGTTTGGTTCATACCTTACATTGTCATCTTGATTATGGGTTATGCCCCCAAAGGAATTTGGGCTATAAAGGGTATCGAGCCAACTTGGGCTGTCCAAGTATAGGTCAAGGCTAATGACTTAGAAGATTACTTTGAGAAGATGGTTTGGCTACTTGCGCTGTCAAAAGAAGGCTATGATTTTGTTGATTTCACTTTGTTCAGGAAGTTGGCCTCGTGCCTTTGCTAAGTGGTTGTTAGTGCAAGGAGCTCATTATAACCATTATGGTTGGCATTTTGAACATTATTAGGAACCTTGCATCGAGAAACAAGGTTAGCGATTCCTCAGATAGGCTTGCTTTCCCTTTTTCACAGATACTACAACCCAAGTGGTGACGAAGTGTGGGGCTTGTTGATTTCATTTAGTTGTTGCATATGACAAGTTTGGTACATTGAATTCCTATGGGTTTATGGTCCTATGAGAAGGCACGACAACATACTTTGATGGTTGAACTGGAGTGAGACATTAAGGAGGATGTACCTACACCTGAGACTTCAATGATGGTTCTAGGTATGCCCCGTTGAGGTATGGTTTTAGGGTTTTAACTTCTAAAGCTTTACTTTATTTGAAAAACCTTTAATAAAATATCTTTACTTTAGCTCTAATTTTTACCTAAGCCACCTTTTTGAGTTTTCAACTCGACAAGCTTATTCTATTTTTTTACTAAGCCGCCCTTTTAGGTTTTTAGCTTAGTAAGATTTTTTTATCATTATTTATTTTTCAATTTCCATTTCTTTTGTTTTTAGAAAATGCAACATTGGCATGAATGAATTATGATTTGGATGAGTCCAATGAAGAATGCCTATGTATCAATTGCATTTGGAAGAGAATTAGGTTTATGTAGTTCTCAATTTGAGCTGATCTCATCTAAATCTAAAACAATGGTAGCTCTACCAAAAAATTTCTATTTAATTTGAACTTTCCTTATGGGGTCTTGGACAACCCTGTTGTCAAAGTGGTGGACTAATTTATTCTTATAGCACTAAGGTTATCATTTCATTTGTCATTATATTGAATGTATTTTACTCTTGATTAATAGGATAGCTTTCATCTAATAAACCATATAATAAGGATCTACTCCTCTAGAAATGGGAGTGTAGGTTCTATACCCCCCATGACGTGAAGATTAGCCACTCAAGTTAATTTGATTAAATGTCAACAATTTTCTTTCAGGCTGACTTGATAACTTTGTTGTTGATTTTAATTGCATTACCGGTTTATGGTGTTGAATATTATGCTTTCTTTAATAAGGTGACTAGCTCTTTTTTGAAAGTGAGATCCATTATTCGAAGTGATCACAAGTGGGGCTCCAAAAGATATTGGTTTAGAGAATCTGTATAACTTCAGTTTGATAAGCTTTATGATCTTGATACAAAAACTCTTTATAGCATCGGTCCTTGCTTATTATGGAATTATGATGCAATTTTATTTTCATGCCAAGGTTTGATGAATTCTTCATGTTCTTTTTTTTTTCTATTTTCTTTGCCTGTTTCTCTTCTTTTCTTGATTTTTTATTCTCTCTCTCTCTCTTTTTAATTTGCTATTCGAACCAAGCTCAAAAAATAATTTGATAAATGAGTCACATAAAATGATAAGAAGAAAATCTTGTACATTTATTAACAAATGGAATATTACAAAAAAAGGATAGACATTTGCAACCTTAAAATTTAAACTCATAGTCAAAATCAAGATCAGATTTTGACTTGACCTAGACTAGGATTCGGATTCAATATTTGGTAGACTCGGACTCTTGAGACTTGGGTTATGACTATGGCTTCACTTGTAGGGTAACCGGTTAGTTAAGTCATCAGCCTTCAGTGAGGCCACAACGTGAGCATGCCTTTTCAGGCCCAACCCACAAAGGATGTAAAATAGGAGTGATGGAAAATTTGTTTAAGTTTCATAAAAAATGCTACTCTGCCTTCATTAGATAATCTCAATTGATAGGAAAATGATTTTGAAAATGAGTCATCACTCAAATTTATTTTGGAAAAGGGAAAATTAAAAAAAATCATAAATTGACTCCTACATTATCCTCAAGGATAAAATCGCTAGCCTCAAACCAAAGGATGGATTCAGGGGCTAGGTTTAGGCTTTTAAGTAAAAATAGTCTGGCCTTGGATTAAATAAGAACTTATAAAATAAAATTTTAATGATATGACAAATATAATATGATTCATACATCCATACATAACAAGTTAATAGAATAAAAAAAATCAGAAATTAAAGATTACATTGTAAAATAAAAAAATAAGAGAATCCTAACTCTAACCTTATGGATCTTAGGGTAGGCACACATTCCCCAACTATTGTTATTGACTTGAGGTTAAAAACAACTTGCCTTAATTAAGTCATTAGGCATGTCCCAACTACGAGAAACTTCAAGTGACTTCAAAAGACAGTTTTAATTAACAACAAAAGGATTAAGATTTATGGAAAAGGGAAGGATTATTTTGAAAAGTGGACTTGATACTTAGAATAAAATTTCAAGTAAGCCTACATATCCATTTGAATTGGAATCAAAGCCCATGCAGTTTTAACCACCACAAGATGGTTGGTTTAGGACTCATTTAACTAGAGCAAAGTGAGCCAAAGTCTACTTCAATTTTAAGCCTATGAACTTAATTCTAGGACCAACTAGATGAAACTTGGTATAGAAGAATAACCATAGGTCCAAATAGATGGAACATAATTTAGAAAAATAACCTTAGAACCAACTCAATAGAACTAAATTTAGAAAAAATAACCTTAGGACTAACTGGATAAAACTTAATTTAGAAAATGGTTTTGGATGAAACCCTAAAAAAATAATTTTTGAAGACAACTGGATAAAACCCTAATTTGAAAAATAATTTTGGGAGACAATTAGATGAAACCCTAATTTGAAAACTAATTTTGATTTGAAAAAGTTTGATTTGTATTTAATTTATTAGATTAATTACGAAGACCAAATAATAATCTCCAAAATTAGGGCAAATGATGAATTAGGATTTTAATTTTGAAAATAAAAGGATGAACTTAAAAATTGGGAAAATAATAAACTTAAGTTGAGTTTTGAGAATTCTTACCTTCTTTCTTGACTGCTTGCTTGGTGGAGGCTTGAGTGTGTGGTCGAGTCACCTTGGTTTAGATTTTATTTTGCTAAGAAAATAAAATAAAATAAAATTGAGGATATGATATTGCTAATGAAGCAATTTGGTTTGGTTTAGTTTAAGAAAAACTAAACCAAAAGGGACTAAACACCCAAGCTAGCTAAGGAAGCTAGCTTTAGGCGGTTCTTCCTAAGGAAGATATAACCTTTTTCTTTAAAGAAATAGAGAGGAAGAAGAGACAATTAGGCAACTTGAAATTAGGTTTTGCCAAATTGAATGGTGTTGAGAAATGATGTTGGGAGGGCCTATTTATAAAGTTTTAAAGGGTAAAATAATAAAAATTCATACCAGGGCATTGTGACACAAAAAAGGGTGCCGCGCAACACATTTTAGCCTCTCTGCATCACCATTAGGCACCATAAAGGCTGCCACAAAAGTCGCATATTTCTGTAATTGTCTGTAGTGTCTATAAATTTCTATAATTTTGGCTATACCATTTTGTAAAGGCTGCAATTATGGTAATGTTGCTTTAGACGAATCGAAAATCAAAGTTAAAACAATCCCATAATACCCCTTTAAAGTTTGGACTCAAACCCTATATAAAAGGGTAACCAACTTCACTTTTTTCACTCTTCATCATTTGCTAAAGTTCTTTCTTTCTCTAACTTCTCTCTACTCCAAAATCTCTAAACTTAAGATAGCCTCCCCTTTAAGGCATGCTGAGTGGAGCACCATATTGGTATACCAAAAGCAGTACACGTCAATTACTGGTTCACTCGAGGTATTCATGCTTTTTCCTTAACTTTTAATACTTACAAATTTGCCCTAAATTTTAGAAAATTGCACTTAGGCTTATAAACTTTAGGAATTTGCATTTTCACGTGACTTGACTAAATTGTCCCAAACTGCTTGTAGTTGCATACTTGCCCTATACTTATGTCATCTGAGTGATATTTTGACTCGAAATACTGCATTTGATCGAAAAACCTGCAAAATTATGAAAATGCCATTTTCTCGCATTTTTGGCGCGGAAGGTCAAATTAGCATACCAAATCATATTTTATTTGTACATCATGACTTTTAGCATACCTTCTATGAAAATTTGCATGTGTTCCTTCTATAAACTATAAAATTACCAAAATACCCTTTTCTCGTGCCTTTTGTCTCGGGAAGCATAATTATCATATTTAAACACATTTAAATGATGCATAATAAAATTGTCTTCTCTAATGCACAATAGAAAAATTGTAATTCCTTTGAATTTACTGCTCCTTAGCTCTCTCCTAGACCAAAAATAGTAATTTCCAAGACAATATGCAAATATCTATAAAAAGGATTGGTAAATTTTGAAGCTTTTGAAATTTTACCATTGAATCTATTTAGGCCACCTAATCTAGTCCAAGTTTCTTATTTATTAAATCCATGGGCCATCTGTACCTTGCAATTCTACCATACCAATAAACATAGCTCTTGATTGGAAGGCATTGTAAAATTAAAATTGATGATTTTGAATGGCTATTTGCTGAAGTGGTAGACACTCTCTTTGTCTACCGGATCACCAATGTAGTAATGCTTCAAACGTTGGCCATTAATTTTAAAAGTTTCTCCTCCTTGATTTTGAATGTCAATTGCTCCATAAGGATAAACTTTTACAACTTTAAAGGTCTGGACCATCAAGACTTTAGCTTTCCAAGGAAGAATATTAACCTTGAGTTGTACAAAACTACTTGTTACACTTCCTGGAATTGCTTTGGTTAGATATATTTATCATGCCATGCTTTTGTTCTTTCTTTATAGGTCTTGGCATTTTCATATGCTTAAAATCGAATTTCATCCAACTCACTCAATTGTAGAAGTCACTTTTGTCCTGCTGCTTCCAAATTCATATTTAACTGTTTGATTGCCTAATATACCTTGTGCTCAAGTTCAACAGGTAGATGACATGCTTTTTCGAAGACAAGTTAGTATGGTGACATGCCAATTGGCATTTTAAAAGCCGTGCGATAAGCCCATAATGCATAATCAAGTTTGAGTGACCAATCTTTTCATGAATTATTAACTATTTTCTCCAAGATTCATTTGATTTCCCTATTTAATTTTTCCATTTGTCCACTAGTTTGAGGGTGGTAAGGTGTGGCTACCTTGTGGTAAAACCCATATTTTTTTATAAGAACTTCAAAGTTTCTATTGTAAAAATGAGTACCGCCATCACTCACTATGGCTATAGGAACTCCTAACCTTGTGAAAATGTTCTTTTTGATAAATTTGATCACTACCTTTAAGTCATTTGATGGACTTTCTATTGCTTCCACCTATTTTGACATATAATCTACTGCCATTAAGATATATTGATTGTTGAAGGATGATGGAAAAGAACCCATGAAGTCTATGCCCCAGACATCGAAAAGTTCAGATTGCCATGTTTTAGCAATTGTCTTTGAAGTGCTAGAGCCGCCACCAAATTCCTTTGAATGGAAAAAATTCAGAATGCTTTTGATTTCTTCTTTTGCTATGCATCTTCAAATCATTTCATCCCCACAATGCTTAAACAACAAAGGTTCCTCCCATGTATAATGTTTTACATCATAAAGGAATTTCTTCCTTTGAGAAAAAGGCATTTCAAGTAAAAGAATGCCATTAGCTAGATAATTGACAAAGTCATCATACCAGGGGATATAATTTTAAAAGAGTAAAGATGTTCATCAGGGAATGATTCATTGATAGGTGGTTCTCCATTTTCATCCTTGTGTCGTTCCAATCTTGATAGGTGGTCTGCTACCAAATTGTTAACTACTTTTTTTTATCTCTTATTTCCATATCAAACTCTTGAAAGAGTAAGATCCACCTAATCAATCTTGGTTTTGTTTCTTTCTTACTCATAAGATATTTGATGGCAGCATGGTCAGTGTAGGTAATAACCTTGTAACCTAAAATGTAAGATGAGAATTTGTTAAGAGCAAATACTATAAGAAGCATCTCTTTTTCTATTGTAGCATAATTGATTTGAGCTTCATCAAGTGTCGACTTTTATAGTAGATCACATTGTTCTTTTTGTCTTTCCGTATAGTCACCAACATCCACATGCACTTAAATGGAAGAGACTAATCTAGTAGAGAGATAATAGGAGTTGTAATAAGAGCTGCTTTTAACCTGTAAAAAGTAAGTAAACATTTATTAGAAAAAATAAAAACAATATCTTTGTTCAATAATTCACACAAAGCTTTAGCAATTTTAGAAAAGTCCTTTATCAATCACTTATAAAACCTTGCGTGTCCTAAGAAACTTCGAATTCCTTTAACATTAGTTGGTGGTAGTAATTTTTCAATAATTTCCACCTTAGTTATATCTATTTCTATTCCTCTTTTAGACATTTTATGTTTTATTATGATCCCTTCTTGTACCATAAAATGACACTTTTTCTAATTAAGAACAAGGTTTGTTTCTTCATATCTTCTTAAAACCTACTCCAAATGTTGCAAACAGTTATCAAAAGTAGAACCATAAACAGTAAAATTATCCATAAAAATTTTAACGATTATTTCTACAATATTAGAAAATATGGCCATCATGTATCTTTGAAAAGTGGCCGGTGCATTGTACAATCTAAAAGGCATCTTGCAATAAGAAAATATTCTATATGGACATGTGAAAGTAGTCTTATCTTGATCTTCAGAAGCTATAGGAATTTGAAAGTAACCTGAATATCCATCTAATAAAAAATAAACATTTCCTACAAGTCTTTCAAGCATTTGATTAATAAAAGGTAAAGGAAAATGATCTTTACGGGTTTCTTTGTTCAACTTCCTATAATCTATACATACTCTCCAACCAGTAACTATTCTTGAGGAAATTAATTCATTATTTCCATTTGTTATTACAGTCATCCCCCCCCCCTTTTGGGTACCATATACATAGGACTTAATAAAGAATTATCAGAAATGGGATAAATTATTCTCGCGTCTAGTAATTTAGTTACTTCATCCTTAACAACCTCTTTCATATTCAAATTCAATCTTCTTTGTTGAAATATTACAGTTTAGAATTTTCTTCCAATAAAGTTCTATGCAGGAAAATTGATGAGTTAATTCCTTTAATATTTGATATAGTCTAACCTATGGCTTTTTGTATTTTCCAATCAATTCCAAGGTTTGACTTAATATATTTAGATAAATTAGCATTTACAATTATAAGCAAAGAATTATTTGGTCCAAGAAATGCATGCCTGAGATGATGAGGAAGAGGTCTTAATTCAAATTCTGGAGCTTTCATCAGATGCTCAGCCATGAAACAGATCAATCTATACGATTAAGGCATGAAATTCATAATCTCATCAATGATGGAAAGATCCCCACCCCTAACATGTCCAAGTAGACTCCAACTCAATAAACTTCCCTTTGCTTGAGTGTTGCTCGTCTTATTTTTCTTTCTTTGGTATTTCATTGGAATATTTATGTTTTTCAAATTCAAATTGTTTGAATAAATTAATTTAGTTACATTTATATTTTTTTGGTTTTTGACATTTTGGTGCTCAACCGATGATGAATCTAGCTCGATATTCATCAATTAGCATATCTATGCATCATGATTTGAATGATTTTACTAAGTGAAAGAATTATTCTATAACATTGAACTGTGTATGCTTACTTAGAGAGGGCTCCTGCATAATTACCTATGTCTAGTCGATCTTAGAATATGCTTTGATGAACTTTCAAGGAGAAATTAAACTTTGTTTTTTTTAAGAAAGAAATAATCTAAGCATTGTTTGGTAAGCCAACAACTAGTATCTACCCTATTTATATCAATCCTTAGCTTGTCCCTTCGAGTCTTCATGAGATTTTAGCTTGCTTTTTATTGGCTTGTAAACCCAATAACCTACCTTATGCAGTTGTGACACTTATGACAAGTCTGATGATTACTAAGCTATCAAAAAGCAAGAAGATTGAAGAAAAGAATGCATAGTTAAAACCATAAGGATAGTTAAACTTTACAAGAATTAGACCTGATGTCTCAAAACTACTTTATTGTGATGGCATCAAGATTAAAAAGGATTCATCCTCATTGAAAAAGACTCACACAACTCTACATCCATAGTTAGAAGCATCAGACAAGATAACTCTTTTAGAGATAAGACACAAAAAGAACACACACATATACACACAACAAAAAAAGGAAAGAGAAAGAGAAAACCAAAGAAAAAAAGAAAATAACAAAAATTTGAATTGAAAACCCAAAAGGGCGGTTCAAGAAGCCAACAAAGTTCTTTTTTACTAGAAGTGACAAAAAGTTTCCACTCAGTATACAAGATGAGTTTGACTTGAATTGGTCTAGCCTAACCAGAGACTCAGCTAAAATAAAAGAAATAGAAGAAAGATCATCTTTCGTTTGGTTCACGATGTCTAATACAGCTTCGAGTCAGCCATCTTGAAAGTCTTAAACTTGATATTCCAAAAGGGGAAAGGGGCGGAATGATGAAACTCCATGTCTAAAAAAGACAAAAAAAAAAAAAGAAGAAGAAAGAAAAATGAATAAATGAATAAATAAAGAAAAAAGAAGAAAAGGGTCCTGAGTTTTTGCAAAAGAAAAAGAAAAAGAATAGGTTTGTCATACTCAAATCAGATCTAGATTTCTGCCAAGAAAATCGAAGAACATTCAAGCTTTATCTTTTCATGAAGTTAAAAAGACACCTAGAAGGCGAAAATGATGCCTCTAAAAGCATACAATTCTAACAAAAAGTTTGTCGTGTGAAGATCTATTAGTAGTCGCATCAGCTCCAATTAAAAAAAAAAATGGCCTTCACTTAAGCCAATATCTCTTATAAACAACATTTTCAAGCCTGTTAAAGACCTGTTGATCTCTCTTGGTAGGTAGAGTTTATTTGTTGAGATTGTTTAGAAAAACATGCATATTTAATAGACAATATTTAAATCCAATGAGACCTTTGGCCAAGTAATACATATATATGCCTACATGAAATGCAACAGCTCTTGCTAAAATGGAAATAATTCATAAGTTTAATACAGTAACTAAGGTTATGATGTTATAGATATGTTAATTTGAAAGCCAAGTCCTGAGGCATATTGACACTGATTTGATAAATCCAACATTCAAAATTAAAATTAAATTTTAAAATAAAATGAGAAGAAAAAAAAAGAAAGTGATTTCTTGTCCCATGAGCTTTCAAACTTAAAGAAGTACATTGCACTATCAAACCTTAAAGGACATATTGGGCAAAGGTAGGTTGATGAAGAATTGTTCACAATGTTATGAAGAAACTATCAACTAATGTACTGAATCATGGTTTGAAAATGGATGTCTCATGAATCTCTAACTATCCTGCTTGCCCCCTACCCCTACCACCCACTACTTATGTTTTCTATATCTTGAAGATGAAGCTATGGATGTGACATCTCTTAATGATCTAATGCAATGCCTGAATGAAGATCTCAAAGGTGCCAACGAAAGTCCTATGGCATATCACCTCAATCCGTAAATCAGTATAATCACTATAAGTATCATTCAAGAATATCATGCATACATACATACATACGTGAGCATATCACACTGCATTTTTATTGTCTATTCTTTAAACAAATGATACTTTATGAAGTAAACAATGAGAAGCAGGCATAGCATCAAGGGGCATGAATGGCCCATTGCTTGAGAAAGTTCCAATCGCTTTGCAAAAATGAAGATGTATGCTTGCATAAAGAACAAGACAAAGCAAAAGTATCAGTTGAAGCCTAATGGGCACAAAATCATTAGTTTGAGCCTACACAGGGGAGAAAGCTTCTCCTATTTCAATCTTTGAGTTTATGCATATTTAAAATATTTTCAGAATCTCTTTCAACATTTTTCCATGCAGGGGGCAAAGAGAGAATGTGAGGGCTAAAAAATAGCTGAATTTTTTTTAATAGAGCAAGTGGTTAGAAGAAATCCAAAACTCTCAAATAAATGAAGATACAAGTGACAAAAGGTCAATCTAGCTAGAAGAACTAAAGTCAATGCAGGACAAAGGTCCATTCCCAAGAATAAAGAATCAAGATGAAGATCCATTTTTGCAGAGGCAGACATTTTTATGGATTTATTAAAGTCTTCAGAATCAAGTTTCTATCCATGTGAAACCTCAATGGATTTGATGAAGTAATCAAACCTCTAGCCTATATTGGATTTGTTAAAGTATCCTAACAGTGCAAGTTTATAGATTTTAGGTAAAACATCCAAACCTCCAACCTATATTGGATGTGTTAAAGTATTCTAATGGTGCAATTTTGCATATTGGGTAAAACATCTAAACCACTAGCCTATATTGTATTTGTTAAAGTATCCTAACAACACAATTTTGCAAATTTACTAAAGCATGCTGATTTTTCAGAACAACTTGGGTTTATTTGAAGTACCCAAACCAACTTAGATTTATTAAAGCATATGGATTTTCCAGAATAGCTCAGGTTTGGTTGAAGCACCCCAACCAACTCGAATTTATTAGAACATCTGGATTTTCCAAAACAACTCTAGTTTGTCTAAAGCACCTAAATCAACTCGAATTTATTAAAGCATTCAGATTTTCCAAACTAGCTCGGGTATATTTAAAGCATCTGAACTAATTCGAATTTGTATAAAGCATCCAAACCAACTTTAGTTTATTTAAAGCACCCAAGCCAGTTTAGATTTATTGAAGTATTTGAGACCAACTTAAATCTATCAAGACAAATTACTTTTCACACTTTAAAAAAAATTCAAGATCATTCAAGCAAAGGGAAAGACTATAAACCTTTAATTTTGGTCCTAAATAAGTTTGAAAAAATAAGATCCTCCATCATATTTTTTAAAATTTTTATTTTTTACAAGGGGTATTTTAGTCATTTTATTATAAACTCATAATAAACTCATTACAAACTGTGTAAAATTTATAAACTCATAATAAACTCATGATAAACTCATTATAAACCCATTGTAAGCTCTTTGTAAACTTGTAAAAATCTGGTATTTTGGTAAATATTTAATAAAGTCTGATTTTTTAGTAAATATTTTATTAATATGATAAATTTGGAATTATTTTCAATTTTTCTTATATATTTATCAAAATCCCAATGAGTTTAGTCCCAACTAAAAAGCTCAAATAAAATCTAATCAAATTTTAAAAAGCTTAAATTAAGTGCAATCTAATTTTAAAAGGCCAAACCAAGGCCGGTCCAATTTTAAAATCCCAACCAAGGACAGTCTGATTTAAAAACCCCAAACCAAACCCAGTTTGACTTTAAACGCCAAATTCATGATGATTTGGCAATGCCAATTAGCCATGAGGCATGCTCATTGCGAATTGGTCTTAGACAATTAGACATGAGCCCTTAAATCTAGCCTAATTCACTTTTAATTCAAGTTTATGTCTCCTAATTATGAAAATTAAGAAGATACTTAGATAAACAATAAGATTTTCTAATAGGATTAGGAGTGATGAAGTTGAGGATCACCCTAATTCTCCCTATAAATAGAAAGCAAATTAGCAGAATTAGGGTGATGAAAGAAAGAGCAACAATTAGTAATTAAAAAAGCAAGAAACATAGAGCAATTTAAAAGTAAAAAAGAGACAAAAAGAAATAAAATAAAGAGAGACATTAGCTGAAACAACAAAGAATCTCCGAATTGTTTAAACATCAACTAATAACCTTAATTGATCAAAACTTTCCAAAGCAATTGTGCAATTCAAGCAGTGAGCTTGATTCAACAAAATCATCTTTAGAGGAGCCAACAATGTGGGTACAATTTTATTAACTGAATCTATTTTATTTAAGTGATCATCTCGTTGTTTAGTTTTTACAAACATGTTATTTACTATTTTAAATTGCAATGCTTCTTGTGTTCCAAACCCTAATTGAATGTTTAACCCTAGCTTTAGGATTTAAACCCTAATTTTCATGTTAAATCTTAGTTTAGGATTAAAACCCTAATTTGTATTTTTAAAACCATAAATTGTATGATAAAACCCTAATTCCACAAGAAAATCCTAATTATAACAAAACCTTAAATAACAAAATAATCAAAAGATAAAATTAATTAAACCAAATAAACATAATTACCCTATAGTAAAATTAATATAAGGGGCCAAGCCTAAATAAAAGTTTAGTTGTTCATGTTGAAATGAAAGCTAGAAAATAATTAAAGACAATAATTGAAGGCATTGTAAATTAAAGAAAAAGATAAATGAAACTCTTAGGTCTTCTTGGCTTCATCAAGAACTCCACTTGGAACTTTGAATTTCTTCTTGAAACCAAACTTCACTCTTCTCTCCAAAGAAATTCTAAAACTATATGAAAACTAAATTATTTGAAAGAATGCTTTGGTTCTTGGAAGATTTGATGCTTAAAGTTTTGGAGGATGGTGATTTATAAAGAAAGCTTGGAGGGTTCTTTTCTTAGTGGAGCAATTACTTTAGTTAATTCCTTTGAAACATAAAAGATTTTGCTCCTTAAAATCAGGCTATTAACCACCTTTTTGTCTCCAAATTCATAGCTTTTGATGTCATGGTCATGGCTTAGCTGGACAAGAGCTGTCTCATCAATTTTTCATTTTTTTAGCAGTTTTGTTTCCATTCCCATGGTCATAACCTTTGGCTTGCCATGGCCATGGGTTTCATTCTACTTATGGAATTTTGACTTTCCTTTTTCCACATTTTGGGTAGTAGTATTTTCATTCCCACTGGCATGGCTCTTGAGATGCCACATTCGTGTGATTCAAATCTTTACTGGAACTTTACTTCTTATTCTTTTGTCATTTTGACATATTTAATATGAAGTCAAGGTTGTGGTATTTAAATGGCACATGTGTAGTAATTGACTTTTCTGCATTTTTGCCCATTTTATTCCAATTTTGTACCACCTTTAATTAAAATCTCATATCTTGACATTCCATGCTAGAATATGAGAAATTCTAACTCCATCAAAGAAATTTCATCAAATTTAATTAAAAACAATTAAAAATAGAGTTAGAATTACATAAAATATTAGTCAAAATATGACTCTAACAATTGCCAAGGACCATAAGGGTTCAATCTTCTGAGCTTCTACTTGACTAGCTTCACATGTTCATAAGTTGGAATCTTGTGGACTGTTATAGCTGGATCAATCCTTGACATGTCTTTTGCTTGCCATGCAAAATAGTTAAAGAATTCTTTCAATAGCTATTCCAAACCCTACTTATCATGGTAAGATGATGCAATGTATGTGGCTTTTGGGCTTTCATTGGTGTCAAGGTTTATTGATTCTTTTTATTTTTTTATTTCATTTATTATTTTTTCATTGTTTGAGTCAACAAAAGAGAAAGGATAGTAAGCAGAAAAGGTGAACTCTTTATTGAAGATAAAATTGTCTGATATAAACTGGTGATCAAAAGAAAAATTATAGGAACATTTAGATTGAGACTCAAAGGACTTGGACTTTGAAAAAGACTTTAGTTGGGACTATGATTCCGGCTGGAACTCTGTTCCTAGCTTTATTCTAGCACTTGACTAAAAATATGACTGAGAATTTGACTCTGACTCTGTGGAATCTGGCTCAACTGGACTTGACTCTAGATGACTCTGACCCTCTATCTTGTCATTCTTCTCATAAGATCAGTATGTAAAGGGACCTTGTATGGTCAAATTGTTAATAAAAAAACATGGTCAAGTCTTCCTTGGCTTGGCTCCATATGGTCAATCCATTCTTGGTCGGTTTGGGCTATATTCTCTTCAAAAATAGCCTGACATTAAAAAATAGTTCAAATCCTATGGTTAGTTCACCAGTTGTCATACTCATAAAAGATATAGAAAAACCATAGTAGGGAAATCCTCTCTCTCCTTAACAAAATAACCATTGAGAGTGGGGAAGTATAGCCTCATAGCCTAATCATAAGGTTTTCCAAACTTACAAGCCTTTGATCTTTCTCTTATCTTTATATTCTCTTCCTTATTGTCTTCCAGAGTATGAGTGTATCCAAGCCCAAATGGAGAGGTAACTGATGGGTGCTTAAAGAATGTCGCATCTCCTTGCTAGTGCTTGCCTAAACCTATACCCGAAAGGTAATTCATTTTTCTCATAGTGTTACTTATAATCAGGATACTGTTGGGATAGATATTAGTATACACAATTTCCATACATGGTTCCATGGCAATGAGGAGTACAATATCAAATGCAAATCCTGATAATGGATATGCACTGAGCAAATATTTTATTTCCGATAAAGGCATCTGAGAAGGATTCACATTCTTTCCTTAAGGATCTCCCTTGACTATAACAGCACCCCCATTAAATGGTAGCTTTAGTTATTGGTGGTACGAGGAAGGGACTTTTCTAGACTGGTGAATCGAAGGTCTTAGGTACCAAATTAAAACAAGCTGAAACATCCAACACTTAGAATAGTATAATTTGAGTCATAAGTCCTATTGTCATATCCAAGTTGGCCACCCCAAGCACTTCTCTCTTGGTATTATCATAGGCCCTCATAACTTGATCAGATGGTACCAGGTCTATTGCCTCAATACCCAGGTAACTTGCCACTTTCGAGGGAAAGAAAGCTAAGACATAACCATTATTAATCAACAACAATGGTATAATCTTCCCTTTAGCTATTACTGTGATGTAATGTTCTTCATTATAGCTTTGGGCTTGGCTAGGAAGAACTTTATCATAAAAAATTATGTGGGCTTCCTTTATGGATCGAGTAAAGGAGGCTATTAGATCTTCTAGGGTTTTATCACTAGGAACTTGGCACTGATCTATGGCTTTCAAAACTAAATATCTGTGAGGGTAAGAGGACATGAGAAGGCTCTAGATGCAAATGTTGGCCTAGATCTTTTTAAGCTGTTTCGGCAATGGATCTTCTTCAGGCTAGGGTTTTGGTTGGGGATTTGGTTGCTGGGTAGAGGAAGAGGCTAAGTGACTTGTCCATTCCTAGTAAGGGCAAAAATTCCTTCCTCGACCTCTTTAATTGAGATCTAACACATAATAATATGCCTCCGGTTGAATTGGTTGAATTAGAGTAACATAATCAACATTGTTTTCTAAATAGGGGGTAATACAATTGACTATAGGTAGTAGTGGATGCTTGGGTAAGAGATTAGTAGCTATATTGGGCTAGGTTCTTGAGACAGAATTAGAACTTTATGAACTAGATCTTTTATCTTCTATCTTAGATTAATACACATATCCATTTTATGATGTGCTCTATGGTGAAAATCACAATATTCATTAGCCTTGAAATCCTTTGAGGAAGGGTTTGGGATAGGAGTAAGAGGCAATAGTTCTATTAACTTTTCTTTTAAATCTTTCTTGAATACAACCCCTAAGGGCATCCCCAAATTGGTGAACACTATGTCTTGTCTTTCTAGTCTAATGGGTTATTAAGCACTTATATTAATTACTTTTCTACCCTTCTAATTTCCAACTAGGCTAGGATTTGTATTGGCATTAGTCCCTCCCTTTCTATACCTAGCTAAAGAGGAAACCATTAACTCATCTTTCAACTATCTTGAATGCACCAAATCTTCAATTTTATTGGCAGTGGCCACCAAGGCTTTAAAGTCTAGGAGATGCTGAGTTTGGAGGTGGGTCTGATAAACAGGCTACAAAATCTTGATGATGATATCTATTTTTCTTGCTCAGGTGGTTTGTTTACCATTTGGTTTGTCCTCCACCTCATAAGGAACAAGGAGAAGGACTCCCGGGTCTTTGTTTAGTGGTTTCTAAATCTCAGTAGGTGACATCCATCTCAACATTATGATGGTATAGCTTGGTGAATTCATTACAAATATCCTTCCATATTAAGTACTTTTGCTTGTGAAGGTCCACAAACCACTTAACAATTACTTCAGTTAAGGATTATTGGAATAACTAAGCAAGGAGCTCGTCTATTACTCCAATAGGGGAAAGGGTACCCACATACATCTTTAAATATGTCTTTAGGTATAGTACCATCAAATCTATCCATAGTGAGATTTTGAACTTGGGAGGAGCTCAGATGTTTGGATAAAAGGCTAAGGAGTCTAGGTCTACGTATGCTTCATTACTTTTAATATTCTTGATTTGTCTTTCTAAGGCTTTAATCTTCTCAAGCAATTTCTAAGAGGGGTCTCCTCCTCAGGGAGGGTTAACTACAACTTTTGACACTAAATTTGGGGCATAACCATTTGGGTTAAATCAATGATGGTGATAGTAGTGGTTGCTAGATTTTGGACAGGTGGGGTGTGAGGGGGAACTGGTGGTGTGATATTGTGAACCTCGGTTTCCACCCGAAAAGGACTCAGAGGAACGTTCACGTGTTGTTAGGAGTCGCCACTCAGTTTTTTCTGTTCAAAGGGAAAAACTAAGAAAACCCTTGTTTGACTCCAATAATGCATCCAATGTAAAGGTTTCTAATCTACGAACCCAAGGAGGATTCGGGGACTATGTCATGTATTTGATTAACTTGCCAAAAAGAAACAAACCT
Organism: Garcia nutans; assembly: GCA_947685225.1. Lineage (NCBI taxonomy): Eukaryota > Viridiplantae > Streptophyta > Magnoliopsida > Malpighiales > Euphorbiaceae > Garcia > Garcia nutans. Next base: position 72,878,151 of record CANTUV010000031.1, on the reverse strand, counting down.
AAAAGGGACGAAGAAAAGAAGACAAACAGATTGTTAGTGAATTGTGGACTTGCTATTTAGGGTGAATCCCAAATATGCCTACATACTCTCATTTTTTATGAGAGATCAAAGCCCATGTAGTTCGAAAAAGCCTATTTAAAGGCAATTATGCATTATGCATGTGTGTGTATGCTTCGTGCATTGTCGGGCTTTTTGCCAAAATTGTGAGATTTCGAGCACTTAGTGCTAATTTTGATGAAATTTGGGTACTTGGTACCAAAAAGAATGTGATTTAGGCTCCGTGCCAAAAGATTGATTTTAACTGTGATGGGCTTCATGCCAAAGATTGATTTTAATTTGGATAGGCTTCATGCCAAAAGAGATTAGGTCTTTAACCCAAAAAGAAATTAAGAAGAAGATGTAGTGCTTTATGATATGCCTGAATTGACAAAGGATAAATTAGGACGTTACCTTGTTTAGGGTTCTCCCACTTCGTAGTTCCAGATCTCGTTTTCTCGGGTCTTGGATTATGATTCTTGATTATTTTGATTTAGATTAATCCCTGCAGCACAAGATTAGATTTATGCAAAGAAAAGTCCAAGAGAAGTTCTTAAACGAGTGAAAATAGAGAGAGTTCGTCTGCCCGAAGTCCACCTGAAAAAAAACCGAACCCTTTTTCTGAAAATTCAGAGGCCTTTTATAGACAAAATTCGGACTGGACGGTGGTCGGACTGCCAAGGAAGTGACAGCCCGGGAAAATGGAAAAAGTAAAATGGCGGCGGTAGGACCGCTGGTCCCGATTTTCAAGCCCCCAAAAAAGCACGCACGATTTTTGTTCAAATTGATTTTTCGGGAACTACGGACCTCCAAAAATTATTCCAGGACCATATCCGTGATCCTTGCGTCGCTTCGGACATTTCAAGTACCATGAAGATATACTTTCGGTGAACTTTACTGTGGTCGTCCGGTCTAGCTTGGTCTTCTGCAGTATGAGAAAATCGGCTTTCCGAGCCTCAAAATTCGAGTATTCACAATTTCCCCCCACTGAGGTCCATAAAAATGATTTATGGGGCTCAGTGGTCGTCAGAAACGAGGATTTTGAGCGAGGTGCAAAAAACCCGCGTTTTCACCTTTTTCCTTATAAATAGGCTCATTTCCATTCCATTTTCATTTGCTTTCATTCTTTCTTCTTCTTTCATTTCCTTCAAACTTTCTTTTGACGATGGATTTCACTGGCCTAGAAGACTTCGAAATCCCACTCCCTCCCTGCAATCTTTTACTTGAGGAGGAGAAGCACAGTTCCCGGACCGGCTGCTATGAGGTAATTACCTTCCCCTTTACTCATTCAGTATGCATGTTTAGGAATTTTATTTATTTCCAGTAAGGAACTTAGAAACAAATTTTAGGAATCCTTCCTTTACATGTACTTGCTCTAGTAATGAATCAGGAGTAATACCATGTTTTACTAAGTTCTGCCATCAGTAATTATTTCTATTAAAGAACTTAGAAATAATCCTCTAAGAGGTCACACCCGGCTGGGGAAAGAACTTAAATTTTTCTGAAGTTGCCCCCCAAATTATCCCCAATAATGAATTAGAAAATCCCTCTCTCTATTTTTTTAGGACTCTGCGATTAGGATATCCATCGCCGAGAGACCCATGAGCACTATTCCAGCTTACATCTTTGATGCCGAGCATCCGGTGGGGGATCTTATTAGACCTGCTTTCCTCCACCATTTGAGGACTATAGATGTGGACAGAGATATCCACAAGGAGTTGATCTGCGCGCTGGTCGAGCGATGGTGGCCTACTACTGATACCTTCCATTTTGCTTGGGGGGAGATGACGATGACGCCTACCGACTTTTCCGTCATTTCTAGGATTCCCTTCGGCGTTTAGATGGTGGAGTACTATGATGACTGGCGGCATGACATTTCTTTAGCCGACATGGTCACTTTGATCGGGGTTGACTATCCTCGACATCAGGCGCCTCGCTGCATTCAGCGGAGGTGGCTTGTAGAGCAGGCGCCAGCCATCTATACTTACTACGAGGTAGGCGATCTTACTGCTGATTAGGTTGTCAAGTTTACCCTGATTCTCCTGTTTGCTAGCTCCTTCTTAGCAAACAGGAAAGACGTAGTGAGTCTCAATGTGCTAAAGAGCCTACTCGACCTGTCACGACTTCAAACATATGATTGGGCTAGCATGATGCTGTGTAGATTGTATGACGACATGTCCGACCTCTCTATACCCACATTGCTCCATGTGGCTTGTACTACTTCTGGGAGGTAATGTAAAGAACATTGCTTTTATCTTACATATGTTGACATACACCAGCTCTGATATCTTCTTCATCTTTTCCAGACTTGGGCTTACGAGTACTTTCCTGGTATCGCCCCTTTTCTTCGTGAGCCACCTGCCCCTACAGACCCTCTTTCTCCCATTGCTTGGAGATGGTATAAAGAGAGGGTAGAAGCACCAAAGAGGAAGCTTCCTATCAGAGAGCTGAGATCATTCTTCGACAGCTGCTCCATGAACTCGGTAAATACTTTATTCTCATCCTTATTTATTATATTAGAGAAAATGATTCACTAACATAATAAATTTTTACATGTTGTATTTACAGCGATGTCTAGCCGGCTGGTAGAGTGGATTGCTCAAGATCACAGCTTTCAGCGATCACAATTCCTGACTCGTCGTCGATTCATACTTCCCCATCCAGAGTATCGACGGTATTATCTCGCTAAGAGAGTGACTTTCCAGATTGCCGGTTTCCATGTAGCTCCCCTGGACCCCCCCTGATGATATGCTATCTCTGACGCTTCTGCCTATTTCTGTGTCCCAGTATGAGGGTGATCCCTTCGAGTCGGCCTATGCCCCGGATGATGATTATGATTTCTACTGTCTTCAACGACTGATGCCACGCATTGGGACATGATTCGACCCTGCACCACCCTATCGGTCCTCCCATTCTTCGGTTCCCAGTTCTAGCACTCCAGGAGACCATCCCTCTTCCAGCTGGCAAGGTGACAGACCTTCTTCCCCTAGGGCCGAGGCTTCCGCTTTCAAGGCTGGACCGCCACATACTGGGGCAAGCAGCAGTTCATCACATTTGAGGCCTCCCCCATCTATCCTTGCGGCTACTGGTCAATTGGACCCTGCTTTGGCCAACTTGAGACTGCCTTATGCTGTTCGTTATCATGCACCCGACGGTTGGGTGACCCGACCAATTAGTGTGGAGGGTGTACAATATCGGAGCCTTGCTCACATCACTCAGGTATATTCTTCTAGAACTTTTCATGAAAAGGATTCATAACGTTCTCTCGAAATTGACTGCGATTCTGTCTTTTTTATAGGTACCTGCAGGCCTAGTTGCTGACATGGCGGCACTGATCACTGCTTTCTCGGATGAGCTGACGGGTGCTTGGACTGATAGTGCTTATGAGAGGAAGAACAGGCCACAAAGACGGAGAGCCCGGCGCTGATTTCTCATATTTGTCTGGGATTATATTTGTCGTATTTGAATTATTCTTGCTCTGTACCTTGTACTTTCCATGTTTTTCACCTGTTATTTGAACTTAGATACAAACCTGCATTTATTTGTTAGTATTGACAGCAAATATGTATGTATGATGCTTGTTTTTTAGAAATCTATTTTCAAAATAAATCCCTGAAACAACCCCCAAAAATAGCACCTAACAGGGCCTAAACAGGGCCAAAACTCAAAAATTTCACAAAACATCAAAAACAGGAGTCGAAACTGGGTCGGTGGCAGTTGAACGGCTGTTGAGCCGCAGTGGACGGCGGTCGGACAGCCATCTGGGCCAGGGCTGCATAAAAAATGAAGTTGAAGTGCATTTCCAAGCCAGAAAACAGGTTTTTCACTGCAGGATTTTATTTTTCTCTCAACTATGAACCCTCTTTTTAATCATGTGATGCATAGTTGGACCAAGAGCCTCCATAATGTTGAAAGGATCAACATGGGAAGATATGGATTGAAAGCTGTTGCCACCCGTAGAGGTGTAGCCGTGGATTGGGATTTTTTGCATGCTTGTATCAGATTTTGGGATCCCCAAGCCCACGTTTTCAGATTTGGTGCCCGGATGGAGGAGATGTGTCCTCTTTTTGAGGAATTCTGCTCAATTATTGGATGTGACCCAAATGCCCCTCTTGTAAGGCATGAGGTTCAAATCGGCTATGTGGGGTCTTTTCAGAGGCTTTTCAACTTTACAAGGACTTAAGCTCAAGCTATGATTGCGGATGGGAATAAGGCGATTCTGCTTCCTTTGATTGATGAATTCCTGACTGCTAATTTTGAAGATGAGATTCAATTGAAACATAGGATGCGAGCATTTGTTTTCTGCCTGTTAGCCGGGTTTTTTTTCAACCGTGATCCTGGCTTTGGAGATTTAAAGCTTTGCCCCATGATTAGGCAAATGGAAGAACTTAACTGCATTGGTGGTATGATTCTGGCTGAGACTATTCAGAGTCTTGATAGAACTGCACTCGGATTTGAAAATTGGACTGTTACCCCGATCATTCTTCAGGTAATCTTGTTATACCTTTTGTTTCTTCTCATTTCATCATCTCTCTTTTTTGTTTGTAAATAGAAAGGATCTATTTTCTCAGGTTTGGCTGAGAGACCATCTCTGAGTGGTTGCCGCTCCTCATGCCTTGACTTATAACCCTTCTCAGTACCGCACCAGAAGAATCCAGATTTCTTTTCCCTCTATGGCCAAGTGGATCATCTGGTTGTATGAGCTTGGACCAGAAGAATTGTTGTGGTTCATCCGTTGGTATAGAATTCCTTGCTTCATGGAGGCAAATGCAATGCATAACCATGTCTACCTTCTTGGTTTCACTCATAGTACATGGTATAGTGTTTCTCGTGTCCTCAGATAGATGGGGATTGATCAAAGGGCTCCTCTTCCTGTTGGGCTTTCCATTACTTCCCCTATTACTCCCAGAGTTACTCGAGCTGTTCTACAAACTTGGGTTAGGAACCATCAGATGATCAGGCCCTTTGCAGAGCCTTCTCTTGTTCAGCCTACTCCAGAGTATAGAACTTGGTTTATAGCCGAAGTTTGGCCAATTGAAAAGCCAAGGAGGCATGCATTGCTGCAGGAGTTGGAGGGAGAGGACGTGGTTCCTCTTAACGAGGGGAAGATAGATGTCATAGAGAGTTCTGAAAATAAGGAAGATACCGAAGACTCTGCCCCACGTAGGAGACGTAGGATTTAGATCCTAGGGTTGACTCTATTGTTTGCTTTTTTGGATTGCTTTTACCTTTTTGGTTCATTGGATGTTTAGGACTTATGGTTTGACTCTTTTCATGAAATGAATGACTCTTTTTGTAATGAAAGACTCTTTTTTGGAATGAATGACTCTTTTTGGAATGAATGACTCTTTCATTTGCTTTCCAAGCATTATCTACTTTGTTTACTTGCTCTAATTTTTGCCTAAGCCGTCCTTTCGGATTTTCAACTTAGCGAGCTCTTACTCATGCTTACCTAAGCCGCCCTTTATGGGTTTTCAACTTAGTGGAATTTTTTTTATATTGGCAAAAGAAAAATGAATAAATGATTTTTATTAAAATTTAGACAGTGCTCAAGGAGAGCTGCCTACATATCTCGAATTAGTTTGCGAGAATCAGGTCTAATGTAGTTCCTTACAATGCATGATTATACATAATATTTCTTTAATTGATCCAGATTGCATGGGTTTGTGAACTCCAGACCATCCAAATCAGACAAGATGACGGCTCCGCCAGAAAGTATTTTCTTTACAATGTAGGGTCCAGCCCAAAGAGGATGAAACTTCCCACGAGGATCTGTAACAGGTGTTCTGATCTCTTTCAGAACCAAACAACCTTCTTCCAACTTTCAATCTTTGACCTTTTTGTTGAAATGCCTGGCCATTCACCTCTGATACCCTTGAATCTGATGTAGAGCTTGAAGTCTTTTTTCATCCAAACCCAACAACTGATGATGATAATTGCTAATCCATTCAGCTTCATTTATCTGATTTTCTTGAATTATCCTCGCCGATTGAACTTCCAGTTCAATGGGGAGTACTGCTTCCATTCCGTATACCAGTGAATATGGGGTTGCCCCAGTAGGAGTTCTAATTGATGTTCTATATCCCCACAAGGCCAGTGGTAACTTCTCATGCCAACACCTATGTTCCTTGATCATTTTTTGTATGATCACCTTCATAGACTTATTTGCTGCTTCTACAGCTCCATTTGTTTGAGGTCTATAAGGAGAGGACTTATGATGCTGGATCTTCTTATCCTTCAAGAGTTTAGCAAATTCTGCTCGGAAATGAGTTCCATTATCAGTGATAATCTCGAATGGTGTTCCGTACCGACAAAGGATGTTGGTTCGGACAAACTGTGCTGCCTTTTTGGCGTCTAATTCTGCATAGGAAGCTGCTTCAACCCACTTCATGAAGTAATCCACCGCTACCAAGATAAACTGATGTCCATTCGAGGCTTTTGGATGTATTTTGCCAATTATATCTATTCCCCAAGTAGTGAAGGGCCATGGAGAGGTGATTGGATTCAGAGCAACAGGAGGTTGCTTCTGAAGCTTAGCAAATATCTGACACTGATGGCATTCTTGCACAAACGTCACACAGTCTGTATTCATGGTGGACCAATAATATCCTAGATTGGCTATTTTTCGAGCCAAGGCGATCCCATACATATGCGGTCCTGATTCACCACCATGCACCATTTCCATTATCCGCTTAGCCTCTGCTTCATTCACACACCTTAGGTGCATTCCATTCCAATTTCTTTTGTAGAGGATATCTCCATTAAGAATGTAACTTGTGGCTAGCTGCCTTATTGCTCTTTAATCAACCCTTGATGATCCCTCCGGATAACTTCCATCCTTGAGATAACTCTTGATATCCCAAAACCATGGTTTACCATCGGCCAAATGCATTACGTGGGCAGGTTGCTTCTGAAGTTGAACTTTCAATGGACGAATGGCTTTCCCCTCCTTGATATTGATCATGGAAGCTAAAGTAGCCAGTGCATCAGCAAACTGATTCTTTGCTCTTGGGAGATATTCAAAGGACAGATCATCGAATTGTTGTGCCAAATGATCAAGGCGTTGTAGGTAAGGAACCAAACTCTCTTCTCTTATTTTCCATTTCCTTAAAGCTTGTGATAATATTAAAATAGAATCACCATAGACCTTTAGGTTCTTAATCCCCAATCCCAGGGCGGCTTCGAGCCCATTGATGCAAGCTTCATATTCCGCTTCATTATTAGTGCAATTAAAGTCAAGTTTAACTGCAAAGGGAATGTATTCTCCACAAGGAGTTTTGAACACAATCCCAATTCCATTTCCATGATAATTGGATGCCCCATCAAAATACATCTCCCAAACACTTCTTTCCACATTCAAGAGGTCTTCGTCAGGGAAATTCATTTCTCGCATCTCGTCTTTTACGGGTAATTCTGCTAACTGGTCAGCTATTGCCCCACCTTTCACAGCTTTCCTCTGAATGAATTTTAAGTCAAAAGCTGCCAATGTTGACACACACTTTGCCATTTTGCTGTCCAAAACAGGCCTCTCCATAAGGAATTTCAAGGGACTCTGTTCTGCGATGACATAAGTAGTGTAAGAAGACAAGTAGTGTTGTAACTTCGTGCAGGTCCAATACAACGCTAAACACAACTTCTCAATCTTGTTATACTTTAACTCATAGTCCAGCATCCTTTTGCTGAGGTAGTAAATTGCATTTTCTACCTTTGTACCTTCAGCCTCTTGAGCTAGCATTGCACCCATGGCTTCATCTGTTATGGACAAATACAAGAGCAGAGGTTTTCCCATTCTGGGAGGTTGCAAAATTGGCGGACTTAACAAGTATTCTTTGATCTTGTCGAAGGCTTTCTGGCAGTCTTCATTCCATTCTTGCGAAGCACCTTTCCTTAGTAGTTTAAAGATAGGACCACAAGTCTTGGCCAACTGCGATATGAAACGACTGATATACTGTAATCTACCTAGCAAGCCTCGAATCTCCTTTTCTGTTCTTGGTGGAGGCATTTTCAGAATAGCCTTTGACTTTGCTGGATCAACTTCTATTCCTTTCTTGCTAACCAAATATCCCAAAAATAAGCCTGATGTTGCTCCAAATAGGCACTTTGCAGGATTAGGCTTCAAATTGTACTTGCGAAGTCTAAGGAAGAACTTCTCAAGTGCTTCAACGTGCTCTTTTGGAGATTTTGACTTGACAATCATATCGTCAACATACACTTCTACTTCTTTGTGAATCATGTCATGAAAGACTGTTGTCGCCATCCTTTGGTAGGTAGCCCCTGCATTTATCAATCCAAAAGGCATAACCCTGTAGCAGAAAGTGCCCCATTCTGTAATGAAAGCTGTCTTTTCTTTGTCCGGTGGATGCACCATGATCTGATTGTACCCAATCGCAAGATCAGTCATGGAAACCATCATATGCCCAGCCATCCTGTTTATTAGCAAATCAATGTGTGGTAGCGGGAAATCGTCCTTGGGACAAGCCTTATTCAAATCTCTATAGTCAACACACATCCTGACCTTTCTGTCTTTCTTTGGGACTGGCATAATGTTTGCTAACCAGGAAGTGTAGACAATTGGTTCTATGAACTTATTATCCAGTTGCTTGGCAATCTCATCTTTAATTTTCAAAGACCATTCTGGCTTCATTCTTCTCAACTTCTGCTTAACCGGCTTTGCATCTGGGTATAGCGGAATCTTATGAACTGCTATTGCTGGGTCTATTCCCGTGACATCACTTGTCTTCCACATGAAGCAATCGACATATCTTCTGATGCACTCAACAACCTGTTCTTTATTCACACAATCATATGCAATGTATGTATATTCATTTTCTTTGCCAATTATTATCTTTTCATTCATTTCTTTTATTTCATTTATTTCATTTTTGCTAGATAATACTTGGAAAGCAAAAGACACAGGGTAACCAAGAACTTGAACAGTTTCATTAATAATGGCGGAGTCATCCTCCAGAGTTACATTATATTCGACATCAGGGTTTTCTATTCCTGAAGCTAAGGAAGACTCAGAACTAAACTCTGACTCGGTGTTTGACTCAAGATTTGACTCGGTACAAGATTCAGGTTCAGGGTATGACACATGACTAGGTTTGACTATAGCTACTTGTCCCTCCTCAGCATACCAGTTCATCAGTGGTCCATCTGTTGTCTTGATCAGCTTCGTGAAGTCCCTTTTGTCTTCAAAATTGGTTATCATAGCAACTTCATCAAAGAGACTAGGCCGCATGAAATCTTCCACTTGTGGGTCAGTTATAGGTTCTGGCTCTTCTTCCTTTATGACTAAAACATCAGCGAATATCTCAAAACCCGGTAGCTTCTTTCTAGTTATAGGAGAATAGAATGGCTCCTGGAAACCACAGAAGGAACTGCTTTTCTAGGTTTGCAAAAGTGACCATTCAGAGTTCTAAAGTAAGGGTGCATTTTGAGGCTTTTTGCCCCCCAAGTCTTCTTTTTCTTCTTCCCATGCTCAAACTCTTCTATCTCCTCGTCTGTGGGTTTGTACCCCAAGCCAAAAGTTCCCTTATTCTCAGGCTTTTCCCATGGCCGCACTATGGATGATTTCCTCCCAGACCTTATCATTTCCATCCCAGGTAGCAGACCTACCCTTAGCATCATTCCCACCAGGCAATTGACTTGGACCTCCCCAAAGTCATATAGGATAAATGGTCCTTTGGGCCTTTCTCCTTCAATGCATTGAACAGTGTCATAATGGAACCCAGTCAAGGCCATAGCAGTTTCACCAGGAACAACCTCAAAGAGAGATTGATCCGTGGTTTTCTTGTTGATTTCACATGTGTCTCCTTTAATAGTGATGATTTTTCCTTCAAAAGGGAACTTAAGTTTTTGATGTAATGAAGATGGTACAACATTATTCTGATGAATCCACGGCCTTCCAAGGAGGAGATTAAAGCTCACGGGTACATCAATGACCTGGAATGGCACTCCCATTTTTACCGGTCCAATAGCAATTTCCAGAGTAGCAACACCCAAAATTTCTCTTCGAGTATTATCATATGCTCTAACAATTTGATCAGAAGGTGTAAGATCTGTAGCTTCCAATCCCAGACAGCTTACTAGTTTCAAGGGACATACATTTAAGGCTGACCCATTATCAATGAGAACCATGGGCACAGTCTTTCCCCCAATTTGTATGGTGATTTATAGAGCATCATTGTGTTTCATGCCATCTTCTGGTAGGTCTACATCAGAAAATCGGATACTCAATGCCTTGGTTGATTGGGTCAAAGTGGCCACCAAAGCTTCTGGGCTTATGTCTACTGATGTATCAAGTTGACTCAAAGCTTTACTGAGAGCCTGACGGTGTGGGAATGATGAAGCAAGGAGCTCCCAAATTGACACATTAGCTTGAGTTTGTTTAAGCTGAGTGAGGACAGGGTCTTCTTTTGGTTCTGGCGTCTTCTTATAGGGGTGATTTGGGGTTTTAGGGGCTTTTCCAAGTCAAGTGGCTGATATTGCCTTCCACTTCTTGTCAGGGCGTCGACCTCTTCAGTGAGGTCATTCAAATCCAGCACACATACTTCATTCATTTCCAAGAGAAGTTTGAAAGGATCAAACAACTCTTCTTCCATAGTGATAGCGTGGATGGAATGATTGGGCAAAGGGTTAGTATTAATGTTTGGTTGACTCCTGAGAGGAATGATGTCACCACTATCCACCAGATCTTGGATGCGGTTTTTCAGAGTCCAGCAAGCATCTGTTCTATGCCCATTTCCTTGGTGGTATTCAAAGTACTCATTGGCCCTATAACTGGAGGGTAATGGGTTTGGAGGAGGCCTTGGGTCCAAAGGCTTCAAGTACTTTCCTTCCATGGCCTTTTTAAATACCAGATGAAGGGGCATCCCAAGGTCGGTATATTGCCTTCTTGGCTGATTTCTCTGCCCAAGATTGCCCACACGTAAAGGATTCGCAGGGGCAATATTGGCCACTTCATTGACCTTGCTTGAGGAAGCAGCTTGGCCCTGTTTCTTATACTTTGAAGTAGCTCCCTCATCCACTATCTTACCCAATTGTATCAAATCTTCTACCTTAGTTGCAGTCGCAATGAGCGATTTGAAAGTAGGTAGGTATTGGGTTTGCAGTTGAGCTTGATATGTAGGCCTTAAATTCTTGATTATAATATCAATCTGCTCCTGTTCTGAAGGGCGATTGATCATTTGGGCAGCCTTCGCCCTCCACCTCGTAAGGAACGAGGAGAAGGGTTCATTGTTGTTTTGCTTGGTAGTCTCAAGCTCCCTTCTAGTGACATCTACCTCAATATTGTAGTGGTATTGAGTGTTAAATGCATTGCAGATGTCTTCCCAGGTCTTAATTTTGGCACGATCCAGGCTTACAAACCATTTAAAGGCAGCACCAGTCAAGGATTGTTGGTAGAGTTGAGCAAAGAGCTCATCATTTAAACCCCAAGGGCTTAAGACCCCCACATACATCTTCAAGTGAGTTTTAGGGCAAGTAGTCCCATCAAATCTGTCCATCCCAGGCATCTTGAATTTTGGAGGCAATCTAGCTTGGGGAAACAAGGATAAGGAATCCATGTCTACCACCTCTTTATGAGTTTTCATGGCAGTGATTGACCTTTCAAGCAATTCAAGTTTCTTTTTAAGTTCATCAGTTTCAGTAGCATTCTTAGAGGGTGGATCCTCCAAATTGATGACAGGGGTATTATTCTGAGTAGTCATGGGGGTACTAGTTTGTCCCACAATAGGTTCCTTCCCTAGATTTCCAAGAGTAGCGGCTGTCTTTGGTGCCCCTCCTAATTCAGCCAAGATGGCTACCCTTTGGGCAGCCAAAGCTTCATCAATTCTTTCTTGCATCCTAGCTTCAATTTCCTTAACCTATCCATCTAGCAAGGCCTTAATCTGTTCCATATTAGCCATTTGAGTAATTGGAGTAGTTGGTGAAGTTGGGGTTGTAGGACTTGTTGGTGATTGCACAGTTGGAGTTGGTGTAGCTTGTGTAGGTGAAGGCACACGGATAGTGGGTACCTGCAAAGGTTAAGGGTAAAGGATCAGGGTAGTGTGTAGGGTAGGAAGACTCTTGGTCCACTTGCATATATCAAAAGGTTTTCCCCAAAACAATGTTGTTATGTTGCATGAATGCACCTCATCACATCATAATTCATTTTAATGGAATGTGGCACTATTATTGGGTACATACAACCTAAGGGAGGGTTCTATTGTTACGTGAAAAATAGAGAATAGGCTTATAATAGGGACCCTTGAGTCTTGAGTAAGATATACCTAACCACATGTGAAACAAAGAGTTTCGCGTGGGTCCAACAGTACGTTTACTCATGGGCCACTCCAAAAGGATTGGAATGGTTTGCGACAACAGGAAGGACGCTTTGGCTGTCCGTTGACATAATCAAGGAGACCTGCCGGTCAGCGCTACTTGCTATCCAGACTCAGAATTTTGAACAGAGAGAGAAGAAATTTATTTGAAAATAATTTTTTATGCAATGGAGGAAAATGATTCCCCCATATAATGCAAGAGAAAAAGATTCTCTAAATGACAAAACAAATGCACAATTAATCAAACAAGGGGTCTATCAAAGGAAAAAGATTCCTTTTGTCAATTTTATTCCCATATCCTTAAGGAAAAGATATATATTGCTAAGGTACCCTGTAAAATAAATGAAAGTACCCTAAAGAAGGGCAAGTTAGTCAAATAAACAATTGTAGTCCACTAAGATCCCATAAATCATTTTTATGGTCCCCAGTGGAGTCGCCAAATTGTGAACCTCGGTTTCCACCCGAAAAGGATTCGGAGGAACATTCACTTGTTGTTAGGAGTCGCCACTCAGTTTTTTCTGTTCAAAGGGAAAAACTAAGAAAATCCTTGTTTGACTCCAATAATGCATCCAATGTAAAGGTTTCTAATCTATGAACCCAAGGAGGATTCGGGGACTATGTCATGTATTTGATTAACTTGCCAAAAAGAAACAAACCTAAAAGGGACGAAGAAAAGAAGACAAACAGATTGTTAGTGAATTGTGGACTTGCTATTTGGGGTGAATCCCAAATATGCCTACATACTCTCGTTTTTTATGAGAGATCAAAGCCCATGTAGTTCGGAAAAGCCTATTTAAAGGCAATTATGCATTATGCATGTGTGCGTGTATGCTTCGTGCATTGTCGGGCTTTTTGCCAAAATTGTGAGATTTCGAGCACTTAGTGCTAATTTTGATGAAATTTGGGTACTTGGTACCAAAAAGAATGCGATTTAGGCTCCGTGCCAAAAGATTGATTTTAACTGTGATGGGCTTCATGCCAAAGATTGATTTTAATTTGGATAGGCTTCATGCCAAAAGAGATTAGGTCTTTGACCCAAAAAGAAATTAAGAAGAAGATGTAGTGCTTTATGATATGCCTGAATTGACAAAGGATAAATTAGGACGTTACTTTGTTTAGGGTTCTCCCACTTCGTAGTTCCAGATCTCATTTTCTCGGGTCTTGGATTATGATTCTTGATTATTTTGATTTAGATTAATCCTTGCAGCACAAGGTTAGATTTATGCAAAGAAAAGTCCAAGAGAAGTTCTTAAGCGAGTGAAAATAGAGAGAGTTCGTCCGCCCGAAGTCCACCTGAAAAAAAAACCGAACCCTTTTTCTGAAAATTCAGAGGCCTTTTATAGACAAAATTCGGACTGGACGGCAGTCGGACAGCCGTGGAAGTGACAGCCTGGGAAAACGGAAAAAGCAAAACGGCGGCAGTCGGACCGTCGCCCTCGATTTTTGAGCCCCCAAAAAAGCACGCATGATTTTCGTTCAAATTGATTTTCCGGGAACTACGGACCTCCAAAAATTATTCCGGGACCATATCCGTGATCCTTGCGTCGCTCCGGACATTTCAAGTACCATGAAGACATACTTTCGGTGAACTTTACTGTGGTCGTCCGATCTGGCTTGGTCTTCTGCAGTCTGAGAAAATCGGCTTTCCGAGCCTCAAAATTCGAGTATTCACAGATATGCATGGGAACTATAGGTGGAGCTATGGGTCTGGTAGGTTTGAGGCTATTGGTGGTGGAGGGGTGTTTGAGAAGTGGAGGCTACGTTAGGGTCCATAGTAGGTGGCTTGTTTTGGGTCGAGGCTAATTTAATCTTAGTGGTAAACTTCCTAAAGGATGGCATTTCTTTATTCAGCCAGAGTCTTATTTAGTTTGGTTTGCTGGTTATCCATCATGGTTGTAAAATACTCTTTTTGCCTTTTAATAAGAGCCTCCATTGCAAGATTAGGATTAGTATGTTGGGCCATCTACACCTAAGAAGAGGAAAACATAAGGGTTTTTAGAAAGAGGGGGAAAGAGAAAGACTCAGTGTAAGCAAGTAAAGGTCAATGCAAAAATGGAATGATCTATTGTAGATTGAGTTTCCCCTAAAATAGACTTCTAGGTGGATGTCTAAACTTTAGAGAAAAGTGTTAATGGGTATCCTTATTTGACCAGCTGAAGCGATTATTGAGTTATCTCCAATGGTCATGCTATGGTTCCTAGAAGAAAAAGATAGGGAAATGAGTATTTGGACCATATGCAACATGAAGATAAGAGCTGACTTGTAAAAGAGGTTGGTAGGATGTAAGTGGATAAGGGAAACAAATTTTGTACAAGGTAGGATACACTAATTTCTATTTTTGTATAAGTCTTTTATAGCTTAAATGTAGTGTACAGGGATGCATGATAAAAAGGCTTCATGAACTATGTACAAGAGGGCTTATTTACTATGGTACATATAACCTATTGTTAGGTTCTAAAGTCATTACATGAAAGGGTTAAGGGTGGCTTAATCAAAAGGGTCTCATCAGCGATATGTCTAACCATGTGACAAACAAGGAATCTAGCATGGGTCCAAACAGTATGTGCACACTTGTTACAACCCGAAAAGGATTTGAGGATTCATCGTGGATGAGATTATTTTTACTATCACTCAACATACCTAAGGAAGGTTACCTAGTAGATGCCACTCTCTATCTTGAGGTTTAATCCTAAAATAACTGAGGGTAATTGCAAATGTGGTGCATGGAAAGTTCAAATTTAATGAAAAGCCATGCTAGTTTTACTATAAAAAGGTTTAAAGCCCATTATCCCACTTTAAATGATTTTTTATTTAAAATCTAATTTTTTTCTCCCAGTGGAGTCACCAACCTATAAGGCCCCAGCCTGAGCACGCCTTTTTAACCCTAGCTTGCAAAGGATATAAAAATAGAGTGCTAGAAAATTGGGCTAAGTTTCACAAAAAAAAAAAAAGTGCCAAGGTCACTTTGCTTTCATTTGTTACACTAGAATTGATAGCAAGATGATTTTGATAATGAGTCCCCATTCAAATTTATTTTGGAAAAGGGAAAATTTAAGAAAATTATTAAATTTACTCCAACATTGTCTTTAAGGATAAAATCACTAGCCTCGAACCAACTGATATATTTGGGGGGCAAGATTTGGACTTTTAAGTAAAAATAGTTTGGCCTTAGATTAAATAAGCATTTACACAATGAAATTTTCATGATATGGAAAATATAAAATGAAATGTCAATTAAATATGATTCATACATCCATACATAAAACATAACAAAATAAAAAGGTAGAAATTAAAGATTACATTGAAAAACCAAAAATAAAAAGATCCCAACTCTAGCCTGATGGATTCTAGGATGGGCATACAATCCCCAACTATTGTTACTGACTTAAGGTTAAAAACTACTTGCCTTAATTAGCTCTTTAGGCATGTCCCAACTATGAGAAACTTCTGGTGACTTCAAAAGATAATTTCAAATCACATCAAAAGGCTTAAGAGAAAGGAGAGGGGTTATTGTGAGCGGGTATTTTTGCCCCCACTCCCATGTGGAATGATTCTTGCGACTTCAACACTGTTAGCCTTAAGGCCTTAGAGAACACGGGCCTAAACTTGGAAAAAATGAAGTTGCCATCCGGACGGGCTGGAAAAAAGAAAAAAGTGGATGACTCGATTCCTAAGGAATCCCTAACTCCCTAATGAGTTCGGAAAGTTGGGCACGTATGGGGAAGGTGAAAATGATCCAACACCCCCATAACGCCCGGTTCATTGGAACCAGCGTCCTTTTCAGGTCTAAATATTATTAAATTATTAAATATTATAACATCATCCATATCACATGCAATTATTGAAATAAATAATCATTGTATTAAAATCAAAATAAGTTCAAACAAAACAATAAGACGGGCACTCATACAAGATAGAAACATGCCCTTACAATAATTCTCCAATGTCCAAAAAGAAAAGCAAAACAAATAAAATAAAATAGGACACCCACCATAAGTGGAAATATACCCTTTACAATGTTCCAAAATTTTTAAAATTAAATCACATAATCAAAACCAAGACACCCACAAAGTGGAAACATGCATTTTATAACTTCTCAAATCTCAAATAATTAAATAGATATAATTAAATCATTCATAGAAAACATTCAATTCATCATCAAGCAATATAAAGTGAATTATCCAAAAATAAATTATCCATCACAAATATACATTAACAAATTAAATAGTCAAATCTAGGTTTTAATATTACATTAAACGATAGATATGTAAAACTAGGGTTTTCTTTTTTTTTTGGATTAAGACATGGTTTTAGGGTTTTAGGGTGGCAATTAGGGTTTTTGGGTGAGATAAGAATTTTTTAGGGTTTTAGGAATAAAACTATTACTTTAGTTTGGAGTTAGGGTTTTTTAATTCAAGTTGGGTTACTATGAAAACTTAGGGCCACAATAATATTATTTTGATAAATAATTGCATGGGATAAACTTTTGTGAATTGCTACTATATGAAACAAAATTGAAGAAATAAACTATTGTGAATTTTAAAACCAATAGCTACTTATCATATTTTAATGAAACAAATATGAATTGAAAAACCTGTATGTAAACCACCGAAACTTATTTGGACAAAGAATAAATATACTCAGTATTTAAAACTATCACTAAAAGCATCCTATGTTGAATTTAAATAAATTAAACTTAGAGAACGTACCTTCGTTTGTTGGCTCTATCAAAATTAAACGTTGATTGTGACAATTTGGAATTCTAGCTAAGCAAAATAAAGACAGTAGTCACTGCCTTTGTATGTTGTTTTATGGGTTGATAGTATGTTAATGATTGTTAATTAACTCTCTGCCTCTTGATAACTGTGGCTACTGAAAATTTTCTCCTCCAATTCTTCCCTCCTTTAAAACTGTATTTATAGAAAATAAATTAGGTTAAAACATTGTGACTGAGTCTTAATTCCAGCCTAATTAGGATTTTCCATTTGAGCATGGCCTGGATTAAAACATATCGAACTAAAGTGTTTTAAATTTGACATGAAACCAAGGCCATATCGAATTAAAATCATTTTAATTCTATATAGAGCCTCCATATCGAATTGGATGGCTTCCAATTCGATATGGAGCCATCCATAACGAATTAGATGGCCTCCAATTCGATATGGAGCCATCCATATCGTATTAGGTGGCCCCAATTTGATATGGACACTGCCCATATTGAAATGGTCTGACCTAGACCTATTTAAAACTAACTGAATTCCGAATTGGACCATTTTAGGGCTTCAAAAGTTGAACCTATGCATTATAAAACTAGACCAATCTAATTAATAACTTTAAAATAGAAATAAGCTATTAAGAATAGACCAATCATGACTTAGGCCTTCTTAATTGGGATCATACTTGCTTAGGGCTAAAATTAAGGGTCTATAGTTTGCACTACAAAAATATTCGGCATTTGCGATGGAAATCTGCAACGGACCAGTTTCCGTCGCAAATTTGCCTCGGATCTGCAACGCATTTGCGACGGAAAGACAAGTTAGAGGAATTTTGAAACATCCGTCACAAATCTGTTGCAGATCCGTAGCAAATTTGCGACGAAAATCAGTCCGACACAAATTTCGATCGCGAAAGTTGGCGCGGTTGCTTGGCAGGAGAAAGGACCGCGGAGAATTTTTGCGAAAATTATTTCCGTCGCAAATCGGTTGGAAAAAAAAAGCCTTTTGCAACGAATATCTGCTACGAACTTGTATCCGTTGCAAATCTGCGACGGATCTGCAACCGATTTGCAGTGGAAATATAAGTAAATAGAATTTTAAGACATCCGTCGCAGATCCATTGCAGATATGTAGCAATAATAATAACAACAACAACAACAACAACAACAACAACAACAATAATAATAATAATAATAATAATAATAATAATAAAATATAAAAAAATGGCAACGTTTTTTCTCCCTTCTTTCTGAATATTTTTTCCATTTCCCTTATTTTTCCCTACCTCACTCCCCATCTTCATTTTTAGTTCCTTCACCAGTTCACCACCAACCCTAATCCCATTATTCCACACAGCCGCACATATCTCCTTCTTCCCTTCCCTATTGTCCATTTCCAAAGAAGACAAAAAAAAATAGCAAAAGACATATCTTCGTCTCTTCGCTTCTGTCTTGTAATCAGTCTTTTCTAGTTTCTTTCTTACTTGGGTTTGGATTGTTTTTGAACAATGGCGGAGGGAAGGTACTGCTTGACTCCGGCTGGTTGGCTGCGAGATCGACGGAGGTTCAATTCAATGGAACCCAGCTAACTACTACTCATCCCCCCAGTGGGTCAAACCCGCCTTGGATGCCAGCTGCAGTCCCTAGAACGTAATAAACATTCATTTCTATTTTGGGGATTGTGACCTCTGTTTTTTTTACTGAATAAACTGTGTTAAATTGTTAATTTGATTCTGAATTACAGAACTCTGAGAATTAATTGATTAATCAAATTAAATTTGTTTATGTATTTATGTTATTATGTTATGCTTTTTTTGAATTATAATTAATGGTTTAATGATTTGTTGTTGGTTATTTCTTCCTTTGTTAGTGTTTTAGGGACTCTTGTAAAGAACAATGCTGTGCCTAATCCTTTTTACGGTTTGGAAAATGAAGCAATTATAGACATAGCTGTTTCTGAGAGGGAGTATTACACATTTTGGTTCTTCACCACTTTTGAACGTAAGCTGGTATGCCATAAAGATTACTTTTTTTTTCAACTATAAGTTATGTTTTTGCTTTCTTAATTGTAAGTTTTTTCACCATAATTCTATTCATACGGGCTCTGTATTTTCTGTCAAAATCTGAAAAGTAAACATGTTAACTTGGCTTCTTTAAATCATGGAAATTTTTAATTTTTTTGATTTTTGATAAGCCCATTTGGATATGTCTCTCATGAATTAGCATTTTGCAGTCAGGCAATCAACACCTAGAGCTTAATTTCCACGCAATCAATTACTCAGCTGACGTATATTAGAATGGACACCATAAGGTGTTGCCAAAAGGGATGTTTCGAAGACATTCTCTTGATGTTACTGATATTCTAAATCCTGGAGGGAAGAATTTGCTAGCTGTTCTTGTTCACCCTCCAGAACATCCTGGGACAATTCCTGCTGATGGAGGGCAGGGTGGTGATCATGAGGTATATAGCAATTGATTGCCAAATCCATTAATGGATCCTATACTCTTCTTGTTACTATCTTTTTGGGAATTACAGAGAGATATGTGGATCTTGGGTGGATGGTGTCAGTGCTAGAAAGTAGAAGCAGAATATGTAATCTAACATCCTTTATTTTCCCCTTATGTCAGATTGGTAAAGATGTGGCTGCACAATATGTGGAGGGTTGGGATTGGATAACTCCTATAAGGTCTATTATTTTTGAGACTGGAAAGTGTAGACTGTAGTTGTTTCATTTCCCATATAAATCCAATTTCTGATGGTTTGTTACAATAGCACCAATGTATTTTTAAGAATTGGTTGTAGAATACATGCAGTGTTTTTGGTGTTCACGGTGATGATGGGTCAACCAATTTAGTTTAGTCACGAGCTGCTTATTTTGTCTACCTTTGAAAAATAAACGTGGTTCTTCTACAATTTATAATTTTTGGATCCATTTTTCCATCTTAGTTAATCTACAATGAAATTCTAATGAGCTGTCATTAATACTTCAGGGATAGGAACACTGGCATATGGGAAGAGGTGTCTATTTATGTCACTGGGGTAAGTCCAATATATTGTGTCGAACACCTTTTCATAATTTTTAACAATGTGATCATTTAAATTGTAGTAGTGTTTAATGATCCATATTACCAGGCAGGATTATCATTTTATTCTATGATTTCATATTCAAAGACATGTTGGAATGGAGATGAAAATAAAATAAGTGAAATTAATTTCACCTTATATTCTCAAAAAAAAAAATCACCTTGTATTTCTCTAGATGTTTCATTAACAAAAGTGAGAGTAAGTTAAACTTGTTCACTTTTGTGCTTCTATTAAATAAATATGTTTTTTTAGTATAATAAGAGCATATTTGTAAAATTAACTTTCAACTTCACCTTAATTTTTCATCATTTCCCTTGGTTTTCTTCCAGCATAAAAGGAATTAGAAGGTGTTCTTGGAAGGAAATTTTATTTTTCTTCCCAAATTTTCTAGTTTTGATCTCCTCCACTTTTTTTTTAGGTGATGATAGGTTTTCAAGCAGCAGAAAGGAAGAGGCTTGAGGAACCTGCTTCTGATATTGGTCTGAAGCCTTTATGTGCAATGGTTTGTGCAACCTTTCTAATTACATCGTTTGGGGAAAGCATTTTTTGGTTTGGATGCAATTCTTTACTATATATCATATATTTTTTATATATAATCCACAGATAAACAACAATCTGTGATGTTACGATCTTGCAATGGAGCTGAGTAACAGCACCATTGAAGCTCTTCCACAAAACTATGTGGAGCAGGTTGCACTCTATCTTTTTAAACTATTTTAATTAGTCTTTGTTCAGTATATTTCCACTCTATTTTGGGTACAAATTATGTTGCCCATGTTGAAATATGAGTTTGGCATGATAAATTGGGCAGAATGATAAATTGAAAGCACTGAAGGTGAGGAAGACACCATGAATGCATTTTCCCTCCTGATTGTTATAATGCAAAAAGAAATCGAAACTATTGTTATATTGTTGTTACCATATGTTCTTTGAACATTGAATTTGTTAGGGAGCTGCTGCTTCTTTTATTATTACTATTATCATTGTTGCATTTTTTTTTCCAATCGAAAATATCAAGGTTTCATTTTACATTTTCTTTATTTACATCTTTAGGTTCCTAAGGCATATGATGGTGAAGAGAGCTATAGCAGCAAATATGTAAGTTTTTTCTAGCTTTGAGCTCTTTTTAAACTTTGTCTATATGAATAAATCAAGGAAATGAAAGTTTTTTCTTTATAATGTTGGTGAATAGATGAACTGATCTTTGTTGTGCATTTCTTTTGCTATTATTAAACTTTAAACAAACAACTCATATGCATTATGCTCTATGAAATTATTCATTGTAATTCCATTTATATATAGCAAAAAGTTTATATATATATATATATATCCATTTTAATGGTGGGTTTTTTTGTCTCTTCTTTTTTATCCTTATCTTAGCTTAGCTTACTCTACATTATTTATTTTATTAAAAGCATTTTTTGTATTAATTATCATCGCCATCAGGTTCTTTTTGTCTCTTTTTGTGTTAGGTAAGTTTCATGCATCGCCTCTTAGATAATTTGTTATAAAAGTTGCTGCATCTTATACTACAAACTCTGTGTTCTTTTAGTTTAGTTTCCCACAAGACTAAAATGAAATTATTACTATTTACTCATCATTTTTGCTCTTGTCTCTTTATTTCTGAATACAAATTGTGCCTAAAATGGGGTTTGCGAACTGCTACTTTGACAATCTTGCAGATACAAAGAATGGTGAAAATTAGTCAGGCATCATCTTGATTCAGGCATAAGTCCATATTCTCAGGTTTGATATGATAATGACTTTCAAGGAAGCTTTGGCATTAGTGCAGCATCCATCTTTGAAAATTAGTCACGCATCATCTTGATTCAGTCATAAGTCCATATTCTCTGGTTTGTTCTGATTTGAGTTTTTAATTTACAGGACACTTTTTGAAAATATTAGAGGAATATCTAATTCAATTGAAGCAAAATATGAAGCAGTAAAAGATCATCCAGATGATAACCCGCACTTGTCTTCGGTTTAGTGTTCTATTGTCATTTCATGTTACATTTTAGTTGTAGACTTAGAATTTAAAGTGTTGTATTCAAAATAATTGTAATGAATTGTGGATTATGTTAACGGTTTCATTTAAATCAATGAAAAATTATATGAAAATTTGATTATCGATTTAGTTTTGTAATCGATTTTAGTAATTAAATTTATAAATTATTTTGAACAGAGAAGTGACGTATTTGTGATGGATTGTTTATTCCAAAAATTACATTTGCAACAGATTTGCAACGGATCTGTGACGGATTTGCGACCGATTTTGCAATGAATTTGCGACGGAATCTGCAACGCATTCTGCGACGGAATATGCAATGGAATTTGCGACGGACATCTGCTACGAAAATTTGCAATGGATATCTGCTACGGATTTGAGACCAATTTTGCAACGAATTTGCGACGGCTAACTTTTACCCGCGAAATTTTGAGCGCCAGATTTGCAATAGAAATATCGTAGCAAATCCGTCGCAATCTGCGACGGCCAGTTGCAAAAATGAAAATTGCGATGCCTTTTTTACTAACTGATTTTTTCCGTCGCAGATCCGTTGCAGATCGTTGTTTGCAACGGATCTGCGATGGAACTTGGCCGTTGCAAATGGCGTGTTTTTTTGTAGTGTTGTCCCCTGCTTGAACTATCTGAGACTTCAGTAGAAAAGATTGAAAAACAACATGACTTTGAGCTGATCTTGGATGAGGGTGGGTTTAAGACCCGTGAATTGAATTTGGGTTCTCGACCTGAGACTTGGCTCGACTGATCCTCTATCGGTTAAGGGTTTTAGCATTTTTTTAGCCAATCAATTTCAACTCTTCTAGCTAACTGGCCTTCTGTCAGTTGGGAGTTTTGTCTTTCTTCTAGCCAAATAATTTTATCTCTTCTAGCTGATTGACCTTCTGTTAGTTGGGAGTTTTGGCTTTCTTCTAGCCAAATAATTTCAGCTCTTCTAGCTGACTGACCTTCTATCAGTTGAGAGTTTTGGGTTTCTTTTAGCCAAACAATTCTAGCTCTTCTAGCTAGACTGACCTTCCATCAGTTGAGGGTTCTAGATTTCTTCTAGCCAAACAATTTCAGCTCGTCTAGCTGATTGATCTTCTATCATGGCTTTCTTCTATCCACTTGCTCCATTCTTTAATGGATTGACTTCAACTCTTCTAGCTGGACTGACCTTCTGTCATTTGAGAGTGCGGGCTTTCTTTTAGCCACCTGTTCCATTCTTTAATAGATCAATTTCAGCTCTTATAGCTAGACTGACCTTCTATCATTTGAAAATTTTGGCTTTCTTCTAGCCATCAACTTCATGTCTTCTTTCTTCACAATGAATCTTCAAATATTGGGTCTTCACCCTTCATAATGGATCTTCATCCTCCAGACATTGGGTCTTCACCCTTCGAAAAGGATCTTCATCTTTGGGCATTTGTCTTATATTGACTTCAATTCTTCTAGCTAGATTTATCTTTTATTTTTTGCATCTTCATTCTTTTGGAGTTCTTACTTTCTTCTTGTTCTATTCTTTTTGTTCTTCTTTCTGTAAAAACTTCAGCTATTTTTTAGCTAGTCCTCATATCCTCTATTTTCCCCCTGCTTGACAAAATATTAAAAGTGAGTATGAAAATATTTTGTATATGCATAAACTCAAAAATTGAAAGGAGAAAAACTTTGCCCCTATGTCGGCTCAAACTAATGATTTTTTCCCATGCAGGCTCATAATGATGTTTGTATTTTGTCTAGATACTTTCACAAGCCTACATCTCTTATTTCTTTTGCAATGGCCTTTCCATGCCCCCCTGATTCCATATCTGCTTCTCAATGTTTGCTTCATAGTGTTTTGTTGATCATTTTGACAAAGAATGGGCAATACAAGATAACAAAATGCATTATGATATGCTCATGTATGTATGACTAATACTTATATTGGTTCCATTAACTCACAGACTGAGGCAATTAGCTAAAGTGCTCCCATTGATTCATTCCAGATGCTCCTTCAAGTTTTGCATTAGATAAGCAAAAGACTGCATGTCTATGGTGTTATTTTCGAGATGAAAACATGAGCAGTAGGGGCCAAACAATTTTGTTAGAGACACGAGAGACATCTATTTCAACATATTTGGTTGCCAACTTCTTTATGACATGACCTTGCAAGTGATCCCACTTTTGCCCAATATATCCTCTGAGGTTTGACAATATAACATTCTTCCCTAAACTTGATGGCTCATATGATAAAAACACTCTTTTTTTAAATTTAAATTTTCAAATTACATTTTAGCTTTGTCAAATCAATGTAAATATACCTCAAGGCTCGATTTTTTAAATTAACATATCTATAACATGACAACTCTACTTACCATACTAAACTCGGGAATCATTTTGAGCAAGAACTATTATACTTTAGATAGACACATACACATTACTTGGCCAAAGGACTTATTGAGTTTAAATATTGTCTATCTCATATGCATAAATATTCAAACAATCTCCACTAATAAACTTTACCTACCAAGAGAGATCAATATGTCTTTAATATGCTTGAAATGGGGTCTATAAGGGACATGGTTTAAGCGCCATTTTTAGATTGGAGCTGATGTGATTCAAATGACACATCTTCACACTACAAACTTCTTATTGGAACCTTAGACAATTGAGAGCATGAAAAGATAGAGCTTTGAATGTTCTTCAATTTTCTTGGCATTAATCTGGATCTTGATTAGGATAGTCTTTGCCTTTGCAAAAAGTTTGAGACCCTCATTCCTTTCCTTTTCTTCTTTTTTTATTTTTCTTCTTCTCTTTTTTTTTATGCTTTGTTTTTTTTTCTTTTTTCCCTTCCTTTATTTTTTTTTCTTATTGTTGTGTTTTTTTTATTATTTATTTATTTTTATGTTTTTTATGTCCTAACCTTAATTGAGTTGTCTTGTTTGTACCATCTCATACTTCTAACTATGGAGCAACACTAGTCTGCTTCAATGAGGATGAATCATTCGTAATCTTGATGCCATCGAACCTAAATTTAGGTAAACTTCAACTTTCTTCATAGTCTTGATTGACCATCCCTTTCTTCGATCTTCTTGGCTTTTTGGTAACTTAGTGATCATTAGACTTGTCATAAGTGTCATAACAGCTCAAGGTAGGTTATCGGGGTTTACAAACTAATAAAAAGCAAGCTAAAATCTCATGAAGGCTAAAAGGGAGAAACTAGGGATTGATATTAACAGGGTGGATACTAGTTATTGGCTTACCAAACAATGCCTAGATCATCTCTCTCTTAAATAAGCAGAGTTCAATTTTGCCTTGAAAGTTCTTCAAAGCATTTTCTAAGATTGACTAAGACCTAGACACTCATAATTATGCAGGAACCCTCTCTAAGTAAGCATACATAGCTCGATGCAACAGAACAACTCCCTCACCTAGTGAAGTCATTCAAATCATGATACATAGATATACTAATTTATGAACATCAAGCTAGATTCGTCATTGATTGAGCACCAAAATGAACAAAGACCAATATAAAAAATTTAATGAAAGTAATTTATTCAAACAATCTTAACTTGAAAAACATAATAGTTCCAGAAAAGAAAGAAAATGAAATAAAAGCAAACAAGCCAAGGGAAGTTTGTTGAGTTAGAGTCATATATGCTTTTTAGGCATTTCAGGGGCAAGGACTTTTTCATCATCAATGATAGTCATCGCCTCATCATCTAGAGTTGGCCTAAGCTTGGTTAGTAGTACCTCCTCTTTAGCAATTCCTCCATCCGCGTCTTGAAAAGATGATAAGATAAAACTTTCCTTCAATTCTCCCCCTATCATGAAGGTTGCTGGTGGAGGCACTCTTCCAAATTTAGGTAAAGGATTACTCTTGGTGTTGGGTTTATCGGGCGTAGGTAACTTTCCACTGTCAAATTAAATCTTGGATCTCTTATTTTAGTCGCAAGCATTTGTCTGTCTCATGTCTTTATGTCTGATGAAATTAACAAAAAGCGTTAGCATAAAATTTGGTGGTAAAAGATTCGGCAAAGGTCAAGGAGAGAATGGCTATAACAACCCTTTCTTCTGTAGCTTGTTAAAAACCCAAGACAAAGATTTTTCCAACTCTGAAAATTGTCTTCTATTTGCTTGACTAGTTGCCGCATTGACATCTACTGCATTTTGTGTACTCTGGCCGCTAGACTGATAATTCCCCCTCTCATTCTTTCTTATAAGAAAATGGCTCTTCTCTAATTCCCATTCTTCTATCTGTAAGCCAACTTGGAGAAGATCTTTGAATTCCCTTATGAGATTGTGAGACATCTATTCACGCAAGCTAGGTAGGACACCCCTTACTATCATTCAAATCTGGTCGGACTCATTTGGTCTCTTCTTTAGCAGTGCAGCTTTGTTTCTCCACCTCTTCATATAGTCAACAAAATTCTCATTTTGCTTTTGTCTGATAGTTTTCACCTCTATCAGGGTCACTTCCAATTCAACATTATACCCATATTATGGAATGAAGGCTTTGTACAACATATCCCAATATTTTTGGTTACTTTCCTATAAGGTGTTAAACCAGTTTTACACAACAAGATCCAATGAGAGCATAAAATACCTTAGAGTTTGAGTCTTGGTAGCTCTAGCAGACAATATAGCAGTGATGTACTGCTTAACATGCAAGTGAGGATTCCTTGTACCATTGTACCTAGCGAAAGAAGGCATCTTGAACTTGTAAGAAACTTCTTCATCTTAGTTGAATAGCTTGTCCACTTTTTTTACCTCTTCAATTTTAAGCTTCTTCTCAAACTTCTTCTTGAAGTCAGCAATTAACTTTTTTGCATTAGTAGTCTCAGTCTTTTCAACAGTTAATTTTCCACAACCTTTGGCTCTTTGTTCTTAAGTTAAGAATCTTAGAAATATTGAGCCTGCAAACAATTTAATTCGATATGGAACCCGTCCATATCAAATTAAACCTTGTTTAATTCAATATGGGATAACCATATCGAATTGGTTTGCATTTAATTTGATATGGATGGTGTCCATATCGAATTGGATGCATTCCAATTCGATATGGAGCCTGCATATCAAATTGGATGGCTTTCAATTCAATATGTAGCCATCCATGTCGAATTAGAGTCTCCGTATCAAATTGGATGGCCTCCAATTCAATATGGACTGATCCATGTTGAATTGGGTGGCTTCAATTTTATACGGATGTTGCCCATATTGAAATGGCCTGACTGAAACCTATTTAAACCTAGCCTAATTCCAAATTGGACCGTTTTAGGGCTTTAAAAGTTGAATCAACTAATTTTAGGCCTTATAAAATTGGATCAATCTAATTAACAACTTTAAAATAGATTTAAGCTATTAAGAATGGACCAATAATGACTTAGACTTTCTTAAGTGGGATCGAACTAGCTTAGCAACAAAATTAAGGGTCTATAGTTCTTTTGGAAAGTGGACTTGATACTTGGGAGTAAAATTTCAATTAATCCTACATATCCATTTGAATTGGAATTAAAGCTCGTGCAGTTCTAATGATTGCAAGATGATTAGTTTAGGACTCAAAAATGGGGTTTTTAACCTAAGCTAAGTGAGCCTAGGTCTATATTGATTTTAAGTTAGGAACTTAATTCTAAGGCCAACTGGATGAAACCTAGTTCAAAAGAATAACATTAACACCAACTGGATGGAACCTAATTTTGAAATTAACCTCAGGACCAACTAGATGGAACCTAATTTAGAAAAATAACCACAGGACTAGGTTTCATCTAGTTGCTGCTTAGGACTAGGTTTCATGCAACAGATGGAACCTAATTTAGAAAAATAACCTTAGGACTAACTGATGGAACCTAAATTTAGAAAAATAACCTTTTGAAATAACATTTTTTTCTAACCTTAGGACTAGGTTTCATGCAGCAGCAATGAAAGCAACCAGCTCGTTATGGCAGTGCTGTAATTTTGTCGGGGCCTATTCTCCTCCGTCCGATGTCCATTTTGAGTAATAAACTTGCATTGTGGCCGTAACAGGCTGAATTTTTATAGTGAAAATTTTTAGTTCAAACCTTATCATAGTATTAGTTGCTAGGTGGGATTTAGGTGGATACAATGTGGGAGGTCATTTTCATAGATTGATTAGAAAATGCAATGGATATTTTGGTGGTTAGGCAATGT
The DNA here is from genome assembly GCA_947685225.1 of Garcia nutans. Taxonomy (NCBI): domain Eukaryota; kingdom Viridiplantae; phylum Streptophyta; class Magnoliopsida; order Malpighiales; family Euphorbiaceae; genus Garcia; species Garcia nutans. The sequence continues at coordinate 72,849,850 of CANTUV010000031.1, read as the reverse complement.
GTCAGTGCTTATGTTTGGTTGGTTCCTTGGAGTAATGATGGTTCCATTATCCACTGGGTCTTGGATTTTATGCCTCAAATTCTTATACATATCTATTTTGTGTCCAGTGCCTTGATGATACTCACAGAACTTGTTGATCTTCCAACTTTTGGGCAAAGGAGTTGGTGGAGGTCTTTGCTTTAAGAGTTGAACTTCCTTAGCCCTACACTCAATGGCATACCAAATTTGTAAAAACATGTTTTCTTTCTTATCAAGTCTGATTCGAGGCTAACATTTGATTGAAAACACCTCCTCGATCTCTTGATTGGTGGTTATGGTGTTGCCTAGGATCTTCATATATCTGAAGGAAAAAATTAAGTCATTCTAATTTGGCTAGAGTTATCAAGGTCCTCAATCTGGTTACAATAGTGACTAAGGCCTTAAAATTGGGTAGATACTATGTCTAAGGTGAGTTTGATACATAGGCAAGAGGTTCTTAACAACTATTTCAATTCATTTTTGCATGAGAGACCCATTTATTATTTAAACTTCCTTAGCCCTACACATCATAAGGAATAAGGAGAATGATTCCTTTTAACCCTACTTGGTGTTCTCTAAGTCCCTTCGAGTCATGTCCACTTCAATGTTATAGTGGTATTGCTTGGTGAAGGCATAGCAAATCTCTTCCCAACTAAGGTACTTATTTTTATCAAGCTCAACAAATTATTTTATAACTACTCTAGTCAAGGATTATTGAAAAGCTGAGAATGGAGCTCGTCATTGATTCCCATTTCCTTGAGTGTCCCCACAAACATCTTTAGGTGGTTCTTAGGGCAAGTGGTTTCATTGAAGTTGCTCATATTGGGAATCTTAAATTTGGGAAGTAATCAAGCATCTTGGAACATTATGAGGGAGTACATGTTTAGGGTTTCATCCTTATGCTTCATGGCATTGATATTTCTCTCCATAGCATCTAATTTTTCTATGAGGGCTTTGGTTTCAATATTCTCTCCCCATTGAAAATGATTTGATGGGAATTAGGGATAGTTTCTCTTAGTTGGACCGAATCATAGTGGTTCCAATGTTTATCAGGTCAATAATTGGTAGAACTTGGCTAGATGAGGCTATATTTGTTTAGGTAGCTTGAGCTTGGGTCCTAAAGGTGTTGGGATGTGTTCCAAGATCATGGTTTGGATTTCCATCATTGTTGAGTTACATTGTGCACCCAATGAATCAATACGGGTTTTGTTGAACTCAACTTTTTAATTTATGAATATGTTATTAAAGCTTTCTCCTTGCCTCTCGAGGATGGTCTCGATGAATGCTTGTATGTCAGTTTGTTCATCGATTTGTGTCATTAGTACCTTCACATAAAGGTTACATTAGCAAGGGCTTTAAAGGTTAAGAGCAGTCAGTTGCTCAAGAGGGACTAGATGATGTATGGACACAAGATGAAAGGTAGGGTTGTATGTACCATAGGTCTTATTTATGTTATAAGGCTTATATGAAGGAGTCATAATGGTTTTGGCCTTGGGTTGAGCTCACGGTTAAAGGCTTAGCCATGGCTTGTGTGACCATGGGTCAAGTTCATAATAAAAAGTTCAATTATAATGCCATGGATTGAGTTCATGGTTAGTGCTTTAGATTATATGGCTATGGTTAGATTCATGGTCAATGGGTTAGATGGAATGGTTCATATAGGTGACTCAAGAACTAGGTCCATATTTATGAGAGTGCATAGGCTTTGGTTAATGGCTCAAGGGTTAGAGCACATGGGTCTAGTTTATAGGTATAGAAATTGGTTCATGGGCTTTATTCCATGGCATAGGGGTTCATAGTGGATGAGTCAAGTCCATGAATTACATTTGTTAAGTGCATAGCTTAGGTCTTTGGCTTTTTGGAGGGTTGGTACACATGGATATGGTTTATGTGGTAAGGTGGTAAGGTGCATGGGTTATGGTATATGGCTTAAGATAATTTATAAAGTGGGTACATGGTTTTGGTGTAACACCCCTATATCCCGTATACGTACCAAGCATGCTTAAACGATCGTAAAATACGTATACCGAATATAGAAAATGCCACAGTTTAAAAAGACACAACAAATATCTTTGTAAATAAATAAAACCAATCTCAAACATTTAAAAGAAATCCAAAAGACACCATATATAAAACATTTATTAATCCACAGCGGAAGTTATTACAAATATGTTATAAATCAAAGTTTACAAAACATAGAATATATACATGATTGGCAGTTCTTCTCTGATCTTTAAGTTCCAAAAGAAAATCCTCAATGTCTAGTCTCACTTGGTCTCGAGGAGCTCTCAGGTTCAACTCTATCACCTGCGCGAATAAACACTATCGCGCTGAGCCACAGCTCAGTAGTACAAACCATAATGATAATATGCAATATTAATATCATCATCTATTATACTCATTCAAAGTTTATCAATATAACCAATAAACTATGGCTTCATATACGAACTTTCCCCCAACCAGGTCGGTTGCCCACTGAGCCTCAGGCCACTGCCAATCCCAGGGGTTCGCAGGAGGCAGATAAGCACGTATAAAACTATCAGTAACAAACCTTCCCCCAACCAGGTCGGTAGTCCAAGATCGGTTGCCCAATCCACAGGGTCCGCATGGTTCCGCAGGAGGCAGATAGGTACGTAATACTGACTGTACTGAACCTTCCCCCAACCAGGTCGGTAGTCCAAGATCGGTTGCCCAATCCACAAGGTCCGCATGGTTCCGCAGGAGGCAGATAGGTCCGTTCATCAATCTTTAAACATTACTTTCTCAATTCATTTCATATGTTCTCAAGTTACAATAAAGCAATTCTTTATAACATCATATCTCTCACAATTCATTTCATCATTTCATCTTGCACATACATATATCATATGCATCATCCATGTTCACATTATGTCCCACATTGTACACAACATAACACTATTCATCATATCATCACATCTTTCACCATCATAACATACAACATCAATTACATTAACTAAACACACATATCCTTATTCAATCATATCTTCTAGGCATGCTTTAATCATATCATTCCTATCTCTTTATGTCTCAATTTACATTTTTTTTGGATCATTATTGTTTAAGTGTGTTTACAATGTTTATTTTTATGTTTAGGTGCAACAAGACCCTTGAAGAATCAAAACAATTCAAGAAAAACAATCACATTAGCCAACACACTCAAGGGACACGGCCAAGCTTGTGGCCGTGTCTCTCAACACAAAAATCCAGTAGCTAACACACTCAAGGGACACGGCCAAGCTTGTGGCCGTGTCTCTCAACACCAAATCAACCGAGGTAGACACGGGCAATGAACACGGCCGTGTCTCTCAACCAAACTCAGGCAGTAGCAAACACAGTCAAGGGACACGGCCAAGCCAGTGGCCATGTCTCTCCAAAATTCATCCAACACGGCCAAATTTCCTTGAACTTGGCCGTGTCTCCCAAAAATCTTAAGTCTTGGCCGTGTTCCTTCTTTGGTTTGGCCGTGTCTCACAAAAACAAAACCCTAAATGTGGCCAAAACTCTTTTATTTGCATTTAAACTCATTGTGCACAACATAGCCTCATTCAAATGGATATAAACAATGTCATTAACACTTATTTTACATATTCATCACAATATTCTCATAAACAAATCATTAACAACACATTTAAACACATACCACTTCAAAACCCTAAACCAACATCATTCTTATTCTTTCAATTTCAATATCCACTCAACTTACCATTTTCAAACCAAAACCAACACCAATTTAACTTACAACCAATTTAAACACTTATAATCACATCTCAACCCCACCAAATCAAAATCTCAACGAATCAAAACTTACTTCAAATACAACTTCAAAAATAACAAAGGAAAACAAGAGAGTACTTACCTAACTTGAAGAAATTCCACAAATCTCCAACTTAATCTTTTGATTCTTCCTTCAATTTGTGCTTAGAATTTAGAAGACCTCTCTTGCTCTCTCTTTCCCTTTGGTAGCCGGCCAAGAAATGCAAAGAAAAGAAAATGAAGACAAATCAACCTTTTCTTCCTCTTTAAATCTCCACCAAGCAATTCTACAAGCACAATTACTAACATACCCTCTTCTCATATGGTCTAGTTTTCTTCTTAATCAAGTGCCCTTTATAGTAATTTCACACATCCCAACTAAAATATCTTCTTCCCTTGACTCTACATTTGACCAACATATATGTTATATATATTAACATATATACAACATATACATTCCACTAACACAATCATTTCCTTTACAATAACATATATACATTTAATTCCAATCAAACAACAATTGTATTAAAAATTCTAGGCACACTTTGGGATATTACAATTTTCCCCCTCTAAAAAGAAATTTCGTCCTCGAAATTACCTGATATCAAATCTGAAATAGTTGGGGATATTGATCTCGCATTGATTGCTCACTCTCCCAAGTTGCTGCTTCTCTTCCATGATTTTTCCATAGAACCTTTACTAAAGGCACTTTCTTATTTCTTAATTCTTTCACATCACGTGCCAAAATCGCAACTGGTTCCTCTTCAAATGTCAGATCTGAACTCACTTCGATAGATTCAATTGGCAATACATGAGATGGATCCAACCTGTATCTCCTCAACATAGAAACATGAAATACATTATGGATCCTTTCTAACTCAGGTGGCAAAGCAAGCCAATAAGCAACTGGTCCAACTTTTTCTAAAACTTCAAACGGTCCAATGAAGCGAGGACTCAATTTTCCTTTCCGACCAAATCTCAAGATCTTCTTCCAAGGAGATACTTTCAGGAATACCTTATCTCCCACATTATACTCAATGTCTCTCCTCTTCAAATCTGAATAAGATTTCTGTCGGTCTGAAGCTGTTTTCAATCTATCTCGCACTTTCACTTTCTCTTCAGTTTCTTTAACCAAATCAGGACCAACTAACTTACCTTCACCAAGCTCATTCCAACATAGAGGTGTCCTACACCGTCTACCATACAATGCCTCGAATGGTGCCATACCAATGTTGGATTGGTGACTGTTATTGTAAGCAAATTCTACTAATGGCATGAATCTGTCCCAACTACCTGAGAAATCAATGACACAGCTTCTCAACATGTCCTCAATAATCTGTATTATCCTCTCAGACTGCCCATCTGTCTGCGGATGGAAAGCAGTACTGAAATGCAATTGAGAACCCAAAGCATTATGTAAACTTTTCCAAAACCTTGAAGTAAATCGGGGATCTCGATCAGACACTATAGAAATTGGAACAACATGCAGCTTCACAATCTCATGGATATACAGCTCAGCTAATCTCTCCAAAGAGTAATCCATCCGAACCGGAAGAAAATGAGCTGTCTTAGTCAACCTGTCAACAATCACCCAAATAGCATCATGCTTTCTTTGTGTCAATGGCAAACCAGACGCAAAATCCATGGTCACTCTATCCCATTTCCATTCAGGCACCGACAAAGGTTGAAGCAACCCTGTTGGAACTTGATGCTCAGCTTTTACCCTCTGACATGTGAGACATCTGGATACAAACTCCGCTATGTCTCTCTTCATACCGGACCACCAGTAATGCTGTCTCAAATCATGATACATCTTTGTATTGCCCGGATGCATAGCAAACACTGACTGATGTGCTTCTTCTAAAATGATCTTTCTCAAGATAGCATAATCAGGTACACACAATCTGTTCTTAAACCAAAGACTCCCATCATTTCTCACAATAAAATCTCGACTCTTTCCATTCTGACAATTTGAAACAACCTTTTAAATCTTCTCATCAGCCAGTTGAGCTTCTTTAATCTGATCTAACAAAACTGGTTTCAATTGTAACTGTGCCAACAATGCACCATCATCATAAGATACAAAACTAGCATGCAACGCTCTCAACTCAACAAGCAACGAGAGCGAATAAGCAGTTAAACCTACTAAAGACTTTCGACTCAATGCATCAGCAACAACATTTGCTTTACCAGGATGATAATCAATCAAACAGTCGTAGTCTTTAATCAATTCTAACCATCTCCTCTGTCGAAGATTAAGCTCTCTTTGGACACCCAAATATTTCAAACTCTTATGATCAGTATAGATAAAACACTTCTCCCCATACAAATAGTGTCGCCAAATCTTCAATGCAAACACAATAGCTGCCAACTCTAAATCATGGGTCAGATAATTGAGCTCATGTGGTTTCAACTATCGAGAAGCATAAGCTATAACTTTACCTTCTTGCATCAGAACACAACCCAAACCATTATATGAAGCATCACTGTAAATCACATATGGTTTATCTTCCATAGGTAAAGTAAGAACAGGCGCTTGAGTTAACATTTCTCTCAACTGATCAAAGCTAGCCTGACACTGATCTGTCCATACAAATCTAACTCCCTTTCGAAGCAATCTGGTAAGTGGAGTAGCTATCAAAGAAAATCCTTTCACAAACCGTCGATAATAGCCTGCCAAACCCAGAAAACTTCTAACTTCAGTCACAGACTTTGGTGGACTCCAATTCAAAATAGCTTCAACTTTACTCGGATCAACTCTAATTCCTTCTGCTGAAACTATATGACCAAGAAAAGTTACTTGGTCAAGCCAAAACTCACACTTCGACAGTTTAGCAAACAATTGCTTCTCTCTCAAAATTTGCAACATAATCCGCAGATGCTTGTCATACTCCTCCTCATTACGCGAATACACCAGAATGTCATCTATAAAGACCACCACAAACTGATCCAGATAGGGCCTAAATACCCTATTCATCAAGTCCATAAAAACTGCCGATGCATTCGTCAAACCAAAAGGCATAACTAGAAACTCGTAATGCCCATACCTGGTTCGAAATGCAGTCTTAGGAACATCTTCAGCTCTGACCCTCAACTGATGGTACCCTGATCTCAAATCAATTTTGAAAAACACTGCTGCACCTTTTAATTGATCAAAGAGATCATCGATTCTAGGCAAAGGATATTTATTTTTAATAGTCACCTTGTTCAATTGCCTATAATCGATACACAATCTCATAGTACCATCCTTCTTCTTCACAAATAAAACAGGAGCTCCCCACGGCGAAACACTAGGGAGAAACAAACCCTTTATCCAACAACTCCTGCAACTGCACTTTCAATTCTCTCGGCTCAGCAGGTGCCATTCTGTAAGGAGTAATAGAGATAGGAGTGTTACCAGGCAATAATTCAATACTAAACTCTACCTCTCTCTCAGGAGGCAACCCTGGCAACTCCTCTGGAAACACATCTGGAAACTCTGCGACTGTGGGTATACTATCAAGTTGAGAACCCTTTACTCTAGTATCCACAACATAAGCAAGGTAAGCATCGCACCCTTTTCTAATCAATCTCCTAGCTGTAACAGCTGAAACAAACAAAGATGCTAGCTGTTCCTGCTCATTAGATACTATCACCTCTCTATCATCACTGGTTCTCAAGGTAACAACTTTCTTTTGACAGTCAACCACCGCTCCATGTCTAGATAGCCAGTCCATGCCTAGGATCACATCATATTCCTTAAAAGGCATCTCAATCAAATCTCCAAGGAACTCCTCACCTTGAACCACTACTGCACTATCTCGGTGCACTTTACTGACAATCACACTATGCCCTAACGGATTTGTTACTAACACATCAAATCCTAGGGATTCAGCATGCACATCAGATACAGGCAAAACAGATGCACTAATATATGAATGTGTGGATCCAGGATCAATCAAAGCAAGTACTGAAGTATCAAATAAAGAGAAAGTACCAACAATGACTGCCGAAGCATCCGGTTGCCTCTGCATCACATAAATCCTCTGAGAAGAACCAGCCCCCTCTGGTCTACTCTCCTGGATGTAGAACCTCCTCTAGAACTGAACCCAGATCTGCCTCCTCTGCTGAAACCCCTGTCTCCTCGACCTTTCCTCACACCATGTCGAGAAGCTGCAGTATCTACTGACATCCGCTCCTGTCTCTCAGGACAATCTTTAACAAAATGGTCGAGAGATCCACATCTGAAGCATACAGCTGGTCCACTACTCTTCCAACAAACACCTCTATGATAACCCCCACACTGAGCACATATAGGTGGAGTGGATCTCTGAACTACTGGAGCAGGAGCACTCGCTACTGAAACTGTAGGTCTAGATCTCTGTCGCCGAAACTGTGCTGACCTACCAGCTGGCCTCTGACTCCTATTAACCCGAGGAATAAAACTTCCTTTACCTCTTTTCACAGATGAAGACCCTGCCTCAAACTGGGGCCTTCCAACCATGATTTCTTCCTCTGAAGCAGCTGCAATAACCTGAGCTCTTTCCACACTCCTAGTTGCTAATACAAGCTGGGAAAAATCATGATATCTAGATCCAGCCACAAGACACAGGATAGAGGGCCTCAATCCCTCCTTAAATCTCCTGCATCTATCTATCTCATCAGATATAATACCCCCAGCATAATGGCTCAACCATATAAACTCAACCTCATATTCAGTTACTGACCGGTTGTCTTGTTTCAAGCTTAGAAATTCCATTTTCTTCACATCTTTGTACTCCCTTGGAGTATACTTCAATTCAAACTCTCTTAGAAAGTCAGCATAGGACAATGTTGGTGGATCATCCATAGCATGGGGCACTGTCTTCCACCAATCATATGCATCCTTCTGCAACAAGGATCTTGCATAATCAAATCTTTCCTCTGGAGTGGCTTGTAACTGAACAAATATTCTCTGTACTTTATCTAGCCACTGCTTAGCTACAGCTGGGTCAATAGTACCCAAGAAATCTTCTGCTCCATACTTCCGTAATTTGTCATAATGCCTTACTAATACCAAAGGCTGTGGGGGTGGCGGCGGTGGTTGCACTGGTGCTTGCCTCAAAGCCTCTATCACATGCCTAAGCCAAACTGGTGGAACCTCCTCACCAGCTGGTCCCCCTGACACAGAAGCAGGTGCCTCTCCAGCACCATCCACTCTAGCTCCATCATCAGGAGCAACACTCTCCGCACTACCCTCAGCTGACTGACTCAAATGAGGATCCATCACAACCTATATCTGCAAACACAGCAGAATACTTCTCATTAAAGATCAGAGACTGCCAATACCAACATGTATGTTATTCAAAAATCCACATTTTAAAATCAAAACACTCTTTTTCTTACACTTGACCTAGGTTGAGAATCTCAAACCTAGACTCTGATACCAAAACAATTGTAACACCCCTATATCCCGTATACGTACCAAGCATGCTTAAACGATCGTAAAATACGTATACCGAATATAGAAAATGCCACAGTTTAAAAAGACACAACAAATATCTTTGTAAATAAATAAAACCAATCTCAAACATTTAAAAGAAATCCAAAAGACACCATATATAAAACATTTATTAATCCACAGCGGAAGTTATTACAAATATGTTATAAATCAAAGTTTACAAAACATAGAATATATACATGATTGGCAGTTCTTCTCTGATCTTTAAGTTCCAAAAGAAAATCCTCAATGTCTAGTCTCACTTGGTCTCGAGGAGCTCTCAGGTTCAACTCTATCACCTGCGCGAATAAACACTATCGCGCTGAGCCACAGCTCAGTAGTACAAACCATAATGATAATATGCAATATTAATATCATCATCTATTATACTCATTCAAAGTTTATCAATATAACAAACAAACTATGGCTTCATATACGAACTTTCCCCCAACCAAGTCGGTTGCCCACTGAGCCTCAGGCCACTGCCAATCCCAGGGGTCCGCAGGAGGCAGATAAGCACGTATAAAACTATCAGTAACGAACCTTCCACCAACCAGGTCAGTAGTCCAAGATCGATTGCCCAATCCACAGGGTCTGCATGGTTCCGCAGGAGCCAGATAGGTACGTAATACTGACTGTACTGAACCTTCCCCCAACCAGGTCGGTAGTCCAAGATCGGTTGCCCAATCCACAGGGTCCGCATGGTTCCGCAGGAGGCAGATAGGTCCGTTCATCAATCTTTAAACATTACTTTCTCAATTCATTTCATATGTTCTCAAGTTACAATAAAGCAATTCTTTATAACATCATATCTCTCACAATTCATTTCATCATTTCATCTTGCACATACATATATCATATGCATCATCCATGTTCACATTATGTCCCACATTGTACACAACATAACACTATTCATCATATCATCACATCTTTCACCAACATAACATACAACATCAATTACATTAACTAAACACACATATCCTTATTCAATCATATCTTCTAGGCATGCTTTAATCATATCATTCCTATCTCTTTATGTCTCAATTTATATTTTTTTGGATCATTATTGTTTAAGTGTGTTTACAATGTTTATTTTTATGTTTAGGTGCAACAAGACCCTTGAAGAATCAAAACAATTCAAGAAAAACAATCACATTAGCCAACACACTCAAGGGACACGGCCAAGCTTATGGCCGTGTCTCTCAACACAAAAATCCAGTAGCTAACACACTCAAGGGACACGGCCAAGCTTGTGGCCGTGTCTCTCAACACCAAATCAACCGAGGTAGACACGGGCAATGAACACGGCCGTGTCTCTCAACCAAACTCAGGCAGTAGCAAACACAGTCAAGGGACACGGCCAAGCCAGTGGTCGTGTCTCTCCAAAATTCATCCAACATGGCCAAATTTCCTTGAACTTGGCCGTGTCTCCTAAAAATCTTAAGTCTTGGTCGTGTTCCTTCTTTGGTTTGGCCGTGTCTCACAAAAACAAAACCCTAAATGTGGCCAAAACTCTTTTATTTGCATTTAAACTCATTGTGCGCAACATAGCCTCATTCAAATGGATATAAACAATGTCATTAACACTTATTTTACATATTCATCACAATATTCTCATAAACAAATCATTAACAACACATTTAAACACATACCACTTCAAAACCCTAAACCAACATCATTCTTATTCTTTCAATTTCAATATCCACTCAACTTACCATTTTCAAACCAAAACCAACACCAATTTAACTTACAACCAATTTAAACACTTATAATCACATCTCAACCCCACCAAATCAAAATCTCAACAAATCAAAACTTACTTCAAATACAACTTCAAAAATAACAAAGGAAAACAAGAGAGTACTTACCTAACTTGAAGAAATTCCACAAATCTCCAACTTAATCTTTTGATTCTTCCTTCAATTTGTGCTTAGAATTTAGAAGACCTCTCTTGCTCTCTCTTTCCCTTTGGTAGCCGGCCAAGAAATGCAAAGAAAAGAAAATGAAGACAAATCAACCTTTTCTTCCTCTTTAAATCTCCACCAAGCAATTCTACAAGCACAATTACTAACATACCCTCTTCTCATATGGTCTAGTTTTCTTCTTAATCAAGTGCCCTTTATAGTAATTTCACACATCCCAACTAAAATATCTTCTTCCCTTGACTCTACATTTGACCAACATATATGTTATATATATTAACATATATACAACATATACATTCCACTAACACAATCATTTCCTTTACAAAAACATATATACATTTAATTCCAATCAAACAACAATTGTATTAAAACTTCTAGGGCACACTTTGGGATATTACATTTGGGTCCATGATTAAGGGTGGATGGTTCATGAATATGGTCTATGACTAAGGCCAGTGCATGGTGTTCTTCATGGCTAAGAGTGGTCCATAGTTTGTTCCATGGCTAAGGTTAGTGCATGGTATGTTTCATGGCTAAAGGTAGTGCATGGTTAGCAACACAACTAAGGGTGGTTCATGGTTTGATCCATAGCTAAGGTTGGTGCATGATTTCCATGGTTAAGGTTTGTGCATGCTATGTCCCACGGCTAAGGTTGGTGCATGGTGTGTTCCATGGCTAAGGAATATAGTTCCTTGGTTAGGCCTTTGTGGCTATGGTCCTTATGGATGGGTTTAACTCTTATAGCCATATGGATGGGATTAGCTCTTATGGCTAATGGAGTGACTTTATGGTTAGTGTCCATGGGGTCCCAAAAGTTTAAGATATGTGTATAGGTAAGGTTGGGTTTAAGCCATATGGATAAGTAAGGTTCGGTTTAAGCCCTGTGGCTAGGTAAGGTTGGGCTTAAGCGGTGTGGCTAGGTATGGTTGGGTATGGTCCCAAAGCTTTGAGCCATGTGGCTAGGGTAGCTCTTTTGCCTAAAAGTTACTTGGTTTGAGTTGTCCCTGTCTAATGGTTAAGCCCTTATTTCTATGTTTGACATTTTAATATGGGGTATGCTAAAGTTTGACATTTTAAGGGTCTTAAGGTTTTATGTATGGTATATATTCATGTGTGCATGTATGAAAAAGGTTTCATGTTCATGGCACATGTCATATTATTAGGGTTTATGCAACCTAAGGCCAAGGGTAGTTATATGAATGAAATTAGGATAGGCTTAATCTAAAGGGTCACAATCAAACTAGGGCAGTTATATACCTAAACTCCTGTTAGATAAAAAATATGATATGGGTTTAAAAGTATTGTATGTATGTTATACCAAAAAATAATTGAGGATTTGTTACTAGTTGGATGCTTTTGCTATCTCCTAATATTCCTAAAGAAGGTTGCCAGGTAGATGCTACTTGATATCCGAATGAGTCCCAAAACTAAGGGTAATGAATCCTTATGCAAGTTGATGGATGAAATAGAAAATGTTTGATTAAAGGGAAATTAGATCTTACTTGAAAAATTCCATTGAAATTTTCTTCTTTTTTTTGAAAAATTATTTAAGTCTCCAGTGAAGTCTCTAATAGTATGGCCTCACTCGAGCACTATCCAGCTCGCTAATGGGAGCCATAATGCTTATTTGGATTTGATCTTACACGAAACTACCAAGTATGGTCTCCGCTTAGTTTGATAAGCATGGGTTTAAAAATTATGCCTTTTATTTTGAAAAGGAATGTCTTTTATTTTTGAAAACCATTTTACTTGAGAGTTGCCATTTTAATATATTTTATTTTAGGAATAAGTTAAGGAAAATTCCATTTTTATTTGACTCCAAAAATATTTTTAATTTTAAGCCTAAAAATGCACTAGTCTTGAGCCAATCACGATGAATGCTAGACTAAGTTTTCAAGTTAAGTAAAATTTGATTTTCCCTTTAGTTAAACTTTAACTTTTGAAAATAATTTTATGCAATGACATTATAAGTATGAATGGCATCTTATATCAATGCATGAGGAGTTTAATATTCATGACATTGACGACCATAAATTTAGTTACATCTCAAATCCTAAAGAAAGAGATCCTAACTCTAGTCCTTATGGGTTTAGGTTAAGCACACTTTCCCTAAATAAAATAAAAGGATAAGGATAGAAAAACCAATTTTGTAGCTTTTAATGATGACACAATCATGGCTATGGAATACATGGAGGGAGGTGATGGAACTCAAAGCTTGAAGATTCCTTGTGGACCAATTACAAGACAAAGAGCCAGGAAGGTACAGGAAGCCTTACAAGCTTATGTGCAAAGATTCATGGATACTAAATGGAGCCATATGAACCAAGTAGAGGCAAAGAGAAGTTGACTATTTTATTGGTGGCATGGATGATGAAGGCTAGTTGGGATTACTTGCTCTTTTAGCCCAGCTAGATATTTCACATTATTATTTTTATTATTAGTTATTTATTAAGACTTATGTAATTTAGATGATATTTATTAGTTGGGTATTATTTGTATACTTATTATTAGTGGTTGGGCCATGTTGTTTCAAGCCCAAAGTTTTTAGCTTATTATTAGGTTATTTTAGTTGGATTAGTAGGGTAAAGGTAGAGGTATCCATATAACCAAATACCTCATTATTATTGTAGCCTATTTAAACCATCTTGTAGCTTCTTGCAATAGGTTAAACGATTATTGAATAGAATTTCTAGATTTTCTTAAGAGAGGCTTCTCTTGTTCTTGGTTTCTTGTGAGATCAAGGTTTTCTACAACAAGGCTATCTTGTAGCTTCTTGCAATAGGTTAAACGATTATTGAATAGAATTTCTAGATTTCTTAAGAGAGGCTTCTCTTGTTCTTGGTTTCTTGTGAGATCAAGGTTTTCTACAACAAGGCTAATTACTTTGAATTAGGTAATTCCAAGGTTCTCTTCCACAGGTTGGAATTGGATCAAGGACTTGGCAAGGATTTGATTTGGCTCCACAATTTAATATACCGGTGGTTTGCGTCAAATGTGCTCACCATTTAGGCTAAAATTCTAAGATGTGCCTACATATCCCTTTAAACGAGAATCAAAACCCTTAGTGGTTCATGCCATTGATTGTAATTGGTTTGGTTTAATTAATTTAAGTTGTTATGTTATCAAACATGAAAAAGATTAAGTTTAGGTATGTTACCTTTGAAGATTTTCTCTTGCTTGACTTAAAGGTTTAGGCCTTGACTTTGGGTTTAATGGAAGGCTTGAGCCTTGTCCTTAGGCTTGATGGAAGTCTTAGGCTATAGCTTGACTTGGCTTGGACTTGGCCCAACTCTACTCCAAAAGCTTTGGAAGGGCAAAATAAAGAAACAATATAGAGGGAGAAAGAGAGTAAGCAAATGTAGCAAATAGGAATGGCTTGCCCTTATGGTGTTCTTTTGAAGTGGGGAAAGGCTTGTTATTTATAGAGAAGTCAAAGGGAGTGAAAAAACAATTTTTTCAATAAGGGATTAAGAGGTTCGGTACAAAAGCTGCACATGCCGATGTGTGGCTGCAATAGTGCAACAACTTGTATGGCTCGACTTGTTTTTACAGTTTTGGGCTCGTTCAATCTTTGATTTGTGCAATTCTAGTTATGATGGATTCATTATCACATGTGCTTTCATTTTGAATTAAAATGGAAGATACTTGAGGTCACAACCCTAACTGCCCCTTACTACCCCTTAACAACCTTATAATAGCCCTAACTACCCATTAAAATTTTGCATATTATTTCCTAACACTCTCTGAAAATTAAAAATAGGAATAGGAATGTGTGCACTGAATTTAGTGATACAACTATAAAATTTAAGTTAAACAACCCTTAACTACCCTTTAACAATCTATAACTACCTATTAGAACTCATCATATTACTCCCTATACTCTCTAAAAATTAAAAATTGAATTAAGAATTTGCAAACTGAATGCCATGGCACAACTGAAAAATTTAACATAAACAACCCTTAATTGTCCTCACGTACCTTCCAACAACCTCTAACTATCCATTAAAACTCATCATATTACTTTCTAACAATTTTTAAATTTTAAAAATTAAGATATGAATGTGCACACTAAATGTTGTGATGCAACTGTAAAATTGAATTTAAATAGCTCCTAATAGTCCCTAACTGCTTTCTAACAGTCTTTAACCACCCATTAAAACTCATTATATTATTCCCTAACACTTCGAAAATTAAAAATTGAAATAAGAATGTATACACTAAATGTTGTGATGCAACTATAAACTTAAACTTAAGCTGCCACTAACTATACTTAACAACCTTTTAACTACCCCTAACAACCCATTAAATACATATATTATTTATTATGGCACAATATTGGTACAAAAGACGAATTCATATGGCGGATGAAGTAATATTCCCCATCCATTATGGTAAAAAATTTAATGTGAACATCTCCAAATATGTTAGGGGGTGTAATGAATTTGTTGTGTTAAAAAAATAAGAATATTATTGTATTTATATGTAGGATATTTTACTGCATGTTTGTTTCACAATTATTATATAACAAGTGACACTTTAGTAATATTTTTTGTATTATTGTATAATTGAATATTTTAAACATTTATGTTGTGTTGTGTTGTTGTAATGTGATAAACATAATAAAATATAGAGTTATATTATAGCATGTTATATTGTAGTGTTTTAATGGGTTGGTAGAAGGTTGTTAGGGGACAATTAAGGAAAATTAGGGACTATGTAAGTTGAATTTTATAGTTACATCACAACATTCAGTAAACACATTTCTATTTCTATTTTTAATTTTTAAAGTGTGTTAGAGAATAATCTGCAATATTTTAATGGGTTGTTAGAAGGTTGTGGCAATTAGGGGATGTTTAAGTTGATTTTTTTAGTTGCATCACAACACTCAATGTACACATTCCTATTTCAATTTTTAATTTTCAAAGAATTTTAGAGAATAATATTAATTAGTTTTAATGAGTCATTAGAAATTATTAAAAGGCAATTAGGGCCTGTTTAAGTTCAATTTTATAGTTGATTTACAACATTCCGCATACACATTCCTATTACAATTTTAATTTTCAAAAAGTGTTAGAGAGTTATATGATGAGTTTTAATGGGTACTTAGAGTTTGTTGCAAGGCAGTTATTGGCTATAGTGGGTTGTTTAAGTTTAATTTTATAGTTGCATCACAACATTCAATGTACACTTTTTGATTTCAAAATTTTAATTTTTAGAGATTATTAAGCAGTAATATAATTAGTTTTAATGGGTAATTAGAGGATATTAAAAGGTAGTTAGGGCAAATTAGGGGGCCGTTTAAGTTCAATTTTACAATAGCAGCACAATATGAAACATACACATTCTTATTTCAATTTTTAATTTTCAAAGAGTGTTAGGGAGTAATATGATGAGTTTTGATGGATAGCTAAACACCATTTGAAGGTAGTTAAGGGCAATTACGGATTGTTTAAATTGAATTTTACAATTACATGAGAACATTTAGCATATACATTTTTATTTTAATTTTTAATTTCAAGAGAGTGTTAGGGAGTAATATGCTGATTTTTAATGGGTAGTTACGGATTGTTAGAAGGTTGTTATGGGTAGTTAAGGTCAGTTAATTTTGAGTTTTTTCATATATAAAATAATCTTGAAACATAGTCATAATTCTATTTTTAATTTTCAATGAGTGTTAGAACGTCTTATGAATTATTTTATTATATTGTTAAGAGCAGTTAGGAGTATATTATGGGTTGTTAGAGGCAGTTATGGGCTAACAACCTCTGACAAATTCTTACAACCCCTAATTTCTCTTAACAACCCTCTAACAAGCCTTAACAGCCTCCAACAGTATACAACATTACTTCAAATATAATCTTGTAACCTTCATAATACTCCATTTAACTTTTCTAGGATCCAGAAGTTAAAATGGGGGATGTTATTTTTGTAGGATAAATAGTATTTTTGTCCAAAAAGAACCTTTTAAGAATAATGGGGGTCTAAAAAATATTAACACCTTGTAGTTTGGTATTTTTGAAGTTAAATCCATTGGATCTTAATTTGAAGGTGCAAAGGAGGTGCGTGAAAAATTGTAGGACGTCTATTAAAAAAGGTATTGTACTGAATGTGCAACCATGACTCTTTGGACAATATTAAAAATAAGAAGATATCATAGAGACAAACATATCATAAATTATAGTCAATTAGTTTTAGTTAAAATGGACAAATAATATGAATTAGTTTAACTTCACCAATTTGATTCATAATTTTCATAATAGGCTCCTAAAGTTACTCATGTCTAAGTCTCTTCTCTTGTTTTTAATTTTCTAATGTGTTTTCCATCATTAATAACATGTCATGCACATTAATGGGGCCTATAAGGAATATATAATATTTCCATTTAATCATTAATTTTGATGGATATACATTGTTAATATAGTTAATTAAGAGACACACATATATATACCTCTCTCAATACATATATATTCCAAAAAAATTATTCTAATAATTAAAAATTTAGAAGTGGCCAAGTCCTTAATGAATTCAAACATTTCTATGGTTGGTGTTGCATGGTAAGTTGTTAACAAATGTTGAACAAGTCAAAATGTATCTCTCTTTGGATGCTTCATGTCCTATCTATGGCTATGGAGATGAGGATCAGTTACATGTGTTGCATGACTGCATATATGTACAACATATTTGGTACAACCTATTTCCCAAAAATATCAAACTTTATTTTATTGAGAAGGAGCCAAGTAAAGAATTGGTACCCTCATGCCTTTATCTTAATGGTAGTTTGGTTGCAAATAATATTATGAAAAGGATGAATTATTTTCATGCTGTAGGGTTAGCTAAGAATCAGCAAGGGGTTGCCTCTTTTCCTGAATACTTGGTTGCTAGACCTCCATTTGGGCTAGGATATTGGCCACCCGAGAAGATGTTGAGGAGGTTTAGATGAGAAGGAGGGAAAAAGCCTAAGCCAGAGGATGGATGATCCATATGATTGGCCCATGAAGCCTTATTTTAAGAACTTATGGTTACTTTGTGAAGGAAATGATGTATTTCCCTTATTATGGTTTTCTTGAGCCTTTTATATGCCCAAAAATTGGAAAATTAACTCTTGTCTTTGAATTTGCTTTGATGTCAAGCTATCCTTAGAAGATTGTCAACCTGGGAATAAAGAAGTGGGAAATTAAGAAGTTTAAATGGTGCCAGCCCTTTTCACCAAGTCTTTAAGATCCAAGATGAAGTGGAGATGGATCCAATCATGCTCATCCAATCAACCCAAAACCTGCTCAGTAATTGGTTCTATGAGAAAGATGACCTACAATACCTTGAGTCAAGTTCTACTAAGTCAGATTCCATAACCTCCATCGAGTAAGACTCCATAACCTCTTCCAAGTCAGACACCGAGTAAGAGTTAGAGTCAACCCAATTCAAGTCCTAGTCTGAGGTTGAGTCCTCTTTTGATAAAATTTCTTGTATTCATTTTAAGATTGTTTTGGACACTCCATATTTCAATAAAAGAATTGAGATTTCATTTATTCCCCTTTGTCTCATCTATCTTTTAATTCAAATCTATTGGCTAAACCCTTGGCACATAAACTCTACTTTGATCTTTAGCACTCCAATTGAGAGGATTTAATCTTTGGAATAAGCGTTTTTACCTTAAAACTTAAGTATTTTCAAGCTTGCTAAAAATCAGCCATGTTACAACCATCCCAGACTTTGAGTGACCTCATTACAACTCTTAAGAGCATCAAAATCACTTAGAAGGATTCATGGTCACAAGTCTCTCCTCCCCCCGAGACACTAACAAGCACAACCTCTACAAGCTTGGCAATCCCGATCCCTAAGAATAAAAATCTACTTAAGTGATAGAAGGGTTCACATTCAAAGGCGCATCAAGCTATAACGGGCGCTAGAGCAATCTCATGACTACTCTAAGGATGTAGGAACCATGAGATGCCTAGAGGTAAATTCACAAGATTGGCAGAAGGGTTTGTATCCATAAATTGTAGCTTTAGACCTGGTGCAAGAGTCATCCTGTCACTGCTTTTCTAAGGTGGCATACCTGCACCATTCAAATTGGCTAGAACCTTTGATGAAATTTCTTTGCACCAATGAAAGCTAGCCACATGTGAAGGTCAAATTTAAACAGAAGTCAACCCAAGAGTCTTGTGACAATCACAACGAAATTTCAACCATGAGAATCATATAGGGTGGCATGAAATGGTTCCCACTAACATATCAATTCCACGTGGACTAGCTGTTAGAACTACCCGGAGACGTAGAAGCATCCTAGCGACCGTGCTATAGTATAATTTGACCATCAAACCAATCTCGCGACCATGACACAAGGCAAGCGATTAGAGAAGATTCCGATAGCATTTAATGCACGATATTTTGTTTGGTGATCTTCCACATCTCAACTCCAACGACTCTTTGGATGGCACTAAATACTATTTATTACACCTTTTGTGAATCTATTAGCTAAACTCTTGCAATTTGATTCTTCATTTTCCTTGTACTTAATTTTTCATTAATTACTCTTGAGCATTGGGTGTGACTGTTAAACACCCTTTCATAAGTTTGGTGTGAACTTGTAAAATACTATGTCAGAAAGTGAACCTCTGGAAAACGCTTGATGGGTTATGAGAAAATTTTCAAGTCTCGTAAAAGTTCAGTGTAAACTTATGAAAATAACAAAGTTAGGGTTAAACTTATAAAAACCCAAAGAAAATGGAATACTCAAGTAGTTTTTTGAGGAGTAGACGTAGGATTTTAGAATTTGAACCACTATAAATTGATTATGTCTATCTTTCTTTCTCTAACTCTTTAATTTATCCAAGCAATTTTAAATTTCACTCTAAATCACCACAAACAACTTGTTCACTCTCTCTAGGTTGCCAATAAGGGACAACAAAATCTAAATGGTAATAATATAAATGAAATAAAAAAAGACAAAGAATCCATAAATCTTGGCACAAATGAAAAGCATAAAATTGTATACATCACATCATCATATTGCAATAGAATTTATTAAATATATTAAGAAGCATAGGAAAAATTTTTAAAGTAGTTATATATGTTATACATTGTAATGTCCCAAAATTTTGAAAATATTAATTGTTGAAAAATTAATTAAAGGATTTAAAAGTGTATATATTTGATTAAGTGAAAAGAAAGGAAAAAGGGAAGTGTGTATATGTTGTATATATGAAGATATACATGTTATATACAAGTCAATATTTTAATAAAGTCAAATGTTATTTTAATTATACAAATAGATATTAATTAATGGATAGTGAAAGAGGATATTTGAGAGTAATTATATTATAATAATATATTGCTTGGTGGAGATTAAAAGAGGGAAAAGTGTGTGGTTAAATGTGAAGTGGTTGGTTTGTGTGAGTGGATGACTATCTTCATCTTCTTCTTCCTTCTCAATGGTAACTAGCCATCATCTTCATCAAAGGAAAGAGAGATTTTGCTTCTTGCTAACTCAAATAATTGAAGGATTTCAAGTGTTCAAGTTGGAATTTTAAGAATTTTCTCCATATTTGGTAAGTTTCCAACTTGTTTTCTTGAATTTCCATAAAAGTTTGTATGTGTGAATTAAGTGTTTGGTGTAGTATGTTTTAAAGATTGATTTTGGTATGTTTGAAGTTCTTTTGTCTAGTTAGCTATGAATTTGGGGTTGGATTGAAGAAAAAGGTTAAGTTTTATGAAGAAAATAAGAGTTGTGGATTATGTGATTTTTGAGTTGTGAAGTATGGTTGTGATTGTGTATTGTTGTTTGTGTTTGAGTTGTTTTGATGTTTACACAAGTATTATGTGGTTTGATGGTGGATTTGGTTGAGTTTGTATGGAGTTGAAAAGGTTAATGAAAGACTATAGTTGGATGTGGCATTTTTGTGTCGATATCAGGTTTTTGGCCTGACACGCCCGGTGGCACGGCCATGTCTTTGGGCATATCGTTGGTTCTATTTTCAGTGTTGGTGACACGTGCAATGACACACCCATGTCACTGAGCATGTTAATGAAAGACTATAGTTGGATGTGACATTCTTGTATCCTCTATATGTATATTAAATATGTTGGGTATATGTAGTATATGTATATTGGGTATAAGGGTGTTACATTTGTTTTAGTATCAGAGCCTAGGGTTGAGGTTCTCAACCTAGATGGGTTGTAAGAAAAAGAAAATTAAGATTTTTAAATATGGTTTTTAGATATGATACATGCATTGGCACTGGCAGTTTGCAGATATAGGTAGTAGTGCAGAGAGTGTAGCTCCTGTTGAGGGTAGAGATGGAGCTAGAGTTGAGATAGCTGTAGGGGCACCTTCTCCTATGCCAGAGAGACTAGCAGTTGATGAGATTTCACAGGGCTGGGTACCGCATATGGTGGAGTTGTTGAGGCAGGCTCCAGTTCAGTAGCCGCCGCCACCTCAGCCGCAGCCGCAAGTACCGACGAGGAAATATGATAAGTTGAGGAAGTACGGAGCTGAGGACTTTATGGGTACTACAGACCCTGCTGTAGCTGAGCAGTGACTAGATAGAGTCTAGAGAGTGTTCATCCAACTGCAGGCTACTCCAAAAGAAAAGTTTGATTATGCTAGATCTCTTTTGCAGAGGGATGCATATGATTGGTGGAAGACGGTTTCATATGTCCTAAATGATCCACCAACCTTAACGTACGATGATTTTCTGTGAGAGTTTGAGCAGAAGTATATTCCGAGGGAGTATAAAGATACAAAGAAGATAGAGTTCTTAAGTTTGATGCAGGAACCAGGACTTTATCGGAGTATGAGATAGAGTTCACTCGGCTGAGTCAGTATGCTGGTGGGATTATTTCTGATAAGATTGACCGGTGTAGGAGATTTGAGGAGGGGTTGAGACCCTCTATCATGTGCATTATCGCAGGCTCCCACTATCAGGATTTTTCCCAATTGGTTGCAGCTGTCAGGAGTGTTGAGAGAGCACAAGATCTTGCAGCAGCTACTAGAAATAAGGAGACCAGAGCTAGAAGATCCCAGAGTGAGGCAGGGTCTTCATCTATGAAGAGAGTCCGAGGAGCATATTTTTTGAGATTCAGTAGGAGCCAGAGGTAGTCTGGTAAGTAAGTACAGCAGCAGAGGCAGAGATCGAGACCTACAGGTTCTGTGGCTAGTGCTCTGGCTCCAGTAGTTCAGAGGCCAATTCCATATACATGTGTCCTGAGAACCTGTGATGGTAGGAATGTGATAGTATCTAGTGAGCAGAGACATCTTTCATCTATGTTTGTCTCAGTTGTTTCAGCTAGGAGGATGATTCGAAAAGGATATGAAGCTTATCTTGCTCATGTTGTAGATACCAGAGTAGTGGGTTCCCAGGTAGACAGTATACCCACAGTTGCTGAGTTTCTAATTGTTTTTCCTGAGGAGTTGTCAGGGATACCCCCAGAGAGAGAAGTGGAGTTTGGTATCAATTTATTGCTTGGTACCACTCCTATCTCTGTTACTCCTTATCGAATGGCACCTGCTGAGTTGAGAGAGTTAAAGATGCAGTTGCAGGAATTGTTAGATAAAGGATTTGTTCTCCCCAGTGTCTCTGTGGGAAGCGCCCATTTTGTTTGTGAAGAAGAAGGATGGCACTTTAAGACTGTGCATTGATTATCGGCAGTTGAATAAAGTGACTATCAAGAACAAGTATCATTTGCCTCGGATAGATGATCTCTTTGATCAATTGAAAGGAGTAGCAGTATTCTCTAAGATTGATTTGAGATCAGGGTACCATCAGTTAAGGGTCAGAGATGAAGATGTACCTAAGACAGCTTTCCATACGAGGCACAGGTATTATGAGTTCTTGGTGATGCCTTTTGGGTTGATGAATGCACCAGTAGCATTTATAGATTTGATGAACAGGGTATTCAGACCCTATCTAGATCAATTTGTGGTGGTTTTTATTAATGATATTTTGGTGTATTCACGTAATGAGGAGGATCATGACAAGCACTTGCGAATTGTATTGCAGACTCTGAGAGAGAAGCAGTTGTATGATAAGTTGTATAAATGTGAGTTTTAGCTTGATCAAGTAACTTTTCTTGGTCATGTGGTTTCAGCAGGAGGTATTAGAGTTTATCCGAGTAAAGCTGAGGCTATTTTGAATTGGAGTCCACCGAAGACTCTGACAGAGGTTAGAAGTTTTTTGGGTTTGGAAGGCTATTATCGACGGTTTGTGAAAGGTTTTTCTATGATAGCTACTCCACTCACAAGATTACTTCGGAAGGGAGTTAGATTCGTGTGGACAGATCTGTGTCAAGTGAGCTTTGAGTAGCTGAAGGAGATGTTGACTCAGGCTCTTGTCCTTACCCTGCCTGTGGAAGGTAAACCTTATGTAATTTACAGTGATGCTTCACATAGTGGTTTAGAATGTGTTTTGATGTAAGAGGGTAGAGTCATTGCTTATGCCTCTCGACAGTTGAAGCCGCACGAGCTAAATTACCCGACCCATGATTTGGAGTTAGCGGCTATAGTTTTTGCTTTGAAGATTTGGTGACATTACTTGTATGGGGAGAAGTGTTTCATTTATACAAATCACAAGAGTTTGAAATACCTTAGTGTTCAGAGAGAGCTGAATCTTCGGTAGAGACGGTGGTTAGAGTTGATTAAAGACTATGACTGTTTAATTGATTATCATCCTGGTAAGGCAAATTTTGTTTCTAATGCCTTGAGTCGGAAGTCTTTAGCAGGTTTGACTGCTTATTCACTCATGTTGCTTGTTGAGTTGAGAGCGTTGTATGCTAGATTTGAGTCTTGTGATGATGGTGCATTGATGGCTCAGTTACAATTGAGGCTGGGGTTATTGGATCATATTAGGGAGACTCAATTGGCAGATGAGAAAATCCAACAAGCTGCATTGGATTGCCAAAAGAGGGAGAGTCGAGACTTTCATGTGAGAAGTGATGGCAGTTTGTGGTACAGAGATAGATTGTGTGCTCTTAATGATGCAAGATTGAAAAAGGTGATTTTTGAGGAAGCACATCAGTCAGCTTATGCTATGCATCCGGGGAGTACCAAGATGTATCATGATTTGAAACAATATTATTGGTGGTCAGGTATGAAGAGGGACATAGCAGAATTTGTATCCAGATGTCTCACTTGTCAGAGGGTGAAGGCTGAGCACCAAGTTCCTTCGAGATTACTTCAACCATTATCAGTGCCAGAGTAAAAATGAGAGCGAGTAACGATGGATTTTGTGACTAGATTGCCTTTGACTCAGAAGAAGCATGATGCAATCTGGGTGATAGTTGATCGGATGAAGAAGATGGCTCATTTTCTTCCAGTTCGAATGGATTATTCTCTGGAGAGGTTGGCTGAGTTGTATATCAGTGAGATAGTGAGGTTGCATGGAGTTTCAGTTTCTTTGGTGTTGGATTGAGATCCCCGATTTACTTTGAGGTTTTAGAAGAGTTTACATGATGCTTTGGGTTCTCGGTTACATTTTAGCACTGCTTTCCATCCTCAGACAGATGGACAGTCAAAGAGAGTGATACAGATTTTAGAGGACATGTTGAGAAGTTGTATCATCGATTTCTCTAGGAACTGGGATAGATTCTTACCACTGATTGAGTTTGCTTATAACAACAGTCATCAATCCAGTATTAAAATGGCACCTTATGAGGCATTGTATGGTAGGAGATGCAGGATACAGCTATGTTGGGATGAAGTTGGTGAAGGTAAGTTGATTGGTCCTGATTTGATTCAGGAAATGGAAGAGAAAGTAAAAGTGATTAGGAGTTATCTGAAAGTAGCCTCAGACCGATAGAAATCATATTCTGATTTAAAAAGAAGAGACATGGAGTTCAGTGCAGGAGATAAAGTATTTTTTGAAAGTGTCTTCTTGGAAGAAAATTTTGAGATTTGGCCGCAAAGAGAAGTTGAGTCCTCGTTTCATAGGACCTTATGAAGTACTAGAGAGAGTTGGACCAGTGGCCTATAGATTAGGTTTACCGCCGAAATTGGATCGAATTCACAATGTCTTCCATGTCTCTATGCTTCGGAGGTACAGGTCAAACCCATCTCACTTTTTGTCAGTGGAGTCTATTGAGGTGAGTCCATATCTGACTTATGAGGAAGAACCAGTGGCTATTTTGGCACGTGAAGTAAAGGAGTTGAGAAATAAGAAAGTGCCACTTATGAAAGTTCTTTGGATGAATCACACTACTAAAGAGGCAACATGGGAGAGTGAGCAGATGATGCGGGATCAGTATCCCCAGTTGTTCCAGACTTGAGAGCAGGTAATTTCGAGGATGAAATTTATTTGTAAAGGGAGAGAAATGTAATATCCCAAAATTTTGAAAATATTAATTGTTGAAAAATTAATTAAAGGATTTAAAAATGTATATATTTGATTAAGTGAAAAGAAAGGAAAAAGGGAAGTATGTATATGTTGTATATATGAAGATATACATATTATATACAAATCAATATTTTAATAAAGTCAAATGATATTTTAATTAGATAAATAGATATTAATTAATGGATAGTGGAAGAGGATATTTGAGAGTAATTATATTATAATAATATATTGCTTGGTGGAGATTAAAAGAGGAAAAAGTATGTGGTTAAAAGTGAAGTGGTTGGTTTGCGTGAGTGGATGACTATCTATATCTTCTTCTTCCTTCTCCATGGTAGCCGGCCATCATCTTCATCAAAGGAAAGAGAGATTTTGCTTCTTGCTAACTCAAATAATTGAAGGATTTCAAGTGTTCAAGTTTAAATTTTAAGGATTTTCTCCATATTTGGTAAGTTTTCAACTTGTTTTCTTGATTTTCCATGAATGTTTGTATGTGTGAATTGGGTGTTTGGTGTAGTATGTTTTAAAGGTTGATTTTAGTATGTCTGAAGTTCTTTTGTCTAGTTAGCTATGAATTTGGAGTTGGATTGAAGAAAAAGGTTAAGTTTGGTGAAGAAAATAAGAGTTGTGGATTGTGTGATTTTTGAGTTGTGAAGTATGGTTGTGATTGTGTATTGTTGTTTGTGTTTGAGTTGTTTTGATATTTACACAAGTATTATGTGGTTTGATGGTGGATTTGGTTGAGTTTGTATGGAGTTGAAAAGGTTAATGAAAGATTATAGTTGGATGTGGCATTTTTGCGTTGATATCAGGATTTTGGCTTGACACGCCCGGTGGCACGGCCATGTCTTTGGGCGTGTCAATGGTTCTATTTTCAATGTTGGTGACACGTGCAGTGACACGCCCATGTCACTGAGCGTGTCGTAGCTACTGTGTTGATGTAGTATTTACATGTGAAGTGACATGCCCATGTCACTGAGCGTGTCATAGCTACTGTGTTGAAGTGACACACCCATGTCACTGAGCGTGTTGTAGCTACTGTGTTGTTGTAGTATTGACACATGCAGTGACACTCCCATGTTACTGAGCGTGTCATAGCTACTGTGTTGGAGTAGTTTTGACACGTGCAGTGGCACGCCTATGTTACTGAGCATGTCATAGCTACTGTGCTGTTGGAGTTTTTACATATGCAATGACACGCCCATGTCTCTGAACGTATCAAAGCTTCTGTGTTGTAGATTTAGGGCACGGTCATGGACATGCCCGTGTTGTTGAGCGTGTCATGTGTAGAGCTTGCCCTGGATAGTTCTTTTCCTTATTTTCCTTTGTGTATCACTTAGTGATTATTTATAATCACATTTGGTTTAGGCTTTGAAGAGGCTTGAGTTACCCCAATCTACGTGTAGAGGGATATCTTGGAAGAGGAGGTTGAAGTGGTGTTTGTTGCTTGTAGAGGTAAGTACAAACTTTGAATAATTGTTCATATTTACATGACATTGGGACTTAACACATTTTGTTGAAAAATGTACAAATGTGTTAAGTTACTTACTAAATTATTGATGCATGAATAAAATGCTATGATTTGTACATTGTGAACTATGTGAAAAATAAGATGATGACTCAAAATATATGGATAATGCAATTTGTTATGTATACACTAATGATGGTATGTAAAGCCATTGGTGATGGTTATATTGATATAAATGAGATATTTGTGGCTTTGTGCCTAGGTTGATCATGAGAAAATGAGAAAAGATTTGATAATGAAATTATTAAAAGAATTGTGTCCTAGTATGTTATTCAATTTTCAGAGTTTGCGTTTGGTGGCATGCCTAAAAAGTAACAGTCCCTTGAAGCTGGGTTGGGTTTTGTCCTTGAAGCCTAGTTGGGTGTTGCATGATGTAGCAGACCCTTGAAGCTGGGTTGGGCCTAATCCTTGAAGCCTAGTTAGGATCTTACATATGAGGTAATTCTCATTGTAATTATGATTCACCTTCGGGCTAGACAAATGTTGTTATATTGGACCAAAGCAGCAACTCTAAAATTTGAATGGCATATTAGATCATTTTGAGCCCATGCTTGTATTTGCTTTTATGTGAATTATGAATTTAGAAACAATTGAGCAATATATTAAGATATGATGATATAATGCTGTGATGATATATCCTTATGTGTTGAGCGTTAGCATTGCATTTGAACTATATATATTGTTATCAAAGTTTGTACTACTAAGCTTTTGGCTTAAAGAGATTATGATTCATCGCGCAGGTGACAGGACAGATCTGGTTGAGCCGAAGAGTTCATCTAGACTGAGTCGAGTCTAGGCTTGAGATCTTATGAGCGGAGTTAATTTGGGACTTCAAGATCAGAGACTAACTGCCAACATGTATATAATTCATATTTTTATACATATTGATTTTGATGTATATAATTATGTATATTCCGCAAACTATTGAAAATATTTTGGATAAACCTTGGTAATAAAGTTATATATATATATATATATATATATTATCAAGTAATATCTCAACTATTATTTTTATAATATCGGTTGAATATTTTAATATTATACAGATTTTATAAGTGAAGGTTTGTTTTGTGAAAAGGGTTGTGACATTCTTGTATCATCTATACGTATATTACATATGTTGGGTATATGTAGTGTATGTATATTGGGTATAAGTGTGTTACATACATGCTTCATATAATTTGATAAATTTGATGAGATGGAGAAGAATTTTTCCAAAGAATGTAGGAAAGCTAACAAAAAATTGAAAAAATTCTTTCTTTGGAGTATTTTATCTAACATACATAGTACATTACAGTTGAGGCGCAATAAAAATTTCAAATCATCATATTTAAAGCCCAAAAATAATCTAACAAAAAAAATCAAAAGATTTACAAAATCAAAACCAAAAGACACATTTGATTCAATGTGGTGCATAAACTGTAAATTAGCAATCATTAAAAAAACAATATGTTTGTTTGATTTGTTGTTTTGATAAATAATGTTTGTTTATATTGTTAATTATATGGTTTTGCAGATATTATAATTATTAAGAAATCATATTCAACGTGACGAAAGATTTTTGTATGTTTAGTATTTTTTTTAATAAATATTATAAAAATCAAATATTAATATGAGAATCATGAATATTACAATACAATTCTAGCTGGAAATATTTCAAACAAATCAAATATCAATAATAGCATAGGCAACTATGAGGGATGGAGCATAAGAGCATTTTGTATTCTTGGAGAGATTGTAGGAAAATATATAGAAAACAACACGTAGAGTTGATTTTGGTACTGATTTAAAAATTCAAGTACTTCAAAATATTTAATTTCCATTTCCTGAAATTTGGAAGTAAATACAATAAAACCTA
The DNA here is from genome assembly GCA_947685225.1 of Garcia nutans. Lineage (NCBI taxonomy): Eukaryota > Viridiplantae > Streptophyta > Magnoliopsida > Malpighiales > Euphorbiaceae > Garcia > Garcia nutans. Next base: position 72,820,965 of record CANTUV010000031.1, on the reverse strand, counting down.
AAAATGACCCTATTGGAAGATGAAGAGAATGATAAAGAGCATACAAGAAGCAGAAGAAGAAGAAGAAAAAGAAGAAGAAGAAGAAGAAGAGAACGATAAAGAGCGTATTTTTAAAAAAGAAAAAGTTAATAAACAGAAAATATGAAAAAAAAAAAAGTTAAAAACGAAATAAAAAATTAAGAACAGTAAAAATAAAAATGAAGTTGTAAATAGTATAATTTTCTCAATATTTAATATAAGTTGGACCAAGACTCTCAAATCCATGGATTGTAAGCCTTTGTCTTGAGAGAAATATATGGGAAAAAGGAGAAAAGAAATATTACTCAATTTCTATATTTGGACAATAATAAGAGGAAAAAATGAGTGAAAAGAATATATATCACTTCCTATAATTTCCATCAAATCTTCTAAAATCTTTTCCCACCAATCTAGAGAGAAAATTAGGGAAATGAAAAAATAAAAAAATAAAATTTAACAAGTTACTAATTTATCAACTTAAAATTATGAGAATATGAGAATTAAATAAATTTTATAAATTTTACTTTCTTTCATATTTTAATTAAATAGCCAAACAAGAGAAAAAAATATGTAAATTCAATTCTCTTATTTTCTTTTTCCCCTCTTTATTTTTTTCTTTTCTGTTGTACTACTAAAGAACTAACCATAGGCTAATAGATTTATATTTAAATTTTATGAAGGATTTACTCCCTTTATCATATTTTTCAAAAAATTTTACTTTTTATCAGAATTTTTTTCTTATTTTATAAAAATTTATAATAAATTCATAATAATCTAATAATAAACCTATAAAAGTTACGGAGCTAGTAAGTTTTTGTAAATTGATTAAAAATTTTAATAAGATTTAATAATGTTTTTATGTGCTAGTGAATTTATAATATTGTGATTTTTTTTAGTAATTTTATAAAAAAAATCCCGATTTTATTAATGTTAAATTTTCCTTATATATGAAAAAACTGTTAAGAATTCATATTAAGTAAACAAAAATTTAGTTCATAGATCCTTCTATGAAAATTTGCGTTAATTTTGAAGCGGAATTCAAAAGTTAATTACTTTCTTATATGCTATATGTAATAGACATATTAGATTGGCACATATTATTAAATAATTTATTTATACCACATTACTAAAACGTATCTATTGACGATTCTCAAAACTTTTCTATTTGCTGCTTCACATTAAAATTAAGAGAAGTCTTCCATTGTTGGAAAAGTGAACACACCGCTATTGACTTTGAAGCAAAGTGATGCCATTCTCATGTGAGGACATGACATGGGTAGATGATGAAATGCTTCATTAGTTTTCCAATTAGCACTATTTATTTTGCCAGAAAAAAAAATTAAGAAAAATAATTTTTATTTATTTAATCATAATACTAAAATTAATTAAGAATAAAAATTTCAGTTTATATAACTGTAAACATATTTAAATTAAAAATTCATAGTGTAGAATTTTATTATCAAATATATAAAAATAATAAATTATAGTGATAATTAAAAATTGGAAAAATCACCAGTGGCTCATAATTAACAATTAATTAGAAAAATAATTGGCGATTGGTAATTAATAAATATTCATATGCTTTCTTTTTATTATAACGCATTTGTTTAAAATTTACAAAATGATTGGTTGAATCCTTCTTTTGAAAAGAAAATGTATTTTTCTAAAAAATTATTTAATTTTAATTGATTAATTTTAAAAATCCTCCTGACATTTAACAATACGAGATTTATTCTGCAAGATGTGTTTAATTATTATATCCTTAAAAGATCCTGTTAATAGTAAATAATATGAAATTTATTTTTTGCTAAAATAAATGGAGCCTGAAAAATGGAACAAATTTCAAATTCTTGCGAAGTTTCATTTCTTTTTCAGATAATTTCCTTAAATAAATACATATTTGAATAAAATTATAATTTATCCCAATCATCTTTTTTAATTGATTTCCAAACAGGAAAAAAAAAACTCCAATTAAAAAAAAATTAATTATTAGCCGAATGAAATATTTGAAATGAGTTCAAAAAAATGAAAATTTTGAAATTTTATTGATTCGGCATTATAATACAGAGTTGATCACTTCTAAAATTTTAATTCATAAAAGAATGAGTGAAAATAATTTAAAAAAAGTTAATTATAATATATATTAATTAAATTATATATATACACACATATATGAGTGGACATATTTAATTAATCGACTAAAAATTTAATTTAATTAATTGACTATATATTAATTGGATCGATTCAATTGAAGAATTAGATAAATTTAATTTTTAGTTTAGTTATCGATTAATCGATTCGATTCGATCGATTAATTATTATTTAAATTTTTTAAAATTATTTAGTTATTTTTTTATTTAATTTATTAATTATATAAATTTTTATTATAAAGGTATATTTTTATTATAGAATAAAGTTATTTTTGTTTAATTTTTTAATAAATTTTATGTAATTATTTAATTATATTAATTTTTTAGTATAATTAATTAAATTAATAGATTTAATTTAATTAATTAATAGAAATAATTAAAATTAAAAATTAATCTATTTAATTGATAAATTTAATATTTAAAAATTTTAGTAAAAATAGAATTGGATCGGTCAATTTTTTATGCTATTAATATTTTTATTAAAATTATTTTAAATAATTTAAATAAATTATTAATATATCTTTAAATAATATTTACATACCAGTACAATGTTAAGATCAATAATTAATCAACCTCATGATGACAGATACTCTAGAAAAATCCATTTTAAAATTTTAATAATTTACATGTCGATAGTGGCTGCATATGTCAAATGTCTAGCCTCCAGGGAAAATAGATCCCCAAAAGTTTATTTTAAATAGAAAGTGCGTGTGAAATCTAGAAGGTAAGCCTATTTCCGCAACTAGAGCTGTTTAAGCCACAAACAAACTCATTGGTTGAATTAAAACATTTTCAATTTTTTCATGAATAATATTTTAGACTTTAAATTTGATGCATGCATACATATATATCACAATTATATGAAATTAATTTAAGTAGAGTAAGTGAGCATTATTTACACGAAAATCGAAATTGAAGTATTAAAATTTTGTTAATTCATTATCATTTAAACAAACAAAAACAAAATAAAAATTTTTCAAAATAAAACAAATTAATAAAAAATAAACTTAAAACTCTATAGCAAAATGTCGAGGATATAATTCAATTAATTGAAGTTAGGATTATTTATGATTTTATTTGTTCAACTAGCAAATAAAATTTAATTGTTCTTGCAAGAGGTGAACAATCCTTAATTGATAAATGCATCTTAATTTTATCATTCTTGTCAATTATTTTATCATTCCTTTGTTCCAGGGTGTGGACATCGAAAGAGTTTTGGTGATGAAATGAGGAAGTGTAAAAAGAGGTAAGAAGTAAAAGAGAATGGTACAAGAGTTTGCTCAAATGTAATAACAATGATGCTTTTGAGCAGTACAAACAAGCGAAAAAAGATACTATAAAGACAGTTAGTCAAGCAAGAGTACAATCTTTAGAGAGTTTATATGAAAAACTTGGAACAAATAAAGGAAAAAAAGCTATCTATAAATTGGCTAAGATAAGAGAAAAGAAATGTCGTGATTTAAACCAAGTTAAGTGTATTAAAAATAAAGAGAATAAGGTTCTGGTTCAAGAAGAAGATATTAAGAAATGATGGAGAAGCTATTTTGAGGAACTTCTTAATTGCAACCATAGTGATAACATTGAGAGTTTAGACATTAGGCCGGAGAAAAATGTGAAATACACTAGACGGATTAGGTTATCGAAAGTTAAAGAAGCTTTGAAGAGGATGAAAGTTGGTAAAGTCTGTGGATCAGATGAGATACCTATTGAGGTTTGGAAATATTTGGGAGATATAGGAGTTACATGGTTGACATCTTTGTTCAATAAGATCTTAAGTATAAAGAAAATGCTTAATGAATGGAGACAAAGTAATTTAATACATATTTTTAAGAATAAAAGAGATATTCAGAATTGCTCAAATTATAGAGGTATAAAGCTTATGAGCCACACTATGAAATTGTGGGAAAGAGTTGTGAAACACCGTTTGCGGTTAGATACTTGTATCTCCTCAAATCAGTTTGGCTTTATGCCTGGTTGATCAACTATGAAAGCTATTTTTCTTAGAAAAGATTTGACGAAAAAGTATAGAGAGATGAAGAAGGACTTATATATGGTGTTTATTGACTTGGAAAAGGCGTATGGTAGAATCTCTAGAGAAGTTTTATGGTGGGTCCTAGAGCGTAGGAGAATATCTATACAATATATCCAAGTCTTGAAGGATATGTATGAGGAAGCTATCATCAGTATCCGCACTGTGGGAGGGGATACTAAGGATTTTTTCGTTTATATTGGATTACACTAAGGCTCAGCTTTGAGCCCTTATCTTTTCGCCTTGGTCATGGATGAGCTAATAAGACATATACATGATGACATCCCTTGGTGTATGATGTTTGCAGATGATATTGTATTAATAGATGAGACTCAAACAAGGGTAAGTTAAAAGTTGGAGTTATGGAGAAGCACTTTGGAATCTAAGGGTTTTAAGCTAAGTAGGACTAAGAATGAGTATATGCATTGTAGATTTAATATCGAGAATAGAGAAAGAGGCAAAATTATTTTAGACGGAATAACAGTACCTCATAGTACTTATTTTAGATACCTTGGCTCTATTCTTCAAGAAGATGGGGGTTGTAAAGAAGATGTAAATCATAGGATTAAAGCTGGTTGGATGAAGTGGAGGGGTGCTACAGGAGTTCTATGTGATAGAAAGATGCCAATTAAATTAAAAGAAAAATTTTATCGCACTATAATACTGCCTGTGATGATGTATGGTAGTGAGTGTTGGGCAGTAAATGACAACACATGAGTAAAATGTATGCTGTGAAAATGAGAATGATAAGATGGATGTGTGGTCATACTATGATGGATAAAATCCGTAATGAGTGCATTAGAGAAAAAGTGGTAGTAGCACCTATTGAAGATAAGATAAGAAAGCACAAATTGAGATGGTTTGGCCATGTGAAACGAAGACCTAGCGATGCGCCAGTTAGAAAAATTAAACAAGTTAGAGTAGATATAGCTAAGAGAGGTAGAGGTAAGCCTAAACTGACTTGGTCAAAGGTGGTCCAAAATGATCCTATGATGTTACATCTATCAGAAGAGATAACCTTAAATCGTATTGAGTGGAAAAGAAGAATCCATATAGCCGACCCCAATTGACTTGGGATTAAGGCTGTTGTTGTTGTTATTGTTTAATGTTTTAATCTGTATGATTATTCAATAAATCTCCTAATAATTTAATTATCTTACCTCGTTTAAATTATAGTCTAGTGACATTTATGATAAATCAATTCCTAATAATTTCCTTTCGTGCTCAAACCAAAAATTAAAATCAATTAATTTGTAGCCAATTAATTAAAAGCAATAAATACGATTACAAATAATTACAATAATATATAATGAAAGCTATATTATGAATTGATAGATGAAATAAAAATTTAAGTTACATCATAAATCACCCTAAAAATAAATTTAGTTCATGTTTAGATCAAAAATAACAAAGCTAACAATAAAAAAAATTCATGGAGAAAGAAAATTCAAACTCTTAGAGATCTCAATGAAAACTTAGAATTCTTCCATTGAAATATTCAACCTTGATATCATGAACAATAGAAAAGTTACTACTCTCTATGTTCTCTAATATTTTCCATGTCTCCTTTGTAGAAAAATAATGTCTATGTATATCCCCATAAGAACATTAAAGGTTTCCCCTTTTCGAATTTAGAATTCTATTTGACAAAAGAAAACAAAAAAGAGATTAGGAAGGAATAGAAGTTTTAAATACATAAGTTTTCTAAAAATCTCAAAATTCTAAGCTAAAGTTCTCTAAATAAGTCTTCAAATTTGTCAAAAAAAAAAAAGAGAAGTTCTTGTTGGATTCTTTTTACATGTCTGGCGAGTTCCACAGTTCACACATCACAACTTGTGACACAAACTGTTATTGGGTTTGTTCATTTTTTCTTTCAGCTTTTTTTCCCTCTTTCAATTCCCACATTATCACTTTCTTCTATCACCTTTTCAATGCAAAATCATCTAGAAATTATCAAGTCAACTTTGATTTATAACTATCATCAATTCCAATTAAAATCAATGTAATTTTTCATAATTAAACACTATTTCTTTCAAAAATAAAATAATTATAACCATGAATTCCAGAGTTAATAAAATACCTCAAACTTAAACCTTTAATCATACTCGAATAAAGGTGAATAAACTACACTTTTTATTATTATATTCCTTGAAGTTTAAATAGTTAGACTAATCCTTGTAGTAAATCGAAACAATATTTAATTAGTTTTTGGAATCATCCATAAACTTGGATTAGTGACCAACTTAGAATCCTTTTATGGATTTAGATAAGTGGTGAACTTAGAACTTTATGAATTTAAATTAGTAACTCTTATTCTCTACTATATAGGCATGCTATCGGTTATGTTGAATAGCTAGAAAAAGGGATATTGTTGAATAGCTATAAAAGCTCATGGTAGGTTATTAGGGTTTATAAGACGAAGAAAAGCAAGCTAAAATCTCATGAAGGCTCAAAGAAACAAATTAGGGATTGATGTTAACAGGGCGGATACTAGTTGATGGCTTACCAAATAATGTCTAGATCATCTCTCCCTTAAATAAGCAAAGTTCAATTTCACCTCGAAAGTTTGTTAAAGCATGTTCTAAGATTGATTAGGACCTAGAAAAAGGTAATCATGCAGGAGCCTTCTCTAAGTAAGCATATACAACTTAATGCAATAGAAAATTCCCCTCACCTAGTAAAATTATTCGGATCATGATGCATAGATACACTAATTTATGAACATCAAGCTAGACTTATCGTTGGTTAAGCACAAAAAAAAAAACAAAGGCCAGCATAAACAAAAATTTAATGAAAGTAATTTATTCAAACATAATTATTCCAGAAAATACCAAAGAAAGAAAATAAAACAAAAACCAAACAAGCCAAGGGAAGTTTGTTGAGTTAAAGTTGAAGATGATTCATTTATTTAGCCGTGGTAAGGGCGAGGACCTTATCACTCTATACCTCTTCTACTTCAGGTTCAGAGGCCCAGCCTCCTTCCTTAGTCACTGATTCATCATCATGAATGGTCATTGTCTCACCATCTGCAGTAGGTTCAGACTTAGTTAATAAACTCTCCTCCCTTTTAGCCTCTTCACCCATTTGTTGAAAAGATGACAAGATAAAATTCTCATTTAATCTTCCTCCTACCATAAAAGTTACTAGTGGAGGTACTCTTCCAAATTTAGGCAAAGGATTGCTTTTGGTATTGGGCTTATCAGGCTCAAGCAACTTTCCACTGTCAATCAAATCTTAGATCTCATGCCTTAAACAAGCACATTTTTATGTCTCATGTCTTTGCATTTGATGGAATTGACAAAAGGCCTTGGCATCAAAGTTTGATGGCAGGGGATCGTGTAGTAGTTGAGGAGCTAATGGTTGTAATAACCCTTTTTTGTAAATTATTGAAAATCTAAAACAGAGGTTTTTCCAACTCTGAAAATTGTCTTCTATTTGCTTGACCAATTATCGCATTGACACCCACTGCTTTCTATGTACTTTGGCTGCCAGACTGATAATTTTTCTCTCTTTTTTTCTTCCAAAAATTGACTCTTCTCCCATTTCCATTCTTCTATCTGTAAGCCAGTTTAGAGAATATCTTCAAAATTCCTTATGAGAGTGTGTGGCATCCATTCACAAAGACTGAGTAGGACACCCCTTACTATCATTTGAATATGGTCTCTTCTTAAGCAGTGCATCCTTGTTTCTCCACCTCTTTACATAGTTAACAAAATTCTCATTTTGTTCTTGTCTGATAGTTTCCACCTACATCAAGATCACTTCCAATTTGACATTATACCCATATTGCTTAATGAAAGCTTTATACAACATATCCCAATATTTTTTAGTACTTTTCTCCAAAGTATTAAATCAATTTTGCACAACAGTGTCCAAAAAAAGTATAAAACACCTTAGAGTTTGGGCTTTGGCAGCTCGAGCGGACTGTATGGCAGTGATGTACTGCTTAACATGCAAGTGAGAATTTCATGTACCATTGTCCTTAGCAAAAGAAGGCATTTTGAACTTGCAAGGGACTTCTTTTATCTTGTTCAAATAACTTGTCTACCTCTGATATTTCATCAACCTTCAGCTTCTTTTCGAACTTATTTTCTAAATCGGCAATCATCTTTTCTACATCTGAAGTTTCAGTTATCTTGAGAATCTTGGAAATACTTAGCCCATTCATCATCATCTATCATCACTCTGTCATCATCCATAGCCACTTCACCAACCTTAGCTTTTCCCTTGGCTTCCTATTTCTTAGTACTAGAAGATACTTCAACAGTGTTTTCTAATAGTGCAACAAGCTGGCTTTTCATAGTCTCAGCCATAACCTCCTTAAGTTCTTCCATCTTGGATCTTATTGCATCATCTACCATCTTTTGAATCTGTTCAGGTTCCATTACTTTTAGTGAGAAGCTGACTAAGTTGTTACTGGATTCTATGTCACCTGCATAGGTCGGATTATCATAAGCTCTTGAATTGTTATACTCCAGGTCTGTGAGTCAGAAAGGATCAATGTTTATAAAATGCAACGCATGTATGTATGTATGCATGGATGTATAAGTAACAGATAAATAAACATAATTAGGACGTTCCTTCCAACATTATAACTTCTACACATAAGCGGCGAGTCTCTTTTTCTAGGTATATGATCAATAAAATATCAACATAGGATAACTTATTTTCAAAAAAATTCAATCAGACAGTTTAACCAATAGTTGTATTCTAAAATTTAGAAATCAATCTCTGATAATTCCCATTAATTAAGCCTTAATCAATCGGATAAACTAGAAATAGCTTTTATACTATATTATGGATTAAAACTAAATTAAAGGGTTTATTATAAATAGATTTTCTATTTTGGAAAAATAACTAATGATTCATGCTACAAAGAAACTCATGATCAACAATTCTTAGTATAAATTAGGTCCACAATTAATTTTTAGTATTCCATAATTGACCTAAATAGTTGTTAAGCTCATTTAAGAAGAAAGTTAAGAAAAGTTGTAATTTGAGTGAAAAATAATTTTGTTTCAAAGCCCATTGTAAAAAGGTTTGTTTAAAAATGAATTTTGGACTTTGTTTTTGGGCCATGAGGTAGAAAAAATCTTTGACCCATTCTAGAAAAGTTTTAAGTCCAAAGACCATCTTGAAAATTTTAAAAATAGTTTTAGTCTTTTGGGCTTAAAAGGAATAAAAACTATTTTGAGTTTTAAATATAATTAGGTCATATTAGAAAAAGAACAAACTAAATTGGCCATAACATAGCTAAAATATATTAAATCATAGTCGAACAATAAGTATTTAGGGTAAACTTAAGGGCAATTACTAGGCCAACTACATGGACTTTAGTCTTTGAGTTAAAGAGTTTAGGCTCCCATAGCATGTATATACCAAAAGGTACGAGCCTATGAGCAGTTATTCTATGTTTGATCTCCATACCTTGAGTGAAAATATGATATCTCTTGCATAGCACAACACGAGTTACACGTGCATCCTAACTCACACACACAATGCAATCTAAATAATGCAACGGATAATATCATAATAAGAAAGATTGAAATAATATAAAGACCAATGGAATCAACTTCTCTTATCCTTAGTGGATCTGCTACTGTGAGCAGAGATTTTCACCCCACTCCTGGTGGAATGGTTCTTGCAACTTCGGTACTGTTAGGCTCAAGAGCTTAGAGAAAACGAACCTAAACCTGAAGAAAATAGAGTCACTACCCGGACGGGCCAAAAAAATAGAAAGGGGTGGATGACTCGATTCCTAAGGAATCTCTAACTCCTTATTGGGTTTGAAAAGTTTGGTACGCATGAGGAATATGAGAAATGGCACAGCACACCTCATAACTCCCGGTTCATTGGAATTGGCCTCCTTTTCAGGTCTAAATATTATTAAATCCTTAACTTATTAAAATATCATCAATACTACATACATTTTAAAATAAATAAATAATCATTGTATTAAAATCAAACAAGATCCAAACAAACAAACAAATAAAAATGGATATCCATACAAGATGGAAACATGCACTAAAAATAATATCTAATGTCCAAAACTAACCAAAATAGGATACCCACTATTGGGTGGAAATATGCCCTTTATATTAATCCCAAAACTTAAAATAAATAAAATTACATTGAACTTAATAAATGAGGTACCTGCGAAGTAGAAACATACCTCTTACATCCTTGAAGTTTAAATAATTAACCAAATAAAATTAAGTCATTTAAATATTCACCATAAGCAAAAATATAACAAATCATCCATAATAAATAAAATTATCAATAAATCAATCATCACAGGAATAAAACAACCAAATCTAAATTTTAATCTTAAATGAAGTATCAAATATACAAATTTAGGATTTTTAGGATCTTGGGATGGAACTTTAGAATTTTAGGACAAAATTAGGGTTTTATACTTTAGAAACATGATTAGGATTTTAGTATAGAAAAATAAGATTAGGGTTTTTTAAGGGAAAATTAGGGTTTAATATTTACATTTGGTTACTACCTGAAGTAATAATTTATTTCTACTGGATAATGGCTTTTATTATATGAGAATATATTGATTGAAATTGTAACTGTGAAATAACATGAACGTAGTTACTGTATGATGACATTATTTTCTTATTAAAATGAAAGTTGCTTACTGGATGTTTAAGTAATTGCAAGGCAATGGTTGAAATATTAATAAGAGAAGCATACTATAAATTTAAAGAGTTAAGAAAATTAAACCTGCATTTGAAGACTCCACTAAAGTTGAACATTTGAGCCAAGCTTCGGGTCTGCCTGAATCAATTATAGTATTGGTTGAGTCAAATAATTGCCCGAGAAAATTGTTGTCTTTAAATTGCTTTTTGATAATTATGGCAAGGCTTTGATAATAATTGCTACTGTCTCTTCTCTTTGATAATCCCGTTGTTTAATAATTGTGGATGTCCTTTGTTTAATTGTTAAGCTCCCTATTTATAAGAAATAAACTAGGTTAAAACAAATGAATCTCAAGCTAACTCTGAGCTTAATCCAAATTTCCTAATTGATCAGTTTAAAATAGTAGCCATATTGGACTAAAATGCATCAAGTCCGACATGAAACTGTGGCCATATCGAATTAAAATTACTTTAATTCGATATGGACCAACATCCATATCGAATTAGAATTGATCTAATTCGATATGGACCATCATCCATATCGAATTAGATGTCTAATTTGATATGGATGTGTTCCATATCGAATTAGACTAGTTCTAATTTGATATGGACCATCCATATCAAATTGGATTGGACAAGAATAATTTCATATTGCATGATCCAAACTAAACCAAACCTGCTTCAATCATCAAATGGACTGTTTCTGGGCTTCTAAAGTTGAACCGGCTTATTTTAGGCCTTATAAAATTGGACTAATCTAATTAAAAGTTTTAAAGCATGTTTAAGCCATTAAGAATGGATCGATCTTGACTAGGCCTTTTTAATTAGGATTGGACTAGGTTATGGCCAAAATTAAGGGTCTACAATCCTCTACATTTTAGCTTTTCTTTCTTTTTTTTAAGTGTCTTTTTTTTGTGTTTCTTTTCTTTTTCTTTTTTATCTATTTATTTTTTCTTTTTATAATTTTTTTCTTATTTTATTTGCTTGTTTTTCCTTTTTATTTGTTTTCCTTTTTTCATTTTTAGAGTGTCCACAAATTATGATATTTTTTAATTTTTTTTCTTATGTGGTATTTTTTTAATTTTTTATTTTGTAGTATTTTTGAAAACTATTTTTAATTGTGTAGTTATATATAATATATACCGTATATGTAGGTATATGCTACATATATCTTCATATGCTAGCATACTGATACTTTTTTTGAAAGAAAATAGAAATATGTTATTATAGTTAGTATATACTTACATATACTAATATATAATAACTGCATAGTGATATTCTTTTCTCAAGACAATATGTAAATATAGGTATGTGCTACATATACCTTTATATACTAAAATATTATAGCTTTTTTTTAAAAGATAATAAATATATGTAGTTATAGTTAGTATACACCTAAATATAATAAGATATAACAGTTGCATATTGATATTTTTTCTCAAAACTAATAGGCATATATTAGTATATGTTACATATATTTTAAATAAAGAATAATATTATATGTCTTATATGCCAGTATAAGTTAGTATATATTACATATACTTTAACTAAAAAATAACAATATGTATAAATATATTTGGATATATATTGGTATATATCGGTATATGTTGTATATATGTTTTAACTAATACTTGTTCAACTATTACATTTATTTAATTAATTTATATAAAAATGTATTAATTAATTTATGATAATTAATTTATATGAAAATAATTTAATAAAATTAATTAATTAATAAATATCATATGTTATATGTAGTTACATACAACTATATATATATATATATATATGTTACATATATATTTATATGTAGTTATATGTAACATATAAGTAAATTTATTTTAAATTAATACTAATTATTCAATTGTTATATTTATTTAATTAATTTATATGAAAATATATTAATTAATTTTATAATAATAAATTTATAGGAAAATAAGTTCAAATAATAAAATACTAATATTAAATTTTTTGTTTTCCTATTGCATTTGATTAATGGAAATACTATGTGTGTGTATGTGTGTGTGTGTGTATGCATGTATATAAGCGTGTGTGCTTCTGTATAAAATCATGTGGTCCCATATATATGTACGAAGAAGATGCAAATATATTGTTTAACTTATTGCATGTATATAATTTAGCTCTATTTCTTCTTCTTGACTCAAATAAATTCAGATTTTTAGAAAACCAGCTTTTTAAGTCTCTCACTTAACGGTAAAGTTAACATCATTATATTATAGAGATAATGTGTAGATATACCCTTGAACTTGTAATGCGAGTATAACTTGCCCTTTTTATGGTTAAATTTTTTCAAAAATAACTATTTTAGCCTTTGAGCAAATAGAAAATATGAAACCGTTAAATTTGAAGAATATAGAAATAAAAAAAATTTCACATAAAATAATTAAATATTATTTATAAAAAGAAACCATAATGTCTCATTAAAAAAAACTATATATCTCTTCATAATTATGAAATTTTGTTGACTTTCTATGATTATATGATTGTTTAAGAGGTTTGAGAAAAATAAAGATGAGAAACAAAGGAGATTTTCATTCCTTCTCCTTTTGTTGATGAAATCTCAAAATCTTTATTATAGTCAACTTCCAAAAAACTAAAACCAGCTCCTAAAACTTCTAGAATCCATGAATCAAATCCTTGGCCAAAATATAAAGAGAGTGAAAGAGAACTCATGCAAACGTTCATTGATCATATATATATCAGGTTTTTTTTATCGATACTCTTAGTCTCTCAACCAATGGTAGCCGTCGTCATCGTGAGTTGGCAAGAATGGAATTTTTCAAGAAAAAGAATTTCAGTTTTGCCATCTAAAATAGAGTAAATTTAATTACTTGTGGATTTGATATGGTAACTAGAGTTATAAAAAACTATGAATCTCTCTACAGACTATATCATTCTATCTCTTATTGATTTTTTGCAAGCAATTTTAATGCATTGAAAAGAGTAAGAAACAAATTTCATTCACAATTGTACATTATATAGGTTTTTGTTTTTGTTCTTTACTTATGTTTTTGAATTCAAAAACATAAGTTATGAGAAATATAAAAATTTTATTTTTATTATATATGTGCAAAAATTATAAATTTATTATTTTCAATGATTCATTAGGGTTGTAAATTTTATGCTGAAGAATGTTAACATAATGGTATCAAGAAGAATTTAAAAGTTTATTATTTTAATTGATTTTTTTATTGTCACTTTTATCCTTAACTAACGGCAAAAGTAGAGAGTTAAATTATTCATTAAATGGAGGGCATAAAAGATGGTTTTGCAAAAATTAGGCATACTTGAGCCTAAAATAATAAGAGCTAAGTTATACCTGTATGATAAGTTCAGAGACATATCTGCATCTTTTTCCTATAATAGAACGACGTTGACTTTACTGTTAAGTGAAAGACTTAAAAAGCTAGTTTTTCAAAAATTTAAATTTATTTGAGCAAAAAAAATAGGATTAAGTTGTACATGCGCGACAAGTTGGAGGGTATATTTGTACATTGATCCTCTGTATAAATATGTGTGCGTGTGAATATTTTCTGTTGAAGAAAAGTAATGTGTTTTTGTATCATGTGGTTCCATTATTTTCCGTAGTTTTACAATCTGAAAGCTTTTAATCCATAAAATTGAAAATTTTTTAGGCGCCGTATATTTAAAAATTATTTTGGTTTTTAGGATAGTTGTGTAAGTACCCTGAGAATTAAAGAGATCAAATTTCTTTTCAAAATAATAATAATAATAATAATAATAATGTGTTGTCATTTTTATTCTCTTTTGTAGAAAATAATTTCACAATTACATGAATAGGCTAGAAATATACATGACACTACTCTTCCTTTCCAAACAAACAAAACAATACATAATTTAATCTACTGGGGATTGAAGAAGCTAATTTTCAAACCAGTTCTAATTACAACATAGATTCCAGCTGCAATCTGAAGGCCACTAAGAACCAAGCCAAAGATTCCAAGTCCCCAGTTAAGGAACCACATTGGGCTATAAATCTTAGGTTTCTTCATTTTAAGCCACATGAAACATGGATAAGCTAATGTTACTGGTAATGCTATTCCTCCGATCAAACCAGCCATACTTCCTAGGAATGGAAGTGCCACACTAATGAAGAAGCATATGAACCCGAAGAATGCCCTAATAATTGCTCGGAGCCACCATGGACATGCCTTCTTCATCCTCTTTGTATACAGTGACTCCAAATCATCAAACATTGGCATCCCATATATTTGGAATGAGCTCAATGCATTAATTATTACAAATAAACTTGTTAGTGCTAAGATAAATCTTGAGGTGTCTTTTCCATGGAATGCGAATAGCGCTGTTAACATACCACCATTTTCCGGTATCTGTAACGTGAAATTTAAAATCAGTAATCAAGTACTTATTTTATAAAAAGCGAGAATTTTATTGATAATAAGAGAAATAGCATTAAATTAATACAAAAAATTAAATTAATTAATTAATAATATTGCCAATTATCAATTATATGTTTTTCTCATAATAATAAAAATTCTGTAACGTTTCTATAGAATATTGAAGATATGAAAAAGAAAATAGTACCAGTTGTCCATATGCCCAATAGCCTCCAATTGCAAGGGGAAATAGGCACATTGCAATAAGTGTATATGCGAACTTCACACCCTTCCACATTGGAACTCTTGATGGATGTTTCTCACTTGAGGGCATCGTAGCCTGAAAAAAAAAATGATCGATGTTTTCCATGAGTTGCAAAACATGAGCATCTTTGCTTTGTTCTTTGATTAATTTAATTGTCCATGTGACATGCAAAAATTGGCAAATTGGCATGCATGCATCTTTGTAATATTTTGAAAAATATACCATCTTTTTATACGGTCTATAAAAAATAATTAAAAAAAAAAGTAGTCAAAGAACGGGAATTGGATAGCTATTGATTACTGTGATGAGATTCAAATATTTCCTTAGAATCGGGGAATTGATATTGTTGTTTGCTTGGGAAGAAAACTTTTCAATTATTAATTAATAACAAATATATATATATATATATCAAGAAGAAAAACAAGATGGGAAACAGAACATTTTTCAACGTAAAGTCAGCATTTTCTTTTGTTCACTTATGTCCTTTTCCTCTTATATTTTCTTATAAACTTCATAATATTCGAGAGTTAAATCGTGTGGTAGTCATTAAGATGACGTTTTATATTTGTATCAATTTTTCTAATATGTACCTTAATTAAAAGTATAGTTAAGAGTAGTCTACCTCACATAAAATATAACTATAAAATGAATATTTCAGATAAATTAATGTAATTAAATTAATATAAAAGCTGAAAAAAAAAGAAATTAAGATTCGGATAAAGATTTATTTTATTATAATAACTAGCATCCGACGTGGTAGGTAAAAATTCTGTTATTTATTTATTTATTTTTATATTTAAATTTTTGTTTTATATCTAAATTTTTGTTTTTTAGTGATTGTCTTAGAGAACTCATTAGAAAAACAATATTTGTATAATCTCAATTATTCATTTAGAGAATTTTACATAATATAGAGAATTTTTATATCACGAAATAAATGATTTTTTGAAATATGATAGTTATGTATTATAAATATAATCTCAACTATTTAATTTAAATTTATTTTAAATATATAAATTTGAATTATAGAAAATATGTCTGTTTTTATTTGTGCGGTTTTATCAATTATTCTTTTTCTTTTATTTTTATACTAGTCCTAATTAAAATCAAAACTTCAATTAGAAAACTTGCATGATATGTATATATGATTAATTATTAGTGGATACCTGAATCTCAAGTATGAGATTGTGACCTCTGAAGGCGAAAGCAATGATCCCAAGTGCATTCAGAATATCAAAAATCCTTACAATATCAGAAGAAGCACGAACAGGGTCGTATGAAACACCAGGCACTCTGCCCTCAGCAACAGAGACTACCCATATCAAAGTACAATAGCCAACAGCAGTAATGGCTCCAATAAGCGATACACCAGCAATGGAGTTCAAGTTTGGCAGCTGAGACAAAACAACTGCTGCACATGTAAATACTAAGTACCATTCAACTGTTGTCAATGTCTTGGCATTGCATGTCTCTCCACATACTGTCTGGAAAAACATCTTTGATGATGATCCTCCTATGATTATTAAAGCCATACATGTACCTGCTGACAGATACATGATTGGAAAGAATGCTAACCACTTGGATAACTTCTCACCTGAAATATCATTCATATGTATTTAGATTAGTTTATTACATCAAACATTTGGTGTCCATGTTGATGACGATCAGCAATTGCAAGTCAATATTTAGGGATTTGGCAAATATTACTGTCAATTCAATAGTTCAAAATTACAAGGCTAAACCCTTTAATTTGACATCGAAAGTACTCTTGAATTTTTAAATTGACCAATTCAACACTTAAATTTCATAAATTAAAACTATTTAGTACCTATTTATTCAATCTGTGCATGCGTATGAATAGCATGTCCCAACTTAATAAAGTTAAGAAATTGATATAAATAAATAAATAATGAAAAAGTAAACTTAAAAAGAAATACTTTTTCATAAATAAAGAAACGAAACAAACACATCTTTAAAATATCATCAAACTGGATAGCGAGTCCTTCAGCAGCAAGATCATCATCATAAGCAAGCATAAGCACAAAAAGTAATTATCACAAGCACAATTTTTCTGAAAAATCACAAGCGACCATTAACTCTAGCTCGTTGAATTGGAGCTCATGAGTAATTGAGATGTTGAAATATTTGGCAACACGGTAAAAAGGTCCCTATCCATATATTCAGTCAGAGGACTGAAAACTGTATTCAAAATAGGAAAGATTGAGATTTTGAACTTAGCAGCTATTGGTCGACACGAACTCCCAATAATTAAAAATTCAATTGCTGAACTGAAAAGTAGACTTTTTGTAATACCAAACACATACCGAAGGTAGCATTTGCGAGTTGCATGTATCTGCTGTATCGAATCCCTTGTTCAGTAGATTCATGGAGTTGTACAAGTATAAAAAGGGTATACAATTGCCATATAAATGTTAAGGTCAGGTATATGATTCCCCATGCCCTGCAATCAAATTGAATCATAATAATTAATACTACAAATTTTATAATCGTAATTAATTTATATCCAACATTATATCACTTACCAACCAAGAGTGGTAAAGGCAACAGGAAGAACAAGTGCTTGAATACCAATCCCAGAGCAAAGACAGTGAAACGCAGCGTAGTATGCGTTTCCATTTCGCGACTCTGTAATTGGAAGCCAAGCATCTTCAGGGTCAAGCTTAGTAAGATGGAGAGCCCTTCTTATGGGGCTACCTAAAGGAGTAATAAACCGAGGTGTTCGAATTCTAGGAGTTGAGATCTTGGGAGTTGCAGCTCTTGGGGTTCTGTTTGTACTTGCAGGCTGTATATGATCACCGGCGGAGAGAAGCGGTGACCGAGACAATGACGGAGAGTGGAGCTGCGACGGAGGAGCTGATATTGGAGGCGTTGGTGCCGCGGAGGGTTGCCTTGGTGTTGTTGGAAAAGAGTCAAAATCAAGAGTTCCAGCCATTATTATTTTTTTTTCTAAGGCTGCTCTCTACTTTGTTTATCTGATTCTATTTCCCAAACTAGATTAATTAAAGTTGGACTATATATAGACCTTGCTCATTGTAAATACTTTTTTTTCGAAGCCAGTAGGATGTAAATACTTGAAAAGTCAATTATGTTTTTTCAAATATTTCTCTACAAAATTAAATTCATATAAAATTATTTTATTAATTTTTTTCATATTTAAGTATATATCTGTAGAGTCCAATTAATAAAGATATATAAAAATTAATATATAATTTTTTTATTATTTTTCAATTTGTGCCCTTACACAATAAATTTTTATATTAATATTTAATAAGTTATAAAATATTTTTAAAAAATTAAATTAAATAAAAATATATATACGTATGAAAAACACGAGCAAATGTAACTAGAAAATACATAGAAACGAGTTGTACATGTAGTCTGAAAAATGATAATATAATAATATAATAAACATTAAAGGAGATGGAGAAAGATAGAAGCAGCCAACTAGATTCGTCAAACTATGGCCTCTGGCATTGGGAATTTATTTATTTCATAGCATCGCCGGTCATATTAAGCTGCCTGACAAAATTTTGGTCAGAAATTTATACCTGTTAACTCGAAAAATTTCAAAGAAAACTACAAAGGCAGCCTTTTTTTTTGAACTGAAAAAAAAAGCAGCCACTATCTCCTGGTATGTTTTGAATTGAAAAATTAGGATTTAGTCCCAAGACTAATTAAGGTAGACCACAGTACTGAAAATCAATCAACTATCTCCAAAAAAAAAGAGTCATAAAGAATCCTAAACATATGCGTGTCTTTTCATACGATAACGGTTAACGTATTACTTAAATTTTTATTTCAAAATAATTAAGCCCTTCTTCAAATAAAAATTAAAAACGCACACTCACAATATTTCATGAGCTTTTGTATTTAAATAAAATTTATAAGATTTTTGTATAAATAGAAGCTTAATAAACTGAAATAATATTGTGAACTATGCAATAGGGGTACCCCTGTTAATTTTTTTTAACTAAATGAGTAAAAATTTAATAAATTTAACTTTAAATCTTTCATTGCAATCTTATAAAAAAAATAATTCCGACCTTACAATATAATGGAAAAAAATATATTAAACTAAATTAAAAGATGCATGCTGGATAAATTAAAAAACATTAATCTGTACCTCTACTTTCAAAATTTACTCGCATTATATCGTTTTAAGAATTTTATTAATGTATATTGAAACAGAGTATATGCCAATTGAAAAAAAAAAAAAAAAGCCAAGCGAAATTAATTAGCACTGTTATATTGGCATTAGTAATCCCTTTTTTTTTTTCACATCAAAATTTTTCCCTTTCCTTCTTTTTGTTGTTTTTTTTTTAACTTTCTTGTGAAAAAGAAAACGAAAAAAAAACTTTATTTCACGCAAATTTTTTTCTTTTCCTTTCTTTTCTTTTCTTTTTTTTATAAGGTTGAGAAGTGGAAGCACGTGCAAGACAGCGCACATAAGGTCAATGATTCTTTGAGAAAGGAATATATATATATATATATATTTTTTCTTTGGTAAAAATAAAATAAAAAGTAAGAAAGAAAATAAAATAAAATAAATCCACAATTCTCACATGGCCACTGCTTTAATCTTCAATATAGGGCAAAGCTAGATTATATTTTTCAATTGCTAATTAATTTGGTATTAGAAAATTACAAACCTTTATTAATAATTTAGAATTAGTGATCTTCATGACAACTATTTAATATGTTTATAATAGCTGTAATACGTCTTATTATTATTTTCTTTTATAAGCTCGTGAAAGAAAAATTACTCAATTATTTGAAGAAATAAAGGAGGAATAATTCTTCTTTATTGTTATAAAAAAAATTCTTCCTTATTTTTAAAAAAAAATTGAGAAAAATATATTAATTTAAACTTAAGAACATTCCAATAAGAAATTTTACATTGTGTTTTCTGTTTTTTGAGAAAAGAAATTTTATATTGTGTTAGGAGCAAAATATTATAGAATCATGTTTTGCAAATGAAATTTATTAAAATAGTTAGATATAGATTAAACATTATGAAATATATATGTTTAAGAATGGCAATAAATTTAGTAATAATGGCAATAAATTTAGTTATGTATTTAAAGTGAAATATAATTAAAAAAAAGGACTAATATGATATGTATCAAATCTGAATATTTATTATTTTGAATATACTATATATATTTGTCCATTCAAAGATTAATTTACACGAATAAATTTAGTTTTCATGTCTGATATGATCATGGCATTCAGTATTGAATTTATTTTAAAATTATGTTCACTTACATATAAATAATGAAGTAATTTTAATTATAAATTTATAGAATCAATTATAAATTTTATCAATTTTGATACAAGTTCATTCAAGTGTAACTGATTTCACAAGAATAAAAATGAAAAATATATATATATTAAATATGTTGTAAATGATTTTATAAAGGTAAAAGAAAATAAAGTATGCATTTGTAAATAATGTTTTTAAGAGTACTGTATACCAAATTGCAAACTAAAAGACAAATTGTAAATAATTTGTAAATTAATCAGTTAAGACAAAAGGAATATGGACTAATTTTTAATTATTCTTTTTTCTCTATATATGCATTTATTAATTATGTGTATATATTGAATAAAAAAATAATTTTTTTTTATTTTTAAGTGAAAAAAATTTATAAAAGTCAACAAGAATTCAAAATTCTTATGTACATGTCAAGAAGTGCTCTTAATTTCCTTAGATTTCCTGATGTGGGTTATATCGCCTCTTAAATTCATACACTTTCTTTTAATTTTATTTGAAATGATGAGGAAAAATGTGAAACAACATGAGAAATTGTAATAACCCACGTTGGTTTAGTCAATAGCATAATTAAATCTCTGATGCATATCAGACGCAGGATGAATAGAATTTTTGCTGAGTCATCACAATTTATTAAATGATTATGTCCAAGTCGTTGAGACTAAAATATTTAAATTTAGTTATGTTGTATTGTTTATAGCCCCATCATAATTAATATTTACATTAATTTAATATCTTTCATAAAAATATTTTTTTAAAAATTCATCTAAAATATACCCTTTTAAAAAAATTAATATTTTTTAGACCATAATTAATTTAAATAGATAAAAAAATAATATCTTTATACCTAATAAAGTAAAAAAAAAAAATTATCAACTTACTTTCGTATTCTTCTCTTTTCTTGCATATTTTTTTTCTTTTTCAACTTTCTCTCTTTTCTTTCTCAAAATATAGATATACAGTCATTAGATCTATAAAATGAAACTTTCTCATCATTTTTTTCTCTCATCATACACGGTATGCTTTTATTTTTTTATTTAGTTGAATCTGCTATAGAGAAATGGATTTGAATTAATTCTAATGAATGTTTACGACTCTATAAATAGAGTAAGAGTCATATACAAAGTCCTATACATAGAAGATACAAGATAAGAATAACACATATAAACTTAGAATACAGATAATACAGTTAAGGGTGAGACTTATCCTCAATACGCCCCCGCAAGATGGAGGATCCATTGGAAACTCCAATCTTGGATCGAAACCGCAAGAATGGTAGACGACCAAGAGCTTTAGTTAACATATCTACAATTTGATCCTTGGAGCTAATGTGCAAGACCCGAAGAGTGCCAGCTGATATTCGTTCTCTTACAAAATGATAATCAAGAGCTAAGTGTTTCATCCTTGTATGATAAATAGGATTGGCACAGAAGTATGTATCACCTGTGTTATCACAAAAAATTGTGGGAGTTTGAGAAACTGGCAGTCCCAAATCAGTTAACAAATTTTGTACCCAAATTACTTCAGCCGCTGCATTGGCCAATGCTTTGTACTCCGCTTCAGTTGAGGATCACAAAACCGATTTTTGATGAGCTGATTTCCATGAGATAATATTAGACACAAGATATAATACATATGCAGTTGTTGATCTACCTTTATCAAGATGACCTCCCCAATTAGAATCCGAAAAAGCTTGCAAGTGATGACTAGATTTTCGATTGAGAAACAATCCACAATAAATTGTCCCTTTCAAATAACGAAGAACCCTTTTTAAAGCTTGTAGATGTATTTGTGTTGGAGCATGCATAAACTGTGACAGTTTGTTCACAGCATAAGAAACATCTGGTCGAGTGATCGACAAATATTGCAAGGAACCAACAATTTGACGATAAATAGTGGCATCAACAGGTGATGATCCATCATCTAATGTATATTTCTCAGATGTAGCCATAGGTGTAGCAACATCCTTAGCACCTGCCATATTAAATTTAGTTAACAAATCTGCAACATACCGATGTTGGGATAAGAATAACCCTGTTTTTGTTGACACCACTTCAACTCCCAAAAAATGATGAAGCTGCCCCAAATCCTTAATTGAGAACCGAGTTGATAACTTGGTAACACAAGTATTCAAGAATGCAGAATTATTACCAGTAAGCACTATATCATCAACATAGATTAGAAAATAGGCCTTAATATCACAACTATCAAATATAAATAAAGATGCATCTGCACATGATTTTTGAAACCCAATTTGTCCAAGAAAAGTTGTTAATTCAAGATACCATGCTCGAGGAGCCTGCTTAAGGCCATAGAGAGATTTCCTCAATTTGCAAATATAATCAGGAAACTGAGAATTAATATACCCAGGAGGTTGCACCATATAAACATCTTCACAAAGAGTTCCATGCAAAAAGGCGTTGTTCACATCTAACTGCCTCAACTGCCAACCATGAGTAATTGCAAGACTGAGCACAACTCTGATGGTAACTGATTTTGTCACTAGACTAAAAGTTTCAAAATAATCACGACCAGGCTCTTGGAAGAACCCTTTAGCCACCAAGCGTGCTTTGTATTTATCAATGGTACCGTCTGGTTTCCTTTTGACGCGAAAAACCCATTTACAGCCTATGGGCACATGTGTAGATTTTGGAACCAACTCCCAAGTGCCGTTCTTAAGCAAAGCATTATATTCTAGATCCATTGCATGATGCCAACGAGGATCTTTAAGTGCTTGTTTGACAGTACTCGGCTCAAGAGAAAGCGGTAGAGGATGCTTTGTTGTGAGATTAACAAAAGAATCATTAAAGTACCTGGAGTTTGGTTTTCGAATTCTGTTCGGCCTCTGATTAGTAGCAGCAACTGCAGTAGAATCAAAGTTTTGGATAGCCTGTGCAGCAGGTATTATAGCTTGAGTAGTCGAGTCCAACACTTGGAAAGACATAGTAGACTGATCAGATACAGGAGCAGCAGCAAGTGAAGACATAGCAGACTGATCAGACACAAGAGCAATATTAAGATCTTGAGAATTTAAAGGAACAGCAGCCTGCTCTTGTGGTGGTGAAGATATAATGGGCAGACCAGGAATGGATACTGAAGAACTACCAGCTGTGTCCAAAGTGGATTCTTCAATATGTGAAGTACCTGCACAAGAAGCATCTCGAAAAAGGCTAGAAAATTGATGAGATTTATTGCACACTTGAAACGGAAAAACATTCTCTGACGATAGATCAAAACACTTGTAAGCAGATTGTGTTGGAGAATACCCAAGAAAAATACACGGGAGAGATCGATACTGTAGTTTGGAGGTTGTGTAAGGGCGTAGCCATAGGTAACATAAACAACCAAAAGATTTTAGACGCTTTGAATTATGAGGACAACAAAAAAGCTTAGAAAACGGTGTTTGAAAAGAGATCACAGAGGAAGGCAAGCGATTAATCAAATATACAGCTACTTGAAAAGCATGAGACCAATAAACACTAGGTAAAGAAGCAAATTTCAACAAAGACAACCCAGTTTCAACTATATGCCGATAACGTCTCTCAGCAGTACCATTGTGTTCAGGAGTATGGGGTGGTGAAGTATAATGAGAAATTCCACATGCTGAAAAATGTGATTTAAGCTTTAGATATTCACCACCGTTATCAGAAAAAACTGAAACAATTTTGGTGTTAAAGTAATTCTCAACCAGTCTTTGGAAACTTAGAAACATATCATATGTATTAGACTTCCTTTTCATCGGATATAACCATATATATTTGGAAAAGTGATCAATAAATGTAACATAATACTCATACCCATCAATTGATTTTTGCGTTGGTCCCCAAACATCAGTATAAACAAGTTGCAAAGGTTTTGTACTCAAAAAGGAATTATCAAAGAAAGGCAATTTATGACTTTTACTCATGGAGCAAGAATTACAATGAAAGTTCGAAACAGAAGTAGATAAAGATCCTAAACCAGAATTTTGAAGAGTTATACGAAAAATATTATTGGACGGATGACCAAGCTTGTGATACCAATCAGACAACAAGGACTCATGGACGGTGAAATTCAACTGAGGACTCTTGGAAAAAGTTGCGCAATAAATATCATCAATGTTCTCTCCCCGTAGCAGAGGCGCCCCCGTGCACAGATCCTTCACAAAAAAATGAGTAGAGAAAAATTCCACAGAAACAGGATTAGTTCGACACAATTTAGCTATGGAAATCAAATTTTTCTTCAAATGAGGCACACACAGCACATTAGGAAGAGATAAAGCCCTATGAAATGTAGAAATATTAGCATAACCAGTATGTGAGATAGAAAGACTTTTACCATCCCCTAAAAAGACCTCATCAGGTCCACCATAATCAGAATAGCCTTGAAGAGGAAATGGATTAGAAACAACATGATGCGAAGCTCCACTGTCAAATAACCATGGCTGAGCCTGTGAAGATTGAGTGGACATAGCAGTCGTCGCATGAACAGAAGGAGCAACAGATATAGTAGAAGAACCAGATCGAACAATGATATTATTGTCCTTTAAAAACCGAGCTAACTTCCTGCAGTCAGCAGTATGATGACCAGCAATTTCACAAAATTGACAAATAATATCTGCCCTATAGCTTCCACGATTATAATTCTGGTTATAGCGATTGCCACCATAACCTTCGCAATTTCTGCGGTAATTAGAATTTTGATTTGATCGAACAGAATTTGAAGCTCCTGGAGAAGAAGATTGTACCTTACTGGCAGACTTCTGAGTAGCATTCACCGTAGCAATAGCAGGAGAAACAAATGGCTCTTTCTCTTTTAACGATCGTTCAAAATCTGTGAGTTTTTCAAATAATTCAGAGAAAGAAATAGAAGTTTCACGGACCTTTAGAGCAGCAACAATAGGACCAAACTCATCTCCTAGCTGAGTAATAATATGAACAACAAGGTCTTCATATCTTATCGGATTCTGTGTAAGTGCTAGTTCATCCATAATTGCTCGCATGTCATTAAGAAAAACTGCTACTGGTTTGGTGCCTTTGGAGTTCTGAGCTAACTTTGTCTTGAGAGAGGGGATTCGTGACCGTGATGTATTGGCATAGCTATGAGTAAGATGATCCCAGGCGTCTTTGGCTGATTCTGCAGATGAAATAAGTGGCTGAATAGCATTTGTACAGCTACCCAGAAGAGCACTGACAAGAGTTTGATCTTGTCGATACCAAGAGGTATATGCTGGATTAACGGTTTTTCCATCAAGAGTTTTAGACGGTGCACAACTCGTACCATCAATAAACCCTAATAAATCCAATCCAATAAGAGTAGACTGAATTTGCTTCCTCCAAACAGGAAAATTGTCTTGAGTAAGTTTAATTGGAAAATGAGTTGGTGCATTTAATTGCACAACAGAGGAAGAAGTCGAAGGATTTGACATGTTTCTGAAGGAATTGGATCGACTAGAACTCGTTGGAGTATTTTATTGCTCTGATACCATATAGAGAAATGGGTTTGAATTAATTCTAATGAATGTTTACAGCTCTATAAATAGAGTAAGAGTCCTATACATAGAAGATACAAGATAAGAATAACACATATAAACTTAGAATACAGATAATACAGTTAAGGGTGAGACTTATCCTCAATATCTGCAACTTTGATTAAAATAAAATATTTGAAGAAAAATAATTTATTTTATTATATTTAACTAATATTTGCATCTCTGTTCAGTTCATATTTTTTTTTCTAAAACTAAAATAAAATTTATTTGATTTATATTGATTTTTAAAGAAAAAAATATACAAAACTTTTCTAACTCTCCTAACTTGTCCTAACTTACATCAAAATACTTATTTTTACTATAGCAAATTCTCTATTGCAGTTCTTAAGACAGTCTGCACACTTAAATATTAAAATAAAATATGTCTGATTTATGTTGATTTTTAATAGAAAAAAATATATAGAATTATCCTAACTTCCTCTAACTTGCCCTAACTTACATCAAAATGCTTCTTTTTGCTATAGAAAGTTCTTCAGTGTAGTTTCTAAGACAGTTTGTACAATTGAATCTTAAAATAAAATATGTCTGATTATGTTAATTTTTAATAGAGAAAAAGTATACAGAACTGCTCTAATTTTTTCTAATTTGCCTTAACTCACATCAAAAAAAAAATTTTTTGCTATAGAAAATTCTCTATTATAGTTCCTAAAATAGTTTGCATACTTGAATCTTAAAATAAAATATGTCCGATTTATTTTAATTTTTAATGGGAAAAAAGTATACAAAATTGTCTAACTCTCCTAACTTGCCCTAAATCACATCAAATTATTTTTTTTCTATAGAAAATTCTCTATTACACTTATAAGATAGTCTGCATACTTAAATTTTAAAATAAAATATGTCTGATTTATGTTGATTTTTTTTCAAAAAAAATTTATAGAACTGTCCTAACTCCCTCTAGCTTGTCATAACTCACAACAAAATGCTTCTTTTTACTATAAAAAAATTTTTCATTGTACTTCTTAAGATAATCTATACACTTGAATCTTAAAATAAAATATGTTTATTTATGTTGATTTTTAATGAAAAAAAAGTATACAGAATTGCCCTAACTCCCCTAACTTACATTAAAATACTTTTTTTTACTACTAAAAATTTTTCATTGCAGTTTTTAAGATAGTCTGCATACTTGAATCTTAAAATAAAATATATCTGATTTATGTTAATTTTTAATAGAAAAAAAAGTATACAAAACTACCCTAACTCCTCATAACTTGTCTTAACTCACATCAAAATGCTTCTTTTTGCTATAAAAATTTTCTATTGTAGTTCCTAAGGTAGTCTGCATACTTAAATCTAAAAATAAAATATATTCAATTTATTTTCATTTTTAATGGAAAAAATGTATACATAACTGCCCTAACCTGCCCTACCTCACATCAAAGTACTTCTTTTTTCTATAAAAAATTTTCCGTTGTACTTCCTAGGACAGTCTGTATACTTAAATTTTAAAATAAAATATATTTGATTTATGTTAATTTTTAAAAGAAAAATAGTTTACAGAACTACTCTAACTCACATCAAAATGCTTATTTTTGCTATAGAAAATTCTCTATTATACTTCCTAAAAGAGTCTACACACTTGAATCTTAAACTAAAATATATCTGATTTATGTTGATTTTTAAAGTATTCTAAAATGAATAGAACTATTCTAACTCCTCATAACTTACCCTAACTCATATAAATATATATTTGCCAAATATTGTAATGAATGGGAAAGATTCTAATATAATTTTTTTTTATTTCTTATTTGTGATTACAGGGTATTGATTAAAATTTTAAATTGAAATGTCAAAAAGTAATATAACTATCTCTATTTATTAAGGTGAAAATTTTAATATGAATACCTCAAAATATATTAGAGGGTGTGTTGAATTCGAGGTTATGGTTCAGAACTGTCGAGTGAACACAGATGCAATTAGGATAAGTTATGAGAAGTTAGGGTATATTGAGTTTTCAATATATGGATACTATTCATTTACTGTCTTGACTAAAATTTAAAAATGAAAGCCACTGTAATAATTTAGGCCTTCAAAATAGAAAATTATTAACTTCCTTGAAAAAAATAAAATTTATTTATTTTTATTTTTATTTGTGTAACATTCCAATTAAGGTTGCTATATTATGCAAGTAATGGGTCAGAGTTGTCTGAGTGTATACAAGCGCAATTAGGGCAAATAAATATTTTATATATTTTTCACTTTTATATTGTATAATATCCCAATTGAAGATGATATGTTGTGCATGTTATGATTTAGAGTTGTCTGAGTGTACACAGGTGCGGTTATGATAAGTTAAGAGTAGTTAGTGTAAATTGAGTTTAATATTTGGTTCTGTTCAATATCTATCTTGATTAAAATTAAATATTTACTAAAATATATTAAATATTAAACTATCTACAATTGAATAAAGAATAAAAATTTGGTTCAAATATTTAAATATACATAATTATTGTGATATAAAC
This sequence comes from Garcia nutans, assembly GCA_947685225.1. Classification (NCBI taxonomy): domain Eukaryota; kingdom Viridiplantae; phylum Streptophyta; class Magnoliopsida; order Malpighiales; family Euphorbiaceae; genus Garcia; species Garcia nutans. The sequence continues at coordinate 72,792,189 of CANTUV010000031.1, read as the reverse complement.
CAACATATTTTTTGTATTGCTTGGTACCATATATTACATATGGTAATGTATCTCATCTGCTTCATATTTTCTTGAATGTATTACCGAATATCACAATTTTAGGACATGAAAAATTCAATAAATTTAGTAACATATTTTACAATCTGACCTGTTAATAAAACAGAAATATATATCAGTGTTCGGTAAACTTCATTAACCTTTAAAAATTAACATAAATAAGATAAATTTTATTTTTAGATCCAAGTATGTAAGCAATTTCAAAAAGTATAATGGAGAATTTTCTATAATAAAAAGAAGTATTTTGATGTGAGTTAGAGAAAATTAAGAGGAATTAGGACAGTTCTGTAAATTTTTTTTATTTAAAAATTAACATAAATAAAATAAATTTTATTTTAAGATTCAAGTTTGGATACTATCTTAGGAAGTGGAATATAAATTTTATTATAGCAGAATGAAGTATTTTGATGTGAGTTAAGGCACGTTAGGGGAGAGTTAGGACAGTTCTATAAATTTTTTTCCCTTTAAAAATTAAAATAAATTAAAAATATTTTATTTTAAGATTTAAGTGTGTATACTATCTTAGAACGTGCAATGGAGAATTTTATATAGCAAAAAGAAGTATTTTGATGTTAGTTATGGCAAGTTAGGTAGAGTTATGACAGTTCTGTAAACTTTTTTTTTAAAAAAAATTAACATAAATTAGATATATTTTATTTTAAGATTTAAATATGCAGACTATTTTAAAAAGTACAATGGAAAATTTTCTATAAAAAAATAAGCATTTTGATATGAGTTAGGGCAAATTAGGGAGAGTTAAGACAGTTCTGTATATTTTTTCTCATTAAAAATTAAAATAAATTGAATATATTTTATTTTAAGATTCAACTATATAGACTGTCTTAGAAACTGTAATAAAAAAAAAATTTTATAGTAAAAATAAGTATTTTGATGTGAGTTGGGCCAAGTTAGGGACAGTTAGGGCAGTTTTATATACTTTTTTTCCATTCAAAATCAACATAAACCAGATTTATTTTATTTTAAGATTTAAGTATATAAATTATCTTAGAAACTGCAATGATGAATTTTCAATAGCAAAAAAAATATTTTAATATATGTTAGAGTAAGTTAGGGGGAAGTTAGGGCAGTTCTATATACTTTTTTTTATTTAAAATCAATATAAATTAGATATATTTTATTTTAAAATTTAAGTATGCAGACTATCTTAGAAACTATAATGGAGAATTTTTAATAGTAAAAAGAAGCATTTTGATGTGAATTAGGATAAGTTAGGGAGAGTTAGGGCAATTCTATATACTTTTTTCATTAAAAATTAATATAAATCAGACATATTTTATTTTAAAATTCAAGTACGCAGACAATCTTAGAAACCGCAATGGATAATTTTTTATAGCAAAAAAAAATATTTTGACATGAGTTAGGGCAAGTTAGGAAAAGTTAGGGCAATTCTATATACTTTTTTTCATTAAAAATCAACATAAATTAGATATATTTTATTTTAAGATTCAAGTATGCAGACTATTTAAGGAACTGAAATTAAGAATTTTTTATAGCAAAAATAAGTATTTTGATGTCAGTTAAAGCAAGTTAGAGAGAGTTATGATAGTTCTGTATACTTTTTTTCTCTTTAAAAATCAATATAAATCAGACATATTTCATTTTAGTTTTAGAAAAAGAAAAGAAGATAAACTGAATAGAGATGCAAATATTAATTAAATATAATAAAATAAACTATTTTTTCTTCAACTATTTTATTTTAATCAAATATGCATATTCAATTAAATGAAAAAATAAAAACACATAAGTATGATGAGAGAAAAAATAATGAGAAAGCTTCATTTTGTGAATTTAATGGTTGTAGATTCATATTTAAAAAAAAAAGAGAGAAAAGTTGACAAAAAAGAGAATATGCAAGAAAGAAGAAGAATACAGAATTAAGCTGAAAGTTTTTTTTTTTTACTTTATTAGGTATAAGAGTATTATTATTTTTTTTGACCTATGAAAAGTGACTGTGATCTAAAAAATATTAATCTTTTTTACAATAATATATTTTAGGTGAATTTTCTCTCTTATTCCTTAATGTTTGCAAATAAAAATAAATAAAATAATTTATAATTATAAAATCATATTTTATAAAAATAAAGAAAAATCAAATACTTTTATTAATGTATAAATTTACATTTTTGAATCATACTATTACGATATATTTTTAATAAATAATATTAAATGTAATATAAAATGAATTTAACATAGTAATGATTTATAATTATAAATAAATAAATAAAGTGTTTCTAATTTATCTAAAATGGAAAAAAATAGAGATAGTATTGCTGATTGCTCAAGAGAGAGAGAGAGAGAGAGAGTATCGTTGAATTCAAATAAGGTCTGCTGCGGCTGAACTAATAAGAAACCACGTGGATCGTTCCTACGCAGCTGCAATAATCTGCTTATGACATAAATGAAAATCTTTGCGCATGACCAGATTAATTAATTATATTATTAATAATTAAAAAAGTTGATAATTATATTTTCAGAATTTACTTCTCTCTTTTATATTTAATCCATTTCTATTTCCATCATATTTATTAAAACACAAATATAAAATAATTTCAATATAAAATTCACTTATAATTAAATAGAATTCTCATATTTGGTGTAGGAAATCTGAAAATAGCTATAAGAAATACAACTAATTAAGAAATTGAAAACTAAAGTCTGCATGGCATTAAATATCTATTTGCAAAATTTATTTAGTTAGTCAAATTTACAATCTTACTTGATTTGAGATTTTTATAAAATTTGGTTGTCATTTTTTTAAAGTACAATTCCATAGAACTAAATGAATACAATTCTATATAAAATTTTCCTTTTACCGAATATAAAATGTATAAATATGCAAATGAACTTTATAAATTAGTTTGATAGAATTTACAAATTTATTAGTACTTTTAAAAAAGTAAAAAATAAATTAATATATAAATTATAAAGTCTTAAAACATTTTAAATTTTATTCACAATAAAACAGAAGAAATGGGTAGTATTGATCACTTGTGATTTATTTACTATCTTATCTTGCAAAATATCAAAAATAATATGTTTAAAACATATATATTTTTTTATTTAGAAGAAATGCCAAAACCACATTCATATAAATAATAACCATAATTTTTAGCTGAGAAAAATAATATTACTTTTATAATTTTTTATATCTTATGACTTTTGTATATTTATAGTATACCAAATGCTTTTTTTTGAAAGTAGGATATTTGATATAATGTTGTATCATATATATACAAGTAAATAAGTTTCACACTACTTTGCAACTAATTATATTTTATATTGTTTTAAATAAAAAATAATTTATATGTTAATATAATTTGTATCTAAAAATAATATTATATAGTACTCAAAATTTTTATATTCGCATATTATAAAAATATTTATAATAATATGTATCTAATATATTAAGATATTTTTTAAATTAATTAAAAAATTTTCTTGATTAAAAGAAATTATTCAAATATTAATTTTTAATTTTATTTCCTTAATTACAAATAAAAATAAAAAAAATTAGAAATTAATAATTTTAATAAAAAGAATAGAAAATTTTATTACTTGTTAAAATTTTTAATAGAAATAAAAATCATAAATTTACCTAAAATTTATATGGATAAAGTAAAATATAAAAATGATAAAAAATAAATTTATTAAAATATAAACTAAGTTGTTATAATAAAGATATTTTTAAGTAGGATAAAAAATTATTTGTTGGTGTTAAATGCACTCTTTACTTTTTAGTTTTCAATCTCTCACTTGAAAAATAAGTAAAAAATCTACTAAAATAAAATTAAATAACATAAAACTCTAAATCTAAATATAATTAATAATATATTCATTTTAAATTATTTTTAAAATAGTTAAATTTATATTATCAATTTAAAATAAAATAATAATAAATTAAAAATAACTATTCTAAGATTTATAACTCACATTTTAATTAAAAATAAAAATAAAAAAGTTGGAATAACAAAGCTTCATATAAAAATAGAAGAAATAAAAATAAAAGAAATAATAATACCAAATGTAAAACCCTTGATTTTTAAGGAAATTGGAGTCTAGGGGTAAAATGGTAATTTTACCTTCAATTCACATTCGAGTGCATTTTATAATGTTTGGTGCTTGTTTTCATAATGTGGGTGTTGAGATGTTTGTTTTGAGTTTAATATTGTGTTTTTGGCTTCGGGGGGGTATTTTGATCATTTTGACGGTCGAAAAATTTTCGTGTTTTGTTTTACTGTTTTTGATGTCATTTTGATAACCGTGATGTTGTTACGGTTATTTTAAGTATAATTTTGCTAGGGATTGTGTTTCGAAAATTTTTGGGTATTTATTAATTTTTAATTAAAATGGTTGTGTTTCGGGAATTTTTCGGGAATTTATTAAATTTTAATTAAATAAAAAATCGAAATAAATCAAAAATATTATTTTCAAACACCCTAAACATCATACAAACATTTAAAAACACAAATCATGCCATGAGTTTGGAAGAAATTAAAAAAAAATAGAAGAAACCTCAAAAAAATCGAATCTGCCAAAACTGGGAAGCCAAAACAACAATCCGTGATTTCGCGCTGGCCCGCCGAACGACAAGCTTCACTCGCCAAACGACATCGCCTCCAGCCCGCAGCTCCGCGCCGAACGACACGCCCACACGCCGAACGACACCGGCACTACTGCGCGCGCACTGACGAGCTTCAGCCGGATTATTACCTAAGGAAAGATAATTACATAGTCCAACAATCAATCCTACTATCTCATCTTTCATGAGGGATGCAATGCATGCTATGAATGCAACAAGACCAATACTGAACCAACAATTAACCAAGATAATCCAAAATCAATAACCAACCCGACTCAACTCAAAATTATGGTTCAACCCAATGGTTAAACCGATCGCACATCAAAAATACAAAATCAATTAATTACCTAAAATTTATTAGAATCTCAACTCAATTTCTATAACTCATTTATCAAATAATATCACACCAGTCCCTATGCAAAAATCATAATTCCTACCAACACCCAAAACCGATAAAAATTCTTAAGTAGTCTCTATAATTCAAAAATTTCCAGAAAATAATTTCATCTTCAAAAATTCTAGAAAAATTCCAGTAGCTTCTCCAACATCAAAATAACATGTGTACAAAATTTCAGATTAATCCAAATTTATTTGATACCCCAAAAATATTTTATAACTCTCTGGTTCTGTTTGAACCACTAAAAATCAGTACAGCAAAAATCATCATAAATCCTTCACATTTCGTTACCACAAAATTATCCAAATAATTTTCTCATATTATAGACATCAGGATGGACAACATATAAAAATTTCATAATTTTACAAGACATATAAGACCTTCAAATTAATTTCCAAATCAGACATCATCAGAAAATCCTTAACCAACAGCAGTGCCAATACTTAATTTATTTTGGAACCTAAACATTAGAACCAGACTCCAAATTATTTTTCTCAGATTCACAACATCCTAATAAACAACATATCAAAATTTCATAATTTTTAGAAACCTCAAAGTCACTCAATTTACTTTTTAAATCGGATTCATACAACCAGTTACCATACTGGCAGCAGTAGAGAAATAAATTTATTTCGTAACACAAACATTTGAATCAGACCTCAAAATATTTTTTATAAGTACCTAACATTATATCCTAAAACATATCAAAAATTCAGACCTAGATCATTTACCAATAATTTTTAAAAATTCAACAAAGTTACTGAAATATTAATAATCAACAGCAGAAATAATTTTTTCATTTTAATAAAGAATTAAAAATATAAATCAGACATAAAAATTCCAAAATAAATTTCTAGATCAAGCTTAACACCCCTAGAACATATTACAATTGCCAAAAATACTAGATCAATAACTTAAACTCCCAAATCAAATATTAAACATCAATAATCTCCAAAATCATTCTACAACTTTTAATTATTTTTAATTAAATAAAAAATCGAAATAAATCAAAAATATTATTTTCAAACACCCTAAACATCATACAAACATTTAAAAACACAAAACATGCCATGAGTTTGGAAGAAATTAAAAAAAAATAGAAGAAACCTCAAAAAAATCGAATCTGCCAAAACTGGGAAGCCAAAACGACAATCCGTGATTTCGCGCTGGCCCGCCGAACGACAAGCTTCACTCGCCGAACGACATCGCCTCCAGCCCGCAGCTCCGCGCCGAACGACACGCCCACACGCCGAACGACACCGGCAGTACTGCGCGCGCACTGACGAAACGACAAGACTCTGTTTTGGGCCAAAAAAATTTAATTTTCTTTCTTTTTTCTCTCTCCGACGGCACAAGCAATTTGACACTCAATTGGGTGCCCTAACACCCCAATTTATAGTGTTTTTAGGTGGCAAATTACCAAAATACCCTTAGATTAATTTATTTAATTTAAAAATACCCTAAAACTCTTTAAAAATTTAAAAAAACACCCAACTAATTTATAAAAATTCACAACTAACCCCAAATTCAATATTTTTCAAAATTATTTTAATTAATAAATTAATTATTTAATTTATTTATTTATTTAATATATTTTAATTAAAAATTAATAAATTCCCGAAAAATTCCTGAAACACAACCATTTTAATTAAAAAATTAATAAATACCCAAAAATTTTCGAAACACAATCCATAGCAAAATTATACTTAAAATAACCGTAACAACATCACGGTTATCAAAATGACATCAAAAACAGTAAAACAAAACCCGAAAATTTTTCGACCGTCAAAATGACCAAAATACCCCCCGAAGCCAAAAACACAATATTAAACTCAAAATAAACATCTCAACACCCACATTATGAAAACAAGCACCAAACATTATAAAATGCATTCGAATGTGAATTGAAGGTAAAATTACCATTTTACCTCTAGACTCCAATTTTCTTAAAAATCAAGGGTTTTACACCAAAGCAAGATAAAATAAATAAGAAATAAAATGAAAGGGTAAAGTAGGAAGAGAAAAAAGAAGAACTGGCTAAATGGGAAGGGAAATTGACGAGAAGTAGCAAGGCAAACAACATGGATAAATTTGGAAAAATAAAAAGAGCTTTTTTGATATGTACTGCCACAAGGAAAACTCCGAGTATATAATATAATATTTGAATGTGATTTTTTTTAAAAATTAAAAATTGAAAAGTTGATTTTTAAAAAAATAATATTTTTAAGTATATTTTTAATTTTAGAATATTTTTGAAGAAATCTTTTTTTTTAATTCAGGATGAACTATTAAGCCCTTTTATATGAAAAAAAAAAAAACTTAATTTTTGAGCTCCGTATGTTTTTATTCTACCAAAATCTTAGTGAGATCATATTAAGCCTCAAATCACTCATTTAAATTGTTTTCAGATCACTTTTGTTTCATAGCTAATTTTTTAGTTTTTGTTTTAAATATGTTTTGTTCAATTTTATTTTTAGTATTATTTTAAAATTTATGAGACACTTATTAATTTCATTTTCAACTTTTTAAGATGTACTTTGGACTTTCATTTATAAATCAAATTTATCCTAATTTTGGAGTTAATTGACTTTCAATTGTTTCATACTGCGTCAAACTTTTGTTTTCTAATTTTGTCTACTTATCAAAGTGTAGCTGATAAATAAATACAGATAAAAAAATCAAACCAACAAAATTCAATTTTTTAATCAAATAAATTGACTTATAATTTAAAACAATTCAAATTACAACTCCGTCACACCAACCATTTATTTGACTTTGCTTTTATATTCAATTCACGTCACCGTTGATTAAAACTGCCAGAATTAAACTATAAACTAATAACACTATTTTTTCATATATAAAAGAAATTAAAATGAATTATTTATTTGGTGTAACATTTCAATGTGAAAATTAATTCCTTTATTAATTATTAAAATTATAAGATACAACAAATTTCTGTCTTGCAGGGAAGAAATTGGATTTGAGCAAAGAAGAATGTACAATAATTATAATTTAATTTCTATTTAGCCAGCTAATTAAAATATTAATTCAATTACTATTATATACTATAAGCTGACTTGTCAAATGATTAATTGTTCCACGAGTTATGATGGGTTACAGTTTCAATTATAATGATAGAAACCTGGGCTATTCAGCACAGATAGTCAGAAACCGGCTTCAAACGTTTTCTCTTTTTTCTTTTTTCTTATTTTAAATTATCTCAATTTTGTCATTATTTTCTAGTTGAATAAATAGTGAAATTAGTAAAAGAAAATTTTAAAATAAATACATTTTATTGCTAAAAAAAATTAATATGTAAGGACAACGTAGAAAGTTGATATTAAAAATTAATATATAAATTAAGGAAAATTGATATTGAATTAAGAATTATTTATATTATTTTTTTTTGGTGCTAGCATTAGGGAGGAGAGATTATTTATTGGTGAAATTTAAAATATGAACGCACTAATTTTTGTAAAAATGTTGGGAGTTTAGGCACTCTTAGAAAAATTAATATTAGAAATTAGCTTATAAGGTGAGGATTATTCAAGTCATTATAAGGAGTACATAATTATCATATTTAAGTGATGTATGATACTCAACACATACTCCTCACTTTCAAGGTCAAACACATGTCAGAAGTTTAGAGTGTGAAATTTGAAATATTAAATTGGTGACTCTGATACCATATAAAAATATTAAAAATTTATATATTTTTGGAAGAGCTAATTAATTATATACACATTTAACATTCTTTATTTGATTGATATGAGATTATATCATATTTAACAACCCTCCTCGAGTGGCAACTGAATTCAGAGAATTTTTTGATAAGTCCATTTAATAATTATAAATTTATGATATAAATTAAATAAAAAAAATTAGAAAAATTTACAGTTTGAAAAATTTCTTATAGCATATGAAATATTTGAAGGTCCAAGATCGGGGAAATATTTAAAGAACAAATTTTGAAAGCTCATCATTGGGTGATTGAAAATTTACCATGGGGTAAGAATTAAAATTTGAATTATGATAGAAGAAGAGGAATTATGATAGAATAAGGGGTATAAATATAATTGACATTTGAATTAAGGTAGAAGAAAAGAAATTATGATAGGATACGGGTAACAACTATCATTTGCTCTATACCATATTTAACAATTTTAAACTATATTAAAATTTTTTTTTATAAGATGAATTATTACAAAAATATTGCTGATTGGACTAAGTAGAATTTATAGAAACTTTATTTTGTTAGCATAAGCTTAATTATCGCAATAATCTTATGTATACTTTTAATGGTAAAAATATTTGCTATCAAATGAGGCAGAACTACTGATATTTACTAAATTGGGACGAAAATCTGTGTGTTTTACATTTTTCATTAAAATAATAAGACGTTTAAGGAAAAGAAAACTGTGTTACAAATAATTATTCTTGAATTTCAGTGCGTTCTAATTATAATTTTACAAATGTATCTTTTTTTTATTAAAATTTAACAAATATATCTTTAACAAATAAGTAAATATGTGAAGATCAAGTAGATATATTTTAATGAAAAATGTAAAATGTTTCCATGAGAAATGAAATTCAAATTATTATTTTAATGAAAAATGTAAAACATTTCCACTAGAAATGAAATTCAAATTATTTAGATAGCAGTGTTGTGTGTGTATATATATATTTAAAAGTATATATAAAAAATAGGTGAAAATATAGTTTCAGATAATTTGAACGGCCAACAAGTATATTTTCAAAGATTTTTCAAAAATGAATATTTTTTACCTATATTTTACATTTTTTTTTCTGAAAAATACATACAAATTTAGGGCAAAAATTTAGATTTAAAAAGTTTGGGCTTAATTATACCAATCACTCTTCAACTTTTACCTTATCTCATTAAAAAATCATAAACTTTAATTTGTAAAAATAAAATTTTTAAACTTTTAATTTTGTCCTAATAAAATCATTGAGACTATTTTTCAACAACTTTTGGTGTGATATGGCAACTATGTATTATTATGCAGAAGAAAAGAAAAGAAATTCAATTCAATCTTATTCTCTAAGTATATTTTTTTAATAGACCTAATATCACCTTTTTAGCAGAACTAAAATCACATTTTCTGCTTTAATTTTTGATATATATATGTGGAATGAGATGTAATTAAATTTTTTTTTTGTCATGTGATGACAGATGACTATTATATGGCGTCATGTGACTATCACTTCATATTTTAGTTATCAAAAAATAATTTTATGTTATTGGGACAATATTAAAAGTTGATAAATTTTATTTTTATAAAATAAAGATTAAAAATTTTAATGGACTAAGAGTAAAAAATGTGGTGTAATTAACTTAAAAGTTTGAAGGAAAGCCCCACAAACAATAGGTAGTTCCCTTAATAGTGATGTGCATTTATTTTATTATTTAAGATATATCACAATTGTCTCTTTTTGTTAATAGGAATTGCTAAAAAAATTATAATTTTAATATATTAGTTACAAATCATTATAAATATTTTTAGATATACAAAATTTTGAAATATTTAGAAAATGAATTTTACATTTTATATTGGTAAAATAATAAAAAGTTGTATAAAAAGATCAACATTAGATTTGTATACAAGTCAACTACTTTTACATAAATAAAATTTAAAATAATTTTTACATGTAATAATTAAATAATAATTTTAATTTTAGTGTTGAAATAATATTTTAAACTCATTTCCATTGTTTCTCATTTCAGAATCATTCGTCATTTGTCAAACATTTTAGAATAATGTAAGAGTGGAATTTTAATAACAAATTTCTTTTGGTTTTAATAATAGGCCAACGATATTATATATATTTTTTGTGTTATAAAAAATTGTATATTTTAAGGAGAGATCTTCTTGTGAAGGAATGGAAATTCAGGGGTGATTCTCATAAAATATTAATATTGTAATTATAAATGGTATTCATTTATCAAGCATGGGAAATTTAGTTTTTCATTTTGAAATTAAAATATATATTTATATTTATTTTATTTTTTATGATTCAATTTAAAACTGAAATTATGACTTTCTTTCTTTCTTTCTTTTTTTGTTTTATTTGGAGTTATTATTCTCTTATCAGTTTTTTTTTAAATTAACAAATTTTTAATTTGTTCCTTAAATATTAATTATACATTAAATATATGGAGAATATTTTACCATAGAATTATATGGAATTTAAGTATGGTATTACAATTTCAAAAAGTTTAATATCTAATTTTGTATGAATTTTTTTTTCTTGTATATAGTTACTTTTATTATTATAAATTTTACTGCAGATAATGGATAATATTTTTATTTTATTTTATAAAATCATTATAGCAGTAGGATTGTTGAAAAACAATTCATATAAAAAAAAGAAAAATAAAAAAATAAAGAAGAGCATTAAAGGAATTGTAATTTAAAAAAAAATGAAATAAAAAGCATAAAACTAAGATGATATATATATATTTGCCGGAATTATATCTCAAATTCCACAAGCGATGGTTAGATGATCACTTTGTGATTAATGGAAAAATGTAAAAAAAAATATTATTAATATAGAAAGTTAAAAGATATAGTTTTTAATTTTCCATTTAAAAAATTATTATATTTGTGTTAGATTTTTAATTTTAATTTGGGTTTATATATTAATATAATTATATTATATGTTATTTGATTTAATAGAGTCAATTAAAGTGATCTAATTTTTTGGGCTCTAGAAATATTTATTTTGATATGGATTATATATATGTAGAAATCTAATATTAGTAATTAGGATTTTATAGGAAATCTAATTGACCTAGTATATAAAAAATACTATGAGGGTTGTGATCCTTGAGTTAGATTAGACTAATCAGTTTAGGTGCCCCATATTCATAGTAAAACACTGCAAGAAAACTCAAAAGTATCAAACCGGTGCCCCATATTCATAGTAAAACACCGCAAGACTGCTAATCAAAACTCAAAAGTATCAAACCCTAGAGAATCAATTTTCCTATGAATTAAGGTACGCTTCCGCTAGTCTTTTTCTATTTTTTATTATTTTCTATACTGAGGAATATTTTATATTTTTAGATTAAATTATAATTATAATTATATATATGTATATAGTTAATCACATGTACTTTGGCTTAATTAAATTTTAACAAGTGATATCGAAACTACTCCATTGTCTCTGGTTATCGATTACAGATAAAGAAATTAAAATATACAATATAGGTATATATACGTATCTATTCGATTTGTTCTATGTAATTGTAAAATTCATCAGTTCCGGGAACTTGCGGTTTGAGTGCAACTTACGCACTGTATTCGGCCATATTTAAGGATTAATGTTAATTGAAGTATATATACATGTATATATATTTCAAGATGTTGCAACACCACCAAATGGCGGCCATTAAATATCTTGGCAAAGTTTCTGGCTTCAGTACATGACTTAATCTTAAATATTAGTTCATCAATGTCTCAATGCATTGTTTAAAGTGCACTAATTCTTAAAATAATTATTACAACGAAAGAAGGCAGGCATCAAAATTATTGCAATTGCATGTTATTTTTTTCTGTGGTAATATAATATTATGACATGCTATTGGATATTTTTTGAATTGATATATGATTTATATGTGATGAGCATCTTGGTTTGCGATATAAAAAAAATTGTTTTGACCGAAGGAGCCTTCGTATGGTTTATGTGAATTTGGTCATTTGATTTTAATTGATCATGTTCTTTGGGCCATATTTATTATTTTAGGTACTGCATAGTTTTTTTTTGTTTATGGTTTCATTGTGGTTTTGTACGATGACATGCAATATTATTAATGGTATTTTTCAATATTGTCGTTATAAAAGGCCAATTTTAATTAATCTATTTTATGCTAGATTATTTTGGCCATTAAGATAATATTGTCTCTAAATTTTAATTAATTTTTTGGATGCATCTATGTATATAAAAAAAAAAAATCAAAGTTTGTCAAATAGTTGATAGAACTAATTGAAACTAGAAGTCCAAAGTGATCTCGATTATGTATATTAGTTTATTGAAAATGTTATGATATTTATATATGTGATAATTCATGCGGGTATTATCACGTATAAAAGAAGGATAATATTTGACTGAATTACATATATTTTTGTAGTGATAAATGTGTAATAATTATAAGATTTTCATGTGAATAAAAGTTGATCCAAAGATAAACTTATTATTTGACATGATTTATTGTCAATATTTGATTACTACAACGAGGGTACCACTTATAAATTAATATTACTATCCAAAGATTTGATATTAATGTTGTGCTAGGTATCTCGAGATGCATTATATAATTATTTAAAATTTTAGATGTTATTTTAAATTATGATGTGAGTATGTTATTTATTAATTTAGTCTCTATACAGTTAATATGTCTGTCAACATGCCGCTAAATACTAGCAGTATTTCAGTACTTACTGGGTCAAACTTTAAGGATTGGAAGAAAAATATCCTTATTTATCTTGGCTGCTTGGATCTAGACCTGGCATTAAGGGAAGAGCAGTCTGCCTCTCTTATAGCTGAAAGTTCCACTATGGCAAAACGGAACTTTGAGATGTGAGAACGATCTAATTGCTTGAGTTTAATGATCATCAAGTGCGGAGTTTCGGATGACTTTCGAGGTGCTATATCTGCTAAGATTACTAAGGCTACTGATTTCCTTGTTGAGATTGAGATAATCTATGAGAAAAATGATAAGGCGAAAACAGAAATGCTTTTAGCGAAACTAACTTCTATGAGATATAATGACAATGAAAATATTAGAGAATACATTGTGAGCATGTCTAACATCTCCAAAAGACTAAAGGCACTTAAGTTGGATTTACCAGATGAGTTGATTGTGCACTTAGTCTTAAATTCTCTTCCTTCACAGTTTGGGCAATTTAAGGTCAGTTATAATTTCCAAATGCAGAAATGGACTCTTAATGAGCTCATTGCACTTTGTGTACAAGAGAAAGATAAAATGAAGTTGGAGAAATCTCAGAGTACTCATCTAGCTAGTACCTCAGCAGAAAAGGGCAAGAAAAGAAAGAAGGATAAAGAAGCTGCTAAGAGTCCAGTGCAGAAGAAGGCTAAGGAAGATAAATGCTTCTTTTGTGGAAAGACTGGACATCAGAAGAAAGAGTGTACCAAGTACCATACTTAGTGTGCTAAAAAGGGTATGTTCTTTACTTTGGTATGTTTTGAAGTTAATTTATCTTCAGCACCTAGAAACACTTGGTGGATAGATTCTGGTGCTACTACTCACATAAGTGTTTCAATGCAGGGATGCCTAAGCTATCAAAGGCAAAGTGATGGTGAAAGATACATCTATATAGGAGATGAACAATCGGTAGAAGTAGACGCAATAGGCCATTTTAGGTTATTATTAAGGACTGATTTTTATTTGGAATTGAAAGATACATTTATTGTACCATCTTTTAGGTGAAATTTGGTTTCTGTTTCTGGATTGGACAAATTTGGATATTCTTATTCTTTTGGAAACAATCAATTTTGTCTTTCTTTAAATTTAAATATTGTTGGTACTGGTTCATTGAGTACTTATGATAACCTATATATGCTTGACATTGTTGCTTCATATAATGAAACCTTGCATGTGGAAACAAGAGGTACTAAAAGAAACCTGAATCAGGTTAACTCACCTAGATTATGGCATAAGCGTTTGGGTCATATATCCAAATCTAGAATTTAAGGACTTGAGTGAGATAAAATATTGGATAAACTTGACTATTCAGATTTAGATGCTTATGTTGAGTGTATCAAAGACAAACAGACCAAACAAAAGAGATTAGGTGCCAACAGGTCTATAAGCATCTTAGAATTGATACATATAGATATTTGTAGGCCATTCCCTGCACCTTCCTGAAATGGTCAAAGATACTTTATATTATTCATAGATGATTACTCACATTATGGGTATCTATATCTCATTCATGAGATATCAGAGTCTTTAGACGAATTTAAAGCTTTCAAAGCTGAGGTTGAAAGCTAACTTGGCAAGAACATTAAGATCATCAGATCTAATTGTGGTGGTGAGTACTATGGCATATATGATGGTGCAGGAGAACAACATCCAGGACCTTTTGCTAACTTCCTAAAGGAGTGTGGAATTGTCCTACAGTACATAATGCCTGGTTCGCCTAATATGAATGGTGTAGATGAAAGACGAAATAGGACTCTTATGGATATGGTAAGTAGTACGTTCAGTCATTCTACCTTACCTGAGTCACTTTGGAGAGAAGCACTAGAGACAATAGCTCTTACATCCTTAATAGAGTACCAACTAAAGCAGCAGCCAAAATACCTTATGAGCTTTGGATAGGGCAAAAACCCAGTTTAAAGCATTTTTATATTTAGGGGTGTCCAACTAAGGCCAGGCCTTATTTGCCTAATGAAAGGAAACTGGACTCCAAAACAATTATCAACTACTTAATTGGTTACTCAGAGTGATCAAGGGACTATAAATTTTATGATCCCACTACAAAGTCAATTTTTGAGATGGGAATTGCAACATTCTTTGAGGATATTGAGTTTGGGGGGAGAAATAAAATTAGACACATTGTTTTTGAAGAGGAATCTACTCAAGAAAACTCAATTTTGATTACCACTATTGGAACAAGGACAAGACAATGTTGAACAACTTTCTATTCAGGTTGAGGAAGTTATTCCTTAAGAACAAACTCAACAATCTCAAGAGCTTGTGCCTCTAAGGAGATCCAATAGAGAGAGGAGAAATGCTATTTCAGATGATTACATAGTATTCCTCCAAGAACATGAGGTCATGGAAGGATTGGTGGGAGATGATCCAATCAATTCCAACTCTCAAAAATGGATTAAGGCAATGAATGAGGAGTATAAGTCAATGCAAGACAATCAAGTTTAGGACCTTATCCCGTTACCTGAAGGAAAGAAACTCATTGGTTTCAAATAGATATTTAAGACCAAAAGGGATTCAAAAGGTAATGTGGAGAGGCATAAGGCACATCTTGTGACTAAAGGCTTTACTAAAAAAAGAAGGAATTGACTACAAAGAGAAATTCTCTTCAATTTCTTCAAAAGACTCTTTTAGGACAATCATGGCTCTTGTTGCACATTTTGATCTTGAGTTACATCAAATGGATGTTAAGACTGTGTTTCTCAATGGAGACATTGATGAAACTATTTATATAATGCAGCGAGAAAACTTTGTGTCAGGAGACCCAAAGCATATGGTTTGCAAATTAAAGAAATCTATTTATGGACTCAAGCAAGCTTCCCGTCAGTGGCACTTCAAATTTCATTAAGCAGTTGTCTCATTTTGTTTTGAGACAAATATTGTTGAAGATTGTGTGTACCATAAGTTCAGTGGGAGTAAGTTTATTTTCCTGATTTTGTATGTTGATGGTGTACTTCTTGCAACCAATAATAACGATATGTTGCACGAAACTAAAGAATTTATCTAAGTAAATTTATATGAAAGATCTTGGTAAAACTTCTTCTGTATTAGGAATTCAGATACGTCAAGATCGCTTTCGAGGTATTCTTGGATTATTACAAAAGAACTACATAGAAAAAGTGCTCAAAAGGTTTGCTATGCAAAATATTAAATCAGGAGATACCCCAGTTGCTAAAGGAGATAAGTTCAATCTCAGTCAATGCCCAAAGAATGACCTTGAGGTGAAGGAAATGCAGAAGATTCCCTATACTTATGCTATAGGGAGTCTGATGTATACTCAAGTTTGCACCTGTCTAGATATTGTATTCATTGTTGGCATGCTAGGTAGATTTCTTCATAACCCTGGGATGGATCACTGGAAAGCAGCCAAAAGGGTTTTGAGATACTTACAGAGAATAAAGGATTACATGCTCACATATAAGAGATCAGATCACTTGGAGATCATAGGGTATTCTAATTTTGACTATGCTGGATGCCAAGACAATAGAAGATCCACTTCGAGCTACTTTTATCTATTAGCTGGTGGAGCTATTTCCTAAAAGAGTGTTAAACAAACACTTATAGCTACATCCACTATGGTAGCAGAATTTGTAGCATGTTATGAGGCATCAAACTATGGATTGTGGATGCAAAATTTTGTCACTGGGTTGTGTATTGTGAGTGGCATTGATAGGCCAATGAAGTTATACTGTGACAATAATTCAATAGTCCTATTTTCTAATAATAACATGAGTTCTTCTCGATCTAAACACATCGATATAAAGTTCATGGCTATGAAAGAAAGAGTGCAGAGTGGACAAATATCCATAGAGCATATATGAATAAACTCAATGATTGTGGATCTACACAGTAAGAGAGTAACACCGAAAGTATTTCATGAGCATACTGCTTGCATGGGTGTTGCATCAGTTGCGGATATTTAGGTTTAGTTGGAGTTTATATATAACTTCTTATTTTTTTTAGATACTCTATTTTGTTTGCATATATTATACTGTTTGTATGAACATTATTTTCTACAGAAATAAAGTATTTGGTTCACTACACTCTGTGTCATTAAGTTAAAATTGATCTCAATAAAGTAGGACCAGTTGAAAATAGTCATGTTAAGATCATATTATATGTAATTTCTATGCTACACATCCATACTTGATCTATGTCATTGAGTATGTTGATATTGTGATCATTGATGGATCAAGTTATAAATTAATGTAATAAAGGCCTCTTTGGTTCTATATCAATATATTAGATGGACAAGATTGTACCTAAGGGAATATTTCAAGATATGATATCTGATTTTGCACGTATAAAGTATAATATAATTATTAAGGTATAATATGTAACCCAAGTGGGAGATTGTTGGATTTTTAATCTTAATTTGGGTTTATATATTAATATAATTATATTATAGGCTATTTGATTTAATAGAGTCAATTAAAGTGATCTAATTCTTTGGGCTCTAAAAATATTTATTTTGATATGGGCTATATATGTGTAGAAGCCCAATACTAGTAGTTTGGGTTTTATGAAAAACCTAATTGACCTAAGTATATAAAGAATATTATAAGGGTTGTGGTCCTTGAGTTAGATTAGAGTAGTCAGTTTGCCTGTCCCATATTCAGAGCAAAATACTACAAGACGGCTAATCAAAATTCAGAAGTATCAAACACTAGAGAATCAATTTTTCTATGAATCAAGGTACGCTTCCGCTAATTTTTTTCTATTTCTCATTATTTTTTAGATGGAGGAATATTTTGTGTTCTTGAATTTAATTATAATTATGTTTATATATATGCATATGGTTAATCGTATGTATTTTGACTTAATTAAATCCTAACAATTTGAACATGAAATTATTTTCTACCACTCTTAAAAAAATATAAGAAAACAAGTTGAGTTTCTAAGACTAAGTAGCTGCTAAGTATTTCTCAATATCCATGGCAACTTACTTAAGAGTTATTGCTTCATGATTTTTTTTAATAATAATAATAATTAAGAGGACGAGGACTTGAACCAAATTCTGCGGGCAAGGAATATAAGCAAGAATGTGATGATTATATATGTAATACAAATATTTGATTTGTATTTTAATATGCTGAGCTATCACCGAAATCCAAAATTCATCATAAACTAATATCATGATTATGTAATATGAATATGAGGTGTACTTAAGATTAAGTTAGAAATTAGTTTTTATAGATAAAATAATCTGATGAAAACCTGTGATTTTTATTATTTATCTATAAGACTAAAGAATGATAGCTACTTCAAGGAAAAATAATTAATAATTAATAATTAATTAATTAATTTATCTATTTCTAATGGGCATAAAATTAAGTTCTTTTGAATGTGTCTAAATAAGAAAGCTTTAGAACTTATCTAAAGATCTGCAAGTTGATTACCCAAAAAAAAAAAAGAAAACGATTCATACAATATTATTTCATACTTGATATATATGTATGCTTCTTTGGGACACTGTGTAGTCTAGCTATGCGCTGAGATAGCATATTGTTGGATCAATACCACAAAAGTATATTATTTTAATCTTTGCTCTTTAAGAGCGCAAAAATTAAATAGTAATCTCAAGAAGTAAACAGTAATTAATGCAACAGTAATTAATGCAACGGATTTGCGGCTGATATGAAAAATTTGAGTAGAATCGTATTCAAAAAATACAGTTATAAAATAAGATATTATTTTTACAAAGAGTCTTTACTGATTATCAATCATAATCAATTTAATTACTATTTAAGTAATCGAATAATAAACGTAATTAAGAAGAAAAATAATTTTAAATCTAAATTAATTAATAACAATTTTAAAAAAATAACAATCAAGCTAACAAATTAGAATATTAAATTTATGCGATAATCGAATGATAAATTTTTATGTCTATTAATTCAATTTTAATTATTTATGTTATGGACAAATAATTGTTAAATAATTACTATTCTCAATTTTAATTATTTATGTTATGGACAAATGATTCTTAAATAATTACTATTCTTTCTCAAGACATAATAACTTATAAATCATTAACCTATTCCTCAATAGCCTTAACAACCTATAATCAATTTATTAAAAGCTAATCATTTATATATTTCCACACAAGTCAAATTGAATGCTTTCATATCAAATATTTTCTGGTGATTTTATTACCTAATTCAAATCAATGAATATTCCTCTTAGACTTATTCACTAATCTAAAATTATGTAATTGGTGGCTAAGCAATTCAAGTATTAGGCTCAATAATAGAATTAACATGAATAAAGAAAAATAGATCACAAACATATATCAAACAATTAATCACACTTTATCAATATTCTAGATAACGTATTTAGCTACTCATCATAATAAGAAAACATATCATATCAATTAAAGTAAACATAGTAAACACAAAATAAAACTAAAAATAAAATTAATTAAGGGAAGTAAAGAAAATCTTTTAATTAAACTGTAAATCAATTCCAATCTCTTAGTCTATCTCTCTACAATTTCATCTCTAGAATTTTTCTTTATGGCAATAAAACCTAAAAATATTGTTTTCAGACTTCTTCCCCACATTCAAAGTCTGATCTCCCTTAAGTAACAAATTACCAAGTGTTTAATAATATCAAACTACCTAAAAACAAACTCTTAATTATATTCTTCTTCAACAAAATTCAAGTTGTATTTTGTAAGGCAATTTATTGTCAGATAACAACATTATCTCTATTTGACTCCTTCATCAAAGTTTCTCTTGATGTGTAGATAACTTTAGGCTTTTGAATCACTTCATTTGGACTTCGAAAGCCTAAGATATGATGACCCAATTACTCTCAATGATTCGGACAAGAATTCTACTTCAGCATCTCAGGCCTAATTTTGGCTTAATATCCAGAGGCTCAAAATATTTTGGATTTTAATAAATTAGACCTCTTTGAAAAGCTTGAGATGTTCTCTATGAATTTCATGAAGACAACTTTTTCAATCTCAAACTCTATCACTACCAAAATCTTCATTGAAGCTTTAAAGGTTCAATCTGTCTAAAATTTCTCCTTGCAAAAATCCTAAAAAAATAATTCAAACTAAGCTTTACTAAAAAATAATGAAATTAGAACATATAAATAAGCTTAGAATAAATTAATCCAACTCAATTTTATGCAAAAACTAATAGAAAAATATTTATTCAATATGCACTTATTAAATTTTCTCACACTTGAACCTTTACTTGTCTTCAAGCAAATTAACCATCATTAAATTCAATCCCAATAATCAATCAAACATAATTAACTAAAGAAAAATAACAATAACTTATTCTCCACTTAAAACACTAAACTTCAAAGAATCATTACCTTAAACAACTCCATAAACTAAGTAAACTTATTTATTAGGGTAATATACAAAAGTTTTTACATCAAATCATAGCCATAAGCAATTCATCATAACTTCATTAATCCAAGAATATAGCAAGCATCACTAAGTAGCTAACTCTTAGCAACAATTGAGAATCAATAAGAAATATGTATTTAATATCATTATTATATATTTCTTTTTTTCAAATGGATGCATTTTATGCTCCATCCTATTATTATTATTATTATTATTATTATTATTATTATTATTCATGGTGGAGACATTTTATGCTCCATTCCACCTTTATTATCTAAAGCAAGTGCGTTTTATGCTCCATCTCGCAAAACTTTTAATCGTTATTAATTAAAATAATTTTTGCAACATATCCATATAATTAAATAAATGACTACTTTAGCGATACATACTAACTCAAGAATCTATGACATTACAATGAACTCAAAAGACTATGATTCAACATAACAACAATTATAACTATCCTTAAAAATAAGTATTCTTAATTTTGTAAAATTTTTCAAGATTATGACTCTTCCATTCCATGCATTAAATTAAAAATAAGCAAAAAATTATTTCAATCTAGCTAAAAGAGTTTAATTATCATGTTGAAATCAAAAATAATAATAATTAACAGATTCAATAACAAGTAAAGAACAAGTAGGGATCAAAGTAACCAAATAGATTGCAAAATAGAAGTAAAACAAATTCTAATTTTTATTAAAAATTGAAAATTAAATCTATTACAAATAAGAAAAATGAAATTAAATAAAAATTAAAATAAAAAACTACCTAGCCAAATCTAATGTAAAACAAACTAATAATAAGAGTTAATTAGAATCTTCAAAGCATCTTTCTCTTCATTCTTAATGTTTATTCCACTAAACTGTTCTTTCTTAGAGATCTTAGGAGGTCTTTCTCTTTTCTTCTTCTCCAATTTTGATAGCCTATTTCTCTTCCTCTTAATTGGTGATGGCTTAGATTCATTATCATCACTTGAAGTATCATCTAAAACCATTAAGTCAAGTTGTGATCTAGATTTTTCACTAGCTTTCTCCAAAATTTCCCTCTCTACTATCTCATCAAGATTCATAGTGCATTCATTAGGATCATGATAGACATGCCTAAAAGCATAGAAGGCAGTGAGTTGTTTAGGCATCTCTACAAGTGGATTCACATAAAGGTAAAGCTCGATCCCAAATACTGTCTTCATATTTCCATCCCCAAGTATATGAACTTTTTTTTTATTATTCATCTTTCTCTATTCTAAGGCTTTGCTAATTATGAATTAAACTTGCTAGGAACTCAACCATATATAGAGAAAAAATAAAGACTAATCCTAATGCCATTCAACTAAGAAAATTCTACTTAAACTCTTATTATTATTATAGCTGATTAACTAAAAACTAAATCTTAATTCACTATTAGGAATTCAATTCAAAATAAAAGATTAATAGTATAACTCCAATCCTAGAAAAACTAAAACATCTAACTAAAACCTAATTAAGACCTAATTAGATAATAATAAAAAAAATTCTTTTTATTTTTCTTTTATTTTTTTTATTTTGATTTTTTTCCTTTTTCTCTTATTTTTTAAAATAATATTTTTTTTTCAAAAAGTTGAAATTAAAAACATAAATTAAAAAAATTCACACAAGTAAATTAAAGCAAAAATCAAACAAAATAACAAAACAAATTAAGCTAACTACTATCCTCCCACATTTAATCTTTTCATTGTCCCTTATAAAAAATAATCTACCACAAACAAGATCACACACAGATAATAAGAAAACAAATATGATAAGAAAAAGATAAGGGATGAAAGCTTCCCTCTTTTATGGTGGATGCTAGAGGTGATGGAGTCAGAGAAGGGATAAATAAACCCAAAAACTCTATATACTTTATTAACTTGTAATTATGATAAGTCTGACTCCTTTCCATGTTGATAATTCTCTGATTTATGGACCATAGTTGGTCTCTCATTGTCCTCTGTTGCTTCTTCATAACATTCAACTACGAGCTCAAATGTTTATTCATTTCGTCCATTGTATTGAGCCACCTTAAAACTTATCGTCATCCTTGTTCTTCATTGTCATTATCATCATCCTTTTCTTCATCACTTTCCTCTTCATCATTTGTTGTTTGGGTACTCAGCGGAGCACTACTAGAATATCCTTGAACTATGTTCTTATAACACCTTCTTGTTATGGGATCCTTCAATCTATTACTTGCATCTAGAATTTCAGCACGGCCTAATGTGTCATATGAATAGGGCTTTCCACTCATGTACTCCGTTATGGTGTTCTTAGGATAAAAAATATCATAATATAATGCTAATCCAGTAACAATATGACTCAATACAATGGTGCTCTTAGAATGTTGAGTAATAAACATCAAAATCTAAAAGATACAACATGTTGTAGAGACTTTCGTATTCTTATGCGCACAATACAACATAAATAACTCTTGAGTTGATACTTTATTACTCTCTTTTTTTCAAAACAAAAGATGACACATAAGTTTATGCAACAACAACAAACTATGATCACAAATTAACCCGTTAGCTGCATTTCTAATGTTAAACAAATTAAAACCAGTTAATGTGTTCCAAAATGTATCACTGTCAAATTCTTTGGGATGACTACAAGCACCTTCTTTAGGCAAGTCTAAAGTCTTGAACATAATATCATAATAAATCATATAATTTACACTTAGCATTATACACTCTAAATTTTTATCTTAGGATTTTGACATTTTAAGAGTTGTAAAGAACTCAAGAGTGAGTTCTTTGTAAGTGTCATATTCCTTCACTATCAAGTTTTTCCATCCTAATATAGCATATAATTATTTCATTCTAGCATCAATACACAAATATTCAAATATGCCATGGTTATAATACCTACAAGGAGAAATCAATCTTAAACATAGAGATAAAAATCTCTTACCTTCTGATAGGCTGCAAATCCAACATGTTTATCACTTTGTTTTTGTGCTTAATTGATGTTATTCACATTGAAAAGAAGAACTTTTACTTGGTTTTTATTATTCTAGACAGGAATGGTGGATTTGCAATAAAGAGGCTTATTTGGAGCTGGATTGGAAGTATTGGAGCAAAGGACATGAAGCTGAATTTTCTTTATGACAGATTGTCAGATTGGCAGCAGAGGCCTTAGCCTTGCCCAAGGCTAACGGCCAGGCAGACCTGAACGGGCTGATTTAATTAAGTGACGGGCCCACGCATTTTAGTGGTATTTGAGGACTTCTAAACCGACTTGTAATAGGATTTAAGTAGTTTTTAGTGGGCCTTTTTGTTATATTAGGATGGCCCCACTCTTTATTGAGTATTTAAGTTATTTTTAGGGTTTTGGGAGAGGACTTTTTGCCTCCTCTTTGATTGATACGAATTTGAGGTTTACTTTGACAGAATTTTGGTTGTTCTTCCATGGCCATGTGTGGCTAAACTCTTTATTTCAGTCGAAGGTTAATTCAATGTTGATTTTCTAATGGATTGTGAGATTTAATGTGCTTTATCTTTGCTTTTTGATTCATATTGTATTTGTGTTTTCTCTTTGATTATTGGGGTGAGAATCATCCATAGTGGATATCTATTATTTGTTTTAACAGGGCCCGTTATTCATCTAATAGGTTTCTGCACAACCAATCAATTAGGTTTAATCCGTAATTGTTAATCCGAGTTGATAAAAGTGGTAGTCAATATAATTCAATTGCATCAAAGCCTTAGGGTTATATTGTGGGAAAACATAATCTGATCTAAATGGATTCTCGTAGTTTCTGTTGGTCAGGGTAGGGTTCTATTAATTTTTAACGCTGTTAACGGCTAAATCCTTTGTCGTACTTAGGGTTGTTAGTTAATTAGGGATTATTATTAGGTCGTACCTTAATAATCTAATACTAAGATAGAATTGGTTGGGAGGACGTTCCTTTTTGACTATAACTTGTCTACAATAATGAGTTGAAAAGCTATCTTGAAATCGATGATCAATCCAAATGAATTTCATACCGCGAATTACCTTTGACTGAGTTTGTCTTCCATTGTTTCAAGTTTTTAATTATTTTTGCTGTCCTAATTTCGTTCTGATCACTTCTTTAACTTAATTTCGTTTTATTTTTCATAAATATAATTCCCCTAGTTTTATTTTGTTTTTCTTAAATTACAGCAGGTCATGTTTTGGTTAGTCTTGGGCAAGGCTAGTCTCCAGGGTTCGACCCTTCTCACCCTATTTACAATATTTTGTGTTGTTTTGTTAGGAAGAACAGGTTATTTATTTTTGGTGGCTTCGACACCCATCAAATTTTGGCGCCGCTGCCGGGGACTAGTTTACATTACTGTTATTGCTTCTTTGAATGACCAGATCTGAAAATTTGCAATTAGAATTTGATCCTGAGATAGAAAAGACAGCCCGTACATTGACGAAGGAAACCAGGCTACGAAAAAGGGCTGCAACTGCTTCTACAGCTGATCCAGAAATTATAATTACTGATTTAGTTGAATCTTCAACTGAATTTGATCCTGAATTAGAAGAAACCTCAACAGAATCTGAAAGAGAGGAACAAATGGCTGATAATCGCACCGTTAGAGAGCTACAGGCAGCCCCTGTGGACCAGCAGCCCCTGTGTATTGCTTTTTCAAACTTGGATGCACCATTTGAGTTGAAATCTGGTTTGATTCACCAGCTCCCTACTTTCCATGGAATGAAGAACGAAAACCCACACAACTTTTTGAAAGAGTTCCATGGAGTTTGCTCTAGTATGAAGCCTCAAGGGGTGACAGAAGAGCAAATTAAGTTGAGAGCATTTCCGTTTTCACTAAAAGATACTGCCAAAGAATGGTTACTTAACTTACCACCAGGTTCCATAACGACATGGCCTGCTATGGCTCATGCATTCTTGGATAAGTATTTTCCCGCCTCTAGAGCAGCCACCATTCATAGGGAGATTAGTGTGATCAAACAAAAAGATATAGAAAGTCTTCATGATTACTGGGAGAGATTCAAGAGGTTGTGTGCAAACTGCCCACAACATGGGATGTCCGAACAATCACTTCTCCAGTATTTTTATGAAGGGATGCTGGATATAGAAAGGAAAATGGTCGATGCTGCAAGTGGGGGAGCTCTTGTTAACAAAACTCCAGCCCAGGCAAGAGAGATCATATCAACCATGGCTGCAAACACGCAACAATTTGGACAAATTGAAGAGCCATCACGCAAGCTCTATCAGGTAAGTAATTCTTCCGTTGAAGCTAAACTTACACTACAAAAAAACACGCTATCTGCGACGGACAGAATCCGTCGCAGATCCGTCGCAAATCAAGTCTTGCGACGAATCTGCGACCGATCTGCGACGGATACGATCCGTTAATAAAAAAGGCGTCGCAATTTTCAATTTGCGACAGGCCGTCGCAGATTTCGTCGCAGATTCCGTCACAGATTTCCGTCGCAAATTCGTCACAGATTCCGTCGCAGATTGCCGTCACAGATTCCGTCGCAGATTGTCGTCGCAGTATCTGTCTCAGATTCCGTCATAGATTTCAAATATCCGTCGCAGATTCGTAGCAAATCCGTAGTAATTTAATATTGATTTTTATTGGAACTATTTATATTATTAATTAATTTTATGAGAACTTTATAAATACATTTGGAACATTTAAACACAATCTAAAAAAACACTAATTACATTGATAAAAATAATTCGTTTATTAATCTTCAATAGAATAAAATATTTTACAATTTAACTATACAAGTGTTAAAAACACTACTATAAATAATCTATCTTGAAAATAACAATATAGATCTTCAATTATCATTTTCCACTGAATCATGACTTGCATCACCATTATTAACCTGCAAATAATATTAAAAAGAGTAAATGAAAAGAATAATATGATACACGTTAACAAAGTAATACTAACCGTGGTGTGTAGGCTTTTTCATTCAACTCGTGTAGCTACTCAGGAATTTTGTATATACACAAGCTGATAATAATTAGTGATAATCAATAGGTATTCTAACAATATTTGATTATTTAAATGATGATTTCTTATAAAAAGAATAAGAAAGTTGAGCTAATTTACATAAATTAACTAAAATTACCTTGGAGCAAAGCAATGACTTGTCTGCCTCTTTTACATGATTAGCTCAACTTCCATGCATTCCATACATGATTAGCTCAATTAAAAAAATTAAATTACTATTTCCACTTTTATTATAACTGACCATAAGCTCGAACAAAACAAAGGAAAAGAGCAACCACGAAACCACTAATACTGAATTGGCAGAAGCAAATTCAACAATACAAACAATAGGTTGTCATTTTCAACTGGTGGGCAGTACAAGGTGAATAGAAATGCAATTAATTGAACAACTTGCAACTTTAATTTGAACCGCAAGAAGCCATATTTTGTTAATTTATTGATCATTTTGTTAATGATACAAGTAATCAACACATAAAAACTATAATTAACATTTACGAAAAAAATAATTTGCTAATGTACAAATTATATTTATTAACAATTAAAAAAACTGAACTTCAATATTTAAATTCAATTAGATTTAGTTAATTGAACATTTACTCCTAATATGATACAATGGAGATTCCATAGGCTAACAGAGGTAATAAAACATACTAGTCCAAGGCAGTAAAAAATCAGATCAACTAATTGAGACTCTAAAATCAGGGCATGGAGAAAATATTGAAAAGTGGCAATATCAGTATTTCTTCAGTGAAACTGAAATAAACAGAAACAAACAGTTGTAACTTTCAGAAAACTATTATTATCACTACTTCGGAATTTTTATTGGTTTTGGAATTTAGGGACAAGCAGTCATATTGTTGCTGTTATTGTAAGGTATTGATTAATTGCATTCAAGAAGAAAGAGCTATACTTTTAGAAACGTTATTGCAGCAATAGTAATTTACAGTTTTAATATGTATTATTATGCTCATGCAGAAGCAATCACCTAGTTTTAGCACTCCTAACCTGCAAGAATATGTAGTTTTTTACATATGCTTTAATAGCAATAAACTATGGTTTTATATTTCTTAATTTTAAAATATTTTTCATTTCCTAAGTGTGCATTTCTCTCATCGCGAGCTAGGCGTAACACATAAAAATTATCAAATAGACACATAAAAAAATTATCAAGCCCTAAACCATTACATAAAAAAAAATTAAAAATTATAATCCAATCAGTAACACAAAATAATGAACCTTAAACATAGTATCTCAAGGTCTAATACACAAGCCCAGAAAAATCAAGTCAACTAAAGCTATTCAAGAAATAAAAAAAAAACTAAATAAATAATGCAAGGAGCTTTGAATCAATAACAAATGCAATCATTATCAAGTGTTGCATTTTATTGAAAGAAAAGAAAAAAAGTTCAGGTATCAAATAAACAATTTGACAAAGTTGCTAAAGAAAAAATAGATTAAACAGAAGAAATTTGTCAAGGAATATGCCAGTAATTGGCAGCATCTATAAGGTTGTGACGTGATCCAAGCTGATAGTAACATTCACTTTGTGTGAAGCCTATCACTTTAAAATTATCACCACAAAGACCTAACTTTGCAGGCAAAATATACTCAAAAAGAATATTGAATCCAAAAGGAATGCCTAGTAATTAATTATTAATCATTAATTAATATCCATAAGCATATTCTTAATTACATGCGGTTTGCTTCCAAACCCAAAAAATAAACACAAACATACATATCACATGGAAAATTTCAATACACCACAAAACTGGAATATGTGGCACTCTTTCCAGCAAAAGAGGCAACTTGCAAAATAATATCTACAGTGCTCAATTTTTTATTAAAAAAAATAATTTAAAAGAACAAAAACAAAAATTCAAAAAAAAAAAAACCTGTTAAGAATATTGATCAAATAATGTAATTGAAGCTCTACATCAGTAGAAAAGATGAAAATAAAGAGATCTTCCCAACAAAAAAATAAGAGTAAATAAGACTAGCAAAGCTGCAAATGTCAACAGATTTTTCAGCCTTAACCACATAAATTGGCAAATTTGATTTGAATAAGAAAGAAGAGGAGAAAAAAAAAGTAAAAAATATTTAAATTAGAGGGCAAAAACAAGGAGAAGAAGAAGTCTCTCTCTGTCAAAATAGAATTTTCCAAGAAAAACAGAGACAGAGCTTAGATAATATACACATGTAAATTAAAAGTGAAATCAATAATAAAATCATTTCCAGTATAATCAAAATTTAACAATCAATCAAATGTAAAGATGACAAAGGAAATGCAAAATAAAATTTTAAAAAAAACTTACGCTGAGAACATTAAATGCAACCTCCCATGGATGAAAGATCCCTTCTTTGTATCCAGAAAAATTACAGACAATTTTAAACTCTTCATTCCATTCAAAAACTCCATCAGAGCGGAGATTTTGGTTAATGCCACCCTGTAGAAAATGCTTTTCTCCAACTGAAAGTCCTACCATTTCTTAGCATAAAAAAATCTACAACATAAACCAAATTATTGAGCAACGACCCAGACACCCAGTTGATGGTGATGGTTCATCGACAGCGATTGTGGTAGCGGATGGCAATGGTTCATTAACGGCGACCAACATAAACCAAAAACAATATACTTTAAAGAAAAATTGAATAGAATAAAGTAAAATAAAACAAAAATAACAAGAAATTGAAAATATACCAGTAGCCGGCGATGGTGGTAGCGATGAAGTTGAATCTGGAATGGCGATGGTGGTGAAGGATATACTCATCGAGCGACGGCGATAATGAAGGATATACTCATCATCGAGCAACAACAAATCGGCGATGGCATCTCGAACCTTGAGATGGCGTGACGACGGCGACGGCGCTAGGAGAGGAGAGGAAGAGGGACGCCGGTGTGAGAGTGAGGAGAGGAAATGGAGAAAGAATGAGGATGTGTGCTGTGTAAAGGAGAGATGAGAAGATTAAGATTTTGAACGGCGCAAGGCAACTGATGAGATAAGAGTGAGGGATTAGGGTTTGAGAGAATTAGGTTGGTATATTAGTCCAAAACAGCGCTGTTTTGGATAAATCTAAACCGTTTTGAATATGAAGTGCAAGAGACCAAGAGTGGGAATATTCAATTTTATTTTTTAATGGTGCAGAGCCTTCTCATGTCATTGCTACAAAATTTTCAAAACTCCTAATAATAATAATAATAATAATAATAATAATAATAATAATAATAATAATAATAATAATAATAAAAAACTAAGCTTCAAAAAAATAAAACAATAATAACTTAAGTCATTTAATTTTTAAATATGATTTATAAAATTGAAGTATTGTTGATAAAAAAATAAATAGAAATATATATTTTATAAATTAATATATTTTATAAATTAACCATTAAAACTTAAAATATTAATTGTTTAGTATTAAAAAGTTTTATATTTCTAATTAAATTTATAATTCTAGCTAATAATTAATTATAATAATTTTTACAATATAATTATTAATGACTATTAGTGAGAAATTAAAAGCACAATTATTTTATCTTATATATGGTTATGAAGTAAAAAATAAAAGAAAGTTTTTCACATTTTTATAATATTCCTTCTACTCATGATTTTCTTCTACTTGAAATTACTTTCAATATTGTCATATATTAATTACTTTATATTATTAATAATTAATAATTATTAATTTAATATTTATTTTTAATTTAATTAATTATTTAATTATATTATTTAATTAATAAATATTAGTTAACTTATTATATATGTATTTAATTTCCTTTTTCAGAGTTATGTCGTTATTATAATATATAAAGTACAAATTATTGTATAATAAATAATACTTACTATTTAATAATTATTATGTACTAATTTAAAGTTTAATATTAGTAATTAACACTAAAAAGGCATAAATATTAAGTACTAATTTAAAATTTAATATTAGTAAATTATTAAATCATAAATATTCATAAATATTGTTATCATAAATATTTGTTGTTATTAAAAGTAGATTGAATTTAATATTATATAAATATTTTTTTGCGACGATTATTTGCGACGGAATTATTTTCGTCGCAGATCTGCGACGGATTTGCGACCAAATTCTCAAAATTCCTCCGACTCGTCCTTCCGTCGCAAATCCATCGCACATCCGTAGCAAATTTGCGACGGAAACATGTCCGTCGCAGATTTTCGTCGCAAAATTTCGAATATTTTTATAGTGAAATTTGCGACGGCAATAGACGGTAGCAGATCTCCGTTGCAAATTGGTTTTTTAGTGTTTTCTCTCTCGCGCCAAGTTTCCGCGCCAACTTTTGCGACGATTATTTGCGATGGAATTATTTTCGTCGCAGATCTGCGACGGATTTGCAACGGATTTGCGACCAAATTCTCAAAATTCCTCTGACTTGTCCTTCCGTCGCAAATCCGTCGCAGATCCGTAGCAAATTTGTGACGGAAACATGTCCGTCGCAGATTTCCGTCGCAAAATTCCAAATATTTTTATAGTGAAATTTGCGACGGCAATAGACGGTAGCAGATCTCCGTTGCAAATTGGTTTTTTAGTGTTTTCTCTCTCGCGCCAAGTTTCCGCGCCAACTTTTGCGATGATTATTTGCGACGGAATTATTTTCGTCGCAGATCTGCGACGGATTTGCAATGGATTTGCGACCAAATTCTCAAAATTCCTCTGACTTGTCCTTCTGTCGCAAATCCGTCGCAGATCCGTAGCAAATTTGCGACGGAAACATGTCCGTCGCAGATTTCCGTCGCAAATGCCGAATATTTTTGTAGTGTTAATGAGCTAACTTCTGTGATTAAAAATTTTGCTGCAGGACTTAATAGTCATAAAAGAGCGTGTGAAGCATGCACTTCTTATGACCACCCAACCGATGCATGTCCATCTTGGCAAGAGGGTCAAGAGCAAGTCAACGCTATTGGAGGTTTTTCCGGGCAGCCTCAAAGATCCAACTTTCCCATCTCCAACACTTTTGATGATAGTTGGAGGAGGCACCCGAATCTTAACTATGGGAATAGGCAACAGAATTTTCAGCAAGCTAGGCCACCTCCTCAACAATCTTCCAACTCACACATTTCTTTGAAAGACATAGTTAGATCACTTGCCACTACCCAACAAGCATTCCAGCAAAACATGCAAGAGTTTCAAAGCGAAACAAAGAAGAGCATCCAAAATATGGAGAGCCAAATCAGCCAGCTAGCCTCCTCCGTGAGCAGATTGGAAACGCAAGGGAAGCTTCCCTCTCAAACTATTGTCAATCCGAGGGAGAACGTGAGTGCCATTACTCTTCGTAGTGGAAAGGAGCTACAAACAGCAGCTATAAAGAAAAACAGCAGCAGGCCTAAGGAAGAAGATGAAAAAGAGGTTGAGATTTTGAAGGATGAGCCTACCAAGCAAGTGCAAGGATGGATGTCCGAACCAATTGTCATTCCACCTCCATTTCCCGAGCGGTTGAAGCAATGCAAGAAGGAACAAGAAGAGAAAGATATCTTTGAAGTCTTTCGCAAGGTCGAGGTAAATATTCCCTTACTTGACTTAATTAAGCAAATACCTCGTTATGCAAAATTTTTGAAGGAATTCTGCACAAGTAAGCGAAAGCAAGCTAGTGATGAGAAGGTAAGTGTGGGGGAGAATATCTCTGCTATTTTACAAAGAAAGCTTCCCCCGAAGTGCAAGGACGAAGGTATGTTTTCTATCCCATGTAGAATAGGCAATGTGCAATTTAAGAAAGCTATGTGTGATTTAGGTGCTTCAATTAATGTTATGCCATTGTCTACTTTTTCTTCTTTAAATGTGGGTGAGTTAAAGAAAACTAGCATTTGTATTGAATTGGCAGACAAGTCCGTTATCTACCCGGAAGGGATGTGTTAGTTAAAGTAGATGGTCTTATCTTTCCTGCTGATTTCTATGTTATTGATATGAAGGATCCTAAATCCTCAAATTCTCTTGAAATCATTTTAGGGAGACCATTTCTTAGGACAACTAGGACTAAAATTGATGTTTTTGATGGTATTCTTACCATGGAGCTGGACGATGAAGTTGTCAAATTTAATATGTATAGTGAAGTTAAGGATGTTAATGTTGTGTCAAATGTGAATGCTATATCTAATGTTGAGGCTGGTATTGAAAACTCTTCTCAATTGAATGATAAAAGTGAGTTAAATGTGGTTTCTTGCAATAATTCTGATATTGATTGTACTAATAAGTTCAAAGAAAAAGTTTTGTTTGATGAGAAGTTGCAGGTTGAGAATGAGAAGAAGGCAATGAAATTGGGTTTAAGGCGATTGCCGAATCGCTTAAAATATTTGTTTACTGATGATGAAGACCCAATTGCTTTGATAGTGCCCAAAGGTTTAAGTAGTGGGCAAGGAAAGAGGTTAATTCAGGTGTGCAATGAGTACAAAGATGCGTGTAGAAGGGCAGGACATGCTGCCTATGAAACCCCGACGGAGTTCGGTTAAAATTTCGGGAAATGTCGAGCCTAAGACATTAAACAAGGGCGCTTTCTGGGAGGCAACCCAAGTGTTGCGATTTCAGCCTCACTATCTGCAAGTGCACAGATCGTTAACAAGTAATATAATGATGAGTAGAGTATCGTTCCCACGAGGAGGTTAATTCTAAGTACCAAACAATTAAACCGATTAATATTTGGATAATCAATTTTAATTTTATGATGACAATAAATTAAGAATAAATTTCTAATAATTTAAAACTTAGGGTTTGGTCACCTTTATTGATTTATCATGGATTTTCTAAGGTATCGATTTTATTCAGTCATCCTTTTGATTAATGGTTGGATTCTCCTAAATTAAGTTCAAGTCTCTCTCAAGTACTAGAACCAATATTAACTTTAATCCTTACGTCTACTCTCGTGATCATAAGTAATTAAATCAATTCATTAAGTTTTTTGAGAATCTTGAATCAACCTCTTAAGGGTTTAACCTTATCTCTAAGTGAGAAACTTACTTAAGATTGTTATCTCCTTGGACTAATGTCATGCTTCCACTCTCGCTCCATCACACAACATCTCAAATCAATTAATCATTGGCCAAATAATCAAAGCATTAAGATTAAAGACAACAAAAATAATCAAAGGATAACTAAATTAACCAAATAGACATTTATAGTTCCATGATAAATTCAATTAAAGGGACCAACCCTAAAAAGGATTAGTTCTTCATTATTGAAATAAGAACATTACAAATATTCAAAATGGTAAATGAAAACATAATTTAAAAGGAACAAGAAAGATCAAACTCTATTTCTTTGAAGAAGATCTTGACTTGGATCTTGAGCTCCTCCTTGAAACAGAATTTTATACTTCTATACTAATTTTATTTGGATGAAACTAATCTAATCTATTACACATTCTCTTTTTCATGCCCTTAGAATCCTTGGATCAAATGTGTTTATATAGAGTGCTTGGAAACTTCTTTAGTGGAGAAAAACTGGAAAAGGTTCAAACAAGTCTTGGTTGGTGAGTTTTTCTTCAACATTTGCAACTCACAAATCATAAAATAAGGACCACGGTCGTGGCTTTTGGAGTGCCACGGTCGTGGCCTGTGTGAAATCTGCCTGTTTCGTCAAACTTTTCAGCTACCTAGTTCGGCCTGGTGGGCCACGGCCGTGGCCCTTGGGAAGCCACGGGCGTGGCTTTTGAAATGAAGCTGCCAAACTTATTTTCTTCTTGTTCTTTGTTCAGACAGCAGTGAAATGTATCCCACAGTCGTGGCCTGTGAGAGGCCACGGCCGTGGCCTATGTATTGCCTTCATTTTTTTCTTGTTTTTCTTGAATTTTGCCTTACTAATCATCAAAAACATTTAGCCTTGCCTTCCATGCCCACAAAGTGTAATTCTAACTCAAATAATCAAAAATCATCAAATTCAATTGGAGAATATTTAAAAATCAAAGTTAAAATTACATAAAACAATGACTATAATTTCACTCTATCAAATTCCCCCAAACTTGAATTATTGCTTGTCCTCAAGCAATTTAGAGTTATATATTTCTCTATATGTTAGTTTATATGCAAAATTTTAAACAATCCAAGTTTTAAAACTTTAAGTTGCAATTAGCTTCATAATTTTTACCTTACTTCATTCTTTTTCCTCCTTTACTCAAGAACTTAATTAATTGCAATCAATCATCAAATTTTAGATAAGCAATATTTTTTAAATTTTTTTTTAATTCTAGTCTCATATGCATGCTTAATCGAGCCTTCTCCACTAATTGACCACACTAGATTAAGGGAAATCAAAAGGTCTTTAATAGGCTTGTAATGAGGTCTAAAAGGTATAGGCTAAAATAAGGTTTAGATAAAAAAATAGGTTAAGTATCTTACATATATATATATATATATATTTTTTTTTTTCAATTTTTGTAGAGGAATTTTGAGTGCTTTGCTCCTTCCTTTCTTTTTAGAGAGTCATAACCTTAGAATCATATTTATATATCCCTTTTGTCTTTATATATGTAAAACTCCCCCAAACTTTAAACTTTAGGAGCTTTTTAACTTGTATCCTCATAATTTTTTTTATTTTTTTATTTTTTATTTTTTATTTTTTATTTTTATTTTTAGATATTTTTTTTAAAGATAGTTAACCTTGAAAAGGGTGGTTGTTGTGGTTGTTGCTTATCAAGAAATTATCAAGCTAAAATATTGATTTAGGCTCAAAAGGGACAACTAGAGGCAATGTTCAAATATGGTGGATATAAGGATTTGGCTTTTCAAACAATGCCTAAATCACTTTTCCCTTTTATCTAGTTTGATTCTTATTTCGCCTCAAAAGCTCTTTTAAACATGTTCTAGGCCTAGGTAAAAAATATAAACTCAATCTAAAATTCAATAACGAACCACTTTTAATTGCATTGAAGAGCTCATTTGGAATATTAAAATTCATAAGGTATCATTATTCCACTTAATTTTAACTTTTAGAAATAAAACTTAACTGAATCAAATTTTAACATATAAAAGAACATATAAAGAAATAAAAATAGTAAACAAAAATTAAACCATACATAACTAAAAGCAGAGTTTAGAATTGAAATAAAACAGAAAAGTACCCTAAAAACAAAAAATATAAAATTCAATAATTAAACAAAAAATAAAAGTAACCAAATTAAACAAAATAAAAATAACCAAATTGTGCATAAGATTAAACAATAATTTAGAAAACTCCCCCAAACTTTAATCACACTGTCTCAGTGGGTGCCTGTATCAGGGTCATCACCAGGCGAAGGTGGTTGCTGAGGAGGCGGGTAGTTCAGTCCAAATTGAGCAAAGAAAGTGTTGAACTGTTCACTAAGTCCCGTCATCTGAGTAGAAATGGTACGTACCTCGTGCTCAACTCCTCCAAACCGTTGCTCCATGCTATCAAAACGTTGCTCCCAGACTTCATTCCTGCGATTCATCTCATTTTCAAAAGAGTCAAGTCTGTTAGAAATATATTCAAATGTGTTTGGTGGTGGAGCAGATGGTCCGGCTTCGGATGGTGGTGGTGCGGATGGACCAGCCTCAAAAGGTGGAGGTGGTGGTTGATCTTCAGGTTCATCAAACTCTCCCCCTTCTCCAAACAACTCATCTATATCAATGTTTATATCTGCGTCCGGTGGCCCTAGAATCTCATAGTGGTTCCCTCTTTTTCGTGCTATCCGCATGGCTAAAACAGTGATCATATCAATTGTAATTTTTCTAGGTATGGGGACAAGGTGATCAAATCTAATATTTAGAAAATGAGCAATTTTTGTGATCATCCCCCCAATTACAATTTTTCCACTCCGTTGTCTAATTACTTCCTCACATCTTCTAGCAAACCAATAACCAACATTAAACACTTTTTCCTCCATGGCACAATGAAAGAATTGCAATTCTTTCAAATTTACATTTCCTTGACTTTCTCCTCTTCCAAAAATGGTGTTTGCTAGGACAATATGAATATACCTATAGAATGGATTTGTAAAATTAGAGGCCTTAGATATTTTGTGCAAGAGCTTCTGCAAAAGGAATATTAATGTGAAGTTGTTTGAATACTTCTAAAAATTTTTCATACTGCTTATCTAATTTTTGCTTTTTAAGTCTTTGAGGAAAAGGAATTTGAGGAACATATGGTTTGGGTGTTTCTTTTGGTACTTCCTTCTCTTGGACTTCTTCTTCTTTTTCCTTTACCAATTTTGGGATTTGGGTTGGTGAAGGATCATCTAGTCGCAAACCACTCCTTAAGGTCACAGCCTTACAATGCTCTCTTGGATTGATTTCTGTCTGACTTGGAAGAGCTCCTTGATTCCGGTTATGGAGAGAACTTGCCATTTGACCTATTTGTGTTTCAAGGCTTCTGTTTTGAGTTGATAGAAGTTCAATTTTTTGCTCAAGTCTTTCATGTTGCTTTTCCATTCTATCAAATCTTTCCGATGTTGCTCCAATGAATTTTTCCAATGCTACTTCATACAATGGCTTTTCAGGAGGATGGAAGCCTTGATTTTGATTTTTCATGTATTGTGGTTGATATGGTGCTTTTTGACTGCCTTGATTTCCCCATGTCAAATTAGGGTGATTTCTCCATGTGGGGTTGTAAGTGTTTCCTTGTGGGAAAGTTGGACCTCTATTTTGATTCCCCACAAACTGGACGTGCTCCATTATCTTACAATCAGCTACATCATGGCTACCTCCACAT
This sequence comes from Garcia nutans, assembly GCA_947685225.1. Classification (NCBI taxonomy): domain Eukaryota; kingdom Viridiplantae; phylum Streptophyta; class Magnoliopsida; order Malpighiales; family Euphorbiaceae; genus Garcia; species Garcia nutans. Next base: position 72,754,636 of record CANTUV010000031.1, on the reverse strand, counting down.
CCTTCACAACTTTGAGATGATGTTGATGATAAATTGACATGCTCCAATTTCTTGGCAATTGTATCTACTTTAGCTGCAAGTAAAGAAAAATTGTCAATCTCATGTAAACCTGCAACTCTTTTTTGCATACCTCGTTCTGAAGTCCATTGATAATTATTTGCAGCCATTTCTTCAATTAAATCAGTTGCTTCAGAAGGAGCTTTGTTCATTAGAGCACCTCCTGCTGCTGCATCAATCATCCCCTTAATATTTGGATGAAGTCCATTATAAAAGGTTTGAATTAAAAGCCATTCCGGGACTCCATGGTGAGGACATTTTCGTTGCAAATTCTTGAACCGTTCCCAAGCTTCATATAAGCTCTCCCCATCTTGTTGAATGAAACTTGTGATATCATTCCTTAATTTAGCCGTCTTTGCAGGTGGAAAGTATTTTGCCAAAAATGCAGCGGCTAATTGATCCCAAGTGGAGAATGTACCTTGTGCTTTCGAAAGGAGCCAATCTTTTGCTTGATCTCTTAACGAGACTGGAAAAAGTCGCAACCTAATAGCATCATCAGATACACCGTTAATTTTAAATATATCACACATTTCTAAAAAATTTGAAATATGAGCATAAGCATCCTCATGTGGTAAGCCATGAAAAACAAATTGCTGTATTAAATTAATAAGTGCTGGTTTTATATCAAATGTGTTGGCTTGCACAGGAGGTTTGACTATGCTAGATCTTGGGTGTGCAGATGGCATAGCATATTGTTTCAAGGTCATGTTCTCTGGATCTCCCATGATTTCTTCTTCTTCTTCTGCAGAAAATGCTCCTTCTTCTGAATGGATTTCAGTTGAAGTTCCTTCTCCTCTTTGTCTTTCTCTTCTTTCCTTGTTTTGCTTTCTACAAAATTTCTCAATTTCAGGATTATAGGGTATAAGTTGAGTATTTGGATTTCTACGCATGTAACCCTTGAAAATTTAAAGAAATAATGCAGAAAAGTAAAAAATCCAAAGTAATAACAGTTTAATATTATCAATATCAGAATGAATCCATCCCCGGCAACGGCGCCAAAAACTTGTTGCGATTTCAGCCTCACTATCTGCAAGTGCACAGATCGTTAACAAGTAATATAATGATGAGTAGAGTATCGTTCCCACGAGGAGGTTAATTCTAAGTACCAAACAATTAAACCGATTAATATTTGGATAATCAATTTTAATTTTATGATGACAATAAATTAAGAATAAATTTCTAATAATTTAAAACTTAGGGTTTGGTCACCTTTATTGATTTATCATGGATTTTCTAAGGTATCGATTTTATTCAGTCATCCTTTTGATTAATGGTTGGATTCTCCTAAATTAAGTTCAAGTCTCTCTCAAGTACTAGAACCAATATTAACTTTAATCCTTACGTCTACTCTCGTGATCATAAGTAATTAAATCAATTCATTAAGTTTTTTGAGAATCTTGAATCAACCTCTTAAGGGTTTAACCTTATCTCTAAGTGAGAAACTTACTTAAGATTGTTATCTCCTTGGACTAATGTCATGCTTCCACTCTCGCTCCATCACACAACATCTCAAATCAATTAATCATTGGCCAAATAATCAAAGCATTAAGATTAAAGACAACAAAAATAATCAAAGGATAACTAAATTAACCAAATAGACATTTATAGTTCCATGATAAATTCAATTAAAGGGACCAACCCTAAAAAGGATTAGTTCTTCATTATTGAAATAAGAACATTACAAATATTCAAAATGGTAAATGAAAACATAATTTAAAAGGAACAAGAAAGATCAAACTCTATTTCTTTGAAGAAGATCTTGACTTGGATCTTGAGCTCCTCCTTGAAACAGAATTTTATACTTCTATACATATTTTATTTGGATGAAACTAATCTAATCTATTACACATTCTCTTTTTCATGCCCTTAGAATCCTTGGATCAAATGTGTTTATATAGAGTGCTTGGAAACTTCTTTAGTGGAGAAAAACTGGAAAAGGTTTAAACAAGTCTTGGTTGGTGAGTTTTTCTTCAACATTTGCAACTCACAAATCATAAAATAAGGACCACGGTCGTGGCTTTTGGAGTGCCACGGTCATGGCCTGTGTGAAATCTGCCTGTTTCGTCAAACTTTTCAGCTACCTAGTTCGGCCTGGTGGGCCACGGCCGTGGCCCTTGGGAAGCCACGGGCGTGGCTTTTGAAATGAAGCTGCCAAACTTATTTTCTTCTTGTTCTTTGTTCAGACAATAGTGAAATGTATCCCACGGTCGTGGCCTGTGAGAGGCCACGGCCGTGGCCTATGTATTGCCTTCATTTTTTTCTTGTTTTTCTTGAATTTTGCCTTACTAATCATCAAAAACCTTTAGCCTTGCCTTCCATGCCCACAAAGTGTAATTCTAACTCAAATAATCAAAAATCATCAAATTCAATTGGAGAATATTTAAAAATCAAAGTTAAAATTACATAAAACAATGACTATAATTTCACTCTATCACCAAGCCTAATAAATTTTGTGTTTTCTTTTTATTTGAATTTTCTGCATTTGTTTTTATTTTTCAAAAAAAAAAATGAACAGTGTCATCTTCTTCCTTGGGTTTATTTTCTGGTTCTGAAAATTCTGGTTATGAATGGTAAAAAATGGTGTTTTGATGGTTGAGAGCAGTGCTATGGGCAGTAAAGCTTTTATTTTACTAAGTTTTGACATGTTTTTTAAAGTCATACAGGTTTTTGGGTTCATTTGTTCTTTAACTGTTGTTTATATGGTAACTGAAATTAATTTCTCTTATTTTTACTTTATTACAGCTAGCAGTAAAAGACGAAGCCTCTCTTTCTCTCTCCCCAGACGCGTCTTCCTTCTCCACTCGAGGTTTCCAATCGGAACACCAGAAACATCTCCACCTTCTACCTTTCACATCTCTGCTCCAGCAACCCCTCAATCGAAAACCCAACAGTCACCATCTTCTCTTCCCCATCCAGCAGTCCCCAACAAACCCGAAACAACAGCAGCCCCAACAATTCCGAAAATCTAGCAGCTCTCTCCCTCTCTCTCAATTTCGAAATCCACCCAGAAATCGCAAAACCAGAAAATCGCACCCAGAAATTGCAACCAGAAATTGCACCAGAAAATCCACCCAGAAATTGCAACAGAAATCGCAAATCCAGCAGCCCCTCAATTGAAAACCCAGCATCTCTCTCTCTCTCTCTCTCTCAATTTCGAAATCCACCCCGAAATCGAAGCAGCCCAGAAAACGCACCCAGAAATCGCAAACCCACCAGCCACCATCGCGTGAGATCCAATTTTCGAAATCAGTTTCTTGATTTCGATAGAAGACCTATCAAGAAATTGAGGTTTGCACTTCATACTTTAAACTTCCTTCTGATTTCTTCTCTCTGTCATCATTCAGGTATGCTTTCTATCACTTTTCTTAATATTCTCTTCTAATTCTATTGTGAGATTGAGCATTAACAGTTTGAGAAATGTTTCTTAACTGAAATTCTGTTGAGAATTGAGACAATTGATAAGACTTAGGGAGTTGTAGTTTTTGATTGGACATTATGAAGCATATGTTTGTGCTGGGTGCTTTTGATTCCAAGTAGGGGAAGTCTAGTTACTTCCGCTTGCTGAAATTTTAATGGCAGTTGATTATTTTGAAAAATGTAGGGTACTTATTTTGGAATGCTAGATTTTTTGCTTTTCTGTTCAAGCTGCGAATTGGGTTGTTTAACTGCACTGAAACTTTGATTACTACCATTTGGGTATTTCAGATTTCATGAATCTTCTTGAGTAAGCTTGTTAGGTTGTCAGCTAACAACTCTGTTACATCTGTTATAGAGCATTGTTTCCATTGCAAGTGCATGTTTCTGTCAACTTTAAGTGGCTGATTGATTGTCATTGCTATACAATTGTTGGAATTGATTCTCGAATTGACAAAATCTGAATTTAAATTTCCAGAACAAGGGCGTGATATTCTGTTGATTGGATTCCATTATTGTGAGATTTTGTCTCTGTTCTTGGTTGCAATTTTGTTTTTCAGTTTTTGTAGGTGCACTAAGGTCGTTGAAACATGGCTCGGACCAGATCTATAAAGCGCAAGCTGCCAACTGCTGCTTCAACTCCTCCGAACAGGGCAGTTTCTTCAACTTTTCTCTCTATTTTGCATTTTGTGCCTTATGTCCACATTGAGGACAATGTGTGAAATAAGTGTGGGGAGGGGATTTGATATGAGAATGTTTTTGCTGCAATTTTTGGGACTGATTTATGTGATTGAGACGCATGAAATTTTGATGTATTTTTGCTGAATTTTTGTGCTTAATGTGATTAATATACAGCTGCCATTATTTTGTTCTTTGGTTATGCTCCGTTTTGGTCAAGTTTTTCAGCTATATGAATGGCATTTGATTAATTTTTCATGTGTTCTTGCTGCTGCCATATGCTTAATTTTAAATAAAACTTGGCTGTTCAGTTTGTTTTAATGAGTTAGAAGTTAAGACACTTGTCCCATGATATTTTTGAGTAAAATTTTTATTTGGTTGATACTATATGCTGATTTTGGGATTTACTCAATGGGTTTACTGTGTCCTTGAATATGATTTAGAGCTTTTAGGAAATTCTAGAGAGGAGTAATTTGCCTTTGTAACCTAGTTGAAGACATGTGAGAACCTTGAATAACAAGACTAGTAAGCAAGAATTCTAACTTGAGATTAACCATCATTGCACTTGTGAATTTTGATTGCAAGCTGTTACACTTTGAATTCTAAAAATCTTTTTTTCAAAATTTAGTTTCTTTCGATAAGTGTTTTTGAGAGCAATTTCCAAAGCCAAATTTAGGATAGCTTTCGAACACTATAACTTTTTTTTCTACGCTCCCTTGAGGCGAAATCCTAGGCGAGTCTCGACTTTTGAGATGATTTAGGCGTTCTTTTGGTCGATTCATCATTCCTTTTATGTTTTTCCCACCTTTACGTTACCATTCTTTTCACCCCTTCTAGCCTACGAAGTATGCTAAATGCGTACTCTAATTTCTTTTCTTAGCCTACAATATAACCATATACACTAAAAAGCCCTTTGCCTACCACCCTTGAACAAGAAAATAGTCTTCTTAGTCATTGTTAAGCATGCACATGTGTAAGTTATTAAGAATTGGCGCAAATGCATCCTTGTTTAATGTCATTGATTTGAGTCTAGTTTGTGGGAATAAATAGTCCTTTTGACTTGTGTGTTTTAATTTTTATGGGGTTTGAGATGGTTGTAAATAGTCATATGATATTTTAGCTTCCATAAAATAAAAAAAGGGGAAAATTCAGACAAAGAAAAAAAATAAAAAAAAAACAAAACAGAATGTGAAAAAAAAAAGAAAAGAAAAAAATGAAAAAAAAGAAATAAAAAATCAAAAAAGAAAAAAAAAGAAAAAAAAAGTGTATTCAATTTCAGTTTTAGTTTTTCTCTAGTTTAAGCTTTTCTCTGGTTTAAGTCACATTTGTCGCCATTAGTTAGTTCGTGCATTGTTCTTTTGAAATTAGTTGTAAAAGACTTATTTTCTTATTATTCTTAGCCTTACATTATCCTATCTTTTGTAACCATCACCTAGCCTAACTCATGTAAAGACCTAATGATCTTTGGTTGAGACTTGACCTACATTAGTGGAGAGGGAGTTTAGAGGGGAGCCTATGGTTGTTCTTTAATTCTATTTTAATGAAGCTATGAAAATGTTTTTATATGTTTTGTTACTTGCTCGATAAAACACTTGTTGATTCAAACTTCGAATGTGTGCGTGCGTGTTTTTAGGAATTCTTAGTGTAACCTTTTTCAATTGAGTTCATAATGATGGAATGATGTTGATGGTTAGATTCTTAATTGTGATGTTGAGTTGTTTGGGGAACATGTGTGTGTGTTTGATTGGGTTCTTGGGTGAAGTATGTGGTCTCCTTATAGATTGATTTTGAGTTTTGAGTCATGCTTGAGGACAAGCATGGGATAAGTGTGGGGATATTTGATAGGCTGCAAATCCAACATGTTTATCACTTTGTTTTTGTGCTTAATTGATGTTATTCACATTGAAAAGAAGAGCTTTTACTTGGTTTTTATTATTCTGGACAGGAATGGTGGATTTGCAATAAAGAGGCTTATTTGGAGCTGGATTGGAAGTATTGGAGCAAAGGACATGAAGCTGAATTTTCTTTATGACAGATTGTCAGATTGGCAGCAGAGGCCTTAGCCTTGCCCAAGGCTAACGGCCAGGCAGACCTGAACGGGCTGATTTAATTAAGTGACGGGCCCACGCATTTTAGTGGTATTTGAGGACTTCTAAACCGACTTGTAATAGGATTTAAGTAGTTTTTAGTGGGCCTTTTTGTTATATTAGGATGGCCCCACTCTTTATTGAGTATTTAAGTTATTTTTAGGGTTTTGGGAGAGGACTTTTTGCCTCCTCTTTGATTGATACGAATTTGAGGTTTACTTTGACAGAATTTTGGTTGTTCTTCCATGGCCATGTGTGGCTAAACTCTTTATTTCAGTCGAAGGTTAATTCAACGTTGATTTTCTAATGGATTGTGAGATTTAATGTGCTTTATCTTTGCTTTTTGATTCATATTGTATTTGTGTTTTCTCTTTGATTATTGGGGTGAGAATCATCCATAGTGGATATCTATTATTTGTTTTAACAGGGCCCGTTATTCATCTAATAGGTTTCTGCACAACCAATCAATTAGGTTTAATCCGTAATTGTTAATCCGAGTTGATAAAAGTGGTAGTCAATATAATTCAATTGCGTCAAAGCCTTAGGGTTATATTGTGGGAAAACATAATCTGATCTAAATGGATTCTCGTAGTTTCTGTTGGTCAGGGCAGGGTTCTATTAATTTTTAACGCTGTTAACGGCTAAATCCTTTGTCGTACTTAGGGTTGTTAGTTAATTAGGGATTATTATTAGGTCGTACCTTAATAATCTAATACTAAGATAGAATTGGTTGGGAGGACGTTCCTTTTTGACTATAACTTGTCTACAATAATGAGTTGACAAGCTATCTTGAAATCGATGATCAATCCAAATGAATTTCATACCGCGAATTACCTTTGACTGAGTTTGTCTTCCATTGTTTCAAGTTTTTAATTATTTTTGCTGTCCTAATTTCGTTCTGATCACTTCTTTAACTTAATTTCGTTTTATTTTTCATAAATATAATTCCCCTAGTTTTATTTTGTTTTTCTTAAATTACCGCAGGTCATGTTTTGGTTAGTCTTGGGCAAGGCTAGTCTCCAGGGTTCGACCCTTCTCACCCTATTTACAATATTTTGTGTTGTTTTGTTAGGAAGAACAGGTTATTTATTTTTGGTGGCTTTGACACCCATCACCTTCTTCTTCATTATAAATGGAAAAATGAGCATTAAATTAGGAAGATAAATCTACCTCATCCCTTGAAGAGCTTGAGACCTTTTCCTTGCCTTTTCTTGTTGTTGTTCTCCTTGCAATGCTTTTTAATTTTGGTGGTATGATTTGATGATCTGAGTGATGTTTATAGTGTATTTGATAGGAATTTGTGTGATTATAGAGGAATTTGAGAGAATTGTAGGGGTTTTAGTGTTAGGGATTTTGAAAGAAAAATTAGGAATGTTAGAAAAGAAGGAAAAAGAAATAAATGAGGAGGGAGGAAAGAGGCGAGAGTATTTGTGGCTGATTTTTTATAGATTTTAAAAACTATATATATTTTTATGTGCAGGAATAGGCCCGTTGCGATCGTTCGAACCAGCGCGAGTGCCACAGTGCCTGCATCTTCTTCGCAGTGAGCTTACGCTAGTCCTTGTGCTGTGGGATGTTGCGACTGTGCCATCTTGTGCAATCGCGAAGTTTTTTTTTTAAAGAAAAACACTATTAAAACTCAACCCTTGTTGCCCTTTCTTCTCCCACTTTTTCTATTTGCTTAACATCAAAATAAACATTAAAGAATATAGCAAAATTTAAAAGTTAAAAACTTATCAAATTATAATCTAACTAAGAATATAATTAAATTTTAAAAAAATGATTTGGGTTGTCTCACAAGAAGCATTTGGTTTTAGTTATTAGCTTGACTATTTTAGTTATTTGCATCAAGAAAGTAAAGTAATGGATTTGAATGACTCAAACCCATTTTCATTTTATGGTTTAAGGCGATGCCCATTCACTTTAAATTTGCTGTCATGACTTTGAAGCTCCACTGCACAATGGGAAAATATCTTAGAAATTATAAAAGGGCCTAACCATCTAGATTTTAACTTGCTAGTAAATGATTTAAGTCTTGAATTAAATAATAATACTTTTTGGCCGTCATGAAAATCTTGCATTTTTATATGCCTATCATGCCACATTTTAGTTCTTTCTTTACAAATTTTAGCATTTTCATAAGCATGTAGATATAATCCATCTAACTCATTCAATTGTAATAATCTTTTCTTACCAATAACATCTCATTGAAAATTCAAGAATTTAATTGCCCAAGCTTTATGCTCTATCTCTACTGGGAACTGATAAGCTTTTCCAAATACAATTCAATAATGAGAATACCTATAAGTGTTTTGAAAGCTGTTCTGTATGCCTAAAGAGCATCATCAAGCTTACTTGACCAGTTTTTTATTGAAGAATTAACTGTGGCTTCTAATATTTGCTTCAATTGACAATTTGAGTTTTCCACTTGTCTACTAGTTTGAGGATGATATGGGGTACCTACACAATGAGAAATACCATATTTAGCTAATAATATATCAAAATAACAATTAAAAAAATGCTTGCTTCCATCACTAATAATTACCCTAAGGACACCAAAGTGAATAAAAATATTCTTTTTCAAAATTTTACAACATGATTTGACTCATTCGATGGTAAGGCAATCGCTTCCACCCATTTAGACACATAATCAATTGCAACTAATATATATTGATTCCCATAATAAGATAAAAATGGTCCCATGAAATCTATTCCCCATACATCAAAAAGTTCAACCTCTAAAATGTTTGTTAAAGGAATTTCATTCTTTTTGGAAATATTACCCATTCTTTGACATTTATCACAGCTAGGCACAAATTTATGGGCATCCTTAAATAATGTAGGCCAATAGAATCCACATTGAAGCACTTTGGCAGCTATCCTAAAAGATCCAAAATGACCCCCACATTCTAGCGCATGATAATGATTCAATATATTATGAATTTCATCCTCATCCTCATTCACACATCTTCTAATCATTTGATTAGAGAAATATTTATATAATTGCGAATCATCCCAAAAATAATATAGCACATCATGCAAAAACCTCTTTTTCTGTTGATAAGTTAAATTATTAGGGAGTATTTTGCATGCCAAATAATTAGCATAATCAGCAAACCAAAGAGATTTAGAAGTAAGAGAATTAGATATCACAAAAAGTTGTTCATTGGGAAAGTATTCATTGATAGTTAGTTGAGCGTCATCATCCTCCAATTGTTTCATTCTCAATAGGTGATCAACAACTGAATTTTCAGCTCCCTTCTTATCCTTAATCTCTAGATTAAATTCCTGTAAAAGAAGAATCCAATGAATTTATCTAGGCTTTGCATCTTTCTTTGCAAGAAGATATCTAATAGTAGTATGATTAGTATAAATAGTAGCTTTTTCTCCCATAAGATATGATCTAAATTTATCAAAAGCAAAAACGATAGCTAAAAGTTTTTTTCTCGGTAGTGGCATAATTGAGTTGCACTTCATTGAGAGTTCTACTCGCATAAGCAATGACATGCAACTTCATATCCTTTCTTTGACCAAGAACTACTCCCACTGCATAATCACTTGTATCACACATAAGCTCAAAAGGTAGATTCCAATCTGGAGCTGCTATTACTAGACAAGATGTCAGTTCCTTTTTAAGTCAATTAAAAGCCTTTAAACATTCTTGATCAAAATGAAAGGGCACATCTTTTGCCAAAAGATTACAAAGAGGTTTAGTAATCTTTGAGGTTTAGTAATCTTTGAGAAGTCTTTAATAAACCTTCTATAAAAACCTGCATGACCTAAAAAGCTTCTCATGCCTTTTATCGATGTGAGAGGTGAAAGTTTATCAATCACCTCAGTTTTTGCCCTATCTATCTCAATACCCTTAGCTGAAATTTTATGCCCAAGCAAAATTCCTTATTGAACCATAAAATTACACCTTTTCCAATTCAAAACAAGGTTAGTTTCTTCTCATCTCTGTAAAACTTGGGAAAGATTAGCTAAGCAATGATCAAACGAAGAACCAAAGATAGAAAAATCATCCATGAATTCTTCAATATATTTTTCAATCATATCAGAAAAGATTGCCATCATACACCTTTGAAAAATTACAAGTGCATTTCATAAACCAAAAGGCATCCTTCTATATACAAAATTACCATATGGACAAGTAAATGTGGTTTTCTCTTGATCTTAAGGTGCAATAGAGATTTGATTATATCTTGAATATCCATCTAGAAACAATAATAAGCATATCCAGGAAATTTTTCAAGCATTTGATCCACAAAAGGAAAAGGAAAGTGATCTTTTCGAGTGGCAGTATTTAGCTTCCTATAATCTATACACATATGCCAACCCGTTACCTTCCTAGTTGGGATTAATTCATTATTTTCATTTTCAATTACAGTTATTCCCTCTTTCTTAGGCACAACTTGCATAAGACTCACCCATTTTCTATTAGATATTGGATATATAATTCTAGCATCAAGTAATTTAATCAAATAATTTGATGATTTCACCTTTCACTATCTCTTTCATATTAGGATTTAATATACATTGATGCTCTATATTAGGAGTGTGATTCTCTTCCATTAAAATCTTATGCACGTATAAAGAATGACTAATGCCTTTAATGTCTGCTATGTCCAACCTATAACTCTAATATGCTTCCTTAAAACATACAAGAGTTTATCTTCCTCTTCCTTGTTTAAATATGCAGAAATAATAACTGGTAAGGTAGAGTTTTCCCCTAAAAATGCATACCTTAGATGTACAAGTAATTGTTTTAGTTTAAGATTTAGGGGGCTTTCAATGGAAGGTAAAGCTGGTTTAGAACATTTTTCTAAAATTTCAAAGGATGTGTCCCTAATGTAATTACTTTTTAAACATGTAATGCAATTATCCACTTCATTCAAGTCATTTAAAGGTTTAAGCTCATGTGCAACAATTTCATCAACACAATGGTCAATCACATCAAGTTTATAACAAGATTCATATTCCATAAAATACTTTATAGAACTTAAGACATCAAAAGTTACCTCTTCTTGACCTATACATAAGGTCAATTTACCTCCCTCTACTTCAATAATTGTAGCAAGGAATGGTCTTCCAAATATTAGAGGTCCTTCTTCATCTTCTTCCATATCAAGCACAATAAGATATACTGTTAGCAATACATCTTCAATGACTCCTTGTGGATAGGTAATAGATTTGCTAGTCAATTGTAATGAAGTTGTTGTGGAATTCATTTTTTTTTTCATATCAAGCTTCCTGTAAATAGATAAAGGCATTAAATTATTGCTAGCACTAAGATCACAAAGAACCTTGCCAAATTCGAGGTCTCTAATCTTGCATGGTATAGTAAATTTTATAGGATCTTTCACTTTCTGAGGTAGCTTCTTTTGGATAATTGCACTACATTCTTCAGTTAGCATCACTATTCCATAATCCTCCATCTTCCTCTTGTTAGAAATAATTTCCCTCAAGTTCTTGGCATATTTGGGAATTTGAGCTATAGCTTATACAAAAGGAATGTTAATATGAAGTTTCTTAAACACATCAAGAAATTTAAGGAAATTGTTCTCATCAATAGCTTTATAAAGATGTTGAGGAAAATGAATATTAGGCTGATATGGCTTCAGTTCTTCTATCTCCTTATTTTAGGACTGCTCCTCTTCAATCTCTTCTTTAATGGACTACTTCTTAGTTGGATTCTTGGGTAATGGTTCCTCTAATTACTTTCCAATCCTCAATGTGATTGTCTTTACTTGCTCCTTAGGATTAACAATAGTATTGCTAGGCAATATTCCTTGGGCTCTATCATTTACCATGTTTGCCAATTGGCCAATTTGAGTCTCCAAATTTTTTTACAGAAGCTTATTGATTTTGAAGTGTATTCTATATCATTTGTATGAAAGCTGGCTTAATTTTAAAGTTATTAGCTTCAACATTCAGTCTAGTAATCCTTGAAATTGCTCCATCAAAAGTGGGCATAGCATAATCTCGCAATGATTTATTTTCATCAGCCATGTTATCTTCCTCAATCAAAGCTTCAAAATCTAACTAAAAATTTTCTTGTTCTTCTTCCAACTACAATCACCTTTGTGCTCTCTCTATTGCAATTCTTTCCTTTCGCCGCTTGTTTAGATTTCTACAAGTTCTTTCAATCTCTAGATTAAATGGCAATAGCTCTTGATCATTTGATCTTCACATAAACTTGTATAAGTTTCAACAGTACCTAAAAAATAAAAATAAAAATAAACGCTTAAATGAGTGTTCAAGTTAATTGATATTAATATTAATAAATTCATTCTCCGACAACAACACCAAAAAATTGATATGAAAAATTTACAAGTGAACAAAATTATATTCAAGTAATACAGTTATAAAATAAGATATCGTTTCCATAGAGAATGTTTACTAATTACCAACCAGAATCAACTTAATCACAATTTAGGAAATTAAATAGTGAATGTAATTAAGAAGAAAAATAATTCTAAATCTAAATTAATTAACATCAATTTAATTTAAGAAAAATAACAATCAAACTAACAACATAGAATATTGAATTCATGCGATAATCGAATGATAATTTCTTGCATATGTTAATCCAATTTTAATTATTCATATTATGGACAAATGATTCTTAAATAAATACTATTGTCTCTCAAGACATAATAACATATTAATTATAAATCATTAACCTATTTCTCAATAGACTTAATAACGTATAATCAATTCATTAAGAGCTAATCATCCATTTATTTCCACACAAGTCAAATTGAATACTCTCATACCAATTATTTTCTAGTGATTCTATTACCTAATTTCGATCAATAAATATTCCTTAGACTTATTCACTAGTCTAAAATCATGCAATTGGTGGCCAAGTGATAAGCGCAAATTGACCATATATTTTCTATCATATTTAGTAGGTAATTGACTCTATTCTAAGCTTATTTATGTGCTTTTATTTTATAATTCTTAAATTTAGCTTAGTTTAAATTAATTTCTTGAAAGTGTGCCTAAATTGGAATTTTTAGGCAAAATTGGATCTTCAAAGATTCAAGTATAATTTTGGTAGTTTTAAAATGCAAACTTGGAAAAGTGGTCTTCATGAAGTTGATAAAGGACATCTCAAGCTTTTCAGAGAGTCCTAGTTTGTTAAATTCTGAGTTATTTTGGGCTTCCAACTTTAAAGTCAAAGTTGGGCTTAAATTTCAGAAGCAAAAGTCCAGTCCGAGCAACTAATAGTAATTGGGCCATAACTTAGGCATCTGCAGTTCGAATAAGATTATTCAAAAGCCTAAAAATATCTACTCTTTTGGGGATACAATTTTTTAGAAGGTGTAAATGGGAGATAAGGATGATATCTGATGGAAAATTGAGTTTGAATTTTAAATTTAAATGCTGGGCAGAAGTTGAGTAGGAGTAGGAGTCTAGTTTGAAGTAGTGGAGAGAGACAACTTGAAGAGGGACATGAACAGTAAGCAGGAAGCATCGAGAGGCAATTTTTCTACTATACTTTTTCATCTTTCAAGGGGAGATTAGTTTTCCACCATTGGAGATCAAAAGGAGGAAGAAATTTGGGCTTGAGGAACACTTCATCATCTCAACTAAACTATTCATCCATCTAGATTGAACTCTCTATTTTAGTTTATGTTTTATTTCAAGTCATTGTTCTGTTATTGTTTTTGAATATTAGAATTATGGATTCAATATTTATATTCTTAATTACTATGTTCTTTATGTTTAAATTAGCCATGAGCAACTAATTCTTTTAGTGTGATTAGGTGGATTTAGGATTGTGAATAATGATTTTTACTTAATTCGATCACTATTTATTTCTTGAGATTAAAGTTTTGTTGATTTCATTCTTAATGCTTATGATTGATTGGTCACTGATTGCATGTTCTATTGAAATTATATTTTGAGTGAAAGCTAGGTATGATTTTAGATTTAGAAATCAATAACTTAAGAAAATTCTATTTAGAGATAAAAGAATAATCTTAAGACAAATTTAGTTCCTTTGAGCCTTATAGTTATTTTACTTTCTTGTTCATGAAAATAGAATTAATAAATTACTTCAACCATTATTTTCTTGCTTGAAAAAGAGAAAAATTAACACTTAAGAAACTGGTAACTTTGATTCAAGAAAATTTTTAATTAGTTTGATAAGATATTTTTACCTATTTGAAATAATTCTAATGAAACCTAATCCTACTATTTATCTCAAATATTTGAATTTAATTATTTGAATTTGAATTTGAAGTTTGAATTAATAGATATTTATGTTAGTTTAATTTCATTTTGAATTCGAATTTCATTTTGAATTTACAATTAAGGATTAAGTATTTTATTTTCAGATAATATAAAATAATTAATTATTTTTTGAATAATAGTTGATTTGAATTTTAGTCAATCAAATTATTCATTTTCTATGGGATCGATTTTTACTTACACTCTATTACTTGTTACGAATCGTGCACTTGCGATTTAAAAATTGATACTATAAAATTGACCAACAAGTTTTTGGTGCTGTTGCTGGAGAAGAAAAAATTAATTTGATAACAGTAAGTTCAAAGAAATTATTAATTTAAAATTTATTTTAATTGTTTACTTTTGTTTCTCTGTAGGAATTATATGCGCAGTGATCGGTAAGCTGTTTTAGAATATTTTAATCCTGAAATCGAAAAGCAGTGTAGAGAAAATAATAGAGCAAGTAGAGAGAGACTTTACTTAGAAAGAGAAGTAAGGGAATAAGTTCGTGCATAGGAGTCTCTAGAAACAGACAATAGAATTGAGCTAGAAGAAGCTAGTGACGAAGAAGTTAACATGGCGGACCCACAAGATCAAATTCAACCAAGAAATCTAACTCTAAGAGAACATGTCATGCCTAGTGCTCAGATTGGATCAAGCATCACTCGACCTGCAGTGATGTTAATAATTTTGAACTTAAACCAACTCTCATCAACATGGCTCAACAACAACTTTTCTATGGCTTGAACTAGGAATATGCTATTGCTCAGTTGGAAAATTTGTGACACAATCAAGATGAATGGAGTCAATGATGATGCAATTAGGCTACATCTTTTTCCTTTCTCATTAAAGGACAAGGCAAAAGCTTGGTTGCAACGATAAGTTGTTGGAACTTTCACCACATGGGATGATCTGTCCAAAGGATTTTTGGCAAAATATTTCCCTCCTGATAAGACTACAAAATTCAAAAATGACATAAATCAGTTTTGTGCAGTTTGATGGAGAGTCACTTTATGAAGCATGAGAGAGATTTAAAGACCTTCAATAAAAGTGCCCTCACCACGGGATTCTAGAATGGTTGATTGTGCAAACATTTTATAATGGAATAATAGGCCATTGAGAAGTACAATAGATGCAGCTACTGAAGGTGCTCTAATGAACAAAAATACAGCTGAAGCTTTAGAACTACTTAAATCCTTGGCAGCAAACAATTACCATTGATTTAGTGAGAGGTCTTTACCCAAGAAGGTAGTCGGTGTACATGAAGTAGATGGGATTTCATTACTTTCAGCTAAGGTTGATGCCTTAACTACGAAGTTGGAACATGTTAATCTTTCCATTGTAGGTTGTGAAGTGTGTGGTGGAAATCACCAATCTTTTCAATGCCCAGCTTAAGATCAAGTAAATTTTGCGAGGAATCAAAATAGAGCTCAACCAATGCCTTATGGAAACACATACAATCCTGGTTGGAAAAACCATCCTAATTTATCTTGGGGTGAAAATCAAGGTAATCAATGTAGTTAAGGGAACCAATTCAACTTAAGAGGAATGTACCAACCACCATTTCCAAATCGTGGACAAGGTCAAGCTAATTACCATGATAACAAGATGGGATATGAGGTAGCTTTGGAAAAATTTATTACTATTTCTAGTGAAAGCTTTGACAAATTAGATAAGCAACATGATCGATTGGAAAGTAGGATGGATCAAATTGCTAGTCAAACTAGGAACCTTGAAGTGAAAATTGGGCAAATAGCTAGTTCTTCTAATTCAAAAAGTCAAGAAGCTCTTCCTAGTAAAATAAAAATAAATCCCAAGGAATATTGTAAAAGCAATTACACTTAGAAGTGGGAAGGAGTTGCGAGAGATAGTACCAAAGAAAGTTGAATCAGAAAGAGAAAGTAAAGAAATTCAAGAAGATGAGCAACATAAAGAGAATGAGACTGAAAAGGAGAAAAGTGAGACACTCCCACAAAAAATAGAAGTGAAGCCCTATGTATCACTTGTACCATTTTCTCAAATTCTTTAAAAGCAAAAAGTGGAGAAACAATATAAAAAATTTCTTGAAGTGTTTAATTCTTGCTCAGATGCCTTCATATGTCAAATTTTTGAACGAGATTCTTTCTAACAAGAGATCCATTGAAGAAAATGCAAGAGTTTCCCTAATTGAAGAATGCAATGTTGTGATATTAAAAAAACTTCCATCCAAATTAAAAGACCCAAGGAGTTTTTCTATACCTTGCACTATTGGTGAATTTGACTTTAGTAAAGCTTTATGTGATTTAGGTGCAAGTGTAATTCTAATGCAAAATTCTATTTACAGGAAGCTCGAATTCACAGATTTAAAGCCTACAAGGATGACACTTCAATTGGCAGATCGTTCTATAAAATTCCCTTTGGAAATTATTGAGAATGTGTTGGTTAAAATTGATAAATTTTATATTCCTGTTGATTTTGTTATTCTTGAAATGGAAGAGGATATTGAAATTCCTCTATTTTTTGGAAGACCATTTTTAGCTACTGTATGGGCTATAATAGATGTTAAGGGAGGTAAGTTAACTTTTCAAGTGGGTGAAGAGAAAGTAGAGTTCAATCTTAATGAGTCCATGAAAGAACCAAGATTTATGGATAATTATTTTAGAGTTGATGTTATTGATGAGTTAGTTCAAGAAGCTTATGAAAAAGAGTTTAGAGAAGATCCTTTAGAGTCTTGTTTAACTTATAATGCAACTCAAAAAGATGACAATTAAGAGATTGCAGCTTGTGCTTATACTTTGCAGATGACACCACCCATAGTTTTTAGGGGATTTGAAGAAATAGAGAAATCTACACCTTTACTAACCCTTTCGATTGAGAGACCACCTATTCTTGAGATGAAACCATTGCCTTCTCATTTGAAATATGTCTTTTTAGGACCCAATGAAAGCCTTCCAATAATTATAAATGCTCAATTATCTGAGGACCAATTAGAACAAACATTTGATGTAATTAGGCAATTTAAGAGGGCTATATGTTGGACTTTTTCAGATATCAAGGGTATTAGTCCATCTTTGTGTATGTATAGGATTTTGATGAAGGATGATTGTAAACCGGTTGTGGATGCACAAAGAAGAATGAACCCTAATATGAAGGAGGTTGTTAATAATGAAATTACTAAGCTATTAGATGCATGGATTATTTACCCAATTTCGGATAGTCCTTGTGTAAGCCTGATACATGTGGTACCAAAAAAAGCGGAGATGATAGTTGTTAAAAATGAAAGAGATGAGTTGATTCCATCTAGGACAATTATGGGTTGGCGATTGTGTATAGATTATAGAAAACTAAACAAGGCCACTCGTAAGGATCACTTTCCATTACCTTTATTTGATTAAATGTTGGAGCAGTTAGCTGGTAATTAATTTTTCTGTTTGTTAGATGGATACTCAGGGTATTTTCAGATACCTATAGCTCCAGAAGATCAAGATAAGACAACATTTACTTGTCCTGTAATATCCCTATGCTTGCCCTAGAAGTTTTGTATGTTGTTGTTGTTGTTGTTGTTGTTGTTGTTGTTATATTGGATTGAATATATGTGTTATTGCAAGAGAAAAGAAATTGGGAAAGAAAATAGGGTTTAGAGAGAATGGTATATGTTGTGTATATGATGATATATATAACATATAAATTGGTCAAATGAAGAGTCAAGGTGATGGTTAAGTGGAAGAAGATATTTTTGGTTGTTATTGAAATTACTATAAAGGGTTTATATGAGACAAAAAGTTAGTTATATGGTTAAAGGTGTTTTGGTAATTTTCCTTATAGGAATTGCATGGTGGAGAATAAAAGAAGAAGAAGTGGTTGATTTGAGTTTATTTTCTTGTCTTTTCTCATGTGTGTGTGCCGGCCATTGAAGAAGAGAAAGAACTAGAGAGGGCTTCAAGTTCTAAACTCATTTTGAAAGGAGATTCAAGGAATTAAGTGGAAGATTTGTGAAATTCATCAACTTTGGTAAGTCCTTTCTCTTGATTTTCTTTTGTTCTTTTGAAGTGGAGTTGGAAATGAATTTTTGGTTTGTTGAGATGGTGATTAAATGTGTTTGTAATGAGTTGTTAAAAGTTGTTTTTGATTTTAAGTGAAGAGGTTTAAGAGGTGTTGTTGTTGGAAGTGTTGGAGTTGAATTGTTTTAGGATTTTGAAGTGTTACATGATGTTTTACTTAAGTTTGTTTCATTATTTTCATAGATCTTTTTGCTATTTGAGTTTGTTGGAGTTTTAGGCCTTGGAATGGAGAAGTTGGCCGAAGGCAGTGGCCTTATGGATGCCACGCCCGTGGCCTTGGTTGGCCATGGCCGTGGCCAATGTGAACCATGGCCGTGGAGGAGGGAAGCAAGGGTGGCAGAACCACTCCTTAAGCCACGCCCGTGGGGGTTGTGGTGACCACGACCGTGGCCTATAATGAATGATGTTGAAGTGTAATTTTGTGATTTAAGGTTTAAGATGAAGTTATTATATGATTAAATGGCATTGGAATTGATGGATTGTATTATGTTTGGATTAGGGTTTGAAAGAAGGTATTTTGCCCTAAGTTTGGGAAGTGAAGAATCTTGGATATAGGAAAGTGTTTAGAGTTGGGTGATTTGTTATTGAGGTAAGTACAAATCTTGCACTAATACATTATTGCATATAATTCATATGATGTGATGATAATGATAATTAAGTAATAAATGAATTGTGTGGGTTAGGGTTTTAATTCTTTGTTCTTCTTGCATTGCTTTGGGTTCTCCAAAGGTAGGTTGGTCCTTAAATCTAACCCTAAACACTTTAAACACACTTGAATCAATGAATGATATAATCAAATGCATGTGTAAGGTCCTAAAACTATGAATCATATCAATTGTTCTTTGCCCTAATCGCATTGTTGAGATTGAACAATGTTATGTTATGCATTGTGAATGGTAATGTGTTTCATGAGTAATATACATTGAAATTGAAATGTATATCAAAGATGCAATGATAATTCAAATAAGACATGATATGAGACAATGCCATTGTGATTGGCTATGTTGATGATATTGAAAGAAAGAAGGCATGTTTGCCTAAATGTGATGAGAATTTGAGAATGGAAATGGTAACTATATAATAAATGAATTGTTTGTTTAATATGTTATTCAGTTTCAGAGTTCTGGATTTGGGTGGCATGCCTAAGAAATGATGAAAGGTAACAGTCTTGCCGGGTTGAGGATCTCCTCATATGTGTTGAGTTGATGGTCCAAGAGACTGGGTCTGTTACACTATGAGAATTGTGAATATGAGATATATGATTTGTAACAGTCTTGCCGGGTTGAGGATCTCCTCATATGTGATGAGTTGATGGTCCAAGAGACTGGGTCTGTTACACTATCCATGGATAGAGATACATGTATATACATTGCCTACGGGCGTGATTATTGTGACTATGAACCAAAGCAGTAACTCTGAACTCTGAATATCGTATTAAATACTTGTTGGGCCCATAGGTGTCAAGGTTATATGAATGTCCTAAATAATGTTATGAGTTAATGAAATGAGATGTTGTCTATTGAGTATGATTGATTAATGTTGAATGTGGAAAGATGTTGAAATGTGGTATGCTCATATGACTATGATTTGTGAAATGCATAATTATGTGGTTAACTTTATATTTATGATGTTGATCTTATCAATAACATATGTGACATTGCATTACATTAAAGTATACCATTAGCATATTTTATCTTACTAAGCCGTTGGCTTAGCGCGATAGTGTTTAATCGCGCAGGTAATAGAGTTGATAGAGTTGAACCCGAGAGTTCATCAAGACCAAGTGAGAGTAGACCTTGAAGAATCCATTTTGGGAGCTTAAAGATCAGAGCAGGCTTGCCAATCATGTATACTTCTTTATATTTTGTAAAAAAATGTTTAATATGTAAATATGTACATATTTTATAACTTCCGCTGTGTAATATTTAAATGTATATATATAACTAATATGTTTTGTTTTATAAGTAAATGATCTACTTTTCTATAATGTATAATGATAAGGGTATTGTATCAATTTTAAAGTGTTTTGAATGTTAAGAAAACCGTAACATCCCTATGTTTAGTGCACTTATGCTACATTGTTGTGGTTGTAGTGTGTGTGCATTGGATATGGGGGTGTTACATGTCCATTTGGTACTTTTGCTTATAGAAGGATGCCCTTTGGTTTGTGCAATGCGCTGCTACGTTTCAACGTTGCATGATGGCAATCTTTAGTGATTTTGTAGAAAAATTTATGAAAATTTTTATGGATAATTTTACTATTTATGGTACTTCTTTTGAAATTCGTCTTCATAATTTAGGTAATATGCTTTAGAGGTGCGAAGAAATACATTTAGTGCTTAACTGGGAGAATGTCATTTTATAGTTGAAGAAGGGATAATCGTTAAGGATAAAGTCTCACAAGCGGGGATTGAGGGAGCAAGCAAAAGTTGAAGTGATTGAGAAGTTACCTCCACCTACAAACGTCAAAGGAATCAGGAGTTTTCTTGGACATGATGGATTTTATCGACGTTTTATTAAAGATTTTTCTCAAATTTCAAAACCTTTATGTGATTTATTAACTAAAGATGTTGATTTTTATTTTCTAATGATTGCTTATTTGCTTTAAATAGGTTGAAGAAAGCATTAACCACGACTCTAGTTATTGCATCTCTTGATTGGGCCTTACCTTTTGAGATCATGTGTGATGCTAGTGAGTTTGAATAGGAGTTGTTCTTTGCCAAAGGAAAAAAGGTGTTATGCTATTTTCTATGCTAGCAGGTTGCTTGATGATGCTCAAGTCAACTATACTACTACGGAGAAAGAGATGCTAGCAATGGTTTATTCTTTAAATAAGTTTCAATCTTACATTATTGGGTAAAAAATAATTATGTACACAGACCACGCCACAATTAGGTATCTTATGACTAAGAAAGAGGCAAAGCAATGTTTGATTCGTTGGATATTGTTAATTCAAGAGTCCAATGTGGATATTAAAGACCAGAAAGGGCTAGAAAATGTTATTGTAAACCATCTTTATATACTAGAATTGGGGATATTGGCCATGGAGGAGATCCCAATCAATGAAACTTTTTCAGATGAGCAACTTTTTTCATTAAAAGAGAATTTTCCTTGGTATGCAGATATTGTTAATTATCTGGTAAGTAAAATTGTGCCTTTAGATTTTAATGCTAACTAAAAGAAGAAATTTTTCTCTGAAGTGAAGCATTATATGTGCGAGAATCCTTTATTGTTCAAACATTGTAGTGATAATTTAATCCGTAGATGTGTTCCAGAAGAAGAGTTCCAATTCATATTCGAGTTTTATCATTCTAGAGAGTGTGGAGGACATGCTAGTTCTTCCAAAACCATAGCTAAGGTATGGCAATCAGGATTCTTTTGACCCACAATATATCATGATGCACACAATTTTGTTGAGAGATATGATCATTGCCAAAGGGTAAGAAATATCTTAAGAAGAGATGATATGCCTTTAAACTCTATTTTAGAAGTTGAATTATTTGATGTATGGGGAATTGACTTTATAGTGTCATTTTCTTCTTCTTTGAGCAACCAATATATTCCTATGGTTGTTGATTATGTCTCAAAATGGGTAAAAGCAATTGCTAGTCCAACTAATGATGCTAAGGTAGTGATCCATTTTTTTAAGAAATTCATTTTCTTTAGGTTTGGTGTACCAAGGGCTATTATTAGTAATGGAGGTTCACACTTTCGCAATAAAGCTTTTGAAACTCTTCTTAGAAAGTATGGAGTTCATCATAAGATAGCTACACCTTATCATCCACAAATGAGTGGTCAGATAGAAATCTCTAATGAAAAAATTAAGTGGATATTAGAGAAGAGTGCTGGGAATTCTAGGAAAGATTGGGCACTAAAATTAGACGATGCTTTATAGGCTTATAGGACTGCTTTTAAGACACCCATTAGTATGTCTCCTTATAGGTTAATTTATGAGAAAGCTTATCATCTTCCAGTAGAGTTAGAACAAAGAGCCTATTGGGCAACTAGGAAATTAAATTTTGATATGAAAACAACAGGTGAAAAGAAGTTACTTTAGTTAAGTCAACTCGAGGAATTGCACCTTAATTCATATGAAAATGCTAAGTTATATAAAGAGCGAACTAAGGTATGGCATGACAAGTGTATCAAAGAGCATAATTTTTATGAAGGCCAATTTGTGTTATTGTTCAATTCTATACTTAAACTTTTTCCTGGAAAACTTAAGTCTATATGGTCAGGACTATTTAAGATAGTTAAAATTCATCCATCAGGAGCGCTGGATATTCAAAATAGCTCAAATTAAAATTTTAAGGTTAATGGACAAAGGTTGAAACCATATATAATTGGTGAACTAATTGATAAGGCTTTAGTTTGTTATTTTAATGTTTGAGCTTCAAAGAAATAGTCAAGCGAAAGACATTAAACAATGCTTTTGGGAGGCAACCCAAATTTCTATTCTTTTATTTTTGATTTAATATTTTTTATTCTTAGAGATTTAAATTTATTTGATTTAGTTAAGTTGAAGTTTAATAGTTGTTATTAATATGGTTTGTTTGTGTTTGCAAGTTGATATTCTAATGTTATGTTCTTTAATTTTACATTTTTATGTTTTGCTTGTTAAGCAAATGGAAAAGGTAGAGAAGATAGGGTAAGAATAGGTAAGTAATGAATTATGTTAATTATATAAAAAAAAATTTTAGAGCCTGTCACGATCGCGCTGGACCGCGCGATTGTGGCAGAGACAAGGGCAGCTTTCTTGACGAGCGGCTGACTAGTGCAAGCTCGTCGCTCTCATGCCAGCCTCTATCAAGATCACGACGGTTGTTGATATCGCGACAGACTCTATTGTTCTTGAAAAAAAAAACTTTTGCTGCCACTGTCGCGATCACGACAATAATAGCGGCAACAACCCGCTTGAGCAGCAGCGCGAACTATTGCAATCGCGATGGGCATATGTTACGAATTTTTTTTTTAAAGCCAATCATCCCCTTCTCTCTCCTCACTATTCTTTTCATCTTCTTCTTCTTCTCTCTCTCTCACTCCCAAACTCTCTCTCTCAAATTCCTAACCTACCTTTTCTCAAATCCACACAAATCTCACTCAAATATTCTAAATTTCTTCCTTAATCCAGCAAATCTTTACCTAATCTACTAAACTCATTCCTTAAATCAATAAAAAAATGGCTTTAAGAACCAAGAGTGTTGTAAGGAATGCTTCTTCAAGGAAGGAAAAAGAGAAGGTTTCAAGCTCTTCAAGGGATGAGGTAGATATATCTTCTCGTTTTGAGGCTCATTTTCTAATTTTTGATCAAGAAGAAGGTAAGAAATATTTCTTTCTATGATTAAGAAATATTACTCCTTATAGATATTTTAGCTATAGTATTTTTGAACATTTGGGTTTAGGTGATAAAATGAAACAATTATTTACTAGATTAGGTTGGGAAAAATTGGTTCAAAAGAGATATGACACATATAAAAAACTCACTCTTGAATTTTTCACAACCTTTAAAATGTCCAAATCTAAGGATAAAAATTTAGAGTGTAGAATGTTTGATGTTAATTATGTAATTGAACATGATATTATATTCAAAACTTTTAGTTTACCTAAGGGTTTGATTCGTTCAATATAAGAAATGCACTTAATGGACTGATTCATAATCATAGTTTACTATTATTGCATAAGTTTATGTGTTATTTTGTATTTGGAAAAAGGGAAAGTAATAAAGTATCAGTACAAGAATTATTTATGTTGTATTGTGCTTATAAGAATAAAAAAAAAATCTACAACATATCATATTTTTCAAAGCTTAATATTTATTGCTCAACATCCTAAGAGTGCTATTGTATTAGGACATATTGTTACTAGATTAGCAGTTTATTTTAATATTTTAGATCCTAGCAATACTTCGTAAAGAAAGAAAAAAAATTAAAAAATATAAATAAATTATTATTATTATTAGGTTTTATTTAAATGTTAGTTAGATTTCTTAGTCTATCTAGAATTAAGATATTATCTTTTATTTTAAATTTAATTCCTTATCCTTAATAGAATAAGAGTTTGATTTTAATTAGTAAACTTTATAATAAGAGTTTAATTAAAATTTCTTTAGTTGAATGGTCTTAGGATTAGTCTTTATTTCTCTTCTATATAAGGTTAAGTTTTTATCACCTTAATTCATAATTAGCATAACTTTAGAAGAGAGAAAGATGAACAATAAAGAGACATCATTTACTTAGGGTTGGAATGGAGATAACATATGGAATCCTAAAAAACCTTTTGTCAATCCACCTGTAGAAATACCTGAGCAACTTGCTGCTTTCTATGCTTTTAGGCATGCTTATCCTAATCCTTATTAATGCACTTTGATCTTGATGAGATAGTGGAGAGAGAATAATTAGAGAAAGCATATGAGAAAGTTGGAACCTAACTTCACTTGTTAGCTTTAGATAATACCTCAAGTGAAGATGATGAACCTAAGTCATTACCAACAAAGAGGAAGAGAGGTAGACCATCTAAATTGGAGAAAAAGAAAAGAGGAAGATGTCCAAAGATCCCTAAAAAATTTCAGTTCAATGAAGTAACCATTAAGAAAGAAGAGGGAGATGCTTAGAAGTCTATAAATAACTCTTATTATTGTTAGTTTGATTTAAATAATATTTCTTTTTAGATTATGTTTTGTTTTATTTCTTACTTAATTTTATGTCTTTTTATTTTTAATTGTAGTAGACTTTAAATTTCAGATTTCAAATAAATAATAGAATTTGTTCTACTCCTACTTTACAAGCTATTTGGTTTGTGATCTCTACTTAATCTTTATTTGTTATTAAGAAAATTAATTATTGTTATTTTAGATTTCAACTTGATAATTGAATTCTTTTATCTAGATTGAAATAATTTTTGATTATTCTTAATTTAATACATAGA
The DNA here is from genome assembly GCA_947685225.1 of Garcia nutans. Taxonomy (NCBI): domain Eukaryota; kingdom Viridiplantae; phylum Streptophyta; class Magnoliopsida; order Malpighiales; family Euphorbiaceae; genus Garcia; species Garcia nutans. Next base: position 72,729,198 of record CANTUV010000031.1, on the reverse strand, counting down.
ATGGATATGGTTGTGATCTTGAGAAATTTTATAAATTAAGAGCACTTATTTTAAAAGAATATTTAAAATTATTTTTTATCATAGTAATTTAAGTTCATTGTAATGTAATAGATTCTTGAGTTAGCATGTATCACTAAGATAATAAATTGCTTAATTTTGTGAGGATCTGATGTGAGAATTATACACAATTAATATAGTTATTATATAAAATATTTTTGCGAGATGGAGCATAAGACGCACTCGTATTGATAATTAAGGTGAAATGGAGCATAAAATGCATCCACCATATATATATATATATAAAGAAAGAAAAAAAATAACAATAATAATAGAATGGAGCATAAAATGCACCCATTAAATATATAATAATATTGGTAAATGCATAGTTCTTATTGATTCTCAATTGTTGTGTATAATTGGCTACTTAGTGATGCTTGCTATATTCTTAGATTAATAAAGTTATAATGAATTTTTTATGACTATGGTTTGACATAACAGTTTTTGTTAATCAGCTAATGTATAAGTGTGTTTAGTTTGTGAAGTTGCTTAAGATTATGATTTTTTAAGTTTAATATTTTAAGTTAAGAATAAATGATTATTATTTTTCTTTGGTTGATTGTATTTGATTGATTGTTGGAATTTGTATTTAATGATGTTAATTTGCTTGAGGACAAGTAAAAGTTCAAGTGTGGGAGAATTTGATAAGTGCAAATTGAACTTATATTTTCTATCATATTTAGTATGTAATTGACTTGAATTAATCTATTCTAGGCTTATTTATATGATTTTATTTCATTATTCTTAAATTTATCTTAGTTTAAATTAATTTCTTGAAAGTGTGTCTAAACTGAAATTTTTAGGTAAAATTGGATCTTTAGAGTTTCAAGTACAATTTTGGTAGTTCTAAAATGCAACATTGGAAAAGTGGTCTTCATAAAGTTGATAGATAACATCTTAAGATTTTTAGAGAGTCCTAGTTCGTTAAATTTTGAGTTCGTTTGTGCTTCCAACTTAAAAGTCAAAGTTGGGCTTAAATTTCAGAAGCAGAAATCTAGTCCGAGCCACTGATAGTAATTGGGTCATAACTTTGGCATCTGAAGTTCGAATAAGATAATTCAAAAGCCTAAAATTATCTAATCTTCTGGAACTACAATTGTTTAGAAGGAGTCAATGGGAGATAAGGATTTTATCTGATGTAAAATTGAGTTTTAATTTTGAATTCAAATGCTGGGCAGAAGCTGAGTAGGAGTAGGAGTCTAGTTTGATGTAGTGGAGAGAGACAACTTGAAGGGGGATGTGAACAATAAAGTGGGGAGCATCGAGAGGCAATTTTTCTACCAAATCTTTTCATCTTTATAGGGGAGATTAGTTTTCCACCATTAGAGATCAAAAGGAAGAAGAAAATTGGGCTTGAGGAGAACTTCATCATCTTAACTAGAGTATTCATCCATCTAGTTTTAACTCTCTATTTTGGTTTATTTTTTTATTTCAAGCCTTTGTTATGTTATTGTTTTTGAATATTGAAATTATGGATTTAATGTTTATCTTCTTTATGTTTAAATTAGCCATGAGCAACTAATTTCTTTAGTGGGATTAGTTGGATTTAGGATTATGAATAATGGGTATTACTTAATTCGATCACTATTTATTTCTTGAGATTTAAATTTTTATTAATTTTGTTCTTAATACTTGTGATTGACTGGCCACTGATTGCATATTCGATTTAAATCATATGTTGAGTAAAAGCTAGATATGATTTTAGATTTAAAAATCAACAACTTAAGAAAATTCTATTTAGAGATAAAAGAATAATCTTAAGAACAATGTAGTTCTTTTGAGCCTTATAGATTGTTTTAATTTCCTGTTCATAAAAATAGAATTAATAAATTACTTCAACCATTAATTTTTCTGCTTGAAAAAGAGGAAAATTAACACTTAAGGAACTAGTAACTTTGATTCAAGAAAATTTTAAATTAGTTTGAAAAGATGTTGTTACCCATTTGAAATAATTCTAATGAAACTTAATCCTACTGTTTATCTCAAATATTTGAATTTAAATATTTGAATTTGAATTTGTAGTTTGAATTAATAGATATTTATGTTAGTTTAATATCATTTTGAATTTGAATTTCATTTTGAATTTACAATTATGAATTAAGTATTTAATTTTTTGATAATATATAACTAATTAATTATTTTTTGAATGATAGTTGATTTGAATTTTAGTTAATCAAATTATTTCCTCCCTGTGGGATCGACTTTTACTTATACTCTATTACTTATTATGAACTGTGCACTTGCGGTTTAAAAATTGACCAACACCAAGCAATTTTAAGCATTAGGCTCAATAATAGAATTAACATGAATAAAGAAAAATAGATTACAACCTTATAAAAAATAATTAATCACACTTCTTCAATCTTCTAGATAACGACTTTAGCTACTCATCCTAATAGGAAAACACATCATATCAATTAAAGTAAATATGGTAAACACAAATTAAAATTAAAAATAGAATTAATTAAAGGAAGTGAAGAAAAACTCTTTTAATTAAACTATAGATCAATTCTAATCTCTTGGTCTATCTCTCTACAATCTCCTCTCTAGAATTTTTCTTTGTAACAATAAAACCCTAAAAATATTATTGTCAGAATTCTTCCCCACATTCTAAGACTGATCTCCCTTAAATAACAAATTACCAAGTGTTTAGCAATATCAAACTACCTAAAAACAGACTCCTAATTGCATTCCACTTCTATAGAATTCGAGTTGTATTTTGCAAGACAATTTATTTTCAAATAACTATATTATCTCAATCTGACTTCTTCATCAAAGTTGTAGCTCTTAAAGTGCAGATAACTTTAAGCTTTTGAATAACTTCAATTAGACTTCATAAGCCTAAGATATGACTCAATTACTCTCAATAGTTTGGACATTAATTCAACTTCAGCATCTCAGGTCTAATTTTGGTTTACTATTCGGAGGTCTAAACGATCTTGAATTTTAATGAACTAGACTCTCTGAAAAGCTTGAAATATCCTCTAAAAACTTCATAGAGTCAACATTTCCAATCTCAAACTCTCTAATCACAGAGAATCTTCATGAAGCTTTAAAGGTCTATTATGCATAAAATTTCTGCTTGCAAAAATCCTATAAAAATAATGAAATTAGAACACATAAATAAGATTAGAATAATTAAATTCAACTCAATTTTATGCAAAAACTGATAGAAAAATATTTTTTTAATATGCACTTATCAGCAGCAAAATAAAATCATTCAATTAAAATATAGCTCACATGGTAGTATATTAGAAATTTCAATTAAAACACACTTCTTAACTCTGAGGTCAAGTTTAATTCGATTTTAGAATATGGACATAATTACCAAACCAAACCAATTGCAAATGTAATTTATATTACTTTTGTTAGAAAAATCTTGTGTTTTTATAACGTGCAAAATAATGGATTAATCTGTGAACAAAAAATTTAAAGAGAGGAATAAGAGAAATAATCACACAAGACATAAAGATTTATGTGGTTCGGTAATTTACCTACGTCCACATGAGGCTTTCACTTTGTTTCTTAGAGAGAGAATACAAATTGTTTTTCTTTTTTCTCATAATAAATTTTTTACCATATATGGTGCTTTATGTATAGTGTTTATCTTACCCTAGATATACAAGAAAATCTTTTTACTACCCATTCTCTAAAATAAAACTTATAATTCTCCTCTTTATTAGAACTCCTAATACAAAAACGATTTTGATTTTGAGTCATTATTTAATAAGTTTTATATCATATATATAGAATGTGAAAAGGTGATTTTTTTTTGTTTACCTAGCTACAGAGGTAATTGATTTATCACATGGTATGCACATCCAATAGCTTTAACCAGCTATAACTTGGTATTTTTTTGGGATAATTACCAAAATATGGGAGAAATCTCTTAAAATTACAAATATATGGAATTTTTCTCAAATATTACCAAAATATACGAGTCAAATTGCCAAATTGAAAGTGTGACTTTTAGTTTGGTTATTTAATTTTTTTTAATATTTTAAACTCATGAAGTCGAAACTTTGAGTTTCGGTTCTAATGAAATTGAAATTCAAAGTTTTGGACAAATAATTTAATACTGTAATTTGCACCAAACCGCAAGTATGAGTTGCAGTTTGGTTCATTTTATTTTATTTTTTTAAATATTGAATCAAACTGCAACTCTGAGTTGCGGTTTGGTACATTTTATTTTATTTTTTTAAATATTGAACCAAACCGCAACTCTGAGTTGCGGTTTGGTTCCTTAAAAAAATAATAAAATGAACCAAACCGCAAGTCTGACTTACGATTTGGTTCAATATTTATAGAAAAATAAAATGCAGCAGAGGAGAATATATTCTCTTCTGCTGGCTTCTGCTAGCTGAGGCAGTAGGCACTGCCTCAACCAACAGTCCTCGGTGTTAAATTTTTTTTACCAACATCATTTCTATTTGCTTTGTCTTTTGGTGGCATGATCTTTATTCTTGTCTACTGCACTGCTGGTATTTTTGGTTAGTTACTCTTCCTTACTCTTTTTCTTTCTGTTTGTTTCCTCACAAAATATATACTTTTTTTCATTCATGAGTTTCTTCTAGTTCACAAAACAATAAATTTAGACAGCATATAAAGCACAAAAAAATAAATTTTTTGGAAAGCTGAAATTAATTTTACACTTATGCCACAAAACTTATTAGATAATTCAAAATTAACATATATATTTTTTCATATATATTGATCGATCATGTTCTATTACTAGATAAAAATATATTTGTATCATTAAATTATATTTTAGTGTATTTATTAAATTGTTAACTCAGTATATTAATTTAGAAAAAATATTTTAAGAATTTATTAGCTTGAATTAGTAGTGGTAAATATACACTTGAATTTCATCAATATTTATCTAAAAAATAAGAAAAATAAAATAATTTAAAATAATATTATATTCATCTAGAAATTATGAAATTTCAAATTTGGTTTTAGTGTAAAAATTTTTTTTATTAATAAATCAAAAAATTAGATAATAAAATTGTATAATTTTAAAATATATATAATTAGGGAAAATACTAAATAACGATAGATAATTATAACATGTAATATGAATATAAATATTTTTAAATTGGAATATTTTCATCATTTTTTGAGAATTTGCAGAGGTATTTATGACATTGATTAATTTTTATATTTATTTGTTATGGTTGATATATTATTTGTACATATATAATTTTTTTGTGGTTTATTGCAATTTGGGTATGAGTTTTTCCATTTTTTGATAATTTATTTTTATTTATTTTTAGGTTTTAGGATGTATTTTAAACAATTGTAGTTCCTAATTTGTTAATTGTTTATTTTATTTTAAATTTTTTATTTTACTTATAATTAAATTTTGTTTTTTTCATAAACTTATAATTTTTATTTTAGATTTTAGGAATAATATTAAATTTATCCTTTATTATTATTTTTAATTTTTTTATAAACTTATAAATAATTTTTTAGAGATTAGGCATGAAATTAAAATTATCATGTTAATTTTTTAATTTTTGGCATTAACTTATAAATAATTTTTTTAGGGCATGGAGTTAACTTATAATATTTATTTTTTATTAGAATTAATTTCATTTTGAAGTGGTTATTATAAACTGCAATAAAAATAAAATACATGTCAAATAAAAATAAAGTTACAACTACTTTGCATTTCTTCTGCACTTCATCATCTGCTTCAAGCCTTCAACACTTCGTGTCAAAATTAGAGGAAATAATTGAACATCGTCCTCTATAACTTTCATGTAAGTCAATTCTATTTTTTTTTTTTTTTGCATCTTAAATAGAATCAATTTGATGATATGTGATTCTCTTTCACTGTTTCTTGAGCATGCTCTGTATTTCAACTTCAGCTTCTTTAGTTAATTGTAATAAATTATAGCTATAGTATAGTGGGATTTTGTTAATATATTTTGCTTGTTAATTCTTTGAATTTGGTCTATTTCATGGCATTTTAATAAATTTTTTTTATTATTGAATTAGAGAATGAGCATTTTAAAAAAAACAAGGACATATATGATAATGTATTGAAATTTATTAATGGTTATAGAATTTATTTCAATTAAATATAGTTATCTTTTCAATTTTTTATTATAAATGAATTAAATTTGCATTTATATATAGCCTAATTATTTTTTAATTTTTTCATAAAATTATATATAATTTTTTTAGAGATTAGGCATGAAATGAAAATTATCATGTTAATTTTTTATAGGTAGCTTATTAAGTGGGTAGATTAGGCATGAAATATTATTATTAAAATATTTATAATTATGAATTATGAATTTATTTTTTATAAAAATTTTAATTGCTTTAATTGAAATAAAATTATTATTTTATTTTATTAGTGAAATTCATTAATGGTTATAGGTTACTTTAATTCAAAAGTATTTAAAAAAATTAGAAATTTAATTAATTGATATAACATTATGGCATTTAATTTCTTTATTAATTCATTTGAGTAGAATATTACTTTCTACTATAAATTGTAATTTCCTTATTGTATTATAGGTAGCTTATTAAGTATGTAATTAGCAAGCATTCTTGCAGTATATATAGTGAGAGACAATCTCATTTTTTATCATGTGATTTTATTATATAACATATAGTATTTGTACTTATTATATATTTTAAAAAGAATTGTATATATATTTATAGCTTGTTTTATAATTAAATAATATGTATAGCAATGAGTATTCACTTCACATTCATTGATATGCAAGACCTACCCACTTCATTTTCTTTTATCTTTTTTCTTTCATTTTTTCTCCCAATTAAATGCATTAATCTAAGAATTAAATTTTTACATTTTCATTAAGAGCAAGACGTAAAAGAGTGAAAATCTGAAATTTACATTTTATAATTTATATTTTCAACCAAACCGAAACTATTAGTTTCGGTTTGATCCAAACAGCAACTGTTAATTTTGTTTTGGTTCAAACTAAAACTAATAGTTTCGGTATCATCCAAACTGCAACCGTTAGTTTCGATTTGATTCAAATCGAAACTAATAGTTTTGGTTTGGAAGAATAATTAAGTTGAGCATTGTTAATTAAACAACAATTATATGTTTCGATTTGGAACTAATCGAAACTTATTATTTTAGTTTGATCTGATCCAAAAATTATAATTTCGTTTTGGTTTTTAGCCTTAACTCCTGTTTTGGTTTTTCAAAGCCTAAAAATACATATAAATTTTTTGTATATTATATTTATAGGTAATTAATTTGTTATTTGAATAATTTTGTAGTTAAAAATGTCAGGTCATATTTTTTTAACCAAAATTTTTTAAAAACATATATATGTGAACATATATAATAAAATTAAGTAATATTTAAATAAGTCAATTTTTTTCTAAATAATATATCATGCTACGATAGATGCACATGTTATTTTAAAGGCACCCCATCTTTATCACTATTTACTTTAGTTCGCGTCTGGGTAAAATTTCATATCCTGAAATATAATTGAAACAAATAATAAAAAATTTTAAATTATATGTTATTTTAAAATTTTAACTTAATTTTATCAAAAAATTAATTTTATTATAAAAATAAAAATATGTATTTTTAAATTTTGGGCAGAGATCAAAATTTATTAACTGGAGAGTAGAAGAAAATAACCCTTTTCTTTTTTTAGGGGTTAATTTAATTGAAAAGTAATTTAAAAAGAATTTGATATTAAATTATGAAAGATATTTCAAATTACTAGATCGTAAGAAAACAAAATAAATTGTAAAATTTATTTTAATATTTCAAACCAAAGTTTATCTTTAATGTAATGAAAACACATACAACAATTATGCTAACATATTAATGTTTATGCGTCTTCATCAGACATTTCATAGTTTGATGCATATTGATTATTATTAAGTACATTATTTGTCTCGACCTCAGTTAGTTGTCTCCCTATTGATACAGCTTGATCTCTGGATAATTTAGCATGAAATATCTTCTCATGCGAATCAAAATTCGATTATTCTCTATTCTTATTCTTCTCAACGTAGCTTTATATGTAGATATATTTGTACGAGGTATTTGCAATGATCTCCGTCTAATTATTGTAGCACCCAATACTTGTAGATCCATAACTAGTGCATAAGCCTCCTTCATTCGAAAATGCCATTCACGACGTAGTCCAGCATAATACTCTTTTATGTCATTGTGTCTTTCCAGCACATAATCATCTTGAAAGCGTGGAAGTATCCAAATTCTATCTCTACCTTGCTCCATAAATTCCTAAATACATAAATAAAATAATGTGTTTGCAAATTATATCAATCATAAGAGCAATAAAAGTATACAAAGGTGGATATGGATGCACATTCATTATTAAATAATAAAATTGTAATAAAATTATTGCATATAAAATCTTATTCTAACCAATTTACTTTTGTTCCGTAATGGCAGGTTCTCATGCATAACAAGATTACATACAGCTTGGCCCTCATAATCCATCATTATTGCGGTTAAAAAATAGTCATCGATCTGAGGCCATATGGCATGGCCAAACTGAAAATAAGGCATTCAATTGTAGATGCGGTAGTTCTGTCCTACATACTAATGATATCGATGAGTGATTGGTTTCACTTTTGCTCCATAGTGGATTTTATGGCATAATAAAAATGGAATTCTTCCAAATAGACTGGCATTTTATTATAGCATTGGTCGAGAGATGGAGACCAAAGACACATACATTTCACATGCCAGTAGGCGAGTGCACAATCACTTTATAGGATGTGGCACTGCAAACTGGATTACCAATAGATGGTAATCCCTTTATTGGGCCCATTGACAGCTGATGGGATGCTATTTGTGAGCAACTTCTTGGAGTAGTTCTTCTGGATGATGCAAGAAGAAAGTCTTACCTAAAGTTACTTTGGTTGAAAAATACTTTTGATAACATCCCTGCTGATGCAGATGAATATACTATTGCATGCCATGCTCGTGCACTGATTTTGCGTATTATAGGTGGGGACTTGTTCAGTGATAAAAATACAGGGCGTGTGAATTTAGTATATTTGTCATATCTTGAGGACTTTCAAATGGCTGGACAATACAGTTTAGGGCTGCTACACTTTCATATTTATATAGAGAACTATGTAATGCCACTAATCCATCCGCGACAAAGATTTGTGGCCCTTTGTTTATGTTACAATTGTGGGCATGAGACAGATTTTCATTGATCGCACCACGCATTAAAAATAATCAGATTCATGAAGATGCACCCCTTGGTCAAAGGTGTTTGTCTTTTCATCTCAAAATAAAATACATCTAATTTGATTATGAATATAACTATTATATATCAAATTTTGCAGATGGAGTAAGGATAGAGTAGTAACCAATATTCCAACTCATACAGTTACTCATATCCGTTACTTATTTGATCGCATGAAAGATGATCGAGTATGTTTTATTAATAAAGTATTTATGGTAATATTTTACTCAAATAGTTTTATAACTTAATTTTTTCAAAATTTTATAGATAATTTGGGAGCCTTACAATGCCGATATTTTTCATTTGTTACCTGATTATTATACACAAGCACAACCAATATGGTGAGTTGTTGTTCCACTTATTTGTATTCATATCGTGGAGTGGCACTAGCTCGATAGATTATTAAGACAATTTGGACTTGAACAACCTATCCCTCGCTCTCCTAGTCAAATTGATACTCTTCATGTGACATCATTGCTAATGAACAAGGATTGGCTAACTTACCATGAAAGATGGGTTGGGATATGGAATAATAAAAATGCTCACATCGTATTAGGCACACAAGCAGCTGGTCCATTCCATTATCATTCTAGTATTTAGAATGGTATAAGCGAGTTACTTGACGCTGGATTTCATATACCGGTGGTGTTGTTGGAGGAGTGGTATATATTATCAACCCATTTACCCTTTTCTCATATTATTACTTTTTTACTATGCAACAAAGAAGTATAATAATAATACCAATTTGAATGCCATTATAGGCTGATGGCATTGAGCGATTATCAATAGACGATAATGTTTTCGCAAATGTTACTAGCATTACACGGTCTATGATGTGAGCACTTGATCAAGAGTATTGTTTCATCATAGATCGAGTGCCTAATCCAGCCCCACCAGCATATCAACAATCTAATGATGGTGATAATGTTGATGCAGAAAATGCCATGGATTGTCGTCGACAAAAAGAAGGATATCAGAATGACGTACTAGAGTTAACGTGCCTCCGCGTGGTATGCCAACATCTCAAATGGTACCACTACCTATCTCATTTAATGACCAACATCATGGTCATCGTAGTCCTACCACTGCTGGGTCATCAACTTAAGATGCATCTACACGTGATGATGTAGTAGTTCGCACTTCTACACAGTTAGGATTTGCGCAGTGGAGTTCATTCTCAACTAGTTCATCCTCATTCACTATACGAAACTCAGAGTTTTTTCCACACAACACTTTAGAACCATCCTCATCATTTTCCCCATGGCGACATGTGGCAGACCGTATGTGGCCCCGGTCAGGCACCATATTTTACCCACCACATGTCTCTAATGCTCAACAAATACATACGCCGTCAGAGATTATGTTTCCGCCAATTTTTTTTATCATTCACCACATGCGTCCAGTTCTATGTTCTCTTAGCACACATCATTTACATACCTTTTACAAAGTGGATATGGTAGGGATACAAGAGGTGTTGGTCCATCTATTCTCGAACAAGCACCTGATTTAGAGGCCGATGAAGAGCTTTGTTTTGAAGAAGAACTTCAGCCTTAGGAACAATAACTACAAGGAACTGTATTTATAAATAATTGACCAAAGTGGAATTGAAGGCCACCTCCAGGGTGTGGAACTTGAATGGATGTAATTTTTTAATCATTGTATTTTATATGAATTTGAATTTATTGCATATACTTAGTTGGATTTGCAAGACTATTATGTTTTTTTTTGTGTTCTTTATATAAAGTGGATAGTGCATGCGTACATGTACTTGTTACATTATTAAATCAGTTTCAAAGTTTACTATAAAATAAATATATAGATATTATTTTATATATATATATAAATAAATTTATAATTGTTCAATTATTATAAAATAAATTATTAAATTAATAAGTAAATTATATTATAATTTATAAAGTAGCAAACAATCCTGATGTGCCATTATTGGAAAGAGATAATTAACGTTATAGTAATTGTTCTAAATATATTTATTTTCTTTATACTAATAGATTTTTCTTATACTAAAGGGAAAAAATCCTTAGCATAATATTTTTTTGTAATCAAACGGTGAATTACTGAAGTAAGAGTAGTATTTGCATGCATGTTATATTGTGCATTGTTAAGTTCATTCTATGTATTTGAATTTATTTCACATTCATACACAATAGTTGAATTATAATGAAAATAAAATTATTTATAAACAAAGAAGTATATTAACCACAATCACACATCATCCTCATCACTTAAGTCAATATCTGAGAGACATTCATCAGAATTTGCAAATTGTTTGTATAATGTTGCTTGTCACTCATGTAATATCCCTAAGTGTGCCTAGAAGTTGTGATAATATTGTTATTAGTGAATTGAATGTGTGATTGATAAGTGGTAATTGTGTATGATTTATTTGGAGGATAATAGAAGTTGAGAAAATAATGTATATGTGTGTAGTTGGAAGGAATGCATTGTGTAGAGAGAAGTGTATATGTAGTGTATATGGTGATATATATAACATATAAGTTGGTCAAAGGGCTTGGTCAAGGGAAGAAGATATTTTATTTGTGATTTGTGAAATTACCTATATGGGTATATATGTGACAAAAGTTTAGTTAAATGGATGAGGGTATTATAGTAATTTTCTTTTGGATGAGTATTTAATGCATGTGGACTTTGTGTTTTCTTCATCATTTCTTCTTCTTCTCCTTGTGTTGGCCGGCTCCTTCATTGGCAAAGAAAAACAAAAGAACAAAGAAAGGTTTTGATGATTTTAAGCTCCAAAGTTGAGAGAGATTTCAAGTAGCTAAGTTGGATTTCAAGGAATTTTATCATCTTGGTAAGTTTTCTCTTGTTTACCTTGATTCTTTTTGAAGTTGTGTTTGGATTGAGTTATGTTTAGTAATAGTATGATTAAGTATGTTTGTAATTTGTTGAGAAGAGTTGAAATAGATTTGAAAAGGAGAAGTAAATTGGTGTTGGTGATGGAAGAGTAAGAGTTGTATTTAGTGAATATTTTTCTGTTTTACAATTAGTAAAGGCTGTGACTTGTATGATTTTTAATTAATTATAGAAAAATGTTCTTGAAGTGAATTTTTGATATGTTGTGCCTCTATGAGTCTAGAATGACTGAAAAATATGTTGATTCGATTTTGGAATGGTTATGAGTTTAGAAAGATTATTTTTATTAGACCTGTTCCAGCAGGTACCTTAATTGAGACAGCTATATTTCGGGATTTTTAATAAAATGTAGAAAAATCATATCCAATTGAATTTTGGATATGTTGTTGCTTAGTGAGTCTAGTATTTGAGAAAAATAATTTGGAACCACGTTGATTGAATTTGATTTATGGAATTCACAAAGTTCAGAACTGCTGCCAGGATGCAGGGCAATTGGGGCAGTCTGGTTAGGTGAACTATTTGACCAAGATTTTGTGTTCAGTTTGATCTAAAATTTTAAAGGAATGATTTTAAGATACAAAACTAAATTCTGTAAAAATTTTAGAATTTTTAGTCAAGTAGATTATTTTATACAATTTTTCAAAATAAGGATAAAATGGAGTCTAAAACCAGAATGTACTATTCATATGGTCATTTTGCTAATATTCCTTTTGGATTAGGTTGTGAAGAGGTTGAATTGCCCTAATTTGTGAAGTGAAGAAATATTGAGTGGAGAAGAGTTTAGAGTGGTGTGAAATGTTATTAAGGTAAGTACCAATGTTGCATGATTGCATTGTTAATGCATATCACTAATGTATTTTGATGTGTTTATATCATTAATGATATGTATATATATAATTGTGTTATGGGAAAATGAAAGATGTGAATGATTTGATGAATATTAATGTATGAGAATACAATTGATTGAGTATAATTAAATAATATTAGGTAAATTATTACATTGTTAATCTAATGTGACTTGTATAGTGTGAAAGAGAAGAGGATCATTCAACAAGGTATGAGCTATGCAAATTTATTATGATAAACATTTTTATGAAGAATTACTTTAATGTACTTTGTAATGTTATAGCAATGATGCTATATGTATAATGTGAATCATGTGATTGAATAATGATATGTTCATTTGGTTATTGTAATTGATGTTGAGTATTATAATGATGATGCACATGATACTATATGAACAATACTATGATTTGTGTATTATGAATCTTGTGAATTGTATTGTGCTATATGAATAAGGTACTTTGTAATGTTATAGCACTGATGTTATATGTATCATATGGATTGAGATATGATATGTTGTGAAGCCATTGTGATTGGCTATGATGATCTAATTGAAAGAAATAAGGCATGTTTGCCTAGATGATAATGAACATTGAGATTGAAATTGATAATGAAACAATAAGTGAAATATGTGTTTAATGTGTTATTCAGTTTTCAGAGTTCTGGGTTTGGAGGCATGCCTATAAAATGAAAAAGGTAACAGTCTTGCCGGGTTGAGGATCTCTTCAAATTGAGTTGAATTGAGGTCCAAGAGACTGGGTCTGTTACACTATGAGAATTGTGAATATGAAATATATGATTGGTAACAGTCTTGCCGGGTTGAAGATCTTCTCATGATGAGTTGATGGTCCAAGAGACTGGGTCTGTTACACTATCCATGGATAGAAATATTGATATATGATGCCTACGGGCTTGATGATTATGATTATAGACCAAAGCAGTAACTCTGAACTCTGAATAACATAGTGGTGTCTGTTGGGCCCGAGTCTGTCTTTGTTGTCAATGTGATATACAAATGTTGAAAGAAATGGATAATGAAATCTTTGGTATATTTCATTGGACATGTGATTGATGATATGTAATATGTGCGTTGAAATATTGATTATGAGCACTAGTGATGAATCATTAATGTTGAATTGTGAATAAAGAAATGTTATGATTGGTATGATGTATAATGTGTGTATTAGCATTGATTGTGAATTCAATTGATGAATTGTGGTTGATGACAATGATTGTCTTAATTGGAAATGTGACTTGTGATAGGTATGATGTATAATGTGTGTATTGAGATGTTGATTGTGAATATTAGTGATGGGTTGGACTTGGTAGAAATGCTATGTTTATATGTGTATAAGATGTGAGATTAGTTGAAAGATATGAAAGGTGCAAATGAATAGGGATAAACTTAATAAGAACTAAAAATATATGGAATTGAGATATCTTTATATGTTAGTGTTTCCATGATATATGTTTGTATTTTATATTTGTACTACTAAGCTTTCGAGCTTAGCGCGGATGTATTATCGCGCAGGTAGCTTGGTGGAAGACATGAAGTCTTTTGGTATGCCACGAGAAGAGTAAGATTTTGTCGAGACCAACTAGAGGGTAATGCATACATGTATCCACTTTAAGTATGTTATATTATATGTATAAATGAAGTTTTGATAAAGACAATAATTTGTAAGTGTTCTTTAAATTGACCTATTATGGTTTGAATTTTGTTACAGGTATTGAAAGGTAAAAAGAAAAGTGGCATCCTTATACTTTAAATACTTACTGTATGTATACTAGGTATATGTATAGTATTTATATGGAGTATTGGGGTGTTACAACTCATCACCTTCATCATGAAGCTTTTTGGCATGTAACATGAAAAACACTCGATTTAATCTAATCTTTATATGATTGTTCCCCTCACGAATAAGATATAATGCTATCCTCAATTCATTGACATTCGAATGTGGCATATTGACTGCACGTTGGAGTGAAACCTGTATGTGAACTTCATATGCTTCTTCACGAAGTAGCCTCGACTATTGTAGACAGAAAGTCCACTAGTTCCTCATTTGATTGTAAACAAATTCGGAATCATGCAAGTTAGGATCTAAAGGATACATGACGTCTGGTAAATTGGAAAATATCACCAAGCGTATAGCTTCTAGACATTGAACCTTTTCAAAATAAAATTTCACACAAAAATTAATATTATTTATATTACAATGTTTTATAACATTCAATTATAAATTTTTGTAGTTCATGAAAATTTTTGACTAACAACATTTTGGCAAGCAAAATGGAAAATACTTAACAAGACCATCTTTTGTGTCACTGTAATCAGATATATAATCCTCATATGTTCCACTAATTCCTATTGGTTACCCCATACCTAAAGATCCTGTATTTGAGTAATTTTTTGCATGAAATTTTTTCGATCGATGATGCATTACGTTGATCTCTAACCATAATTGGTGGTTCACCGACTGAACATCTTCAATCGATTCTCTTGGTAAATTAGCAGAATGAGCCTTTGGAATAGGTAGGTCATGGTATCCATAATATGCTTCCATTTCGCATCTTACCTCCCACAATCTTCCCCATTCTGGCTTAGTGTTAACAACTATGTTATCAATTACCTCAGAAATATTTTTGGAATGTTTTCCAATAAAAATATGGTTCACATGACCTTTATCAATGCAAGAAAATATAGGAGCCATTTTAAATGGCCTTTTCCGGCCATACCAAATATTGCCACTAGGATCTTCATAACTATCGACTGTATTACAAATATATCTTTTTTATTAGTTGTGCTGGCCCTTATCTCTATTTTTTCCCTAAACAATATGAATTGATAACATAAATTAATATACGATAAAATTATTTACAAAAAACAATAGTTGGTACATGGTAATTTTTTCATTGTGCATAATTTTTAGGTTTGGATTCGGGACATATCATATATTCATAACATGCTTAGTCAAAATTAGTACAATATAGAAATTGAAAAATATTAAGCTAGGGATTTTAAAAGCAATTTCTTACAAAATTTGGTCTTATTACAAATTAAGTTGAACATTGGCTATTGTTATGTCCTACTTGACCATATTTCCTACAACGTATATTTTTTATTTGTGCATTTTTCTAGTCCATCTCATTACATTTTCGAGATGTTCTTGGTCAACCCTTTTTTCGTATCCAATCTGGATTAGGAACTAAAGGATCTTCAGGTGCGGTTGGCTAGTAATCACGATCGGGAAGCGGGTTAAATTTAGTTGCCCAACATTTATATGTTTCAACAAGAGTATAATTGGGAGAAATTTAATGAACGTGATCTAGACCATTTGAAAGACAACCAGCAATGGCGTGGGAGCATGGAATCTTACTATTTTGAAACTTTCTACATGTACAAGACTTCTCGAATAGTTTAACAATATGCACTCTACCTCCTTTTCTTCTTGTCTTGCCACGAGCTATCTTTATCGAGAAAATACCATTATCACGGTCAAATTTTCTAACCTCATGTCAATTTGCCTTTCTCATACACTTTTGCAACACAACCATGCAATTCTGAGTGTACTTATATCCATCACTCATTTCTTTAGCGTATTGAGTTTGACGTTGATCAAACATGTCCACCAATTTAAAAAACAACATTTCAATTAGAGTGGTAATGGGCATCTCTCAGATGTTAAGGTACATTGCATTCATAGATTCTTCCATATTAGTTGTCATGTGCCCGTACCGATGGCCACCATCATGGCACAGTGCCCACTTCTGCTTTGGAATTTTTTCCAACCATTCATATGATTTCGGATCGATGTTTGAAATTTCTTTCATATTTCTGTTAAATTTGAACAATTCATTTTCTCTAGCTGCAATGAAATAACATCAAAAATGTACTTTAGAACAATGATTATATATATAATAGAATATAATATCACTTAAGTTTAATATCATACCAGCTTTCTCTATGAAATGCTTCATATCGATGTTCTTAAATCTAGTATTGTAGTTACTAACAACGTGACAAATGCAGTATCTATGCTTCGAATGCCTCCATCTTTGATCGCTCATTGCATGTTTAATTTCAATATGCTTATCAGATATAACACAAATGTCATTTCGATTTGGACAGACGTAGTGTCATATACATTGTATGAAGAATGTTCAGTTGCTCTTACTTTCCTTTTCAACAATTACATATGCAACTAGAAATATACTACCATCGCCATCGAATGATTGTGCAGTTAGAAGAATACACTTATATTTTCCATGTAAGAAAGTCCTGTCAACTACCAACACTGGAGCACAATGAGCAAAACCTTTAATACATGGCTTAAACGCCTAAAACATACATTCAAATTGCTTCACACCTAGCACAACTCTATTATTCTTCACTACATCCTCATGTTCGATTTCATACATTAAACCTGGGTTACAACGTTGTGCAACCAGCATCCATTGCATGAGCAACTTGTAGGATTCATCCAAACTCCTAAACAACCTTGCAAGTGTCATCCATGCTTTCCTATAAGACACAGTTATATGAAATCTTTCCTTCATGAGTGCAATGATAATTGCAATCTTTATCCCAGAATATGATCTAACCACTTCTTCTATGCAACTCGATTTAAAATCGTAATCCAAATTCCTGTGATCTTGCGACACAATTGGAAAAATGCATGTGTGAGGGCCATTATATACAGTTAACTCCCAATATTGTTTATTCTTTTTTTAGTCGCGCGTAATCTCCAGTTGCACCCACCCTCATTATGCTTACATATCAATGCAAGTGAATTAGTTCTTGACTCCTTTGTTTCAAACTGATAATTATGTCTAATGGAATACTCCTTAACAGCTATTTTTACGTCATGCTATGAATAAAAAAACATGTCGTTACAAAATTCTTTTGAAATATCTCATAACATATTCCGACCAATGGAATCATCAAAATTCACCTATAAAGAAGCAATATCAACATTCGTATATTGGGATTTTGGGGGAAAAAATTGGGACACATTCTTGGTTTGATGATGTTGGCAAATCAACGGGTAACATCGCACCTATGTTATCATCATCATCATCATCATCATCCGAAATAAAGCCAACTTCATAGTCATCGTCATCGTCATTGCAATCTTTCAATATAGACTCATTGTTCACATCGTGGTCTTCTAAATCCACTCCTTCAACATCAACCCTATGCATCTCTTCATCATTGTCACATGCATCATCATTACCTATTTCATAATTCATGTAATTTGATGGACCATCATTAGTAGTTTGGGTTGTTGTAAAGTCCTCAAAATACTCAATATACAAATCAATAGCCTACAACCCATGAGCTTGACTAGGTTTGTGAAGCACTAAAGTCCAATCATCATCATTCATAATTTCACTGCATTTATATCTTAATCCTCCAAACACTTGGTAAGGGTTACGAAATTGTAATTTACTAATGAATTGATTTTCATTCAAACCCATGGCAAGCGTTATATTACACATAAGTGAGTTGAAATCCAATTCAATGTTACTAGGAATCTGCATCCAATTATTGTATCCAAGTTCGTAATCAACATCTAATGCAGTTTCAACTATGCGACCACCCCAACGGATCATTATTATGTTTGGTGCCGTCATTTTTTACTAAAGCAAATAGCAAAATAGAGTCGTTAATATATTTATTCAGAAAGATCTATATATAATTGTGCCAACATAGTGTCATTAAAATAAATATAACCAAATAATATATACGTCATATGATTCAATTAAAATATTCAATCACAATATTAAATAGATTTAAATAAATATTTTACAATATGTGTTAGATTGAATTGATGACACAAAATTAATTATATTGCCTTTGCCTGAGTCTAAGGATACTATTATTAGTTAATTAAGGGGGTAGTTGCGCCATATATTCTGCTTCTTCTTCTTTGTATATACATATCTTATCACCACGCCACCATCTAAAGAAATTTTATAATTCATTCTATGAATTTACGAATTAAGCAATATTAAATATTTTTTTTTATTAAAATACATATTATTTTATTTTTATTAAATTTTATTACGATCACTTTTTTTAAATAATTAAAAAATTACATATGTTACACAATAATCAAAATAAATTTTAATAAAAAAATTACGTATATAACATTTAATACTATTTAATATTTGATCTCTGTGAACATATTAAACAAATTTAAAAAAACTTATATTAATTAAATATAAAATACCACGATCACAACATACCCAAAGTCATTCTGAAAAAAAAAACTCTACCACGATCACAACATGACTATAATATGTGATTTACATTATTTTTATTTGGTCTTTTAAATTTTTTTAAAAAATAGTTTATCACAATAAGGACAATTTATAATATGTATATTTTTAAATTTTTTCAAAAAATAACTTTTAGCACATAAAAATAAAAATAAAGTAAACATATGAAATAAACTCGGCAAATTTATTTTTTCCCACATATAATATTATTATGAAATTTTCTATTATATGCATTATTTTCTTTTTAAATATATGCATTGGCCCCAAATTTTTAAATTTTCATTTTTTTTAATTTGATGTATTTTATACATATTTTTAAAAATACATACATATATATATATAGTCCCCCTAGTTTTTTCTTTATTAATTATTGTTATTATATATATATATATATATCATCATAATCATATATTAAATACTTATATAAATTACATCACTCGAAAATTTTAAAATTTTTATTTTTATTATACACACACAGATATATATAAATTTATAAGTGCATATAAGGAAATGTCATTTTATTTTAATTAAATTCTTATACTGAATAGTATCTATCAAAGCAGCCACTGTAAGTAAAGAAATAACCTTGATTTTTTTTTAAAAAATATTAAATATTTTTCTCTTCTATTTTGTTCTTTTTTCTTTCGGGTGGAGAGGAATAAATAAAAAGAATAGATAGTATATGGACGGTGATAATTTGTAATTTAACTTTTATTTATTCGGTTTGGCAATTTGACTCACATATTTTAATAATATTTGAGAAAAGTCACTCATTTTTATAATTTTAAGGAACTTCTCCCACATTTTGGTAATTATCCCCTTTAACTATGGGAAGATTGAGGGCATACCTATTTAAAATATGTCAGTTGTCATCAATTTTTTTTACAAGTCCACAGATTATATCAATAAACTATGCCAAGAAAAGAATTATCCCCTTCTATATGAACAAAATGATTAAAGAAAAAATTTACTCAAAACTTAAATCATAAAGATATTCAAAATATATAGTGATATTAATTATTTTCAAATTTTTTATTGCATTTAATATAATTTTAATATTAATTTATTTGATTTTATAAAAATAATTAGGACTAAGTCAATAATGAATTTCATTATTCAAAAATTGGAAAATTTTATAATAATTAATATTTGTTAAATTTTTTAACTAATATAAACTTAAAGATTTTTTTTTATTTAGAGAGTAAACAAAAAGTATTTGAATCAGGTGAAATGCACCTATGTAAAAAAAATATTCTTTAAAAAATACACACATTTAACTCATATGTAAATCATTAAAATTAACATTTAAAATTAAATTCTATATATATATGTATTTAAATTTACAAAAAATAAATATATAACCCAAACTATGAAAGACTCTTGATTATGTATGTTTCATGAGATTTTGTGACTGTTGATGTTTAGTTAATTAAGTTATTGGTGATAAAAATCACCATCATTTATAATTTTTCCTTGATTATATATATAAATAATTTAACAACTTCTGCAAAAAAAAAAAAAAAGATAATTGGAGGATTTTTGTTGCAAACTTTTTGATTATGATATAATGATGATAACTTTAATTAAGGTTTGTGAGTATAGATTATTCAATTAATCTTTGTTAACTATTTTTATGTTCATTTTCAGTTTTAATTCAAATTTGAATATGAATTAATTATTTTTCTAAATAAAAAATTTATAATCATAAATTTTTAATTGGCATTTTTAAGTATATAATAATTTGTTACATATAGTAAATATTTTTATAAACTACAACTACTCACTTCCACTTCCTTTATAATTATTGAAATTCTATGAATTTTAAAAATTATTTTCAGAACTACTTTCTAATTAACACACCAATTATTTATTATTTATATATAATTTATTTTCTATTATTTTTCTCGCTGTAGTTGGCTTGATACCTTTCATTGCAAACAAGAAAAGAAGAGAATCAACAATCAAAATTTTTCGAATAACTTTGTCATTGTTAATTAATTGCAATTGGTAAATGATACGCTAAAGCCAATGACAGAATATTTCTTGGCATAAAAAATAAAAAATTTATTGCATTGAAAATATAAGCACCCATTTGATATTAATAGTAACATGCATAATAAAAAAATAATTCATATCTTTTTATTCAATAAATTTGGATATCATAAGTTTTAAAAAAAACAACAAAATTTAATTATAAGTAAAAGCAAAAATTTAAAATAAAATTAACAATTAATAAATTAGGAACTACAATTGTTTAAAATTCATCCCAAAACCTAAAAATAAATAAAAATAAATTATCAAAAAATTGAAAAACTCATACCCAAATTGAAATACACCACAAAAAATTATATATGTACCAATAATATATCAACCATAACAAATAAATATAAAAATTAATCAATGCCATAAATACCTCTACAAACTCTCAAAAAATGATGAAAATATTCCAAAGTTATCCTTTAAAATTTCTGCAAAATATAGAAAAAGTTAAATATGTAACGAAAATAATTAAAATTTTAAGCAAAAATTTAAAAAAATATAAAAGTTAATGTAGTATTTACCCTAGTCCAATAGAGATGATATTTTGTAGAGAAGACATATTAGTTGTGGATGAAATGAATTTATAATTTGTATTGAGAAAATTAGAAGGGAAAGATGAAAAATTTTGTATAAAGTAAAATGAAGATAGAAAATGTGGGTGAGAGTAAAATGAAGATAGAAAATGTTCGTGAGAGTAAAACGAAGATAGAAAATGTTAGTGAGAGTAAAACGAAGATAAAAAATGTGGGTGAGAGGTGGATGAAAAGAAATAGAAATGGTGTTGGTAAATTTTTTTTTTAAACACTGAAGACTGCCTCAGCCAGCAAAGGAGAATATATTCTCCTCTACTGCATTATATATATATATATATTAAATATTGAACTAAACCACAAGTCAGACTTGCGATTTGATGTATTTTATTTTTTTAAGTATTGAACCAAACTGCAACTATAAGTTACAGTTTGGTTCAAATTTTTTTAAGCAACCAAATCACAACTCAGAGTTGCGGTTTGGTTCAATATTAAAAAAAAATTAAAATGAACCAAACAGCAACTCAGAGTTGCAGTTTGGTTCAATATTTAAAAAAGAATAAAATGCACTAAACCACAACTCACACTTGCGGTATAGTACAAATTACTGTACTGAATTATCTATCCGGAATTTTTAGTTTTGGTTTCATTAGAACTGAAACTTCAAGTTTAGATTTCATTAGAACCGAAACTCTAAGTTTCGATTTCATGAGTTTAAAACATTAAAAAAAAATTAAACAGCCAAATTGAAAGTTACATTTTCGGTTTGGCAATTTGACTCACATATTTTTGTAATATTTAGGAGAAGTCCCACGTTTTTATAATTTTAAAGGATTTCTTCCACATTTTGGTAATTATCCTGTGTTTTTTCTGTATTGAAAGAAAAATCATGTGATTTGCCAAATTGACCTCCTTGGTAAACTAGAATCTTCATAAACATTTTGTGGAGTTGGCACGCCTTCCGCTAATTTCTTTCAAGAAATTTGCCGCAATATTGTTGGAACTATGGGCCCAATTGAAGTCTTCATCAAAAGGAGTGTGCTTATACTCGATAGGCTTGCGTTCAATGAGCTTTTTCTTTTTATCTTGGCTCCTCCACTAAAATGGTGGACCTAGTCTAAGTCTTACATCAAGATGGAAGTGTTTGTATTCGATGAACTTCTCTTTTCATTTTGGCTCACCTATGCCAAAATAATCTAACCCATTTTGGTTTGATAAGGCTTAAGTTGTATACTGCTTTTTTGCCTGATATGGGATTGTCCCCTTCCAATATTGATATTGTATATGTCGCAATTGAGCACGCCGTGGGTTGCCAACTTGCCATTATATTCTCGTAATCATAACCATTACAACACATA
This sequence comes from Garcia nutans, assembly GCA_947685225.1. NCBI lineage: Eukaryota > Viridiplantae > Streptophyta > Magnoliopsida > Malpighiales > Euphorbiaceae > Garcia > Garcia nutans. The sequence continues at coordinate 72,705,957 of CANTUV010000031.1, read as the reverse complement.
ATCATATTCTAGCTTAATTTGCACTATTTTTTATGTTTGTTCTATGAATGGATTTGTGTTTTTTTTTATAAAAAAAATAGAAGTATTTCTTAATAAAATCGAATATGAAATTTTAATTAATACTAAAAAAACATAATAACCAAAGAAGAAAACCAGTGAATCCTCTAAATCAGTCTATTAAGCTCAATTGAAAGATGATGATTTACAAAATTGGTGAGATAATTAAATTAATTCAGAAATTACATACATACTAATAACAGCTGACTGCTAAATTCTTGACAACGCCAAGAAGACAAGAAGCATCTATTACTAGCATTAATAGACATTAGTAAAGCTTCTTCCGTTTCTCTATCTATTTGTCATTTGATAAAGAGAACTACATATTCCATGAAAGCACCATCACATGTTAATGTAATAGGGCCATTCCCAGGCAAGCCAAACTCTTCTTCAGACATAGCCAAAAGTTGTCCAAAAACATAGTTGTTAAGATACAACATAGGAAATGCGATGCGTTTTTTATTAGCCGTGTAGACAACAAAATGACCCTTTTCTGCTATTTGGGACAAGTTGTTGCTTCTGCTGATTGGAAATGAGATTGTTTTCCTTTTTAGGGCAGCTATTCTCTGCCACTTTCTGGCCATTTTGATAAGTTTCTTGGGACTGATCATGCTTTCTTGATTTAGGAAGGTTTAGAGAGAAATTGGAATGTGTTGAAGGAAATGGAAGTGAGACTAGTTATATATATATATATATGTATATATATATATATATTCTCTCCAGTTCTCACCATTGCTGCTAGCTTGTGAAAATAAAGCCCAAACACGACCCAAACTTTTTCGTTTCCTTCATATGTGGCTTTCTAATGATGGGTTTTTGCCGATGGTAAAGGACAGCTGGAATAAAGAATTTTATGGGGGCGGTATATATGGTTTCTTTGCAAAACTTGATTCTCTGCGTAAAGCAATTCAGACTTGGAATAAGCAACATTTTGGCAATGTTTTCTCTGAAATTCAACGTCTGGAAAAGGAGTCAGCTGAGGCGGAAGCATCATTCTTATTGAATCCTTCGGCATCCACCAGATCGGACTGGCAACGTAAGGAAGCTTCGTTAATCAAGCGTCATAAACAGGCAGAGATGTTCTGGAAACAAAAGGCTAATATCAAATGGCTTCAGGATGGCGATGCTAATACTTCTTTTTTCCACAACATAGTGCGAGTTAGAAGAAAGTTTCAACGTATATCTTCTATAAAAAATTCTGATGGGATTTGGATTCAAGACCAAGAACAGATTGGCAGAGAGGCAGTTAACTTTTTCCGGAATTTATTTGCAGTGGAAGTAAGTGATGATGCTAACTTGTTGATAGACTTCATCCCGACTCTTGTTTCTCCAGTGCAAATCCAAATGTTGGAGGCTGTTCCAACTGATACTGAGATAAAGCAAGCGGTTTGGCAGTTAGACCCTCATAGTGCTGCAGGCCCTAATATCATTCATTGGGATGTATGCAGTGCGGTCAAGGAATTCTTTCTGGGAGTTCCCATTCCAAAGGAATTTGGAAAAGCTACCATCATTCTCATTCCTAAAGTTGAGAATCCAAACACATTTGGTCAATTCCGACCCATATGCTTAGCAACCTTTATTAGTAAAGTTTGTACAAGAATTATTGCTAATCGTTTGTCCTTCATACTGCCTATGCTTATTTCCCCAGAACAAGCCGGTTTCTCAGGGACAGGTCGATTCATGATCAAATCTTAATAGCGAATGAGCTCATCCATGACATTGATAGAAAGACAAGAGGACATAACATCGCCATAAAGTTAGACATGGCAAAAGCTTTTGATAGGGTCTCATGGGATTATCTGGAAGACATTTTGTTGAAGTTCGGTTTCTCACGTAAATTTGTGGATTTAATTGTCTCTCACTTGAAAGCTACTAAATTTTCTGTGCTTATCAATGGGGTCAGCTTCGGTTCCTTTAGTCCTACTTGGGGGGGTCAAACAGGGAGATCCTTTGTCTCCTCTTCTTTTTATCCTAGCTTCTGAGGGGTTTTTGAGAAGAATCAAAGCTCTGATCTCAGATAGAGCTATTACGCCTTATAAGACTGCAAGAGGATGTGATATCATCTCCCACTTAGCCTTTGCGGATGATCTGTTAACTTTTATTAATGGAGATGTTAAAAGTGCTAAGCGTTTTATGAGTCTTTTACAGGATTATCAGAAATCATCAGGCCAGCTGGTTAATTTGGAAAAAAGCTCATTTTACTGCTCCTCAAAATGTTCGTTAGCTTTTAAAGACAAAATGCGATCAGTCCTTTCTATTCCATGTAAAGATTTTCCATTCCAATACCTTGGAGCTCCTATCTATACAGGTATTAACCGATCCCAATATTGTGCTCATCTTCTTGATAAAATAGATGCTAAACTGTGTGGATGGACAAAGAAATTCTTGTCGACTGGTGGTAGACTACTGCTAATAAAGCATGTATTGAGCTCAATTCTGATTCACACATTAGGAGCCATGACTCTTCCTAAGAGCATCATTTCCATTTTGGAAAGAAAATTTGCGGATTTTTTCTAGTCTTCGGACATACAGAAGAGCAAATACCATTGGGTCAATTACAAAAAAATATGTCATCCCTATGAGGAGGGTGGTCTTGGATTACGGTCTTTAAAAACCTTACAGGAATCTTATTCGCTCAAACTTTGGTGGAGATACCAAGAGGGCAAATCTGTCTGGTCTAGGCTTGTCAGGTCCAAATATCACCATGAGGGGCTTATGCAGGCAAAAGCCTTGGATTCTAGTACATGGAAAAGGGTTTGCAACATCCACAATGTTGCTGTTACTATGATATCTGTTGAACCTACTGGGCTTTGCTGGAATGATTCGGGTAAGAAGTCGTTTGTATTAAAGAAAGCCTATGATACACTAAGACAGCATCGAGCATCTACATTTTCCTTTAGTATGCTTTGGGGCAACAACATCCCACTCAAAATTTCCATCTTATCTTGGAGAATTTTACAGTCAGCGCTTCCAATGCCATCTCGTCTCCAAACCATGGGTGTTTAGTTGGCCTCATGTTGCCCATTCTGTTTATCGGGTGAAGGATCTATATCTCATGTGTTTTATAGTTGTTCTCAAGTGCAACAAGTCTGGAAATTTTTTTGGGAATCCTTCAGTCCTCGATCTGGAGCTCCATCGCTTAGACAGGAGCTGATCCAATGGTGGATTTGCTATTCCCCTCAATCACCTTCGAGTATTATATTGCGGTGTGTTTCTCAAATTATCCTCTATGTAATTTGGACTACGTATTGTAGTATTACATGGGGTGATGGTTCATTTTACACCCCAGCCATCATAGAATAGGTGAGGAATTTATTTTACAAATGGTGCATTGCTCATGGCACTTCGAAAATAGCAAAAACATTCACCTTGTTTCCAGAGTTTTGTCCAACTGATATTAGCAGAGGTACAAAGGTAAAGCTGGTTTTCTGGAAAATTCCGAGGACAGGTGAATACAAAGTCAATGTAGATGCTTCTTTCTCATCGTTATCAGCTGCTGGGGGTGCGATCTTGCTCGACTCGGGAGGAAACGTGATTGCTGCCTGCTGTTTTCAGGTGGCAGCAAAAGACGCTGCTGAAGCAGAGCTGCACTCTATTTTCTTTGGTCTCAAGTGGGCATCAAAATTGAACTTTCACTCTTTTCTTTTGGAAAGTGATTCCTTAGCTGCCATCAATAACTTGCAAAGCTCCACTGTTAGTTCGGGAATTATAGGCGCAATTAGATACTTGGCCATAGCAAACAGTGTTATATTCTCACATGTGCATCGCGAAGGGAACCAGGCTGCTAACTTCTTGGCACGGTATAGCCGGCTATGTTCTTTACAATGTAAATTTCTTTCCTTTGATTCTTTGCCCCGTATTTTAAAGGGCATTGTACTCTCGGACTCTTCTGGAACTCCTTACTTAAGGTTTCTTTGAATGAATAAAATATCTGACTGGCTTAGCAATTTTCGGAGCTGGTTATCACTGAGCCGCTCTTTAAATTGCTAAGTTTGTTCAGCCTTTCATTAAAATATATATATATATACTCTTTCTTAAAAGACACGTTCTTGCATGTATGTTTCTTTGTGTGGGTGCAAACCATGTGAGGAATTGGAACAGACTTTGTATGGTGGGCACATATGCTAGAATTTTGTCCCTAATAATATCACCACATCTCAATTCGCGACCAAATCTATTTCTCGTTTATTAATCAAAATTAAAAATTTTTTAAATTGTTAATCAATCAATATTTTACTTAATAATTTTGAATTTATCCATAGGAATGTAAAATTTTTATGAATTTAAATTTTAATATGAGCGTAGTGACGGAGCTGCATTGTATGTGGAGGCCTTGGCTCCTTCCATTTTTTATTATATATATATATATTATTTTATTATATATGTTATAAAAAATATATTATATATATTATAAAATTTAAAAAATGGGTCAATTCCATCAAATAAACGTTTTTCTTATAAATTTAGTCCAAATCTAAAATATTAATATAAATATATTTACTTATTTGAAAACTATATATATATATATTAGCCTAAAATAAAATTTTTATTTTATAAAAAGAAAAAAAAAGAAAGCTTATAGGATAAGATTATTATTTTTCCACTCTATTATCTACCCTTACAAATAAAAAATTGAACAATTCCATCTACCTTGTCTAGGACTTAGGACAATAATTCTACAATACATATGAGTCTTTTTTTAGTTTTTTTTATTCTTTTTGTAACTTGATTTTTTTTAAACTTAAAATTTGATTTCAATTTCATATTGACTACAATTTATATTTTTATATATATATTTTTAAAATTTTTTTTTCTTTAGTTCTCAATCACTTAAATTGAGACACTATTTTCTGTACTTTTTTTTAAAAAATAAGGAAATATGATTACTTAATTTTTTCCATGACTATTTATGTCTTGGCTAGTTGGCTCTTCCTAACTCTTTATCTTGGCTCTGTCCCTATATGAGCAATATGCAAGATTTATGCATTAAGATCGGAGAGTTTTTTTCGATATATCAAAGTGAAATTTTTTCTATTATCTGAAGTAGCAATTATATATATATATATATATATATATATATAAGTATGTTATAGAGACAAAGTAATTCAGAATATACTACTACTACAAAAATGTAAAGAAATATAAATTAAAGAGAACTAATTAACTTTAAAAGTTAGCTATTACAATAAAAAAAATCTATTATGCTTTAAAATTACAAGATTTTTATTCTTAATCAATATGAAAATTTCAACTATCTTACTTATATAATTCTAACAAGAGCTAAATTAATAAAAAAAGAAATTAAATTTTTAAGTGAGCAAAATTAATCTTTAAAATTCAATTTATTACAATAATAATATGAGTGCCGAAGACTCTCCAAGAAACCCTAATACGGATCATGATGATAGAGCTACAAAAAAAAAGTTAAACTTCGATCAGATTCCATGTCTCAAGTTGGGTATAAGGATAAACTACTCCGAGGTGTGGTTATGGAAGCCAATATGATTGATGTCATGGATTCTTATCATGTCAAGGTTAGTGCGGGGGATGTGAAGATAGATAGATCTAGAAAATTTTTGTCTGTTTGCTTACCTCAGTGTCTGAAGGACAGATTAGCAAAGTCCCTAGAGAATGCAGTGGTTGTTAATCTCTTAGGCTGTCAGATTGGATATAAGGCTTTATGTAATAGGCTTCAGTCTCTGTGGGGACTAGGGAATTCTCGTGTGCTTGATGTTGGCTGTGGTTACTTCCTCATCCAATTTTCTAATCTGGCTAATTGTCAGCGTGCTCTTCTAGATGGTCCTTGGAGTATTATGGGGAGTTACTTGCAAGTACAACCATGGACTTTTGATTTTAGGGTCACTAATCCTATTTCGAATAGAGTGAATGTGTAGATTAGGCTTCCTGAGCTTCCACTCCATTATTACCCAAAAGAAGTTATTTGAAGTATTACTGGGGTAGTTGGGACAGTTATGAAAGTAGATTATAACATAAGTGACCTTCGGCGGGGTAAATTTGCTCGTGTTGCAGTCTCTGTGGATCTTTGTGAACATTTAGTTTCAAAATTTGAAATTGATGGAGAGTTATAATTGGTGGAATATGAAAATCTCCCTGAAATTTGCTACTTTTGTGGTCATTATGGTCATTTAGAATATGGATGTTCAGCACGATTGCAAGATGTGAATGAGGAAAATCATGTTGAGACTCGGCCAGTAAACGCAAATAGGGAGGAGCAAGAGTATGGGCCATGGATGGTGGCGTCCAAAAAGAGGCGTACTCCTAAGAAAACCTATAACGCAGTGGTGAAGGAGAATGGAAATAAGAGGGGTTCTAGATTTTCCATCCTTGCCGACAAGAATGATGATGTGGCCAATGATGATCTAATTATGCATGATGATTTTTGTGTTCCAAAATCTCTTCAAAATAATGTTGAAAGTCCTAAGACTTTAGAGAATCCTAAATTTACTAATTTTGCTCCTCAAAATGTAGCAAATAACACTTCCCCAAAGGATGACTTGGCCAACATTGGTGATGATGTGCATCATGTGAATAATATATTGGACAATCAGTACAATAACAAAATAAGTGGTGATATTGTTCAGTTAAGGGGTCATGTCATCAACAGTACATGTATGGTGTTTTAATTCCTCAAAACAGTTTCATGCAATGTAACTCAATTGTCCACCTTGCTCCAATAACTGAAGATCCCCTTGTGCCCCTTACTACCTCTCTTGATAAGAGAACTCATATGGTGATTGATCGAGCTCCTCCTGCTAATATGGGTTCTTCCATTCTTTAGGCTAGGAGACCTCCTGATTCTGATTTTACTGCGGAGGGAGGCTCAGGTAGATGTGGAATGGATTTGGGTGATAAGTTAGGAAAAGGTAACAAGCTGGATGATAATGCAGAGATTGGTATTGATGAAGAAGTGGATGAGTGTAACACCCCATCTTAGCCTATGTTTATAGACCAAGATGGACTGTTAACTCATGGTGGTTGTGTCTTAATATTTTACTTAGCCAATTTTAAGTGTAGATTTAAAAAAAAATTTTGCCATAACCTCCCCTAAAAATGGAGGTCCCAAGTGTCGCCAAAACTGATTCTTTAATTTTTGAAAAACATTTTGTTTCACAATTCAACTCAAGTACACTCCCAATAATCCACCCTTATAACCTCAACTACAATCCTGCAAGAAGAATTCACACTTCTATACTTGCATACATAAGTGCTAAACCAAAATAAGATTTATTAGATTACTAGCAGTGTACGTGTTCTAGCTTTTCATTATTATACATTTATTTGCTAGATCATACAAGCTTATGTACATGCCATATTGCTACAATCAATCATATCCAAACTCCTACCCAAAGTAGTAGTCAAGGCCAGCTGCGCAGGACATGCTGCAATCTCGTCTCCTCGTTTAACCTACGAGTTTAGAGGGAAACTAAACTCGCTAAGCAATTGCTTAGTGGGTACTTAAATCATTGCAATAAATAAATAAAAAGAAAGAATGATTTGAACATACATTTATATACTTTAAATACTTGAAAGGAATAAATACAAAACACAGATGGTAAAAAGGCTTGACTGAATAATTTGAATTTAAATCATTTTTCTTGCTTTTATCATTTTGGTTGCTCTACTGGTTTAACAGAACGTCAGCGGATAAGGAAGGGTCATGATAAACATATCTTGTCATGATCATATTTCATTATCATTCATCATAATTCTTGCACATGTGCCAATGGCCATTATCATTGCATCATTGATCATGTCATTGTAATCATCGGCCTTCAGCCGGAATATCATATCATGTCATAAGCAGTACTGCAGTAATAGTATGATGCATCATACCCTTATCTCAAGGGTTCTGTCATAACCAAGTAGAGCGTCAACAATTCATTAATTAATTTGATCATGATATTCAATAAGCCATGATTTTTCCATAATGCATGTATTATCAGAATAGCTTGTCATGATGCCTTTCTAATCATTTCCAATTCTCCTTCATGTCATTTGATATGATTTAACATCAATCCATAACATAATATTCCAGTTTTAACACATTTAGAAAAATGACCAAATGAATAGTAGCGCGGTGCGTAAAATCGGCAACGCAATGGCGCGCGACAACTAAATAGTAAAATCTGTTTTTACTGCTGAAAATCAGTCAACTTTGGTAACAGTTTTGACTAAGTAAACAACCTTATTTTTGGATGAATTTTTGCAGGAAAACACTTTCATAAGTTAACTAAATGCATGTAAAATTTCGTCGAAAAATTCTTTCGTTTGCCCCTTCAACGGACTGCCCAAAATGAAAGCTGCAGAATGGTGCCCAAAAGGGACCATTCGGCCCAATTTTCCAAACTTGAGGGAAATTCATTTTTTTCTTGCAAAATTGATTTTTAGAATCCTTTTGTGATACCGTTGAAGGACTAAAGGTCCCTCTTCCAAAAATCAAACCAAAGGAGTGATTAAAAACTCATCAAAGTTTATGAATAATTGCATCAATTTAGCTAGTTTGTTTTGTTTTCATTCTTTTCACAATCAATTGATTACACATGGTTCAAGAGCACTTTCCCACATATTTACCACACATAATAACATCATTTCAAAACCATTTCAAAAATCCCATAATGCAAAATATGTGAATTAATTGAAAAGGCAATGATTTAAGTACCAAACCTTGTTTATTTGCTTTGTTCCTTGCTTGTCCTATTCTTTCTTCCCTTATTCTTCTTTATCCCTTTGATTTCCTATAATTTTCATAACTTTTCTTTCATTGATAACTTGAAAACTATCAATCAAATGAATAAAGTAAAGCTAGAATTGGAATCCTTACCTTAAAATTAAGCTTTTCCTTCCAAAAATCCACTTGAACACTTGAAAAATTCCTTCCCTTTTTTGGTTGAGAGAATTTCGGCCATACTTCTCAAAAATGGAGAAAAAATGTGTCCTTAATTCTTTAATCATCCTTCTCTCCCTTTTTATATTTTTCCATTTTCCATTTATTTAATTAATTTCATTTTGGAGGGTTAAGATGTAACCACCACAAAAGTATCTTAACTAGGATGGTGCCATATGGAGGGTTAAGATTAATCCAACCCAAAAGTGTCTTTAAACAAGATTTTGCCATATGTCCCTTTCTAGAAAATTACTATGCCATGTGTCCCTTTTCTAGAAAATGGGTGGAAGTGAAAAGACCAAAATACCTTTCAATGGAAGGTTTTGCCTTTTCTTCGTACCCGGGATGACGCGTAAAATGTACCATTCTCTTCCTTTCAACCTCTCGTTTCCATTTCCGACATTCCTTCTTGATTTTGAACTAATTTATAAAAATTACGCTCATGCCCTTGACTTTTGTAAAAATTCCCTTTAGGTCCTTACGTGATTCGGGTCTCCACTTAGGTTCGTTCTTCAACATCGATCACTGCGGAGTCCTTTCGTTTACTTCAGATACCTTTACGTGTCTTGTTTTCCAGTGTATAAATTATTATTACAAGAATGACAAAAATACCCTTGGTCAAGAATCCACTGTATCTCTCAAACTATGCGTTTTCGGGAAAAACCGTGGTGTTCCGTTTCGACCCAATTTTTCTCTACTTTCCATTTCTGGAGTCTGTTATATGCACTATTAAGAACCTCCAGTACAACTTTTGGAAATTACAGTTACCTCCCCAAAACTTTTTGAAATTACAGTCACCTCCCCAAAACTTTTACAATCTTTTCAGTTAGGTCCTTTTTGTCCTATAGAGCTTCCTTTCACTTCTTGTTCTTTGGTGATTACTCGGGACGGCTCCTGTTACTGTACGCGGATGTACTGTACATGGATGTACTGTACATATGTACAAATTGGGTCGTGACATTTCTTCCCCTCTAAAATTTAGGCTTCGTCCCGAAGCCGATCGGGTGTAAAATTTAGGCTTCCATCCTCATTATTCCTTCTCTTTCCCAAAATATCTCTTCCATTCTATGGTTCCTTCGCCGCACTTTAACTGGAGGAAATCTCTTATTTCTTAATCCTTTGACTTTTCATGCTAAAATTTCTATTGGTTCTTCTTCATAATTTAGGTCAGATTGGACTCTAATGTTTGTGTCTTTATATCGTGTGTGAAGTTCAAACGATATTGCCTTATCATTGAAACGTGAAAAACATTATGTATTTTGTTCAGTTCTAGTAATAGAGTTAACCGATAGGCTATTAATCTATGCGTTCGATAATCTCATATAGTCCAATAAGCCTAAGGCTTAACTTACTTTTCTGCTTAAATCTTAATACCATCTTTCATGGAAAAGTCTTAAGAAAAACCTTGTCTTCCACTTAGAGTTCTATGTCCCTTCGTTTCGAGTCCACATATGATTTTGCTCCTACCTACTCGCATATGATTTTATCTTGTCTTTACTTAATTCTGTCCAACACTCTGGTGTTCCATGTTTTCTTTTGTATAATTCTTTATAGGGCGTCACCTTATGCTGAATTAATAGTCGTTGTTATATGCATATTCAATTTAACTCAAATACCTATTCTAGCCACCTTTAAATTCTATAACACATACTCTTAATATGTCCTCCCAAAATTTTGATTACTCTTTCAAATCGTCCATCAGTTTACGGGTGAAAGGCAGTGCTATAATTTGTTTGGGTTTCAGAAGCTGTTTGCTACTTCTATCATAAATTCATGATGAACTGTGGACCTCTGCCTAAAATGATAGACGTTGGAATCCTGTGTAATTGTATAATTTCCTTAGCGTACATTTCCACCAATTTATCTATTGAATAATCCATTTGTAAAAGTAGAAAATGAGCTAACTTAGTTAGGCAGTCAACAATTATCCGAACAACGTCATGCTAGCCTCGTGTCATTGGTAGTTCTATGACGAAATCCATAGTGATATGTTCCCATTTTCATACCAGAGTGGAAATTAGTTGTAACAGTCCAGATAGTATTTGATATTTCACTTTTGCTTGTTGACATATTAAACATTTGGTCATAAAATCAACATCTCTCTTCATTCTAGGCTACCATTAAAACTTCTTTAGATATTGATACATTTGTAACTCCTGGATGCATTGTGTAGAGGCTACTATATGCTTTTCGAAAAAAATTTCTTTCTTATGTCTCCCATTGTTAGTATCATTACTCTATTGTCATAATACAAACTACTGTTCTTAGAAATTTAGAATTTTATATTCTTTCCTCTTTGCACTTGCTTGATCCATTTTTGTATTTGTTTGTTTTCCTTTTGCACTTGATGAATTTCTTGAAAAGAAACATAGTTTATGCTTGCATTTATACTACTAGTACTTCCTCTTCCATTGATCTTAAACTGATCTTTATAGCGCCTAAGGCTGGTATCGATTTTCCACCAAGTGCGTCGGCCACCACATTAGCTTTTCCTAGATGATAATTTATAACTTAGTTGTTATTTCCAAAACTTGGGTTTACTTTCCTTACCATAAATTGAGATCTTCATGGGTTGGCTGATATTTTAAACTTTTGCGTCTATATAAATATAACACTTTTCTCCATATAAATCATATCTCCAAATCTTGAAAGCCAATACGATAACTGTTAATTCCAAACAGTGTGTCGGGTTATCATTATTATTATAATTTTTTCGTATGGGTTAAATCATCAAAAGACTTATGCGACTATTTTATCCTTTTTGCATAAGCATATAACCTTAACCGATGTGTGAAGCATCACTATATATCACAAATTCTTTGCTGGACACGGCCGTATGGGTATTGAAGCATTCGTTAACTTTTCCTTTAGTTTCTCAAAGTTCCTCTAACATTTATCAGTCCATTGAAGTTTGGCATTCCTTTGAAACAACCTTATCATTGGAATGATAATAATGTAAAACCCTTTTATAAAACATTAGTAGTACCCAGCCAGTCCTAAGAAGATTCTTACTTCTATTACTGTCTTTGGTGTTTTCCATTCCAAAATGGCTTTTGTTTTATTAAGACCTACTTTAATGCCTTATGCTAATATGGTGTGTTCTAATAATGTCATTTTTTTCCAATCAAAACTTGCATTTGTAATGTTTGACGTACAACTGCTTCTCTCGCAACATTTGCAATACTATGCAAAAGTATCGATTGTATTCTTCTTTGTTCCTTAAATAAACGAAGGTGTCATCTATGAACACCATTTACAAATTGGTCAAAATATGGATGAAAGATATGATTCATTAAATCCATGAACACTACTAACACATGTGTGGGCTCAAAAGGCATTACAAGGAACTTATAACGTCCGTATCGAGTTCTAGATGTAGTCTTTGGAATGTCTTTTCCTTTGATCCATAGCTGCTGATATCCCAGTCGGTGATCTATATTTTTTTTTAAAAGACCTTGGTTCCTTTAAGTTGTCAAATACATCATCGATGGACGGTAATGGATATTTATCCTTAATCGTAAGCTCATTCAACTACTTATAGTTCACATATGACCTTAAGGATTTATCTTTCTTCTTGCCGAAGAGTACTGGCGTGCCCCATGAAGAAATACTTGGCCATATAAGACCCTTGTCGAGTAGCTCCTATAATTGGGTTTTCATTTCTCTGGGTTTCGCTGGTACCATTTGGTATGAGGCAGCCGACACCGGTGCAATTTCCGGATATACATTTATAGTGAATCCTACTTTTCTCTTAGGTGATAATCCGGGTAGCTCGTCTAAGGAAACATCGAGAAAATCACACATTGTAGATACCTCTTGAATCTTTATTACATTCTTCTTTGCTTCCATAGTGCTTACCAAGTATGCCTCACATCCGTTTGTATGGAACGCCTTGTTGTAACTGCTGCTGTTACGTTGTTTAGGTAATCGGCTCTCTTTCCTACTGCCGTCACTTCCTCCTTGTGGGGAGTATGAAGTGTTACTCTCTTTCTTCTTATAATCGACCACTGTTTTATACCTTGTTAGCCAATCCAATACCAACATTACGTCAAATTCTCAGAATGGTAACTCTATTAAATTTTCTGGAAATGCATTTTCATGTAACTCTATAGAACATTCTTTAATCACTTGTGTCTAACTACCTCGTCTCTTATCGGATTTATAACTAATGTTTCAAACTTAACATATCCTACTGGTAATTCTTCTAAATTTTCATTGCGTAGGCTCTGGCTGGTGTACTTGAATTGAGCTAGTCAACGGTCTCTGATTGTGCTCTTTGAAAATTCGAATCACTTTCCTTTCGCCTGCTTCGGCCTCGGCCAAAAGCGGGCCATGATTTTTCTGTCGGTGCGGGTGCATTCACTTGTCTTTCTGGCAGTTTACCCTAACACGATCTGGTGCCCCGCATTCCCAGCATCCATCTGTTTAATACCAGCATTCACTCTTATGTCTTCATCCACAATGTTTGCATAGAAGAGTAATATATCCTTTAAATCTACATTTCTTTCCAATCCTCCAGTAATTTTTGTATTGTTACTTTTTCCTTTTTCCTTTACCTAGTCCTTGAGTTGTTATTACTTTCATTCTTTCCTTTTTGATCTAATTTTAATTTTGCACTTTCTACCTCTTTAGTTCTCAATTTCTCTCTTTCTCTTCTTTCTTTTTTTTTTTTTCCATCATTGACTGAATTCATAAATCTCATATATCTTCTTCTTATAATTTCTTAATTTTGATGATTTCATTGGGGCATTTTCAGGAGGAATCACAATACAGTGTTTTGATTAGGTTTCGTCTAGTTTCTACTCATATGGTCCGTCACCTACCTTATTAAGACTTCACGGGATGGTCACCCATCATCATTGGTCGAGCACGTTTAACTCCGGTTTCCTGCTAAATTTCAATACGACGATATCGGGTCAGCAGTACCTTCTTAGTTTGCTTACTTCATCTGCTTATGAATATTGTACATGGGGTTACTGTACATATTCTCTAATGGTCGAACATGAGAATTTCTCATATACTTATTTCTGTTCACTCATCTTTGTTATCTAAGATCTATCTATTTTATCTCCTACCGTCTGGTCATAACATTTTACGTACTTTTCTTTTATCCTCTTATTTTGTTCCTCTTTTTATTCCATTCTTCAAATTTCATTTTCTTATAAACATTTTCATTTTTACATTCATATACGCCTATCTAACCTTCTCCTGGAACCCCCTTATAAGGATCCCGATGTACTAGCTATAGATGTCTGGCGTCTTGAACCTCGGCCGGATCCTTGGCTTTGCGATCGCCGGCTTTACTATGCAAAACTATCTTCACTTCTAAACTTCTTCTCAACTTGTCAAAATCTTCCCAAGCTTTAAGTTTGTACTCTCTTTTGTTGCATGCGTTGGTGTCTACTTCTCTAATCCATGTATACTCTCTCAATACCTAAAACTTTCACAACTAATCTTGAAAATTCAAACACGTCCATGACTACTAATTGTACTTTAATTCCATTATTTAATCCTTCCAAAACCTTTGACGTCTTTCTTGCTTTGTTTCTATCATTTTCTTTGCATACTTACTGAGGCGGGTGATCTCTCTATCATACTCAGATACTGTCGTTCTTCCTTGCTGTAGATATATAAACTCATTTCTCCTTGCGTTTAAGTATGTTTTACCAAGTATATGTTTCTTCTACCAAAAGGGACATGGCATAATTGAATCTTTTATCTGGTGTGCATCTCAGTTGTTCCAATGCCCTACTGGTACTGTCCAAACAGTACTCAACTTCTTCAAATCCTTCTTCCCTACTAGCCTTAAATTCTTTAGCCCCATATTTCCTTAACTTCTCAATTGGGGACTTCCTTTCTCTTTTGGTCGCAACATGTACCATTCTTGCCGTTTATTGCAGTGGTACTATCATCTATCTTAAATAAACTTCGGTGCCTTCCACAGCCACCGTTGCGGGTCGTGGCATAAGTCCGAGACCCATTTCTACATTTATGGGTACGAAAGCGTGTGATTCCTTCTCTTGATCTATAACTCTTTGTGATTCTGCCTCTTGCAACTTTATACAGTATACATATATCGTGATAAGAATTAGCAGCTGGCTTGACTCAACACATTAACTTTCCTATATGGCATGTACGTAAGCACTATTAGATTTTCCTTTATCACATGTACCTTATATACTTATGTATTTATAATATTCTTTCTACTATACCGACATTTTGTACCTAAATGATATATGCTCTCATTTCTTATCTGCTATAGGATATCCCATTTTACATTGGTAATGGCCACTCCCAACATAAAATGTGTATCCTCCTATGTTGAAATTTCCAGGACCGGCTAAACCGGTGCTCTGATACCACTAAATGTAACACCCCATCTTAGCCTATGTTTATAGACCAAGATGGACTGTTAACTCATGGTGGTTGTGTCTTAATATTTTACTTAGCCAATTTTAAGTGTAGATTTTAAAAAAAATTTTGCCATAACCTCCCCTAAAAATGGAGGTCCCAAGTGTCGCCAAAACTGATTCTTTAATTTTTGAAAAACATTTTGTTTCACAATTCAACTCAAGTACACTCCCAATAATCCACCCTTATAACCTCAACTACAATCCTGCAAGAAGAATTCACACTTCTATACTTGCATACATAAGTGCTAAACCAAAATAAGATTTATTAGATTACTAGCAGTGTACGTGTTCTAGCTTTTCATTATTATACATTTATTTGCTAGATCATACAAGCTTATGTACATGCCATATTGCTACAATCAATCATATCCAAACTCCTACCCAAAGTAGTAGTCAAGGCCAGCTGCGCAGGACATGCTGCAATCTCGTCTCCTCGTTTAACCTACGAGTTTAGAGGGAAACTAAACTCGCTAAGCAATTGCTTAGTGGGTACTTAAATCATTGCAATAAATAAATAAAAAGAAAGAATGATTTGAACATACATTTATATACTTTAAATACTTGAAAGGAATAAATACAAAACACAGATGGTAAAAAGGCTTGACTGAATAATTTGAATTTAAATCATTTTTCTTGCTTTTATCATTTTGGTTGCTCTACTGGTTTAACAGAACGTCAGCGGATAAGGAAGGGTCATGATAAACATATCTTGTCATGATCATATTTCATTATCATTCATCATAATTCTTGCACATGTGCCAATGGCCATTATCATTGCATCATTGATCATGTCATTGTAATCATCGGCCTTCAGCCGGAATATCATATCATGTCATAAGCAGTACTGCAGTAATAGTATGATGCATCATACCCTTATCTCAAGGGTTCTGTCATAACCAAGTAGAGCGTCAACAATTCATTAATTAATTTGATCATGATATTCAATAAGCCATGATTTTTCCATAATGCATGTATTATCAGAATAGCTTGTCATGATGCCTTTCTAATCATTTCCAATTCTCCTTCATGTCATTTGATATGATTTAACATCAATCCATAACATAATATTCCAGTTTTAACACATTTAGAAAAATGACCAAATGAATAGTAGCGCGGTGCATAAAATCGGCAACGCAATGGCGCGCGACAACTAAATAGTAAAATCTGTTTTTACTGCTGAAAATCAGTCAACTTTGGTAACAGTTTTGACTAAGTAAACAACCTTATTTTTGGATGAATTTTTGCAGGAAAACACTTTCATAAGTTAACTAAATGCATGTAAAATTTCGTCGAAAAATTCTTTCGTTTGCCCCTTCAACGGACTGCCCAAAATGAAAGCTGCAGAATGGTGCCCAAAAGGGACCATTCGGCCCAATTTTCCAAACTTGAGGGAAATTCATTTTTTTCTTGCAAAATTGATTTTTAGAATCCTTTTGTGATACCATTGAAGGACTAAAGGTCCCTCTTCCAAAAATCAAACCAAAGGAGTGATTAAAAACTCATCAAAGTTTATGAATAATTGCATCAATTTAGCTAGTTTGTTTTGTTTTCATTCTTTTCACAATCAATTGATTACACATGGTTCAAGAGCACTTTCCCACATATTTACCACACATAATAACATCATTTCAAAACCATTTCAAAAATCCCATAATGCAAAATATGTGAATTAATTGAAAAGGCAATGATTTAAGTACCAAACCTTGTTTATTTGCTTTGTTCCTTGCTTGTCCTATTCTTTCTTCCCTTATTCTTCTTTATCCCTTTGATTTCCTATAATTTTCATAACTTTTCTTTCATTGATAACTTGAAAACTATCAATCAAATGAATAAAGTAAAGCTAGAATTGGAATCCTTACCTTAAAATTAAGCTTTTCCTTCCAAAAATCCACTTGAACACTTGAAAAATTCCTTCCCTTTTTTGGTTGAGAGAATTTCGGCCATACTTCTCAAAAATGGAGAAAAAATGTGTCCTTAATTCTTTAATCATCCTTCTCTCCCTTTTTATATTTTTCCATTTTCCATTTATTTAATTAATTTCATTTTGGAGGGTTAAGATGTAACCACCACAAAAGTATCTTAACTAGGATGGTGCCATATGGAGGGTTAAGATTAATCCAACCCAAAAGTGTCTTTAAACAAGATTTTGCCATGTGTCCCTTTCTAGAAAATTACTATGCCATGTGTCCCTTTTCTAGAAAATGGGTGGAAGTGAAAAGACCAAAATACCCTTCAATGGAAGGTTTTGCCTTTTCTTCGTACCCGGGTGGTTTTATGACGCGTAAAATGTACCATTCTCTTCCTTTCAACCTCTCGTTTCCATTTCCGACATTCCTTCTTGATTTTGAACTAATTTATAAAAATTACGCTCATGCCCTTGACTTTTGTAAAAATTCCCTTTAGGTCCTTACGTGATTCGGGTCTCCACTTAGGTTCGTTCTTCAACATCGATCACTGCGGAGTCCTTTCGTTTACTTCAGATACCTTTACGTGTCTTGTTTTCCAGTGTATAAATTATTATTACAAGAATGACAAAAATACCCTTGGTCAAGAATCCACTGTATCTCTCAAACTATGCGTTTTCGGGAAAAACCGTGGTGTTCCGTTTCGACCCAATTTTTCTCTACTTTCCATTTCTGGAGTCTGTTATATGCACTATTAAGAACCTCCAGTACAACTTTTGGAAATTACAGTTACCTCCCCAAAACTTTTTGAAATTACAGTCACCTCCCCAAAACTTTTACAATCTTTTCAGTTAGGTCCTTTTTGTCCTATAGAGCTTCCTTTCACTTCTTGTTCTTTGGTGATTACTCGGGACGGCTCCTGTTACTGTACGCGGATGTACTGTACATGGATGTACTGTACATATGTACAAATTGGGTCGTGACAATGAGGCCACTTTAGAGGAAGAAAGTCCTATTGACCCTTTCTTAAGGGATTGATTGGGGTTCCTTTTCTCTTTCTTTTTATATTTTGATATGATGATTATGACTTGGAATTTTCAAGGGGCTGGTAGCCTCTCTTTTATCCATGCTTTAAAACTTTTGTTGCACAAGCATAAAGTGCATGGCTTAGTGCTTTTGGAGCTTCGTATTAGTGGTGTTCGGGTTGATTCTTGTATTCAAAAAATTGGCTTGCCTAATTCATACCATGTGGAAGCGACAGGGTTTTTAGGGGGAATTTAGCTTCTTTGGGATGATTACTGGTCTATTCAAATTATTTCTTATGGCCACCAGTTCATTCACTATCATGTTTTGGAGTAGGGTTGGCCTATCTTTGTCTTCATTTTCGTCTATGGTCATCCCTCTCCCTCTCGGCGTGCTATTTTATGGAACCAATTAATTTCTCTTAGGTAGAGTCTTGTGGAGCCTTGGGTTTTGATGGGCGATTTTAATGCTATCTTGGCTACCTCTGAAAGGCAAGGGGGGGGGGGTGCTTCTCATAGGACAAATATTTGTTCTCAATTTATTTCTTGGTACCTTCAGCCAGGTTTGATTGACTTGGGTTTTATTGAGCCTCGTTTCACTTGGAAAAGAGGATTGTTATATGAACGTCTTGATAGGGGGCTTTGTAACTATAGCTGGAGGATGAAATATCCTGAAGCAAGTATTTCCCATCTAGCTCGGGTGCATTCTGATCATAGACCCATTCTCTTAAAATTGTGTAGTTTTATTCCACCTAATATCAACAGGCCTTTCTGATTTTTACAAGCTTGGTTAACTCATAAAGATTTTAACCAATTTGTTGCCAGCAACTAGAATACTTCTGAAGCTATTATGAGTTCGGCTACTTCCATTGTTAATAAAGTTTGAGACTGGAAAGCTCAGCATTTGGAATGTCTTTTGGCATAAGAATCAGCTTCTGGCCCGTATTTATGGCATTCAAAGATCTTTGGAAAATTAACATAATGATAATTTGGTTAATCTAGAGATTTCTCTTAAAAGGGAACTAAATACCATTCTATAACAGGAGGAGATGATATGGATTTAGAAATCTAGAGAGGATAGTATTGCTTTGGGTGATAGGAATACATTATATTTCCATCTCAAAACCTTAAGGCGTCGGAAGCGCAACATAATTGAATCTTTACAAGATATGACAGGTGAATGGGTTATTGATCAGGAGGCGTTTGAAGCGCATAGATGTGGCTTTTTTCCATGATCTTTACACTGATGATTTAGAAGTTAGGCCTGACTTCCCTTTGAAAGGTAAGTTTCCATGCTTATCTTTTGACCAATTAGCACATTTGGAGGCTCAAATTGTGAATTTAGATATCAAGCAAGCTCTTTTTGACATGAAGCCTTGGAAAAGTCCTGGTATTGATGGTTTTCAAGCTAGTTTCTTCCAAAGTCTTGGCATTTTATTTGGAATCAAATTTGTTCTAAAGTTTGAAGTTTCTTTAGTAGTCGTCATATGAAGGAGGAGGTTAATAAAGCTATGATCTGCTTAATCCCTAAAACAACCTCTCCTAGTATTATCTCATAATTTCGGCCTATGTCTTTTTGTAGGTTATGTATAAAATTATTGCAAAAGCCATTGCTAATAAATTGAAACCAGTTATGTCTTCTCTAGTTGGACTTGCTCAGACCAGCTTTGTTCCTAGTCGTAAAATCATTGCAAATATTGTTATTGCTTAGGAAATGATTCATACCATGAGGAATAAAAAGGGTAAGAGAGGTTCTATGGCCATTAAAGTCGATTTAGAAAAGGCTTATGCTCGAATTAATTGGATTTTTCTTTAGGATACTTTACAAGAGGCGGGCTTGCCTTCTCAGTTAATTAAGTTTATCATGGCCTATGTTTGCTCTAGTTTTATGCAAGTACTCTGGAATGGGGAACTGACAGATTCTTTTAAAGCTTCGAGAGGGCTTAGGCAAAGATACCCCCTTTTTCCTTATTTGTTTGTTTTATGTATTGAATGGCTAGATCACTGTATTAAGCAGGCAGTCAGTGAAGGGTTATGGAAACCAATTTATCTTTCTCGAGGTGGTGTGGTTATTACCCATCTTTTCTTTGCAGACGATTTAGTTTTGTTCTCTAAGGTTGACCGAGAACAAATGGACGTGGTTAAGAGTGTTTTGGATGTTTTTTGCTCTTGCTCTGGTTAGGCTGTTAATGCCACTAAAACTAATGTCTTTTTCTCTAAAAATGTCTCTGCTCAAAACTGGTATGACCTCAGTAACCTGTTAGGCTTTAAGTAGACTTCTAATCTGGGAAAATATCTAGGAGTCCCTCTGCTCCATGCAAAGGTTGATCGGCTAACTTATAATTTTCTGGTGGATAAAATGAATCAGAAGATTACTGGCTAGAATTCTTCTAATATCTCTTTAGCTAGGAGAGTTACTTTAGCTAATTTAGTTCTTATGTCAACTACGATTTATACTATGCAAACCACAAAGATTCCTTCTCAAATTTTCAAGTCTGTGGAGCAAGGTAGTCGCACTTTCATTTGGGGAAGTAAGGGTAAAGGTCCCTCATTTTCTAAGGTTTCGTAGTCAAGAGTTATAATTCTTAAAGATTTAGGAGGTCTTGGGTTGAGAAATCTGACTCTCCTTAATCAAGTTTTTTGTATGAAATTGTGTTGAAATTTTTTACATGATGATCATTCTCTTTGGGTGCAAATTTTGAAGTCCAAATATAAAGTCTCTAATAATTTGCTTCTCCTTCCATCTACTTCTGGGAATTGTTCTATGATGTGGAGATTTGATGGGTGTCGAATCCACCAAAAATAAAAATTCTATTCTTAGGCAAAATTAAAATTGTAATAGCAGTGAATAGGGTGTCGAATCCTCAGGGAATTGATTACTTAAATTAATTTCCTTTGAAAACCTAAAATAAAACTTAACTAAAATGAATGAGGGGAAAAGTTTATAATTGAAAATTAAAATAAATTGTGATCTGAAATTTAAAAATAAATAAATAAATAAATAGCAGCAAATTAAATTTGGAAAATAACAACGTTGAGAATTTTAGCCAAAGAGAATAATCTTGGTTTCAATCCTTCGATTTGATCATTGATACAAAAATAATTCTTCTTTATTTTTTTAGTAAATTAGTTTTAGCTAACCGTGATGCTTGCATTAGCCTATACTTTTTTATATTGTAAAATTAGTTAAGAGACGCTCTATAACTAACCATTGTTATTGAATAACCCTATAGGAACGCCCTTCTAGGATTTAACTCTCTAACACCTTTAAGATTTAGAAGAATCTAATTCTAATCAACAAATTCTACTGCGGAATTCATTTAGATTAGATAATGTATCTTCTTAAAACTATGTCTAATTGTCACAAATATCAAAAGCTAAAGAACAATTACAGATTCTTAGTTTTGAGTGGCGATATATTATTCAACCAATTAAGCAATGGGCTCTATTGTTTAACTAGCAAAATAATAATTGGTAATAAGCCACAGAAGGTACACGAATACTGAATTTAAAGAAAATAAATAAAGAGTTGATTAGATCTCATAAATCTTTTGCGAATTGATAACCTTGATTACCCCTTTTACTGAATCGAATTTAGTTACACATGCTTGATGAAAAGAGAACTAAAAATAAATCTATGACTGCTGCCAAAATTGTCCACAGTAACAAGAAGAAGAAGAAGAGAAAAAGAGAGTTAGGGCTGCCAAAAAGGTTGGCTTCAAATACCCCTTTAGTTTTCTACCCTAATTAGGAAAATAAAAATAAAAGAAATTATAAATAAAATAGAATTTAACTCCTAATAAAATTTCTCTTTAATGTCTACTGAATAAGGAAATAAATAAGTCCTAATATCCTTGGAACTCTGCTCAAAAATCGTATCTCAAATATCCTAAATAGATTAGGATTCACAGTTAGCTCATGCAATCTTCAAGCATCAGATACCCTTTGGTACAAGCCTTGCCCAAGGGTTATACCCGAGACACTTTACAGTTCTTTTCCAATAGCGTTCTTGCAATTTTCTTTGTTTTTTCCTTGGTTCCTCTTTAAGTTATTTTTTATGCAAAAACATACCAAAATCAGTATAAACACCCAACAAGAGTTCAAATATCATTGCAAAATATAAGCTAAATTTACCCACTATCAAATTTCCCCACACTTGAACTGTGCTTGCCCTCAAGCATGTTATAATTCAAAGCACTACCCCCACATTCATCAAGTCTCAATTCAAATGATAACATTTACATAATCTCAAATAGAATGGCAATCAAAAGATTAAAAATTCATAGAACAAACTTCTCACTAATTCACAAGTATAAGCAACTCAATCAATAAATTTTTTTGTATAAAATGTCAAGAATTTTGCGCTACTTTGATGACAAATAATTACCAAGTGAAAAGCTAGTTATGTAAAGAAGTCATAATTTAATCCGTCTAGTCATATAAAAAAAAATTTAGTGTCAAGAACATTATTATTACTACTTTTGAGCACCTTTATGCTTGCTTGACACGTCATCAGCCTTTTGACACGAGGGCAAACATTTATGATGTCGGGACCTGATTACTACTGGTCACGAAATCAAGTGGCTACTAGCTCTACTCATAGTCTTTTGACTAGAGGAGTAAATTATTCATTTTTCAAACTTTTTTTGAACTCATAATTTCATTTTTTTATTTAGTTCTCAACACTTTTGATCAAGCACAACTCAAGAGATTAAATGAGCCTATCAATATGCTCCCAACTAATTAAGTTCATTAAACAAAAACATAACAGAGCAAAAGTCTTTAAAACATTTTATACTAATAATAAATATTGATCAAAAGTGTTCATAACAGGTGAATTAACAAGAATCATGCTAGAACCATCAATCTTAAGGTTTCCAAAATAGTTTGATATTCAAAATACCACATTCAAATCAAATTAAAAGATAAAATGGGGTTTGGCTAAGAAATCATAAAATACAAGGAACAACAACAAAGTTCAAGAAAAATATTAGTGACTTAGCAAAATTAAGCAAATTTTTTTTTAAAAAAAAATAATGAAAAGTGTGCAAAAACTTCACAAGCAACCAAACCTATGAACAAAACAACTATTTCAGCAGTAAAATTTAGCACAATTCAGTCAAAAATAAGTTCAAAGCATAGCAAATCTTCCCCCACACTTAAATCTAGCATTGTCCTCAATGTAACAAAAATAGATCAAGGAAAGAGATAAAAATAATTGAAAAAAATAGAGGACTTCCCTGATGTCAGTGAAGGAGATGAGGCTGCTGGGATAATCAGTGACGTCAAGAATATTAGAAGCCTAAATCTGTGGATAATCTAACAAGGCTCTGGTCGACCTCCATGATTTGATCTCTAATCACACCATCGCTTCTTTCTAAATTGTCAAGCCTCTTCTCTATACGATCAAGCTTCTCAAGAATGGCTTGCAACAATGCTTGATCTGAGGAAGAAGAGTGTGTTGTAGTGGCAGGAGCTGGAGTGACTGAAGCTGTGGGGACAGGAGCCGTGGTCTGTGAAGTTTTTCAAAAAACCTATTGATCACTTGGAGTGATGGGTCCTATAGGAATCATAGACAAAATACCACTTTCCTTCCGCACCTGTCCCATTTCATCCAAAGTATGAAGATTCAATGGAACTGGTTTATAGGATAAATGCAAGTAAGTAGTATCAATATCAAGCAATTGAGTATTAACTGCAAATTGTGTAATAGCAGTGCCTAAAATCAAAGGTCTCTTGGTTGCAATAACATTAGCAAACTGACTTGCCAACCAAAAGCCTAAATTTACCTTCCTCTGTTTAGTCATACACCACAAGAAAAAGAGTTCGATCTTAACCAAACTTGGTGCATCTTTTCTGCCCGAAAATGAGTAAGCTAAGAACCTATGGAAATATTTAAAACTGGGCTCCTTAAAGTATAAATCTTTCGATTTGCTAGAGTCATATGGAGCAGGGAAATTCTCACAAAAATCAGAATAAACATCAAGAGCTTTAAAGTCGTCAGAAAAATCACAAACAGTAGCATTTTCATTAAAGCCCAAGGTCTTATTAAACTCAGTGAGAGATAAATTAAACCGTTGACCCATTAATCTGAATTTAATCAAATTAGGTGTAGTCAAATCAAACTGATCATATTTTTCAAAAGTAAATGTTGCATAAAATTCTTTAGTCAACTCGGTAAAAATGGGATTGTACATCATAAAAAATGATTCCCACCCAATGCCTTTAATAAAATCAACATAGGCAGTCGTAATTTTCAATGAACCCGTAGAAGGAAAATGAATAGATTTTCCTGGAAGTATGGGGAATGCACTTACCTGCTTATACCGTTGTTGCTCACTGGGATTATCAACTTCTACATTGAGATTGTAAATTGCTATTGAAGTTTCTCCAGAAAATCTCCCCTTATTGACATGTGAGCGGCTCCTAGGTTTAGTAGCAGGTGGGTTGAAAGGGTCCGGTGAAGCCCTATTACGGTGATTAGATTCATCACCAGAATGCTCGTCAATCAGTTAAGGACATTTTGGTGAAGAACTCGAAGATGGGCCACCATGCCTTATGCACGATTTAGTTCTCATGTTGATTGATTTACTGCACTTTTTTTTTGAAAGAAAGAAAAAGAGAAAAAAGAATAATAATAATGATGAAAAACTTAAACAAAATAAGATAGAACTCAAAATTAAACTAGTAGTGGTGGTGATAGTGTTGATAGTGGTGAAGTCGTTGGACTATCGTTTGAGTGGCGCGGTGAAGAAGGTAGTTCGCTTTGTGCGATGAGCTCTGGTGTGCAATCTGGTGACTAGTACGAACGCTATATGGTTAGTGCGAGGAGCTTGGTAAAGTGATGGGCTGAGCTCACGAGCTATCTAGTCAAGCTTCTGGTCGCTCGGTACAGCATGCGACCGGTACTGGTATAGCGCTCGATCAATTTTGGCGTGCTCGGTGTGCTAGTGACACTGCTAGCGTGCCTTGGTCTTGCAGGGTGAGGAAGGGCTGTGCTAGTGACACTGCTAGCTTGCCTTGGTCTTGCAGGGTGAGGAAGGACTGCTGCTGTGGTCACGCTCGAAGAGCTCGATGAAGAGGAGATGATCACATGCGATGGGGCTGGGTCTGCTCGATCAAGCTATTTGGTCTGACGAGGTGGTTATGGGGCGAGTGAGCTTGATTGGTCTCTTGGTTGGTGTGGTTCAGTTCAAGGAGAAAAGACAATGTGTGACAACTGAAGCAATGGAGAGAGAAGGAGAAAGGGAAAAAATAAAGAAAGAAAGAAATAGTTTTAGGTTTTAAGTGTTGTATAGCCCAAATACCCATTATGCCCTTATTTATTTATTTTTTTCTATTCTTCATCTCTCACCAACTTATAAGTCACTGTTTTTTAAAATAAAAATAATCTTCTGAAACTCTTGTCCTCTATAACAGACCTGCAAATAAAACATACACATTTCAGTGCTCTCCAAGGGAAAGAGAAAGTGAATAGTGAATTACTAAAAAAAATTTAATAATTTTTTTTATACTTAAGCATAAAGCTAAAATTAAAACTAATTAAATTAATGAAAATGCAGGCATAAGAAATAAAACAAAAAAGAACAAAATGCAGAAAGAGAAAAGAGAAATGGGTTGCCTCCCATTAGCACCTTCATTTAAAGTCTTTGGCTAGACATTGAACATCATTCAAGCGCCATTCAAAGGACATTGCAATTGCACGTCCTCTACAGTAGAAATGTGGAATCCTTCATAAAATGTTTTCAAGCGGTGTCCATTGACCTTGAAAATTTTGCCAGTATCCAAACTTTTAATTTCTACTACTCTATGAGAAAATAAATTGGTGATAACAAATGGCCCCATCCACCTAGTCCTCAACTTTCCAGAGAACAATTTAAGCCTTGAATCATAAAGTAACACTTTTTGTCCTACAGCAAATTGCTTCCTAGAAATCATTTGATCATGGAAAGCTTTTGTCTTAGTCTTATAAATTTTTGAATTCTCGTAAGCCTCATTCCTGATTTCTTCTAACTCTTGGAGTTGTAACTTCCTCTATGCACCTACTTCAGCTAGCTTCAAATTGCATTGCTTGATAGCCCAGTATGGTTTGTGTTCTAATTCAACAGGTAAATGAAAAGGTTTACCGAACACTAACCGATACACGTAGTTCTATAGGCCCACAATGCATCATCTAAATGCAAGCTCCAGTCCTTCCTATTGGGATTTACCGTCTTTTTAAGAATGAACTTGACCTCACGATTAGAAATTTCAGCTTGGCCATTGGTCTGTGGGTGGTAAGCTGTTGAAGTGCGATAAAAACATTATACTTGTGAAGAAGAGCTCCCATCACCTTATTACAGAAATGTGTCCCTCTATCACTGATAATCACTTTCAGAATTCCAAACCTGACAAAAATATGTGATCTAACAAAATATACAGCAACCTTAGCATTGTCAGTTCGAGTAGCTTTAGCTTCTACCCATTTTGAGACATACTCAACAGCAATCAAAATAAAACAGTTGCCAAAAGAAGAAGGAAATGGGCCCATGAAATCGATACCCCATACATAAAAAATTTCACAAATCAAAATGGGCGTAAGAGGCATCTGATTTCTATGACTCAAAGTACTGTTCTTTTGGCAATTCTCACAAGACATACAATACATATAAGAATCATGAAACAGGGAGGGCCAAAACAAACCACACTCCAATATTTTACGGGCTGTTCGCTTAGGACCAAAGTGTCCTCCACATGTATATGAATGAGCAAAATTTAAAATAGAAGGAATCTCACTTTCATCGACACATCTCCTAATTATCTGATCAGAATAGAATTTCCACAGATACGGATCATCCCAAATATAGTATTTAGCCTCTCTCTTTATCTTATTCCTTTCAACTCTAGAAATATCATATGGAAAAATGTTAGAGGTCAGAAAATTTGCAATGTCAGCATACCAGGGCATCGATTGTTGGACAGAAAAGAGGTGTTCATCTGAAAATTCATCTTTAATTGGAATTGGTCCCTCGTTCACCAGCAATCTACTGAGATGGTCTGCTACTGAATTTTCTGATCCCTTTTTATCCCTTATTTCCAAATCAAACTCTTATAGTAAGAGTACCCATCGAATAAGTCTAGGCTTGGCATCTTTCTTCTTAAGTAGATATTTCAAGACTACATGATCAGAATAAACGATAACATTAGTACCAAGAAGATAAGAACAAATTTTTTCTAAAGCAAAAATAATAGCCAGCAGCTCTTTTTCAGTAGTGGAGTAATTAGATTGGGCCTCATCAAGGGTTCTTGAAGCATAGTAAATAACATGAGGTTCCCTTCCAACTCTTTGCCCGAGCACTGCTTACACAGCATGATTGCTAGTGTCATACATTATTTCAAATGGCAAATTCCAATCTGGTGACTGTATAATTAGGGCAGAGATCAGCATGCCTTTGAGTATATCAAATGCTCTCTTGCAAGAATCATTAAAATCAAACTCCACTTCTTTTTGTAGTAGCTGACACAAAGGATGAGTGATTTTTGAAAAATCCTTGATGAAGCGCCTGTAAAAACCTGCATGACCAAGGAAAGATCGAACTTCCTACACACTGGCGGGGTAAGATAAAGACTTAATTACATCAACCTTTGCCTTATCAACTTCAATTCCTCTTTCTGACACAATATGCCCTAAAATTAATCCTTGATCAACCATAAAATGACACTTTTCGTAATTTAATACAAGGTTCGACTCTAAACATCTTTGAAGAATTTTAGTTAGGTTAGACAAACACTCACTAAAGGAATTTCCATAAACAGTGAAATCTTCCATAAAAACCTCTATAATATTCTCAACATATTCAGAAAAATATACTTACCATACACCTCTGAAAAAGTGGTCGGGGCATTACAAAGGCCAAACGACATTCTTTGGAAGGCAAATGTTCCAAATGGGCAAGTGAAAGTAGTCTTCTCTTGGTCCTCTGGTGCTCCTGGAATTTGATAAAAGCCTGAATAACCATCTAGGCAGCAGTAATGAGTCTTACTTGCAAGACATTCCAGCATCTGATCAATAAATGGGAGAGGAAAGTGGTCCTTTCTTGTAGCTACATTTAGTTTCCTATAATTAATGCAAACTCTCCACCCATTTTGAACACGAGTTGGGACCATCTCATCATCTACATTCTTTATCATAGTCGAGCCCATCTTTTTAGGTACTACCTAAATTGGACTTACCCACTTGCTATCCGAGATGGGGTAAATCACAGATGCATCAAGAAGCTTTAAGATTTCTTTTTTTTACTACCTCCATCATTGGTGGGTTCAATCTTCTTTGTGCTTCCCTTTTTGGCTTGCTATCCTCCTCCATAAGAATTTTATGCATACAAGTGGAAGGCTAGATCCCTTTAATATCAGCAATCATCCAACCAATGGCTCCTTTGTACTCTTTCAATATGCGGATCAAATCTTCTTCCTCATCCTTGCTAAGTTTATTGGAAATTATCACTGGTAGACTTTCTTCTTCTCCTAAAAATGCATATATCAAAAGTTTGGGCATCGGCTCTGGGCGCCTGCACAACAGAGGGTAAAATTTTAGCATGGGATGCTAGTAAGTCAGATTTGGGTGCACTTTCCTTCATTTTGTTGAGGGCTCCCAACTCACACGTCACCTCATGAAGAGTTCCACCTACAGCAAACTTGTCATTTAGATTGCTCAAGTCATTTGCATCAAGACTTTTGCAAAGAGCAGTGTTCAATTTGTCAGAATCATTAAGCTCAAAAATTTCTTGACTTAAAGAATCTATAACATCCATCCCATAGACACAAGACACATCACTAGGGTACTTCATAGCATCATAAACATTAAATTTTACAATTTCTCCATTGAACTCCATAGTTAATGTGCCATCATAAACATCAATTTTTGTTCAAGTTGAGCTAAGAAAAGGTCTTCTTAATAAAACATTAGAGCAATTAGAAGACTTATCCTCCTCCATATCTAGGACATAAAAATCTGCTGGAAATATTAGCCCATTAACCTGAACTAAAACATCCTCTAATACTCCCTCGGGGTAGACCACAGACCTATCAGCTAACTGAATAATCACACCTATTTCTTTCAAAGGACCAGCTTTTAAAGAAGAGTAAATAGACAGTGGCATGACATTTATTGAGGCTCCTAAGTCACACATAGCCCTCTTTATGCCTAAATCACCTATTTTACAAGAAATGGCGAACATACCTTGATCTTTTCACTTTGGAGGTAGCTTTCTTTGAATCACAATAGATATATTCTCCCTTACTCTTACCTTTTCATTGCCACTGAGTTTCTTTTTGTTTGTGCATAACTCTTTTAGGAATTTTGCATATCGAGGCACTTGCTTGATGGCATCTAACAAAAGTATATTGACCTTAACTTTGCGAAAAGTTTCCAAAATCTCTTTTTGTTCCTTCTCCTTCTTGGATTTAGCAAGCCTTTGTGGGAAGGGAGGTGGTATTACCAGAGGTTGGGGCTCATCAGAGGTGACTGTGGCTGGTAGTTCTTGTTTTTGGATAATTATTTTAGATTCTGCCCCTTTGTCTATCCCCTGCTCAGTGGTTAACTTCTAGTTATTTTTGTCCATCAATTCTTTTCCACTTCTCAAGGTAATGGCGCTTGCATTTTGCTTTGGATTGACTATTGTTTGAGAAGGTAATTTCCCTTGAGACTCCAACTTGCTAACTGTAGTGGCTAACTGACTCATCTGGGTGTCCAAATTTTGAATGCTTGAATGAGTTTCCTATTGAAATTGTTGGGTTTTTGTCATAAAGGCTTTAAACATGTCATCAAGAGACATACTGAATTTTTGTGGTGGTGGTGGAGGTTGTTGCGGTGGTGCTTTGGGTTGGAATTATTGGGAATTAGGAGCTCTTGATCCATAGCTAAAGTTTGGATGATCCCTCCACCCCGGGTTATAGGTATTCGCATATGGGTCATATCTCCTTTGAGTTTGATTGGGAAATCCACCTATATCATTCACTTGTTGTTGGTCATTTTCTTGAAGTGTCGGACACATGTCAGTAGGATGTCCCGAATGAGCACAAATCCCACAAACTTTCACTGGTTGCACATTCCCTACAGCCATGGTTTGCACCAAATTTGTCAGTTGTGTTATTTTAGAATCAAGTAAAGAGATACTTACCTCGCTAACTCTCTTTGGAGCCTCTTTCTTGCTGCCAAATTATTGAGAAGTGGCTACCATGATAATGATGAGGTCCCTAGCAGCTTGAAGAGTTTTATTCACTATGGCACCACCGCTAGCGGCATTCAACATGCTCCTTTCTGTAGGTAATAGCCCTTCGTAAAAATATTGGAGTAGAGCTTGCTCTGAAATTGCGTGTTGTGGGCAACTTGTACACAATCGTTTAAATCTCTACCAATATTCATGAAGATTTTCTGAATCTTTTTGCTTGACACCACATATTTCCCTCCTTATATTTGCAGCTCTTGAAGCGTGAAAGAAATTGTCCAGGAAAATTGTTACCATATCAGTCCATGTATTTATTAATCCAGATGGTAATTCAAAAAGCCAATCCTTAGCTCGGTTGTCCAAGGAAAAAGGAAAAGCTCTCAATTTAATTTGCTCCTCAGGTACTCCTTGTGGCCTCATGCTTGAGCAAACAATATGAAATTTATTCAAATGTTTATGAGGATCTGATGGGTGTCGAATCCACCAAAAATAATAAACCTGCTCTTCCTACAAAAGAAAACTTGTAAATAGGGTGAGAAGGGTCAAACCCAAGGGACTAGCCTGCTGAAAGTTAACCAGAACCGAAAATAAAACTAAAAATTGAAACGGGGTATTTAAAATTGGAACGAGATTAATTAAAATTAAAAGCAAAAGCAACAAAATTAAATATAAAACCTGAAACGATGGAGAGCGAATTCAGTCAAGGCATACCGTGGTTCAAAGTTTAAACTGATTGATCATTGATTCAAGAATAATCCTTTAATTCAAATTACGGACAAGTTATAGCCAGGAAGAACGTCGACCCAACCAATCCTACCTTATTAATATGTTATTAAGATACGATCTAATAATAACCCCTAATTAACTAGCAAACCTAAGTACGACGAAGGATTTAACTGTTAACAACCTTAAATCTAGTAGGACCTTGCCCTAATTAACAGAAACTACGAGTATCCATTTAAATCATATTATACTCTTCCTTGATATAACCCAAAAGGTTCTACCCAATTAAATTATACCAATCACTACTACATCAATCTAATCAAACAATTACGGATTTGATTCAATTGAATAGTCAAGGAAATTACTATCAAACAAAGAACGGGCCTAGTTAATCATTCAATAGAATTTCACTAAGGGATATATTTTCCCAATAAACCACAGAAAGAATATAAATGCAATGAAAATCAAAGAATTCTATTAAGTTCAATTCAATCTCACAATCATGATCAAACTTCTACCTTGGATTAAACCTTGACTGAAAGAAAGAGTTTAGCCACACATGGCTATGGAAGAAAACATTGTAAAATCTATCAAAGAAAGCTGAAATTCGTATCTCCTCTTGCCTCCTCCAAAAGTGTCTATTCAAAAACCTAATTTTAACTTATATACTCCTAAAAGTGGGGCCAAAACATAATACAATAAAAGGGGCCCACTAAACAGTGTTTAATATCATTCCTCTGCTCTAAAACGCGCTGGAAACAGTCCCAATAAGTCGCAGGTCAGCCACTAGTATAAATCAGTCTGCATCTGTTCGCTTGTTGCTTAGTCTTGCCCAAGGCTAAGGACTTGACAGCTTCATATTTTCCAAACAGATTCCAGCAACTACTGCTTCCCACAAACATCTTCAAATCTACTCCTTTTAGCTTCATTCTCACCATATCCAGTATATCCTAACACAAAAACAAGAATCCAACTAAAAACTCCTCTTTTAAGCACAATTAACACAAAATCAGCATATTATAATCAATAAAAATGTGTTGGATTTACATGTTATCAAACTTGCCCACACTTATCCCATGCTTGTCCTCAAGCATGACTTAGGACTCAAAATCAAATCTATTAGGAGACCACGTACTTCACTTAAGAACCCAATCAAACACACACAAGTTCCCTAAACAACTCAACATCGCAATTAAGAATCTAACCATTAACATCATTCCATCATTATGAACTTTAATTGAAAAATGTTACACTAAGAATTCTCAAAACACGCATGCACACATTCAAAGTTTGAATCAACAAGTGTTTTCTCGAGCAATTAACAAGTGTTTCAAAAACATTTTCATAGCTTCAAGAAAACAAAATTAAAGAACAACCATAGGCTCCCCTCTAAACTCCCTCTCCACTAATGTAGGTAAAGTCTCAACCAAAGATCATTAGGTCTTTACATGGGTTAGGCTAGGTGATGGTTACAAAAGATAGGATAATGTAAGGCTAGAATAACAAGAAAATAAGTCTTTTACAATTAATTTCAAAAGAACAATGCACGAACTAACTAATGGCG
Organism: Garcia nutans; assembly: GCA_947685225.1. NCBI lineage: Eukaryota > Viridiplantae > Streptophyta > Magnoliopsida > Malpighiales > Euphorbiaceae > Garcia > Garcia nutans. The sequence continues at coordinate 72,673,163 of CANTUV010000031.1, read as the reverse complement.
ACAAATGCGACTTAAAATAGAAAAATTAAAATTGAAATTGAATACACAACTTCTTTCTCTTTTTCTGATTTTTTTTCATTTTTCTCTCTTTTTTTTAATTATGTTTTTATTTATTTATTTTTTTTCTGAAAGCTAAAATATCACATGACTATTTACAACCATCTCAAAACCCATAAAAATTAAAACACAAAAGTCAAAAGGACTATTTATTCCCACAAACTAGACTCAAATCAATGACATTAAACAAGAATGCAATTGCACCAATTCTTAATAACTTACACATGTGCATGCTTAACAATGACTAAAAAGACTATTTTCTTGTTCAAGGGTGGTAGGCAAAGGGCTTTTTAGTGTATATGGTTATATTGTAGGCTAAGAAAAGAAATTAGAGTACGCATTTAGCATACTTCGTAGGCTAGAAGGGGTGAAATGAACGGTAACGTAAAGGTGGGAAAAACATAAAAGGAATGATGAATCGACCAAAAGAACGCCTAAATCATCTCAAAAGTCGAGACTTGCCTAGGATTTTGCCTCAAGGGAGCGTAGAAAAGAGTTCTAGTGTTCGGAAGCTATCCTAAATTTTGGCTTTGGGAATTGCTCTCAAAAACACTTATGGAAAGAAACTAAGTTTTGAAAAACAGATTTTTAGAATTCAAAGTGTAACAGCTTGCAATCAAAGTTTATAAGTGCAGTGATGGTTAATCTCAAGTTAGAATTCTCGCTCACTAGTCTTGTTATTCGAGGTTCTCACATGTATTCAACTAAATTACAAAAGCAAATTACTCCTCTCTAGAATTCCTAAAAGCTCCAAATCATGTTCAAGGACACAATAAACCCATTGAGTAAATCCCAAAATCAGCACATAGCATCAACAAACTCAAAACTTTACTCAAAATTTCATGGGGTAAGTGTCTAATCTTCCTAACTCAAAAGTCACATTTTCAAAAGTCAAGTCTCATACCAGAAATTAAGCATATGGCAGCAGCAGAATCACACAAAAATATCATCAAATGCCATCATTAAAAAAAGTGAAAAACTCGACAATAGCAAACTATAACGTATAACAATCAACAAACAACATGGCAGCAGCTATTAATCAACAGAAAGCTCAAAATTTCAGCAATATAACGTCAAAATTTCAGCTGTCTCAATCACATAAATCAGTCCCAAAAATTGCAGCAAAAACATTCTCATATCAAATCCCCTCCCCACACTTATTTCACACATTGTCCTCAATGTGGACAAATCACAATAAAACACAAATGGAGGATCTCAAGCAAATAAAATTAAAAGAGAGTAGGAGTTAAGAAGTACTGCCCTGTTGGTGTTTTTGGGTTGTTGTGATTGCTTATAAGCAAGCTTCATGGGTGGTGGATTAGGAGTAATTTTTGTTCGAGCCATATGGCAAAATTACTGAAGTGATTACCTGCAAGAGTTAAGTGCAAAACGCAACCAAAACAAACAACGAACAAGCACAAACAGGTGCAACGATAAGTAAGCTCCACGTTCAACAAAAACTCTCAGTGGAACCAATCTGAATTTCAAGGTACAGCAGCGACTAGATAAAGATGAGAACAATCAAACTTCATAATGCAATATCAACTAAGTTCCAAGTTTAAAACAACCAAGCATGAGATAATTATAAAGTGTCTTTGAATGCAGAATTTCTACCTTAAACCAAACCAAACTCATCATTGTTGCTCAATACCAGCAATAAACATTATAATATTCATTCAATTGATTCTCATTACGGAAAACCAAAAGTGAACCTAACTGTAATCATCAAATCTTATTCTAACACAGTGTCAGCATCCAAAAATTCACAATATTCAGCTCATCCATAGCAACTAATCTCAATACTCAATAAAAATGTCAACAGCTTGGCCTCCAAACACATTCAATTTGCGCATCAAGGAAAACAAAACTCAGATTTCAGAATACCCATGGAAGAGTGACGGAAAAAAAAAATAGAAACTCACTTGAAACGCAGGAAGAGGGAGGTCTGGAATTTTTTTCTTCTTTTTTTTTTTCGGTTCAGCAGTGCTGTCGATTTGAGCAAGAGGGAGTGTCGCGATTTCTGGTTGCGATTTCTGGGTTGCGATTTATGGGTTGGGATTTCTGGTTGTGCGACAATAGGTGGGGTACTGGTTGAGGGGCTGCTGGATTTTTGATTGAGGGGGAAAAGGGCTGCTGGATTTTCGATTGAGGGGGAAAAGGGGCTGCTGGATTTTCGAGTTTGTTGGGACTGCTGGATAGGGAAGAGAAGATGGTGGCTGGTCGTGGTCTTGAGAGAAAAGGGTGGAGTAATTTGGCCATTATTTGTTTTACTCTATCTGTAAAATAATAAAAACTTAAGTTAGTTAAAATATTAGAGTAAATAAACATATGATGGTAAAAGTAAATAGTACAGAAGCTCTTATTTAACCCATTAACACTCAACAAATATAATGAATAGAACTTTTACAGCATCATTAGAAATCCGTTCACCATTAAAGATCAACTTTTAACTTCTTTTAGACACAGCATTTCCAGAAACTAATAGAGGAAGAAGATGACACTATTCACTTTATATATATATATATATATATTTTAGCACCAATAAAATTCATTAACCATTAAAGACAAGTTTAAACCTCAACCCTCACACAAGATTTTCCAGCAAAACAAAACATGTTACCAAGGAAGAAGATGACACTAATCTATTTTTTTTAAATTTTAATTAATTTTTTTAAAGAAAAATAAAAACAAGTGCAGAAAATTCAAATAAAAAGAAAAAAATATAAAATTTATTAGGTTTGGGTTGTCTCCCAGAAAGCACCCTTGTTTAACGTCTTAGGCTCGACATTTCTGAATTTTCAACCAAATTTGGTGGAGCTTCCAAATACAACATTCTTCGCCCATCCAAAATTATCCTTGTGCTCATTTAGCACTCGAATCAGCTCCTTTTCTTGCTCATTGCTTAGCTCTTTGGAGACAATTAATGAAATTGGATCTCCAGCACCTAAAAACACATACTTCAAATGGCTCAGCAATGGTTTTAGTCCCATGTTTAGCGCCTTTTCCAGCTTAATTTCCTACAACTTTTCATCAGACAAAATTTTCTCTTTAAACTTATTAGTGCCTTTATTATCAAAATTCTTACAAGAAACCACATTAAGCTCATTCTTATCAATTATTGGAGAAAATTTATTACTTTTGGGATCAAAATTAGACACGTCACTCACATTGGACACAATATTAGCATCTTTGACTTCATTATACATGCTAAATTTGACAACTTCTCCATCCAGCTCCATGGTAAGAATACCATCAAAAACATCAATTTTAGTCCTAGCTGTCCTAAGAAAAGGTCTTCCTAAAATGATTTCACTAGAATTTGGGGATTTAGCATCCTCCATATCAACCACATAGAAATCAGCAGGGAAAATTAAATTATTAATTTTCACTAACACATCCTCTAGCACCCCTTCCAGGTAGATTACGGACTTATTCGCCAATTTAATGCAAATACTAGTTTTCTTTAAAGCACCTATATTCAAAAGAAGAGAAAATAGACAATGGCATAACATTAATTGAAGCGCCTAAATCACACATAGCTTTCTTAATTTGCACATTGCCTATTCTACAAGGGATAGAAAACATACCTTCATCCTTTCATTTTGGTGGGAGTTTTCTTTGCAAAATCGCAGAGACATTCTCCCCCACACTTACCTTCTCAACCTCAGCTTGCTTCTTCTTACTTACACAAAATTCCTTCAAAATCTTTGCATATCGAGGTATTTGCTTAATTAAATCGAGCAAAGGAATATTTACCTCAACCTTGCGAAAGATGTCAAGGATATCTTTCTCTTCTTTCTCCCTCTTGCATTGCCTCAACCTTTCGGGAAAGGGAGGCGGTATAACAAACGTCTCGGGCTGCCGCTTTTCAACTTGCTTGGGAACCTCCTTTTGCTGAATTTCTACCTCTTTTTCAGCTTCTTTCTTCGACCTACTGTTGTCTTTCTTCGGGGCTGTTATATTTAGCTCTTTTCCACTACGTAAAGTGATGGCACTTACGTTCTTTCTTGGGTTGACAACAGTTTGAGATGGTAGCTTCCCTTGTGTCTCCAATCTACTCAAAGAGGAGGCTAGCTGGCTGATTTGAGTTTCCATATTTTGAATGCTCCTCCTAGTTTCTTATTGGAGTCCGCCTACATTGGTGGCAAGCTCATTCATCTCCCTCCTGGATTCTTGCTGGAATGCAGAAGTGCTTGTGGCAAGGGATCTAACTATGTCTTCCAAAGACATGTTTGAGTTGGAAGATTGTTGAGGAGGTGGCCTAGCTTGCTGAAAATTTTGCTGCCTATTCCCATAGTTAAGATTCGGGTGCCTCCTCCAACTATCATCAAAAGTGTTGGAGATGGGAAAGTTGGATCTTTGAGGCTGCCCGGAAAAACCTCCAATAGCGTTGACTTGCTCTTGACCCTCTTGCCAAGATGGACATGCATCGATTGGGTGTTCATAAGAAGTGCATGCTTCACACGCTCTTTTATGACTATTAAGTCCTGCAGCAAAATTTTTAATCACATAAGTTAGCTCATTAAGTTTATCTTCAACGGAAGAATTACTTACCTGATAGAGCTTGCGTGATGGCTCTTCAATTTGTCCAAATTGTTGCGTGTTTGTAGCCATGGTTGATATGATCTCTCTTTCTTGGGCTAGAGTTTTGTTAACAAGAGCTCCCCCACTTGCAGCATCGACCATTTTCCTTTCTATATCCAGCATCCCTTCATAAAAATACTGGAGAAGTGATTGTTCGGACATCCCATGTTGTGGGCAGTTTGCACACAACCTCTTGAATCTCTCCCAGTAATCATGAAGACTTTCTATATCTTTTTGTTTGATCCCACTAATCTCCCTACGAAAGGTGGCTGCTCTAGAGGCGGGAAAATACTTATCCAAGAATGCATGAGCCATCGCGGACCATGTGGTTATAGAACCTGGTGGTAAGTTTAGTAACCATTCTTTGGCAGTATCTTTTAATGAAAATGGAAATGCTCTTAACTTGATTTGTTCTTCCGCCACACCTTGTGGCTTCATGCTTGAGCACACCATGGAATTCTTTCAAGTGATTATGTGGGTTTTCATATTTCATCCCATGGAAGGTAGGGAGCTGGTGAATCAAACCATATTTCAACTCAAATGGTGCATCCAAGTATGGAAAAGCAATACACAGGGGCTGTTGGTCTATAGGGGCTGCCTGTAGCTCTTTAACGGTGCGATTATCAGCCATTTGTTCCTCTCTTTCAGATTCTGTTGAAGTTTCTTCTAATTCAGGATCAAATTCAGTTGAAGATTCAACTAAATCAGTAATTATAATTTCTGGATTAATTGTAGAAGCAGTTGCAGCCCTTTTTCGTAGCCTGGTTTCCTTCGTCAATGTACGTGCTGTCTTTTCTATCTCAGGATCAAATTCCAATTGCAAATTTTCAGATCTGGTCATTCAAAGAAGCAATAACAGTAATGTAAACTAGTCCCCGGCAACGGCGCCAAAATTTGATGGGTGTCGAATCCACCAAAAATAATAAACCTGCTCTTCCTACAAAAGAAAACTTGTAAATAGGGTGAGAAGGGTCGAACCCAAGGGACTAGCCTGCTGAAAATTAACCAGAACCGAAAATAAAACTAAAAATTGAAACGGGGTATTTAAAATTGGAACGAGATTAATTAAAATTAAAAGCAAAAGCAACAAAATTAAATATAAAACCTGAAACGATGGAGAGCGAATTCAGTCAAGGCATACCATGGTTCGAAGTTTAAACTGATTGTTCATTGATTCAAGAATAATCCTTTAATTCAAATTACAGACAAGTTATAGCCAGGAAGAACGTCGACCCAACCAATCCTACCTTATTAATAGGTTATTAAGATACGATCTAATAATAACCCCTAATTAACTAGCAAACCTAAGTACGACGAAGGATTTAACTGTTAACAGCCTTAAATCTAGTAGGACCTTGCCCTAATTAACAGAAACTACGAGTATCCATTTAAATCAGATTATACTCTTCCTTGATATAACCCAAAAGGTTCTACCCAATTAAATTATACCAATCACTACTACATCAATCTAATCAAATAATTACGGATTTGATTCAATTGAATAGTCATGGAAATTACTATCAAACAAAGAACGGGCCCTGTTAATCATTCAATAGAATTTCACTAAGGGATATATTTTCCCAATAAACCACAGAAAGAATATAAATGCAATGAAAATCAAAGAATTCTATTAAGTTCAATTCAATCTCACAATCATGATCAAACTTCTACCTTGGATTAAACTTTGACTGAAAGAAAGAGTTTAGCCACACATGGCTGTGGAAGAAAACATTGTAAAATCTGTCAAAGAAAGCTGAAATTCGTATCTCCTCTTGCCTCCTCCAAAAGTGTCTATTCACAAACCTAATTTTAACTTATATACTCCTAAAAGTGGGGCCAAAACATAATACAATAAAAGGGGCCCACTAAACAATGTTTAATATCATTCCTCTGCTCTAAAATGTGCTGGAAACAATCCCAATAAGTCGCAGGTCAGCCACTAGTATAAATCAGTCCGCATCTGTTCGCTTGTTGCTTAGTCTTGCCCAAGGCTAAGGACTTGACAACTTCATATTTTCCAAACAGATTCCAGCAGGTACTGCTTCCCACAAACATCTTCAAATCTACTCCTTTTAGCTTCATTCTCACCATATCCATTATATCCTAACACAAAAACAAGAATCCAACTAAAAACTCCTCTTTTAAGCACAATTAACACAAAATCAGCATATTATAATCAATAAAAACATATTGGATTTACATGTTATCAGGATCTTCACTTTCCAGCCCATGAAACTTTGGCAACAAATGAATTAAACTTGATTTCAGCTCAAAAGAAGCATTCAGAGCTAGGTAAGTGATGCATGAGGCTGCTGGTCAACTGGAAGGGCTGCCACTTCAAAATCGCTAGAAGAAGATAAGGAATCTAAGTCTGAATCGGTGTCTACTGCTTGTTCACTTGAAATTGATGAAGTGGCAGCAGCATGTCTTTGTTGGTTTGTTTTCTTCCTTAGTCTTTTAGCAGTCTTTTCAATCTCAGGATCGTATAAGAGTTCCTCTTCACGATTAGACCTGGTCATCAAAAAAAATAAAATAAGTTAGAATCAAGTTCCCCGGCAACGACGCCAAAATTTGATGGGTGTCGAATCCACCAAAAATAAAAGTCCTATTCTTATGCAAAATTAAAATTGTAATAGCAGTGAATAGGGTGTCGAATCCTCAAAGAATTGATTATTTAAATTAATTTCCTTTGAAAACCTAAAATAAAACTTAACTAAAATGAATGAGGGGGAAAGTTTATAATTGAAAATTAAAAATAAATTGAGATCTAAAATTTAAAACTAAATAAATAAATAAACAACAGCAAATTAAATTTGGAAAATAACAACGTTAAGAATTTTAGTCAAAGGGAATAATCTTGGTTTCAATCCCTAGATTTGATCATTGATACAAAAATAATTCTTCTTTAATTTTTCAGTACATTAGTTCTAGCTAACCGAGATGCTTGCATTAGCCTATTCTTCCTTAGATTGTAAAATTAGTTAAGAGACGCTCTATAACTAACCCTTGTTATTGAATAACCCTATAAGAACGCCCTTCTAGGATTTAACTCACTAACAACTTTAAGATTTAGAAGAATCTAATTCTAATCAACAAATTCTACCGCGGAATTCATTTAGATTAGATCATTCATCTTCTTAGAACTATGTCTAATTGCCACAAATATCAAAAGCTAAAGAACAATTACGGATTCTTAGTTTTGAGTGGTGATATATTATTCAACCAATTACGCAATGGGCCCTATTGTTTAACTAGAAAAATAATAATTGGTAATAAGCCGTAGAAGGTACACGAATACTGAATTTAAAAAAATAAATAAAGAGTTGATTAGATCTCACAAATCTTTTATGAATTGATAACCTTGATTACCCCTTTTACTGAGTAGAATTTAGTTACACATGCTTGATGAAAAGAAAACTAAAAATAAATCTATGACTAGTGTCAAAATCATCCACAGTAACCAGAAGAAGAAGAAGAGAATAAAGAGAGTTAGGGCTGCCAAAAAGGTTGGCTTCAAATGCCCCTTTAGTTTCCTACCCTAATTAGGAAAATAAAAATAAAAGAAATTACAAATAAAATAGAATTTAGCTCCTAATAAAATTTCTCTTTAATATCTACTGATTAAGGAAATAAATAAGTCCTAATATCCTTGGAACTCTGCTCAAAAATTATATCTCAATATTCCAAACAGATTAGGATTTGCAGCTGGCCCATGCAATCTTTAAGCATCAGATACTCTTGGGTACAAGCCTTACCCAGGGGTTATACCCGAGACACTTTACAATTCTTTTCCAATGGCATTCTTGAAATTTTCTTTGTTTTCTCCTTGGTTCCTCTTTAAGTTCTTTTCTATGCAGAAACATACCAAAATCAGTATAAACACTCAACAAGAGTTCAAATATCATTGCAAAATATAAGCTAAATTTACCCACTATCAAGATTTATACACAGTTCTTGGCATTTGGTTATGGGTAATTGCTTTTGGGTATTGGGGATGTTAAGAAGGCTAGATTTTGGCATGATAGATGGGTTCCTGGCTTAAATGTATCCTTGATTGATTTGGCTATTAGCCCAATTCCAGACCGCATTGTTAACTTATATGTTTGTGATTTTGTTTTAGCCAACGGTTCATGGAATTGAAATCTTTGTTCCTCGTTTTTGTCGATGTCCACAGCTCTTTATATTGCTTCTAGTCTTCCTCCCTTAGATAATTTAGGTGAAGATTATATTATCTGGGCTTTATCCTCATTTGGTGATTTTACTATTAAATCAGCCTTTAATTTTTGGCTAATGAAGGTTATGATTCAAGGATAAGTAATTTCCCATGGAGTGCTATTTGGAAATGGCCTGGCAGTCAGAGAGTTCGCATGTTCTTTTGGTTGCTTGGTAATCAAGGTATCATGACTAACTCTGAGAGGCATCGAAGACATATTGCTAGCTCTCCTAGTTGCACTCTTTGCAACTCTAGTGTGGGGGATAGCATACATCTCTTGCGAGATTGTAGTTTTACTAATCATTTCTAGTGCTCCATTGTGCCGATTGATTTTTTTTATTTAGTTCTTTGATGCTGATATATCTATCCACTCATGGGTGCTCAATAATTTGAAGTTGAGCCATCCTATCATTAACAACCATGCTTGGAGTGTTATTTTTGGGATTAGTTGCTGGATGCTCTGGAAAAGAAGAAACTCAGTTATCTTTAAAGGGATAGACATTTCAGTTTGGAAGCTCAGACAAGATGTTTATTCAAAAGCTTAACTAGTGGAGGTTTTGATGAAGAATTTGAATGGACCAGCTACCTAAAAGATTCCTCGCTTGGTTAACTGGTCTTGCCCGCCCTCTGATGTTATCAAATTGAACACGTATGCTTCTGTTTATCAAAGCTTGTCCTGGGCTTATGGAGGTGGTGTTTTTCGAGATTGTAACGGGATTTGGCTGAAAGGTTTTGTAGTTAATATTAGAAAGTGTCCAATTTTGATTGCTGAGTTATGGGCTTTATATCACGACATTAAATTGGCAATGGAGTTGAATTGTAGCTCTGTTATGGTGGAATGTGACAACCTAGTTGCTATGGATATGATCAATGATAAATGCTATCATAATGCGGTCTCGGTCAGTCTAGTGTGAAGAATTCAGATTGTCATGGCCTCCTTTTTGTCTATTCTTGTTTTTTCATGTGTATGGAGAAGCTAATTTTATGGCTGATTATCTCTCCCATATAGCTTATTATTTCGATCTAGGCTTGCATGTCCTTGATGATATTCCTGGTGGCGTGGGAGCTTGGCTTTCTCATGACCTGGTGGGTGTATGCTACTCTAGGTAGCTGCTTTCCTTTTTCCCTCTTCTATACCAAAAAAAAAAAAATTAAGTGACCATCTCACGGACATATACTAAATGTACATAAAAATGCACCTTCAAACTTACTTTTATTGTAAATAAATAATATGGTGTGATAATATCATGAACTTTGAACTTATTCAAGATAAATACACAAACTGATTTAAGAATATCTTAATCATTAAAAAATTATAAAATAATAAAACTATGACTAGTAGATCAATGGCATGAGGGCTCTCAAAGCTGGTAGATAATAAAGGCTCAAGGTCATAAGAGCCACAAAAACTGAATTTTATAAGCGGATCAAATTAGTATACAGAATATGAATTGAATTGAACCAACAAACGTGATATATCTATGTCTTGGCAATTATTTTGGTCCCTATATGTTTCTCTTTAATATAGAAACTAATTAATCAATCAACCAAAAGGAAAAAAAAAAAGAAAGAAAAAATATGTGGCTTAAAAAAATGCTGTCTTCAGATTGAGATGCTATGAATCTTTAAGTTCTCTGTCACACCTGTGTCTCCTACAAAATTGAAAATTCAGTCTAAGGGTCCTAAATTGTTTGCTGTAGGTTTATATATATATATATATATATATATATATATTCTTCGCAAGGAGAAAGAATATTATTTATATCTCAAAAAAGGAATACCCATACAATCAGTATTCACCAGTCCTTTGAACAAAATCGGTAAAGATTGAAAATTATAAAAAACAGTAGAAGCTTGTGACATTCTTGCCATTTGAGCCAGACCATGAGCTATTTGATTGCCCTCTCTGAATATATGAGTGATACATAAATTGTTGATTTTTTTTTCTTCAAATTCTTTGAAATGGTATTATATATTAATTAATTTATGAAGAGATTTAATAAGACATATACTGAAATACATTTCACTAAAATCATTTATATTGATATTCAAGATATAAGGAATATACTTACTCTTCTATAAATATGATATAACCACGAATGATATCTTTTATGTCTAAAAAATTGTAAATGAAATTTTAGATATGAAAAATGATTAATTTATAGAATTATTTTATCAAAATAACTTATATAAATTTCACATATAATTAAAAATTCATTTAATTCATAAGATCATAGCTTGAGATAATTCATAAATGCATATCAAGAGTACAACATAAGTACATTTAGAAAGTTGTTCTGACAATTTAATTAAGTACTTAAATCTTTAGAATTAAAAAAAAATTAATTATAAAATTATTTTAAAATTCAAAAATTTTATTATTATTTAACATAAATTTTTAGCTTGTCATTTTAAATAAATTTTAATTTAATTAATACTTTCAATATAAATATTTAAAATAATTTAAAAATAATTAACACTGCTAATTAATTTTAATTTCAAATATTAAATCATATTATCAAATCTCTCTTTAATCTATTAAAATATATAAATTGATCAAGAATACTTAACAATTGAAAGAAATAAAGATATCTGGGATTTCATGTAATGAATATTACTTTAAATGTGTTCTATTCATGAACCAAATGTATTCAGATATAGAAGTTCTTTTCCAACAAAATAATGAATAGTAACATGAGCAAGTTACACCATCAACTGCATTTTAACTTTCAATTTGATTTTTACTGCTATTTTTTTTTTCATTTTTAACCATTTTTCACATTATTAATGGGATGAAATTGAAATGTATTAGATTTATCCGAAAAAGTATGATACGTTAAAAGAACATATACAAAAAAACCTGTATATAATTGTCAATTACAAATATGATTACTAGTTTCTTTTATTTAAAATCTATGTAAATGAAATAATATTTATTTTTTCTCTATTCTGACAAAAAGTCAATCTCTTTAATAAAAATCCATAAAATAAATTAATTAAATAATTAATTTTACATATATTTGTTTTTATACTTTGTAAAAAAATATACTCGTAATCGAAATTGACTAATAGAGGCATGAAATCAATCCTAAAATCAGTAAAATTAAAAAAATAATTTTCCATTTATGGATTTATCTATCAACTTGATAGACTCAGAGTGAAACTGTCTTTACTCGATAATTTCTCCCTTTTTTTTTTTAAAAAAAATTCTTTTTCTACATTCATGTTAATATACAAAATAGTTTTTTTCTTTGTATTATTTCTTGAAAAGTAAATTGGTGAGAGTCAAAGTTGGTTTATTTCTACCTCAAAATGAAAATTTCTTGTGCCAAATCTTTTTATTATCAGGTAATGCTTTTTCTGAATGTGTTCTTAAAATTTTTAATATTTGATTTTGATGGTGATAATTCTGTATAGCGTTTATCTTGATTAGGAGCAAACAAAATATATCAAGTCTTTTTGGTTAGTTAGCAAAGCAATTTTCTTTCTTCTTCCTTTTTTTACAAATTGACAATTCTACAATTTGCCATTTGGATAGATAATTAGTGAACATGATAAGTTATGACTTGTTAGGGATAAACATATTGATGTGGTTGTTCTTAAAAAATTGAAAAATTTATATATAAAAATTAATTATTTGATTAAGTAGAAATTACATATTTTATTTTCCTTAAAAAGTAATAAATTTATGTGTACTACAAAAAAAAAATATTATGAATTATACAACTTCGTTAACCATATAATAATATAATATTCACCCTTTTTATTTAATTTTGTAATTTAATTTAATGTAATTTAATAATATTAATGGAGAATTGTTTGTAATAAAAAATTAAAAATATATTAGCTTTAAAAATATAATATATATATATATGTATATATATATGATCGAATGTATATGTTTATTTTAATTTCATTTTTTTTTTCCAATCAACATATGAATTGAGTGACTGAGGAGTTGGGGTATCTTCTGCAAATGCTCTCCTTTTTAAAATAAATAGATCACATCAATAATAGGAAGAATATATCGGACACTAAAATATAATATGAGTCCATGTGGTGCTATTTGATAGTAAGGTTCGCGACCAATCCTCACATTCAAAGACTCAACGTCAACGCTAAAAGCAATTAGTCACCACTATATAGATATGGCACGATTGTGATATTTAAAGAATCAGACGTTCTTGGGAGAGTTTTAAGCAACCAATGAGAGAAAGCCCTGTGGAATGGAAATTTCAAAAGAACAGTCAACCCATGTGATCTCGCGACGGCGACAAAGAAAAAACGATATGGAGATTCATCAAGGTGGTGAAGGGTGGTTCACACCAACCTATCAATGCTATGTGGACTAGCCATTGAAACTGGTTGGTAGAGACAACAGCCTCATGCCTGCAAGAGTGTCCAATTTGACTGCCAAACCAATCTACTGACCGCTACTTAAGTGAGATAATTGCAACAAGTTTTTGACAACATTTAATTCAAGAGATTTTGATCAGTGAGAGCTTGATCTTACAGTGCACATCTCCAACTAGTCTATAATTTGAGTTATAAAGGGTATAAATATTTTACCAAATACCATTTAATGTAATCTTTTAAGCATTTATTACCCAAACTCTTATAATTTGAGTTCTTGAAATTTCTTGTAATATTTTAATTGTAATTTTTGTGTATTTGGTTGAGCACTAAAATACCTCGTTGTAAGTTTGGTTTGAGCTTGTAAGATACTAAGTTAGAGAGTTATCCTTAGAAAAAATGCTTGTAAGGATTGTGAGGAGGCATAAACCTTATAAAAATTTAGTGTGAACTTATAAAACACCAAATTATTGTTGAGTTTGTAAAAATTTCATAAAATAGTGAAATACTCAACTAGTAGGTTGAGGACTAGACGTAAAATATTCTTATCCGAACTACTATAAATTCTCGTGTTCCATTTTTTTATTCCCTAAAACTTTTAAATTAATTTCTCCTTAAATTTCATAAACAACCAATTTATCCCCCATTTTACTGGCCTAAGGGACAATAAATATGTTTTTGTAATTTATTTTATTTTTTTGTTATTATGTCATAAATATTTAAAATTTTTTATTTGTGATTGTGTTTGACATATTGAAGTTTGGATGATATAAGAGTGGTATAATAGAAATGTTTTTTTTTTATTTACAAGGGCTATAAACTTTAAATAATTATTTCTAGATATAGGTGAAAATCTATTGAAATTTATAATATATTTAATTTAAAAATTGATTTAATATGAAAAATATTAATTAAAATTTTATTTTTTAAATTTAAATATTAGCCATAGTACCCGTTCGGTGCACTTTTCAAATTTTGAAAGTGCATTGAATTGTGTAGGTTAGATAGTTTTAAAATATTATTGTTTACAAATTAATTGTCATATTTATATTTGTAGAATCTGTAGCATATATTTCAAAATGTTCTCTAGGAACATATAAAATAGATCAAATCTAATAATTTATTTATGATATTTGGCCTTGTGTACTTGAAAAACTAATAGATAATACTACCAAATTATATATATATATATATGTACACGGTAATGTAGACAATGTTATTTTTGAATGAGTTAGGTTCATATCCCTATTTAGTAAAGGTGTTATAAGAAGATGTTTCATTAGGATATTAAAAAAATATTAAGAAAGTTAATTTAAATTTAACTAATGAATTTTATTATTTTAGGTAAAAATGAGTTCAAATCTTTTTTTGGATGTACAAACATCTTAATAGTGATTGCATTCTTAAAATAAATATGTGTTTGCATCTGGACAAATTATGTACATGTTATATAGAGAAATTTATTGTGTTTGCATCTGGACAAACTGCAGATAGACAAGATGATAAGATTAGACATCCTTATATGAAGTGTCATCATCTGATATTTTGGACTGCTGATGATGTTTGATTCCATATAGTGAAATACAGATTTGTGTCAGATAACTATGTGTGGGATCGACATATAAATCGGTATGACCCTGTTGCAAGAATAAAGATTCATAAAACTTATAAATTGGTAGATGTTAACAAATGAAGTACATATAATAAGTATAGAATTTTTATTCTAGCAGTACAAGTTTCTTAGGTTTATTATGAAAGGGGGAGAAAACTTAATTCCCCTAAAACCTAAAATATGCATAGATCACTAGATTATTCAAATTAAATTGCAAAGGGCAAAATTGTGTACCTGACATCATCGTATGTTGATGCTGAAGACGATTTTGGAGTTTGTCGCCTTCCAGGGGATACACACTTTAGGTTATACGGAAGCACTACTGAAGGAACGTAATGTTCTCTAAAATTGTTATGTTCCCCCTGGAGACCACGACCCCTTATTTATAACTAAATAAATTGATTAATTTTTATTTTGGTCCTTCAACAAAATAGAAATTACTTAATGGTCTCTACACTTATAATCCTATTACGAGTAGGACACCTTAATAGTCAACAATCCTAATTTGATCAAAACTTCAATTTGACTATCCTAATTTGACTGCAATACGCATTTAATATTTAAATATATTTAGCCCACACTTATGATTAATTAGAGGATTAATTTTAACAATATAAAATTAATTCTAACAATCTCCCACCTGGGCTAACATATATTAAATGTATATACCTTAATGAGCTCATAAAAGCAGTCATACCGAAGGTGCCTCAAACAATCTCGTCCATTGATTATATCGATAAAGGACTGAAGGGTCAGTCGCCACATTCATCATGACTCAAACCACCATCAATCACATTACCAATACTCTCAAATAACATAGATCAATAATAGAAGTGTAGCATGGAAACTACATGTAATGTGATCTAATCATGCCTGTTTCTAACTGGTCATACTTTAGTGAGATAAATCAATAATAATACGGAGTGTAACAAAATAAATACTTTATTTTCTGCAGAAACTGAGTGTAAATAACAAAATATATCCATTACAAAACAGAGCATGCAGAAATATAATGTAACCATAATGAACAAACTCCCACTGAAACTAAATAGTCTCAAATAATGTGACACCAATATGAGCAGTGTGCTCATGAAAAACTTTCGGTATCACAGCCTTAGTGAGTGGATCCGCAATCATGGAGTTCGTTCTAATATGCTCTATGGATATCTGTCCACTCTGTACTCTCTCCCTCACAGCCAGAAACTTTATCCCAATGTGTCTCGATCGAGAAGAGCTTCTGTTGTTGTTGGAGAATAAAACTGCTGAGTTATTATCACAGTATAACTTTAATGGCCTTTCAATGCCATTCACAATGCGCAGCCCTGTGACAAAGTTCCTCAGCCATATTGCCTGATTGGAAGCCTCATAGCTTGCTACAAATTCTACTTCCAAGGTGGAGTAGCTACTAGAGTTTGTTTCACACTCTTCCAAGAAATAGCACCACCAGCCAAGAGATATATGTAGCTTGAAGTGGATTTCTGACTTTCTTGGCATCCCGCGAAATCAGAATCAGTATACCCAATGATCTCAAGCTGATCTGATCGTCTGTATGTGAGTATATGTCCCTTAGTTCTCTGAAGATATCTCAAGACTCTTTTGGTTTCTTTCCAATGATCCATTCCTGGATTGCTGAGATATCGCCCTAACATGCCAACTATGAATGAAATATCTGGACGAGTGCAAACTTGAGCATACATCAGACTCCCAACTACTGACGCATAAGGAATCTTCTGCATCTCCTGAATCTCAAGTTCACCCTTTGGACATTGATCAATACTGAATTTATCTCCTTTAGCAACTGGGGTATCAATTGGTCTACTGTTGTGCATACTAAATCTCTTGAGTACTTTCTCAATATAGCCCTTTTTGTTATAATCTAAGAATACCTCGAGTACGGTCTCGATGTATTTGAATCCCTAATACAAAAGAAGCTTCACCTAAATCTTTCATCTCAAAGTGTTTTGATAGAAAGACTTTGGTCTCGTGCAGCAAGTCCTTACAGTTAGTAGCAAGCAATATGTCATCCACATATAAGACCAAAAAGATAAACCTACTCCCACTGAACTTGTGATACACACAATCTTCCACAACATTTGTCTCAAAATCGAAAGAGACAACTACTTTATGGAACTTGAAGTACCACTGACGAGAAGTTTGCTTGAGTCCATAAATGGATTTCTTTAATCTGCATACCAGTAACTTTGGGTCTCCAGACATAAAGTTTTCTGGCTGCACCATATAGATGGTTTCATCAATGTCTCCATTGAGAAACGCAGTCTTCACATCCATTTGATGTAACTCAAGATCAAAATGTGCAACTAGAGCCATGATTGTCCTAAAAGAGTCCTTCGATGAAACCAAAGAGAAGGTCTCTTTATAGTCAATCCCTTCTTTCTGAGTGAAGCCTTTAGCTACAAGGCGAGCCTTATATCTTTCCACATTACCATTAGAATCTCTCTTGGTCTTAAATATCCATTTGCAACCAATAGGTTTCTTTTCTTCAGGTAACAGGATAAGATCCCAAACTTTATTGTCTTGCATAGATTTATATTCTTTACCCATTGCCTCAATCCACTTGTGAGAGTTAGGATCCTGCATGACATGATGAAAGCTAATAGGATCATCTTCCATCATGTCTACAGTGTCCTCATGTTCTTGAAGATATACTACATAATCATCTGAAATAGCATTTCTTCTCTCTCTAGTGGACCTCCTTAAAGGCACAGGTTCTGGCTCAAATTCTTGAGGTTGTTTTCTTGTACTTGAGGAAGAATGATTCCTTCATCCTTATGAGGAAGTTGTTCAACATTGTCTTGTATTGGAACTTGATGTGCTTCTGGAATAGTGACAGGCGTAGGAACCAGAACACTGCTAGGAGCAATGATGGGAATCAACACTGAGTGTTCCTGACTCGATCCCTCCTCAAAGACAATATTTCTAACCTTACTTCTCCCCCCAAACTCAACATCCTCAAAGAATTTTGAAAATTCCCGTCTCCAAAATAGATCTGGAAGTAGGATTATAAAACTTAAAACCCTGAGATCGCTCAGAATAACCAACAAAGTAGCTACTAACAGTTTTGGATCCAATTTTATCTCATTGGGCCTATAAGGCCTAGCCTCAGCAGGACATCCCCAAACATGAAGGTGCTTTAGACTGGGCTTGCGTCCAGTTCAAAGCTCATACGGTGTTTTTGTAGCTGCTTTAGTTGGTACTCTGTTAAGAAGATAGATTGTTGTCTTTAATGCTTCTCCCCACAGAGACTGAGGCAAGGAAGAATGACTAATCATACTCCTTACCATATCCATAAGAGTCCTGTTACGCCTTTCAGATACACCATTCATGCTGGGTGTACCAGGTATGGTGTATTGAGGGACTATACCACAGTCCTGCAGGAAAATAGCAAATGGCCCTGGACATTGTTCACCTGAACCGTCATATCTACCATAGTACTCACCTCCACGGTCAGATCTAACAGATTTAATCTTCTTTTCGAGTTGGTTTTCAACTTCGGCCTTATAAGATTTGAAAACATTCAGAGACTCAGATTTCTCATGAATGAGATATAGGTACCCGTAACATGAGTAATCGTCTATGAATGATATAAAGTATCTTTGGCCATTCCTTGTTGCTGTAGGGAATGGACCGCAGATATCCGTATGTATCAATTCTAAGACGTTCGATGATTTGTTGGCACCTAGTCTCTTTTGTTTAGTCTGTTTACCTTTAATACACTCAACACAGGAGTCCAAATCTGTGTAATCAAGTGTGTTTAGGATACCATCTGACACAAGACATTCTATTCTAGATTTGGATATGTGACCCAAATGTCTGTGCCAAAGTTCAGCTGAATTATCAATATTTCACTTCCTTTTGGTACCTATAGTACTAACCTGCAGGGTTTCATTATAAGAATCATTAATATCCAACATATATAGATTATCACATGCATTCAAGAAACCAGTACCAAAAATTTTTGAATCCATAGATAAAGTAAATAAACTATCTCCAAATGAACAAGTAAAACCAGATTTGTCCAAATAAGAAACAGAAATTAAATTCCATCTAAATGTCGGAATAACAAAAGTATATACAAGATCCAAAAAACATCCAGTTCTTAAACACAATATAATATGCCCAATTGCCTCCACTTTAACCGGCTCGCCATTTCCCACATAGACGTATCTTTCACCGTCAGTTGGCTTTCGGTAGCTCAGGCAACCCTGCAATGAAACACTTATGTGAGCGGTAGCACCAGAATCCATCCAATAAGTGTTTCTAGGAGATGAAGTTAAATTAACCTCAGAACAGACTAAAACAAGGTACTTACCCTTTTTGACACACCATATGGTGTATTTAGGATAGTCCTTCTTTAAGTGTCCAGACTTGCTGCAGAAGAAGCATTTTAATTCCTTAGGCTTCTTTTGCACAGGACCTTTATCAGCAGTCTTATTCTCAGCAGTCTTCTTTCTTTTCTTGTTCTTGCCCTTATCTACTGAAGAGATCAGATGAGCACTCTCCCTCTTAGTAGCCAACAACTTTTCCTCCTCATCCACACAATGAGCTCGTTAAGAGTCCATTTGCTAGGCTGGCAGTTATATGAAGTCCTGATCTGCTCATATTGTGGTGGAAGAGAATTCAAAGCTAGATGGACTAACAGGTCATCTGGTAAAACCAAATCCAGGACCTTTAACCTCTTGGCTATTTGGGACATGCTCAGTATATGCTCCTGAACACTACCATTGCCAGTATACCTTATGGAGGTGAGTTTTGCTAAAAGCGTCCTCACTTCGGCCTTGTCATTTTTGACATAGACCTTCTCCAGCTCAGCAAGATAGTTTTTAACATTACTTTCTTCAGCAGAAATGGCTCCTCGAACATGTTCTGAGATTCCCTGCTGCATGATCATAATTAATTAACCAAAATTGATTTTAGATTACTAAATTCGATTCCAAATTAATTCTAGAAAATTACAATCACTGAATTAATTTTCTAGAATCAAAACAATAATCAATACCGCAATTTAATCGGAAAATCTAGCAACATAGCACAGGGCTCTGATACCAATTGAAAGAGGGAGAAAACTTAATTCCCCTAAAACCTAAAATATACATAGATCACTAGATTATTCAAATTAAATTGCAAAGGGCAGAATTGCGTACCTGACATCATCGTATGTTGATGCTGAAGACAATTCTGGAGTTTGTCGCCTTCCAGGGGATACACACTTTAGGTTATGCAGAAGTACTACTGAAGGAACGTAATGTTCTCTAAAATTGTTATGTTCCCCTGGAGACCACGACCCCTTATTTATAACTAAATAAATTGATTAATTTCTATTTTGATCCTTCAACAAAATAGAAATTACTTAGTGGTCTCTACACTTATAATCCTATTACGAGTAGGACACCTTAATAGTCAACAATCCTAATTTGATCAAAACTTCAATTTGACTATCCTAATTTGACTGCAATACACATTTAATATTTAAATATATTTAGCCCACACTTATGATTAATTAGAGGATTAATTTTAACAATATAAAATTAATTCTAACATATTATACATCATATCCTAGTTTGAGACGAGATACAACTGATTGATTAACAATTTATAAAATTAAAGCCCAATCAATTTATTGATCTTCCTGAATTATTAATAAAAACTCTAAACCAAGATACTGCCTTTTAAGAAGATGAATCTGATTTTGTACTAGAAATGGACAAAATAGCAGGAAATAATGATTCCAGTTCTTTGAATGTTCCAATCAGCCAATTGGTTGACATTGATATAGGGGATTCAAAATCTGATGAAGTTATACTGAAATCAAACTCAACTCCATGTTTATTATAAAAATTTAAAAATATTATATATATGTATATATACGATCGAATGCATATGTTTATTATAATTTCATTTTTTTTTCAATCAACATATGAATTGTATGAGCTGAGGAGTTCGGCTATCTTCTGCAAATGATCTCCTCGATGTTTTTTTAAAATAAATAGATCACATCAATAATAGGAGGAATTTATCAGACACGAAAATATAATATGAGTCCATGTGGTGCTAGCTATTATTATCGCTAGTTAGCTGAATATTGGAATATATGCTCAAATTTTATAATAACATAATATTAATAGTTTGAAATAATGAATTTCTCAAAAACAATAATATAAATTAGTAAGAAAATTGAAATTCAATACAGCGTGGTCATTGGGAAAATTGTGATCTCTAAAATATAGAGATCACATAAAAGGCAGAGCAACAGCAATAATAATAACCTCTCCATATTTTCAAGAGGAAGAGAGAACTTATTGCTCGTATTGCGGGTATTCAACGGATTCTGGAGCACAGATTTTCAGAAAGGCTGTATATTCTTGAAGCTGATCTCAAGAAAAATATTAGAATATACGCTACTGCAAGAAGAGCTTTTGTAGTACCAAAAGTCAAGAAGTGATGATGTTCTCTTAGGAGACCAAAATACCTCCTTTCACCTTCGTACCATTAAACAAGGTAAAAGGAATAGAATTGAATTTTTGCAAAATGAGTAGGGTGAATGGATTAGTGACAGGACAAGTTGCAGCAGCTGGCTATTAAGTATTTCTAGGAATTGTTCTCTGAGGAGCCAGGAGTTGACACTCTGCATTTAGGCCAAGGTCAGTTTCCCCCTATTGATAATTCTGTACTAAATAATTTATCTCATCCTATAATGGATGCAGAAATCAAAAAAGGCGTTGTTTGACATGAAACAATGGAAGTCCTTGAGTGTGGATGGTCATCAAGTGGGTTTTTTTCAAAACCAATGGAATTTTGTGGGAAAAGACCTTTGTACCGAAGTCTGCAAGGTTTTTGAGATCAGGTGGCTTGATCCAGCCTTCAATCGCTCTCTTATCTATCTCATTCCTAAGATCGAGGTGCCAAAGACTATATCTCAGTTCTGGCCGACTTCCTTATGCACAGCAAGGTACAAATTGGTGACTAAAGTGATCACAAACAGGCTAAAGCATGTCATGCCTCTAGTTATGGGACCAACTCAATCAAGCTTCGTACCAGGAAGACACATTACCGAAATATAGTCATTTCATAGGAGGTTATTCATTCCATGAAGAGTAAAGCTAGAGGATTCAGTATGATGGCTATTAAAGTGGATCTTGAAAAAGCTTATGATAAGCTTACTTGGAAGTTTATTGAGGAGACTCTCTACCAAGTAGGCTTCCCACCTTATTTAATTGTGATTATTATGCATTGCATCACCTCTAGCTCGTTTTAGATTTTATGGAATGGCAATCTCACTGAGAGTTTCACTCCTTGGCGAGGCTTAAGACAAGGATGTCCACTTTCTCCTTACTTATTCATCTTCTTCCTAGAAAGATTAGCTC
This sequence comes from Garcia nutans, assembly GCA_947685225.1. Lineage (NCBI taxonomy): Eukaryota > Viridiplantae > Streptophyta > Magnoliopsida > Malpighiales > Euphorbiaceae > Garcia > Garcia nutans. Next base: position 72,650,962 of record CANTUV010000031.1, on the reverse strand, counting down.
ATTGTATAGAAGAAGCTATTTATTTGAAGAAATGGAAACCTATTACTCTTGCTAGGGGTGGCCCTAAGATTAGTCATCTCTTCTTTGCAGATGACCTTGTCCTTTTCGCTTGAGTGGATAAGTCTTATGTTGATACAATCTTGGATATACTTCAGAATTTTTGCAGCTGTTCTAGCCAGCAGGTTAGCTAGTAAAAAATAGTAGTTTATTTTTTGAAGAATGTCTCCTCTAGCTTAAGATGTGATCTCAGTTCTCAAATGGGGTTTAAGGAAACAAAGAACCTAGGAAAATACCTTGGAGTACCTATGATTCATGGAAGGATTACAAAACATACTTATAGCTACATTCTTGATAAGATGAAAGCTAAAATTGCTAACTGGAATTCTTCTCAATTATCCCTAGCTAGTCGTGTTACTCTTGCTCAATTTGTCTTATCGACCTTGTCTCTTTATACTATACAAACTATAAGAATCCTAAAGTTGACTTGTAATGAGATAGAGAAAGCTATGGGATAGGAGGCTAAGAATCCCATCGAGGCTTGCCTCTTACTGCTTGGGAGATTGCTAGTAAGCCAAAGGCAAGTGGAGGTTTAGGGTTGCAAACTCTATCCTTGTTTAATCAGGCATTTGCAATGAAGGCTTGTTGGCAGCTTATTACTGCTAATGATAAGTTATGGGTGCAATTGTTCAGATTGAAATATAAGGTCCAAGGGAAAATACCAAGCTCAATTATCAGCTCTTCTAATGCCTCGGCCTTTTGGAAGTTCATATGCTCTTCTTTTAATTTGGTTTGGGATAATGTATTGTGGGCTTTAGGTAATGGTAGAACTATTAAATTTTGGAACGATTCTTGGGTCCCAGATTTGGAAGGTAATCTTCTCTGTAAGGTTGTTGCTCAAGTTCCTGATAACCTTATTGATTGTAATGTGGCTTACTATGTTACTAGCAAAGGGCTATGGAATTTGGATATCTTTTAAGTCTATCTTTCTAATGAAGTTCTTCTTAAGATTGCGGCTATTCTCCCTCCTGATGTTTTAGGTGAAGACACTATCTTTTGGAGCTATTCTTCTTCGGGTACTTTCAAATTTACAATCATCTTATGCCCTTTTAGTTGAAGATGATATGGATAGTAGTTTTTTTCCCTAGAGATTAGTTTGGAAATGGCCATGCCCTCAAAATATTTGTGTCTTTCTCTGGCAAATAATCATTAATGGAGTCATGACTAATAGTGAGAGAGTCCGAAGACACTTTTGGGATTCCTCTTTCTGTGGTCTTTGCCACTCTCATACTAAAATACTAATTCACCTTCTCTGAGATTGCTTTATGCCTCACAATATCCAAGTATCCATTTTACCTTATTAATGCTTGGAGTAGTTCATTAACCCTAAAATTTCCATTAAATTTTGGATCCTCTCTAACATGAAGATGTGGAATGAGTAGATCGATGATGTTAAATGGCCTGTGGTTTTTGAAATGGCTATATGGTTAATTTGGAAATACTAGAACAATGTGGTCTTTAATGGCATTCGCCAAACCAGCATGTCTTTGCTGAATGATATTCTAGCTCAGGCTAAAGTGGTCGAAAATGCTGTAACCCATTCTTCCATCCCTCACATCAGTGCCTCAAACTTGCATTACTATAAGAATTTTTAATGCGGAAATAAATTTGATGCCCTATTTAATTGAACTCAAAATATCTTAAGAAATAATAAATTAATTGACATACCGTTTATTGATGAAGCAGCCATTGAAGAATTAAAGAGCCCCTTTTATTAAAACCTTTAATTCTAAACACTCTTCTTCTCTCTATCTAACTATTATGCACAAAAAATTTAAGAACTGTAATTGATGGAATTTTTAATCATAGTCAAAAAGGGTTTTCTGTGCTCCTTTTATAGATGAGAGAAGAGGGCTAGAATTTGTTCAGCAAAAATTGAACGTGATAACCATTATCTATTAGTCTTTAATTTAAAAAAGAATTTCCCACTCCATTAAGGAATTATCCTATCTTAATAATAGTTATCTCTATCTTAATGGGTAGTTTAGTTGGCTACAACTTTTATAAGTGGATAAGTTTATAAAAAAATAAAATACTAGGTTAGTGGGCCATCCATTTAATTTATGTGGAATTAACATTCTCCCACTTGGTCCACTAAACTGATTATGAAAACTATATAATATATATATTTATTTTACATCGAAATATATTTATTTAATTTCATAAAAGAATTTGACACGTGATCATGAATTTTAATAAGATAGCCAACAAACTCAAAGTGCTATACTATAATACTAAAATAAGCGTAGTTTATAAATGCGAGTCATAGCGGTTATATGATTTCAATATCATATTTCCTTCTATGTACTACACATCAATAACCCTTGCAAACTCAGTTCATCAAGCCAAAATAGCCCCTATAATTTGTCTTATCAAGACATTTCCTGTTAATCAAATAATAAAATGTGCACCCATAATTGAAAAACAGAAAAGAACAAAAACATACTTTAAATGCGCAAAAATGTCAATTACATAACCACTAAAATATCCATCATACATATTATGGATTACTCAAAAGACCCATCCTTGTAACATGTTCCATATATGTCTTTGGAGGCAATCCCTTAGTCAATGGATCGGCAATCATAAGTGTGGTACTAATATTTTCAATTGACACTTGTTGTTTCTGGACTCTTTCTTTAACAACGAGGTACTTTAAGTCCATATGTTTTGATCCACTGGAGTATTTTCCATTTTTAGAAAAAAAAAAACAGCTGCAGTATTATCACAATAAATTCTCAACGGCTTAGCAATAGAGTCGACAACACCAAGCCCTGAGATAAAATTTTGCAACCACAAAGCATGATTTGAGGCTTCAAAACAAGCAACAAATTCAGCTTCCATCGTAGATGAGACAGTAATTGACTACTTTACACTATTCCATGAGATTGCCCCATTAGCTAGCATAAAGACAAAACCTAAAGTTGACTTTAAGCTATCAAGGCAACCGCCATAATCTGAATCTGAGTATCCAATCACATCTAATTGTTCTGATCTTTTATATGTGAGCATATAATCATTTGTCCCTTGTAAGTACCTCATAACCTTCTTTGCAGCCTTCCAGTATTCGAATCCTAGATCACTTTGGTACCTTCCCAACATACCAACAGCATAGCTGATATCTGGTCTGGTATACTTTTGAGCATACATCAAACTCCCTACAGCTGATGCATAAGGAATTTTCTTCATTTGCTCCCTCTCAAAGTTATTCTTTGGACACTGTCGTTTACTTAATTTGTCACCTTTTGAAATAGGTGCAACATCTGTTGAACATGATTGCATATTAAATCTCTCTAAAACTCAATTAATATAACCTTTTTGAGACAAACTTAGCAGTCCTCAAGATCGATCCCTGAAGATCTCTATGTCGATAACATAGTTTGCCTCACCCATATCAACCGTCTGAAAGTTTTTAAAGAGATATTCCTTGGTTTCTCATAATAAACCAAAATCACTACTAGCTAGCAGAATATCATCCACATACAGTATCAGAAATATAACCCTGCTCCCACTATCTTTCAGATATATACACTGATCAACAATATTTTCTTTAAATCCAAAAGATGTGATGGTATCATTAAACTTAATATACCATTGCCTGGAAGCTTGTTTAAGACCGTAAATGGATTTCTTTAATTTGAGTACTAGGTGTTCCTTTCCTTTCTTTGCGAACCCTTCAAGTTGTTCCATATAGATATCTTCATCCAAATTCCCATTAAAAAAGGCAGTTTTCACATCCATTTGATGTAACTCTAAATCAAATTGAGTTACAAGGGCCATAATGATTCTAAGCGAATCCTTTTTAGAAACTGGAGAGAAAGTATCTCTATTATCTATTCCCTCTTCTGAGTAAAACGTTTGGCCACTAGTCTAGCTTTAAATCATTTGATATTGCCTTTGGCATCGTGCTTGGTCTTAAAGACCCATTTACAGCCGATGGGTTTATAATTATCAAGCAAATCAACAAGATCCCAAACATCATTATGGTCCATAGATTTCAACTCTTCATTTATGGCTTCTATCCATTTATTAGAATTATCACTTTTCATGGCCTAAGAAAATGAGACCGGATCTTTCCTTATGCCAATATCAAAATCAGATTCTTGTAGATACACCACATAATCATCTGAAATGGTAGATTTTCTTTCCCTTTGAGATCTTCTCAAAAGAGTCGGTTGTGGTGGCTCTACAATATTTTCAATGGAAACAGTTTCTTGAGGTAATGAACCATCTCTATTATTTTGCTCACTTTCCTCAACTTGAAGAATAGGTTGAGGAGCAATATTTTCTTGAGAGAAAAAAGGGTGGTGGGATATCCACTCTTATTTCCTCAATGTCTACCTTTCTCAGTTCATTACACCCACTAATTTCTCCATTCTCTAAGAATCTGGCATTACCGGTTTCAACTATTCTCACACTATAGTTAGGACAGTAAAATTTGTACCCTTTTGATTTATCTGGATAACCAGTAAAATATCCAGAAACAGTTCTTGAATCTAACTTTTTCTCACGTGGGTTGAAGATTCTTGCCTCTGCTAGGCAACCCCATATATGTATATGTCTCAAACTAGGTTTCCTACCAGTCCATAACTCAAAAGGAGTTTTTGGAACTGCTTTACTAGGAACTCTATTTAGAATATACATTGCGGTTTTTATAGCTTCACCCCACAAGGAAATAGGTACAGCAGAGTAACTCATCATACTCTTAACCATTTTCATTAATGTGCAATTACGTCTTTCAACAACACTATTCTATTGTGGCATACCTGGCATTGTGTATTGAGCACAAATGCCACGCTTTTCTAGGAATTTGGCAAAAGGACCAGGATTTTATCCCGATTCATCATATCTACCATAGTATTCAACACCCTAATTTGATCTCACAATTTTAATCATTTTATCTAATTGTCTCTCAACCTCTGTGATGTACATCTCAAAGATGTCAATGGCTTGAGACTTTTCATATATTAGATATACATATCCATATCGAGATAGATCATCTATAAAAGTGATGAAATATCTCTCTCCTGTAAAACAAGGAATGGAGAGTGGTCCGCAAATATTTGTATGAATTATCTCAAGAAGCCCATTACTTCTCTTGGCACCTTTCTTTGTATGCTTAGTTTATTTTCCTTTTATACAATCCACACATACTTGGAAATCAGTGAAGTCAAGATTTTGTAAAATTCTATCCTTCACTAATCTCTCGATCCTTTCCCTAGAGATATGCCCTAGTCTTTTGTGCCATAAGAATGAAGAATTTTCATTAATTAAGCCACGTTTTGAACCAACATTTGAATGTAAGGTAACTAAAGCTTGTGCAAATTCATAATTCAGACAAATTTTATATAAACCATCATATAAAATGCTAAAAACAATTGTTATTGAATTAAACATCAAACTTAGTTTTCCACAACCAAAATAAATTGAATATCCAACATCTAATTTGGATAAAGAAATTAAATTTCTAGAAATCGAAGGTACATAAAAAGTGTTTAAAAGATCCATCTGATGACCAATCTCTAAAAACAAGCGATAGTTACCAACAGCTACCACTTCTACTTTGAGACGGTTTCCCATATAGAGGAATTTTTCACTTTCCTTTGGTTTCCGGGTTGTAAGAAACCCCTTTATTAAATTAGTAACATGAGTTGTGGCTCCAGAATCAATCCACCAAGTATTAGAAGAAACTTCAGCAAGATTTGATTCATAATATACAAAAGAAAGATTTATACCTCTCTTTTTGAACCAATTCTTACGTTTATTGCATTCATTCTTCACGTGTCCCTTCATACCACAAAAATGGCATTTCACAATGAATTTACCTTCATGATTCTGGCTACTTTCTCCAGGTCTATTTTTCTTTGATGGGTTGTGATTTCCTTTTCTGAATTTGCCTTTATTCTTCATGGCTTCATGAGTTACAGCGAGGAAAAAATTTTGTCCATCTTGTCTTAATCTCACTTCCTCTTGAATGCACTTACTGGTAAGCTCATTCAAGTTCCAGTGCTTTTAGTTTCGTAGCCTTTTCAGTCATGTTCAAAATATGCTGCTGAATACCTTTCTGACCATCATACTTCATGGTAGTCATTTCAGCCATCAGTGTGCCTACGAGGGACTTATCAGCACGTTTAAAGTGCTCCTCAACAGACTTCAAAAATTTTGAGGCGATCTCGGTTTGAGGGAGGGAGGTCTTGATATTATTGGCAATAGTCATTCTCATAAACATAAGACTGAGTCTATTTGACCTTTTCCAAGCCTTTAATTGTTCCACCTACTTTGAAGTACTATCATCGGTAGCTTCAGATGGCTTTTCAGTTATCAAAGCTATGTCAAGATCCAATACACCCAGTGAGAATTGAACCCTTTCATATCACTCAGAAAAATTTGACCCGTCAAATGTTATCATTCCAGAAGCAATGGAGTATAAAGAAGTGGGAACTGTACAAAATAGAATAATGCTCACAATAAGGTCGCAAATACAAACTTAAAATATATAATGATGAACTATTGATATCACTATAGTTTTCCTTTGGGTAAAACTATAGCATATCTAGTGTTCATTCGAAGGGAGCTTTAAAATATTAATATTTTATGTTATTCATGTGTTACCTTTGGGTATCCATATTACCTTTCTAAATAACACAAAATAAAATTATTAGTTTATAATTAGTAGAATGTGACTCTCTTTTAGGCTAGCCCCAATCTCCTAATTATAAATATTATTAAAGATGTTATTTCTTTATAAGTCTCCCTTAATTCTTTTATGCAATTTAATAGACATATGACTCACTAATTTAGGTAACTTTGGCAACTATCTAAACTAGTGAACTATATATCTATAAATTATGTAACAATATTTTATTCTTTTATGTAGTTTAACTATTATAAGACTCATCAACTTAGGTTACTTTGGTAACAATCTAAGTTAATGAATCCCAAGTCATAAAACTACTTAACATAATTTGTATAAAAAATTCTCATACAAATTATGCAAACATTAATCTCATATCTACATTGCCTTAATCTCAATCTCTATATCATTTTAAATATATATGTATAAGCAATGTAAATTACTTAAGTATATAATACATTGTACTCATTATACTTCTATATACACATATATGTTTTATGTTCTTTTATATAGACGGAATGAAAAAATAATGGCATACAAAATATTTATAGTAATGTATAATAACAAAATTATATATAAAATATATATAATATAGTAATGGCATATAAGCACATGTACAAATTTCCATATATAAAAATATATACATGTAGGTACAAATGATGCATATAGAAATACGTTTTCATGGCATCCAATTATTACATGTACAAAACAATATTATATATACACATGTTAACATGTGGTTATGTTTTTCAAAAGTAAAAGGTATGTAATAGTACATGCAGGAACATGAAAGCCATAAACATAAAACATGTCCATGAGTTGCACATAACAAAAAAATAATAATAATAACATTAGAACAATTATGACACAGAATCCATACCCAACAATTTCTATAATGGTTTGAATTGGGTAATAGTTAAAACGAATATATCGAAGCCAATCAGATGCTATTAACGAATTAAATGAACGCTTTTAACTATGGATGAAGTTTTAAAGACCAAAACTGATCAAGGCATTTTAATGAACACTGTAGTGTATTCCCGAAAATAATATCAATATTGAAATTAAAAGTGTTTCATTGAAATTATGTCAACACAAAACTATAATTCTAAGATATTTGGCTCTGATACCAACTGTAAAAATTTTTAATGCGGAAATAAATCTGATGTCCTATTTAATTGAACTCAAAATATCTTAAGAAATAATAAATTAATTGACATATCGTTTATTGATGAAGCAGCCATTGAAGAATTGAAGAGCCCCTTTGATTGAAACCTTTAATTCTAAACACTATTCTTCTCTCAATCTAACTATTATGCACAAAAAAATTAAGAACTATAATTGATGAAATTTTTAATCATGGTTACAAAGGGTTTTCTGTACTCCTTTTATAGATGAGAGAAGAGGGGTAAAATTTGTTCAGCAAAAACTGAACGTGATAACCATTATCTATTAATCTTTAATTTAAAAAATAATTTCTCACTCCATCAAGGAATTATCCTATCTTAATAATAGTTATCTCTATCTTAATGGGTAGTTTAGTTGGCTACAACTTTTATAAGTGGATAAGTTTACAAAAAAATAAAATACTAGGCTAGTGGACCATCCACTTAATTGACGTGGAATTAACTGCATTTGGTTCATAGAAGTGTCCTCGTCCTGGGTCTGTTAAAATCAACCCTGACGCATCCATTAATGATATTTCTAAGGTTGCCTTTGTAGGAGGAGTTTTAAAAGATAGCAACGGTAAGTGGCTTAATGGATTTGTAGCTAATCTTGGTGTTTGTCCGATTCTTAAAGCAGAGTTGTGGGCCATATATTGTGGATTGAAGAAGGCTAAAAACATGGTTCTATCTCAGCTTATTATTGAGAGTGATAATTTTGCCGATGTGGAGATTATCATGGAGAGTGCTGCTGCTAATGCTATCTGTTCTTCTTTATTTCGCTCTATCCAATTGCTTCTTAATTCCTTTTCACAGATTGAAGTAAGCCATGTGCACCGTGAAGCAAATTTTGCAGCTGATTGCTTATCTCATCTACCTTATAGCTATGCCCATGGAGTTCATTTTATTTAGAGTCCTCATGTAGTTGAAGGTTGGTTATTTCATGATGTTGTGGGGGTTGTTTACCTCCGTTAGTTTGTAATCTCTTCTCTATTGCACCAAAAAAAAAAAAAAAAATAACCTCTCCATATTTTAAATCAATCAACACAATGAGATTATAAATCTTATAAGCACAACGAAAACACAAATTTCTATTTTTTTTTAGAAATCAAATCCACAAATAGAATTTTCCGACTTAAGGATTTTCTCAATGTGATAGAAAAAGAGTTTGGAGAATTCTGATCATGAACTCACTCACTAATATGTTCACTTTCAGAAAAAATATATCTATCAAGGTTCAATTTGGGAAGGTAGACTGCTAATATGAAATAATCCCACTATGTAACTGTCCACAAGTGAATCTCGATAACTGTGAAGACCTCTCAAAATTAAATCTTAAAAAATCTTTTATTTAAAATTTAATTATCCACCATTCTCCCATATGGTCTAAATGATCAACAAGCATGTTGTTCACCCAAATGAGTTCAATGATCACTGGATCAACTTTAACCCATTCTCTTAATGTTAAGTATTTTATGTCGATATATTTACTTTGACTCTCAGTTACAATATTCTTTGCCAAGAAAACAACAACTGTTCATAGTTCTGATAGGCTTAGAGATTGATCCACAATCTTAAGCCCAACAATGAAATTCCTTAACCACGTGCTTTGTGAACTTGTTTCAAAATAAAAACAAACACTACCTTCACGCATTATAAGAAACACATAATTTATTGATAAAAATTATCAAAAAAAAAATATATTACTAATTACCAATGGATTCCTGATAAATTTCTCAGGAGAAAAATTATGAGAATTTTAGAAATATATTATCAATATAAAAATAGTATTAGTCGGTAAATATGGCATAAAAAATTTGATGCCAAAGTTTACCGATCGAAATTTTTAGACTGATAAAAACAGTGGTTGATAAATGCGGTTCAAAGATTTTTCCGCTACCTATTGCCGACTTAAGTCCCAAGAGATGTACACACAATGATCGGTAAAGTATTTGTGCTTGATGTTGTTATGTGAAGATTTATCGATGAACCATAATATCTATTAGTAAATATTACCAACAACTTTGATACCCTATCGACACATTTTCGATCAATCTAAGAGTGTAGGCATTTTATAAAAACCATTCCCAACTGATATGTTTCTTACAGTAAATTTTATAATAGTTTGATAAACATTATTGACATATTTGACTTGATAAATGGTACATGCCCTTTTACGGAGAGTGAATTTTTTCATTAGTAAATTTTCATTTTGGTGAGAATTTTAGGCACCACATTTGTTGAGAGACTTTCAATTTCGTTAGGAATTGTGACAACTACAGGGAATTTTACTGGCAAATTTTTCTTTGCCTAGGTATATTTTATTTAGGCTGAATTTTTAGGTGTCACATTTACTAATATGCATTTTTTCTATCGATGACTATTTTCTAGAAGGAATATTACTAACAATATTTATTTTATGTTGAAAATTTTACTAATGACTTTATGTATTTGTCGATAAATCATTATATATAAATTGCCCGACACTTTCCTTTTCATCTTTTCTTCTTCTTCTCTTTTCTCCTTCTCTCACTTTCCACCCAAAATAAATTGACAATTCTTTCCATTTCTAGTCATTTTCTCTATAATTTTTTTTTTTTTTTTGCATTTGAAGAGCTATTAGTGGGTTGGTTGAAGCTTGAAGTATTGGTATTTGCAATTTTTTAGCAAAAAAACAAAAAAAATTGTTAGATGTTCTATTACTTTTTATAACATGTACTATTTTAATTTGTTTTTTATTTGATTGTTTTTTATGAATTGTTTAGTTATTATGTATATTTAGTATGATTACTTTGTTTGATTTTTTATATAGTAATAATTGAATTATTGTTCAAAAATTAAAAACATTATAGAATTATAGATGCTAGAAAATTTATGTATAAAAAATTTATTTGTAAGAAATTTGTGTTTATTAATTTAAATGTGTTTTATTAATTTTTGTGATTTTTTTAAAAATTAATAGGAGTAAAAATTTAGAGAAGTAATATTGTTGGCTAAATTCTTTGACAATAAACTTTATTATAATCTTTAGCAACCAAATTAAAGAGTTTTAACTTTTTGCAGCAAGTGTTTTTGCACAAGGACTCAGGAATTTTCAAGTTCTCTGCAGAACCTATATGTTGCGATCAACCTAGAGACTAAGTGACCGTGCCCTTTAGTCCTTAAAGTATTTTACCTTATAAAATGGTTCATGAGTTTTAATCTGACCTCAAAATAGTATGGTGTGACAATGATGGCCATAGCGCGACCATCTCTTTAAGGCAAGAAAGTCACCTTGTCATAGTAATGTTTGCGTTAAGTGGTATGGCAACATCATATGACTATTTAAGGACTCTTACAACATCATAGAATTATAGATGCTAGAAAATTTGTAATAATTGAATTATTGTTCGAAAATTAAAAACATTATAGAATTATAGATGCTAGAAAATTTATGTATAAAAAATTTATTTGTAAGAAATTTGTGTTTATTAATTTAAATGTGTTTTATTAATTTTTATGATTTTTTTAAAAATTAATAGGAGTAAAAATTTAGAAAAGTAATATTGTTGGCTAAATTCTTTGACAATAAACTTTATTATAATCTTTAGCAACCAAATTAAAGAGTTTTAACTTTTTGCAGGAAGTGTTTTTGCACAAGGACTCAGGAATTTGCAAGTTCTCTGCAGAACCTGTATGTTGCGATCAACCTAGAGACTAAGTGACCGTGCCCTTTAGTCCTTAAAGTGTTTTACCTTATAAAATGGTTCATGAGTTTTAATCTGACCTCAAAATAGTATGGTGTGACAATGATGGCCATAGCGCGACCATTTCCTGAAGGCAAGAAAGTCACCTTGTCATAGTAATGTTTGCGTTAAGTGGTATGGCAACATCATATGACTATTTAAGGACTCTTACAACATGCCCCCCCCCCCCCCCAAAGAGTCGAGCGACCATGAGAGACCTGAAGGCTAAATGGCCAATTTGGTAGTAAGGTTCGCGGCCAATCCTCACATTCAAAGACTTAGCACTAAAAGCAAATAGTCTCTGCTATATGGTAGAGACAACATCGGTCTCATGCCTGCAAGAGTGTCAAATTTGACTGCCAAACCAATCTCCTGACCATTACTTAAGGAAGATGATCGCGAGAAGTGTCTGGCAGCATTTAATATAAGAGATTTTGATTGGTGAGAGCTTGATCTTATGGTACACATCTCCAACGACTCTATGGAGTTATGAAGGGTGTACATATCTCACCAAACACTATTTAATGTAATATTTTAAGCATTTATTACCCAAACTCTTATAATTTGAGTTCTTGAAATCTCTTGTAATATTTTAATTGTAATTTTTGAGTATTTGGTTGTGAGTACTAAAACATTTTGCTGTAAATTTGGTGTTAGCTTGTAAAATACTAAATAGAGATTGATCATTGGGAAAAATTCTTGTAAGGATTGTGAGGAAGCATAAACCTTATAAAAGTTCGGTGTGAACTTATAAAATACTAAGGTAGGGTTGAACTTATAAAAATCCCATAAGATAGTGAAATACTCAACCAGTAGATTGATGAGTAGACATAAGATATTCTTATCTGAACCACTATAAATTCTTGTGTCCTATTTTCTTTTTCCCTAAACTTTTAAACTAATTTATCCTTAAATTTCATAAACAACCAATTTATTCCCCCTCTTGGTGGCCTAAGGGACAACAAATATTTTTTGTAATTTTTTTTTTGTTGTTATGTGATAAATATTTGAAAATTTTGATTTGTGTTTGACATATTGAAGTGTGGGTGGTATAAGAAGTGTATATTGGAAATATTTTTTATTTACAAGGTCTTTAAACTGTAAATAATTATTTCTAGATATGGGTGAAAATCTATTGAAATTTATAATATATTTAATTTAAATATTGATTTGATATGGAATATATTAATTAAAATTTTAATTTTTTAATTTAAATATTAGCCTTAGTATCCATTTTGTGCACTTTTCAAATTTTGAGAGTGGATTGAATTGTGTAGGTTAGATAGTTTTAAAATATTATTGTCTACAAATTAATTATCATATATATATTTGTAAAATCTGTAGCATATACTCCAAAATGTTCTCTAGAAGCATATAAAATAGATCAAATCTAATGACTTATTTAAGATATTTGGTATGTGTACTTAAAAAACTAAGAGAAAATACTACTGATTTTTCTATATATATATATACACACGTTAATATAGACAATGTTATTTCTGAATGGATTAGATTCATATCCCTATGTAGTAAAGGTGTTAGAAGAAGATGTTTCATTAGGATGTTAAAAAAAATATTAAGAAAGTTAATTTAAATTTAACTAATGAATTTTATTTTTTTAGGTAAAAATGAGTTCAAATCATTCTTGGATGTACCAACATCTTAATAGTGATTTCATTCTTAATATAAATTATGTACATGGTATATAGAGAAATTTATTATGTTTGCTTCTAGTCAAACTGCAGATAGGCAAGGTGATACAATTAGTTATCCTTATATGAAGTGTCATCATATGATATTTTGGACTGTTAATGATGTTTGATTCCATCTAATGAAATACAAATTTGTGTTGGACAACTATGTGTGGGAGCAACATATAAATTGGTATGACCCTGTTGCAAGAACAAAGATTCATAAAACTTATAAATGGGTAGATGTTAACAAATGAAGTACATATAATAAATATGAACTTTTTTATTCTTGCAATACAAGTTTCATAGTTTACTATGTGTCATATCCTAGTTTGAGATGAGATATAACTGATTGGTTGGCAGTTTATAAAATTAAAGGTCAATCAATTATTGATTCCTGTATCATTAATAAGAACTCTAAACCAAGATACTGCGTTTCAAGAAGATGAATGTGATTTTGTGCCAGAAATGGACAACATAGAAGGAAATGATGATTCAAGTTCTTTGAATGTTCCAGCCAGCCAATTGGTTGACATTGATCAGGAGATTCAAAATCGGATGATGCTATACTGGAATCAAACACGACTCCATAATCAAATTCATAAGATGAGGAAGACTAGATATTATTTTCATTAATGTAGTTATTAATTTATTTCTTAGAATTAAATAATTTTTTATATATTTTATTATGTATTATTGAAATTAATTTAACTATATGTATAGAATTAAATTAATTTTCATTATATTAGTGTAATTATATATAATGTAATTTAATTACTTATGTATTATTTTAAATTTGTAATAAAATTAATTGTTTTTTTAAATAAAAAAATAATTACCAAGAGATGATACAATATGTTAATAATCTTATATAAATTTATTGATAGGTTATCAACAAGATTTAAAATTTTCAATAAATAAATAAAATATTTACCAATGGATTGTCGATAAAATTTTGAATACTTTGCCTATGGATTAAAGATAAACCTTATTTTTTGAAAATAATAATAAAATAGTTTACTAATAGATTGGTTGTCGGCAAATTACTGATATACATATATTCTAGCAAATTTTCAAAACCAAAACTTCTAGCGGTAAGTGGTCAATAATTATCGATTGTCAGTATTTTATCTCAGGAAAGTTTTTCCCGACAAGTCTAGTTGGAAATTGAAATTTTTGATTGGTAAAACACTGTAAATTGTTTTACTAAATTTTTTATTGGATTACCAATGATTTTTTTTGTCGATAATCCTCATATTTTTTTATAGTGATGATAGAAGCCACAATCAATGATAGCTTTACACTCCTCTATGAAAAGGCACCTTCAGCTAGTAGAAATATGTATTTAGACATTGAATTCTTGGTATCAACACATCTTGCAATATTTGATTCTAAATATCGAATGCCTTCCAAGTCATCAATTCTTCTATATGTAAGCATATATCCATTTGTACCTTTAAGGTACCTCATAACTTTCTTTGCAACTTTTTAGTGATTGATTCTTGGATTTCTCCCCAACATACCTATAACAAATGTACTATCAAGCCTTGTATAAAATATGTGCATACATCAAGCTTCCAATTGCTAAAGTATAAGACCTATTCTCTATCTATTTCTTTTAAAGTTCATTATTAGGACATTGAAATAAATTGAAGTTGTCCCATTTCACTATGAGTGCTTTACAGGGTGAATAATCTTTCATTCTAAATAGTTCAAGAACTTTGTTGATATAGGTTTCTAGCAATTGTCCCAATATATGCCTTGGGACTTATGTCTATGAATCCTAATTCCAATGACGTATGACGTCTCACATATCCTTCATATCAAAATTTTTTGAACAAGAATTGTTTCACTTCATGTAGTAACCCCAAGTCTCTTAAATCAAGTAGTGTGTCATCCAAATACAAGATCAAGAATATGATCTTGCATCACATCGACCTTGTGAAATTGATCCAAACATCTTCAACAAAACTAAAAGATGTGATTATATCATGAAATTTGAGGTACCACTATCATGAAGTTTGCTTAAGTCCATAAAAAGACTTCTTTAACTTGTAAACCTGAGTATTACCGACATCTAAGATGAACCCTTAAGACTGTTCCACATTGACCTCTTCCTTAAGATCACTATTGTTGAAAGTGATCTTAATGTCGATTTGATGTAATTATAAATCAAAATGGGCCACTATTGCCATAATGTCACAGAAGGTATCCTCCTTTGATACTGGAGAATAGGTTTCTTTATAATCAATTCCTTTCTTTTTTGTTAAACCCTTGGCAACTAATTTAGCCTTATAATGTTCAATGTCACCTAGTGAGTCCTTAAAATTAAAGACCTATTTATAACCAATGGCCTTGGTTCCACTAGGTAACTTAACAAGGTGCCAAATATGATTATTTTTCGCAGATTCCATCTCATCATTCATAGCATCATGTCATAAACTAGAATTAACACTTGACATAGCATGAGAAAACATTATATGATCATCCTCAATATTTATAGGAATTTCCTCAAGTGGATCTCTTTAAGTCAACTTGTTGTGAAGGCTAAGATTGTTCTAGAGGAGCATCCACTACCATTATTTAAGGTGCCTCTTCTATATTATGAGTTGCCAAATTATTAATGGTTTGTGCTCCATGATGAGGATTCTCCTAGTTTTCACCATGATCAATGTTAATTTTAGGAACCTAGTTACGTCCAACATTCACCGCAACTATGTAAATATAAAATCATCATTTCACCTTGACTATTAGAGGTTGTATCCTGAATGTGATTATATTCAGTGTTTGGATCACAAAAGTAACCATTCCTACTAACTATGTCATTTTAAAATAATTCGGCATTCTTAAATTCTAAAAGTTCCATCGAATGTAATAATCAATAGAATTTATGTCCTTTAAACTTTTTAGGATAGCCAACATAATATGCATCAATTTTCTTAGTATCTGACTTTTTACATGTGGATTATATATTCTTACCTTAGCAGGACAACTTGTTACACATATATGATTCAAGCTAGGTTTACAACCCTTCTAGACTTTAGGTGTATTTGACGTAGCCTCTTTTAAATCATTTTGACCAGGTTCTGTTCGATATTTTAAAATCATCCGAAATAATTTTTATGGTATTTATTTTATTTATTATTTATAATATTTATTTTATTTTTATTTATTTATTTTTAATAATATAATAATATTTATTTTTAATAATTAATAAAAATGAATAAAAAATAAAAATGAATGAATTGGCGACGAAAGCTGCGGTGACGAATTGGCTTGGGCAGCCTGCAGCGAAATTGTGCCCCAACCTGTAGAAGTAACCCATCACGCCCTCGCCAGCCAGCAGCAGCACGCCGATCCTCGCACGCCAGTCTCGCCTAGCAGCCCGTGCGTGCTGCCAATTTCTGCCCAAACCTTATTTTGCTCGGTTTTAGTTTTATTTCCTTAACAGTTTTTAATTTTCTTAACATACTAGATTTTTTCTTTTAATTGCCTATAAATATCACATTAAAACACACATAATAGGGAGAGATTTTACTCAAGAATTATTCAAACTTCTTCTGGACAATTGATTTAGGACTGGACTTTGGAAAATTAAAAGGAGGCGCCAAATCTACAAAGGCAGTACACACACTATCTTTACAAAAGGTCATCCAGAATTTTCGTTTAAACAATTTTGGTGGAGCCAACAAACGACGGTATGCTTTAAATTAAATAAACACTATATGTTTTGATTTTTTTTAAACTTTCAAAGGGTTCGTTCTTCATTTAACTAAAATCACAGTAGGCAATTCCTTCTAAAATAGTTTATCTGTTAGTTTATGAGAAGTGCATATTATTATTTTGATAAGTCATAATAAATACAACTAGTAAACTTGTTTGGCACGGATTGTTTATTTATTTTTATCTTATGGTTATTTAATCAATATATTACTCAGAATCACATTAAAGCTTTTCATATAAAACCTTATAGTAGCATCTAATCTCTTTAAACATATTCACAGTTCACATAACCTATAAACTTTGATTAGTTTTTCACAAACATTAAACCCTAATTCATGTAAAATCTTAAGCTACAAACATTATTTTTCATAAATACCAAACCCTAATTTATTTCTTTCTAAAAACCCTAATTGCATAATATTAGCCCTACACCCTAATTTGATTAACCAAAAACCCTACTACTTTCTTAAACTATAAAACCCTAATCAATTCTATTTTTCCAAATTCCTTACAGTAGGCTAAGTATTTTAAATAATAATAATAATTGTGTTAATTTTAAAATTTCAAAACCCTAAATGTTAATTAAGAAATCCTAAATTGAGATATAAACCTAAAATCGTATCTTTATTTGCTTTATTTAAGTTAGAAGCATGTTTATTACATTTTTGGATTCAAGGTTTATTTATATCTTTTATTTACATCTTCGATGAATAAATTATTAATGATGAATGGTTGGTTATTTTTATTGATTTATTTTTAGTTTCAAGAAATTGTAAGAGGTACGTTTCCATAATTGGGTACCTCAAATTGTTAAGTATAATGTAATTTGATTTATCTTTAGACTTTGGATAATTGTAAAGGTATGTTTTCATCCTTGGATGGGTGCCTATTTATTTTGTTTGGACCTTGCCATGATTTTTAATAAAGTATTTATTTATTCTATTGATCACATGTAGTATGGATAATATTGTATTAATTAAGTTTTATAATATTGAGACCTGAAAAGAAGGCCGATTCCAATGAACCGAGCATTATGGGGGTGTTGGGTCATTATCACATTCCCTACACGTACACAACTTTCCGAACTCATTAGAGGATTGGAGATTTCTTAGGAATTGAGTCATCCACCCCTTTCTTTTTTCAGACCCATTCGGGTGGCGACTCTATTTTTTTTGGGCTTAGGCCCGTGTTCTCTAAGGCCTTGAGCCTAACAGTGCCGAAGTCGCAAGAACCTTTCCACCAGGAGTGGGGGCGAAAATCCCCGCTCACAATCATATTTAAAAATACATAGTTATCTAAAGTGTATCTCTCCATAGAACAATATGAAATCTAGAGTTAATAAGAATGCTCCTTACCATATCCAATAGCATTTAGTTTATTTTTTTTAAATTTATTTCATTATACATTTTGTATCAAGTGCACCGGGCATGGAGTGTTGACCAACTATACGATGCTCTTGAAGAAACTTAGCAAATGAGCTTAGTGTTTATTTATCATTGGTGTTTGTCTATCATTAGTGTATCTTCCAAAATATCTACCTTCCTTATCAAATTTAATAATCTTAATATGTGTTTCCTGTCTGGTTTTCTACTTCTACTTTACAAGTCTCAAATGCGTCTAGTGCTTTGCTTTTATTAAAAAGCACATAAAAATACATATATTTTGAGAGATCATTAATAAAGGAGATGAAATACTTCTAACCATTAAAACAAAAACCATGGGAACATATATTATTATGCATGATCTCAACTAGAACTTCCCTTAGCCTCTCTATATGACATATTAGTCTGCTTACGCTTAATGTTGTCTACACATAAATTAAGATTAGTAAAATCTAAAGAAAGAAGTATTTCATCCTTTATTAAGTTCTTAATTCTCTTTATGGAGATATGTCCTAATCTCCTGTGACACAAGCTAGCAAAATTCTCATTTTTGATACACCTTTTAATTCTAGAATTACCATCCGTAGTAACAAAGGAATAAGGAACATCATTTTATAATGTGGAGCTTAAACAAACTATCAATCAATTAAAATTTTCCATTAGGAATTGAATCTTTTATTAAATTGAACATAAAACTAGAAATGTTCATAGGAAATCCCAAAGGAATCAATTTCAAAGATGAAACCAAATTTTTAGAAAAATTAGGAACATAAAATGTTTGTTCAAGGTCCAATATGAAACCAAACGATAAAATTATTCTATATGTTCCTACAACCTCTACAACTAAAGCTAATCTTGTTTCTTGGAAAGATCGTAGGTTTACTAAGATGTGGATTCCTTTTACTTAAAAAATCTTGCATAGTATTATAATAATATGAGTCGTTGATCCAAAATCAATCCACTAATTATCATGAGAAATATACACTAAAGAGATTTAAAGCACTCAAAAGATAGATTATCTTTCTTTTATAACCAGACCCTCCCCTTGGAGAAGTCCATCCTAAAATGATCCTTCTTCTTTCAAAACAAGAACTTCGCTGCCTTCTCGTTTGAAACATGAATAAGAGGTATGCCTTTCTTATAACACAATTATATCCCATATACATATAACACATACACTCAGTATATATAAAATATATATATACAGTACAAGAATGCCACGGTTTTCAGTCTTTCCAAAATTCTATATTTCCAAGAAAATATTTTAAACTTATAACGTAATTTAAACAACAGATAAAAATATTTATTATTAATTTTGAATAACAAAAAATGCATATTTTAAATAAAAATCTCTGAAAAAAGTTTGCCAGAGTTTTATCTGTATTTTGGATAATCCTAAATTTTAAATTTCACAACCTGCATTTAAAATACACTCCTAGATATTCATTCAGTACTCCTATTTCTCCAAAATAGCCTAATGCCTCAAATCCGCCAACATTTCACAAAATATACATCCATTTATATGTATATATATGTCTCATTTTTTTAATTTCCAACATTTAACACAAAAAGAAAATCTTTATAATTTACATATATACATATTTATAAATATAACGTACAATCTTAAATACGTTCCAAAAGGTTAAAGAGTATACATGAAATGCATATGGCATTGGTCCGTGGCAACTCTACAATCTTCATAACAACTAACTATAGCCTAGACCTGGTATGGTCTAGCAATACTCTTCGGATCTGCCCTATCATCTGCGCGATGAATTTCAATCAAGCTAAGCTAAATGCCTAGTGGTATATACTTTGGTACAAAATAAATAATATTCCAAATGCAATGCCATGAGCACACTATATTATAAATGTCAAGCAACATATGCTTACTCATATTAACATGTTAATCGCTATACACATTGGGCCTAAAAATTCTTATATGCAGTCTAGTTTTAGAAATATGGTCTTGGGCTATCTCATTCATCTTTAACACTAATATGTCTCACCCAAAGGCGTAATAAATTTATGACACCAACATGTCTCACCCGAAGGTGTAATAAATTTGTGATACCAACGTGTCTCACCCAAAGATATAATAAAATTTCAATAACAATATTATAGAACTAGACTTTATATAAGGTAATATGCATTTACATTTTCCCAAACTCCACTTTTCTCTTACTTTTCCACATTTATTGTTATATATTTTCTACTCATATTCAATAACATCATCACATACAATGCAAATGTGACTCACTATCATCTTGTAGTTCATAACTTGCACTTTTCATATTTTTCACAAATATCACATTTATCCATCTTCTAATGGCTTTTCATGCAATAATCAATTCATATCAAGCATTGTTACTTCAAACAATGCCATACACACATATTCATTAAAATCAAGCGACATAACACATTTAACATATGTAATGTATTATGTTTAAATTCAATGAAATTAATTAAATTCAATGCCAAACTATGCACTAACTGCTTTAACCCAAGAATGTGAGCCAATGCTCCACTCCACTTCAAAACTCCTTATAGCCCAACACTACTAGGCTGATAAAATTTTTATCTGCCCAATATCTATTAAAATGTGAATGTATATAATTAACTAGTATCACATTTATAAATGTTTTAATTACTAAACTTTAATTAAAACACATTCTTTTAATTTCCATTTTCTTGCTCTAATGAACTTTAAACTTGAAAGTTATTTTTACTTATTTCCAAATTGAATTTAAAGCTTATATATGTATTACTAGAATCACATTTTTACATTTTCTAGGCATTAAATTTCAATGTACCATATTTTCTTCAAAATTCTAAACATTTGCCCTAAGCTTCTTTAATTTTGGTTCTTCATTCTACTTAATTCTAATTGTCAATTTGAGTTCATTTCTAGCATTAAAATCATTTAATTACATATTTTAAATCGTAAAATCAAATGATTATCCATACTTTAACAAAACCAAAACCCTAAATTCAATACTACTTCTTCCAAACTCTAACCAAATTCATCCTTTTCTTTAATCTAACTTTAAAATCATAATTCCCGCATCAAAAGAACACTTTTCATATCCATATAATTAAAATACACCGATCAAAAGTCCAATTTCTACATATTTATATATTCAAAGAAAACTTAATAAAATTCAAAGAATTCTTAACTATTACTTGAAAATCCTTCAAAATCACCTTTAATCCTTAAGAACTTGTTGATATTTTGAGTATTTGGGAGATGAAAATCCTTCTCTAGCCACCATGAAATTCGTCCAAAATGAGAGAGGAGGAAGAAGATGATGGTTTTTTTTATATATATATTTTTCACTTTCCTAAAATATCCCTCACTTATATACATTATTACTAAATAATTAAATATTAAAGCAATGTGATATTTTTTTTCTATCCATAATTATCTTAATTATAAATTAATTATATTTAATTTATTTATAATAATTTATTAATTTTTTTAACTTTTAACCCAACTTTATCTTTTTCCAAAAGTGTGTATGTTAGGTAGATATTATGTTTACATTATGTGTCCAATGTATATGTTAGGTACATATTATGTGTACATTATGTGTCCAATGTATATTTTCTTTATATCTTACATATACATTTTACATTTTCATACTTCAACACTATTTTTAACCTCTTAAATTATTTATTTAATTTTTAATTTAATATTTTAACAAATTTATGGATGTCACACTTCTTTTATCCCTTCCCTTTATGATCCTTTTTATTAGAATTACTTACTAGATTGAACTCATGAGACACACTGTCCTTCTTAACAATAAGCCTATTTTTCTCTTACACACACATGGCCAACAATTCATTATTAGTCCTTTTATGATTATGTATGTTGTAGTATATCTTAAATGGCCAATACTAATGTGGTAGCGAATTAAGGATCAATTGGACAAAGAATGAACCATAAAAATCTATCTCAAGGGACTCCAATTGAGTTATAATGTCCCTTATATGCAAAATGTGCACACATGCCTCACCTAAACTAATCAACTTCATAAAGTATAATTGATTCATTAATGTGCTTGATAAAGACTTGTTGGAGGAAGCAAACTAGTCATTAATTCCTTTCATATATTGCCTAATGGAAAGTAAGGAATGCCTATGGATGTTTCTTTTCATAAATTATTTGAAAGCATCAAATTGAGGCTCTTAGATCGCTCCTACTGTTCATATAATGCTGCTTTTGCACTAGTATTCATATCTGTAGGCTCTAGGGGCCATTCCTTTTGAATGGCATAATCCATGTCAAGGCATCTCAAATTGAAGGAGAACGTCATCCTTCTAGGCCTTGTAGTTGTTAATATCTAGAATAATCTTGTTACCAACATCATCTAACAAAAGAGAAGAAGAGGATATTGCAAATCAAATTGTGATCATTAATAATGCTTACAAAAATCCATTTTAGGTAACCATCACAATAATGTACGTTTACTAATGTAAACATATGCGAACCCTCAAATTTTTGTCTTGGTATGCAGCCTATTCAGTAATGAATCCAATACATCAAGAATATCTCAAATCAAATGTCAAACATGCCTTAAATGGTTAAACTAGGCCGTATGCCTACTAGTTAACTAGCTATAGTCGTGTGCAACAACCATCATGGCTATTGATTGGCTAGTGATTGCTACCCATCAATATGGACAAAATAATGCTTGGTATGGTATGTATTGTGTTATGATCATTTCTATATGTGTTTTTAGGTTAATTTTATTTGCTTTTTTAGTTATTTTTTAAATGTTTATTCAAGTTTGTTGGTAGGTTTTATATTTTGAGTTTATGCAAAAGGGAATTCATGAGAAAAGAAAAATAAAATGTACTAAGTCTTTTTATTGAAAGAAGATTTTGAGAGAAGTAAGAAGCAACACGTCCAAGCTGTGTAAAGTCTTGGCCGTATCTTCCAATTGCAAGACTAAAATAGGCAAGATTTCAAGGCAGAACTAGACACATTTAGTGTCCTAGTTGTGTCTCCTATGAGAAGAAATCAAAATTAAAGTAGAAGTGGACACGTTTACTAGTCTTGGCCGTGTCACTAGCCATGTCCCATTGTCTTGGCTGTGTAAGGTAAAGCTTGGCCGTGTTCCATCTCAAGAGAAGAAAAGCATGTCCAGATTAAAGCTAAGTAGACACTGCAAGACAAGACTATTCTAGCCATGTCCCATTCCAAGAAATAAAGGGGAAGATTAGGCAGTGTTGAACACATTCAACTAACTTGGCCATTTCTAATGAGAAAGTAAGAAGATACAGTTAAGATAATCCAAACTTGGCCGTGTCTATGAAAGATTCCTTATGATTTTTAAAAGTTTTGTGGGACAGAGATAGAAGCAGAAAATAAGGAACAATTTCTGGAGCAAAACATGGGGCTATTTTTTGAAAAGTAAACTTAAGAAATGCATAAAATGAGCTAACTAAATGAGAAAAAGGTGGTTTTTGGAGCTCTAAATATCAATCCTAAAAATTAGTTCAGAAGAGAATTGTTTTAAAGAAGATTTCATTTGATAGAAATAGAAGAATTGATTTGCAAAGCTTGAAGGAGGCTTGGAGGTTCTTCATCAAAACCAAGTGAAGGTGGAGGGAGAACAAGAAGTTGCAACTCTAGTAATCTTCTTAAGGGGTCTATTATCTCAATTAATTCATTTTTGAATTTTTATTTTTTTATACATTAATATTCAATAAATAATTGTGATTTGAATTCTATTGAGATGGATTTCTATTTTGTTTTGATTATGAACTAAATTACCCATGCCTAGGATTTGCAGTAGATTTGATTAAACGATTTAATTCAATAATTTCTATTAATAAGCCTTGTTATGAGTTGATTGCATTGGATTATGTGTTATGTTGATAGATTGGCCACCTATTAATCTTTAGATATTGAGTAAAATCAAGAGATAAAACTTAATATTGGAACTATACATTAAACTACTCTAAGAATGAATTAGAAATATAAATTCTAGGGTCAGTTAATTTGCAAGTTCAAAATAATTAGTTTTTATTAGTTCATGAATGTGAGAACTAATGAATTGATAATTGCTAATTGATATTAAGGAAGAAATTAAGTTGCAAGGTTATATTAAAGGATATTTGAGAATTAAAATTTGATTAAATTGATATGTAAATTCTAGGTATCCTTCTGAAAGTTTAAATTAATTCTATGCAACCGTTATTTATTTTACTTTTAATTTTAAACTTCTTTTTCCCTTCCAACATTACACACTCAATCTTTAATATTTTAGTTTTAATTAAATTATTATAAACGAACAACTTCCCTGTGAGACGACCTTCAGACGTTCTACCATTACTATAATAACTTCGTATACTTGCGAGAATCGCTTTTAGTAGTGTTAAGTAGAGTGCAACATATTCCTTTTTAATCCTACTTTAATATTTAAAAAAAAAACTACACCCAGTTATTAAGGCAATAGACATTGTAAGAGAAAACAATTAAACTACTTGTTTGGGCATATGTAAAAGCACTTCAAATATAAAGTCTTATTTTTTCCGAGTGTGAAGCAATTAAATTTCATATAATTTCTCCATGTTGTATTTCTTTCCTCAATCTAATAAATAAAGTTCATATATTTTATTTCACATAAAGAATATTTTGTTGCAACACATTAATGTGATCATACTCCTCTATGATATGATATATGAAAATTTTATATTTTTCATAGATTCTTAACTATTTTGCTGCAGAAAATCATCTCATTCATCTCTTAAAAAATGTCTTTTTTATAATCTACAAATATGTTGGATAAGTAAGACTCATATTGCTTTAGTCCAATGCTAATTTAAGCAATCTCTACAATCTTCATATGATTGGATATTGCAATATGATTGATAAATGTATTGAGAAATTTTAATTTGAGTAAATTGAATTGCTCCATTTGCTAATTGCAAAAACCAAAAAGTTTAACTTCTCCATATCACCTATAACATCTGGATCTTCATTAATATATAACCATTAAACTTTGTTATAGTGTTGGAGAAAAAAATGATTGACTTTGATTTGAATGAAAGTCGCATTGCTAAAAAGGATTTGGAAATTTTAAAGAATAACATAATTGATTTAAAAGGAAATTCAATTGTCTTAGGAGATATGATTTAGAATGAAAAATCACATTTTTCCCAAATAATCAAAATGCAATAAAATAAAATGAAGATCAATATTTTATGGAAAATACATACAAACCTTTTGTCAGCCAATGCTTTCATAGTGAAGTGGAAGCTTTCATTTTTTTTTTATGGGAATTATGCTAAAGAAAATGGCTTTTCGAATTGAAGGAGTCAATTTTATAACGATAAAAAATGGCGATATGGTGAGACATGTGTAGACCCTTAATTTTTGACCCAGTCCAATCCGATAGTCCAAAATAATTTTTGTGGCATTTTAATTATTTTAATTACTTATAATATTTAATAGTTATTTTTAATAAAAATAAAAATTAATAAAAATTAAAAAATTGGACGGATCAGCAAGCAATGTTGTAGCGTGGCATGGAGATTTCGCTACAGAAAGTATCTGCGGCAAATTAGGCACTGCCCAAATTCACCGCACATAATCAGCTTGGTTTGCCCAGTTCGCCGCAAGCGCTGGCTGGTGCGAACTAGCTTGCCCAGTTCGCCCAGCAGCCCGTGCACTGCCGATTTTTTTACCAAACCTTATTTCACACGGGTTTTTAATTTTTCCTAAATAGTTGGTATTTCCTTATTAAAAGAGGATTAGGTATTTTTGTTTTCCTATAAATACTAGCATTAAACACACAGAAAGACAGGTGGCAATTATTGGAAAAAACTTTTGACTTCTAATTTTTCCGAGAGAGTTTGAGGGAGATTTCAATTGGGACTTTGAGAACGGCAACAAAAGAAAAGGGAGACAAAAAACCCTAGCAACGGACGAGAATTTTTGAAGTTTAGACTCAGAAAGCTTAAACTTTTAAACCTTTGAACAATCAAACAAAAATCTAGCAACTCAAAATAAATCAAACACAAAACTCTACAAAGGCAGTGTAATCATTGCCTTTGCCAAAGTTCATCCAGAATTTTGTTCAGACAATTTTGAAGGAGCCAACAAACGGAGGTGCGTCTTTCTAACTTAATTCATTTAAATTTATATTGAGATAACTTATTATTATTTCATCTGTCAAACTTTCTTTATTTAAAGTTCATTCTTTTAACTTTTTATTTATATACAAATATACAGTGAGCATAGTAATTTCTTTTTATTGTTTGCATGACCAGTAGCTTGTTCCATCAAATCACCATAATATTAGATTATTCAAATAATATTTTAAACATCCAGTAGCATATTACATATAAGTATTTATCAAAATTCCATGTTAAAGTGGTCTTAGAGATTTTATAATGGTCATATTTTTTATAAAACCCTAATATGTGTTTCTAAAGATCAAGAACCCTAGAAACCCTAATTTTCCATCTAAAACCCTAAAAAACCATATTTCATATTTAAAACCCTAGAAACCCTAATTTCCCATTTAAAACCCCAAAAAACCATATGACATGTTTAAAACCCTAATCCTTTTCCATAAGAATTCCAAACCCTAATTTAAATTAAACCCTAACTTATTTTGTTAAAACTTTAATCAAATTTGTTTATTTTATTATCATAGTAGCTATTTCTTTTTAAATATTTAAGTTTTAGTCTTATTTTCATAGGTTTGTACCTTATTCACTTAAATCTCAAATTATAATTTTAATCACACAGTAGCATAATCTTTCTAAAATAATAAACCTAACAATAATACTAGTTTTTTTAAAATTTCAAAACCCTAACTTTTAGATATAAATTCCAAAACCCTAAATGTTATCTAAGAAACCCTAAGTTGATACACTTAAATTTGCATCTTTATTTGTTTCATTATTAAGTGAGTATTTATTATATAGTTTGATTAATGATTTATTTATATATTCAATTTATGTCTTCAATGAATGATTTATTTATGATGAATGGTTGGTTGGTTGTTTTTATTAATGTGCTTTGGTTTCAAAACATTGTAAGAGGTATGTTTCTATATTTTGGTTACCTCATGTATTAAGCATCATGTAATTTAATTTGCTTTTATATTTTAGACCAATATAAAGGGCATGTTTTCACTTCGGTGGGTGTCCTATTTAGTTGTAGACATGGACGATATAAGGACATGTTTCCATCCTCGGATGGGTGTCCATTTATTTTATTTATTTGGACATTGCTTTGATTTTAATATAATGATACTTTATTTTAATTGTTGCATGTAGTATGGATAATATTATTATATTTAAGAATTTTATAATATTAAGACCTACAAAGGAGGCCACTTCTAATGAACCGGGCATTGTGGGGGTGGTGGGCCATTTCTCACCTTTCCCACACGTACCCAACTTTTCGAACCCATTAGAAGGTTGGGGATTCCTTAGAAATCTAGTCAGTCACCCCATTCTTTTTCCTAGCCTGTCTAGGTGGCGACTCCATTTTCTTCGGGCTTAGACCCGTATTCTCTAAGGCCCCGAGCTAAAACAGTGTCGAAGTCGCAAGAACCATTCCACTGGGAGTGGGGGCAAAATCCCCGCTCACAACATGATTTTATTTGTCATCAAATAGGAACTCAATTGCTAAAAGTTATTGAACCATAAAAAAAGCAACATAATCGTTAATCATTAAAATGTGAGTACAAGGATCTTATGCGAATTCTTTTGAGGAAATATCATGATATATTCTTATAAGAATGACAAGTTGTGGCATTTAAAAAAATCATGAGCACAGATTATGATATCCTTCACAAGTTAGATTTCTTCCTTCTATTTGAGTCATCACTAAACAAGGTAAAGAATAAATTTTTTGATGAAAGAATCTGAACTTTTAATTAGGCAAGCAATGTATATCGTAGAGCTTGAGAATATTGTAAAACATGGATATCTTTTTTTAGAGAGATATTTAAAAGCTTTATGTTAAAAATGAGAAGAGAAAATAATGATGTTATGAAGCTTTTATAATATTACCAAGAAGCAAAAAAAAAAAATGATGGATTTCACTTGCTTTTAAACTGGATAAATATAAGAGAGGTTGGATAATATCTTTTTGAGCTCTTCTTCTTCTTTTTTTTTTTTTTGGTATCAGAAGTATGGAGATGTGATTATGTTTGACACTACCTATCATGTTAATGCTTATAACATGCCTCTTGGTGTTTTGTCAATGTTAATAACCATGGGAAGACCATTTTTCTTAGTTGTGCACTTCTTCGTAATAAGACAACTAGTACTTTTCAATGGTTGTATATGCTAATATATTGAATCCTTAATTTTTAAGTATTTTTTTCAATTGTAGATTATTTAAAGCTTCTTCTTTTGTATAATAGGCATTTATTTCCTTAATAGAAAACTACCTAAAGTTATTTTTGACAAACCAAGATCCTTGGATTACATAAGCTATTTTAAAAGTGTTATCATCCACAAAGCATGCCTTTTGCATATGGCATATTACTTCTAAACTTAGTGGTTGGTTTATTGTATTACTTTGAAATATGTATCCAAAGGTACAAGGAATTTTACATGCTATATAAGATGGATACTTCACAAGAATTTGAAGAGCGGTAGTAGCTGCAAAGTACAACTTGCAATCAAGCAAGCATGTATTAGGCTTATACCAAATCAAAGAATTTTTGGTCCTCTCTTATCTTCGTGGATATTTCTTTGGTGGTATGATGATGACCTCAAGATGTGAGAGTATTAATTCATTCATCAAAAGAATTATTTCCTCCTACATTTTCCTAGGTGAATTTGCTAAACAAGTTACATTATTTAAATATTCATTTGCTATTTAGTATTTTTATTCAATTCTTATAACGCGGTTTTGAAATATTTTCTTTCACCTTTTTACTCTTTTTTATTTGGAAATGAAAAATTTTCTTTCACTTGTTTGTTAATATTTGGTGAAATTAATATTATCTTTTTCATCATTAAGTGGATATTGCAATTGAAGATGTCCAAAAAATAGATGCATGATACCATGTTACAAATGTATATCAGTTCTTCTTTACGATCATTATCTCCATTAAAGGAACATGCTCATATTATTCTCACACCTTATGCTGTTAAGAAATTTCAAGAAGAATTTGAGAGAGCAACTCATTGCTCAATTATAATATATCATATCATGGAATTTGTGGTGCAACATCATAAGGATAAAAATGGTAAAGAGCATAAATTTATTGGGATGGCAATCTGGCTACTTATGTAACACCCCCTACATAGTCCAAACACTTAACTACATAGGTGATGTCACCTAAATACTCAAAACTTGCCTATATAGAAATAAAAATAAATTACTTCTATGTATTAATGCAGTTATTAAACTTTCAAAAGAACTATTATAATCAAGCCTATATTACAAACATATATCTGTTAAATTGTAAAGAACTCCTATTGTTAACTTACATTATTATAAATTTTAAACTACTCTCAAACTTGTATAACTGTCATACAAAATTATACAGTATTGCCATATGAATTATACAGAATACAATATTTACAATATTGTTCTTGAACCTTTATGATATAGTTGACCAGGAACGTAAATCTCTCACTCTGCAGTCTCAACTCTTCTAGTTTGATCTGAGCGTCAGAAAATAATTCTAACACGCTAAGCAAAACTTAATGGTACTTATGTATTTACAATATGCAAGAAAATTTAAAGGAAAGAGATCTAAACATTAAATAGTTTAGAAATAATGAAAAGTAGTACTTTCAGAATGTTAAATAAAAAAATTAATAAATTCATTGAAACATGAAATACTAAACATGATTAAATTTAGAATTGATTAATTTATCGATAACCATATAACACATTATTTTCATTATAGATACCTTTTTTAATTATGCCCATACACACTGAACTCAGAACCTAAATTTGAATAATGGGTCACTGTTGGCAATTTAATGCCCACTATATAAAATTTGGCAAATGGTCCACTATAGCACGATTGCCCATTGAGTATGGTGACACAGAGTGCCCACTATCATTTTGGATATCCTGCCTTTGGCTAGCCATTCAATCCCAAGCTAGATCTAAAATCAGTATGATTTGGGCAATTTAGTAGCTTTTAATTAACAATAAATTATGTGCAACACTTCAATGGAACAATTCTTTGATCAACACTTGGTATCACACACATTTATCATATATTCAAAATAAATCTATTACACTACTTATTAGGGTTGATTTCAAAAATTCTTTACACTTTGAGGCCTTATAATCTTTTCAGCTAGAATTACAGATGAAAGACAAACAAAAAGTTATTTTGGGCAATTTCATCAGGTGACACGCCCAATAAAATAGGCGTGTTACTGACCGTGTCATTTAAATTGCATTATAGTAGCTACGACACGCCCAACGACACGGGCGTGTTACTGGTCATTTCATTTATTTTTTATCACAGTAGCTATGATATGCTCAATGACATGTGCATGTTTCTGGTCATGTCATCAACACTGAAATACAGCAATGTTGACATGCCCAGTAACATGGCCGTGTCACTGGTTGTGTCAAGCAAAGTTCTGTATTTTGAACACTTATCAACTTAAACTCCATATATCCAAATATATGATAATAATGGATCAAAACTAATTTCTTTAACATAGAAAGACCATACATCAAATATTTTTTAGTAAAAATTCATTAAAGATAACTCAATCAATCATTTTAAATAATTAAATTCATAGAAATTTAGATAGTTGCAAATAAAAAATACATAAGCACATACCTCTTTAAAAGTTTCTCTTTTCTTTGATCCTTTGTTAATAATCTCAACTTTTCCAGCTTATTCTTCTAAAAACCTATAACAATATATGATTTTCTCTTAAATTCCATATAAAGTTCTTGAAAAGAAGGAAGAAAGTTGGAGTTTGGTGGTGTTGGTGATGATGAACGTGGATGAAGGAGGAAGAGGAGAGAAGCTTCTACACATACACACACCTATACACATATATATATGTTTATGGCTTAATCTAGTGTGGCCACTCTCTTCTTAGCTATGGCACACCCTCTTTCTTAATATTTGATTTTAATTCAATTTTTAATATCATAAAACTGTAATAATAAATAATTTCTTTAGTAAATTTTTAAGATCTACTATTTACATCACCTATCCATGCCACTTATATCACAATTCACTATCAATTATCAATATTAAATTAAGAGTTTAATATTTAAAACTTTAAACATTTCAATTCTCCCCCACTAAAGAAATTTTATCCTCAAAATTTACCTGTTATAGACATTTGAAATAATTAAGGGTATTGTTGTCTCATTGTCTCTTCACTTTCCCAAGTGGCTTCCTCTATCGAATGATTTCTCCACAACACTTTCACTAAAGGAATGTGCTTATTATGCAATTCTTTTATTTCACAAGCTAAGATAGCCACCAGTTCTTCTTTATAATTCAAATCTTCCTGAATTTCAATGGATTCTGTTTGAATCACATGTGAAGGATCTAATCTATATCGTCTAAGCATCGACAAATGGAATACATTATGAATCTTAACAAATTCTATAGGCAAAGCTAGTTGATAAGCTGCTGGATCTATACGTTCAAGTATTTCATATGATTCAATAAACCTAGGAATTAGTTTACCATTCTTTCCAAAGCAAAGAACTTTCTTCCACGGTGATACTTTCAAAAATACCTTATCTCCCACACTATATTCAATATCACACTGTTTCAAATCTGTATAAAATTTCTGCCTATCCATTGTAATTTGTAATTGATCCTTTATAAGCTTTACTTTGTCTTCAGTTTTTCTTATGAGATTAGGTCCCACAAGTTTGCTCTCATTCAATTCCACCCAACACATTGGAGTTCTACACTTCCTTCCATATAGTGCTTCATATGCGCCATTCCAATACTTGTTTGATAACTGTTGTTATAGGCAAATTCTACCAAAGGCAAATATCTATCCTAGCTACCTTCAAAATCGATTACACAACTTCTAAGCATATCTTCAAGTATTTGTATCGCGCTTTCTAATTGACCATCAATCTGTGGATGAAATACAGTACTAAAATAAAGTCGAGTACCCAATTCTTTCTGAAAACTTTTCCAAAATTTTGAAGCAAAGTGAGGGTCTTGATATGAAATAATAGACATTGGTACTCCATGAAGCCTAACTATCTCATTAATATGCAATTCAGCAAGTCTATCCATTCAATAATCAACTTGAATGGGAATAAAATGAGCTGATTTGGTTAATTGATCAACAATTACCTAAATTGTTTCATGCTTCTTTTGGGTACTCGAAAGACTAGTCACAAAATCCTTGGTGTTTCTATCCCATTTCCATTCTGGTATTGATATAGGTTGCAAAAAACCCGATGGAACTTGATATTCTACTTTGACATGTTGACACACCAAACATCGAGTGACATATTCAGTAATATCTTTTTTCATACTAGGCTACCAATAATGAGACTTCAAATTCTGATATATCTTATTGCTTCCGGGATGTACAGTATATGTAGTAGTATGAGCTTCACCAAGAATACACTCCTTTAGTTCCTTCACATCAGGTACACACAATTGGCTTCTATAATATAACCCACCATCTTCTAACACAACATAATCTGGCTTTTCATCTTTATATACTTGTTTTAAAATTTCTAACAACTTTTGATTTTGTTTTTGAGCTTCTATCACTTTTTGCTTTATGATTGGTTCAACCCTTAATTATACTAACATAACACATTATATCATTTAGTTTATTTAATTTATGTATACATATAGTACTATAATATTTATTTACAACATACCTGCTAAAGTCTTTCGATTTAAAGCATCCACTACCACGTTAGCTTTCCCAGGATGACAGTCAATGATGCAATCATAATCCTTGATCAATCCCATCCATCTTCTCTGCCTTAGGTTTAGTTCTTTTTATGTTGGCAAGTATTTTAAACTTTTATGGTCAGTAAAAATATAGCACCTTTCACCATACAAGTAATGTCGCCAGATCTGAAGAGCAAATATAATAGTAGCTAACTCCAAATCATGTTTAGGATAATTCAATTCATGAGATTTTAATTTCCTAGAAGTATAAGCAATTACCTTACCCACTTGCATCAATACACAATCGTGTCCCTGATGATAGGCATCACTATAAATAACATAGTCTTTACGTGGGGTCGGTTGTGTCAATACAGGGACTTCAGTCAACATAGACTTCAATTGTTCAAAACTAGCTTGACACTGGACATTCCACTCAAATTTACTTTCTTTTTTAAGGAGCTTAGTTAAAGAAAGTGCTATTTTCAAAAACCCTTGCACAAATTTTTTATAGTAACCAGCTAACCCAAGAAAACTCTAGACTTCTGTTATATTCTTTGGTGGCTGTTAATTCAAAATAGTCTTAATTTTACTAAGATCCACAAAAATACCATTAACTGATATTATATGACCTAGAAATGCTCCTTCCGTCAACCAAAAATCACACTTTGATAATTTAGCATACAATTTATTCACCCTTAGTGTTTGTAATACAATTCTTAAATGTTTATCGTGCTCCTCTTTATTTTTAGAATAAACCAATATGTCATCAATGAAAACAAATATAAACTGGTCTAAATGAGGTTTAAAGACTCGATTCATCAAGTCCAAAAAAGCTGATGGTGCATTAGTTAAACAAAAGGGCATAACCAAAAATTCATAATGTCCCTATCGAGTTTTGAAAGTTGTCTTTGGAATATCTACTTCTTTAATTTTCATCTGATAATAACCTAATTTAAGATCAATCTTAGAGAAAACACTTGCTCCCCTCAACTGATCAAACAAGCCATCAATTCTAGGTAATGGGTATTTATTTTTAATAGTCACTTTATTCAACCATCAATAATATATACACAATCTTAAGGTACCATCCTTCTTCTTCATAAATAAAATTGGTGCACCCCAGGGTAATACACTAGGTCTAATAAAGCCCTTATCAAGTAATTTGTGAAGTTTCACCTTTAACTCTTTTAATTTTGGAGGTGTCATTCTATAAGGTGAAATAGAAATTGGTGTCGTACTCGAAACTACATCAATAACAAATTCTACCTCCCTCTCTAGTGGTATTCCAGGTAATTCTTCAAAAAAAATATTCAAAAACTCACTCACTATAGGTATGTCTCCCAAAGCCTTGCTTGAATGTCGTGTATCATTAACATAAGCAAGGTAAGCTTCACATCTCTTCCTAATCAACCTTCTAGCTTAAGCTGCAGAAATCAAACTATAAGGATAAAATTATTTTTCTACTCGAACTATAATTTTATCATAATTCGATATCTTAAAAGATACAACTTTACTACAGCAGTCCATAACTGCTTGATGTCAGAATAACCAATCCATTCCCAAGATTACATCAAAGTCATGGAATGGAAGTTCTGTAATATCCCAAAGTATACCCTAAAAGTTTTGGAATAATTGTTGTTATATTTGGATTAAATGTAAATGTTTAAATGGAAAGAGAAAAGAGGTAAGGAAAAAGTGTATATGTTGTATATATAGTGATATATACAACATATACAAGTCAAAGAAATGGAAGTCAAAAGAAGATTAATTAAATATTTTAAATTAATTAAAAGGAAATTGAATTAGTGGAAGAAGATATTTTATAATATTTTAATATTAAATTGCTTGGTGGAGGTTTAAAGAGGTTGAGGAGTTGACTTTGGCTCTTATTGTTCTTCTTCTTCTTCTTTTCTTTTCCTTCTTGGCCGGTGCCCTCCAAAGCAAGAGAGAAAGAGAGTTTTTGATTTTCCAAGATCAAGATTGAAGGATGTTTCAAGTGATCAAGTTGGAAATTTAAGGAGTTTCATCATTTTTGGTAAGTTTCCTCTTGATTCCTTAGTTTTCTTTTAAGTTGTGTTTGAGTTTGTTGGTTGATTATTGATGGTATGAATATGTTTGATTGTGATGTATTTGAGAGTGTTTGGTTTAATTGATTTTGATTTTGGGGTTGGATTGGAAAGAAGGAGTTAGGTTTGGTGTTGGAAGAGTAAGAGTTGTGTTTATGTTATGATTGTGAATTGATGTATGTATTGAGTTGTTTTAGTGTTTTTGCAAGTTATATTGGTTTATGGGTGTGTTTAATTAAGTTTGTTTGAAGTGGAAAATGGTGAAAGTAAGAGGTTTGTTGGATGTGTTGTTGTTGTTGCTGGAATCTGGATTTTTGGCTTGACACGCCCATGAGCACGGCCAGGTCTTTAGGCGTGTTAATGGTTTTGTGTTCTTGGATGGGTGACACGATCAGTAACATGCCCATGTTGTTGAACGTGTCATAGCAACTGTGTTGGGAAAGAATTGACACGGCCATGAGCATGCTCATGTTGTTGGACGTGTCAATGTTTCTGTGAGACAGAATGTATTATACGTCCAATGACATGCTCGTGGTTCTGAGCGTGTCAAAGCTTCTGTGTTGTGGAGTTAGGGCACGGTCAGGGACACGCCCGTGTTATTGAGTGTGTCATGTGTAAAGTTTGCCCTAGTTAGTCCTTAGTCTTATTATGTCATGTGTATTTCTAAATAAGTGTGCATTATTCCTTTTGGATTAGGTTGTGAAGAGTTTGAGTTGCCCTAATCCAAGTATTGAAGGATTCTTGGAAGAGGAGTTTAGTGTTGTGCGTGAGTTGCTTTTGGAGGTAAGTACAAACCATACATTATGGCATGCATTTACATGACATTGAGATTTAAAATATTTGATGGCAAATGTGTTAAACAATGTATTACATAATTGACGAATTGCTTTAATGTGAATTGAGATATGATGAGATATGAAGCCATTGTTGTTGGCTATGATAATGCAAATGAAATAATTGTGGCATGGTTGCCTATTTGATTATGGAATATGAAATGAGAAATGAATTGAGAAAGAGATTGATAAAGAGATAAATGAAATAATTGTGTGCTTAATATGTTATTCAATTTTCAGAGTTCTGAGTTTGGCGGCATGCCTATGAATTGCTGGATAGGTGAAAAGACTGGGTCGTAAGCCGAGTCTAGCTGAAAAATGTGAAATATGATGTTTTTAGGGTGAAAAGACTGGGTCGTAAGCCTCAAAAACAGTAACAGTCTAGCCGGGTTGAGGACCAAGATACTGGGGCCCTTGGGTCTAGCAGGGTTGAGGTCCAAGTGACTGGGTCTGTTACACTATCCATGGATATATATATATATCGCCTACGGGCTTGATGATTGTGATTATGGACCAAAGCAGTAACTCTGAACTTTGAATATCATATTAAATCCTTTTTGGGCCCTTGTTTGTCTTTGTTGGAATGTGACTCATGAATAATAGAATAATTGAATGATATAATGAAAGGTAATGTTATGAAATATGATGTTCTTGTGAATTTTTTATAATGTATGAAAGTATGACATTTGCATTACATTATAGCATATGGTTATCATGGTTTGTACCACTAAGCCGTTGGCTTAGCGCGATTGTGGTTCATCGCGCAGGTGGCAGAGTAGAACCAGAGAGTTCAGCTAGACCGAGTTGAGTTTAGAGCTAGAAGTGTTGATTGTGGGCTTAAAGATCAGAGATAAACTGCCAAACATGTATAGACTTTATGTTTTGTAAATATTGATTTTGATGTATTTATATATGTAAATACCGCTACATTTTCCGCTGCTTAATAAATAAATGTTTTAACTATTTTGTTTTATAATACAAATTAAATGTTTTAACTTTCCTATATTGTATAATTTGAAAGATTGGTTTGGTTTAAAATAGACCGTAACATTCCTGTATCCAGTATACGTATATTACAGATGTGGTGGTACGTAGTGTGCGTATATGGGGTATAGGGGTGTTACAAGTTCAATAAAATTAGCAGAAAGTTCAACATCATGAACTCTAAATGGACAATTTTGATATACTTTGTTTACCTTCACACTATGGCCTAAGGGATTAGTAACTTCTTTTTCATAATCAAGTTTATCAACACACATTCTCTTCCCTAAAGCTATAGTTGTACAAATATAAGAAAGTGTAGAACCGGGATCTAATAATGCATATACATTAGGACCATGCAAAGAAAATTTACCAACTACAACATCAGGAGCATCCTGGTCCTCCACAGCTTTCATGGCGTAAGCCCTAGCTGTAGCACTGCCTCGAGACTGAGGTCTATCCACTGTTTCAAATCCTCTCTGCTAACTAATAGTGGGTCGACCACCTCTACCTGACCTACGGCCTGAGTGAGACCTCTATATAGAGCTACGTCCTTCAACAACTTTTAGTTCATTTATTGTTGGACAATCTCTAATTTTATGCTCCTAAGAACCACATTTCAAACAAGCCCCTTTTTGATACCAGCAAACTTCACTTGCATGGCCCTTACCATAAAATTGACAAGGTGCAGTAATAGCCCTTGAAGATGAGCCTGTAGCCACTCCAAACCTACCACCTCTAGTCTTCTAAGAACTAGCTCCACCTCCTTTACCAGACCCCTGAGTTTGGGCTTGAATATTTCTCTATCTTTTCTGGCCACCTTGTTGTTGTTCACTAGAAATTCCTTCTTTGATTGGTGTTTTCTTCCCTGCTCTTGTTTAATCTCATTTTCTATAGCAACCGCCGCATTAACAAGAGTGAAAAACTCTTTAATCTTCATTTCTACTAAATACACTCGGATCTGACTATTCAAACCCTATTCAAACCGCTTACATTTGTCTTCCTCAAATGCAAATAACTCTAAAAAATATTTGCTAAGGTGAACAAACTACCTCTCATATTCAAACATAAATGATTGCCTTTGCTTAAGATATAAAAACTCCTGATGCTTCTCCTCTAAATAAATCTCACTAATATATTTCTTTTTAAATTCTTCTTGGAAAAATGCCCGAGTGAGTCTACCTGCAGGTACACCTTTCTGCTTTGTATCACACCTAGCATAAGCTTGTTCCTGCAATAAGGAAACTGCACACTCTAATCTTTCCTCATCAGTACAATACATAATATCAAAAACTCTCACAATCCTCTCCATCCAATACTCCGCTCCTAAAGACTCATCAGTATCACGAGCATAAAAATCTTTTGCTTCCAATTTCCTAATTCTCTCTAATGGAGATCTTTGGGATACTGGCAGTGAAGGTTGTGTAGAAGGAGAAACTTCTACAATTTGCCTGAGAAATTCCACCATATTTCTCACAAATTGGAGATCTAATGGAATTTATTCTGTAGAAGGTTTCGATGGTTGTTGATTCCCGATATTAGCTTGACTGTTTAAGGGCGCAGCTTGTTCCTCCGCACCTTGATGGGATTCAGAGGCCATCTTATACCTTTAAACATTAAAATCAACTACATCAAACGTTTATTTAATTATATAGTTCACATAGCAATGGTAGTTGTACTTTACTTTTCTTTTAACCCATAAACTTAGGACCACCTAAACTTGGCTCTGATACCACTAAATGTAACACCCCTTACATAGTCCAAACACTTAACTACATAGGTGGTGTCACCTAAACACTCAAAACTTGCCTATATAGAAATAAAACTTAAATACTTCTATGTATTAATGTAATTATTAAACTTTCAAAATAACTATTATAATCAAGCCTATATTACAAAATATATCTATTAAACTGTAAAGAACTCCTATTATTAACTTACATGATTATAAATTTCAAACAACTCTCAAACTTGCACAACTGTCATACAAAATTATCCAGTATTGCTATGTGAACTATACAAAATACAATATTTATAATATAATTCTTGAGCCTTTATGATGCAATTGACCAGGAACATAAATCTCTCACTTTGCAGTCTCAACTCTTCTAGTTTAATCTACGCATCATAAAACAATTCTAACATGCTAAGCAAAGCTTATTGGTGCTTATGTATTTACAATATGCAAGAAAATTTAAAGGAAAGAGATCTAAACATTAAATATTTTAGAAATAATGAAAAGTATTACTTTCAGAACGTTAAATAAAGAAATTAATAAATTCATTGAAACTTGAAATACTAAACATGGTTAAATTCAAAATTGATTAATTTATTGATAACAATATAACACATTATTTTTAATATAGATAACTTCATTAATTATGCCCATACACACTGAACTCAGATGCTAGATTTGGATAACGGGTCACTGTTGGTAATTTAATGCCCACTATATAAAATTTGGCCAATGGCCCACTATGGCACGAATGCCCACTGAGTATGATGACACAGAGTGCCTATTGATGGCATAGAGTGCCCATAATAATTTTAGATACCCTCCCTTTGGCTAGCCATTCAATCCCAAGCTAAATCTAAAATTAGTGTGATTTGGGCAATTCAGTAGCTTTTAATTAACAATAAATTATGTGTAACACTTCAATGGAACAATTCTTTGATCAACACTTGGTATCACACACATTTATCATATATTCAAAATAAATTTGTTACACTACTTATTAGGGTTGATTTTAAAATTTCTTTATACTTTGAGGCCTTTTAATCTTTTCAGCTGGAATTACAGATGAAAGATAAAAAAAAGTTATTTTGGGCAATTTCTTCAAGTGACATGCCCAATGACATGGGCATGTTGTTGACCGTGTCATTTAAATTATATTACAGTAGCTATGACACGCCCAAAGATACGAGCATGTCGCTGACCGTGTCATTTATTTTTTATCACAGTAGCTATGACGGCCCAATGATATGGGCGTGTTTCTGGTCGTGTCATCAACACTAAAATATAGCAATGTTGACACGCCCAGTGACATGGACATGTCACTGGTTGTGTCAAGCAAAGTTCTGTATTTCGAGCACTTATCAAGTTGAACTCCATATATCCAAATATTTAATAACAATGGATCAAAACTAATTTCTTTAACATAGAAAGAACATACATCAAATGTTTTTCAGTAAAAACTCATCAAAGATAATTCAATCAATCACTTTAAACAATAAAATTCATAGAAATTCAGATAGTTGTAAATAAAAAATACATAATCACATACCTCTTTCAAAGTTGCTCTTTTCTTTGATCACTTGTTAATAATCTCAACTTTTTCGGCTTATTCTTCTAAAAACGTATACCTATATATGATTTTCTCTCAAATTCTAGCTAAAGTTCTTGAAAAGAAGGAAGAAAGGAGGAGTTTGGTGGTGTTGGTGATGATGAACGTGGATGAAGGAGGAAGAAGAGAGAAGCTTTTACACATACACACACCTGTCTACATATATATATGGCTTAATCTAGTGTGGCCACTCTCATCTTAGCTATGGTGCACCCTCTTTCTTAATCTTTAATTTTAATTAAATTTTTAATCTAATAAAATGTAATAATAAATAATTTCTTCAATAAATTTTTAAGATATACTATTTACATCACTTATCCATGCCACTTATATCACAATTCACCATCAATTATCAATATTAAATTAAGAGTTTAGTATTTAAAACTTTATACATTACAACTTATACTTGCAAGCACTTTGAATTTTAGGACATTCTTTTTCATCATTTAAGATCTTTCTCATAAGGATTGTTATGAAATTTCCTCTAATTATTTAGCATCTCGTTGGTACCAATACTACTCATCAAGGGAAGAAAATTTAGAGATACTTTCTAGAGAAACTTTAGCGATGGATGAAGTTTTGATCCAAGATAGTGCCATTGTTATTTTTGATGGTTCTACTGTTATTAATTGTTTTCCAACACCAAAGACAAAAAAGTTGTCCAAGAAAAAAGAGAATGAAAGATGGATGCTAATTGGGATTCCAAATAACAACTAACGGAACAAAAACTTGTAGCTTTTGTAAGAAGTTCAAGCATAATATCATGTGTCCAAACAAAGAGAATTTTGTTAGTTCAAGCAACTTAAATAAGAAAAGAAGATTATTGCAATAAATATTGGTTTGAATCTTATATACATCTTGAAGTATTAGAAATTATATTAACATTGTGAATATATATATATATAGTTTTCTAATATGATAAAGAAAATTTGAATTGATATGACTAATTTAGTTTTTTATTTAATTTTATTATATGTAATCTTAGTAATTATTATTAACTCCATTTTTAAATATTTTTGTATTTTTATTATTTTTTTTCTTTTTTCATTTTTTAAGTTCTATATTATTTATTTTCATTAAATATATGAGGTGTTACTAAGCTTCACTAAAATTAAAAATCCATATCTTTTTTTAAAATAAAAATTTAACAAAAAAAATAAAGAAAATTACCCTAATAAAGAATTAAAAATATATGAATCAAGTGAAAGTATTTGTACAAACACAAAATTAATTCTATTCAAATAAAAAGTTTATTTTTTTAATTTATTATATCTGATTTTTTAATATTGCTATACCATAGTTACTTTTTTTTCTAAAAATAAAAATGCAATGCATGCTTTTCTGTTCTTCTTTTCTTCTTTCAACGTTTGTTGGACAATTCATCATTCCATCAAGT
Source organism: Garcia nutans (assembly GCA_947685225.1). Classification (NCBI taxonomy): domain Eukaryota; kingdom Viridiplantae; phylum Streptophyta; class Magnoliopsida; order Malpighiales; family Euphorbiaceae; genus Garcia; species Garcia nutans. The sequence continues at coordinate 72,609,109 of CANTUV010000031.1, read as the reverse complement.
AAAAAAATAAAAATACTTAACTTTAAGGGAGAAAATAAAAATTATAAAACATATTTTTTTCAAACATGGGTCTATAATAATAATTCTAAATATGTCTTATATTATATATATATATATATATCTTATATTGGCCAAAAATAATGTTTTAAATTAATTTATCAATTTTTTGACTAATTTGATTGACAATGCGAAAATAAATTTTTCTTGCTTTCATTTTATTTGCATCTAAATAAACATAACAAAAAGAAAAAAATGACAACAAATGGAAAAATCTTTTTATAATGAAGAACATTGGATTAATTTAGTGTTTCCAAAGTCCTACAACTTTTATTTAGGGGCAATTATGAAAATCAATTAAAACCCAAGAATAATTAATACCATTATAATAATTTTTTATGGAAACATAAAAAAAGTGAATGGAGAATATTATTTATTACTCTATAAGACACTTGTTTTTGGCACCCGTTAACATATCCCTGATAAGAAATCATCAAAAAGATCATCAAGAAATGTTTCTACCCATTGGAATTCAACTTATGAATTGCTAAAACAATACTATTAAAAAATTTCTTGTGCATATTTAATAGTAATATATGTCACAAGTGACATTATATCCATATATATAAGATATTTGTATAAAACTTTTAGATGTTTTAGAGTTTTTAATATGTTGCATATATTTTAAGTGGCATTTATTATCATACAACTTATTTATTTTTTTATTTAATATTATTCATGAAGTAAAGGAAGATGAAATTAAACGATAATATTTTAAGGGATTGAATTTTTAGTATAAAAAAAATTGGTTAAATTATTTTAAAAATATTCCATTAATTTATCTTGTTGCCATTGTTTTTGTCTTGTATGGAAATTAAATGATTTAAATGATTACTTGTCTCTTTATTATTCATTTTTAAATTTTGATGATAATGATAAGATTAATGTTTCTAAAGTAATTGTTGAAGTTTAAAAAACAACAGTAGATTTATAAATTGAATTTTGAGTTTTTCACGGTTACTAAATATTTAGCCAAACCTTTCAATATAGTGAATTTCAAAATAGTCAAATACCAAAAAAAAAAAAAGGAGTGATCGTTTAGTTACACAAAGAAAAGAAAATAGGCCTAGATAATTCATTATTGATAGTTCTAAATTTTACATATATCTTACATATATTTTTGAGTTTGGTAATAGTAGTGAAGGTATAAATTTTCATGTTCTTAACTGGTGGCACCGATATACAAATACTTTTTCAACACTCTCAAAAATTGCTAAATAAATTTTGCAACTCTAATTTCAATAGTTGTTGCTAAGTAAGCTTTTAGTGAGGGAGGTGATACATTGGGTGAGAGGCAATCTAAAATGTCTCGTGAATCTTTAAAAGTTAAAGTATGCTTAGCTTATAAGACCATGACGAGTTTAAAAGAACAAGACATCTAAGAAGAAGGAAATAATGAAAAAGATTTATATGTTGTAAGAATTAAAGGGACAACCGGAACATCTTGTGATAGAAACTACTAAAATAAGGGTGTTGTATAATATAAGATAAGACAACTACATGGTTGATTCCTCTTTAAACTACAATAGAATATATAGCCAACTTACTTTTTTTCCAAGCCCATTTTTATTAATTTTTTTAGTAAATTAGTTTCAAATTTTTAATTCTTTACTAATCTTAATATCAAATAATTTTTTTTCTCCAATTATTTTATTAAAACTACACGTAAACTATAACTTGGATTGCTCCAAACCACCACTGAACAATCTCAAACCACCAATTCAAATCTCCCCCTCGACCCACCTCTCAAACTACCTTCAAAAAAAGATTTAAACTGAAATTGACAGTTTATGAACCATCCTTAAAGCACTCCATATGTGGTTTGATTTAGGTTCAAGAATTTCTTGAACTTGAATAGGTGATCATAAACTAAAACTGACAGTTCCCGAACCGTGGATATGTGTAAAATGTAGTAGAGAAATGGAGAATAAGAAAATATGTTATTGTGCGGTGGCTAGAGTTGTAAGTAGTGTTAATTGTTATATATGATGGTAGAGCCTAGCCTAGCTAGCTGCAAGTGCTTCAGTTGTAATCAAATAATAAAGTAAAAGTAAAGATTGTCCCCACAGAAAAGGAGTAATTTGACTAACCAAAATTCAAGTTGACTATTATCTGAAAACTAAATAATTAATTTGATGTTTTAAAAATTCAATACTTAATCCTTAATTTAAAATTCAAAATTAAATTCAAATTCAAAATAAAACTAAACTAAGATAATTATCTATTAATTCAAACTTCAAATAAAAATTCAAATTTCTAAATTCAAATGATTGAGATAAACTGTAAGATTAGGTTTTATTAGAATTATTTCAAATGGGCAAAAATAACTTTTCAAACTAATTCAAATCTTTCTTGAATCAAAATTACTAATTTCTTAAATTTTAATCTTCCTCTTTCTCAAGCAAGAAAGTTAATGATTGATAAAATTTCTAAATTCTATTTTCATGAACAATAAACCTCATCAATCTATCTAGCTCAAAGGAATTAAGTTGATCTTTAAGTTATTCTTTTATCTCTAAATAGAATTTTTTAAAGTTGTTGATTTCTTAATCTAAAATCATACGTAGCTTTCACTCAATATATGATTTCTATATAACAAGCAATTTGTGGCCAGTCATTCATAAGCATTAAGATAAAATCAACAAAACTTCAATTCAAGAAATAAATAAGTAATTAAATTAATCAATGTCCATCATCCATCATTCATAATCCTAAATTCACCTAACCCCACTAAGAAGATTAGTTGTTCATAGCTAATTTGAAGATAAAAACATTAGAAATAAAGAAATATCTCAAAGCATCCATAAGATTAAAACTGAACTAATGAATTAACAAAGAAATCACAAAGTTAAAAATTGAAAATCTAAATCGTATGATTGTTAAAACTAGAATGAAGAATCTTATAGAGATGATGGAGTCTTGTATTAAAAGTTATGACCCAATTACTCTTAATGGTTCGGACGGAAATTCTACTTCTGTATTTTAACTCTAATTTCGACTTTATAGTTGGAGGCACAAACAAACTCGGATTTTGATGAACCAGACCTCTCTGAAAAGCTTGAGATGTCCTCTATTAACTTCATGATACAACTCTTCCAATTGTTCTATATCATCATCAAAATCCTTATTGAATCTCTGAAGGTCTATTTTGCCTAAAATTTCTGCTTATAGGAGTCCTACAACAAATTAATTAAAACTAAGTTTAACTAAAAAATAATTCAAATAGAATGTATAATTAAGCTTAGAATAAGTAATTCAACTTAATTTTCTATAAAAACTAATAGAAAAATATATATTCATTATGCACTTATCAAATTCTCTCACACTTGAATTTTTGCTTATCTTCAAGTAAATTAACTATTATTAAATTAAATCCCAACAATCAACCAAACATAATTAACCCAAGAAAAAAAACAATCACTTATCCTCAACTTAAAATACTAAACTTCAAAGAATCATAACCTTAAACAACTTCACAAACTAAGCACACTTATAAATTATGGTGATTAACAAAAACTTTTATATCAAACCATAGGCATAAGAAATTCATCATAACTTCATTAATCCAAGAACATAGCAAGCATCACTAAGTAGCCAAATCTACACAATAATTGAGGATCAATAAGAACCATGTATTTATCATTATATATATATATATATTCAATGGGTGCATTTTATGCTCCATCCCATTATTATTGTTATTTTCTTTTTCTTTTTCTTCTTTTTTCTTCTCTCTTATATATGTATATATATATATATATGGTGGATGCATTCTATGCTCAATTCCACCTTAATTATCTAAACCAAGTGTGTTTTACGCTCCACCTCGCAAAATTTTTTTAATATATTAATTATATATATTATGTATAATCCTCATATCATATCCCCATATAATTAAATAATTTACTAACTTAGTAATACATATTAACTTAATGATATATTACATTATAATGAACTCAAAAGACTATGATAAAAACAACTTTAACTATTTTGTTTTTAAAAATAAGTGCTCTTAATATGCAAAATTTTTCAAGGTCATAACCTCATCCATTCTATGCATTAAATTGAAAATAAACAAAAAGTATTTTAATTTAGCTAAAGAGTTAAAAATCATGTCGAAATCTAAAATAATAATAATTAACATACTTAATAGCAAGTAAAGAACAAGTAGAGATTAAAATTAACCCAATAGATTGCAAAATAGGAGTATAACAGATTCTAGTATTTATTAAAAAATTGAAATTTAAGTCTAATACAAATTAAAATAAAAAGATATAAAAATAAATAAAAATAAAAATAAAAGATTATCTAATCAAATATTATATGTTAACCACACCATCTTATTTTTTGATCTTAGGCAGTCAAATTGAATTTACCTAACACTTGCACCAAGTTTCATTTTGCAGGAAGTTAATTCCTTTGAAGAAATTTGAAAAAGTCCAATCAGACCATACAAAAGACCAACCAGACCCTTGATGACTAAAACGAGCCAATTGACACAGAAGGTTTTGCGGTGGAGAGTACTCCCAAAATCTCACCATACCATGAAAGTTCGACCGTACCATCAGTCATTCCGACCGAACCATGGATGACCAAAAGAGGTAAATCATATAGACGGTTTCATGGTCAGAAGTACTCTCATTTTCTCAGAGTAACATAAAAGTATGACTGGACTAAAGCAAATGGCGACTGAACCATTCAAAGTAATTTTCCTTCAAAACATCCAGTAGGTTTCCCGGTTGAAGGTACGCCCAAGAATTGGAAGGACCGAGTAAAGTCTGACCGGACCTGATGTGAGCCCGACCGGACCATTTAAATAATACTCAAGTCAGAAGTCATTACATCTCCACTCAATAAGTGGAAGCCACATGGACCAACCGTTGGACGAACATTTTTAATTAATTTGACCAGACCAGGCATTATTTCGATTGAACTTTTGTATCTCTGACCGGACCTTGAAGATTCTGACCATGAAAGTGCACTGGTAGAGAAATTAGTGAAAGACAAGAATCAAACATATTGGTCCCAACTTCAAACGGCTAATTCTTGCTTGAAGGCTATAAATACCTTATGTAACTTCATTATTAAGAAGTTTTTTGAAGCATTTTCAAGTTTTGTGATTATAATAGCCTCATTGAACATCTTTCTTTCTTTTGCATCAAAATCAACCTTTGTATTCATTGAGTGTTGTGTGTGAGCATTAAAAACCATCTTAAGTTTAAGTGTGAGCTTGGAAACACTTAGGTTGTTAGAGTTAGCCTGGGAAAACTCTTGTAAGGGTTGTGAGTGTTGGGAAATGAATATTATCACTCTATTTCCCTTAAAACAGATTAGTAGGAAAGCAAAAAATAAATGCGGAATAGTAACAAGCAATTTGATAACGGAGTTTGGCCAATTATGCCTACGTCTCCGGAGCTGCTGCAGACTTCTATTAAGGAGAAAAATACACTGTGTTTACAAACACTCACACCCAATTATCCCCAAGAATTTTAACAGAAATTCTTTTAAAGAAATTCCCTAATAGACGTGATCAAGAGCACAAAAATTACTTGACTTAATTTTTGCTTGACCCGCTCTGATCTTCCTCTCTATTAATTTTCTTTCTATTCTCTCTAATTTTCTCTCATTCATAACAATGGCCAAAGGGCCATTTATATAGGAAAATTATAACATGTGAACATAATGGTTGGTGAGATTTGTCAAAGGTTAGGAATCTCTTTTACCTAAGTTAGGCACCTCCATTTTTTACCACCATCACTTAAGTTAGGCACCTCCATTTTTTACCACCATCACCTAAGTTAGGCACCTCCATTTTTTACCACCATTACTTAAGTTAGGCACCTCCATTTTTGACATTTTATTAACAATCTCCCACTTGAAGACTGATTTCAATCTGTCTTCACACTTCAATCTATGCAACAGCTCTTCTACGATCTACTTCTACTGCAGGCCAACTGAAGCTGAACACAGCTTCAGTTTGTCAGTCGACACCATCTTCGTTAACATGTATGCTGGATTTTGAGTTCCACTAATCTTCTCAAGTTTCAAAATCCCATTTTCCAGAAGTGACCGGATAAAGTGATATCGCAACTGTATGTGCTTCGTTCTGGCATGAAAAGACGAATTCTTCTCTAGATGTATGGCACTTTGATTATCGCAATGCAAAACATTATTTTCTTGTTTCTTGCCTAGTTCTTCCAAAAAACTTTAGAGCCAGATCATCTCCTTGCTGGCTTTCGTGACAGAGACATATTCTGCTTCAGTTGTGGAGAGAGCAACTATCTTCTGTAGTTGAGAGACCCAGCTCACTGCGGTACCTCCTAGAGTATAGACTTACCCTGTAGTGCTCTTTCTGACATCAATATTTCCAGCTAAGTCAGCATCCACACAGCCTGCTAGTGTCGTATCTCCACCTTGAAAACAAAGTGCCTTATCTATGGTACCCCGAAGATATCTGAGGATCCACTTGACTGCTTCCCAGTGTATCTTGCATGGATTATTCATGTACCTGCTAACAGCTCCCACTGTCTGAGCAATATCTGCCCCGGTACAAACCATGGCATACATCAAACTCCCAATTGCTGAGGCATACTACACCTTTGCCATGTGTGCACGTTCCTCCTCTGTCTTCGGTGACTGTTCTTTGGAGAGTCTGAAATGAACACCTAAAGGTGTGCTCACTGGTTTAGCATCTTGCATGTTGAATCTGGCTAGTACTTTGGTGATGTACTCAGCCTGTGACAACATCAAAGTCCCCGACTTCGTGTCTCTCTTGATCCTCATTCCAAGAATCTGCTTTGCAGCACCCAGATCTTTCATTTCAAACTAATTTGACAATTTCTGCTTTAAATTTTTAATCTCTTGCATGTTTGAACCTGTAACGAGCATGTCATCAACGTATAACAATAAAATAATAAAGCTACTGTCAAACTTCTTAATGTAGCAATAATGATCTGCTTGGCATCTTGTGAAACCGTTGCTGCCCATAAAGCTATCAAACTTCTTATACCACTGTCTAAGAGCTTGTTTCAAACCATACAAACTCTTCTTCAACCTGCACACTAGGTTTTTCTTGCCTGCCTTAATGAAGCCTTCTAGCTGCTTCATATAGATCTCTTCCTCCAAATCTCCATGAAGAAATTATGTCTTTACATCTAACTGTTCAAGATGTAAATTCTCTGTAGCTACTATTTTCAACACAAGTCTGATTGTCGTAAGCTTCACGACTGGAGAAAAAATTTCAGTATAGTCAACACCTTCCTTTTGCTGAAAACCTTTTACAACCAATCTTGCTTTGTAGCGTCTACTCCCATCATGCTCTTCTTTGATCTTGTAAATCCACTTGTTGTGGAGTGCTTTCTTGCCTTGTGGTAGTTCAGTTAATTCCCATGTCTGATTTGACATGAGTGAGTCCATCTCATCTTTCATGGCAGACTCCCACTTGACTGAATCCTCCACTTGCATTGCTTCATCGTAGCACTCTGGTTCACCATTGTCTGTCAGCAACAAGTAATGCAAAGAAGGCGAGTAACGTTGGGTTTGTCTAGGAATTCTGGAGGAGCGTCTGCTTCAGGACTATTCTGAACATCATTTCCAGAAATCTCCTTAAACTCAGCAAATTCCTTATTTTCAGCATCTGTCTTGGAGCTACTTGATTCTGCTGTTAGCCTATCTTTGTACATCACATTCTCGTTGAATATGACATCTCGGCTTCTTACAATCATCCGATTTTTATAATCCCAAAACTAGTAACCGAACTCATCACCACCATATCCAACAAAGACACATTTTTTAGACTTGGCATCAAGTTTACTTCTTCCAGTAGAATCTATATGTATGTAAGAAATACAACCAAAACTCTTAAGTGTGAAAGGTTTACCTCTTTTTTGCTCCATGCTTCCTCTGGTATTTCACCATCCAGAGATACTGAAGGCCCGCGGTTGATCAGGTAGGCCACGGTGTTGACAGATTCAGCCCATAAATTCTTGGGCAAGTCAGCGTGTATCCTCATGCTTCTGGCACGTTCATTCAGAGTTCTATTCATGCGCTCAGCTACGCCATTTTGCTGCGGTGTCATAGGAACTATTTTTTCCATCTTGATTCCGCTGCTTATGAAAAATTCTCTGAACCTTCTATCTCTGTACTCCCCTCCATTGTCAAACCTCAATCACTTGACTTTCAAGCCAGTTTCATTTTCCACCATGGCCTTCCATTTTCTGAATGTATCAAAGACTTCTGATTTCTTCTTTAGAAAATACACCCATACCTTTCTCGTTGAATCATCAATGAAGGTGACGTAATACAATGAGCCTGCAAGAGATGGAACTGGAGATGGTCCCCATACATCGGTATGTACCAACTCGAGCTTTTCTACCTGTGGTGTCTTGCCGGTTTTCATGAAACTGACCTTCTTTTGTTTCCCAAAGATGCAGTCTTCATATAGACCGACATCTACACTTTTAAGTTCTGGCAACTTTCCCTTTGATAGAAGTGCCTTCATCCCTTTCTCGCTCATATGGCCAAGCCTCTGGTGCCATAGATTTGAATCAGCATCCGCTACTGCGATGATATTCTTTATGTTTGAGGTTACATAGAGAGTATCGGTCTTCTTACCACGAGCAATGACAAGTGCTCCTTTGGTAATTTTCCATTCACAATCTGTGAAGGTCGTACAATAACCTTCTTCATCAAGTTGTCCCACAAAGATCAAATTCCTTTTGAGACCAGGAATATGTGTCACTCCTTGCAGTTTCCAGGCAGTCCCATTTGGCAACTTTAATTTGACATCTCCTTTTCCTATGATCTTCAAGGTTTCATCATCGGCTAGATTAGCCTTTCCGAAATCACCACTGACATAGTTCTCCATGATTTCTCAGCATGGAGTGGAGTGAAAAGATGCCCCTGAATCCAAGATCCATGATTCAATCGGACTGTTAATGCTTAGAATCATAGCATTGCCTGCATCCTTGGTCACATTTACAAATTCCTGTGCCCCGGTATCTTTCTTCGGAGCTCGGCAATCCTTCTTAAAGTGACCCTTCTTGCCACAATTATAACACTTGAAATCTTTCTTCCCTGATCTAGATTTGCCCCTTCTAGATCTTGATCTAACGGAGTCTGAGTTTCTGTCTAAAGTTCTCCCTCTAGACTCTGTGTGTAGAGCTGAAGAGGTTGATGCTTCTCCTGATTCTCTTCGCCGAATTTCTTCACTCAATACCATATCTCGTATATCGTCGAATTTTAATTTGGTATTTCCTGACGAACTGCTGACCACTGTAACGGTAGCACTCCAACTGTCTGGTAGAGATGATAAGAGAATTAAAGCCCGGAATTCATCATCGAATTCAATTTCTACTGAACTCAACTGAGTTGTGACTGTGTTGAGTTCATTCAGATGTTGGGCCACTGATGCCCCTTCTGCCATTCGTAAATTAAATAACCACCTCATCAAGTGAACTTTATTTACGGCCGATGACTTTTCATACATGCTAGAGAGAGCCACCATAAGACCTGCTGTGGTCTTTTCCTTGGCTATGTTGAAAGCAACATTACGGGATAATGTTAATCTAATAACTCTAAGGGCTTGTCTATCGAGAAGGTTCCAATCTTCTTCTTTCATGCCTTTTGGTTTCGTTTGTGAAAGAGGTTGATACAGCTTTTTCTGATACAAATAATCTTCAATTTGCATCTTCCAAAAGCCAAAGTCCGCACCATCGAACTTTTCAATTCTCACTTTTCCTTCGTCTGCGGCCATCGCTCCCACTCGAATCTGGATTCCCAAAAAAATTTCGACAGTGAATAGTATCCTCGTACAGATGAATAGTACTTTTGCCTGATTCCAAACCTTGGCTCTGATACCAATTGTTGGGAAATGAATATCATCACTCTATTTCCCTTAAACCAGATTAGTAGAAAAGTGAAAAATAAATACAGAATAGTAACACGCAATTTGATAACGGAGTTCGGCCAATTATGCCTACGTCTCTGGAGCTGCTGCAGACTTCTATTAAGGAGAAAAATACACCGTGTTTACAAACACTCACATCTCACACACAATTATCCCCAAAAATTTTAACAGAAATTCTTTTAAAGAAATTCCCTAATAGACGTGATCAAGAGCACAAAAATTACTTGACTTAATTTTTGCTTGACCCGCTCTGATCTTCCTCTCTATTAATTTTCTTTCTATTCTCTCTAATTTTCTCTCATTCATAACAATGGCCAAAGGGCCATTTATATAGGAAAATTATAACATGTGAACATAATGGTTGGTGAGATTTGTCAAAGGTTAGGTATCTCTTTTACCTAAGTTAGGCGCCTCCATTTTTTACCACCGTCACTTAAGTTAGGCACCTCCATTTTTTACCACTATCACTTAAGTTAGGCATCTCCATTTTTGACCACCATTACTTAAGTTAGGCACCTCCATTTTTGACATTTTATTAACAGTGAGGAAGTGATCTCAAACCATTATAAGTAGTTTGGAGTAAGCTAGAGAAAACACCGACCGAGTTAGAGTTAAGCTTGTAAAAACTCAAATATAGTGGAATCTTAACAAGTTGTTTAGGAAGTGGATACAAGATTAAGGTAAATCTGAACCACTATAAATCTTGTGTTCAATCTTCTACTTAATCTTCTTCTACTCTCTCCATACTTTCTTTTTAATCTTTAAATTTTTTTTTAATTGATCATCATTTCTTAAGACTAACCAATTCACCCCACCCCCCTCTTGGTTGCTAGCTTTGGACAACAATTGGTATCAGAGCTTGTTAAATTTCTTAAACTTAATTATGAAATTTGATCCAAAATGGCAACCTCTTCTTCATCCTATCATGGAAACATCAACTCTCTTCTTAGACCATACTTTTATGGAACCAACTAATCTTATTGGAAACATAAAATGTTTTTGTTTCTAGATAGTGAGGGAATAGAGCTATGGGACTATGTTTAAAGTGAGTTGAAGCCTCCTACTCATGAAGTTGAGGGTGTCCAAGTTCCTCTTCCCAAGTCTCAATGGTCAAATGTCAACACAAAAGATAGATTCAAAAACCATAGGGCAACTTCCATCTTATTGAATTCTATCTCAAGAGAAGAAGGTGGGAGAGTCCAACATCTCACTTGTGCTCATTGCATTTGGAAAACTCTTGAGAACTATCATGATGGTACTACCCAAGTGAGGCACACCAAGAAGCAAATGTACATACATGAGTTTGAGCTATTCAAGATGAAGCCTAACGAAAATGTTACCGACATGACCAATCGATTACTTGCCATCGTCAATGAATTAAAGAAATATGGCAAGATATATGATCAAGATGAAGTCAATGGAAAAATCTTGAGAGCACTTAGAGGCAAGAAGAACTTTGAGTCTAAGATTTCTTCTATTGAAGAGGCTCGTGATCTAAGTTCTTTGAGAATCGATGAACTTGTCAAAAAACTACTCACTTTCAAATTGCACACTGAAAAAGATAATGAACAAGGTGAGAAGGATAAAAGGAAAGCAATAGCTCTCAAAGAAATCAAAGAAGTTGATAGCTCAAGCAATGAAGAAAGTGATGATGAAGAAGAAACGTTAATGTTCTCTAAAAAGATGAATGATTGGAAGAGAAAGAGGAGATTGCAAACTAACAAAGGTACACTTTCTAAAACTTCCTTCAAAGATAAGAAAAATGAAGTAAAGTGTTATGAATGTGGCAAATTTGGCATATAAAGTTAGATTACTTCAAATTGAAGAACAAAAAGAAGTGGGATAAATAAAAAAAGAAATCACTCAAAGCTACATGGAATGACTCTACCTCAAGTGAAGAAGAAGAAGATGATGAGAAGAAATTGCAAATCTATGTCTCATGGCTATTGAGGATGAAAAAGACTCCAATGAAGTATGTCTAAAATCTACTATCAATGACAACTCTTAGTTTATGGATAGTGGATGCTCAAGGCATATGACGGAAAATGTAAAGCTTTTTACAATACTCACTTATAAGCATGGAGGTAATGTTACTTTTGGAAATAATGCTAAATGTAAAATTATTGGCATTGGCTCCACTGGCATGCTTGGTGAAAAATTAATTGAAAATGTTTGGCTTGTTGATGGGTTAAAGCACAATTTGCTTAGTATGAGTCAATTGTGTGATAAATGATATAATGTAAATTTTGATTCCAAAGGATACAATGTTACAAATTCAAATGGTGAAATTGCATTCAAAGGAGTTAGAATTAGTAACACATATAAAATTGTCATAAATTCCAATAATGCATTTGAATGTCTGATCTCTATTAATTATGATGCATGGTTGTGGCATAGAAGACTATAACATACTAGTATGGATTACTTGCAATGCATTAATAAAGAAGAGCTAGTTGATGGTCTTTCCAAAATTAAATTTAACAAAGATAGAATATGTGAACCTTATCAATTTAGTAAGCAACATAAAAGCTCATTTAAATCTAAAAATATTATAAGTACATTTAGACCTTTGGAACTTATTCATTTAGATTTGTTTGGATCTAATAGAGTTGCTAGTCTCGGTGGAAAGCTATATGCATTTGTACTGGTAGATGACTACTCAAGGTTTACATGGGTAAATTTCTTAGCTAAAAAAAATGAAACCTTTAATCATTTTAAAATATTTTCAAAAAGAGTTTAAAATGAAAAAAAAACTATGTGATCACATCTATTAGAAGTGAATATGGCAAAGAATTTGAAAATGAAAATTTTGAGAACTTTTGCAATGAACTTGGTATTTCACATGACTTTTCAACTCCTAGAATACCATAACAAAATGGTGTTATTGAAAGGAAAAATAGAACCTTAATTGAAATGGCTAGAACAATACTCAATGAGTATGAACTACCAGCTTATTTTTGGGCAGAAGTGGTTAATATTGCTTGCTACATTTCAAATCGTGTCTATAAAAGACCTTTGATGAACAAAACTTCTTATGAGTTATGGAATGGAAGAATACCCAAAATTTCATACCTTAGAGTATTTAGATGTAAATGCTTTAAATTAAACACCAAGGATAATCTTAGAAAATTTTCATCCAAATCGGAAGAATGCATATTTTTAGGATATTCATCATTTAGCAAAGCATATAGAGTATTTAATAAAAGAACTCTAGTAGTTAAAGAGTCAATGAATGTTGTCTTTGATGAATCTTCTAAACTTGATCAAAGAAAAGGTAGTGTTCTTGATGATTTTGTAGGTACACTTGAACAAATTGATACTCCAAAGGATAATCATGATGAATAAGATGAGGAAACTCAAGAGCTACCTAAGGATTGGGAATACAAGAAGGATCATCCAAAAGAACTCATCAGTGGTGAAACATCAAAGGGAGTAACTACTAGATCCAAACTTAAACACTTAGATGTTAATTTTGCCTTTGTTTCTCAAATTGAGCCTAGGAAAATTGATGAAGCTCTTAGTTATGAATGTTGGGTGATTTCTATGCAAGATGAACTCAACCAATTTGAGAGAAAAAAAATATATGGGAACTTGTTCCTAGACCTAAGGATCATCCAATTATTGTATGTAAATGGATATATAGAAACAAGCTTGATGAAAATGGTTTCATCGCTATAAATAAAGCTAGATTGGTATCCAAAGGGTGTAACCAAGAGGAAGGCATAGACTATGATGAGACATTTGCTCTCGTTGCTAGATTAGAAGCTATTAGGATACTTCTTGCATTTGCATGTCACATGAATTTCAAACTTTTTCAAATGGATGTTAAAAGTGCATTTCTACATGGATTTATCAATGAAGAAGTATATGTTGAATAACCTCCTAGTTTTGAAGATTACAGATTTCCAAATCATATTTTTAAACATACAAAAGCACTATATGAATTGAAACAAGCTCTAAGAGCTTGGTACGATAGACATAGTGCATATTTGCTTGAAAATAATTTTTCAAAAGGAAAAATTGACACAACTCTTTTTGTTAAAAAGAATAGACATAACATATTAACTGTGCAAATTAATTATTGATGACATTATTTTTGGTGCTACTAATGAATCCTTGTGCAAAGAATTTGCTTATTGTATGAATAAGGAATTTGAAATGAGCATGATGGGTGAACTTAAATTCTTCCTTGGACTACAAATCAAGCAATGCAAAGATGAGATCTTCATTAATCAATCCAAATACATGAGGAAACTCCTCAAGAAATTTGGAATGGATAGCTGCAAGCCTAGCAAAACTCCCATGAGTACATCTCTAAAGCTTGACAAGGATGAAAGTGGTAAGGTATTAGATAAGAAGAAATATCAAGATATTATCATATCCTTACTTTACTTAACAGCATCTAGACCTGATATAGTGTATAGTGTTTGTTTGTGTGCTAAATTTCTATCATGCCCTAGGGAATCTCATTTGAATGCTATTAACGAATTTTGAAATACTTGAATGACACATTGCATCTAGGAATTTGGTATCCTAGAAATACATCATTCGACATATTAGGTTTCTCAAATGCCGATTATGCCGGTAGTCTTTTGGATAGAAAGAGCATGATCAGGGCATATCATTTTCTTGGTGAATGTCTAGTTTCTTGATTTAGTAAAAAACAAGTGCCGGTTGCTCTATCTACCGCGGAGGCCGAATAAGTTATTGCATATTTTTGTTGTACTCAAGTTCTTTGGATAAAACAATAATTATTAGACTATGAAAAAATATTTGAACAGATCTCCATTAAATGTGATAACACTAGTGCCATAAACTTATCCAAAAATCCAATTCAACATTCTAGATCAAAACATATAGACATTAGGCATCACTTCCTAAGAGACAATGTCCAAAACCAAAATGTGGTCTTAGAATTCATTGATACATAAAATTAACTTGCTGATATTTTTACCAAATCCCTAAATGAAGAAAGGCTGAACTTCATAAAACAATACTTAGGAATGATGGATGGAAGCACAATTTCATAAGTTCAAAATTACTTGAAAATTTATTTTAACTTATCCAAAATTTCAAATCTTTATCTTTTTTTTTTATCAAATATTTATACCTCTATCTTTAAAAATATCCTTTTCTTCAAAAATTCCGATCTTTTATAGTTTCCCGATTGGACCAACATTGAGTCCGATCATACTTATTAAAAATTCTTGATCTCATTTTTTTCTACAAAAGTATGACCATACTTTTATGGTATGACCGGAATTTTTTAAAATTTTATCACCATTATGTCTAAAAGCTTAATTCTGTTCGGACTCTTACATAGTCTAACCATACTTTTTAAATTTTCTAAATATCACCACTAGACTTATGGTAGTCCGACCGGACTTTGCCTCAACATTTAAAATTTTTCTAGGTGTTGGAACTCTGTCAAACGTTACAATTTTGTCTTTAATAGCTATAAATGGCTAGTTTCCATCCAAAACACTATAAATACCCTCCCCCCCCCCCCCCCCCTCAAATCAAAATTTTCACTCTTTTAACTAATTCTAAACATTCAAACACTAAAAACACTCAAATTTACTCAAATCAAACACTCCTCTTCATCTACTTCTCTCTTGAACTAAACATGGCACCAAAAGAACACAAGAAGAATGCCTCTAGAGCTGAAAAAGGGAAGAGAATTGCTGCCCCTTCTCAACAAGAGGAAGCTCTAAGAAGAAACCATAAGATTCGGTTCAAGGATGAGGAAGAAAGACTAAGGTATAATCTTAAAAGACAAACCTGTTGAACCAAACTGTCTCTTCTCCTTCCTCACTCTAGAGTCATTAGGAATTGAAAAACGATATAAAAAAAATGCCTTAGAACCTTGGGGTAGGAAAAGTTTGTGTTCTTAAAGCCAGATGACCTCGGTTAGTAATCCTTGATAAAGGAATTCATAACAACCTTGCTTGTTAGCAAAAAGAGCACTAATCCTTTAGGTTACTATGGTATTTCCTTTAGAATTTTTAACCAAGAGTATGGCCTTACCCTAGAGGACTTTTCATCTATTTAGGACTTTCAAACCGAAGGCATTTTTCAAATCTCTACCTCTCCCCTAACTCCTGAAGCACAATTGGAATTTTGGAAAGAAATTTTCATTGAAACCTCTCTTTACAAACAATCCAATGCCAAGAACCTTAGAACTCTTATCTATTGGATGTTGCATAGGATTATCACCTACATGATTAGTGCTAGATGAGAGCAATGAGAAAGTCAGCCAAAAGGTCTTACTCTTCCTTTTCTGTTTGATTAGAGGTCATTCCATTATGATGGGAAAATTTCTTATTAACACTTTCCTACATATTAGAAAAACCAAGTCAGGACTAATTCTTCTCTCCTCTCAAATCACTCAAATTGAAAAGTAATTTTGTGCTCTTACACCATCAAACAAAGCAACACGCTCCAATACTCTAGATCTCACTAAAAAAATCCATAAACATAGGGTATCTTAAACATGCCAAGTGTATTAGGGATGATGATGAGAAATATGTCTATCTACTAGGAGCACTAGGTGCTAGGGCTCAACAAAGAAAAAGACCTAGGATTGTTGAGGAAGGTGAGGAGACTTTCCAAATGGAATTCCCCAAAACCCCAACTACTAGACCTCAATCCTCCATCCTTCAAATTCTTCAAGATATCCAAGGACAAATGAGCTCACAAAGCTCAAGGATTGACAAGATCACAAGTGACATTTCTCATCTTCATCTTGACATTCAAACCATCTAAGAAGCATTAGGTTTACCAAAATGATTTGAAGATGCACCTAGCTTGTCACCCTTTATCCATGGCTCCTATCCTAAAGAAGAAGAAGGAGAAGTTGCTACCTCTCAACCAAGAAAAGGAGAACATAGAGAAGAGGAACAAGAAGAAGAAGAGGGAGATGAAGAAGAAGAAGAAGAGGATGAAGGAAGTGATTAGGATGTTTTTAAATTTCCTTTGTACTTTTAATTTTAATCTAATAAAATTATTAATGAATTTTAAGTAATTGGCATTCAATGCATTTCAATTTCTCTTTATTTTTGCTTTACTTTTGCCTTTGTCAAAGGGGGAGAACAAAAAAAACTTAAATGCAAGAAATTAAAAATGCACAAATTACACTTGAATAAGAAAGATAAACATAACATTTATTAAGGGGGGAGCATACTAAGCATTTGAACATACTTTTAAGCATTTGTATACACTTTTAAAGTTTTTAAAAATTTTTAAATTCAATTTAATTGCCAAAGTCAAAAAGGAGGAGATTGTTACCCAAACCCTCCTATTTTTTTATCTTATGCAATCAAATTGAATTTACCTAATACTTGCACCAATAGATTGCAAGTAAAGAACAAGTAGGGATAAAAATTAACCCAATAGATTGCAAAATAGGAGTATAACAGATTCTAGTATTTATTAAAAATTTGAAATTTAAGTCTAATACAAATTAAAATAAAAAGACAAAATTAAAAAAGAATAAAAATAAAAAGACTTTCTAATCAAATATTATATGTTAACAAACCCTCCTATTTTTTTATCTTAGGCAATCAAATTGAATTTACCTAACACTTGCACCAAGTTTCATTTTGCAGGAAGTTAATTCTTTTGAAGAAATTTTAAGAAGTCCGATCGGATCATACAAAAGAGCGACTGGACCCTTGATGACTAAAACGAGCCAATAGACAGAAGGTTTCACGGTGGAGTGTACTCCCAAAATCTCACCGTACCATGAAAGTCTGACCATACCATCAGTCATTCCAACCGGACCATGGATGACAAAAAGAGGTAAATCACATAGAAGGTTTCATGGTCAAAAGTACTCTCATTTTTCAGAGTACCACAAAAGTCCGACCGGACTAAAGCAAATTGCGACCGAACCTTTCAAAGTAATTTTGTCCTCAAAACATCCAGTAGGTTTTCCGATTGAAGGTATGCCCAAGAATTGGACAGACTGAGTAAAATCCGATCGGACCTGATGCACTAGACCATTTAAATAATACTCAAGTCAGAAGCCATTACATCTCCACTCGGTAAGTGGAAGCCACTGCTAATTCTTACTTAAAGGCTATAAATACCTTATGTAACTTCATTGTTAAGAAGTTTTTGGAAGCATTTTCAAGTTTTATGATTGTAATAGCCTCATTGAACATCTTTCTTTCTTTTGCTTCAAAATCAACCTTTGTATTCATTGAGTATTGTGTATGAGCATTAAACACCATCTTAAGTTTGAGTGTGAGCTTGAAAACACTTAGGTTGTGAGAGTTAGCCTGGGAAAACTCATGTAAGGGTTATGAGAAAGTGATCTCAAACCATTGTAAGTATTTTGGTCCGGGATAAAGAAAACACCAAGTTAGAGTTAAGCTTGTAAAAACTCAAATCTAGTGAAACCTTAACAAGTTGTTAAGGAAGTTGATGTAGAATTAAGGTAAATCTGAATCACTATAAATCTTGTGTTCAATCTTCTACTTAATCTTCTTCTACTCTCTCCATACTTTCTTTTTAATCTTTGAATTTTTGAATTAATCATCATTTCTTAAGACCAACCAATTCACCCCCCCCCCCTTGGTTGCTGGCTTGGGACAATAATAAATAAGTCAAACTAATAATAATAAGAGTTCATTAGAATCTTCTAAGCATCTCCCTCTTCCTTCTTAATAGTTTTTTCACTGAACTGCACTTTCTTAGGTATCTTCGGACGTCTTCCTCTCTTATTCTTTTTCAATTTTAAAGGTCTACCTCTCTTCCTTTTGATTGGTGTTGGCTTAAGTTCATCATCATCACTTGAGGTATCATCTAAAACTATTAAGTCAAGTTGGGATCTAGCTTTCTCCCAAGCTCTCTCTAATTTTTCCCTCTTCACTATCTCATCAAGATCCATAGTGCATTCATTAGGATCAGGATAAGTACGCCTAAAAGCATAGAAGACAATGAGTTATTCAGGTGTTTCTACAGGTGGATTCACATAAGATTTTTCAGGATCCCGAATGCCATCTCCATTCCAACCCTAAGTGTATAAATTTTCTTTATTGTTCATCTTTCTCTATTCTAAGGCTTTGCTATTAATGAATTAGAATTGCTAGGAACTTAACCTTATATAGAGAAGAAGTAAAGATTAATCCTGAAACCATTCAACTAAAGGAATCCTACTTAAAATCTTATTATTAAAGTTGATTAACTAAAAACAAACTCTTAGTTTACTAGGATTAGGAGTTCAATTTCAAAATAAAAGATATAATTTCAACCCTAGATAAACTTAAATTTAATTAAAATCTAATAATATATAATAATTTTTTATGTTTTTATTTATTTTTTTCTAAAAAACTAATTTTTTTTAATTTCAAATTTTGTTTTATATATTTTTTATTTTTGAATTTTTTAAATCCCTTTTTTTAATTTATTTTTTACAAAGGTGATAAAAATATAAAGGAGAAAAATTCACAAAAACAAAAAAACAAATACAAGAAGCAAAAATTTACAAAACACATATTAAACAAAATAGCAAAATAAATTAAACTAACTACTCTCCTCCCACACTTAAGATTTTCATTGCCCCCAATGAAAAATATGCAACCACACACAAGAACACAACAAATAACAAGAAAAAGAAAATATAATAGGAAAAGATAAAGGATGAAAGCTTTCATGAATTATAGCGACGATGGAAGTGATGGAGCATGAGAAGGAACAGACAACCCCGAAAGTTTAATATATTTCATTAACTTGTAGTTATGATAAGTCTGGCTCATTTTCATGTTGATAATTCTTCGATTCATGGACCCTAACTATCTCTATATTGTCACTGCTGCTCTTCCATAATATTCAATAGCAAGCTCATTTTCTTGTTTGTGTTGTCAATTTTATCGAGCAGTTTTAAAACCTGTTGCCATCTTTGCTCGTCATTGTTACCATTGTCACCTTCTTCCTCATCACTTTCCTCTTCCTCATTTTCCTCATCTTCATTTATTAGCTGGTCACTAGGTGGAGCACTGCTAGAATCTCCTTGCACTAAGTTCTTGAAACAATTTCTCACTGTGGAATCTTTCAATTTACTGCTTGTATCCAAAATCTCCGCATGGAATAATGTGTTAAATGAATATGATTCTCCACTAATGCACTCCATTGAAGTGTTATTAGGATAAACAAATATTAAAATAAACTGTCAATCTAGTAACAATATGACCTAATGCAATGGTGCTCTTGGGATGTTGAGCAATAAACATCATACTTTGAAAAATATGATATATTGTATACACTTTCTTATTCTTATAGGCACAATACAACATAAACAATTCTTGAACTGTCATTTTATTACTCTTTTTTTACCAAACACAAAATGACACATAAATTTATGCAATAATAATAAACTATGATCATGAATCGACCTATATGGTGCACTTCTAATGTTGAACGAATCAAACTCAATTAATGTTTTCCAGAATTTATCAACGTTAAATTTTTTAGAATGAGTACAAGCACCTCCTTTAGATAAGTCGAAAGCTTTAAACATAACATCATGATCAATTGAATAATTAACACCAAACATTCTACACTCTAAATTCTTATCCTTAGATTTTGACATTTTAAAGGTTGTAAAGAATTCAAGAGTGAGTTCTTTATAAGTGTCATATCTATTTTGTACCAATTTCTCATAACCTAATCTACCAAACAATTATTTCATTCTATCATCAATACCCAAATACTAAAAAATATAATGGCTAAAATATCTACGAGTAATATTTCTCATATAAAGAGAGAGAAATTTCTTACATTCTTATTGATTATAAATGGGAAAAGGAGCATTAAAATGGGAAAATATATCTACCTCATCCATTGATGAACTTGAAACCTTCTCCTTGCCTTTCCTTGATGTTGTTTCTTTGCAATACTTTTTAATCTTGAAGCCATTATTGGAAGATTTAAGTGGTGGGTAAAGTAGATTTGGTAAGTATTTGTTCGATTAAGAAAGAAATTGAGTGGTTTTTTTTTAGAGATTTGAGTGGATTTGAGAGGTGTATAGCTACAGATTTGGGAAGAGAGGTTGAGGGTGTGAGAGAGAGAAGAAGAAGAAGATAAAATAAGGGAAGAGAGAGAAGGGGCTGATAGAGATTTATTAATTTTTTTTAATAATGTGAAATAAGGTCGGAGAAGCCGCAATAGCGAGATTCGCTGCTACTCACGCTACCAGAGGGCAATCCCCTCCTTGCATGATTTTGCAATTTTTTTTTAGAATTCCCCTTCGTGATCATGATAGAAACACTATCGCGCTACTGCTCACGCAATATGGGCATTCTCCATTGTCATGATTGCGTGATCGCGACAGAGCTCGCAATTTTTTTTTAAGAAATAAATAAATAGTAATTACAATTCTAACTTACCTTTTCTTCCCCTATCTTCTCCACCATCGCTCTTGCTTGACAATAAAAGTAAAAATAAAAACATTAAAGAACATAAAATTAAAACATCAATATGTAAAAACCAATAAACTAAATTAATAACTATAATATTATGTAAAACAATTATCAAAACTTCAAATTAACAAAATCAAATGAACTAAAACTACTAAAAACACTAAGATTAAATGGAAATAAAAGGATAAAAATTGGGTTGCCTCTAAAAAGCACTTGTTTAACGTCTTTAGCTTGACTCTTTTTTTGAAGCTCAAACATTAAAATAACAAACTAAAGCCTTACCAATTGGTTCACCAATTATATATGGCTTTAATATATGTCCATTAACTGTAAAAATTTGATGTGAGCTATTTTGAATGTCCATCGCTCCTGAAGAATAAACTTTAACTATTTTAAATGGCCCTGACCATCTAGACTTAAGTTTTCTAGAAAAAAGATTAAGTCCAGAATTAAATAATAACACATATTGGCCTTCATGGAAATTACACTCCTAGATATGCTTGCCATGCCATGCCTTAGTTCGCTCTTTATATAACTTAGCATTCTCATATGAACTAAGGTGTAATTCCTCGAGTTGATTTAACTAAAGTAACCTCTTTTCACCTGTTGTTTTCATATCTAAATTTAATTATCTAATTGCCTAATAAGCTCTATGTTCTTACTCTACTAGAAGATGACAAACCTTGCCAAAAACTAACCTATATGGAGATATTTTAATGGGTGTCTTAAAAGCAGTCCAATAAGCCCATAAAGTATCATCCAATTTTAGTGCCCGATCTTTACTAGAACTCCCCACATTCTTCTTTAATATTCACTTAATTTCTCTATTAGAAATCTCTACCTGACAACTTTGTTTGTAGATGATAAGGTGTAACTATCCTGCGATGAACTCCATGCTTTCTAAGAAGAGTTTCAAAAGCCTTGTTGCAAAAGTGTGAATCTCCATCACTAATAATAGCTCTTGGTACACCAAACCTAGAGAAATAAATTTCTTAAGAAAATGGATCACTACCTTAGAATCATTAGTTGGACTAGCAATTGCTTCCACCCATTTTGAAACACAATCAACAGCTACAAAAATATATTGGTTGCTTAAAGAAGAAGGAAATGACCCCATAAAATTAATTTTCTAAACATCAAATAATTCAACTTCCAATATATGGTTCAAAGGCATGTCATCTCTTCTTGAGATATTTCCTACCCTTTGGCAACGATCACATCCCTTAACAAAATTATGTTTATCATCATACATTGCTGGCCAAAAGAATCTCGATTGCCATACTTTAGCTGTAGTCTTAGAGGAACTAGCATATCCTCTGCACTCTCTAGAATGATAAAACTCGAGTATGGATTGGAACTCTTCTTTCGGAACACATCTACGGATCAACCCATCGCTACAATGTTTGAACAATAGAGGATCCTCCCACATGTAATTCTTCACTTTAGAGAAAAATTTCTTTCTTTGATTAGCATTAAAATCAAAAGGCATAATTTTACATACCAGATAATTAATAATGTCCACGTACCAAGGAGAACTCCCTTTCAATGAATAAAGTTGCTCATCTGAAAAAGTTTCATTGATTGGAATCTTCTCCTTCACCAATGTCTCCAACTCTGGTATAGAAAGATGGTTCGTAATAACATTCTCTAGCTCTTTCTTGTCTCTAATATCCACATTAAACTCTTGAATCAAAAGTACCCAATGAATTGGGCGTTGCTTTGCCTCCTTTTTGGTCATAAGATACCTAATGGCGACGTGGTCTGTATACACAATCACTTTACACCTAATAATGTAAGATCAAATATTTTTCAAAGAATAAACTACCACAAGTATCTCTTTTTCAATAGTAGCATAGTTTACTTGTGCATCATCAAGTAACATGCTGGCATAGTAAATGGCATAACACCTTCTGTCCTTCCTTGGCAAAGAATAGCTCCTATAGTAAACTCATTGGTGTCGCACGTGATCTCAAAAGGTAAGGTCCAATCCAGAGGTGAAATAACTAGAGCTGTAGTCAATGCCTTCTTCAACCTAATAAAAGCATTAAGACAATCATTAGAAAAATAAAAATTAATATCTTTACTTAATAAATTAGATAAAGGCTTTAAATTTTTAGAGAAATCTTTAATGAAACGTCTATAAATCCAGCATATCTAAGAAAACTTCGGATTCCTTTGACATTTATTGGTGGAGGCAACTTTTCAATCACTTCAACTTTTGCTTTGTCCACCTCAATCCCAGCTTGTGAAACTTTATGCCTAAGGATTATCCCCTTTTCAATCATAAAATGTCATTTCTCCCAATTAAGTACTAAATTTGTTTCTTTACACATTTGAAACACCTTAGCCAAATTTTGCAAACAAATTTCAAAAGAAGTGTCATAAATAGTGAAACCATACATAAAAATTTTCATAAATTTTCTGTAAAATCACTAAAAATTTCCATCATGCAACGTTAAAATGTAGTAAGTGCATTACACAACCCGAAGGGCATCTCCTATAAGCAAAAGTACCAAATGGACAAGTAAATATTGTTTTATTTTGATCTTCTGAAGCTATAGGGATCTAAAAATACCCTGAGTATTCATCTAACAAACAAAAGAAAGAATTACCAGCTAGACGCTCTAACATTTGATCAATAAAAGGCAATGAAAAATGGTCCTTACGAGTGGCTTTATTTAATTTTCTATAATCTATACACACTCGCCAACCTGTAACTGTCCTATATGGAATCAACTAATCTTTTTCATTTTTCACAATAGTCATCCCACCTTTCTTTGGGACCACATTTATCGGACTAAGTCAAGGGCTAACCGAAATTGAATAAATAATCCCTATATCTAATAACTTATTAATTTCATCCTTAGCCGCTTCTTTCATATTAGTATTTAACCCCTTTTGTGCATCCACAACATGTTTACAACTATCCTCCATCAAAATCCTATTATACATAAAGATGAGCTAATACTCTTGATATCAGAAATAGTTCAACCTATCGCCTTCTTAAAATGCCTAATCACACTTAATGTTTATTCTAATTGGTCCTCGGATAATTTAGCACTTATAATTATTGGGAGGCTATCATTGGGCCCTAAAAAGACATATTTCAAATGGAAAGGCAATGGTTTCAACTCAAGTACTGGGTATTTCTCAATTAAGGAGGGTGGCAATGGTGTAGACTTCTCTATCTCTTCAAATTCCCTAAAAGCTATAATTGGTGTCATTTTCAAGATATAAGCACAAGCTGCAATCTCTTAATTATCATCTTCTTTAGTTGCACTACGGATTAAATAAGCCTCTGAAGGGTCCTCTCTAAACTCTTTTTCATAGGCTTCTTGAATTAATTCATCAATAACATCAACTCTAAAATAATCATCCATAAAACTAGGTTCTTTCATGGACTCATTAAGATTGAACTCTACTTTCTCGTCACCTACTTGCAAAGTTAACTTAGCACCTTTAACATCAATCATAGCCCCTGCAGTAGCCAAAAATAGTCTCCATAAAATTAAAGGAATTTCAATATCCTGTTCCATTTCAAGAACTACAAAATCAATAGGTATAAAAAATTTATCAACTTTAACCAAAATATTTTCAATAATTCCCAAAGGGTATTTTACTGAACAATCCGTTAATTATAGCGTCATCTTTGTGGGCTTCAAGTCGATAAATTCATGCTTCCTGCAAATAGAATTTGGCATTAGACTTATGCTAGCACCGAAATCACATAAAGCTTTATTAAAATTAAAATCACCAATAGTGCAAGGTATAGAAAAACTCCTTTGATCCTTCAGCTTAGATGGAAGTTTGTTTAGGATCACTGCACTACACTCTTCAGTAAGCACAACTCTTGCATTTTCTTCAATAGATCTCTTATTTGAAAGAATCTTCTTCAAAAATTAAACATATGAGGGCATTTAAGCAAGAGCATCTGTAAAAGGTATATTGATTTTTAGTTGCTTGAACACTTTAAGAAATTTCTCACATTGTTTCTCCACTTTTTTCTTTTGAAGCCTTTGAGGAAATGGTACAGGTAGCACATAAGGTCTCACTTCACTCTTAGAAAGGAGTGTATCTCCTTTCTCTTCTTCCTTCTTAATCTCTTTATTTTGTTCATCTTCTTTAACTTCTTCACCTTCTCTTTTTGATTCATCCTTCTTTGGAATTTCATCTTGTAACTACTTCCCACTTCTAAGTGTAATTGCTTTGCAATGCTCCATGTTATTTTTGTTTTACTAGGCAAAGCCCCTTGACTTCTTGAATTAGAAGAACTATCTTTTTGCCCAATTTGCACTTTAAGGTTTCTGGTTTGACTTGCAATTTGATCTATCCTACCTTCCAATCGGTCATATTGCTTATCAAATTTGTCAAACCTCTCATTAGACATGAAAATAAAATTTTCTAAAGTAGTTTTATAACCCATCATGTTGTCTTGATAGTTATCTTGATCTTGACCCCTATTAGAAAATGGTGATCGGTACATCCCTTTTTGGTTAAATTGATTTTCCTGATTTCCTTGGTTGCCTTGATTTCCACCCCAAAAAAATTTTGGTGGTTTCTCCAACTAGAATTGTATGTGTTTCCATAAGGTAATTGTTGAGCTCTATTTTGATTACCCATAAAATACACTTGTTCTTGAGTTGGACATTCAAAAGATTGGTGGTTTCCACCACACTCTTCACAACCTGCAATGGCTAGATTAACATGTTCTAACTTCCTAGCTAAGGCATCAAACTTAGTTGAAAGTAGTAAAATTCTATCTACTTCATATACACTAGCCACTTTCTTAGGTAATGATCTCTTACTATACCAAAGGTAATTATTTGTCACCATGGATTCAAGCAATTTTAATGCTTTAACTATATTTTTATTCATAAGAGCTCCACCTGCAGCGGCATCAATTGCACTCTTCAATGGCCCTTTTATCCCATTATAAAACGTTTAAACAATAAGCCATTCTAGAATCCCATGGTGAGGGCACTTCCTTTGAAGGTCTTTAAATCTTTCTCATGTTTCATAAAGTGATTCACCATCAAACTGCATAAAGCTAGTTATATCATTTTTGAATTTTACAGTTTTCCTAGGAGAAAAATATATTATAAAAAATTCTCTAGAAAAGATCATCCTAAGTGGTGAAAGTTCCTACAACTTGTCCTTGTAACCAAGTTTATGTCTTGTCCTTCAATGAGAAAGGAAAGAGGCGTAGCGTAATTGCATCATCACTAACTCCATTCATCTTGATCGTGTCACAAATTTCTAAGAAATTTGCCAAATGAGCAATAGCATCTTCCTAGTCTAACTTATAGAAAAGCTGTTGATGAGAGATGGTTTAAGCTCAAAATTGTTAGCATTCACTGCAGGTCGAGTGATGCTTAATCCAATATGAGCATTAGGCATGACATGTTCTCTTAGAGTGGAATTTCTTGGTTGAAGTTGATCTTGAGGGTCACCCATGTTTACTTCTTCGTCACTAGCTTCTTCTAGCTCAACTCTCTTATGCCTGAATTCATTCCCTTTCTTCTCTTTCAAAGCAAAGTCTATCTTTTCTTGCTCTATTATTCTTCTTGCACTGCTTTTCTATTTCATGATTAAATTCTTTTAATAAAACTTGTCTATTACTGTGCATATAATTCTTACAGAAAAGTAAAATAAAATAATTAAAATAAAATTTCAAATTAATAGTCTCTTCGAACTTACTGTTACCAAATTAATTTCTACCGGCAACGGGGTCAAAAAATTGTTAGAGCCTAGCCTAGCTAACTGCAAGTGCACAGGTCGTAATCAAGTAATAAAGTGAAAGTAAAGATCATTCCCACAGAGGAGTAATTTGACTAACCAAAATTCAAGTTGACTATTATCCAAAAACTAAATAATTAATTTAATGTTTTAAAAATTAAATACTCAATCCTTAATTTAAAATTCAAAATCAAATTCAAATTTAGAATGAAACTAAACTAAGACAATTATCTATTAATTCAAACTTTAAATAAAAATTCAAATTTCTAATTTCAAATGATTGAGATAAATAGTAGGATTAGGTTTCATTAGAATTATTTCAAATGGGCAAAAATAACTTTTCAAACTAATTCAAATCTTTCTTGAATCAAAATTATCAATTCCTTAAATTTTAATCTTCCTCTTTCTCAAGTAAGAAAATTAATAATTGATGAAATTTATGAATTTTATTTTCGTAAACAATAAATCACATTAATCTATCTAACTCAAAAGAATTAAACTAGTCTTTAAATTATTTTTTTTATCTCTAAATAGAATTTTTTAAAGTTGTTGATTTCTTAATCTAAAATCATATCTAGCTTTCACTCAACATACGATTTCAATATAACAAGTAATTGGTTTGTAGTCAATCACAAGCATTAAGATCAAATTAACAAAACTTTAATTCAAGAAACAAATAAGTAATTAAATTAATCAATTTCCATCATCCATAATCCTAAATCCACCTAATCTCACTAAGGAGATTAGTTATTCATAGCTAATTTGAAGATAAAAACATTAGAAATAAAGAAATATCTCAAAGCATCCATAATACTAAAATTGAACTAATGAATTAACAAAGACATCACAAATTTAAAAATTAAAAATCTAAATCGTATTAAATGTTCAAACTAGAATGAAGAATCTTGTAGAGATAATGGAGTCCTCCTCTAGCACTAACTTCTTTTTCCTTTGATCTTCAATGGTAGATTAAACTAATCAACTCAAGAAATATGAAAACTGTAGGAGAGTTTTTTTTCCTAGCTGTTGTCAGTTCTCATGGTTATTGTTCACGTTATTGTTCACCTCGCAAAAACAAAACCCCTATTCCTACTCAACTTCTGCAAAAATTATAAATTTGAACTTACCAGACAATTTTATATCATATATAAACCTTACATCGAATTCACTCTCTTAGAAAGTTGTAGATTTTGAAAAAATATATGAATTTAGGCTTTTGAATCACCTCATTTGGACTTCAGATGCCTAAGTTATGGCACAATTACTCTCATTGGTTCGGGCTAGAATTTTGCTTCTGTATTTTAAGCCCAATTGTGACTTTATAGTTATAGACACAAACAAACTCGAATTTTGACAAACCATAACTCTTTGAAAAGCTCGAGATGTCCTCTATTAACTTCATGAAGACAACTCTTCCAATCTCACACTCTATCATCATCGAAATCCTCATTGAAACTCTGAAGGTCCTTTTGCCTAAAATTTCTGCTTATAGGAGTCCTACAACAAATAAATTAAAACTAAGCTTAACTCAAAAATAATGTAAATAGAACATATAATTAAACTTAGAATAAGTAAATTCAACTTAATTTCATATAAAAACTGATAGAAAATGTATATTCATTAATCACTTATCATATACTAAACATAAAGATTAGAATACCCTATTCTGATTAAATAGCTAACATATCCCTACCCCCTTTTTGAATATTCCACTTCATCCCTCTTAAATAAAGCTATTTATAAAAGCTAATATTTCAACACAAATACTTTTTACAAATTTAATTTTTTTATTAGTATCATATTTGAAAAACTTTAATCAAAATTTTAGAATTTTTTTAGTGGAATAATTAAAAAAAAATTGTACAAACAGAAAAGTAGAAGATAAGGGAAAGAGAAATTTGGGAAAATTTTATATATTGATCATATGTAGACATATATACAGTAGAACCATAGTATACCAGAGTGTGTGCTTTCTCTAACTAACTATGTGCCCATCTAACTAACTCTCCAGCTGGCACAACCTCCTAACTAACCTGCTAATTGTTTATAACTTATATTTTCAACTGTGACATCCTCCCCTCTCCCCCCCCCCCCCCCCCAAAAAAAAAAGTTGGAATAGATTGTGAAATCAATCCCATCTTATGTACAAGAAGTGAAGATTATGGATGAATATAGCTTTTGTGAGAACATCAGCTGGCGACCGTGTGATAGAAATATAACTTGATATAACAAAGCCTTCTTTAAACTTGTTGCGCACAATATGATAGGCAATCTCAAAATGTTTTATGCATTCATGAAGTAATGGATTGGCTGAATTATAAAGTGAAGATTAGTTATCGCAGTATAATAGAATAGGGAAGCTAAGTGAAATCAGAAAATCCTTGAGCAAATAAGAAGCCTATTAAAGTTCACACATTGTTGACCCTATGCTTTTATATTCAGCTTCACAAGAAATAATGGATACTATTTTTTTCTTATTGGATTTCCAAGAAACAAGTGTGCCTCCAAGAAATATGCAATAATTTGTGACTAACTTTCTGGATACTAGACAAGAGGTTCAATTACTGTCACAATATGCACGAATAGCTATAGAAGATGTGGAGATAAAAAAAATAGCACTTTGTCCAATGTTCTCTTCAAGCATCTTAACAAATGAAGGGATTTTCCCCAATGTGTATGATATGGAGATAAAAAAAAATTGTGATAATTGATGCACATAATAAGCAAAATCTAGTCTAGTCATGTTAACATACAATAATCCCCCTATAGGTCTCCTAAACAAATTTATGCCCTTTCGGTAAAAGTGGAAGTGTAGCTTTGCAAGTGAATAACACCATGTCCTTCAAAATGTCAATAGTATTCTTTCATTGACTGACATACATCCCTGCTTCAATTACGAATGCTTCAACCCTCATAAAGTATTTAACATTGCCTAAATCCTTAATTGTTGACTTGGCATGCAACAAAATTGTTTAATTTGCACAATATTTGCCTCATTTTCCCTAACTATTAAAACATTATCAACATAGACAAAAAGGGCTAAAAATGAAAATGATCCAATAAAGGTATTTTTAGTGAAAAGGGCAAGAATGATTCTTTGATAGACAGAAGCCAAAGTGCAAAAGCTATTGAGCAAGCTCAAAAGTTCATTCCCTTAAAGCTTATTTGAGACCATATAGAGATCTTTTCAAACTACAAACTTCATTAGATTTGGCTTTGCTATATCCTTTAGGTGTGATCAAATGCACTTCCTCTTTGAGAAAGCCATGTAAAAATGTATTGTTAATATCAAGTTGATGGACAAGCCATCCATAGATGCTTGATAAGGAAAGAAATACTCTCACTATAACCAATTTGGCAATAGGTGAGAAACTGTCAAAATAATCAATTCCACCAACTAGTTATAGCCTTTGGCTACAAGTCAAGCCTTATAACATTCTATTGTGCCACCTTGCTTAAATTTTACTTTGTATACCCACATAGATCCAATGGCTCTCTTTCCCTTTAGTAAAGAAGTAATCTCTCAGGTCTTAATAGGTTTCAAAGCTTCCAGTTCCTTGTTCATGGCTGCAACTCATTATGGATGTTAAGAAGCTCACTTATATTTTATAGGTTATGGAATTGATGAAACATTAGCTAAGAAGGCATTATAAGTGGGAGATGCCAAATGGATGCAGTTGACTTGATTGGTGGTCAGTGCTTGAAAAATTGTAGACATAACTATCTAGCTATGCTGATCTTCTTATGACTCGGGTATTACTCCTCACTAGTATATCTAGTACCCCAGTAGCATCTGACATATGATCTTCCATAAATATGAAGGAATTAGTCCTTGACTCAATATATGGTTTAATTATAGTTTCAATCTGGTCTCCAAGCCAATCAGATTGTATGGTACAATCTATGTGTTTAGTAATAGGCACATTAGGTAATGGAGAAGAGACATTAAAATTAATAGAGTCATGTTGTGCACCACAGGAAAAAGGAAATATCCCTTCATTGAAAATAACATCTCTAGAAATTTGTATCTATTTGTCTCAAGATCATAAGTCTTATATTCTTTTTTCCTACAACATATCCTAAAATGATGCACACGAAGACTTTTATTGAGAATTTGTCTTTGTGAGGCAATGTATTGGCTACAAAGCATAAACAGCCAAATGTTTTAAGCTTAGCATAATCAGAAGAATAACCAAATAAAGCTTCAAAAAGAGTATTTCAAGACAATATTGTTGTAGGATGTCTATGAACTAAATATGAAATAGTTAGAATGGCCTTTTCCCAAAACTTATTTGGCAATTTTGACTAAAACATCAATTATCTTGCCACTTCCAGCATGTGCTTGTGCTTTCTTTTCACTACTCCATTTTGTTATGGAGTATGTGTGTAAGACTTTTAATGAATGATCCCACTGTCAGTAAATACTTTGTTGCACCTACTATTCACAAACTCAAGGCCATTATCCATTTTTACTTTTTTTACTCTAGAATTAAACTAGTTATGCACCATGATAATAAAATGTTGCAAGGTTTAAGGAAAATGATCTTCGCTTTGAAACAAAAATGTCCAAATTGCTCATGAAAAGTCATCCACTATTGTCAGCATATATCTTGTCATACTAAGACAATATTGTTTTGTATGGGGACCCTATAGATCACTGTGTAACAATTCAAATATTGATGTAGAGTGAGCCTCACTAAATGGAAAAGATAGCCTTTATTGTTTAGCATATTGACACATATCATAGGCAATATTGGAATAAGAGGAATGAAGATGGATACTCTTTATTTTCTGTAATACACAAAAGGGAGCATGCCCTAGTCTCTTGTGTCGTATGTCAAAGTTATTATTTACAAAAGAAGAAAAAGAATGACTACAAATGTTTGCTAAATTACAACTGGAAATGGTTTTATTCAAATGGATGGTATTTACAGTTTGGGTATTAGAGTCGTATGAATTAGCATTAAGAAAATAGAATGAATCGATGAGATGACTAACAATCGATATGGTCTTAGTCCTCTAGTCCTATATCAAGCAATATGTAGGAAAGAAAGTGAAAAACACATTAGCGTGTTGGATTAACTTGTTTACTAAAAAGAAGGTTATATTACAATGAGGATATTAAGAGAACATCATGCAAAATTAGGTTTGAATGAAAGGTTACAATGACTAATTGGGTAACAAACTTAATAGTCTTATCTGGGAGATGTACTAGAATAGGTATTGGGAGTTTAGTAATATTTTCCATAACACTAGGTTAAAGCAAATGTGACTAGTTGATCATGTATCAATTATCCAACTGCTAAAATTTACAACAATTGAAGAGTTTGATGTTCTAATAGTACCTACAAAATTCAATGATAGATTAGACACTACTTGTTAGCATTTGATTTTAACCAAATGATTGGAGCAATGAATAAACCTAATGATGAAAACTCGTTGAGACTTTTGGTTTCGTTTACTTTCTTATTAGAATTCATAAAATGGTAATAAAAAGTTGGTGGAGTGAAAATTAACTCAATGGTAGTGAACACAACATGGAAGATCCCAAAAATGGTTCAGAACATCAAGGAAACAACTTAGAAGCATGAAAGAAAAAGCTCTTTGGATGGACCTGTAGTTGTGTGGTACCAACTACTCTATGGAGGTTCTAGGGTCTGTCGCATAGAAGGTTCAAAGAAATGCCATGCAGTTATTCCCTCCTGCCGCTTAAGGGTCCTTTAACAAAGCAGGCATCAAATTATTTCTTCAAGATTTTGAGGATTCTTTCCTTCTTTATTTTGATTCTACTTGATTGGTTTCCTCAAGACACACCCTAAACTAATTAGGAAGCTTTCTAAAAGTAACCCAGAGCCTATAAATACGTCTCAAACCAAATTCTGGGACAATTGGAATCCAAGTTCAAGATCCTAACTTCAACTAGCTCAAGAAATCTCCATTGTTTAAAGCTTCCATTTTCTAGTAGCCATTTCATTCTCAAAACCTTTCTAATCCATCAAAATTGGAGATTTAAGTAAGAAAGAAAATTCTTAATCTTCATCTAAGTTTGCTTGAAGTTGAAAGAATCATCAAGAGAAAGGAGCAAGGCATTATTTAGCATACCAAACACCTAAAGGCCATTGTGTTCACTGCTTTTGAGGTAAGTAAATCAATCCATTAAGCTTTTTTTTGTCCATTTTGTGAGTTATAAGCATGAGAATATAGCTAAACTGGAAGTAAGTAAACTTAATGTGGTAAACCTGAGGATATTCTACAAATCACTTTTATGAAATCTTAATGAGTTTGGCAGAGTAATCTTTGATTTGCTAGTTGTGATTAACTATGATGTTTTCATGGAATGATGAGATATCCTAAGTGGCATGATTGAATTGATGATTATGCTTTTGAACATGTTATCTTTGCATTTTTTCAATTATAAAATAAATTAATATAATTAAGTATTGATCCATAATGAATTGGAATCTTTATGATATTTTCCATGATTGTTGCCATGATATATTTGCTAAGAACATGCATACACCTTGTTTATTTTATATTGTCTTTATATATATTAACTATTATTAGATTTGCATATCTAGAAGAGCTCCTTGGTAAATACAAAGAGTGGTGTATATAGATTACTTGATCTAGTAACTAGTAATTTGGCCATCATCAAACGTAGTACAGAGAATCGGGTTAACCCTTGTATCAACCCACCTTTTGAGATATGTATTCTCGGTTTGCATCAATGGCGACTCTTTTTAGTTCTGGCCTGCTCACACTACTCCAACAAAATTTGTAGATGCATCTTCTATTGGATTCTTTCCCTTTACTAATTTGGCCATCTCCTACTTGGTAAGTGTGAAAACCACTAATTTGGCCATCTCCTACTTTATTGCTGGTGTAAACTGACTCGTCCAAAGGTGGGTCTAACATGTCACAACCCTTTGGATTCACCATACTTACTGCCTATTTCATCCAAGCATTCCTTCTTTTTTCATACAACTCTTTAAAGCCATCAGGATATCCATTAAGCTTAAAACAAGCTTCTCTCACATGTCCGGATTTATGGGAGTAATCACTCATTCTGTCCCTCTTATCAATTTCTCTTTTCTTACCACCAACCTTTCCATCATAGTTATTCTTTTGATTATAGCTATTGGCTAGCAAAGCACTGCTTTCTGTAGCATCAACACCATAATTCATGTGGACTTGCTTCTGCCTCTCATCTCTATGGACCATCGAGTAAGCCTTATCTATTGTAGGCAATTGATCCATGTTAAGAATCTGACTTCTAACATGTTCATGAACACTACTGAACCCCATCAAGAATTGCAACATTTGATTTGAGGCTTCTCTTTTATTCAATTTTTTTGTTTGTGCAAGTTGATAAAGGATTCAATCTATTCAATTCATCCCAGCATTTAGGTATTTCATTGTAACAAGTAATTACAATACCACTTCCCTAGCTTATTGGAGTTGCTTCCCTATGCAATTGATAAAGAAAAGGACCATTATTCTCCTTTAACCTTTGCTCAATCAAATCCTAAAGCACTTTAGCACTAGCATAGTAGATAAATGAATCAGACATCTCATTACTCATTTAGTTAAGAATCCATGACTTTACCATTGAATCAACCTTCTTCCACTTTTTGTACTTGTTCAGGTCATTAGGAGGTAGTAAATTTCCACCTATGAAACTCAACTCATCTTAGCTTCTAATGAAATCTTTATTTCAGTAATCCATGTAAGGTTGTGGTTGACTGTCAATGAAGCAATCACCAACACCATACCTGGATGATCTGAGGTATGCAAGAATAGAGGATCCACTTCAATTCATGTTTGATTCCTTCGTTCTCAACCTCCGCCATTATTATCAGCCAATTTAGGATTCACTACTTCTTTACCAATATGAGCTTGAACCATTGATACTCATAACGCATATTCAGTAATCAGTAATAAAAAAATTACTCACAAAATCTAGATATGATTGTAGGTTCTGATATCTTGTACACAGTAAAGTAGAAGGAAAGAGAAAAAGATATTTTGGAAAAATATGTACATTGATCATCTGCAGTCCAAGACTTATATATAGTAGAACTAGAGCACACCAGAGTGTGTGCTTTCTCTAACTAACTACGCGCCCATCTAACTAACTCCCCTCCCGGCACACCTTCCTAATTAACATGCCAACTATTTATAACTTATATTTACAATTGTTATAAAAATAAAATTCATTTGCAAAATTTAAAAATTAAATATTTTGTAGTAATTCATAAAATTTAATCATATGCTAAAACAAATAATTTAACTACATCTTATAAGTTGATGGCTTATCTCATTCAATAGTGACTTTAAGGGTTTTTTCAAAAAAAATATATGTTTGGAAAATAATAATTGGTTATGTAATTTCAAGTATAACACTTATTAAAACATTTTCAAAAAAATATTAAGAGCAATTATCACTCTTCCTCTTTAGCTATGCTACAACAAATATTGAAATTGATAATATAACATCATTTGATATTGTTATATATACAATAGCAAGTTGGTACTGCTATTAAACATCAATATATATTACCAAGATGTTAATAGTGACGTTAAAACTTTACAACAGTGTTATAAAAAAAATTTTAATTATATAAAGGTTTGATATATATTAAATGGTAAAAAAATATTTACTTTTAATAGCTCCTGAATGTTGCTTTTTAAAAGAAAATCATTTCTAGTGTTTACATGTGTCACTGTTATATCATAATTATTCTGAAATGTATTTAGTAAAATTTTGCCTTTAGTAATAAATAAAGAAAGTTTATCATATAAATGACAGAAGCAATGGAAACCATATGAGGTATGTATATAATTACTCGTGTGGGCACCTTATAAGTGTGGGAAGGATTGCATCAGACATGATTCAATGCTTTGCTAAGCAGGCACACAATAAATTAAAAATAAAATAAAATAAATATTGGAAATGTTCCTTTTGGAAAGGATTTGTGATACAAGACAACTGCCAAATTCCATCAAATAGATAAAAGCTTTTTTTAAAAAAAAAAAACAAACATAAAAAGGCTATAAGAAGTGAAGTGAGTGAGAGGAATGCTCATTTATATGATTCATATCCCTCCAGCAATTTTACAGTGCTCTCTGGGCTCCACCTCTTCTTCACGTTTTGCCTTCTATTAACTCCCACCAATCATCCCTGCACGTGAGAATCTTCATTTTTTTTTTGAAAAATTTTCTCATTATTTATTTGTTCTATTTTCTGAACTTATTAGTCAGGGTATCATAAACATATATAGCTTGTTCCTGACTTTTTATTTTTTATTTATTTTGGTATATAAATACATGTATATAAAAAGTCAAACTAAGATGAAATAGGTGACTTAAAATAGATAAATAACAAGTCTAATATTTTGTCATATATTTTAATACGAATTCAACCATTTTGTTATATGTGTGGTGATATGAATAGCACCAATAAATTTTAATTTGGTAATTGGCTGATATTTAAAATTAAAGAAAATTTTGATTAAAGTTCAATTAATTAAAAGAAAAATATGAATCCAAATATAAAATCAATTCTAGCAAATTTGACATAGAAGAAGTTTGGCTTTGGCACTATCAATGATCCTCAACGCTTGAACTCCAAAGTGTTGAAATGACACCTGGGTTAAAAAGTTATAAAATATATTATTATTTAAAAATTCATACTTTTATCTTTTTTTACTTACCAATTAAACTATTAAATCAAATAAAAGACTTAAATTGACTTTTATTGGAATACTTGGTTCAATTTTTTGCCTTGATAACATTTAAACGAAATACTATGTTTACAATATTAATTCTTACATTTGGATAATAATTACTACCAAATATACGCATATATATATGTAATTACAATTAATAACTTGTATGAAAATCTAATTTGGTAAACTTATTTCATCAAGATCATCTAATGACAGGAAAACTTCATCCAAGCATGAGAGTTCAGTTCCATCATCTTCATCATCGCAATTTCTCTCGTACACTTTGCAAATAACCCACTTGCTATGGTCCTGCAAATATGTGTATCATTGACATCAAAAACCAATAACAAGTGATCAAAATTAACAAGTTTTATCTATAACGTTAAGAGCTTACTGTTTTTGAATGTCTTGATGATCTAGTACTGCTAGAAGCAGAATCGGATGACGATGATAATCGATATTCTTCCATAATCCAATTAGATTTCATCCCAGTCGGAGCTTCTCCGACGTAAAATACTAAATATTTCTTCATTCCAACTCTCTTGTTTGCGCTTGTAAAAACCGGTTCATCAATGCCCATTGCCTTCCAATAACCGTTCTCAGTAATCCTATTTTGCGTCTTCCGACTATAATAATACCATTGCTTACCTTCAGATAGTGCCTTACCTATACCAAATATTGTTTTCAGAATTATATATGGTTTTCAGAATTATATATGAGATAACAAGTTTAAAAAAAAAACAACGAAATAATAAAGAATTTAATAAGTAAACTAATGAAATACCATCAAGTTCCCAAGGATCGTAAGGATAGAGATCAAGATCAGGGATGACATCAGGATGACAAGGTAAAAGGGCAGCCTTACGTTGAAGAAAATGGACGACCAGCTCTTCCTCTGTCGGATAAAATCGAAAACCCGGTGGCAGATTAACATTATTCATCTCTATAGCACAGAGACAATAAAACAATCAATAAGAAGAAGAAGAAGAAGAAGCAGTTATTATGAGAAACTATTGTCGATAAAGCTTTTGGGGGGTGATGGGGGTGAAATTTATAGGAGGAGAGAGAGAGAAGGAAAAGTGACGTGAATAAGAAGGCGAATTCCAATATATATATATATATATAGTTAAGCTTTCTCATTGATTGTATAAGGCGGCGGGTAACGGAACGCTCATATGCTTCTAAGGAACGGTATAGGTGGAATTGCAGAGTGGAGATAGTAAGTGAGTGAGGTGAGAGTAGTGTTTTTGTCCTTATATTAAATTTTTTTTTTCAAATAAAAAAATAATTTAAATAATTTCTTTAATTAATTATTTCTAATCACAATTATACGCCGAGACATTATAATTAATGATTTCACCAAGACGATCCAAATTTAATTCTCTCGTCTTATACAATATTACAAAAAAAAAACCTTTAATGATAATTATTATAACTAAAATATGATCATATTAAATTTTTCTCATTTTATTTGTTTTTATATTAAAATAACCATTTTCTAATTAATGTAATAATAATTGTTTTTTTTTTAAAAAAACTCTATATAAAAAAATTAAGAATATGAAAAAAATAAGTAAAATAGAAAATTGTCATCTTCGCACTTGTAAGGAAAATCGATTTTGTATTTTTTTAAAAAATAAAGTTAAAAAAAAAAAAAGAAAAGAAAAAATAGTGACAATCGATCTCACTTCATGCTTATATCATGCACCTGCTGTCATCCACGCGCCAAACATAAATATGGGTTTGGTCGCGAACCATATGAAAGTTTAGGTACCCCAACCCCAGCCTCTAGGATAGGGTTGAGTGTGGTCTATATTTCCAATTATTATAATTAATTAATCTCACTTCATTTATTATTATTATTATTATATTCTCTTTTTATTTATTCACGGAAACTTTTATTTTTATTATTATTAGTTAGGTTTCAATTTAATATGCATTTGCAATATAATTTAATGGTAGTATATTTTTCAATTAAATAATAGATTTCTATTCAAATATTTTAATTTTGGGATTCAAACTTTAAAAAATAAAATATAAAATAAACTCAATTTATTATTAAGTATTATTCTAATTTAATCAAAAATTTTAAATTTAATTTTCTGAATATACAATTGCATTAGAATTTAATAAAAAAATATTTACTGATATTATATTCTCGACTCTTAAAAAAAGTTTATAAAAAAAATATTTTTATAATTATGATTAAATAATTACTTATATGATTAATTAAAAATATTGTAATAGTGAAATGCATCTCTCCTAAAGAGTATAATGAATGGGTTAGCAGGGGATTGAGATGTATGGAAGAAAATGTAAAATGCAATCAACCAGTTATCTTAAGATGGGGGGGGCTCAAAGAAACACATGACTACTACTGGACCTCATCAACACATGTCGTCCCTTATGAAATGAATAATTAATCAGTTATTAATTCTTAGGGAAGAGGCCAAAATGAAAGCTATACAAAAAAAAAATTAACGTAACACTGAAGTTACTTTTTCTATATTTATTATTTATTTTTGTGCTTATTGGAAAGAAGGCTTGCATTGCAATATCTTGTTGCCTATTACCTGCTGCGGCTGCGTGGGTATTTATATACCTTTTCCTCTTTAGCTATTTATCTTTTGACACGTAAGCATTTTATTATATTTTAAAAATAATATATGTCAAATTTGTTAGGGATTATTCAAGTGGTTTAAGGGCATATCTGAGAGTACGTAATACCACATTCTGACATTTAAAATATTACCTAGTTCAACATATTTTAATATTTTCATGTTTGAAAGTTTAGACAAGTACAATTTCTTTGAACATGGGATTTCTAGTGTGAACTTAGATTATTGAGATTATTTAAATATGTGGCTTGAATATTATGTTAAGTTGAATTGTTTGGCCACACCAACTAAGCTTAACAGTTTTGATTATTTTTTTCCTTTATATTTATATATTTATCAAATTAATTTTTATACTTATTTATTTTATTTTAATAAATATTTATATAATTATATATTAATCACATTATTTCTTATACTTATATATTTTATACTTAATTAATTATTAGATTGATCATTCTATTTGTCTGTATAATTAATTAAAAATATTAAAATAGTATAATTCATCTTTAATTGGTCACTTTTTTTGAATTATTTTAAATTTAAACTTTTGTTAAGTGTACTTTTTTTTTCGGAATAGTCATGTAAAAAGCCCTTATTTTTATTTTGCTTTAAATAAAAAAAATTATTATAAAGTGAAAAAAATGAATTCTTTAGAAAAAAAAAATTGAATGGATCAATTCAAGGACTAGTAAACTTAAAAACATATGCATATATATAATTGAATGGATCAATTCAAGGACTAGTAAACTTAAAAACATATATATATATACATATAAACGTAGTCTTTTGAAAGAACATTTTTATCTTTATAACAATAAATAATTTCTTCAATTGAAAAATAATGACTTTTACATAAACTTCTTAACACCCAAATAATGAGACAATAATTTTAAAAAAATTAATTTAGTTTGCTTATTTCCAATAACTAAAATTAACTATACAGATAATCAAATCATATGTAGCCGAATTGCATTGACTCCATCCAACTCAATTTGATTTATTTAATTAATAATTTATTGAGCTGTATATTTCATAACAGGAAAAATAATAAATTCAAACTATTTTATTTAAGAAATCTTCACCAAAAATTTTATTTATTTATTTATTTATAAACCTAAGTTATCTGATCTCCATTATATATATTTGGCTTAAACCATTCCCATGCACATAGCTAGCTCTTTTTCTTCCTACTGAAGGTCTCGTTCAAGTCATTGTTCATGCTTTTGAATGGTTTCTTTTGTTTTCTCTTTTTCATTTTTTTTTATTTTTTCTCTTTTATTTTATTCTCTTTTTTTTTCTATATTTTTTTATTTTTCAGGATGTTTTATTTTATGCTTTGTAATTTTTATTCTTTATTTGTTTATTTTCTTTATTTTTATTATTAAATTTCACTTATCCCTCTCGTGGAGTAGTGTATTATCATACACACGCATTTCTCAAGTCAAAATATAACTAAATTTACTATTAATGAAATTATTGTTTTTGTCTAAGAATTAATTTTGGGTCCAATTGATCATTCCTAAAGTAGGCGGCCGACTATCCAGAGCCAGAGCCAGTTGCTTCCCCGATCCATTAGCTCCGTAAATATAATCACAAACTTAAGTGTCCATAGAAATATATTATTTTAACCATTAAGATGTAGTATGGTGGCCAGAGTATGTGTTAATTCTGCTTAAGTTTCTAGTTTGAGTCTAGATGTTCTCCTCTTCTAAATGTAATTAATTAAAAAAAAAAGAAATATATTATTTTTTCCCTCTTTCCTTTCTAATGTATGTCCCAGACCCAACAATTGAGTAGTTCTTGCTTAAATTTAGCACCTCCAATTTTATGCCTTATTTGATGAGTGACCTCATCAGGATCCAAAATGCACGAGAAAATCCCATCAATATTTATGCAACTGTATGTACATGAACATCAATCAAATACTTTAATTTTTCTCAATTCGCACAACTTGAAGGATAATTGATAGTTTATTTAAATTATAAAATTCTCTTAATATATTATTTTCAGTACAATAATATCCTAAGCTTTTTAATTGCTAAATGTCTCTTTTAAATGTCTTTGTATATATAAAAGCCATAGCCGCAACACCCTAGCTCTATTAGAGGTGGAAAATGGTTGGGATCAACTAATATTGTCTTTTTCCTTCCAAAAGATTTGAATAATGTCATTTTACGTTTCGAGTGAATCTAGTTGCATTATAGTGACTTTCAAATAAAGTTTTAAGTCAAAAAAAAAATTATAAGTTTGGACTCCACTAACATGATGTCAAGCTTCGAACTCAACTGCACATTATCAGAATTAGAAAATGAAAAAAAAAAAAACATAATACTTTCAAAACTCATAATATAAATTTAACTCTCAACTAAATGATAAAATTACAATAAAACAACTGTAATATCACTATGAGTCCACCTGTTGAGCAAAACACATACAAAATATTATCAACACTGGTTTCTTACTTGGCAAGAACATCATATAAACTAAATAGTTGACTGCATATTATACAGATGATAGATGATGAGGATAAAAATGAAAGTGCTATAATACAAATTAAACAAAAATAATTTTACACCCGAATAATAAAATAAAATAAACTTCATTGTCAAAAAAGAAAATGTTAGATTGTGAAATTAGAAACATAATTTATTTTACATTTCAATATATAGTGAACTTTCTGTATAATTTTATTATTAGGTAAGAGATGTTTTTGTCTTTGTGATATTTATGTATAAAAATCATGTATCCCCTTCACTTGTATAGATTTACAAGATTAATAAAAAAATTTCCTTCCAGAAGCATTCTTCATTTTCTCTGATTCATCTGCTAGATCCAATAAACCTAACCTATCACACTTGATTTTGACATGGTATCAAAGCATCCTATGTGAAATGGTTCTTGTGACTTCGGCACTGTTAGACTCAGGGCCTTAGAAAACACGGACCTAAATCCGAAAAAAAATGGAATTGCCACCTGAACTGGCCGAAAAAAAGAAAGGAATGGATGACTCGATTTCTAAGGAATCCCCAACCCCTTAACGGGTTTGGAAAGTTGGGTACGCATGCGAAAGATGAGAAATGACCCAGCACTCCCATAGCGCCTGGTTCATTGGAACCGACCTGAAATAGATGGATAGAAAAAAGCCAAAATTCTAAACTAGCAGAAGGTCAATCAGACCTAATCTCAGGTCGAGTACACAAATCAAAATAGATCTTCATCCTTTGGACATCGGATCTTCATCTTTTAAAATAGATCTTCATCCATGGAAATTGGGTCTTTACCCTTTAAAATAGATCTTCATTCTTTGGACGTCGGGTCTTTACCCTTCAAATTGGATCTTCATCCTTGGACATCGGATCTTCACTCTTCAAATGAATCTTCATCCTTGGACATCGGATCTTCACTCTTCAAATGGATCTTCATCCTTTGGATGTCGGGTCTTCACCCTTCAAATGTTTCTTTATCCTTGGACATTGGGTTTTCACCCTTTAAATGGATCTTCATCCTTTGGAGATTCGAAATGGATCTTCATCCTGGGATATTTGTCCTGCATTGACTTCAGCTCTTCTAACTGAGTTAATCTTTTGTTCTTCATTCTTTTGGGGTTCTTTTTTCTTCTTGTTCTATGCAAAAATTTTAGCTATTTTTTTAGCTAGTCCTCATATCCTCATTTTACCAACAATAATATTTTTCTATGTAGACTCTGATTGATGTTTGTGTAGTCTAGTTTCTTGCATAAGCATGCATCTCTTCTTTTTTTTGCAATGGCCCTTTCATGCCCCCAATTCTATATCTACTTCATGTCTGCTTCATAAAGTATCTGTTGTTCACTTTGACAAAGAATGAGCAATACAAGATAACAAAATGCATTATGATATGCTCATGTATGCATGATATGTATGAATTATACTTACGGTGGTTCCATTAACTCACAGACAGAGATGGTAAGCCAAAGCACTCTCATTGGTTCTTTCTAGATGCTTGTTTAGGTCTTGCATTTAGAACAACAAAAATCTTCACGTTTATGGTATTATTTCTAGAATTTTGGAAACATGAATAATGAAAGCCCAAGCATGGTAGCCAAAGACATGGGAGATATCCATTTCAACACATTTGGTTGGCAACTTCTTCATGATATGATCTTGCAAGTGATCCTTTCATTAACCCTCTTCTACCCATTATGTCCTTTACAGTTTGACAATGTAACATATTTCCCTTAACTTGAAGGTTTATGCAATAAGGAAATAGTTTTTTTTATTTTAAATTTTAAAATCAAATGTTGATTTTGTCAAATCAGTATCATTGTACCTCAGGATTCGACTTTTCAAATTAATATATCTATAACATGATAACCTGTAGACCTTTAATTTTTTATCCAGTATGGTCCAATATTTTTAATATAGTCCAAAATAATTTTTGTAATATTTTAATTAAATAATATTTATTTTAGTATTTATTAGTAAAGTTAAATAATAATAATAATAAATAAAAATAAATAAATAAAAATCGTCGATGAAAAAATCAATGATGAAAATTTTCATCGCCGAAAATGA
This sequence comes from Garcia nutans, assembly GCA_947685225.1. NCBI lineage: Eukaryota > Viridiplantae > Streptophyta > Magnoliopsida > Malpighiales > Euphorbiaceae > Garcia > Garcia nutans. The sequence goes on along the minus strand of CANTUV010000031.1, from coordinate 72,565,087 downwards.
ATTGGCTCAGGCCAATTCACCTCAGGAAAATGGGTACAAGCCAATTCGCCGCAAAAAATTCCTGCGGTGTATTGGCTGGCCCGCCAACTCTTGCAATTTTCGCCTGCAACAATTTTTTGTCAGCGTAATTTTTCAGCGCAGTTTTTTTCGAAATCGAATTCTATTTTGTTTTGATTTCTTTTCCTAAATGGTTTTAATTTCCTTAGACAATTAGAAGTAGATTTTTTATTTTTCCTACAAATACTACATTAAAACACAGAATTAAGGATGGGGAAATTTTATTTTACTTGATCTGGACTTTGGAGGAAAAAACTTGGGACTCAAAAATTCTTTCGGCCAAAAGAAAACCCTAGCAAGCAAGGAGAAGTTCAAGGGACAGCAACCAAAGGAAGCAATCATCCTCATATTGCTTTGCTCAACCAAAATTAAATTTGAAGCAGGCAACAACTTGGTTCAATTTCTTCAAATTCGGTGGAGCCTTCAAACATAGGTAAATTGCTCTAACTTTAATTTATTCAATCATCAATCATCTTCATCTTCTAAACCATCATCATACTGCCTAGTTATTTAATTCTTCCTTCAATTTAATTTAGGCAGAAGCATGAATTAATTCATACAATACTTAAGATCTTAATTAAAGTAAATAATATAATCATTAAACACAAATCTAATTTCATAAACCCTAAGTTATTCAAACCCTATTTCTTAATTAATTTCGTTTCCAAACTTTCACAGTAGCTACTTTGCTATAATTTTATTCAATGAGCTATTTTAATCTTTCAACAATAAATTTAGCTTTTTATATCTGTTTAAAAAAAACACATAAGTAGTTGATATAGTCAATATACAAGCACACTCAACTTTGATCACGGAAAAACATCAAATTCTAAATTTAAAATCATCATCCACAGAATTGAGATTTCAAACTATAAAACCCTAATATCTTAACCGTAAAATCCTAAAACTTTAATAGCCTTAAAACATATTTTTCAAATCTAAAATCCTAATTACACCTTTCTAAAAACCATAAACTATCTTATTAATTCTCAAAAACTTAACCCTAGTGTCTTAATTCCTTAATTTTCCTAAACCCTAATTTTCTTAAAACCCAATCCAGTAAACTCTAGTTTTCCTAAACCCTAATTCTTAAAACATCAAAACTTTATGACAAGTTTATCAACACCTAAAGCCCTAATCCAGTGAACCTAAAACCCAATCTATTAAATCTAAATCCTAATTCTTAACTTAGCAACCATAATCCAGTGAACCTAAAACCCAATCTTTTAAAATTATAAACCCTAATGTCTTAAGGATCCAAAATTCTAATTTCATGATGTTAGCCCTAAACCCTAATTTGATTAACCAAAAACCTTACTACTTTCTTAAAATTATAAAACCCTAATCAATTTTATTTTTCCAAAAATTCTCATAGTAGCCTAAATAATAATAATAATAATAATTCCAAAATCCCAAAATCCTAAATGTTAATTAAAGAACCATAAATTGAGACATAAACCTAAATTTGTATCTTTATTTGCTTTATTTAATTTTAGATTTGATTATGTAGTTTATTATATGTTTTGATGGTTGATTTATTTAATTTCAATGCTTAATTTATTTAATTTATCATGGATGGATATTTTCTTCATTATTATGATTATTATTTGTTTGTTTTGGTATTAAAATTGTAAGAGATATGTTTCCACTTTGTGGGTACCTCATTAGTTAAATTTTATGTAATTTAAATTGCTTTTATATTTTGGATCAATGTAAAGGGCATGTTTCCACCTTTCGGTGGGTGTCCTATTTAGTTTTAGACATGGACGATGTAAGGACATGTTTTCATCCTCGGATGAGTATCCATTTATTTGCTTTGTTTGGACATTGCTTTGATTTTAATATAATGATGTTTTATTTTAATTGTTGCATGTAATATAGATAATATTGTTATATTTAAGAATTTTATAATATTAAGACCTGCAAAGGAGGCCAATTCCAATAAACCGGGTGTTGCGAGGGTGCTGGTCCATTTCTCACCTTCCCCACACGTATCCAACTTTTCGAACCTATTAGGGGGTTGGGAATTCCTTATGAATCGAGTCATCTACCCCTTTCTTTTTTTCGCCTCGTCTGGGTGGCGACCCCGTTTTCTCCGGACTTAGGCCCGTGTTCTCTAAGGCCCCGAGCCTAAACAGTGCCGAAGTCGTAAAAACCATTCTACCGAGAGTGGGGGCAAAAATCTCCGCTCACAGTGGCGACTCCACTGGGGATAAGAGAAGTTGATTCCATTAGTCTTTTGTTATTCTATTCTTTCTTATCATGATATTATCCATTGCATCATATTAGATTGCATCGTGCGCGTGAGTTAGGACGTCTGTGTTACCCGTGTTGTGTTATGTAAGGGATACCATACTTTCACTCAAGGTATGGAGATGGAGCATGGCATAACCACTCATAGCCTTGTATCATTTGGTATATATTTGCTATGGGAACCTAAGCCTTTTAACCCAAAGACTAAAGCTCATATAATTAGCCTAGTTACTTTCCTTAGGTTTTACCCCAAATGCTTATTGTTTGACTATGGTTAATTTATCTTGGTTTAAATCATGGCTTATTTGGTTTGTTCTTTTTCTAATTTGATTTAAGTACATTGTAAGCTCAAAATAAATTTTTCTTTAAAATAAAAAAAATGTAAGCTATTTTCAAAACTTTTCAAGATGGCCTTTGAACATAAAATTTTTCTAAAAATAAATCAAAAATTATTTTGCTCATGACCCAAATACTAAGATCAAAATCCATTTTTTTTAAAATCTTTTAACAATGGGCTTAGGAACAAAATTATTTTCATCCAAAAGAGCTTACAAATTATTTAGATCAATTATGAAATACCAAAAATCAATTGTGAGCCTAGTTTCTACTAAGAGTTATTAATCATGGGCTTTATTTTTGGCATGAACTACTATTTACTTTTTCAAGTGAGAAATCTATTTATAATAAACTTCTTAATTTAGTTTTAATCCAATATAGTATAAAAACTACTTTAGTTGGTTGGATGGATTAAAGCCTAATTAATGGAAATTATCATGAACTAATTTCCATTTTTAAAAATATAACTATTGGTTGAAACGTCCGAAGAAATTTTTTGAAAACAAGATACCCCATGTTGGAATTTTGTTAACCATATACCTAGAAAAAGAGACTTACCATTCGTGTGTGGATGTTATAAGGTTGGAAGGAACGTCCTAATTATCTTTCTTTGTCTATTGTTTATACATGCATACATGCATACATACATACATACATGTATCACATGATATATCATTAATCCCTTCTGGCATACAGCCCTGGATTATGATAGTTCAAAAGCTTACGACAATCCGACCTACGCTGGAGATGAAGAATCTCGCAACGACTCAATCTCTTTTTCACCAAAAGCAATGGAGCCCGAACAAATTCAAAAAATGGTGGATGATGCCCTCAATGCCAAGATAGAAGAAATAAAAGAAGCCCCAGCTGAGACCATGAAGAACCAATTGGCTACAATTTTAGGAAATAATGCCGAAGCATCTGCTAGCACCAAGAAGCCAAAGGAAAAAGGGAAGGCTAAGGTTGGTGAAGTGGCTTTTGTTGATGACAAGGCAGTCCTTGATGATGATGACGATTGGGCTCAACACTTTCAAGATCCTCAAGACAAAAAGGAGTCAAAGATTGTTGAGAAGATAACTATTAAAAAGACCGAGATGTCTGATGTTGAGAAGATGATTGCTGATTTAGAAAAGAAATTTGAGAAGAAGCTGAAAACCGAAGAGATGTCTGAGATCGATAAACTATTTGAACAAGATGAGGAGGTCCCTTATAAGTTCAAGATGCCTTCCTTCGCTAGGTACAATTGTATTAAAAATCCTCACCTCCATGTGAAACAATATATCACTGCTATGCAGTCTGCCCGAGCTACTAAAGCTCAAACTCTAAGGTACTTCATGCTCTCATTGGACCCTGTTATCCAAAATTGATTCAATACCTTAGATGATGGAACATAAAAGAGTTGGGATCTGCTATACAAGGCCTTCATCCAATAATATGGATACAATGTCGAGATGGAAGTTACCTCTAATATCTTAACCGTAAAACCCTAAAACTTTAATAGCCTTTAAACATGTTTTTCAAATCTAAAATCCTAATTACACCTTTCTAAAAAACATAAACTATCTTATTAATTCTCAAAACCTTAACCCAGTGTCTTAATTCCTTAATTTTCCTAAACCCTAATTTTCTTAAAACCCAATCCAATAAACCTTAGTTTTCCTAAACCCTAATTCTTAAAACATCAAAACTTTATGACAAGTTTATCAACACCTAAAGCCCTAATCCAGTGAACCTAAATCCCAATCTAGTAAATCTAAATCCTAATTCTTAACATAGCAACCATAATCCAGTGAACCTAAAACCCTATCTTTTAAAATTATAAACCATAATGTCTTAAGGTTCCAAAATCCTAATTTCATGATGTTAGCCCTAAACCCTAATTTGATTTACCAAAAACCTTACTACTTTCTTAAAATTATAAAATCCTAATCAATTTTATTTTTCCAAAAATCCTCACAGTAGCCTAAATAATAATAATAATAATTTTAAAATCCCAAAACCCTAAATGTTAATTAAAGAACCCTAAATTGAGATATAAACCTAAATTTGTATCTTTATTTGCTTTATTTAATTTCAGATTTGATTATGTAGTTTATTATATATTTTGATGGTTGATTTATTTAATTTCAATGCTTGATTTATTTAATTTATCATGGATGGATATTTTCTTTATTATTATGATTATTATTTGTTTGTTTTGGTATTAAAATTGTAAGAGATATGTTTCCACTTTGTGGGTACCTCATTAGTTAAATTTTATGTAATTTAAATTGCTTTTATATTTTGGATCAATGTAAAGGGCATATTTCCACCTTTTGGTGGGTGTCCTATTTAGTTTCAGACATGGACGATGTAAGGATATTTTTTCATCCTCGGATGAGTGTCCATTTATTTGCTTTGTTTGGACATTGCTTTGATTTTAATATAATGATGCTTTATTTTAATTGTTGCATGTAATATAGATAATATTGTTATATTTAAGAATTTTATAATATTAAGACCTGCAAAGGTGGCCGATTCCAATGAACCGGGTGTTGCGGGGGTGTTGGGCCATTTCTCACATTCTCCACACATATCCAACTTTTCGAACCCATTAGGGGGTTGGAGATTCCTTAAGAATCGAGTTATCCACCCCTTTCTTTTTTCCTCCTCCTCCCGGTGGCGACTCAATTTTCTTCGGTCTTAGGCCCGTGTTCTCTAAGGCCCCGAGCCTAAATAGTGCCGAAGTCGTAAGAACCATTCCACCGAGAGTGGGGGCAAAAATTCCCGCTCACACAACCCTAGTTATCATACTAAACTCGAGAATCATTTCCATTTAAGGAAGAACTTTTATATTTCAGATAGGTACATACACATTACTAAGCCAAATGTCTCATTGAGTTTAAATATTTTCTATCTCACATGCATGCTTATTCAAACAATCTCCACTAATAAACTCTATCTACCAAGAGAGAATAACAGGTCTTTAATAGGCTTAAAATGGGGTCTATAAGGGACACAGGTTAAATGAAGGCTATCTTTGAGCTGGAGTTGATGTGACAATGCTGACAATCCTTCACACTACAATCTTCTTTTGGAGCCATACGCAGCTGGGAGCAATACAAAACTCTGGGTGCCTTGTTATCTTGCTTCATGAAAAGATAGACTTCAATTTCCTTCTATCTCCTTATAAGAAATATAGATCTGATTAGAATGATCTTTTCCTTTTGCTTTTGCACAAACTTAGGACCCATTTTTTATTTTTTATCTCTCTTTTTTTTTCCTTTTTTTTTCTTTTTTGTTTTGTTTTGTTTTTTTTTTTTTGTATCTTCTTTTGTTGTTGTTGTTGTTGTTGTTGTTGTTGTTGTTGTTGTTTTTGTTTTTATTTTTGTTTTTTCGTGTCCTAGCTCTAAGTGAGTTAACTTGTCCGCACCCTTTCTATACTTCTGACTATGGATGAGTAGAATAGAGTTAGTTTGCTTCAATAAGGATAAATCATTTGTTGCCCTGATGTCATCTTAATATATTAGAGATATTAGATCTAGTATCCAATGAACTTCAGCTATTCTTATGGTCTTAACTATGCATTTCTTTCTTTGAACTTCTTGCCCCTTTACCTTAGTAACAATCAAACTTGTCATAAGAATCACAACAGCATAGGATAGGTTATCAGGCTTACAAACCAATAAAAAGCAAGCTAAAATCTCATGAAGGCTCAAAAAGACAACTAGGGATTGATATTTAATTGGGTGGATTCTAGTTGTTAGCTTACCAAATAATTTCTAGATCATCTCTTCCTTAAATAAATAAAGTTCAATTTCGCCTTGAAAGTTTATCAAAACATGTTCTAAGATCGACTAGGACATAGACAAAGGTCATTATGCAGGAGCCCTCTCTAAGTAAGCATACGCAACTCAATGCAATAGAATAACTCCCTCGCCTAGTAAAATCATTTGAATTATAATGAATAGATATACTAATTTATAATTATCAAGCTAGACTAGTCATTGGTTGAGCACCAAAATAAACAAATGCTAACATAAACAAAATTTGATAAAAGTAATTTATTCAAACAATCTTAATTTGAAAAACATAATTGTTCAAGAAAATATCAATGATAGAAAAATAAAATAAATAACCAAATAAGCCAAGGGAAGTTTTATTGAGTTGGAGTCGAAGTTTCCTCATTTATTTAGGCATATCACGGGTAAGGATTTTTCCATCATCAAGGATCTTTGATTCATCATCCACAGTTAGTCTAAGTTTATTTAGTATCAGCTCCTCTTAAGTAGCTTCTCCATGACAAGATGACAAGATAAAACTCTCCTCCAATCCTCCCTCCATTATGAAGGTTGCAAGTGATGGCGCCCTTCCAAATTTAGATAGATGATTATTCTTAGTGTTGGGCTTATCAGGCTCAGGTAATTTTTCACCGTCAATCAAATCTTGGATCTAGTGCCTTAATAGAACACATTTATTTGTCTCATGCCCTTGTACTTGATGGAATTGATAGAAGACCTTGGCATCAAAATTTGATGGTAGAGGCTTGTGTAGAGGTCAAGGCGTCAATGGTTGTAACAAATCCATCTTCATTAGATTTTCTAACATCTTTGACAAAGGTTCCTCCTAGTTTGAAAATTTACGCTTCTTTGCTAATTCAGTTGTTGTTTTTTCTCAACACCTCTTCTTTCCCTTTAACTTTTTCCGCTGGGGTGGTAGCCACCCTTATTGCTCCACTTGGACAGCACATGGTTTGGTTGGTCTTGTAGAATAAGGATTGACCCCTCATTTTTCATTTTATCTCTATCAGTGGACCTTTTTTTTTTTGTTAATGTTGCCTTTCCCTTCTTCTTTATGTTAATGGGAGATGCCTCATTAGCATTGTTGATGATCTCCAAAATTTCAATCAACTGGATCTTTATAATTTCAGCTAATTGATCTCGTAACTCAGCAATCCTAGCTTTGACAACTTCATCAACTATATCTCTTAGCTGGTTTGTATCCATCCTCCCAATAAAGAACTTGAATCAAAATAACTGTTGTAGGTGGTGTCATAGTATGCTCTTGAATTGCTATACTTCCGGTTTGTGAGCCAGAAATGATCAATGTCATGTAATACAATGCATGTATGCAGGTATGCATGGATGCACAAGTAACCACTACAAGAAAAACTGAATCAGACAACAGTCATCAGACAACGGTTAAGGAAAAAACCATTGTCTGAAAAAAATAGACAACAATTTTTTTTTTCCAAAAAAGTGTTGTCTGATTAATTTTCAGACAACTGTTTTTGGTGTTTTTTTTGACCGTTGTCTATTAGGTGTCATTTTAGTCACACCAGACAACGGTTTTTTAGGGACCGTTGTGTAATATATGTTCAAACAACTATTTTTCTGATCATACAAAATCGTTGTCTGATAAGATGTTTCAGACAATGGTTTTTTCGAAAGTGTTGTATAATTCAGCGTTTTAGACAACGGCTAAAAAAAACCGTTGTCTGAAGCAAGCATACAGACAACGGTTTTTAGGGACCGTTGTGAAATATATGTTTAGACAAGTGTTTTTTTGGTAAAAAAAATTGTTTTATTCGTGGACAATTTTTAAAAAAATTGTTTCAGATTCTGCTTCATCTCTCATTCCTCTTTCAGCTTCAATAGTCGTGGACAATTTTTTTGAACATATATTAAAACAATTTTTTATGGAAGTTAGATTTTCTTAGTATAAAAACATGCTAAGGATCCAGTGGCTATTTGCAATGTATGGAAGTTAGGCTTTCTTAAGCCAAACAAACTTGACTAAGTATTAAAAGTTAAGGTTTGGATTTATAAACATTTCATAAACCCATTAGAAACTTTAAAGTCCACCATTAAATAATGATTTAGATATAATATGATATTATATAATATATACTAATATATACTAATATATATACTCGTATATACTTATTTAATATGATATGAATAAATTTAAACTTAAAACCGAATCAATATTTATTAATTAAAAAATAGTTTATAAATATATTTATTGTTAAAATGACTAAAATTAATATAAATTTATATCAGTAATAATATTTATTGAAATAAATAGATATAATATAATAATAGATATATATATATATATTAAATTCTACTCAATGAAGTAAAGTGAGAACAACAAATGAAACACTAAAATCTTAGCTTAAATGATTCCATAGTCCAAACCTAATGAGGCAACAAACATGTTTAAAGCAATTAGTTCTCAATAATTAAAACTAGAATACGATAGTGATTGTGGTTGGAACAAGAAAATAATTAGAGTTTGATTAAACTCTTATTAAAATAATTCCTAATTCGAAAGGTTGATGCTAAAACTTATTTTAAAATCAAAATTCAAATCCTAAATTGAGTAGCCTAGCTCAATCACTTGTCAGGGTAATAAAAGAATCCACCAACATGTCCAATTGATCACTCCATGGTTTCATATAGCAGAGCAACACTAAGAACCCAATAGAACACTTGAAAAAATGAAACAAATTGCACTGATAAACAAAAATTAAAAGCTGTCAAACTATATATGAAACAAAACCCACTAATTATAGAACTCTAATATAACATAAAGATGCCAAATTTTATATAGAAAACAGGATGACTACCTCCAAGCAAAAAGGTCCATAAGAGTATGAATTGTTTCATCAACTAGCTGCAACAACTAAATTAAGCAATTGATCAACCAAGAGAAACCCCTTAATCAACCAAAAACAACAAAAATCCTTACAATTTTAGTTCCCAATTACCAAAATCCACAAAACCCAAAACACTTTTTGATTGAAAATACTAAATAACAGCATAAAAGAAAAGAAAAATAAAACCCAATTCAACGATAACTCTTTTGGAACCTAGCACGAGCACCACGACCACCGAACTTCTTAGGCTCGCAGCGCCTTGGATCATCTACAAGCAAAGTCCTATCGTACCTGACCAAAATGTCTTTGATCTCCTTCTTGCTCTGCTCGTCCACATACTTCTGGTAAAAGGCTACAAGAGCTTTAGCAATGCTTTGACGGATGGCGTAGATCTGTGAGGTGTGACCACCGCCTTTGACGCGAATACGCATATCAACGCCAGTGAAACGGTGGCGACCTAGCAAGAGAATTGGCTCATATGCCTTGAAACGAAGGATCTCCGGCTCCACCAGTTCAATTGGGCAGCCGTTGATTTTGATCAATCCTCGGCTGCGCTTGCAGTAAGTGGCGGCAACTGCTGTCTTCTTACGGCCAAAGCACTAGACCGATTCTATGTCCGGGGGCTGCCATTTTAGGGTTTCAGAGAGACGCGAAACGGCCAAAGACACCAAAGTTTTCTAATAGAGAGAATGGAAGGGATACAATGATATATACATATACGAATTAGGGTTTTATCTTAACAAAAAAACCATTAAAATTTCGAAAAATCACAAAACTACCATGAAATAGTTTTTTTTTTAAATATAATTTAATAATTTACTTCTCCAAATCAAAACCATTACTATTTATCAATTTTACCTTTTTATTAATTTAAGAAATTTATCTCATTTGAAATTGTAATGCAGTGAATGTGAAAATAAGCCTACCTTTTTGTTTGATTTACCTTATATACTAGTAAATAAATTAATTTACAAGTTTTAAAGTTAAGTTGGCGCACTAATTTTATAAGTTTATAAGTTGAATTTATACATTTTTTTTAAAAAATAAGGGATCAGTTTATGATTTTTAGTTCTTATCAGCACTTAATTTGTATATTAATTTGATTAAATAATTTATTATATTATCTCTATTTATTTCAATAAATATTATTACTGATATAAATTTATATTAATTTTAGTCATTTTAACAATAAATATATTTATAAACTATTTTTTAATTAATAAATATTGATTCGGTTTTAAGTTTAAATTTATTCATATCATATTAAATAAGTATATACAAGTATATATATTAGTATATATTAGTATATATATTAGTATATACAAGTATATATAAGTATATATACAAGTATATATTAGTATATACAAGTATATATTAGTATATATTAGTATATATATTAGTATATATAAGTATATATATTAGTATATATAAGTATATACAAGTATATATATATTAGTATATATTAGTATATATATAAGTATATATTAGTATATACAAGTATATATATTAATATATACAAGTATATATTAGTATATACAAGTATATATATTAGTATATATAAGTATATATTAGTATATACAAGTATATATTAGTATATATATTAGTATATACTAGTATATACAAGTATATATATTAGTATATATATTAGTATATATATTAGTATATATTAGTATATATACAAGTATATATTAGTATATACAAGTATATGCAAGTATATATATAAGTATATATTAGTATATATACAAGTATATATAAGTATATATTAGTATATACAAGTATATACAAGTATATATTAGTATATATAAGTATATATATTAGTATATATAAGTATATATTAGTATATACAAGTATATATTAGTATATATATTAGTATATACAAGTATATATTAGTATATATTAGTATATATATTAGTATATACTAGTATATACAAGTATATACAAGTATATATTAGTGTATATATTAGTATATATAAGCATATATTAGTATATACAAGTATATATTAGTATATATATTAGTATATATAAGTATATACAAGTATATATATTAGTATATATTAGTATATATATTAGTATATATTAGTATATATACAAGTATATATATTAGTATATACAAGTATATGCAAGTATATATATTAGTATATACAAGTATATACAAGTATATATATTAGTATATACAAGTATATACTAGTATATATATTAGTATATACAAGTATATATAAGTATATATATATTAGTATATACAAGTATATATAAGTATATATATTAGTATATATTAGTATATATATAAGTATATAAATTTATAAGTAAAGTATAAGCACTTATGGATGAATTATAAATTGAAATTTATAAATAACTATATAAGTGAATTTATAAAGTTAATTTAACAAAATTTTAAAAAATCTATTTTATTTCAAAAGAGGGATGTCAAAATTTCAAAAATTTTGAACACTTAAATTCCTCCTTTATTTCCAAAAAAAATTTCATTTGCCCCCATTTTGCCAAAAACACTTAAATTGCCGTCCTTGTATTCCCGTCCTTGTATTAAACCTCAAATAAAAATGATGCTTTTAATTGGTTGTCCCTGTCCCCATTTTTCCTTTCAGACACACAAAACCTTTGGAAGTTCTAACTTTTCGAAAATTCCAGGCTTGATAAAGTAGAGAACGTCGCAATTAGGATTGAATTAAGTAATGGGTGGATTGGATGGGGTGAGGCTCCGATATTGCCGTTTGTTACTACTGAGGATCAGCCTATGCGTTGCTGAGGAGCAGTCCGCCGATGACGTTAGGTTCGTCTTTATTTTCTGTCTCTCTCTTAACAAAGCAAACAACAACAAGAACAGGCTTTGTTTGTATCAGAGAGAGCTCAGTCTCCTAACAACCATGGTTGAAACCAGGCGTGGTTCTTCTTCATCCAAACGGTCTCTCCCTTCCTCTCCTCCTCCCTCCTCTTCCAAACGATCTAAGGTACAGGTGCAAATAATCGTTCCTGTTCATTGCTTTCTTATTTGTTTTATTGTTTTTATGGCTTGATTTAATGTTTTATTTTTCTAATGAAACCCTAGACGGCTTCTACTGGTGCTGCCTCGGCGGAGGTCTCATCACCATTGAAAGATGCCTCCATGGAGCTGCCGGTTGAAACCCTAAGTCTAGTCAATGAATCTCTTTCTTCACCTCGACCTGAGCTGCAATCTTTTGATCCGTTGTTAACAATGACTCCAGAGCCCGTTTCTGCTGATACGGAGAGATCTCCCGGAATTGAAAGCGATGGCTTATTGTCCCCACAACCTCTAGGTGCGATCTTCACTTAATTGCATCATTGCATGTTGAGCTTTTCTGTTGTATGATTTTTGATGTTATGGTTGATCTGTGTTTTTGGCTTAATTTGTGTTTGTTTGGTGGTTTTAGGTGAAAGTAGTATTGCTGGTGGCCTGCATCGGGAGAAGAAGCGGCCTACAAAATCAGCTCCAGCAAAACCTGTTCCAGCAAAAGCAGGGAAGCCACTTGACAAACATGCACATGCATGGGGCAAGCTGCTTTCGCAGTGTTCCCAGGTGGGAGAATTTATTTTTCTAATTTTCTCCGTCTAATTAACTAAATTTACGAAAATAATTGGGGCATAGACATAATCTCTCAAGTGAAGTCTGTTAAAAGGAGGCCAAACATTGTGAAGTTCATGTTTTGTAGTTCTAGTGGCATCATATCCTCCTCTTGCCTTGTGTGTGTGGCTATTTTGTTTTCTGATTGGAGTCTCTATGTGTGTGTTTCATTTCAAATATTTGATATGTTCCCTTACTGATTCTTAGTGATTAGCTTGCACCATAGTGCTGTTTGGTTTTTACGTGGTATAGGTTTTTACAGTTATGATGGGGCTCAATGTCAGCAATCTTTATCCATTGGCTGGTGGGTGAGTGGATAAAATGCTGAGACAGACAGGAGACGTTGATTTTCTCTATTTAGGCTTTTTGTGTTTGTTTTATGGTCTATGTTGAAAGAGCCTGTGACCAGGGAGGTTGCTGATTAAATGGTTACAGCATCTCCCTTTGAGTTCATAGATACTCCTTATTGGATTAATGTGAAATGCTTCTTGGTTGGCATATCCCTCTTCAGTGAATCCTCATATTGTAGCTAGGGCAAAGCTTCATATCCACATGGTGCATCTTTGAATGCTCTTCTCTAGCAGATTTTGCCGGCTGCAGCTTTAGTTGCCAGTGCTGCTTTTCCTGCAATCTGTTTAGAATGGGACTGAATGCAATATCTGCCCATCACTGAACATCAGTACTACTGATGCTTCCGCTCCAATTAATTTGCAACCTTGAACATTTGGCCTGCTTAAAACACTCTTTAAAATTTATCCATAGTGATCCTCCTCGCATTGGAGTACTAGCTTTGTATTTATCACATGTGGCTAACCAAAATTTGATTCAATTTTCAGTGGCTAAGCAGAGGCAACTTGGAGTATAGTGATGCCGACATCAATGAGATTAGGATTGACTTCGCCAAATATTTCATGAAGCGTCATTCAAGTTGAAGTTAATAGTATATTTCAGTGATATATGTATAGTGTTGATTTTTTTTTAGTTTGTTAATATGTTGAATGGTTGAATTTGTGGAGGTTTTTTGATTCCCAAATTTGCAATCCTCCATTGTAAAGTGTTGTCTTATATATATAATGTACAGTTTAACAGACAATGGTGGTGAAATGAAAATGAACATTGAAACTATTGTCTAATATTCAGTGTGCCACATTAATTAACTGTTGTATTTAGCGTCCTTCTACAATGGTTTTAGATTAATTGCAATCCTTCATCAGACAACGGTCAAAAAGCGTTGTCTAAACCTTCATCAGACAATGGTTAAAAACCGTTGTCTGAAATGCTATCAGACATCGCCTCAATAGACAACGGTTTTTGTCTTCATCAGACAACGGTCAAAAAGCGTTGTCTAAACCTTCATCAGACAACGGTTAAAAATCGTTGTTTGAAAATTTAGAAACCGTTGTCTGACAATTTAGAAACCATTGTGGAAATCATCAGACAACGGTTAAAAACCGTTGTCTGAAAAATTAGAAAACGTTGTCTGAACCATCATCAGACAACGGCCAAAAACCGTTGTCTGATAAAATTAAAAACCGTTGTGCAAACCTACATCAGACAACGGTTTTAAAACCGTTGTCTGAAATGCTATCAGACATCGCTTCAATAGACAACGGTTTTTGTCTTCATCAGACAACGGCCAGAAAGCGTTGTCTGATTCAGTTTTCCTTGTAGTGAACAGACAAAGAAAGATTATTAGGATGTTCCTTCTAACCTTATATCTTCCACATATGAATGACGAGTCTCTTTTCTTAGGTATATGATCAATAAAATATTAACATGAAATATCTTATTTTAGAAAAATTCTCTCGAACGGTTTTAACCAATTGTTGTATTTTTAAGCATAGAAGTCAATCCATGATTATTTCCATTAATTAAGCTTTAATCCATTGAATCAACTAAAAATAGCTTTTATGCAATATTATGGATTAAAAATTAAAGGGCTTATCATAAATAGATCATATTTGAAAAATACAACTAATGATTCATGCCACAAATAAGCCCAAGATTAACAATTCTTGGTATAAATTAGGCACACAATTAATTTTTGGTATTCCATAATTGACCTAAATAGTTTGTAAGCTCATTAAAAAATAGTTAGGGAAAATAAATTTGTTTCAAAGCCCATTGTAAAAAAGATTTATTTAAAAATAAATTTTTTGCTTTGTATTTAGGCTATGAGGTGAAAAATAAGTTTTTTTATCCATCTTTAAAAGGTTTTATGTCCAAAGACCATCTTGAAAAGTTTTAAAAATAATTTTAGTCTTTTAGGTTCAGAAGAATAACACTATTTTGAGCTTACAACATAGGTAGGTCATATTAGAAAAAGAACAAACCAAAGAAGTCATGGTTTAAACTAAGATATATTAATCATAGTAAAAAAATAAGCATTTAGGGAAAGTAGCTAGGCCAATTACATGAGCTTTAGTCTTTGGGTTAAAAACATTTTAGGCTCCCATAGCAAGTATATACCAAAAGGTACAAGGCTATAAGTGGTTAAGCCATTCTCGATCTCCATACCATGAGTTAAAGTTTGGTATCCCTTACATAACACTATAAGAGTTACATGAGAGTCCTAACTCACGCACACAATGCAATCTAAATGATGCAATGGATAATATTATAATAAGAAAGAATAAAATAATATAAAGACCAATGGAATCAACTTCTTTTATCGCCAGTGGAGTCACCACTGTGAGTGGGGATTTTCGCTTCCACTCCCATGTGGAATGGTTCTTACGACTTCGGCACTGTTAAGCTTAAAGCCTTAGAGAACACGGGCCTAAACTCAGATAAAATAGAGTCACCATAAGGACAGGCTAAAAAATAGAAAGGAGTGGATGACTCGATTTCTAAGGTATCCCCAATCCCCTAATGGGTTCGAAAAGTTGGATAGGTATGGGGAAGGTAAGAAATGGCCCAGCACACCCATAGTGCCCGTTTTATTGGAACCAGCCTTCTTTTTAGGTCTTAATATTTTTAAAATTTTAACTTATTTAAATATCATCTATAATACATGAAAAATAAAGAAATATTTATTAAAATCAAGAATGTCCAAATAAAAAAAATAGCCATACGTATAAAATAGAAACATGTCATTACAATAATGTCTAATATCTAAAGTACAAGTAAATAAAAATAGGACATCCACCAATTGATGAAAATATGTCCCTTATAATTATCCCAAAGTTTTAAATAAATTAAACTATAATAAATAAATAAATTAAATAAATAAAGGTATACACGAGTGGAAACAAGCCTTTTGCAAGTCTATTTAAAAAAATACATATATATCTAAGGAAAAGAATAAAGCAAGAGAAAAAAATAATACAACATATATAAAAATAATTAAAAAATTAAAAAGAAAATAAATAAACACATCTTAATATTATCTCATCAAGAAAATATAGTGCACGATGACACAAGTCGAGCCTAGGACGGTCCCGCTAGGGTTTCAATATTATAAAATGGGTTTCAATATCCTATAAACTGCTATAGGGTCAAAGGGGCAGCGCCCCCCAAAAGGTGAATGGTTTATAGGATATGATTTTATTAGAGAATTAGGGTCTCTATGTAAGTTAGGATTTTATATTTATAGAAATTATGGTTTTTCTTATACTAGGGTTTTTGGGATAAAATTATAGTTTTAGGGTTTTAGGGTGTTAGGATTATGATTAGGGAGATTGGGATTTAGATATTTAGGGTTTTGGATGATTATATTAGATATTGGAAATCATATCTTAGGTTATTATGAAATTTAAACAAATATACATAAAATAAGCTATTGGATGAAACTAATAGATTAGGTTTTGGTTTTTATAAATATATAACTAGGGTTCTAATAATTAAACTACTGTACATTAAAATAAATAGAGTTTAAAAAGAACAAAATATGCATTTGTTGGTTCCTCCAATATCAAAGTTTTGAATCCAATATATGCTACTTCTTGATCAACCTTGATCTTGGATGAATCGAAGCAAACTTGAGATGAATGGTTCTTGCCTCCTTGGTTGTTGTATATTTTCAATCATCTTTTGTTTTATGTTGCTTAATACTGCCTCTTTGTGTTTCTCTTATTATGTATTGCTAATTCTTACCTCTTAATTGCTTAATTAAAATTTTCGCGCGTTCCAGTCTTAGACTCTGTTATTTATTGGTAAAGAAGACCAAACCCTAATAATAATCCGAAATCAAACTCAATTAGAAAACTAACAAGCCAAGATTAGATTAGTGGTCGATGGTGAATTAGCCATGCCAATTTGCCACAGGCATGGGCCTGTGGCGAAATTGAAAAGCCAACTCGCCACAGGCAAGAGCCTATGGCAAATTGGCTGTCCAATTTGCACCCGTGGCGAATCGGGCTTGCCGATTCATTATCAAATTATTTATTATTATATTTTATTATTATTATTATATTTTCTTTTTATGATATTTTATTATTATATTTTCTTTCTATTATATGTTATTGTTATAAAATAAAATAAATATTATATTTTTCTTCTTTATTTATTTACTATTATTATTATAATTAATATTATAAAATAAAATAAAAATTATATTTTTTCTTTCTTTTTTTATTATTATTATTATATTATTATGTATTGAGATTTTAATATTGTACCAGACTATTTTAAGTTTATAAAATTGTTCAAGACTGTTTTAAACCTTTAGACTTGACCTAACTTTCTTTTAATTAAAGCCTGAATGAATTTGGTCCAAAATTAAGGGTCTACACATCCATAGCATGTGAAATAGTTTTTCATAGTCACCTAACACCATGCTTGAAAGTTCTTAAGTTTAAACCCTAAAAATTGTATCGTTGTTTCTATTTGTTTACTCTAAAATTTTTTAGGTTCAGATTGAAACTTGAGTTTTGAGATTCTATTTCAGTTGCCACTAAATCTTGAGTTTTCCCTAAAACAAACTTAGCCTTAATCGTTACCTTTGTTCCTTTTCATCATAGATTTATTATCATCATCATCATCATCACCATCATCATCATCACCATCATCATCATTATTATTATTATTATTTTGTTAATCTAGGGTTTATTGTTTCTTTTTCATCAAATCTATCTTTAATGCTCATTCGATTGACATATTCAATGTTTAATTTGTTGATATAAGTTATTTTGTTCGGTTAGTTTTTACCTATAGTCTTTTTTATTGAATCTAACGCAAATCTAAAGTCCTTCTAATTAGATCTAACCCAAATCTGAAATCTTTCTGGTTAAAGCTGGTGTTATATCTTAACAAATGTCTTTGTTTTACCTATAACTTCAGTTTTTCTCAGTTGTTCTAGTAGTGATGCAAACTCCAAATAGTGACTTGAGACCCAACACCGAATACACTTGGAAGTGACTCCTTGGAAAGCCAAATCAAATCCTTAATCCAAGACCTTGACCCAAACCTAACAATGTAAGAGATAACCTTAGTATTAACACACTTAAGTGATTAACTCTATGTGTGAAAGTTGATTCAAATAAGAATCAAAACAAGACATAAACCTATTTTAATCAAGAAAGAAGTTTTTAGACTTTAATTGATCAAAATTTTAAAATCTCTTACGTTGTTAAAAAGAATGTCTTATATAGGCTATAAAGGAAACCTAACCCTAAAAGGAAATAAAGAGTATTTAGGAAGTAAATACTCTTCCCCTAAACTAACTAGGAAACTTAAAGCAACTAGGGTAAATCACTCTTAAGTTAATATTACATTTGATATTAAACTAAAATAATATGTCTCCCTTAAATAAATACTAAATCAAATATAAAGTATCAAAATATTTTTAAAGAAATTTTTAAACTTTCTAAGTATTGAATTTAAAGTTATGTAGGTTTAGGGTTTTGAGAAAGTTTAAGGTTTTGGAATTAAAGTGATTGTTTATAATATTTTTGGTGAATACATTCTAAATGAAATGTATTTGAATTTAATTTAAGAAGTATTTCTTTACATGTATGGTTAAAGTGAAGATATTTGGATTATAAAGAACAAAAGTGTATTCTTTTTTAAAGAATTGCTATTGATTTTAACTAACACTATAAAGGTAACATTGATTGGAAATGAGAAAGAATTAAATTGCCCAAACCATACTAATATTAAACCTAGCTTCTGGATTGAATAGCTAGCCAAAGGGTGGACGTCCCTATTAATACTGGAAACACTGTGTCACTACTGCTACTGGCCACTCTGCGTCACTATTGTTACTGGACACTTTATGTCAATACTGTTACTAGGCATTTATTTGGTATTACTGACCTATTGTCCAAACCTAGAATTCAAAATTCAATGTGCGAGGATGAAGCAAATGAAACATACCAAGATAAGAAAATTTGTTCAAAGTGATTAATCATTATTAATTATATTGAACAATGAATTTATTAATATTATAATAAGTTAACTTGCAATTTGAAAGTTATTTACATGTCTTATTGATATTTTAAAGTGATAATTCCTCATTGATATTTTAAAGTGATGATTCTATTTTGTGTTATATAGTACTTCAATATTTATTTTCTTATGTTGAAATTTTTTGGCAAATTATGAATATGCAAACACCACTAAACAATAGTTTAGTGTGTTAGATTTATTCTTAACATTCAAATCAGGAGGGCAGAATAGATCCAGCAGAGTGATATTTAAAGCTTCAAGATCAACTGCATCATGGAAGGTGTTGAATGAAGGATTTTAAACTATGCATTTTATTTTGTTTACATAGCAATGCTTTAAATTTTAAATGACAGCTATACAATTATGGTTAATTTAGAGATTTTGAATACTTTGTAGTTGTGGGTTATACTTTGTAAATTTAGCTTGAGTTATAACTTTATAGTAAATTATGATAATTATGGAGACTGTTTAATATGCAAACATGTTGATAAAAGTAAAGGTAATTGAACTAAATTATGGGTGATAAATAGTGAATTGTTGAGATAGGATTTGAGATTGAATATGAGAAATATTAGAAGTGTTTTCTTCTGCAGGTTGTATTTTGATTAGAGAAGATGTTGGCAGTGTCAAATTTTAGGGGAGACTTTGTCGAAATTTTTATTGACATTTGCTTTAGTGTTTATTAAAATAGTAAAAGAAAAGATGTATAGGCATTGTGTGACATCTCTTGATAATTTTTCATGAAATTGTCAAGGGTTGTTACAAATATAAACAATGGTAGAATGCACAACTCTATTATATGCAAATTCAATTAATGGTATGAATTCTTCTCAATTTTTTAAGTTTTTTTAATGATTGCATGTAAAAATGTTCCTAGTGTCCTATTAACTACTTTAGCTTGTCTATCAATTTGTGGGTGAGAAGTTGTGGAAAATAGTAATTTTGCTACTAACTTATTCTGCAGAACTTTCCAAAAATGACTAAGAAACTTAGCATCCCTATCACTAACTATAGTTCTAGGTATGCCATACAATCTTACTATTTCTTGGAAAAATAATTATGATATATGTGTGGCATCATTCATTTTATTGCAAGGTATGAAATGTGTCATTTTGAAAACATGATCAACCACGACGTAGATTGAATTCTTACCATTCCTAGACCTAGGCAAACCCAATACAAATTCCAAGGATCATTAGGAATAGGCAAAGGATGATATAAATTATGATTCATAAGTCTAGACTTATTACAAAAATTATGCACTGGCCAATAAAAATGTTCATTTAATACTTCCAAAGTTTTTGTGGCTCCAAAGTGACCCACTAAGCCTCTACAATGAGATTCTTTTACAAGCAAAATTCAAATAAAAAAATTAGGCACACATAGTTTATTTTCCGTAAATAGAAATCAATCCAATTTATAGAATTTACCATATGCTTTCTTTTTCACAATTCTGAAAAATGTTAGAAAAATTATTATTCTTATCATAAAATGTCTTAAGAAATTCAAAACCAAGTATCCTAGTACCTTATGTGGTTAATAAAGTATATATCCTAGAAAGTGCATCGGCTTTCACATTCTCTTTTCCATTTTTATACAAAATCACATATGGAAAGGATTTTATAAATTCAACCCATTTAGTATGTCTCTTGTTTAACCTACCTTGACCTTTGATAAACTTTAAAGATTGATGATCAGTATTAATCACAAATTCCATAGGCTAAAGGTAGTGTTGCTAATGTTCTAATGCTCTCACCAATGCATATAGGTCTTTGTCATAACTTGGATAATTTAAAGTTGCATGATAAATGTGTATTTTATACATAATTAGGACAATATTTTTATTAGTTTTTATTAATTTTGTCCTATTTTTCATTTAGTTTTGGTTATTTTTGTTATTTAGTCTTATTTTATGTTTTTGTTGGTGAATTTTGCAAAATATAACAAAAATCCAATGAAAGCACAAAAAGATAAAAGATGCACATGGGCATGCAATTGATCATGCATATTGCTACCATAGTTTTTCTAGTGCAGGGTTTTGAAGGATAGAAAGGTACATGAGCATATGTATGGTCATGCACTTGCTCATGTATGAAAATTACAACGAATATTTGGGATTTTAGTTTCCTTAATTCACTAGGATTTCTTTTTATTTCTAGAAATATTTCTAATTTACTCTAGAAAAAGTAGGACTTATTCTTGGATTATAAAAAGGGAACACATTTTTGAATTGGGAGGAGTGTTCTATATTGAAGAACTTCTTCTTCTTCTTCTTCCTTGAAGATGAAAACTCCATTGGAGAGGAGATCAAGCTCAAGACAAAGACAAAAATCTAGAATTTACTTTATTTTTATCATGTTTATTTTTCATTTTAGATTTTGTTTTGTAGATTTAGATATGGAATAGATTTATTTATGCTAGGGAACACATGAACCTAAACTATGATGGGTATTAATTTTGATTTATCATATTTGAGTTCATTTATACAAATTCATTATTCTTAATGCTTGGGTTTGTTATTTTATTGATTAATTCCTTAATGATGTGTCAAATACAAAAGTTAATGTTGATGATCAATGAAATTTAAATTCATGATTATTAGGATTTTGTATAACAGGTTGATTGAGGATTTGTTTGGATAAATAATGCAAAATTGACTTGTGACTTATATTCGTATTCTTGAATTAGGTAGAATAGATTAGGTTTGATTATTACGTGAATTAATATTGAAGTGTCAGAATAATAATTTGATATTAATTTGAAAGGTTATATCCCTGAATAAGGTTAACTAAGCTTTAGAATCAACCGACCAATCTTAACTCAAACATCATGATCAATGTTAATATCTACACAAGTTTAGGAGGATTGTGGACTCTAACATGTTTTATTAATTGAATTGTTTTTTATTTATTCAAGTTATTGAATTTTCTAAAATTTTATTTTAGTTTTAAAATTTAGTTTAGTTTTAAAATTTACTTTCATTTTTTAATTCAATTATTATTTCTCATATAATAGTAAAATAATATAATAATTGGCTTTTAAACTTTGGTCCTTGTAGGACGATATCTGAATTCATGAATCTATATTACTAATACGACTAGTGGACTTGCTATGTTTAACTGGGAAGCATCAAGAGACTAGGGCACGCTTCTTAAAATAAACTAAAATACTTACTTGAGCCTATGAGTTAGAATCGTGTTCATCAATATGATATTTGTCTTTTGTCTAAACAACATAGAACATTATTTGGTAGGAGTCATACTTATAGTACTCAACCTTTTGACTTGAAACATATTAATCTTTGGGATCCATATCCTACTCCTACTGCTTATGATGCTCATTATTTCTTAACTATTTTTTATAATTATTTTAGGGCCATTTGGGCTTTTCTTCTTAAACATAAGACTAAAACCTTTTCAACCTTAAAGTCTTTTTTATTATGATTCATACCCAATTTAGTAAAAGGTCAAACACATTATAATTGCAATGGAATTGATTGTCAATATTCAAAGCTAATGTTTATTTCAGAGTTTAGATCTTCTATACCAAAGAACAAAACCTTATACTACTCCTCAACAGAATGAAGTTATTTAAAGGAAACTCAAGCACCTTCTTGAAATATTTAGGGCCCTTATATTTTAATTTGACTTACCGAAAAGGTTTTGGGATGTTTCCATTTTTACTGACACATATATTATCAATAGGTTACATAACTCTTTTATACAATGGCAAACACCTAACAAAATTTGAATTAGAAAGCACCAGGTTATAGTTTCTTAAGGGTTGTCGGTTGCTTGTGTTATGCTATTAATACCAAATGCTATAAAGATAAGTTTGAACTAAGGGTTGTTGATGCGTCTTTTTTAGGTATATAATTGGGCAAAAAGCTTATAGGCTATATTACCTTGATTGACATTCTTTCATAGTCTCTAAAGAAGTACATTTTCAAGAAACTATATTTCCATTTCATAATAATAATTCTTCTTCGCCTTTTATTGTTCTACCATTAATTTCTTTTGTAAACGACAGTGATACATCTAATATAAATGTTCATCTACCTATACATATATCTTCTCCTTCTCTTGTTTCTTTTATAATTTCATCTCCTACTTCTTTATCTTCTTTTGTTCCTTATATTCCTTGTTCATCTTCTTTATCACATCACACTACTTCTTCATATCCAACTTTTATTCCTAGACATAGTACTAGAATAAGACTTAGACCAAGGTAACTTCATCAATTTATTTCAATAAAATAACTACCTCATACAATATACTTTTGCTCCTAATATATTTTTTATAACAGATAAATAATACCCTATAAATTTATTTCTCTCATCTATCTTGCCAGATCTAGATCAAACTCATTTGAATTTTGTTGTAAATGTCTCTATTATTAAAAGAACCTACAACTTGTAGTCAAACTAAGTTAGGTCCTAATTGGGTAAAAGCTATGGGTAAGGAATTACAACTCTTGAATAAAACTAGACTTAGGATATTACTAATTTGCTTGTTATGAAGAAACCAATAGGGTGTAAATGTGTTTACAAAGTTAAATTCAAGCCTGATGGTTTGTTGAAAGATATAAGGCCAGACTAGTTGCTAAGGGTTTTTAACAAATAGAAGGTACTGATTTTTTCCTTATAGCAAAGTTGATTATTGTTAGAATATTTTTGGCTATTGTTATTGCTATGCAGAGGCCCATTCATCAACTTGACATTAATATGCCTTTTTATTTGGTTATTTTGATGAGAAATCTTATATAATACCTCCTGCTGGTTATACTCTTGTTGATCCTCTAAGGTTTGCAAGTTGCATAAGTTCGTAAATGGACTTAGGTAAACCTTTAGACAATGGAATATTGAGCTCACTGCTAAAATAAGTGGTATATGGTTTAAGCAGTCTGAAAATGACCATTGTTAGTTTGCCTTTAGTGCTGATTTCATGGCCCTTCTTGTGTATGTGGATGACTTGTTTATTATTAGCACTAGTGAGCAACATATTGGTTTTGTGAAACAAGCTTTAGCTAAAGCCTTCACTATTAAGGACCTAGATCTTACTAAATATCTTTTAGGTGTTGAAATTCATAGAATTTCTATAAGAATGTACTTAAATCAAAGAAAATATGTTTTGGATCTTTTTATTAGTATACGTGCATGTAAACCTGTAAATTACTTATTGATTTTAAAATACATGATGAGTCTTATGAGCTTCTATCTAAACCTCATAAATTAAGGAGACTTATTGGTAGATTATTGTACTAGAAGTTAACTAGACCTGATATTGCATTTTCTACTTAACAAAATGAGTCCGTATATGGGTGTTCCAATGAAATCTCATTAGGATGTAGCTGTTCATGTAGTTAAGTATCTCAAAAATTCTCCTTCTACTACCCTATTTTTTTTCCCTTCTAGTTCCTCTTTAAACTTATTTCTTACTGTGACATTGATTGGGCAACATAGTCTATGACCAAAAGTCAATTATTGGTCATTGTATATATATATATATATATATTATTTTTTTGGTTCTTCCCCAGTATCATGAAAGATCAAGAAGTAGGCTACTATCTCTAGGTCCTCTGTTGAAGTTGAGTATTACAATATGGTTGCTGTTAAATGTGAATTGCAATTTTTGACTTATTTGTTATATGATTTCTAGCTAAATGTTGTACTTCTTATACGCCTTCATCATGATAATCATGTAGCTCTACACATAGCTACCAATCTTGTTTTTCATGAGAGGATTAAGCAATGATAAGTACAAAATTAATGATATTTTATTCCTATTTCTTAATATGATTATTATCCAATTGAGTTTAATTTGTTTGTTCAAAGTGTATTTTAGGATTAATTTCAGGAATTCTCGATAATTTGAGGCTTATGGTCATTTCGGAGCAATTACGGATGAAAGTAGAAGAAAAGAGCAAAATCTATCAATGGACACGCCCATGAACACGGGCGTGTCAATAGACGTGCCCTTGTTACTACACACAGTAGCTGTGACAAGCCCAGTACCACGGGCGTGTCAATGAATGTGTCTTTCATCCAGAATCACAGTAGCTGTGACACGCCCAGCACCACGGGTGTGTTAATGAACGTGCCTTTTATCAAGACTCACAGTAGCTGTGGCACGCCCAGTAACACGGGCGTGTCAATGGGCGTGCCCTTTATTCAGAATCACAGTGGCTATGACACGCCCAGTGACATGGGCTTGTCAGTGGTCGTGTCACCTGTCGAAAAGTTAAATTCTTTGCACTGATTGGCGAACAAGTGGGGGACAACAGCTATGCTTTTGTCACAAAGAAAGAACAAGAAAAGGGAAGCTTGCCTAAATCAGGGAAAAGGGTGATGAACCAAAGGAAAGTGGTAGACAATGGATGGGTATGGTGAGTTGGAGGTATGGGCTGGAGATTTGAAGGTAAATAAAAGGAGAAGAGGGGGAGAAGAGTAGCAGTTTTTGCTGGGACATTGTTGGAAGCAGAGAACAAAGAAGAGGAGGAGGAGCCAGCTGCTGGAGCAAGGAGAAAGGTCTTGAGTTGAGTTTGAAGAAGGATACACATCTTGCTCAAGCCCTAAACCAAGAATCAAAGATTGAAGTGAAGAAATACAAATTCTTTGCAATGAATTGTTTGGTTTCTTTTACTCATTTATCTTGCTCTGTTTTTCCAGTTTTGAATATGAACTAATTCCTTCTCTATCTAGATGTTGATGAACCCTAACCAATTTGTATGAATTGAACAATTATATTCAGTTGAATAAGTTAATTGAGTTGTTTTATTCTTATGATACTTGATGATATTTCCAATTGATAATAGCATGCTTATTTAATAGTAAGTTTTTTCATATTATTGACTTGAGAAAGCTTGATGTGAATTGAATACTCATAAGGGTTGAGGATTGATTGGGGTACTAGAGATAGACCTACAAGATCCTTTGGTTTATAGTTCTTTGTTCTTAAAGCAAGATCTATTTAATTGTGTTTGAGAAGAGATTCCAGCACTCTACTTAGCGATTAGGGATTAATCCACTCGAGAGAGGCTTTAATCTAATTTAGAGGAATGCCAATTCAATTCTATTAAATGATTTAGCTGAATTGATTGATCATAAATATTATTGAGGCTAGGGGGATTCAATATCTGGATAGTTCTATTAATATCATTATCAATCCTTTTGTGCACAGCATTTAATTTCCTTTTATTTTCAGTCATTAATTAGTTGTTTTTAGTTACAACGCATCACACAACTATTAATTTGCTAAACAACGATTAAGATTTGCACTAGTACTTGGCCTTGTCCCCAGTGGAACAATAACTCACTCACTACTATATTACTTGGGCGACCCGTGCACTTGCGGTATAGCCATAGCATAGCTCACGACGTACCAAGTTTTTGGCGCCGTTGCTGGGGACAACGGTTTCAATATTAGTAATATAATTAAGATTGTTGATTTAGTTTTATTTTTAATCATTTTTAATATTAGTTCTTGCTGGTTTACTATCATTGTAGGTATTTCTTATTGTTTATGACCAGATCCAGCTCGTCCCAACTACTGGAGTTAGACCTAGAGCTAGAGAGAACGTTGAGAAGAAAGCAAAAGGAAGAAGAGGAGGTAGATCTGGAAGACATAAGTTCAGGAGTAAATCTGGAAATAGAACAAGAAGAAGTATTCGAAGTGATGGAAGGAGCTGGACCAAGAACAATGCAGGAGTTTGCTAAGCCCAATTTGAATGAGGCTGAATCTAGTATCCGGAGGCCGACAGTTGATGCAAACATCTTCGAAATAAAAGCGAATGTAATTCAAATGGTGCAGCAGACTTGTCAATTCGATGGGTTTCCTGATGAAGATCCTAATGCACATATTGAGAATTTCCTGGAGATATGTGACACATTCAAGATAAATTATGTCTCAGAGGATGCAATTAGGTTGAGGTTGTTCCCATTTTCTCTTAGAGATAGACCAAAGAAGTGGCTGAAATCTTTTCCTCCAGGAACTTTTACCACCTGGGGTCAATTGGCAGAGAAGTTCTTAGAAAAATACTTCCCACCATCAAAAATTGCTAAGTTGAGGAATGATATCTCATCCTTTTTGTAGCAAGATGGTGAGACTCTTTATGATGCCTGGGAAAGATTTAAAGATTTGCTGAGAAAGTGTCCTCATCATGGGCTTCCACTATGGCTTCAAATTCAAACATTTTACAATGGATTGAATTATGTAAGTAAGCAATCCATTAATGCAGCAGCTGGTGGTACCATAAACAACAAGACACATGAACAAGCAAGAGATTTCATTGAAGACATGGCGATCACCAATTATCAGTGGCAAGCCCCAAGAGAGCAAGGAAAGCTGAAAGTCATGGGTTCACACCAATTAGATCCGGTGGTGGCCTTGACAGCCCAATTGGAAGCATTGAATAAGAAATTTGATTCTTTGGCCTCTTCTTCTGGGAAAGTAATGCAGGTGATGTCTTGTGAATGGTGTGGGGGTGGACATCAAAGTCAAGATTGCTAAAGTGGCAACATGTTTGCTAAGCAAGAGCAAGTAGATTATGTTGGAAATATGCCAAGGCAACCACAGAATAATCCCTACAGCAACACATACAATCCGGGGTGGAGGAATCATCCAAATTTCTCATGGAATAATCAAAATAATCCAAGACCTCCCCCTGGATTCCAGCAACCTCAACATCAACAAGCTGCCCCTCCAAGAAAGAGTAGTTTAGAGGACATGATGGAGAAATTTATAGCAGCTTCTGAAACCAGATTTCAATCAACTGAAACCACCCTTAGAAATCAACAAGCCTCCATTCACAATTTGGAGAATCAGGTTGGGCAAATTGCCAAATTGCTCAGTGAGAGACCACAAGGAAGTTTACCTAGCAACACTGAGGCAAATCCTAAAGAGCAACTTAAGGCAATTACACTAAGGAGTGGAAAAGAGATCAAGGGAGATGTGGAAAAAGAAAAGGGATGAAGTACAAGAAAATGAAAAAGAAGATGATCCTCCTGTCACTTCGGGAGAGAAAGCTGCACTTGAAAGTGAGAGAGAGAAGCAGCCACAAGAAAGCAACCCCAAATCTGGGGCATTTCATCATGAGATGAAATATTTCCAGTTCTTTGGCAGTGATCACAACGATTTACAAAGTCGTAGCTATCTTTAAACAAAGTGGGCCAATAAAATCCTGATTCTAGTACTTTTTGAGCAGTTCTATTGGTTCCCATATGACCATCAGCTGGTTCAGCATGGCATTGACTGAGGATGTTCATTGTTTCGGGCCATGCCACACATCGTCGGATCATGTGATCCTTACATAACTTAAACAAAAAGGGATCCTCTCAAAAAATAATACTTTAGATCAGAAAAGAATTTCTTCTTTGCTTGATAAGTTAAGTCCTTAGGAAGTTCCCTAACAGCTAAATAATTTGCAAAATCTGCAAGCCAAGGCGTTTCAAAATTTAAATCACTTACCTAACTTACCATGGCGTACAGCTATTCATCGGGGAAGTGATCATCAATGTCCCCTTCTTCAAATCTCTCTAAGGTTGGATTCTCCAAGCGAGAGAGATGATCTGCTGCAAGATTTTTGGCTCCCTTCTTATCTTGAATTGTTAAGTCAAATTCCTGCAACAACAAAACCCATCGGATTAGTCTAGGCTTAGCATCAACGTTCGCGAATAAATACCTTAAAGCAGAATGGTCTGTATAAACAATCACCCTTGACAAGATTAGATATGATCTAAACTTGTCAAAAGGAAAAACCACAGCTAGCAGCTCTTTCTCTGTAGTTGTGTAATTGGCTTGAGCTGTGTTCAAGGTCTTGCTCACATAATAGATAGGCTGAAAGTATTTCTCCTTGCATTGACCCAAGACTGCCCCTACTGCAAAGTCACTTGCATCGCACATCAGTTCAAATGGTAGGTCCCAATTAGGAGCTACTATGATTGGAGCATGGGTCAATTTCTCCTTTAGGGTTGTGAACGCTCTCAGACATTCCTCGTCAAAAACAAAATCGACATCCTTTTTAAGGAGTCTTGTCAATGGACGGGCTATCTTAGAAAAATCTCGAATGAACCTCCGATAAAAATCCGCATGTCCTAGAAAACTTCTGATGGCTTTCACAGATGTGGGTGGTGGTAGCTTCTCAATTATGTCCACCTTTGCTCGATCCACCTCAATTCCCTTGCTTGAAATCTTGTGTCCCAACACAATTCCCTCTTGAACCATGAAATGACACTTTTCCCAATTAAGCACCAAATTGGTTTCCTCACATCTCATCAAGACCCTTTCAAGGTTTTCCAAATATTTTTCAAATGAGCTGCCATAGACCGAGAAATCATCCATGAACACCTCCATAAAATCCTCTATAAGCTCATCAAAGATTGCTATCATGCACCTTTGGAAGGTTGCAGGTGCATTACACAACCCGAATGGCATTCTTCGGTATGCAAATGTCCCATATGGGCAGGTGAATGTAGTTTTCTCTTGGTCTTTAGGGGCAATAGGAATTTGGAAATAGCCTTAAAGACCATCCAAAAAGCAGTAGTACTCATGGCCGGATAACCTCTCCAACATCTTATCAATGAAGGGTAAAGGAAAATGATCCTTTCTAGTTGCATCATTCAATTTTCTATAGTCAATGCAAACCCTCTAACCGGTAACTGTTCTTGTTGGAATCAGCTTTCATTAGGGATCACAGTCATCCCCCCTTTCTTTGGCACTACCTGGACTGGGCTCACCCAAGAACTATCCAAGATCGGATATATAATCCCTGCATCAAGTAGTTTTATCGCTTCAGCCTTCACTACATCTTTCATCTTTGGGTTTAGTCTCCTCTGTGGTTGCACTACCGACTTGAATTCATCCTCCATCAATATCTTATGAGTGCAATAGGATGGACTGATACCCTTGATGTCTGCTATCTTCCAAGCTATCACTTGCTTATGCTTCTGCAACAACTGGATGAGTTTTTCTTTCTGCTTAGAAGATAGGTGGGAACTCAGAATTATTGGCAATTTCTTTTTCTCTGCCAGAAACCCATACTCAAGGTGATCCGGAAGAGGTTTCAGTTCCAAGTTGGGTGGATCAATCACCGATGGTTTTGGCTTTTCTTCCTTTGGCATTTCAATGGTCTCATATGCCCTGCATTTGAATGTTTCATGGCATCATGTATCCTAAAAATAACTTTCTCATCACCCACTCTCAAAGTCAATGTGCCGTCATGAACATCAATAAGGGCATGGGCTGTATAAAAATGGCCTACCAAGAATAAGCGAAACATCTGCATCCTCATCAATATCAATGACAACAAAATCATTGGGGAAAATGAAATCCCCGACTTTTACCAACACATCTTCTATTATGCCACGAGGGTGGACTACCGATTTATCGGCAAGTTGGATGGTCATGAGTGTTGGTTTAGGTTTACCAATGCCTAGCTCTTTAAACATTTTATAGGGCATAACACTTATGCTAGCCCCCAAATCAGCTGATGCACTTTTAACCTCGAGATTACCTATAAGACATGGAATGGTAAAACTACCTGGATCTTTTAACTTCTTAGGTAACCGTCTTTGCAAAATTGCTGAACTCTTTTCAGATAAATGCACTAAAGACACTTCCTCAAGTTTCCTTTTGTTAGAAAGGATATCTTTCAAAAATTTAGCATACTTAGGCATTTGTGACAAAGCTTCAGCAAATGGAATATTAATATGCAATTGTTTAAAAAGTTCAAGAAACTTACCGAACTGAGCATCAATCTTGTCCTTGTTCAACCTTGCCGGATAGGGTACTCTAGGTTGGTATTCCTTCAATTTGGGGCTGCTTTCTTGTGGCTGCTTCTCTCTCTCACTTTCAAGTGCAGCTTTCTCTCCCGAAGTGACAGGAGGATCATCTTATTTTTCATTTTCTTGTACTTCAGCCCTTTTCTTTTCCACATCTCCCTTGATCTCTTTTTCACTCCTTAGTGTAATTGCCTTAAGTTGCTCTTTAGGATTTGCCTCAGTGTTGCTAGGTAAACTTCCTTGTGGTCTCTCACTGAGCAATTTGGCAATTTGCCCCACCTGATTCTCCAAATTGTGAATGGAGGCTTGTTGATTTCTAAGGGTGGTTTCAGTTGATTGAAATCTGGTTTCAGACGCTACTATAAATTTCTCCATCATGTCCTCCAAACCAGTGGCCAAGTCGAGAACACGAATAGGGAGATTAAACGAATTTTGGAAAAAACCGTTGAGCGATCCCGAAAGGATTGGTCCAAGAAATTGGATAATGCTCTATGGGCTTTTAGAACTGCATTCAAAACTCCCTTAGGCACTACACCGTTTAGATTGGTATATGGAAAAGCTTGCCATTTACCTGTTGAAATAGAACATCATGCATATTGGGCAATAAAACAGATTAACCTTGATCTAGCTTGTGCAGGTGAAAGGCGAAAATTACAGGTGAATGAATTAGACGAGTGGAGGTTGCAAGCTTATGACAATGAGAGAATGTATAAGGAACGTACCAAGAGATGGCATGATGCTCACATCAAGAAACAGAAAGAGTTTCAAGCAGGAGATCAGGTATTACTGTACAATTCAAGGCTTCGACTCTTCCCATGTAAGTTGAAATCTCAATGGTCTGGTCCTTTTACTGTCAAGAAATTTTTCCCTTACGGAGTGGTTGAAATAAGCCACCCGGAAAAAGGAGATTTTAAAGTCAATGGGCACAGGCTCAAATCTTATTTTGGAGGGGAAATACATGCCTTAAAGGAGGTTTTACACCTCCAAGATTAGGGACATTTTTCTCGACCGTCTAACTAATACGACGTTAAAGAAGTGCTGGGTGGGAGACAACCCACCGTTTTTATGTTTTTGGTTTGCGTCGTCATTTTATTTTAGTTTTATCTTTCTTTTCTTGGATGGTTGTTTGTTTGTTCTACCTTCATCTGAATTTGTAGAGGAAATTTGATTTTGGAGAATAAATTGAGCACACGCTCGTGTCAATGAGCGTGTCATTATTTTTTCAGGCAGTAGCTATCACACGCCCATTGACACAACCGTGTTGTTGGTCGTGTTATTATCTTTTTCAGACAGTAGCTACAACATGCTCATGGACACACCCATGTCTATGAGCGTGTCATTATATTTTTCACACAGAGGCTATAACACGCCCATGGACACGACTGTGTCCATGGACGTGTCACAATAAATAAAAAAATAAAAAAAATAATAAGGCACGCCCTGAGAACACGTCCAGACTAGTGGGCGTGTCGTTTGCATGTTTTGTCACAGAGTATGTGACACGCCCACAAACATGCCCGTATTGTTGGGCGTGTCGATTGTAATTTCACTCAGTACCTGTGACACGCCCAGTGACACGCCCGTGTCAAAGAGCGTGTCATGCGAACTGACTTTTATACTATAGGGCACGCCCAGTAACACGGGCGTGTCCGTGTCACTGGGCGTGCCGACGTTTTTATATATAGCGCCAACGCCATGTTCACGAAAAATTCAAAATTTTCTCTCATTCTCTCTCGTTTTCTCTCAAATTTTTTTGCATTCTCATCGGCGCATTCACACACCCATTCAATTTAGGAGGGATTTTCACTCCCGGCTTGCATAGTTTGCGTGAATTTTCTCGTTTTTCCATTGCAACTACTCATTTCACTCGGATTTGCGATTTTTCAGGTACGGATCTCAACTTTTTCGATTTTTGTTTGTTTTCTTTCGTTTTTCTTTCATTTTTCATATACATTCCTTGTATTTTCTTGTGTTTACCATGAAATTCGACTTGTTTGCGTTATTTTGTTGTGTTTTTATTTTTTTTTCGTAATTTTTGCGGCATTTGATTAATTATAATTTTCTTCATTTTGAATTTCGTTTTGATTCGGAATATGTTTATTTTTGG
Source organism: Garcia nutans (assembly GCA_947685225.1). Taxonomy (NCBI): domain Eukaryota; kingdom Viridiplantae; phylum Streptophyta; class Magnoliopsida; order Malpighiales; family Euphorbiaceae; genus Garcia; species Garcia nutans. The sequence goes on along the minus strand of CANTUV010000031.1, from coordinate 72,531,933 downwards.
AATTTCTTTGAATAATATGTTGATTAATCAAATAATCAAATAATCATTTGCGTTATTCTGTTGTGTTATTATTTTGTTTGGTTTTGAAATTGTTTTGATTAATCCAACAATCGTTTTGATTCTAGTTACTCGTGGTTTATGGATAGTATGTTGTTATTGTGGTGATTGATTTTATTGTGTGCTATCGTTCAGGTTGGTTTATTGCTTTCGGTTCATTGAGCATGTGTTGTTATAGGTGGATTACGTTTGTTTTGCGTTATAATGCCTGCATTTCGGCTAAGCTTGTATCATGCTATGCTTTTGTATTGAGGAACCGTTTGATTTATTTTGCAGATTAATCGAAAATGGGCCCTCGCAAACAATCATCTTCTCAGCTTCCCACCAAACGGGCCTGAGGGGAGGGCAGTTCCAGCCAACCTACTACACGCCCAACTTCCAAATTTATTACTGCACACAAATGCCTCAGATTTTCAAATGCCGAGGAACGACGACGCTTCAAACTGTTCGGCAATAAAGAATGGTCCGCACCTCGATTCTTAGATTGGGAGGCTATGGAACTGGTTAATATTGCAGCAGAGGTGAAGGAGTTGATTGATCAACCAGGGTGAGGTCAGCTCTTCTCTATCAACGAGCCCTCATACCAAGAGCTTGCACTGGAATTCTACTGCACTTTCCAATTCCAGAAGACCAAACTCTCCATTACTGAGCCGACTATTAAATTCAGACTGGGAGGGCAGAGGTTCAACATGAGCATCAATGACCTTGGGATACATCTAGGGTTATATACTGAAGAGGATGTCCAGACCATTGATTATCTCAACGCCGAGGTCGATTTTGCTGAGTATGTGGTTATTCCTCCTCGGATTTGGCAGAGCTTTGCACCCAATGCCGATAAATATCAGCCCAAGGTCTCCAAGGCATCCAACTTTGATTCTTTCCCCTGCCGGGTGGTGGACAATTTATTGGTTCACACTATTACAGCACGGCTGAGCAGTATAGGGGTGGTGACTTTGCGAGATCTATTTTTCCTGCACTGCATGACGCAGAAGATCCGGTGCAATGTAGCCCATGCCATCACTCACTTTTTCTATGAGCAGTCTAAAAAGGGAGCATCTGGTACTTTACATGGTGGCATGTATGTCACAAGACTTGCTCGCCGTCTGGGTTTGTTAGATGGTTGCCTCCCTATGACGGTGGATGGTATGCCCAAGCTGTTGGGTATGGACACATTGAAGAGACTGAACAGGGAGAAGGTAGCTGGGCTGCAGGCCGCTCCTATGGATTCAGATATACCAGAGGCAGCTCCTTCTGCTCCTACTTCCGATATACCACCACCTCCATCGTCAGATTATCCGGGTATATCCACCGCTGCTGGGCCTTCAACCGCTACTGCTGCACCTTCTTCTTCTGTTGGACCTTCTTTTGTCCAGACCCCTGCCTTCCGGGATTGGCGCCAGTCAGTTAATGAGGAGTGGGATGATGATAGGAAACCCATAGAGTTTGAGCGTCAGATGTGTCGGATTGAAGGCAAGATAGGTAATATCGAGCTAAACTAGAATATGATCTTAATCTAGCAGGAAGAGCTGCAGTAGCTCTTACAAGATCAGCGAAATTCTTTCCAAGCCCAGCTGGATCACGAGATCTTGAGACGGCAGTGGTTGGAGCAATCCATGTTGGAATTCTGGTGGTATCAGGGGTTTCGCCCTTCGCAGCCACCACATCCACCCTATCAGCCACCTGCCCGTGCACCGGCACCTGCACCTGCACCGGAACCTGCTCCACAGATTGATGTCTCCGATGATGAGACCAGCAGTGACTAGCCACATTTTAATTTTTATCTTATTTTTTATGTCGTCTTTCATTTCTTTACTTATTTAATACGCTTTTTAGTTTTTCTTCTTTTTAATTGCTTTTGGATTATTATTATTATTATTTTCTTTAAGCACTGTTTCCTTTCTTTATTTATATATTAACCTTGTTTTATCTGCATTTTAGAATATTGTTTTGATGCAAAACCTCCTTCACCGCACTCTTGGCACCGTACTCATATTCATCCACTCATGGACATAAAAAGGGCAGTTATTCTCTCTCTTCATTGTTTCGTGTTTTGCGCACACATTGAGGACAATGTGCATCTTCAGTAAGGGGGAGAGGTATACTTTCTTGAATAAATTTCTACTACTTCATTTTTTTATTTGATTCATTTGTCTCAATCAATGCCTACTAAGTGAGCTAAATTGTTATGGTAAGTGTGACTTGATGTGATTTCCCTTTATATATTAAACTAATTTGAGATTTCTTAAATGACAATTTCTTGTTGAGGTTAACTTAGTGATTTCGATCAATTGCTGAGGATCGATTATAATGGCTATAGTTAAGTTGTGCATATGGAAATTGGAACATTACTAGAGTTTAAAACCTTAGTTACATTTTTTAGCATAATATAATTCCGTAGATTCTTGAGTCGGACTTAGTACGACCCTTAAGTTTATAACCCTTGAATAAAAATAACCAAAGCAAATAATTCTAATTAAAGGAGCTTTGAAAATTTTTCCCTGTTCCGCTGATTTTGACTCTCAAATCAAAACAAATGAGTTGGAATCATGAATAGTGCTAGTAGCCATTTGAACGGTGATTCTGGCTGAGTAACCGAGGGTCGGCATCACAAATGTTTACCTTCGCGTCAAAAGGCTAGTATCAGTTCAAACAAGTCGGGCTCCTTAAAATATATATATATATATATATAAATAAAATTCACTACAAAAATTTTCGCCATTTGCGACGGATATCTGCGACGGACGTGTTTCCGTCGCAAAGTTGCTACGGTTCTGCGACGCATTTGCGACGGAAGGACAAGTTAGAGGAATTTTGAGAAACTGGTCGCAAATTGGTTGCAAATCCGTAGTAAATCTGCGACGGAAAAAAGTCCGTCGCAGATATCCGTCGCAAAATTTGGCGCGGATAATTGGCGCGAGTAAAATTTTTTTGCGAAAACTTTTCCGTCGTAGATTGGTTGTAGAAAGCACTAAAAAAAGCAATTTGCAACGGAGATCTGCTACCGTCTATTTTCGTCGCAAATTTCACTGCAAAAATATTCGGTATTTGCGACGGATATCTGCGACGGATTTTTGTTGTCCCAAATTTGCTACGGATCTGCGACGGATTTGCGACGGAATGACAAGTTATAGGAATTTTGAGAAATTGGTCGCAAATTGGTTGCAAATCTGTAGTAACTCTGCGACGGAAACAAGCCCGTCGCAGATATCCGTCGCAAAAATTGGCACTGATGATTGGCGCGAGAGAGACCCGCGTATATATTTTTTGCGAAAATTTTTTCGTCGCAGATGGGTTGTAGAAAATAACTAGTTGAAAGCAATTTGCAACGGAAATCTGCAACAGAAAATGTTCGTCGCAAATTTGTGACGTATCTGCAACAGTTTTGTGACGGATAAAGACAGTGAAGGAAATCTGCAACAGAAAAAGCCGTCGCAAATTGGTTGCAAATCCGTAGTAATGATCTCACTAGTTTATTTATGAAAATAATGAATGAGTATTAATAATAATTAGTAGTATTATGATGGTGGATAATCTATTATAAATAATTAGTAGTATTTTGATATTGATAAAATTTTTTATGGATTTAGATAGTAAAAATTAAATTGTGATAATGGATTTGAAAATAACATGAATATTACAAATAGCAATAAATATAACTAAAACATATAATAAATGATTAAATATAAATAAAATACAATTAAAATATATAATTATTAAGTTGTTTTTGGTCAAAATATTTTTATATAATTCATTTATAATTGTAAGAACTTCTATATTTTTGTTTATAAATATTAATTAAAAAATATAATTAAATTATTATAATCAAAATTTAATTATAAAATTAAGTATTAATAAAAATTAAAAATCGATTCTTAAGGGTTAAATTATATACAATGGACATACTCTTTAAATTAAAAGAATGCTTACTGTGCAGCTTTACTATATCAATTTTGACATACTCTTTAAACCCTAACACTACTTGTCCTCAAACGTGTGCAGCTTTCTCTTCTCTTCTCTTCTCCCTTCCCTTCTCCTCAAACACGCTGGCGAAAAACTCACCTCGCCATATTTTGCCTCACACACACTCACTTAACCATCGCCTCGTCCAACCCTCTCACACAAGTACAGCAGCGCCTCGCAACACTCTTGTCTCGCTAGCCATTTGATTTGGGTTTTTAGGTTTTAGAGTTGCGAGAACAAAAGCTTGAAGCTGCAGAATGAGGTTCGAATTTTCTCTCTAATAATCCATAATTAAAACAATAAAATCATTTTAGAGTTTATTAATTTATTTTTAGCTTATGATAATCGAGTCAAAGGCTGGAGGTAGATGAATTTATTATTGGGTTCCATAAATCTTGGTATGGAAAGGAGACTCGATTATGGAAATCTTGGTATGGAAATGTTGGTCAATGAAGCTGATGGATGGTTACTTTGTTTAAACTCTTGCAGGACGCCTCAACAGTGGTACTAATTATATTACCACATAATCTTTCTTTCTTTCTAGCTAGTTAGCTTTTGGTTTCTTGATTTTGATTTTGATTCTGATATAGAACACACATACACGCTCTTTCTGGTTAAGTTGGTTTTTTTCAATCTTTCTTTTTGTTTGTTGTAATTTATACACGTCTTTGGTTTCTTGATTTTGATATAGAACACAAACTCACTCTTTCTTGAAAAGTTGGAGAGTTTTTTTCAATCTTTCTTTTCTGTTTGTTGTCTATGTTTTTGGGTTTCTTGATTTTGATTATTTTGATATAGAACACACACTCATCTTACTCTTTCTTGTTAGGTTGGTGGGTTTTTTTCAATCTTTCTTTTTGTTGCTTGTTGGGTTATGTTTTTATGTTCATAAAGCAAGAATAAATGATGGGTTCTTCTTCAAAAGTTGGGAATAATAGTTATGATTATTCTTTCAAGATTTTATTGATTGGAGATTCTGGTGTTGGCAAGAGTAGTATTCTTTTGAGTTTCATCTCCAATTCTGTTCATGATTTTTCTCCCACAATTGGTACTTCTCTCTTCTCTTTTAACTCTTAATTTCTTTGGGAAAAAGAAAATTAGGTGAAATTATTTTCCTTTTTGACTTCCTTATTTGAATGTGAAATTATTTTCCTTTTCATTTTTTTTATTAGATTTTGCTTAGTTTTGTGTTTTCTTCCTTATTGTAGTGTTTGTAAAAATTTGTAGTTGATAATTACTTTTTCATTCTTTTGAGAATATATGGCATCATATTTAAGGAACTAAAATCAGTATTGCAATTTTTTTAAATAAAAGAGAAATTTACTGATCCAAATTTAAATTGGCAATCTTCACGTCTGCGCTTGAGCCCTGTCACTATCCATTTGGGTTCTTTGTATCTTTTATGTCTATTTAATGATATATCTTTGATTCTTGCTCAAAAACCTTGACGTCGGAGTGTAGGATTCATTATTAAATAGACAAAAAGAAAACGTAGGAAAGGTTAATACCTAATAAAAAATTTACCCAGTACATGATGGCAGCTCATTTGGTAATATTTGTCTTCCACTTGTACATTTCGTCCTCATCTTTAAGAAACGTGCGTACTTTCAGCATTGTCACTGTTTCAAAAAAATTTTATTAGAAAATCACAGGTGTGCAGTGGCGGGAAAACAAGCTGTCCCACTTTGTCAATGCCCAATAGTGAATATGTACTCTGACAATTTTATAGTATATTTCATGTCGTGATTTTTTTTTTCAACTAAATGTTTCATGTCATGAATGCAAAAATGAAAGTGTCGATTTTGGAATGAAACAAAATTGATAAAGCAAAAATGAAGTTATTGTGGCAGAAGTGAAAGATGAATTGTCCAATTTGAGGACTGAAGTGAGAGAAGAATTACAAAATCTAATTGTAGAAAATAGGAAGCTACAACAGAAGGTTAATGGTCTTGAAGTGGGGATGGCCTATATGAAAATATTAGTTTTCTTTTTATCTATGTTCATAGCTTTAAATGTGGATTTTTTTTTTTGTGTTTTTAATTGTTAAAGAGTAAATAGAGTAAATGGGATAGATGGTGGCAGATGAGAAAATTGGCATTTTATGAGAAAATTGTTGTGTAATATATTTTGACTTGTTAAGCTTATAATATTTTATCTAATAATCTTAAGCTGTAAGTAGAGTTTTGATTGCTATTGATCATAATGCTTATAAAGAAGTCAATATTTTGCTTAGTATTTATGAGTATTTTGAGCTACAATAAAGAATAGATTAATTAATGGCTAAATAGATTAATCTTTGTTTCAATTATGCAGTCTGGTTGTTTAAAAAATGTATGTGAAAAATTGTACTTTCTTTTCTTTTTGCTAGTTGAGTATTAGTTTATTCTTATAGTCTTCAATGTAATCTATATAAATAGATTATTAGTACTAAAAAATTTCACATTATTTGTGTCTGTAGCTTCTTAATTTTTTGCTTTTAAATTTAGCTTAGCTATTTTAACTCAAGATAATACTTTTCACTTTCTGGCCTAATTAAACAAAATAAATCAAGAAGCATATCGTGAGCAAGCCTCTCATGAATAACTCAATCTTAGCCCTCTCATGAGTAACTCAATCTTAGCTCAGTAAGCATAGAGTGATTGCATTTGTTGAGTTAGTAAAATAGAAAGGGAAAATAACAAATTTAAATAAAAAAAGACACGGAGTAGTGGAATTAAAAGTTGGTACTTCATTTCATATATATCAAAAGTTAGAGTTGAATACAAGTTAATAAAAAAGTTAGAGACACTAGTACAATTATTAAAAAGAACTAGTTCAATTATTCGATTTTTGTGTTTATGAGGTGATCATAATCATTGGAACTGAGACCCATAAATGGGTTATGTCATAATCTGGTTAATACTTTTTTTGTTAAATGTTATTAAATTGCCTATTTATGAATATTGCTTGTGAATTGTGTGTATTGGCTACTGGATTCTTTTGACTCTAACGTTGTTTTGATTTTCATTTTTAGGAAAGCTTTCAGAAATTGAAAGCATCACAATCTACAGAAGAGGCAAATGGAGAGGAAGTTCAATCTTGTACTAAGGATGATGATGATTTATTTGTTGAAGCGGCGGGAGGAACAAAGAAGGCCAGATTATATGGGTTGGGGAATTTAGCGATTTCTCAAGTCTTTAAGGGCAGTGGAAGTACATCTCAACAAGTGAATGAGAATATGTTAACTGAGATACGTGATGAGATAAGCAATAAAGTCAATCATATAGAGAGCAAATTAGAGACCAAGATTGCAGATATGACTCGATTTTTGGTTGAGAACCAGACTTGGATTCAGAATATGTTACTAGGACGGCCAACTGAACCTCCTAGATGGCCTCCAACAGAACCAACCCCACCAGCAAAAGATCAAGTAACAGAAGAACATCCAGATGATAACTAGTGTATGCCTTCGGCTTAGTTTTTACTTTTGAAAGTGTTCATACTTTAATACTTTAAAATGTTTAAAACTTATATATTGTAATGACTTTTGAATTATGTTAGTTTAATTAACTATTGCATTTTATATCAATGAAAATTGGTGTAAATTTAGATTTATGTAATTAAATTGTAAATATTATTACTACAGGTGTGTATTTTATATATAAAATCCATATAATGACACAAAAATTGTAAATCCATTGCATTTGCGACGGAATTTGCGACGGAAGGCATATATATACTCCAGAACATTTGCGACAAAATCTGCGACTGAAATCTGCGACGGCCTTTCTGGTTGATTTGCGACAAGTTTTTGCGACAGAATCTGCGACGAAAAATCTGCGACGGAAATCTGCGACGGCCTTTGTGACGGATTTGCGACAAGTTTTGCGACAAAATCTGCGACGGAAATCTGCGACGGCCTTTGTGACGGATTTGCGACAAGTTTTGCGACAAAATCTGCGACGGAAAATCTGCGACGGAAAACTATGACCTTGAAAATGGCGGGAAGATAAATTTGCTACCAATTAGCAACGGTTTCTGCGACGGATTTGCGACGGTTACTGTTTGCCCGCGAATATTTGAGTGGCAAATTTGCAACCGCCTAGTGGTAGCAAATCGGTCGCAATTTGCGACGGCCCGTCGCAAAATTGAAAATTGCGACGCCTTTTTTATTAACGGACAGAACCCGTCGCAGATCGGTCGCAAATCCTGATTTGCGACGGATCTGCGACGGATCTGCGACGGATTCTGTCTGTCGCAGATAGCACTTTTTTTTGTAGTGATTTGAGGGTTAGAATGCTTAAGAGAAAATTCACGTTTTTCGTACTTTGTTCATGGCATTTGGATTTGCTGGAATTTTATGCTCAATTTTTTAACTCTGGATTTTTAGGTTTTAGGTATGTGAAATTTTTATTTTGAAACTTCTTGATTCAGCTATTATGATTGTGAATTATTTTGGTTGAGAAAGTGAGGTTATCCAATTCGAGCATTGTCAAAACTTTGTTTTTCTTTTTGAATGTAGAGGGAATCCGTCATTTCTGCTTACTACAGTAATTTAGTTTGCTTTAGGACAAGTAAAAACTCAAGTGTAGGGGAATTTGATAAGTACACAATTAATGATATTTTATTCCTATTTCTTAATATGATTATTATCCAATTGAGTTTAATTTGTTTGTTCAAAGTGCATTTTAGGATTAATTTTAGGAATTCTCGATAATTTGAGGCTTATGGTCATTTCGGAGCAATTACGGATGAAAGTAGAAGAAAAGAGCAAAATCTATCAATGGACACGCCCATGAACACGGGCGTGTCAATAGACGTGCCCTTGTTACTACACACAGTAGCTGTGACACGCCCAGTACCACGGGCGTGTCAATGAACGTACCTTTCATCCAGAATCACAGTAGCTGTGACATGCCCAGTACCACGGGCGTGTTAATGAACATGCCTTTTATCAAGACTCACAGTAGTTGTGGCACGTCCAGTAACACGGGCATGTCAATGGGCGTGCCCTTTATTCAGAATCACAGTGGCTATGACACGCCCAGTGACATGGGCGTGTCAGTGGCCGTGTCACCTGTCGAAAAGTTAAATTCTTTGCACTGATTGGGGAACAAATGGGGGACAACAGCTATGCTTTTGTCAAAAAGAAAGAACAAGAAAAGGGAAGCTTGCGTAAATCAGGGAAAAGGGTGATGAACCAAAGGAAAGTGGTAGACAATGGATGGGTATGGTGAGTTGAAGGTATGGGCTGGAGATTTGAAGGGAAATAAAAGGAGAAGAGGGGGAGAAGAGCAGCAGTTTTTGCTGGGACATTGTTGGAAGCAGAGAACAAAGAAGAGGAGGAGGAGCCAGCTGTTGGAGCAAGGAGAAAGGTCTTGAGTTGAGTTTGAAGAAGGATACACATCTTGCTCAAGCCCTAAACCAAGAATCAAAGATTGAAGTGAAGAAATACAAATTCTTTGCCATGAATTGTTTGGTTTCTTTTACTCATTTATCTTGCTCTGTTTTTCCAGTTTTGAATATGAACTAATTCCTTCTCTATCTAGATGTTGATGAACCCTAGCCAATTTGTATGAATTGAACAATTATATTCAGTTGAATCAGTTAATTGAGTTGTTTTATTCTTATGATACTTGATGATATTTCCAATTGATAATAGCATGCTTATTGATTGGTTGTTATTTTCATATTATTGACTTGAGAAAGCTTGATGTGAATTGAATACTCATAAGGGTTGAGGATTGATTGGGGTACTAGAGATAAACCTACAAGATCCTTTGGTTTATAGTTCTTTGTTCTTAAAGCAAGATCTATTTAATTGTGTTTGATAAGAGATTCCAGCACTCTACTTAGTGATTATGGATTAATCCACTCGAGAGAGGCTTTAATCTAATTTAGAGGAATGCCAATTCAATTCTATTAAATGATTTAGCTGAATTGATTGATCATAAATATTATTGAGGCTAGGGGGATTCAATATCTGGATAGTTCTATTAATATCATTATCAATCCTTTTGTGCACAACATTTAATTTCCTTTTATTTTCAGTCATTAATTAGTTGTTTTTAGTTACAACGCATCACACAACTATTAATTTGCTAAACAACGATTAAGATTTGCACTAGTACTTGGCCTTGTCCCCAGTGGAACGATAATTCACTCACTACTATATTACTTGGGCGACCCGTGCACTTGCGGTATAGCCATAGCATAGCTCGTGACGTACCAAGCAACTTGATATTGATTGTTGTTTGTTGAGAAATAAGGTGAATGTTTTATATTCCTTCAAGGTTTTAGTTGGCTAATTTGCTCACAAAGTCTTTAAATGCCAAGTCTCATAGTGTTTTGTTGTCCAAGATGGGATTGGTTTATCACTAAGTTCCATCATAATGGGGGGAAGTTGGAGTGTGAAATTACAAATGTAATTTATTTTACATTTTAGCATTTAGTGAACTTTTGGTGTAATTTTGTTGCTAGGTCAATGATATTTTTGTCTTTATGACATTTTCATATAATCATCATATATCACTTCAATTGTATAGATTTACTAGATTAATAAAATTTCTTCCATGAGCTTTTTTTATTTTTCTTTCATTCATCTGCTAGATCTAGTAACCCTAGCCTACCAAACTTGATTTTCATAGAAAAACAAATATAACTCAATTCAAATTACTTTTCAAGTTCAACCTGCAACTTGAAAATAGGCAAACATAAATTTTTTAATAAATTTAGCTTGAGAAAATAGTTTAATAAAAATTCAGTTACTTGGGTGGTTAATACAAAGCTTAAATACCTTTATATCATAGGATACTTATAATAAAAAAATATTTTCATACATTTTTATATTCAAAATAAAATGTCTATTGATAATATTTTCAAAATATGCGTAAGTGCATTTTAACTACATATATTATAATAAACTAAAATTTCTAATAACTAATTTAATAAAAAATTTTGTTATCTTAAATTTTACGTGTCATTTGAAATATCAATATAAAAATATAAATGAATATATATTTTTTAAAAAAATATAATTCTAAAATAAATAAAATTCAGGTTATTATAATCTTCTTCCCTTAAATTTTATCTTTGAATTCTTAAACTAATGTAAGCATTTCCTCATCTAAATCAAGCTCTCTAATTTACTACCTTAAGAACCATAATTGAAACTCATAAGGCAAACTTATTTGTCAGCTCATAAACCCTACTAAATATGCTAACTTTCAAAAAATATATATATCTCATATCACTCAAATAGTTGTTTGAGATTAAAGACTCATTGATAAGAGATTTCTTGGTGGATCAAATTACCTATAATCCAAATGGGATTATATTTGAAATTGACAAAACTCGAAACTTCTAGAAAGTTGTACAACTAGATTTACTATAGGATACTTATACTCACACCTCATGTACTAAGAATATCCCCAGCACAAATTAACGTATAAACAAACTAATCATCCTCTATTTCTCAACTACTAGGCCAAAGCAAAGAACTACACATGGTCTATTAACTCACACATTCAAGCAACATATTATATCAAAGAAATTAATTATCTAACATATGTTGCATTCTAACATTGCTGGTCTCAAACAAAACTCATGTTTACCTTTTGTCTAATAAATTTGAATTCTTAAACTAAGTTAGTCATTTACTTTTTTATCATTCTCTTTTACAAATGTTCTTACTTTCTTAACACTTCTTTTTTCCCATAAGCTTCCAAAAGAGTCTTCATTGTTGAATAAGCAGCAGCAACATTATTTACTCTCTTATTGGCAACCATAATTATGAAAAAGTCATTAACACTGTGTTTGGGAGCATTTCCACTGGGACTTTTTCATGTGTCAAAGAATTTCCACCTTATTTTCACGGTTCATCAAGGTTTTCTCATGGTGTGAGAATGGCAATATTTGTTAATTTTAATGAATCGCCAATTTGGAGTGTTGATATGGTTTAATTTTTATTCTAAAAATAACCTCAATTAAACGCCAAAATCCCCCAAATCCAATGACAATACATAATCCTAATCTAATATCTTCTCCATCCAAAGTTCATCTCCCTTTGTTTAAATATACTATTGTTTCGTGGATTTTTTATTTAATTGAATTTTATTAATATTTCTTATTTTCTTAGAGTGACATAGTCACTTAAATTTGTTATAAAATTTAATTAGTTTTATTATTTTATTAATAAAATATGTATTTGTTAAAAATTTATTAGTTTTTTAAATGCAGTTAATTAGTCTTATAATTTGCAACCTAAAATATTTATTTTAATATGAATATATATATATATGAAATATTCGATTTTAAAGGGTATACTGGTCTTTTTGTCTGTTTAAACCAAGCCATATCAAAAAATAAAATAAAAATAACATAAAATATTATATTATCTTTCCAAACATGGTATATTGTTAATATTATACCGTACCATAATTTGTTACACTAGACATATACTATATCATATTTTACTAAATAATAGTGGAAATGCTCCCAAATAGAGTGTAAGTTTTACAAAAGCATACAACATCTACGTATATAAATAACAACAATAACAATCATAATAATGCAAAATCAACCATTAAAGTGAAATTTGAGGATTTTAGATTCATTGATGTGCAATTCAATCAAACTATGGTCATAATACACATGGGAAGGACACAAATGAGGTATTGTGGTCGAGATTGCAATGCTGCCACAGCTAGTGGACTTGGACTTGAGGAGGATACCATTTTGCTCTCCTTGATGTTAGGAGTCGAAAGTTGATCGTCACTCACTGCCACTCATCACCATCTCATTGGAATATGGAGCTTATATGGTTGATTTTTTTATCCACATTTCCAATGAGTTTCGAGTGGCAAAATAAGTAAAAAAATGAAGCTTGAAGGGCCATGGTTGTAATGGCACTAGAATTTTAATGAAAGGAGGCTAAAGTTAACTAGAAATGGCATCAAAAGATCGCAATGCTTGAACGCTTCTTGCATATGCTATGTCCTTTTCTATTAGCTTGCAACTCCACCAATTTGTCTAAGGTAATTATAGGAATGCGGTCATAATAATGGTGGCGATAAAGCTCTAAGGGTGGCCAAAAGTGGGTGGTTTGACCCTTTAAATAAAAGATACATTTAAAATAGGAATCTCCAAGGAAGTATTAAATTAATATATCATAATAGAAATAATAGCTCCATAAGGCAAGGAAAATACATATAATAGACCAAATTTAAGGAATATATATTTGTACCAAGAGCAAATAAGATCAAAACAATTATATAATCCTCCCTCAACAAATAGCACCAATAATCATTAAAGTTCATCTGATATTAGATATATTAATTAGTTTCACAAATGTGTGTATGATAAGTGGCACCAAGTTGCTTTCAAATGACAAAAATCATATATTAAATACTTCTTAGGATTTCATTGGTCCAATTGAACATTTCAATATTTCTCAATTTTATATCCAAATAATCTTTTCAAATCATCAATAGGATTTCCATGATTTCAATTACAACATGTCTCAATAATCCATCCTCAACTGTAACAACAATTATCAAAGGATTATATATATAAACAAGTATAAAATTTACAAGGAATCAATATATGTATACTTGAATATTTATATTTAACAAGAATATGTATAAAATAATATAATTATAATTGTGCATTCAGTAATCAATGGGTGGATACCAAATTGAATATGTTTTTTTTGTGACACCTCTCTCGAGCACCTTGTCAAATTCGCTGTGAAATTGGAATACTCATTTAGAGTTGGTTCATGCAAAACTGCCACTTTCAGTCTCCTCTCACTGGTAAGCATAGGTTTAAGAGAATTGCCAATCCAAATTTGATTTCAAAGGGAAAATTTAAAGAAAAAAAACCCTTTATGACTCCATTTTAAGAAAAAGGCACTAGTCGGATCTAAATGATGGGTTCACAACTAGGTTTTTCACTTTAAGAAAATAAATCTAGCCTTAGTACAAATCGATATTTACAAATTAGATTTCATGGTGACAATTAAAGAATATATATATAAGTAGTTATATTATATATGAACAATTATATTATGCATGAGCATGACATCTATTCATCCACATCCATGAAAAAATAAGATAAAAACAACACTCAAAGGAAATAATTTAATATTACATTTTCAAACAAATATAAAGAGGATCCCAACTCTAACCCTTATAAGTACTAAGATGGGCATACATTCCTCAAAGGGAAGCATTAAAGAATAAATACAAAATTATAATGAACAACATGATACATGGATGGACCTAGGCTTACTAGGGTTGTGATCTTGATCGTTCAGATTGAAATTTCAAATAAGCCTACATATCTTTTTATTATAGAAATCGGAGCCTCATGCAGTTCGGTTTGCTCCCAAGAGTATGAAAATGGGATTTTGTAGGGGAGAAGGATGGGTTGACCTAGTGGTAAGGTCTTAGTGAACCTAAGGATAAGGACCTAAGGCCAACTTAAGTCAGGTTCAATTTTAGGTTTGAAAATATTTTGATGAAGCTAAATTAGTTTTAGGCATAGAAAATATTATAAATCTGGTCAAATTTAGGTTTAGAAAATGATTTGATTAATAACAAATGATTTGATCAATGATATACCAACTCAAATTTAGGTTTAGAAAATGATTTAATTGATGATAAACCAACTCATATTTAGGTTTAGAAAATAATTTGATTGATGATAAACCAATTCAGATTTAGGTTTAGAAAATAATTTTATTAATGATATAACAATTTAGATTTAGGTTTAGAAAATAATTTGATTGATGATAAACAAATTCAGATTTAGGTTTAGAAAATAATTTGATTGATGATAAACCAATTTAGATTTAAGTTTAGAAAATGATTTGATGATAACTTGATTGAATGGAAATAAATTAATGACAATAATTTAAGAAAGGATGGGTTTGAGATTTTGCCTTCCTTAAGTATGGCCTTCGCAGTGGTAGAGCCTCTAAAACTTTTTTGTCATATCGTAATTTCACCTTTGGAATAAATTTGGATGAAAAATCTAACTTGCAACAAGAACTTCAAAAGAGATCTTAAAATAGAATATAGAGAAAAAAAAAGTGTTTTTTTTACTGCTTTTAATGAGATGCAATGGGAGGTGATGATGAGTGATAGAAAAGGATACTATTTATAGATACACGAATCGAGAAATATATCACCACGGTACTAGAGAGCAGTTTTTAATCACCAAAAAAATGAAGACTAGTGACCTGAGTGGTCACCGGTGCCGAGATTAGTCACTGGTCAAGCATCAGTCACCGTTTAGTAGACCAACTGGCCTACAGTTACCATCATGTAAACGAGTGACCACAACGATAGATCGGTAATTGCACCAAGTCATTGATTTCAACTCGATGCTTATGAAACTTTTGAAGATAGTTTCGGGGCCATTCGACATCCAAGGCATTGATATCGTGATGGAATGAAATTTTTTATGGGGTGCAAAAAAAAGAGGTTCACAATTTGGTACTCATTTTAAATCTTCACAGTCTTACTCAGGCCTTAGCACTTCTTACTTGATGCTCTCTCTCTAGCTCAACAATTCTCACATATCACAAAGTACATTGAATGCACAAAATCAATTTTATTTCAATAAATATTTATCCATTCATTATCCATGCATTAATAGCCTAACTTATAATCGAAATCTAACTCAAATTTAAAGGGGTTTACAATTACCTCAGAACCTAGTTGAAAAATGTCCTTCCATAAAGGATTTTTGTGTTGAATTCACCATTAATCCACCTTAAAATGCAAAATTTAAGTGATTCTTTTCTTTAGTCTTATTTCTGCATCTGAAAGAGAAATCTAGGAAGAAAAATACGTTTCCTAGTGCCTGGTCTGAAGAAAATGCAGAGATTTACATTTTTAGCTTAAGAATTATTTATACAGGCATGACCTTGATATGATAGCACCAATGTCTACCCTCGATGGAAAATAGGTGTTACTAGGTCTAAACGGGGCATTATCAAAGCTATTGTGTCTCTTTTCCAAGATAAAGTCCTGCTATGAATAAATGTTACTTTATGATGGACCAGCGTTAAGAGCATTACTGCTTGAATTATCTAAATTTCTTCCACGGGCATGACCGAGAGTGAATGACGTTGATTTTACTACTATAAATTTCTTCAATTGGAACTTGTGCACGTCAAATAACAAGCATTTTATTACAATTGCACGTGGTCATGAATTTTGCTATTATCTCAAATACTCATTTTTAATAATGAGTATTATACTTTGTCATAAGCACATACACATATATAAAAAATACTGTGAATTCAATTTCATGAATTAAATAAATTAAACCAAATTCCTTTAGAATTGGTAGAATTTCCCAAGAGAATTTTATAAAACTAACAAAATAATTATTATGGACAACATTATTTTTTCCCTTTTTCTCATGCTCTCTCTCTCTCTCTCTACACTTTCTTTCTCTCTTCTCTTACTATTCTCTTTATCTTCTCTATTATTATAAATTAAATTAATTATAAATATATTTATTTTTTAGTTGTGTTATTTTCTAATTATATTTATTATATTTTTTGTGTAAATTATCATTTTAGAATCGAACCGAGTCGGTCTCCAAGGGCTATAATATTCTCTTTATAGAATTTTAATACAACTAATTAAACTATAATAATTGTTTGCTAACTTATTTATTTGATGGTATTATATTTATTATATTAATGATTTTTAATAAAAAAATAAGTTATTTATAAATTTATTTCAAATATAAAAATATGAAATTTAACGAAATTTCATATTTTAATTAGTTTTATTTTTTTTTTCAACACAAGAATTCATTTATAAATTAACTCTATTTAAAATTTAATTATAATTAAATTATACATTTATAATTTATTTATTATGAAAGGACAATAAGTATTTGAAGGATTCAAATATCTAACGGTACTTTTTATTTCTTTTTATGGAATACAAAAATGATGCTTTATATAGTTTGAAATAATCCTAAAATTTTTATGGAATGATTATCCATAATTTTGTTAGCCAATTAAATAGATTTTGGAATTCTGATTAAACAGTGATTGATTGATTTTTCAAAACTATTATTTTAAACAAAATCAACTAACTAGAGTTTAATCTTTGTCATATTGGATTAAATTATTCCTACGTGGCATGGGGATAGATACGCATTTCTAAGTGATCAATCATTAAGTATTTGATTAATATATTTACTGACAAAAAATTTGATTAATATAGTTTAATTTGATTAAATTATTCTTACCAGTATCAGCTGCTGGAGCTTTTGGAATTTGATGTCACATTCCAAAATTTCATTCATTAGACTTGTACACAACTTTGGACACTTAATCAGATTGACTTTCAAAAGATATGTTTTTTTAATTTCCTCAAACTTAATTAAGCTTAATGTAAATTTTTTAAACAAGTTTTTCTAATTCCTTCCAGCTAAACTCACCATGTTATAGCAAAAAGATTCAAGTATAGGGTTGTTTACAATTTTGCCTTTGAAGACTGGAATCCATTGATCGAGTTATTGTAAGATTGATTTAGACATATGTATTTAAATCAATGTAATATTTAATTTTTATTTGAACTCGAAAATTCTAAAAGAAAGCCAATTCTTTACATTCAATCATCTCAAATGATTAACCATTTATTTAATAGAATTTATGCTTTAAAAAACGATGTTGGATTAAACCTCAAAATTTATGTGGACTGACAAATAATTTCAGTATACCACTATAATATAAATTTTCTTCTAATAAGAAATCTAAAGTTTTTATTAAAATTTAAAATTTAAGATGATAACTATTCATAAATTAAAAAATTGAGAAAATTTTGAAATATTTTAATATAAGTACATTTAAAATAATAAGACTTTAATTTGTTATTAGAGTAAAGGAACAAGATATTGATTATATATACAATCCAAGTACACAATTCAATTAACTTTTAATCCTAAATTAATTAAGATCAGTTATATAAAATTTCTTTTTTCATTCAGTGGATTATATCATATGAGAGATATAGAACTATAATATTTTTCTAAATTATTTTTTTACATATTAATTTAAACCTACTCCTATTTTTTCTAATTATATCTATTTTATTTTATTCAGACTTTTTGATAGATGCATTATTAAATTTTTATTTTATATGATCATAATATTTTATATGTATTTTCTTATTCTATTTTCAATAGACACTATCCTTATATTTTTCTAATACAATTATTATACATATTTTATCCATTTTGATATATATACATATTCATCTTGACATTCTAATTTAGTATCAAACATCTCTGTTAAAAAAGAAAGAAAAATACAAGGATGAAAATTTCTGCTCATTTCTGTTTATTTGAAAGCAGAGCCGTCTCGGATATTTTAGGGGCCCCGAGCAGAAATTAAGATATGGGCCCCTAAAAAATAGTGTTGGAAATTATGCAGAAATTACTCTTCTCTTTTAAGTGTAATTAAGATGCTAAGAATGCAGAAATGGGCCTAAAAAAACAGAGTAATTATGCAAAAATTAAGATTTGAATCTTCAAGAGTAATGTGTAGTCTGAACAATTAAAAACACATTGCAAATATGAAGTAATGTAGGCCTGGCTCAAGGGTAATGTGTAGTCTGAACAATTCATCTTCTACCTAATTTTTTTAGAGTAATGTGTAGTAATGTAGGCCCGGCTCAAGAGGGGGCTCTGAGCAGTTGCTCAGGTTGCTCCCCTCTTGAGCCGGGCCTGTTTGGAAGACAAAAATATTTAAAGTCGAGTTGCCTTATTTCTGCCTCGCTACTAGTAGCGGAATAAGAATTTCTCGCCAGATTCTACAATGAAAAGATGAGAAACTGTCACATCTAGATAGAAGAACAAATTTTGCAACTATAATTTACTAGATTTATAGATAAAAAATGATCGATATTAACTATTATTGGAATATTTACATATTTATATAAAAAAAATTAAAGTTAAAAATATATTACATATTTATATAAAAAAATTAGAGTTAAAAATATATCATTATTCATTAAAATAAGAGTTTTTTTTTAAAATATCTATTCTCTCAGTACAATTAATCTTCTTCTTCTTTTTTCTAATATTACTGTTAAATAAAAATATTCTAATAAAAATTATTTTTTTAAATTATTTTTTTGCATATAAAATTTATTAATTTTATAAAAAATTTAATTTTGATTAAAAATAATAAAGAAACACACAAAAAAAATATAAAAAAAGTAAAATATATAAAAATATATTAATAAATATTGTTAAGTTTATTTTAAAATAAAATTTACATATTATATATGCAAAAAGTAAAATTAAAAAATATTAATTTCATTATATAAATATTGTATAGATTTTAGTAGATGTTTTGTGTATGTTTAATAAATATTATAGATATTTGGTCGATATTACATATATATTATGTATTTGTTATCTAAGTTGTTTGTATTTTACGTAAAAGTTATATAAATGTTGTGAGAATAAAAAAATAAAAAAATTAAAAATTAAAAATATTATGTAGATATGATAGAAATTGTTTGTTTTATTGTGTGTATTTTTTATATATGTTTTTATATATTATGTATATATTTATTTTGTGTACATATTGAAAATATAACATCAAAAAAATATTTTAAAATAAAAAATATAAATGAAAAAATAAAAATTAACATAATAAAAGTAAAACATGAAAAAAATAAAAATCAACGTAATAAAAATAAAACTGAAAAAAAATCATGTATTTTGTTAGAATTGAAAAAACAAATATGTTGGCCCACTGTTTCGAAAATAGAAAATTTAAAGGAGGTATGCAGTGTAATTTTCTCAATTGAATATCTAAAGTTGTTAGTTACAAAATTAAATGGGAAAAATTACATAATTTATTAAAAAAATTCATAATAAATTATATAAATTCAAAATTTTATAATAAACTCATAATAAATTATATAAATCTAGAATTTTAATAAACTAATAATAAATTCTTATGAATCTAAATATATTTTTTAAAATATCATTAATTTAATTTTTTTTTAATTTTTTAGCATTTTTGTAAAAGTCTGAATTGAATATCTAAGCAAGCCCGTTAACTTATTGATTTATTTGGGCCAATTTTGAGTTGCAATGACTTCGGCCAATTTTGAGTTTAGGAGATATTTCATTTTTGGATTGCAATAGAGAGATTTATAAAACTACCTATAAAATAAATATCTTTTAAAAAATAATGCATAAAATAAAAGTATTCATATTTAGATCAAATTTCAATTTAGATCAAATTTTAAAAGTATCTTTTAAAATATTGCATAAAATAAATATCTTTTATAAAAATTTAGATCAAATTTTTATAAATCCCTTACTTCTCACTAAAATAAAATTTGCTTTTTAAAAATATCTCCTCTCTTATTTCAAATAATATTTTACAGTAAATTGACTATTAAATAAATATATTCTAGCAAAATAATAAAATTTAAAATTTAAAATATATATTTAAATAATAAAATATATTTTATATATAACAGGATAATTTTAATTTTAATTATAAATAACAAATAACGCTCAAAAAATTAAAAAAAAGGTAAAATATAAAAGAAAATATTAATAAAAATTATGAAATTTATTTTTAAATAAATTTTAAATATTATAAACATAAAATTTTTTTTAAGAAAAATGTAAATTTTATTATATAGATATTACGTGTTTATTCTATATATATTATGTCGATGTTATAGATTTTGTGTAGATATTACTCTTATTTTAGATATTTATTATGTATTTAATATGTATATTATGTATATATTATATGGATATTGTGTCTATATGAAATTTAAAAAATTAAAATTAAAAATTATTAAATAAATTATACAAATATTATATAGATGATGCGTGTATGTTTGATATATATTATATATATGCTTCTGTTTATATTTATTTGTATTGTGTATATATTGTATATATGCTATATATATATTTATTTTTTTATATGTATAATGAGAATATAATAAAAAATTATTTATAAATAAAAAATAGAAAAACAGAAAAAGAAAAAGAAAAACAACGCGAAAAAGGTATAAAAATGAAGAAAAATATATCTATAAATAAAAAATATAAATACAAATAAAATATAAAAAATGATAAAAAAATTAGAAAATAGAAAAAAAGAAAAAGAAAAATCAATGTGATGAAGGTATAAAAAATGAAAGGAAAAAAAGAGCGAGCCGTACTATTGAAAAAAATATTAATACCGTATATTTGAAAACAAAACCTCAAAAGAGGTTATTTGGTGTAAATTCCCCATTGCAATTGAGGCACTTGCAAATGAGGTTATTTGGTAATTCCCCTCTCACACAATTATTGGAATCACAAACGCCATTTTCAGACATTTGTCCGTAGTAAAATTATTAACAAATATTCTTCTTAGTTTTAGTAACAAACATCTTATCCATTTTGACTCTTAACAAAGAAAAAAAGAAATACAAGTATGAGAATTTCTGCCCATTTCTGTTTATTTGAAAGATAAATATTTAAAGGTTTTTTTTATCAAAAATAAATATTTAAAGTTGAGTTGCCCCTTTTCCGCCTCACTAAAGTCACTACTATTAGCGGGACAAGAATTTCTCACTAAATTTCCAATGAAAAGGTGCAAAACTGTCATGCTCAGATAGAAGAACAATTTCTGATCAAAAAAAGATAGAAGAACAATTTGGGTATCTATAATTTACTATAAGAAATCAAAGATTTATCGATAAAAATATCAATCGTTAATTACGGATTGATCGATAAATACCATTGGTAATTGAATATCTAAACTTGTTAGTTATAAAATTGAATATCTAAGCAAGCAGCTAACTTATGGATTCATTTGGAACAATTCTGCATTGTAATGACTTCGTCTCTTTTGGGTTTGGCACTGGAGATTTCATTTTTGAAAAACTTACATTCTCCACCAATTTTTATAAATTTTTTTTACTAAGTATATTTTAATTATTTTATAATAAACTCATAATAAATTTCATAAATTTATAATAAACACTGTAAATTTAGTAATTTTATAAAAAAAAATTATAAATTTTTGTAAATTTGAAAATATTTTTTGAAAAAATGATAAATTTAATTTTTTTTTGGCTTTTTTTATAAAAATCCTTTATTTTTGAATTGCAATAACTATTGGCACATGGGTAGTTTGTTACTCCCAACTCACACAATTATTGGCATCGCACATGCGATTTTCAGTTGCAGTACAGACACTTGTCCTTAGTAAAATTATAGGCAAACATTCTTTACCCTTCAAATATATACAAACATCGCTCTAAGGGAAGGAAGTTGCCTGGAAAAAGAGGCCCTTTTGGCTTATTAAACGCTCCATCTATTTTCAGCTATATTAGGAAGCTTCCTCTGTTTCGCTTTCTTGGAAAATTAACTGATCATAGTTCCTTAATTGGTTTAGTTTTTGAAATGGGTTTAGTGTTAGTGGCTCTGGCTATTGTTTCACTTAGCCTTTGTGGGAAATGGGTTGGGGTTGGAGCAGATATGCACCATGTTGTTGGAGGAGATCGTGGCTGGGACTCTTCTACTGATATGGCTTCTTCTTGGTCTTCCGGTAGAACTTTTAGAGTCGGAGATAAAATTTGTAAGCCTTTTTTCTTTTTCTTTTTCTTTTTAAATTTAGTTCTGATATTATCATGGATACTTACTATTATTTCATGCATGTTAACTCGTCGTGTAATTATAATTAGTGTAAATATTTATACTAAAATACATTTATTATATTATATTGCATATCCAAATATCAAGTGTTTTCTCTTTTTTTTTTAATTTTTATAATTATGATTAACATTTTAATATATATAATATGACGTTTGTTAATTGTAAAAATATTTAAGAAGATATACAAATGCTACTATTTCCAAATATTATTTTGAGATATACTTAAGCAAAATAATTTTGACACAAGCTCAATAAACTATTATTACTACAATAATTCAATGCCTCATAAGACAGTAAATTAAGAATTTATATTTTGATTGTTATTTTTTCTAAAGAAATTTTAATATATAAAAACAATGTGAGTTTTATTATTGTTTAGATTATTCATAAATTTTTAAATATTTACCCATCTTCTGTTAATACTTGCCCATCTCCTTCTCTTTAATTACATTACGATACTCTACTATTAATACAAATAAGAATTAAGAATTATCATGAGATTTTATTAATTAATCAATATTAATCATAATTTTTATAAAAATTTAAAATTAATTTTTTATAAAATATGAGAATTGAATAGGATCATTCCTCAGAAAATTTACGCATACAAAACAAATACATATAAAGGAATATCCTTTTATAAAAGGAATATCTTTTTATAATAAAGGAGATTATTATATGAATTGATTATGCATACACCTATATACACCCTGAATCAATCAAAATTAAATAAAATACATATGAAATACGGTAATATTTCCCTTATAATAATAGTAAGAGGACTTGAATTTTTCATTTTCGCGAGTCACATCTTTGTCATGGGGTATAACATACTGTTGTCTGTTGGGGGCGGGCAGCGTTCACACACTCCGCGGTGCAGGGAAGGATAGCTGAACTCGAGACGAAAGAAGAATACGAGTCATGCGATGTGACAAATCCTATAAGAATGTATTTGGACGGTTTAGATAGCGTCTTGCTAGATGAGGAAGGGATCCGGTATTTCGTGAGCAGCAACTCAATTCGCTGCAAAAAAGGAATGAAGATACACGTGGAGGTGATTCCACCACAGCCATCAGATCATGATGATGATTCCCAAAAAGAAAGCACATCTGATGATTCTCCTGCGGCATTTGCTGATGGGCCAAATCCTTCTGGTTCAGTCCAACTTGATGGAAGTTTTTTTTCAATGGTTGCTGGACTATGGGTAGCAGCCTATGTAATCTTTATTATGGTTAATTAGGTTGGTGTTAATTACATGAAGGGTATGTTTGTTTAATTTAGAAGGTGTTGATTAATGAGGCTTTTTGTGTATTTGATTTTCTTATTGCAAAAAGTTTGATTTGATTTTCTTTGGTTGTATTAATCTGTTTGTGGGATTTATTATCACTTGTCAAAATTGAAGTCAATTTGATTTCAAATTTAATTTAAGGTTAATTAAATGCAGCTTTGATAAATTTGAAAGGAAGCCCAATTAGATTAGCTTAACTGAGGCTCAATTATAAATCTATAAATTTTTTGCGTTCTTAAATGTAATTTTATGTATATATTTATTCCTCCCCTGTCCCACAAATATAAACACTAATTATTTTTATATAAATTAAAAATATATAATTAATATAACTAATATAATATACACTTAATTTTTTTCCTAAACTATATTTCATAGTTTTCAATTTGAAGAAAAAAAAATATAAATATGACCTTGAATTATTTGTAATATTATATATTGGATTTCAATTTTTTTTAATCTAAATATAATATATTTTTTTTATCGAAATCAATTCACTCTAAATCATGGCGTAAGGAAATAATAGATGACATTTAAAATTAACAAGATAGGTTAGCGGGATCCTCTTATTCAGCTTGATTGGAGCTTATTTCATTCAATTTATCTTTTTCTACCATTTAGACTGTTTCTTTAATTTTCATTCCTTTTTCTTTCTGCACCTTTTCCTTTCCCTGCTCTCTACGCGGCCCTAAAGTCTTTTACTTTAACTGTTAGTTCATAGCTACTTCATCTGTCCATTTTAAAATACATGTCTATGTTTTTCTCTTCTTCTTCTTCTTCTTCTTCTTCTTATTATTATTATTATTATTAGGGAATTCACCAAAAAAATACCTCCATGTTCGTAATATATAGCCATGCTTAATTAATATGTATTTAATATAAACGAAATATACTACAGTGTTTATGTAGACATAGTCCACTACAAGATTTTCGCGGAATAGCAATGGAAAAATATATCATTAACAAGGTTTGTAACAGCTTAATCAAGGAAAAAACTCCATCGCAGAATTATTTATCGCAAAATTTTGGGACGTTAAAAAGTGACCTTCGTAATACTTAATGACGGATTTGTGACTATTAATTACCATATGTGGTAGATTTTTAATCTGTTATAAACAAAATTGACCAGGACCAACAATAATTTGTCATTAATAACGACGGATTTGTAATGAAAGAAGTTGTCGCGACTTTGTAACAACAATTTCGATAATAATTTTTTACAGATTAATCATGAATTAGAACGAAAATGTCGTCACAAATGGCGATGACTTTGTGACCACTGATATCTGTTGTTATTTGTGATGGATTTGGTATGAAATTGCAGTTACAAATTGTAACATATTAATGACGACATGTTTAGCAATAAATTGTTATCATCGTTTGGTGACAAATCTGTCATTAAGAGGAATAACTTAGGAACGAAATTTTATTCCTAAGTGGTGACGAACTTCCAACAAAATACTTGTCATTGCTGCTTGCAACTGAAGTTATTACAAATATTCCGTTACAATTTGTTGTTTATTCATTAATAATTCTCGGTAATACTTTGTAACAGATTTCCTTTCTGTGATAAATAATGATGGATTTTTATTACAAATCCATTATTAAGTGCAAAAGAAAATTAAAAATTAAATTTATAATAATTATTATGTTCTTAATTCATTATTTATTTCAATTCATGCATTTATTAAATAAATGTAGAGTAACTTCAATATTTTGGAATGTAATATAATATTAAAATTATATTTAATAATGTTAGTGTCAGCCAAATCCTTGGCTATTAATATTATGTTAATTTTAGACAATCAAAATGTATATTGCTAATTTTGTTACTAAGTGATTTTGTGCAGGAAATAAGTTAAGAATCTGTAAAAGTTAATCTTTTGGAGAAGTCATGCACCTTTCATCAAGACTAAGGTCAGTTCGACCAGAAAAAGAGTCATCACTTTGATTCAAAACTTCCAATAAAGATCACGGTCTCTTTCATAGTTTCATAGTCTAATATCTAGTGTGACATGATCTTCCAATCAAGATATTCTCAATTCGTCCATAATAAGATTAAAAACTAATTCAATTTTATACTGTGAAGATTATGGGGAGCTATCACTCTCCAATGATTAGCGTAATTAGATATTCTGCCTGGACCAATAAGGAGCATGACCAGACTGATGACCAGACGATCCTGCCAAACATCTAGTAGAGATCACGATGAGGATTGTGGTTTGCATTTGGTCGTGACACGATCTTCCGATCAAACTAAGGTTATATTCGATCGTGGTATTCATATCAATCAGAGAAGTTTAAGGCGTGGATCAAGTTACAAATGAGGATGTGACAAGTGTCAATGTTCTGGAAGACAAGTTTGGGTTTCAAATTTATCGATCAGACTTAACAAGTTTTTCGACCGGACTACACCTACTGGTAGGTGAATTTCAATTGTTGTGAGTTGACCCAACAAATGGATGACACGTAATAACTGTTGGAGACCCGTTAGACACAAATTCATTCTTATGTATAGAACAACCTCAGTTCACCCGTGAAGTTCTTTTTCCAATTGGAATTAATGGCTGTCGACTAAAAAAGTCCGCTGACAGTGCATTTAATGTAAGAGATTTGATCGATGATTGCCAATCTTCCCTCCACATATTTGCAACGGAAAAATTGACTTGAAAGGCTATAGAAGACTATAAATACATCTTTCTACCTTCATTTATAATAACTAATTGTATTGATTATAGCCAAACTCTTATAAATTTATTTTTTGAACCATTTCTTCCTATTTTCATTGATTTATGAGTTATAAGAGCATCGAATACTTATTATGAGATTGGGTGTTAACTAATAAAATACCTTATTGTAAGTTTTGTATGATCTTGTCGTTAGAGTTAAAATAAAAATATTACACAGCAAGAAAAAACTAAAAATCAATAGATTTAACTACTGTGAAAGATGATCCACCAGCAAATTGTATAACAATATGTCTCTTAATCATTTGGCACCACTCATTTTATATTGTGGAAATTAGATTAATTTTTCACTAATAATATGTATAGTATGTAAATAATTATACCAATTAATTATATCATAAATATTTTTAGAAAATAGAGGTGGGTCATAATGGACATATCTAAATACCAAGTCTTTTTTTAGACATAATTTTTCTAGATATATAATTAATAACATAAAATATCACTACAACTATATCTAAAAATGACTATTAAATAAATAATAAAAAGAATACTAAAATTTAATGAGATTCGACTAATTTTGCATACTTTCTCGGACACCACCAAAATAATTTTACTAATATAAAAGAAGAAATACAAAAAAGAGAGAAGAAAAAATAAGGTCTAGAGAAATATGACTTATTTTTGGGATGATATAACAAAGAGAGGAGGGGTATTAATTTATAGCCAAATACCCCTCCCCCTAATCCCACATCTTTATGACGTGGGATAAAAAATAGCCAACAATAACAAATCTCCACTTTGGCTTTTTTTTTTATTTACAGTATGTAAATCTTCTCTCTAGAGAAATTATTTTAGAAGTATCTTCAAATAATCTATGAAGCGCTCATCTTCAATTTTTTAAAACACTTATTAAGTCTAGACAATGGTTGAACTTGACAGTTATCACCACTTTGTCAACATATCTACGGGATTATCAGTGTCCAAATTTTCTGAATTATTATTTCACTTTTCTTCAGAATCTCACATACAAAGTGATACCGAATATTGATATGCTTAATCTTGGTTCTTCGCTAAATGAATAGTATTTTGACTATCACAGTGCACTTAGATGTGCTTTTGTCTAATTTCTAGTTCACCAAGCAACCCTTGAAGTCAAATTGCTTCTTTAACAGCCTCTGATACTGCAATGTACTCTGTTTTAGTAGTAGACAAGGCAATTGTTGACTGTAATATAGACTTTTAACTAGTTGATTGATATTTATCCAAATCACCAGCATAGTCAGAATCGCAGTATCCAACTACATATTGACCATCTTTCTCATCTCGCTCAAATATCAATTCAATATCTACGGTGTTTAGAATATACTGTAGAATCCATTTTACAGCTTGTCAATGCTCCATACTATGGTCATGTATATACTTGCTCGCAACTCCAACTGCTTGTGAAATATCTGGCCTTGTACATACATAGGATCCATCGTGCTACCGACAGTATTTGCATATGTAACTTTTGACATGTACTCCCATTCCGCTTTATTTTTAGGAGATGAAGATGTGTTAAGCTTCATATGAGGTGTAAGCGGTGTACTCATAGGTTTTGACTTTTCATTCAGGCCAAAACATTGTAGAACCTTCTTCAGATACTGTTTCTGATTCAAACAAAGCTTCCCTCTCTTCCTATCTCTGTATATCTCCATGCCTAAAATTTTTTTTTGCTTCACCCAAGTCTTTCATTTCGAACTCCTAATTCAGCTGAGCCTTCAACTTCTCAATTTCTTCTAGATTCTTTAAAGTCATCAGCATATCATTAACATACAGGAGAAGATAGATGAAAGATCCATCTTGTAGCTTGCGCAAATCTACACAGTGATTGTATTTGCTTCTTGTGTAATTTTGCCTTATCATATAATTGTCAAATCGCTTGTACCACTGCCTTGGAGATTATTTCAATTCTTATAATGATTTTTCCAATTTTCATACCTACTTTTCTTCTCCAGTAACCTCGAACCCTTCTGGCTGAATCATATAGATTTTCTCTTCTAAACACCATGTTGAAATGCAGTTATTACATCAAGTTGAACGAGTTCCAAATCCAATTGTGCTACTAAAGCTAATAAAATTCTAATGGAGGAATATTTTATAATTGGAGAAAATACTTCATTATAATCAATTTTCTCCATCTGAGCATAGCCTTTGCTACTAACATTGCCTTGTAGCGAACATCGTTCTTGTCAGAAAATCATTCTTTCTTTGTATATACTCATTTGCATCCAATTGCCTTCGTTTTCTTTGGTAGATTAGCTAGCTTCCATGTTTGATTCTTTCTAAGAGATTACATTTTATCATCCATGGCCTTCCTCCACTTCTCATTTTCTGAACTTTAGACAGCTTCACTGTAAGTGTTAGGAATTCCATCATTTTGCAATTAGAGATGCATAGGTCACTATATCATCAAATCGAGCTAGTTTGCAAATCTCTTGTCATGACCTATTTATTGCAATAGATTATTTTTCTTTTGGAGGTTCTTAGGTTGGAACCTGTTGCGCTCTAATTAACACTACTAAAAGCAACACTCGCAAATATACGAGGCTATTGTAGCAACGGTGATCGCCCTAAGGTGGTCTCAAAAGGAACGTGTTATTTGTAATAATTTGATTAAAAAAAAAACTAAAATTTGAATGTATGTTACTGATGTGGTGAATGTGATTAAAATCTAAAAGTAAAACTAGTAGTATTTGTGCAATATTAATTCAAATTCTTAGAATGGTATCTAGGGTTTGTAGGTCAATTTAATCAAAGTTTAATTCTAAAATTATCTATTAATACATCCTTGTGATTTAATTTGTTTCTTTTGATTAATTTCAATTATCAATTCATTAGTTCTCACATTCATAAATTAACAACAACCAATTGCTTCGAAATTACAAATTAATTGAACCCTAGAACTTATATTTTTAATTTGATCTTAGGGTAGTTGATTGCATAGTTTCAACATTAAATTTTATCTCTCGGTCCATCATTCAATATTAAGAGATCAATAGGTAGTCAATTTATCAACATAACATATAATCCAATGCAAACAACCACTAACAAGGTATATTAATGAAAATATCAAATCAAGTCATTCAATCAAATATACTACAACTCTATGTATGGGTAATTTAGCTCATCATCATTTTAAAATAAACATTCATCCCAATATAAATTAAATCAATATTATCTATTAAAACATTAATGTCTATAACAAAACAACAATAATCTAGAAATGAATTAAATGAGAGAATAAGAAAAACCCCTTGAGATGCCAAGAGTTGAACTTCTTGTCCTTCCTCCTAGCTTAACTTTGAATATGATGAAGAACACCCAAGCTCTCTTCAAACGTTCAATTAATTATTCCACCCTTGAAAGATAAAATGAAAACTCTCTCAAGCCTCCAACTCTTCAATCAAAGCCTTCTCCAAACCCTAACACTCTTCAAGAGCTAGTTCACCCAAAACACCAAAAACATTGTGAAAAAAAATTCCTCTTTTAAAGTGAGCTCCCTCTCTATATTCATCATTCTCCAATTATTTTTTAATTATAAAACAAAAAGGAATTCCCTTTTCCAACTCACCTCACTCCCTTTTTGTCCCCTTCTTTTTCATTCTTAAATCCTTTATCCCATAAAAATATATCACTTTAAAACAAAATTTCTCTTGCCTCCCACCTTGTCCCCCACTAATCGAGCTAATAATTCTATGGAATCACATGTGACATAGCCAAGACATAAATGACTTGGTCGTGTCTATTAATTTTGCCTTGAACACGGCCAAGTCACTTGCTTGTGTCCTTCACTGTCTTACAATTTATATTTCATGTGGGGATTAATACGGGCAGAGACACGGCCAAGTCACTAGGTTGTGTCCCTTGCTGCCTTCGATTCTTTCTTCAGGTGGGAAGTGACACGGCCAGTGACTTGGCCGTGTCACTTACATGTGTTCACTTCTGTCTCTTTTCTTTATTTGCTCTCCAAATGGGACACGGCCAAGTCCCTGGCCGTGTCATGAGACATCCAATGGCTTGGCTGTGTCATATGAGTATGTTCTCTTCTGCCAGATTTTCTCAAGGACACGCCCAAGTTGATTTTGTCCTGGCTGTGTCATGTGACACGACCAGTGGCTTGACTGTGCCTCTTGGGTGTGTTGTTGGCTGCTTATTTTTCTTCTTTTCTTCATGAGTTTCTTGCCTTTGACGAGGGACATGGCCAAGCCAGTAAGTGTCTTGGCCGTGTCTCAATGTCTTTCCACCACTTACTTGAGATCCAATAAGTGAATTTAAGCTCTATTTTTGCACTCCAATCTAAATCAAACATTTCAAGCAATCTTAAACACAAATTAAAGGAAAAATTAACTAAAAGATAATAAAATTACCCTAAAAATATGTACATAAATTATCAAAATAATTACCCCACACTTAATTCTTTGGTTATCCCTAAGCAAAGTTGAAATCAAAACAAAACAAAATAAAAGAAATTTGGTCAAGTTCAAAAGTTATAAAGATGTATCAAGACTCCCTTTTTCTTAGATCCACAACCATTACCAAATAAAAAATAATATTCATGTAATTTAGTAGCTTTCCATGCAAAACCAACGTTGTCACTCTATCACCAACTCTTTAAAGTGTTTAAATAAAGTAGTGTTTACACTCATAACATTTAATAAAAGATCATCACCATAAGCTTGCTTATCAATCAAATTTTTACCAAAAATTTCAATTAATTATCAATCATAAGGTCTTTCAATTGGTTGTAATGGGGCTATGGCGAGGGCATGACATTTGGAAGTGTGAGTTTATTCACTAAATTCAAGAGTACTTCAAGAATGAAGTAAGCAACGTAATACAACCGAACAATCCCAAAACACCTTCTACTCACCTACCACTTGACATTAAAGAACTTTTTAAGAAACTCCACTTATTAAATTTGCAATGATCGTTCCAAACTTATTCTAATCGTACAAAAAAGAACAACTTCTATTATATTATTATTTTTTATTTTTTTTTTCAAAATCAATATAGGGTTTGCAACTAAAAATATAATAATTTGTAATTTTAAACCCACTAAATTTAATCCCACACTTTATTTAACACAACCATCAATCACTGCGCTCTTAAGATGCTCTTGACCTAATGAAAAGGTAATAGTAAAAGCAAAATGATTCAAGATTAAAAATGTTATGAAAAAGAACGAAAAAGAGGCATGAAATAGGCTCAAAATTGGCTAACTAGGGTTGAATATAATGTTGGTCTTTTAAGCTAAAATGGGCACACTTAATTGCCTTAATCATATTGATGCCCAATTAAAATTTTTATGTAGTCTAAAAATGTATATCAAAGTAAGTTCTAGTAATTCATTAATCAAGAATGTTCACACAAAAAGAATAATAAGTTGGCATCCAACTTAAAAGGTTCAATTTCTCACAAGTTAAAAAGCAATATAAGGAATATCTATCCAAATCAACAATAAGCATTAATTTTATCCAATTCTCAATTCATGCTTCAAAAATTAAAAGGTCATCTATCAATAAACTTATAACAATTGAACTTTATAATATTCTAAATAACATAAAACAAAGCACTATAATTTAATAAAACAACTAAATTGAAACATTAGAAACAAAAATAAAAATTTTGCACCCCACACTTTAAGATTGATATTGTCCTCAATGGAAACAAGGATAATTTGAAAAAGAAGAGTTAAGATACGACCTATTTTCCATCATTCTTTGTGTGAGAGGGCTACCTTATCCTTTTCATCCATAAAATATCAATAAGATAACACAAATTCAAGGTTTTAAAAATAACTAAAACATCCAAATACTGAAAAATAAATAAATAAACTGTGTTCTCAATAAGTTGAAGCCGATAGAGTCTATTGCGATGGAGGATGTGATGATGATGATGCCGAAGGGTGAAAGCTAAGAATCATAGCCAAGTTGTTGTTGATTTGTTCTAATTGTCTGAGTTCGTCAGCGTGATTGCAATCAACCTTGGTTTCTAAGACTTTGATCCTACATAGCATCTCATCATTTCTCTAAGCTGGGGCATCTTTATCCAAGCCAAGTGAATCGAAATCAGATTTGTCATCAACTCATTGTCGCTTTTGCCAATCTCCCTGTGTACACGGCTCCTCAGAAAGCATCATGTAAGCCTCTTCCCTTCTAGTAATCATTCGCATTTTTCAACCAAGTCAAGCGAGTCACTACCTAAAATTTTTGTCATGTTACAATTATTCAGATCAAAACTATCATCAAGTATCATGGCAAGGGTTGTAATAAATCAACCAATGCAAATTTTCCCTTTTTTTCTTGTTAGCCTCAATATTAAAAATATCAGCTAACCAATATTCAATGCTAATGGGTATAACATTAGTGGTACTATCTAAGAAAAATAGCTCTCTAAGTTCAACTATTCCCAGACTTTTTTTCTAGCAAAAAATCCACAAGACATAAAAAGGTACAAATATCGCAATACAAAATTTACCAATTTTTTTGCTTTAGCCGATCTAGCCGCATACATCCCACCTAATCCTAATGCTCCCCACGCAAATTGTTGCTTAAATTTTTTTGGCAGAGATTTTTTCCCTTCTTGATTGAAACCAGAAATATCATTCAAACTTGTAATATCAATCATGTATGGTTTCCCAAGCAATTTAAACTCTAGCCTAGTGCAAATCCTAGATTCATCTCTTTCAATCCTAAAGAGGCTAGAAATTTAATGGTGAGTTCTTAAAGTTGCAAAGATTTGAGGGAAATAAATCTCTCCCATCCTAGGTTTTGCACATGCTTAGTGAAATTTTCTCTAATTTGAAGAGCATTAAGAGATTCTTCACTTACATACCTTATGGAGAAGAAACCTCTTGCAAGGAGAGCCATTTTCTTTAAAGATGATGAAGAGGATGATGGAGGTTGACTCCTCTTGTGATGGGATACTATTTTGGTTCTTGGCATCTTGAATCTTGGTGAAAATTTAAAGATTTGAGTGATTAATTTGAGTTTTTATAAAAAAAAAATAAAAATGGAGGAATTTGGTGAAAATTTTGAAGATTTTGGGGTGGGTATGGTGGAGTTGAGAGAGAGAGGCGAGAGGGTGAGAAGGAGAATGGAGGTGAGGGTTTAAAATAGGGTAGAAGCTGGAAAAATCAAGTTTTAAATGGGTTTAAAAATTTACGTGACACGGCCAAGACATGTGGACTTGGCCATGTCGTTCATTTTAGGCTGGACACAGCCACGAACACGGCCGTGTCTCATGGCTGTGTCGGCTACTGAAAAAATTGAGCTTCAGTAGTGGAGAGAACACAACTTTGAATGACTTGGCCTTGTTCACGTGACACGGCCAAGTTGTGTGGCCATGTTCACTTCTGTTAACATGGGCTGAGTTTAGGGGTTCCTAACACGAACGGTGACATAGCCGTGTCACCTGGCCATGTCTTCTACTGCCACTTTCTCATCAATTTTTTTTAATTTAATTTAGTCGTGTCACCCATGCCTAGTTTATTTCATCTTTTCTTCATTTCTTGCCCTGAAATTCAATTGAACCAAAAAAATACCCATCAAAGCACCTATTCCATTTAATTTATTCCAAAACTAAGAAAAATTTAAAATTTAGAATCCAAAATACAAAAATAGGAAAGAAATGAAAACTGATGGGTTGCCTCCCATTGAGAACTTCTTTAATGTCGTGTAGCTGAACATTGTTGCATCACTCGTCAATGAATACCATACTTTCTCCGATTTTTACAACTTCAATTTATACAAAATAGGGCTTCACCCTTTGTTCATTCACCTTAAATGTCTCGTTGGTTTTCAAGTTTAGTAATTCAACGACTCTATAGGGAAATATTTGCACTGCTTGAAATGGTCCACTCCAACAGGACTTTAATTTTTCAGGAAACAATTGTATCCTTGAATTAAATAAGAGGACTTTCATTCTTGGTTCAAAGGTTCTTCTAAGGATCAATCTGTCATGCATAGCTTTTGTTTTCTCCTTGTAGATCCTTGCACTCTCATAAGCCTCATTCCTAAGCTCATCAAGCTCGAAAATTTACAACATCATTTGCTCTTTTGCTCCATCCAAGTCTATATTTGTGGCCTTGATTGCCCAATAAGTTTTATGCTCTCATTCCACTGGTAGGTGGCAAGCCTTGCTAAAGAACAATCTATATGGACTCATTCCCAATGGTATTTTGAAAAGCCATCTGATAAGCCCACAGTGCTTCCGGAAGTCTGATCGATCAGTCCTTTCTAATTGTGCTCACCGTCTTTTCCAAGATACCCTTAATTTGCTTGTTAAATATCTCGACCTGTCCAGATGTTTAGGGATAATAAGGGGCCACCTTGTGTCAGAAGCCCATCTTGGTCATTAACCTTTCGAACCATTTGTTGCAAAAATGGCTTCCTCCATCACTCACGATTGCCTTGGGAGTCCCAAACCTGCTTATAATATTTTTCTTCAAGAATTTCAACACAACATTAGCATCATTAGTCCTAGTGGGAATAGCCTCAACCCACTTGGACACATAATCCACTGCAAGAAGGATATATTCAAAGCCAAATGACTTGGAAAATGACCCTATAAAGTCTATTCCCCATACATCAAAAATTTCTACCACAATAAAAATATTGAGAGGCATTTCATTTCTTTTGCTAATGTTTCCAACTCTTTGACATTTATCACATCTTATATAAAAATTGTAAGCATCCTTGAAAAGAGTATGCCAATACAAATCACTTTGAAGAACCTTCTCGATGGTTTTCTTTCCTCCAAAATGCCCTCCACAACACATGTTGTGGCAAAATTGTAACACTTGTAATTGCTCTTCTTCAGGCACACATCTTCTGATAATTTCATCTCTGCAAAAATAGTACTTACAGGAATGTATGAACCTCTTCTTTGCCTGAAAATTTAAATCTTTTCTCATAACACCATAAGAAAGATAATTAGCAATATCGGCATACCATGGTGCTTTAGTTAAAACGAACAAGAATTCATCCGGAAATTTTTCAAAAGCATTTTCATACAAAATTTCTTCATCATTATCATGAGAGTTTAATCTAGAAAGATGGTCGACTACTACATTTTCACTTCCTTTCCTATCTTTAATTTAACATCAAATTCTTGCAACATTAAAACCCATCTAATGAGCCTAGGTTTAGATTGTGGTTTAGCCAATAGGTATTTCAAGGCCGTGTGGTCTAAAAATACTATGACCTTGGAACTTATCAAGTAAGATCTAAATTTGTCGAGTGCAAATACCACAGCTAACATTTCTCTTTCAGTGGTGGTGTAATTCACTTGTGTATCATTTAAAGATAAACTTGCATAATAAATTACACACATCAATTTATTCACTCTTTAGCCCAAAAAGGCTCCAATAGAATAATTTGATGCATCACATATGATTTCAAAAGGCAAGTCCTAATTAGGGGGCAACAATTATGGGGGCAAAAGTTAATTTTTCTTTCGAGATTTTAAATGCTTCTAAGCACTTTTCATAAAAAAAAAATGGAGCATCATTTCCAAGTAAATTGCACAGAGGACGTGAGATTTTAGAAAAGTATTTTATGAACCTCTTATAGAATCCATCATATCCCAAAAAATTTCTAATCCCCTTAACAGATGTGGGCGGTGGTAGATTCATGATCAAATCAACCTTAGCTTTGTCTACCTCAATCCCCTTATGAAAAATAACATGTCCCAAAATAATACCATGATCAACCATAAAGTGACTTTTTTCCAACTCAAAGTTAGATTATATTCAATACATCTTTCTAGTACAATAGTCAACTTATGCAAATAATCATCAAATGAATTGCCAAAAATAGAGAAGTTGTCCATAAATACCTTAATGCACTTTTCCAACATATCAGAAAAAATGGAAAGCATACATCTTTGAAATATTTTTGGTGCATTGTAAAGTCCGAATGACATCCTCCGAAAGGCAACTGTGCCAAAGGGACAAGTCAAAGTTGTCTTTGGTTGATCCTCTGGTGCTATTGGGACTTGGTAGTAACCTGAAAGACCATGAAGAAAATAGTAAAAAGCATGTCCAGATAATCTATCAAGCATTTGGTCAATAAATGGTAAGGGAAAG
Source organism: Garcia nutans (assembly GCA_947685225.1). Taxonomy (NCBI): domain Eukaryota; kingdom Viridiplantae; phylum Streptophyta; class Magnoliopsida; order Malpighiales; family Euphorbiaceae; genus Garcia; species Garcia nutans. The sequence goes on along the minus strand of CANTUV010000031.1, from coordinate 72,495,110 downwards.
TGATCTTTCTTGGTGACATTATTTAATTTCCTATAATCTATACACATTCACCACCCTATTTGAGTTCGTGTGGGTACCATTTCTCCCTTCTCATTCTGAACTACAGTTAACCCAGCTTTCTTTGGCACCATATGTAAAGGACCAACCCACTCGCTATCAGCTATTGGGTATATCATCCCCTCATTAAGGAGCTTAAGAACCTCATTCTTGACTACTCCACTCATATTTGGGTTAAGCCTCCTGTGATCTTCTCTAATCCATTTAGCTCCCTCTTCCAAAACTATCTTATGCATACACATAGAGGGACTAATTTTCTTGATATAGCTCAACCCCCAACCAATGGCTCTCTTAAATTTTTTCAATATTCATACAAGTTTATCTTCATCATCACTTTCAAGAGTCGCAGAAATTATTATTGGTTGTGTGTTGTTCTCCCCAAGAAAAACATACTTTAAATGATTTGGGAGTTCCTTAAGTTCAACCACTTTTGGTGGAATCTCTTCTTCCTCAATTTCAAGTCCCTTCTCATTATTCTCATCATCCAACATGGACTTGAATTCTTTAATCTCCGCATCAGAAATCTCAATCTCTTCACCCAAGGTTAGGTCCATCTATAACTTGTCTTCGTACTTTTCTGTAAGAAAACTACTTCAATAGCAGGATTATTAAAATCAATAAAATAATAGTCTTCATAACAACAGTAGTGGGAATAGGATAAGTGTTAAAAATTAAAAATTTCACAGTTTTTCCTAAGACGGTCATAGCTTATTTTTCATTTTTAATGTCAATCAAAGTATTAGTTGTAGCCAAAAATGACCTCCGTAACAAAATTATATGTTCTGAATTCCTAAGGATTTCTTTCCCCATATCCAAGACAATGAAATCAATAGGTAAATCAAATCACCTACTTGAACTAGAACATCTTCTATGATCCCCATAGAATATCTAAGAGTTTGATCTGTAAGTTGCAACATCATTCTTGTAATATCCCAAAGTATACCCTAAAATTTTTGGAATATTTATTGTTGTATTTGGATTAAGTGTTATAAATGTATATGTTTAGTTGGAAAGAGAAAAGAGGTAAGGAGAAGAGTGTATATGTTGTATATATAGAGATATATACAACATATACAAGTCAAAGAAATGGAAGGTCAAAAGATGATTTAATTATTTTTTTTAAATTAAATTAATTGAAATGGAAATTATTAAGAGGAAGTGGATGAGGATATTTATGAATATTTTATTATTTAAATTGCTTGGTTGAGAATTAAAGGAAGTTTTAGTGGTTGAGAGAAGAGTTGAGTGTTGAGTTTGCTTTTCTCTATTCTTCTTCTTCTTTTCTTTTCTCCTTAGCCGGCTAACTCCATAGCAAGAGAGAAAGTGAGATTTTGTCTTTCCAAACTCAAGATTTGAAGGTGGTTCAAGTGATCAAGTTGGAATTCTAAAGATTTTCATCACTTTTGGTAAGTTTTCCACTTGATTCTTTGGTTTTATTTTAAGTTTGTGTTTTGAGTTTGGTGTTTGATTGTTGATGGTATGTGTATATTTGATTTTGATGTAATTGAGAGTGTTTGGTCTTATTGGTGTTGATTTTGGAATTGGTTTGAAGGAAAGGTTAAGTTTGGTGTTGGAGAGCAAGTGTTATACTTTGTGTATGTGATGGTTGTGATTTGTGTTTGATGTATGTATTGAGTTGTTTTGGTGTTTTTGCAAGTTATTATGGTTTATGGGTATGTTTAGTTAAGTTTGTTTGAAGTGAAAAATGGTGGAAGTAAGAGGTTTGTTGGATGTGGTGTTGTTGTTGCCGGAATCAGGATTTTTGGCTTGACACGCCCATGAGCACGGCCAAGTCTTTGGGAGTGTCAATGGTTCTATTTTCTGGATGGGTGACACAACCAGTGACACGCTCATGTCACTGAGCGTATCACAGCTTCTGTGTTGTAGTAGCATTGACACGACCAGTGACACGCCCATGTCACTGAGCGTGTCTGTGATGTTGGTGGATTGACACGCCCATGTCATTGAGCGTGTCATAATCACTGTGTTGAGGGAGGATTGACACAGCCAGTGACACGCCTATGTCACTGAGCGTGTCAAAGCTTCTGTGTTGTGGATTTAGTGTACGGTCAGGGACACACCCGTGTTGTTGAGCGTGTCATGTGTAGAGTTTGTCCTAGTTGGTTCTTATCCATATTATCTCATGTGTACCTCTAAGTAAGCGTGTATCATCCCTTTTGGATTAGGTTTTGAAGAGTTTGAGTTGCCCTAATCCAAGTGTTGAAGGATTCTTAGAAGAGGAGTTTTGTGTTGTGTGAGTTGCTCTTGAGGTAAGTACAAACCTTACATGGTTGCATACATTTATATGACTTTGGGACTTAACACATTTTGTTGTAAATGTGTTAAGTAATCTATTACATTGTTGATATATTTGATTAATGTTATGATTTGCATAATGTGAAAGATATGATGATCATTCAAATTATATGTACAATGCAATTGGTTGTGTATACCCTAATAATGAGATGTGAAGCCATTGTTGTTGGCTATAATGAAGCAAATGAAATAATTGGGGCATGTTTGCCTAGATGATTATGATGATTATTGTTGTTAAATTGAAAGATTGGGTTGTTTAATATAAACCGTGACACTCATGTATCTGATATACGTATATTACAGATGTGGTAGAAGGTAGTGTGCGTATATGGGGTACGGGGGTGTTACATCTGTTTTGGTATCAGAGCCTAGGTTTGAGATTCTCAACCTAGGTGAATTGTAAGAAAAAGAAAATTTTGATTTTAAAATATGGTTTTTGGATAAGATACATGCTTTGGCATTGGCAGTCTCTGATCTTTGATGAGGTATATTCTGCTGTGTTTACATATATAGGTAGTGATGGCGTCTCAGTCACGTCAGTCCATAGAACGTAGTGCTGAGAGTGTAGCTCTTGAAGGGGGTAGAGATGGAGCTAGGGATGAGAGAGCTGGAGATGCACCTACTTCTATGCGAGAGAGATCAGCTACTGATAAGGTTCCGCCAGTTTGGCTAAGACATGTGGTAGAATTGTTGAGGCAAGCTCCAGTGCAGCCGCCGCCACCACCACCACAGCCGCAAGTGCCAATGAGACATTATGATAAATTGAGAAAGTATGGGGCTAAAGAATTCTTTGGCACTACAGACCCTGCAATAGCTTAGCAGAGGTTGGATAGAGTTCAGAAGGTATGCATCCAGTTGCCAGCAACTCCTGAAGAGAAATTTGATTATGCTAGATCACTTATGCAGAAACATGCTTATGATTGGTGGAAGACAGTTCCACATGCCATGGATGATCCACCGACTTTGTCTTATGGTGATTTTCTGCTGGAGTTTGAGAAGAAATATTCTCCAAGGGAGTATAAGGATGCCAAGAAGATGGAGTTTCTGAATCTAAGGCAAGATAACCGGACAGTGACAGAGTATGAGATTGAGTATATCCGGTTGAGTCACTATACCGGTGGGATTATTTCAGATGAGATTGAACGGTGTAGGAGATTTGAGGAGGGGTTGAGGCCCTCTATTATGTGTATTATTGCTGGTTCTCGGTACCAAGATTTTTCTCAGTTAGTTGCAATAGCTAGAAGTGTTGAGAGAGCACAAGGTATTGCAGCAGCTGCTACTGAGGAGGAGATTAGAGTTAGGAGACCCCAGTTTGAGGCAGGGTCTTCATCTATGAAGAGAGGTTGATGAAGTTTTGTTCCGAGGATCAGTAGGAGCCAGAGGCAGTTGGGTAGGTCGGTTCAGTATCAGAGGCTGAGACCGAGACCTATAGTTTCTGTAGCGAGTGCTCCGACTCCAGTGGTTCAGAGATCCATTCTACCTACATGTGTCCATTATGGTAGGGCACATGGAGGTACTTGCTGGAAGATGGGTGGACCCGGAGTGTGTTTTAGATGTGGGTCACCAGCTCATTTTATCAAAGATTGCCCTGAGCAACTGGAAGATAGACAGACTGATACTGCAGCTTCTCGACCTAGTGTCAACAGAGGAGGTCGAGGGGGCAGAGTTTTTAATAGAGGTGGTCGACCCGAGATTAGTCAGAGAGGAGGCTTTACATTCGGAGGCAGTAGGCCAGATGAGGCTGGGCCATCTCAGCTATTGTATGTGATGCAGAGGCGGTCGGATGCTTTAGCAGTTATTGCGGGTACATTTTCTTTATTTGGCATTTCAGTTCTTGCTTTGATTGATCCAGGATCTACTCATTCATACATAAGTGCATCTATCTTGCCTGTGTCCGAATTGCATTCTGAGTCCTTAGGATTTGATGTCTTGGTGACAAATCCTTTAGGACATAGTGTTGTGGTGAGTAAGGTGCATCGTGATAGTTCAGTTGTGGTGCAAGGTGAGGAGTTTTTGGGTGATTTGATTGAAATGCCTTTTAAGGAATATGATCTAATTCTAGGCATGGATTGGTTGTCTAAGCATGGAGCTGTGGTAGACTGTCAAAAGAAGTGTGTTACCCTGAGAACCAGTGATGGTAGAAGTGTGATGGTATCTAGTGAGCAGAGACATCTGGCATCCTTGTTTGTTTCAGCTGTTGCAGCTAGAAAGTTGATTAGAAAAGGGTGTGATGCTTATCTTACTCATATTGTGGATACTAGAGTAGTGGGTTCTCACCTTGATAGTATACCCACAATTGCTGAATTTCCAGATGTGTTTCCTGAGGAGTTTTCAGGGATACCCCGTGAGAGAGAGGTTGAGTTTGGTATCGATTTGTTGCCTGGTACCACTGCCATCTCTATTACTCCATATCGAATGGCACCTGCTGAGTTGAGAGAGTTGAAGGTGCAGTTGCAGGAGTTGTTGGATAAAGGGTTTGTTCACCCGAGTGTGTCTCCATGGGGAGCACCTATTTTGTTTGTGAAAAAGAAGGATGGTACTTTGAGGTTATGCATCAATTATAGACAGTTGAATAAATTGACTATCAAGAATAAGTATCCTCTGCCTAGAATAGATGATCTCTTTGATCAATTGAAGGGAGCAGCAGTTTTCTCCAAGATTGATTTGAGATCGGGGTACCATCAGTTAAGAGTCAGAAAGGAAGATGTTCCTAAGACAGCTTTCCGCACAAGGTATGGGCATTATGAGTTTTTGGTAATGCCTTTTGGGTTAACGAATGCACCAGCAGCTTTTATGGATTTGACAAACAGGGTATTCGGACGATATTTAGATCAGTTTGTGGTGGTCTTTATTGATGATATTTTGGTGTATTCGCATAATAAGGAGGAGCATGACAAGCATCTGCAGATTGTATTGCAGACCTTGAGAGAGAAGCAATTATATGTTAAGCTATTGAAATGTGAGTTTTGGCTTGATCAAGTGACTTTTATGGGTCATGTGGTGTCAGCAGATGGTATAAGAGTTGATCCGAGTAAAGTTGAAGCTATTTTGAATTGGAGTCCACCGAAGTCTGTGACTGAAGTTAGAAGTTTTCTGGGTTTGGCAGGCTATTATCGATGGTTTGTGAAGGGTTTTCTTTGATAGCTACTCCACTCACCAAATTACTTCGAAAGGGAGTTAGATTTGTGTGGACAGATCAGTGTCAAGCTAGTTTGGAGCAGTTGAAGGAGATGTTGACTCAAGCTCCTGTTCTTACTTTGCCTATGGAAGATAAACCATATGTGATTTACAGTGATGCTTCACATAATGGTTTAGGTTGTGTTTTGATGCAAGACAGTAGAGTCATAGTTTATGCTTCTTGGTAGTTGAAGCAGCATGACCTTAATTACCCGACGCATGATTTGGAATTGGCAGCAATAGTGTTTGCTTTGAAGATTTGGTGACACTACTTGTATGAGGAGAAGTGTTTCATTTATACAGATCATAAGAGTTTGAAATACTTGGGTGTTCAGAGAGAGTTGAATCTTTGGCAAAGACGGTGGTTGGAGTTGATCAAAGACTACGACTGTTTGATTGATTATCATCCTGGTAAGGCAAATGTTGTTGCAGATGCCTTGAGTCAGAAATCTTTAGCAGGTTTGACTGTTTATTCACTCTCGTTGCTTGTTGAGTTGAGAGAGTTGCATGCTAGTTTTGAATTATGTGATGATGGTGCGTTGTTGGCTCAGTTGCAGTTGAGGCCAGTGTTGTTGGATCAGATAAGGGAGGCTCAATTGGCAGATGAGAAAATTCAGAAAGTTATGTCAGATTGCCAAAATGGGGAGAGCCGAGATTTCCATGTGAGAGGTGATGGTAGCCTTGGGTAGAAAGATAGATTGTGTGTTCCTGATAATGCAAGATTGAGAAAGATTATTTTGGAGTAAGCACATCAATCAATTTTTGCTATGGACCCTAGGAGTACCAAGATGTATCGTGATTTGAAGTAGCATTACTGGTAGTCAGGTATGAAGAGGGACATAGCGGAGTTTGTATCTAAATGTCTCACTTGTCAGAGAGTGAAGGCCGAGCACCAAGTTCCTACAGGGTTGCTCCAACCTTTATCAGTGCCTAAATGGAAGTGGGAGCATGTAACAATGGATTTTGTGACTGGTTTGCCATTGACTCAGAAGAAGCATGATGTTATTTGGGTAATTGTTAATCGGTTGACGAAGATAGCTCATTTTCTTCCAGATCGGATTGACTATTCTCTTGAGAAGTTGGCTGAGCTGTATATCAGTGAGATAGTAAAATTGCATGGAGTCCCAATTTCTTTGGTGTCTGATCGAGATCCCTGGTTCACTTCAAGATTTTGGAAAAGTTTACATGGTGCTTTGGGTTCTCAATTGCACTTTAGCACTGCTATTCATCCGCAGACAGATGGGCAGTCAAAGAGAGTGATACAGATTATAGAGGATATGTTGAGAAGCTGTGTCATTGATTTCTCTGGAAGTTGGGACAGATTTTTGCCATTAATGGAATTTGCATATAACAATAGTCATCAATCTAGTATTAAAATGGCACCATTTGAGGCTTTGTATGGAAGAAGATGCAGAATGCCTCTGTGTTGGAATGAAGTTGGAGAAGGCAAGTTGGTTGGTCCCGATTTGATTAGAGAAACAGAAGAGAAAGTAAAAATAATTCGGGATCAATTGAAAGCAGCCTCAGATCGGCAGAAGTCGTATTCAGATTTGAAGAGGAGAGACATAGAGTTTGATGTTGGAGATAAATTTTTTCTGAAAGTGTCTCCTTGGAAGAAGATTTTGAGATTTGGCAGAAAAGGGAAGCTAAGCCCTCATTTTATTGGACCTTATGAAGTATTAGAAAGAGTTGGAATGAAGTTGGAGAAGGCAAGTTGATTGGTCCCGATTTGATTAAGGAAACGGAAGAGAAAGTGAAAATAATTCAGGATCGGTTGAAAGTAGCTTCAAATCGGCAGAAATCTTATTCAGATTTGAAGAGGAGAGACATAGAGTTCAATGTTGGAGATAAAGTTTTTCTGAAAGTGTCTCCTTAGAAAAAGATTTTGAGATTTGGCTGAAAAAAAAACTAAGTCCTCGTTTTATTGGACCTTATGAAGTATTAGAAAGAGTTGGACCAGTTGCTTATCGACTCGCTTTGCCGCCTGAGTTGAATAGAATTCATAATGTTTTCCATGTTTCTATGCTACGGAGGTACAGATTAGACCCATCTCATGTTTTGTCGATTGAATCTATTGTGGTGAGTCCGGATCTGACTTTTAAAGAAGAACCTGTGGCTATTTTGGCACATGAAGTGAAAGAGTTGAGAAATAAAAAAAGTGCCACTTGTGAAGGTTCTTTGGAAGAATCATGCGAAGGAAGAGGCAACTTGGGAGAGTGATCAAGCGATGCGAGATCAGTATCCTCAACTGTTTCAGATTTAAGATCAGGTAATTTCGAGGATGAAATTTATTTTTTTAGGGGGGGAGAATTGTAATATCCCAAAGTATACCCTAAAATTTTTGGAATATTTATTGTTGTATTTGGATTAAGTGTTATAAGTGTGTATGTTTAGGTGGAAAGAGAAAAGAGGTAAGGAGAAGAGTGTATATGTTGTATATATAGAGATATATACAACATATACAAGTCAAAGAAATGGAAGGTCAAAAGATGATTTAATTATTTTTTAAAATTAAATTAATTGAAATGAAAATTATTAAGTGGAAGTGGATGAGGATATTTATGAATATTTTATTATTTAAATTGCTTGGTTGAGAATTAAAGGAAGTTTTAGTGGTTGAAAGAAGAGTTGAGTGTTGACTTTGCTTTTCTCTATTCTTCTTCTTCTTTTCTTTTCTCCTTGGCCGGCTAACTCCATAGCAAGAGAGAAAGTGAGATTTTGTCTTTCCAAACTCAAGATTTGAAGGTGTTTCAAGTGATCAAGTTGGAATTCTAAAGATTTTCATCACTTTTGGTAAGTTTTCCACTTGATTCTTTGGTTTTCTTTTAAGTTTGTGTTTTGAGTTTGGTGTTTGATTGTTGATGGTATGTGTATATTTGATTTTGATGTAATTGAGAGTGTTTGGTCTTATTGGTGTTGATTTTGGAATTGGTTTGAAGGAAAGGTTAAGTTTGGTGTTGGAGAGCAAGTGTTGTACTTTGTGTATGTGATGGTTGTGATTTGTGTTTGATGTATGTATTGAGTTGTTTTGGTGTTTTTGCAAGTTATTATGGTTTATGGGTGTGTTTAGTTAAGTTTGTTTGAAGTGGAAAATGGTGAAAGTAAGAGGTTTGTTGGATATGGTGATGTTGTTGCCGGAATCAGGATTTTTGGCTTGACACGCCCATGAGCACGACCAAGTCTTTGGGCATGTCAATGGTTCTATTTTCTGGATGGGTGACACGACCGGTGACATGCCCATGTCACTGAGCGTATCACAGCTTCTGTGTTGTAGTAGCATTGACAATGCCAATGACACGCCCATGTCACTGAGCGTGTCATAGCTACTGTGATGTTGGTGGATTGACACGCCCATGTCATTGAACGTGTCATAATCACTGTGTTGTGGGAGGATTGACACAGCCGGTGACACGCCCATGTCACTGAGCGTGTCAAAGCTTCTGTGTTATGGATTTAGGGCACGGTCAGGGACACGCCCATGTTGTTGAGCTTGTCATGTGTAGAGTTTGCCCTAGTTTGCTCTTATCCATATTATCTCATGTGTATCTCTAAGTAAGCGTGTATCATCCCTTTTGGATTAGGTTTTGAAGAGTTTGAGTTGCCATAATCCAAGTGTTGAAGGATTCTTGGAAGTGGAGTTTTGTGTTGTGTGAGTTGCTCTTGAGGTAAGTACAAACCTTACATGGTTGCATACATTTATATGACTTTGGGACTTAACACATTTGGTTGTAAATGTGTTAAGTAATCTATTACATTGTTGATATATTTGATTAATGCTATGATTTGCATAATGTGAAAGATATGATGATCATTCAAATTATATATACAATGCAATTGGTTGTGTATACCCTAATGATGAGATATGAAGCCATTGTTGTTGGCTATAATGATGCAAATGAAATAATTGGGGCATGTTTTCCTAGATGATTATGAGGAAATGAGAATGGAATTGATAATGAAATAATGAAAGAATTGTGTGCCTAATGTGTTTTTTCAATTTTCAGAGTTTTATTGTTGGTGGCATGCCTAATAATAACAATCCCTTGAAGCTGGGTTGGGCTTGATCCTTGAAGCCAAGTTGGGTTGAAGTTTAGCATGCTTAACTCCCCTTGAAGCTTGGTTGGGCCTAGTCCTTGAAGCCTAGTTGGGATGTTACAAACCCTTGAAGCTGGGTTGGGTTTGGTCCTTGAAGCCAAGTTGGGTTGATGCTTATTATGCTTCGCTCCCCTTGAAGATTGGTTGGGCATAATCCTTGAAGCCTAGTTGGGATGATAAATGTGCTAATTGGACCAAAACATTAACTCTAAAAGTTGAATGGCATATTAGTTTCTTTTGGGCTCATGCTTGTCTTTGTTTAAATGTGAATAATGAATGGTGAAACAAATGAATAATAAAATTTAATGTAAGGTTTTGAAATATGATATCCTCATGTATTGTTTATAATATTTGAATATATGACATTGGCATTACATTAAATCATATTGTTATCATAGTTTGTACCACTAAGCTATTGGCTTAGCGCGATTGTGGTTCATCGTGCAGGTGACAGGGTAGATCCGGTTGAACCGGAGAGTTCAGCTAGACCGAGTCAAGTCTAGGCTTGTGAAGTGTTGATTGTGGACTTCAAGATCATAGACGAACTGTCAAACATGTATAAACTCTATATATTTTGTAAATATTGATTTTAATGTAAATATATATGTAAATACCGCTACATTTTTCGCTGCCTAATAAATAAATGTTTTATCTATTATATTTTATAATATAATTTGAATGTTTTAAGTTTTCTTATATTGTTGTTAAATTGAAAGATTGGGTTGTTTAATATAAACCGTGACACTCCTGTATCTGATATACGTATATTACAGATGTGGTAGAAGGTAGTGTGCGTATATGGGGTACGGGGGTGTTACAATTTTGGTTGGTTCAAGTTTCCCTAGCTCTAATTTCAAATAAATAGAATATGGCATCAAGTTTATGCTAGCTCCTAGATTACACAAGCCAATGGTTTCTTTCCCATTTCTCATGGAGATATTAGCCATAAAACTCCTAGGATCCTTTAGCTTTGGATGTAACTTGTGTTGTAAAACAACACTTGTTACTTCTGAAACTATTGCCTTTTCATTCAACTCATACCTTTTCTTTTTAGTGTTTAATTTCTTGAAAAATTTGGCATAAGCTGGCATATTTTTAATGACCTAAAGTAAGGGTAGGTTAATACTTACCTTTGAAAGCATGTTATAAATTTTAGAAAATTGTTTATCAAGTTTCTCATTTTTTTAACCTGCTTGGAAAAGTAATTAGCGATCTTTAAGGATTTGGAGATTTATGCAGCTTTGGCGCAACGGATGCCTCCTTACTATCCTCCTGCGGCTTACTTGGTTGAGTTTTGCCTTTTTGCATTTTCACATCATTTTCTTGAATTGTTCCTGCATCCAAAGAGTAGTCAATTTTATTTTTACCGATTTTATTATCAATTACCTTACCACTTCTTAAGACTGTGATTGCTTTGGCTTGCTTTGGTTGGCTTAAAAAATTTTCTTTTTAATGGGATTGAAGTTGATTAGCCAATTAACCTGCTTGAGTTTCCACCTTCTTAAGTGATGCCTCCAAAGAATCAAACCTCTTATTGTTCACTTCTTAGTTTTGGGTACTAATTTGAATGAAAGCATTCAAATTATCTTCAAGTGTAGATTTCTTGACTTGCTCTTGGCTTGAAGTCTGCCCTTGAAATTGGAGACCTCTTTGATACAGTTGGAAGGTTTATTAGGTGGAACATGTTATTGATTCTTCCATAAAAAAATTGGGTGATTTCTCCAATCGGGGGTTATAAGAGTTTGAATATGAGTCATTCCTACCCCTTTGTTGGAAACCTTCAAAGGCGTAAACCTGTTCTTGCCCCTCTTGAAAATGATCGAAACTTGAAGGGCATAGATTTGCATTATGGCCTAAAATACCACATGAGGCACATGTTTCTTGACTTGGCATAGGTGTGCTTCCTCTTGCATTTAGCATCTTAACTTGTCTTGTTAATTCTTCTAACTGCCTTGCCATTTTAGAATTTGTGTTCAACTCATATGCTCCTTTTCTCTTTTTCCCAATACTCTTTTGCTGCAAATTTGCTCCCAATATTTTAAATAATGCAATAGTTTTTGTTGTTGTCTTTTCATCCATTGTGCCCCCTGCGGCATTATCCACCATATTTTGACATTGTTGAGTTAGCCCATCATAAAAGAATTGATTAAGTAATTATTGTGGATAGTAGTGATGAGGGCATTGAAACAATAAGGATTTGAAGCGATCCCACTCCTCATGAAATGGTTCTCCATCCAGTTGGGTGAATGTTACTATACTCCCCCTAAGCTCCTTAGTTTTCTGGTGTGAATAAAATTTTTTCATGAATTTGTTATAAACTTCGGTCCATATGGTTAAGAAATTCTCTAGTAAAGTCATCAACCATGCCTTCGCCCTATCCTTCAAATTGTATGGGAAACATCTCATTTTAAGTTCATCTTTCATTAATGCTTACTAAGGAAATGTATGCAAGGTTGTGTAGAAATCACGAATGAAGTTGAGAGAATTTTCATTCGACAATCCATGGAAGGATGGCAGCATACTATAATGAGTATTTTTGAGTTCATAATTTCTTGCTACATTGCTCAACCAGATACATGATGTTGTTACTCCAATAATTGGTCGGGCAAACTATTTTATACGTGGTTTCTCTACTTCACCCATTTCTAACTCCGTGTTCTCCCCAAATTGCTCTCTGGTGTTTTCTCCTTCTTGCCCCAAACCATCCACTTCCTCTATTCTAGGAAGTCTATGAATATAATCTATACATGGAGCAAGTTCATTTTTGTGGGACCTTAGTCATTGTATACATCACCTAGACAAATCAAGAAGAAACACTTTAAACAATTAAAATAATTAAAATAAAGGAATCAAACTACTACTAACAATTGTCTTCCCCGGCAACGGCGCCAAAAACTTATTACGTTCTACTTAACACTACTAAAAGTGACACTCGCAAGTATACGCGGCTATTGTAGTAATGGTGATCGCCCCAAGGTCGTCTCACAAGAAAGGTGTTATTCGTAATAATTTGATTAAAATAAAATATTAAAATTTGAATGTATGTTGTTGATATGGTGAAATGTGATTAAAATCTAAATTTTAAAACTAGTAGTATTTCTGCGAGATTAATTCAAATTCTTGGAATGGTACCTAGGGTTTGTAGGTCAATTTAATCAAAGTTTAATTCTAAAATTATCTATTAATACAACCTTGTGATTTAATTTGTTTCTTTTGATTAATTTCAATTATCAATTCATTAGTTCTCACATTTATGAATTAACAACAACCAATTGCTTCGAAATTACAAATTAATTGAACCCTAGAACTTATATTTTTAATTTGTTCTTAGGGTAGTTGATTGCATAGTTTCAACATTAAATTTTACCTCTCGGTCCATCATTCAATATTAAGAGATCAATAGGTGGCTAATCTATCATCCTAATATATAATCCAATGCAAACAACTACTAACAAGGTATATTAATGAAAATATCAAATCAACTCATTCAATCAAATCTACTACAACTTTAAGTATGGGTAATTTAGCTCATCATCATTTTAAAATAAACATTCATCCCAATATAAATTAATTATCCATTAAAATATTAATGTCTATAACAAAACAACAATAATCTAAAAATGAATTAAATGAGAGAATAAGAAAAACCCCTTGAGATGTCAAGAGTTGAACTTCTTATCCTTCCTCCTAGCTTAACTTTGAATATGATGAAGAACTCCCGAGCTCTCTTCAAACATTCAATTAATTATTTCACTCTTGAAAGATAAAATGAAAACTCTCTCAAGCCTCCAACTCTTCAATCAAAGCCTTCTCCAAACCCTAACACTCTTCAAGAGCTAGTTCACCCAAAACACCAAAAACATTGTGAAAAAAAATTCCTCTTTTAAAATGAGCTCCCTCTCTATATTCATCTTTCTCCAATTATTTTTTTAATTATAAAACAAAAAGGAATTCCCTTTTCCAACTCACCTCACTCCCCTTTTGTCCCCTCCTTTTTCATTCTTAAATCCTTCATCCCATAAAAACATATCACTTTAAAATAAAATTCCTCTTGCCTCCCACCTTATCCCCCACTAATCGAGCTAATAATTCTAAGGAATCACATGTGACACAACCAAGACATAAATGACTTAGTCGTGTCTATCAATTTTGCCTTAGACACGACCAAGTCACTTGCCTGTGTCCTTCACCGCCTTGGAATTTATATTTCATATGGGGAGTAACACGGGCAAAAACACGGCCAAGTCACCAGGTCGTGTCCTTTGCTGCCTTGGATTCTTTCTTTAGGTGGGAAGTGATACGGCCAGTGACTTAGCCGTGTCATTTATATGTGTTCACTTATGTCTCTTTTCTTTCTATTTTCTTCATTTGATCTCCAGATGGGAAACGACCAAGTCCCTGGCTTAGCCGTGTCATGTGAGTGTGTTCTCTTCCGCTATACTTTCTCAAGGACATGACCAAGTTGGTTTTGTCCTGGCTGTGTCATGTGACACGGCCAGTGGCTTAGCTGTGTCTCTTGGATGTGTTGTTGGCTGCTTTTTTTTCTTCTTTTCTTCATGAGTTTCTTGCCTTTGATGAGGGACACGGCTAAGCCAGTAAGTGTCTTGGTCGTATCTCAATGTCTTTCCACCACCTATTTGAGATCCAATAAGTGAATTTAAGCTCCATTTTTGCACTTCAACCTAAATCAAACACTTCAAGCAATCTTAAACATAAATTAAAGAAAAAATTAACTAAAACCTAATAAAATTACCCTAAAAGTATATAATTACCCCACACTTAATCCTTTGCTTGTCCCTAAGCAAAGTTGAAATCAAAACAAAACAAAAAAAAATGAGAGAAATTTGGTCAAGTTCAAAAGTTATAAAGATGTATCAAGACTCCTTTTTTCTTAGATCCACAATCATTATCATTTAAAAAAATGATACTCATGTAATTTAGTGGCTTTCCATGCATAACCAATGTTATCACTCCCTTACCGACACAAATTAAAAAAAAATTAACCAAAAGCTAATAAAATTACCCTAAAATTATATACATAAATTATCAAAATAGAATCTCTTCTTCATCTAACTCCAGCTCTATCGCAGGAGTGTCTACATATGTTTTATAATTTGTTGTTGGATTAATAATTCTTCTTTCAAACTCCACCTGTTGCGGAGTACTATCTGTTTGCTGAATAATTTTATTTGTCACTTTTTTCAATATGGTAGACTCATCAAAGGTAACATCTCTGCTAAAGATTATTTTCTTTGTTTCTGGACACAAAAAAATATTTTCACACCAGTGGTGATCCCCATAAAGAGTGTTTTCTTTGCTCTTAAATCTAATTTTGATTCTTTAACATAGTAGTATGCAGTGGAACCAAACACGTAAAGAATCATAATCAGTAGCAGATTTTCTAGACCATATCTCCAAAGGTGTTTTGCCATCAATAACAGCTGATGGTAAACGATTAATAAGATTGCATGTATAAGTCATAGTCTCAGGCCAAAATTGTCTGTCCAACCCAGGATTAGACAACATACACTAAACTTTCTCCACTAACTGTGAAGTGTCTAACAATGTCTTCATCTTGGCAGAATTTCAGAAATGGATCACTTTTATACTCTCCACCATTATCTATGTGGAGACATTTGATTTTTCTACTTATCTGAGTTTTCACCATTTTTTTTCTATATGAGGAAAGCTCTCAACACTTCATCATTTGTCTTCATAGTATACACTAATACTCTTCGAGAGAAGTTATTAATAAAAGTTATAAAATAGTGCTTTTCTCCCATTAAAGCTGTCTTAGAAGGATCTTACATATCTGAGTGAACATAGTCTAAAATACCTTTAGTATCATGGATTGCAGTACCAAACTTTACTCTAGTATGTTTGCATTTGATATAATGTTCATAGAAATCTAACTTCTAGGGTTGCACCCCTTTCAATAATCCTTGATCTGACAAAAGTTTCAATTATTTATCGCCAGTATGTTCCAAGCGCATATGTCATAATCTGATTGCTTCCAACTCCTGATCATTACTGAAAGTTGTTGCTATTATCCCAATAATTGCATTACCCTAATAGTAATACAAGTTATTGTTCTTCCTTATTCCTTTCATTATTACCAGTGCACTTGAGATAATTTTTATTACTCTATCTACTGCATTTACAATGAAGCCCTTTGATTCTAGGACTCCCATAGAGATGTGATTCTTCTTTAAACTACGTACATATTGGAGATTTGTCAAAGTCCTGATTGATCCATCATGATTCCTCAATTGGATTGAACCAATCCATTTAATTATACATGGACCGTCATTTGATGTGTAAACAGTTGTATCTTCTAGTTCTCTAAAGTCAAAGAACCAATCCCGATTGGGTTACATATGATGGCTACAACCTGAATTAAGTAGCCTTATACTAGAAGAGCTTATTGATGACACAAAAACTATTGAAAGGTCTGATATATTTATATAAAAAAAGAAGAAAATAATATATTTATAAAAGAAAACTATAGTGAACAACCTAATACATGAAGTTTAATCACAACATTTCAAATTTTCCATTGAAAAAGACTCTCAATATGTCACCATCCTCATAATTTTTTTTGCCTAACATAACTAACAAGATATTGTTTTTGTAACATCAAAATCCAAAAAAAAAAATGGATCATTATAACACAACCACAAAAACAAGAAAGATTGCCAAAGAATGGAAACTTACAATCTGCACCACAACTTGGTTTTACTAATAAACATAAGTCTCATCGGCATAGCTCTAATATCAAATTATCAATTTTGACAAAAAAAAAATCACATTATCAAAGTGCAAAAAAGAAATAGAAAAACTTATAGATATAGTTATTGTATGAACAATATAAATCTAATATCATTAAAGAAAAATGGATGGATATATAAAACACAAAAATGAAAGAAAAAGAATGAAAAGAAAAGATCATTAAGATCACCCCACAGCAGTGTTATTTCATAATTAGGTCTGTTCATGTAGACAATATTCATGATCATCATAAAACATTATGTATAAATACTCTTTTAGTAGGGGACATAAATATATGTACATTTAAAATAATTAAGATTTATAGATTCAAATTTAGAAGACAATTTATATTAAAAATTAACATAATATTAAATTAAATAAAAACGTTTGGCACAATGACTAATTATACATAGTAGAGTTATTCACTATAAAATTACTCTAATAAATTGAATAAAATATTCATTCATTTCAATAATTATATCTATCAAAATAACCTTATAAGATTTATTTTTACTTCTCAGCTTAGGATAGTTTATATTCCCAAACCATTTCTCCCAGCAAAAGACATATTTATTTTTAGCTGGTCTGAATTTTGATCTTTCCTTCTTTTTTCTTTTCCTGCTTTGAGAGCAACCTCTCACTATTAATGCTTCTGATGCTCCACCTGAACTCTCGTTATTGTCCTTCTTTTGCAGTTCGTAACTATATAATGTAACATTTTCTTTAGAGAGAGTCACTTTATCCTTCTCATGAAGTAGAGTTGTTTTAAGAAACTCAAACACCGCTGGAAGGGACCCCAACAACAACAAATCCAAATCTTCATATTTGAAAGTCACGTCCAAATTTATCAAATCAGCTACCAGCTGATTAAAACTAGTGATGTGCTCATTTATAGTGGTACCAGGAACATAAGTGAAGCGAAACAATCTTTTCTTCATATGAAACTTATTCTAACTACTTTTTTCAAAAAAAAAATTCCTCCAATGCCTTCCACAATTTACTTGCGAAAACTTCCTTAGAGAAAGTATACTTTTGTTCTCTAGAAAGACATGGTCGAATTGTAACACGTCATACGATTGATGACTTTCTAAATTTTTTCATTAATGTCCTCTGGTTTCTCTTCTTCAATGGTAATGTCTAGACTTTGCTGGAACAGAGCGTCTAAAATCTTACTTTACCACATGTCAAAATGATCTGTATCATCAAAAATCTCCATTGCAAATCTAGCATTTGACACAACAGTTTTTTACCAAATTGACGAAGTGGATGTTGTATTCTTTGTAATGAATGATTTGCTTGAGCCGTCTGTCATTTTTGCTTCAAACAATTATTTAATAGCTAATAAATATAGAATATAAATAATCCAAGAAAATTTTTTCTGATGTGGAATATTAGACTAGACTGCAACCACAAAACATACTTAAAAAATTTTAGCTCTGATACCAATTGTTGTGGAAATTAGATTAATTTTCTACCAATAATATGTATAATGTGTGAATAATTGCACCAATTAATTATACTATGAATATTTCAGGAAAGAGAGGTGGGTCACAATAGACACACTTAAATACTAAGTCTTTCCTTAGATAGATTTTTTTAGACATATAATTAATAGCACAAAATACCATCACAACTATACTTAAAAATAGCTATTAAATAAATAATAAAGAGAATACTAAAATTTAACGAGTTTCGGTTAATTTTGCCTACGTCTTTGAATACCACCAAAATAATTTTACTAATATAAAAAAAATACAAAAGAGAGAAAAAGAAATAAAGCCTTCGAGAAATATGACTTATTTTTAGGATGATATAACAAAAGGGAGAAGAGGTATTTATTTATAGTCAAATACCTATCCCTCTAATCCCACATCTTTACAATGTGGGATAAAAAATGGCCAACAATAACATTTTATGCCCTACGAAACTCCTCGCGATCTTAGTCAAATGCCCGACGCTTTTCCTCAATTCGTAGAATCACAATACCTATTTGTGCTTCTACTTGGGCTTCTACCATCTCTCAAATAGCTTTAGTAATGTTGCTGAGCTGGTGGATGAATCCGAATCATAAGTCAACACTTGAGAGCCTAAACCATATATATGTCTTTCATTCTGCCCACCAACTACTTCCAAATATATAGCATTATAATCGACTTATGCTAGCTTTGATGAACCCTCCATCGGTTCAGAACTGTGGCCACCAAATTCTCTACTCAATCCTATATTAAGCAATACGTATATTTTAGAAAAAAAAATCAATAAACACTAGTATAATAAAAATAAATTTAAAATATATATTTAAATTAGTTTAAATAGACTTTACACTTATGGTCTAGGCCTGACCATCAACTAAAGTGTCGTCTTTCTTCATATACAGCCTTTTAAATAACTTCCACAAAGTTGAAGTCTACTACAACTCCTGAATCTAAAACAAATTTATTATTATCAGTTACATAAATAAATATAAAAAATATATACAAAAATTGAGAAATGACATCAATAAAAGTTAACTACCATCTTCATAGCATGCTCCACAGTAGATCTAGAATCGCATGTATGTCGTGCTACATCGGTCCCAGGCCCACCAGTCTCACCCTGCCTGTTTGCAGATGCAGTAAGGGAACAAACCACGCTTCAAATCTCAAACATGCTTGCCAATTATCCCATACTTCTTGAGAAACATAACGAAGTCTTCAATCTGTCCTTCTCTGGTTATACAAACCCTTGTTATACTGATTAGCAGCAATTTTATTTCAAACTGAGTTATATACCCTCTCTTCTCCTTCCTGCCACTAATAGTTTTTCTGAAAATAAAAAAAAATTATATAAATAATATATAAAAATTAATTCATTAGTTATATAATGTATTTAGAATTTAACTATAAATAATTTGTCATTAAAAATTGTATTTATACCATAAACTCCTGCCAATAAAATTTTTTGTATTGATATAATAGGTAATAAAAAACTAGTTGCTACAAGCAAAGGAAAAGAGAGAGATTAAAAGCTGATGAAATTTAGAGCTTATTTGTACCTAATAAAAATATATTACTTGTTACCTTATTAACAACTAGTTTTAATTTCAAAGATTATAATATCAACATGGCTCATATACAAAAATACCAAAAAAAAATCTCTTCTAATAAACCTTATTATCCAAATTTATATAACCCAAATAAGAAGTTATGGTACTATATATTGCTTTCATCTTTAAATTTAAGTTCCATTTCAATATATTCAAGTTAAATTTCATAAACCTACTAGTACCAATGGCATTAATTGTAACTCTACAATTATATTTGTAGCTCATACAGAGATATGCAATGTATTCCAATTAATACCAAAACCTCTATAAACATACTTCACTGGAACAGGCAATAATATGTGTGCACCTGTGTATATGCATAAAATTCAAATCCTAAAAACCAACTTGCCTAAGAATGGAATTAAATTCAAATGGTATTTAATAAATAGCAATGACGATATATAAGAAATCATAATCCTCAAAAAAAAGATGAACATCAAATGCGGAAACAAAAAAATTAATCATCCAAATATTACATTGTACTAGGAAGAGAACAGGGAATTCATCCATAGTTTTTAAAATTGAGTACAAAGTGCAATTCTTGGAAAGGTGTTTCACACATATCACAATGTTGGTTACTGGTTCATTCGCTCTTATTGTTTTTCAATACAAACCAAGCAAACAATAATCAATTGATTGATCATTAAGTTTGAGGATAATGGAAACAAATTAATATGAGTTGGTATATGTCTTTTTGTTTGTCTTAAACTCTAAACAATTGGAGCACAAATGACTACAATTTTAACTCAAACAAAACCATAGGTATAACTTAAACAAAATAAGATAAATCACAAATGACCAATATAGATCTCTCAATTGTTGAAAATTGATAAACTCAATTTACATATTTTATATGTGCACTATCTATGCACGTAAATGGGAATGTTTAACTTAATGTTAAACATGTGCACCAGCCATATACATAAATAACAATGTTTTATTTAGTGTGAAGAATGTGCAATGGCTAAACTTGGTCAAAATAATGGGCACCATTTATATTAAAAATAATTAGATTTAGAAATTTGTCAAAAATAGTAGGTTAATATTTGCTATATAAATGGCCATTAGGCATTTGGAGATATGTAGATTTGAGAGAAGAAAAAGATAAGAGAAAAAGAGTGAGTGGAGAGAAATAAACATGTGTTTTGTGAGATTGTCATCTTTTGTAAGAGTGGTTTAATATTTTTGAAGTAATACAAGAAGTTTGAGTTTTTTTTATTTTATTTGTCTCAAATTAAACTTTGATTCCATATATTTTTCTACAAATTGGTATCAGAGCCATGGCAAATTCAGGAAGCTCGTTGGGGCAAATACCTCTGTCACATCTTACAAAGTTAAATTATGATAATTGGAGCATACAAATGCGAGCACTACTAGGTGCACAAGATGTGTGGGAGATAGTTGAGATAGGCTTTACTGAGCCAACAGATACTGCAGGTATGATTGCAGACCAGCTAAAGGCGTTAAAAGAGACACAAGCAAAAGATAAAATTGCTATCTATTTGCTATTCCAAGCAGTGGATGAGTCGGGCTTTGAGCAGATTGCTGGTACGACAACTTCTAAAGAAGCGTGAGATACTTTGGACAAAGTGTTCAAAGGAGCTGACCGTGTCAAGCAAGTTCGCCTCCAAACCCTTCGGGGTGAGCTCAAAGGCATGAAAATGAAGGAGTCAGAAGGTGTATCAGCTTATGTCACACGCGTTCAAACCATGGTGAATCAACTCAAGCGAAATAGTGAGACATTAAATGATTCGCGAGTTGTGGAGAAGATACTGCAATCATTGACAGATAGATTTAAAAATGTTGTGTGCGCTATCGAAGAGTCAAAGGATCTCACCACATTAACAGTCGATGAGCTCGCTGGTTCTCTTGAAGCACATGAACAACGTAAGAAGAAAAAGAAGGAGGAGACTCTTGAAGAGGCTCTTCAAACAAAGGCAACAATTATAGATGAAAAAGCACTTTATTCTCAAAACTCTCAAGGAAGAGGACGCGGTAGAAGAGGTTGTAGAAATGGTCATGGTGGTAGAGGTCGTGGTTTAAATGACTATCATGGAGGAAATGGGCAAACAAGCCAACAAAATTGGAGAGGCCGAGGACGTGGTAGAGGTGGTCGGATAAATCACTTGAATATTGAGTGTTACAAATGTGGCAAGCCTGGTCACTATGCAAAGGATTGTAACTCTGATAATTGTTATAACTGTGGCAAGTTTGGGCACTATGCAAAAGAGTGCTATGCTGATAAGAAAGTTGAAGAAAACACTAATTTGGTCACAGAAGAAGGATCCAATGATGGACTTCTCATGATGGCCCATGATAATGATACAATAATGAGACAATATGGTATCTCGACACTGCTGCAAGTATTCATATGTGCGGACACAAGCATTTATTCACAGAAATGCAAATCATTGATGGGCACGTTCCATTTGGAGATGAGTCCAAAATCCAGGTGAAAGGTCGAGGCACAATGTCCTATCAACAAAAGAATGGTCTGAAAGGATTAATTCAGAATGTCTATTATGTACCCAACCTCAAAAGCAATATTTTGAGCATGGGACAACTCATGGAGAAAGGATACTCAGTGTTGATGAAAGGTCAAGATCTTCAACTAAAAGACAAAAATGGTCGTCTAGTTGCACGAGTCGAGATGGCAAGGAATCGGATGTACAAAATCAACCTTATGTATGTCAAAGAAAGATGCATGCAAATTAATGTTGATGACAAATCTTCTTTATGGCATTTGCGATTTGGTCATTTGCATTATGGTGGATTACAAAAGTTGTCAAAGAAAGAGATGGTACATAGATTACCAAAAATAGATT
This sequence comes from Garcia nutans, assembly GCA_947685225.1. Classification (NCBI taxonomy): domain Eukaryota; kingdom Viridiplantae; phylum Streptophyta; class Magnoliopsida; order Malpighiales; family Euphorbiaceae; genus Garcia; species Garcia nutans. Next base: position 72,472,787 of record CANTUV010000031.1, on the reverse strand, counting down.
ATATAGAGAAGTTCTGCGAGGAATGTGTTTTTGGAAAACATGTAAGGAACTCATTTCAGAAAAAGGCAGAATATTGAGCAAAAGCTCTTCTTGAAGTAATTCACACTGATATTTGTGGGCCAATCACTCCGGAGTCATTTAGTGGCAAAAAATACTTCATTACTTTTATCGATGATTTCTCCAGAAAGACTTGGGTCTATTTTTTGAAAGAAAAATCAGAGGCATTTGAGGTGCTCAAAAGGTTTAAGATCATGGTGGAGAAGGCAACTGGCAAGTTTATTAAAGCATTATGATCTGATAGAGATGGCAAATACAATTCAACATATTTTGTGAGCTATTGCGAGGAGTATGGAATAAGAAGGCTCCTAACTGCACCTTATACTCCACAACAAAATGGCATGGCAGAGAGAAAGAATCGAACTATTCTTGACATGGTTCGATCAATGTTGAAAACTAAGAAGATGCCAAAAGAATTCTGGGGAGAAGTCGTACAGTGTGCAATTTATGTGCAGAACAGATGTCCACATGCGAAGTTGGAAGATAAAACTCCATAAGAAGTTTGGAGTGGCCAAAAGCCAACAGTGTCACACTTTAAAATTTTTGGCAGTGTGGCATATGCACATGTGCCAGATCAATGACGTACAAAGTTAGAAGACAAGAGAAAGAAATTTGTGTTCATTGGCTACGATGAGAAAACCAAAGGCTACAAATTGCTTGATCGAATAAATCAAAAGGTAATGGTAAGTTGAGATGTTCAGGTGAATGAAGCAAGCAATTGGGATTGGAATAAATATGCAGAAATAGCAGTGGAGACAGAAGAATCATTAAGCATTCCATTATCGAGTTCTCAAATGAGGAGATCTTCTCCAGAAGCAATGAGTCCACAAGCGACTGATGATGAAGAGGAACCAATTGAGCCAAGGATGCGAAGTCTGCGTGATCTATATGATTGCACAACAGAAGTACATCTTGTATGTCTTCTGGAAGATGCTGAAAGTATAAGCTTTGAAGAAGCAGTGAAGAATGAGAAATGGTGAGCAGCTATGAATGAAGAGATCAAATCAATCGAGCAAAACAAGACATGAGAGCTCACAGATTTGCTAAAGGGAAGCAAGCCCATTGGAGTAAAATGGGTATACAAGAAGAAAATGAATGCTCAAGGAAATATTGAGTGATATAAGGCACGACTTGTTGCAAAGGGCTACATACAAAAGGCAGGAATTGACTATGATGAAGTCTTCGCACCAGTTGCAAGAATGGAGATAATTCGACTTCTCATCTCTCAAGCAGCACAATTTGAATTGCCAATATTTCAAATGGATGTCAAATCAGCCTTTCTGAATGGTGTACGAGAAGAGTAAGTCTATCTTGAACCACCCGGTTACACTATAATTGGAAAGGAGCAAAAGGTGTTGAAATTGAAAAAGGCACTTTACAGGTTAAAGCAAGGACCTCAAGCTTGGAATACTTGCATCGATATGTATTTCAAGGAGAACAGGTTCATCCAATGTCTGTATGAACATGCACTATATGTGAAGAAAGAAAAAAGACAAATTGATGTTTGTTGCTCTATATGTTGATGACCTCATCTTTATGGGGAACAATGGCGAGATGATTAAAAGTTTCAACAGGGTTGCTTCAACCGGATAGTGACTCAAATATGTTTCTTGATGACCTCAGTCAATTTTTGCTATGTACCCTGGGAATACTAAAATGTATCATGAATTGAAGCAGCATTATTGGTGGTTAGGTATGAAGAGAGACATAGCGGAATTTGTATCCAAGTGTCTCACTTGTCAGAGGGTGAAAGCTGAGCATCAAGTTCCAACAGGGTTGCTTCAACCTTTATCAGTGCCTGAATGGAAATAGGAACGTGTGATAATGGATTTTGTATCTGGTTTGCCGTTGACTCAGAAGAAGCATGATGCTATTTGGGTGATTGTTGATCGGTTGACGAAGACAGCTCATTTTCTTCCAGTTAGGATGGACTATTCTCTTGAGAAGTTGGTTGAGCTGTATATCAGTGAGATAGTGAGGTTGCATGGAATCCCAATTTCTTTAGTGTCTGATCGAGATCCTCAATTTACTTTAAGGTTTTGGAAAAGTTTACATGGTGCTTTGGGTTCTCGATTGCACTTTAGCACTGCTTTTCATTCTCAGACAGATGGGCAGTCAGAGAGAGTGATACAGATTATAGAGGATATGTTGAGAAGCTGTGTCATTGATTTCTCTGGAAGTTGGGACAGATTTTTGCCATTAATGGAATTTTCTTATAACAATAGTCATCAATCTAGTATTAAAATCGCACCATTTGAGACTTTGTATGGAAGAAGATGCAGAACGCCTCTGTGTTGGAATGAAGTTGGAGAAGGCAAGTTGGTTGGTCCCGATTTGATTAGAGAAAGTGAAAATAATTCGGGATCGATTGAAAGCAGCCTCAGATCGACAGAATTCATATTCAGATTTGAAGAGGAGAGACATAGAGTTTGATGTTGGAGATAAATTTTTTCTGAAAGTGTCTCCTTGGAAGAAGATTTTGAGATTTGGCAGAAAAGGGAAGCTAAGTCCTCGTTTTATTGGACCTTATGAAGTATTAGAAAGAGTTGGACCAGTTGCTTATCGACTCGCTTTGCCGCCTGAGTTGGATAGAATTCATAATGTTTTCCATGTTTCTATGCTGCGGAGGTACAAATCAGACCCATCTCATGTTTTACCAGTTGAATCTATTGAAGTAAGTTCGGATCTGACGTTTGAAGAAGAACCAATTGCTATTTTGGCACATGAAGTGAAAGAATTGAGAAATAAGAAAGTGCCACTTGTGAAGGTTCTTTGGAAGAATCATGCGAAAGAAGAGGCAACTTGGGAGAGTGAGAAAGCGATGAGAGATCAGTATCCCCAGCTATTTCAGACTTAAGATCAGGTAATTTCGAGGGCAAAATTTCTTTTTAGAGGGGGAGAATTGTAATATCCCAAAGTATACCCTAAAAGTTTTAGAATATTTATTACTGTATTTGGATTAAGTGTTATAAGTGTATATTTAGGTGGAAAGAGATAAAAGATAAGAAGAGAAGAGTGTATATGTTGTATATATTGAGATATATACAACATATACAAGTCAAGTTATTAAATGGTCAAAAGAAGAAATAATTAATTTTTAATTAATTGAAATGGAAATTAAGTGGAAAGTGGATGATGATATTTGTAATATTATATTAATATAATTGCTTGGTTGAGAACAAAAGAGAGATTGACTGGTTAAGTGAAGAGAAGAAGTGTTGACTTTGCTTTTCATTCTTCTTCTTCTTTCTTTGTTGGCCGACCATCACAATAGCAAGAAAGGAAAGATAGATTTTGCTCATCCAAACTCAAGATTGAAGGAAGTTTCAAGTGATTAAGTTGGAAATATAAGAAGTTTCATCATTTTTGGTAAGCTTCAAGTTGATTCCCTTGTTTTATTTTAAGTTGTATTTGAGTTTGATGGTTGATTATTGATGGTATGAGTATGTTTGATTGTGGGGTGTTTGAGAGTATTTGGTTTATTCGATTTTGATTTTTGGGGTTGTATTGAAGAGAAAGAGTTAAGTTTGGTGTTGGAAGAAAGCAAGTGTTGTGTTTGAGTTGTGTGTATGTGATGGTTGTGAATTGGTGTTTGATGTATGTTTTGAATTGTTTTGGTGTTTTTGCAAGTTATTATAGTTTATGGGTGTGTTTAGTTAAGTTTGTTTGAAGTGGAAAATGGTGGAAGTAAGTGGTTTGTTGGATGTAGTGTTGATGTTGCCGAAATCTACATTTTTTGCCTGACACTCCCATGAGCACGGCCTGGTCTTTAGGTGTGTCAATGATTCTGTTTTCTGGATGGGTGACACGAGCAGTGACACGCCCATGTCACTGAGCGTGAGCAAGTGATGAGAGATCAGTATCCCCAGCTGTTTCAGACTTAAGATCAGGTAATTTCGAGGACGAAATTTCTTTTTAGAGGGGGAGAATTGTAATATCCCAAAGTATACCATAAAAGTTTTGGAATATTTATTGTTGTATTTGGATTAAGTGTTATAAGTGTATATTTAGGTGGAAAGAGATAAAAGATAAGAAGAGAATAGTGTATATGTTGTATATATTGAGATATATACAACATATACAAGTCAAGTTATTAAATGGTCAAAAGAAGAAATAATTAATTTTTAATTAATTGAAATGGAAATTAAGTGGAAAATGGATGATGATATTTGTAATATTATATTAATATAATTGCTTGGTTGAGAACAAAAGAGAGATTGACTGGTTAAGTGAAGAGAAGAAGTGTTGACTTTGCTTTTCATTCTTCTTCTTCTTTCTTTGTTGGCCGACCATCACAATAGCAAGAAAGGAAAGATAGATTTTTCTCATCCAAACTCAAGATTGAAGGAAGTTTCAAGTGATTAAGTTGGAAATCTAAGAAGTTTCATCATTTTTGGTAAGCTTCCACTTGATTCCCTTGTTTTATTTTAAGTTGTATTTGAGTTTGATGGTTGATTATTGATGGTATGAGTATGTTTGATTGTGGGGTGTTTGAGAGTATTTAGTTTATTCGATTTTGATTTTTGGGGTTGGATTGAAGAGAAAGAGTTAAGTTTGGTGTTGGAAGAAAGCAAGCGTTGTGTTTGAGTTGTGTGTATGTGATGGTTGTGAATTGGTGTTTGATGTATGTTTTGAATTGTTTTGGTGTTTTTGCAAGTTATTATACTTTATGGGTGTGTTTAGTTAAGTTTGTTTGAAGTGAAAAATGGTGGAAGTCAGTGGTTTGTTGGATGTAGTGTTGATGTTGCCGGAATCTGCATTTTTGGCCTGACACGCCCATGAGCACGGCCAGGTCTTTAGGCGTGTCAATGATTCTGTTTTTTGAATGGGTGACACGAGCAGTGACACGCCCATGTCACTGAGCGTGTCACGGCTTCTGTGTTGTAGTTGCATTGACACGGCCAATAACACGCCTGTGTTATTGAGCGTGTCATAGCTACTATGTTGAGGGAGAATTGACACGGCCATGAGCACGCCCGTGTTGTTGGACGTGTCAATATTTCTGTGAGACAGAATGTATTACACGTTCAGTGATACGTCTGTGGTTCTAAGCATGTCAAAGCTTCTGTGTTGTGAGTTTAGGGCACGATCAGGTACACGCCCGTGTTGTTAAGCGTGTCATGTGTAGAATTTTGCCCTAGTTGATTCTTAGCCTTATTATCTCATGTGTATCTTTAAGTGAGCATGTATCATCCCTTTTGGATTAGGTCTTGAAGAGTTTGAGTTGCCCTAATCCAAGTGTTCAAGGATTCTTGGAAGAGGAAGTGTATAGATTGGTGTGAGTTGCTCTTGAGGTAAGTACAAACTTACATGGTTGCATATGATTTTGAGACTTAACACTTTTGGTTGTAAATGTGTTAAGTAATTGATTACATTTGATTAATGTTATGATTTGTATAATGTGAAAGTTATGATAATCATTCAAAATGTATGTTTAATGCAATTGGTTATGTATACTCTAATGAGATGTGAAGCCATTGTTGTTGGCTATAATGATAATGAAATAATTGGGGCATGTTTGCCTAGATGATTATGAGGAAATGAGAATGGAATTGATAATGAAATAATGAAAGAATCGTGTGCCTAATGTGTTATTCACTTTTCAGAGTTTTGTTGTTGGTGGCATGCCTAATAGTAACAATCTCTTGAAGTTGGGTTGGGCTTGATCCTTGAAGCCAAGTTGGGTTGAAGTTTAGCATGCTTAACTCCCCTTGAAGTTTGGTTGGGTCTAGTCCTTGAAGCCTAGTTGAGATGTTACAACCCTTGAAGCTAGGTTGGGTTTGGTTCTTGAAGCTAAGTTGGGTTGATGCTTAGCATGCTTTGCTCCCCTTGAAGCTTGGTTGAGCCTAATCCTTCAAGCCTAGTTGGGATAATGATAAATGTGATAATTGAACCAAAACATTAACTCTGAAAGTTGAATGGCATATTAGTTTCTTTTGGGCCCATGCTTGTCTTTGTTTAAATGTGAATCATAAATGGTAAAATAAATGAATTATAAGATTTAATGTAAGGTTTTGAAATATGATATTCTTATGTATTGTTTATTATATATGAATGTGTGACATTAGCATTACATTAAAGCATATTGTTATTGTGGGTTGTACCACTAAGCCGTTGGCTTAGCGCAATTGTGGTTCATCGCACAGGTGACAGGGTAGAACAGGAGAGTTCAACTAGACCGAGTCGAGTCTAGACTTTGAAGTGTTAATTGTGGGCTTAAAGATCAGAGACAAACTACCAAACATGTATAATTTTTATGTTTTGTAAACATTGATTTTGATGTATTTATATATGTAAATACCACTATATTTTCTGCTGCGTAATAAATAAACGTTTTATCTGTTGTACTTTATAATATAATTTGAATGTTTTAAGTTTTCTTATAATATTGTTAAATTGAAAGATTGGTTTGTTTATTATAAATCATGACACTCCTGTATTCGGTATACGTATATTACAGGTATAGTAGTATGTAGTGTGCGTATACGAGGTATAGGGGTGTTACACCAGATATTTCATATAGTGTTATAGTAAGTCAATTCATGGAAGAACCAGTTTACACACACTGGAAAACATTGAAGAGAATTCTCAGATATATTCAAGGAACACAATCACTCGGATTATTTTACTCAAAGACAAGAGAATATAAATTGGTGGGCTATTCGGATAGTGATTGGTGTGGAGACATAGATGATCGAAAGAGTACATCAGGATATGTATTTTTTATGGGAGACACGGCATTCACATGGCAATCAAAGAAGCAACCAATTGTGACATTATCAACGTGTGAAGCAGAATATGTGGCAGCATCATGGTGCGTGTGTCATGCAGTTTGGCTTAGAAATATGTTATATGAACTGAATCTCCAACAACAAGAAGCAACAGACATTCGAGTTGATAATAAGTCAGCAATTGAGTTAGCAAAGAATCATGTTCATCAAGAAAGAAGCAAGCACATTGATGTTAGGTTTCACTACATTCGAGAACAAGTGAAAAAAGGACGAGTAAGAATGAGTCACGTTGTGAGTCATGATCAAGTGGCTAATATTTTCACAAAACCACTACCGACTGTTCTATTCGAAAAATGTAAAGTGACAATTGGGATGAAAGATGGAAGAGAACTGAGTTTAAAGGGGGGATTTGTTGAAAATTGATAAACTCAATTTACATATTTTATATGTGCACTATCCATGCACGTAAATGGGAATGTTAACTTAATGTTAAACATATGCACCAGCCATATACTTAAATAACAATGGTTTATTTAGTGTGAAGAATGTGCACCGGCCAAACTTGGTCAAAATAATGAGCACCATTCATATTAAAAATAATTAGATTTAGAAATTTGTCAAAAATAGTAGGCTAATATCCGCTATATAAATGGCCATTAGGCATTTGGAGATATGTAGATTTGAGAGAAGAGAAAGATAAGAGAAAAAGAGTGAGTGGAGAGAAATAAACGTGTGTTTTGTGAGATTGTCATATTTTGTACTAGTGATTTAATATTTTTGAATTAATACAAGAAGTTTGAGTTTTTTTTATTTTATTTGTCTCAAATTAAACTTTGATTCCATATATTTTTCTACATCTATTTCTCTTAGGTAACAGAGAACAAATCGAGGCAAAGGCCTTTGATCGAGTTGACTGGGGTTTCTTGAAGGCAGTCTTACTCCGTTTTGGTTTCTCATCGAGATTTGTGGAGATTATTATGGGTAATCTTTCAGCCACTCACCTATCTGTTATTGTTAATGGTGTGAATTACGGATTTTTCAAGCCTCAGCGGGGAATCAAGCAAGGTGATCACTTATCGCCCCTTCTTTTTATATTGGCTTCTGAATGCTTCTCAAGAGGTCTTAATTCTCTTATTTTTCAAGGCAAGATTATTCCTTATAAGACTCATCATTATTGCCCTGTGGTATCTCATCTCACTTTTGCGGATGATTTATTGTTATTTGTCAATGGCGAAATTCGTACTCTTAGAAATCTCAAGAGATTTTTGAAATTATATCAGTCTGCTTCTGGACAGTTTATTAATTTTGATAAAAGCTCGTTCTTCTGCTCAAAAAGGTGCCCAACTTCCAAGATTCATAAGTATGAGGAATTTCTTAGGATTCAGCATAAACATTTGCCTTTTACCTATCTTGGAGCTCCAATCTTTCAGGGCATTAACAGAGCCCCATACTGTCAGGATATTCTGGCTAAAGTTGATCATAAACTTCAAGGTTGGTCTAAAAAACTCCTCTCTCCTGGAGGTCGTTTACTTTTGATAAAGCATGTTCTCACTTCAATTCCAATTCATCTATTGGGAGCCATATCTTTTCCGAAATCCATCATATCTGCCTTGGAAAAAAATTCGCAGATTTCTTTTAGAGCACGGACTCAGCTACTAGAAAGCATCATTGGGTTCGATATGATCAATTATGTCTACCTCTTTCTGAAAATGGTTTGGGACTAAGATCTTTTCATTCCCTCCAGCGAGCATATTCTGTGAAGCTGCTTTGGTCTTATTTGGTTAATGACTCCTCTTGGTCTCGTTACATGCATGCCAAATATCACAGAGATGGGAGCTGGTCTTATGTTCAAGCTGATTCATCCTCTTGGAAGCGAATCTGTCAGGCATTCCATGAGTATTCAGATCACTTTATGCTTGAAGTGACACCGGTTGAGTGGAAACATCATATCTCAGGTATGTTCAGCTTGGCTTCGGCCTATAATGTTGTACACCCTCATAAACAACTATCCTTCTCAAGCAGTATGCAGTGGGACTCTGCAATTCCTTTAAAGTATTCAGTCCTTGGATGGCGTATTATTAATGGAACCTTGCCTTTACCTTGCCGACTTCAGAAAATTGGAATTCACATTGCCTCAGTTTGTCCTTTTTGCATGGATGGGGCAGCCTCCTTTGATCATATATTTTATCTATGTCCATGTATTCAGAAGATTTGGTTGTACTTTGGCGCACACTTGATTCCAGACATTCATCCAAAACGCTCTCTCCAGCTCGAGCTTATGAAGTGGTGGCTGTCATTCTCAGCTAAATCTACTAAAGGGAGGCTGGCGAGATTTGTTTTGCTCTGTATTATCTACTCAATATGGGTTGTCTACTGTCGAGTTACATGGGGCAATGAAGCCTTCTATTTCCCTCAACTTTATAATTATATCTGCTCTGCCATTCTTAGTTGGGGCATTGGTAACTCTAAGGCAAAGTTTGCTAAACCTGTGCCTGAATTCGAGAGCTTTCTTCCAGTAGGATTTGGCAAAGGTTGTCTAAGACCAAGGCTGGTTCATTGGTTAAAGCCGCCTCCCAACTTTATTAAGTTGAACATAGATGCTTCATTCACTGCAAATATGTCTTCGGGAGGAGCAGTTCTCCGATCACACACCGGTCATTTTCTTTACGGTATGTCTTTTGTATTCCAAGCTCCTGATGCTCTTAATGCGGAAGCCCTTGCTCTTCAAACAGCTATTCGATGGTGCATGAATGCTGGGTTTACAAATCTCCAGGTGGAAACCGATTCTAAAGCACTAGTGGATATCCTCTCTTCCTCCCAACCTGTTCATCCTGCTTCGCTTCTTTGGAAAACAAAAGAAATCTTCACAACCTCTTCATTCTCACTTCAACACATCTACCGAGAAGGAAATCAGTCCGCCCACTATTTTGCCCTATATGCTCGATTGCACAATGCTAACTGTTTGTTTCATTCATTTATTTCTTTGCCAAGATTTTTAAGAAGCGTTTTGCTATCTGATTGTATGGGCTCATATATACGCTATCAATAATTTGATTATTTTAATAAAACAACGGGTTGTTTGGTTTAACTACCATGCATCCAGTCCCATCGCTGGTGCTGGTTTTTAAATTAAACAATTACGTTTTCTTCTGTTAAAAAAAAAGAAAATAATAAAAATCACATAAAACGATGAAGACGGCTTCAAAATGGTGATGGTAATGTATTAGAAAAATCTAAAAAGAAATATAAAGCCAAAATTGTGGGCGAACAATGAATTACAAGCCAAAATAATTATAAAGCCAAAAAACTCCAGACAAAACCAAAACCAAAAGATAGGTGAACTAACAAGTCTGCATATCCAATATCACATATTGAAGAAAGAACAAAATTCAATAAAGAAGAAAGAATCAGTCAATCACTAGGAAAAAAAGAGAGAGCTTATAGATGTAAAATAAGTAACTAAAATATATATAAATGCCTGGTTCTAGTGGGAGTGAGCTTGAATAGAGCATGATAAAGAAGAGTTCTCGAGTCCATTATTCAAGTAAATACGAAACCATACAGGTTGCATGTGAAATACCGACACAGAGCAATTCATTTCTCTTTATTATTACACACAAAAACTGAAGTTTGTGTGTATTGTGAAGTTATGAATGAACCTAAGGTGGTGGGTTGATGTAATGGTTATTTTATGTTTTTTCTACATTGATATATACAAACAGAGAGAAACAGAGAGTTTCTGTAAAAATGGTTAGTTGAAAAGCCTATTTCTTGATTTTCTTTCTTTATATATATATATATATATATAAATAAATAAAAGAGTAAAATTTTCAAGTTACATATAACAACAAATTGCAAGTTACAGCAAATATTTCAAGTACTCAAAATAGTAAATTAATATTCTCAAGATCAATCTTCATCGTCATCATCTTTTTCTCCTTCTCCTTCATCTTCTTCTTCTTCTCCTCCTTCATCACTAGAATCAGCTTCATTAACTTCGTTCATTATGTCAATTAAAAATTCTGATGTGTTAATCAATGGTTGAGAATTTCATCAAATTTAGTATTTATGTCATTTGTTTCAATTCTATCCTCTTAAAAGGCATCCGAATTAGATGATTCGGTTGGTTCAGGTTCCTCAACAATTGAATCTAGCTGAGATTTTACAAACCACCAACTAATCATTTGATGATATTCTCACTATAGAATATGATGCATAATACACTTGCACCGCTTATGATGTAAGAATGAAAGGTTTGTACCTATTAAATGTCCTTTTATTATTAACATCAACAAGCTTGTATTGTGTGTGCACTCTAGTACCTAATTTTTTAGTAGGGTCAAACCAAGAACATTTCAGTAACACAATACATTTGAGTGGCAAAGCTAGGTACTCCAGTTGCACTATTTTCATCAACCGTGCATAATAATCTGGCTCATTCACACTAAAACTTCCTCCATTAATGCATACCATTGTTCATCGTAGCTGTATTTGAACTATATCCTTCAGTGTGAAACTTATATCCGTTCACACAATAATCATTGAAAGACTTCACTTTATACAATGGCCCTTTAGCAAGGTCTTTCATAATAGGATTGTTAATATTCGATGACAGATGATGCGCCTATAATATTAAACTATAAATGATAAACTGCATTATTTAAAATACATAAATAACACAAAGGCCAATTAATATATTACTTACGAATTTCTCAAACCATGCAGTGAATTCTTTCTCTAGTTTAGCATCAACCTATTGGTCGAATATTGGCAGTATCCATCTCTTCAACTCGTCTACATATATTCTACACATAACAAATTATGAATAAAGATTTAAAATTTAGGTTATACATGAGTACAGAATATAAGAGTTACCATATTAAAAAGGTAGCTTACCTAATTTATGGCTTAACTTCATCACAGTTTAACAATACATACGTGCAAGCTGCATGATATTCTATATTATCTAATTGTTTAAATTCAGATCTTTCTATTAGTAGACCAGCTTTTTTAAATATAGAAAGCATTTTAGGCAATTATTCATTGTTATCCACACACCGATATAACATTTCTTAGCACCTTTCGATGCCTTATATTCACGTGTTGCTCAAAATAGTGTTTATAAAAGGATCAAGATTCCTCAACAAAATATACATTACATATTGAACCCTTCAACTTTGGCTTAGTTTTTCACATTGTTTTTCAACTTCCACAAGTATCTACATATTATTATGTTATTAAGTATTAGTATTCTATATATATATATATATAGACAACTGAATTAGTAATGAAAATGTAAAGATTTTTCATGTAAATACCTTTCAAATGGTTGCATCCATCGATATTCAACCGGACCTACTATATGTGCTTCACATGCCAAATGGATAAGCAGGTGCTCCATAGAGTAAAAAAAAAAACTAGGAGGAAATATTTTCTCGAGCCTACACAATATGTTGTATCTTAGGCCACCAAGAGGAGGGTGGATTGATTTCTTTTTGAAGATTAAATGGTAAATCAAAATTGCTCAAGAAATTTAAAGAAAGTTTAGAGAAGAAGAAATGACATAAAATTTATAGTGGTTCGGATAAGTATATCCTACATCCACTCCTTAACTTCACAAGTTCAGTATTCTACTATCAATTTGGATTTTTGCAAGTTCAATCTTAATTTGGTGTTTTGCACTCTCATACCGAACTTTTACAAGGATTTATGCTTACCTCACAATCCATACAAAAGTTTTTTTAGGTTTATTCTCTAACCTAGTATTTTTAAGCTCGCAACCAAACTTAAACAAAGGTGTTTTTAAGTGCTCACACCCAAACACTCAAAAAAATACAATAAAATTAGTACAAGGCAATTCAAGAATTAAATTTGCAAGAGTTTGGCTATTGAATGCTCAAAAGATTTCATTAATTGATGTTTGGTGAGGTCTTTATAGCCCTCATAACTCATTGGAGCCATTGGAGGTGAATGGAAAAAAATCTTTTACTCACCAAAATCTCTTGCATTTAATGCTGTCAGAAGGATCTTGCAACTGCTTGCCCTGTAGAGCTATCGCAAGATGTGTTTCACGGTGACTTTGATTGCAGCGCGGTTGTAGGATTTAATTTGTGTCTATTGGCTAGTCCATCAACTAGTATACATGTTGTCTAACAAGTCAACAATCCTCATTACACGCCACCTTTATAAATGTCGTGATCAATTTTCTCTTAGGCACGGTCGCGAGATCTCAATGTTGAAAATTCCTCAGAATTGGTCCTTCCACATGGTTGCCTATGATTAAATGATCAAAATCTCACTAAGATCTTTTGACCTTATGAATTCTATGGTCGTGCCAAGACATGTACTGCTACATTGGCCACGAACCTCTCTGCCAAAATGTTCACTAACTGCCTTCAAGTATCTAATAGGTGCACGAGGAGCATGTAGTACAAAAAGGTACAACCAAGGGCGGAACCAAGGGAGGCATGGGGGGTCTATTGCCCCCCCCCCCCCCCCCGGTTCCTATATACATATACATATATACATCTATATGTATATGTATATATATATAATTTATAATATTTATATAATTCCTCCCTAATTCATATGCATATGTATATCTATATTTATAAATACATAAAATTAATAATACTTATATGATTATCTCATTGGTTTCTATATACATATACATATATATGTATATACAAATGTATATGTATAATTCTATATACATAAAATTAATAAAGCTTAAGTAATATAAAATTAATTTATAATATAATATAATATATAGTAGTTATATATATTTGTGTGTGTATGTATATTTATTTTTTTTCTTTAAGATTAATTTTTAGTTTTTAATTTATTGTTTTGATAATGTTATTATTATAATTATTTTTAATTATTTTTTAATTTAAAGTTTAATTTTTTAGTTTTAGTGTATAGTTTTAATGATTAGATTAATTATTTTAGAATTTGATTATGAATTAGAATTTAAGTTTTGATTATTAGGTTACTTATTTTATAATTTGACTATGATATGAAATGAGAATTTAAAATTTTATTATTAGGTTAATTATTTTACAATTTGGTTATGAATTGGGTTTAAAGTTTTGTGATTAAGTTAATTATTTTATAAAAAATATTCTATCATATAAATTTATCAAAAATAATTAGTTTAAATACTTTTTTAAAAATATCTCAAAATATATATAAATATTATTTAAAAAATAATATATATTATGTAATTTTTGAAAATAAAATTTAGATATTGAAATAAAAATAATAAAAATTTCAATAGTTTATTATTTAATATAAAAATAAAATTGAATACAAATATTAATACCAATTATTTGTATTAATTTTTTAATATGAAAATAAAATTGAATATAAATTCATATATATTTTTTTTTCTTGAAAATTTTGCCTCCTTTCATCGATGTTCTGGTTTCGCCACCGGGTACAACCCCATTAGCCGTAAACCCCACTGTGACTCAAGTGGTTTTTCTCTCCAATTAGATGGTTGCAGCCTTTTTTTAAGCAGTCGTGAGAGTACTCTCACAATCTATCATGGCTACCACAAACCTTTCTGCTACTATAGGTTTATGATGCACTCTATCTCGTAGGCATACTAAGTAGGATGTAGTCACGTCATTCAGATTCAATGGAGACCTTTAAATTTTCTACGTCCTGGGATAAAAACACTTGGTCCAAATATTAATACAAAATAGAGTTTATTGTCCAATAGTTTGGCCAACACAATATAATAAAAATATTATCCTCCATAATTTCATATCTTCAATGTGGACTGCAGTTGATGTCAAAGTTTTAAAGAAAATGTTCAATTCTGTCAACACTTATCATATATTTGCTGGCAATAGTTCTTAAAAAACTATAGAAATAAATCATTGTATAAATACATGACAATCATAATTTTTCATCCCATGAAATCTCAAGATTCTCGTATCAACACATCTACCTATATTTAAAGCATATCCATCTAAAAATCTCAATTCCTTCACCCATTTACATAATGCTTCTTTACCACTCTTGTCAATAGAGTAACATTCTTTTGGTATCTTTTTGTATTTTCATCGCAATGTAGTTTTGAATAAGAATACAATTCTTTTAGATCTTCTCTAGACTTTGCATTGTCTTTTATTTTTCTAGAAACATCCAAAACAAAATTGAATATGTTATTAAACACATTCTTCTCAACGTGCATGACATCAAGATTATGTCGAATTATATTTATTTTTTAATATGATAAGTCCCAAAAAATAATTCTTTTCCTTCAACCACATACACAGTTTTTATGAATACAAGAATTAATCCATTCTGCATCAACCTCTATAATTTTTTGAAAACCCAATGCATCAATATGATCCAATATTTACTCCCCTGAACAAACCGGTGGTGCGACATCTGTCAAAAATTTCCCTTTCATGACTAATTTTTTTATTTCTTCGTAACAGATGATCATATGGCAAAAACTTTTAATGGTTATCAAACCCTGATGTCTGACACCCTTAGTAAGGGTAAATCCATCAGAATCTTCCATGTAATATGGACAAACCAATTTCCCCCCAATACTCCAACTGGACAACATAGAATATGCAAGGAAGTCACTTATTGTCCACATTGGTGCTGCTTGCATCTGAAAATTCCTCTTACTAGACACATCTTATGTTTCAACTCCCACATTCCCTAAATCAATCAACTTAGCAATTAGGGGCTGTAAAAAAATATTTAATTTCATTTTCGGATTCTTTGGACCAAGCATTATAACTATTAAAAACATGTACTCATCCTTCATGCACATCCAAGGGGCTAAACTGTATGCTGCCAATGTTACAGGCCATGAAGAATACTGCTGCTCTGATTGACCAAATGGTTGGAAACCATTGTGTACAAACTCAATCTATATTAATTTCGAACTTCTGATGCAAAATTCGGATGTGTGTGATTAGAGAACTTCAAAGTCGGGGAATCAGAGCAATGATGCATGATTTTAAAGTTTTTTGCGATAAAAAAAAATAAATAATTTTTATGGCGGTATATTATCATACATTATACTTTTATTATAAATATGAATCCACCTAACCCATTCAAGAGTACATGGTCTATACCTGTATATATGGACATTTATATAATCATGTATCTTTAAAAATTTTGGCATCATCTCTCTGCCATTCTCCAACTGCATATATCCAGTATATTATGCTGTCGAAGAATAATGAAAGATGCATACTACCGAATTTCTGAAAATGCGCAATTAACCAACATCCATATGCAATCTCAATCTGTATGGACTATGTATTCTCAAACTGTCAAATTATGACAATTTAGTGCTATACTTAATTCAAACTTAGCATATCACCAAACGGGCTATTTGTGGCTAAACTTTATTATACATTATGATTTTTACATGGTTTTATTGTTTTGGATAGAATACAATTAAAATGTATCCTAAGCTATCACCAAACTAAAAACCTATAATGACATCTAGCAAATAGAAAAGCACTCCGATTATACATAAATCATAAAACATATATTTATAATTGCAATAACATTCAATCGTAACCAATTATCATCAAGTCACATTCAATCACAACCAATTCATGTGTACGTCTAATGTTTCTCTAATTATATTTTGCTAAAATTACATGCAAATTTTGCTAATATAGGAGTTCTCTTAATACACTCATAAGAAATTCGTAATACACTCATTAATTTACAACTTAATTAATTTTATTAGGTACTCAAATTCTCTATTGTTCATTTCAAAATTAATAAATTAATATGGAGTGTTTGACATGAATTTATAATAGTAATATAATTAAAATTTATGTGCCTTCAAAAACAAAAACATTTGTCTTATAAATAAACATATATGTTATATAAAGCTAAATACACATGTAATTTTTTGAATTTATAGCGTTTAGTTACTTTATTTCTTAAATTTTATTTTAACCACTTTAATATTTGTATTTGTCAATTTATTTTTTAACATACACTTATATTAATAAATATTGGTTCACTTTATAATTTATATTTATATATTTTGTATTAATCTGATTCATCGAGTTTGTATTTATAAATTAAGAAAAATATGAGTTTAAAGAGTTATATGATTAAATTAAAAATTCAATTGACAAAGTGACTGAACTTAAAAATTCATAAAGCTATATATATATATATATATATATTGCTTATAAATAAATATATATATCATATAAGTAAATATGTTTATCATACCAATATACATATATGTCGTATATGACAATTTTGAAGAACAACAGTTTCATAATTATAGAATCTCATATTTTGTAGCATGTCCACTTTCACAATAATTTTTTTTCTTTTGTATAATATTTTCTTTTCTTTTCTATTTTTAAAAGTTATTTTTATAATTTCCTCTTAAAAAACGCTCATATTCCGTAATAACATCTTTTAACTTTTGTAGGCTCAATTTTAATTAAAAAAAACTTCAAATATGACCCTTTTTTTTTACATCAACTTTATGCCCACAAACCAAATTGAAAAAACCTATTATTCATTGAGCTAAAAATTAAATTAATATTAATAACTTATGAGTAAAGCTCATTTTTTTAAATCCTTCGATACGTTAAAAATAAATTAGTCCCATAAACATACAATGGAATAAACGAGCCTTTTGGATGTCTTGTAATTTCAATTCGAAATCCATTGAGACAAAATCCAAGCTTTAGGTATAACAGGTATTTTATATTATCAAATGGTATCTAATTTTTAGCCCCATGCAGCTTTAGCAATTACAATGTCAAATGAGTACAGGACTATAGGCTTGTGCAGAGAATAGATTAACAGCAAAAGTGGAACAACAAAATTAGGTTTGCTTTAGTTGCTTTAAGAACAAATTCCACGGAAAAATGGAGCCCTAAAATTCTCGCACAAAAGGATGCCAACAAAATCTATTCCTACCTAAACGCAAATGCAAATGGCCAATCCATGCCAGTGGACCAGAAAGACAGCTTAATTGTAGATTTATAGATAAAGAGTTCTATACAAACATGTTTCCTTGTCACATTGGTATAGCAAATGCAGAATACCATATATATCTCAAACATCAATTTCATAATCAGAGTGCTTTGGCAGGTTGGGATGGAATTCACTAATAAGGGTTAAAACACTCTCTTGCAGTTTCTTAAGATATCCGAAACAGGCAAAAAAGGATCATTTGTCTCTTAAAACAACATAGTTAGATCCACTGGTCTTCTGAATCTTAGAAATTCTCCTCAAGATTTCTGCAAAAGCCTTCTTATCCTGCAACAACAAGCTTTGTGCTCTCAAAAGAGAGATCCAACCCAAAAATTTCCAGCATATCCAAACATTGCCTATTGTTCTTCTAGATGCAGAAGCAAAAATCACATATATATATATATATATATTTCTATGACAGGACATTTTAGTATAGTACTGGATGTTTCTTGCATGGCATGATTTTTTATTATCTTTTTATTTATGCTATTATTGAAATTTATTTCTCCTAACTGAAGAGCATGGATAGCTTGCTGAGGACACCAAATTAATAACCAGAATAACATGATAACCACATTCAATAATAATAAGACATTTGTGATTTCTATCTGAAGTGAACCAGCATATAGAATATGCTCAGTACTCCACAAATATTTGACAGATATTTCCAGCAGTATAGCAAATAAGTTTGGAGACAATGAAGACAACTGAAGCACCTGTACACAAAGTGAAAAGCAAGTAGTAGCATACCTCAGAACCTTTCAGTCGCGATTTAAACCTAGCAACAAGATCCTGTGTAGTCACTGGCCCATTTTGCAACAAAACAGCCCTGATCTCTTCTTCGGAGACTGGTGATGTTGATCCTGCTTTCAATGATGGTGTTGCCCCTTTAGCAGTTGTACTACTTTTAGTAGCAGGTGAACTCTCTTCTTTCACGGTAGGCTTTAATTCCTGAAGCACAAGAAAAACAATTTAAGAAAAGTTGGTTATTCAAAAGGTTTGACGACTAACAAATTATATTATCTTGGAAAGAAAAGCGGTTCCATCAAAATAGGTGTCGTACATTTTCTGTCTTCACCTTCTTTTGAGGTGCACCAGCAGAGGTTTTTGCATCATCACCATTTAATTTTCTTTTTCCCTTTGCTGACTTGGAAGCAGACGGGGTTCCCTTGGCAGAACCAGAAGGCACAAGTTTTGCAGGACTGATGTCTGCTGGTTCCTCCTTGGGTGCATCCTTTTGCTTTGGAGTCAATACGGGAGAAACACCCACATCTTCTTCCATCTGAACAATGATCCAAGGAGTATGAATAGGACAAGACAAGGTACAATCAAATTGCATAACCAGCCTTACAAAATAAAAAAAGAAAACCATAAAAATTACAATTACCCATCACAAAAACTTACATCCTCATCCTCATCATCATCTTCCGCATCTGAATCATTCAGTCCAGCAGCTCTCCCAAGGAGCTTCTTCAACTCCTTCCCAGATTTACTCAATCCACCTTCCTCATTCTCTTCATCTTCATCTTCCTCATCCTGGAATGTGAAAGAACAAGGTCGATAAATATTACAATGTGCAACTGGAGGGGGCCAATTAGTTATCTATTTGACATATTCCTCAACAACAAATTTTCTGATTTATAATTCAATATTCTCAGAACTCATAATTGCCATTTGTATATAACAGCAAAGCATCCTACAGAAATTCAAAATGTAGTAAATCAAGGACTTCAATTTCCATATGAACATGATATTGTCTAAAAAATATGAAATATTGTTTGAAATACCAATATTGATAGATATTTTTAAAAAATAATACTAAAACTAGAAATTTTGTATAAATTTTAAGGAATATCAAGATAAAAACATATAAATAAAAAATTAGTGAAAAAAAAGTCACTATGATGATACTTATGTACTGAAAAGCAATATATAATTAGCAAAGTAGGGAGGGGATGCTAAGGATTTTTCCGTTTCTATTGGATTACACCAAGGTTCAGCTTTGAGCCCTTATCTTTTCGCCTTGGTCATGGATGAGCTAACAAGACATATACAGAATGACATCCCTTAGTGTATGATGTTTGCAGATGATATTGTATTAATAGATGATACTCAAGCAGGGGTAAATCAAAAGTTGGAGTTATGGAGAAGCACTTTGAAATCTAAGGGTTTTAAGCTAAGTAGGACTAAGACTGAGTATATGCATGTAGATTTAATAGCAAGAATAGAGAAAGAGGCAAAATTATTTTAGACGGAATAGCAGTGCCTCATAGTACTTATTTTAGATATCTTGGCTCTATTCTTCAAGAAGATGGGGGTTGTAAAGAAGATGTAAATCATAGGATTAAAGCTGGTTGGATGAAGTGGAGGGGTGCTACAGGAGTTCTATGTGATCGAAAGATGTCAATTAAATTAAAAGGAAAATTTTACCGCACTGTAATACGGGCTGCTATGATGTATGGTAGTGAGTGTTGGGCAGTAAAAGGACAACACATGAGTAAAATGCATGTTGCGGAAATGAAAATGATAAGATGGATGTGTGGTCATACTAGGATGGATAGAATCCGCAATGAGTGCATTAGAGAAAAAGTGGGGATAGCACATATTGATGATAAGATAAGAGAGCATAGATTGAGGTGGTTTGGCCATGTGAAACGAAGACCTAGCGATGCGCCAGTTAGAAAAACCGAATAAGTTAGAGTAAATATAGCTAAGAGAGGCAGAGGTAGACCTAAACTGACTTGATCAAAAGTGGTCCAAAATGATCTTATGATGTTACATCTATCAGAAGAGATAACCTTAAATCGTATTGAGTGGAAAAGAAGAATTCATATAGCCGACCCCAATTGACTTGGGATTAAGGCTTTGTTGTTGTTGTTGTAAGTTGTTGCCATTCAAACCTCTAATTCTCTGCATGTTCAATTTTTGAGGTTTTTGTTCCCATTTCCATTCTAGCTTCTTACATGTATTTTGATTACTTAAAAATTTGGGTATCTGGCACTGAAATCTGATTAATTTTGTAGAGAATATGAATATAAACCAATAAATTAATTTCATTTGTGAAAACTGATTAGGTTTGAAATTTCTGAAAATTTGTCAATATGGAAAAAAAAAATTACTTATGGTAACTTGTCGATTCATTGATATTTCGATATTCAATCGAAATTTTGTAAAAAGATGACACAAGCTTTATTACCACTACTGCTTACATGTATTGAAACTCATTGAAATTCAATACTGCAGTCTATGAGGAAAACAAAACCTACACACTTTATTACCACTAAACCATATCATGACAATCTCTCCTGCTTAGTAGTCACAGTTTTTGGCTCCCTTTCGTCACAAGACATATCTTCATGTACATTTTATTCCTGATAAAAGTTCAACTCAGCTCTGCACACATCTCATGTGCCAACAGACCATAAATAGGACACAAGCTACTGCATCCAGCACTACAACCAAGACATCAAACCTAGGAAAGCAACATTAAACAACATGCCAAGCAAATTGGCAGTAATGAATTTATTTCAATGCCAAATTGGCCAAGCAATACAAGGATGGTTCCTGAATTCCACATGTGTCTCAGTTGTTACTCAAATATCATCAAAATATCCACTAAAATTTTTATTATGAATATACCAGATAAACATTTGATTTATTACCTTATTAATGTTCTTCTAGTCCAAATCTAACACATTGGTATTAGCACAATACGAAAAATATCTGGGAAAAAATTTTAAAAAATGATGATATTGGAGTGATCAATGGCTCAAGCAACATTTCTATTGGCCTGGTATGCAGAAGGAAATGATGAAGTGGGTGCTTCAGTGTGAGGTGCGTAGCAGGTGTAAAACTGAAGGATGTCCTCATCCTGGATACTTCAATCCCTTCCTATACCAACAACAGCTTTTGTAAACCATTAGTTTGGATTTCATAGAGAATTTGCCAAAATCTACAGGATATGATACTATTGTAGTGGTTGTGGATAGCCTAACCAAATTAGCCCATTTTATACCACTATCTCATCCTTCCCAGCAGCCTCAGTAGCCAATAGCTTCCTTGACCAGATTTGTAAACGCCATGGTCTTCCACAAGTAATAGTTTCCAATAGAGATAGACTCTTTATTGGGGTGTTTTGGCAAGAACTCTTTAAAACTTTTGGGGGTAAAGTTGGACATAAGCACAGCTTATCACCCCCAAGCAGATGGACAAACGGAAAGACTTAATATGAAACTTGAAAGCCATTTCAGATGTATGACTCACCATCATCCTCATAGATGAGTGAAGTGGCTAACCTTGATGAATGGTGGTACAACACTACCCACCATACAGCCATAAATATGACACCTTTTCAAGCTCTTGATGGCCAAGCTCCAAATCATCCAACCCTCCCTTTTACCCCCAGCAATGTACCAGCTGTGGAAGAAATTCTTAAAGACAAAAAAGCTATCAACAATTACCCCAAGGCTATCAACAATTACCTCAAGGAACAACTTCAACATTCTAAGAACAAAATGAAGCAATATGCAGATCAAAACAGGACACTGAGAGAATTTCAAGTGGGGGATACGGTCTACCTTAGGCTACTACCTTACAAGCGAACCTCTCACTGTTACAAGGAATTTAAAGTTGGCTACAAAGTTTTATGGTCCTTATGACGTGATTGAAAGAGTAGGTTCTGTTGCATATCGACTCAACTTACTTTCTACCTCCAAGATTCACCCTGTATTCCATGTTTCTCTATTAAAAAGGAAATTGGTAGATAACATGGTACCTATGACAGAGCTACCAAGTATGCATCAGAATACTTTCATCATTGACCCTGAAAAAGTACTCAATTCCAGAATTATCTTGAGAGGATACAAGCATATTCAGCAAGTCCTCATCAAATGGACCAATCTCCTTGCAGTTGACTCTACCTTGGAAGATGCTTCTTACATCCAAGGCCAATTTCCTGATATTGTGCATTCTTGGGGACAATAATGGGTTAAAGGGGAGGGAATTGTTATGTATGGCAGGAAGAAAGGAAAAAATAATAGAAATTAGTTAGTAAAAAAAATACAAAATGTAACCAATTAGGATGAGCTGGCAGTAGTTGCAATATTTCCTGAAACAATATTTGTTATATAGGTGCTGTGTATTCAGGTGAAGTAATCAATCAGTGAATGAACACATTCCTAATTCTCTCTCTCTCTTTCTTACTCTTTTATGTTCTCTGTAAATTCTATTCTCTGCCTCCATTTCATCATCTCTCTTTTTTCTGCTCTATTTCCTTTTCCATCATTAATCCTTTCTCATAATTCTATCACCCTATTAATATTTTTCTGGACCAAATCTAACAGCATGTAAGCCAGTTTCCATAGTATCTATTGAAGTCTATTCTCTAGCTGAAAAGATTGAAATTATTCATGAATATGTTGAATGTACAATACGACCAAGATCCCATTAAGAGCTAATTATCAAAGATCATTATCACTTAATGAACTTTGAAGCCAATTGATACCCAAACGGTTGCTGATATAAATATGCAAAAATGAGATGTGATTGTCCCATTAATAACCAACACCACAATTTGCAGAAACAAATACAAACCTGTTTGATTTCTGGAGGAGCAGGAACCTCAGGAGCCAAATCTTCCTGTTCCTCGCGATCATTACCAACTGCTTCATCATCATCAGTGAAAATTTCTTCATGCTCCCAATCATCACCTAATATCAACAAATACACATTTCCTATAACCAGAACAATTGGAAAAGCTAAATTGGAGAGTATACATCATACGGTTATTTAAATATCAGAGATAAAAGTCTTCCATGCGGAACCAGGAAAGATGATCCCAGGACATGCTTCATGTACATTGGAAAAACAAGAATACCTAGTACGTTAGAAAAAAGAAAATGCCTCTTCACAAGCACAATATTATGTTAGTAACTTGACGCAACAGCAGCTACATGTCTACAAAATATACACTCATGGGCCACATGTCTACAAAAGATACACTCATGGACTGAAGAAGAAAATGCATGTTGACCAAGTCTAAAGTTGGGCTGTTAGCTGATTGTTATAGTATCTGCTTCTTGTTCCTAATTTAGAGGAATTATTTTTATTTTATTTGTGATTCTGTTATCCTTTATTTTTCATAATTGTTGCTTCAGTATTTTTAGGAGGTACTGTTATACCTCAGCTGTATATAAACTCATTTCATTCAATAAAAGGGCAGCAAATTATCTCCAGTTATTGAGTAACTTTAAACTCAAGAGATTGTAGATCCTCTATTAAGTCTGTAAACATAGGGAGGAAAAAGGACAATTCTTCTTCTTCTTCTTCTCTTTCTAAACCCGACCCTTTATATCAAAGACCCATAACCAGATCTCAGTCAAGGGCCTGTAGCATTTTGGTATCAGAGCAGGCTGTTATGGGTAATCAAATTCAGCAACTTGAGAAAATGATGAAGCTGTTCCTTGATGAACAGGCTGCTAATAAAGCACGACACAAAGAATTTAACCGGAAGTTCGAAGCCCTTACCCAAGAAGTGGCAAGTGTAAAAGAAGCCACTACTGTGACAGGTAGTAGCGCACATGGTCGTACATCAAAAGCCAAGGGAACAGCCACCTCTACTGGTTCAGACACTTTATCGGGAAATTCCATTGTTCCCAAATTCACTAAATTGGACTTCCCTAAGTTCAACGGCCTTGAAGATCCTATTGGGTGGATTAATCGTTGTGAGCATTTCTTCCTCCATCAACAAACCCCGGAGGAAGAAAAAGTACAATTGGCATCATATCATTTGATTGGAGTGGCTCAACCTCGGTACATGCAGTTCCTTGACGATTACCCAAATCCATCATGGACAGAATTTAGAGATCAATGCAACACACGATTTGGACCGCCGGTTCGCTCCAACAAGCTAGGGGAACTGGCCAAGCTGAAGCAAACAGGTTCGGTGGCAGATTACCAGAACCAATTTGAGATTCTGGTCGCTAGAGCTGGTGGACTAGCACAGATGCAAAAGATCCAACTTTACATGAGCGGGTTGCAGGAATACATTGCTGTGGAGGTGGAACTTCATCACCCCTCAGATTTAGCAACTGCTATGAGCATGTCCCGATTGTATGAACGAAGGCGGGCAGCTATGAAACCTTCTGGTTCTTATGAAAATCGGCGACCAAGCACGCCATCAATTCCAAATTCAATACCTGCAAGAACAGTGAAACGTCTGACTCGGGTTGAGATGGAAGAACGACGACAAAAGGGACTCTGCTTCAATTGTGAAGAACCATTCGTTCGGGGTCATCAATGTAAAAGGTTGTTCTGGCTTGATCTAGTGGAAGAAGATGATGACATGGATCATAGCAGTGATTTTAGCCAAGAATTAACACTAGAAATTTCACTCAATGCTATTACAGGGATTGGTGCACCACAATCTATGAAGTTGGAGGTCAATTTGAATGGTAAGAAAATATTGGTTTTGATTGACTCAGGAAGCACTCATAGCTTTATTAATTCTCAGTCGGCTGCACTAATTAAGGACAAAATAGATCAAAGGGCTCAATTGCGGGTGACAGTGGCTAATGGAGAAAAAATAACTAGTCCAGGTACTTATCGAAATGTTTCTCTTAAGCTGGACCAATACTCCTTTTCTATTAATCTATTAATTCTACCATTAACTGGATTTGATGTTGTACTAGGACTGAATTGGCTCAGGACTTTGGGACCAAATTTATGGGATTTTTCCCACATGACAATGTTATTTTTTAAGCAAGAGCAGAAGTTTCAATTGCAGGGGATTCAACCTTCTTCAATAAAAGTGTTTTCCATTCAGCCTGAGCAAGACTCGAATGATCACTTGCTTAAGTTAATGGTTAAATACTCATATCTTTTTGATGAACCCACAACACTGCCCCCAAATCAACATTGTGACCATCGCATCATATTGGAGCCAAATACAAAACCCGTAGTGGTGAGGCCATATCGATACCCTCATATTCAAAAAGAGGAGATGGAAAGGCAGTGCTCAAGCATGTTGCAGTAAGGAATCATTCGCCCAAGCAGATCACCATTCTCTTCGTCGGTAATTTTGGTTCCCAAGGCAGATGGGTCGTGGCGACTTTGTGTTGATTACCGAGAATTGAACTCTAAGACTGTCAAAGATAAATTTTCCATCCCGGTGATTGATGAATTGTTAGAAGAATTGGGAGGAACAAGATTTTTTACAAAGTTGGATTTGCGATCTGGATATTTCCAAGTTCGAATGTCACCTGTTGATATTGAGAAGACGGCCTTTCGCACTCACCATGGTCATTTTGAATTTTTGGTGATGCCGTTTGGCCTTACCAATGCTCCTTCAACATTTCAAGCCCTTATGAATGAAGTTTTTGGGCCTTACTTAAGAAAATTTATTTTGGTATTTTTTGACGATATCTTGATTTTTAGCAAGACTTGGGATGAGCACCTTCAACATTTAAGAAAAGTATTTCAGCTCCTTGCTCAACATCATCTATTCCTCAAAAAGTCCAAGTGTTCTTTTGCTCAAACCCAGATAGCATATTTGGGTCATGTCATTTCGGCAACAGGTGTACAAGTGGATCGTACAAAAATTTCAGCAATGTTGGATTGGCCACAACCTTCCTCCATTAAAGGCTTCCGTGGGTTTCTCGGTCTCACAGGATACTACCGCAAATTTGTACCTCAGTATGGAATAATTGCAGCTCCACTAACAGCCATGCTCAAGAAAAATTCTTTCCTATGGACAGAAAATTCACGCACAACCTTTGAAGCATTGAAGCGAGCAATGACAACAACACCGGTATTGGCTTTGCCTGATTTTTCTCAACCATTTACAGTGGAATGTGATGCATCTGTTGCAGGAATTGGGGCTGTTCTCCTGCAAAACAATAAACCAGTGGCTTACTTTAGTCAAGCTATGGCAGTAAGGCACCAAAATCTACCTGCTTATGAGAAGGAATTGATTGGTCTTGTCAAGGCAGTCAAACAATGGAAATCTTATTTGTGGTGGTGCAAATTTATCATTCGGACTGATCATTATAGCTTAAAGTTTCTATTAGAGCAAAAGGTACTCTCTCCTTTCCAACAACGTTGGTTGAGTAAACTAATGGGTTTCTTCTTTTCAGTAGAGTACAAGCCTGGCAAGAATAATACAGTTGCTGACTCCCTCTCTCGTCGCAATGAAGACGTTGCAACTTTGATGGCGATTTCAATGCCTCAATTGAGCTTATTTGATGAAATTCGAAGAGAACAGCAGCAAAACTCTGATATCCAGCAAATAATCACCACTATAAATGAAGGGACAGCGGCATTACCATGGAGTTTTAAGCAAGGACTTTTACTTTATAAGGGTAGAGTTTTCTTGCCCCAAAATTCCCCTTCAATTCAATCAGTCATTTCTGCTCTGCATAATCAAGGCCACGAAGGTTATCAGAAAACCTTGTATCGCATCACTCGAGATTTCCATTGGAAGGGCATCAAAAAGTGTGTTCGAGATTTTGTCCGCACTTGCTCTGTTTGCCAACGCCACAAGTCATAAACACTACATCCCGCGGGTCTTCTGCAACCTTTGCCTATTTCTACTCAAATATGGGCAGATGTTTCGTTAGACTTTGTGGAAGGTTTACCTACATCCAGAGGGAAGGATGTTTTGTTGGTGGTGGTGGATAGATTTTCTAAACAAGCTCATTTTCTGCCTCTTTCTCATCCTTACATGACTGTAAGTGTTGCCCGACTCTTCTTTGATTGCATTTTTAGATTGCATGGGTTACCAGAAAGTTTAGTCAGTGATCGTGATGTGACCTTTACAAGTGCATTCTGGACTGAGTTATTTAAGTTGTGCGGCACTAAACTATCCTTCAGTTCGGCTTATCACCCTCAATCTGATGGTCAAACGGAGGTGGTTAACCGTACTATTGAGATGCATCTTCGTTGTTTTACAAGTGATCGCCCTACCAAATGGATGGACTGGATAGCTTGGGCTGAATACTGTTATAATACAAGTTACCATTCTTCACTGAAGGCTACACCATTTGAAGTAGTTTATGGCAGGCCACCCCCTCAATTGCTTTCTTACTCACCAGGAAGTGCTAGCATGGATGAATTAGATCTTGCTCTTCAATCTAGAGATGAAATACTCTCTTCTTTGCGTAAAAATTTGTTAAGTGCTCAACAAAGAATGAAAGCTTGCTATGATGCTCGGCATTGGGATGTTCAGTACAATGAAGGAGACAAGGTTTTGCTTAAACTCCAACCTTATTGCCAAAAGTCTCTTGCTGCTAGGAAAAATCAAAAGCTGCTTCCGAAATATTATGGTCCATTCATTGTTCTTCAGCGAATTGGCACGATGGCTTACAAGATAGATCTTCCACCTGATGCTCGTATTCACCCAGTTTTTCATGTATCGATGCTCAAACCGTTTCATGAACGCACTCAAGGAAACGTGGCTAAACTTCCTGTTTCAGTTCCTAAATTTGTGCTTGAGGACAAGCACATGGAAATAGAGGGGAGTAAATGCTACAGGCCCTTGACTGAGATCTGGTTATGGGTCTTTGATATAAAGGGTCGGGTTTAGAAAGAGAAGAAGAAGAAGAATTGTCCTTTTTCCTCCCTATGTTTAAAGACTTAAGAGAGGATCTGCAATCTCTTGAGTTTAAAGTTACTCAATAACTGGAGATAATTTGCTGCCCTTTTATTGAATGAAATGAGTTTATATACAACTGAGGTATAACAATACCTCCTAAAAATACTGAAGCAACAATTATGAAAAATAAAGGATAACAGAATCACAAATAAAATGATTCCTCTAAATCAGGAACAAGAAGTAGATACGATAACAATCAGCTAACAGCCCAACTTTAGACTTGGTCAACATGCATTTTCTTCTTCAGTCCATGAGTGTATCTTTTGTAAACATGTGGCCCATGAGTGTATCTTTTGTAGACATGTGGCTGCTGTTGCGTCAAGTTAATAACATATTATTCCCAAGTTTGTGATCTAGATATAGGTCTAATTAATTTAATATCAAGAAAAGAATTAAAAATCATTTAGATAACTCTACAATCTCTGAGTTTTAGGAAATATTCGTTAAAATTCTGCTTAATTCCTTCGTCAATCCACAGCCTTTTTAAACCACTAAATACAAAAGAAAATACTAGATTATAAACCAAACTTAACAACCACCCTAACACTAAATAATTGTTAAATAAAAAAAATTCCAATTACTTAGCATCCTAAAACACAAGAGGAAATAGAAGAATTAAAAAACCTAAAGTTATCTGAAGATTAAATTGTTAAATAAGGAAATTTAACCACACATTGCTAGAGTTTCAAATCAAAAATATCATATTGAAGAGAAATGCTCACCCTTCTCAATATCGTCATCATCAATATCATGATCTCCTCCCCTCGGACCTTCCTCATCATCATCACCACCACACTTGTTGAGTCCAAGTCTATTTTTCCTTGCCGTCTCCTCTTCTTCATCTTCCTCTCCCCTGTCCGACACATGGCCTTCTTCTTCATCACCAGCTGTTTTTTTGCGCCCCCTTCCACCAGCTGTTCCACTCTCCTTATCATCAAATTTTTCAACTTCACCAAATGCAGCAGCACCATTATTTGCAGCTTTCATCATCCATCTTTGATATCCATCTGCAGTCTTTCTCCTATTCTTCATCTTCTCCTCTGCTTCCTCCAAGGTAAGTTGCTTATATTGAGCAACCTTGTTAAAATTATACCTGTCAAACATGTCAAGCAACCACTATGACCCTAAAGCTTACCAAGAAAGGCTAAACACTATATCACCAATTATCTTGCAAACAATGAGCAAACAAATTTCAAATTGAAAAATGAGAATATCCTTGTATAACAGCCATTTCCAGCATAAGTTGATAATTGGCTCTCTCAATACTAGCCCAACCTAAACAAAGACTCATGAACTGCAATAAATATTAAGATTCAACACATACCAAGAACCAGCAGGAATAGCAACAAACTCTTTCCCCTGCAATATCAATAAGTAGTAAGTTGCTGATTGTGAACCTTCAAGATGGCC
The DNA here is from genome assembly GCA_947685225.1 of Garcia nutans. NCBI lineage: Eukaryota > Viridiplantae > Streptophyta > Magnoliopsida > Malpighiales > Euphorbiaceae > Garcia > Garcia nutans. Next base: position 72,442,943 of record CANTUV010000031.1, on the reverse strand, counting down.
TTGGTACTGAAACTGGCCCGTTTCATCCTCCAACATCCAAGGCTTATTCTTGTATTTCTCCTATGCAGTACAAATTTACAAAAATAAGAACAATGCAATGAAAACATTAACTAGAATGTGCATTAGCATGGGCAACATAACCAACAGTTTCATATACGTCAGATCAGAGAAATCAGTTATAATAAACACGGTTGAATTTTTAATATAGATTTAGAAGAGCCAACCTCAAAAACTAACCATCAAAATTAGAAAGTCATGTCTATATTACTCACATTATATGTTTATACTTGATAGATGTGGGACTTTTTTCACATCTTATATTCTTAATAGTTCCCTTAAGTGGCAATTGGTTTAAGATAATTTTTTATAAACCCAATTGACCCGGTCCAAATTTATGAGACAATAGAATTGTAAGAATCAATTTTTACTCTGATATCATGTGAAAATCTAGGGTTTCTGGCTAGGCTGAGAGAAAAAATTGAAGAATACCTAGGTTATGTATTATTGAGTTAAGAAGAATTACAGAAAAGCTTTATACGCAAGTCACATAAAGACTAAAATGCCCTTTGCAGAAACTAACTAATAAGTACTTATTACAAAAACTATATCAAATGGTAATTGCAAATGAATAAAAGAATATACAGAAATATGCATAAATTATCAAACACAAACATAAATGAATTATCAGCCAAATATAGAAATGCACCTTTTCCTCTTTATTTTATTTTATTTTCACTTTAGTTAATTACTTTTCTTCTTTTCGGATTTTATTAGGATGTCATTGATGGTATTAAACTTACAAATTGCACTAGCTGGTTATAGATTGATTTATTAATTCACAAATACAGAATGACACCATGATATGTGGTTAAGAAATATTTTCTATGTGTAAATCAATTAAAATAAGTATTTACTTTGGCATAAGGCTGGAAAATTATTTAAATATTTATTCGTAGGCAGAGGTTTATAGGCCAGTAAAATGTTATGAATAAAGACTTGTAAGCAAAGTAAGTTGTAAGATCTGTTTCTCTATTCCACCAAGTTTAGGGCTGCATCTTTAATAAAGAATTACAACTACTAATACCTTCCTCATTACAACCCACACCATCTTTGGTTTGAGCCTCCTTTCTTATATTGTACCACCTCACTTCGCTCAACCTTCCCATTCCCATTACATACTGAACAAGTCACATAAGAAAATTGACTATTTATTTCACATTTTGTTCAATTCTGATTCCATTGCTGTTTCCAAAGTCCAAATATTTCTGTTATGCAAAATTAAACTAAATCATTTATGACTACATTGAACTATTTACTAATAGCATATAATGCGCAAAACCATTTACGCGCACACATATAGATACCAAAATAGCTAGATGCACACACTAGCAAAACGTAAGCAATAACCAATTGGTAATGAAAACCCAATACCCGCAAGGCATCTGTAAGTTGACGTCCTTGAAGTCCATCTTTATGGAGAGACCATTTGTTTTCAGCATTTTTCTTCTTAGAAAAACTGGGTAGCCCTGTCACAAATCTACCAATGAAGTAGTTCTTGTCGTTACTTGAACTTGATCGAACATTATATTCCTAAAATGAAAGAACCAAAAAGCATATGGAAATTCAGATAACGAAACTCTAATAAAGCAGAGTAATTAATCGAAGCAGAGTGAGTAGAAGAGAGGAAAAACGAAACTCGAATCAAGCGAGTCACAGTAGCACCACAATCATAACATTTGGCAAGGTTCTCAGCCATGGTTTTGCCACAAGTCAAGCAGAGAGTCATGTGCTTGCAATGGCTTCCATACAAGTCAGTGGTGGATCCACATCCACCACGACGTCTTTAACATAAGATCCAACGACATTTTCTTCTTCTCCACCTTCGAAACCCCAAAAAACTACAAACAATAACCGCAGAATACCTAAGAAAAGGGGGAAAATGGAATTGGATCAAGTAATTCTAATTAGTTGGAGTTCTCAAGAAATGAAAATGTATAAATTGAAATTGAAATTCTAGGGTTTTCTTTTTCTTACTAAAAAAAAAAATTAACACACTAAGCTCCGAATTTAGCTAAGACTATATAGCAGAAACGAAGAGGAAAAATAATTACCTTAAAATCGAGCTGGTTTATTTGATTTTCACTGCAAGCAAATGGGAATTGATTTTCTTCTATACTTTCGTTTTTCCCTTTTTTTATTTCTCTTGAATTTCAATGTGGAATTGGCCGAATGCCCAATTTCATTCTCGAATCAATTTAGTCAATCTTCAAACTGACTCCATTTTTATTTTAACTGTATTGATTAAAATGGTGACAAAGTTTCACGAATAGGGGAAAATTTATATTCTTGCCATCTGATTTTCTTTAAAAAAAAGTATATTGTTTTGGTGGAGATTTCAGAATTATAAATTGGACAAACATCCAATTTGCTCCTTGAACCTTTTTTCACATGCACCAATTTGAAATTTGATTAAATAGGAGATGTCAAAGTGAACTTTTTAAAAAATATATATTAATATAATATTTTTAAAAATTATTTATTAATTAATATTTTTAATATCAATAATTTATAATATTAATAATTATTTTTTATAATTTATAATTTATAATAAATTAATAATCTATTTTAACTATTAATTAAAAATATTAAATAATTTATAATAATTTATATTATATAGGATTTTATAATATTTATTTAATATAATATTAATTATAATGTTACAAATTAATATTAAAATTATTAATAAAAAATTATATTGAAAATTATAATTTTTAATATTAAAAAATAATTTTTAATATTATAATCTATTAATATAATTCTATTTACCAATGAGAAAATAATCAGAATCAAATTTTGACTTTTAAATTTGTATTTTAGATAACATGATAGCTAGTATCCCTCACATTATTAATTTTTTAAAATTAAATTTTATCTCATATTTTTTTATTATTTTTATAAAAAATATATATTCACCCCTTCAAACTTTTTGCTTTTATCTTTTTATTTATATATATTGGTTACCAATAGTTAATTGTATTTAAATTTTTAAATTTTTTATACAAATATTTCATTTTTTTTTTATCACTAAAAAAGTATGTACTTAATTTTCACTTTCTTCTTAAATATTTTCTCATTAGTCAAGAATTGTATTAATAGATTATAATATTAAAAAAATTATTTTTTACTATTATAAATTATAATTTTTTAATATAAATTATTTATTAATATTTTTATAATTAATTTCATAATATTATAATTAATATTATATTAAAAATAATATAAAATCCTATGTAATATAAATTATTTAATATTTCTAATTATTGTTTAAACTTATTATAAAATTATAAAAAAAATATTTATTATTATAAATAAATTATTGATATTAAAAATATTAATTAATAAATAATTCTTAAAAATATTATTTTGATATTTTTTTAAAAGTTCAATTTGACTCATAATATTTAACCGAAGTTTAAGTTGGCCTCTGTCATTAACTAACTTAACAATTCTATTAAAACAAAAGGGCGATTTGGACTAAATTTGAAAAATAAAAAATCAATTTGGTCAAAAAAAATATATAAAAGATAATTCAAATTTATCGCTTTAATATAAAGGTCAAATTAGGCATTTGTTCTTATAAATTTGATCAATAAATAATTAAAAAAATACTTATAATATTTTAAAAAATTAAAAATTAACTACATAAAATAATTATTTAGATATTAAAATAATATATTTAAAAAATTCAGATATCAATTATGTAATTTTTTATTTTTGATATTTAAAGTTATATTTTAACTTACCTTATCTTGTCTCCCTCCTCAATATTTGATTAACCACCCTTTTGTATGAATAAAGCAAAGGCTTAATAGAAGTAATTAATATGGAGGAAGTTAGTTTTGAGTTTATAGATTGCTAAGATAAGCAAAAAGTTCAAATGGAGCCATAAATTGTATGTCTTTATAGGAATTGTCGAGACTATTATATATAAAATATTATAACTTTTTGAGTTCTTTAATATTGTGTTATTTTGTCATATTTAACCTAGCTTATTTTGAGTTCCAAAATTAGTCATTTAGGTCCCCATTTTAATTTAAAACTTTATTTTTGGTATTTTTTTTATCAGAGAAAGAAAGAATATATTACTATTAAAACCAGAAATATAAAATCTTTCTCCGAAATAATGTGGGAGGCCAAAAGAAAAGCAACAAGCAAGTACATATAGTGAAGAAGCTTATCAAACTTAATTAAGAAAAGCTTTAACAAAATTAAAACAAACTCCCTAAACATGTCAAATAAAAAAAAGCATAAAAACTCCGTAGAAAAAGATCATAAATAGCACATAAACATCTCAAGCTTAAAGTGCAAGAGAAATGGAGTTATAAGACTCTAAACATACAAGGTTCCAAGGAGACTAATACCAGACTTGAAACAAAGATTACCATTGGCAATGCAAAACTTTTGAATCTAGTGTAGAGAGCCAAAACGTATGGGATAAGAGGCATAAAACTAACAATCCCCCATAGAGGCGAAGATGGAGAAGTTTCTATACTTATTGAGATCATAAGAAGTGCTTGATACTCAAAACATCGAAACCTACCTTCCAAAATAGCTTTTGAAAACAAAATCTAGAGGGTCAATCCTATAACAAAAAAATGATAAACTATCATAGTCTTTCCATGATGCATGCACAAAGCAAGAAACCCAGGAAAAAAAACCAAAAATGGTTTGGTGAATCCAAAAAGATCAACAAAATGGCCAGATCTAGAGAAGATACTAACCAAACTATAAATTAATAGACAAAACAAAAAAGGAAATAGAAAATAAGGAGAAAGTTATTTGATTTAAAGCTGGCCAATGGCAGTCCTAGATCAATGACAAGAAAGATAAGGTCTCACAAAGGGGAGAATAAAAACTTCCTAGGGAAGTTGAGAGAAAAAAGTTGTCCCACATTTGATTGATATTGTAAATATTGTAATAATGCTAAAATTTAGTTTCTTTATTACTTCACTAAAAAATCTTTTGCTGTCAAAGTGTTTGTTGATAGCAAACGGTAATGCTCGTTACAAAATAAGTAAGACCATAATTTTAACTACAATTCCCAGTATTTAGATAAAGGGCACAATAACACCCATCCAAGAAGATGCATACTCACTATATCAAAATGAATTTTCAAAGAATCCAAGTGGAGAGCAAAGTCACATTCATACACATATTGAACAACCATTATTAAAGTTACTAATAACCTAAGGAAGTCACTTGTATTACTCACCAGGACAATCATACTGAAGCATGCTCATTACTAAATCATAACAACCCATTACAATTTTAGATATTTGACAAAGCAAAGAACTTCATCTCGTCCCTGCAAACTGCTAATGTTACTTGGAAAAAGTAATGAAAGTTACTAAAAAGCTACAAAATCAACACAAGTTTGGACATTTGACACAAAGAAAAACATCAAACTTGTCCCTTTAGATCACCAACATTATCTGGAAAAAAGTAATGAAAGTTATATTACCATTATAGTTAAATCTGTAAAAGATCTTCTAATCATTAAAGGAAGTTTTATTTGCAAAAAGAAGTTCCTTTTATAATAGAACAATTATATTTTGTTTCTAAAAATGAGAACATTATTGAAGTGCTATCATTCAAAAATTATAAAACTCTAATTCTTACCTTTTTGAAAACACTTTACGCATTAAGCTAAAATTCTTAATGTTTATTTATGAAAGGTTGTGAGTTGTTTTCTTATCCTTCGAAGGGCTTAATTGTAAAAGTCTTAAATAACTATAAAATTCATTTTCTCCAATACTCTCTTAAGTTGTAGGCGAAATTCCATATAACTATTATATTAGGTGAAATCCTAGATAACTAATGTAAGGCTTTTGGATGCAATGGTTGATCACTAATGGAATCCTGAGCCGAGGATTTGGGAGAAATGAATGTATAAGAAGAGATTACATTGAACCATTTCATATAATATTACATTTAAGACTTCTCTCTAGAATTTTGCCATATTTGGGTTTAATAATTGGTATTCTAGTTCATACTCTTTATTACATAAAATCAAACAATAATAAGAGCTAAGATCTACTGTGATAGGCTTTTCAAAGACCACTTTCCAAGAGGAGTAATGTAAATGTGAGCGAGGATTTTTACCCTCACTCCTAGTAAAATAGTTTTTGAAACTTCGATACTGTTAGGCTCTAGGCCTTTAAAAACAGGAGTATAAACCCCGAAAAATAGGAGTTGCCATCTAAATAGGTCGAGAAGAAAATAAAAGAGATGGATGACTTAATTTCTAACCCCCCTACTGGGTTTGAAAAGTTGAGCACACGTGGGGAAGGTGAAAAATAGCTCATACCGCCCGGTTCATTAGAACCTGCCTCCTTTTCAGGTTTAAATATTATTAAATTTTTAGATCATTATAATATTACTTATATTACAAATATTATTAAAATAAAATAAATAAACATCATACTATAAATTAATCAATCAAAATGAAAATTATAAAATGAGTATCCATACAAGATGAAAACATACTCTTACAACTCCTTAAAATCCAAAATAATTAAATAAATAAAAGAACAAATAAAACAAATAAACCAAGGCACCCACAAGTTGTGAAAATATGCCTTTTACATCTATTCCAAAATAAGTAATTGAAACATCCATAATCCATAATTAAAGGCACAATCGCATAAAAATTGTCATAGAATACTAATACATAATAATCAAAAGCACATAATACATAATTAATCACTAGAAAATACTACAATTATAATCGAGCTCTAAAAAAACAAAAAAAAACTAAAGTTATCTTTTTCACAAAAGTACCAAAAAAGTGAAGATAATTTAAAAAAAAACTCTATGGCAAATTTGCTATAGTCCATGGCAAATTAGCCATGGCTACGACATATTATGCCTGGTACGATTTGATCCCAAACCAATTTAATTTTCAGGTAAGTTTTATGTTGGGAGTCAAATAATTTCAAAATAGTTTACTTGATCTAAAATTATTCTCTAATGGAATAAATGTTTATAAAATAATACATTAAGGATCAAAATATATATAAACATGGATGTTTAATTAAAATTAATTAGAGAAATTAGGTTTAATTTAATGAATTAACAAGTCAACAAATCAATAGATTAAAATAATGTCAATAATAATAAATAGGTAATCTGAAATCATACCGACGTTGTTGGTTCCACCAAATATTTGATTATGAACTAGGCTTCGTTAATTGAGCCACACAATTCCTTGATGAAAACTTGTACAAAAATATGCCTTGGATAGTTCTTAAAGTCTGGATCAACTGTGGTTGAATAATATCAGGAGTTCTCTGTATTTTTTGCATACTCTTGGTTGTTTAATCTCTGTACTCTTTTTTAATTGCCTTTCTATCTCCTTTATTATTGTTTTTCGTTCTTTATTTCAGTCCATTTTTATAGCTAACATTAGGGTTAATTAGGCGATAAAAGCCTATTTGGCTAGGAAACTTCAAGGTTATATGAAAAATCTAGAGTTTAATGCGTTAGGAAAAATCTAGGGACACTGGACTTATGACCGATTCGCCATAAGCTATAGCCAATTCACCATAGGCCATGGTTCTGCCTAGTAATTGGTAGGCCCAGTAATTTTTTAGGTTTTCGAGGACTTGTAATAGTATGGATTTATTTTTAGGGACCAAATTTAGGGGTCTACAATAACACAAGGCTTACTTATTTTGTGAAGTAAATTATAACCTATAGAAAGTAAGGATGATATTTTATATGAGGTCACAAGAGCATGACCTAGGAGATATAATAGAAAATGACCACTTCATTCTAAGGGATGATATATACATCAAACCAAAGGATCCTTCTGTAACACCCTTACACCCTATATACGTATAATACACTTAAACTCAGTATGTGTACAATACGCATATACAGTATAAGAATGTCACAATATGATTTAATAAAATTTTTCACACTTATTCCCCATTCCTCAAAATATTTATACATATATGTATTAAGGTATATTAAAAAGTATAAAGTCTCACATTACTCAATTATACAGAACATTCTTTATAAGTTACAATATATTTATACTGAAAACATAATATAATATCAAAATAAACTTTAATATAAAATATATACATGCTGACAAAAGTGGCTGTGCTCTATATGTAGCAAAATGGTTCTAGCTCAACCAACAAAAGCCTAGACCCGATTTGGTCTAGCAAAACTCTCCGGCTCTACCGAATCTCCCTTGTCACCTGCGCAATGAGTTTCATTCGCGTTAAACAATAGGCCTAGTGGTACAAACTATGATAATAAACAAAACTCAAAAATAATACCAATGCAAATGTTCATATATTATGTCATCATATGACAATCAAAATCATTTTTGGATATATGTTTTCATCACTTAATAATAATTCACACCAACACATACACAAATATGAGCCGAAATAACTAATACAGCATTCAAATCTCAGAGTTACCATTTTGATCCATAATGACCCCATGTGTCTAGTCCCGAAGGTAAAATATCAATGTAATAGTCTAACTAGGCCTGGGCTTACGACCCAATCTTTTCACCCAGCCCAGCTTTAAGGACTTGTTTCTGAGGCTTATGACCTAGTCTTTTCACCTCAAAAATATTTTCACAGTGACGCCAAGCGTCTAGCCCCATAGGCAAATATAGGCATGCCACTAAATATAGAACTCTGAAAATTAAATAACATACTAGGCACACAATTAATTCACATTTTCCATTTTCGATTCCTTTCTCATTTTTCCATTTTTTTTATTCATATCAATGTTATTTCTTTTCAACAATTCATCCTCATCATAGGATATTTCATGACAAAATCACATCACTCAAACATTTTGGATCATTTCACATTTTGCACATATTTCACATTCTATTCAATCTAGCCATTAACAATGGCTTTTCACAATGTATAATAATGCATACATAGCAATTCACATGTCTTGGCACTATATTCATGAATACTTAATGTATTAAGTAACTTAACACATTATCCATCCAAAATGTGTTAGGTCAATTGCAATGCAATCACATTCCATTTATCAAGAGTTTGTATATACCTTAGGAAACACTCCAAAAACTAGCTTCAAAACTCCCTCCAACCTTCTCTTCCAAGTTGCCCTTCAACACTAGGGTTGGGAAAACTATTTTCTTTCAATGCCTATACCAAATGTGATAATAAATAATCATTTAATATCATATTTTAAGGCATTCTCAACATCAAATTATTTAAATAGGAATTACAATTGAAAAATAAAGAAAAAGAATCATTCTCAAGTAACACGTCCAACAACATAGGCGTGTTAATGACCGTGTCATTAACTCACTCATATAGAAGCATTGACACATCCAATGGCATGGGTGTATCACTGTCTGTGTCATTCATTCTGCCTCACAAAAATATTGACAGGCTCAACAATACGAGCGTGTTCATGGGCGTGTCAATTATTCTGTCTTACAATAGCTATGATACGCTCAGGGACATGGCCGTGTTAATGGTCGTGTCATCAACATTGAACTGAGTACCATTGACATGCCCAATGACATGGCCGTGTCACTAGCCGTGTTAGGAAAAAGTCCTGCATTTTGAACTCTCAATCAAATGAACACAATGACTCCAAACTCAACACTACAACACCCTTAATCATCATCTCCGTTTATATCCATGAATTATCTATCAATTCAACACATATATAACTCCAACATATCATAACTATCATCTTATTCAATTAGTCATCACTTTCTGTCATAACACATTCAAAGAAGAAGAAAGAAAAGAAATCTCTTCTCTTTCAATCCAACCCTAAAAATCATCATTAACTACTCACAACCAACTTCATACATACCCAAATAAGCCATTAAAACATACCAATAAACAATCCCAACATACATATATTAAGTTCCTCCATAGAATTCTAAAGAAACTTGCAAAATGATAGAGGAACTTACCAATTGATGAAGAATCCTCAAAAACTCCACTTGAAACTCAATATATTCACAACCCAACTCAATTTAAAACCATACAGTTATTATACATTACTAGATTTATATGCTAAATCAAGTTATCTCTTTGTATTGTTCAAATAAGTACATGCCAATTTCTAATACTAAAATACAAAATGAAGAGCACCACCTAAGTTTGTTGAGGACCGACAGATCGCAGGACTCCTCTGCTCGCCACTGGCTCCTTGCTAATAGCCTACGAGTTTAGAAGAAACTAAACTCGCTAAGCATTGCTTAGTGGGTACTTTAACTAATTACGGAAAAATAAATAATAAAAGCATAATGCACTTTTAAAAACAATGAGTCGTATTGAAAAATAATATCACAGTAAAAACAATCCATACATGGCATATATTCAGTTATTATCATTTTATCAGTTTGCTCCACAAGGTAATTTGGTAGACTAACGTATGGTAAGGAGCTAACTGTATATATATTCTGTGGCTGTGGCCCTAAAAAATTGCGGACCAAGCCTTGTGGAATCTGTGGCCGAAGCCCTCGGACCGGAGTCCTATATAACTCGGGCGATTGCCCTATATAACTTGGGCCGAAGTCCTATATAGCTCGGGTCGTCACCCTATATAACTCGGACCGAAGTCCTATATTAAAGCAGCACTGCATATAGTATGATATATCATACCCTTACCCTACTCAATACTATCCCAGATACCCAGTGGAGCCAAAATTTTCATGCCATTTCTTAATCGAATATGCATTATACAATTATCAACTTATGTTTCTTATATTATTTCAACGTGAAATATCATATTTTGTCATTTTAATAATATATTATGCTCATTTATATGCATAAGGAATCAATTGGATTACATTTGAAAAATTACCAAATGAATATTAGCAAAATGACCATATGAATAGTAAATTCTGGTTTTGGACTCAACTTGATCCTTATTTTGAAAAATTGTATAAAATAATCTACTAGACTAAAAACTCTAAAATTTTTACAGAATTTAGTTTTACATCTTAAAATCATTCCTTTAAAATTTCAGATCAAACTGGACACAAAATATTGGTCAAGTAGTTCACCCAACCAGACTGCTCCAGTTGCCCTGCATCCTGGCGGCAGTTCTAAATTTTGTGAATTCCATAAATTAAATTCAATTAATGTGGTTCCAAATTATTTTTCTCAAATACTAGACTCACTAAACAACAACATATCCAAAATTCAATTGAAGATTATTTTTCTAATTTTTATTAGAAATCCGGAAACATGGCTGTCTCAGTTAAGGTACCTCCTAGAGCAGGTCTAACAGAAATAAATTTTCCATAATCATAACCATTCCGAATTCAACTCAAAATATTTTTCAGTCATTCTAGACGCATTGAGGCATAAAATATCAAAAATTCACTTCAAGAAAATTTTTCTATATTTAATTAAAAATCATACAAGTCACATCATTTCACTAATTCTAAAATAGAAAAATTTCAAGAAAATGAATAAACAATTAGTTAAAGTACCAAACCTTGCTTTTCCTTGCTCTTCTTGTCTATTTCACTTCCTTTCCTCTCTAATCTCCTTGATTTCCTATGAATTTAACATGTCACATATGTAAGAACAAACCCTAGATATGAACATGATGCTACCTTATGATTTTCTAACAATCCTTTACTTATTCTTACTAATAATCACCATTTTCATCATTTCCTTTAAGTAGTTTATCATTTTTCACCATAATCATCAACTTACTAATACTTTCCCAACATGAACATAATATCAAATCTTCCTAAACATAGCCCAATACCTAATTCTAATGAAAAAATAAGACTTAGGATGGTATCTTACCTTATTTCCTATTGAATTTCACTTGAAAAATGGCTTAGACTTGAAAATTTTCTCCTTGAAAATGGAAGGGAGGGGGGAGCACGACCTAAGGAAGAAGAAAAGTGGTGATGGTGGGGTTTTTTTTTATCCTTTACTTGTTTTTGGAAGACCAAAATTAGTTATTTATAATTTAATTTCCATTTAATTAATTTGTTTATTTTTTAATGGCCATAATTTGTCTAACCCATTTGGACTTAATGGCTAGGATTTGGCCACTTGAAAGTGGCTTTTTATTTTTTTAAATTTTGCCCCCAAAGTTATATTTAATTACAAAATTGCCCCTCCGGTGGAAATGTCCAAAATGCCCTTGTCGAAAAATCGCCCGTAATTTACAAACCGTGCATTTTCGGGAAAAATCGTGATCCACCATTACGACCCGATTAATCCCGAGAACACATTTATGGCATCCGTTAGGGTCACTATTAAGAACTGACACAACTTTTTGAAAAATTACTCTTAGGTCCTCGGCCTTTCAAAAAATTACCTTTAGGTCCCTTTGACTTCACGGGCCTCCTTTGCACACCGATTTTATTTTTGACTATCTCGAGCCTTTATTTGACCACTTATTTATGTCCTTCTTGCCTAATACTCGACTACCTAAACTTTGGAATGTGACACAATGAGTGAGAGAACAGCTGCTGAAACGGTTGCATTATTTGAAATATTGGAACAAATTCTCAATAAAAGAGTATTAGGGAAAGGAGAAGAGGAGAATATGAGCTAAATACAAACTCATAAATGGCAAGATAAATTGCCTAGTTGATAAGGCAAGTTAAATTATTGAATGCTAGAGGAAACTTGCAGGTGCCAAGTCAAGAATCATGTGCATCATGTGGTGTGGTAGGCCACAATGAAAATGTATGTCCTTCAAACTTTGACCAATTCCAAGAAGGGGAAGAGCAAGCTTTTGCTTTTAAAGGGTTCCAACAAAGGGGAAGGAATGACCCATACTCAAATTCTTACAACCCCGGTTAGAGAAATCACCCTCATTTTTCATGAAAAAACCAACAACAAGTTCCACCTCAACGTTCATTTCAACCTTATCAAAGGGGACACCAATTTCAAGGGTAAAGTTCAAATCATGAGCAAGTTAAGAAATCTCACTTGAAGACAATTTGAATGCTTTCATTCAAATAAGTACTCAAAATCAAGAGGTGAACAATAAACGATTTGACTCTTTGAAAGCCTCACTTAAGAAGGTAGAAACTCAAGTGGGTCAATTGGCTAATCAACTACAGGCTAATCAAAAAGAAAAATTTCCAAGCCAACCAGAGCAAACCAAAGCAATCACAATCCTAAGAAGTGGTAAGGTATTTGATAATAAAATTGTCAATAATAAGATTAATGATTCTTTGGATGTAGGAATATTTGAAAGAGAATGGCGAGGAAATACAAGAAGGCAAATGTAATATCCCAAAGTATACCCTAAAAGTTTTGGAGTTATTGTTGTATTTGGATTTAATGTATATGTATAGATGGGAAATATAAATATAATATATATATAAGACATATACATATACATTATATATACATGGGATATAAAATGGTGTAGGAAAAGTGAGTTGTATATATATATATATATTTGTATAATTAATTAATAATAATAATAATGATAATAAGGACAAAAAGAAAAAGAGAAGAAGAAAGTCAAAGGTTGGAGAAGTGTGTGTGTGGTGGAGATTTAAATTATATTATTATTATTATTATATTATTATTATTATTATTATATATATATATATTAGATAAGAACGAAGAAAGAGGAAAATTCTTTCTTTCTTCTTCTTTTTCTTCTTCTTCTTCGTGAAAGAGAGAGAGAGAGAGAGAGAGAGAGAGAGAGAGAAGCTAGAGAGAGAAAGGTGATTTTGATTATATTTACACCAAAGATTAAAGGATATCAAGAGATTTGCAAGTGGATATTGAAGATTTGGGCAAAGAATCCAAGTAAGTGCCCTTTCTTTGTGTTGATTTCTATAGATTGAATTGATATTTGATATGATTAAGGTGTGATGATAGTGAAAGTTGTAAGTATGGATTAAGTAGATGAATGAGTGCAAAATAGTCTTTATATGTTGGATTTGAACTTTAACTCAATTTTTAGAAGAAAGGAAGAGTTTGATTATGTTTGTGTTCATATGGATTGATTTAAAATGCAAAATACTTGAGTTTGTTTCAGAAAACAGTCCCGGATTGGATGCCACGGTCGTGGCAAATGAGGGCCACGACCGTGGGGTTATAAGGTTGACTGTGTCTTCATGAATTTTAATAGAACAGAAGAGACTTCAATGCCACGACCGTGGCCCTTGAAGGCCACGACTGTGGGGGTTGTAATGAAAAATGGACAGAACCGTGTTGGATCCCACGGTCGTGGGAATTGGGAAGCCACGACCGTGGGGACCTAAATGTTGATATTGGCTTGTGAATTGTGATCTAAGGGCCTAGTATGGGACTAATAGGTGAATCATTGTATTGGAATTTATGTGTATTTGTAAATAAGTGTGTATTATTCCTTTAAATTAGGTTATGAAGAGGTTGGATTGCCTTAACTTAAATGGTAAAGAATATTTGGAAGAGGAAGTGTATGGATTGATGTGAATTATCTTTAAGGTAAGTACAACTTACAAAGATGCATTCTTTTATATGATCTTGAGACCTAAAACAATGTTAAGTAATTTATTATATGGTTAATACAATGTGACTAATGTTATTAATTGTATAGTGTGAAAGCTATGGTGATAATTCAAAAAAAAAAAAGGTATGTGCAATGCAATTTGTTATGATAAATATTTTAATGATGAAGTATATTAATGTGTCTTGAGAAGTGATGAAATGTGATATCATTATGGTTGGTAATAATGATTGAAATGAAATAAGTGGACATGTTGTCTATGTGTTCAATGAAATTGATTATGTATACTTGAATGATGAAGTGTTGTAATGTGAATTGAGATATGATGACGCAAATGTGATGTGAAGCCATTGTGATTGGCTATAATGAATCAAATGTGATGTGAAGCCATTGTGATTGGCTATAATGAATCAAATGTGATGTGAAGCCATTGTGATTGGTTATAATGAATCAAATGTGATGTGAAGCCATTGTGATTGGCTATAATGAATCAAAGGTGATGTGAAGCCATTGTGATTGGCTATAATGAATCAAATGTGATGTGAAGCCATTGTGATTGGCTATAATGAATCAAATGTGATGTGAAGCCATTGTGGTTGACTATGATGAGAATTGAGAATGAGATTGATAAAGAAATAATAAATGAATTGTGTGGCTAATGTGTTATTCCATTTTCAGAGTTTGTTGTTGGTGGCATGCCTAATATTAGTAACAATCTCTTGAAGTTAGGTTGGAATTGATCCTTGAAGCCAAGTTGGGTTGAAGTTTAACATGTTTACTCCCCTTGAAGCTTAGTTGGGTCTAGTCCTTGAAGCCTAATTGAGATGTTACAACCCTTGAAGCTAGGTTGGATTGGTTCTTGAAGCCAAGTTGGGTTGATACTTAGCATGCTTTGTTCCCCTTAAAGCTTGGTTGAACCTAAATCCTTGAAGCCTAGTTGGGATAATGATAAATGTGATGATTGAACCAAAGCATTAACTCTGAAAGTTGAATGGCATATTAGTGTTTTGTGGGCCCATGCATGTCTTTGTTTTAATGTGAATTATGGAATGAAATGTACTATTATGTGATAAGTAAATGATTGAAAGTGAATATGGCTTGAGAAGCTATGTTGAATGATGAGTTTATGAAAACATAATATGATGTGTAAAGTGTTTATGGATGTGAAAATTGTGAACATTATCTCATGAAAGTTTGAATGAGTCATTGAATTGTGATTTGTTGAAATGATGTATAAGAGTATATATATATACCATGAGATTGGTGGAAACATATATAGAAAGTGCATTGAAAAGAGTAAATATGATGAGAAATTGGTAATACATGATATTAATATATAAAGTAAGATTTACTTGTAATGTTTATTTTGAAATTATTTCTTTGTATTACTAAGCTTTCTTGCTTAGCGTGGTTATGTAAATCGCGCATGTAAATAGGTGGTTGATCTAAAAGTCAAATGGGTATGCCACGAGAAAGGTAAGAGTATTCTGAGACCAACTAGAGGGTGTTGCATACATGTATTATTTAATTATGTTGTATTTTACTACAAGGATGTATTCATATGTATAAATAAAGTTTTGATAATATAAGATTATTATTATCATTATATTTAAGTATAAGTTCATTAAAAGAAATACTTTATGAAAAGATATGATTTGAACTAAGTGAAAGGTTTTTAAATTGTAACGAATAGTGACATCCTTATACTTTATATGCTTACTGTATGTATACAAGGTATATGTATAGTATTTATATGGAGTATCGGGGTGTTACAGCAAAGCTCAACCAAGTGAGTCGAAGGAAGATAGTGAGGAGTCATCAGTTGCACCAAGGCTGCATAATCACCAAATCCGTACAGATCGCCAATTTCTTTTCCAAGCAAGTTAAAAAATGAGAAGTATGATAAGCAATTTTCTAAAATTTATAATATGATCTCTAAGGTAAGTATTAACCTTCCCTTACTTGAGGTGGTTAAGAACATGCCATCATATACCAAATTTTTTAAGAAGCTTAACACAAAAAAGAAAAAGTATGAGTTGAATGAGAAGGTGATAATCTCGGAAGTAACAAGTGTTATTTTATAACACAAGTTACCTCCAAAACTAAAGGATCCTGGAAGCTTTATAGTTAGCATCTCTATGGGGATTGGAAAAGAAACTATTGGTATGTGTAATTTAGGAGTAAGTATTAATTTGATGCCATACTCTGTTTACTTGAAATTAGAGCTAGGGGAACTCAAGCCAACTAAAATGGTTTTGCAACTTGTGGATAGAACTCTTAGATACCCTAAGGGAATCGTAGAAGATGTTCTAATTAAGGTAGGTGGTTTGACTGTACCCGTTGATTTCATTGTCTTAGATATGGGGGAGGAAATTTCTAGAGATTTTGAATATATAATTTTGTTAGGGAGACCTTTTACGGCCACAACTAACACATTAATTGATATTAAAAATGGAAAATTAACCATGACTATTTTAGGTCAAACTGTAAAATTTTTAATTTTTAACACTTCCCCTATTCCCACTATTGCTTTGTATGAGGACTGTTCTTTCATTGATTTTACTGATAATGCTGTTGAAGAAGTTTTCTTGCAGGAGAGTGGTGAAGAAAAGTTAGAAAGAGCTCTAAATTTGGAGGAAGAAGTTGAGGGTTCAAATGAGGGGATTCAACCAAAGGGGGTTGAACTTAAAGAACTTCCAAAGCACTTAAAGCATATTTTTCTTAGGGAGAACAACTCACAACCAGTGATAATTTTTGCTACTCTTAATAGTGAGAAGGAAGATATACTTGTGAGAATGTTGAAAAAATTCAAGAGAGCTATTGGTTAGGGGTTGAGTGATATCAAGGGTATTATCTCTCTATGTGCATGCACAAAATAGTTTTAGAGGAATGGGATAAACCGGTGAGAGAAGCTCAAAGGAGGCTTAACCCTAATATGAGCGAAGTAGTGAAAAAGAAGGTTCTAAAATTGCTTGATGAAGGGATAATCTGCCCCATTGTTGATAGTGAATGGGTTAGTCCCGTACAATCATGCCAAAAAAGCAGGTTTGACTGTGGTCTAGAATGAGAAAGGAGAGCTGGTACCTACATGAACACAAACTGGGTGGCGAATGTGCATAGATTATAGGAAATCAAATAATGTCACCAGGAAAGATCACTTTCCTTTACCATTTATTGATCAAATGCTTGATAGGTTATCTGGACACGCTTTTTACTATTTTTTTAATGGTCAGGTTACTACCAAGTCCCGATAGCACCAGAAGATCAACCAAAGACAACTTTACTTGTCCCTTTAGGACATTTGCCTTTCGGAGGATGACATTCGGACTTTGCAATGCACCGGGTACATTTCAAAGATGTATGCTTTCGATTTTTTCCCTTATGTTGGACAAATCCATTGAGGTATTTATGGATGACTTCTCTATTTTTGATAATTCTTTTGATGATTATTTGCAAAAGTTGACTCTCATGCTTGAAAGATGTATTGAATGTAATCTTACCTCGAGTTGGGAAAAGAATCATTTCATGGTTGATCATGGGATTATTTTGAGTCATGTTGTTTCTCACAAAGGGATTGAGGTAGGCAAGGCTAAGGTTGAATTAATCATGAATCTATCTCCAACCACATCTGTTAAGGGGATTAAAAGTTTTTTGGGACATGCTGGATTTTATAGGAGGTTCATAAAAGATTTTTCAAAAATTTCACAACCATTGTGTCATTTGCTAGGAAAAGATGTCCCATTTATTTTTTTTTTTAAGATAAGTGCTTAGAAGCTTTTGAAATTTTGAAAGAAAAATTAACTTCTGCTCCTATAATTGTTGCCCCAAATTGGGATTTGCCATTTGAAATCATGTGTGATGCATCCAATTATGCCATTGGAGTTATTCTAGGCCAAAGATTGAATAAATTGATGTGCATAATTTATTATGCAAGTTTATCTTTAAATGATGCACAAGTGAATTACACAACCACTGAAAGAGAAATGTTAGCTATGAAATTTGCACTGGTCAAGTTTAGATCTTACTTGATAGGTTCTAAGGTCATAGTATTTTCGGACCATACGGCCTTGAATTACCTATTGACCAAACCATAAGCTAAACTTAGGCTCATTAGGTGAGTATTGATGTTGCAAGAATTCAATGTTGAAATCAAAGATCGGAAGGGAGTGAGAATGTAGTAGCCGACTATCTTTCTAGATTGAACTCTCATGATAATGATGCAAAAATTGTTTGTGAAAATGCTTTTGAAAAATTTTCAGATGAACACTTGTTTGCTTTAACTCAAGCACCTTGGTATGCAGATATTGCTAACTATCTTTATTATGGTGTTGTGAGAAAGGATTTGAATTTCAAGGCAAAGAAGAGGATCATGCATTCATGTAAGTACTATTTTTGAGATGAGCCATATTTGTTTAGAATTTGCAAGGATGAAATCATAAGAAGATGTATACAGGAGGAAGAACAAAAACAAGTGCTGCAATTTTACCACACCATGTATTGTGGAGGGTATTTTGGAGGAAAGCAAACTGCCAAGAAAGTTCTTCAAAGTGATTTGTATTGGCTTACTCTTTTTAAGGATGCTTTCAATTCCTGTACAAGATGTGATAAATACCAAAGATTAGGGAACATTAGCAAAATGAATGAAATGCCTCTCAACATTTTTATTGTGGTTGAAATTTTTGATGTATGGAGAATAGACTTCATGGGGCCATTTCCCAAGTCCTTTAGTTTTGAATATATTCTTCTTGAAGTGGATTATGTGTCTAAGTGGGCGGCGGCTATCTCCACTAGGACTAATGATGCTAATGTTGTTTTGAAATTTTTAAAGGAGAATATTTTGAGTAGGTTTGGAACCCCAAAGGCAATAGTGAGTGATGAAGAAAGCCACTTTTGCAACAAATGGTTTGAGAAGTTGATGTCCAAGATGGGCATTTGACACAAAGTGGCAACTCCATACCACCCTCAAATATCCGGACGAGCTGAGATCTCCAACAAGCAAATTAAGGGGATCTTAGAAAAGACAGTGAGTACAATAAGAAAGGATTGGTCAATCCGGCTTCCAGAAGCATTATGGGCTTATAGGACTACTTTCAAAACACCATTGGGAAGGATTCCATATAGGTTGGTCTTTAGCAAGGCTTGCCACCTACCGATGGAATTGGAGCATAAGGCTTATTGGGCAATAAAGACCATAAATATGGACTTAGAAGGAGCAAGGGAGCAAAGAATGTTGCGAATTTCTGAGCTTAGGAATGAGGCCTATGAGAGTTTAAGAATATATAAGGAAAATACAAAAGCTATGCATGACATGATGATCCTTCGAAGGACTTTCGAACCGGGTAAAAGTCCTCCTATTCAATTCCATAATGCGATTGTTTCCAGGGAAATTGAAGTCCCATTGGAATGGACCATTTTAAGTAATTCAAACACTCCCATATGGGGTTGTTGAGTTACTCAATTTGAAAACCAATGAGACATTTAAGGTAAATGGACAAAGGGTGAAGCCCTATTTTGAAGAAATCGATGTTGCAAAAACTGTTGAAAGTTTGGTGTTTATCGACAAATGATGTAACAATGTCTAGCTACATGACATTAAAGAAGTGCTCAATGGGAGGCAACCCATCAGTTTGTATTTCTTTTCAAAGTTAAATTTTTATATTTTTGAAATTTAAATTTTGGTTTGGTTTTAAGCAAATAGAATGGGTGCGTTGATTGGTTTTTATTTTTTTTGATGGAGTTTTAGGGTGAAGCCAAGAAGAAAAGTTTCATGTATTAGACTTGGGTGACACATTTACTAAAAAAAATGAAAATGAAAAGGCAAAAAAATTGGCAGCGACGGACACTGCCACTTGACACGACCAAGCGACTGGCTGTGTCAAGCAAAACCAAAAATTCCAGGCATGGACACGACCAAAAGGCTTGGCCATGTCCTTGGCTATGTCACTCAGATACGACCAAGCGCCCAACTCGTGTCCCCATTTCTTTCCCGTGCCAACACCATACAGTAGTGGACATGCTTACGGGACATGGCCAACCCTCTGGCCATGTCCCTCCTTAAAACTCCAGCATGGCCAAGCCAATTCTAGCTTGGCCATGTCACCCCTTTTAAAAACCCAAAATTTCACCCGATTTTGTCACTTTCAAAACCCTAGCCTTCATCTTCCTCTCTTTTTTCTCTCATCTCTCTCTCTCTAAAACCTCCATTCCCATCCCTAAAAACCTCAAACTTTCACCAAATCTTTCATTCATCTTACCTATAAACTCAATTAAACCCACTCAATCTTTCAATTTTCTAATTAAAACTCCATAAAATCCATCAAAGCTTCACTTTCCACCAAAGAATCAGGATACCTAGAACAAAAATGGTGCCCTACCACAAGAGGAGGCATCCCTCATCATCCTCTTCATCATCTTCAAAGAGATTGACTCTTCTAGCATGGGATTTCTTTCCAACAAGGTATGTAAGCAAATAATCCCTTGATACTCTCCAAATTAGAGAAAATTTTACTAGATATGTTCAAAACCTTGGATGGGAGAAATTAGTTTTCCTTAAACCTTTGCAATTTCAAGAACTTACCATAGAATTTCTAGCCTCTCTTAAGGTTGAAAGAAATGAAATGAAGATTTGCACTAGGTTTAGCTTTAAATTGCTTGGAAAACCATGTGTTCTTGATATTGAACAATTTAATGCTATTTTTGATTTCCATCAACAAGGGGAAAAATGTGTGCCAAAAGATTTTAGACAACAATTCACATGGGGAGCAATAGGCTCGGGTGGACTGTATGTGGCCAAATCGGCTAAAGCAACAAAGTTGATCAATGCCACCTTGAGGCATTTACATAGATTTATGTCATGTGGGTTCTTTGCTCGGAAAGAAAGTACGAGTGTGGTGGAACTAAGCGAGCTATTTTTCTTAGATTGTACTAGCAATGATATACCTGTGAGTACCGATTATTGGTTAGCCGATGTTTTTAATAGCGTAGCAAATCGAAAAAGGGGCACAATTTGTATAGGTGGATTTGTGACCATCTTAGCTATGACACTTATTAATGGTTTTGACCCGAGCGCTTGCCCAATGACTAGAATTTTTGAAAGTGGTCCATTAGACC
Source organism: Garcia nutans (assembly GCA_947685225.1). Taxonomy (NCBI): domain Eukaryota; kingdom Viridiplantae; phylum Streptophyta; class Magnoliopsida; order Malpighiales; family Euphorbiaceae; genus Garcia; species Garcia nutans. The sequence goes on along the minus strand of CANTUV010000031.1, from coordinate 72,421,319 downwards.
TTGCGACTCTTGAGAAGATGCACATGGTTATAAAAAGGGGAGGGGCTTATGTGATGTGTTCAGATGAAAAACTTGCACCAGAGGATCGGTAAAAGAGACTACGAGTTGATAAGGAGTCTGACTTGGATTCACTCGGTTTGGATGAAGATGCTCCGGCTCTGGACAATCAAGAGATTATTAGTAGGATTGAAGCATTGGAAAGCAAGGTAGATCGTAATCAGGCTGAAGTCCTTTTCTAGTTGGAACAAATCAATAGCAACCTTGCCAAGATTCTTAGCCTCCACCCTTCAGTAGCATCATCGTCACACCCTCCATCACTATAGAGCATATCAGCTTCTGCCTTTTGAGAACACTTCTTATTTTTCTTATTTTCAGTTATTGAATATTTTAGTTGCTATTTTTCGTTACTGCTATTTGTTGTTAAAACTTTATCTTTTTGGTTATTTTATATTTATTACTTTTTAATCTTGAACAATTAATATTTTGTGGATAAAAGGTAGCACTTGCCTCACAAAGAAAATGATCGAAATCAGGTTGTACTTTAACTCTTACTTTTTTTTAAATTATCCTAGTTTCCATTGAGGATAATGTCAATCTTAAAGTGTGGGGTGCTAAGTTTTTGTTCATAAATCCAAGTTTTTATTTTTCATAATTTAGTTGTTGTTTTTAAGTCTTTGTTTCAGTCGTTGTTTTAGTCATTTTTGTTAAGTGTTTTGCCTTACTTTACATATTGTTTTGAAGTATATTTTTTTTAAGTTCAATTGTTATAAGTTTCTTGATAGATGACCTTTTAATTTTTGAGGCATGAATTGGAGAATTGGATAAAATTGGTGCTTATTGTTGATTTGGTGGATATTCCTTGCATTGCCTTTTAAAACTTGTGAGGAATTAAGCCTATTAAGTTGGATATCAGCTTATTATTCTTTATTGTGTGTAAACATTTTTTATTGATAAATTACTAGAACTTGCATCGACATGCATTTTGAGACAACATAAAAATTTTAATTAGGTATCAATATGATTAAGGCAATTAGGTGAACCCATTTTGGCTTAAAAAGACCAACCTTATATTCAACCTTAGTTAGCCAATTTTGAGCCTATTTCATTTCCCCTTTTCTTTCTTTTTCACAATGCTACAAGCTTTGAATCGTGCTATTTTTTCTCTTACCCTTTCATGAGGACAAGAGCATTTTAAGAGTGTTTATGATTGAGTGTTATGTTGAATAAAGTGTGGGGTTAAATTTAGTGGGTTTAAGATTACAAACCATTGTGTTCTTTAGTTGCAAATCATAATTTAAAAAAAAAAGAGAAGAAAAAAAATAATAAAATAATAAAAAATAATAAAAAAATTTATTACTCTTGTTGGAAGGGTTGAATTGAGTTTGGGAATGATCTTTGCAAATTTAATAAGTGGAGTTCTTAAAAAGTTCTTTAACGTCTAGTACTATGTGATTGGGAGGTACGTTGGGATTGTTCGGTTGTATCACATTATTTACTTCATTCTTGAAGTGTTCTTGAACTTATTGAATAAACTCACATTCCCAAATATCATACCTTTACCTTAGCCCCATTACAACCAAATGAAAGACCTTATGATTGATGATTGATTAGAATTTAGTAGTGGAAGTTTGATTGATAAGCAAGCTTATGGTGATAATTTTTCATTGAATGTTATGAGTGCAAACACTACCTATTTAAACAATTCAAAGAGTTGGTAAGGGAGTGAAAACATTGGTTATGCATGGAGAACCGCTAAATTACATGAGTGTTGGTTTTATTTGGTTTGATATTAATTGCGGATTTAAGAAATTGGAAGTCTTGATATATTCTTATAACTCTTGAACTTGGCTAAATTTTCTTGTTTAAGTTGTTTTGATTTTAACCTTGCATGGGGACAAGCAAAGGATTAAGTGTGGGGTAGATGTTTTGATCAGATATGTATACATTTTTAGGTTAATTTTATTGGTTTTTAGTTAATTTTTCTTTTAATTTGTGTTTAAAGTTTGCTTGAAGTGTTTGATTTAGATGGAAGTGCAAAACAATGGATTGATGGATCAAAATGTTGGAAAAACATGAGACACGACTAAGACACTTCATGGCTTGGCCATGTCCCTCATCCAAGGCAACCACTCACATGGCACGGGCTGAATCAACAAGGCTTGGCCGTGTCTTTTAGAATAATTGGGCAGAGGTAGACACTGGCAGAAGACACGGCCAAGCCACTGGCCGTGTCACATGACATGACCAAGGCCTTGGCCGTGTCCCACTTAATGCAACCAAAGAGCAAGAGAAAGGTAGAAGAGAATACAGTCAAGAGACATGACCAAGCCACTGGTCGTGTCACTTGACACAGCCAGGGCCTTGGCCATGTCTCACTTGGAAAAGGAAGAAGATAATGAGGTAGCCATGGGCACATCCTTAAGGATTGGCTGTGTCCCAAGAAGAATGACTGCCACGGCCAAGTCACTCAAGGCTTGGCCTGGCTTGGCCGTGTCCCATGTGAGATTTTTGAATTATTTTACACAAGATAAGGGACAATTGGGGACAAAAAGCTCTTTCTTTTAAAAAAAAATTTATTGAAAATGAGTAAAAGGTGGATAGATTTATGGGAAGAAATATAAAATAAAGAAAAAGAGGGAGACAAAGTATGGCATGTCAGTTGGCAAGAGATGGTAGGTGTATTAACGATGAAAAGGAATTAAAAGTGGAGGAATGGAATAAGATACACGTTGGTTTTTATTGGAGAGCTATCTTGTTATTATTATTGTTCTTGGTTTGGAAGAAGAGACACCATTCTCTCTTAGACACCATTCTCTCTTCATCTTCAATATTCATTCATCTTTCATTTCTTCCATAAACAAGATTTAATCAAGTTTGGTGATAAAATTGAGTGAGCAAGCTCTTTAGAAGATTAAGGTTTGAAGAAAGCTTGATTGGAGTTGGAAGCTTGAGAGAGTTACCATTCCATCCTTCAAGAAGAGAGTCATTGATTGAAGAGGGCTTGGAAGTTGTTCATCATACATCAAGGTGGAAGCTAGGAGGAAGACAAGTAGTTCAACTCTTGGAGTCTACAAAGGGGTTTTTCATATTCTCTCTTTTAATTCATTTCTAGATTGTTGTTGTTTTATTATGAACATTAATATTACAATCTATAATTTTGATTTGATAAATATTGAGATGGATAATTGTTTTAAATTGATGATGAGCTAATTTACTCATGCCTTGGGCTGATGTAGATTTGATTAAATGACTTGATTTGATAATTCCATTAGTATACCTTGTTATTGGTTGATTGCAATGGACTTAAGGTTAGTTTGATAGATTGGCCACCTATTAATCACTTAATATTAAATGATGGACAGAGAGGCGAAATTCGATATCAGAATTATGTAATCAACCACCCTAAGAATGAATTAGAAATATAAGTTCTAGGGTTTGTTTAATTTGTAATTTTAAAATAATTGGTTGTTGTTAATTCATGAATGTGAAAAATAATGAATTAGAAATTACTAATTAAACTCAAGGAATAAATTAAAATATAAGGTTATACTAACGGATAATTTGAGAATCAAGATTTAATTAAATTGACCTAGAACCCCAGGCACCATTTCCATAATTGAATTGATCTTTCACAACTACTACTCGTTTTTACTTTCAAATTTCAATTATAGCTCACCAATTCAACAACACACACTCAAGTTTAATTTATTTGTTAATCAAACTATTGCAAAATAATTTCTTCCTTGTGAGACGACCTTGGGGTGATTACCGTTGCTATAATTACCTCGTATATTTATGAGTGTTGCTTTGTAGTAGTAATTAATCGAGAGCAATACTAATCGTAAGAATATTATTACAATAGAGGCAGTGCAAAACTGGGAATTAAGATTGAGAAGCATCCTAGGCCATACAATCTAGCTTGGCTAAACAAAGGAGGCGAGGTAACTATCTCCCAATGAGCTTTGGTCTCTTTTTCTATTAGTTTTGAATATAAAGATAATGTTTGGTGTAACGTGGTTGCCATAGATGCATCTCATTTGTTGTTAGAGAGATATTGGCAATATAAAGGAAGATTATACATGATAGTTGTGCTAATACTTATAGTTTCATTTTTAATATGTGACAATAGTATATTACGTAATAAAGAGCTAGGAAAAGTAAAACCAAACAGGGATAGTGTCACACCTTGCTTCTAGAGGTATGATGGTTCTAGGGTCTAGTTAGGCTTAAGGCCACAGGGCATTATAAAAGAATCCCATATCTGTCTCAAGTCTAAACATTGTTTATACTAATTATCTAATATAGCAGCTAAGCAACTTCTAAGCCCATTAAGCCATCACATATAATATCAAATTACTTCTTATAGAACACTTTTATTTTATACATATTTTCATAATATTATACCATTCTCTTAATTTCTCCTTTTCCTATGACTCGGCCACTCAACTAATTGCTATTTTTTTTTGCTAAACCCCTTTCACTTTGCTATGCTATGTCACATAGTTTTTACGGATCGAACTATTACCTGTAAAACTACCACATACAATTTAATAAGCCATCAACTCAGTGAGATAATAGTAAACAAAATACAAACATGATGCTTAACTTAAGAGTTATATATATGTCAAGGATGATGGCCCATGCTCATAATGAGGGAAAACAAGCTCATTATGACAATACTTATTTAGCAACAATATTTCTAGAGTCAAGGCTCAAATCACTGATCACATTAAATAAACAGAGTTGCATAAATTCATATAGATAGAAGTCACATATCAAATGGCCTTAGCTACAACTGAGGGTAGTAACTTCTCCCTTTAATCAAATTTCATTCTATGTGAACATAGCCTAGTGGTTTATCTCCCACTTCGGTTGGGCTTTATCATATATTTCATGTTACTCATAACTCTTTAAGGATCATAACATATTACCATCATATTAATTAAAAAAAAGATCATGATATAATCAATAGAAGGAATAAGAGGTGGACCAATGATTTAATGTCCTTTCTCTACATTGAATGAACAAGTCTAAGGATAAATAAGAAAATCATATGTTCAAGCATATTAGAGACTTCAAGAATGTTGGGAAGTGCACAAATGAGGTACAAAGTATTTTAATAAAATGAACTTTAGAATTTGACATTTAAAGATCATAAGGCTTAAGATTAAACTCATATGCTGGGAACATAATGGCAAGAAAATTTATCCTCAAATAACAATTTATTCAAAAGAAAAGAGAGGGGTTACTACATCTCACCTTGGCTCCTTAGCTTCTTTTAAGCTTAGCTAAACAGTCAACCTTAAATTTCCAAGCTTCCCAACACTTTCTACTTTGCTTTAAGGCATTCGTAGCCATTATATAGCCTACATAAGAGTTATAATTATATAAATACATACAATTCTAAGAAAATGAAACTTATTCAAAATGCTATTCATAGTTTAAATTGTTGTTCCAAATTAGCAACCAAGAGGGGGGTGAATTGGTTGATATGAAGAGTGATGGTAAATTTAAAATTCAAAAGCAAGAGATGAAGAAGATGTAGAAGAAGACTGAGTAGAATAGAGAAGAAAGAACACACAGAGTTATAGTGATTCGGATTTACCTCAATCCTATGTCCACTTCCTTAATAACTAGTTAAGGTTCCACTAGTCTTGAGTCTTTGCAAGCTTAACTCTAACTTAGTGTTTTCATTAGCTCACACTGAACTATTACAATGGTTTGAGATCAATCCTCATAACTCTTACATGAGTTTTTCTAGGCTCACTCTCACAACCTAAGTATTTCTAAGCTCACACTCAAACTTTTGATGGTGTTTAATGCTCACACCCAACACTCCATGATTTTATATTTTTTATCTTTAGATAAGATAATGAAAAAGGTTGTTCAATGAAATTACAATTAAAATCAAAGTATTCTCTAACCATAAAAATGAAGTTTAATGTAGTATTGATAGCCATTTGGCTTAAACTAGCCGTTTAAGGTAGTTTCCACATGTTTAGTGCTTGTCTTCCACTAATTTGGTAGCTGGAGCTCGGTGTGTTGTCGCACAGTTTGAATCTACTCTGTAACGGCTACTTCTAATGGTTGGATTTTGTTATCTGATAGAATCTATCTTGCCCATACATGTGTGTCATGTGGTCACATGGCTCGATGTGCAGTCGCTCGGCACAAAGTTGCCGTTAAATTTAAATTTCTTCATCCACGTGTTTAGTCATCATTGGTCTGAGGTATTTGACACTAAGATTCAAATCTATCGGACTTGTGCAGCTGATTGGTTAGGTTGAGCTGTCAGATGAGTATTTGAGCATTGAGGAAGTGCCACGAGAGCAGACCGCTATCTCTTCTGTCACTTTTAGATTTTTACGTCTTTGTTATGTGCGGTCACTCGAGTGTCTTGGGAAGTCACACAAAGTTATGGCATCCGAACTTCACAGTTCACTGAGACTGTGATCATTACTATGAGTTTATGAATTTTTAACTTGATTTGATGAGGTCACTCAGTGCTCGCATATGGTCACATGCCTACCCAGCGTTCTAACTTCATCGCTCACTAACAATGTGAACTCTTATGTGAGAATTGTAGACTTAGCTTAGTTGGTCATGGTTGGCTTATCTAGCTCGGTATACAGAAGCACTACTTGCTTAGCTCGTTAATTCCATATGTGCTGCTCACTGAGTTCTATAAGTCTATTTGTGAAGTTCGGTTCTCTGCAACTTCAACATTTGCTTAGCTTGATAGTTCTGTGTTTAGCTCAACACTCTATATGTCCGTTTGATTTTCTGCTTGGCAAATCTGTATGTCAATTCGATTATGTGCTCGTGCTATATTTGTGCTATCGCTCGGTAGTTTGGGCAATCGCACACAGGCGCTCAGTTTCTAACTTTGCAAAACATACTTGTTTGAAATCATTAGTTCTTTATTAATTTGATTGTCAATGATAAAAATAAAGTTTGATTGTCTAACAATGTCAACAATCTTTCCTTCTTTTACTTTGGCAATCAAATTGAATTTAAGTTAAAAATAATCAAGTGCATGAAGTAATTAATACAATGATAAAAAATTTTCTCTCCTTATGTTAAATAATTTCACAATTGATGCATGCAATTTGTTTCTTTTCGTGATACCAATTTATTTTCTTTTCTTTTTACAATCAAGTTCTCTTCTCTTCTTTGATAATTAAATTTATCTTCCCCCTTTGACGAAGGCAAAATGAAAATTAAAGTAAAAGAAAGATAAAATTCATTGATACTAAAAATGTGAATACAAAATAAAAATAATTTTAATGCTAATTGAAAGAAAAAACAAGAAAATGATTAATCTAAAACTTTTTCTTTTCCTTTTCTTAATGGTGGAGGAGGAGTTGGAGTTCTTTTATTATCATCACCAAGAGAAGGAGTTGGAGAGGAGTCATATGAGGATGGTGAGGATCCTTCATAAGGACTTTCAATATGCTCACTCACATCCCATTTACTTAACTCACATTGAGAAAGATCAAATTTTCCTTGTAAGTCATATATGTCACGATGAATGTGGGAGATGAGATCTACCTTTTTGTCGAGTTTTATGATTCTCTTTATGACATCCTTCTTAAAATGATTAAATTGTTTTTAAAGAGAATATATGGCTTTGAGGATAAGTTTGAGATTTTTGGATGATTCACCTTTTTCTGTGGTGGATTTGAAAGGTCTAGGGGGGGTGCTCAACTTTAACATGGATAGGTTAACCTTCTTCTTCCATAATATGGTACCTAGGTCTCTTCATTTCCCTTTGGATAACACCCTTGATACCAAATGTATACATATAGTGATTATCAACCTTTTGGATACATCTAGCATGTTCAGGTTGATGGAGTTTGTGGCTGGATCAAGGGGATCACTTAGGGTTGCAAGATTTTCAGGGGTTAGGAGTCCTAAGTATCTAGCAAGTTGTGTAATTTGGAAGGATAGAAAGAAAGTTCCTGCCTTAAACTTCCCATGATGTATAAAGGTGTCTATGAGAAACCTAGCACTTTGAATTGTCTCATTATGCACAATGACATACAAGAAAAATAAGTCACATTGAGTAACCTTTTCATTTCCATTACTTCTTTGGTGAATGATATAAGTGATTATTCCATGCAAGAGCCAAAGGAGAAGGGTCCTAAAATGGATGGTTTTGGATGACCTATTATTGTATTGGGTTTCAATGGATAGTTCACTCCAAAAAGATGAATAGTTTTTTAAAGGAAAATCCATGTCATTGTAGGAGAAAGCTCAGTGAGTTTGGAATCCCCAAACTTCACCAAATTTTTCAAAGGAAAGAGCAAAATTTTGGTTAAAAAGCCTAAAATAAACTCTATAAAATCTTATAGGTACATTGTGATTTTTCTCTACCCTTAGAGACATTAGAAATTCCATTGAGAGGTTAGAGCAACCTAGCTCATTAGGAATTGCAAAACGCCTCCACCCAATTCTATCAAGGTAGCTATAGATTTCACCTTGGATGTTTAAAGTTAGGAGCATCCCCTCCGCAAGCATTTTGGTTGGTTCAAGGGTCTTTTTTCTTGAGTATGTAGTACTTGGTTTTCTCTTCCTCATTTTTGCACTTGGGTTTATATGGTTGGACATTTTTTCTAGTGAAATGTTTAGATTTGGGTTAAGGTAGAGGTTGGGTTTCACTAATAACAATCCCTTTACCCTTGGTTGTGTTTTTCTTTTTGGTGGTTTTGGTTTTGGGTGCCATATCCTCAATAAAAAAACAAAAGTAAAGAAAAATAGAAATGTAGAAGATTGAAAAAAATATAGAAAGAAATAGATTGTTAATGATGCTTTGAACAAACAACTTCTAATTGATGAAAAACCTTCAAAATCTTTTTCTTCATGATAAAATTCATGCAAAATATAAGTATTTATAGACAAAAATTGATAAAATAGTTGTTTCTGACTGTTAGAGAGTAAAAAAATTTTGAATTTTGAAAGTTCCAGCGTTCAAAAGAAAATGTCTGTTACACATGTTATGCAGTCGCTCAACCTGTTGTGTGACCGCCAACTCGGTCTGGAGATCTCTCTAGGAAGTGGGGCACTGAGACAAACCTGAGGAGCATGTAACGGTCGAGAAAATTTTGGATTTGACCAATTGCACGAGTTGTTGTGCACTCACTGAAGAGAAACACTTTGAAGCTCGGGCTTGGGAAAGATACATGTTTAAAGCTCGAGAGATGATTATTTTTAAGGCTTGAGTTCGGGAAAGAGCAAATGATGTGCGATCGCTCAGTATACTAGGGCGACCTCACAAAGTGAGCCATTTTGGGTCTTAAAAACATTTTTAAGTGCATATGATCAAAATAGGTTTTGGGAGAAATAAAGATTGATTATGCAAGTGATTTTCCAGCAATCATGCCAATATATATATATATATTTTATCAAATTCAATCTTTCTTCATTTAAGGGTTTTGTAAAAATATCTACAAGTTGATTTTGAGTTTCAACAAATTCTAAGACTACATTGTGATTTTGAACATTATCCCTTAAAAAGTGATGTTTAATGTCTATATGCTTAGACCTAGAATGTTAAATGGGGTTCTTGGATAAATTGATTGCACTAGTGATATCACATTTAATGGGAATGTGATCAAATATTTTTTCATAGTCAAGCAATTATTGTTTCATCCAAAGAACTTGTGTGCATCAAAAACATGCAGCAACATATTTGGCTTCCATGGTAGATAAAGTAACCGACACTTATATTTTGCTAAACCAAGAAATTAAGGATTCACCAAGAAAATGACATGCTCCGGTGATACTTTTCCTATCTAGTAGGCTATAGGCAAAATCCGCATCGCAAAAGTTTAATATGTCAAATGATGTATTTCTAAGATACCATAGACCTAAATGCAATGTACCATTCAAGTATTTTAAAATTCTTTTAGTTGCATTTAAATATGATTCCCTAGGACAAGATTGAAATCTAGCATGCAAATATACACTATACATTATATTCGGTATGGTTAAGTAAAGTAGTGATCCGATAATACCTCAATATTTCTTCTAATCTACTGCCTTTGCACTTTCATCTTTGTCAAGTTTCAAGGAAGTGCTCATTGGAGTCTTGCTAATTTTGTGACCATCCATTCCAACCTTCTTTAGGAGTTCCTTTGTGTACTTGGATTAGTTGATGAAGATCCCATCCTTGCATTGCTTGATTTGTAGTCTAAGGAAGAATTTGAGTTCACCCATCATGCTCATTTCAAATTTTTTAGTCATACATGAAGCAAATTCCTTGCACAAAAATTTATTAGTATCACCAAATATAATGTCATCAACATAAATTTGCACAATCAAAATGTTATGCATTTTCTTTTTAACAAAAAGAGTTGAGTCAATTTTGCCTTTTGAAAAATTATTTTTAAGCAAATATGCACTAAGTATATCATACCAAGCTCTTGGAGCTTGTTTCAATCCATATAGTGCTTTGGTAAGTTTAAAAATATGATTTGGAAATTTATAATTCTTAAAACCGGGAGATTGTTCAACATAAACTTCCTCATTTATAAACCCATTTAGATATGCACTTTTAACATCCATTTAAAAAAGTTTAAAATTCATGTGACATGTAAATGCAAGCAATATTCTAATGGCTTCTAGTCTAGCAACGGAAGCAAATGTCTCATCATAGTCAATGCCTTCCTCTTGGTTATAGCCTTTGTCTACTAATCTAGCTTTGTTTCTATTGATGAGACCATTTTCATCAAGCTTATCCCTCTATACCCATTTACATCCTGTATTTGGATGATCTTTAGGTCTAGGAATAAGATCCCATACTTTGTTTATCTAAAATTGGTTGAGTTCATCTTGCATAGCAATCACCCAACACTCATTACTAAGAGTCTCCTCAATGATCCTTGGCTCAATTTGTGAAACAAAGGCAATGTTAGCATTCAAGTATTTATATTGAGATCTAGTAGTTACTCCCTTTGATGTGTGACCAATGATTAGTTCTTTTGGATGATCCTTCTTATATTACCAATCTTTAGGTAGCTCTTGAGACTCTTCTTCTTGTTCATTATGATTACTCTTCAGAACATTAATTATTTCTTGTTGTTCAAATGTACCTATAAAATCATTAAGAACACTACTTTTCCTTTGATCAAGTTTAGAGGATTCATAAAAAACAACATGCATTGATTTTTCAACTACTAGTGTTCTCTTATTAAATACTCTATATGCTTTGCTAGATGATGAATATCCTAAAAATACGCCTTCATCCGATTTGGATGAGAATTTTTCAAGATTGCCCTTGGTATTTAATATAAATCATTTGCATCCAAACACTCTAAGGTATGAGATTTTGGATAATCTTTCATTCCATAGCTTATAAGAAGTTTTACTTATCAAAGGCCTTTTGTAAATACGATTTAAAATATAACATGCGGTATTAACGACTTTCGCCCAAAAGTAAGATGCTAAATCATACTCATTTAGCATTATCCTAGCAATTTTAACTGATATTCTATTTTTCCTTTCAACCACACCATTTTGTTGTAATGTTCTAGGAGCCAAAAATTTGTGTGAAACAACAAACTCATTATAAAAATTTTCAAAGTTCTCATTTTCAAATTTTTTTGCTATGATCACTTCTAATAGATGTGATTACATAGCATTTTTCATTTTGAACTCTTTTTGTAAATATTTTAAAATGATTGAAAGCATTATTCTTTTGAGCTAAGTAATTAACCCATGTAAATCTTAAGTAATCATCAACAAGTACAAATGCATATAACTTGCTACCTAAGCTAGCAATTCTATTTGGTCCGAATAAATCTAAGTGAATGAGTTATAAGGGTCTAGAAGTGCTTACAATATTTTTAGATTTGAATGAAATTTTATGTTTCTTTTCAAATTGATAAGGTTCACAAGTCCTATCTTTATCAAATTTTAGTTTAGAGAGACCTTCAACTAGTTCTTCTTTACTAATGCATTGTAAGTGATTCATACTAGCATGTTCTAGTCTTTTATGCCATAACCAAGCATCATTACTAAAGGTAATTAAGCATTCAAATGCATTATTAGAATGTAAGTCAATTTTATAAGTATTGCTAATTCTAACTCCTCTGAATATAAGTTCACCAATTGAATTGGTAACTTTGCATCCTTTAGAGTCAAAACTTATTTTATATCCTTTATCACATTATTGACTTACACTGAGCAAATTATGTTTCAATCCAACAACAAGCCAAACATTATCAATCATATTCTTACCAAGCATGCCAATGAAAGCAATGCTAATGATTTTACCTTTAGCATTATTACCAAAAGTTACATTACCTCCATGCTTGTAGAAGAGCGTTGTAAAAAGCTTTGGATTACCCATCATATGACTTGAGCATTCACTATCCACAAGCCAAACAATTTCATTGATAGTGGATTTTAGATATACCTATAAAATAATATGATCTATCTTCCTTTAGGTACCCAAATAAAATTGGGCCCTTGGGGGTTAGTAGTAGAAGGATCCTCTAATTTAAGATGAGTCTTTCTAAAAATGTAGCAAAAAGTGCTCTTATGTCCAAATTTCATATAATAAGTGCATTGATACAAGGTTTTATACTTATGCATTTTCGTATTGATATGCAATAAACTATTCACACAATTGCAAGTATGAGTTGAGTGAGATTGTTTTTGAGCATTTTTATGCTTATATACATTTCTAGTATACATGTATACATGTTTTTCTCTTAGAACTTTTTTCTAGAGCCTTGTGAACCCAATATAATCCTTTTAGGATTATTAGGTTTGGTTTGTGCATTAGTAGTCTTCACAACATCAACAATCAACACTAGATGTTTGTGTTGTAGAAGCTCTAACAAATGTTGGTGCATTAAGTAAAGTGTTAGATGAGCCAATGAACCCTAAACCATATATTAAGGAGGGTGATCTTTGATTATTGATCAATGTTTCTAAGGCCTCTTTTCCTTTATGAAATTTTGAAATTGACTCTTTTAACTCTTTTATTTCATCTTTTAATATTTTATTTTCCTTGATCACATTTTCTAAGCTATGTGAATTTTTAGTCATTTTATCAATTGATTTCAACAAATTTTCATTTGAGATCTTCAATTCTAATGTAGAGTTTTTCAAAGACACAAAATCTTTTTCTAACTTGGAACATTTATCTTTATAAAATTTCATCTTAGAGAAAAAATTTTCTACTCTAAGGTTCATATGTTCAATCAAATCATTTTCATCTAAAGCAACATCAACATCATCATAATATGCAATCAAATTTAAAGATAGAGTACTTACCTCATTGGAGTTATTATTATCTTCAATAGCCATGAGACATAGATTTGTAATTTCTTCCTCTTCTTCCTCTTCTTCTTCACTTGAGGAATCATCATCCTATGTAGCTTTGAGTTTCTCTTCTTTTCCTTATCCCACTTTTTTTTTTCAATTTGAATCAATCCGACTTGATGTCACCGGATTTGCCATATTCATAACATTTCACATCATTCTTTTTATCTTTATCTTTGAAAAAGGATTTAGGAAATGTACCTTTGTTAGCTTGTAGTCTTCTCTTTCTCTTCCAATCACTTATCCTTTTGGATAGCATAGCCAATTCTTCTTCATCGTCACTATCATCATCACTTGAGCTCTCAACTTCTTTGATGGCTTTACGAGCTATTGCTTTCCTCTTATCCTTTTCACCTTGTTCTTCTTCTCTTTCAGTGTGCAATTCGAAGGTGAGTAGTTTTCTAACTAGTTCATCGGTTCTCAAAGAGCTAAGGTCATGAGCTTCTTCAATTGAAAAAACTTTAGACTCAAAGTTCTTCTTTGCTCTAAGTGCTCTTAAGATTATCCTATTGATATCACCTTGATCATATATCTTTCCATACTTCTTTAATTTGTTGACAATGATAAGCAATGATTTGTCATGTCGGTGACATTTTCGTTGGGCTTCATTTTTAATAACTTATACTCTTATACATGCATTTGCTTCTTGGAGAACCTCACTTGGGTAGTACCCTCACGATAGTTCTCAAGAGTTTTCCAAATGCAATATGTACAAGTGTGATGTTAGACTCTCCCACCTTCTTCTCTTGATATTGAATTTATCAAGATGGAGGCTGCCCTATTGTTCTTAAACCAATCTCTCACATTGGCACTTGACAATTGTGATTTAGGAAGAAGAACTTGGACACCATCAACTTCATGAGTAGGAGGTTTCCACTCATTTTCAACAAATTTCCAAAGCTTAATCCCTTCATTATCTAGGAACAAGTACATCTTGTGTTTTCAATATGTATAATCCATTCCTTCAAAATAAGGTCTAAGCAAAGAATTTAGGTTTCCATGTGTAGAGGTATTTGTTGGTGGAATGACTGCCATTTTGGATCAAATTTCACAATTAAGTTTAAAGAAATTTACTAGTTCTGATACCAATTGTTGTCCCAAATTAGCAACCAAGAGGGAAGATGAATTGGTTGATATGAAGAGTGATGGTAAATTTAAAATTCAAAAGCAAGAGATGAAGAAGATGTAGAAGAAGATTGAGTAGAGTAGAGAAGAAAGAACACAAAGAGTTATAGTGGTTCGGATTTATCTAAATCCTATGTCCACTTCCTTAATAACTTGTTAAGGTTCCACTAGTCTTGAGTTTTTACAAACTTAACTCTAACTTGATATTTTCACTAGTTCACACCAAACTATTACAATAGTTTGAGATCAATCCTCATTACCCTTACAAGAGTTTTTTCAGGCTCACTCTCACAACCTAAGTGTTTCTAAGCTCACACTCAAACTTTTGATGTTGTTTAATGCTCACACCCAACACTCTAAGATTTTAGATTTTTGATCTTTAGACAAGATAATGAAAAAGGTTGTTCAACGAAATTACAATTACAATCAAAGTATTCTCTAACCACAAAAATAAAGTTTAATGTGGTATTTATAGCCATTTAGCTTAAACTAGCCGTTTGAGATAGTTTCCACATGTTTATTGCTTGTCTTCCACTAATTTGGTGGATGGAGCTCGGTGTGCATTCGCTCAGCTTAGTGTGAGGTCGCATGGTTTGAATATACTCTATAATGGCTACTTTCAACAATCAGATTTTATTGTCTGATAGAATCTAGCTTGCCCATACCTTTGTGTCGTATGGTTGCACGGCTCGGTGTGCGGTCACTCTGCACAAAGTTACCGTTCAATTTAAATTTCCTCATCCACATGTTTAATCATCATTGGTATGAGGTATTTGGTTCTAAGATTCAAATCTGCCGGACTTATGTTGTCGCTTGGTTAGGTTAGGCGATCACATGAGTCTTTGAGCATTGAGGAAGTGCCATGAGAGCAGACCGCTATCTCTTCTATCACTTTTAGATTTTTAGGTCTTTGTTATGTGCGGTCACTCGGGTGTCTTGGGCTGTCACACAAAGTTCTAGCGTCCTGACTTCACTGCTATCCTTACTGCAAATTTATGAATTTTTAACTTGATGTGATGCGGTCGCTTGGTGCTCGCATACGGTCGCACGCCTACTGAGAGAATTGTGGACTTAGCTTAGTTGGCCGTGGTTGGCTTGTCTAGCTCGGTATACAGCTACACTACTTGCTTAGCTCGGCAATTCCATATGTGCTGCTTGCTGAGTTCAATAAGTCTATTTGTTAAGTTCAGTTCTCTACAGCTTCAGCATTTGCTTAGCTTGGCAGTTCTGTGTTTAGCTCGGCACTCTATATGTCCGTTCAATTTTCTACTCGACAAATTTGTATGTCAGTTCAATTATGTGCTCGTGTTGTATTTGTGCGATCGCTTGGTAGTTCGGGCAGTCTCACAAAGGCGCTCGATTTCTAACTCTGCAAAACAAACTTATTTGAAATCATTAGTTCTTTATCAATTTGATTGTCAATGATCAAAATAGAGTTTGATTGTCCAACAATCTGAACATAAATGAAGTTGTAGTTATGAGATCCTATAAGCTAGGAAAACTTATGGTCCAGATGCAATCGCAGTCTTTACGACAATCATGAATTATGGCCATGAGACCATGATAGCGGTGGCGAGATTATTTGGTGACAGTGACAAAATAACTAAAAATAGAATCGAAGTTACAGTGAGTTCTGTGGCTACAATCATGGCCATCATCTGGATGCCAAAACTATGTTTAAGAGACACAATAAGTGTAATTTCTGGAATTTTTAAATAGCGATTTTCTAAAATATATAGATATTGGACTGTGTATAGTAGTGAGAGTAACCTAGATATTGTAAATAGATGGAAAAATAGGGTTGGTTAAGTTTTAAAAAGTTGAAAATTAAATCCGGGTATCGACAAAATCAGTATTTTTGAAAAAGATTCTTTAAACGGTAAAACTTTATAGAAATGTCCTTTTGAACCTAGAGTTGAATTTTTACTAGAATTGGGATGTGAGATTTTAATAATAGAGCATTAAATTAGTCAAAGAAATAATTTTTATGGTTTTACGGAATTAAAAATCAGATTAGAAATAAATTAAGAAAGTGGGTGCACCAAAGTTATGATGAGCATACCTTATATGATCAAAACCTAATTAATATGTATATATATAAGTTTATAGAATTTTCTTCTTCTTCTTCCAATGAAAGAATACCATACACCTTCATCACCATCACCATACCACTTTCGTTCTCCTTTTTCCATCAAACCTAAGTAAAAAATTAAGAAAAATTCATATATAACTAAAACTTTTTAGTAGAATTCATTAAATTAGGTTAGAAACACCAAAATCATCACTAAATATTCAAAAGAAAATTGAACAAGAGAGAGAAAGCATCACTTTGTAAAGAGGTTTGTTCTTGTATATTTATAATTTGCTATTCTTCCATTTTTCCTTTGATTTTTATGAATTATGTGAGTTTATTTCACTGCCTTAATTTAATTTTTGAGATGAAATTTGTTAATTGAATTTATATAGAGAGAAAATATGAATATGGAACTAAATGAAGAGAAAATTTATTTGAATCCATTTTTGAATAATTTTAAGCTTATATTATAGTTTTTAGCTTAAAACTATGTTTAAAACCACTTTTGATTCATAAAAGATTCAATTTAAGGTTCTAATAAGTTTAGGGGTTCAAAATGGGGTATTGAATTAATTAGTGAAATAATTGATTATAAATCCATAAATGGATAAGAATAAGTGTATTTGTGTAGTTGTTAAACTAAAACTATGGTTAGAATGATTTTTAATTCATAAAAATGTAGAATTAAGGTTTTGGCAAATAGAGGGTTTAGAAGTAATAATGTACTTAGTTTATGAAACAAATGATTGTAAGTTCATAATTGACTAAGGAAAAGTGTGTTTATGTGATTTTTAAACAAAAGTTAAGCTTAAAATAATTTTTGAATTTACAAAGTGTTGAATTTAGGGCTTAAAGATAAGTTTGGAATTAATTCTTAAAAGAATTTATTAAATTCATAATCGATTAAGAATAACTATATTTATGTAGTTTTGAACAAAAACTAAGTATAAAGAAAGTTTTGCACTTTCAAAGTAGTGGAATTCAAAATTATGTAATTTTATGGTTTTAAGAAAGCTTAAGGTTATGGCATTAAATTGATTATTTATTACAAGTTTAGTGAATATATTCTAAATAAAATGTTTTTGCATTTAATTTAAGAATATTTTATTTATATGTACAATTAAAGTAATGCCTATTAAATGATAATGAAGAAAAGTGCATCATTTTCAAAGAACTGTTATTGTTTTTAATAAAGTGACAACAAAGTGACATTATAATTATATGTTTGATTGAAAATGAGAGAGAATTGAATTGCCTAAATCATACTGATATTAAACCTAGAATAGGATTGAATGGCTAGCCAGAAGGTGGATGTCTATACTATTACCAGACACTATATGTATAACATCCTAAAATTTTTAAACATTTCTAATTTTTAGAAAATTTGATAAAATAAATTATAATTTAAAAGGTTAAATTAAATTAATGGTTTTAAATGAAAAATGAAGTGATTTTAAATGAAAAAGTGGAATATATATATATGATATATATGCAAAATATACATAACATATAAAAGTCAACACTTTTAAAAAGAAAAGGGTATTTTGGTAATTAAATCTTATAAATTCAAAATTAATAAAATAATTCAAAAACAAATTAATTTTGAATGGAAGAGGGAAATTAGGACTTTTAATTTATTAAAAAGTTAATTAAATAATTAAATATTAAATTATTTTAATATATATATGTGGTTAAAAAAAGATGAAAAGGAAAAGAATATTAAAAGTCTTCTTCTTCTTCTTCTTCTCCTTCCTTTGGCCGAATTTTCCATGGGAGTTAGACCAGGAATTCGTTTCTTCCATACTCCATAAATTGAAGAAATTAACAAGTTGCAAGTGGATTTTTGGTGATCTCCACCAAAATTAGTAAGTTTCCATCTCTTCTCTTTGAATTCCTTAGAAATTTGGATTATGTGAGTTTTGAGATTTTGATGTAGAATGTTATAATTGTTGGAATTGGTGTGTATGATGTTATTTTGGGTAGTTAACAATGATTTTAAGGTTAGATTGAAGAGATGATGGAGTTTGGTTAAAGAATGGTGAAGAGAGAGAATTTAGGGCTATGGATTTTTGGAGTTTTGAAAACATGAACTTTAATTGTGCAAATTGGTTTTAAATGAGTTGTTTTGATTCATAAACAAGTATTTTAAACTCAAATATTGGATTTGGTGGTGTTGGGTTGGAGTTTGAGAATGGAAGTGGAGATTTAGGGTTTTGGAAAAGTGATTTTCCAAAGTTGTTGAATTGTGTGATTTTATTTATTTAAGCATGTTGTTTAGTGTTAAAAATGATGAATATAAGTTTGGAATGAGTAATGGATTGTGTTGGAATGGAAAACCTTCAATGGGGAAGGTTATGCCATTTTTGAGATTTTGTGTATAAGAGTATATTTTTATAATGTAAATAATTCAAATGTATTAAAATATATTTTTAATAATATAAATAAACTTAAAATACTAATTTAATTGTAGTAGAATGGAATTCTAATGTTGAAGTAAGGAAAGGCTAAATTTTTGGAAATTTGTAGGAGTGATGTGTAATTATGGTTTAATGTTGAAAATGTCATTAAATGTGATACTAAATGATTATTTGCTATCAGATTTGGTTTAGGCATTGAGGGAGGTTAATTTGCTTCATTCAAGTGGTAAAGGGAAAGTTAGAAAGATTGGATTGAAGGTTGTTTTTAGCTTGCTTTGGGTTGCTAGTGGAGGTATGTACAAACTTTGAATATATTGTTTATATTTGCATGACATTTAGGCTTAACATATTTTGGTTGAAAATTGTGTTAAGTTACTTGGTTCATTGATTGTGTATGAATAATGTGCTATGACATTTGTAATGTCATATATGTGTTAAATGCATAGTGAAAAGCCATTGATAATGGCTAATTTGTGTAACATGTGAAATATGCATATTATGTGAAAATACCCAAAGTAATTGGGTAATGTGTTGTGAATGCAAAAATGAGATATGTGTATTAATGAAATGAATTGATATTGATAAAAATGTAAAAAATGAGAAAAGTGAGAAAAAAAATATGAAAATAAGGCAATGTGCCTAGATTGAATATGTGAAAATGAGAAAGAGATTAATAATGAGAAATATGAATAAATTGTGTGCCTAGTATGTTATTCAATTTTCAGAGTTCTGGGTTTGGCGGCATGCCTATGATTGTCTACGGGCTATACGCTGGAATGGTGAAAAGACTAGGTCGTAAGCCAAGCCAGCTGATAAATATGATGTTTTTTGGGGTGAAAAGACTAGGTCGTAAGCCTCAAAAACTGTAGCAGTCTAGCCGGGTTAAGGACCAAGATACTGGGGCCTAAGGGTCTAGCCAAGTTGAGGTCTAAGAGACTGGGGCTGTTACATTATCCATGGATATATATATTGCCTACGGGGCTAAACACACGGTGTCATTATGGACCAAAGCAGTAACTCTGAAATTTGAATAGCATATTAGATCCTTTTTAGGCCCATGCTTGTCTTTGTTTAATGTGAATTATGAAATATTTGAAAAAAATATAAGAAAGTGGATTGATGTGACATCTATATGCATTGTTCATTTGGCATTGTATTGAGTTTTATTGTTATTATCAAAGTTTGTACCACTAGGCTTTGGCTTAGCGTGATTGTTTCCATCGCGTAGGTGACGGGGTAGACCCAACTCAGCTAGAGAGTTCTTCTAGAACAGGTCGGTTCTAGACATATAGTTAAGATTTTTGAGTTGCTATCGAGATCTAAAACACTACCAGCAGCATGCATATATTTTTATGTTATTGTGCATTTTGAGTATTATGCATAATATATTATGTTTTGGATTTTACGTATTGTATATTATAAAGAATGTTTGGGTCAATGTATTTGAAATTAGAGAGTAAGTGTGTTTTAAATTATACATATCTATATATATAAATGTTTGAGAAACTTGGTGAAATTGAGAAGTATGGTTGAGATGGTGATTGGAAATTATTTGGGAGTGTTTTCTTTTTGCAGGTTATGTTTTGATAAATTTTGAGATGTCCAAAATACAGACAAAACTCTGGCGAATTTTTTTCAAAGATTTATATATATATTATTTATTTTGGGTTCTTATAACAAGTAAAGAATATTTATATTCTATTTAATTTTTATATATTTAGAATTTAAAATTTTAAATTGGAAATGTGAAAAATTTTTATTAAACCAGTCTGTGATATTTTTGTGCTGTATATGTGTATTTTACATATGATGGAAATATGTATTGTACGTATATAGGGTATAAGGGTGTTACATTTATTTTGGTATCAGAGCCTAGGTTTGAGGTTCTCGACCGAGGTGGGATGATAGAGAGAGAAAATGGGGGATTTGAAGAATAGTTTTTTATTATAATACATGCATTGGCACTGACAGTTTTTGATCTCTGATATAGTATTTTCTGCTTTGTTTGCAGATATAGGTAGTTATGGCGTCTCGACCGCATCAGGCTGCTGAGGGTAGTGCAGAGAGTGTGGCTCTAGATGAGGGTAGAGATGGAGCTAGAGTTGTATCTGTTGGTGAGGCATCTGTTTCTGTGCCTGTGAGACCAGCAGTTGATGAGATTCTGCCTGGTTGGGTATGGCATATGGTACAGTTGTTGAGGCAGGCTCCAGATCCGCAGCTGCCACAGCCACAGCCGCAGCCGCAGTTGCCGGTGAGGCAATATGATAAATTGAGAAAGTATAGAGCTTAGGACTTTGTTGGTACTACAGACCCTACTGTAGAAGGGCAGTGGCTAGACCGGGTTCGGAGGATATTTATTCAGTTACAGGCTAGTCCAGAAGAGAAGTTTGATTATGCCAGATCTCTTCTGCAGAGAGATGCATATGATTGGTGAAAGACGGTTCCACATGCTCTGGATGATCCACCAGTCTTGACCTATGATGATTTCCTGCGGGAATTTGAGCAGAAGCATACTCCGAGAGAGTATAAAGATGCAAAAAAGATGGAGTTCCTGAGTCTGAGACAGGATACCAGGACAGTGACCGAGTATGAGATTGAGTTTATCTTGTTGAGTCACTATGCTGGTGGGATCATTTCTGACAAGTTTGACAGGTGAAGGAGGTTTGAGGAGGGACTGAGACCCTCTATCATGTGCATCATTGCAGGCTCTCAGTATCAGGATTTTTTCCAGTTAGTTGCAGCTGCCAGGAGTGTTGAGAGGGCACAGAGCCTTGCAGCAGCTGCCAGGGTTGAGGAGACCAGAGTTAAAAGACCCACGAGTGAGTCAGGGTCTTCATCAATGAAGAGAGGCCGAGGGGGACATTTTCAGAGGTTTAGTAGGAGTCAGGGGCAGTTTGGTAGGTCAGTACAACAGCAGAGATAGAGACAGAGACCTGCAGTTTCAGTGGCTAGTGCTCTGACTCCAGTGTTTCAGAGACCTACTCCACCTACTTGCGTTCATTGTGGTAGAGTACACGGAGGTGTCTGTTGGTGGAGAGGTGCTTCGGGAGTGTGTTTTAGATGTGGGTCGTCAGACCATTTTATCACAGATTGTCCCGAGCCACCAGAGGTTAGGTAGGCAGATACTGCAGCTTCTCAACCTAGTGTCAGAGGGGGTCGTGGTGGCAGAGGTTTTAGTAGAGTTGGTCGACCTGGGTTTAGTTAGAGAGGAGGCTCTACATCCGGAGGCAGTAGGCCAGATGAGGCTGGGCCATCTCAGCGGGTTTATGTGATGCAGAGGCAGCCAGATGCTTCAGCCGTCATTGTGGGTACATTTTCTTTATTTGGTATTTCAGTCCTTACTCTATTAGATCCTGGATCTACGCATTCATACATAAGTGCATCTATCTTGCCTATGACTGAATTGCATTCTGAGTCCCTAGGATTTGATGTCTTGGTGACAAATCCTTTAGGGCATAGTGTTATGGTTAGTAAGGTGCACCGAGATAGTCCAGTTGTTGTTCAGGATGAGAAGTTTCTCGGTGACCTGATTGAGATGTCTTTCAGGGAATATGATCTGATTTTGGGCATGGATTGGTTATCCAAGCATGGGGCTGTGGTAGACTGTCAGAAGAAATGTGTTACGTTGAGAACACGTAATGGTAGGGAAGTGATGGTATCTGGTGAGCAAATGTATCTTTCATCTATGTTTGTTTCAGCTGTTTCAGCTGGGAGGATGATTGGGAAGGGATGTGAGGCTTATCTTGCTCATGTTGTAGATACTAGAGTAGTGGGATCCCTGCTTGAAAGTATACCCACAGTTGTCGAGTTTCCAGATGTTTTCCCTGATGAGTTGCCAGGGGTACCTCCTGAGAGAGAAGTGGAGTTTGGTATCGATTTGTTGCCTGGTACTACTCCTATCTCTATTACCCCTTATCGAATGGCACCTGCTGAGTTGAGAGAGTTGAAGGTACAATTGCAGGAGTTATTGGATAAAGGGTTATCCGCCCTAGTGTGTCCCCGTGGGGAGTACCTGTGTTGTTTGTGAAGAAGAAGGATGGCACCATGAGATTGTGTATTGATTATAGGCAGTTGAATAAGATGACCATCAAGAACAAGTATCCTTTGCCTCGGATAGATGATCTCTTTGATAAGTTGAAGGGAGCAACAGTATTCTCTAAGATTGATTTGAGATCAAGGTACTATCAGTTGAGAATCAGAGATGTGGATGTACCCAAGACAGCTTTTCGCACGAGGTATGGGCATTATGAGTTTCTGGTGATGCCCTTTGGATTGACGAATGCACCAGCAAATTTTATGAATTTGATGAACAGGGTATTCAGACCATATTTAGATCAGTTTGTGGTAGTCTTCATTGATGACATCTTGGTGTATTCGTGTAATGAGGAGGATCATGATAGGCATTTACGGATCGTATTGCAGACTCTGAGGGAGAAGCAGTTGTATGCTAAGGTGTCTAAGTGTGAGTTCTGGCTCGATCAGGTAGCTTTTCTTGGTCATGTGGTTTCAGCAGAGGGTATTAGAGTTGATGCGAATAAAGTTTAGGCTATCTTGAATTGGAGTGCACCGAAGATTGTGACAGAGGTTAGAAGTTTTCTGGGATTGGCAGGCTATTATCATCGATTTGTGAAGGTTTTTTCTATAATAGCTACACCACTCACCAGATTACTTTGGAAAGGAGTTAAATTTGTGGATTGATCGATGTCAGGCGAGTTTTGAGCAACTAAGGGAGATGTTGACTCAAGCTCCTGTCCTTACCCTGCTTGTGGAAGGTAAACCATATGTGATATATAGTGATGCTTCACACAATGGTTTGGGTTATGTTTTGATGCAGGAGGGTAGAGTCATAGCTTATGCTTCGCAGCAGTTGAAGCCACATGAGCTGAATTATCCGACGCATGATTTGGAGTTGGCAGCCATAGTTTTTTCTTTAAAGATTTGGCGACATTACGTTAATGGGGAAAAGTTCTTCATTTATACGGATCACAAGAGTTTGAAATACCTGGGTATTCAGAGAGAGCTGAATCTTCGGCGGAGACGGTGGTTAGAGTTTATTAAAGACTATGACTGTTTGATTGATTATCATCCTGGTAAGGCAAATGTTGTTGCTGATGCCTTGAGTCCTCATTGCTTTGATTGACTGCTTATTCGCTCTCATTGCTTGTTGAGTTGAGAGCGTTGCATGATAGATTTGAATCTTCTGATGATGGTGCTTTGATTGCTCAATTGCAGTTAAGGCCAGTCTTGTTGGATCATATTAGGGAGGCTCAGTTGGCATATGAGAGAATTCAGAAAATTGTGTTGGTTTGTCAAACGGGGGAGAGTCAAGACTTTTATGTGAGGGATGATGGCAGTCTATGGTATAGAGATAGATTGTGTATTCCTGATGATGCAGAATTGAAAAGAATGATATTAGAGAAAGCACATCAGTCACTTTTTGTTATGCACCCTGAAAGTACCAAGATGTATCAGGACTTGAAGCGACATTATTGGTGGTCAGGTATGAAGAGGGACATAGCAGAGTTTGTATCCAGATGTCTCACTTGCCAGAAAGTGAAGGCTGAGCACCAAGTTCCTTCAGGGTTGCTCTAACCTTTATCAGTGCCAGAGAGGAAATGGGAGCGAGTGACAATGGATTTTATGACTGAACTACCTTTGACTCAGAAGAAGCATGATGCAATCTGGGTGATAGTTGATCGGATGACGTAGACATCTCATTTTCTTCCAGTTCGAATGGATTATTCTCTTGAGAGGTTGGATGAGCTGTATATCAACGAGATAGTCAAGTTGCATGGAGTCCCAGTTTCTTTGGTGTCGGATCGAGATCCCCAGTTTACTTTGAGGTTTTGGAAGAGTTTGCATGATGCTTTGGGTTCTCGATTGCATTTTAGTACTACTTTCTATCCTCAGACAGATGGACAGTCAGAGAGAGTGATATAAATTCTGGAGGATATGTTGAGGAGCTTTATCATTGATTTTACCGGAATTGGGACATATTTTTGCCATTAATTGAGTTTTCTTATAACAACAGTCATCAGTCAAATATTGGGATGACTCCTTATGAGGCTTTATATGGCAGGAGATGCAGGACACCTTTGTGTTGGGATGAAGTTGGAGAAGGTAAACTGGTTGGTCCCGATTTGATTAAGGAAACATATGAGAAAGTGAAGGTGATTCGGGGTCGTTTGAAAGCAGCTTCAGACCGACAGAAATCCTATTCAGATTTAAAGAGAAGAGACATAGAGTTCAGTGTGGGAGATAAAGTGTTTCTGAAGGTTTCTCCATGGAAGAAATTTTTGAGATTTGGCCGCAAAGGAAAATTGAGTCCTCTTTTCATAGGACCATATGAAGTGTTGGAGAGAGTTGGTCCAGTGGCTTATAGACTAGCTTTGCCGCCTGAGTTGGATTGAATACATAATGTTTTTCATATCTCGATGCTTCAGAGATACAGGTCTGACCCATCTCATATTTTGTTAGTAGAGTCCATTGAGGTGAGTCCAGATCTGACTTATGAGAAAGAACCAGTGGCGATTTTGGCACGAGAGATTAAAGAATTGAGGAATAAGAGGGTGCCACTTGTGAAAGTCCTTTGGAGGAATCATGCCACTGAGGAGCCGACATGGGAAAGTGAGCAGGCGATGCAGAGTCAGTTTTCCCATTTGTTCCAGACTTGAGGACAGGTAATTTCGAGGACGAAATTTGTTTTAGGGGGAGAGAATTGTAACATTCTAAAATTTTTAAAAATTTCTAATTTTTGAAAATTTTGATAAAATAAATTATAATTTAAAAGGATAAATTAAATTAATGGTTTTAAATAAAAAATGAAGGGATAAAAATAAAAAAGTGGAATATATATATGATATATATGCAAAATATACATAATATATAAAAGTCAACACTTTTTAAAAAAAGGGTATTTTGGTAATTAAATATTATAAATTCAAAATTAATAAAATAATTTAAAAACAAATTAATTTTGAATGGAAGAGGGAAATTAGGACTTTTAATTTATTAAAAAATAATTAAATAATTAAATATTAAATTATTTTAATATATATATATGTGATTAAAAAAAGATGAAAAGGAAAAGAATTTTAAAAGTCTTCTTCTTCTTCTTCTTCTTCTCCTTCCTTTGGCCGAATTTTCCATGGGAGTTAGACCAAGAATTTGTTTCTTCCATACTCCATAAATTGAAGAAATTAACAAGTTGCAAGTGGATTTTTGGTGATCTCCACCAAAATTAATAAGTTTCCATCTCTTCTCTTTGAATTCCTTGGAAATTTGGATTATGTGAGTTTTGAAATTTTGATGTAGGTTGTTATAATTGTTGGAATTGGTGTGTATGATGTTATTTTGAGTAGTTAACAATGATTCTAAGTTTAGATTGAAGAGATGATGGAGTTTGGTTAAAGAATGGTGAAGAGAGAGAATTTAGGGCTATGGATTTTTGGAGTTTTGAAAACATGAACTTTAATTGTGCAAATTGGTTCTAAATGAGTTGTTTTGATTAATAAACAAGTATTTTAAAATCAAATATTGGATTTGGTGGTGTTGAGTTGGAGTTTGAGAATGGAAGTGGAGATTTAGGGTTTTGGAAAAGTGATTTTCCAAAGTTGTTGAATTGTGTGATTTTATTTATTTAAGCATGTTGTTTAGTGTTAAAAATGATGAATATAAGCTTGGAATGAGTAATGGATTGTGTTGGAATGGAAAACCTTCAATGGGGGAAGGTTATGCCATTTTTGAGATTTTGTGTATAAGAGTGTATTTTTATAGTGTAAATGATTTAAATGTATTAAAATATATTTTTAATAATATAAATAAACTTAAAACACTAATTTAATTGCAGTAGAATGGAATTCTAATGTTGAAGTAAGGAAAGGCTAAATTTTTAAAAATTTATAGGAGTGATGTGTAATTATGGTTTAATGTTGAAAATGCCATTAAATGTGATACTAAATGATTATTTGTTATCACATTTGGTTTAGGCATTGAGAGAGGTTAATTTGCTTCATCCAAGTGGTGAAGGGCAAGTTAGAAAGATTGGATTGAAGGTTGTTTTTAGCTTGCTTTGGGTTGCTAGTGGAGGTATGTACAAACTTTGAATATATTATTTATATTTGCATGACATTTGGGCTTAACACATTTTGGTTGGAAAATGTGTTAAGTTACTTGGTTCATTGATTGTGTATGAATAATGTGCTATGACATTTGTAATGTCATATATGTGTTAAATGCATTGTAAAAAGCCATTGATAATGTCTAATTTGTGTAACATATGAAATATGCATATTATGTGAAAATACCCAAAGTAATTGGGTAATGTGTTGTGAATGCAAAAATGAGATATGTGTAATAATGAAATGAATTGATATTGATAAAAATGTGAAAAATGAGAAAAGTGAGAAAAAAAATGTGAAAATAAGGCAATGTGCCTAGATTAAATAAGTGAAAATGAGAAAGAGATTAATAATGAGAAATATGAATAAATTGTGTGCCTAGTATGTTATTCAATTTTCAGAGTTCTGGGTTTGGCGGCATGCCTATGATTACCTACGGGCTATACGCTGGAATGGTGAAAATACTGGGTCGTAAGCCTAGCCAACTGATAAATATGATATTTTTGGGGTGAAAAGACTAGGTCATAAGCCTCAAAAACTGTAGCAGTCTAGCCGGGTTGAGGACCAAGATACTGCAGCCTAAGGGTCTAGCCGGGTTGAGGTCCAAGAGACAAGGGCTATTACATTATCCATGGATATATATATTGCCTACGGGGCTAGAAACATGGTGTCATTATGGACCAAAGCAGTAACTCTGAAATTTGAATAATATATTATATCCTTTTTGGGCCCATGCTTGTCTTTGTTTAATGTGAATTATGAAATATTTGAAAAAATATAAGAAAATGGATTGATGTGACATCTATATGCATTGTGCATTTGGCATTGCATTGAGTTTTATTATTATTATCAAAGTTTGTACCACTAGGTTTCGGCTTATCGCGATTGTTTCCATCGCGCAGGTGACAGGGTAGATCCAGTTGAGCCAGAGAGTTCTTCTAGACCATGTCGGTTCTAGACTTATAGTTAAGCTTATTGAGTTGTTATCGAGATCAGAAACACTACCAGCAACATGCATATATTTTTATGTTATTGTGCATTTTGAGTATTATGCATAATATATTATGTTTTGAAATTTACGTATTGTATATTATAAAGAATGTTTGGGTCAATGTATTTGAAATGGGAGAGTAAGTGTATTTTAAATTATATATCTATATATATAAATGTTTGAGAAACTCGGCGAAATTGAGAAGTATGGTTGAGATGGTGATTGGAAATTATTTGAGAGTGTTTTCTTTTTGCAGGTTGTGTTTTGATAAATTTTGGGATGTCCAAAATACAGACAAAAGTCTGGCGAATTTTTTCCAGAGATTTTTATATATATTATTTATTTTGGGTTCTTATAACAAGTAAAGAATATTTATATTCTATTTAATTTTTATATATTTAGAATTTAAAATTTTAAATTGGAAATGTGAAAATTTTTTATTAAACCGGTCTGTAACATTTTTGTACCGTATATGCGTATTTTACATATGCTGGAAATATATATTATACATATATAGAGTATAAGGGTGTTACAATATATGTCATTACTAATATTAGGCATTTGTGTCGTTACTAGGCCACTGGTTGTACTGGCTGATATTTTACCAAGTATTTAAATTGCCGTTATTGAACCCATTATCCGAGCCTGAAAATTAAAATTCATGTATGTGAGGGCACAATAAATAAAACTTACCAAAATGAATAAATTCTTCAAAGTGAATAATTATTATTAATTTTCATGAATATTGAATTTATTTATACTACAATAAATTAACTTGTATTTTAAAAATTTATTCACATGTCTTATTAGTAATTTAAAGTGATAATTCTTATTTAATAATTTAAAGTGATGATCATATTTAGTTTAATGTCGAACTTAAATATTTATTTTCTTATGTTAAAATTCTTGGTAAATTATGAATATGCAAGCACCACAAAGAAATAGATTAGTGTGTTAGATTTATTCCTCATGTGCAGATCAAACAACATAATATATCCAGTAGAGTGAGACATTAAAGCTTCAAGATCAATTACATCACAAAAGGTGTTATATGAAGAATTTTGCATAATTTATTTTATCCTAGTTCACATAGCAGTGTTTGAATTTTAAATGACAGTTGTATAATTATGATAAACCTAGAGTTTTGTATACTTTTTAAATATGGTTTGTGATAAAATATTATAGTATATTATGATAAATATGGAGAATGAATGATATGCAAAAATGTTATTAAAAGTAAGTTGTTTGAATTAAATTATAAGTAATGGATGGTGGATTGTTGAGGTTGGAGTTGAGATTAAATGTGTGAAATTTGGTAATGCTTTCTTCTGCAGGATGTGTTTTGTTAAAGAAGATATTAACGATGTCAAATTTTAGGGGAAATTCTGCCAAAATTTTTATTGATATTAACTTAAATGTTTATTAAAAATTGAATGAATAAGTGTATAAGTATTGGGTGACATCTATTAATAGTTCTTAACTTGATTGTCATGGGTTGTTACATTAAGGATCACGCCCTTCATCGTGGTCGTGAGATAGAGGTTTATAGGGCATATTATGTTGTCTTTTGTGTTTCCAAATTGTATATTATAAGTTCTTTAACTTCTGTCATTCCTAATCTCTTAATAACATCTTTCAAATTATTTTCATTGGTTATCTTACTTTAAATTTTATTAGTTACGAATAAAAACCCTAATTAGGTCCAACTCCTTCACATATGCAACAACTTTTATATGGATTTATTAATTATCTTTAAGTTTCAATATGTTACCCTTGTATAATGCTTATGTTCATTTTATCTACAATCAAGATCAATCTTTGATTAATTTTAGAATTTAATCTTTATCACAATCAAGTTATACCTTTCTTCTTGTTCAATAAGCTCTTGTTAATTTTATTTCCCATCTCAATTTCATATTTAATGTTCTCATGTATATTTAGTTTTATTTGTATGCTACAACCAAAGGTTTCATCTCTATAACTATAAAGAGTAGAAGAAGAAGAGAAGAAAAGAAAAGCAAAGCTTTACTTACTTCACTTTGGTGGTTGTCAAGGTTGAACTCTCATTTCCTAGCTTCAAATCCTTACAAGGTTTATATTTTATGTCTTTGTTTTCTTAGAATAACTTAGAAGAAGATAGAATCTCCAAGCCAACTTGGTGAAATAAGATGAAGTTGGTCATCTTCTTTCTTTCATCTAATTCTAATCTTTACACTCTTACTCAATTGTTAGCTAAGGTGGAAGTGGCATTAATTAAGCTAATTAATTTATTATCATGTCACTTTTTAATTGGTTCGATATAAATCCCGACAATCTTAATCTTTCTTCATTTCTCACTTTTAACCCCAATATAGTTCCTCTTTTTTTTAACCTAGTCTCACTTATAATTTCTACTATTGCATTTCCTAATGAACTCATGCAAATCATTATACTATTTTCCATTGCTTATGTTGTGTAACTATTACATAGTTTAAACTTGTTTATATTACGTAGTATTAATTTACTAATTTTAAAATTTTATGTTTTTGTCTAATCCGATTATAGGGTTCCTCCCATAGAACCAATCGATGTTGTACAAATTTTACATATTGAGGGTAATGGTGTTACAAATTGTATCAAATTATTAGCATTGCCTAGGTTTATTGATGAGTTGCAATGTTTAGAAAAAGGTTCTTACACTTATTGGAAAGAAGGTTGAAATAGAGTTGAGAGTGTTAGATAAGGCAACCCCCTTGCTTGTAGAGTTTAGTGATGTCTTTCTAGATGAGCTGCATGATGGGTTACTACCATTACATAATATTCAACACTAGATTGACTTAGAGCTAGGTATAACTCTACCAAATAGACTATACTACCCAATGAACCCTAGTGAACATGAGAAGATGCAGAGGCTAGCGGAGAAATTGATAGCTAAGGGGTATGTGCAAGAAAGGTTAAGCTCTTTATGCAGTGTTAGCCTTGTTGGTTCCTAAGAAGGATGGCTCTTAACATATGTGTATGGTTAGTTAAGTGATTAAAAAGATCACAGAGATGTATGGATTTTCAATTCTTTGCTTGGATGATTTATTGGTTCAAATTAATGGTGTATTGATCTTTTCCAAGTTGGACTTTAAAAAAGAATATTATCAAATTCAAATAAGTTAGGAGATGAGTGAAAAATAACCTTCAAAACATGGGAAGGGGTTCTTTAAATGGTTGGTAGTGTCATTTGGGTTGTCAAACGCTCTAAGCACTTATATGCATGTAATGACCCAGATACTCATTGGCAAATTTATTGTTGTGCATTTTGACGATATTTTAATATATATTGCTAACCTTACCAAAATATTTGCATCACCTGTGAGAGGTTTTAAGTGTGCATCATAGGGAAAAATTCTATGCAATAGTAAAGAAGTATGTGTTTTATGGCACCCAAAGTGTTATTCCTATGATATGTAATTTTTGGAGAGGAACTATGGTTTGATGTATCCAAAGTTAAGGTGGATAAGTAGTGACCTCGACTAAGCTCAATTATTGAAGTCTAAAGTTTTTATGGGCTTGACTCTTTCTATAGGCTTTTCATTCCATAATTTACCAAAATTATAGCCCTTGTGACAGATTGTATGAAAGGTGAAAAAATTGTGTAGATAGATGTGACCGAGGAGGCCTTCCAGCTTATCAAAACACACTTGACTAGTACTCCTATCCTTATGCTATATGACTTTCCACAGGCCTTTGAGTTGTTGTGATGCTTCTAAGTTGGGCATTTGGGTTATATTGAGGCTAAATGGTGAACCTGCAGTTCACTTCAATGAGAAAATTTAGGTACTAAGCATAATGACAACACTTATAATGTAGAAATTTATATAGTGGTTCAAGTAGTGAAGCACTGAAGGCATTTTTTGTACAATAAGAAGTTTGTTCTATATACTAACTGTAATACCCTTATACCCTAAATACATATATAATACATATACTATCATATACGTAAAATATAAGAAGTTTGTTCTATATACCAACTGTAATACCCATATACCCTAAATATATATAATACATATACTCATATACGTAAAATACATATTTAAGATATAAAGGTACTATATTAATTACATATAAAACGCTCCGTTAAATTTTAAATATAACTTATAAATTTATAAAATAGTTTCTTGGAGAAAATTTCGCTAGACTTTTGTCTGTAATATCAATAAAACCCAAAACCAATTAACACACATAACTTACACAAAACAACGCTGCCAAAACATTTATACCATCAAACTCTAACAATTCTTCAAAATATCGTTTCATTAATTTACATATCATGATTTTAAATCCAAACATTATTTATAAAATTCACATACATTGAAAATGTTACTCGTCTCATTTACATATGTATAAATATAATATTTTCCAAAATAATTTAATGTACTTGAAGTCCCAGTTAGAATGTACAAAAACAAAGTACATAATAGTAAAAACTATACATGTATACAGTCTTAGCATGGTTGGTCTTGTGGCAAAACAAACACTTCAATCCCAGCTCACTCTGGACTGCTTTACTCTATAGCCATGTCACTTGTGTGATACATCTAACCTCCCTAAACAATTTGCTTAGTGATACATATTTTAGTAAGCATAACAATTAAATTAAAGTATTCAGTTTCTTAATACGAAAAATGTATTATTTAAACAAACACTCATCACCATATCTTTACTTAACGATACTCGTGGTTTCATAAACCATAATCCACAACACATCATTTACAACTCACACACACTGGGCTCAGCAACTCAGTTAAAATGACTCAAAGGTCTGACACCAGGGACAAAGTGTCACACATATCACCCATAGGCCATCCCTCATCGACACCGGAGGCAAGTGTCAAATATCATCCGAAGGCCGCCCTCTCTCGATACCAGAGACAAAGTGTCTATTATCGCTCAAAGGCCATCTCCTTAACACAAATATATCAACAACACTTCTCATGACCATTCCCACATTACACTTTATATGATCACGAATCATATTCACAATGCAACTCATTCCGCACATTTTACAAATATATCCATATAGTACATCATACCACTTTATATATAAACGTTAATTTAGCATTGAAAAAATGCCCAATGTGACACTTATCATATAAGAATGCCACTTTTCATAAGTTGTGTATATTCAAAATTACAAAGAAATTATATACATTTTACCAAATCACTTTTTGCGAAATTACAAGTTATTAAGTTATGTACTAACCTTGATTTTGCTTTAAAATCATTCCAATTAGTTCTCCAATTCTTATTTCTAGCAAAATACTAATAATCTTCTTTAGGGATTTCTTGTCTTGATTTCTCGCTAAACCTTCAAAATCCACCTTAAATCCTCTTGAATCTCTTGTAAATTTTAATATATAGAAGAAACTTACACTCTTCTCTTACGCTCTCAATATTCATGTTAAAGAAGGAGAAGAAGAAGAAGAAATAGCCCTTTTTTATTTTCCCTTCTTCCTAGCCACATGTATATATATATTTTTAATTATTACTTAATCAAAATATAATTAAATATTATAATACTTATCTCTTTTTTGACATTCTTTTCTTCTTCTTCTTCTTCTTCTTCTTCTTTTATTATTATTATTATTACTATTATCACCTTTTCCACTACCAAATTATACTTGATATACATGTGTGGTATATTTTATGTATATGTATATGTCTTATATTTTTTATTTATATGTTACATATATTTTTACCTACATATATATAATGTATATATAATGTGTATTTCATGTATACATTAGGGGTATATCATGTATATATTATGAATTCAACATATTTAATAAGTATATGTGGGGTATATATTATGTATACACTAGGTATATATTTGGTATATACTACACATATACCTCTCCCAATATTTTAATTAACTTCCAAATTCTTATTTAATTTATCTAAAATCTTAGATATTGCACCAACCATAAGGCTTTGAAGCATTTGCATAGCCAATACAAGATATCATCAGGACAGCCCCATGGGTGCCCTACCTTGAGTGTTTTACTTGTATGATAAAACTCAAGTCAGAAATTATAAACAAAATCGCTAATGCTTTGAGCCGCAGGAGTAATTGTTCAGTCATAGTGTGAGTTGAAGTGCCTGGCTTGAACTCTTTTTGTGACTTATTTGTTACTGACTCACTTTTCTCTATTATTTTGGGAAAGTTTGAGTTGATGAAAAGTTAGATTTCTTGTTGCATGATAGTTCTTATTCAAAGGAAACCAATTATGTATTCAAAATTGTAGCTTGCACCTAAAGATTATTTAGGAACTGTACAACAAGGGGGCCATGTCGGTCACGACATGACGTTACAATTGGTTCAGGCTTCCTACTTATGGCCTACCATATGGCAAAAGCTGAAAAAATATGTATAAAGATGTTGAATTCTCCAAGTTCCTAAGGGTACAACTAATAACACTAGCTTATACATGCCATTGCGAGTACCTACTCAACCTTGGGCAGACGTTAGTTTGTAATTTTTTAGTTGGGATTGCCTTATACACAACACTGTAATGGTTCTTTCTTTGTTGTTGTTGATTGTTTTTCTAAGATGGTCGACATGACCCGATTTTTTTTTCAAGAGGTGTACTACCTTCATAGCCTACTTTTCTTCATTCTATATGATAGAAGCACTTGGTTCATTAGCTACTTCTGACATAGCTTGCAAAAAATGGTGAATACATAATTGAATTTCAGTAGTGCCTATCACCCATAGACTAACAGGCAAACTAAGGTGGTCAATAGATTTTTAGGTAATCTACTATGATGTTTGGTTTGCGAGCATGTGAAGAGTTGGGGATCAGAAGTCATGCCAAGTTGAGTTCGCCCACAATGATGCTATCAGTAGAAGTTTGGGTTTCAGCCTATTTCAGGTTGTTTATTCTGTTATGCCTAGGAGACCTCTAGATCTGATTCTTTTGCCTGATAAAACTAGAGTGCATAGCAAGGCAACATATTTTGTAACTAGTTTGCATGACATACACAAGATAGTACACAACAACTTACTTTAAGTCAACACCAATTACAAAATAGGCTACATAATATAAGCATCACCATGTCAAGTTTAAGGTGGCTGGTTTCATTTGGATGTTTTGAATAAGAAATGTTTCTCATATGGAGAATATAATAAATTCTCTACTAAAAAGATTAGAGCTTTGGAGATAATTGAGAAAATTAAATCCTAATGCCTACCACCTGAACTTACTAAGTCATATCCGCATTGTTGATGCTTTTAATATCAAGTATTTGATTCCTTTACAACAACACTCCTCTAATGATAATGCTATTATCGGCAATTCAAGGACAAACTTCTCTACCTTAGGGAGAATTATGCAAAATAAACAATCCTGATATTTAAGAAGCATCTTCATAGAAAATTGCTCTAGTTACAATTTAATAATTATGACTAAAAGTTACAGTCGCAATTTGAGCGTTCTTTGAGTTCATCATTTTTTGGCCAAATTAATGCGTTTTTCTATTTATAGTAACTTTTGGTAGAATTTTATTTTCTTAATCAAGATTTTTTAAATATTTATTCATAAGTAAATTTATTTGAATAAATTAAATTAGAAAATAAATAGAAAATTGCACTATAAATATAAGTATATTTTTTTTATTGAATATTGTGATAAAAAATAAGACTTCTTATATGAATATTTTTTTATCTTAAATTGACATATACACTTTTATTTTTTATTTATCTCAAATTAAAATTTAGTTATTAAAATTTAGTTATTAAGTTATTTAATATGCTAAATTTCTATTATATTTATATTTGATGTTATTATTAAAAATATTCAATAAAAATATCTCATAATAAATAAAGATATAATAAGAAATATAAATTTATATTTTTAATAAAATAATTTATTTTATTTAATTCTTGTGAAATAGAAAGGGTGTATACTAATTTATAATTGAAAGATGAAAAGAGTACAATCTTTTTATGAAACAAAAATTGAACGTGCGAGTTGTATTAGTTAAATATCTTTTCATCGATTAATTTGAATATTTAAAATAAGAATATAAAACAAAAATTTAAACCACATTAGAAAAGAAAAAAAGAAAAAAGAAAAGAAAAGAAAAGAAAAAATCTATCCCCTTCCATTATTTGTTTTTCTGAGTTATTATTATTATTATTTTTTTTTGTGAACAAAACGTTAAATTTTAATTGAGAAAAAAGAAATGTAACAGCTGAATACGTGGAGACCTCAAGAAAAGGTTATCTTGCCATGTTTTAGGAGTAAGAGCCAACGTATAAAATGAAAAATCCCATTTGAAAAGAGCAGAGCATTCAGTTACTTCCAGAGAAGCAATGGGCGGCATTAAACTGCCACCACACGCTCCACAAGCCATCCATGGCGGGAACTCTTTCTCCTCTTTTCTCCCTTCTTCAACTTTTTTCCCCAAACCAACCTTCTCTACTCAGCCAAATTACAGCTCTGCCCTCTCCACTGGTAAGTTCTTTCTTCTTTAATATGTTTGTTCTTTGTTAATTTTTCTTTCTTTGAAATCTCTTGTTAGGAGAAGTAATTTCGAAATTACAATTTTTTTGACTAATAAATAAGTCCTGCACTGAAATTCAATTTAATCTTACAAAGATTCCACTTTTGTGATGGTCAATTTCTCACTTCAA
This sequence comes from Garcia nutans, assembly GCA_947685225.1. Taxonomy (NCBI): domain Eukaryota; kingdom Viridiplantae; phylum Streptophyta; class Magnoliopsida; order Malpighiales; family Euphorbiaceae; genus Garcia; species Garcia nutans. Next base: position 72,384,598 of record CANTUV010000031.1, on the reverse strand, counting down.
GTAGCAATGTTGTGGTTATATTATTTAGCAGAGGTGTTTGTTGTTGCGTCTCTGCTATAATGTTAATTTGGGTGTGACAAATAGGGAGAGAGGGAGAGATGGGTAGGGAATGAATATCGGTTTTGTAGCATCACCCTGTGCTATGTTCTTAAGGCTGTTACATTACTTTCTAAATCTTTATGTGAGGAATTATGCAGGTTTTAGTACAAAAACAGTAGCTCTTTTCTATCCATATATTTTGCCCGGGGGACACAGTTTTTTCAGAGTAACTCGGGGCATGCAGTTCACTACAAGTACACCAGGTTGCTGTAGTTAACTAACTGTGTAAAATTTGGATAAGGTCTTTTGGTTCATACGAACTGAATAATTTGTCTTTGTGTGATATTGTATTTATCAATTTTCTTTTCAGAGTGAGTACAGCCTGTGACTGAGGAGGAACTGGTGGAGTATAAGACTCAGGAAAACCTTGTAAGTGGGGATTCCATAGGCCGCAGATTTCTTGATTTCTATTCTTCCCAGGGCCATAAAGTTCTTTCAAGTTCTTCTCTTGTGCCAGATGATCCCTCTGTTCTTTTGACAATTGCAGGAATGCTTCAATTTAAGCCCATATTTCTTGGAAAGGTAAATAACAAACATTTTAGGAGTGTACGATAACATTTTGTTCATATTTTCACCAAAATTTAAGGGCATTAAAGCGTGAATGATATATTGACTAAAAGCATTTGCATTGGAATGGCAATTCTGAAATAGACTCAACTTTCATGCTATCAATATTCCTTTAAAATAGAAAGATTGTAAAATCCATATAAATTGTAAGCCCTTGTAAGCTTAGTTTATAATGATGTTATATATATGGATGCCAATTGAAATACTAATGAGAGCGCCACAAGTTTAATGATGAGAAATTGAAAATATTACATAAGCTCTGGCTTATGAGTTTTATCATACCTAAGTTTTGTATGCACTTTTTTCTGGTGCTTAGTTGTGTCCTCTTCTTTTTTGTTCCTTTAAAGTTTCTAATCATGACATCAGAGCTTAAGTTAATCTACCAAAATTACTTCCTATATATTGTATTTCCCCCATTTTCATTTAATTATTCAGGCATCCTGTGCATGGAAAAGGTTGCACAGCTTCCTCTCACAATTAGATGGGACTCATTCTCAAAATTCATGGATCCAACTGATTTTGAGAGGAGGGTACACTATTTGTATGTGAACTAGGTGCTTTATATGATTTCATCCATTTCTGCTATTAATGGTGGACAAGGAAAGACTTAAGCCATCAAGGTGGTTATCAGAGGATTAAGTCCAATTAATATTGCATCTTTTTCTTATTCTGTTCATTAACTGTCTACTTACAATGCGTATATTAAATTTGGAAAATTGTTTTCTTCCTATTTTCATTAATGGGTATTTGAGTCTATTTATGGTAGTAAAGCTTCTATTTAGGCTCCCAGACAAGTACCTCGAGTTGCAACTGCTCAAAGATGCATTCGCACAAATGATGTGGAGAATGTAGGCTGAACAGCCCGTCACCATACATTTTTTGAGATGCTTGGGAATTTCATTTTTGGAGATTACTTCAAAAAAGAAGCAATTAAATGGGCATGGGAGCTTTCAGCCAAGGAGTATGTATGAATGTAATATTGCTGTTAGTCATGCATATTTTCATATCTTTTAAGATGAGAAGAGGAATTCATAACTTCTGTCTGATTGTGCTTGCAGATTTGGGTTACCAGTTGACAGATTATGGGTCAGTGTATATGAAGATGATGATGAAGCTTTTGACATATGGCATAATGAGGTAATCTAGACAAGAGTTTTATCAACTATAACGGATTTGGTTCCATTATTGTTTACTGGCCATGTAGTTAGCTCTTCTATACTTGTACAGTTTTATTTCTTCTTGCATGTAAACTTCCACTGTTATATGCATCAGAGACACATCTTTTCCATATCCACACTTGTAGATAGTCCAGTTTATAGCTACTTTTATTTTTCCTCTTCTTTTTTTTTTCAGTTTTTTTTCTATGTTACATAATCCTGTTCCTAATTGTCCATACATGCTTACTGTTCTTCAGTTTAATAATGTTAGGGGCATTCTAGTTGGTTTTAATTCTTGCCTGGAATCAGAATTTGAAACTTGCATATTTAAAACCATATTGATAATGCTATACTGCTTTCTTAAATGATTTTGTGATATAACTTTGCCTCAGGTGGGTGTTCCTGCTGAACGTATAAGGAGGATGGGTGAAGAAGACAACTTTTGGACAAGTGGAATTACTGGTCCTTGTGGTCCATGCTCAGAGCTCTATTATGATTTTCATCCTGAAAGGGGACACCTGAATGTGGTATGTATTCTTTATGTTTGATTGTAAGTCCTTTCTTTGTTGAGGTGCAAGGATGGGTTGTATAAAGTGTTAACATTAAGAATTTCTTTTACTGATATCCTATTTTTATTCTCTTTCTCTTTAATTTGCAGGATCTAGGAGATGATACTAGGTTTATAGAGTTCTACAATCTAGTTTTCATGCAATACAATAAAATGGATGATGGATCACTTGAACCCTTAAAGCAAAAGAATATAGATACTGGTCTTGGCCTGGAGCGTCTTGCTCGCATACTTCAAAAGGTATATGCATCTTCCCTATCAGAAATTGATGCATGAGTTATCTTTGTTTTCATGTCAAAATGTTAGCATTTCAATAGCGGTATCCTTTGAGTAGCAGAATTTATTAATTTTGCATCCATCTACTTCAAAATTCATAGTGCTGCTAGTCGTACTTTTCTTTTAGGTTCTGAACAATTATGAGACTGGCTTAATTTACCCCATTATTGAGAAGGCCTCAGAAATGGCAAATATATCATATGCTCAAGCTGATGATCGCACAAAAATGAACTTTAAAGTATGTTACCACTTAAATTACCAGCCTTGTAAGTTTGCTTCAACAAATTTTTTCTTCCATGGTAGCTTCTGTGATCCTATGGTTTTCTATTGTTTAGATTATAGGAGATCATTTGAGTGCAATTGTATTTCTCATATTGGATGGAGTACTCCCATCAAATATTGGTAGAGGCTATGTGGTCCGTCGGCTCATTAGGACTGTTCGTACTGGCAGGTTGCTTGGTATAAATGGGGAAGGCAAAGATAATCTAGAAGGAGCATTTTTACCAGCCATTGCAGGGAAAGTAATAGAATTGAGCACTCATATTGATTCAGATGTAAAAACTAGTGCATCCCGCATTCTTGAGGAATTACAAAGGGAAGAACTTCGCTTTGTACAGACGCTGGGGAGAGGAGAAAAGTTGCTTGACCAAATGCTTGCAGATGCATTATCAGGCAGTCAGAAAAATGGGACTGGACCATGCTTATCTGGGAAGGATGTATTTCTTTTGTATGACACATATGGATTTCCTGTGGAGATAACAGCAGAAGTTGCTGAAGAACGTGGTGTCAAAATCGATATGGATGGGTTTGATATTGAGATGGAAAAACAAAGGCGCCAATCTCAGGCTGCACACAATGTTGTTAAACTTGAAGTGGAAGATGGAGATCTTTCTGAAAATGTATCTGATACTGAATTTCTAGGGTATGACACCCTTTCTCCAAGAGCAGTCATTGAAAGTCTTTTGGTAAATGGGAAGCCAGTAATACAGTTAGCTGAAGGAAGTGAAGTAGAAGTTTTTCTGAATAAGACACCATTTTATGCTGAATCTGGTGGTCAAATTGGTGATCATGGTTTTCTATATGTTGCTGAAGGTGAATCAAAACCTAAAAGTGTTGTTGAAATAAAAGATGTTCAAAAATCTCTCGGAAGTGTCTTGTTTCATAAGGGCATTATCAGAGAGGGAATTCTAGTGGTTGGAGGAGAAGTGGAAGCTGCTGTAGATCCAAAATTGAGACAGCAGGCAAAGGTGCAGACTTGACTCATGCAGATTTCTTTCTCTTTTTCCCTAAAATATTTTAGAGCATTATATTTTCTTGCTTTCTGAACTGAATTACAACAACAACAACAATAACTAAGCCTTAGTCCCAAACAAATTGGGGTCGGCTGTATGGATCCTCAACAAAATAAGCTCAAAAGACATCAAAAAAGATACTCCAGCCTTAGGCCCCTTCCAAGACACGGATTTTACGTCTCCATTCAAGTCTGTCATTAATCAAATCCGCATCAAGATCTAAGGCACGTAAGTCTCTTGCTATCACCTCCTTCCACATAGTTCTAGGTCTTCCACGACCTCTAGCCCCCTCAATCAACAAATTCTCACACTTACGAACCGCAGCATTAGGAGGTCTTCTTAAAACATGCCCATATCATCTAAGTCTTCCTTCCTTCACCTTATCTCCGACATCCGCTACTTGGACTTTTTGTCGAATATGAACATTCTTAATTTTGTCCAGTCTGGTATGTCCACACATCCATCTTAGCATCCTCATTTCTGCCACACTCATTTTATGCAAATGTTGTCCCGTTGGTGCCCAACACTCACTACCATAGATCATCGCAGGTCTAACAACCGTCCTATAGAATTTACCTTTTACTTTCAGAGGTATTTTCTTATCACATAGAACCCCAGTCGCACCCTTCCACTTCAACCACCCTACCTGTATTCTGTGAGTCACATCTTCATCTATACGGCCATCATTCTGGAACACCGAACCCAAATATTTGAACTGCTTGGTTTTAGGAACCAAAACTCCATCCAATTTAACCTCATGTTCCTGCTTCTTCCTTAGACTGAGGTTACAATTAGAATTAATATTATGCATGATTGCCTTCAATCTGAAGTAACTAACTAGAAAATTTAACCATTTCTCCAATACAAAGATGTTTTCATTCATTTACTTTACCTGGGTATCTTGTTATTTAAAAGGCCTTTTTTTTTTGCCTTCCAGGTTCATCATACTGCTACTCATTTATTACAATCTGCACTTAAGAAAGTTATTGGCCAGGAAACATCACAAGCAGGTTCACTGGTCGCTTTTGATCGTCTCAGGTTTGATTTCAATTTTCATCGACCACTTCTTGACACTGAGCTGGAGGAAGTTGAAAGATTAATAAATGGATGGATAGGGGATGCAACACTTCTTCAAACTAAGGTGATGCCCCTTACTGATGCCGAAAAAGCTGGGGCTATTGCCATGTTTGGAGAAAAATATGGAGAGCAGGCACTAGTTACTTTTACATCAGAATAATGAAGTGATTAGAGATTTAGTAACATACTCCATCCATATTTTACTAATTTCTCTATAAATAAATCCTGTAAATCATTAAAAGTATGTCAGTGAATTTAAAAAACACCCTGAAATTTGGTGAAATATACATTGGGGCTTTACTTGTTATTTTCCTGGAAAACTAGGTGGTTCTTGACTTCTTGATATGTTTTAAGTGGCTGTTAATCCCTGAGCTTTTTTAGAAAGTGTCCTAAACCGTACAATAAATGAAAGTAGGATTCATAGGTTGTTGCGTGTAAAAATCAAGGGACCAAAAGGTGATTTCATGTAAAAAATCTATTACTAAATGCCTTCTGTTTTAGTGTGATATTAAGTAGCTAAGGAATTTGAAAAGTTTATGACCAGTTAATTCACTTTAAAAAATACAAGAATATTTTAGTAAGGGACGCGGAGTCTTTCTTCATTCATATGTGTCCTTAGCCTTATTTTTGTCTTCTATTCTTCTCCTTATCAGTTATTACTGGCATGAGGTATCATTTCTATTGACCTTATCCATATATTACATGTCTACAGTTGGATGAAGATCCCATTTATACCTTCTAAAATATTGAAAAACACTCAGAAAAAAAGTGATTGGCAATAATAGGTAGACCTTGTGGTATGTGCTCATGTGCTCCCTTATAGCTTTGCTCTCTTTTTGAGTTTGTGAAAGTTTTGAGGACAACTTTGTTATTTGGAAACAAAAGGTCATTTTACTTGAAAATCAGTTAGGTGCCTATTTGATTAGACTAACATTTTCCTCTGACCAAATTTTCTAAATGCTCCAGTGCCTAAAAAAATGAAATATGCTTTTCTATGAAATATTTTCCTGGACACAAAGTCTTAAGGAACAATTATTGTTTAACTATTAATTAACTAATATAGAAGTTTTTCCACAAATATGCTCCCTATTTAAATTAATTACTTTTCATATCACAACTCTTTAATATATAATTTGTAACTATAGTGTACTACTAACACTACGAAGAAAATTATGATCCACGTACCAATCATGGTTTAATTTAGGAAATTAAGACAATTGAAAACAGGGTGCTAGTCATTTGACCACTTGCTCATATGAAGATACTTATGTGTTTATGCAAAAATTCAGTAGCAATTAGGATTCAGGAATCATGAATGTGCTATAGGAAACAAGTTAATAACTTTTCCTATTTCTATATGTTACAATGTGTTGTAGGTACGAGTTGTAGAGGTTCCAGGTGTATCAATGGAACTTTGTGGTGGAACCCATGTCAGCAACACTTCTGAAATATGTGCCTTCAAAATAATCTCAGAACAGGGAATTGCATCAGGAATCAGGCGTATAGAAGCTGTGGCGGGTGAAGTGATGCGAACAAAAATGGCAGTATGAGTAAGGCTAGCGGAGCAAGCATAGGAGGCCAACATGGCATGAAACTCATTTTACCAAATGGGCCAATTACAAGGTTGCAGGCCAAGAAGCTCAAATCTACCTTCCAAGGCTTTGTAAGGCGATTCATGGAAGAAAGATTTGGTGGACAGGCCTTTGACGCTAGGATATAGAGAAGCAGCCCATAAATTTAATTTAAGTATATGGGCCTATTATTTAATATGTATTAAGACCCACTAGTTATGCTTATTTAAAAAGTAAGGGCCCTGTTTGTTTTGTATTAAATTAGAACTTTGTTTACTTTATTATTTCTTAAAATTTGATTAGCCAACCAAACACTACTTAATAACCCTAGTTAGGGTTTAGCTATTTATATCTCATTTAGGGTTGTAAGACATCAGTTTTGGTGATCATATTATTCAATTATTTTAGCTTGGCCGAATTTCATCAAGAGAGGGTTCTCTTCTTCTTGTTGCATCAATAATTGGAATCAACTTATCAAGGTAACACTTGTGGCGTTCTTTTTAGTTCTTCTTTAATTTTGTCCAATTATCTACGTTTCTAGTTACATGTCAATTAGGGGTTTAGTAGGACAAACAACCAGCTAGGGTTCTTGATATACTGAATTTTTGTGTTGGGGTTTCGGATTCTTTATAATCTTGGGGTTCCGCATCATGAAGCCTTCATTGAATACATAAATGCAAGAGATTCCCGGCTGAAATGTTTGTGCTCCACGCTCAAGGTGTGCTTTCTTTTCATTTCTTATGATGGATCTGAAATTCTTGGCCAGTGGATTCTGCTTTGTTTCTAAATAATATGTTTTCAAAAAGGAATCATTTTACATCTCTGCGCATACCATAATGGGTTGTCTTGATGTGCAGCGCGTGACTGCAAGGTCATTCTGTTTCCAGTGTTCTCTTACCTTTGGTTGGTTGTGTAATTTCCATTTCTTAGGCATGATGCATCTGCTTTTGTCCCCCTCCCCCCCCCCCCCCCCCCCCCCCAATTAAAGAATCTGATCTTCATATCTTGCTCACAATCTTAGGAAGAAAGAACTTGGAATTGTTTCTGAATCAAAATTCTCTGAAATTTAATGCTACTCAACTGTGTCTTGTCTTAAGATTTGATCCTAATAGCAGAAGACTTGTTTACATGTCAATCTGAAAAGATTTCTGGGTACAATTGATGCTACCTTTTGAAGGTGCAAGCTGAAGAGGTGACAACCAGGGTGGAAAATCTCTTGGAGGAGTTACGAATTGCGAGAAATGAAGCTTCAACTATGCATGCGAAAGCAGCCGTGTATAAAGTGTCGGTTATTGCAAGCAAGGCATTTTGAGTGGGAACATCAAAAACAGTCAGGTAGCTTTTACTTCCTAATGCACCAGTCAGCATTATGGTCTAATATGGCAAATCTCCCATCTTTCTGATTTTGGCAAAATTTTCATATCACCACATTCAGTCTAAATGTGAAGTGCTAAATTCAGTTTTTCTTTATTCAATCTGCAGGCTTTTTTTTTGAATGAAGATGCATTTCCTAGAAGTATTAGAAATAGATGTTTTATATGAAAAACAGATGTTTTGAAGCATGGAATCTCAAATGTTTATTCATTTGAATAGGCCCATGATGAGTTCAGGGAACCAAGTTCCAGGGGAAGTATCACTTACACTATTTATATAACTGTTTGCATATGAGCTTCACCGGCTTGATAATATAGATGTAAAGATAATAGTTACAGGAAGCTACCACCTCAGAACCACATGCTTTGATTCTTTTTGAAAGTTCCAACATTGCACTGCAGTTTTTGAAAATGTGAATTGCTTTTGCAATAATTATTTTGACATGATATTAAAATTTTATTGACAGGGTTCTAGTCGAGTCCATGGATGATGTTGATGCTGATTCACTTAAGAGTGCAGCTGAATATCTGATTGATACACTGCAAGATCCAGCAGCTATTGTTTTGGGCTCCTGTCCGGATGAAGGGAAAGTGAGTTTAGTTGCTGCATTTTCTCCAGGGGCTGTTGATATGGGTGTTCAGGCTGGAAAATTTATAGGGCCTATAGCAAAGTTGTGTGGAGGAGGAGGTGATATGGGTGTTCACGCTGGAAAATTTATAGGGCCTATAGCAAAGTTGTGTGGCGGAGGAGGTGGAGGCAGACCTAATTTTGCTCAAGCAGGTGGGAGGAAACCTGAGAAGTTATCAAGTGCTCTGGAAAAAGCTCGAGCAGATCTTTTGTCAATTGTAACTGAAAAGACAAGCTGAATTATTTTCTTATTATCATTAATGCCTGGTGAGGTTTGCATTAGGCTATTCTTGCTTCTAAAAGCTCTAAAGCAATACTTGCTTCTGGCTCGGGCATGCTGCTCTTTTTTTTTTTTTTTACTACGCATCCAAATAACAATAGAAAAGCTTATTGAAATACAATTTTTAGTGTAAATTACCAAAAATAAAACAGAAGGGGATAAAAATGTGATGTTTTGCATTATGTATTTTGATTCCTTATTTGAAAAATCAAACACACTGACCATTGAAAATGGTAATATCACTTTTGAAGTGTTTGTTGATAGTAAATGATCAAACTGTTGATTTTTGTAAAAACTCAAAGGGTCAAAAAGTCTTTGATTTTGAAAAGGAGGGTATATTGTAAAACTTGTACGCTGCATGTAAATGTTGCTGTAGAATCTATTTCATTCTCGTTAAAAGGCTAAACATCTCTGCTTTTGTTTTGATAATTTTATATTTAAGTTGTTAAAAAACATACTGTTACATATTTTTATTAAACAATGTATGCACATGCATTTTATTTTAAATGCCATTGATCTATGCTCGTAGAAAAAGAAATTGATATTCATTTGTAATAAATGATATATTTCATATAATAAATGAGGTTTTACACATTGATATAACTCAAAATTATACAATAATATCATGAAATATAGTACTATTTCCTGAAGCTAGTAGATTTCAAATTTGCGTTGTAAGTTATTTGAATGAATTTTGAACTAATGATTTTATTAATAATTAACGTGAGTTTTAAAACATTACATTAGATATTAAGTTTAATTTTGTTATAAATAAAAGTTAAAGATAATAAGAACAAGATAAGAAATAAAAAAAAAATAGAATTAGATAGAAAGAAATATCTTTATTATTATCATTATATCTCAAAACAATATTAGGAATATCTATTTATAGACTCATGTTTAGTTAGTGCTCTAGTTATGTTTAAACTCCTTCCGAGTGAAGGTTTTTTCTTTCTTCAATAGAGCTTGCCTCAATGAAGGTTGCCCTTAGATTTCTTTTCCCTTTTCCATCTCTTCCTCTTTTCTCTTCTTCCTTGTTTTTGTCTCATAGCATCACAAAGACTTTGGATCTAAATAATTTCTCCTGTTGTGGAAGGCTCGCACTTTCATCTTTCTTAATGCCTTTTTATGATGCTTGGTTTTTCTCTTTTGCTGTTCTTTTTGTCCACTCAATCAAGATTTTGCTCATTTCTTCGGTTTGAAAACTGCTACTGACTCAACAATAGCCTTGCAAGTAGGGATGCTTCTTTCTTCTTCTATTTTCTAACAGAGACGTTGATCTCTATCATCTTTAAAGGAGCATTTATGGCAATTTCTTGATCTATTTGCCTACCAGCACCACGCAACTTCTTAGAATATTAGTGTGGCTCCCCCTATTTGTTTATGCTCGGCGATGCTCCTCTTAGACAGGTCTGTGTTTGTTTGGTTGATTCCCCTTTGGGGCAATTTGTTGGTTTTAGCAAGATTTGTGATTCTTGCTGTTCTAGTGCTCTTCTGATTTCATATCTAGTCTTGATTTGTTTTTTCTGGTGTTGGCTTTTGGCTGCTGCTGTTGAGTAGTAATGTTGTAAAAGGAGTGTAGATCTTGTTGTATTTTTTGGGTTTGTTGTTGCTTTGGTGTTTTGTTACTGTTGTTGCTTTGTTATTTTGTTGTTCTTTGAGTTTCTATTGCTCTGTAACTCTGTTTGTACTGTTATTCTTATTCTCTAAGGAAATTTCACTGTTTTCGAAAAAAAAATTGAGGATTACAATAAATTGGGTCATCAGTAGGGGGCGAACCTATTCATTGTTTGAGAGGGTCTTCGCCTCTCCAAAATTTTTATTTTACTTTCTAATACGATGGGTTCAAGATGAAGTATTATATAAAATTTTTAGATATTTTATATGTTATATATAATTTGATAAAATATAAAATTTAAATTTTTTTATGTTATTTTATATATTATATATATTGTATATAATATATTAAATATGATAAATTTCATATTAAGAAATATATATAAATTTTTATATATCATATATATTGCATATAATTTATTAAATGTAATAGATTTTAAATTTATATGTTATATATTATATATAATTCGTTAAATATAATAAAATCTAGATGAAAAAATACATAAATTTTTATATGTTATATACGTTAGCATAAACATATGCTACGTATAATCTTTTATATAAGCTAGAATTTATTTTTTTTATGTAACATATATGCTGCGTATAAAATTTTTTTCTATATAACTTTTTTGGTGAATGTCGAAAAACAAAAAAAAAATAAATGAAAAATTCTTTTTTTGAAATATTTTATTGAACACATGGAGTGTATTAAAATTGAATCACAAAAAATTCTAATAATTAAATTTGAAAATAAAAGGCAATCAAAATAAAAAAAAAAGATTTACAAATACAAAATGTCGTACTATCATACCAATATGATTCATATTTCTTGTTCATCTTGTTGTGGTCAACAAAAAAAGATTTGATTTAGATAAAAAAATAAATTGAGAAAAAGAATAAGAAAAAAAAATGGTGATGGAGGAAAAGAGTATTCATATTTCTTGTTCATCTTGTAGTGGTCAACAAAAAAAGATTTGATTTTAATAAAAAAAAAAATTGAGAAAAAGAATAAGAAAAAAAAAATTGGTGGAAGAAAAGAGGCGCCAACATTACAAAAAAAGTGGCGATGATGAAGTATGAAAAAGCAATGGTAGAGCAAAGAATAAAATATATAAAATAAAAGAAAGATAAAAAGGAGAAGAGAAGATGAGATGGGGAGATGTAAAGAATATGAAGAAGAGATATATTTAAAAAAAAAAAACTAATGAGAAGTACATGTGAAAAAAGAAAAAAGAAAAAATGAAAAAATAAGTACAGTAAAAATAAAAAAGAAAGATAAAAAGTAGTAAATGGTGTAATTTGCTATTTTAAATACTATAAATCTAACCAAATATTTTAAGTATCTAGTTATGTGATTGTGATTATAAAAAATGTCTAAAAATCTTAAATATTTAGTCATGTGATTATTAAAAATCTCAACAATATTAATTATTGGTATTTCTTTAAAAATACCCAAAAAATTTCATAATACTAATTTTTTTTTCTTTTAAAAACAATTTGTTTTCAATTTTTAATTTTAAGAATATCATATTTTACAGGTATCTATCCAATATATTTTTAGTATATAAATGTTATACTTCACTTTCAAGTATTTATATTTATATACATTTGATATATTTTAATATGCCAAAACAGTTGTGTATTTTTATTAAAAAAAAGTTCAAAAAATAATATATGTAATGTAATTTTCTTTTAATTATTCAACTATATAATTTTAAAATAATAATAAAAGATACTCTTTTTAATGGGAAAAAAATTTTTACTCCACTTTTTACAAGACGACGACAACTAATTTCAAAAAAAAAATATTTTTTATTATTTCAATTTTTTTCTTTAGTTTGCAAGTGCATGGATTTTCTTAAAATTACAAATCTAAAAAGTGACCTTTAAATTTAATTGCAAATATTTTTTTGCTTTTTGATTGTTGTGGACTTAATTGCAATATCTTTTTTTAGCAATCGTACTAATTTACAAATATTGTAATTGGTAGAAGATTTTCATAATTTAAAAGAATGATGTGTTCTTTTTAATGTATTAAAAATAATTATTTAAATATTTATTTATTCATTATACTCCCTTGAATGTTCATTGACTAATAATGTGCCTCATTAAAATCTTATCAAGAAAAATCATGTGAGATAAAAAAAATCTAATGAAGAAAAAAAGAAAATACATTATTTGCAATGCACAAAGTAAGTTGCTTTATTAAAAAAACCTTACCAAAAAATCTGATGGGACAAAATCTTAGCTAAGAAAAAAGAGTATCCGTGTATTTTACTCTCTTCATAATGGCATCATTTCACATCTTTAAGTTTATGCATTATAATAATGTATCTCAACTAATGGATAATGTCTGACAAATAAATTTGTCAAATTATCACTTCAACGAATTTGTTCACTATCTATATCACCTTTCTTTTGAAGGTCATGTGTGAAGAACTTTGGTAAAATAGATTTTATTCTATCTTTTTCAATATGTCCCTACTTTAATTGAACTATGCATGTTGCATTATCTTTATACAACATTTTTGGTATCTTTTCTTCAAAAGGCAAACCACACATTTTCTTAATATGATAAACCAATGGCTTTAGCCAAATACATACCCAAGTTGCTTTATGCTTTGTGATAATCTATACTTAATTTGATAAAGTAGCAACTAGAGTTTGTTTTATAGATCGCCATGATATAACTATATCTCCATATATAAATAAATATTCTATTGAGATCGAGCTTTATGCCGATCAAATAAATATTCTATGTATGCATATCCAACTAATTATGGTTCATATTCACTTGAATATGAAAATCTCATATCAATTGTTCCTTAAAGGTATATAAAAATATACTTAATTCCATTCTTATACTTTTATGTTGGAGAAGAACTACATTTTGCTTATAAACTTACAAAAAATATTATATTAGGCAATGTATTATTAGAAAGGTGCATTAATGCACATTTAGCACTTAGATATGGTACTTTATGACCAAAAGATTTTTCATCATTCTCTCAAAGATAAAAAAAAAGATCTTTATTCACTTCTAATGATCTTATAACCATTGGAGTACTCAATGAATGTGCCTTATCATATAAAATCATTCTAAAATCTTTTATGCACAAACTAATTGATGGGCAAAAATTCCAAATGGACAATCTATATATAAAGATAAAATTTTATCTTTCCAAAATCTTTCATTTCAAATTCTTTCTTATCAAGTGAATTTCGGAGCTCTTTAGAAGTTCTAATAATATTCGAATCATCTGCATAAACAACAATAATAATAAATTTTTATCCAAATCTTTTTATAAAACACATGGGTAAATGGGATTATTTTTATATCTTCAAGAAATATTCATTGAGAGGATTATACCACATGCATATGGATTGTTTTAATCCATATAATGATTTTTATAATTTTATTGAGCAAACTTCTTGGGAACACTTACAAGCTTCATGCATCTTAAGTCCTTCAAGAATTTCATATGAATTTCACTATCAAGTGAACCATATAAATAAGTTGTAAGAAACATCTATTTTTCATAGACTACCATATTAATAAGATATCTAAAAGTGATTAAATCTACCATATGAGAACATGTCTCTTCATAATTAACGCCAGGCCTTTGCAAAAATTCTTATGCAACTAGTCATGTTTTATATCACTCTAGGCTTTGACGATGAAAGAACATAAGGAAAGGTTTGCAAATTCAAAAAGACCTTATGCAGATTGAAGTAGTCTCTAAGAGCATGGTTTGAGAGGTTCAACAAAGCTATGATCTCTTTTGGATATCAACAAAGCAATGTTGATCATACCTTGTTATCAAACATTATGAAGGTAAAATCACTCTTCTCATTGTCTATATTGATGATATTATGGTAACTAGAGATTATTTAGAAGTGATGGCTTGATGGAAAAAACTTCTTGCCTAAGAATTTGAAATAAAAAACTAGGAAAATTGTAGTATTTTATGGGAATTGAAGTTTCCATATCTAAAAAAGGGATCTTCATGTCTCAAAGAAAATATATTCTACACCCATTGGAAGAAACTAGCATGATGAGTTGCAAACATATAGAATCTCCTATTTAAAGTAACAAAAAGCTGCAAGTAGGATTTTGTGCATCAATAGATATAGTGAGATATTAGAGATTGATTGGAAGACTTCTTTATCTCTCTCACACCATGCTAGATATAGCATATGCATTCAGCCTATTGAGATAGTACACGCATGACCCTCGCGAGCCTTATTTACATGTTTTTTTTTCAAGGAAATGATGTTCTCTTCTCTAAAATTGGTCACCTCAGAATAGAAGTGTTCACAAATGCAAATTGGACTAGATATACAAATGAAAGGAGGTTAATCACTGGTTACTACACACTCATGGGAGGAAACCTAGTCACTTTGAGAAGAAAAAGAAGAAGAAGCAAAGTGTGGTTTCTTAATCAAGTGCTAAAGCAAAATACAGAGTGATGGATCAAGGAATATGTGAATTCTTATGGCTGCAAAAACTAACGAAAGAAATAAAATTGTTAGACAAGAGTGGCTTATCTCTATTTTGTGATAGTGATGCAGCTAAGGAAAAAGAAGATAAGTTTCCTAGTCGATCTAGGATTACTAGTCCTATTCCTAGCCAATTTAGGATTTGAAGTAAAATTAAGATTTAATAAAGGTTTCTTGACATTAAAAAAAAGATTTAAGGTCATTAAGTCTTAACAATTAGGGCTAAAATAGACAATGATTGTGGTTGGAGCAAGAAAATAATTAAAGTTGTCCAAAGGGTCCCGTTATACTCTAATAATTATATATCTAACCACATATTATATAAAGAATTTGGAATGGGTCAAACAATACTATGCCCCATTATGTCCGTTACACCTTAAAATTATTGAAGATTCATCATGGGTTAGATGCTTTCACTATGCCCCAACATACCTAAAGTAGATTTCTAGGTGAATGCTACTTGCTATCCAAGAGGTTTCCTAAAACTAAGGGTAATGAACCCTTATACAAAATGATGGATGAAGAGAAAAAGTTTGACTAAAGGGAAAGCAAGTCTTACTAGAAAAAGAGTCCATTTAATTTTTCATTTGAAAAAAAAAATTATTTTGGTGGAGTCACCAACTGTGAGGTCTTGCTTGAACCCCGATCCAACTTGCTTAAGGGAGTTGGAAATGCTCATTTAGGTTTAACTTCATGGAAAACTGCAGCACAAGAGTTTGTGTATGTCTCTGCTCATTTGGTAAGCAATAGTTTAAAAATTATGCCTTTTGTTTTGAAAGGTTGCCTTTTATTATAAAAATGATGTCTTTGTTTTGAAAACTATTTTATTTAAGAATCGCCGCCTTAATTTATTTTTATTTGGGAAAAAGTTAAGAAAAAACCCATGTAATTTGACTCTAAAATATTTTAATGTTTTAATCCTAAAAATGGACAAATATGAAACCTAATATGATAGGCACTGGACTAGGTTTTCAAGTTAAGTAAAATTTTATTCCCCTTTAATAAAACTTTAACCTTTTTAAAAATAATTATTTCATGTAATGACATTATAAATATAAATTAAATTTATATGAATGCATGAGCAACTAAAGATGTATGACATCTATTCAAAGCATTAAATAAAGCAAGTAAAGAAATTATAATTACATTCAACAATCCCAAAATAAGGGATTTTAACAATTAATGGATCTATTAGTAAAGGCTAGTCTTCTATCGAATATTGATCAAATAGAATTGTCTACTTGTGAATTTTTTCTAGCTGGAAAAACCACAAGAAAACATTTTAGAAAGGGCACAAGAGCCACTATTCCATTACAACTTATTCATTCAAACATTTGTGGTCAAATAAATGTAAGAGTAAGGCATGTCGTCTACTATTTCATCACACTTATTGATGACATACTTGATATGGTCATGTTTATTTAATAGCACATAAATCTGAAGCTTTAAGTTGATTCAAGAATTATTCCAACTTAGTTGAAAATCAATTAGGCAAGAAAGTAGAACTTAAAATTGTCAGAGGTTATGAATATTTTTCTAATCAGTTTAAATACTTATGTGATGTAAAAAGAAATAGAGCATCAACTAACTTTTTCAAAAACTTTGCAATAAAATGGTATTGGTGAAAGGAGAAATGGAACTCTTCTTGAAATGATTAAGTTGATGATGGCTCAAGCTAACCTACCCATTACCTATTGGCGGAATGCATTATTAATAGTCACATATAAACTTAATCAAATGCCCTCCAAATCAGTTATTTCCACTTCATATGAGTTGTGAAAAAATTGGCAACCCGACTTGAGCATCTTAAAATCCTGGGGGTGCACCACCTATGTATATGATACCTCTTATAAATATGGGAAATTAGGCCCAATATATAAAAAAATATCTTTGTGAAATATTTCAAACTAGCCAAGGGATATGTTTTCACAGGTGAGCATGATAGTTAGGGAACATTTGAGTTTGAATCACATGAAGTCACATTCTTATAAAAAATTTCTTAAGTAAAGCAAATTAAAATAAGAGTTCTCCTGATACGAGACTTGTAAACCCTTAATTTTGGCCTAATTTAAATTTAATTTGAAAAATTGGACCAAGTTTGGTTCTAATTACTAAATCTAGGTTAAACCAAGTTTAATTTTGGATTAGTTTTGATTCATTTAAAATTGGGACAATATAACCGGGACGGTATGGTTCTGTCCAAGCCAATTCGATATGGAATACCTCCATATCTAATTGGCCTTCGCCAATTTGATATGGGGTAGGAACCATATCATATTGAGTCAATTTGTATAGGTTTTATGGGTAGGTTTCAACCGAGAATGAGTCAATTTGTGGTAAGATCCTAAGAAGACTAGGATAAGTGGCAAAACATATTTGATTCAGATTGAGAGGGCTTAGCTAGGTTTCCCTAGTTGATGTTTATAAATATAAGAGCTTGGACACCCACAAGGAAGGAGGAATTAATAGAGAGGTAGAAAGAATTATCAAAACATAGAGAGCAACCATTAAACACACAGAGTACTATCAAATTCATAAAACAATACACCATATAAAGGCATCATCTGCTGTCTTTATTTTGTTCATCTAGAATTCCATATTGGTACAAGAAAGAGTTTGGATCAATGTATAATTTTTGTAGAACCAACAAATGAAGGTACGTTCTAAGCTTAATTCATTTAAATTCAACTCAAAAAGCTTCTTTGATGGTTTTTTTTAACATTGATCATATTTATTCTTCGTCCAAATAGTTCCAGTAGTCTAGTAATTTATATTCATCAATTCCAATTCATATTTATTTTATTAACACATGTTCAGTAGCTTGAATTCATTAGTTTAAAATTCATAGTAGGTTATTCATTCAATTTTGTTTCATCCAGTAGCTTAGTTAGCCAACTTTTAATTGTTTTAGGCTCATAATAACTTAAAACTTGATTTAAATCCTTCATTTAATTACTTAAAATACTAGCTTGCTTATTTTAAAAAACAAAAATATTAAATCATAGCTTTAAAACCCTAATCTCATAAAAACCCTATCTTTATTTCCATAATCCTAATTTTTATAAATATAAAACCCTAGCTTAGATAGAAACCCTAATTTTTTAATAAAACTATATCATGTAAACAATATACCTTTCGAGGGTGCTGCGCCTGATCCCCTGCAAGAGGCGTTGCCCCCTTGACCCCCGCATTCTAACCGGCTAGAGAGACTACCGTAGGAACGACCCTCGTCGTCACGCCTTTTATTTCCTTAATGAGATAATATTAAGATATGTTTTTTTATTTTCTTTTTAATTATTATTGTTCAATTATTTTCATATGTGTTGTATTATTTTTTCCTTACTTTATTCTTTTTCTTAGATATATATATATATATATTTAAAGGGAATTGTAAAAAGCATGTTTCCATCTAATACTTGTTTATTTAGTTCTTATTTATTTAGTTTATGTAATTTAATTTATTTTAAGATTTTTTGGACTATTGTAAGGGACACGCTTTCACATATGGTGGGTGACCTATTTTATTTATTTTACTTTCTTTATGGACATTGTATATTATTGTAAGGGTATGTTTCCGTTTTGTTTGCTTTGATTTTAATACAATGAGTATTTATTTATTATGATTGCATGTAGTATGGATGATATTATAATGATTAAAAATTTAATAATATTTAGACCTGAAAAGGAGGGCGGTTCTAATGAATCAAGTGTTATTGGGGTGGTGGGTCATTTCTCCCCTTTCCCATATGTACCCAACTTTTCAAACCCAATAGGGGGATTGAAAATTCCTTAGGAATTGAGTCATCCGATGCCTTTCTATTTTTTCGGCCCGTCCGGGAGGTGACTCTATTTTCTTCTAGTTTAAGTCTGTGTTCTTTAATGGCATGAGTCTAACAGTACCGAAGTCGTAAGAACTATTTCACATGGGAGTGGGGGCAAAAATCTCCGCTCATAAGACTTTAGATCAAAGTTCACAAGGACCACTCATCCAAGTGGAATGAATTTGGTAGACTCAACTCCTCTAACTGGTCTGAATGAGAGTGATCTCGATATGAGTAAGAGTAAAACTTTTAGCTCTAGTGGAAGCCCCATGGATCTTGATTTAATAGACATCCCAATAGAACTTCATGAGAATGCTTCTTAAGATTTTGATTTGAGATGAAGCAACCATGGAATAATACATTATTGACTATTTAAAATTAACGTTAATAAGGAAGTTTTCATGGTTCTATCTCAAGATGAAAAAGAGCCAAAGAATATTAAAGAGGCTCTGTCGACCCTTAATTTTGGCCCCCAATGAGTTTAGTCCCAATTAAAAGGCTCAAATCAAATCCAATCCAATTTTAAAAGCTTGAATTAAGTCTAGTCTAATTTTAAAATTTTGAATTGAATTCAATCTAATTTTAAAGGCTTAAATCTAGTCCGATCCAATTTTAAAAGCTTGAATTAAGTTTGGTCTAATTTTAAAGGCCCAAACCAAGCCAGTTTAATTTTAAAAAACCAAAACCATGATGAATTGGTGGCGGCCAATTCGCTATGAGCCCTTAATTCTGGCCTAATTTAGTCTTAATTTAATTTTAAGTGTCCTAATTGTGCTAAAATTCAAAGAGACTCATATAAATAATAGCTTTTCTAATTGGATTAGGATTGATGAGCCGAGGATCACCCTAATTCTGCCTATAAATACAAGGGCAATTAGTAGAATTCAGGGAGCCAAAAATAGAAAACAGAAATGGGAACTAGAAGGAGCCATAAATTAGCAATTAAACAATCAATAAAAAAGCAATGAAAAAGAAACAGAGAGCAATTGGACCAAAAGAGAGATATGAAGCAATTAAACAAAGAGATATAATAGCTAAACCATCAAGTAATCTTCTAATTATTTAACTTAGCCAAGACTTGTTTTGATCCAAGCAAGTTGTAGCATCATCAAGTTCCAACCTTTGTGAATTGTGGTGTTCAAATGAAGTTTAGTTGAACAAAATTATTTTGGTGGAGCCAACAAACGAAGGTATGATTTTCAATACTTGTATTGGTTAATTCAATGGTTTACTGTTTATTCTAAGACATTGCATATCCATTTTTATTTGTTTTATTAAATACCAAAAACCTTAGTTTTTATAATCTAAACCCTAACCTTGTAATTCAAAACCTTAAATTATTACCAAAACCCTAATTTTGCATATCAAACCTTAACTTTAGTATTAAAACCCTATTTTGTAAATCAAAATCTTTATTGTAATTAAAATCCTAATTTTTCATGTTAAACCCTAGTTTAAAGTTTAAATCCTAAATTGTGATTTAAAACCCTAATTTATATTCTGGAGGGAGAATCTCATTCAACGAGTATGGTAAATCATTTACCTTTCGGGGGCGCTACCCCCCTTGACCTTCACCTGCTAACTGGCTATTGGGACCACTATGTCTGTCACGTCCTATATGTAATATCCCAATGTGTGCCCTAGAAGTTTGGATACAATTGTTGTTTGTTTGAATTATGTGTATATGTTATGTTGATAAGAAAAGAAATTGAAAAGAGAATGTTTAGGTATTGTTTAAAAAGGAAAATAATGTGTAGAGAGAAAGTGTATATGTTGGGTATATGGTAATATATATAACATATATGTTGGTCAAAATGAGGAGTCAAGGGAAGAAGATATTTTATTTGTGATATGTGAAATTACTTAAATGGGCATATAAGTGAAAAGAAGTTAAGTTAAATGGATGAAGGGCATTTAGGTAATTGCATTGTTAGAATTGCTTGGTGGAGATTTAAAGAAGAAGAAAAGTTTGACTTGTCTTGATTTTCTTTTCTTTGCTTGGTGTGGCCGGCTACCAAAGGAAGAAGAGAGCAAGAGAGGTGCTTTGATTTCTAAAATCAAATTGAAGGAAGAATCAAAGGATTAAGTTGGAGATTTGTGGAATTTCCTCAATTTTGGTAAGTACTCTCTTGTTTTCCTTTGTTATTTTGAAGTTGTGTTTGAGGTGAGTTATGATTTGTTGATATTATGATTTGGTGTGTTTGAGATGTGTTTATAAGTGTTGAAATTGACTGTAAGTTAAAAAGATTGAATTGGTGTTGGTTTTGGTTTGAAGATGGTAAGTTAAGTGGATGTTGATTTTAGGTTTTTGAAATGGTAAGTGATTAAATGTATTATTGATGTATTGTTAAGGTGAATATTGTGATGAACTTGTAAAATAAATGTTAATAACATTGATTATATCCATTTGAATAAGGTTAAGTTGTGTATAATGTGATTTAATGCAATCAAGGAGGCTTGGCCGTGTTTGGTTTTGAATTTGTTGGGAGACACGGCCAAATCTAAAGGAGAGACACAGCCAATCTATGGGAGACACGGCCAAGTTAGAGGAGACACGACCGTGTTGGGTCATTTTTGGAGAGACACGGCCACTGGCTCAGCCGTGTCCCTTGCCCATGTCTGCTACTGGATTTTTGGTGTTGAGAGACACGGCCACAAGCTTGGCCGTGTCCCTTGAAGGTGTTGGCTACTGTGATTGTTCTTTGCCTTTCTCACATTTTTTTGATTCTTCAAAGGTCTTCTTGCACCTAAACATAAAAATAAACACTCTAAACACATTTAATACAAAGAATGATCTAAACAAATATATGTGGAAGACTCTAAATCTATGAATAATGTTATATTGTGTATAATGTGGGACACAATGTGAGTAATGATGATGCATATGATACTATATGAACAATGTTATGTTTTATACATTGTGAATCTTGTGAATGGTAATGTGTTATATGAATAATGTACTTTGTAATGTTATATCAATGATGCTATATGTAAAATGTGAAGGATATGATGGGGTAATTGATTAGGTATACTATGAAATATTATAATATGAATTGAGACATGACATGATGTGAAGCCATTGTGATTGGCTATGATAACTCAAATGTGATGTGAAGCCATTGTGATTGGCTATGATAACTCAAATGTGATGTGAAGCCATTGTGATTGGCTATGATGATTCAATTGAGAATGAAATTGCTAAATGAATTGTGTGACTAATGTGTTATTCCATTTTCAGAGTTTGTTGTTGGTGGCATGCCTAATATTGGTAACAATCTCTTGAAGTTAGGTTGGATTTGATCCTTGAAGCCTAATTGAGATGTTACAACCCTTGAAGCTAGGTTGGGTTGGTTCTTGAAGCCAAGTTGGGTTGATACTTAGCATGCTTTGTTCCCCTTGAAGCTTGGTTGAACCTAATCCTTGAAGCCTAGTTGGGTTTATGATAATGATAAATATGATAACAAAACCAAAGCATTAACTCTGAAAATTGAATGGCATATTAGTGTGTTTTGGGCCCATGCTTGTCTTTGTTTAATGTGATTCATGATTGGTGAATTATGAATGGTATAATGTTTGCCTTTGTTGGAAATGTGATTCATGATTGGTGAATTGTGAATGGTATAATGTTTGCCTTTGTTGGAAATGTGATTCATGATTGGTGAACTGTGAATGGTATAATGTTTGCCTTTGTTGGAAATGTGATTCATGATTGGTGAATTATGAATAAAATAATGATATGAAGTATGATATGTAATATGTATATTGATATAATGATTGTGAGTATTAGTGATGGATTGTGGTTGGTGTTAATGATATGTATATATGTATATATAATATATGAGATTAGTAGAGATATATGAAAGGTGTAACTAAAAAGGGAAACCATGATAAGAAACTAATGGTACATGGAATTTGATATATCATTATATGTTAGAACTTCTATAATGTATGTTTATATTATTTATTTGTACTACTAAGCTCTCGGGCTTAGCGCGGATGTGTAATCGCGCAGGTGACTAGGTGGAAGATATGAAGTCTTTCATTATGCCACGAGAAGAGTAAGAGTTTATCGAGACCAACTAGAGGGTGATGCATACATGTATAATTTTTAATTATGATGTATTTCTGACAAGAGTGTATTTATATGTATAAATGAAGTTTTGATAATGTAGGTGTATTTATATGTATTTCTGACAAGAGTGTATTTATATGCATACACGTAAATTAATGTATTGTGGTTTAAACTCTGTTAAAGGTTTTTAAATTGTAACGAAAAGTGACATCCTTATACTTTATATACTTACTGTATGTATACCCGGTATATGTATAGTACTTATATGGGGTATCGGGGTGTTACACTATATTTCATTAATAAGTTAATATTAAGATTTGCTTATGGATTATAATTTTTTATTTGGATTTTAAGGTTGTAAAAGGCATATTTTCAATTTGTAGGTGCCTTATTTATTTAATTTGCTTCTTTTATTAAATTTATATTTAGAGATTAATGTAAGGGACACGTTTCCACTCTTTTGTGGGCGTCCTATCTTACTTTATTTGTCTTATGGACATTTGGACATTGTAAGGCTTGTTTTCATCTTTGTAGGGGTGCCCATTATATTTTTTTATTTAGATTTATGATATGATTATTCTTTATTTTATTTTTGTTTGTAATATGAATAATATTATAATAATGTACAAATTTAATAATATTTAGGCCTAAAAAGGAGGCTGATTCCAATGAACCAGGAATTACAGGGGTACTGGGTCACTTCTCACATTCTCTATACATACATAACTTTTTGAACCTAGTAGGAGTTGGAGATTCCTTAAGAATCGAGTCATCCACCCTTCTATTTCTTTTTCGGCCTATCCGAGTGGAGACTCCTATTCTTTGGGTTTAGGTTTGTGTTCTCTAAAGCCTAGAGACTAATAGTGCCGAAGTTGCAAGAACCATTCCATTGGGAGTGGAGGCAAAAATTCTCACCCACAGGTTCTCTCGTGCCTTGCTAAAGATAATTGAATGAAAGAAATCGAAGAAAAACAAATTTCAATTAGATTGAACCAAGTATTGGAATTGGTAGATCTTTTGAAAGGATGCAAATCCATTAGAAATAAATGGATTCGATGAATTCTCAAAAATCAAGCATAAAGCTTATGGCAGTTTCGAGAGGTACAAGGCATGTCTTGTTGCAAAGGAGTATACACAAGAAGAAATGGACTAAGAAGAGATGTTTCTCCTGTTGTAAGATTTACATTTATACGGTTGATTTTAGCAATTATGGCAAACCTTAATCTTGAATTATATTAAATTGATGTAAAAATTACCTTTCTCAATGAAGAACTAGAAGAAGAACAACCAGTAGGCTTCATCAAACAAGGTCGAAAAATAAAGTTTGTAGGTTGAAAAAGTCAATCTATTTGCTTTCATAGTGTAATCATATGAAATGATTTTATCATGATAGATGAAGACCATTGCATCTACATCAAACAATTGAAAGCAAAGTTTGTCATAATATCGTTATATGTTAATAATATATTAATTGCTGAAAACTATAAGGAGTTTCTAAACCATACCAAAGAGTGGTTATCAACCAATTTTTAAATCGAAAGACATGGGACGAGGCTGCCTATATTCTTGTAGTAGAGATTTCAAGATGATATGGGGAAATTATTGTCTCTTTTATAAGATGCATATATAAAGAAAGTACTTGAAC
Organism: Garcia nutans; assembly: GCA_947685225.1. Taxonomy (NCBI): domain Eukaryota; kingdom Viridiplantae; phylum Streptophyta; class Magnoliopsida; order Malpighiales; family Euphorbiaceae; genus Garcia; species Garcia nutans. Next base: position 72,360,055 of record CANTUV010000031.1, on the reverse strand, counting down.
AATTTAATATCCATGATTTTGAACCCATGGGTGCCTTTGCCAAAGGCAAAAGCTTAAGTTAGAGGCTATGCCCCAGAACTTCGAAGGAAATAGATCGTAGGAAAAATATTCCTTATACAAGTATCGCTGGAAGTCTATTATATGCAAAAATGGGTAGGAGGCTTGATGTTTTTCTTTGCCAGTAGGTTGATGAGTAGATATGTATCCAACTTAGATCCAAAACATTGGAAAATAGTTAAAAGCATATTGGCACAAAATATATTTTTGTTAGAGATATAGTTATACATAAGAAAGGGGACATGAAAAACATATATATGCATAAGATGTTTGCATATCTCTTAACAAACCTTGTTCATAGAGGACTGCATAGATGTTGATGTATTTATATTATTTGTTGTTTTTTCCCATCCATGTTCACTTAATTATTTTATTAATACTAAAATACGATGTCTATTTTGCATTTACATGAGTTTAAATATTTGGTACATTTAATGTTATTGAAATATGAGAGTATATAAGGAAGAATACAGATTAACCTTCTCACATGGTTAATTATCATCTATTTGTCTATGTGGCAAGTGACAATGAGACTATTTTTGAGCATATTTTCTAGGTAATAATAAGCTCGTGATTAAAAAAAAATAATCGTCTCACTTGTATAATGATATTTGTTTTTTGTTATAACTAGTTACATGTAATTATGCCTAATATTGTCTAAGTGCCAAATGTGAGTTTAGAGATAAACTAAGTAGGTGAGTGAACTCAAGTTAGGCATTGGGTGTGTCTAAATTATCATCTATATGGTGTTTTTGAATGAAAATATGTTTTTGACAGACATGCACCCCATGGAAAAGGGAAGAACATTATACCATATTTGTGAAATTTCAACTATAGGGGGGAAAGCTAATGATCTCAACTTTTTATCAATGTAAGACCCTTAAGAATTTGGATTTTCAAAGTTACTCTAATGACTTACTATCTTAAAGTATTACTGTGGGTTATGATTGATTTGATCTAATGGGATATTTCTAAAAAGTGAGTTTAGTCATAATTGAGAGAATTGAACTGGAAGGTCTAAAATAGATGGCTGTGTGTGCTAGCACTTATTTTCTAAAGACTGTCCTCAGAAAAATTTATAAGTCCTTCTCTGCTTTTCTCTAAAAAATGTAGTTGTAGCTAATGGCAATATAATGTGTATATATATATAGATTTTCTTAGAAGAATCTATTAGGGTTTTATCCTAATCTTATTCGAATTTGATTTTTCAATTATCCTTAATAATTAATAAAATAATTATATATTCATATATATTTGATATATATAAATCGATATTCTCCAAAATCCTTTTAGAAATAGAATGTATATATATATACACACACATTTATAACCCTATTTTATCATACCTCGAATTCAAAGTGGACGGTCCTAGGGTTTAGGTCCATATAATACGCCGAAATCACTTAGAACCCATATCAGAACAGAACAAAAAATGAGATTTCAGTAATTTTTTTCCATTTATTTCTTTCAAATATTTTCATATCTGGGCTTCCTTATATTTTATGTACAACATTTGCCTAGTTGTCTCTCTTTATGCTATTCTTGGATACTACAGTGTGTTATCGCAAGAGTTGGACTACCAGTAAAATAATACTAAAAAACAACAACAATGCGAGGGATGAGTCGCAACTTAGGGAGTGTTCTTGATTTTTAGTGTGTGTTTAGTTCTACTTTATGTTATTAATCAGTTAAGTATCTTATTAAAGCTTATGCAATATTTGTGGTTCACTTTAGTATACTAACATGCCATTTCACATTTAGGATCACACAATACACTTATATTTAAAGCATGTATTACATTCATAGCAAGAACATTAGCATATAATATATTTAACTCATATACAATCATGATTCTAAAGCATCAGTAATTCATGGCAGATTTAACAATTAATATTCATAACAGATTCACAACATATATCGTTAAGGCAAAATCATAACAACTTAACAGTTTAACATGTAATGGTCATAAACTCCTTAATATTGATACAAACTCATTTTAGTTCTTACTAATTATTAGTCTAACTTTATAGACTTATCGCATAGATAAATTACCAAATTCTAGATAATTTAAGTGGGCCTAATCAGGACTATTTTATCCTTTTAATAGTGCTTAATAGTAATACTCATTGTTAGATTATCAGTGTTTAATATTTATTTTCTAACAGAGAATTTGATTAATATTATATAAGTCTTGGGTTATAATAATATTCTCATAACAGAATAGATATTTTACTCTACTTAAGTATAATAAAATGTTAGTTTAAATAAAGGTTCTCAGAGTTTATAGATGTACTTGTACTAAATTGAAATTTTATTTGAATACACTCTGTTAACACATATATCATATTTACTTGGTCAGGGTAGGTATTTGTACTCAACTTGAGTATACAAAACACTTCAATTTTGGAAATCATATGACAGTATAGAACAGAGGTAGTCCAGAAACTGTAAACAGAGGTACCCAGAGACTGAGTTTTTAGGGTGGTAACTTCCCCCCTTATGCGTATTTCAGAACACCAGTGTACATTGCCTAGTGGTTTAACCCCCACTAAAGTTGGGTTCTTTCAACATGATTATCAAAAAAATTTTGATTCAGTCATCGGGTTAGTCTCAGAAGGCTCACTCGGAAGGTTTTACATGAATAGATTCTTGGTTTACTTACCATTTATTATTTATAAATATTTTTACTTTTATAGTGCAATTCTACAGTCATACTCATTATAATTCATATATATATTTATATGTATATGAACCGCGTAATTGTACAATCTTACTTACTATAATAAAAATAAACATGTATATATATATATATTCATCTATTGTATGAAGTTTCTAACTTTCTGTATCGACATTACTCTATATTTTAATAGTCATCTAAACTAGGTGACTTATTTCTTTATTTTAATTCTATAGTTTAACATATATGCACTTATTATAATACTTCATCATAGTAATTGTTCTCAATTTTAGTCCTAAAATATCAGTACACAAACATTCCAACACATAATATTATATTCCTACTCAAGCAGTTTCTCATTACTTAATTATGAAGAAATAATAACTCACCTTATTCTTTGATTCTTCCTTTATATATGTATATTTCTATGCCATTCTTACTTACATTCTAGAACATTTAAATTGTCACTTCCTAGATCAATACTTATTGTGCACAACCTAATTTTATAACTTATAATACACTTGGGCCCATTTAATTGCCTTAACCCGTTACCTTATTTACACAAGTTATTATTACAACTTTTATATTTTATGTTCTTGGACCACCAAATTAATCTTATAGTATCCATGTCTAAAATAGTTATAAAACACACTCATATATGTGCACACATATTTTCCTACTTAGGAAATATTGTGATCATATGAATCTATATTTATACATAAATATGAGTATATCCCAAGTTGCATGTATACTTAACTTCTTTCTCAAATTAAAATTATATTTTAATTTAATCCTTTCTTTTCTTTTAAACCAATTTATATATATACTTATCACCATATTCTCTTACTAACTAATTCTAGCGTTATCACAACAGGATCATAATTTGAATAGATTATTTATAATTATTAATACTATTAGAAAAAAAAATAGATCCAAATAAATAGAGGTGCAGATCTTACTTTTGACGATGTCCACAGAAAATAACGTTATGCTTGTACTACCAGTTTTGAAGAACAATCACCAAAAAAGAAAAGTTCTTACATTTTATAGTCTAAAAATCAAGTCTAACCCTCTCAATCTCACACTTTTAGAGTAAGAAAATATTTAAGAAAAAACTATAGTAGCAATCTATTAAAGCTTGCATATATTCACATGTTTATAGAAGTAGTATCCTTCTCCTAGAAGGATTTGTGTATGGTTTTAGAGATAAAATCAAACTATCTTGGATTATCCCAATTATTACAAGATATTATCTTCTCTCATATATCTTAATATTATCTAATAATATTAATTAAACAAATATTATAATTAAATAATATTTATCTACATATTGGTCCATGGGTCTATCCACCCGTTATGGGCAGACCCGACCTAAAGCCAATATTTTTCATTGGCACATGACATGACAAGTGCTTAAAAAAGGTTATGGTTAAAGGAAGCTCGTACTAGATTAATAGACCGTGCAACTAGCATACTACAAGAGCTCTAAGCTATACGCCTGTTAGGGATATATAACATCCTGTTTTCTTAAACGACTTCGGAGTAGATATAGTATGCTTTACCCCAGATTACTTATCACTTTTCCACTGTCCTCATAAGATCTCAGGACAATTTGCACCCACAATTATGTAAGCTTACAAATATAATTGGTCGACCTATGGATACAAAAAGAAATGACAATCTAGTAATCTTTCTTTTAGTTCAGTTTCCTTGATCATGATTAAACTTGCTTTTATAGAAATATCTCATTAGGACGAATCATTCATAACCCTCTAGTAACACCCAAAGATAGCAAACATCTAACCTTATCTCAAGAACCAACCAAAATTCATAAGGGTAACCTTTTTGAGAACCAGAATTTTCAAGGGTCTCACATTGATAAAAATTGAGATCATATACTTTTGTCCATCCCGTGGTCGAAACTTCATACACGTGGTACATAACACATGCTACAGTGTTCTTTCCATTACAATGGGGTGCATGTTTATTAAAAACATAATTTTGATTTAAAACACTATGAAGATGACAGCCTAGACACACTCATTGCCTAATTGGAGTTCACATATCTACTCAATTTATTTCAGAACTAACATCTGGCAACTTAGACAGAATTAGGCATGATCACATATAACGAGCCCAAAAAGAAAGTAAATATCAAATCTCATTATGTAAATGAGATGACCATCTTGCTTTAAGCATGAGTTCATTATCACCCAGATAAAATGCTTGAAAGCAGTCTCATCTTTACTTGCCATATAGAAAAATAGAAAGAAATTAACCATGTGAGAAGGTTAATTTATATCCTTTCCAACATGCTCTTAATAACATTAAATGTACCAAAAATTTAAACTCATGTAAACACAAAACAAACATCATGTTCAATATTAATAAAAGAAATAATCAAGTGAACATAGTCTCAGAGAGATAAATAGTATAAATACATCAACATCTAAGCAATATAAGAGAACTTATATGCCTAATAAATACATCTCTAATAATTGGTTTGGTAAAAAAACCTACAACCATATGATGAGTAGAAAATGTATTTCATGTTCACTTCTTTATGTTTAACCATGTCTCAAAAAGAAAATAATTTTGTACTTTCCGTTTAACCATGTCTCAAAAAGAAAATAATTTTGTACAATATGCTTCTAGCTGCTTTTTCAAAGTCCTGAACCTATTCATATTTGCTGGTCAACCCAATGAGAAAACAAATACAAAGTCTTGTGTACACCATTGCATACAAATGAAATTCCAACAGTACCTGTATAAGGGATATTTTTCATATGCTCTATAATCTCTTAAAGATTTGGAACATAGTTTATGACTTAAGTCTTTGCCTTTAGCAACTGGGATATCCATGAGTTTGAATCATTCAAGTACTTTCTAAATCTATGTCTTTTTTGAAAGAGACAACAATTTCCTCAAATGATCTTGAAGTCTTTACTCCAAGAGTATATGTGACTTTACTCATGTCTTTTATCTTAAAATTAGTTGATAACCACTCTCTAATGTGGTTTAGAAACACCTTATTGTTTCTAGTAATTAGAATGTCATCAATATATAATGACATTATGGCAAACTCTGCTTTCAATCATTTGATTTAGACATAATAGCTCTCATCTATCATGGTAAGCATTATGAAAGCAAATGTACCATTATTTTAAAAAATTGCATAAGGTCATAGATTGACTTTTCAACCTTTAAACTTTTGCATGACCGTATTTGATGGAGCTTGTTGGTCAATCCACGTAGATTTCTTCATCTAAATCTCTATTGAGAAAAAAAGGGTCATTTTACATTCGTTTGATGCAAAGATCAAGGTTTGCCACAACTTTCTGTAATCAACCTCATAGATATAAAAGCCACAACAAGAGAAAATATATCTCTGTAGTATATACCGCTTTGAATTGAGAAGAGCCATGTGCCTCTCGAAAAAGACTATTGTAAGCTTTTGCTTAATTTTGAGAATCCATTTATTCACAATGGCTTGGAATACTTTTGGAAGATCTACCAATTCTTGTAGTTGGTTTGATCTTAAAAAAACTAATTCTTCTTCCATTGTATTTATTCATTTAGTCCTTAGCAAGACATGAGAGAGCCTCATAGATATTCTTTGGCTTATTTTTGTCTGAGACAGAACCACAACCATGAATACTTCCCCATTACCTTCAATTTTAAATTGTCAATGAGGTATTATTTCATAGTTGGTTCATCGTAAATCAAAATCTTAAGGAGCAGTCTAGTCAAGTTATATTGATATGTGTATTAAATCAAGATCCATAGTGCTCCCACTAGAGTTAGGATTAGTACTCCCACTCGAATTAGGATCACTCTTTATTTTGGACCAGTTGGTGAAGACTAACCCACCAAATTGATACTCCCACTTGAACTAGGATCACCCTCATTTGGACTAGTTAATGGTGGAGTTAAGCCCACCAAATACCTCCCACTCGGATGAAGTGGTCCTTGTGAATTTTAATCCAAGGTCTTATATTAGGAAAACTCTTTATTTAATTTGTCTTGCTTATAATATTCATTGTATAAGAATGTGACATCTGTGATTCAACCTAAGTTGTTCTCCCACTATTTTACTTGCCCATGAAAATATATGAATTTGATAGTTTAGAATATCTCATAAAGATACTCTTTTTACCTCTAGAGTCTAATTTCCTATGTTTGTGAGAGATATCATGTTCACAAGCTATGTGTCCCCAGGATTTCGGGACACTTAGATAAGTATCCATAACTTATATGGAGTGGAAGTAAATAACTTGGAGGGCACATGATTAAGAACAAATATGACTCTCAGTAATGCATTACCTCAATGGGCGATGGATAGTTTGAGCCATACATGACTTAATCGTTCAAAGGAGAGTCTATTTCTCCTTACAAACAACACCATTTTATTGTGAAGTTCATAGAATAGTCAGCTATTACTCTATTCATTTTTCATCATACATTTTCTTGAACTAATCAAACAAATATTTAATACCTCTGTCGGTTCAAAGTGCTTTCACTTTCTTGTCTAATTGATTTTTCAACTGGGTTGAAACAAATCTTGAAGCAACTTAAGGCTTTAGATTAATGTGTTATCAAATAGACATGACTATATCAAGTATAGTCATTAATAAAGATGATGAAATAATAAGCATTATGCCCTCACATTTATTGTATCACGAATGTATGAATGAATAAATTGCAATGGGATATGGGCTCTTGTGCCCTTTTTCAAAAGGTTTTCTTGTAGTTTTTCTAGCTAGACATAATTCATAAGTAAACAATTCCACTTGATCAATATTTAATAAGAGACTAGTATTTACTAATCAATCCAATCATTATTGGCCTTTGACAATACCAAATCTAGCACATCCACATCTTTCTTATAATTTTGTGAAGTTTTAAATAAAAGAAAATTTGATATTGAAAACCATAGTGCTTGCAATATCCATAACAAGAAAAAACAACTTCTCAAAACACATATCTATAGCCACAAAAAAAAAAATATTTATCCAAAATACAAATGTACTTAATTATTATGGAACTTTAAGAAAATAAGTCAAAGTCAAACCAAACATAGAAGTCAAATTCTATAAAATTTGTGAATGGAGCAACAAGGTATGACTGCCACGCAAAACTCATTTGCGGGTGGCATTTCTTTCAACACGTGTGTTAAGCCTTATAAAGGTCCATTGTACCTCACTTGGGTTTATCGATGAAATTGCATGAAGGCTTCGGAATCCTTTATTACATAGTTGGTTACTTTCAGGGTTTTAATCCATATAGGATATCCTTCATTTAATAAAACTGAATTAGAAACAAGGATTCACTCATATGTGAGTTGCCTTGTTATATCTTGTTAGGTGTGGCATAGTCCTTCGTATTGGCTGTCTTAGACTTTTATTTTCTTAAACCTAATCATCTTCATCCATGCCTTTAACTTGCTCTACTCACGTTTTCTATCCAAAACTCCATTTGACCTGGACTTGTTCATATATGCTGCATCTCATTGTTGCATTGAGCTAACTGATTAGCTATTATCTCCAGATAAGTATATGAAAAACCCTTTGTTAATAAGAGTGTGTTAGGTGCACTCTCATATGCTCCCAACTTTTAGGAATGGAATTAATAATCGGTTGGATATTTTGCTCTTAAGTCAACATATGACCATCATTATATAACTCACTAAACTTCTTTGACTTCTCTGTTAGATGTCTCTTTATCACGTGTTCTCGATGCTTCTTGTAAGCATCAAACTCAGTAGTGAGAGATGGAAGTTTTGTAAAAAAAAAATTCATTAAATTTCTTAGAGAATATATTTACATGCCCTTAGCATGTCCATGACTATAAAACTCCTTCATAATATCATCATTAGTTGCACTAAGTAATATGATACAAGCTTAAGAGTTATATACTACCAAACGATATAGGTTTTATGGTCCCGCCTTTATTAGACTAAATTACCCTTGAGCAGACTTCTCATGATAATATTTAAGGGTTGAAAATGTTTTAGCATGTCCAACACATAGTTGTACCATATAATATAGCACGTTGTTAAATTTAAAAACAAAATTCAAAACCCAACCAAAGCAATATTAAGTAAATATGTAATTTACATGAAACAATATATACACATATATAATATATATATAAAAGCCAAGGATATAAAAAGCGTTTAAAGAGTTACACATTATCATTTTTTTAAGATAATGTTCTCTCATTTTTTCACTTTTTAATTAATTTCTATTTTCCTTCAAAAAAAAATTAATTTCTATTTAATTTTAATAATATATATAAAATATAAAATTTAATATTTATTATATTTGTGACTATTAATCTCTTATTAAATAACTACACATTAACATAATTTTATAATATTAATTAAATAAATTATATTTGTGACTTTTAATTTTTCTAAAAATTAATTACACATAAAACACATTAATATAATTTAATAATATATTTATATTTTTTTTAGAAATTTAAAAAGTTATAAAATATAAAACTATTAACATTCATAATAATTTATAGATATATCTAGGATAAAAACTAATAATTTATTAAATATAAATATATAACTTTTTATCTTTATGCATTAATTAATAATTTTAATTTTAAAATTCATTAGTAATTAGTAATTATTAAAATTATTAATTTATTAATAAAATAATAAATAAGACTTTTTATCTTCATATGTTAAGAGTTTCAATTAAAATATGTACCAATAATTATCTATTCATTAATAATTTATTAATATATTAAATATTTAACATTTCATCTTCATCATTTAATTCACTTATGAAAATTTTCTTCATTTAATTATTCATTTTGATACCATATATCTTTTTAAATTAGCTTGAATTGTTCAAAATCCTCTCTACATTTACCATAAGGAATCGAATGAAAAGTAATATAATAAAAATTTTCATGACTTCGCAAATTCTTTAAGTTACAAAAATTTATTTCATAAAAAAAAAGATTATATAGAAAGTTATGTTGAATGCAAAGAGACATAATTACTGTAAATTCAAAACTCTTACTTTAAATATTTATTTTCTCTATTTTTTTTTAATTTACAACAATGTTATAAATAATTTTTTATTCTAATATTAATTTTATAATTAATTTTTTCTACAAAGTTGTCACAAACTCATCATATCTTATATAATCTATAGTCTTTTTCTTAGTATTGTTATAAATTATTTTTGCCTACTAGGTATCTGTTGGACAACTCTCTTTATACCGAAGAAATGGCCATAATCTTACATATTACTTTATATAATATATAAATATTAAGTTTGAATTTTCAATTTAATTCAAAACTATAAAATTTATATAAAATTAAAAAAATCTCTTTTACATATTAATTTAGAATTAAATAGTCATGAATAAAATAAAAAATATCAGCGGTAATTTTTTTTCCAAACAAAGGTTAAATTCAATACTCAGTTTGCTAGAGAATTATATTTCATTGTATACACATTTTTCATTTCATAATAATGAGAGAAATTAGTTAATTTTATTAAAAATATAAAGTTACATAATATTTCTTTATTATATATATTGTTTTAATATAAAATATAGTTATTAAATATTTTAATAAGTAATATTAAATATATTAAATATAGATATAATAAACATATATATATAAATTAATTAATTAAAATGATAAATATGTTATTATTTATTAATAAAAAAAATATACTTATCATCTTAGATAGAGAGTAATTAATATTTATAATTAGGATCCATTTGAACTTAGAACAATGAAATTTTTCAATAAAGAAAAAAAGAAAAATTTTCAACCATGTTAGTTGAAATAAATTTAATTTGAATGCAGCTAGCCAACTTCTACCAAAATAATTTTTTAGTCGTTGACTTACTGACCATAAATTAATATGAATAAATTAGTAATTTTATTTAGAATTGAGCTTGAAGTTCTTTGTACAAATTGGATTTCTAGCTTTATTATCAATTTTTAAGTTTTTATCTTTTTACGAAATCATACTTGAAAATAGAAATTAAAGAAAATTTTTCATCTTTTTAAACACTAAATAAAATAAAAAGTTAATATTTTAGTAATAATATGCGTATAGTGCCAAATATACATTTTAAAATTAAATTTCTTTCATCATTTTTATAGATATTATGATAAAAGAATTAAAGTCAGAGGTTATAATATACTTTCGATAATCCAATATACTATTTAGCCTAAATTTGGCATGTTTGGTTATTTGTAAATGTGATAGGAAATAATTATTATTGTAACACTATAATACTATATAAAATAATATTAACATCACATAATTATGTTATTACACTCTTTAAATAATAAAAATAAGCCAATTCAAGAATCTAATTATGTTATTAATATTTAACATAATTATGTTATTCAAGAATCTAATTCAACAATAATATTTAATGTTCCGTATAAAATATTATGGCAAAATTGAAAATACAATAATAAGACTATGAAAATATAATAATTATGAAATTCTATTTTATAGTTTTTTTTTAAAAAATAAATTTACATAACATAAATTTATATTCAAAAATTTTTATAAATTAAACTAAATTAATGAAAATTTATACTAATAGTATATAATACTAATAAATTTTTTTATGACTGTAATAACTATAATTAAAGTATATAAATATAATATAAAAAAATAAATTCGCGCATTGCACGGGCCTACGCCTAGTATTATTAATACAATAGTTCACATGCTAATATTTTTTACAACCAATTATATATTGATAATAACATACATACAATCTCGAGTCAAAATATTACTACGTTTTCAATCACCATCTTAATCATATGCATAATTAATATCAATGTAAAATATATATGCCAAAATATTCAAGTAAAATTATTCAAACCAAATGTTATAACTATATTTTGAATAATTAGAATTTTAATAATGCCATGTATTATATTAATTATATTAAGTAATTAATTATATAGTTAATGTCATGCATTATATTAATTATACAAAATAATTAATAATATAATTAATGTCATGCAATATATTAATTATACAAAATAAGTAATAAAAAAGCATATTTCATTAATTAAGACAAAGTAAATAACTCACAAACTATATACTTATAATAATTATATCAAGAGAAAATCTACTAATAATTTTAGATATACTAAAATAAACTAAGGATAAATCTATAAGTATTAATTTTATGCATGTTCCATATATTCACATATTGCAAAAAATGACTTTCTCAACTTCTGCAAAGAAGTATTAAATTGTATCTTAAATTGTGGTCATATTTCATATTCATACTCTCTCACTGCTTAGTGTCACACTTATATTTCTTTTATGTCTAAGTTTATTTAATTCTTTAACACGTGTTATTTTTGAGAAAAATATCTAATAACCATTTATATACTTGAAGCTAATACCCCATTTAGCAAGTAAATAATTTAGCAATAAATAACTTTATAAAACTCAAGATGCAAAAAATAGTTTTTAAAGTTAAATGCAAAGACCATTCGATTTTCAGACCACCCGATTCAATAATTAACTGACAATTAGTGTAGACATACAAGATATGTCATAATATATTGTCCCTTATCGATTTTTGATAACTAATTTTTTTGAAAACATTTAAAAAAATTTATGCTAAGCTTTTTATACCACCAGTAGAAGTTTATACTCTTTTAACCATTTTCTATAATTTATTACAGAAAAACATTAAGAGAAATTATATATAACAAATATATATAATAATATTCTACACATATTGTATAATATTATGCATTACAAATGCATTTTTTTATCCCAATTAGGCAACTAAAAAATATTTATGTGGCATAAAAATAATTTAGCTTATTATAACTCAAAATAATTTTTTAGAATATAGAAATAATTTTCTGAAATTTTTCTCAATTTTTTAGTCCAAGAAAATATTTTTCTTAATTAAAAATTGAATTTTCTATAATTAAAAATAATATTTTAAATTAAAAATTATTTTTTCAGTAGCCCAAAAAATTATTTGAAAATTATTATTAAATTTTAAAAAATTATTTTGAGTCAAACTGAGCGAAAATGATTAAAATGGAGTCTAAAAATAAATTATACACCAAAAAATTAAAATTGACCAATCATGTGCTGCCATGTGTCAGTATCTGGTGCTGCCACACAGCAACGCGCGTCTGGTGGACCAGTTAGCTCTGCACGAAATGGCAAGGACCCTGGAGGCTAGAAAGCCCGGCCTCAATAATTTGGCCAACCAAGCTTTTTCGGTGAGAGATTTTAAGGGTTTTTGGTCATAGTTAGATGGTTATTTTAAATTAAAAGACGCTCTATAATAAGGAGTGGTACATACAATAGCCATCAAGGAGAATGAAGAACATAAAAATATTTTCTGAAAATCCTAAAATTTTATATTCGAATACCCAACTTTAGAAGGTTATATCTTGCTCAATTTAACTCCGATTTTTGCAAATAATATCAAATTGAAGCTCCACATATCTACTTTTCTTATGGAATCTTAAAATCACATATACAAGGCAATTAGGCAATATTTTTTTTTACCTAAACATGCCCATATGAATTGATTGCTAAAGTTCATAAATAATTTACCAAAAATTATTTTGAAACAACTAATCAACCTAATTATTCATAAAAATTGGAGTACTAACAACTATGACTCTGATACCAATGTTGAAAAAAAATAGATTCAAATAAATAAATGTGCAGATTTTACCTTTAACGATGCTTATGGAAGATTAATCTTGCGCTTGTACTACCAGTCTTGAAGAGCAATCATCAAAAAGAAAAAGTTTTTATTTTTCACAGTCTAAAAATCAAGTCTAACCCTCACAATTTCACACTTTTGGAGTAATAAAATATATAAGAGAAAACTGCAGCAACAACCTATTAAAGATTGCAAATACTCACATATTTATAGTAGCAGTGCCGTTCTCCTAGAAGGATTTGTGTTTGATTTTAGAGATAAAATCAAACTCCCTTAGATTATCCCAATTATTATAAGATATTATCTTCTCTTATATATCTTAATATTATTTAATAATATTAATTAAATAAATATTATAATTAAATAATATTTATCTACATATTAGTTTATGAGTCTATCCACCCGTCATAGACAGACCTGACTCAAAATCAACAAATAACGTAATAAATCTTTCTATAATTATTTCCTCTTAATTGAATAATTTAATCCGTAAATTTTATCCTTAAGTAGTAATTTACATTCAAACTATAGTTTAGATTAATATGTAAATTTTACTCTTAAAGTAATAATTTAAATTCACTTAGCATATTTATAGCCTTGTAACACATATTAAACTTTATTTTTAAGTTATCCAAATTCAATCATATAAGTTCGTTTGTTTATACATATATATATATATAATCACTGTTATTACCTACCATAATCACATTATTTCAATCATTATTCCTACCTTCACTTTAACCTTCTTGTTGTTATTTAAACTATCATCTGTAAATATATATTAATTCTATTATATATATATATATATACACACACACACACACTACGTTATTTCCTTTTTCAAATTTAGCATATTCGCTATACAGATTAATTGTAAATATCTAGGTTATTATCATGTTCTTAAATTATAATACTTAATTCCATACTCTTTATCATCCGTATCCAATTATCATCTAAACAAAAACAGTAAATTTTTATGTTTTAGCCTAACATTCAATATACAAATCAACACCCACTTTAAACATATATATCATTATTTTTTTCCCTCACTTGCACATACATGTTTCAAACCTTTTCTTAATTTACAGCACATCATTATTTTAAATTCAATCATCACATCGCATGCATATCATCATATATTTTCACATTCAAATATTAGACAACAAAATATGCAAGAAACAAATTCAGCCGGTGCCACAATTATAGCCTTCTCATATTACTTTATAATGACTATCATAAATTTGCACCAATTAAATCACCCCAACATGCATGCTTCCTAAGTACTTACTTTTATTTTACTTTATTTTAACCAATCATCATACATAACACCATCACATACATAACAATAATATAGCATAAAATTTCAAATTCTGGAACAAGCTGGCCATCTCTAAATTATTAACAGCCTCGTCTTCATTAACTCATATCTTCCATTCTACCTGTTAAAATTTAATTCTAAAATGATAGTTTAGCTTCTTTTAATTAGCTCTTTCCATACATATAAATTTCATGAATTATCATTATCAATTCGAGGGTATATATATATATATATTGTATATTTTTCTTGTATATATTTATATTTCATGCATATTTTATATATATGTAGTGTATATACACTACAACAAATACTATATACACCCATATGTTCTTATTCACAATAAATAAAATTGTAGTTCATTGTATTAGTTACGAAAGTTCATTTTTTATAACAACATATAATTGGACTAAATTAGTTAATCACATAAATTAAATATTTATGGTAAATAAATAAATTTTTCTACAATATTTAAATATTGTAGCTAAGGTAATCATGTAGTTATAATATTTTGTCACAATAAATTAATGTAGCCAATTAATTAAATTAGCCTCAAATATTTAACGTGTATAGCAAAATTAGTTTTATAATCTTAATATTAGCCACATAAATTAATGAGTGACATACTATAATTTATTGTTACAAAAATTATTTGCATATAACAAGTTAAAATATGAAAATTCAATTTGCTATAAGCTGTAATATGTGTAGCTATAATTAACATTGCATATCTTATAGCTAATTGATAATTTGCAGCTACAAATAAATGTGAAGGTGTAGCAAAATAATCATAGTTTTGAATTATGAAAATTGAAAAATTCTAAAAGTTGAGCATAAGTAAAGAAAAGAAAAAGAATTTTTTTTTTCAAATTTCATCAACAAAAAGTTATTAATTAAATACATTATAATTAATAGAAAAATTACAAAATGTAAAAAATGAATATAAGTGAATAAAAATATTTCAAAAATAATGAATATAATCGTTAGTGTAACACTATTTCATAATTTTAGCATTTACAATAAATATTATATAGATATATAAATGTTAAATGTGAAAATGTATATTTCTAATTTTAGTAGAGAATTTAATTTTCGTATAAACACAACTTGATGTATAAAACCAAAGCACACTTAATGTGAGTGGAGATTTTTGACTCCACTCCCGGTGGAATGGTTCTTGCGACTTCGGCACTGTTTAGGCTCGGGGCCTTAGAAAACACGGACCTAATGGAGTCGCCACCCGGACGGGCCGGGAAAAAGAAAGGGGTGGATGACTCGATTCCTAAGGAATCTCCAACCCCTTAATGGGTTAGGAAAGTTGGGTACGTGTGGGGAAGGTGATAAATGGCCCAGCACCCCCACAACGCCCGGTTCATTGGAACCGACCTCCTTTACAGGTCTTAATATTATAAAATTCTTAAATATAACAATATTATCCATATTACACACAACAATTGAAATAAAGCATCATTATATTAAAATCAAAGCAATGTCCAAATAAAGCAAATAAATGGACACCCATCCGAAGATAGAAACATGCCCTTACATCACCCATGTCTAAGCTAAATAGGACACCCACCAAAAGGTATAAACATATCCTTTACATGTTAGTGTATGTGCCCTAGGCCATTTATTTGGATCTTTATGTTATACATTCATTATTAATAAATGAGGTTTTATTATCATTATTGTTTGTTTGCATGTTACACAATTTTGATATTTATCCCTGGTTTATTATTGTTATAGAGATAAAAAAAATAATTCTTAACCAGTATGAACATTGATTTGATAATCATCAGATGGTTATGTGTATAGTGATACAAATCAATTTCATAGATACTTGTTAGATAACAATGTATTGGATAGACCCATCATGAGATTACTACATGGGTTAGTGTCATAAGTAAATCTCATGATAGTTATGTATTAATTCTTTGACTTGAGATTGTCATAGTTTCCAATATAAGGACTATTATATTTTGACATGATCAAACATTATCTGTAACTGGATAGTAATAAAGGTTATGATCATATATGATAGAAATTATATAGAGGATAATGAACAATCAAGATAGAATTTGTTCCTCTCTTTGAGAGAGATATCTTTTGGGCCCCTCGATAAGTGAGACTGTGAAATGCATGGCCATGCTCAAATGAATTGATAGTGTGGTCAATTTCATTTGTTTTTATCAGTCTACTTGGAGATCGAGTAATCATAAGTTTGGACAATATAAGTATGACGTTGACCATGACTTATGTTCAAGCTAGATATCGTGTGACAAAGGGATTAATGCATGTACTATTATTAGGCAAATTGGACATTCCTTATATTAATTGGGTAGTTGTAACGCCTTGCTAGAGGCCAATTATGACTTGTTGGTTTAATAGAGATTAAATTGACTGCCAATTAATATGGGCCTATCGGGTCACACACAAGAATGCGCTTTGGGCTGGATATAATATTAATAATATTAATATTTATTATTATTATTATTTTCATTTATATATATATATTATTAGATAATATATTCAGAATCCTAATTAGATTTGGATTCTGAATTTGATTTACCTTATCCAATTATATATATTATTAGATAATATATTCAGAATCCTAATTAGATTTGGATTCTGAATTTGACTAACCTTATCCAATTTCGAATTGGATTCTGGAGTGATTATATTCACTCCAGACGTTAAGTCTTCATATAGGTAACTTTAGAAAAAAAAAGAAACGAAAAAAAAGAAACCCTAATACGTTTTAGAGAAAACGTTTTTCAGCCTTCGCCGTTGCAGAGAGCTAGCACTCCAAACGGTAGCATTCGTGTGGATACGCGATAGAGGGTGTTTCGTGATCGAGGCATCTCTTTCAAATAGTGATTTCGAATCATCAACAGGTTAGTTCTTTGTACACTTTCATCGAATTAAACGAACAACATGGATCCTGGTGAGAAATCATAGATCAAAAATTTTTCCGCTGCGTGTTTTTTTGTTTGTAGTGATCTCCTTGATTTCCTAACAGTGGTATCAGAGCCACTTGTTGTTTTCATTTAAGTCGAAAATGCCATGTTGATATGATTACATGAGATATATTGATTTCGTATGGCATGTTAACTATAAAACCCTAATTCATTTTTCATATGATGAGAAAAGATTGGTGTTTTTAATTTCTTTTTCATGAGATGATCACGTATATATGATTGGTTGATTAAAACGATTTTCATATGAAGAAAACGATTAAGTTTATATGTGATATAAAAATTTGGTAATGATTATGTAATGGGTTGTACATATTCGAAATAAAACAGTAAGAAGGTTAATGAGATTAACGATTCTGTTTTAGAGTTTTGCCAAAGAAAAATGTTAATGAGATTAACATTTCTGTTTGGCTTCGAGAGGCGCTATAGTTCGAGGGACCGTCGTATGTTCGCGCACTATAGTTCGTTACCGCGACATTAAGAATGTCAATATATTTGTTTCTATTTAACATGTTGGTGATGAATATGTTATGTTTGTTTGATGTCTTGGCATGGTGCATAGCATGGCCTTATGACCTATGTGATTGGTTTATTCATATCTTAATTTTGGGTAAATACGGCCTGCGTGTCGTTTATTTTGTTGTAATTTATTTTACTAGTAGTTAGATTTTCTTTTATTGTAATAAATGAAGATTGAAGCTACAATGTTTGTGATGGAGATTCATACCAAGGAGAAGATGGTTCCATGGTGATGGAAGCACAAGCTCAAGTTTTGAAGATATGTAATATTGCAAGTGTTGTAATAGATAGGTTTTTCACCTAGGGTTGCCTTTATGATATTCATTTGGTCTCTTGAAGATCATATTTAGTTTGGCCATGCTATGTCACGTTTACATATTTTGTCATTTGGTATATGATGCTTATGTGATAAATTATATATATGCATATAGGATGCTAAAATATAATGATATGTAATGCAAGACATGATAATAATTTAGTTGAACCCTCATTAATAATTTAAGTCTAAATGCCATCCACGTTTTGAACACCTATCAAAACTAAGATTGTATTAAAGTAGGTATTGCCAAAGCAATATGCTTTAAACATTCCTAGCTAAGTAGGATGAGTAATAGTGCTACTCATATGTTTTAAAATTGGTTAGACTTAATTAGGCTATCAAAATGGTTTTGGGCCTAAGGCATTAGATGGAATTCAACATGCTATGACATATGATGTCAATATTTCATAATTACTAAGAGTTACATGAGATGTAATTGGTAAAGATGTTACCTACCTAAATAACTTGATTTTAAGCGTCACGCCAAAGCTGAGCTTAGAATTAAGTGAAATACGGATCTTAGCCTACTAAAATATTTCTTTAGAGGGTTATATTTTTAGTAGGAGTTTAAATAATTTTAACCTCATTATTAATAAAAATTTGACTTTGCATATTTATCAACAGATGGCTGCTAATAACAATTCCACCTTATCACTGCGATCTATCCTTGAGAAGGAAAAACTGAAAGAATGTGGGACTAATTTTGTTGACTGGTTTAGGAACCTGAGAATTGTTCTCAAATAAGAGAAAAAGTCTTACGTGCTTGATGAAGCTGTCCCTGACCCACCTCCTGCTGATGCTTCTAATGCTGCTAAGAGTAAGCATAAGAAGCATGTGGATGATTCCAATGACATAGGATGTCTTATGTTGGCTACCATGTGTCCAGGACTTCAGAAGGATCTGGAACACTTAGAGGCTTATGAGATGAGTGTGCATCTCAAACAAGCTTTCCAACAACATGCTAGGCAAGATAGGTTTAACACCGCTGTTGCATTATTTGACTGCAAAATGTCTGAAGGTGAATCTGTTAGTGCTCATGTTTTGAAGATGAAAGGCTATCTAGATCACCTTGCTAGACTTGGATATCCCCTGAGTTTAGAACTCTCCACGGATTTGATCCTACATTCATTGCCTAGCAGTTTCTCACAATTTTTCATGAACTATAACATGAATGACATGGAGAAATCCATTCCAGAGCTACATGGTATGCTCAAAAATGCTGAGGGGAATATCAAAAAGCCTGCCCAAATATTGAATGTCAATATTAAACAAATGAAAAAGAAAACCAAATATACTAAAGGCAAGGGTAAGGTAAAAGGTGCTAAAGGGTCCAAGGGACAAGCTAAACCAAAACCTAAACCTAAGGCTAAAGTTCCTAAGGAAGGGACTTGTTTCCATTGCAACAAGCCTGGGCATTGGAAGAGAAATTGTCAACTCTATTTGGATGAGTTAAAGAAGTTGAAGGGTAGTGCGACTACATCTTCAGGTATTTATGTTATAGAAATTAATTTATCTATTCCTTCTTCCTGGGTATTAGATACTGGATGTGGATCTCATATTTGTATAAATATGCAGGGACTCAAAAGGAGTAGGATGCTGAAGAAGGGCGAAGTGGACCTACGTGTTGGCAATAGAGCAAGAGTTGCTGCTATAGCTGTAGGAACTTATGAATTTGTTATGCCCAATGGGTTTTTGTTAATTTTGAACAATTGCTTTTATGTTCCTACTATGAGTAGGAATCTTATTTCAGTATCTATTTTGGATGATGAAGGTTATTCATTTTTTATTAAGAATAAGAAATGTTCTATTTTTGATAAAAAATGATTTGCTTTATGGTATTGCAAATTCTTATAATGGCCTTTATATCCTTAATCTTGATGATTCTAATGGTAATGATATCTATAACATAACTTCTAAGAGAACTAAGCCAAATGAGTTAAACCCTACTTATTTATGACATTGTCGCCTTAGCCATATAAATGAGAAACGCATTTCTAAGCTCCATCAAGATGAATTATTAGTTTCATTTGATTTTGAATCATTTGAAACATGTGAGTCTTGTTTGCTTGGTAAGATGACAAAGGATCCTTTTACTGGGCATAGTGAAAGGGCTAATGATTTATTGGGCTTGATACATACAGATGTATGTGGTCCTTTTAGCATTAGGGCCAGAGGAGGATTTCGATACTTCATTACTTTTACTGATGATTTCAGTAGGTATGGCTATGTCTACCTAATGAAACATAAGCATGAGTCTTTTGAAATGTTTAGAACTTTTCAAAATGAAGTACAAAATCAACTTGGTAAAACAATTAAACTACTTCGATCAGATCGAGGTGGTGAATATTTGAGCCAAGAGTTTGATGATCATCTAAGGGATTGTGGAATTGTTTCACAACTGACTCCTCCAGGAACTCCACAGTGGAATGGAGTTTCTGAAAGGAGAAATCAAACTCTATTAGATATGGTTCGATCAATGATGAGTCAAGCGGATCTTCCTTTATCTTTTTGGGGTTATGCCTTGGAGACAGTTGCATTCATTCTGAACCGTGTACCATCTAAGGCGGTTGAAAAGACACCATATGAGATATGGACAGGTAAGACACTTAGTTTGTCTTTTCTTAAGATTTGGGGTTGTGAAGCTTATGTGAAAAGACCAGTTTCAGATAAGTTAGCTCCAAAGTCTATCAAATGTAATTTTATGGGGTATCCTAAGGAAACTAAAGGATACTATTTCTATACTCCTTCAGAGAACAAAGTGTTTGTTGCTCGAAATGGGATCTTTTTGGAAAAGGAATTTCTTTCTAAGAGAACTAGTGGGAGTATAGTAGAACTTGAGGAAATTCAAGTACCACAAGAAATCATTGAGCCGTCTATAGAGCCTATTTCAGAACCACAAATAGTTGTGGAGTCTGAAGATGTAACACAAATCCCTCGCAGGTCTGATAGGACACGTCGTCAGCCAGAGAGATATGGATTTCTTGTGACTGATGATAGTGAAGTAATGCTCATAGATTAAGATGAGCCTACTACCTATCAAGAAGCTGTGTCAGGTCCAGATTCAGACAAATGGCTTGGAGCCATGAAATCTGAGATGCAGTCTATGTTTGACAACCAAGTTTGGTCTTTAATTGATCCTCCAGAGGGTATTAAGACTATTGGTTGCAAATGGGTTTTCAAGAAGAAAATTGACATGGATGGAAATGTGTAGACCTATAAAGCAAGGCTTGTTGTAAAAGGTTTTAAGCAAACTCATGGTATAGACTATGATGAAACCTTTTCACCAATTGCTATGCTTAAGTCTGTTAGAAGTCTCATTGCCATTGCAGCATACTATGATTATGAGATATGGCAAATGGATGTCAAAACCGCTTTCCTTAATGGAAACTTGCTTGAGGATGTGTATATGACAGAACCTGAGGGTTTTGTAAATCCTGAGAATTCTACAAAGGTTTGCAAGCTTCAAAGATCCATTTATGGATTGAAGCAAGCATCTCGAAGTTGGAATCTTCATTTTGATGAAACAGTTAGGAACTTTGGTTTCATCAAGAATAAAGATGAACCTTGTGTTTACAAGATGGTTAGTAGGAGTGCAGTAGTGTTTTTAGTCTTATATGTGGATGACATATTACTCATTGGGAATGATATCCCTACCTTGCAAAAGGTTAAGACTTGGTTAGGGAATTCTTTCTCAATGAAAGACTTAGGTGAGGCTGCCTATATCCTTGGTATAAAGATCTATAGAGATAGATCTAGAAGGATAATTGGCCTGAGTCAAAGTACATACATAGATAAAGTGTTGAAGAGGTTCAACATGCAAGATTCCAAAAAGGGATTCTTGCCTATGTCTCATGGCATTCATCTCAGCAAGAGTCAATGTCCTATGACATTTGATGAGCGAGATCGAATGAATAAGATTCCTTATGCTTCTACTATAGGATCTATTATGTATGCCATGTTATGTACTAGACCAGATGTCTCATATCCATTAAGCGCAACTAGTAGATTTCAAGCTGATCCTGGTGAAGGTCACTGGATAGC
This sequence comes from Garcia nutans, assembly GCA_947685225.1. Taxonomy (NCBI): domain Eukaryota; kingdom Viridiplantae; phylum Streptophyta; class Magnoliopsida; order Malpighiales; family Euphorbiaceae; genus Garcia; species Garcia nutans. The sequence goes on along the minus strand of CANTUV010000031.1, from coordinate 72,337,436 downwards.
TGTCAAGAATATTCTTACAATCATTACAGCTAAATTTGTTTTTATTATAATTATATAAATTAACTTAAAAAATAAAATTTAAATCGGCCCATAATTTTGAAAGTGCTTTTTCAAAATTATTTTTGAATTATAGTTAGGCTAATCTAATATCAACCAATTATTTTTTTTAAAAAAAAAGCTAAAGATAAAGAAAAAAAACAATTTTACCACCCCCTCTTCTTCTTATTTGGCCGCCTCCCTTAAATAACATTGCAGCCTCCCTTAGGTAAACCTAATTAAAACTCCTCTTCTTCTTATTTGGCCGCCTCCCTTACAGAAACGCCATTGCCTAGTCCCAACGCCGAAAACACAGAAGACCAGCACAGCACAGCTGCATTTCTAGGTATTTTTCCGATTTCCTTCTTTTCCTTCTTGTCTATCTTTCAAGGTTTAATTTGTGTTAATTTGTTGCGATTTCATTATTGATAATCGATTCTTTTAGGGTTTTGCTTAGATGATTGAATTGATGGAAATGGCATTTTTATGGTTCTTGATTTTGGCTTTGTTGGGGATTTTGTGAGGTGTTTCTTTTTAGCTTGGCTGCTGGGGAACTTCTGGTGCTTGAAATTTGACAGAGTAACAAGTGTATTGATTGGCCAACACTTTATATATGTGTTTGTGTGTGTGATTGATTACTTTCTCTGTTAGTGTAATCATGAGCTACCTTATTTTGTATTTAATTACTCATTGGGTTTGCCAACAGGTGGATCAGTGTTTCTTTTTAACAAAAGGTTTCTTCGATTTTTTCGAAGAGATGGTCATAATTGGTGTAAAAAGAAGGATGGAAGAACTGTTGGCAAAGCACATGAACGACTCAAGGTTTGCCTTTCTTCCATTCGCTCCCCTTACTCATTTTGTTGATTGTTTTACTTTTTGTAAATCATTTTTGTTCTCAGTTTCGAAATCATTTCTTTATTGTAGTATGTTCTGCTGCGTTGCTATAAATTTCAAATTTTAGGTACAATTTTGTTATTTAAATTTTGCAGCAACTTTTCTGAGAAACCAATTGTTGGGTTGCTCATTCTATTAAAGCTCTTTAATATGTAGGAGACTTTATTGAATAACTTTTGAATTCTTTATTCTTTTTTCCAAGCATTTGATCCAAATCATATTCATATTCATAATATTCTTCTTTCCTGTTTTGCATCTTTATGCATTTTTGGGGGCTTGGTTTGCAAAATGTAGCATATATTTTAGAAAACAAAGCTAAAATATTTGCAATACACGTTTCATGATTAGACAGATAATTCTTCAAATCAGCAAGGAAATATTTGACGATGTGCCAAATTTCTGTTCTGCCTACCATTACATGAATGTGCACCTTGCTGGCATATCTAGTAATATCTGAACGAGTTAGAAAGAATCCGGCTATTAGATAATAGTAAATCATCCATTGCAAAATAATTTTCAGTCTATTGCTACTTAGCTATATGGCACAATTTGTGGGATCATTTTATCGCACATATTTTCTATTTCACGACCTTAATGTGTCTTATGGTTGATGGATGTCTATGTATTTGGAATTTTATTTGCATGATTAGGTTGGAAATGCCGAAGCTCTAAATTACTATTATGTAAATGGAGAGCAAAACCCAAATTTCCAGAGGCGCAGCTATTGGATGCTGGACCCGTGAGTATGCCTATGTATATATATTCATATATGTTCACTCTTGTTTTCCCTTATCTTTTAGGTTTAGTGATCTTCTATAATGTTTTTGTCTTAATTATACTTTAATCAATAGAGAGAATTGATACTTGGAACTGATTATACTTTAAAAATCTATTTAATATCAAATCTTATCCTGTTCATATATAGTTCATTTTAATTTTTGTTTTGGAATATTCAAACACCCTATACTAATTTTTCTGCATTTCTATCTAGAGCCTCTTTGAATGAGCTTCAATAATCTTTCACCAATTTCAATGGTGGCTGGAGATCGATGCATTGCTTTAATTGAATTTTATTTTAATGTCTACGCTCATATTCATGTGCACAGGAAGAACCAGATCCTGTATCTGCTGCTCCATTGTCACCAGTGTCTTATTCTGTTTCATGGCCTCCTAAATCTACTTCTAGTCCTATCTCTTCTCCTTCAATTGAAGGACCTAGCTTTTCTCACAATCAAGGTTCTACTTCTGATTCTTCTTATGATTATAATAGGAACTGGGATTTATGTGTTTTTGTGGATTAAACGGGCTGACTTTGTTTCCAGCATTGTTAATTTGACAATCACTTGTTCATTCATCATTGCTATATTGAAAAACAATTTGTTGCGCGGAATATGTTGTTTATGATTTAAAAAACTGGAAGCTTTTTATGCTAATTGGAAAGATAGAAGTGTTGTTACCAAATCGTATTTATTTTTTTTTGAGTTTAGAAAATTATAGTTGTATTTATTCTATTTGTGTTTAGCAAATTATAACTTTGGGAAAGTTATAGTTTTTTAATTTTTTTTTGAGCTAAGGTTTTAAAAAACAATTTTAATTTTTAAGTTCACAATCTAAATTTCCGAAATAAGAAAGGGATTTTTTTTTCTTTAGATATAATTGTTTTTAAATTGGATTAAAATTATTAATATGTCGGTCTACATGTGCGAGTCTATGGAAAAGTTTAGACAATAATTTTTATCTTCTACATAGACTTTTTATCATTTTGCTCTCTTTTTTTAATTTCCCTACATAAATACTCAAACTTGATTATCTGTTTATCATTTGTCCTTTCATTTAACATTATCAAATATTCACTAGTGTGTGTTTTGCAATGTCTTTGACATCAATGGCATGTCACTCATTTAGTGAAGAAAAAACTAAAGAAATTTAATTTAAAATAATAAAAAGTCTAAACTTGAAGATTATATGTTAAAAGTCAAAATTATCATTTTCTTCTATACAAGAATATTCACTAATGAGATAAGGGCGCAAAGGCCTACTGTGAGTAGTGAAGAGATTGATGCTCTATTGATCTTGATGAAGAATATACTTGATGAAGAATATACTTATTCTAGTTCAGAGGACGGAATCGAAGAAGATAATGACAATGAAGAATAAACATATTAACTATATGTACTTATTTCAGTATATTTTTGGTTGGAACAAATGAAAACATAATTTTCTAGTTGTATGTTTGATGAAAGTTAGTATAATGTGTTTGAATACTTTATAATTTATAGCTCATCATGAAATTAAGTGCTTATAATATATTTTCATACTTCATTTATTTATAGAACATGTTAAATTTTGTTTTATAAATTGATATATTTCTAGATAATTTATAATTTGTTAATTTTAAATTATTTACCAATACATTTCAGATATGACAAGGGGAGGTGGTCGAGGTAATCGACAACATTGGGGGCGAGGTCGAGGTACAACATCCAATGGTAGAGGCACAAATGAACCACCTACAAAGATGAAGAAAACTTCTTGTGTGGTCCCATCTCCGACGGCCCAAACAGCCCTTACTCCACCTCCGACGGCACTAGCAGCCCCTGCTGCAGCTCCGACCACACAAGCAGCCCATTATTAAGACATTGGTGTTCTCTTTGTTTGTGTTTGGAGTGTCGGATTAATAAAGTTGGTGTTCTTTTTGTTTGTGTTTGGAGTGTCGGATTATTAAGACATCATGTGTTCAATATACTTTCTTAAGGGGTAAACTTTACATTCGAATTGTTTATGTATACTTATTGCCACTAATAACTTAATTATGAATGTTGTGTTATTTGATTATTATTGTAATGAATGACTATTTTATAAACAGGTTTGGTTATTATATTTGAAATTCAAAAATGTTCTTGAAAATGAGTAAAAAAAAAAATTTGGAATACTGGAAAAATATAGCCAAACAATTACAAAATTTGCGACAAAATTGCGACAAAATCAGCGACCAAAGGTGTAAAAAAAAAATAATGAATTCTGCGACGAATCAACGACTGAAACAACGAGGAAAATATTGCGACATATTCTGCGACACATTAGCGACAAATTTTAGCGAGCAAATTAGCGACCAATTCAGCGACTAAATTAACGACCCAAATAGAGATGAATTCAACGACCAAAGCTAAATCAGCGACGACTTTCAGCGGGAATAAATAATTCCGCCAAAAATAAAAATGTCATTGAATTTTTCGCTGTTTTGTCGCTGATTTGTCACTAATCAACGACAAGCACAATTGGTCCCTGATTTGTCGTTGATTTTTTAGCGACCAGGACATTACCGTCCGCTCGATTTTTCTCGCTGTTCGTCGCTGATATTGTCGGTATCGTATTTTGGTCGTTGATTTCGTCGTTAATGGTGTTGCAGATTGCGTCGCAGATTGCTGTTTTTTTTGTAGTGATTGTGACAACAATGGTGCCATAGAACAGGCAAAGGAGCCTAGATCTCATCAAAGGTCTAAGCATATACTCAGGCGTTTTTACCTCATTCGAGACATTATCGATAGAGGAGATATCAAGATATGCAAAGTTGACACAAATGATAACATAGCAGATCCATTAACAAAGCCTCTCTCACGGGTCAAGCATGATCAGTACACTAGATCTATGGGTCTTATAAATTTGTAGGCCTAGTGCAAGTGGGAGATTGTTAGTGTATGTGCCCTAGGCCATTTATTTGGATCTTTATGTTATACATTCATTATTAATAAATGAGGTTTTATTATCATTATTGTTTGTTTGCATGTTACACAATTTTGATATTTGTCCCTGGTTTATTATTGTTATAGAGATAAAAAAATAATTCTTAACCAGTATGAACATTGATTTGATAATCATCAGATGGTTATGTGTATAGTGATACAAATCAATTTCATAGATACTTGTTAGATAACAATGTATTGAATAGACCCATCATGAGATTACTACATGGGTTAGTGTCATAAGTAAATCTCATGATAGTTATGTATTAATTCTTTGACTTGAGATTGTCATAGTTTTCAATATAAGGACTATTATATTTTGACATGATCAAACATTATCCGTAACTGGATAGTAATAAAGGTTATGATCATATATGATAGAAATTATGTAGAGGATAATGAACAATCAAGATAGAATTTGTCCCTCTCTTTGAGAGAGATATCTTTTGGGCCCCTCGATAAGTGAAACTGTGAAATGTATGGCCGTGCTCAAGCTAGATATCATTTTTATCAGTCTACTTGGAGATCGAGTAATCATAAGTTTGGACAATATAAGTATGACGTTGACCATGACTTATGTTCAAGCTAGATATCGTGTGACAAAGGGATTAATGCATGTACTATTATTAGGCAAATTGGACATTCCTTATATTAATTGGGTAGTTGTAACGCCTTGCTAGAGGCCAATTATGACTTGTTGGTTTAATAGAGATTAAATTGACTGCCAATTAATATGGGCCTATCGGGTCACACACAAGAATGCGCTTTGGGCTGGATATAATATTAATAATATTAATATTAGATATTATTATTATTTTCATTTATATATATATATATATATATATTATTAGATAATATATTCAGAATCCTAAATAGATTTGGATTCTGAATTTGATTTACCTTATCCAATTATATATATTATTAGATAATATATTCAGAATCCTAATTAGATTTGGATTCTGAATTTGACTTACCTTATCCAATTTCGAATTGGATTCTGGAGTGATTATATTCACTCCAGACGTTAAGTCTTCATATAGGTAACTTTAGAAAAAAAAAGAAATGAAAAAAAAGAAACCCTAATACGTTTTAGAGAAAACGTTTTTCAGCCTTCGCCGTTGCAGAGAGCTAGCACTCCAGACGGTAGCATTCGTGTGGATACGCGATAGAGGGTGTTTCGCGATCGAGGCATCTCTTCCAAATAGTGATTTCGAATCATCAACAGGTTAGTTCTTTGTACACTTTCATCGAATTAAACGAACAACATGGATCCTGGTGGGAAATCATAGATCAAAAATTTTTCCGCTGCGTGTTTTTTGTTTGCAGTGATCTCCTTGATTTCCTAACATTACATTGGTCCAAAATATAAAAGCAATTTAAATTACATAGAGCTTAATTAATGAGGTACCCACAAAGTGGAAACATACCTCTTACAACATTTGAAAATAAAAATAAATCGATAAAAGTAAATAACCGTTCATCATAAATAAATCATTCATCAAAGATATTAAACATCAATCAAAATATATAATAAACATTCATCCATGATAAATTAAATAAATCAAGCATTGAAATTAAATAAATCAACCATCAAAGCATATAATAAACTACATAATCAAATCTAAAAAATAAAGCAAGTAAAGATACAAATTAGGGTTTACTATTTATATTTAAAGTTCTTTAATTAACATTTAGGGTTTTGGGATTTTAGTATTATTTTTATTATTTGTTTAACCTACTGTAAAAGGTTTTGGAAAATTGGAATGGATTAGGGTTTTATGAATCAAATTAGGGTTTAGGGGTAATATTATCAAATCACGGTTTTAGAATATTAAGAAATTAGGTTTATAGCTCTTGGTTTACTGTATTGAGTTTTAAAGTTTAGGTTTATAAGATTTTAAGGTTTTAATGATTAGGGTTTAGGAAAACTAGGGTTTACGTATTAGTTTTGAGAGAATTAGGGTTTTTGACATTTTGAAAAACATATTTGATTTTAGGATTTAAGAAAATAGTTTAGAGTCTTATAAAATAATTATGATTTTTAGAAACTGTAAAGTAGGTTAGGGTTTGGAGATTTAAGAAAATATTTGGAAATTTTAGAAAAAAGTTAGAAGAAAATGATTTAGGGTTTTTTAAAGTTTTAGAAGAAACAGAAGAAACAATTTATTCAATTTGAGTGATGAAGCTACTGTAAAGAAATAAATAAAGAAAATAGAGATTCAAACCTCCGTTCGTTGGTTCCATCAAAAATTACTTTCTGGATGAACAATGACAAAGACAAGGTTGCTGTCTTTGATGAATTGTTGATTGCTTGGTTATTGCTAGGGTTTTCTGTAATCCAAGTTTCGATCACCTAATCAAAGCCCCACTATCCGATCTCCAACTTCCAGTCCCTCAATTCTGAGTTTTCAAGTATTATTTATAAGAAAAATTATAAGCCTAGTTCTAATTGTTTAAGGAAACTAAAATTAATTAGAAAAAGAAACCGAAACCAAATAGAGTTTGGTTTCGAAAAAAATTGCGTTGGAAAATTTCGCTGGCGAAATTGCGAGCGTTGGCGAAAAACTGCGAGCTGCGAGGCGCTGGCTGTGAGGATTGGTGTGGCCAGCCAATTTCACCGCAGGAAATTCCTGCAGGCAAAATTGGCCTTGTCCAATTTGACTTTTTTGTCGTCGATTTTTTCGTCGCCGATTTTTATTTTTTTATTTTTATTTTATTAAAAATTATAAAAAAATAAATACTAAAATAAATATTATTTAATTAAAATACCACAAAAATTATTTTGGACTATATAAAAAATAACAGACCGGACTGGATAAAAAATTAAGGGTCTACACTTAACTTTCACAATTCTCATATTTATTTATTAAATTATTTTATTCTACCTGACTAATTCAATTGAAATAAATAAGAGAATATTGAAAAAAAATAAGTGGCTAAGGCTATAGTAGCTAGAAAAGTCCAAGCAATTTGGTAGGGAGTAAAGTGAAGTCCATTCTATTATAAATAGATCATCGGAGATTCTTATATAACCATAAAACGAAAATAAAAACTTATAGAAATATAGAAAAAAGGAGTCTCCTATCGCATTTCATGGAAGTTCTATCACTATTATTAGTAATCTTTGTATCTTCTAAACCCATATCTCCATTTTTAAAGTCTGCTGGTAAAACCATTGAAGTTGACAAGGAAACTTTGATCATGTTCAAGTCTCAAATAAGCTCGGAATCTTCAAATTCTTTGTCTTCATTAAACAAAAACTTCTCAACTTGTAACTGGATAGGAGTTTCTTGCAACACAAATGTCCAAAAACAAATACAAAACTGTAATCAAACATTTTAATCTTACAAAAGGAATATAAATTTCATTTGAAGTAAAAATACAAAGATTATAAATCAGAGATATAACTAAAGATACTAAATTTTACATATAAATAAAAAATAACTCATTTGTACCTGTAGTATTTCGAGCAATCTATAATTCAGTTATAATAATAGGTCTTCATCATCAATATGAGGATAAGATTTTATCTCATTTCCATAAATACCTTTATCAATAGGATTTATTTCAGCACTAAAATAATTTGTATCATCTCTCTTCCAATTTGTTAAATCATCCTCCTCCTCAAGTATATTGGAAAACTCTTGACAAATATGAGTCTCATCTTGTTGAAAAACTTCTTCATCAGTATGCAATATATTAATATTTGACACATCCTTTGATGACAAATCATAAAAATTCTCATATTGGCCTTTTAAAATAATAAGCCAACTAGAATTATTTCCATCTTTAACATAAAAAACTTGCTCTGCTTGGGATGCAAGTACAAATGGCTCATCAGTAGCTAAATTTTTGAAAAAATTGGCACTTATAAAACCATACTTATCTATCTTGATTCACCTTTCAATTTTTTCAACATCCCACCAATCACATTTAAACAAAATAATTCTTTTTCCTCCTAAATATTGAAGTTCTATTATATCAGTAAGGACACTATAATAGTCTATATTTTCAGATCCCAATATTCCTCTCACTAAAATATAACTATTTTGATTTACCCTTCTTCTTTCAAGTTGCTTAGTATTAAATCTGAAACCATTCATAACATATCCCCTAAAGCATTGAACTCCAGAAAGAGGACCTTGAGCTAATGATAAAAAGTCTTCGCTTATAATATTATTTCCTTATTTGTGCAATAGTTTAACCTGTGCAATTGTAATAGAAACCACACATAAATGTTACTTTTAAATAATATTAAATTAGGCTGATATGACATTGTAATACTTTAAATAAAATAAAACATACTTTATTATAGAACCACTATGTAAAATCCATATTATGTATGCCTTGTTCAAATTCACTGCAAAGGATAAAAAAATATTATATAAGATAATATATATGTATATATATATATATATGAGAATGAAAAGAAGGGAGGACAAATAAGTGTACTACCATGAAAATTGTTGAACTTCTTCACAGTTTTGTAAGACATAAAGTTGAGCTTGCTTCTTCTCATGTTCCTCTAAAGATTTAAATTTACCCTTTGTCAAAGAATAACCCATTTGTCCAAACACAGACAACCCATTTTTTGAATCATCATTGCTCCCTTTAGAATTTCTTTCAATTGGTTAAATTTAGTTTCAATAACGTGCATATACCGTGAACAAAAAATTAAGCTTTCCTCTACAATACATCCTTCTGCAATAGAACCTTCAGGTCAACTTTTATTACGAACATAACATTTCAATTTACAAAAAAATCTACAACAAATAATTTTATTTAGTAATTTATCAATCATTAACCAAATAAAAAATTGAGTTAAGTAACATCTAAAGTGTTACCTCTCTATTAGGTACATCCATCGATATTGTACAGGACCAGCAAATTTGGCTTCAGTTGCAAGATACATTGCTAAGTGCATCATGATGTCAAAGAAAGAAGGTGGAAATATTTTCTCCAGCTTACACAAAGTAATTGGAATTTGAAATTCCAAACGTTCCAATTCATCAACTTTTAATACTTTAGAACACAACTCCCTAAAAAAATATACATACCTCAACAATAGCATATTAGACATTAGTGGGTACAATTCCACAAATTGCAAGAGGAAGAAGTTGTTCTAAAAGAATATGACAATCATGACTCTTAAGACCAAATATCCCGTATTCTTTCAAATTCACACATCGAGATGTGTTTGAAGAAAATCGATCTGGAACCTTTACTTCTTTTAAGAACTTGCACATCTTTTCTTTTTCTTGAGTAGACAAATTAAAACAAGCAGTTGGATAATGCCACTTTTCATTTTTTTTTTTTGTGTTGGATGCAAATTTTTTCTAATTCCTATCTCTTGTAAATCACGATGAGCTTTCAAACCATCTTTTGTTTTTCCATCTATTTCTGGTAAAGTACCAAATATATTCTCACACACATTTTTTTCAATATGCATGACATCAAGTTTATGATGTAAAGAAAAATTTCTCCAATAGGGTAGTTCAAAAAATATACTTTTCTTCTTCCAATTAAGACTATTTTTATTCTTGCCACCTTTTAGCTTTTTCATAGTCTTGCCAAATACAATTGGTTCTAACTTTTGCAATTGATTAAATACATAATCTCTAGACAATGTGGGAGGTGCAAGAATTTTTTCAATTGTTCCATCAAAATGAATTTTATTAGCATGCCATTTGTGTTTTTTATGCAAGAATCGACGAGCATGCATGTAACAAAACTTTCGACTATGTTTAAGTCTAAAAGAAGGAGTATCCTTATTGCATATAGGACAAGCTAGTGTACCTTTTGTGCTCCATCCTAATACATAAGCATATGCAGAAAAATCACTAATAGTCTATAAAATTGCAGCACACATAACAAAGTTTTCTTTTTTGAAAGCCTTATAAGTATCAACTCCATTAAACCAAAGCTCTTTTAACTCCTCTATCAAAGGCTGCAAATACACATCAATACCATTTTTGGGAGCTTTAGTTCCAGGTATTAATAAACTCTACATGCAATATGGCTGCTTCATACACGTCCATAGAGGTAGATTATACACAGTAATAACCACAGGCCATGTATGTGAGAAACACTCACGTTACCAAAAGGATTGATTCCATCAGTTGATAATCCAAGTCTGACATTTCTAGAATCTCTAGCGAATCCTGGGTTTGATACATCAAAAGATTTCCATACTAAAGAGTCTGCTGGATGCCTAAGATTTCCATCCTTAGGTCGTCCTTCCTAATGCCACCTCATGTCAAATGATATTTTTGATGACATAAATAGACTTTGCAATCTTGGTTTTAAAGGAAAGTAATGAAACACCTTCCTAGGAACTCTTTTACTGCTCTTATCACTATCATTCGATTTCCATCTAGACTCCCTACACTTCAGACAATAATCAAGTTTCACATCCTTCTTCTAGAATAACATGTAGTCATTTACACAAGCATCTATCTTATCATAGTTAAGGCCTAAATTTTTTATAATTTTTCTTGCTTCACAAAAGGAGTTTGGTAAAGTTTCACCATCGGGAAGCGCTGGCTTAACTAATTTCATTACACTATCAATTACTTAATCACCCACACCAAAAAGACATTTGATTTGAAATAAGTTCACAACAAATGATAACTTTGTAAAATTCTTACAGTTGAGATATAGCTTTTGTTGTGCATCCACCAATAGCTTATGAAATTTCAAAGTTTCCTGATTGAGATTTGGAAGATCATCAACATTCTCATAGTCCATTGCTTTAGAATTACTAGTGTCACCTAAAATGGCAAATGCACAACTTCTCATTAGTAAGGCAAAACTTGTAAGTACAAATAGACACAATATATACTTATATTTTTTTAGTATATATCTATGCTTTAGAAAAGAAACAAAACAAAAAAAACCTAGTTCTTTATCAAAAACCTCTTGCATTATATCTCCCATGATTTTAGGTCTAGCTGCATCATGGATCAATCCAAAAATATCATCACAAGTATCATTAGCTTGCTCTTCATTATAAACAATATTTTCTTGAGTGATAAATTATCCATGATATAACCCACAAGTTTAATTTTGCATTATTCCATCCACCAATAAATGGTCCTCCACCTCATCTCTTATTTTAATTAAGACATTATAACAATTGATGCAAGGACAAAGAATACCATTATCAAATTTTATGTGAATAAATGCAAAATTAAGAAAATCACGAACTCCTTTTCTATAATCACCACTCAATCTATTACATTGCATCCATTTTTTGTCCATTACAACATCTGTTACAAATAAAATAGATATATATAAGATGAAAAGAAATCTCAAATTCAACAAGGAATATATGAATATAGCCAAATATCCAATAGAGTAACTTAAAAGAAAAAGAAAAAGAAAAATAGAACAATATCCAATTGCCAAGATACATCAAACCCAGCAGTAAATGAACTATTAGGATACAGTATCGCTCAATTGGTTTTCATTATTTTTTTTTTCTTCTTCTTAGCTCTGTAATTGTGAAGAGACTTTGCTTTGTAATTCACACAATCAAGTACATTAACCCTATATCTTTAGAGTTTGAATAAAAGTTTTCTATTGTTATAATTCTTTTATTTGCTTTTTAATTAAATTTGCTTCATTGTTCCTTAATTGAATTTATTTCAAATCCCCTAACCCTAAAATATTATAGTTATTATATTGAAATCTATGTTGTTTAATTTTTATTTCCACCGAGCCTAACATTAATAAATGGTTCTAAATAATATGTTTAAAATAAAAATTTTCTCTTCATATCAATACAAAAAATAGAAAGTCTTATTATGTTCTTTTCTAATTAATTACAGAATTTCAAAGGTAATTGACTTGTTTTGTATAAATAAATAAATAATTTAGTGGAAAGAGCGTGTTAGATTTTAAGTGGGCAATTGGATGTGGTGTGTCTCATTATCAACCTTTTTTGAGTTCTTACATACAGTGGCGGATGTAGGTGGGGGCACGTGGGGTCTGTTGCCTCCCCTTCACCTAGCCATATACATGAATATATATATATATATACACACACACTGCATGTGTATTACCCTCTTTTATGTATGTATATTGCCCCCCTTCCATGTGTGTATATGTTTATGCATTACTTATTTATATATATATATATATATATTATATTTATTTATATAATTATAAATATACTCTAATATATAATATGTATTATATTAAATTTTTACAATTAAATTTTTACAATATATATTAAATTAATAAATCTATATATTTATTAGCTTTAATTATTTTTAATTTGTATTCTAAAATTGATATTAATAATTATTTTGTAATTTAATTATGAATTGAATTTAAAAATTTTGTAAAATTAATCATTTTGCAAAAAATATTATGTCATATAAATTTATTAAAAAATAATTAGCTTAAATATTTTTTAAATAACTTAAAAATATATAAATATTATTTAAAAATATATATTATATAATTTTTTAAAGTAATATTTAAATATTAAAATAAAATGATAAAAATTTAATATTTAAATATTTAATATAAAAATAAAATAAAATATTAATATTAATATTAATATCAACTATTTATATTAATTTTTTAATATTAAAATAAAATTAAATATAAATTTACTTATAATTTTTGTTCGCTTAAAAATTTTGCCCGCCCCCCTCCCTCAACATCATCCTGGTTCCGCCACTGCTTACATATACTATAATATATGTTGATATCAGTTGATATCATGAATTTTGTACTTTATGCAATAATATGATCACTTCTTATTATTATTAAGTATTCTCTTTCTTTCACCATTATGCATTAGTGTGTTTACATTTATGCTTTCATCACAATTAGATGAAAAATATATAGCAATACATAAATGCATAATTATCATGTATTTATATGCTTTTTTTTAATGCACTGGAATCTCTTGGTTGATAAAGACAGTAAATCGTATTATTTTCTAATAATCCTTTAATTAATTTTATTTATTTTTAATTCAAAATTCAATTTTTATTTAATTTTGCTATTAATTTTAGGCTTAGTTAGCATTAATCATCTTGAGCATGTTTGCCTCCTCAAGCCCTTCATAGCCTTAGACAAGCATCAACATATAAAACAGTAGTCATGCAGCATGCGCATTCACTGCAGAATCTTTCTTTTAAGATTTTCTCGTTTGTTATATGTACTTACAATGCTTGCATGTTTTGATTAATTTAAGACAATTAAAATACTTTCCAGTTTTTTAATGCATTGGAATCCCTTGATTGATAAAGACAATAAATAGCACTATTTTCTAATAATCCATTATTTAATTTTATTTATTTTTAATTCACAATTCAATTTTTTTTTAGTTACATGATGTCGCATATGGAGCGGCGAGGAGCCGACGAAATATTATAAAAAAATTATTTTTTATCTGCGTATATTTAATTGTTATTATTTGTTAGGAGGCGTCACCAATTAATTATAAGGTTTGATTGGACACCTAGTTCTGGTCTGCATTTATGGGTCCGGAGGATTGATTATATGTAGAGAATGAAAAACACCCAGCAACGTTCAAAATTTGGTACTATAATTATTGTGATGTTTTATTATCTATTTTTTTATTTATTAGAGGAATTATATTTATTGCATGAATATAATTCCTAATTATATATTTTTTATTTTTATCTTTTGGCTACTATATCTATTGTCTGAAAAAATATTTTTTTATTAAATCTTATAATTATATTTTATTGTTTTTAAAATTTTACTATCTTTGTGGGTATATATTTTATTTATTAGTTAATAATTTAATCTTTGCATTCACTACCTGAATATAATGATTTTATGGCTTAATATTTATTAAATTTATTATTATTATGATTATTATTATTTTAATTATGTTCACTCCCTAAACATAAATGTCCAAATTTTGTATTTTTATTAAATTTTTTATATCTTTTATTTTTATAGTTTGGTAATATATTTTTTGAAAAGGTATCTTTTATTTAAAGTGAATTTGAATTGGAAACGTGATTTTAATTGCCTACGTATTCGCTTGACGGAATCAAAATTTTCATAGTTCAATATTTTTTATTATTATTGTTGTTGTCGTCGTCGTGGTGGTTATTATTATTATTATTATTATTATTATTATTATTATTATTATTATTATTATTATGCCAACTTTCTGGACATAAATCTTGTATCTATTTATTTATTTTACATATATTATTTTTTTACACTTATTTCGTAAAGTATCTTGATATTAATATTTATTATTTCTTTTGTATGTATTGTTAGCTCATGTGCAGGCCTATATATATATATATATATATATTGAATATGAATCTAAGAATTATATCCACTGTCTGAATATAATATTTTTTATATTACATTTATTGTTCTATTTGTTATTAGTTTATATATATGTATTTTTTAACTACAAATTTAATAATTATTATACTCATTGCCTAAATACCAAAATTTTATTATTTCTTACCTTTATAGAATATTTATTATTTTTAAAATTTAAATATTTATAAAATAACGCATACACAATGAAACATACAGCATACGATCGAGATATTTTAAACAAGAGAACTATAATAAAATTAAGGATATCAGGGTTATTTATTTGTCACAAAACAATAATGGGAACAATTATATTGTGGTGATATATCTAATTAATGGATAAAGAATTAGTCTTTCACATTTCACCGTCAATCTCATTATTAATGATAATAATGATAATAACTAAAACTGGGTACTCCATCTAGGCAAGATACCAGAGACAAACTTTAAAATTGATAATGATAGTAACGATAAAAAAAACTAATAAAAGAAAGAAAAAAAAGTCAACAACCCTTCATGTTTAAAATCAACATATTGAAGCTCATCAGTTCTGAAACTATAGGTCCACACAAAATTTTAAGTATCAAGATTTAAGAAAAAAAAAGTCACACAACAACCTAGCAAATCAAGAAATCTCATGTCTAAAAAATTTAAGCAAACAAAGTTACTTAAATGAAATGATATAAACAGCCTAATGAACATCAACGGGCTCTTAAATGAAATGAAACAAAAGCCAAATTTGCTTGTTGGCTCCACTGTGATGCTCATTGACGTATAAATAAATAAATGCTAAAATCTATTCATACCAAATAGTTTAACTCATATTACCCAGGTCAATATCAAATAATTATTCACATACAATCATATTTTTTTTTATGTAAATTAATACCCTTAATAATTGTTGTTGTGTACGTAAACTTTAACTGAAAATATAAAACAACAAATGCTATAGATATGTTACTAGGAAGACATACATACTTTTATTGAATTGAAAAGATTTATATATACAAAAAAATTAACAAAAAATGCATAACTAACTAGTAAAATAAATAAATAAATATTAGATAATAATATTCCTATTTATAGCAATAGCTAATAAGACTTATTCAAAATATAATCTGAAAAATTCAGCAGCATCAAATGTTAATAGATCATAAAAGAACAGCAGTTAAGACACTCTTTCAATACTCCTCCTTGGATTAGATGCTGCAATTTCCTAATTTTTTTCTTAAAAATTCAAACTTGGCCTTGGAAAGTGCTTTTGTAAAAATATCAGCAGCTTGATCTTCTATTTTGCAGTGAAGCAACATTATTTCTCCATTTTTTTGTGCTTCTCTGAGAAAATAGAACTTAATCTTGAAGTGTTTTGTTTTCCCATGGAAAACTGGATTGTTAGATATGGATATAGCAGACTGATTATCTACAAAGATTTGTGTACTCTCCTACTGTTTCATATGCAAGTCAGATAATATTTTTCTGAACCAGATAGCATGATTTGCAGCTACTGTAGCAGCTATCTATTCAGCTTCTGCAGTACTTTGTGCAATAATTTCTTGCTTTTTTGAACACCAAGAGAATACACCTGATCCGAAGCCAAAACAGAACGTAGTTGTACTCTTCATATCATCAACAGAACCTCCCCAATCACTATCAGAGAACCCATGGAACTTAAACTGTGAGAAGTGAATGAACTGTATGCCATAGTTTACAGTACCTTTGATGTACCTTACTATCCTTTTAACTGCTTGAAAATGCCTTTCACTTGCATAATGCATAAACCTCAAGAGTAAATAGACTGCTTGCATTATATCAGGTCGAGTTGCCGTAAGATGCATTAAGCAACCAATCAAACTTCTGTATTGAGTTTCATCAACTATTTCAGTCCCATCATTCTTGCTAAATTTCTCATTTTGGTTCATAGGAGTTGGTGCAGGTTTACAATCTTCCATATGAAATTTTTTAAAGATTTCTTTTGCATATTTTTGCTGGCAAATGAAGACTTCATGCTCCTTTTGCTTCACTTATATTCCAAGAAAGTAGGACATCAAGCCTAAGTATGTCATCTAAAATTCTTTAAGCATCTCTACTTTGAATTCCTTTATAAGCATCTCATTGTTGCCTGTTACAAGCAAATCATCAACATGAACAGATACGACAACAGTGTTAGAAACTACCTTCTTAACATATAGAGTGAATTCGCTAAGACTTTTCACTTGCTAAGACTTTTAGCAAGTGATCATCTATTCGACTATACCAGTCTCTTGGTGCCTGTTTAAGGCCATACAATGCCTTTTTCATCAAATACCTTATCTTCTTGTCCCTACACAACAAATCCCTTTGGTTGTTCTACATATATTTCTTCTTCCAAGAATCCATTTAAAAATGTTGATTTGACATCTAATTGGTACACTTTCCAGCCTTGTTGTGCTGTAATTTCTAGCAATAACCTGATCGTATCTAACCTTGCTACATGTACAAAGGTTTCAGAGAAATCCACACCAAAGATCTGAGTATAACCTTTCACCACGAGCCTTACTTTCTGCTTGTTAACTGATCCATCCGCATTTATCTTGGTTCTGAACACCCATTTAACTCCTATAATTTTTCTGTCTTCAGGCCTTTCAACTAACTCCCATGTGTGATTTTTCTCTATCATTTTAATTTATTCTTTCATGGCATCCACTCACTTCTGATCCTTCTCAGCTTCTTCATGTCCAGCAGGCTCTAATATAGCAACACTGCATCTTCCATAAATCTCAGAGATCAACCTTGTTCCTCTGACTGATTGCTCATCAATGCTATATTCAGAAGGTTGTAAGGCTTCTAAATGTTGATCTTTTTCTTCTATATCCCAGTTTCACTGCTCATCCTCCATGAAAGTAACATCTCTACTTATCAAAATTTTCCCTGATTGAGGTTGGAAAATTCTATAAGCCTTATAGATGTTGTTGTAGCCAATGAAGACTCCCGGTATTGCCTTCTTATCAAGTTTGTCTCTTTTGACTTGCGGTACATGTGAAAAACCTAGGGAACCAAATACTTTAAGATTTTGTAGTAAAGGTTTGTATCTACACCAAGCCTTAAATGGTGTTTTCTTTTCCAAAGCCCTTGTTAGAAGTCTATTCAATAGAAAAATAGCAGTATTTGTAGCCTCTGCCCAAAACTTCTTAGGCAATCCTTTTTCATGTAGTAAACATCCTGTCATCTCCATGATTGTTCTATTTTTTCTCTCACTCACTCCATTTTGTTGCGGAGTGTATGGAGCTGTCAGTTGATGTTCAATTCCTGCTTCTTCACAGAATAAATTAAACTGCTGCAAAGTGTACTCCGTGCCATTATTTGACCTTAACATTTGCATCTTGCAGGAACTCTGGTTCTCCACCCATGCTTTGAATTTCCAGAATACAACAAAAACTTCAGATTTAAACCTTAGGAAGTAAATCCAACACATTCTTGTTAGATCATCTATAAAAATAATATAATATTTACTTCCCTTCAGTGATGGAGTTTTCTAAGGCCCTCCAAGATCAGTATGTATTAGCTGCAACTTCTGTTAAGCCCTCCAAGCCTTTTGACAAAAAGGGAAATCGAGTTTGCTTTCCATATTGACAAGCCTTGCATCCAAGTAACTATCCTTCAAGAGAAGGCAGCCCTTACACCATCTAATTTTTCTGCATATATATAAGTTCATGGTGAAAATGGCCCAATCTCTTGTGCCATATTTCACTATTGTTGACAGAGACTTGATGTGATTGTTGACAGAGACTTGATGTGCTCTTTGCTCCCCCTCCATCATATCCAGAAAGAAGTACTTGCTTTTCATTTTAACGGTGAACATCTCCTGATCATTAGCATCTCTAATCATACATTTGTTGCCTTCAAAAAGCACCATGTTGCCTTTCTCTAGTAGCTGACCCACACTGAGCAAATTTTGGTCAATGTTTGGCACATATAAAACATCTAAAATAAGTTTTGTACCTGAAACACTTTCAGTCCTTTGCCATTGATTTCAATATAATCACCGTTGGCTATTTTGACTTTGGAAATTATTGACTTGTCAAGTTTTTTAAAGAGTTATGCATCATGCGTCATGTGGTTTGTGCAACCGCTTACTATAAGCCAACTCTCGCTAGAGCTGTTGCTTACATAACATAAAGCTACAAACAACTGCTCTTCCTCATGTTGATCTATCACCTTGGCTTTATGTACTAGGTGTTCGTTGCTTTTACAAACCTTATCTACATGGCCAAACTGATTACACTTTCTGCACTTGACATCGGGCCTCCACCATCATTTATATTGTGAATGATTATTCTTTTTGCAATGCTGGCGTTGAGGATAAGTTCCTCATTTATTGTTGTTGTCTCCAACTCCAGCATTACCTTTGTTTGAGTTATTTTTGTGGCTTTTGTTCTTTTTCCCTTTGCCTCCTTGATGGTCTTGTAATTTGGCTTGTAAAGCACCTTCCACAAACCATTCTTGTCTAATAAGCCTTCTCTGTTCCTGTGCCTGCAAAGCATTCAAAAGTTCTGCCAAGGAAATGTTTGACAGATCTTTAGACTCCTCAAGAGAGGAAATTTTGGATTCAAACCTTTCAGGCAAGGTTACTAGGATTTTTTCGACTACCCTTCGATCAGATAGGTCCTCTTCAAGCAACCTTACCTTGTTTATAATGCACAGTAGCCTATCAGAGTACTCTTTTATAGTCTCTGATTCCTTCATCCTCTGTATCTCAAACTCCCTTCTTAAGTTTAATACTTGCATGCTTTTTGATCTTTCATTACCTTGAAATTCAGTTTTGAGGTATTCCCATATCTGCTTCGCTGATTCAAATGTCATTATTTTCATAAAAATGGCTTCAGATACTGCAGAATGAAGACATGTTTTTGCTTTGTATTTTTTTGACACTTTCCTCATGATGGTTTTTAATTGGACCCTAAGTAGGATTTTCAGGTATTGGTGCAGGAGTGCGGTCATGTTCAACTGCTTCCCAAATATCGTAGGCTTGTAAATATGACTGCATTTTTACAGCCCACATCTGATAATTTTCTCCAGTGAACACAGGTGGTGATGTAAGAGAGAAAACATTTGTTGCCATTGAAGACGGTGGGAGATTTAGGGCTCTCTCTCTTTTTTTTTTAATAACAAGAAAAAGTTTACTCACAGGTTATATTCTTCTCTCAAGTAACCCCTTAAGATCAAATTGCTCTGATACCAATTTGTTGTTGTATGCATAAACTTTAATTGAAAATATAAAACAACAAATGCTATAGATATGTAACTGGAAAGACATACATACTTTTATTGAATTGAAAGGATTTATATATACAAAAAACTTGACAAAAAATGCATAACTAACTGCTAAAATAAATAGATAAATATTAGATAACAATATTCCTATTTTATAGCAGCAGCTAATAAGACTTATTCAAAACATAATCTGAAAAATTCAGCAACATCAAATGTTGACAGATCATAAAAGAACAGCAGCTAAGACACTCTTTCAATAATAATTTTTAGAAGATGTCTTAAAGTTAAAACTTCCCTTTCTTTGGTTGTTGTATATATATATATATATATATATATAATATCCTTCACTTGTGATGGTGGTTTGGTCAAGATAGGCAAAAATCTCGAATTAAATGAACAAAATAAGCCAAAAACCAAAGCTGTTATGTTTCTTTCGTTTTATTTTTATTTTCATCTCAAACAGCCAATTCAAGGAAAATTTGTTAGTTAATGGCTGATATTGTTTAGAAAATTCAGTCCTCCCCTCATATTGCTTTAAACTCATCCCTTATCAAATTCTGACCAATTTCTAAACTAAAACCACAACATAACTAGAATTTACAACCAAATACCAATCTATACATGTTACATTCAGCTGCATATATGTATGCATTCAACTGTAATTTAAAATTACGACATACTTTCATAAATAAATGATTCTTATTTCACAAACTTAGAAAAACTCTTATTCCTAAATGGATCAGCCCATTAAAAAAATAGACAAATAGCATTAACATTGTTGTTCAATTGTAATTTAAAACAATATGAATTCAAAAACAAAAGGGAGAAATAAAATTAATAAACCCAAAAAAGAAGTTTCAGAACTGAACAAATTAAAAATACAAAAGTAAACAAAAAAAAATGAAAATTCCACAGATAAGGAGAGAAGGACAAGTATATTTTATCAGTGGCACTTATTAATTAATGAGAGCAAAGAAATTTACCTAATGAAACTAAAATCCTAGCAAAAAAAGGAAAAGAGAAATTTCTTTGATTGTTAACCCCAACTCCACGCAGAGCAGCCCAAATAAATTTAGATGAATTCCAAATCCAAATAACTATCTTTTTGATAAATGGTGGCGGTGGTGAGGAATTTCTATGGAGTACACTGCCTGTACTTGATGGAATCCAATATTTTTTTACAATTCTCTTCTACTGATTTTCTTTTTTTTTTTCTCTCCCTTTTCTTTATCCTTTCTACCTTTATTTATAGTAGAATGACCTTCTCTTCTCATCTTCCCTTTGTTCTTCTTTCATAAAACATATTTCCTCTTTTTCTGTCTTCTTTCCATTTCCATGTTTGCTATAAGCAATAAGCTCTTTTTTAAGCATTGAAAGGATCTCTGTTCTTCCTTCTTAATTTTCACTCCTTTTGTCGCTTATGTTTGGATGGTTTTAGATTAGGAATAAGACTCTTACTAACAATAATATTATTATTTTACTTATTATTATTTCCTTTTATAATAAAAAAAACTGATTTATTTTTATTATTTATTTCTCATAAGTGCATAATGAATATACAATTTTATCTATTTTTATATAAAATTAAGTTGAATTTACTTATTCTAAGCATAATTATATGTTCTATTTGCATTATTTTTTTTATTTAAGCTTAGTTTTAATTAAATTGTTGTAGGACTCCTATAAGTAGGAATTTTAGGCAGAATAGACATTCAAAGCTGTAATGAAGATTTCGATGATAATAAAATGCAAGATTGGAAAATTTGTTTTCATGAAGTTGATAGAGGACATCTCAAGCTTTTTAGAAAGGTCTTCTTAGTAAAAATCCGAGTTCATTTGGGCCTCCAACTATAAAGTAGAAATTGGCCTTAAAATATAGAAGCATAATTCTAGTATGAACCATTAAGAGTAATTGAGTCATAACTTGGGTGTCTGAAATTCAAATAGGTGATTCAAAAAACTAAATTTATCTACTTTTCAAGGGCTACAACTTTACTGAATATGGAAATTCAAGATAAGGCTTTTATCTGATAGAAAATTGGCTGGAAAGTTCAAATTTAAATTTTCTATAGAAGTTGAGTGGGAGTAGGAATTTTGTTTTAGGTAGGTGAATAGTAACATAAACAGGAGAGAGTGGACAACATCTAGGGAGGAAAATCTCTTCTATGCTTTTCATTTTTCTTGAGTTGATTAGTTTAATCCACCATTGAAGATCAAAGGAAGAATAAGTCAGTGCTAGAGAAGGACTCCATCATCTCTACAAGATTCTTCATTCTAGTTTGAACATTCAATACTGTTTAGATTTTTAATTTTTAACTTTTTTGATTTCTTTGTTAATTCATTAGTTTAGTTTAGTATTATGGATTTTATGAGATATTTCTTCATTGCTATTATTTTTATTTTTAATTTTGCTATGAACAACTAATCTTTTTGGTGGAATTAGGTGGATTTAGGATTATGGATGATGGGTATGAATTGATTTAATTACCATTTTATTTCTTGAATTGAAGTTTTGTTGATTTGATCTTAATGCTTGTGATTGACTGACCATGAATTGCTTGTTATATTGAAATCATATGTTGAGTGAAAGATATGTATGAATTTAGATTAAGAAATCAACAACTTCAGAAAATTCTATTTAGAAAGAAAAGAATAATCTAAAGACCAACTTAGTTTCTTTGAGCTAGATAGATTATTGTGGTTTATTATTCATGAAAATAGAATTATTAAATTTCATCAATCATTAATTTTCTAGCTTGAGAAAGAGCAAGATTAAAATTTAAGGGATTTGTAACTTTGATTCAAGAAAAATATTAATTAGTTTGAAAAGTTATTTTTGTCCATTTGAAATAATTCTAATAAAATCTAATCCTACTGTTTATCTCAATAATTTGAATTGAGAAATTTGAATTTTTATTTAAAGTTTGAATTAAGAGATAATTATCTTAGTTTAATTATATTTTGAATTTGAATTTAATTTTGAATTTTAAATTAAGAATTGAGTATTTAATTTTAAAACATAAAATTAATTATTTAGTTTTCAGATAATAGTTAACTTGAATTTCAGTTAGTCAAATTACTCCTCTGTGGGAATGATCTTTATATTCACTTTACTACTTGATTACGACCTGTGCACTTGTAGTTAGTTAGGCTAGGCCCTAACAAGTTTTTGATACCGTTGCTGGGAAAGGAGAAATTAATTTAATAATAGTAAGTTCAAAGAGATTATTAATTTGAAATTTATTTTAATTGTTTTCTTTTGCTTTTCTGCAGGAATTTCATGTGCAGTAATAGACAAGCTATTTTAGAAGATTTTAATCATGAAATTAAAAAGTACTGCAGGGAGAATAATAAAGCAAGAAAGGAGAGGCTTCACTTAAAAAGAGAAGAAAGGGAAAAAATTCGGGCACATGAGTCTCTAAAAGAAAGTAGGGTTGAAGTAGGACAAGCTAGTGACGAAGAAGTAATTATTGGTGACCCTCAAGATCAACTTCAACCAAACAATCTCACTCTAAGAGAAAATGTCATTCCTAATGCTCAGATTGGATCAAGCATCACTCAACCTGTAGTGAATGCTAACAATTTTGAGCTTAAACCAGCTCTCATCAGCATGACTTACAATGGCTTTTCTATGGGTTAGACTAGGAAGATGCTATTGCTCATTTGGCAAATTTCCTGAAAATTTGTGACATAATCAAAATTAATAGAGTTAGTGATGTTGCAATTAGGCTACGCCTTTTTTTTTTCTTATTGATGGACAAGGCAAAAGCTTGGTTGCAAGGAAAAGCTACAAGAACTTTTACCACTTTGGATGACCTGTCTAAAGAATTTTTGGAAAAATATTTTTCTCCTGGGAAAACTGTAAAATTCAGAAATATATAACTAGTTTTATGTAGCTTGATGGTGAATCACTTTATGAAGTATGGGAAAAATTTGAAGACCTTCAATAGAAGTGCCCTCACCATGGGATTTCAGAATGGCTTATTGTTCAAATATTTAAAATGGGATAACAGGGCCATTGAGGAGTACAATTGATGCAGCTGTAGGTGGAGCTCTTATGAACAAAAATAAAGCTAAAGCAATGGAATTGCTTGAATCCATGGCAGCAAATAATTACCATTGGTCTAGTAAGAGATCTTTACCTAAGAAAGTGGTTGCTGTATATGAAGTAGATGGTATTTCACTACTTTAGCTAAGTTTGATTCCTTAGCTAGGAAGTTTGAACATGTTAATCTAGCCACTGCAGGTTGTGAAGGGTGTGGTGAAAACCACCAATCTTTTGAATGTCTAGATCAAGAACAAGTGCATTTTTTGGGCAATCAAAATAGAGCTCAACAAATGCCTTATGGAAACACATACAAACCTAGTTGGAGAAACCACCAAAATTTGTCTTGGGGTATAAATCAAGGCAACCAATGAAATCAAGGAAACCAATTTAACTAAAAAGGGATGTACCAAACACCAATTCCTAATAAGGGTCAAGGTCAAGCTAATTATCATGACAACAATATGGGACATGAAACTGCTTATTTATGTTTCTAATGAGAGGTTTGACAAATTAGATAAGCAATATGACCGGTTAAAAGGTAGGATAGATCAATTAATTAGAAGTCAAATCAGGAACCTTAAACTGCAAATTGGGCAAATAGCTAGTTTTTCTAATTCAAGAAGTCAATGAGATTTGCCTATTAAAACATAAATTAATCCTAGGGAGATTGCAAAGTAATTATACTTAAAAGTGGGAAACAGTTATAAGATGAAATTCCAAAGAAGGTTGAATAAAATAGGGAAGATGAAGAAATTAAAGAAGATTAAAAAAATAAAGAGATTAAGAGGGAAGAAGAGAAAGGAGATGTACTCCCTTCTAAGAGTGAAGTGAAGCCTTATATGCCACCTGTACAATTTTCTCAAAGGCTTCAAAAGCAAAAAGTGGAGAACCAATATGAGAAGTTTCTTAAAGTGTTCAAGCAACTAAAAATAAATATACCTTTTGCAGATGCTCTTGCTCAAATGCCTTCATATGTCAAATTCTTAAAGGAGATTCTTTCTAACAAGAGATATATTGAAGAAAATACAAGAGTTGCCCTTATTGAATAGTGCAGTGCAGTTATCCTAAACAAACTTCCATCCAAGTTGAAGGATCTAGGGAGTTTTTCTATACATTGCACTAATGGTGATTTTAATTTTAATAAAGCCTTATCTGATTTGGGTGCTAGTATAAGTCTAATGCCATATTCTATTCACAGGAAGTGGATTTACCGACTTGAAGCCTGCAAAAATGACACTACAATTAGAGGATCATTCAGTAAAATTCTCTTTGGGAATTATTGAAAATGTGTTGGTTAAAGTTGATAAATTTTTTATACCTATTGGTTTTGTTGTTCTTGAAATGGAAAAGGATATTGAAAATTTCCTAATTTTAGGGAGATCATTTTTGGATACTATAGGGGCAATGATAGATGTTAAGGGTGAAAAATTAACTCTGCAAGTAGGAGATGAGAAAATAGAATTCAATCTTAGTGAGTCTATGAAAGAACTAAGTTTCATGGATGATTATTTTAGAGTTGATGATAAGTTAGTTCAAGAAGCCTATGAAAAAGAGTTTAAAGAGGACCTTTTAGAGGTTTGTTTAATCTGTAGTGAAACTCAAGAAGATGACAATTAAGAGATTGCAGCTTGTGCTTATGCCTTGCAAATAAGGCCACCCATAACTTTTAGGGGATTTGAAGAGATAGGAAAGTCTACACCATTACCACCCCCTTCAATTAAGAAACCCCCAATACTTAAGTTGAAACCATTGCCTTCCCATTTGAAATATGTCTTTTTAGGGCCTAATGATAGCCTACCAATAATTATAAGTACTAAATTATCTGAGGGCCAATTAGAATAAACATTAGGTGTGATTAGGCATTTTAAAAATGCTATGGGTTGGACTATTTCAGATATCAAGGGTACTAGACCATCTTTGTGTATGCATAGGATTTTGATGGATGATAATTGTAAACCTGTTATGGATGCACAAAGGAGGTTAAATCCTAACATGAAGGAAGTGGTTAAGGCTAAAATTACTAAGCTATTAGATGCAGGGATTATTTATCCAATTTTGGAAAGCCCTTAGGTTAGCTCGATACATGTGGTACTAAAGAAAGGAGGGATGACTGTTGTTAAAAATGAAAAAGATGAGTTGATTCCACCTAGGATAGTTACGGGTTGGCGAGTGTGTATAAATTATAGAAAATTAAATAAAGCCACTCGTAAAGGACTATTTTCCATTGCCTTTTATTGGTCAAATGTTGGAGCGCTTGGCTAGTAATTATTTCTTTTGTTTGTTAAATGGATACTCAAGGTATTTTCAGATTCTTATAGCTTTAGAAGATCCAAATAAAACAACCTTAACTTGTGCATTTGGTACTTTTGCTTATAGGAGGATGCCCTTCGGGTTGTGTAATACACCTGCTACATTTCAAAGTTGCATGATGGAAATTTTTAGTGATTTGTTGAAAAATTTATAGAAATTTTTATGGATGATTTCACTATTTATGGCACTTTTTTTGAAATTAATTTATAGAATTTGGCTAAGGTGCTTCAAAGGTGCAAAAAAACAAATTTTATGGTTGAAGAGGGGATAATTCTTGGGCATAAAGTTTCACAAGAAGGGATTGAAATGGATAAAGCAAAAGTTTAAGTGATTGAAAAGTTACCTCCACCAACAAATGTCAAAGGAATATCGAGTTTTCTTGGACATGCTGGATTTTATAGACGTTTCATTAAAGATTTCTCTAAAATTTCAAAGTCTTTATGTGATTTATTGAGTAAACATGTTGATTTTTATTTCTCTAATGATTGTCTTAATGCTTTTAATAGGTTGAAGAAGGCCTCAGCCACGGCTCATGTTATTGCATCTCCTGATTGGACCTTACCTTTTAAGTTCATATGTGACACAAGTAAGTTTGTAATAGGAGTTACTCTTTGCCAAAGGAAGGACAAAAGGTGCTACGCCATTTACTATGCTAGTAGGTTACTTAATGATGTGCAGGTAAATTATGCTACTACTGAAAAGGAGATGCTAGCGGTGGTTTATTCTTTGGATAAATTTTGATCTTACATTATTGGGTTGAAAGTCATTGTGTACACAGACCACGCCGCCACTAGGTATCTTGTAATATCCCAAATGATACCCTAAATTTTTGGATATATTAATTGTTGAAATTGGATTAAAGGATTTTAAAGTGTATGTTTAATTAAGTAAGAAGATAAGAGGAAGGAGTGTGTATATGTTATGTATATGGAGATATATACATTATATACAAGTCAACAAGTTGAGTTGGTCAAATGAGATTTTTTTTGAATTAATTTTATATTATTATATTAGAGATAGTGGAAGATGATGTAATTGGGTTTAATATTATATTAATATAATACTCGGAGGAGAGTGTTTTGGGGAAAGTGTTTGGTTAAAAAGAAGAGTGAGCTTTGACTTTGCATTCTTCTTCTTCTTTCTTCTTTGGCTGGCCATCACCACTATCTTCAAGAGGGAGAGATTTTGTTGCTTCCAAACTCAAGGAATTGAAGGATTTCAAGAGATCAAGTTGGAGTTTTAAGGATTTTCTTCACTTTTGGTAAGTTTCCAACTTGTTTATTTGTTTTCTTTTGAGTTGTGTTTATGAGTTTGGTGAATGGTTGTTATAGATGTGTTTATGGTTGATTTGGTATATTTGAGGTTGTATTGTTTTGTTAACTTTGATTTTGGGGTTGGATTGAAGAGAAAAGGGTTAAGTTTGGTGAAAGAAAGCAAGAGTTGCGAGTGTTGTGACTTTGAGTTGTGTAATATGGTCATGATTGTGTTGATGTTTATTCAAGTATTATATGGTATATTGATGGTTTTGGTTAAGTTTGTTTGGAGTGAAAAAGGGTAAAAGAAAGATGTTTGTTGGATGTGGCGTTTTGGTGTCGATTTTAGGGTTTTTGGCCTGACATGCCCATTAACACGGCCATGTCTTTGGGCGTGTTGTTGGTTCTCTTTCCAGTATGGGTGACACGAGCAATGACATGCCCATGTCACTGAGTGTGTCACAACTTCTATGTAGTAGTAGCATTGACACATCCAGTGACACGCCCATGTCACTGAGCGTGTCATAGCTAATGTGTTGTTGGAAGATTGACACGTCTAGTGACATGCCCATGTCACTGAGCGTGTCATAGCTTCTGTGTTGGAGGAGAATTGACACGTGCAGTGCCATGCCTATGTCACTAAGCGTGTCAAAGCTTCTATGTTGTGGGTTTAGGGCACGGTCAGGGACACGCCCGTGTTGTTGAGCTTTTCAAGTGTAGAGTTTGCCCTAGATAGTTCTCTTCCTTATTCTCTTATGCGTATCACTAAGTGAGTATTTATAATCACCTTTGGATTAGGTTTTGAAGAGAATTGAGTTGCCCTAGCCAAGGTTTGAGGGATATCTTGGAAGATGAAGTTGATAGAGTTGTGTTGCTGCTTTAAGAGGTAAGTACAAACTTTGAATGATTGCATTCATTTACATGACATTGGGACTTAACACGTTTAGATGAGAAATGTGTTAAGTTAATTGATACATTGTTGATGAATGAGTTATATGTTATGATATGCATGATGTGAATTATGTTGATGTATCAATGCAATTAAGTAATGTAGTGTATATGAAAAGAAATATGGAATAATGTGGTAAGACATGTGAAATTATAATGTAACAAATTGATATTGATACAAAAGAGAAGAATGAGAAAGGTGAGAAAAATGATGATATAATAAGGCAATGAGCCTAGTTTGATTATGAGAAATGAAATGAGAAATGAATTATGAAAGTATTCGATAATGAGATAAATGAATAAGTTGTGTGCCTAGTATGTTATTCAATTTTTAGAGTTCTGGGTTTGGCGACATGCCTATGAATTGCTGGGCAGGTGAAAAGATCGGATCGTAAGCCGAGCTCAGCTGATAAATGTGATGTTTTTGGGGGTGAAAAGACTGGGTCGTAAGCCTCAAAAACTGTAGCAGTCTAGCTTGGTTGAGGACCAAGATACTGGGGCCTAATGGTCTAGCTGGGTTGAGGTCCAAGAGACTGGGGCTATTACATTATCCATGGATATACATATATTGCCTACGGGGCTAGACACAAGGTGTCATTATGGACCAAAGCAGTAACTCTGAACTTTGAATAGCATATTAGATCTTTTTTTGGCCCATGTTTGTCTTTGCTTAAATGTGAATTATGAAATGTGATTCAAATGGTTAATATATTGAGTTATAATGTAATGAATTGATATATTCATATGTATTGTGCATTAGCATCGCATTGATCTATATTGAATAAAAGTTTGTACTACTAAGCTTTTTGCTTAGCGCGATTATGGTTTATCGCGCAGGTGACAGGGTAGATCCGATTGTGCCGGAGAGCTCATCTAGACCGAGTCGAGTCTAGGCTTGAGATTTTGAGATCAGAATTGTTAGGGGACATCAAGATTAGAGACGAACTACCAGCATGTATAAATTTCATATTTTTGTACTTATTGATTTTGATGTAAACATATGTATATTTCGCTGCATTTTTCGCTGCTTACTAAACTAATATTTTGGATAAACTTTTGGGGTAATGAAGTTATATGAATATGTATTTTAGTAAGGATTGTTTTATCTATTATTTTCTATAATATACGATTAAATATTTTAAGTTTACTTAGATTGATTGACAATGATTTGATGATAAAGTTTTAAAGATTGGTTTGTTTAAAATGGACGGTGACACCCTTATATCCTCTATGCGTATATCACTTGTTGTGTGAGTATTTGCGATGTACGTATAAGGGGTACGGGGGTGTTACAACTGTTTTGGTATTAGAGCCTAGGTTTGAGGTTCTCAACCTTGGTGAATTGTAAGAAAAAGA
The DNA here is from genome assembly GCA_947685225.1 of Garcia nutans. NCBI lineage: Eukaryota > Viridiplantae > Streptophyta > Magnoliopsida > Malpighiales > Euphorbiaceae > Garcia > Garcia nutans. Next base: position 72,307,269 of record CANTUV010000031.1, on the reverse strand, counting down.
AAATTTTGATTTTAAAATATGGTTTTTAAATAAGATACATGCATTGGCACTGACAGTTTCTGATCTTTGATGAGGTATATTCTGTTGTGTTTGCAGATATAGGTAGTGATGGTGTCTCAGTCACGTCAGTCTATAGAAGGTAGTGCTGAGAGTGTAGCTCCTATTGAGGGTAGAGATGGAGCTAGGGTTGAGATAACTGGAGAGGCACCTGCTTCTGTGTCAGAGAGACCAGCTGCTGATGAGATTCTGCCGGTTTAGTTAAGGCATATGGTAGATTTGTTGAGGCAGGCTCTAGTGTAGCAATCGCCATCGCAACCGCAGCCACAAATACCGGTGAGGCAGTATGATAAATTGAGGAAGTTTGGAGCTGAGAACTTCTTTGGTACTACAGATCCTGCAGTAGCTGAGCAATGGTTGGATAGAGTTCAGAGGGTATTCATCCAGTTGCAAGCCACTCCTGAAGAGAAATTTGATTATGCTAGATCTCTTATGCAGAGAGATGCTTATGATTGGTGGAAGACGGTTCCACATGCCATGGATGATCCACCGACCTTTTCTTATTGTGATTTCCTACGGGAGTTTGAGCAGAAGTATACTCCGAGAGAGTATAAGGATGCTAAGAAGATGGAGTTTCTGAATCTGAGGCAAGATAACTGGACGGTGACAGAGTATGAGGTAGAGTTCATCCAGTTGAGTCATTATGCCAGTGGAATTATTTCAGATGAGATAGACCGGTGTAGGAGATTTGAGGAGGGGTTGCGACCCTCTATTATGTGTATTGTTGCTAGTTCTCGGTATCAGAATCTTTCCTAGCTAGTTGCAGCAGCCAGGAGTGTTGAGAGAGCACAGGGTATTGCAGCAGCTGCTACTGAGGAGGAGACAAGAGTTAGGAGACCCCAGTTTGAGGCAGGGTCTTCATCTACAAAGAGAGGCCGAGGAGGTCATTTTTAGAGGTTCAGTAGGGGCCAGAGGTAGCCTGTTAGGTCAGTACCACATCAGAGGCAGAGACCGAGACCTACAGTTTATGTGGCTAGTGCACCGACCCCAGTGGCTCAGAGGTCTACTCAACCTACATTTGTCCATTGTGGTAGGATACATGGGGGTGTTTGTTGGAAGATAGGTGGACCAGCTGTGTGTTTTAGATATGGGTCGCCTGACCATTTCATCAGAGGTTGTCCTGAGCTACAGGAAGATAGATAGGCAGATTCTGCAGTTTCTCGGCCTAGTGTGAGGGGAGGTCGTAGTGGCAGAGGTTTTAGTAGAGGTGGTAGACCTGGGTTTAGTCATAAAGGAGGCTCTACATTCGGAGGCAATAGGCCAGATGAGGCTGAGCCATCTCAGCGAGTGTATGTAATGCAGAGGCAGCCAGATGCTTCAGCCGTCATTGCGGGTACATTTTCTTTATTTGGCATTTCAATTCTTGCTTTGGTTGATCCTGAATCTACGCATTCATACATAAGTGCATCTATCTTGCATGTGTCTGAATTGCATTTTGAGTCCGTAGGATTTGATGTTTTGGTGACAAATCCTTTAGGGCATAGTGTTGTGGTGAGTAAGGTGCACCGAGATAGTCCAGTTGTTGTTCAGGATGAGGAGTTTCTTGGTGATTTGATTGAAAAGCCTTTTAAGGAGTATGATCTAATCTTAGGCATGGATTGGTTGTCGAAGCATGGGGCTATAGTAGATTGTCAGAATAAGTGTGTTACCCTTAGAACCGGTGATGGTAGGAGTGTTATGGTATCTAGTGACCAGAGACATCTTTCATCCTTGTTTGTTTCAGTTGTTGCAGTTAAGAGGATGATTCGGAAAGGGTGTGATGCTTATCTTGCTCATGTTGTAGATACCAAAGTAGTGGATTCTCAACTTGATAGTATACCCACAGCAGTCGATTTCCAGATGTTTTTCTTAAGGAGTTGCCAAGGATACCCCCTGAGAGAGAGGTTGAATTTGGTATCGATTTGTTGCCTGGTACCACTCCTATCTCTATTACTCCCTATCGAATGGCACCTGCTGAGTTGAGAGAGTGGAAGGTGCGGTTGCAGAGTTGTTGGATAAATGGTTTGTTTGCCCTAGTGTTTTCCCATGGGGAGCGCCTATTTTGTTTGTGAAGAAGAAGGATGGTACCTTAAGACTGTGTATTGATTATAGGCAGTTGAATAAAGTGACCATCAAGAATAAGTATCCTTTGCCTAGTATCGATAATCTCTTTGATCAGTTGAAAGGAGCAGCAGTTTTCTCTAAGATTGATCTGAGATCAAGGTACCATTAGTTGAGAATCAGAGAGGAAGATGTTCCCAAGACAGCTTTTCCCACAAGGTATGGGCATTATGAGTTTTTGCTGATGCCTTTTTGGTTGACGAATGAACCAGCAGCTTTCATGGATTTGATTAACAGGGTGTTTAGACCCTATCTAGATCAATTTGTGGTGGTCATTATCGATGATATTTTGGTGTTTTCGCATAATAAGGAGCATGACGAGCACTTGCGAATTGTATTGCAGACCTTGAGAGAGAAGCAGTTGTATGCTAAGCTGGCTAAGTGTGAGTTTTGGCTTGATCAAGTGACTTTTCTGGGTCATGTAGTTTCAGCAGATGGTATAAGAGTTGATCCAAGTAAAGTTGAGGCCATTTTGAATTGGAGTCCACCGAAGATTGTGACTGAAGTTAGAAGTTTTCTAGGTTTGGCAGGCTATTATCGACGGTTTGTGAAAGGTTTTTCTTTGATAACTACTCCACTCACCAGATTACTTCGGAAGGGAGTTAGATTTGTGTGGACAAATCAGTGTCAAGCAAGCTTTGAACAGTTGAAGGAGATGTTGACTCAAGCTCCTGTTCTTACCTTGCCTGTGGAAGATAAACCATATGTGATTTACAGTGATGCTTCACATAATGGTTTAGGATGTGTTTTGATGCCAGAGGGTAGAGTCATAGCTTATGCTTCTCGGTAGTTGAAGCCGCATGAGTTGAATTACCCGACGCATGATTTGAAGTTGGCAGCCATAGTGTTTGCTTTGAAGATTTGGCGACATTACTTGTATGGGGAGAAGTGTTTCATTTATATGGATCATAAGAGTTTGAAATACTTGGGTGTTCAGAGAGAGCTGAATCTTCGGCAGAGACGATGGTTGGAGTTGATCAAAGACTACGACTGTTTGATTGATTATCATCCTAGTAAGGCAAATGTTATTGCTGATGCCTTGAGTTGAAAGTTTCTTCGGGGTTGCTCCAACCTTTAACAGTGCCATAATGGAAATAGAAGCGAGTAACGATGGATTTTGTGACTGGTTTGCCCTTGCAGAGGAAGCATGATGCCATTTGGGTAATTGTTGATCGGTTGATGAAGATAGCTCATTTCCTTCCGGTTTGGATGAACTTTTCTCTTGAGAAGTTAGCTGAGCTGTATATCAATGAGATAGTGAGATTGCATGGAGTCCCAATTTCTTTGGTGTCTGATCGAGATCCCCGGTTTACTTTGAGGTTTTGGAAGAGTTTGCACGATGCTTTGGGTTCTCGGTTACATTTTAGCACTGCTTTCTATCTACAAACAAATGGGCAGTCAGAGAGAGTGATACAGATTTTAGAGGATATGTTGAGAAGTTGTATCATTGATTTCTCTGGGAGTGGGACAGATTCTTTCCATTGATGAAATTTGCTTATAACAAAAGTTATTAGTCTAGAATTAGAATGGCACCTTATGAGGCATTGTATGGTAGAAGATGCAGGACCCCTCTATGTTGGTATGAGGTTGGAGAAGGTAAGTTGATTGGTCCTAATTTGATTAAAGAAACAGAAAGTGAAGATAATTCAAGATCGGTTGAAAGCAGCCTCAAATCGACAGAAATCCTATTCAGATTTGAAGAGGAGAGACATAGAGTTCAGTATCGGAGATAAAGTATTTCTGAAAGTGTCTCCTTGGAAGAGAATTTTGAGATTTGGCCTCAAAGGGGAGCTAAGTCCTCGTTTTATTGGACTTTATGAGGTACTGGAAAGAGTTGGACTAGTGGCCTATAGACTCGCTTTGCCGCCTGATTTGGATAGAATTCCTAATGTCTTTCATGTTTCTATGCTACGAAGGTACAGGTCAGACCCATCTCATATTTTGTCAGTGAAATCCATTAAGGTGAGTCCGGATCTGACTTTTGAGTAAGAACCGGTGGCTATTTTGGCACATGAAGCGAAAGAATTGAGAAATAAGAAAGTGCCACTTGTGAAGGTTCTTTGGAAGAATCATGCTAAGGAAGAGGCAACTTGGGAAAGTGAGCAAGTGATGCGAGATCAATATCCCCAGTTGTTCCAGACTTGAGAAAAGGTAATTTCGAGGATGAAATTTATTTATAGAGGGGGAGAATTGTAATATCCCAAATGATACCCTAAATTTTTGGATATATTAATTGTTGAAATTGGATTAAAGGATTTTAAAGTGTATGTTTAATTAAGTGAGAAGATAAGAGGAAGGAGTGTGTATATGTTATGTATATGGAGATATATACATTATATACAAGTCAACAAGTTGAGTTGGTCAAATGAGATTTTTTTTGAATTAATTTTATATTATTATATTAGAGATAGTGGAAGATGATGTAATTGGGTTTAATATTATATTAATATAATACTTGGTGGAGAGTGTTTTGGGAAAAGTGTTTGGTTAAAAAAGAAGAGTGAAGTTTGACTTTGCATTCTTCTTCTTCTTTCTTCTTTGGCCTGCCATCACCACCATCTTCAAGAGAGAGAGATTTTGTTGCTTCCAAACTCAAGGAATTGAAGGATTTCAAGAGATCAAGTTGGAGTTTTAAGGATTTTCTTCACTTTTGGTAAGTTTCCAACTTGTTTCTTTGTTTTCTTTTGAGTTGTGTTTATGAGTTTGGTGAATGGTTGTTGTAGATGTGTTTATGGTTGATTTGGTATATTTGAGGTTGTGTTATTTTGTTAACTTTGATTTTGGGGTCGGATTGAAGAGAAAAGGGTTAAGTTTGGTGAAAGAAAGCAAGAGTTGTGGGTGTTGTGACTTTGAGTTGTGTAATATGGTTGTGATTGTGTTAATGTTTATTCAAGTATTATATGGTATATTGATGGTTTTGGTTAAGTTTGTTTGGAGTGAAAAAGGGTAAAAGAAAGATGTTTGTTGGATGTGGCGTTTTGGTGTCGATTTCAGGGTGCCTGACACGCCCATTAACACGGCCATGTCGTTGGTTCTGTTTCCAGTATGGCTGACACGAGCAGTGACACGCCCATGTCACTAAGCATGTCACAGCTTCTGTGTAGTAGTAGCATTGACATGTCTAGTGACATGCCCATGTCACTGAGCATGTCATAGCTACTGTGTTGTTGGAAGATTGACACGTCCAGTGACACGCCCATGTCACTAAGCGTGTCATATCTTCTGTGTTGGAGGAGAATTGACACGTGCAGTGACACACCCATGTCACTGAGCATGTCAAATCTTCTGTGTTGTGGGTTTAGGGCACGGTCAGGAACACACCCGTGTTGTTGAGCGTGTCAAGTGTAGAGTTTGCCTTAGATAGTTCTCTTCCTTATTCTCTTATGCGTATCACTAAGTGAGTATTTATAATCACCTTTGGATTAGGTTTTGAAGAGAATTGAGTTGCCCTAGCCAAGTTTTGAGGGATATCTTGGAAGAGGAAGTTGATAGAGTGGTGTTGTTGCTTTAAGAGGTAAGTACAAACTACATTTACATGACATTGGGACTTAATACGTTTAGTTGAGAAATGTGTTAAGTTAATTGATACATTGTTGATGAATGAGTTATATGTTATGATATGCATGATGTGAATTATGTTTATGTATCAATGCAATTGAGTAATGTAGTATATATGAAAAGAAATATGTAATAATGTGGTAAGACATGTGAAATTATAATGTAACAAATTGATATTGATACAAAAGAGAAGAATGAGAAAGGTAAGAAAAATGATGATATAATAAGGCAATGAGCCTAGTTTGGTTATGAGAAATGAATTATGAAAGTATTCGATAATGAGATAAATGAATAAGTTGTGTGCCTAGTATGTTATTCAATTTTCAGAGTTTTGGGTTTGGCGGCATGCCTATGAATTGCTGGGCAGGTGAAAAGACTAGGCCGTAAGCCGAGCCCAGCTGATAAATGTGATGTTTTTGGGATGAAAAGACTGGGTCGTAAGCCTCAAAAACTATAACAGTCTAGTCGGGTTGCGGACCGAGATATTGGAGCCTAAGAGTCTAGCCGGATTGAGGTCTAAGAGACATGGGCTGTTACATTTTTCATGGATATATATTTTGCCTACGGGCCTAAACACAAGGTGTCATTATGGACCAAAGCAATAACTCTGAACTTTGAATAGCATATTAGATCCTTTTTGGGCCCATGTTTGTCTTTGCTTAAATGAGAATTATGAAATGTGATGCAAATGGTTAATATGTTAAGTTATAATGTAATGAATTGATATATTCATATGTATTGTGCATTAGCATCGCATTGATCTATATTGAATCAAAGTTTGTACCACTAAGCTTTTTGCTTAGCGCGATTGTGGTTCATCGCGCAGGTGACAGGGTAGATTCGGTTGTACTGGAGAGCTCGTCTAGACCAAGTCGAGTCTAGGCTTGAGATTTTGAGATCAGAATTATTAGGGGACGTCAGGATCAGAGATGAATTGCCTGCATGTATAAATTTCATATTTTTGTACTTATTGATTTTGATGTAAACATATGTATATTCCGCTGCATTTTTCGCTGCTTATTAAACTAATGTTTTGGATAAACTTTTGGTGTAATGAAGTTATATGAATATGTATTTTAGTAAGGATTATTTTATCTATTATTTTCTATAATATACGATTAAATATTTTAAGTTTACTTAGATTGATTTACAATGATTTGATGATAAAGTTTTAAAGATTGGTTTGTTTAAAATGGACGGTAACACCCTTATATCCTCTATACGTATATCACATGTTGTGTGGGTGTTTGCGGTGTATGTATATGGGGTACGGGGGTTTTACATATCTTATGACTAAAAAGGAGGCAAAGCGACGCCTAATTCATTGGGTACTTTTTGATTTAAGAGTTTAATATGGAGATTAGAGATAAGAAAGGGCCGGAGAATGTTGTTATGGACCATCTTTTTATACCAGAATTAAGGACATTAGCCAAGGAGGAGATCCCAATCAACAAAACTTTTCCAGATGAGCAACTTTATTCATTGAAAGGGAATTCTCCTTAGTATGCAGACATTGTCAATTATCTGGTAAGTAAAATTGTGCCTTTTGATTTTAATGCTTACCAAAAGAAGAAATTTTTTTTTCTGAAGTGAAGCATTACATGTGCGAGGATTCTCTATTGTTCAAACATTATAGCGATTGGTTGATCTGTAGATATGTTCCAGAAGAAGAATTCCAATCCATACTTGAGTTCTGTCATTCTAGAGAGTGCGGAGGACATGCTAGTTTCTCCAAGACTTTAGCTAAAGTATGGCAATCGAGATTCTTTTGGCCAACAATGTATCGTGATGCACATAATTTTGTTAAGGGTATGATCGTTGCCAAAGTGTAGGAAATATCTCAAGAAGAGATGACATGCCTTTGAACCCTATATTTGATGTTGAATTATCTGATGTTTTGTGGAATTGATTTTATGGGGCCATTTCCTTCTTCTTTGAGCAACCAATATATTCTTATAGCCGTAGATTATGTCTCAAAATGGGTGGAAGCAATTGCTAGTCCAACTAATGATTCTAAGGTAGTGATCTGTTTTCTTAAGAAATTTATTTTCTCTAGGTTTGGTGTACCAAGAGCTATTATTAGTGATGGAGGTTCACATTTTTGCAACAAGGCTTTTGAAACTCTTCTTATGAAGTGTGGAGTTTATTACAAGATAGCTACACCTTATCATCCATAAATGAGTGGTCAGGTAGAGATTTCTAATACAAAAATTAAGTGTATATTAGAGAAGACTGTGGGGAGTTCTAGGAACAATTGGGCACTAAAATTAGACGATGCTTTATGGGCTTATCGGACTGCTTTTAAGACACCCATTGGAATGCCTCCATATAGGTTAGTTTTTGGTAAGGATTGTCATCTTCCAGTAGAGTTAGAACATAGAGTTTATTGGCAAATTAGACAGATAAATTTTGATATGACAATAACAGGTGAAAAGAGGTTACTTCAGTTAAGTCAACTCGAGGAATTTCGCCTTAGTTTGTATGGTAATGCTAAGTTATATAAAGAGCGAACTAAGGCATGCATGACAAGCATATCTGGGAGCATAATTTTCATGAAGGCCAATATGTGTTATTGTTCAATTCTAGACTTAAACATGTTCCTGGAAAACTTAAGTCTAGATAGTCAGGACAATTTAAGATAGTTAAAGTTCATCATTCATGAGTGGTGGACATTCAAAATAGTTCACATCAAATTTTTACAGTTAATGGACATAGATTAAAGCCATATATAATTTGTGAACCAATTGATAAAGCTTTAGTTTGTTACTTTAATATTTGAGCTTCAAATAAAAAGTCAAGCTGAAGACTTTAAACAAGCTCTTTTGGGAGGCAACTCAATTTTCTATCCTTTTATTTCCATTTATTCTTTTTTTAGTAGTTTTAGTTCATTTGATTTAGTTTGTTGGTTTTTGCAGGTTGGTGTGTTAATGCTATGTTCTTTAATTTTTGTAGTTTTGATTTTGTTTGTTAAGCAAATACCAAAGGTGGAGATGAAAGAAAAAGAAGAGGTGAGTTTGAATTAGGTTTTTATTTATTTCTTGAAAAAAATTATTTTTTAAAAAGCACAAATAAACCCAATTAGCTCCTTCTCTTTCCTCCCTTATTTCTTCTTCTTCTTCTCTCTCATAACCCCTAAACTCTCTCCCCAAATCCCTAACTATACACCTCTCAAATCCACTCAAATCTTTCCAAAAATCCACTTAATTTCTTCCTTAATCCAATAAATCCTTACTAAATCTACTTTATCCACTACTTAAATATTCCAATAGTGGCTTCAAGATTGAAAAGTATTACAAAGAAATCAACATCAAGGAAAGGCAAGGAGAATGTTTCAAGTTCTTCAAGGGATGAGGTAGATATATCTTCCCATTTTGATGCTCATTTTCCCATTTTTAATCAAATAGAAGGTAAGAGATTTCTCTCTCTTTGTATGAGAAATATTACTCCTTGTAGATATTTTAGCCATGGTATTTTTGAGTATTTGGTATTGACGATAGAATGAAACAATTGTTTGGTATATTAGGTTGGGAGAAATTAGTACAAAATAAAATTGACATTTATAAAGAACTCACTCTTGAATTCTTTACAACCCTTAAAATGTCAAAATCTAAAGATAAAAATTTAGAATAAAGAATGTTTGGTGTGGATTATGTAATTGATCATGATGTTATGTTTAAGGCTTTAGGCTTGCCTAAAGGAGGTGCTTGTACTCATTCTAAAGAATTTAATGTTGATAAATTCTAGAAAATATTAACTGGGTTTGATTCGTTCAACGTTAGAAGTGCACCAAATGGGTTGATTCGTAATCATAGTTTATTATTATTTCATAAATTTATGTGTCATTTAGTGTTTGGTAAAAAATAGAGTAATAAAATATCAGTTCAAGAATTATTTATGTTGTATTGTGTCTATAAAAATAAAAAAGTGTCTACAACATATCATATTTTTCAAAGTATGATGTTTATTGTTCTACATCCCAAGGGCACCATTGCATTAGGTTATATTGTTACTGGATTAGTAGTTTATTTTAATATTTTTTATCCTAACAATACTTCAATGGAGTTCATTAGTGGAGAATCATATTCATTTGACACATTATGCAGTGCGGAGATTTTGGATGCAAGCAGTAAATTGAAGGATCCTACAACGAGAAAGTGTTTCAAGAACCTAGTGCAAGGAGATTCTAGCAGTGCTCCACCTAGTGACCAAGCAACAAATGAAGATGAGAAAAATGAGGTAGAGGAAAGTGATGAGGAAGAAGGTGACAATGATAACAATGACAAGCAAGGAAGGCGACAAGTTTTAAAGCTGCTCGATAAAATGGACGACACAAACAAGCAAATGAGCTTGCAGTTGAATATTATGGAGGAGTAGCAGAGGCAATATGGAGATCAGTTAGGGTGCATGAATCGAAGGATTATCAACATGGAGAGGAGCCAGACTTATCATGATTACAAGCTAATGAAATATATTGAACTTTCAGGATTATTTGTTCCTTCTCCGACTCCATCACCTCCATCGTCGTCATAATTCAGGGAAGCTTTTCATCCTTTATCTTTTCCTATTATATTTTTTCTAGTTATTTTTTGTGTTCTTGTGTGTGATTGCATATTTTTCATTGGGGACAATAAAAATATTAAGTGTGGGAGGAGAATAGTTAGTTTAATTTGTTTTGCTATTTTGTTTAATTTGTGTTTTGTGAGTTTTGCTTCTTGAATTTGTATTTGTATTTATTTTTGTTTTGTGAATTTTTCTCCTTTATATTTTTATCTCCTTAATAAAAAAATAAATTAAAAAAAAGGATTAAAAAAATTTTGAAAATAAAAAATATATAAAACAAAATTCAAAATTTAAAAATTAAAAAAAATAATTTTCAGTTTTTTCAAAAAAAAATAAGAGTTTATTAAATGGTTTAAGAGTTTTTGTGAGTTTAGGTTACATCTTTTAATAAGAGTTAAAGTACGATTTCTTTAGTTGAATGGTTTTAGGATTAGTCTTTATTTTTTCTCTATATAAGGTTGAGTTCTTAGCAATTCTAATTCATTATTAGCAAAGCCTTAGGATATAGAAAGATGAACAATAAAGAAAATTTATACACTTGGGGTTAGAATGGAGATGGCATTTGGGATCCAAAAAAATCTTATGTGAATCCATCTGTAGAAACGCCTGAACAACTCACTGCATTCTATACTCTTAGGCATGCTTATCCTGATCCTTATGAATACAATATAGATCTTGATAAGATAGTGGAGAGGGAAAAATTAGATAAAGTGTAGGAGAAAGTTGGATCCCAACTTGACTCAATAGTTTTAGATGATACCTCAAGTGATGATGATGAACCTAAGCCAGCACCAATAAAAAGAAAGAGAGGTAAGCCTTCAAAATTGGAAAAGAATAAGAGAGGTAAGCCTTCAATATGTCTCACTAGTACACTTTCTTAGCCATACGCATAAGGAGGAGTATAAAGACTAGTATCCCGTCTGGATACATACCTATGACCATGAAGAAATTCGAGAAGAAGCTTTTGCCATAGCTTAGGATGAGTTCATAGGCACAGTACAGGTTACATAGTCAGAGTGAAAAAAGACCTCTTAAGATCCATAAGAAAGTGCAATTCAGTGCAAAAACTATTAAGAAGGAAGAGGGATGCTTAGAAGATTCTAATAAACTCTTATTATTATTAGTTTAATTTAAATAATATTTGATTAGATTATCTTTTGATTTTATTCTTATTTAATTTTGTGTCTTTTTATTTTAATTTTATTAGACATAAATTTCAGTTTTTTAATAAATACTAGAATATGTTATACTCCTATTTTGCAATCTATTGGGTTAATTTTGATCCTTACTTGTTCTTTACTTGTTATTAAGTATGTTAATTATTATTATTTTAGATTTCAACATGATTTTAACTCTTTAGCTAGATTAAAATACTTTTTGCTTATTTTCAATTTAATGCATGGAATGGATGAGGTTATGACTTTGAAAAATTTTGCAAATTCTCAACTCAAACTCAAACAAAGCCTTAATCCCAAGTCAATTGGGGTTGGCTATATGGATTCTTCTTTTTCACTTAAAACAATTTAAGGTTATCTCTTCTAGTAGATGCAACATCATAAGATCATTTTGGACCACTTTTTACCAAGTTAGTTTAGGCCTACCTCTGCCTCTGTTAGCTATATCTACTCTAGCTTGTTCGGTTTTTCTAACCGGCGCATCGCTAGGTCTTCATTTCACATGGCCAAACCATATTAATCTATGCTCTCTTATCTTATCCTCAATAGGTGCTACCCCACTTTTTCTCTAATGCACTCATTGTGGATTCTATCCATCCTAGTATGACCACACATCCATCTTATCATTCTCATTTTCACAACATGCATTTTACTCATGTGTTGTCCTTTTACTGCCCAACACTTACTACCATACATCATCGCATGCCATATTACAGTGCGGTAAACTTTTCTTTTAATTTAATTGGTATCTTTTAATCACATAGAACTCCTATAGTATCCCTCCACTTCATCCAACCAGCTTTAATCCTATGATTTACATCTTCTTCACAATCCCCATCTTCTTAAAGAATAGAGCCAAGGTATTTAAAATAAGTACTATAAGGTACTGCTATTACGACTAAAACAATTTTGCCTCTTTCTTTATTCTCGCTATAAATCTACAATGCATATAGTCAATCTTAGTCCTACATAACTTAAAACTCTTAGATTCCAAAGTGCTTCTCCATAACTCCAACTTTTGACTTACCCCTACTTGAGTCTCATCTATTAATACAATATCATCTAGAAACATCATACACCAAGGGATGTCATCCTGTATATATCTTGTTAGTTCATCTATGACCAAGGCAAAGAGATAAGGGCTCAAAGCTGAATCTTAGTGTAATCCAATAGAAACAAGAAAATCCTTAGTATGCCCTCCTACATTGCGGACACTGGTGATGGCTCCCTCATACATATCCTTTAAGACTTGGATATATCATATAGATATTTCCCTACACTCTAGGACCTACCATAAAACTTCTCTAGGGACTCTATCATATGCCTTTTCCAAGTCAATAAAAACCATATATAAGTCCTTCTTCATCTCTCTATACTTTTCTATCAAATCTCTTATAAGAAAAATAGCTTCCATAGTTGATCGACTAGGCATAAAGCCAAACTGATTTGAGGAGATACACATATCTAACTGCAAACGGTGTTCCACAACTCTCTCCCACAATTTCATAGTGTGGCTCATAAGCTTTATACCTCTATAATTTGAGCAATTCTGAATATCTCCTTTATTCTTAAAAATAGGTATCAAATTACTTTGTCTCCATTCATTAGGCATTTTCTCTGTAGTTAAGATCTTATTGAACAAAGATGTCAACCATGCAACTCCTGTATCTCCCAAACATTTCCAAACCGCAATAGGTATCCCATCTGGTCCACAGGTTTTACTAACTTTTATCCTTTTCAAAGCTTCTTTAATTTTTGAAAACCTAATCTGTCAAGTGTATTTCACATTTTTCTCCGGCCTAACATCTAAAACCTCAATGTTATCATTATGGTTACCATTAAGAAGTTCCTCAAAATAGCTTCTCCATCATTCCTTAATATCCTCTTCTTGAACCAGAATCTTATTTTCTTTATCTTTAATGCACTTAACTTGGTTTAAATCACGACATTTCTTTTCTCTTATCTTAGCCAATTTATAGATAGCTTTTTCTCCTTCCTTTGTTCCAAGTTTCTCATACAAATGCTCTAAAGATTATGCTCTTGCTTGACTAACTGCCTTTTTAGCATCTTTTGTCGCTTGTTTGTACTGCTCAAAAGCATCATTGTTATTACACTCGGGCAAATTTTTATACCATTCCCTTTTATTTCTTACCACTTTTTGCACTTCCTCATTCCACCACCAAGACTCCTTCAAGGGATGTCCACACCCTTTACATTCTCCAAAAATCTTTCTAGCTACTCATTTAATTGTTGTAGACATGCCTATCCACATATCATTTGATGACATACTCACATCTTTCTCCCACCCTCCAGCTTTGACTAACTCATCCTTGAACAATAATTATTTTTTACCTTTTAAAGTCCACCACCTAATCTTAGAAATATTGTTCCTCCTTGGCCTACTAGTCAACCTCTTAAACTTGATATCCAAAACCACTAACCTATGTTGAGTGGTCAAAGCCTCACCTGGAATAACCTTACAATCCTTGTATCAAGTTCGATTGGCTTTTCTTATGAGTATGAAGTCAATTTGACTTCTATTTTGCCCACTTTTAAAGGTCACTAGATGTGATTCTCTTTTTATAAAATATGTGTTTGCCAGAATCAAACCATAGGCTAAAGTAAAATCAAGGATACTCTTACCTTCTTCATTTCTAATTCCAAAACCATACCCTCTATGTACCTCCTCAAAACCTACTTTGTCTTTTCCTACATGACCATTTAGGTCTCCTCCTATAAAAATATTTTCATCATTTGAAATCCCTAGCATAAGTTCATCCATATCATCCCAAAAATTTTGCTTGCTCTCCCCATCCAATCCAACTTGAGGGGCATATGCACTAACTATGTTAATGGTCTCATTCTGGAGCACAGGTTTAATTGAAATAATCCTATCGGTTACTCTTTTCACTGCTACAACCGCCTTTTTTAGGTTTAGATCCAAAATTATACCTTCTCCATTTTTACTTCTATCTGTACCTGTATACCACACTTTATACCTAGTATTCTCAACTTCTTTACTCTTTCCTCCAATCTATTTAGTCTCTTGAATACAAGAAATACTAATTTTCTCTCCATAGTATCAACAAGTTCTCTCAGTTTACCTATAAGAGATCCAATATTCCAAGTTCCTAGTATGAACTTACTCCCTAATTGTTCTTTCTTATGCCTCTTCCTATAGAATTATTTACCATTATCTGAACCTGTATCTCTTGTATTACTCATATTACTCGTATTTTGGACTAACTTCTTTACCCATACCCGTCCATGATGTGAGAACCCTTATTTATTATGCTCCAAATCGGGGCGCCGACATGGAGCTTTGCATTGGGGAATGCCCTACACCGTTACTTATTCTTCACTACACCCGGGCCGATGTAACGCGTCGCAAGTAGGGAACGCCCTAATGATATTATTATTAGAATCCATATCATGAGATGTGACAAAATTTTTATGCTGGCTGTCACCTACTGGAACCCTCCTCCTTTATCTGAGTTTAGGACCGACTATACATAAGAAACTCATGTATAGGCGGAGTTAAAAAATTTTGCAAATTAAGAGTACTTAATTTTTAAAAACAAATAGTTAAAATTATCTTTATCATAGTATTTTGAGTTTATTATGATGTAATAGATTCTATAATTAGTATATATCACTAAGATAGTAAGTTGTTGAATTATATGGAAATATGATATGAGGATTATGCATAATATATATAATTAATTTATTAAAAAGTTTTGCGATATGGAGTGTAAAACGCACTCATTTTAGATAATTATGGTGGAATAGAGCATAAAATGTATCCACCATATATATATATATAAAGAAAAAAAAGAAGAGAAAGAAAATAACAATAATAATGGGATGAAACATAAAATACACCCATTGAATATATAATAATAATAATAATAATAATAATAATAATAATAATAATAATAATAATAATAATGATGATGATGATGATGATGATGATAAATACATGGTTCTTATTGATCCTCAATTGTTGTGTAGAGATGGTTACTTAGTGATGCTTACTATAATTTTGGATTAATGAAGTTATGATAAATTTCTTAGAACTATGGTTTGATAAAAAAAGGTTTTTGTTAATCATATTAATGTATAAGTGTGCTTAGTTTGTGAAGTTGTTTAAGGTTATGATTCTTTAAATTTTAGTGTTTTAAGTTGAGGATAAGTGATTATTATTTTTCTTTGGTTAATTATGTTTGGTTGATTGTTAGGATTTGATTAATGATGGTTAATTTGCTCGAGGACAAGCAAAAGTTCAAGTGTGAGACAATTTGATAAGTGCATAATGAATATATATTTTTTCTATCAGTATTTAAATGAAATTAAGTTGAATTTACTTATTATAAGCTTAATTATATGTTCTATTTGCATTATTTTTTAATTAAGCTAAGTTTTAGTTAAATTGTTGTCGGACTCCTATTAGTAGGAATGTTAGATAGAATGGACCTTCAGAGCTTTAATGAAGATTTCAATGATGATAAATTGCAAAATTGGAAATATTGTCTTCCTAAAGTTCATAGAGGACATCTCAAGATTTTCAAAGAGGTCTAGTTCGTGAAACTCTGAGCTCGTTTGGGCCTCCAACTATAAAGTCAAAATTAGGCTTAACATACAAAAGCAAAATTTCAGTCCAAACCTGTGAGAGTAATTGGACCATAACTTGGGCATCTAAAGTTCAAATGAGGTGATTCAAAAACCTAAATTTATCTACTTTTCAAGGGATACAACATTTCAGAATGAGTTAATTTGAGATAAGGCTTATATCTGATAGAAAATTGGCTAGAAAGTTCAAATTTGAATTTTCTACATATGTTGAGTTGAAGTAGGAGTTTTATTTTAGGTAGGTGAATAGTAATGTGAACAGGAGAGAGAAGAGAGTGGACAGTAGCTAGGGAGGAAAATCTCTTCGACTCTTTTCATTTTACTTGAGTTGATTAGTTTAATCCACCATTGAAGATCAAAGGAAGAAGAAGTTAGTGCTAAAGAAGGACTCTATCATCTCTACAAGATTCTTCATTCTAGTTTGAACATTCAATACGGTTTAGATATTCAATTTTTAACTTTTTAATTTCTTTTATAATTCATTAGTTCAGTTTAGTATTATGGATTTTATGATATATTTCTTCATTGCTATTATTTTTTTAATTTTGCTATGAACAACTAATCTTTTTGGTGGAATTAGGTGGATTTAGGATTATGGATGATGGGTATGAATTGATTTAATTACCATTTTATTTCTTGAATTGAAGTTTTGTTGATTTGATCTTAATGCTTGTGATTAACTGACCATGAATTGCTTCATATATTGAAATCATATGTTGGGTGAAAGATATGTATGATTTTAGATTAAGAAATCAACAACTTTAGAAAATTCTATTTAGAGAGAAAAGAATAATCTAAATACCAACTTAATTCCTTTGAGCTAGATAGATTGTTGTGGTTTATTGTTCATAAAAATAGAATTATTAAATTTCACCAATCATTAATTTTTTTGCTTGAGAAAGAGGAAGATTAAAATTTAAGGAATTGATAACTTTTATTCAAGAAAAATTTGACTTAGTTTGAAAAGTTATTTTTGCCTATTTGAAATAATTCTTATAAAACCTAATCCTACTATTTATCTCAATCATTTGAATTTAGAAATTTAAATTTTTATTTAAAGTTTGAATTAATAAATAATTATCTTAGTTAAGTTACATTTTGAATTTGAATTTAATTTTGAATTTTAAATTAAGAATTGAGTATTTAATTTTTAAAATATAAAATTAATTATTTAGTTTTTAGATAATAGTCAACTTGAATTTCGGTTAGTCAAATTACTCTTTCTTTGTGGGAAAGATCTTTACATTCACTTTACTACTTGATTGCGACCTGCGCACTTGCAGTTAGCTAGGCTAGGCCCTAACAATTTCTTTTTCATTATTTTTATTTGGGTAGGCTTTAATTATATTAATGGGCTTTTTATTGGTTATGAGATTGATCTTGAATTGGGTTGTTAACTAATTAAACTTAATTTTAGTAAATGGATCTAGTGTTGTGACCCATTTATAAATAGAACAAAGGATGAGATGGGATTAATTTAAGTTAGAATTGATTTATTACAGTTGCCCCTCTTTTTTCATACTTTAATTAATTAAAGTTGTGCAAAAAGGTTAATAACTAGTTATTTTCTAAAGCTAAACCTGAATAGTATTTAAAATTTATTTCTAAAAAAACCAATGGGACCAAAGGCTAAACCTTATGAGTACCTAATGTTTAACATGAAGGACTTTAAAAAAAAAACAAAAGCGAATAAATGGCTCAATCCTAGAAATATCTAAATCTCGACTTTAGATATTTTTGGAGTAAAAAAAAGGGAACCTAAGGTTTTACCCTAGTAGTGCCTAATGCTCGACATTAGGGAATTTTTTAAAAAAATAAAAGAAAAACCTAAAGCTTGACTCTAGAAATGCATAAAGCTCAACATTATGGACACTTTTTTAGAAAATGAAAAGGGAATCCCTCCCTTTTAAAATGAATAGAAAACTTAAGGCTTAACCCTATGAGTACCTAATGTTTGATATTAGGAACTTTTTTTCAAATAATAATAATAAGGGAATCCAAGACTTGACCTTAGGAGTGCCTAATGCTTGACACTAGGGACTTATTTAGAAAATAAAAGGTGATATAAGGTTTAACCCTATGAGTGTCTAATACTAGACATTAGAGACTTTTTTTTAGAAAAATAAAAGGGAATACGAAAAGGAAACCTAAGGATCAGCCTTAAGAATACCTTAAGCTTGACTTTAGGAATTTCTGAAAAATGAAAAAGAGAATCCAAGGCTTGACCCCGTCCAATATTTAACATTTGGAACTCTTTCTTTTAAAAAAAAATTCAGAGCTTGACTTCTAAGATTACTTGAAAAGCAATAATTATATGCAGAATCATTTGATTTTATTTGGGAATTTGAAAACCTTTGTATCTAAATTCTTAGACAAGGTGTTAATCGTCCTTTTTGCATTAAGAATTTTTCTTTTTGAAAAAATATATATATAACATCAGAACTACAACAATCCCTGAATTTGGAACAAATCTGGTACTTAACTTTAGTTACGTGATCCTCAAAATGACTTCTTGGGTTCTTTTCAAGCAACAACTTTGGATCTTATAATAATACCGTCTGTCATTGACTCTATAAGTCTTTTGCTAACAATTCTTTCACCCATCAAGGCATCCCTTTTTCATTCTAAGTTTATAACTTTAACGTCTGACATGCAAATATGCAAAGCTTACTTATACCATCTTTTAGTATTGCACCCCTTTTTTAAGTATTTCAAAAATAGTATTCAATCAAAAATATGCTTTGAGATATGAGTTGGGCAGGAATATTGGTTTATCAAGTCTCTCGATAATCATTTTATCAATTTTTTTTATGGTCACTTATATTCAAAATTAGGAAATATGTGCAAGGAAAAAGAAAGATTTATTAAGGAAAGTCGATGAATCATACAATCCTAATGATCACAAGTTTGAATTGACTTTGAATAATCCCTAAATTTACTTCTCGCATCTTCTTTTCTTCTCATCACTACAACTTCAGGCATAATACATTTTCATAGTATCTGAATTTACCATATTCGGCAAATCTTCTCCATCAATAATGGTTAAAATGAGAGCTCCTTTAGAGAATGCTCTCTTCACGGCGTATGAAACTTCATATTTAAGAGTCTATTTTTCCCGAGAGTCTTAATGCTTAAGAATAATCTTCTTAATATTCTTATTAGCTGCTTCAATGGCATCGTTCATCTTTGGACGGTATGGAAAGAAATTGTCACATCCGTAATTTTGGAGATATAAAATTTTATATATACTCAATATATATATCTAGAGTATATATAACATATACATATGGTATATTAATTGTATATTTTGGATTAATGCATTACATACTTAATATATTTAACACACACATAAGGTACATTTGATGTGTATATAAGATACACATTACTTATGCATATGTGTAATATCCCAAATTTTTTTAAAAGTACTAATTTTTAGAAATTTAATAAAATAAATTATAATTTAAATGGATAAATTAAATTAATAGTTTTAAATAAAAAATGAAGGGATTTTAAATGAAAAAGTGAAATATATATGTGATATATATTTAAAATATATACAACATATAAAAGTCAACACTTTTTAAAATAAAAGTCAAAGTAAAGGGTATTTTGGTAATTAAATCTTAGAAATTTAAAATTAATAAAATAATTCAAAAATAAATAATTTTGGATGGAAGATAATATTTTGGAGTTTTAATTAATTAAATAAATAAATAATTAAAAACATATTAAAATAATAATATATATAAAGTTGAAAATGTGAGTGGGAGGAAAGAGAAAATCACTTTTTTCTTCATCTTCTTCTTCTTCTTTCCTTCAAGGACGACTTTCATTGCTTCAAGAGAGGGATTTGCTTCTTACAAACTCATTTAATTGAAATATTTATAAAGTTTCAAGTGGATTTTTAAGGTTTTCCTCTTTAATTAGTAAGTTTACTCACTTTTTCTTTGAATTTCCATGAAAGTTTGAATGTGTGTTTTAGGTTTTTGAAGTTCTAAGATTTAATTATCTATTTGGTTATGGATGAAGTTATTTTAAGTAATTAACAATGATTTTAAGGTTAGATTTAAGAAATGGTTGAATTTAAGTTGAGTTTGGTGAAGAGAGAGAATTTAGGGTTATGAAACATTTGAGTTTTTGAAATCATGAGTTTTAATTGTGTACATTGGTTCCAATGTGTTGTTTTGATGCATAAACAAGTATTTTAAAATCAAATGATGGATTTAGTTAAGTTTGGATAGAGTTTGAAGATGATAGTATTGATTTAGGGTTTTGGAAAAGTGAATTTTCAAAGAATGATTAATTGTTTGATTTTAATACTTAAATCAAGTTAGTCCTAGTATGAACTTACACCCTAATTGTTCTTTCTTATGCTTCTTCCTATAGAATTATTTACCATTATCTGAACCTGTATCTCTTGTATTACTCGTATTACTCGTATTTTGGACTAACTTCTTTACCCATACCCGTCCATGATGTGAGAACCCTTATTTATTATGCTCCACATCGGGGCGCCGACATGGAGCTTCGCATCGAGGAACGCCCTACACCCTTACTTATTCTTCACTACACCCGGGCTAATGTAACGCGTCGCAAGTAGGGAACTCCCTAATGATATTATTATTAGAATCCATATCATGAGATGTGACAAAATTTTTATGCTGGCTGTCACCTACTGGAACCCTCCTCCTTTATCTGAGTTTGGGATCGACTATACATAAGAAACTCATGTACAGGTGGAGTTAAAAAATTTTGCAAATTAAGAGTACTTAATTTTTAAAAACAAATAGTTAAAATTATCTTTATCATAGTATTTTGAGTTCATTATGATGTAATAGATTCTATAATTAGTATATATCACTAAGATAGTAAGTTGTTGAATTATATGGAAATATGATATGAGGATTATACATAATATATATAATTAATTTATTAAAAAGTTTTGCGATATGGAGTGTAAAACACACTCATTTTAGATAATTATGGTGGAATAGAGCATAAAATGTATCCACCATATATATATATATAAAGAAAAAAAAGAAGAGAAAGAAAATAACAATAATAATGAGATGAAACATAAAATACACCCATTGAATATATAATAATAATAATAATAATAATAATAATAATAATAATAATAATAATGATAAATACATGGTTCTTATTGATCCTCAATTGTTGTGTAGAGATGGTTACTTAGTGATGCTTGCTATAATTTTGGATTAATGAAGTTATGATAAATTTCTTAGAACTATGGTTTGATAAAAAAAGGTTTTTGTTAATCATATTAATGTATAAGTGTGCTTAGTTTGTGAAGTTGTTTAAGGTTATGATTCTTTAAAGTTTAGTGTTTTAAGTTGAGGATAAGTGATTATTATTTTTTCTTTGGTTAATTATGTTTGGTTGATTGTTAGGATTTGATTAATGATGGTTAATTTGCTCGAGGACAAGCAAAAGTTCAAGTGTGAGACAATTTGATAAGTGCATAATGAATATATATTTTTCTATCAGTATTTAAATGAAATTAAGTTGAATTTACTTATTATAAGCTTAATTATATGTTCTATTTGCATTATTTTTTAGTTAAGCTAAGTTTTAGTTAAATTGTTGTCGGACTCCTATTAGTAGGAATGTTAGATAGAATGGACCTTCAGAGCTTTAATGAAGATTTCAATGATGATAAATTGCAAAATTGGAAATATTGTCTTCCTAAAGTTCATAGAGGACATCTCAAGATTTTCAAAGAGGTCTGGTTCGTGAAACTCCGAGCTCGTTTGGGCCTTCAACTATAAAGTCAAAATTAGGCTTAACATACAAAAGCAAAATTTCAGTCCAAACCTGTGAGAGTAATTGGACCATAACTTGGGCATCTAAAGTTCAAATGAGGTGATTCAAAAACCTAAATTTATCTACTTTTCAAGGGATACAACATTTCAGAATGAGTTAATTCGAGATAAGGCTTATATCTAATAGAAAATTGGCTAGAAAGTTCAAATTTGAATTTTCTACATAAGTTGAGTTGGAGTAGGAGTTTTATTTTAGGTAGGTGAATAGTAATGTGAACAGGAGAGAGAAGAGAGTGGACAGCAGCTAGGGAGGAAAATCTCTTCTACTCTTTTCATTTTACTTGAGTTGATTAGTTTAATCTACCGTTGAAGATCAAAGGAAGAAGAAGTTAGTGCTAGAGAAGGACTCTATCATCTCTACAAGATTCTTCATTCTAGTTTGAACTTTCAATACGGTTTAGATATTCAATTTTTAACTTTTTAATTTCTTTTATAATTCATTAGTTCAGTTTAGTATTATGGATTTTATGAGACATTTCTTCATTGCTATTATTTTTTTTAATTTTGCTATGAACAACTAATCTTTTTGGTGGAATTAGGCGGATTTAGGATTGTGGATGATGTGTATGAATTGATTTAATTACCATTTTATTTCTTGAATTGAAGTTTTGTTGATTTGATCTTAATGCTTGTGATTAACTGACCATGAATTGCTTCATATATTGAAATCATATGTTGGGTGAAAGATATGTATGATTTTATATTAAGAAATCAACAACTTTAGAAAATTCTATTTAGAGAGAAAAGAATAATCTAAATACCAACTTAATTCCTTTGAGCTAGATAGATTGTTGTGGTTTATTGTTCATGAAAATAGAATTATTAAATTTCACCAATCATTAATTTTTTTTCTTGAGAAAGAGGAAGATTAAAATTTAAGGAATTGATAACTTTTATTCAAGAAAAATTTGAATTAGTTTGAAAAGTTATTTTTGCCTATTTGAAATAATTCTTATAAAACCTAATCCTACTATTTATCTCAATCATTTGAATTTAGAAATTTAAATTTTTATTTAAATTTTGAATTAATAAATAATTATCTTAGTTAAGTTACATTTTGAATTTGAATTTAATTTTGAATTTTAAATTAAGAATTGAGTATTTAATTTTTAAAATATAAAATTAATTATTTAGTTTTTAGATAATTGTCAATTTGAATTTCGGTTAGTCAAATTACTCTTTCTTTGTGGGAAAGATCTTAACATTCACTTTACTACTTGATTACGACCTGTGCACTTGCAGTTAGCTAGGCTAGGCCCTAACAATTTCTTTTTCATTATTTTTATTTGGGTAGGCTTTAATTATATTAATGGGCTTTTTATTGGTTATGAGATTGATCTTGAATTGGGTTGTTAACTAATTAAACTTAATTTTAGTAAATGGATCTAGTGTTGTGACCCATTTATAAATAGAACAAAGGATGAGATGGGATTAATTTAAGTTAGAATTGATTTATTACAGTTGCCCCTCTTTTTTCATACTTTAATTAATTAAAGTTGTGCAAAAAGGTTAATAACTAGTTATTTTCTAAAGCTAAACCTGAATAGTATTTAAAATTTATTTCTAAAAAAAACAATGGGAGCAAAGGCTAAACCTTAGGAGTACCTAATGTTTAACATGAAGGGCTTTTTTTAAAAAAAAAAAAGAAAAGTGAATAAATGGCTCAATCCTAGAAATATCTAAATCTCGACTTTAGAGATTTTTGGAGTAAAAAAAAGGGAACCTAAGGTTTTACCCTAGTAGTGCCTAATGCTCGACATTAGGGAATTTTTTAAAAAAATTAAAGAAAAACCTAAAGCTTGACTCTAGAAATGCATAATGCTCAACATTATGGACCCTTTTTTAGAAAATGAAAATGGAATCCTCCCTTTTAAAATGAATAGAAAACTTAAGGCTAAACCCTATGAGTACCTAATGTTTGATATTAGGAACTTTTTTTCAAATAATAATAATAAGGGAATCCAAGACTTGACCTTAGGAGTGCCTAATGCTTGACACTAGGGACTTATTTAGAAAATAAAAGGTGATATAAGGTTTAACCCTATGAGTGTCTAATACTAGACATTAGAGACTTTTTTTTAGAAAAATAAAAGGGAATATGAAAAGGAAACCTAAGGATCAGCCTTAAGAATACCTTAAGCTTGACTTTAGAAATTTTTGAAAAATGAAAAAAAGAATCCAAGGCTTGACCCCGTCCAATATTTAACATTTGGAACTCTTTCTTTTAAAAAAAATTCAGAGCTTGACTTCTAAGATTACTTGAAAAGCAATAATTATATGCAGACTCATTTGATTTTATTTGGGAATTTGAAAACCTTTGTATCTAAATTCTTAGACAAGGTGTTAATCGTCCTTTTTGCATTAAGACTTTTTCTTTTTGAAAAAATATATATATAACATCAGAACTACAACAATCCCTGAATTTGGAACAAATCTGGTACTTAACTTTAGTTACGTAATCCTCAAAATGACTTCTTGGGTTCTTTTCAAGCAACAACTTTGGATCTTATAATAATACCGTCTGTCATTGACTCTATAAGTCTTTTGCTAACAATTCTTTCACCCATCAAGGCATCCCTTTTTCATTCTAAGTTTATAACTTTAACGTCTCACATGCAAATATGCAAAGCTTACTTATACCATCTTTTAGTATTGCACCCCTTTTTTAAGTATTTCAAAAATAGTATTCAATAAAATATATGCTTTGAGATATGAGTTGGGCAGGAATATTGGTTTATCAAGTCTCTCGATAATCATTTTATCAATTTTTTTTATGGTCACTTATATTCAAAATGAGGAAATATGTGCAAGGAAAAAGAAAGATTTATTAAGGAAAGTTGATGAATCATACAATCCTAATGATCACAAGTTTGAATTGACTTTGAATAATCCCTAAATTTACTTCTCGCATCTTCTTTTCTTCTCATCACTACAACTTCAGGCATAATACATTTTCATAGTATCTGAATTTACCATATTCGGCAAATCTTCTCCATCCATACTGGTTAAAATGAGAGCTCCTTTAGAGAATGCTCTCTTCACGGCGTATGAAACTTCATATTTAAGAGTCTATTTTTCCCGAGAGTCTTAATGCTTAAGAATAATCTTCTTAATATTCTTATTAGCTGCTTCAATGGCATCGTTCATCTTTGGACGGTATGGAAAGAAATTGTCACATCCGTAATTTTGGAGATATAAAATTTTATATATACTCAATATATATATATCTAGAGTATATATAACATATACATATGGTATATTAATTGTATATTTTGGATTAATGCATTACATACTTAATATATTTAACACACACATAAGGTACATTTGATGTGTATATAAGATACACATTACTTATGCATATGTGTAATATCCCAAATTTTTTTAAAAGTACTAATTTTTAGAAATTTAATAAAATAAATTATAATTTAAATGGATAAATTAAATTAATAGTTTTAAATAAAAAATGAAGGGATTTTAAATGAAAAAGTGAAATATATATGTGATATATATTTAAAATATATACAACATATAAAAGTCAACACTTTTTAAAATAAAAGTCAAAGTAAAGGGTATTTTGGTAATTAAATCTTAGAAATTTAAAATTAATAAAATAATTCAAAAATAAATAATTTTGGATTGAAGATAATATTTTGGAGTTTTAATTAATTAAATAATTAATTAATTAAAAATATATTAAAATAATAATATATATAAAGTTGAAAATGTGAGTGGGAGGAAAGAGAAAATCACTTTTTTTTTCATCTTCTTCTTCTTATTTCCTTCAAGGACGACTTTCATTGCTTCAAGAGAGGGATTTGCTTCTTCCAAACTCATTTAATTGAAATATTTACAAAGTTTCAAGTGGATTTTTAAGGTTTTCCTCTTTAATTAGTAAGTTTACTCACTTTTTCTTTGGATTTCCATGAAAGTTTGAATGTGTGTTTTAGGTTTTTGAAGTTCTAAGATTTAATTATCTATTTGGTTATGGATAAAGTTATTTTAAGTGATTAACAATGATTTTAAGGTTAGATTTAAGAAATGGTTGAATTTAAGTTGAGTTTGGTGAAGAGAGAGAATTTAGGGTTATGAAACATTTGAGTTTTTGAAATCATGAGTTTTAATTGTGTACATTGGTTCCAATGTGTTGTTTTGATGCATAAACAAGGATTTTAAAATCAAATGATGGATTTAGTTAAGTTTGGATAGAGTTTGAAGATGGTAGTATTGATTTAGGGTTTTGGAAAAGTGAATTTTCAAAGAATGATTAATTGTTTGATTTTAATGCTTAAATCATGTTATTTAATGATATAAGTGGTTGAAATAAGATTGAAATGATAATTGGATTTAGTTGGAATGGAGATCCTTCAATGGTGAAGGTTATGCCATTTTAGGATTTTGAGCATAAGCATGTGGTTAATTAATATAATTAGTTTAAACATGCTAAAACATATTTCTAATGATATTAATAAACTTAAAATACTAATTTAAATGGCTTGATATGGTTTTTCAAAGTTAAAGCGAGGTGAAGCTTAATTTTGGAATTTGATTTAGAGTGATGTTTAATTATGGTTTGATGTTGAGAATACCTTAGAATATGATATTAAATGATTATGTATGATCACATTTGGTATAGGCATTGAGGGAGGTTGATTTGCTTCATCCAAGTGGTGAAGGGCAAGTTGGAAGGATAGGATTGGAGGTTGTGTTAAGCTTGCTTTGGGTTGCTAGTGGAGGTATGTACAAACTTTGAATATAATGTTTATATTTGCATAACATTTGGACTTAACACATTTTGGTTGAAAAATGTGTTAAGCTACTTGGTTCATTGATTGTGTATGAATAATATGCTATGACATTTATAAAGTCATATATGTGTTAAATGCATTGTAAAAAACCATTGATAATGGCTAAATTGTGTAAAATGTGAAATATGTATATTATGTGAAAATACCCAAAGTAATTGAGTAATGCGTTGTGAATGCAAAAATGAGATATGTGGAATAATGAAATGAAATGATATTGATAAAAATGAGAAAAATGAGAAAAGTGAGAAAAATGAGAAAGATGTGAAAAATGAGAAAAATGAGAAAAAAAAAGTGAAAATAAGGTAATGTGCCTAGATTGAATATGTGACAATAAGAAAGAGATTAATAATGAGAAAAATGAATAAATAAAAAAATGAGAAAAAGATGATATAATAAGGCAATGTGCCTAGTTTGATAATGAGAAAATGAGAAAAGTTTTGATAAAGGAATTATAAAAGAATTTGATAATGAGAAACATGAATAAATTGTGTGCCTAGTATGTTATTCAATTTTTAGAGTTCTAGGTTTGGCAGCATGCCTATCATTGCCTACGGGCTAAACGCTGGAATGATGAAAAGACTGGGCCGTAAGCCAGGCCAGCTGATAAATATGATGTTTTTGGGGTGAAAAGACTGGGTCGGAAGCCTCAAAAACTGTAGCAGTTTAGCAGGGTTGAGGACCAAGATACTGGGGCCTAAGAGTCTAGCCGGGCTAAGGTCCAAGAGACTGGGGTTGTTACATTATCCATGGATATATTGCCTATGGGGCTAGACACATGGTGTCATTATGGACCAAAGCAGTAACTCTGAAATTTGAATAGCATATTAGATCCTTTTTGGGCCCATGCTTGTCTTTGCTTTAATATAAATTATGAATTATGATACAATTGAGCAATATAATGCTATGAGTTGTGATTATGAAATATTTGAAAAATATAAGAAAGTAGAATGATGTGACATCTATATGCATTGTGCATTGGCATTGCATTGAGTTTTACTGTTATTATTAAAATTTGTACCACTAGACTTTGGCTTAGCGCGATTGTAAGTCATCGCGCAAGTGTCATGGATGATTTGGTAGAGCCGGAGAATTCTACTAGACCTGGTCGGGTCTATGTTTGTATTTATTGAGCTTAAAGAGTTATTTTTGGGTACATCAAGATCAGAGCCAGTTACCAGTATGTAAATATTTGATATTACAATGTATTTTGATATTATATATGTTATGATATGTTTTTGGAAGTATATAATGTAAATTGTAAAGAATGTTTTGAATAATTTGTTCAGATGGGATTTTATATGTGTTGTTAATTTATATATCTATATATAAGTATTTTGAGAAAATATGGTGAAATTGAGAAGTATTGGTGAAATAGTGAATTGATTTTTATTTTGAGTGTTTGTTTTATGCAGGTTGTGTTTTGCAGAATTTTAGGACTAAATTACAAACAAAACTCTGGCGAATTTTTTCCAGAGATTTTCATATAAAATATTTATTTTGGATTCCTATAACATGCAAATAATATTTATATACTATTTATTTTATATATTAGTAATTGAAATCTTAAAACAGAAATGTGAAAATTTTTATTAAATCGATTTGTGACATTTTTATACCGTATATACGTATTTTACATATGAAAATATGTATTGTATGTATATAGGGTATAAAGGTGTTACAGGAATTATGGAGCTTAATTTTAAATTTTGAGCATATCTCTGTCATATCCTTATTCTTGAAATTCTTTGCATTGTCAGTAATAATATGCTCAGGAAGACCATACCGGCATATGATATTCTGCTTAAGAAATTTCAAGACCACATTCTTTGTCACATTAGCATAAGAGGTTATCTCTACCCATTTAGTAAATAATCAATTGCTACTAGAATGAATCGAGGTCCATTGGCAGCATTAGGTTCTATTGGGCCAATCACATCCAATCCCCATATTGAAAAAGGCCATGAGAAAACCATTACATGCAAGGGTGCTGGAGGTGCAATGATATCATAAGCATCTATCATAAGCATATATTTGACACTTATGATATTTTCAGACATAGTTAATGCAATCTGATTTCTTTTTCAGCCAGAAATAACCCATTTTGAGAATTTTACAAGCTAACACATGTCCGCTTGAAAATGTATCACAAAATCCTTCATGAACTTCTTCTATCAATCTTTGAGCTTTCCTTTCATCCACACATCTAATCAGCATTGTATCATAATTTCTTTTGTATAGGACATCGTCACTCAATAAGAAATTCATTGCTAGTCACCAAATGGTTCTTTTATCAGTGTCTGAGGCTTCTGAAGGGTATGTCCTATTTTGGAGATACTGCTTGATATCATGAAACCATAACTTACCATCACGTTCTTCTTCAAGGTTCGTACAGTAAGCATTGACCCCTCTGGTTTTAATCTTAATGGGAGGCATCTTTCCACAAGCATCTAGTTGAAATATTGTAGCTAATGTGGCTAATGCATCTTCAATTTGGTTCTCAATTCGGGAAACATGATTGAAACATAAAAATTCAAAGCTTTGAGCTAAATCAAGAATATATTTTTGATAAGGCACCAGTTTCGAATCTCTAGTTTCTCATTCTCCTTTCAACTATTTAATTATCAATGCTAAATCAGCATACACTTCCAACTTTTTGATCTTCATGTCAATAGCGGCTTGTATTTCTAAAGCACAGGCCTCATATTTAGCCACATTATTAGTGCATTCAAAACATAATTTGGCTGTCAAATGAAAATATTTTTCTTCTGGAGAGATTAGAATCACTCCTATCCCACTTTCTAAGGCATTTAAAGCTCCATCAAATTTCATAATCCAGTTTCTTTTTGATCCTTGTTCTTTTTCCACCAACATGATTCCTTCATCGGGGAACTCATAACTTATTGGTTGATAGCCTTCAATAGCTCGATCTGCCAAATAATCAGCTATAATACTCCCTTTTATCGCCTTTTGTGTGATATATATAATCACATAATCAGTTAATAAAAACTTCCATCAAGCAACTCTCCTAGTTAAACTGACTTTTCAAAAATGTACTTAATGGGATCCATTCGAGATATCAAAAAGGTGGTGTAATATAATATGTAGTTCCTTAATCGATGAGCAGCCCATGCTAATGTAGCATAAGTTCTTTCCAACATAGAATATTTTACTTCATAATTATTAAAATTTTTATTTATATAATATATGACTTACTCCTTCCTTTGTGAGACATCATATTGTACAAAAGAAAAGGACGACCAGGTATAGGCGATTGCAGAATTAAAGGATTTTGCAAATAATGCTTGATCTTATCAAAGGCCATTTGACATTCCTCATTTCATTTCCCCGAATTATTTTTCCTCAAAAGCTTGAAGATAGGCTCACACATAGTTATCAATTGTGATATGAATCAAGCTATATAATTAAGACTTCCTAAAAAGCTCCAGACTTCCTTTTCGATTTTAGGGGTTGGCATTTCAACTATAGCCCTAATTTTATCATGATCAATCTCAATTCCCCTCCTACTGACTACAAACCCTAATAATTTCCCCGATGAAACTCCAAACATACACTTTATAGGATTTAGTCGAAGCTGATATCTCCTTAACCTCTTAAACAATCTTTTTAAAACTGCAACATGGTCTTCATCATGTTGAGATTTTGCTATCATTTCATCGACATATATTTATATTTCTTTATGCATCATATTATGAAATAGGGTAACCATTTCTTTATGGTAAGTTACTCCCACATTCTTTAGTCCAAAAGACATCACTTTATAATAAAATATTCCCCAGAGAGTGATAAAAGTTATTTTTTCCTTTTCATTAGGATTCATTTTAATTTGGTTGTATCTTGAGAATCCATCCATTAACGAGAACATATGGAATCGAGTTGTATTATCTACTACCACATCGATGTTCGACAGAGGAAAATCATCTTTTGGACTTGCTCGATTAAGATCCCGATAATTAACACATATCCTGACCTTTCCATCTTTCTTAGGGATAGGAACAATGTTAGCCACCTATTTTGGATACTTGGCCACTTCTAAGATACCTACATCAAACTGCTTTTTTACTTCTTTTATTTTCAATAAAACATCAGGTTTTATTTTTCTTAACTTTTGTTTTACGGGTTTACATTCTGGCCTTATGGTAAATGATGCACAACTATATCCATACTTAGCCCTGGCATATCCTGATATGACCATACAAAGACATCGACAAACTCTCTTAGCAATTTAATCATTCTTTCTTTGAGTTCCAGAGACAAGGATGCACTAATCCTTTCTTCAGTTTCTAGGTATAATGTTTTTACTAATCCTTCTAAAGATTGTTCAATTTTTTCATCATGTTCATCATTCTAGTTATTTCAGGTGGAAAATTCTCTTCATCTTCTTCATCAGATGTGATTTCAAAGATAGGGTTATCAAAATTATACTCAGATTTAATTTCAAAAAGATTTAATTCATCATTGGCATTTCTAGGTAAAATGAGTATAAAGGAGAAAAATTACCAAGATATAGAAATTAAGTAGAAAGTAAATGAATGAAAATAATAAGAAGAGTTCAAGAATGGAGATGAAACATGCACTTTAATTTATTAAAAATTACTTTGAAACATTTAAAAAAGGAAGCTCATGCTAACATTTTCCTACGATATTGGGCAAAATCATAGGAAAATAATTATTTGTATTACTTTGATTGAGATGGCAAATCATAAGCTTTTCAATTTTTTATATCTTGTCCTAGTAACAAGGGTGTAACCCATAAAGCTACTTCATCTTGAGGCTCATTTTCATTCACCATAGTCACCAATGAATTTTCATATATTGCCTCCACATCTCGTGGATCTCTTGTCGTCTCTGTTTCTTCATGGAAAAATCAGCACTTCTAATGGTTTTCCTTAGGGGTGGGAATGTCATTTTCTCCACTGAATCTTTTTGATTTGCCAATCTTGCCAGTCAACGATCCTTTTTCTCTTTTTGAATTCTTCTTGTGTCTTCTCTAGTAATCTTGTATCCCAATTCAGCTCTATTGTCAATATTGGAAGGAAGCAGAAAGACATTAATTCCTTATTTATGTCTTCCTAAACCTGTTTCTGGAGAATATCTTGCCTTAACATTTCTCTTGCCAGTCGACGATCCTTTTTCTCTTTTTGAATTCTTCTTGTGTCTTCTCTAGTAATCTTGTATCCCAATCCAGCTCTATTGTCAATATTGGAAGGAAGCAAAAAGACATTAATTCCTTGTTTATGTCTTCCTAAACCTGTTTCTGGAGAATAGCTTACCCTTAACATTTCTCTTGTCACCATCATAGTTGCAACTGATAATCGAGGAATTGGCATGACCAATCCTTCTCTAACATATGAAGTGTTTGCTATTTCTAAGGATTGGAAAGAACTTTCAAAGGCTTCTTCTGCTGCTACAACATATGAGGTTGAAACAGTTTTAGTGATTAAAAGTTCTTCTTCTCCTGAAATTTCAATCATCTTTCCTTCAATGATGAATTTGACTTTCTAATGTAAAGATGATGGTACTGCTCCTGCAGAGTATATCCATGGCTGTCTCAATAACATATTGTAAGATGATACCATTTCCATCACTTGAAATGTGATATTAAATGTGATTGGATCGATCCACTTGGATAGGTATTTCGATATCTCCTAAAACCTCTCTTCTAGTCCCATCAAAGGCTCGAACTATTATAGAGCTAGGCTGTATGTATGTCTCATCAATTGGTATCTTTGAGAGTGTAATTTTAGGTAAGATATTTAGAGCTGACCCATTGTCCACTAGAACCTTTGCAACTGAGTATCTTTTACATTGGACCGGTATATGTAAAGCTTTTGAATGCCCAGTCCCTTCTTTAGGTGTTTCATCATCAGTGAAGGATATGTAATTAGCTACTATTACACTCTCAACTATGTTGTTCAACCTATCTACACAGATATCGTGGAAAACATGTGCTTGATTTAGAATCCTGAGCAGTGCATTTTGATGAGATTCTGAATTCAAGATCAAATATAGTAGTGAGACAATAGCTGGAGTTCTATTCAACTGTTCAATCACCTTGTATTCACTTTGCTTTACCAACTTCAAGAATTCGCATGCCTCATGCACAGATACCGGCTTCATTACTTCCAATTGTGGATCATTTTTAGAGACCATGTGACGCGGACCCTTAGCAACAATGGCAGCAAACCCAACGTATAACAATGGTAGAGAACTCCTTGAAACTTGATAATCACCTCCTAAGGAACCCAACGCCTATAAAGAGACGCGAACTCACTATGATTGAAGGATTTAGTTGGTAAGAAGAAGAAAAACGCCACAACTCTTGTTGATAAGTAAACCTAATTCTTGATGCAAAGAAAGAATTAAAGAATCCACTCTAATCTCTCTCACACGAAAATTCACAAGAAGAACTTGTAGAAGAATTCGAAAAATTTTTATTAATTGTTGTATGTCAAATTTGGCCTAATAGTGCCCTTAAATAAGGGTTACAAAATTCCTAATTGCATATGGAAAATTAAGACTAAAACATTCCTAATTGCATAAGGAAAACATTCCTAATTGCATAAGGAAAAACATTCCTAATTGCATTAGGAAAACATTCCTAATTGCATAAGGAAAACATAAAGTAATCCTAATCCAATAAGGAAAATATAAATTAATCATAATCCAATAAGGAAAATATAAAGTAATCCTAATCCACTAAGGAAAATATAAAGTATGGAAACAACCAAACTAATCCCTTCAATATAAGAAACGCCCCACACTATTTGGGCTGTCCATGGGCCTTAAATTACTTCCCAAGGCTTTATATGAACCCCCCATGGACCTTTCTTTAGCTAGCCTTTAGCTTCCACACTAAGCATCATAATCAGCTTTGGTGTGCCTTCTTTAAGCTCTATCTCCATCTTCTTAAATGATAATTCTTGAAGCTCTTTGGAATTCTCTTCTTGAATATGCAAAGCCATACTAGCTTGATATCTCTTTGCCTTGCTCCTAGTGATTGGTCCACTTGCTAGCTTCAAGGGATCCTTTCTTGCATCATTCTCCCCCTCTTCAAAAAGATTTGTCCTCAAATCTGCATCATCAAAAGGAGAAAGATCACTTACATTGAAAGTAGCACTAACATTATACGTACCTGGTAAGTCGATCTTGTAGGCATTGTCATTAATCTTCTCCAGCACTTGGAATGGGCCATCTCCCCTTGCTTGCAACTTGTTCTTCCTTTGGTTAGGAAACCTCTCTTTTCGAAAATGTACCCAAACCCAATCTCCTACTTGAAACTTCATCTCACGTCTCCCTCTATTTACAGAATCAGCATATCTCTTGTTCCTTTTCTCAATATTTGCCCTTGCTTTCTCATGCATCTCTTTCACCAATTTAGCTTTCTTCTCACCATCTAAACTAACAAGCTCATGAGAAGGTAAAGAAACAAGATCCCAAACTGTTAGTGGGTTAAAACCATAAACAAGCTCAAAAGGTGAATATCCTGTAGAAGAATGAATAGCACGATTATAAGCAAACTCAATAAATGGCAAACAATCTTCCCAAGAACTCAAATTTTTACCCACTAAAGCTCTCAACATGGTACCTAAAGTTCTGTTTACTACTTCTGTTTGTCCATCCGTTTGAGGATGACAAGTGGTGGAAAATAACAACTTGGTACCTAACTTTCCCCAAAGCACATGCCAAAAGTGAGATAAAAACTTGGTGTCTCTATCAGAAACTATGGATTTTGGTATCCCATGAATTCGAACCACCTCCCTAAAGAAGAGTTCGGCCACTAAACTAGCATCATCACTCTTATGACATGGGATAAAGTTTGCCATCTTACTAAACCTATCAACAACCACAAATATGCTATCTCTCCCCCTCTTAGTCCTTGGTAATCCTAAAACAAAGTCCATACTAATGTCCATCCAAGGAGAACTAGGAACGGGTAATGGCATATACAAACCATGAGGCATAGACTTAGACTTAGCCTGCTTACAAGCCAAACAAGCCTTACAAATCCGAATTACATCCCTTTTCATATTCGGCCAATAAAAGTGTTCATTTAGCATGTCTAAAGTCTTATCAACTCCAAAATGCCCCATCAAACCCCCACAATGTGATTCTAATACTAGCAAATATCTCATAGAACATCTAGGCATGCATAATTTCGAACCCTTAAACAAAAACCCATCATGTCTATAGAAAGAATTAAAAGCACCATGCTCACAAGCATCATAAACATTGCCAAAATCAGAATCACCAACATATAAGTCCTTTATACATTCAAATCCAAGCAATTTAGTACTCAAAACATTAAGTAAAGCGTACCTCCTTGAAAGTGCATCT
Source organism: Garcia nutans (assembly GCA_947685225.1). NCBI lineage: Eukaryota > Viridiplantae > Streptophyta > Magnoliopsida > Malpighiales > Euphorbiaceae > Garcia > Garcia nutans. Next base: position 72,272,184 of record CANTUV010000031.1, on the reverse strand, counting down.
GCCACTACATTGTCTTTACCTTGCTTGTATTTGATCACATAAGGAAACTTCTCAATCTTCATAACCCATTTTGCATGTCTTTTTTTCAACTTGCCTTGCCCTCTCAAATGCTTTAACGATTCATGGTCTGAATGGATCACGAATTCCTTGGGCAGCAAATAATGCTCCCATACTTCCAATGCTCTCACCAAAGCATATAGCTCCTTGTCATAAGTTGAATAATTCAGCTTTACTCCATTATGCTTTTCACTAAAGTATGCAATGGGCTTCTTCTCTTGCATCAAAACAGCTCCAATACCTACACCAGAAGCATCACATTCAATTTCAAAAGTAGAATCAAAGTTAGGTAAAGCTAAAACGGGTGTAGTAGAAAGCTTCTCTTTCAAAGCATCAAATGCTTCTTGTTGCTCCTTGCCCCAAACAAACCCCACTTCTTTCTTTATTATGCTAGTCAAGGGGGCTGCCAATGTAGAGAAATTAGGGACAAATCTCCTATAGAAGCTTGCCAATCCGTGAAAACTCCTCACTTCTGTCACACTTGAAGGATTCGGCCACTCTTGGATAGCTTTCACCTTCTCTTGATCAACTTTAATTCCCTGCATACTTACAACAAAACCAAGAAAAACAACCCTATCTAGACAAAAAGAACACTTCTTAAGTTTAGCATAAAGGTTTTGCTCCCTAAGGATTTCAAGCACTTTCCTAACATGTTCAACATGTTCTTCCTCAGTTTTGCTATAAATCAGAATATCATCAAAGTAAACTACCACAAACTTACCTAAATAAGCTCTCAAAACATGGTTCATTAATCTCATGAAAGTACTAGGTGCATTAGATAAACCAAAAGGCATAACTAACCATTCATACAAGCCATATTTCGTTTTGAAGGCAGTCTTCCATTCATCTCCAGGCTTCATGCGAATTTGATGATAACCACTCATAAGATCAATCTTTGTGAAATATTTCGCCCCATGCAATTCGTCCAACATGTCATCAAGTCTAGGAATGGGATGTCTATACTTCACAGTAATCTTGTTCACAGCCCTACAATCAACACACATCCTCCAAGAACCATCTTTCTTGGGTACTAATAAGACTGGAACGGCACAAGGACTAAGGCTCTCACGAACCAAGCCTTTCTCCAAAAGCTCTTCAACTTGTCGTTGCATCTCTTTTGTCTCCATAGGATTGCTCCTATATGCTGGCCGGTTTGGAATTGTAGAACCGGGTATGAAGTCAATTTGATGTTCAATCCCTCTTAATGGTGGCAAACCACTAGGAAGGTCTTCAGGAAACACATCCTCAAAATCCTGCAACAAAGACACAAAACTAGAAGGTAAAGAATCAAGAGATTCTTCATTGTCAGTAAGTAACAATTCTTTATACATAATAATGAGTACATGCTGCCCTACATCTATCTCTCTTGCTCTTGCATAAAAAGTATGTTTTGCTTTTTCTCCTTGCTTATTTTCTCTCACCAATGGGCTATTTATTTGTTTGCTTACTTTCTTTTGACTCTCGGCCTCTTTTCCCTTTCTGCACTCACTCACTTTATTATTTTCTCTCTCCCTACCCTTAGAATTACCCTTGGGTGTTGAAGAAACATCACTGGCCGAATTTGAACCCCCTTGGTTCATGTTGGCCGAAACTTCTTTCTCCCTCTCTAGCATCCTCTTCTGATCTTCATACACCTCTTGAGGTGATAATGGTGCTAGAACAACCTTCTTTCCCTCATAAGTAAAGGTATACTTATTAGAAAAGCCATCATGTTGTGCCCTTCTATCATGCTGCCATGGTCTTCCTAATAGCAAATGTCCAGCTTGCATTGGTACTACATCACACAAAACCTCATCTTTATACCACCCAATGGAGAATGGTACCTTGACTTGCTTCAACACTTTTACTTCCCCAGCGTCATTGAACCATTGCAACTTGTAAGGATTGGGATGTTTAAAACAAGTTAACCCCAATTTATCCACCATTGTAGTACTAGCAGCATTGGTACAACTTCCACCATCAATGATAAGTGTACAAACCTTACCATTCACCAAACACCTAGAGTGGAAAAGATTCTCCCTTTGATCCAAGCCTTCTTCCTTGACTTGAATATTCAAGGCTCTTCTAGTAACAAGCATCTCTCCATGTTCAGCATTTAAGACTTGATTCTCCCAAGCCTCTTCATCATATTCGGCCCTATCACCACATTCGGCCTCCTCTTCTTCTTTATGTTCAGATTCTGATTCAATTTCCCCTTCATGGGTTGCAATCATCACCCTCTTATTCGGACATTGAGAAGCAATGTGTCCACTTCCCAAACACTTGTAGCATTTAATTTCCCTACTTGGAGTAGGTCTAGAAGGTATTTCCTTTGCTGTTTTTGCATCCCCATTATTTGACTTCTTGAAATTGGGATTGTAGGAAGAATTCTTTTGGAAAGAACCCTTGTAATCCCCTTTGTAGGAACCTCCACTCGAACTTGAACCCTTGAAGTTTGAAAATTTTCCACTAGCTTTAGAGTAGCCAGTTTTCGAAATAGCTTTATTCTTCAATCTTCTCTCTATCTTCATGGCCTTTTGAACTAACTCTTCCATTGTGTTGAATTCATACATCTCCAATTCATTGGCTATGTTCAAATTCAATCCCCCAAGAAATCGTGACATCTTCTTGTCTTCATCTTCATCAATATTTGCCCTAGCCATGATCATCTCCATCTCTTTGTGGTACTCTTCCACACTTCTTCCACCTTGAACTAGTCTTGCTAGTCGATTGTACAAATCCCGAATGTAGTGAGATGGTACAAATCGGCTCCTCATTAGTTCTTTCAAGGTTGACCATTCAGGAATAGGCCTCATACCTTTCCCTCTTCTATTAGCTTTCATTTGATCCCACCAAAAGGTAGCATACCCTTTGAACTCTATGGCTGCCAAAACTGATTTCTTCTCTTCGGTGTAGTTATGGCATTCAAAAATCTGCTCAACTTTCCTCTCCCATTCTATGAACTCTTCTGCATTGTTCTTCCCTTCAAAGGAAGGAATCTTCATCTTGATGGAAGTAAGGTCACCATCAGTGGTAGGTTGATTTCCACCTTCATCTTCATCTTCTACCCTTTCGGCTGCTTCTAGGGCTTCAAGATTTCCTTGCCCTTCTCTCCTAAGCACTCTTCTAGCTCGCATTATAGGATTTGGATGTGCGGCTGGCTGCCCTTGTTGCACTTGCTGAATTTGTTGTGCTTGTCGTGTTGCATTCTCTTGCAATCTAGTATCCATCATCTCCATTCGACCAGGCATTGCTGCCAAAGTCTCATTAAGCCTAGCCAAGCTTTCGGCCATAGCTCCTTCTTTGCTAGTCTCTTCTCCTTTTCCAGCCATGTTAACAAACAAACAAACTCAAAGAAACAAGATTAGTAATAATCGAAATTCACTCAAGTGTTTAGAATTACCTCACTTTTCTTGTCTTCCTTGATTGCACTTGAGAACCAAGCTCACCAACCAACAATTGTCAAGTCGTTCAAGAAACTAGAACCTAAATCCTAGAACTAGATAGAAAACAAGACAAGTATCCGGAGGCAATGCAAGGTAATTTGCACTACACGATATAAAACCAAGTATCGACACAAGCAAATGATACTTAGCAATGTAATGGAATTAAAAGCTAGATAAAGAAATCCGAAACAATGAAGACAATAAACAAGACAAATTTGGATATAATGAATCAAAAACAACCCACACTTGGCAAGTTGCTTTATGGACCTAATCAATTCTACCCAAAACGCTAGCTTCTAGACTCTAATTCCCACCTATAACACTCAAATAACATGAATATTAAGGTCTGATTTTCGAATTCCAAAAGCCCCTCAAAAGGTGAAATTTTTCACCCAAAAATTTTATGACTTCTCACCCACCTAGATCTGATCCTTAGCACCCAAATAGCAAGAATATCAAACAATTTTTTTGTTGAGGTGGTTTTGTACTCTCTTTTTTTTTTTTTTTTGCTTCCTCTCACTATCCCCTTGATTCGGGACTTAATTTACTCCCAAGAGCTTTTCGAAATCTGGACTTAATTCGCAACCCCAAATTCACTCAAAATCAAATCGAAATCAAACTTGAACAAAAAACTCTAGCTTTTGCTTTCTTTCAAGAACCCTAATCTTGGTTTCGAATCCAATTCAGATGCAAGGCTTAGGTTTCAAAATTCAATCAGACTCCTTTTCCTAGGTTTTGAATTACTCTTTGAACAATCTTTAGACTTTTTGAATTTTGATATATGACTCTTTTTCGAAAATTAAAGACTAGACTCTCTAAGAACCCTAAATCGCAGAAATTTAAAAGACCTAAATTAACAAACCCAAGAAAGACAAAGTAGATAAAAATTACCTTGTAGCAAGGCTCTGATACCAAATGACGCGGACCCTTAGCAACAATGGCAGCAAACCCAACGTATAACAATGGTAGAGAACTCCTTGAAACTTGATAATCACCTCCTAAGGAACCCAACGCCTATAAAGAGACGCGAACTCACTATGATTGAAGGATTTAGTTGGTAAGAAGAAGGAAAATGCCACAACTCTTGTTGATAAGTAAACCTAATTCTTGATGCAAAGAAAGAATTAAAGAATCCACTCTAATCTCTCTCACACGAAAATTCACAAGAAGAACTTGTAGAAGAATTCGAAAATTTTTTATTAATTGTTGTATGTCAAATTTGGCCTAATAGTGCCCTTAAATAAGGGTTACAAAATTCCTAATTGCATATGGAAAATTAAGACTAAAACATTCCTAATTGCATAAGGAAAACATTCCTAATTGCATAAGGAAAAACATTCCTAATTGCATAAGGAAAACATAAAGTAATCCTAATCCAATAAGGAAAATATAAATTAATCCTAATCCAATAAGGAAAATATAAAGTAATCCTAATCCACTAAGGAAAATATAAAGTATGGAAACAACCAAACTAATCCCTTCAATATAAGAAACACCCCACACTATTTGGGCTGTCCATGGGCCTTAAATTACTTCCCAAGGCTTTATATGAACCCCCATGGACCTTTCTTTAGCTAGCCTTTAGCTTCCACACTAAGCATCATAATCAGCTTTGGTGTGCCTTCTTTAAGCTCTATCTCCATCTTCTTAAATGATAATTCTTGAAGCTCTTTGGAAATTTCTTCTTGAATATGCAAAGCCATACTAGCTTGATATCTCTTTGCCTTGCTCCTAGTGATTGGTCCACTTGCTAGCTTCAAGGGATCCTTTCTTGCATCACCATGTCTTGGAACTCTCTAGTCTCAATGTGTTCTAAACATTCTCCTTCTTTAGCTTTCCCTTTCCTACGCCTTTCTAGTTCTTTTTTCCAGTAATTTTCTACTTCTTCTAGCGTATAGCGGCGCCCACATCTCGTCATCCCACCTACACCAGAGATATTAAGTACTGATTAAATTTCATTGCTTGCTTGGTATATGATGTAGAACAGAGAGCTTTGACTTTTATGGAGCAGTTTAACCGAAAACTGTCATAGTCGCAGTTTGGTAATTACTGCCAAAAGCTGATGTTGAAAACTGGGTGTTCTAAGGGCCTAGCCCAATGAAAAATGGGCCAGCGAATCAAAGTCACTGGTTTGGGGAATGCAACCGTGGAACCATCATATTATGTGTTGGACCATCATTTTATACAATTATCCATTTTTGTTTTGAAGCCTAGTAACGGCATTTCCATATGATTGTATTTTCCTTAGCTTCTTTGCCACCCTAATCATATCGCTCTTTGTATCTCTCTTTCACTTTGCCTCCTTTTTAAACGCCTCTCTTTCTCTTCTTCTTCCCCACATCTGTTGGATGAAAACAGAGTATAACAGAGTATGACTGGAGAAAATACCAAAGACAAAAGAGATTATTATATCTGCACTATATTATTCCATGAATTGATAGCCATATTTATAGGCTTAAAAGTACAGCAGAAAATAAGCAAATAGAATCTCAACAAATCAGTAAAGTAGGGATATTATAATCCAGAAAATCAACGCATTACTAACAACCTTCTAAGACCAAGTCTACTAAACTTATTACTGAAATTATGAATTAATTTATTCAACACACCCCCTTGATTCATAATTGCAGACTCCAAGTTGCAATGTGAATTTGACATGCTTCTCACTAGGAAGTGATTTAGTGAGCACATCAGCTAGTTGGTCATGAGTGCTGCAATACTTCAAAACTATTTCACCATCTGCTACCAAATCTCTGATGAAATGAAAACGAATATCGATATGCTTGGTTCTCCCATGCATAGCTGGATTTTTTGTGATTGCAATTGTGGATTGATTATCACAAAAAATTTCAGTTGCATCTTGTTGTTCACGACCCAAGTCAGCAAGTATCCTTCTAAGCCATAAAGCTTGACACGCTGCAGAGGTGGCTGAAACATACTCTGCCTCTGTTGACGAAAGAGCCGTAATTGCCTGTTTCTTCGAGCTCCAAGTGATGGCTCCCGTACCAAGGCTAAAAACATGGCCTGAAGTACTCTTTCTGTCATCCAACGACCCTGCCCAATCGCTATCGGTGAAGCCAAATAAACTAAAATTAGGAACATGTGAGTACCAAATTCCATAATCTGCAGTTCCAGCAATGTAGCGCAAAATCCTTTTAGCAGCTCCAAAATGTTGTTTTGTTGGATTATGCATGAATCTAGAAACAACACCGACAGAGAAAACAATATCCGGCCGGGTATGAGTCAAATAAATTAAACCACCAACTAAACTTCTGAAGTTTTTTGCATCTGCTTTCTCTGTACCATCTTCAAGCTGTAACTTCTCATTCACATTCATAGGAGTTGCTGCCACCTTGCAATTTGCCATGTGAAAACGCTTGAGAAGATCTTCTGCATATTTTCTTTGTGACACAAACACACCATCTTCACCTTGCTTGACTTCCAAACCAAGAAAATAGTGCAGTAAGCCTAAATCAGACATCTCAAATGTATCCATCATATTCTTTTTAAATTCATCAGTAAGAAAATGAGTGGATCCCATGTAAATTATGTCATCGACATAAAGGCACACAAACAGCAACTCATTAACACCTTTATTTTTCACATAAAGCGTAGGCTCACTATCACTTTTTCTAAACCCATTTTGCAGCAAAAATGAGTCAATTTTGCTGTACCAAGCTCGAGGAGCTTGCTTCAACCCGTACAACGCTTTCACCAATCTGTACACTTTCTCTTCCTTCCCCTGAACAATAAAACCTTTTGGCTGCATAACATAGACTTCTTCTTCTAATTCACCATTGAGGAACGCCGACTTCACATCTAAATGATAAACAGGCCATTGTAATTGAGCAGCTAAGGCAAGGAAGGTTCTTACTGTTTCAAAACGAGCAACAGGAGAGAATGTATCCTGAAAATCAATGCCGGGCTGCTGCGAGTACCCCTTTACGACCAACCGTGCCTTGTATTTCTGCACACTCCCATCTGCATGATACTTGGTTTTAAATACCCACTTTAAACCAATGGAAATTTTTCCACTAGGCAAATCAGTAAGCACCCATGTTCCATTCTTCTCAATTGCCATAATCTCATCCTCCATTGCTTTACACCATTCTTCTTTTCTTACTGCTTCTTCGTAATAAATAGGGTCTGAAATCATTAAGGCAAAAGTGCAGGACTCATAAATGTCACGAAGGGCTCTCACTTTTCTTGGAGGTGTATCTGCAGATGAAAGGCTAATATGTGAAGTTGAAGAAGTGGTACTTGGTGTATTTATGGTGCCAGGTGTGTTGGTAATTGGTGAATTAGTGGGGCTGGTGTTTGGAGTATTTATGGTGGTGTTAGGTGAATTTGGGGGACATGTGTACGTGGAATCATCAAGAATTGGAAAATGGGGAAATTGTGGGAGGCCATCATGCTTGTCATTCCAATTCCACTTTGCATTTTCATCAAAAATTATGTTCCTGCTAATTGTCACTTTGCCATTAAGAGGATTATATACTCTGTATGCTTTGGATTGAGCACAATATCCAATGAAAATACATTTGTCAGATTTTCCATCAAGTTTATGCCTCAAATGAGAATTTACCAAAACATAAGAGATGCAGCCAAAAATTTTCAAATGGCTTACTGATGGCTTTGACCCTCTCCAAACTTCATGTGGTGTGCAATTAGGAACTGCTTTGGTCGGTGAAATATTCAGCAGGTACACTGCAGTAGCAACTGCTTCAGCCCAAAAATTATTTGGCACCTCCTTGGCCTTTAATAAACTTCTTGCCATCTCCACAACCGTGCGATTTTTCCGCTCGGCTACACCGTTCTGCTCCGGTGTGTAAGGTGCTGTCAACTCCCTGCGAATACCATTAGCTTCACAAAAAACATTAAAGTCAGTTGAACAAAATTCTCCGCCATTGTCGGTGCGAAAAATTTTAATACTTTCACCACTTTGCTTTTCCACCATGGCCTTGAATTTCTTGAAATTCTCAAAGGTTTCAGACTTGAATTTCAAGAAATAGACCCAACTCATACGGCTGTAATCATCTGTGAATAGCAAGAAATACCGACTACCACCAAAAGACTCTGTATCCATAGGCCCACACAAGTCAGCATGTGTCAATTCAAGACATTTCTTAGCTCTCCACGACACACCAACAGGAAAAGAATGTCTTGCTTGTTTTCCATAAACACAACTTTCACATAATTCAAGTGAATTAATCTTAGGTAGTCCCAGAACCATACCTTTCTCACTCAATAGTTTTAAACCATTGACATTGAGATGCCCATAACGCAAGTGCCATAATTTTGACTCATCCTTAGCACCAGCAATTAATGCAAAATTCTGCACTTCTGAAACTTCAAGTGGAAACATTTTATTCTCTGTCATTCGAACATTTGCAATGGTCTGTCCCAACTTATCTTTAATAACACACAAACCATTATCAAATAATACAGAGTAGCCACTAGTCATTAGTTGCCCCACACTCAACAGATTATGAGCCAAATTTGGCACAAAATACACATCATGAATTAATTTAATTTTACCATGACTAGTTTGCACAGCTACAACACCTTTCCCTTCCACTTGAATCACTTTGTTGTCTCCAAGCCTGACTGTCTTGTGGAAATCAATAAGCTCTTTAAATTTGTCCTTCAATCCACACATATGATTGGAACAACCACTATCGACAAACCAAACGTCATTAGAATCATCAGTATTATCAACATGGGTCATGAATAACTTACTTTCTTCATTATCCTCTTCTGCAAAATTCACTTGTTTCTCCTTTGCCCTACAATCAGCTCTCATATGACCATACTTCTTGCAATTGTAACACTGAATATTGCTCATGTCGCCTTTGTCATTGCTGTAAGATTGCCTCTGTTCAACTTGTCCATCATTTCTACCTCGTCCTCTGCCTCGTCCTCTGCCACGACCTCGGCCTCGAGATCCACCTCTACCACGCCCTCTGCCACTAGAGGACTCTCTTTGGTTGGATGAAGCTCCTGTCACTTGAAACGCCTTTTCTTCTTGCTTTTCAAGCGATCGGTTAATTCTGACTTCATGAGTTTGCAATGAACTTTTCAATTCATCGAAAGAAAACTTGGACAAGTCTTTGGATTCTTCAATTGCAGCAACCACATGATCAAATCGTGTAGTCAAACTACGCAGCACCTTTGAAACAATAGTTTCATCGGTTGGATTCTCGCCATAAGAATTCATTTGACTCACAATTTCAGAAACTCGAATCATAAAAGCTTCCACTGTTTCGTTGCTTTTCATCTGTAGTGTTTCAAAATCACGCCTGAGATTTTGAAGTCTCATAGCCTTTACTTGTGCTGTGCCTTGAAACTGAACCTGCAGTTTGTTCCAAGCGTCTCCAGAAGTTGTTGCTGCTGCAATTCTTGAGAAAATATTTTCGCTGACTGCTTGTTGAATAAGAAACAATGCCTTGGAGTCTTTTTTCTTATTTTCCTTCAATCTGCTAGCGTCCTCATCAGGATCTGCAAATCCACTGTCTACTAAGTCCCATAATTCTTGAGACTTAAATAGAGTCTTCATTTTGATGCTCCAGAAATCATAATTGCTACCATTGAGAATTGGAATAAGGGGCTGTGATATGGATGCAGAATTTCCATTCGTAGCCATAATGAAATCTCACTCCCTTTCACACTCAAAGTGTTTGCCTCTCACTTTAGTGTTTACTCTCAACTCTCAGTTGTTTTTTTTTTCTCTCAACTCTCAAATGGTTTTTTCTAATCTCTTTTGTTTTAACCAGGCTCTGATACCACAAATGTTGGATGAAAACAGAGTATAACAGAGTATGACTGGAGAAAATACCAAAGACAAAAGAGATTATTATATCTGCACTATATTATTCCATGAATTGATAGCCATATTTATAGGCTTAAAAGTACAGCAGAAAATAAGCAAATAGAATCTCAACAAATCAGTAAAGTAGGGATATTATAATCCAGAAAATCAACGCATTACTAACAACCTTCTAAGACCAAGTCTACTAAACTTATTACTGAAATTATGAATTAATTTATTCAACAACATCTTCACTAACCCCTCCTCTGATCTCTCTTATCTGATCTATGTCTAAAGATGAAAACCATATGGAAAGTTTCTTATGGGAAAACCCAACTTGGGATCTCGCCAATTCAGAAAATAATGCTACTTCAGGTGGTGGCAGCAAACAGAAATCATTTGAAACAAAGAAGCTACAAGAAATGACATCGTTTAAAAGGCCAGGAGGCGGAGAAGCAGGACGAGGAGTACGAAGAAATGGTAAGGGAATTGATGATAGTGATGAGATTAATAATAAAGAAGAAAAAGGAGAATCAGATCATGAAATACATATTTGGACTGAAAGAGAAAGGAGAAAGAAGATGAGAAACATGTTTGCTAATCTTCATGCTTTGCTTCCTCAACTTCCTCCTAAGGTATATATTTATTTTAATCAATGAATTAATTAACCACTTCAACTTTCAAAGGTATGTATATATAATGCTTTGTATTACAAGCTAATTAGGGTTCGAATTCGATTACAATTTTTATTCTTCTTTTTTTATATTTTCTTTTATGTTGTTTTTCTCTTAATTTTTTGACATTGAAAATTTTCAAAGAAAACGATCTATTAAATCATAAATCTATTATAGATTTCTGATATAAATTACTAGACAGTCATACAAGTGAGTTAATGTGCTAATTAAACCATATCTTGCTAAGTTCAGAAGGACAAGCCATTACAGCTCAAAAAAAATAGAAGGAGAAGCCATTAGCTTTTTATCTTTAAGAATGGGGTGTGCCTTTTCTGTACTTCATTTTTTTTTTGGGCAAAAAGTGAATCATTTTTGTTTCTTTCCTTCGTAGGCAGTTAGATTGAAGGGTTCCTATTACTGTTATTTTTTTTTTTTCATTTTGCTTTTGTTTTTTAGATATCAAATTAATATAATAACTTAAACAAGCAGTAATTTTTCCATCAACCTAGCAGCATATGCATGTACATTCTAATAATAGCAAGCTCATAGAAAGGGATTTAGGTTATGATTTATGTACTTATTTGTTCTCTTCTTTTGAAAATTATTGAATCTAAATATATAAATTTTTGCTCAAGTTAATGTGTAATTAAAAAAAAAAAAGAAGAAAAGTTTACTTATTGCATAAGTTTAAGTGTCACTAGATCCATATAGGCAAACTTTCTTCGCATGAGTATGATCTCTGTTGATTTGTTTAAACCTTCTATAAAATAAAAAAGTACTAGAGGGGAGGAGGATAGAAGGATAGAGAAAAGAAAACTGCCACAATTTTTATTTAGCATTTAGGAAAAATCTAGCTTTTAACTAATCCATACATTATATTTCATATGATAAGTACTCAATTACCTTTCATAAGAAACAAGTACTCAACTATTGAACTATATATATTGACATAAAAAAAATAATTAGAAAGTTAATTCTCATTGATAATATCAAAGCAGCTATATTTCATCCATGATACAGTTTTATCAATTAAGAGATTTCTTTCCAAATTTAGAATGAAGACTATTTATTGTAAATGAGATATATTATATGTTTTAGTCCTAAATCTTGAATGTTATATATATATATATATATAGAGAGAGAGAGAGAGAGAGAGTTTAAAATATCATCTTTTAATGATTTTGAATATTAATATAAAAAAAATAATATGTTATCATCATCATCATCATAATCATATCAAGTTCAAAATATCTTTTTTTTTAATAATTGTATATAAAAAATAACATTGGCCAAATTTGTTATGAATTGCTAATTGAAAAAATAATAAATTAAATTGTATAAATTTTAATAATTAAATGATGTAAGAAAAAATTATTGAGGTTGCTTATCGATATATATTCCACGTTTTCATTATTGTATTAAGTTTGGCTATATTACTCGCATTTTCTTTCATTATCTTCAAAGGCAGACAAGTCCACAATTGTTGATGAGGCAGTGAACTACATAAAAAACCTACAACAAACTCTACAGAAATTACAAAAACAAAAGCTAGAAAGGCTACAAGGAGCTACAACTTTCTGTTTTGAGCCATCTATAATTTGCCCCCAGAAGGTAGCAGAATCGAGGGAGGAATTTTTAGCTGATCTTGGATCTTCTAATAATAACATGGCAAACATTATAACCACAAAATCATCTTCAAATTCACTATTACCTTCAGTTCCAAGGTATCATCCTGTGCTCTTCCAAACATGGATATCTTCTAATGTGGTCTTGAACATTTGAAGTGAAAAAGCACAATTTAGTATATGTTCGTCGAAGAAGCCTGGCCTCTTCACTACTGTTTGCTATCTGTTGGAGATGGTTTCTGCTCATGTTTCTTCTGATTGCAGCCAAAACATGTACATAATTCAAGCACATGTAAGTTAATTTCTTCTTAACCTTGTCTTTTTATGGTTGGCTTTTTTTTTTTTGGGTTAATTTAGCCCTAAAGTATGATTCAGTAGGACTTAGCTAGAGCTTAATTAATGCTAGAATGATATAATTTTGGATTTGATAACAATGCAAATATATAGGGGAGTTTTTTTAATTAATAAGGGTTATGAATTTATGCTATATTCATTAATACGGAAAAAAATTTTCTAGTGTGGATTCGAACACCCTTTTCAAAAGTTGATAAATTTATTTCACATTAATCAATAAGTTCGTCACAACATTAATAAGTTTAGTTACATTAATAATTTTAGTTATATACATTCATAAATTTAATTAACTAATGAAAAGAGTGAACTCAATTTTATTTAAACAATTTAAAACGAAATTAAATCCAATTCCTCATTTAAATCAATGTTCCTCATTTGAATTTGTTATATCCATCACAAACGCATTTAACATTTATTAGTTCCTAGCATATATTGTGTATGCTTTATTTAGTGTATGTACGTGCATATTATTAGCTATAGCTGTTACCTGGAGTTAATTAAGATCTTATCAAGTTTTAGATTTAATATCATAGATCTCTACTCCTTTTTTTTTAATCAAAAGCCGATATTATTTGTACAAAACTTACTAAAAGTATAAAAATTGTTTAATGTACAAAAAAAAAAAACAAATTTTCAGTTTCATTAATAATAATAAAAAAAAAAACCTCTCCTCTAATACTCAAAAAAAAGAAAGAAAAGAAAAAACACACAAGTAGTTTTTGTATCTCAATAATTACGCAAAAAAAATCATTTTTTTGCCGCATGTTAGCTTTTCAGCAGTAATTTTTCATATTACTATTTTATATTAATTCATTTGCGGTAAATTCTAGTATTTATTATATATATATGGATAGTTCATGAGAACTATAGAGAATTTGAGTACTAAAGTGAAAAATATGAAACTTTTGTTTTTCCCGAAGCAGTTAATAATGAGCTTCATGCGTCATTAATTTCATGTGAACATATATAGAAAATAATTAATACTGCACTGAATTTTTGGACTTATGCATCAACTTAATTATAATATGTTTTGTTTTAATGTTATAACTGTACCTCTTCTTCATATGTTCGTATCATAGCTCTTCGACGAATTTTACATAATAGTTCCTTGAAATTGGAGATTATTTTGTTAGACATTTTACGAATTACTAGAGAAATTAAACAGTAATAATACGTAGTTAAAACAAGTCATGGGCAAGGAAAAAGTAACTAATAGAAAAATAAATTACATGAAAACCTAATAGCTAATCCATCTATTGAAGTGTATTATCAAAGAACATAAAGCATTTCAGTCAATTTGGGTCGACTTAACTGCAAGGAATCATGCATATAAACACAAAAAACTTTCGATCAAAATATAATTTTATTATTTACACATTTTTAAAGTTGTCGTGGAAGTAAAATATACTTGTGATAATAATTTTTTATTGCCACTGTAATAACATTATTACATAAAGTGTCATGACATGATAAGTTGAAAATTCTTATCAATTATGTATATATATATATATATATATATATATAGTGTTGCAATAAAATTATTGTCACAAAATCCATGATTTAGAGGATCTTATTGTCAACTTACCTTCTGAATATTAAATAGTACCTACTATATACCATTTAATCATTTTTTTTCCTGCTATAATTTCTTAATTATAAGTTTTCTGATTACCCGGATGTGATTAACAACAGATTAAGCAATAACATTAAATATCTTTTCTTAGAAGGTATTGAAGTGGTATAAATTCTTGCAAAATTGTGCAGTAATAATAAAGTGTTTTTCTAACTGTGAAATTATATGTAAGTTTATAAACCCCAGTAGGATGGGGAGCATACATAATTGACCATAAACAATTATATATGTATAAACAGTGAAGTAGAAGAGAAAAAGAATATATATTTATGTATATGTGTGTAGTGTTCATTATCTTTCTTATATGAATTTATATATTGGCAGGTAAATGGTGCTTCTGATCAATTTGCAGAGACAATCCCTGTGGAAGAAATATACAGACAAGCTGCAGTTGAGATAATGTGTTGGGTGTCTTCATGATCATATATACTTGGAATCTCAACCTTATTTAGTCTTTATAGTATAGCAAATGGGATATCTTTGTACTGAAAAGTAGCTAGAACATGCAAGCTAGGGTTTTGTGATCATGGAGATCGACCAGTTGGTCTATATATACAAGTTTGAAGTGATACAGTTCTAATTAATTAGTGCTATACAGTTTTGGGTGATCTATAATTACAAATGAAATTTTCAATATATTATATAAGCACTCCAACTTCAACTAGCTTCATATATATAATCTTTCTTCTCTTCGATTGTAACAGAAAGAAGTAAGATTCTTTCTCAAATGTGCAATTGAGCTAATTGATGTTTGTGAAATTTCCTCACTCAATTTATGATAAATTAATTAATATAGTTTTTTTTTTTTTTTGCTTTGATTGTTAGATAATTATTTATTATGTGCAATCATGCATTTTGAAGAAAGAAAAGAAAATAAAAGAATATTGTATAACTTGATTTCAAAGGCAGATCCAGCAAAATTTATTAGAGGGGCATATAGAAATAAAAGATTTGGAAAAGAATTAATTCTAATTGTGATACAGGAAAGACTTATCTAGATTGTTCATTTTTTTTCTTGGTTTCTCATTAACTAGGTACACAAACACTTGATGTAATACTTTGTAATTTTTTTTATAATAACAATATAGTTAAAGTAAATAAATTGTTAAAGTGAAAGTAAAAATAATAATAATAATACATAAAAAGAAATTTAAATTAGATTAAAAAATTATTTAATAATAATAATAAAGGATTAGTGAAAAAATTAGGATTAGTGGAAAAAATATATATAATAAATAATTAAAAAATATTAGAAATTAGGTAAACAAGCCACTTTAAATGTGGAACATCAATTGTGGTTTAGTGGGTTTTTTATGTAGAACAGAGAGTTTTGACTTTCATGGAGTAGTTTGATCGAAAACTATCATAGTGGCAGTTTGGTAATTACTGTCAAAAGCTGATGTCACAAACTAGACGTTCTAAGGGCCTAGCCCAATAGGAAATGGGCTTTGCGGTGAAGTTCGTCAGTTTTCGGCCAAATTTCATCGTTTAGACCTCCGAAAATGCATTTTACTTTTATAGCAGCTTAGGGCATATTTTTATTTTCTTATTTAGAACCCTTGCATCGAGAAACCGTTTGAGCATTTTATCTGCCTCGTTAAATAATATCTTTCTATACTTGTAATTCTTTTATTTTGGTAATCTGTTACATTTTGAAAACTTTTCTTATTTGGAATTAGGGTTTTCTATAACCCTAAAGTTTTATAATGTAATGTTTGAAGAACTAGAGGACAGTTTTCAGAATTTAATAATAATTCAGTGGAGAAGTTTTTCTCTCATTTTGTGTTTATTACCTAGGCATTCTTAGACTAAACAGGAATAGCACCTTTGTTTATTACTTCCGCTACGTCGGTTAGTATTAGAGACGTGTTCGTTCTTGAACAACGATGGCACCGTAAAGACAACCACAATAATGCTTAGAGGAAGTGTATGAGCGTGAACACATGACCCACCTTCAATGAATGGGACAGATGATGGATGAACGAATGGAACAGATGATGGACCAGTTAACAGAATGAATGGCTCATCTCATAGGGGGTCAGAATAGGGCAAACCCTAACCAGCGGGGGAACCCTAGTGTAGATGGATCTGATGGGGGCTTTGATTTGAAGGAGGAGCTTATTATGAAGAAGAGCTGCACACACAATATAGAGCTCCTATTGAAGATAGGCATTGGGAATCTCGAATGAGAACAGAAATACCAGAATTCCATGGCAGCCTTAAACCAAAAGAATTTTTGGACTGGTTGGCTACAACAGAAGAGATCATGGAATTTAAAGGAGTGTCTGATGATAAACGTGTCTCCTTAGTCTTAACAACAGTGCTAGATAGGGCAACGGTCTTATGGCAGTAATCCAAATTAACAAGGAATAGACAAAGCAAGGCTAAGATCGTCAGTTGGGAAAAGATGAGGAAGCATTTGCGATCTGAGTTTTTGCCTCACAATTTTTAGAGGTTAATGCATCAGAGGTTGTAGAATCTGAGGCAGGGAGCTAGGTCAGTAGACGAATACACTACTGAATTCTACCAGTTGATAGCCATAAATGACATACATTAGACAGAGGATCAGTTGGTGGCAAGATATATTGGTGGTCTTAGGGGGCAGATTCAGGATACTGTCAATTTGTTTAATCTTGTCTCAATCTCTACAGCTCATCAAAAAGCCTTACAGGTGGAGAAACACTCCAGGCAAACAGGTACTTATGTGTCCTCTGCCAATATGGGAGGTAACGACAATGGCACTGGTAGCAATAGTGCAGCCAACTGAGTAGGAGGAGTGATTAACAAGGGCACTGCCAACCAAAATCAGAACAACAAAACAACTGGTAGTGGTTTGAAGTGTTTCAGATGTGGTGAGATTGGGCATAGGCAGTCTGAATGTAAGAAAACAACAAGAAAGAAAGCACTCTTTGTGGAAGCAGATGACTATGAAGATGGAGGTGTAGACATTGTAGGAGAGCCACTGTTTGATGATGAAGAGGTGGTTGATGAAGAGGTGGTAGCAGGAGATACAGGCGTTGCTTTGGTCGTCAGGCAATCTTGTCTGACCCCTAAGGCTGTTGAAGAAGATTAGCTACAGAGTAATATTTTCCAGTCACCCTGCACCATTCTTGGTAAGGTCTGTCGCTTTGTCATTGATGCTGGTAGTTGTGATAATACTATTGCAGCTGAGGCAGTGCAAAAATTGGGAATGAAGACTGAGAAGCATCCTAGGCCCTACAAGCTGGCTTGGTTAAAGAAGGGAATTAAGGTAACTATTTCACAACGTGCTTTGGTAAACTTTTCCATTGGTTCTAAATATAAAGATAGTGTGTGGTGTGATATGGTTGCTATGGATGCATGTCACTTATTGTTAGGGAGACCTTAGCAGTATGATAGGAAGGTCATTCATGATGGTCGTGCTAATACATATTCTTTTGTATTTAATAATATAAAAATTATATTACTGCCTAGTAAAGAGCCATAAAAGGTAAAACCAACTGGGAATAATACCAAGCTATTGTCGTTGGCTAGATTTATTGATGAGTTGTAGGGAACAGAAATGGTCTTTGCTCTTGATGGGAGGAAGGTTGACTTAGAGTTGAAAGTACATAATGAGGCAGCCCCTTTAGTGGCACAATTTGAAGATGTCTTTCCAAATGAGCTATCTGATGGATTACCACCCCCCCCCCCCCCTTACGAGACATTCAGCACCATATTGACTTGGAGCCTGGTGCAACCTTGCCAAATAGACCTCACTACCAAATGAGCCCTAGGGAACATGAGGAGTTGTGGAGGCAAGTACAAGAATTAGTGGCTAAGGGGCATGTGTGAGAAAGCTTAAGCCCTTGTGCAGTGCCAGCCATGTTGGTTCCTAAGAAGGATGGTTCCTGGAGTATGTGTGTAGACAGTAGAGCCATTAACAAGATCACTATGAGGTGTAGGTTTTTCATCCCTCGCTTGGATGATTTATTATATCAGATCAGTGGTGCAACAATCTTTTCCAAACTAGACCTTAAAAGTGGGTATTACCATATTTAGATACGGCTAGGAGATGAGTGGAAAATGGCCTTCAAAACTCGGGAAGGGTTGTACGAGTGGTTGGTAATGCCATTTGGCTTGTCAAATGCACCAAGTACCTTTATGCGGGTGATGAACCAGGCACTGAGGCCATTTATTGTCAAATTTATTGTGGTGTACTTTGATGATATTTTGATTTACAGTGCTAACCTTACAGAACACTTACAACATTTGAGAGAAGTTCTATTTGTGCTTCGCAGGAAAAAATTTTATGCAACAGTAAAGAAGTGTATCTTTTTGGTGCCTAAGGTGTTGTTCTTGGGTTACGTGATTTTTGGAGAGGGGTTGTAGGTTGACGAGTCCAAAGTTGAGGTGATTAGGCAGTGGCCTCAACCTAGTACAATTACTGAAGTTTGGAGTTTTCATGGACTTGCCTCTTTTTACAGACGTTTCACCCCACATATTAGCAGCATCATGGCCCATGTGACAAATTGTATGAAGGGTGGCAAGTTTGTATGGACAGAGGCAGCAGAGGAAGCCTTCCAGCTTATTAAGACACGCTTGACCACCGCTCATGTCTTAGTGCTTTCTAATTTTTTACAAGCATTTGAATTATACTGTGATGATTCTAAAATGGGCATTGGAGCTGTTTTGAGTCAAAATGGAAGGCATGTAGCATACTTCAATGAGAAGCTCTCAAGTTCCAAGCGTAATTACAGCACCTATGATGTAGAGTTTTATGCAGTAGTTCAAGCAGTAAAGCACTAGAGGCACCACTTGTATAATAGAGAGTTTTTATTGTACATAGACCACAAGGCTTTAAAACACTTGCATGGCTAGGATAAGGTGTCTTCACGGCATGCTCCATGGGTAGCCTACCTCAAACAGTTTATTTTTGTGGTAAAACACAAGTCAGAAGTTACAAATAGAGTTGCTAAGGCTTTGAGCCGCATGAGTAATTTCTTGGTTGCAATGCGAGTTGAGGTACTTGGCTTGGACTCTTTTTGTGACTTGTTTGTTACTGATCCATTCTTTTCTGCTATTATAGAAAAGGTTCAAGCAGTTGAAATAATATATTTCTTGCTGTATGATGGGTTCTTATTCAAAGGGAACCAATTATGTATTCTAGATTGCAGCTTGCACCTCAAGATCATTCAGGAGTTATATGGCGAAGGACATGTCGGTCATGACAGAACCTTGCAACTAGTTCAAGCTTCCTATTTCTGGCCTACTATGCTAAGAGAAGTGGACAAGTATGTGCAGTGATGTCGAATTTGCCAAGTTTCTAAGGGTATAGCCATTAATGTTGGCCTATACATGCCCTTGCCAGTACCTACTCAGCCTTGGGTGGACATTAGCATGGACTTTGTATTGGGCTTGCCTCGCACACAGCATGGTAATGATTCCATCTTTGTTGTTGTTGATTATTTTTCTAAGATGGTTCATTGTATTCCATGCAGAGAACTTCAAATGTTGTCAATGTGGCCTAGTTGTATTTTCGTGAAGTGTATCGCCTTTTTGACCAGCCTACATCCATTGTGTCTGATAGAGATACTCGCTTCATAAGTCACTTCTGGTGTAGTTTATGGAAAATGGTTAATACACAACTGAATTTTAGCAATGCTTATCACCCACAGACTGATGGTCAAACTAAAGTGGTGAATAGATCCTTGGGCAATCTACTTTGTAGTTTGGTTGGTAATAATGTGAAGAGTTGGGACTGAAAGTTATGTCAGGCTGAGTTTGCTCATAATCATGGTGTCAATAGAAGTTCAAGTTTTAGCCCTTTTCAGGTTGTGTATTCGGTTGTGCCCAGGGGACCCTTGGATCTTTTCCCTCTGCCTGACAAGACTAGAGTTCATGGCAAAGCAGCAAATTTCGTGGCTAATTTGTAGAACGTTCATAAGGCAGTGCACGCTAACTTACTACAAGCCAACTCCAAGTATAAGCAAGCTGCAGACCATAAGCGCCGCCATGTTGAATTTGAGGTGGGTGATTTTGTATGTGATGTCCTCACTAAAGAGCGCTTCTCAGAGAATATAATAAGCTTTCTGCCAAGAAGATTGGTCATGTGGAAATCAATGAAAAGATTAATCCTAATGCTTACCGCCTCAAATTGCCCAGCCATATCCATACTGCTGATATATTTAATGTGAAGCATTTGATTCCTTTTAAAGGGGACTCTTCTGATGATGATACTACTGATAATTCGAGGGCAAATTTTTTCTATCCTGGGGGGGAATGATGTAGAACAGAGAGCTTTAACTTTTATGGAGCAGTTTGACCGAAAACTGCCATAATGGTTGTTTGGTAATTACTGCTAAAAGTTGATGTTGCAAACTGGGTATTCTAAGGGCCTAGCCCAATGGAAAATGGGCCAACGAGTCAAAGCCACTGCTTTGCTATATGATCTGTTAGTTTTTGGCCAAATTTTATCGTTTAGGCCTCTGAAAATGTATTTTATTTTTATGGCAGCTTAGGGCATATTTTTATTTCTTTATTTAGAACCCTTAGATCGAGACACCGTTTGGGCATTTTATCTGCCTCGTTAAATAATATCTTTCTATACTTGTAATTCTTTTATTTTGGCAATCTGTTATATTTTGAAAACTTTTTTTTATTTGGAATTAGGGTTTTCTGTAACCCTAAAACTTTATAATGTAATGTTTGAAGAAGTGGATGACAGTTTTCAGAGTTTAATAATAATTCAGTAGATAAGTTTTTCTTTCATTTTGTGTTTATTACCTGGGCATTCTTAGACTAAAAATGAATAGCATCAATATTTATTACTTCCGTTACGTCAATATATACCATGATTTTGGCTCACTACCTCGTACCCATACTTCCAAGGTACTGCTTTTGAATCTTTATATTCAAAAGGAGCTAGTATTTTAATTACAAGTTTTGGAATTTGTGAAGACATCGGATTTTTTTTTCTTTTTTATTTCTTCCGACGAGTATGATATTACAATGGGTGTTGGAATAGAAAGATTAGCAGACACCATATTCACATCCTCCCTTTCCTTCTTTCTATTTCAAAAATTATAATTTTAGCATTCATCAATTCTTGAACTTTCATCTTGAACTGTGAACACTTATTGATTGTATGACCCAATATCTCATCGTAGTAATCATGAAAAGGTTCTTGTTGAGGGGAAAGTTTGTCTCTTGATTGGCTTTCAAGAACTAATCCACCTTTGATTAAAATTTGAAAAAGCTCTCCCATAGGCATTTGAACGTCCTCTACTCTCTCCTTATATTGTCGAACATCATCCTCAATAATGGCATTAATTTTGGCCCCCTCATGATTTGGCAAAGGATTATTATTCACAATATGAGTCTTTGATTTCTGATTAAATTTCAACCATCATGCATTTAAAAAACTCTGGACCTTGCTTTTAAATGCAGTACAATTTTTGATAGAATGCCTAGGTGCTCCTATATGATATTCACATTTTGAATCAGGATCGTACAACTTAGGATAAGATGGCTTCATTGGTTATACGCCATTATACTTATGCCATTATACCAAAACCTTATTATTTCTTACCTTTATAGGATATTTATTATTTTTAAAATTCAAATATTTATAAAATAACGCATACACAGTGAAACATACAGCATACGATCGAGATATTTTAAACAAGAGAACTATAATAAAATTAAGGATATCAGGGTTATTTATTTGTCACAAAACAATAATGGGAACAATTATATTGTGGTGATATCTAATTAAAGGATAAAGAAATAGTCTCCACATTTCACCGCCAATCTCATTATTAATGATAATAATTAAAACTGGGTACTCCATCTAAGCAAGATACCAGAGACAAACTTTAAAATTGATATGGTAAAAGAAAAAAAGTGTCAACAACCCTTCATGTTTAAAATCAACATATTGAAGCTCATCAGTTCTAAAACTACAGGTCCATACAAAATTTTAAGTATCAAGATTTTTTTTTAAAAAAAAAAAGTCACACAACAACCTAGCAAATCAAGAAATCTTATGTCTCAAAAATTTAAGCAAACAAAGTTACTTAAAAGAAATGATATATACAGCCTAATGAACATCAAGGGGCTCTTAAATGAAATGAAACAAAAGCCAAATTTGCTTGTTGGCTCCACTGTTATGCTCATTGACATATAAATAAATAAATGCTAAAATCTATTCATACCAAATAGTTTAACTCATATTAACCAGGTCAATATCAAATTATTATTCACATACAATAATATTTTTTTAGGTAAATTAATACCCTTAATAATTTTTAGAAGATGTCTTAAAGTTAAAACTTCCCTTTCTTTGTTTGTTGAATATATATATATATATATATATTTAATATCCTTCACTTGTGATGGTGGTTTAGTCAAGATAGGCAAAAAGCTCGAATTAAATGAACAAAATAAGCCAAAAACCAAAGCTGATATGTTTCTTTCGTTTTATTTTAATTTTCATCTCAAATAGCCAATTAAAGGGAAATTTGTTGGTTAATGGCTGATATTGTTTAGAAAATTCATTCCTCCCCTCATATTGCTTTAAACTCGTCCCTTACCAAATTCTGACCAATTTCTAAACTAAAACCACAACATAACTAGAATTTACAACAAAATACTAATTTATACATGTTAGATTCAGCTGCATATATGTATGCATTCAATTGTAATTTAAAATTACGACATACTTTCATAAATAAATGATTCTTATTTCACAAACTTAGAAAAACTCTTATTCCTAAATGGATCAGCCCATTAAAAAAATAGACAAATAACATTAACTTTGTTGTTCAATTGTAATTTAAAATAATATGAATTCAGAAACAAAAGGGAGAAATAAAATTAACAAACCGAAAAAAGAAGTTTCAGAACTGAACAAATTAAAAATACAAAATCAAACAAAAAAAATGAAAATTCCACAGATAAGGAGAGAAGGACAAGGATATTTTATCAGTGACACTTATTAATAGATAAGAGCAAAGAAATTTACCTAATGAAACTAAAATCCCAACAAAAAAAGGAAAAGAGAAATTTCTTTAGCTGTTAACCCCACCTCCACGCATAGCAACCCAAATAAATTTAGATGAATTCCAAATCCAAATAACTATCTTTTTGATAAATGGTAGCATGGTGAGGGATTTCTATGGAGTACACTGCCTGTACTTGATGGAACCCAAGATTTTTTCACAATTCTCTTCTACAGATTCTCTTTTTTTTTTTTTCTCTCCCCTTTCTTTATCCTTTCTACCTTTATTTATAGTAAAATGGCCTTCTCTTCTCATCTTCCCTTTGTTCTTATTTCATAAAACATATTTCCTCTTTTATAGCCTTCTTTCCATTTCCATGTTTGCTATAAGCAGTAAGCTCTTTTTTAAGCATTGAAAGGATCTCTGTTCTTCCTTCTTAATTTTTACGCCTTTTGTCACTTATGATTGGATAGTTTTAGATTAGGAATAAGACTTTGCCTAACAATAATATCATTGTTTTACTTATTATTATTTCCTTTTATAATAAAAAACTGATTTATTTTTATTTTTTATTTCTTTTTCATTATTTTTATTTTGGTAGGCTTTAATTATATTAATGGGGTTTTCATTGGTTATGGGATTGATCTTGAATTGGGTTACTAACTAATTAAACTTAATTTTAATAAATGGATATAGTGTTGAGACCCATTTATAAATAGAACAAAGGATGAGATGGGATTAATTTAAATGAGAATTGAGTTATTACACATGATAACATAAAGATATGGGTAGACATGAAGGGCTTGGGAAGAGAAAAAGAAATGAAAATTATAATTATATTGGCAAATAAAACACTATTGAAGAAGATATTTCACAAACATTTGAGGCAACTACTAATAATGCAAATGGATCAAATAGTGGAAGTTTTCACATACAATCTAGAAGAGAAACTGATTTTGTTGGTAAGTATTGTGAATCAAAGTATTATTGTGCATTTATTATTTTTTTTATTATATATATTATTAACTGTACCACTAATTCATTTTATTGATTGTAATCAGAACTTTGGATGATCCAAATGCCAAAACATTCATTTGTCATTATGGGGGTTATTTTACATTTTCAACTAGTAAAGTTTATGTGAACGATAAAATATATGTGAATAAAGATGTAGATGTTAACAAAATTGGTTATTTTGATGTTTTGGATTTTTTGAAGAGTAAATGTGAGTTTGACATTTTAAATGGTAATAAATTTTATTATCTAAATCCATCTAGTACTCTTGCTGATTATGATTCATTGATGAAAATTAATGATGATGGTGATATTAGAAAAATGCTTCATAGCTATTCTTAATATAATTCAAAACCTATTGATCTGTACACTTTGGTGGAGGAATATGATATTCTACTCAAGAATGGTTCCCAACAAAATATCAGAAATGATGATTTAAGAGCAATGTCAGATGGGGTTATTTTAGGATATCAAACTAGTGGTGATATAAGCATATCAAGTATGATTTTTTTTTCTTTATTTCCCAATAGCTATTTATTTTATTTGTTTCTTTTTCAGTTGTTTTAATGGTAGAATATTAACTATTTTTAATTTATTTTTAATAGCTTCAAACACTAGAAAAAGACATTTCAAAAAAAAACTAGAAAAAGAAATACAAGGGGACCTACACGTTGCATGCGACTCATTGCATTAGAGAAAGGACACAAATTGCAAGTGCAATTTGATAATGACCATCAAGTTGTAAGTGAAAATTCGACAGATTTTGTTTGGTTCTTAGGATAAGCAGTTCGTAATCGACAATGTTGTCCTTTGCAAGTAAAGGAATGGAAGGAAATTACAATTGATTATCTTGACCATATGTGGAAAATCATTTTGGTGAGAACATTTAATATTTTTCATGTAAAATATTTTAAAGTGAGTTTCTTTTTTAAATAGTGTTTATCTTTTATACTTATTAATTTTTTTTTACAGGAGAAATTCATATTTGAGATTTTATATGGAAGGAAGGAAGCTATATTTGGGCATATGAATGCTTTGTACTGGTATTATAGGCATAAATTGAAGAAGAACTATTTTGATACAAAATTGACTTTCCAAACTCGTTTGAAAAACAAACCCAAAAATATTAATTTAGATGATTGGAAATATTTGGTTAAGTTTTGGAGTGAAGCATCTTCTAGGTAAATAAAATTTAATTTATTTATTTTTTAAATTTTCTATATGCTAAAATTGAAATTTCCTTTTTAATTCAAATAAATTAAATTGTATTTTTTTCCTAGGAGAAAAGTACAAAGAATAAGAAGAGTAGAGAAAAATATTATATGCCTCCATACATTGGAACTAAAAGTTATGCTCAACTTAGGCACCAAATGGTAAGTATCTATGGTTCCTTTTTTCCTTTGAAAAAAAATGTTCTTAGAAAAAAAATTAGATATGCTATATAATATAATTCTTTCATTTTTTTATTATTTGTGATGTATAGCCAATTTAGATACTTTATTTTTTAATTACACCATTTAGTTTTATTTATATTTGTTGATAGGCTAAAGAAAATGGAAAGAAACCTTCCCGTGTTAAACTTTAGATTGAATCTCATAAGAGAAAGAGAGGAAAAGAAGTCAATTCATCATCTCAAAATGTCATTTTAAGTTATTGATTAGTTGTATAACTTTAATATCAGTGGCTATGTAATATCCCAAAATTTTAAAAATTTTAATTTTTAAAAATTAAATAAATGATTGAAAAAAAATAAAATAATATTTAAGTGAAAAAGTAAAATGTGTATATTATATATATGTAAATATACATAACATATACAAGTCAATATTTTAAAATGGTCAAAGGTTATTTTAAATTATTAAAAATTATTTGTGTAGTTAGTGGAAGATGATTTTTTTTTTATATTAATTAAGTAATATATATTTTACTTGGTGGAAATTTAAAGTAGAAAATTATGTGGCTATAAGGGTAATTGTTGGATAGAGATGAGTTTGGGATCATCTTCTTCTTCTTCTTTCTGCATTGAAGGCTGGTTATTTCCATTAGAGGAAAGGAAGGATTTGCTTCTTCCCAGCTCAAGTAATTGAATGATTTCAAGTGTTCAAGTTAGAATTTTAGAAATTTTCTCCATATTTTGTAAGTTTCCTACTTGTTTCTTTGATTTTCTATGAAAGTTTGGATGTGTAAATTGGATATTTAGTGTAGTATGTTTTAATGGTTGGTATTGGTATGTATGAAGTTTTTTTTGAGAAGTTAACTATGATTTTGGGGTTGGATTGAAGAAATAGTTAAGTTTGGTGAAGAGAATAAAAGTTTTGGGTTATGTAACTTTTAAGTTGTGAAGTCATGGTTTTAAATTGTGTATTTTGCTTTTAATTAAGTTGTTATGATGTATATACAAGTATTTTATAATAAAATGATGGATATGGTTGAGTTTGAATAGAGTTGGCAAGGGAAAAAAAGATAACTTTGGATGTGACAATTATGTGTTGATATCAGGAATTTGGCCTGACATGCCCGGTGACACGACCATATCTTTAGGTGTGTCAATGATTTTGTTTTCAGTATTGGTGACACGTAAAGTGACACGCCCATATCACTGAGCGTGTCACAGCTTCTGTAATGTTATAGTATTGACATGTCTATGTCACTGAGCATGTCATAGCTACTGTGTTATAGGAGTTTTGGCACGGGCCGGGACACATCTATATCTCTGGACATGTCTTATCTGCTGTAATACAGAGCTTAGGACATGGTCATTAACATGCTTGTATCACTGAGTGTGTCAAAGCTTCTGTGTTGTGGGTTTAGGGTACAGTCATTGACACGCCCGTGTTGTTGAGCATGTCATTTGTAAATTTTTCCCTAGATAGTTCTTTTCCTTTATGTTTCTTATCCTTGTGTTGAGAGGTTTTGTATATGCCTATAAGTGTGTTACTAAGTGATTATTTATAATTAAATTTGGTTTAGGCTTTGAGGAGACTTGAGTTACCCAATCCAAGTGTTGAGGGATATCTTGGGAAGAGAAGGTTGAAAGTGGTCTTTGAGCTTATTTTATTTCTTTTAGAGGTAAGTACAAACTTTGAATAATTGATTATATTTGCATGATATTTGGACTTAACACATTTTAGTTGAAAAATGTGTTAAGTTACTTACTAAATTGTTTATGCATGAGTAATATGCTATGACTTGTGTAATGTCATAAATGCATTATATGTAATATGAGAAGTCATTATTAATGGCTAAATTGAATGAAATGTGAACTATGTGCAAGATATGATAATGACCCAAAATATTTGGGTAATGTAGTTTGTTGTGTATACATTAAAGATATTATGTAAAGCCATTGGCGATGACTATATTGTATAAAATGAGATACATTATGATTATATGATGATGTTAATATAAATGAGATAAATGAGGCAGTATCCTAGCTTGATCATGAGAAAATAAGAAAGAAATTGATAATGAAAATATGAAATAATTGTGTGCCTAATATGTTATTCAATTTTTAGAGTTCTATGTTTGGCTGCATGTCTATAACGTAGCAGTCCCTTGAAGCTGGGTTGGGCCTAGCCCTTGAAACCTAGTTGGGATGTTACATAGGAGGTTATCCTCATTGTGATATGATTTGCCTTCGGGGCTAGCTTTTAAGTAATTACTTGATTTGTCTTCGGGGCTAGACACATGGTGTCAACTTGGACCAAAATAATATCTCTAGGATTTGAATGTCATATTAGATTCTTTGGGCCCATGTTTGTGTTTGTGTTTATGTGAATTATGAATTGTGGAACAACTGAGCAATATATTAAGATAAAGTATTATGAGATATAATATCCTTATGCATTATGCGTTGGCATTGCATTTGAACTTTATTGTTATCAAAATTTATATTACTAGGCTTTTTGGCTTAGCGCAATTGTGATTCATCGCGGAGATGACATGGTAGATTAGGTTGAGTCGAAGAGTTCGTCTGGATCAAGCCGGGTCTAGGCTTGAGATCTTGAGTGTAGAGTTGATTGTTGGATATCAAGATTAGAGATAAACAGCTAGCATGTACATATTTTATATTTTTGTATATTTTGATTTCATGTATATATATTATATTTTGATGTATATATATATCACAAACTATCAAGAATGTTTTGGATAAAATTTTGTAATAAAGGTATGTATGTGTTCTAGCAAGTAATATTTTATCTATTATTTATATTATATCAGTTAAATGATTTAAGTTTATATATATTCGAAAAGTAAGGATTTTTATTAAAATGGATTGTGGCATTCTTGTATCGTATATTCATATATTACATATATTGGGTGTATGTATTATACGTATATAGGGTATAAGGGTGTTACTGGCTCTTTCTTGAATTATTTTATATTATTGTTGTTATTTAATTAACGATTTAGTAAGCATTTAAATTTTTAAAAATCAATAACTCAATTTCAAATAAAAGATTATATTATGATAAATTAGATTGTACAACATAAATTGACTTCAATCATTTTGGTTAATTTATTACGTGATATTCAAATTAATTACATAATTTCAAACGTAATTGACTCATTTTGCATAAATAAATAAATAAAATTTAAAGAAAGAGCAATGTGTTTGATTTTAATTGACTTGTTTGCTTTTATATATGTTTATATATAAATTTTACTAGTTAATTGTTATGTACTGACAAAATAGAATGATTATTAAGTCTATTGATTTTTTCACCTCATGTGCTAGTTTGTTTACATATATGCTTGCACCACAATAAGATAATAAATATACAGTATTTTACCATAATAAGTTAGAGATGATTGATTACATGTGCATGGGATCAAAATTAGGCAATGAATAATCAAATAATGTCTTTTAAAGTGTTTGAAGAACTTGTATTATCTAGAAGGCTTTTCTGAATATTTGCCAAGTTCATTTGGCAACCTAGTTAACTCGATGGCATTATAGAATTGCTTAGAGTAAATTTCTTTTATTATGCACAAAGTTGTTCAATATTCTTATTTTATATGTGAGTGCTAGGTATGGTGGTCCACTACTTTTTTCATTTTAGCCATAGTTATTACACATGTATACACACATCTCTTGGAGTGAGCCATAATGTTGAGATTAAATAACAATGAATGATGATCAAATATTTCAAGAGGTGCTTGGTCCAGAAAAGAATGACTATTCTACAAGCTTATGGTCCTGAAAAAAGTGTAACAGAATATTTTGGAGCTAGACCAATAAAAATTGAATTTATGAAACAAGTTGAAGCAACTCGAAAAGAAACAAATGAGAAAGTGGAAGAGGCTAGAAAAGAAGCAAATGAGTGAGTGGAGGATATTATGAATCAAATGGAGAAGAATATGAATGAAAGAATTGCAGAGTTAAATAAACAATGGGAAGAAAAGTTTAAAATGGCATCGGGTGCTTAAACTGTAGTGAAGCATATTTTTTTATAATTTTATTTTTATGACAATTTTAAGTCATTTTAAAGTATTTATAATGTCATTGTCATAAATATTTTATAGCTTATTGTGACTCATTTCATTATTATTTTTCATACAAAATTAAATAAAAAGTTGATTGCTTCCTTTAGCTATAAATTTTAATTATTTATCATTGATTTGATTATAAATTGCAACTACTAATACAAATTTAATATGTCATGTGACAATTTGAGTATTTAATATTCAAATATAATATATGAGTGTTGCCATAAAATTTTATCTACTATAGGAAACTATATTAATAAATTGCCATGAATTTTTTAGTATGTGACTAAATTTCATATATATTTGCTACAATACAAAATATTTTTAGACAAATTATTTGATTTTTTTTTGTTACATATTTTTCTTTTTTATTTCAATTATTTATATTACTTAGCTACCATTTATTAGGTTTGTAGCTAAAAAATTAAATATTTTAGTCACAATATTACTTTTATGACAAAAAAAAAATCTAATTTTTAGCTATAGATTTATTAGATTTATAGCTAACATATCTAAATATTTACTACAATACTATAAATATGGCAAACACATATTTATTTAGTTACACCTTTATTAAGACATAACAAAATATGCATTTATAGTTACAACTATTAATATTGTGTCTAATTTAATTAATTATTTGTTACATATTTATCTTTTAAGACAATATACTTTAATATTTTAGCCATAAAAAAATAATTTTTATAGCAAAATAAATTGATTCTCAACTACACAAGCTGTAAATTGTGTGGCTGACTTTTAATTATATCATTTTTAGTAACATAATTTTTTACTGTAGCTAAAGTAATTAGCTATTTTTTTTATACTTTTAGCTACTATTTTTACCGTGACTAGAGATATTGATTGTTGCAGTGATATATCATTCCATCCATAATCTTTTCTACTTCAAATCAAGTAAAAATTCAAATTTTCTTTTATAGAGCTTAAGAATCCATATGTTTAACTTTCATTTTATCATGATTACCTTTTCAAACAAGTCCATTAATGTGGCAAATCTTTAAGCAAACAATAAACGCAAGCATATTTTTAGCGTTCTGAAGACTCACCTTGTATTTTCTTCCTTATTTCTTCACAAAACCATCTTTAATCTCCTTTCACACAACCCTTTTCTCTCACGGTTTAAGGAAGAAAACAGCTCCTTCCTTGCCTTTTCTTTCTCTCGGTTTTGGTTAGAAATGGAGGTATATGGAGAGGTTTGTATGAAAACTTGCTTGTCTAACTTTTTAAAACCGAGAGGCCCAACATTAGTTTAGTTTCTCTCTTAACTTTTCTTTTCTACTCGTATCAGATTTTGTTCCTTATAATGCCATTTTTTATTCTTTTCTCTCTTGTTTTTCTTGCATGAACCAAATACAAGTGGTATTCACAGTGGTTTTGATTCCCTCTTTTCTCAACATCTGTTTCCATGTAATATTTTAACTAGCTATCTGTCATTTATTTACATGCAATTAGCCACGTATTAATTTTAGTCTATAGGGTAATGATGGCCATAAGAGCTACTATTCTTTTAATTACTACATTCCCTTTTTTTTTTTTTCAAAACCAACGTCTTTTTTTATAGAAAAAATAACATTATCTATAATATTTTTTTTAAAAAAAATTTATTAAAAATATTTTAATTATTTTATTATAAATTCATAATAAATTCATTATAAAATGTGTAAAATTTATAAATTTATTATAAATTCATAATAAACTCATAATAAACTTATTGTAAACTATTTGTAAATTAATAAAAATATGATAGTTTAATAAATATTTTATAAATTTTAATATTGTAATAAATATTTTATAAATATAATAAATTTAAAATTATTTTTAATTATTTTTATATTTTTATTAAAAGTCCTTTTTTACATTATTATATACATAACCCATCACTTGTTGGGCTTAAGTTAGCTTTGATCTTTTAAGACATTTTATTTATGTAGTCTACTCTCATAAATTCTATGTGTACTTGTTTTAAATCATTAAGTTCTAATTAATTTATCCACTCTATACAGGGGCGAAGTCAGACTTTAAAATAAAATGGGATAAATTTTTTTTTTGTAAATGTTAATTTTTTTTATAATTATTTATCTCTTCTTTTATTTTAATAGTATTTTATAATTTTATAAATTTATTAATAATATATTTTTATTATTAAAAAATTAATTAATAAAAAAATATTAATATATATATACAGAATTTTGAATTTATAAAATTGTTCATAATAAAAATAAAATAAAGAGAAAAAAATTAAATAATGAATATAATTTTTTAAAAAATAATTAAAATAAATAAATTATTTAATTCATTAAATAAGTTCAAATTAATTTAATTGAAAATTTTATTCATTTCTTTATTATTTTTTTACATTTGTATATTTTTAATATTTTATCAATTTTTTAAAAGAGAACTATTAGTTATAGAATAAATAATTTATTATAATTTTTTTGACTTCTTGTAAAAATTAAAAAAAGGGGACAATTTAAAATTTTTAAAAAAATTAATAAATAATTAAAAAATTTTTTAAAAAATATTATATATATATATATACATTTAAAAAGAGAAGGGGGACAACTACCCCCACCTCTTTAAGGTAGCTTCGCTAGTGCCTGTACACTTTTCTATTTATTTAAGTTCTACTCTTATACATTAGTTCATGTTCATTATACTTGATAAAATTTTATTTTATAGCCATTCCCTATTTTTTTACATTTTCTAAATTGTTTGACCGATTCCCTGTTAGTTACTCTATCTAATATAAATAATTTCCACTTATATTTCTTGTAAAATTATTATTTCTAGAGAAACACATCTAAATTTCCTCATGTCTAGCCCATCATTTATTGGGCCTAATATAAACCTTTAGTTTGCGGTTTTTAACAAAAAAAAAAGAAAAATTAAAAAATAATTTTAAATTTATCATATTTGTAAAATATTTATCAAAATATCATAATTTATAAAATATTTAACAAAATGTCATATTTTTATTAGTTTACAAAGAGTTTATAATGAATTTATAATAAGTTTATAAATTTTACACAGTTTATAATGAGTTTATTATGAATTTATAATAAAATGACTAAAATATTCCTGATAAAAAGTTAAATTTTTTAAAAATATGATAGAGAGTGTCATTTTTTCTTTAGTTTGTGTACACACACATATATATACATTTTTTTGTAAAGGTGGACGGTACCACCACAGATTTTATTAATTAAATCTAATGTATGGAAGACCCATACTATCAGTCAATACAGCCCATTTAATGTAATTTGGCAAAGAGTTAAAAGATAAAAACCACCTAGAAACACCATTCAATCTACTGTAATAGGCTAAAAAATGTGCAACTTGATTTGCCTCCCTATGAACATGAGAGATAGAGTGAAAATTTGAAGACAAAAGAGCCCTTGCTCACTTAAATTGCGGTGACACATCAGAGACCGAAGACATCAACTGAACTAGCTTCAAAGAATCTACCTCCACCTGAATAGAAGCATAGCCAGCTGCATTCACCCATTCAAGCGCATGAACCAAGGCTGTCAATTCAGCCTCCAAAACGTTCCTCGCCTTGATCAAGAAAGCTCCAGCAGCGATAATATAGCATTCTGAGTCACGAAGGACAACGCCTCCAGAAACAGTATGCAAAGAAAATGAGGCATCAACATTTAGTTTAAAACAATGATTAGAGGGCTTACTCTATGCAACCAGCTTAGGATGTGGCTTCCGACACCTGAAAATAGAAGGCAAATGATCTGCAAAACACGAAAGAGGGGCGGCGAAACGATCTCCCGCATGAGCTACTCCCCAACTGAAAATGAACTTGTAAATTTGTAATTCAACACTGTGGGGAAAGAATTTCTCAGAGCCCCAAACACAACGACAATAAGTATTCCATGTATTATAGAGAATAACTTGGGGAACCAGTTTACAAAGCCTTCCCTTAACTGACTTACCTGCATTAAGCCACCAGATTGAGAGTTCTTGCCCTAAAGATAGAGTCCCTGAACCTCCATGCCGAAGAGGAAGGAGTTAAGCAGCATAATATTTCCAGATCTTCCTTATAGGAACGCAGCTATGAAAAATATGGTCAACAGAAGCTGAGGTCGTCAAACAAAAGGAGCAGACAGTTGCAAGGGAGATACCCAAATGCTGTAACATACCTGGTAGTGGCAGTGCATTATGAAGAATTTTCCAAGATAGGACTGAAAGCTTCAATGGAACTCAGAATCCCAAAAAGTTTGCCGTGATATAGTTGTGCTTCTCTTTGGACGAACCAGATTATAGGCCGAAGAGAAAGTATGTCCATTTCCACTCTCTTTCCAAACAACAGAATTATCAGTTACCTCAAAGCTGTCCGCATAAGCCGAATATGTATGGCAAATATGCTTCCAGGCACATGAATCCGTTTGGATGTAGCTCATGTTGCCCTGTCGATGATATTTCTGACGCATGAAAGTAGCCCACAAGGAATCCTTCGACAAATAAATCCATAATTGTTTAATGGAGTACGCATCTTGAATAGCTGCTATGGAACGAATTTCCAAACCCCCTTCCGAAGTAGGGAATAAAAATTCAGTGTATCTAATCCAATGATGCTTTAGATAAGCTGAATTGCCACTCTAGAAAAACTTCGCAAATCGCCTTTCAATAATTGCAATTATGGATTTAGGCAAGAGCATGGCTCCCATCGTATGAAGGGGAATTGAACTCAGGACATGACGAATGAGAACAAGTCGACCACCTGGAGTAAGAAATTTCTTCAACCAACCTTGAAGTTTAACATCAATTTTTTTAAGAAGATCCTTGCAGTGAGAAGCACGTTTATGTCATGGTAAATCGGCGCACCAAGATAGGTGAAAGGCAAAGAGCTTCTTTTAATAGAAAGCAGGTCCTCATACTTCTTAATGGTAGCATTACTAGCCTTGTCTGAGCAATAAAAAGCACTTTTGTCATAATTCACAAGTTGTCCCGAGATAATCTGGTAAGAAGTCAAGAACCGAGAGAAATTTTTAATTGACCTCGCATCCCCATTTATAAAAACTAACAGATCATCTGCAAAAGCAAGATGAGAAACAGTAGGACAGTGCCTATGAGTTTTATATGGAGTAATTTTCCCTTGATAAATCAAAGCAGTAAGACCCCGAGAGAATGCTTCAGAAGCCAAGATAAACAAAAGTGGAGACAACGGATCACCCTGCTTAACTCCCCGAGTTGGTTGAAAAAACCCATAGCACACCCCATTAACCAGAACAGAAAGGCGAGTAGAAGTAAGGTTCCTGATAATCAGCTGAATAACACGCCCTGAAAAACCAAACTTATTAAGCACTGCTTGTAAAAAATCCCATGACACCCTGTCAAAAGCTTTAGCCATATCAAGTTTAATGGCTAAATTATGGCCTCTCGTTTTCTTATCAATATTATGTATCATCTCATTAGCCAGCATAATCTGAGAGTGAATTGAACTCCCTTTTAAAAAGCCTGCCTGCTCAGGGGATATTAAATTTTGCAGAAGTGGTGCCATTCTGTTAGCCAAAATTCTGGTACAAACCTTGCTTATAAACGTGGCTAGACAAATTGGACGGTACTGAGAAAAGCTGGAAGGGTTCTCAACCTTAAGAATGAGCACAATCTGCGCACTGCTAAAAGCCTGCGGTATCGGAAGACCCAAGAAAAATTCCTTGACAGCACTGCAGACATCCCAACAAATAATGTCCCAACACTGCCGAAAGAAATAACCGTCAAAACCATCAGGTCCCGGAGCACTATTAGGATTAAGATGCCAAACCGCATTTTTAATCTCCAAATCGCCAGGAATTGCTTCAAGACCATCATTATCTCGAGACGAAACAATTGTAGGAATGACTTCCAACATATGAGAAACCTGATCCGGATCAAAATCATCATTACTACAAAATAAATCCCTGAAATGATTAACAGCTTCCAAACCAATAAATTCCTGATCCGAAATGCGAGACCCATCAGCAGCTCTAATAGAGACAATGCGATTCATCTTTCTATGCATCTTGACATAATTATGATAAAACCGAGTGTTACAATCTCCATCAGCAATCCAGGAAATATGGGACTTTTATTTCCAAAAAGTTTCTTCCAATTTAAGTTTCATGGCTAATGTTGCTTGCGTATCCTACCAAGAAGTTAAATTAGTCGAAGACGGATCATCAATGTACACAAGCTCTGCCTCTTGAGCACCTTTCTCAGCTTTTTCAATGTCATTGAACAAATGCCCAAACAAAGCCCGATTCCATTCCCAAATTGCTTTTTTCAAACCTTGCAACTTGCAAAACAAACCCTGCATTCCTCCCCCAGAAAAACTGGACGTCCATTATCGCTTAACCATAGGAAGAAACGAGACATCTGAAAGCCACATGTGTTGAAATTTAAAATATTTAGGCCCAGCAGTATCAACAATCTGACATTCCAACAACATAGGCGAATGATCCGAAGACAACTTCCACAAATGTCGATACCCAACAGAATCAAAGCCATTAAAAAAAGTAACATTAGCCAATAGCCTGTCTAATCTCTCCCAAACCCGACCATTAGATCTAACACTAGTCCATGAGAAATCAGCCCCCTGAAATGGGATATCCATTAAACTGCATTCATCAGTACAATCAATAAAATCCTGTATAGCCTGTAAATCTGGAGAACCACTTCCTTTATATTCTGAAGGATACTTAATTGTGTTAAAGTCACCCCCAACAATCCATAGCTTAGAGCAAGAATTAGAATAAGAAACCAGACTAGACCATAAACTTTCACGGTCAGCTCTAGAATGTAACCCATACACGGCTGATAAATAAAAATCAAAATCTCTGGACGAGAAAAATACTGAACAAGATAAAAGTTGTCCATCATCCTTAAAAATAGACACACTAAAAAGGTGATCCTTCCATATAATCCACATCTTATTATTATAGGAGGCATGCACATTATCAAAACCAAGCTTAATGGCAAAAAAGTTTGCCTTACTAGCAATAGCCATAGGTTCTATAATAATCAACAATCCAATATTATGAACCAAACATAATTTATGAAGACGATTTTGTGAAGAAACAACACCTCGCGCATTCTAAAAAAGAATATTCATTGTGATGAGTTATTATGAGTAGCAAGGGAATTAGTGATCAAAGCATCTTTTGATTTAATTTTTTGACCTTTTTTCGGCGGTCGTCCACGAGCACGAGGAGCCACAGGAATAAATCCATTAGCATTAGCATTTGTATTCAAATCTGCCTCAGCAGGTATTTCTCCATCAGAGAATCTGTCCAAAGTTTCAGTATCACGAATATCACTATCCTTTTCAGAATCTGAAACAGCCAAATTAAAATTAGTAACAGCCCGAGGCTCATCACCAACACAAGCTAAAACAGGGGGCAAAGTATCTGCATTCGGCACATTAGCGGGTGGAATCGTTATAGGCTGAGTTTCCACGTGATCCTTATTATTTTCATGCAAAGGAGGACAAGAATCAATCAATGGTTGGTCCACTAGAACAGTATCATGCAAAGAGCTAGAAATATGTTCATTTGAATTTGGTTCACCCAGTCTCTGTTTTTCAGTTTGTGAACTCAGTTTAGGCACCCATACTTTCGCTACCGGTTTAACATGCTCAATTGGTTCTGAATTTTTAGCAGGTCTAGGAACTGAATTATGTTGATGAAAATCTTCGTGAACTGTACAGGTGGCTGTAGCATGCCCCATCTTAGAGTAGCTGGAACAATATTTTGGCAAATTCTTATAAATAATTGGTTAGAAAAAACCAGTTTTGCCATTTTGTATCCACACCTTATCAATCAATTCCTGGGATAAATCCACTTCGACACA
This sequence comes from Garcia nutans, assembly GCA_947685225.1. NCBI lineage: Eukaryota > Viridiplantae > Streptophyta > Magnoliopsida > Malpighiales > Euphorbiaceae > Garcia > Garcia nutans. Next base: position 72,234,287 of record CANTUV010000031.1, on the reverse strand, counting down.
TATACGGGCAGCAGAAGGTCGGATTAATGAGGAAGTAGCAGAATCTAGCTTCAACGGCTTACCAACAATCTGAGCTATCGGAAACAGAGCCTTTTGATTGAAAAAATGAATTGACAGCCCCTCCAATGTAATCCATGCAGGAAACAACGGGCAATCCACATTAGAATCAGGAGTCCACTTGAAAACACGCATTGCAAATCCATTGACATACTATAATTGGCGTAACCAAAATCGCAAGAAATCTTCCTCAATGGCAAACTTGATCAGGACGTGTTTATCATCAATCAAGCCTAAAAGATAATCCCCTTTAAAGCCTATCAAATCCATAGCCTTTCTTAACCCCTTCATATTTGGTCTTCCCGATCCAAAAAATCCAATCAAAGCATAAGAAAAGGGTTTAGCAAGCTCTGAAATCTCCTCCTCAGTAAAGGAAATAGCTGGCACCCCTTTAAACCTATAGGGTTGCTTCGGTTGAATATTAATAGAAATAGAAGAAGCCACAATTCCATCAGATGGTCGATCGACCCTATCCGAAACAGCAACCACTCCCTTCTTCAAAGCATCAACAAACGAACATCTGGCCAGCCCAGAAGGGGCCGCCGACGGTGGAGATGACGTTGCCGTGATGGTGAAGGAAAAACCCTAGCAGAGCCAATTTTAAAGAATATAAATTATACACATATATATATACATATATATATATATATCCCATTTCCCTTATATTTAGATTATCATATTATCTTATCTACTTAACCCACTTATTTCTAATTTATCTGTAGAGATTATTACGCCATACACGAAAAAAAGGTTTCTGGTTTCAAGTATACGGGAGCCAGAAACTTTTTTTCATTTTTACTTTTATACGCTTTTTTTTTTATTTTTTAATTTTCATTTTTTATAAATTTTTAATTTATGTTTTTATAATTAAAATTTTTTTAATGTTATATATTTAATAAACACAAAAATATATATATATATATAATATATACACAACATATATAAAATATATACTTAACAATATAAACTACATGTACAACACATCTATAATACATTTATAACACATCTACTATACATCTACATAATATTTTTAATATTTATTTAATTTTATTTATTTAATTTTTTTTTCTTACAATATCTACATAACATTCACATAATATCAATACAATATTCAATAATTTTTACATAAAATACATACAACTTAAATAACAAAAATATAACATACATATAACATTTACAACACATCTATAATACATCTATTATACATCTACATAAAGAAATTGTATGTATTTTTTTTATTTTTTATGTGTATGATATGTAAAATTTATTTTAAAATAAATTTAATTATTTTTATTAATATATTTTTGTATATTTTATTCTTTTTAATTTTTATGTGAGTATTATTTATTTTTTATAATTAAAATTAAAATTTTACCTTTTATAAAAAATTATAATTTTTATATGATGAAAAATAATTTAAAATATTAATTTTTATTAATTTATTAATTTTTTTATTTAATAATGAAGTTTGAAAAAAATAAAAATAAAAATAAAATATTAATTGCAGTGAGAGGAGAGGTATTTTTGAAAAAAAAAACTTTAGATTTATTAAGAAATAAGGTATTTTTAAAATTTTACAATAATTATTTATAAAAGTATAAATATTTTTAATTTTTATAGTATTTTTATAATAAAAATTATTTTTTAAGGTAATTATATAAACATCTCTTATCTTTGTACGTATGTTCCATTATATTTTTATCACAGTTATAGATACCCAATCCGAAATATAACATATATGTATATACTAATTTTTCCTTAATTTCATAATTCTTTGCTAGTCAGCCTACTTATATATTCGTATATAATTTCTAACTCCAAGTTAAAATATTTGAATCTTCCTTACTTAATTTTGGGGTATTACATTATTAGATTTCCTTAACTGTTAAGGAAAATAATTATGCATCTTTAAATATTTAAATATATATACGTATAAATATCATTACTTAAATAAAATATTTTATTTTCATAACGTTTCTAAGAATGCATAACAATGAATTAGACTAATTATGTCTGTTGTAATTCGTTTTATGTGTGTAATCTTATAGATTCACTTAATATTGACAATTGACTTAAAAAATTATTTTAAGCCTATAAATCATAAGCAGCTCTGACAAAACATTATGGCTACTCAAATTAAATGAAGATCGGAGGTCCTACTAATCTTAATTCATAATCAGATATTTAGTTCTTTTGTCACACCATATCTTAGATCAATTATAAGGCATGAAATATGTCATTCTTATATTAATTGATCAAAATTTTTTGATATTAATAATGCTTTTTAATTTATTTAAGTATGACTATATATATTTCTTAGTCTTACTTGTTAAGAGGCTTAGAGATATTTCTCTCATGATATAAGATGAATAAATCTCATCTAGATCATATATATCCCTCTCTATGACTCAGTAAATGTCCAATAATAATTCTTATTAAATTCATTTAAAGATAATATGAAATTACGTCAAAATATAAAACTTCTCATGTAAGAAACTATAGTTATTTCAAGTTAAAGGACTATATAATATTATTATGATGAGAATCACTTATGACATTAATGGACATAATATCTCATTTTGGGTCTATCTAGTATAATGTTCTCTAACATATATTTATATTTTGACTTAATATCTCACATTTATAATCAGTAAAACGTGATCATCAGTTAAACTATATGGTTGTCTTTATTCATTATCATTTCATCAATAATGATCGACTAGGAATATTTTAGAATAAAATTCATATTACTTTAAGATTTTACTATTAAGTCACATACTTGATGACATAAAGTTAAATTATCTATTCATGAAACTTTAATTATATTAAAATAATAAACATGCACATGATAATAAAATTCCTCATATATTTTATTGAATGTAATAATAAGCACAGATCCCGTTAGCCTAGAACACAACATTAGCAGAAAGAAGATTACTTGATATTCATTTTCCTTTTATATTCATAAGTTGGCTAATTATATTTGTGAGCTAACATTATTGTGAAAGTAAAATTGTCTTGAGATAAAAAAAAAAAAGAGAATATAATTGTGATAGTAATTTAAGATAATGCATACTTTATCTACTCAAAAATGATTTTTAAATAAGATGTTATATATTTCTAATAGGTGTATATCTTAGTTAGAGATCTCGTAGTATGCCGATTACACAATCCATTAGCCTAGTTCAAGTTATCTAAATAGTGTGCTTCTAATGACTTTGTGTCTCGTTATGTTTAAGTGAGAGATGCTAGTGGATCTGATGGTGATGAATGGAAAGATCTATGGATAAAATCATATATATATATTAAATATATAAATATATTTAATTAGATAAAAAAATTTGGAGATTTTTTTATTGGATAAGGAAATCTTATTTTCAAAACGATGTTATTAGTTAATATCTTAAGTGATATTCTGTTATTCAAATAATGATCAGAAGAAGAAAAAAACTTCCGCTAATTTTGCTTTTGCTTTCTCACCTTCACCTTTTTCTTCTCCCAAAACTATTTTTTGTAAGTATTGAATATTGCCAAAAATTGTGAGGCTAGATTGGTTTCTTAACTGTGGTAAACAAGGATTTTTCTTCTTTAGTGATTGCCTTCGCGGCTGCTCTTATAAGGTGTGGCTCAAGACTTCTTAAAGACCCATATGAAGTAATATCCGCACTTTGTATTTCACATATGAATGTTTTTCCATCAATACCTACCATTATAATCATACTTTTCAATATAAAATTTTATCATAATCATAATTAACCTCAAATAAAGTTTAATTGGGACTAGAACCAATTTATTAGGGATATTTACAAAACTATCTAAAAATATAAATTTTATTTCAAAAATACTATAAAAAAATAAAAATATTTACACTTTTTTTAAGGTTAGAGTAATTTTTAAAAATAACTTGCTCTTTACTAAAACAAGATTTTTTTTTTCAAGAATACCTCTTCTTTCACAACAATCAATATTTTACTTCAATTTTTTTTTCAAACTTTACCGTTAAATAAAAATATTATAATAAAATAATAAAAATTAATATATTAAATTATTTTTAGCATATAAAATTTATTAATTTTTAAAGAAAAAAATTTAATTTTAATTACAAAAAATAAATAACACTACTCACAATAAAATATACTAATAAAAATAATTAAATTTATTTTTAAATAAATTTTGAATATTATACATAAAAAAAAGTTTAAAAAACCATTAATTTTGTTATGCAAATGTTATGCAGATGTTCTATATGTTTGCTTGTGTGATAGATTTTTTATAAATATTGTAGATATTTAGTAGATGTTGTGTGTATGTTATATATTTATTTGTATATGTCGTATATATTTTATGTTGATATTATGTGAATGTTGTGTGTATGATATATAAAGATTAAAAAATAAAATTAAAAAATTATTAGAAATATTCAGTATATGTATGATAAATGTTTGGTAGATATGGTAGATGCTCAATGGATATTTGGTATACGCCGTACATATATTATTATTTGTTGTGTGTATTTTTTTATATATTATATATTTTGTGTATATATTAGTTTTTCTATATATTGAGAATATAATCTCAAAAAATTATTTTTAAGTAGAAATATAAATAAAAATAAATGACAAAAAAACAAGAAAAATAAATAAAATAAGAAAAAAAGTAACATTATTAAAAAAAAGCAAATTTGAAGAGAAAAAAAAGGCGCGAGGTAACATATATGACAAAAAAAAAGATTATAGAATGAAAACTTAAAAGTGGCCCAGCAAAAAAACGTGCTAGGCCAGGCATAATTTTCTCAATTTATCAGCACTGTTCTAATTATTTGAATAATTTAGATATAATGAGAAAATAAAAGAAAATAGGGAGACAACATATGTTGTAAGGTGTAAATTTACACCTTACAAAGAAGATAGTTGACCGACTCAATTTTAGCTCAACAAAGAAGCTAGTTGTAGCTAGCTGTTATGTTTCTTTAATCAATCAGAAAACAGACCTTTGTGCATGCTCAATTCAAGGCATCCTCATAACAGCAATATTTGAGTCTCAACATCAAGGGTAGACCCAAATTAAGCAAGGGCTGCCACTTCTGCAATATTGTGCCAATTTTAGTTTTGAACTACTGTAAACTTGTTTCATGTATAGCTTTCATATGTATATATATATATATATATATAAATTAATATTTATTTATTTTATTTTTTGTGATGTTTGCAAAATATGTATTCAACTACTTTTACAAATATTATGAGAAAATAAAATGCATACTTTTATTTTACTGATAAATTGATAGGATATTAGCTAGAATATACACTTATATAAAAAATATTAACAAAGTTTTAACATGACTAATACATATATATATATATATATTATTACTCTTACGAATTAAATGTAACTTACATTTATATATTTTTGAGATTTTTATAATTTTTAGTCTTGCAAAAAAATTGTAAGCTTCTCTTTTATTCAGTAAATACTTTTATGCATAAATGAATATTTTTCACTTAAAAAAAATGAAAAATGACTCATTAAAAAATATTAGTTATTTATAATAATTCAATAAAGATGGAAAATTTTAGCGAATAATAATTTCATTTCAAAATAAAGTAGTTGCATTCCTTGCTCAGGTAGCAGCTGGATCCGATTAACTTAAAATTCATGATTGATCGACGGGTGGTGTCCCCTTCCACTCCAAATGACAGAAAATGATGATGTTGAGGGCACTTGTCTTAGCCGTGGATGGTTTGAATACAACAAACTTGGACTTTTACTGCAGAAATAACCCACAAAAAAACATAAAGAGAACGAGTGGGTAAATGGTGTTTTGGCCCTCGCTTTAAAGGTAAGAAATATAAATAAATGAACAAATAAGATCTCTTTCACTTTCTGCATTATTTTGTTCTTTTCTGTATTTTTTTGTATTTTTCTGTATTTTTTTTATTTAATTTTTTTGTATTATATAGTTGAATCTTCAACTCTCATTTCTAAATAATTGTCCTTCTTTCATATATTAAAAGAAGAGATTTCAATTTAAATATAATATTCTTAAATTAAAAAATACATTAGTTAACTTGTATGCTTTGAATAATTTCTTTTTTTTGTTGAAATATTAATTAATTTTTTTATTTAACATTATTGAAATCTACTCCAATTGACTTTATTTAACTGTGAAAAACAAAATTTATTTTTCAAAACTGTTCTAAAAAGTAAATAAATTTAGTGTTTAATTATTAAAGTTTTCTAAATGGAAAATTTGAAAACAATTTTCTAAATTTTCTAAAATTAGATTATATTATAAAAAATTTGGTTTATAATATTTTCCACTTTCATACAAAATATGTAATTATGAAAATTAATTATTATATATTTAATATAAAAAATCTTAGAACAAAAATGAGGATGGAAGAATCGAGAAAGTTTTAAATGGAAATGCATATTTACAGTTTTGAATTTTTCACTTAAAAATTGAAAATATGTAAATTTAGGTTAAAATTTTAATATAAAATCATAAAACAAAAGCATAGGTCAAATTTTTAATATTTAATTATTCTAAATCACTATTTATCCAAAAAAAATGCTAAAGAAAAATTATAAAGCTGAGATATCAAGTAAGAGAAAAAAAAAACATAATAAATTCAACGATTTAATGATCATGCTTAAAAAATTGACACCAAGTAATGATATTACCATCAAATTAAATTGTCAATTGCTAAAGAAAGTTGTCTCATACAATTACTTGAGCGTTCCTGTATTTCGTTTGTGCTTTTTGATCCTCTTATCATAAATGGATATATTTCACTCCACCAAAAACAAGGAGATATTTTTAACTGCTTTAAGATCTCAACTTTCATTTTATATACTATTTAATTCAAAAGAAGATGAATCAATTTTTTTTTTTGGAAAAACATATTTTTTATCCTTTAACTTTAGATCATTTGCGCATCAAATCCATGAACTTTTATTTGGTGATTTTGAACTTCTAAACTATACGTGATAGTGAGATTGAGCTTTTATTTGACAGCAGTTAAATGCTTGTGTTTCAAACCTTGTTAACATCGTGTAAATAATTAAAAATGTCACGTTAGACGGCGAATTCAATCTTTAGATTAAAATGATGGGTTTTGTGGCGTTTTAGCCAAAACGTTGAGTTTTGTGAATAGGAAATAAAATCCCCAAATCCTCATTTTGAATCCCTAAATTTCTTTTTCGAGCTGAACATGCAAAATTCCATTTCTCCAAATTGAATTTTCGAAATAGCTTGTTGAGATCGTTTGCCAAAGCCTCGATATAATTTCTGAAATCGAGTTCAATATTAATCTAAAAAGAAATTGATTATTAAGGTCGTTTGTCCAAGAATCATTTGTTGAAGTCAAACGAGTAAACTGGGATTGCATAGAAAGCGATTTGAGATCACTAAGGCAAGTGGTATTTGCAAAAATGCATTGATGTTGTTTAATATTTTATTTTGGATAGGTATCTTGGTGAAAGCACTATTGGTTTGATTTGAAATCTCAAAGTTTGTCTATTTGTCTAGTAACAGAAAAAAAAAAAAAGTTGAATTGACTATTGTGGTCCATAAGTTGGGTTGCGAAAAAATGTATAAGCACATGGTTGGTTGCGTGAGTAGTTGACCAAAAATTTGACTAAAGGTATTTTTTTTACAATGAAGGCTCCTACTTTGATGTCCTTTGCCACTTTATACTAAGCGTAGTGGTCTTATAGTTTACAAATATTTAAATTTTTTGTAATTTTTATTAAATGTAGTGCATATGCTGGGGACCTCACTACTGGTTTTTGTTTATTTATAGGTATTGTTTTGTTACTGTGTGATGATGATAGATTGCTTAGTTACATTAGTTATATATTGCCTAGTTACATTAGTTATACATCATGGGGCAAATTTTTAAGTGTAGATATGTAGAAGGTGTTCCCAAGATTGTAGGTAGTATGTTTGACATGGATAGACTATCATACCCTTATATATTATCTTATATTACAGAGGACCTTGGTTATAATAAAGATAAAATTGACTATTTTTACAATAGAAAAGTAGGTAATGAGGAATTAATTGCAATTAAAGATGATGTTGGGGTTTTAAATGCATGCCAGGTGTAAAACATTGTGATGTGGTTGAATTTTATATGTTGGGCAGTGGGGATAGTGCAAGTAATAGGATATATATATTGAGGTCACAATCTTATATTTCACCATTAGGGCATCCAAAAAGTGACAGCTTAGGAGAAGAGGGCAATGGCCATATTGAGAGAGAGGACAAATTGTGTGATAATAGTGGGCTCCATCACACCTTTGATGATATAGTAATAGATGTCCCTTATCTTAATGATGAGGAGGATGAAGAGTTACATGATGCAAGAAAAAATGCTAGAGAATATAAAAGGAAAGGGAAATCAAATATAGATGAGCAAGATGAGGATCTAATAAGTGAAGTTACTAAAGGTGAGCACGTTCAAAATGATCAAGATGAGGAAGCTTTAGAGGCTAATGATGATGATATAGCTAATGAGGATGATTCTTTAAATAGGGAAGTCATGTTTACTATGATAGCTCATACTTGGGTAGCTATTATAGTGAAACTGATGAGGATGGGGATGGAGAGGTAAATATGAGAGAAAGGAATAGGATTCAATTTAACAATACTATAGATCTACTTATTTTCTATGTTGCTATGATTTTTCAAGAACAAGGAAGAAGTTAGAGAGGTTGTAGCAAAGTATGCTGTAAGCAATACAAAAGATTAAGGGCTTGTTGTCATAAAAACTATCCCTGGGTTTTGTTTGTGAGTTTGAAGAGAAATGATAACACACTAACTTATAAAACATACAATCCACACCATAAGTGTTATAGGGTTAATAGAATTAAGTTTGCAAATGGTAAGTTTTTGGCAAGGTGTTCAGAAGTAGGATTAGATCTCAACCTAGTATAAGATTGAAGGTTTTGAGAACTTGTAATGACTGAGTTGAAGCTTAATGTTAGTTATGTTGTTGTAAGAAATGTAAAGAAAAAAGTGATTAATGAGCATTTAGGTGATTGTAAAGCTATGTATGCATTGCTGTATGCTTATGTAACTGAGATTAAAAGATTTAATCCTAGATCTACTTGCATTGTGAAGATTATTTGTGATGATAGGGATATAGGCCTCTTTTCTTTGCATTTTATATTTGTTTTGAAGCTTATAAGAAAGGATGGGAAGTTAGTTGCAGGAGAATCATAGGGGTTGATGGTTATTTTCTTAAATGCGTGTGTAAAGGTCAATTGTTATGTGTTTTGGGAAGAGATGAAAACAATCAAATGTTTCCTATAGCATGAGGTCTAGTTGGGGTTGAAAGTAAGAGCACATGGACATGGTTTCTAAGATGTTTGTAGTATGACTTTTCACTTAGAGAAGGTGATGGATTGCCTATTATTTATGACATGCAAAAGGTATGTGTTATATTCTTGCTTGTATCTTAACATTCACTTATATTTAATCAATGTTTTAGCTACAATTAAAAGTGTTCATTATGATAGGGTTTGGAGAGTGCGATTTCATATTTATTTCCAAGGGTATAGCATAGAATGTGTGCAAGACACATTTATGCAAATTGGGTAAAGAGATATAGGGAAAAGGAGAGGAAGATTGCATTCTGGAATGTTGCAAAGTTTGCAAATGTTGTTGATGCCAAGGAGAACATGAAAGTGTTAGGAAAACTTAGAGAAGGTTGTGTGGAGCATACATTGACTTATGATATTGAGAGATGGCGCAAGGTTTTTTTTAACACAGATGTTAAATGTGATGTTGTTAACAACAACTAGAGTGAAACCTTTAATGGTTGGATTCTCGAACCATGATGTAAGACAATCATAACAATGTTGGAGGACATTCGAATTCAAGTAATGAATAGGCTTTGAAGTAAAAGGGACAATGCACAGACTTAGATTTCAGACATTTCTCTATGAGCAATGGGTAGACTGGAGAAGAATAAGGTAAAGTCTTATGATTGAGTTATGCAATGGGATGTGGATAAGGGTTATGAAGTAACATTTGTGTTTGACAAGGATGACAAAACACACCGTTGATATCTATAAAAAAAAGTTGCACTTGTAGATCTTGGGAACTAACAGGCACTTTATGCCAACATGCCTATTATGCAATTTATCACTTTTCTATCAAAGTAGAGAAGTATGTCAACCCTTGGTACACCAAAGATATGTATCTTAAGGCATATTCATGTACAATTTATTGTATGAATGGGAAGAAACATTGGCTAGAAATTGGCAAGGAAAGAATTCATCCACCCGACATAAGGAATATGCCAGGAGGGCCAAGAAAGAATAGGAGAAAAGACAAAGATGAACTAAAAAGACTGATAAATTACACAAGAGTGGAAGATTCATGACATGTGGAGTTAGCAGGTCACAAGCACATAAGAGTAGGGGCTTCCCTAAGAGAACTGTAAGTCATTATACAAATGAAATTTTAATGTTAGCTTGATAAAACATTAATTTTATCTGCCTTTTTGCATTATCAATATGAAGCAAAGCGAGACAACTTATGCTTCATAGGTACTTAAGCTATTGGAATTTCTGTAATGCATTATGTTATTTTGATTTTAACATAATATAAATGAACATGCAGGGGTCTATAGCTTTTAGGAGAGTAAAGCCAACAAAGATATTTAGAGACATTTACACATCTAGAAAAAGGACTATATCAAATTCTAGAAAATCGACATTAGGAGTTGGCACTGAGCTAGTTATAAAGAGAACTAGAAAGCAAATAGTAAACAACCAACCAAGAAGGGATGCAAATTTTAATTCTCAAAGCTTTGAATGCTCAATCATCAAGCAATGCAACAAGCTTGACAACTACAAGTCAGTCAAGCAATACATTATGGAGTAAGAGTTTGATTAAATGAACCAAGCAAAATTAATTGAAACCGACTGCTATGTTTCCATGGCAAGTGGAGTTAGGACTTGGCATGTATGTAATTTAATCTCAAATGTATTAATTACTTTACAAGTATTTGTACTACAATTCTTAAATATCATTTCATTAAGCAACATTTCTTTAAGAAAATTTTGTACTGTGTGGAAGATTTAGATGTGGAATATTATGAATGATTTTTTTGGCTATTAAGAATATTTTGTACTGAATTTTGTGCAACAATGTTTTGGTAGCATTACAAGGATGTTATGACAGGATTGTTAACCTATTAATAATGATTAACTTGTTTATGATGATTCTATGTTATTAACAAATTTTTTTGTTGAGTTTTTGAATGATGCATAGACTTGGATTATTTTGGTACATTTAAACACAATGGCAGGTCATGATAAATTTGGTATTTTCTGATGGTTGTGTTTTTTACTGCAAATATTATGGCCAAGCGCAATTTTGACATTATTAACAAACAAAATCAACTGAAATTTATATGTAAATGGTTCCATCTTGTTTGCATCTTACAAATGGCTTGGGATAAGAAGAATGTAATGTAATTGCACATAAGAAATTAACAAACAAAACTCAAGAATTTAATTATACTTAACAAGTGAATATCTAACAACAATAGCACTTTTCTTTCACTACAAAATAACCTAAATGCAACAATATTCCAAACTTGCAAGATTTTGTTTTCAACTGTGTTTTCTAACATATTCCAAACCAACATTACATGAAGCTATAAATTTAACTACAATAAAATCACCAAAAGCCAATACAAAATACCTAAGACCTTAACCATGTAAACAATGAAATGGTATTTATTAGTTGTTTTTTATTATTAGTTTAGTAAAAGTAGTTGCGGTTAGAAATGTAAGAAGTTTGTTAGAGTTGTTAGTTTTGTAAGCTGAGCTGGCTTTTTGTTATAGCTAGCTGACATTCTGTTATAGCTACTAGTGTAAGAACTAATGTACATACATTCTGTTTTCTTGAGTTAAAGAAATCATCACAGTTAAAATTCCCAATTTCTATTTTCTATTTTGCTCTCAATTTTTTCAAACAACACAAAGCCACCAAAAGAAGCCAATCCCAAAATCTTATATGTTGTGCAACTAGCTTCCATTTCTTGTAACTTATCTTTAAGTTCAAAAATTTCAACCATTAATTCTTGCTCATCCTCTCCCCTTACATGAACTATGACATTTTCATCTATAACATTATTTATTTCAAGCACTAACTCTTCAATTGTGTCTCACATCTCATTCAACAATAAATTCACATACTCTAGCCATTTGTCATCAATCCACTTGAAATAATTACAAACTGAACTCTTCAGTATTCAAAAAGTCAAATAATGATTTTCAACAAATAACAATCTATATATTCAACTTCATCTACATCAAATCACAACAAATACAAAGGATAGGATGATGTAAGATGAAGCAAATGTGTACTTTGAAGAAGCAATGATGGATAGTGGTTTATTTATAGTGGTTTTTGGTAATCATGATGGTAATATGAATCTTGCAAAAATTTGAATAAGAACAAAACTGTCTTAACCCTAATATGACTAAGCTTCATACTCGAAATAACCTCAAAGGATTCCCCTCTTCATTTTTGAACTGACTCTCTTATTCTAACATGTCTCATTCTATACGAAGGGAATATATATACATATACTCTTGGGAGATTGCTAGATTATATTTAGAAGCTAAAATTAAAGAAAGACATACAAAGAGAGAGAGAGGGAGAGAGAGAGAGAGAGAGAGAGAGCTAATTAAAGAACTCCTTTCAAGTCAATATGGAGGGTGGATTATAGTAATAGCTACCATCTTATCCATTCACAATAGTTCAATAATTGTTTTTTGTATAATATAAAACTAAATGAGTCTGAGTGCAAATTCACAAAAGTTAATGCATTCGAAATTACACTTCAATAATTATTAATAAGCTTTGTATTTAACTTACCTCTCTAAAGGAGCAACTCCAAAAACATCTACCTGGGTTTCTAACTATCCAAGACATTCTCCAAATGGCGCCCTAGCACACTAGTAAAGCTCATTTAAATAGGTAAACACAAATCTTTGAGGTAGACTTTACATCGATGGGAGTTTATCCTGCAATAATCATTCGTTTCTTATCTCTATATGACAAGCCAAAGCTTACCCATTGTCATCTCTTTCACTCGACACTGTTACTCTTGGTTCAATCTTGGATGGATGGGTGCTTCTTCCTCCGACCTAAAGTGCATCTTCAACAAAAGAATTTAGTGATTTTCTTTGAGCAATTGATTCCATAGTTCTGGGTTATTGTAGACCTTAATTTTGGCCCGGGTTAAATTTAAGAAGCTTAAAACTAGTCCGTTATAATTTTAAAGAGCTTAAACCTAATTTGAAAGCTTGAATTAAACTGGTCCAATTTATAAAAGCCCAAATTAAATTTGTGAAACAGGTTCGGTCTGAGAATTTAAAAAAATTGGATTCGGTTTGAGTTGGACTAGGTCTAAATCAACATGAGATGGCTCATGTCGGTTTAGCTACTCCAAATCGACATGAGCTTAATCCATGTCAATTTGAACACTCCAAATCGACAAGAACCTATGCTTAGACAATTCTAAATAAGTTTGGTTGGTTTAGGAATCCTAATAGTGTTTAAATTGTGCAAATCTCGAAACTAGATGAGGATTAACAAGAAGTGTTAACACTAATTGATACATTATAAATAGAAAAGAAGAGGGAAAGCCAATGCAAAAACATTAATCATCCACAACAACAATTAACGAGGACAAAGCTTAGCAATTAGGAAGCCATCAACCATTGGAACAAAGAACATGATTAGCAAATTAAAGCAAGGGACAGTGAATGAATGGACACAGAAAGAGAAAGGCAATCAATAAGAGGGAGAGATAGTAGCTGAATGTAGCAATTGTCCTCAGATTGCATTCGCCTAGTATAGATTAAATTGACCCAGGCAGTACATCACCCATCTCCAGCTTCTAGGGAATTGATGTGATAAACAACAGTTTGGTTTAACGAATTAGACTTAGTGGAGCAAACAATGCATGTTTAATTTTGATTTTGATACATACTTTAAATTAATCACCAACATTATTAGTTATTAGTTGTTTGGTTTTTGATTACTCTTAAACTGTAGTACCCTAGAGCCATTTACATTAATTCAATCATCCTTTAGTTTTATAAATTTATTATTGTGTTCTGAGGCGTTAATTTATAAAACCTTAAATTATGTTTAAAAACCTCAAAACTCTAATTTTCAAATCAAAACCCTAAATTATGTTTTAAAACCCCCAAAACCCTAATTTTCAAAACAAAATTCTAAATTATATTTTAAAACCTAATTTCCACCACCAAACCCTAATTCAATAACCTTACCTACCTTTATCTCTGATGATAACTTTGAACCCATTTTTGTTACAGCAAACCCTATCAATGATTCACAATCATTATCTTCCTCAGATCCTTCTCATTTTAATGATTCAATTCCTTTAAATAATTCCAATTTACCTTTAAATTCCTTATTTTCCCCAAACTCAAACTTTTCATCTCCATATTTCTCCCACTGATTTTTCTCCAATATCAACTTCGACTACTTCTCATTCTCAACCTTTAGCTGAAAAGCTTCCAAAAACAAACTAAAATAAAATCATTGTCCCGGTGTAGAGACAAAGTCCAAGAAATCAAAAACTACTAGTGTGGTTATCTGATTTTGTCTCTACCACAATTTTCAATTCCATTTCTCAGTTCTCTTCGACTCCTATTTTACAAAATCCCCAAATTGTCCCAGCTTATCCTTTTATTAAACCTATTGGTTTTTCTGACTCTTATCTCATTTTTTTTGACAACTTTAGACACTCAGCAAGAACCGAGATTATATTATGAAGCTAAGGATAAACCAGAATGGATTGAGGCTATAAAGACTGAGCTTTTAGCTCTTGAGAATAACAAAACTTGGGTTTTGGTTGATTTGCCTGAGGGAAAACTCCCAATTGAGATTCAAAGCATGACTCGTTGTAAAAGGATACAGTCAGGTAGAGGGCATCGATTATAAATATGGTTTTTCTCTAGTTGCTAAGAACATTACAGTCAGAGTATTACTTGCCATAGCTGCTTCAAAAGACTGGCCTTTGTATCAGTTGGATGTGAACCATGCCTTTCTCCATGGTTTAAAGAAAATTGGTAAAATCATTGTATGGTTTAAAGTAAGCTTCTCATCAATTGAACGTTGAATTCACTTCTCATATGAAAAATCTGGGTTTTTAGCAATCCGGTGTAGATTATTATCTTTTCACTTATGTCAAGGACAATGATTTCTTGGCTTTGATTGTGTACGTTGATGATGTTCTGCTTATAGGGACTTCATATACTCTAATTCAATAGGTTAAATCTTCTCTTCATGATAAATTTACAATCAAAGATTTGGGTCTTGCTAAATACTTTTTGGGTTTAGAAATTGCTCATTTTACAGAAGACATTTATGTTAGCCAAAGAAAGTATATCCTAGATATTATAAGAGTTGGGTTTGATGGTTGCTAAGTCTGTAGCAACGCCTTTACTAAAAGGCTTGTCACTTACTTTTGATGAGGGTAATCCACTTGATGATGTATCAAGTTATAGGCAGTTGGTAGGGTGTCTGATGTATCTTAATTTTACATGCCCATACATTACTTATTTAGTTCATGTTCTCAGCCAGTTTGTTCAAGCACCAAGGACTTCTCATTGGCATGCAGCAATACATGTGCTCAAGTATCTGAACTCTCCACTAGCTACTGGTCTCTTTTATCCATCTAGCAATTCATTGGTGCTTGAAGCATATTCCGATGTAGACTGGGCTGCTTGTCATGACTCACAAAGATCTATTAGTGGATACTATATGTTTCTTGGTAGATCTTTAGTCTTTTGGCGATCCAAAAAGTAACCCACAGTCTCTCGATCATCGCTAGAGGTTGAGTATCGTTGTCTTGCATGTACTTGTTGTGAATTACAGTGGCTCATTCATCTATTGTAGTCTTTTCATCAGCAAATTCTGCTACCCATTTCTCTATTCTATGACAATCAAACTGCAATTTATATCACTAAAAATCATGTCTTCTATGAGCATATAAAGCACTTAAAGATAAATTGCCGTTTAATATGTGATTAGTACAAGGCAGGTGTCGTTCAACCAATTCACATTTCCACTCGTTTACAACTAGCTGACATCTTTACAAAATCTCTTTCAGCTCCTTCTTTTCACCGCCTTTTTATCCAAGTCGGGCTTGCTTCAATTTTTGCAAGCACCAACTTGTGGGGGGGGGGGGGGGGGGGGGGGGGGTTGAAATGATATTTACTAGTTGTTTTTCTTATTAGTTTAGTAGAAGTAGTTGCAGTTAGAAATGTTAGAAGTTTGTTAGAGTTGTTAGTTTTATAAGCTGAGCTGGCTTTCTATTATAGCTACTAGTATAAGAACCCATGTACATATGTTCTGTTTTATTGAGTTGAAGAAATCAACAAAGTTAAAATTCCCAATTTCTATTTTCTATTTTGTTCCCAATTTGTTCAAACAACACAAAGCCATCAAAAGAAGCCAATGCCAAAATCTTATATGTTGTGCACCTAGCTTCCATTTATTGTAGCTTATCTTTAAGTTCAACAATTTCAACCAATAATCCTTGCTCATACTCTCCCCTTACATGAACTATAGCATTTGCATCTATAACATTATTTATTTCAAGCACCAACTCTTCAATTGTGTCTCGCATCTCATTCAACAATAAATTCACATACTCTAGACATTTATCATCAATCCACTTGAAATAATTACAAACTGAACTCTTCAGTATTAAAAAAGTCAA
Organism: Garcia nutans; assembly: GCA_947685225.1. Classification (NCBI taxonomy): domain Eukaryota; kingdom Viridiplantae; phylum Streptophyta; class Magnoliopsida; order Malpighiales; family Euphorbiaceae; genus Garcia; species Garcia nutans. The sequence goes on along the minus strand of CANTUV010000031.1, from coordinate 72,217,443 downwards.
ATAATGATTTTCAACAAATAACAATCTACAAATTCAACTTCATCTACATCAAATCACAACAAATACAAAGGATAAGATGATGTGAAGATGAAGCAAATTGTACTTTGAAGAATCAATGATGGATAGTGATTTGTTTGTAGTGGTTTTCGGCAACTCGTGATGGTAATATGAATCTAGCAAAAATTTGAATGAGAACAAAACTGTCTTAACCCTAATATGACTAAGCTTCATACTCTAAATAACCTCAAAAGACTCCCCTCTTCATTTTTGAACTAACTCTCTTATTCTAACATGTCTCATTCTATACCAAGGGAATATATATACATATACTCTTGGGAGATTGTTAGATTATATTCATAAGCTAAAATTAAAGAAAGACAGACATAAAGAGAGAGGGAGAGAGGGAGAGAGAGCTAATTAAAGAACTCCTTTCAATTCAATATGGAGGGTAGATTATAGCAATAGCTACCATCTCATCCATTCACAATAGTTCAATAATTGTTTTTTATAATATAAAACTCAATGAGTCTAAATGCAAATTCACAAAAGTGAATGCATTCGAAATTACACTTCAATTATTATCAATGAGCTTTGTATTTAACTTACCTCTTTGAAGGAGAAACCCCAAAAATGTCTACCTGGATTTCTAACTATCTAAGACATCCTCCAATTGGCGCCTTAGCACACTTGCAAAGCTCATTTAAATAGGTAAACACAAATCTTTGAGGTAGACTTTGCATCGTTGGGAGTTTTATCCTGCAATAATCATTCGTTTCTTATCTCTATATGACAAGCCAAAGCTGACCCATTGTCATCTCCTTCACTCGACACTATTACTCTTGGTTCGATCTTAGGTGGATGGGTGCTTCTTCCTCCGACCTCAAGTGCGTCTTCGACAAAGGAATTTAGTGATTCAAAGTGAGGATTTGGAGATTTTATTTCTCATTCACAAAACACAACATTTTGGCTAAAATGCAACAAAATCCGCCATTTTAGTCTAAAGATTGAAACTCACCGTTTTGATTATGGGTCACCATCGTAGCAATTTTAATTAGTCATGCAATTTTAATGAGGTTTAAAATATACGTGTTTAATTAATGTTAAATAATAGTTCAATTTCACTATCATGTATAGTTTAGAGCTCAATGTCACTAAATAAAAGTTTAGAAGGCTTAATGTACAAATAACTTAAAGTTCAGAGATTAAAAATATATTTTTCTTATGACATATAAATTATAATTAACAGATGAAAAAATAAATAATGGTATCTAAAAAAATTGCATATATCCTTCAAGTTCAAAAATCCAATAATTTTACATGTTTCCTCTCACATTATCAAAAAAAAAAAATTTCGATTATTTAGAGTGAATATTTTGTTTAATGATACAAATATGAAATCATTTTAGAATAAATATCATGATGGAAATCTCAAAGGCATAAAAATTTCTTAATTAATATTTAAATCTAATAATAAAATGAAATTAATTAAAAAATCAACATCATCGACATTATTTTGGTCCCATATATATATATATATAATAAACAAAAGGAAAATTGGAAGTTTGTGGGAATTGTGTAGGAAGCATTTGTGCTAATCTTCACAGCTATTAACAAACTATGATTAATTCCACCAAACTTCATTATCTATGATCTTTTTATCTTTTGTTTTTCGGACCATACACGTAAGCCCCTTTAATGAAATTAACAAAAAAAAAAGTCAATTTTTTGGTTAAAATGTCAAATTATCAACTTAATCTCTTTAATATGCCCTTTTATGAATCCACCTTTTATACATATTACAATTTTTTCAATTTTCTAACATAATATATTATTCAATTAATAGCTTAAATATTAAATATTAAACTCATAAATCATAATAGAAATCTTGACATTCCTTTCAAAAAATCAAATGTAAAAAGAATGATAATTTGATTATTGAATTCATATATAAATCTTGAATTTTTTTAAAAAAAATTAAATTAATCTCATAATACGAATATCATATTTCTTTTAGAAAGCAGAGCTAATTATCATTCATGAAATAAATAAATTATGTTGTTAACAATAAAAGAGAAAAGAAGAAAGATTGCTAGGTTTTTTTTAATCATATAATATTGTGCTTAAATTAACATATTAAAAAATAATAATGAAAGAAGACATTTCATACTTATTTTAGGGGATATAAAAACAATATAAGTTTTAGATTTTATTCAATTCAAAATTTGTCCGGCCAATAAATTATAAAAGTGTGAGCACAATATTGGGGGATGGAAATTAAATGAGAAACTTCTGTTCAAAAATAATAATAACAATAAATGAGAAACTTTTCCAAATTCCTAAAAGTGCAAAAGGTTTGTTCTAAACTAACGCACGCGTAGTGTTGTGTTTAGAAGAGAGGAAAGAAAAGAGGAAGGAAAGCATACATGCCTAATGAATAATAATTTTTTTCATTAATTAGATTGGAATTTTGAAAATCTTAAATCAAGTCTAAATTTAAAAAATTTTTAAACGTTCAATACATTTAGTTTAAAATTTTTTTCATAAATTATTAATTTATGAATTTTTCCCCAAATTATTATCCGTGTGACTCGACCATTTAGACAAGGTTTTATAAAGAATGGAGGGAATGTCTATAATTTATCCTTTTTCTCATAGCAAACACAGCCTAGTAACAAATTCATCCACGGAGTAGCAAAAAACACAAAAACGCCTCGTTCGTTTTGCCACCACACAGCTGTTTTTCCATAGGCAAAGAGTCGGTGCTTGACCACATTTTCATCCTTTTTTTTTCTCTAGTGTTTGTCTCAGCCGCGTTTGCGTACAACAAATAAAAAGAAAAACAATTGCTTGTCTTTTTTCGCTTGCACTTACACACAGAAATCTTATATTTTAATTATTATATATTTCAAATTGCAAATGCTGACCTGTACTCCAAATTCTCAGGTACTATCCTCGTCTGACTTCTATATATAAATATCTTGTCCAATTCAAAACTACGATCACTACTTTCTCTATTGTCTTTACAATTAATATACAAAAAATGGCTGCTTTTATTATTTGCTTTCTTTTCCTTGTTCTCATCTCTTCTGCTACTGCTTGTGATCGTTGTGTCCACCAATCCAAGGCTTCTTTTTTCTCTAAAACCTCTGCACTTTCTTGTAGGTGTCCTTTTTTTTTTAAATATTGTTTTTTTTTGTTAATCTATTAATCTATTTGATTATTTGATTGAAATGCAAAATTGATTAATACCCAGATGATATTTTGATGAGATTTTTGGTGGGTAATTTTTGTTTCATGGATTTGATGTAGCTGGAGCTTGTGGGTATGGTTCATTAGCATTGGAATTCAATAGTGGACACCTTGCAGCTGCTGTCCCTTCTCTTTACAAAGATGGAGCTGGTTGCAGTGCCTGTTTTCAGGTTTGAACAACACCTTGATTCTTGCTTTGTTTGCAATTTATTAGTTATTAATTAATCACATAATTGCAATTAAGAGAACTTTAATACCATTTAGCCAATGCTAATTGGTCTTGGTTGCCATATTTAACATTGTCTCTGTTTTGGTATAACAGATAAGATGCAAAGACAGAAAGCTCTGTAGCAGCAAAGGCACTACAGTGATTGTAACTGATCTCAATCGTAATAACCAGACAGATTTTGTACTCAGTGGTAGAGCTTTCATGGCCATGGCCACCTCTGGTATGGGCCGTGACCTTTTGAGAAATGGGATTGTTGACGTGGAGTACAAAAGGTAATTAGGCCCATCTTAATAGTTTTATTATCATTATTATTATTATTATTATTATTAAAAAAGCTATTATGACATTTTTAAAATTTAATTTCTATTAAACTCAATTTTTTTTTAATATAACACAATATATTTGGTCAAAATATTAAGAATTGAATTATTTGATGAATCTGGTTGCCTCTCTCGTCTGATGTGTTTTTTTTTTCTTTTTTTTTTTTTCTAATTAATGGTTTGATTTCACCAACCACATAAAGAAATCAAGAAATCACTGTGAAGTGGGCCATCATTTTATAGAAAATGTTAGCAGGGATCACATAGACAAGAGAACTGAATGCATTTATTGCTAGCAACGGTCAAATATATAAATTATTGTTCATTGAATATCTTATATTACGTGATAGTTCATAACTAAATTAACATGGCAAATTGATCAAAGTAAAATTTATTCCTATTGGACGTTTTAATTAATATTTTGATAATTAAATACTTATTTGATAATTTAATGACATTTTTTAATTTTCAAATGCTTTATATCAGCTGAACAAACAGATTTAATATGATTGAAACAGGGTACCTTGTGAATACAAAAACAGAAATTTGGGTGTGCGAGTAGAAGAATCAAGCAAATATCCTAATTACTTGGCCATCAAAGTGATATACCAAGGAGGTCAGACTGAAATAGTAGCAATGGATGTTGCTCAGGTACGTTAATATCTATAATAAAAAATTATTACCAACACAAAATCAAATTATAACCATTACCTAATATTTTATCTCTAACTCTGATAATTCTCTTTTCTTTAAGAATTTCCTGTAATCCAAAAAAATAGATAAATAAATATATTGCTTGAATAACAGTGTTCTTGGAAAATATTATATAGGTTGGTTCATCAAATTGGGGTTTCATAAGCCGGAATTACGGGGCGGTATGGGACACTAGCAGAGTTCCGGCAGGAGCATTACAATTCCGATTTGTGATAACGGCAGGATATGATGGAAAATGGATTTGGGCAAAGAGTGTTCTTCCGGCAGATTGGAAGGCAGGGGCTATATATGACTCTGGTGTCCAAATTACTGATATTGCTCAAGAAGGTTGCTCTCCTTGTGATGATGGGCCTTGGAAATAAATCCAAAATACATTTTAGTTACTTATTATTATTTTTATATATTAATTCCTTCACTAATTCATAGTACAACACGTATAAACTAGAATTGTAGAAAGTCTCCTATAGTGGTTTTTTCTTTTCTTTTATTTTACATTAATTATGTAATAAGGAATTTCTTTATTATATTATGCACAACTTGTTTTAAGTTGGGTTTATTATATATTATCTTAATAATATCAATATGTCTGAGATTTCTTTTCCTATCATATTAGATAAATTTAAAATGTATCTTTCCTATCATATTTCCCGTCTCCATCTCAATTTTTTTTTGGAATTTTACAAAAATTATCTAAAAATCAAACAAATTTTCAATTTTATGAGAGTTAAAAATAATTTTCAGTTTTACAGAACTAACAAATTTTTTTTTAAAAAATACGAAACCTCTTAGCGCGAGTAGCAATGACAGGAAGCATATTTGATGAATAGTATCTAGAGCCTTTTTTTTTTTTGCTTACTTTGTCTTAGAATTTCTTTCTTTCTCTGATTTTTTCTTTTATGCACACATTTCTTTTAAAATACATTTTTCTTAAGCATTTATTCATATTCTAAAAAATTTCATATAATTAAAAATTATTAATTAATTAACTAAAAACATAATTTATATTATTTAATTCTAAATTATATTTTATACGCATATTATTATATATTTTATACTAATTTTGATATTATTTAATTTTTGTGATTTTATCTACTTTTTTAATTTTTTAATTTTTTGTGATTTTTATAGACTTTTCATTATTTTTTATTTTTTAGTTTGCTTGTCTTTTTCTTTTTCATTATGTTTATATTACTGTTTATTTTTAATTTGGTTTAAATAAATTTTAAGAAAGATATATGAGTATATTACATATATGTTTTTATATTTTACAAATAAGAAACTGCATCAAATTATTTAAAAAATAAAGATAAGAATACAAAATATCATATGACATTACATGTTTATATGTAACATATATTAATATATAAGATGATTTAAAGAATAAACATAAGAATATAAAATGTAATATGTTATTATATGTTGATATATATAACATATATCAATGATTTAGAGTAAAAATGAGAATATATATAATATATATCGATATATATTAAATAATTTAAAAAAAAATATGAGAATACAAAGTGATATATACTGATATATATAATATATATCAACATATATCAGGATATTTAGAGAAGAAATATGAGAATATAAAACGATATATGTTGTTATATGTAACATATATTAACATATAACAGATGATTTAGACAACATATATCATGTGATTTAAAGAAGAAATATGATAATATAAACTAATATATGTTGTTATATGTAATATATAACATATGACAAATGATTTAGAGAAAAAAAATATAAGAATACAAGCTGTTATATGTTGTTATATATTGATATATATAATATATATTAGATGATTTATAAAAAAGAAATATCAAATACAAAGTGTTATATGTTGTTATATTAAATATAACTGTTATATATTAATATATGTAATATATATTAGATGATTTATAGAAAGAAATATTAAATATAAAGCATTATATATTATTATATGTTGTTATATGTAACATATATCAACATATATTAAATGATTTATAGAAAGAAATAATACATATAAAATATTATATGTTGATATATATTAATACATGTAATATATATCAATATATATATCAGATGATTTAGAAAGAAACAAGAGAATATAATGTGTTATATATATACTGTTGTATATTAATATATGTAACATATATCAGATAATTTAGAGAAGAAGTATGTGAGTATGAAGTGTTTTATGTTGATATATGTAATATATATCATATATGAGATAATTTATAAAAAGAAATATCAAATATAACTGTTTTATATTGTTATATGTAACATATATCAACGTATGTTAGATTATTTATAAAAAGAAATATTAAATACAACTGTCATATGTTGTTATATGTAACATATATCAACATATATTAGATTATTTATAAAAAAAAATATCAAATACAACTGTTATATATGTTGATATATGTAATATGTATCAATATATATCAATTGATTTAGAAAAAAAAATGAGAATACAAAGTATTATATGTTATTATATATTGATATATATATATATATAATATAAATATATAACAAATGATTTATGAAAGAAACATAAAAATACAAAGTGATATATGATATTATATATTGATATATGTTACATATATCAATAAATAAGAATATATAACACTTTGTATTCTTATACTTCTTTCATATAACACTTTATATTCTTATATTTTTCTCTAAATCATTTGATATATATTCATATATGTTATATATATCAACATGTATCGGATAATTATGTAAAGAAATAAGACAAAATCAATTGATATTTATTGTTATATGTTTATATATATCATATATAATTACATGTATGAGTAGATATGCAGCATAATTAACCTCATTTCTTTGAAAGAAAAGTGTTAAAATAATCCCTTTAAAATTAAAAATTAGATCCAATTATCTTTATAATTAAATATCAGAAGTGGAGTGACAACTCAGTAACACAAATTCAAATTAATCAAATGAAGACTACCTTCATTCATAAAATAAAAGGAGAAAAATAAACTCTTTTCAAATAGTTTCATTCTCTGTCAATTCTATCAACACAGAACCCATATTTTGTCTGGTGCAAATGATCACCATAATTGCCTTGTCAACCCAAATATACTCATTTGGTAACTTTTTTTTTTTAAAAAAAAAAAGAATTATAATGTTATATGTTATATAAATTGATACAATATGTTAAAATTGATGGAAAATTAAAACATTGAAAGACTCTCTCTTTAAAGCATTTTATCAAATATATAGTGTGTATTTAGGTTAAAAAAAATTCAATCATTATAGTTAAATCCAAAAACAAATAAAAAAAAGGATTTACAATTTCACAACCAAAGTTAAAAATTAAAAAATCATTATTGAAATCCTTTCCTACTCATGGCTACTTGAGCCACAGTCTAGAACCTTGGACAAAAAATTTGTAGTTTGTTTTTTTTCATTTCACCATGTGTGATGTTGCCCAATATTTAAGCCAAATGGCCATTGAATGACTCTCATATATATGTTCTTAGACTCCCTGCTTGTCCAAATCAAATTTCATGTTACACTAATGAGCATTTTATTTGCTTCATCATATATATTTTGGTGTCATTGTCATTATTGTCTTGTTCTTGGAAATTGATTTCTAGCAGTTGGGAAAAGAAAATGGCTATGTCAAGATGCAGCAAATATATTAGCATTTTCAAACTAAACATGTGGCATGATTCAAATATTCACCATGAGAAAGAGAGAAAATAGTATGGCCATAGAATAAAGGTAAAGACGTGAAGAGCCTTTCGGGAATGAGAGGCTATGAATGGCAATACAACATGAGAAATATGAACAACCGTATTTTTGCAAAAATAAAACATAAAAAATAAAAAAATTAAAAAAATAAAAAGTTAAAAATAAAAAAAAATTAATAGCATTATTTTTCAAAAATGAAAATTAAAATTTAGCATATTGTGTAATTTCCTCTCTTTTTTTCTTCCCCAATTTTGTTAAGCTTATGGTTTTTTAAAATAAAAAATAAAGAAGGCTAAAACTAAAAGAAGTAGTAATTACACTAATAAAATAATGCCTATATAGACTAACAAAATATTTCATTTTTATTAAGTTAAATAGTAAAAATTAGACATTAGATTATTAAAATTTAATCTAGAATTGTTTAACATTTGTCAAAAGTTGATGGCGTCGGACGATTATATAAAGAAAAAATTTAAGTTACTATTCTTGAATGGATATCCAGTTGAATGTTAAGGGCAACAGACGCCTACATATATAATAATGAATTGGATTTTTTTTTGAATAATAATGAATTAGATTTATTTGCACAATTTCAAATTTTGTTGTTGATAGAATTGAAATAAATGACTCTATAATTAAATAATTCAAATTTTAATGCCAATTAATTCCTAGTTTATATCAATTAAGACCTTTTTCAATATATTTTTTGGTTCCTAGATGTCTTTGGTAAATCCAGTAATACCAATTGTTGTACAATAAAAGGGCCGAGTCCCATTTCATTGTCCTAGCACAGAATAAAGGATATGAATAGAATTCCACTAAACTTTGGGATTCAACCAAGACAGAATTTTCATTGTCCAGTCAGGCACAATTCAGTCTTCTACCTTTGTCTTTTGGTCTTTTATGGGGTTCAACAATTGCAGCTCGACCACCTCCACAAGTACATCAAATATCTTAGTAAAAATGGCATTTGCAAAAAGGCTGGTAAGAATATAACCTAAGCTACGTGAAGGAAAGATCATAAAAAAAGGAAAAAAAAAAAAAAAAAACTTACCCAAACGCGATTATTTGTCTATGAGCTCCAAATGTCATCCTTAAACCAGTCTTCAAGGTATAAGCTAGCCCATGTAGTTTAGTTAATTTTCCTCCTTTCGACTTGGCTTAGTGGAGGACCAACTGCGCTGAAAGGAGTGTTATGGTTTTTCGGCCATTTAAATCAGATCTTAATACAAGGTAAACCCTTGCCTCTTCGGCTGAATCTCTCCTTTCTTAAAGCATGTCTTTTTCCTCTGTCAAAATCTCTTATATTCTTTTAACCAGTTCTCTTTCAATTAAAACCTTCCTATTAGCCTTAATCAAATATCAAACCTAAACTTTTTAGCTCACTGCAGCATCTGATTCGAATTGAGATAATTGTACGTACTTTTAAAAGTTAAAATTTATGGTATATGGGGTTCTTTTTGTTTTTACTAAAGCTGATCCTCACAGCAGTATAAGAACTCATGTCAAAGTTAGTTCTTTTGAAACTTTTGAGGGGGGTGGTGAAATCTTGCATCTCCCAGACTATTTCAATCAAACTATTCATTCTTTTACATGTAATTTCAGTCCACCAAGCCAAATACTTGGAACAGTTTAGAGAAACAGGGAGATCATCCATCTGCAGCTTAACTTAGTTGGCCCGGTGGTTCTGACTACATTGTAAGAGTAAATAGTTAGGAAAGGGAGAGTTCGAATATGGTCGAGCTATTGAGCATAAATTGGGAGTTGTCAAGAATAATGTGATAGTTTAAGGTGCTTTTGACAAAAATACAAAAATAATTGAAAATAATTTTAAATTTAATATATTTATAAAATATTTATCAAAATACTAAAATTTATAAAATATTTACTAAAATATCATATTTTTATTAGTTTTCAGAGAGTTTATAATTAATTTATAATAAATTTATAAATCTTATATAATTTATAATGAGTTATTATAAGTTTATAATAAAATAATTAAAATACTTCAGGTAAAAATGTACAATTTTTTAAATATATGATGTAGTGTGTCATTTTTTCTTGTATAAGTCCCGAGCTATTAGGATGTTGGCCTAAGATTTGGCCCATTCACTTAAGGTTAAGGCTTTTTACAAAACTACTTACAAAATTAAAAGTTTTCTAAAAATTATGTTAATATAAAAAAATTTTAAAAATATCTAAAAATTTTATAAAATTATAAAAATATTATACATTATTATATTATTATATGTGTATTATAGATTTTTTTTTATAATATTTATGTTATAGATTTGTTATGTATATATTATAAATATTTTTTAAAAAATAAAAATTGAGTTTTTTTTTTCAAATATTACTTTGTAAAATAATATTTTTAAGAGAAAATAACATAATTTTATAAATTTTTTTTAAAAAAAAACTTAAAATGTTACTTAATTTTATATGTCATAAATATGTTGTGTATATGTTATAGATATGTCATATATATATATATATATATTATATGTATTGTCTTTTAGCTTTTATATATTGTACTGCTTAATTATAGTATATTTGTTATAAATATGTATTTTCTAACCTTTATAAATTAGTTAATTATAGTGTATATGTTGTGGATATGTTGCGAATATATTATGTATATATTTCAAATATGTATATATATTATGTATATATTTTTTTTGTGTAAAGAGAATATAAAAATAAAAAATTTATTTATGAATAAAAAATATAAATAAAAATTAAAAAAATTAAAAAAATTAAAAAAATAGAAAAAAAAATGGCACTTCATAATTCTGAAAAAAAAATATACCCATCATATTTTTGAAAACTTAAATATAAAGCATGGCATTCCATGTAAAATTTCCTAAAGTTAACTTGTTCCCCTCCAACGTAGAGGAATACTAAAATCTTGTCCATCAAGGACCAAATTCTATATAATTTGTTTTCTTCATGTATAATGGAGTAGAAGAAGGACAAGTCCTAGTGAAAGGATCAATCTCATAATGTTAAACTCTTATCCATTCACCATCTTGAAGCTGGATTTTGTAGGACCTACCGTCTTTTGGGTAGCATGTAGCAGTTGGGAAAATAGGCATTTAACCATATTTGAACCATCCATAGAGGAGTACATGCTAAAACAAAGAATTTATGTTTGCCACCGTGGAGAAAAGTTCGAATACTCCTATAAATGTGGGGTAAGATGCAATGGCCAAGAGATAATTATAGGCCTAGAGCTAAGATATAGTTGCTATTTTGTGTTCTTTTTTTTCTATTCACATTTACTAATATTATGCAGAAAAGAAACTTGCATAGTCAATATAGGAAAAGTGTTACACGCACTTCAAGACTAAGCTCAAAATCTAAGATTCGGTTGAGTTCTAGAAAATTATTATAATTTAGAATCATTTTTACCAAATGATATGTTAAGACCATCTATGCTTATTTCTATTGAAACATCCTTGGTTCTCTCTTGTCATTGGAATATTGAAAAGGAAATCTAGGTCAAATAAAAGGATATAAATAACTTTGAACCTAAAGGTAAAAATATTACTACTGGCCAATTAGAACTATAATGCCAAGAATATAAGATATTTTTGGAAAGCGACCTCAAATTCCCAGAGACATCTAGCTGTTAGAAAAAGTTAGCCTCAAGCAATTATGCCATGAAAGGAAGTCATCAAGGATGTTGACCAAGGTCGAGGGTTTTTGGTCTGAGTCCATGGGTGAAGATAATTATTGTGATTAAATCTAGAGATTAAACTATTACCATAAAAAAGTGCTCAAAATTAGTACCCTAAACTGTGACAATTGGCTTAGAATGTAACAACACTTAGAAGGGATTATATAGTAATTAGAATGAGGATTGACTACTTGAATTCAGTCGTAATATCTTAGGTAGTATTTAAGATACCCAAAGAGATGCAGAGACTAATTTAGGTATTAAGAGATGCAAAGATTAACTTAGGTATTAAGATTTTTTCTTATTTTATTTTTGCAATGAAACGTATCAAAAAAATCAAAAGGAACAATTGATTACTAGAAAGAAAATATCAAAAACTATTTAGTAAATTTAGCAAAAACAAATCATTTTATTAATTAGATCAAATTTTATGAATGAAATAATAATTTATGGTGTATGTTATTATTAAAATTTAGTTCATAAATAATATATAATATTGTAGATTGAGTCAGTCTACTAAGCCTTTTTCTATGTATTTTCTTCTCACTAATTTTTTTCCTGTTATCCAATCTACTAGCACTTCATTTAGATTGCTCTAAAATAGTGTTTGTGACAAGAGAATGCTAAAACAAGTTATTGGAAATCATATATTTTTATTTCTTTTAAAATAAAAGTGCATTAATGAGTTGAACTTGAATTTATTAAATGTAATTCGATTTGTTAAATGACATTAAAATTGTAATAAATTACTTTTGCAATAATTTAGTTCATTATTTTTTTAAATTAATGCAAAATCTTAAATATTATTTTTTGAAAAAAATTACACTACCTAAATAAGGATACTTCAAGACAAGTATATGTTAATTGTAAGGGAGAAGAGAAAGATGAGTTATCGGAGGAAAGGGAGGTAAAGAGAAAAAGAAAAATTTTAATAATATTTTATTTGATTCAAAAATAACATAATGTTCTATCAATTTAAGTTTTTTTAGAAGAATAACATACTTCAGTAACTAATGAAATAAACCAAAAATATAGTTTGGGATACGAGGCCAAGTTGAATGACTAGCATAAAATATAGAGGCCTAGCTAGAGTATGAGCCGCTACATTGGCTTATCAATGAACCCATCGAACGTAAATATCATGTCTTTGATCAAGAATATCCTTACAATCTTGGACAATCGATCCAAATTTGGAAAATTTTGAGCCTTAGATTGAAGAGCTTGAACAATCCCCTGGCAATCACAAAAGAAGGTCCTAGGTGAGTGATAATCCCCAAAAATCCATTGAAGAGCTGCTCTCATGGCCAATGCTTTAGTAATTTTTGGCAAGAAAAGAGCTAGAAAGTGACAAGACCTAGACTTCATAAATGACCTTCACAATCTTCAAGCACAATATCAAATCCACTGCGACCCTGGTTTCTAAAAAGAACTCCATCTATAAAACACATCCATCTTTGCAATCACAATGAACAGGAAGATGAGAAGCTGGTTGTGGCTAATTAATAGGCTATATGTATCGATCAAGCAGCCTTCCACTCGTTGAGGTAAGAAATTGCTGAGTGCAATAGGACATTAGTTGGGATAACATTATTCTTCCACGTAAGATGGTTTCTATGCCATCATAATTTCCAACATATAATACTCATCTATTGTTGCTTCTCCTCTGACAAAGAGCACCAAATCTATTGTAAGCAATTCTGGAAAGGAAGGATATATGGAAAAAGAATTACATGTCCCTAGCCTCGCCAAACCTCCAATGCAAATGGACAGCTGAACAAAATATGATCTAATAAAGTCTCCAACTCTCCACAAATTGAGTTGCTTTCATCTATATCCAGACCCTTCCTATTCAATCTCACCTTGTTTGGAATAGCATCTCTCAAACTCCTCCAAAGAAAATTTTTTAATTTTAGGGAAATTGTCAATTTCCATACCCGAGATCTGATGTCCCCTTTTAAGCTCTCCAAGAATCAGGTTAAGAGCAACATAGTAAGCGGACTTTACTGAATAAAATCCATTTTTAGTAAAGTGCCAAATTATTTGATCATACCTATTTCCCAAACATAAAGGGGTATTCAAAATAGCCATGATATCCCTCACATATAATAAATCTGCAAACTTTTCAAAATTCCAATGGATACCCACCTTATCAATTAACTCACTCACCACCATATGTGGATCAACAAAATTAATCCCATCATCTATTATAAACATGTTTTCCTTTGGCACCCAAGGGTCAGTTTCTACTCTAATATTTTCTCCAGCCCCCACTCTCCATCTACAACCTTTTTCTTTCTTTCTTTTTTTAACATTGATTGAGATTGTAAGACACTCCGCCAAATAAAGCTCGTGTTTATCATAAAAGAACTAGGCTTAAATGCAAGAGTGATGTATGAAAAAGTTAAAATTTAATTAAAGGTCAAGCTAAGTTTATTTTAAATAGGTTAAACTCACAGGCCCATTTAAAAAGTTATTGTTTGGAAAAATATTTTTGATCCCTAATGAAATCATTAGTTGTGAGGCCTCGTCCGATACTAATCTAGCCCACTTAATGGGAGATCAAATACTTATTTGGGCTAAGTCCCACTCTTCTTCATGTTAGATTACTCTCTGTGTCTTAGTCCTACAAAAAGGTTTGAGTCACCAATGTAGACACCTAAATGTGATACCTCATATAATTCCTTTGAAGTGGACTATAACAACCAACCAAAAAGCCAAAGAAAGATCACCCAAGTGGGAAATTTCTATGGACTAAGTTCTCTTGGAAACAAGTTTCAAAACTACTTGAAGGTATACCTAAAAACCATCTTAAATTGGTTTTAATCCCTTTAAATGCCTGTTATCAACTCAAAAGGATCCATTAACATACAAACAATCAAAAAGAACTTACATATGATTATTAATAGTGGAAAATCAAGATCAAAACAAGACCTTTTTTTTTAGGAATAAAACTTTTTGAAGAAGAATTTTTATATTGTTTTGGATCATAAAAGATGATTTCATAAACCAAGGTCATGTGAACAAAACTAAAATAAACTAAAAAAAAACTTATAGATATTTGATTCACAAGATATAAATTTACAATAATTTCTTTTTGTGTTATGAGGAAATTTTATCCAGCTCGATAGAACTTTCTATCAAACTCAATAGTTTCACCAGATATCTCAAAAGTATTTATGTTGTCATAAAAACCATCTTCTTTATTTTAACTCGGTGTTTTCCATTATCAAACTTGATAATCTTTAAAATTATCGAGCTCAATAGTTTCATAAAAAGTTTTATTGTTTTGTTATCTTTTTTTTTTCATTTTCTCTTAAATTGTTCATGTTATTTATGTTTAGTGTTATTTTTATCTATTATTATTTTTATTATGATTCATCTTCTATTTCATTCTTATTACACTAGTACATAAGACATCTTTTTAGATTTGATGTATGTAGACTCAAATGTAATTTTTCTTCTTTAGATTAATTTATAGTATTTATTCGAAGCTATGTAAATAATTGATCTTCTTTTTTCAATTCGTTGTAAGAGAATGTTTTCACTTCTGTGGGTACTCGAAAATATTGTTGTAACTCACACATCATATATGTAATGTGTGGTTATTTTTTTTATTATGGATGATTTATTTATTGTTATAAACTTTTTAGACATTTGATATTTTAAATAATTCTAATTTTTCAATATTTGAATCATAGAGAAGGCCAATCTATTTGGATCAGGCATATGCAAATAATATTAATAATATCTTTATTCTTTTTATTATTCTCACACGTACTTAACTTTCTGAACCTAAAAAAAAAAAAAAAGTGGTTAGGGATTCATCGTGGAATTAAGAATATGCTACTTCTACTATCGTTTTGGGTCCAAAAACTGGGTGGTGACTTCATTCCACGGGCTTTAGCTTATTGGGTTACTGAGGTCAAGAACCTAACAATGTTGAAGTCACAAAAATCACCGGGAGAGTAGTAGGATCTGGCGCCTACAACCACTTAAATTTATTTTGAAAAAAGAGAAAATTTAAGAAAACTCAAAAAAAAAAAATACTCCAATTTGTATCCCATGGATAAAATATAGTAGCATTGAGCCAAATGATTGATTTGAGGACTAAGTTTTGGCTTATTTTAAGTAAAATTAGTTTGACCATAAATTAAATTAAAATTTACAAAATAGTTTCATGAAAATGACAAGTATAATAATGGAATGACAAATAATAACACATGAGAAATAGTATGCATGAACAAAATAGTCTATCCTTAAAATAAAGTAGATTAAAATTTAACTTTAAATTACAATTTTGAAACCCAAAAGAAGGAGATCCCAACTCTAACCCTTATGGGTTCTAAGATGGGCACACATTTCCTAAAAAATATAAACAAAATAAATGAAACATCTATAAGTTGCAAAGGGAAGAACATGGGAAAAGTTTCTTAAGTTTTAAGGGGCATGATACTCGAATTGAAATTCTAAATAAGCATGAATAACTTGTTTAAATAGGAGCCAGAGCCTATGCAATTTATCCATCTTTCAATGGGAAGATTTGGACTCATAATTTTGAGTTTTTAGTCTAAATCTAGGCTAACATGATGTCTAAGTTTTAGATTTAATATTTATACCTAAGTCTAGTCCATGTTTTAGACCCAATATACGAGTCTAAGTCTAGAAATCCAAATGATTTTAGGTTTAATGTTTAAACCTAAGTTTAATCCAACTTTTTAGGTTCATTGTATGAGCCTAAGCCTAATCCATTTTTGAAAAGATTTGATTTAATAGGTCCAACTATGTTGGAAGAAGGCTTCATTTTGAAAGTTTTATGTATTGGAAAAAGGTTCGAAAGAAAAGTTTTAAGGTTGCCTAAAGAAAACAATTACCTGAGGAGGGACTAAACATCCAAACTCGCTAAAAAATTAAATAGTAGGCTATAAAAAAAATGAGTTGATGCAGCAACAAAACCCCAACTTGCGATTATTTTTCTACCTCTTGTTGCAGCCAATGTTGCTATAGTGGGCTTTGCAGCAACTGCAGGCCTTGTTGCGACAAGGCTGCCACAATAAGCCCATTTTGCATGGAAAATTTCAAATGGTCTGTTTAGAATGGTGCAATGTCCGATTTGAATGATTCTTAAATTGATGTATTCGTAATGGACTGAAATTTAATATGATGATAAAAAAAAAATTAAGGTTCATATTATATATATACACACTCACACATATATATAAATAAACACATACACATATATATAATCCACTCATGCAAGCTACACGTATCAATCTCTAAAGTTTATTTTTTTATTATATAATAATAAATTTAAAAATATAAAATTTTGTAAATATAAATATTTTTTAAGCCTTACGAATTAAATTTTTAATACTTTATAATTAATTTTAAAAAAAATAATTAAATACACTAAAATTTTTCAATATGTTTCACTTTAATTATTTTTTCTTGATTATATATGTCTTCGTCAGCTAGGACAACGTTTCTTTTGATTTATTTGGTTAAATTAGGTAAAAATACTGTTTATCTATTCATAGACCAGCGGACTCTATGCTTACAGTTTTAATACTGACCCTGTCCATGGATGGGTGCCTCAAGTAAATAACTATTAAATATAATTGTTTTTGAACAGAATATATAGCCATATCTTTTCATTTTTTTTTTCTAAGCTAAGCTTCACGACATAGAAAAATGCTTTTCATGGAAAGTGACACTCACATATACTGGTGTTATCCATAATAATAATAATAATAATAATAATATGATTGGACTTCCAATTTTACTGTTTATTATTATTGTATCTAGAAGGAAAAGTTAGGTACTAATCAAGTAGCTGGACTATTTATTAATTTTTACATTATGAATTATTTAAATTAAAATTTTTTAAAATGATTTAATTAAATTGAGGTAGGCAATGGGCATCGGCTTTTGCAAATGAAAATTTACCCCTTTTCTTTGTGGTGATTCTCAAATGAGGATGTATATGGTGCATGTTTGACCTGAAGTCATTTAAATAAATTTTAACAGTGAATTTAAATTTAAAATTAATAAATAAAAAATTTCAAATGCATTTTTTTGAAATAAATTTAAATGATTCATAAATAATATAACTTTGTTTAATGTTGTTAAGTAAATGAGATATACATGATTTACGATAGAAAATATATCTAATAATTTGTCATAAGTAGCTATTCCTTTAATGCTGAGATTGATCAAAGTGGGATTTGTCTATGGATAAGGAAAGATAATCTATACAGAGAATGTTCAACCAAAGAACCTTTCATTATTTAAATGTTTCTTCTTTATGATGCTATATACCATGATAATGAAAAGCATCTTTGTCTAATCCACCTCATTTTTTATATGTTTAACTTCAATTAATTGGGTTTAATAAATTTTTAAAGATTTTTATATTTCTAACATTAATATTTTTTAATTATAATGGTTTAATGATTAAATTTTCATCCAATATTTTATTTGCTTGTATAATTTTATTCTAATTAATTTTATATGCCAGATTATACTTTAAAATTTTAGTTATAATTTTTTCTAAAAATAACGATAGTAATATCGTTATACTAATTTAAAAAATCATTAACCTTATTATATTATATTATATTACTGATTTAAATTTTAAATTCTGATCAAGATTAATTGTATTTTCTAACTTTATGGATTTGATAAACTGCTAATCAATTAATCAAACTAATGATTCAATTAATAAATTAGAAAGAATTTAACTAATTTCAATTAAAATACAAACATTAAATTCAATATAATATTAACAATATTAAGTCTTTTAACAAAAATTTGAAGTATTCATTCTTTGTAGTTTTTATGTCATATTTGGTTAATTTTCTTGTTATTTGATTGATAAAAAATTTAAAATTTTTATGTTTTATATTTCATGGGTCTCTCAAAACGACTTACAATTAAATTTATTTTTTAATATAAATGTTTTTTTTATATCCTATATTCACTTTGATGAATAATTAAACCAACGTCCAGATTTTGAGATCTTCTTTTCTACCCATTAACTTTATATTTCTACTTCCAATATAAATTCTCTTAATAGCTAAAAACTTTCGAATTATCCATTAAAAATATGATATTTAATATAAAATATAGAAAGGACTCTCTTATTGTTAAATTGATCAAATTGATCAGTTTAGCATATCTTATCCATGTTAATTTCTAATAAAAAAATAGAGTATATTAAAAAAATAGAAAAATATCCTAGTACAAATAGAAGTTGTAATATAATTAATTTTTAATTACATCTTAGAAAAATATCCACGATAGCAACAAAAAAAAGGTGAATTGATTGTCTTGAAGAAGTGATAATAAATTAAAATTTAAAATCAAACAAAGCAAGTATAGAGTAGATTATAGAAGAATGAATATAGTGGCTCGAATTACCTCAATTCTATATTTACTTCCTTAAAAACTTGTTAAGGTTCCATTAATCTTGAGTTTTTATAAACTCAACTCTAATATGATATTTTCACAAGCTTACACCGAACTTTTACAAGGTTTGAGTATTTTCCTCACAACCTAAACAATAAATTTTCCAGGCTCATTCTATAACTTAAGTGTTTCAAAGCTCACACTCAAATTTGTAATGGTATTTTAATGATTATACCCAATACAAAAAGAATACAATTAAAAGTTTTGATGCAAACAAATGAAAGTTGTTAATCTTGGAAATTAATATCACAATCCTACTGAAAAATGAGGCTTCTTATGGTATTTATAGCCTTTGAGTTTTCAACTAGCCGTTTGGAGTGGAAGCCAACATGTTTGATTCTTGTCTCCCACTTTAATCACTTTTCAGAGCAAGTTCATAGTAGGAGTGACTTTGGTCCAGTCGGTTTGGGCGATACGGTTGGACTGAGTTCGGTCTAATCGTACTCTCTACTTTTCTAACAAAAGTTCTTCAATGGCTAGTGCACGTGGCATCCAATGATTTAATGGATAAGTAATGACTGTAATTTTCAAACCCCATTCCACTGGTATGGTCGGGACATGTCGGAGTACCAGTGACCATGAACACTACTAGAACTTTGTTGAATTTTTTTGCTTTAGCTCGGCTTGGTCGGATTGCATTAGGTCTGGTCGTACTATACATGATAAGTTGAAGTTATCAGAGTAGCAGTGACCGTGAGCTCCACTAGATGTTCTGAGGATTTAGCTTGGCTCGGTATGGTCAGACTACTCGGAGGTCCGGTCATGACATATAGTTAGTTCATAATATGAGAGTAACATTGAGTGTGAACTCTGCCCGATAATTTTGGCTCGAGCTTGGTCCGGTCAGTCCGTGCTCTATTTTGGCAGCTAAGGCTAGGTTTGGTCATACGATACTTTAGTCCAGTCATCTCGAATTTGGAATGATCGTGATTGTCGCCTCATTCTTGGAATGCTCATTAGCTCGATATTGGTGTGGTCGGACTTTAGCTCGGTATGGCTAACTTCTTTTGAGTCTGGTCGACCTGGACTCTGGTCCAGTCGGGCTCTTTGAGATTTCTTTAAAAATTAAAGTCTTACAAAATGTTACTTAGTATAAATATTAGTCCTATTTAATTTGATTGCCTAAGATCAAAATAGAGGCTAATGGTTTGGCTAACAATCTCCCCCTTTTTGACTTTGACAATTAAATTGAATTGTTTTAAAATGACCTTTAAAAGTTTTCATGTCTAAAGAGTGTTTTTTCCTTTTAACACATGCTCTTTCTTTGACAAAAGAAAGTTATGACAAGTAAATGCTCCCCCTTAACATATGCTATCAATTTAAATAATGCAATTCAAATAATTCAATTCAATCAATTCAAATAGTGCAAATTCTCCCCCTTTGACAAAGACAAATAGGAATACAAATAATCATTTAAGTGTGATTATTATTTAATAAAATATTTATATATGATCATTTGCATTAAGGGCCAACAAAAGATATAGAGATCATATAAAGATAAAAAAAATTAATAATAAGAAAAGAAGGTAGTGATTAATAATGAGGATAGTTAAAATCATCATTATTATTTCCATTTCCATCTTCCTATTCTACATCCTTATCTCCTTCTTCCTCTTCTAAACCTTCATCAAAGGTTTCGATTGGCTCTCCTTCATCTCCTTCTTCATCTGATGGGGGACATTTAGAAATGTCCATGAGCTCTTGCATGTCCCTAAAGTCCATATGAAGGTGAAAGATGCTCTTAGTAAGATCATCAATGTGAGAGGTTTGTGAAGAAATTTGTTCTCGAATTTGATGGAGGTTGTCAAGGATTGAACTTTGGGCTTTAGAGGATTAAGGTCTTGGAAATTCAACTTGGAATGACTCTTGACTTTCATCAACAATTGTTGGCCTTTTTCTTTGTTGAGTTCTAATACCTCGAGCCCCAAAAACATAATGGTATGTTCCATCTTCTTTAAATATGCATTTGGAGTGTTTCAAGTATTTGATATTGATGGGTTGGAGAGAGTGGATAAATAGATAGAAGTAAAAGCACCCACATATTTTGCTATTTGGGTGATAAAGGATGTGATCATGAGTGTCTCGGTTGATTTGTTTCGGAGGATAAGAAATTGATCAATTAGGAACTTACTGATTTGGATTTTTTGCCTTTTTTCTCTAAGCAATAGACAAATTGAAGATCTTTGTGAGTCACTTTCTCATTACTTTTCCCTCTTGTATTGATGGTGTAGGTGATGATTCTATGGAGGATCCAAAGAGGTAAGGTTATAAGGTATTTAACATTAGATAGCTTATGAAAATTAGTTTCTAAGGAGATGTATTTCCAAAAGTCAACTAAAATGGCATTAGAAACGGAAGGGTCAGATAGATGAAAAATACCTTCCGTGTTGAAACCCCAAATTAAAGAGAATTCTTGGAAAGAAAGTTGATATGATACATTGAAAAGTTTAAATGTGAAACTATAGGGTCCTAGAGGTTCCAAGTCTCTTTTCTCAACTACCAAAGTATTGAGAAATTCTTTGGATAGAGATTCCCAACCTAGATCATCTTTCTCTAAAAAAATGAATTTTTCTTACCCAAGATATGTTAAGGCTTCATTTACATAGGATTCAATGCCAAGGGATTCTAGAGTAAAAGAATAAGGGACTTTGTTTGGTTCACATTTTTTGTTTAGGATAATTGCATACCTTTGTTTTTCTTCTTCACTTAAGTGCCTAGGTTTGTGAAATCTTGTCCTAGACTCTTCCATAGGGGTGGAAGAAGTAGCAATACCCTTCCCCTTCTCATGTCTTGAAGCCTTCTTCTTGAAAACTTTGGGAGGTATGAAAATGTTGATGATGAGATGAATGAAAAAATCTTAAGAAAGTTGATGTTCTAAGTGTTTATAAGTGAAAGCAAATGTTAAATATCATAAAATTTGAGTATAAGTGGGTTTATATAGAGTTTGAAGGTCAAACTAGCCGTTTTACGGCTGTTATGAATAAAGTATTCAAGTTTTAAAATTGTCCAATGGCTAGAATTTTTAAAAAAATTATGAGTCTTCCCGATCAGACTCCTTTTCTTACGGTTGGACCGAGAAAAAATTTTGCAATCTGAGCGTGTATAAGGGAGTCCGGACGGACCAAACTGATTTCTTCATAATGGTCAAAATTTTTGAAAGAGTGTGACCAGAGATTTTTGCTCCCACTCCCATGTGGAATGGTTCTTGCGATTTCGGTATTGTTAGGCTCAAGGCCTTAGAGAATACGGGTCTAATCCCGGAGAAAAATGGAGTTGCCACCCCCGACGGGCTAAGAAAAGAAAGGGATGGATGACTCGATTCCTAAGGAATCCTCAACCTCCTAATAAGTTCAAAAAGTTGGGTACGTATGGAAAAGGTGAGAATGACCCAACGCGCTCATAACGTCCGGTTCATTGGAACCGACCTCCTTTTCAGGTCTAAATATTATTGAATTCTTAAGTATTATAATATTGTCCATAATGCATACGATTATCAAAATAAATAACCATTCATTGTATTAAGATCAAAACAAGTTCAAACAAAATAAGAAATGGGCACCCATCCGAGTATAGAAATATACCCTTATAATATTCAATGTCCAAAACTAAACAAAATGGGGCACCCACCATTAATGCCCATACATTTATCCAAAATTCAAAATAAATTAAATTACATGAATCTTAATTAATGAGGTACCCACAAAGTAGAAATATATCTCTTACATCATTGAAACCAAAATAAACCAATAGAAAATATTCAATGAATTTTCATAAATAAAAGTAAACCATCCATTACAAATCAAATAAAAAAATCATCCATCATAAGTATATAATGAATTAAATAATCAAATCTAATTTTACATTGAACAATAAATATGTAAAACTAGGGTTTTCAATATATGAATTAGGGCTTCTAAATAAAAATTAGGATTTTAGAAATAAAGCTAGAGTTTTTAGGGTTAAAACATGGTTTTTAGGGTTTATAAATGAAAATTAAGATTTTAGAGTTTTAGAAAATAAAGCTATTGTGATTATATTTATAAACTTTGGATTACTGGAATATTGACTTATAATAAACAATTACATAATACATGCTCTTTGTGGATGGCTGCTGAATGAAGAAAATTCAAATACACGTGTAACACCCTTATACCCTATACATGTATAATAAACACACCCAGTACATATAGAATATGCATATACGGTAAAAAAAATATCACGATTCGGTTTAATAAAAATTTTCACATTTCAAATTTAAAATCTTAAATACTTTAAAATGTATATTTAAATAACAAATAAAATATTATTATAAATTATAGATTATAAAATAAGAATTTTTCATAAAAATCTCTGAAAAAAAATCGCCAGAGTTTTGTCTGTAATTTGGACATTCCAAAATTTCAACCAAACATAATATGCATCAGAAAATACTCTCAAATAATTTCAAATCACCATTTCACTCATACTCCTCAATTTCACCAAGTTCTCAAACATTTATATATATATATATATAATTTAGAATATATTTAAACTCCCATTTCAAATAACTTAACCCAAATATTTTTTAAAGTTTACAATGCATAAAATTCAAAAATATAATATAATATGCATAATATCCAAAATATACAATAACATAAAATATATACATGCTGCTGACAGTGTTTCTGATTTTGATATCAACTCTACAAGTGCAACCACAAGTCTAGACCCGACCTGGTCTAGAAGAACTCTCTGGCTTAGCCGAATCTACCCTGTCACCAACGCTATGTAAATAATCACGCTAAGCCAAAAGCCTAGCGATACAAACTTGATAACAATAAACTCAAATGCAATGCCAATGCATAATGCATATGGATATCACATCATTTCATTTTCTCATACTTTTCAAATATTGCATAATCCACAATTCACATAAAAACAAACACAAGCATGAGCCCAAAGATAACTAATATGTTATTCAAATTTCAGAATTACTATTTTGGTCTATAATGACACCATGTGTCTAGTCCCGAAGGCAAAATATCAATGTAATAGTCCAACTAGGTTTTAGCTTATGACCCGGTATTTTCACCCAACCCAGTTTTAAGGACTTATTTCTGAGGCTTACGACCCGATCTTTTCACCTCAAAAATATTTTCATGACGACGCCCATCGTTTAGGCCGAAGGCAAATCATAGTGATGCCTAGCATTTAGCTCGAAGGAAAATCATAGGCATGCCGCCAAACACAGAACTCTGAAAATTGAATAACATACTAGACACACTATTTATTCACAATTCTCATTATCAATCTCTTTCTCATTATCACATAAACAAGCTAGGCACATTGCCTTATTTTTTCATCTTTTCTCATTTTTTCTCATTTTTCTCATTTTTATCGATATCAATTTATTTCATTATATTTCCACATATCTCATTACATTATACCACATTTTTGCATTTACAACACATTACCCAATTACTTTGGGTATTTTCACATAATTCACATATTAATCAAATTTAATGTAATATAGTCAATACCAATGACTTTTTAACAATGCACTTAATGCATATACAATAAATGGCATTACCCAAACACTTTGAGTCATTTTCACATAATACACATATTTCACATTTTACACAATTTAGCCATTATCAATGGCTTTTCATAATGAATTTAACACATATATGACACGACAAATGTCATAGGACATTATTCATTCATAACCAATGTATCAAGTAGCTTAACACATTTTCCAACCAAAATATGTTAAGCCCAAATGTCATGTAAACATAACCAATGTATTCAAAGTTTGTACTTACCTCAAATAATAACCAAAACAAGCTTAAAACAACCTTCAATCCTATCCTTCTAACTTGCCCTTCACCACTTGGATGAAGCAAATCAACCTTTCTCAATGCCTAAACTAAATGTGATAACAAATAATCATTTAGTATCACATTTAATGGTATTTTCAATATTAAACCATGATTAAACCCCATCCAAGAAAAAATTCAAAAGTTAAGGCTAACCTGACATTAACTTTGGATTCTCATACTAGGCTATTCATTTTAATATATTAAGTTTATTTATATTATTAAAAATATATTTTAATACATTTAAACCATTTACATTACAAATATACACTCTTTTACACAAAACCCAAAAATGGAATAACCTTCCCCCATTGAAGGTTTTCTATTCCAACACATTCCATTAATCATTTTAAGCTTATATTCATGACTTTTATCACCAAACAACAAGATTAAACCAATAAAATTATACAATTTAATAACTTTGGAAAAATCATTTTCCAAAACCCTAAATCACACTTCCATTCTCAAACTCCAACCAAACACAACCAAATCCAATATTTAACTTTAAAATATTTGTTTAAGCACCAAAAATAACTCATTTAGAACCAATTTGCACAATTAAAAACTATGATTTCTCAAACCCTAAAAGTCCATAACCCTAAATTCTCTCTCTTCACCATTCTTTATTCAAATTCAACCATTTCTTCAATCTAACCTTAAAATCATTAATAACTACCAAAAATAACTTCATACACACCAATTCCAACAATTATAACATACTATTTAAAAACCCAACATCTCACATTTTTAAAATTTTTATGAAAATCCAAAGAAAAAACTAAAGAACTTACTTTTTCAAGTGAAAATCACTAAAAATCCTCTTTGAACCTTTAAAATCCTTTAATTCTTGGAGCTAAGAAGAAGAAAAATTCTTGAGCTTTCTCCTATGGTGGTTCGACCAAGAAGAAGAAGAAGAAGAAGAAGAAGACTATTTTTTTTTCTCTTTCCTTTCATCTTTTAATTATAACTATATATATATATATTTTATAATAATTTAATAATTAATTATTTAATTAATTATTAAAGAAATTAAAAGTCTAACAATTTATCATCCATTCAAAATAAACTTATTTTTGAATTATTTTATTAATTTTAAATTTCTATAATTTATTTACAAAAATGCCATTGGACTTTGACTTTTCTTTTAAAAAGTATTGACTTTATATGTTATGTATATTTTACATATATATCATATATATATTTCACTTTTTCATTTAAAATCTATTCATTTTTCATTTAAAATCATTAATTTAATTTATTCTATTAAATTATAATTTATTTTATCAAATTTCCAAAAATTAAATTTTTTTAAAGAATTGGGATATTACAACACGACCTACTATGAATTATAAAGCCAACATCCACTGATCATGCTTCAAATAAACTGATATGAATCAAAACTAATGGATATAACCTGCTGGAACTAATTTAGACAAAGAATAAATGTATTCAATATTTAAAACCATCATCGAATCATCTTATGTTGAATTAAAATGGTGTTCAAACTTCTTCTTGCAACAATTTGAAACTCTGGCTGAGCAAAAATAAGATAATAGCTACTACCTTATTTTTATGAATTTCATAATATTCAGTGTTTGATGATTGCTCTTTCAAATTTGATGATCCTTGCTAATTGCTTGGTTTCTTCGTGATAATTGATGTGTTGCCCCCCTCATCTGCCTATTCTTTTCATCATGTCTTTAACCGAGTCTTAGCTTCCTCTCTAAGCACAACTCCCTTCTGAAGCATATTGAATTGAATTCAAGGAAAACCGTGACCATATCGTATTAAAATAAGTTTAATCCGACATTAACTAATGTCCATATCGAATTAGTAAGCCTAATTCGATATGGAAAAGCTCCATATCTCCATATCGAATTAGAATTGACCTAATTCAATACCAAAACCATTTAAGATACAAAAACAACCTGAATTTAAGGGGCCATATTGAATTGGATGTCCAATTCGATATGGCCAAGCCTTATAACGAATTTAATCAAGTTAAATTTGATATGAGATGGTTCATATTGAATTAGACATAAAAAATCGCAAATCACCTTTCATTTTTGCTTGGTTTAGCTCTTGAATCAAACTAGAATTGGTTTTGTCTTTTTAATTGGGTCTAGACTTGATTTGGGCCTCCAAAATTGAATTAAACTTAACTTGGGGCTTTAAGATTGAAACCAAACTTGATTCAACATTTTTAATTAGAACAAAATTCATGCTGAGCCAAAATTAAGGGTCTACAAAGAGCTTGGTCGAACCAGGTCTCAACATGCTCGGTTGAGCGGGATGAGCTGTAGTATGGTTGGATTAGTGATTAGTCCAGTCATACTGAGACACAGTCCGGGCGGGCTAAAGGACATTTAATAAAAATGAAAGGATTATGGATCTCAACTTATAGCCTTTAATGCATGATCAAAATAGATGTCAATGAGTAATTAGATCATGCTAAAATATTCATTTGTAAGCAACTCTAATTCCATCATCGATATTCATATCCAAACAAAAATTTTAAATTAACGTGTGTAGACCCTTAATTTTTGACCCATTCAAATCCGATAGTCTAAAATAATTTTTATGGTATTTTATTTATTTTAATAATATTTTAATTACTAATAATATTTAATAGTTATTTTTAATAAAAATAAATAATATAAAAAATATATATAAAAAAATAAAAAATAAAAAAATCGGACGGATCGGTGAGCCACGCGCGACAGCCCATTTCGTCGCAGAAATTGTCTGCGGCGAATTGGGCAGTGCCCAATTCACCGCAGTCAATTCTGGGGCTAATTGGCTTGCCAGTTAGCTAGCCGCGCCCATTTTTGTCAGTGCAATTTCTGCCAGCGCAGCCTGCGGGCCCGACAGCCCGTGCGCTGCAGATTTTTTGACCAAACCTTGTTTTACTCAGTTTTCTAATTTTTCCTAAACAATTGGTATTTTCTTATTAAAATAGAATTAAGACTCTTTATTTTCCTATAAATACTAGCATTAAACACACGAATGAAAAAGGAGGAGAAAAACTGAGAACGGCAATCAAAGAAAAAGAAGAGAGATAAAAATAGCAAGGCCAAAAACAAATTATCAACAATCGAGGAGTATAACAACGAACATTCATCAACTAATAGAGGTAGTGATCACCATGTTTGATCTTTGCTCGTCCAGAAATAAACATTGATGCAGGCAGTAGCTTGGAGTCAATATACAATTCGGTGGAACCTTCAACGCAGGTTTTGTTTCTTAGTCTTGAATTTGCTTAAACATTCAATTGTTATATCATTTTTGTTCTTACTTGTTTTCGTTTATTTTTATTATCACTTTGATTCAATAGTATAAATTGATAAACTCTAATTATGTATTCTGTTCATTATTGTTTCATCCAATAGCTCAAAAATCCAAAGAATTCCAAAATCCCCGAACTATCTTCTTAATTCTCTAAACCCTAATTTTCTTTACAGTTTATAAAAACTTTGATTTTAATTGTTTCTATAAAAACTCTAAACTATTTTCTTAAATCCTAAAATCAAATATGTTTTCCAAAATATATAAAACCTTAAACTATCTTATTAATTTTCAAAACCTTAACCCCAGTGTCTTAATTCCTTAATTTTCCTAAACCCTAATCTTCTTAAAACTCAATTCAGTAAACCCTAGTTTTCCTAAACCCCTAATTCTTAAAACATCAAAATCGTATCAACACCTTAATTTTTCAAACCCCCATCTAGTAAACCTAACAAACCCTTAAGCCCAAATCTAATAAATCTCATAAATCTTTCTCTCCAGTAAACCTAAAAAATCTTAAACCCTAATCCCAATCTTTTAAAATTAGAAACCCTAATGTCTTAAGATTCCAAAATCCTAATTTCATGATGTTAGCCCTAAACCCTAATTTGATTAACCAAAAACCTTACTACTTTCTTAAATTTATAAAATCCTAATCCATTCCAATTTTTCAAAATCTTGACAGTAGCCTAAATAAAAATGATAATAATTCCAAAATCCCAAAACCCTAAATGTTAATTAAAGAACCCTAAATTGAGACATAAACCTAAATTTGTATCTTTATTTGCTTTATTTAATTTTAGATTTGATTATGTAGTTTATTATATGTTTTGATGGTTGACTTATTTAATTTCAATGCTTGATTTATTTAATTTATCATGGATAGATATTTTCTTTATTATTATGATTATTATTTATTTGTTTTAGTATTAAAATTGTAAGAGGTATGTTTTCACTTTGTGGGTACCTCATTAGTTAAGCATTAGGTAATTTAAATTGCTCTTATATTTTAAACCAATGTAAAGGACATGTTTTCACCTTTCGGTGGGTGTCCGATTTAGTTTAGACATGGATGATGTAAGGACATGTTTCTATACTTGGATGGGTATCCATTTATTTGTTTTGTTTGGACATTGCTTTGATTTTAATATAATGATGCTTTATTTTAATTGTAGCATGTAATATGGATAATATTGTTATATTTAAGAATTTTATAATATTAAGACCTGCAAAGGAGGCCGGTTCCAATGAACCGAGCGTTGTGGGGTGCTGGGCCATTTCTCACCTTCCCCACACATACCCAACTTTTTGAAACCATTAGGAGGTTGGGGATTCCTTAGGAATCTAGTCATCCACCCCTTTATTTTTCCCTATCTGTCCGGGTGGCGACTCCATTTTCTTCGGGCTTAGGTCTGTGTTCTCTGAGGCTCCGAGCCTAAACAGTGTCGAAGTCGTAAGAATCATTCCACCGGGAGTGGGGGCAAAAACCCCCGCTCACAGTGGAAACTCCACTGGGGATAAGAGAAGTTGATTCCATTGGTCTTTATATTATTCTATTCTTTCTTATAATGATATTATCCATTGTATCATATTAGATTGCATCGTGTGCGTGAGTTAGGTCGCCTGCGTTTCCCGTGTTGTATTATGTAAGGGATACCATGCTTTCACTCAAGGTATGGAGATCGAGCATGAGATAACCACTCATAGCCTTGTACCATTTGGTATATACTTGCTATGAGAACCTAAGCCTTTTAACCCAAAGACTAAAGCTCATGTAATTGGCATAGTTACTTTCCTTAGGTTTTTACCCCAAAAGCTTGTTGTTTGACTATGGTTAATTTATCTTGACTTAAATCATGGCCTATTTGGTTTGTTCTTTTTCTAATATGACCTAAGTATATTGTAAGCTCAAAATAAAATTTTCTTTAGAATCCAAAAGACCCAAGCTATTTTCAAAACTTTACAAAATGGTCTTTGGACATAAAACTTTTCTAAAAACAAATAAAAAATTCTTTTCTCATGATCTAAATACTAAGCCCAAAATCTATTTTTTCTAAAATCTTTTTACAATGGGCTTAGAAACAAAATTACTTTCATCCAACATTTTCTTACAAAGAGCTTGCAAATTATTTAGGTTAATTATGAAATATTAAAAATCAATTGTGAGTCTAGTTTATACTAAGAATTATTAATCATGCGCTTATTTTTGGTATGAATCATTAGTTACTTTTCCAGTGAGAAATCTATTTGTAATAAACCTCTTAATTTAGTTTTAATCCAATATAGCATAAAGGCCACTTTAGTTGGATGAATGGATTAAAACCTAATTAATGAGAATTATCATTAATTGATTTTCATTTTTGAAAATATTACTATTGGTTGAAACGTCCAAGGGAAATATTCTAAAATAAGATACCCCATGTTGGTACTTTGTTAACCATATACCTAGGAAAAGAGACTCGCCATTCGTGTTTGGAAGTTATAAGGTTGGAAGGAACGTCCTATTTATCCTTGTTTGTTTATTGTTTGTGCATACATACATACATTTGCATCTCATATCATTGATCTTCTCTAGGTTACAGCCCTGGATTACAATAGTTCAAAAGCTTACGACAATCCGACCTACGCCGGAGATGAAGAATCTAGCAACGACTCAATCTCTTTTTCACCAAAAGTAATGGAGCCCAAACAAATTCAAAGAATGGTGGATGACGCCCTTAATGCCAAGATGGAAGAAATAAAAGAGGCCCTGGCGGAGACCATAAAGAATCAACTAGCTACAATTTTAGAAAATAATGCTGTAGCATCTGCTAGCACCAAGAACCCAAAGGACAAAGGGAAGGCTAGGGTTGGTGAAGTGGCTTTTGATGATGACAAGGTAGTCATTGATGATGATGATGACTGGGCTCAATACTTTCAAGATCCTCAAGGCAAAAAGGAGCCAAAGGTTGTTGAGAAGACAAATATTGAAAAGACCGAGACTTCTGATGTTGAGAACATGATTGTTGATTTAGAAAAGAAATTTGAGAAGAAGCTAAAAACCGAAGAGATGTCTGAGATCGACAAACTATTTGAACAAGATGAGGAGGTCCCTTATAAGTTCAAGATGCCTTCCTTCGCTAGGTACAATGGTACTGAAAACCCCCATCTCCATGTAAAGCAGTACATCACTGCTATGCAGTCTGCTAGAGCTACTAAGGCCCAAACTCTAAGATATTTTATGCTCTCATTGGACCCTGTTGTCCAAAATTGGTTCAGCACCTTAGAGGAAAGTACTCAAAAAGATTGGAACATGTTATATAAGGCTTTCATTCAGCAATATGGGTACAATATCGAGTTGGAAGTTACCTTAATGGAAGTTGAGTCCATTAGACAAAGGCCAAATGAGAATTTTATGGACTATGTGAAAAGATGGAGAAATAAGATTGCACTTCTCAAGAAGAGGCCCGATGAATTTGATCAAATAAGGATGATTGTGAGAGGGAGTTGCCTAGTCTTCATGAAAGGATGTCTCCTACACTCATCCGTGATTTCAAAGATCTTCTCCAAGCTGGTCTACAAATTGAAGAATGGGAAAGGGAGAAGAGCCGCTTTTCGGTAAGAAGGAGTGTGAAAGAAAATTATCAGCCTAACAATCAAAGTACACAAAAGGAAGCTAATGTTAATGCCACTAGTCAAGGAGAAATGAGGCAGTTTTCAGAATTAGGGAAGCCGTTGTCTTGGGTTCTCAATAAGCTATAAAAAAAGAGATTTTTACAACCCTTGACTCCTCGTCCTGTGCCTAATCCTCTTCTATCTAACTTTGATACTAATGCATTTTGCTAATTCCATCAAAGGCCTGGACACGAAATGGAAAATTGTATGAAGTTGAGGCATGAGATCCAGAATCTAATCGACATTGGTAAGCTACCTATGCCAAACAAGCCTAATACCAAGAACAATCCTTTGCCTAAATTTGGAAAAGTGCCACCACCAACAACCTTCATGGTAGGAAAAGGATTGGAAGAAGATTTTATTTTATCATCCTTTCAAGATGGAAATATTGAAGATGTGAAAGGAAAAGAAGCTCAACTCAATAAACTTTGCTTAGCTTGAATGTTGCTTTTCAATTTTTCTTTCTTTAATATTTAATTGGAACAATCATGTTTTTCAAATTTAAATTTATTTAAATAAATTACTTTCATCAAAATTTTTATTGGTCTTTGTTCATGTTGGTGCTCAACCAATGAGGAATCTAGCTTGATGTTCATGAATTAATATATTTATGCATCATGACTTGAATGACTTTACTAGGTGAGGGAATTGCTCTATAGCACTAAGTTGTAGAGAGGGCTCCTACATAATTACCTTTGTCTAGGCCCTAGTCAGTCTTAGAACATGCTTTGATAAACTTTCAAGTTGAAATTGAACTATGCTTATTAAGGGAGAGATGATCTAGGCATTGTTTGGTTAGCCAATAGCTAGTATCCACCCAATTAAATATCAATCCCTAGTTGTCCCTTTAAGCCTTCATAAAAAAATTTTAGCTTTCTTTTTATTGGCTTACAAACCCCAACAACCTACCCTGAGCTGTTGTGATACTTTTGACATGTCTTATGATCACTAAGGTGAAGAGGCAAGATGATCAAAGAAAGGAATACATAGCCAAAACTATAAGGATAATTGATGTTATCAAGACTGTAAAGGTAGTTGAAGTTCACCTAATATCTCTAATCTATCAAGATAACATCAGAGTAACAAATGATTTATCCCTGTTAAAGAAGATTTATGTCACTCCACTCATCCATTATTAGAAACCCAAGTTGGTACAAAAAAAAGGGGAAGAAAAGAAAACAAAAAAAAAGGAGAAAAGAAAAAAGACGAAAAAAGGAAAAAAAAAAGAAAAGGAAAAAAAAGAGAAAAGAAAAAAACCCAAAATGGTTCAGAAATCCAACTGAGTTCTCTTTTACCTAAGACAACAAGAGGCTTCCATTTAGTTTATAAGGACAGTTTGACTTGAATTGGTCCAACCCAACCAAAGATTCGATCAAAATTAAAGAAAAAGGAGAAAGGTCATCCAGTTTTTGAAAGTTCTGTACTTGACAGTCCTACAAGGAAGAAGGACAAAATGATAAAATGCTCAAAGAAAGGGAAGAGTAAGAAAAATAAAAAGAAAGAAAAGGGAGAAGAAGAAAATAAATGAATTTGGGTACCAAACTTTTTACAAGGGCAAAGACTGTCCTAATCAAGATCCAGATTAATGCCAAGAAGATAGAAGGAATTTGGAGTCTAGCAAGATTGCTCCCAGCTGTCTAAAGTTTAAACAAGAAATTTGTAGTGTGAGGGTTTGTCCATTGTGTCACAACGACTCCAACTTACAAATGGCCTTCATTTAACCCATGTCCCTTATAGATCCCATTTCAAGCCTATCAAAAACCTGTTGATCTCTCTTGGTAGGTAGAGTCTATTAGTGGAGATAGTTTGAATAAGCATGCATATGAGATAGACAATATTCAAACTCAAATAAGACCTTTGGCCAAGTAATGTGTATATGCCTATCTGAAGTGCAACAATTCTTGCTTAAATAGAAATGATTCCTGAGTTTAGTAAGGTAACTAGGGTTGTCATGTTATAGATATGTTAAATCTGAAATCAAGTCCTGAGGTAAATTGACATTAATTTGGTAAAGCCAACATTCGATTTCAAAATCAAAATTTCAAAATAAAAATATAAAAAAATGTTTTTGTCACATGAAGCCTTCAAATTAAGGGAAGTATATCGAATCATCGAACCTCAAAGGACACATTAGGCAAAGTAAATGATTATTGGCAAGGTTATGAAGAAGCTACCAACTGATATGCCAAAACATAGTTTGGAATGGATGTATCTCTGCTGCTTGGGGCCTCCATTATTCATGTTTTCAATATCTCGAAGATAAAAGCCATAAATGTGAAGCATCCTATCATTCCAAAGCAAGACTTGAATGGGCATCTAAAAGGAGTCAATGAGAACATTTCAGCTGATAACCTTAGTCTGTGAGTCAATGGAACCATTGTAAGTATTATTCATACATATCATGCATACATGAGCATATCACATCGCACTTTCTTGTCTTGTATTATCTATTCTTTGTCAAAGTGAACAACAAACACTCTATGAAGCAAAGATGAAGCGGGTATAGAATCAGGGGGCATAGAAGACCCATTGCTTGAAGAAACTCTAGTCATTTTGTAAAAGAAAGGAAGAAATGCATGCTTGTTCGAAGAACTAGATAATCTACAAACATCAACCAAAGCCCGCATAGAAAAATCATGGGGGGCAAGGAGAAGATTTGAAGGTTAGCTAAAATGGCTGAAATTTTACTTTGCTAAAAGTGCAAAGGAAGAGCAAAAAAAAAAAAAGAAACAAAAAAGAATGGAACATTAGAACTATCAAAAGAATAAAGACGCAAATGACAAAAGATCAGTCCAGCTAGAAGAGCTGAAGCCAATATAAGAACTAATCTCTAATGGATGAAGATCCAGCTTAAAGGATAAAGATTCACTTTCAAGGATGAAGACCCAATTCCAAGGATGGAGATCCACTTTCAAGGGTGAAGACCCAATTTCCAAGGATGAAGATCCATTTTAAAGGGTGAAGACCCAATTCCAAGGATGAAGATCCACTTTCAAAGGTGAAGACCCAATTTCTAAGGATGAAGATCCACTTTAAAGGGTGAAGACCCAATTCCAAGGATGAAGATCTAGTTTAAAGGATGAAGATCCACTTTCAAGGGTGAAGACCCGATTTCCAAGGACGAAGACCCATTTTCAAAGGTGAAGACCTGATTCTAAGGATGAAGATCCAATTTCAAACGGTGAAGACCCGAAGTCCAAAGGATGAAGATCCATTTCCAAGGGTGAAGACTCAATTTCCAAGGATGAAGATCCATTTTCAAAGGTGAAGACCTGATTCCAAGGATGAAGATCCAATTTCAAAGGGTGAAGACCCAAAGTAAAAAGGATGAAGATCCATTTTCATGGGTGAAGACTCTATTTCCACGGATGAAGATCCATTTTCAATGGTGAAGACCTGATTCCAATGATGAAGATCCAATTTCAAAGGGTGAAGACCTGAAGTCCAAAGGATGAAGATCCATTTTTAAGGGTGAAGACTCGATGCCAAGGATGAAGATCCATTTTGAGGGTGAAGACCCATAATCCATTAAAGAATGGAACAACCAGTTAAGCCAGAATTCTCAACTGATAAAAGGTCAGTCAAATCCAATTCAATCTCGGGTCCAAGTACCCAAATCAAACCCAATCTCGGGTCCAAGTACCCAAATCAAATTCAATCTAGGGTTCAAGTATCCAATCTCAGGTTCAAGTATCCAATCTCGGGTCCAAGTATCCAAATGAAATTCAGTCTCGGGTCCAAGTACCCTAATCAAGTTCAGTCTCGGGTCCAAGTACCCAATCTCAGGTCCAAGTACCCAAATCAAATTCAATCTTGGGTCTAAGTACCCAAATCAAAATCAATCTCGGGGCCAAGTACCCAATCTCGGGTCTAAGTACCCAAATCAAATTCAGTCTCGGATCTAAGTAACCAATCTCGGGTCCAAGTACCTAATCTACAAACATCAACCAAAGCCCGCATAGAAAAATCATGGGGGGCAAGGAGAAGATTTGAAGGTTAGCTAAAATGGCTGAAATTTTACTTTGCTAAAAGTGCAAAGGAAGAGCAAAAAAAAAAAAAAAGAAACAAAAAAGAATGGAACATTAGAACTATCAAAAGAATAAAGACGCAAATGACAAAAGATCAGTCCAGCTAGAAGAGCTGAAGCCAATATAAGAACTAATCTCTAATGGATGAAGATCCAGCTTAAAGGATAAAGATTCACTTTCAAGGATGAAGACCCAATTCCAAGGATGGAGATCCACTTTCAAGGGTGAAGACCCAATTTCCAAGGATGAAGATCCACTTTAAAGGGTGAAGACCCAATTCCAAGGATGAAGATCCACTTTCAAAGGTGAAGACCCAATTTCTAAGGATGAAGATCCACTTTAAAGGGTGAAGACCCAATTCCAAGGATGAAGATCTAGTTTAAAGGATGAAGATCCACTTTCAAGGGTGAAGACCCGATTTCCAAGGACGAAGACCCATTTTCAAAGGTGAAGACCTGATTCTAAGGATGAAGATCCAATTTCAAACGGTGAAGACCCGAAGTCCAAAGGATGAAGATCCATTTCCAAGGGTGAAGACTCAATTTCCAAGGATGAAGATCCATTTTCAAAGGTGAAGACCTGATTCCAAGGATGAAGATCCAATTTCAAAGGGTGAAGACCCAAAGTCCAAAGGATGAAGATCCATTTTCATGGGTGAAGACTCTATTTCCACGGATGAAGATCCATTTTCAATGGTGAAGACCTGATTCCAATGATGAAGATCCAATTTCAAAGGGTGAAGACCTGAAGTCCAAAGGATGAAGATCCATTTTTAAGGGTGAAGACTCGATGCCAAGGATGAAGATCCATTTTGAGGGTGAAGACCCATAATCCATTAAAGAATGGAACAACCAGTTAAGCCAGAATTCTCAACTGATAAAAGGTCAGTCAAATCCAATTCAATCTCGGGTCCAAGTACCCAAATCAAACCCAATCTCGGGTCCAAGTACCCAAATCAAATTCAATCTAGGGTTCAAGTATCCAATCTCAAGTTCAAGTATCCAATCTCGGGTCCAAGTATCCAAATGAAATTCAGTCTCGGGTCCAAGTACCCTAATCAAGTTCAGTCTCGGGTCCAAGTACCCAATCTCAGGTCCAAGTACCCAAATCAAATTCAATCTTGGGTCTAAGTACCCAAATCAAAATCAATCTCGGGGCCAAGTACCCAATCTCGGGTCTAAGTACCCAAATCAAATTCAGTCTCGGATCTAAGTAACCAATCTCGGGTCCAAGTACCTAATCTACAAACATCAACCAAAGCCCGCATAGAAAAATCATAGGGGGCAAGGAGAAGATTTGAAGGTTAGCTAAAATGGCTGAAATTTTACTTTGCTAAAAGTGCAAAGGAAGAGCAAAAAAAAAAAAAAGAAACAAAAAAGAATGGAACATTAGAACTATCAAAAGAATAAAGACGCAAATGACAAAAGATCAGTCCAGCTAGAAGAGCTGAAGCCAATATAAGAACTAATCTCTAATGGATGAAGATCCAGCTTAAAGGATAAAGATTCACTTTCAAGGATGAAGACCCAATTCCAAGGATGGAGATCCACTTTCAAGGGTGAAGACCCAATTTCCAAGGATGAAGATCCACTTTAAAGGGTGAAGACCCAATTCCAAGGATGAAGATCCACTTTCAAAGGTGAAGACCCAATTTCTAAGGATGAAGATCCACTTTAAAGGGTGAAGACCCAATTCCAAGGATGAAGATCTAGTTTAAAGGATGAAGATCCACTTTCAAGGGTGAAGACCCGATTTCCAAGGACGAAGACCCATTTTCAAAGGTGAAGACCTGATTCTAAGGATGAAGATCCAATTTCAAACGGTGAAGACCCGAAGTCCAAAGGATGAAGATCCATTTCCAAGGGTGAAGACTCAATTTCCAAGGATGAAGATCCATTTTCAAAGGTGAAGACCTGATTCCAAGGATGAAGATCCAATTTCAAAGGGTGAAGACCCAAAGTCCAAAGGATGAAGATCCATTTTCATGGGTGAAGACTCTATTTCCACGGATGAAGATCCATTTTCAATGGTGAAGACCTGATTCCAATGATGAAGATCCAATTTCAAAGGGTGAAGACCTGAAGTCCAAAGGATGAAGATCCATTTTTAAGGGTGAAGACTCGATGCCAAGGATGAAGATCCATTTTGAGGGTGAAGACCCATAATCTATTAAAGAATGGAACAACCAGTTAAGCCAGAATTCTCAACTGATAAAAGGTCAGTCAAATCCAATTCAATCTCGGGTCCAAGTACCCAAATCAAACCCAATCTCGGGTCCAAGTACCCAAATCAAATTCAATCTAGGGTTCAAGTATCCAATCTCAGGTTCAAGTATCCAATCTCGGGTCCAAGTATCCAAATGAAATTCAGTCTCGGGTCCAAGTACCCTAATCAAGTTCAGTCTCGGGTCCAAGTACCCAATCTCAGGTCCAAGTACCCAAATCAAATTCAATCTTGGGTCTAAGTACCCAAATCAAAATCAATCTCGGGGCCAAGTACCCAATCTCGGGTCTAAGTACCCAAATCAAATTCAGTCTCGGATCTAAGTAACCAATCTCGGGTCCAAGTACCTAAATTAAATTCAATCTCGGGGCCAAGTACCGAATCTCGGGTCCAAGTACCCAAATCAAATTTAGTCTTGGGTCCAAGTACCCAATACCTAAACCAAATTCAATCTCGGGGCCAAGTTGTAATATCCCAAATGTTACCCTAGAATTTTGGAATGCTTATTGCTGTAATTGGATTAAATGATGTTAAGTGTGTATATATGATTATGTGAGAAGATAAAAGAAGGAGTGTGTATATGTTGTATATATAGAGATATATACAATATATACAAGTCAATGTTTTAATTATAGTCAAATGAGATAATTAATTATTTTAAATAGGAATTTAAGTGATGGTGGAAGATGATATTTATTATTTTAATATATTAATACTTGGTTGATATTGAAAGAGAGTTTGTGTGGTTTAAGAGGTGAGAGTTGTTTGACTTTGCTTTTTCTTCATCTTCTTCTTTCTTCTCTTTGGCCGGTCACCATTGTCAACCAAAGGAAAAGGGATTTTGTTGCTTCCAAACTCAAGATTGAAGGGTGTTTCAAGAGACCAAGTTGGAGTTTTAAGGATTTTCTTCACTTTTGGTAAATTTCCAACTTGCTTCTTTGTGTTCTTTTGGAGTTTGTGTATTTGAGTTTGTTGAATGGTTGATGTAGTTGTGTTTATGGTTGATTTTGATATGTTTGAGGTTGTTTGGTCTAATTGACTTTGATTTTGGGGTTGGATTAAAGAAAATGTTAGGTTTGGTGAAGAAAGCAAGAGTTGTGGGTTTTGTGAGTCTGAGTTGTGATGTATGGTTGTGATTGTGTGTTGAAGTATATAATTGAGTTATTTTGATGTTATGCAAGTTTATTATGGTTTGTTGATGGTTTTAATTAAGTGTGTTTAGAGTGAAAAATGGTTTAAGAAAGAGGTTTGTTGGATGTGGCATTGTTGGTGTCAATTTCAGGTTTTTGACTTGACACGCCCATTAACACGGCCATGTATTTCGGCGTGTCATAGGTTTTGTTTTCAGTGTGGGTGACACGTGCAGTGACACGCCCATGTCACTGAGCGTGTCATAGCTTCTGTGTTGTTGATGGATTGACACGTCCAATAACACGCCAATGTCACTGAGCGTGTCATAGCTACTGTGTTGTTGGAAGATTGACACGTGTAGTGACACGCCCATGTCACTGAGCATGTCATAGCTTCTGTGTTGTGGGTTTAGGGCAAGATCAAGGACACGCCCGTGTTGTTGAGCGTGTCATGTGTAGAGTTTGCCCTAGTTAGCTCTTGTTCTTATTTCCTTATGTGTATTACTAAGTGAGTGTGTATAATCAAATTTGGATTAGGTTTTGAAGAGATTTGAGGTAACCAAACCAAGTGTTGAGGAAATCTTGGAAGAGGAGTTTGGTATTGGTGTGTGTTGCTCTTAGAGGTAAGTACAAACCTTACATGATTGCATACATTTACATGATTTTGGGAAATAACACATTTGGTTGGAAAATGTGTTAGGTTACCTATTATATTGTTGATATATGAGAATGGTGCAATGATTTGTATTATGTGAATTATAATTGAGGATTCAAAATATATGAACAATGTAAATTGTGATGTGCACTCTAATGATGATATGTAAAGCCATTGGTTATGGCTATATTGATATGAATGGGATAATTGAAGCATTGTGCTTATGATGATCATGAGAAAATGAAAAAGTATTTGATAATGAAATAATGAAAGAATTTGTATGCCTAGTATGTTATTCGATTTTCAGAGTTTTGTTGTTGGTGGAATGCCTAAAAGTAACAATCCCTTGAAGCTGGGTTGGACTTAGTCCTTGAAGCCAGGTTGGGTTGATGCTATGCTCCCCTTGAAGCTTGGTTGGGCCTAGTCCTTGAAGCCTAGTTGGGATGTTACATATGAGATGTTTCTCATTGTGATAATGATTTGCCTACGGGCTTGATAAATGTGATTATTGGACCAAAACAGTAACTCTAGAATTTGAATGGCATATTAGTTTCTTTTGGGCCCATGCTTGTCTTTGCTCTAATGTGAATTATGAATAATGGAACTATTGAATAATATAATGAGACTTAATGTTATGAAATATGAGATCTTTGCATATTATTCCTAATTCTTGAAAGTTTGACATTGACATTACATTGAATCATATTGTTATCACGGTTAGTACCACTAAGCCATTGGCTTAGCGCAATTGTGATTTATCGCGCAGGTGACAAGTAGATCCAGTTGAACCGGAGAGTTCAGCAAGACCGAGTCGAGTCTAGACTTGCAATTTCTTATGAAGTGTTGATTTTCGGACTTCAAGATCAGAGTCAAACTGGCAAACATGTATAAACTCTATATTTTTGTAAATATTGAATTTGATGTATATATATGTATATTCCGCTGCTTATTAAACAAATGTCTTGGATAAACTTTTAAGGTAATGAAGATATATGTATATGTATTTTAACAAGGAATGTTTTATCTATTACTATTTATAATGATGATTTGATGTTAAAGTTTTAAGGATTGGTTTGCTTTAATTAGACTGTGACATCTTTGTATCCGGTATACGTATATTACGTATTGAGAGTATATGTAGTGTATGTATATGGGGTATAGGGGTGTTACACAAGTGCCCAATCTCTAGTCCAAATACCCAAATCAAATTCATTCTCAGGTCCAAGTACCCAATCTCGAGTCTAAGTACCCAAATCAAATTCAATCTCAGGGCTAAATACCTTATCTCGGGTTCAAGTATCCAAATCAAATTCAGTCTCGGGTCTAAGTACCCAATCTCGGGTCTAAATACCCAAATTAAATTTAATCTCGTGGCCAAGTACCCAATCTCGGGTCCAAGTACCTAAATCAAATTCAATCTCGGGTCCAAGTACCCAAATCAAATTCAATCTCTGGGCCAAGTACCCAAATTAAATTCATTCTCGGGTCCAAGTACCCAAATCAAATTCAATCTCGGGGCCAAGTACCCAAATCAAATTTAGTCTCAGGTCCAAGTACCCAATCTCGAGTCTAAGTACCCAAATCAAATTCAATCTCGGGGCCAAGTATCCAATCTCGGGTCCAAGTACCTAAATCAAATTCAAACTCGGGTCCAAGTACCCAAATCAAATTCAATCTTGGGGCCAAGTATCCAATCTCGGGTCTAAGTACCCAAATCAAATTCAGTCCGGGTCCAAGTACCCAATCTTGTGTCTAAGTACCCAAATCAAATTCAATCTCGAGTCCATGTACCCAAATCAAATTTAGTCTTGGGTCCAAATACCAAATCTCAGGTCCAAGTACCCAATCTCAGGTCCAAGTACCAAAATCAAATTCAGTCTTGGGCCCAAGTACCCAATCTCGGGTCCAAGTACCCAAATCAAATTCAAGTACCCATCCTCATAAAAAATCAGTCAAAGATCTTATTGCTTTTTACTCTCTTTTTTTGTAGCCTTAGATCGTTCAAGTAAGGGGCAAACTGTAGGCCCTTAATTTTTGACCCATTCAAATCCGATAGTCTAAAATAATTTTTGATGCATTTTATTTATTTTAATAATATTTTAATTACTAATAATATTTAATAGTTATTTTTAATAAAAATAAAAATATATAAAATATATAAAAAATAAAAAAAATAAAAAATCGATCAGATCAGCGAGCCACGCACGGCCGCCACAGAAATTGTCTGCGGCGAATTGGGCAGTGCCCAATTCACCGCAGAAATTGTGGGGTGAATTGGCTTGCTAGCTAGCCTACCGTGCCTATTTTTGCCAGTGTAATTTCTGCCAGTGTAGCCCGCAGTTTGACCAAATCCTGTTTTATCCAGTTTTTTAATTTTTCTTAAACAATTGGTATTTCCTTATTAAAATAGGATTAGGACTCTTTATTTTCCTATAAATACTAGCATTAAACATACGGATGAAAAAGGAGGAGAAAAACCCTAGAGAACGGCAATCAAAGAAAAAGAAGAGAGATAAAAACAGCAAGGCCAGAAACAAATTATTAACAATCGAGGAGTATAACAACGAACATTCATCAAATAACAGAGGCAGTGATCACCACGTTTGATCTTTGCTAAGCCAGAAATAAATATTGATGCAGGCAGTAGCTTGGAGTCAATATACAAATTGGTGGAACCTTCAACGCAGGTTTTGTGTCTTAATCTTGAATTTGCTTAAACATTCAATTGTTATATCATTTTTGTTCTTACTGGTTTTCATTTATTTTTATTATCATTTTGATTCAATAGTATAAATTGATAAACCCTAATTATGTATTCTTTTCATTATTGTTTCATCCAATTGCTCAAAAATCCAAAGAATTCCAAAATCCCCAAACTATCTTCTTAATTCTCTAAACCCTAATTTTCTTTATAGTTTCTAAAAACATTGATCTTAATTGTTTCTATAGAAACTCTAAACTATTTTCTTAAATCCTAAAATCAAATATGTTTTTCAAAATATATAAAACCCTAAACTATCTTATTAATTTTCAAAACCCTAACCCGAGTGTCTTAATTCCTTAATTTTCCTAAACCCTAATCTTCTTAAAACTTAATCCAGTAAACCCTAGTTTTCCTAAACCCCTAATTCTTAAAACATCAAAATCGTATCAACACCTTAATTTTTCAAACCCCCATCCAGTAAACCTAACAAACCCTTAAGCCTAAATCTAATAAATGTCATAAACCTTTCTCTCCAGTAAACCTAAAAAATCTTAAACCCTAATCCCAATCTTTTAAAATTATAAATCCTAATGTCTTAAGATTCTAAAACCCTAATTTCATGATGTTAACCCTAAACCCTAATTTGATTAACCAAAATCCTTACTACTTTCTTAAATTTATAAAACCCTAATCCATTCCAATTTTCCAAAATCTTCACAGTAGCCAAAATAATAATGATAATAATTCCAAAATCCCGAAACCCTAAATGTTAATTAAATAGCCCTAAATTGAGACATAAACCTAAATTTGTATCTTTATTTGCTTTATTTAATTTTAGATTTGATTATGTAGTTTATTATATGTTTTGATGGTTGATTTATTTAATTTCAATGCTTGATTTATTTAATTTATCATGGATTGATATTTTTTTATTATTATGATTATTATTTATTTGTTTTAGTATTAAAATTGTAAGAGGTATGTTTCCACTTTGTGGCTACCTCATTAATTAAGTATTATGTAATTTAAATTGCTCTTATATTTTGGACCAATGTAAAGGACATGTTTCCAACTTTCAGTGGGTGTCCCATTTAGTTTAGACATGGATGATGTAAGGACATGTTTCCATCCTCGGATGGGTGTCCATTTATTTTTTTTTGGACATTGCTTTGATTTTAATATAATGATGCTTTATTTTAATTGTTGCATGTAATATGGATAATATTGTTATATTTAAGAATTTTATAATATTAAGACCGGCAAAGGAGGCCGATTCTAATGAACCGGGCGTTGTGGGGGTGCTGGGCCATTTCTCACCTTCCCCACACATACCCAACTTTCCGAATCCATTAGGGGTGGAGATTCCTTAGGAATCAAGTAATCCACCCCTTTCTTTTTCCCAGCCCATCCGGGTGGCAACTCCATGTTATCTGAGCTTAGGTCCGTGTTCTCTAAGACCTCAAGCCTAAACAGTGCTGAAGTGGCAAGAACCATTCCACCGGGAGTGGAGGCAAAAATCCCCGCTCACAACGTGCTTCCATCTATCATTCCTATATGTTGTTTTATAAAATTTGATCTTTCTTCATTCAAGGGTTTTGTAAAGATATCAGCAAGTTAATTTTAAGTGTTAATAAATTCTAGAATATATTTTGATTTTGAATATTATCTCTTAAGAAATGATGCCTAATATCTATATATTTTTATCTATAATGTTGGATTGAATTTTTTGATAGATTAGTGACACTTGTATTATCATATTTAATGGAAATGTGATCAAAATTTTTATCACAATCTAGCAATTGTTGTTTTATCCATAAAATTTGCATCCAACAAAAACATACAACAACATATTCAACTTCCGTAGTAGATAGGACAATCGACACTTGTTTCTT
Organism: Garcia nutans; assembly: GCA_947685225.1. Classification (NCBI taxonomy): domain Eukaryota; kingdom Viridiplantae; phylum Streptophyta; class Magnoliopsida; order Malpighiales; family Euphorbiaceae; genus Garcia; species Garcia nutans. The sequence continues at coordinate 72,172,645 of CANTUV010000031.1, read as the reverse complement.
GCTAAACCAAGAAACTAGGTAATTACCAAAAAAAAGGCATGCACCGGTCGTGCTTTTCCTATCCAATAGGTCATCGGCAAAATTCACATCCAAAAAACCTAAAATAATAAATGATGTATTTCTAGGATACCAAAGTCCTAAATGTAATATTCCACTCAAATATTTTAAAATCCTTTAGGTGGCATTCAAATGTGATTCTTTAGGGCATGATTGAAATCTAGCACATAAATAAACACTTTACATTATATAAGGTCTAGAAGCAGCTAAGCAAAGGAGTGATCCGATAATACCTTGATATTTCTTCTCATCAACTTTCTTACCAATTTCATCTGTAACACCCTTATAACCTACCCATACATAGTACACACACCTTTAAATATGTAGTATGCATAGATAGGGTGTAAGAGCAATACCAAAATGTTACTATTGTACTTTATCACCCTATCATCATTTAGTTACTAGTTTATTGTATTATATAGATAAAAAATAGGTATAAGAAAAAAATAAGTTTATAGAAATTTTGCCACAATTTTGTTTAAAATATGAGTATTACTAAATCCAATCAACTCAACCTATGCATATCCAATAGTTCTCAAAATATTTCCGTACCCTCATATCCCTAAATCCCATGTTTCCACACACATACATTTATAATTACGAGAGCATGGTATTACTTATATACAAAACATCTTTAAATCATGTTTTAATTCATTATATTGTACAAAATAGATATTACATCTAAATCAACTCAAAATAATATTTACATGCTATGCTTAGGCTTGATCCGTGGCAACTAGAGGCTTCTACCATCCAACCACTAACTGGACATGTCTTGGTTTGGAAGGACTTCTAGCTTCTATCCTGTCACTTACATAATAAATCAATCTCACTAAGCTTAGAGCTCAGCGGTATATACTTGATAATGCAACATTACTATGACAAATGTATATGAACATGCATAAGGTTTTAATGTTACATACATTCTACTCTTTTTTTTACAAATAAACATAAACAACCATCATGTATTGGGCCCAACAATCTTATACAATAATCCAGTTTCAGAACCATTACTTTGGCCTATCTCATCAATAATGACACCTCTTTGTCTTGCTAGTGGATGTAAATAAATATGTAACACCCAGTGTCTCATCCATAGTGTAATCATCAATATGACACCTCATGTGTCTTGCTCAGGGGCATAGTAATATCTCTGTGAGACCCAGTATCTCACCCCATCACGTATGGCATGCCAATTACCAAACACAATCTTTTGGCAATTAGGTAAAGTATAAGACAATAAACAACATTCCACATTATGCATATATGTGCCATTCACCATGTAATTCGTCAATACACCATCAATTAACAAAATCAACATATTTTATCATGATTCTTCACTTTACAATCACATATGCATTTTAAATACAATATATATGAAGACATAGCTATGGAAGCCATTTACTACAACCATATAATGTGAAATATGACAAGAAATGTCAACAAACCAATCCCATGGCCGTGGCATCCAATAACCATACCAGTGGGATGTGAAACAAAGCTGTAAAGCACCTTTAAACAATCCCACAGTCGTGGCATTCAAGGGCCATGCCCATGGCATAAAAAATGATACTGTCTCTGTCCAAAACTCACCCGAAACAACTTCATATCTAATCCCATGGTCGTGGAACTCAAGGGTGATGCCCGTGGCATACAATATACATCTATTTTTCCCAAAAATCTCAAGCAAACAGAGTCAGTTTGAGGCCCATGGCTGTGGCTTTCCATGGCCACTCCCATGGAATCCCAGAATCACTCTTTCATATCATTTTCATCAACATAACACACACATGTCAACATAGTATGGTTGAAAACCAAAGACAAGAGCATTATCTAAGTACATACTTACCTTTTTAAAGCTCAAATTGGAGAAACAACTCCTTTGCACAGTAATTTCTCCCAATCTTTCACTTCCCTTTATTGGTTCCTTCACTCAATTCAATCAATCCTATAATGTTTAAAATTTTAAATCGTAAATATTTAATTTAATATTAATAATTGATAATGCATAGTGATAAAAGTGAAATGGATAAATGATGTAAATAATGGATCTTAAAATTTACTAAAGAAATTATTTTTATGGTTTTACGAGACTAAAAATTGAATTAGAATCAAAGGATAAGAAAGAGGGTGCACCATAGTTAAAATGAGATTAGCCACACTAGATTGAACTCATTATATATAAACATGTGTGTGTTTAGAAGTTTCTTTTCTCTTCTTTCATCTTCATCCACGCTAATCACCACCACTTCTACCATCTTTCTCATTTTCTTCATCTTCCTTTCCTCAAATCAAATAAAAATCAAGAGTATATCATATATAATTATAAGTTTTAGAAGAATAAGATAGAAAAGGTGAGATTATCAGTAAGTTCTTAAAGAAAAAGAGGGAAAAGAGAGAAGAAGAAGGATTTTAAAAGAGGTATGTGCTTATATATTTTAATTTGCAAATATTTGAATTACTATGAATTTTAATGTTTGAATTAGTTGATTGAGTCATCTAAAATGAATTATTACTAAAAAGTATTAGTTAAATGGATTGATGAGTGAAAAATGAGTTAAAGGAACTTATAAGTGATGAAAATAATTCTTAATTCAATCATTATAAGAAATGAGTGATTTGATATTATTTTTACCCATGAGTGATGGTTAAAGATTTATTAATTGATATTTGAGTAAAGTATTTAATATAGACTCTTTTTAAGTTAATAAAAAAAATAAGTTTTTGATTCATTTTTATCATAGATCTTGAATATATTGTGTTTAAGTGGTTGAGTGTGTGAAATACATAATTTTTGCCTGACATGGCCAGTGACACGACCATCTCACTGGACATGTCGACGATGCTATTTTTCAACGTTGATGACACGGCTAGTGACATGACCATGTCTCTAGGCGTGTCGTAGCTATTGTAATGTAGGATTAATGACACGGGCAGTGACACGCCCATGTCATTGGGCTTGTCACTTGAAGAATTTGACCAAAATAACTCTTTTTCTTGTCTTTCATCTGTGATTTCGGCCTAAATGACTATAAGTCCTCAAAGTGTAAAAGATTTTTGAAATCAACCCTAACAAGTAGTGTAATAAATTTTGAATATATGATAAATATGTGTAATACCAAGTGTTGATTAAACAATCGTTCCATTAAAGTGATATACATAATTCAATGATATTAAAACTAATGAATTTTCCAAAACATACTAATTTTATATCTAGCTTAGGATTGAATGGCTAGCCAGAAGGAGGATATCCATAGTGATAGTGGGCACATCATGCCATTAATGGACACATTGTGTCATCAGTGATAGTAGGCATATTTGCCATTATACATTCTTGAGATTTGACATTAAAATTGCTATAGTGCCCTTTATCCAAACCTATGATTTGAGTTCAGTGTGTATGGACATATTTAATGAAGTTATCTATATTGAAAACAATATGTTATATAGTTGTTGTTAAATTAACGATTTAATCATGTTTAGTATTTTAAGTTTCAATGAATTAATTAATTAATTAATTTAATGTTCTAAAAGTGATACTTTCCATTGTTTCTAAATTATTTTATGTATACTTCTCTTTCCTTTAAATTTTCTTGCATATTGTAAATACATAAGCACCATTAAGTTTTGCTTAGTGTGTTAGAATTATTTTCTGGCGCGCAGATCAATCAAGAAGAATTGAGACAGCAGAGTGAGAAATATACATTTCTAATCAACTGTATCACAAAGGTTCAAAGAGCAGTATTATAAATATTGTATTATGTATAGTTCACATGGAAATACTTTATAATTTTATATGACAGTTGTATAAGTTTGAGAGGAGTAAGTGAATTTTAATAATGTTTACAATGTAAGTTAACAATAGGAGTTCTTTGTAAATTTAAACAGATATATGTTTGTAATATAGGCATGATCACATTATTTCTTTTGAATGTTTAATTGTAACACCCTTATACCCTATTTACATACAATACATATTTTTAGCATATGTAAAATATGCATATACGGTATAAAAATATCATAGACCAGTTTAATAAAAATTTTCACATTTCTAATTTTAAATTTCAAATACTAAATATATAAAATTAAATAGTATACAAATATTCTTTACTTGTTATAGGAACCCAAAATAAATTTTTTTATATGAAAATTTCTGAAAAAAATTTGCCAGAGTTTTATCTGTAATTTGGACAACCAAAATTTATCAATTACACAACCTGCAAAAAGAACACTTTCAATAAACAATAAACCACATCTTCACCTTAACTTCAAAATTTCCACAATTTTCTCAAAACATTTATATATAGATATATATATAATTTAGATCACATTTTAACCCCCATTTCAAATAACTTAACCCAAAAATTCTTTATAGTTTACAATACATAAAATCCAAAAATATGATATAATATGCATAATACCCAAAATATACAATAACATAAAATATATACATGTTGCTGATAGTGTTTCTAATCTTGATGTCATCTCTACAAGCACAACCACAAATCTAGACCCAACCTGGTCTAGAAGAACTCTTCGGCTCAGCCGAATCTACCCTGTCACCTACGCTATGTAAACAATCGCGCTAAGCCAAAAGCCTAGTAATACAAACTTGATAACAATAAAACTCAAATGCAATGCCAATGCACATTGCATATGGATATCTCATCGTTCCATTTTCTCATACTTTTTAAATATTTCACAATCCATAATTCACATAAAAATAAACACAAGCTTGGGCCCAAAGATAACTAATATGCTATTCAAATTTTAGAGTTACTGTTTTGATCTATAATGATACCATGTGTCTAGCCCCATAGGCAAAATATCAATGTAATAGTCCAACTAGGTCTGAGCTTACGACCCGATCATTTCACCTAGCCCAGCTTCAAGGACTTATTTTTGAGGCTTACGAACCGGTCATTTCATCTCAAAAATATTTTTACAGTGACGCCCAACATCTAGTCCGTAGGCAAATCATAGGCATGTCGCCAAACACAGAACTTTGAAAATTGAATAACATACTAGGCACACAATTTATTCATATTTCTCATTTATATCGATATCAATTCATTTCATTATGTTTCCACATATCTCATTACATTATACCACATTTTTGCATTTACAACACATTACCTAATTACTTTGTGTATTTCCACATAATTCACATATTAATCACATTTAATATAATCTAGCCAATACGAATGGCTTTTTAACAATGCACTTAACACATTTATGATATTACAAATGTCATAGCACATTATTCATGCAACACCCTTATACCCAATATACGTACACTACTTATACCTGCTATACTTACAGTGGCGACTCCACTAGGAACAAGAGAAGTTGATTATGTTGGTCTTTATATTATTCTATTCTTTCTTATAATGATATTATCCATTGCATCATATTAGATTGCATCGTGTGTATGAGTTATGATGCCTGTTGCGCTCAAATTAACTATACCACAAAGCGTCACTCGCAAGTATACGAGGTAGCGGTAGCAAAGGTGATTGCCCCAAGGTCGTTCTCTCAAGGAAGCCAAAGTGGTTAATTGCTTATCAGATTATGTTTAACAAGTAATAAAGAGATTTATAAATTGCTAAATAATGAAGAAGATTGATTAAAGTTTAAAACAATAAAAGTAAATTAAGCTGTGTTTTGATTCACTTGATAGAATGGTCTAGGGTTTGCACTTCTTTACTACTCATATGTATGAACGGTTATTCCACTTAACTAATTTAATTTCTAAGATTAAATCTCAAGCAACTTAATTAATTGAGTCAAGGAAATAAGCTCTCGCATTCAAACCTCTTACAACTAATCTTGTTATAATTGAAACAATCTTTTTAATAGGTTATATCTCTAATTCACCTAAGTCCTTAATTGAATTGTTCCAGCATTAGATTTCATCTCTCAATCCATCATCTAATACCTAAAACACACAATTGGTGGCCAATCAATTATATGTGACAATTTTTCATTCAATAAAGGCTAAAGAAATCAATAGTTAAGAGAATAACCAATTCATACAATTCATAGCAAATCCATACAAACCCTAGACTAGATTAAATTAGTTCATGATGTTATCAAGCATACTCATCTCATTAATAATCAAAGAAATCAATTTAGACATGATAATGTTCATAAACACAATTTCAATGAAACTAAAGAGACAAAGTTTAAGAATAAAACCAAGTTACAAACTCCTTGAAGCTTTTGATGAATCTCTTGATCGAATCTTGCAAAAAGGATGAAACAATGGCATGAACAATCTAATCTAAACTAGTTTAATCCAAAGTAAAATCAAAATCCAAGAAAACAAATGTTTAAACCCTAAGATCTCTCTCAAACGGCTAATTTGCTCTCAAAATCGTCAAAAGACAAAAAAAACTCCTAAACCCTAACTTTCTTTTTCTTTTATATGAGTTGTACGCGTTAAAAATCTGATGCGGGCTTGGAACATGAGGGACATGGCCAGGTGATGAGGGACACGGCCGTGTGAGGGCTTGATGGAGGGACATGGCCGTGTCCCCTGCATGTGTCCTCCTATGTTGCTTTTGGTCTTCTTTTCTTCTTTGTTGAGTGACACGGCCAAGTGGAGCTTGACTTGGCCGTGTGAGTGCGATGGGAGGGACACGGCCAGGAGACACGGCCGTGTCCCCTGCATGTGTTCGTTTCTGTGTAATTGTTGACCTCCCTTTCCTTTGGTAACAAGTGGGACACGGCCAAGTCATGGTGACTTGGCCGTGTTGCTCTTCTTTGGAGGGACACGGCCACATGACTTGGCCGTGTCCCTTGCTTGTGTCTGCTACTGGGACTTGTTCTTCCTTTTAACTTGGTATGGGACACGGCCAGTGACTTGGCCGTGTCCTCTGCCTGTGTCAGCTACTGCCCATTTCATCTTCAATTCTTTTCCTTGCCTGTTTTAACCTAAACAAAACTCAAAACAAACTTAAAACACGAAGTAAATAAACAATAACCGACAAAACATAAACACAAACTAAAAACTAGATCAAAAACGACATAAAACTAAAAATAAACTAAAACTACACAATTAAAGAAAACACTAGACAAACCGATAAAAACTAACAAAATACCTAAATAAAACAATAATTAACCTAATAAAAAAGACACAAAACTTATAACAAAAACTAATAAAACAACTACCCCACACTTAAAACTTTGCTTGTCCTCAAGCAAATTCACATGGCATAAATTAAAAATTCAAACAACCTTAACTATAATTCCAGAACATAGATGAAATACTTTAAGACATCAGACATAAATAATTGCAATTTCCTTCAATCAAGATATTCTTAACTCATTCATTGATCCAGACATACAAATCTTATCTCTCAACTAAGTGTTTCACTCGATTTCAAAGGTTAATCACTCATACCACTCATGAGTGCATACTGCCATAAACTTGCTTAATTATCCAATCTCCCTCACTGATTTTCTCAAGAAATAATCCGAAGGTCTTTTATTTGGATGTAATGGGGCTAAGGTAAGGTGTGAGAAAAGACATTTAAGTGGAGCATCAAGAAATGGAGTATCTAAATTAGACACTAGTCTTGCTAAGAATTTCATAACTCCTTCAAATAGCATACTCACCAACCCTTAGCAATCTTACATACTTGCACACTAAAAGAAAAGTACACGAGTCAAAATTCCTCTAAGGCTAGAAAATATATGAACTTTATATATATATATATCTCTTTTTGTTTTATTTTCACTTTTTTTTATTGAGTTTATTTTATATATATATATATATACAAAGTATAAACTTAATGGAACATCTAGCTTAAAATGTAGAGGAAAAGAATACTGACTCTTAATCAAATACAATATGCAAAGTATGCATTTCAACCCTCAATTAGGAATTCCATATTATTATTATTATTATTATTTTACTTACCCCACACTTGAAATAAACTACCCTATTGTCTAATCATACAACTCCATTCCTTAATGCATAGGTATGATGATAGTAAGAACATGTTAAGTTGAGAATTGTGTTAATCAAACAAGAAACAGTCAATGGCTCAACTTGGCTCACTAAGGAAATCAATATAAAGGGAAGTCTCTTTAAGCTAAAGGGGCTAACCTAATTTGCCTTCATCATTTTAAAACTTGAGATTAAATCATAATGTGAGTTCAATAAGTATGCAAAAGCAAACTCTAGAGATGCAACATCATGAAGGTGCACACTTAAGAAAAGAAAATCAATTGACAAAAATATCAAATTTAATAAGGCTCAAAGCTCACACAGGTGGGTTCACAAAGATTTACATGTCATGAATTGCAGAATGTGAAAATTAATCCCGAATGAATTCAAATACTCATTTCTATGCTGATACCAAAGTCTCAACTATAATGCTAGAATCAAAGAAAAGATCAATAAATTTTCAACAATTATACCATGCACAAAAAAAAAAAAAAACACAATAAACAAAACAACCACAATAAGCAAAACAAGAATTAAAGGAAAGCTTAAAGAGTACCCCACACTTAAAATTGACATTGTCCTCAATGGAAAACAAGAATAATAAATAAAAAGAGTTAAAGGACAACCTGTCTTCCATCATACCTGGTGAGGCAAAATCCTAGCTTTCCATCACAAACACAAAAGTTTTATAACAAAAGTACAAGAAAATATCCAAACACAAAAGTTTTAACATAAATAACAAAAACGAAAAATAAAACAAGAGTACACTAAATAAAATAAAGGAAGGACTGAAAATCTATGGAAAATGTGGGCGGGAAGATGATGCAGCTGAGGGATGGAGACTCAAGATCGTTGCAAGGTTACTGTTAATCTGTTCCATCTGCTGTAAGATCTCAGCATGGTTACGATCCACCTTGCTATCCAATCTATCCACTTTGCCCTCCAGGGCCTCAATCCTCAGAAGTACCTCTTGATGTTCCGAGACCGGAGCATCCTCATCTAAGTCAAGAGAATCCGAGTCAGACTCCTCTTCAATCCGGGCTCTCTTCTGCCTGTCCCCCGGTGCTTCAGACTCAGCTGACGGCATCACAAAGGTCCCTCTTCTATGCACCACCATGTGCATCTTCGCCAGTATAGCTAAATCCAAGGAATCATTACCCAAAATTCGAGTCATCCGAGTAGTACTCGGGTCAAAATCCTCCACAAGGGCTACTGCTAATGTAGTGATCAATCCTCCAACACAAATAGCCCCCCTCCTTTTATTAGCTACAGAATCAAAAATATCGGCTAACCAATAGCCGGCACTAATATTCATTTCATTCAAAACACAGTCCAAGAAAAATAGCTCACTCGACTCAACCACACCCGGGCTCTCCTTCCTTGCAAAGAACCCACATGACATAAACCTGTGCAAATATCTCAAGGTAGGGTTCCGTAATTTAGATGCTTTGGCCGATTTGGCCACATAAGTACCCGAGCCTAAGGCACCCCAAGCAAACTGTTGTCTAAAATCTTTGGGTATCGATCTTTCTCCATGGTGATGAAAACCATATATATCATTCAACTGATCAATAGTAAGCACAAATGATTGACCCATTAATTTAAACATCAGTCTCCTGCAAATTTTCTTATCATCTCTTTCCACTTTAAGAGTTGCCAAAAATTCTAGGGTGAGCTCCTCAAACTGCAGAGGTCTCAATGAAACAAAAGTTTCCCACCCAAGATATTGCACATATCTATAAAAAGCAGTTCTCATTTGCAAGGCATCTAAAGATTCGTCATTCACATACCTTGTCGGGAAAAAACCCCGAGCCAAAAGACTTGCCCTCTTGTGAGATAAAGTTGAGGAAGATGACGAAGCTCCTTCGGCTCCAGATTTCTTCTTCTTTCGGTGTGGTACAATTTTAGTTCTCGGCGAAATGAAATCTGAGAAAATAACACCCAAAACTGAATTAAATCAAAATAATATGAGTAAAGAGCAAGTTTTAAGTGATAATCTCAAGTTTTGGTGGAGTAATTTGAAGTTTTAATAGAAGAGATGGAGATTTGAAAATAAAAATCAAGGGTTTGGTGTTGCAGAGAACGAGAGAGCGAGAGAGAAGAAGATAGAAAAGTTAGGGATTTATGAAATAAAACTGGGCAAAATCGGGCTTTTTAAAGGCAAAAATTGAAGGACACGGCCGTGTGTGTGCTGACATGGCTGTGTCTGTGTGTGAAAGTGCAGGGACACGGCCAAGTGGAGAGCACACGGCCGTGTCTCATAGTTTTTGGGGGACACGGCCAGGTGACACGGCCGTGTCCCCTGGGTGTGTCCAAGTCTGTGCAAAATTTGCAAAATCGTTCAATTCCATTTTTTTTTAAGAATTTTGGCCGTGTCCAGTGTGTGACACTGCCAAGGGACACGGCCAGGTCCTTTGGCCGTGTCACTTTCTGTCATTTTTAACTTTAAACACCTTTTTTTTAAACACCCTGAAACACAAAGTAAAGAAAAACCGATCAAAGCACAGTCTATTTATTGAAACCGAACATAAAGCAAAACTTGTTAAACTTAAAATTACAACTATGAAAAATAAATGCAAACCGATGGGTTGCCTCCCATTTAGCGCTTCTTTAATGTCATAAAGCTGGACATCATGCAAGGTCTAGGGTTCATGAATCAAAGTACTATCAATGACCCTTACTTCCTGAAATCCTTCATTGTATGGCTTAACTCTCTGTCCATTCACTTTGAAAGTCTCACCTGTTCTAGAGTTTAGTAATTCAATTGCACCAGAAGGATATACCTGAGTTATCTCGAAAGGACCACTCCATCGAGACTTGAGTTTACCTGGAAAAAGACGGAGTCGTGAGTTAAAAAGTAAAACCTTCATACCTGGACTCAATGTCTTTCGCACTATAATTTTATCATGAAGTCCTTTAGTGCGATCCTTGTAAATTCTCGAGCTCTCATAAGCCTCATTCCGCAGCTCATCTAACTCTGAAATTTGTAGAAATCTTTCTTTCTTCGCTTTGTCCAGGTCCAAATTCAGAGTCTTGATTGCCCAATATGCTCTGTGCTCCAACTCCACTCGTAAGTGACAAGCTTTTCCAACCACCAATCTATATGGACTCATACCTAGAGGAGTTTTGAAAGCAGTCCGATATGCCCATAGTGCATTGTGCAATCTGCTTGCCCAATCCTTCCTGGATGTGTTGACTGTTTTCTCCAGAATTCCTTTTAGCTGCTTGTTGGATGTTTCCACTTGTCCAGAGGTCTGTGGATGATATGGGGTCGACACCTTGTGCTTCACACCGGATTTATGCATTAATTTCTCAAACAGCCTGTTGCAAAAATGGCTCCCCCCATCACTGACTATCACCCTTGGTGTGCCAAACCTGCTAAGAATGTTTTCCTTCACAAATTTAACAACAATATTAGCATCATTAGTATGGGTGGGGATTGCCTCCACCCATTTGGAAACATAATCAACAACAACTAAAATGTATTCATAACCAAAGGACTTGGGGAAAGGACCCATGAAGTCTATTCCCCACACATCAAACAATTCAACAACAACATATGACTGAAGGGGCATTTCATTCCTCCTCCCAATGTTACCTACTCTTTGGCAACGATCACAGTGCTTACAGTAATCTTGAGCATCTTTAAATAAAGTGGGCCAGTAAAAACCACTTTGAAGCACCTTTTCTGCAGTTTTTCTTCCTCCAAAATGACCCCCACAGTGAAGGTCATGACAAAATTGAAGAACACTCAGTTGTTCTTCCTCAGAAACACACCTGCGAACTATCTCATCTTTGCAAATCCGGAATAGATAAGGTTCATCCCAAAAATAAAACTTACTTAAGTGTAGAAACCTTTTCTTTTCCTGAAAAGACATGTTAGATCTCAAAATACCACAAGAAAGATAGTTAGCAATATCTGCAAACCACGGTGCATCAATTACCACAAACAAATGCTCATCAGGAAATGCTTCTAAATTTTTATGAATGCTATCAGATGCAAGATTTTCATTAAAGTAGGGTAATCTGGATAAATGATAAGCAACAACATTCTCACTACCCTTAGTATCCCTGATCTGGAAATAACTCTTGCAATAACAACACCCATCTAATTAAGCGCGGTTTAGCATGCTGTTTTGTTAAAAGGTATTTAAGAGCTGCATGGTCAGAATGAACAATAATTTTTGACCCTATTAAATATGCTCTAAATTTGACTAAAGCAAAAACAACAGCTAACATTTCCTTCTCAGTTGTGGTGTAGTTCATTTGTGCACTGTTCAGGGTTAAACTAGCATAATAAATTACCCTTAAGTATTTGTCAACCCTTTGCCCAAGAACAGCTCCTACTGTATGATTAGAAGCATCACACATGATTTCAAAAGGTAAAGACCAGACAGGAGCTACAATCACAGGTGCACTAGTCAATTTTTCCTTAAGAGAATTAAAAGCTTGCATGCATTGTGCTGTAAATTCAAATGGAACATCTTTCCCCAATAAATGGCACAATGGTTGGCTTATTTTGGAGAAATCCTTAATAAACCTTCTGTAAAATCCTGCATGCCCTAAAAAACTTCTTATTCCCTTAACAGAGGTAGGTGGGGGTAACTTAGCAATCAATTCAATTTTAGCCTTATCCACCTCAATCCCTTTACTCGACACCACATGACCTAAGACAATGCCCTGAGTAACCATAAAATGACTCTTTTCCCAACTTAAAGTAAGGTTACATTCAATGCATCTCTCAAGCACACGAACAAGTTTATCGAGGCAATTATCAAAAGAATTACCAAAAACAGAAAAATCATCCATAAATACCTCAATAAAATCATCGATCATATCCGAGAAGACAGACATCATGCATCTCTGAAAAGTTGTAGGTGCATTGCACAAGCCAAAGGGCATACGTCGAAATGCATAAGTCCCAAAAGGGCAAGTAAAGGTTGTCTTTGACTGATCCTCTGGAGCTATTGGCACCTGATAGTAACCTGAAAGGCCATCCAGAAAACAATAATGTGAGTGTCCAGAAAGTTTGTCTGACATCTGATCAATAAAAGGAAGAGGAAAATGATCTTTCTTTGTAGCATTGTTCAACTTCCTATAATCAATGCACATTCTCCACCCAGTAGTAGTCCTAGTAGGAACCAACTCATTATTCTCATTTTTCACCACTGTGATTCCAGATTTCTTAGGAACTACATGTACTGGGCTCACCCACTCACTATTAGCAATTGGATATATTACTCCTTCATCCAGTAATTTGAGCACTTCTTTCTTAACCACTTCACTCATATTTGGGTTAAGTCTCCTTTGGGCTTCCCTCACAGGTTTAGCTCCCTCTTCTAAAGTGATTCTATGCATGCACATGGAAGGGCTAATACCCTTGATGTCACTCAATCCCCATCCTATTGCTCTCTTCAATCTTTTAAGCTCACTCACTAACCTCATCTCCTCCCCTTCACTAAGTTCACTAGATATTATTACAGGTAAAGTATTGTGATCTCCCAAAAACACATATTTCAGGTTCTTAGGTAACTCTTTCAGCTCTAACTCTAGTGAGGGGTTCTTCTCTTCTTTTTCAATGGGGGAAGGTTCAAAAATTGGGTCCTCCTTAAGCTCCTCTATTTCAGCACCCTCTAAAGTATCAAGGCAATTGGCTAGTTCTGCATCAAAAATTTCCAAATCACTATCCAAAGTCAATGCCAGCTCCAATTTATCAGAGGAACCTGTCTGCAAGAAAACATCTGAAACAACTGCATCAATACAATCAATAAAAGAACAATCCTCATATAAAGCAGTTGTAGGAATAGGAGAAGTATTAAAAATAGAAAATTCTACAATTTGTCCCAAAACAGTCATTGATAATTTTCCATTTTTAACATCTATCAAAGTGTTGGTAGTTGCCATAAAAGGCCTACCCAGCAGAATGGTGTGTGCGGATGGTGAAGAATTACCTACTTCCATGTCAAGAACAATGAAATCAACAGGAACTATCAAACCACCAACTTTAACTAACACATCTTCTATAACCCCTTTCGGGAATCTAAGAGATCTATCAGCTAATTGCAACACCATTTTTGTTGGCTTAAGTTCCCCTAATTCTAAGTCAAGGTACACAGAGTAAGGCATTAAATTCACACTAGCTCCCAAATCACACATGCCATCAGTACATTTTCCATTCCCCATAGCAATTTGAATAATAAAGCTTCCAGGATCCTTTAGCTTAGGAGGTAGTTTATGCTGCAAAATAGTACTAGCTACCTCAGAAACTATCACCTTTTCATTCGGCTCATACCTTTTTTTCTTGGTATTCAATTCTTTGAAGAATTTAGCATAAGCCGGCATGTTCTTAATTGCTTCAAGTAATGGTAAGTTGATACTTACCTTAGATAGCATGTTGAAGATATCTGAAAACTGCTTATCTTTTTTATCATCCTTCAACCTGCTAGGGAATGGTATAGGTGGCCTGTATGGATTGCTTGCCCTATGCAAATCTGGTGTAGGGGTCTTCTCCATTGATCTTTCTTCAGCACCTTTGTTCTCTAATTCTCCTTCCTTTTTCTTCTCTTGCTCACCTGCATTCACAGAATTATTTTCAACATTGTTATTAATTACCTTGCCACTCCTAAGAACAGTCACTGCTTGTGCCTGCTCAGGTTGACTTGGAAACTTCCCCTTTTGTTGAATCTGCATCTGTTGTGCAAGTTGCCCCACTTGGGTCTCCACCTTCTTAAAAGATGCTTCCAAGGAATCCAGCCTCTTGTTGTTCATCTCTTGGTTTTGAGCACTAACTTTGATGAAAGCTTGTAAACTGTCCTCCAAACTCTCTCTTTTATGCTGACCTTGATTTTGACTTGAGGATTGGCCCTGCTGCTGGTTCTGTCTCTGGAGCAAATGGAAAGGCTGTTGAGCATTATTTGTCGTCCAGGAAAAATTGGGGTGACTCCTCCAACCAGGATTGTAAGTGTTGGAGTAAGGATCATTTCTGGCCCTAGGTTGGAATCCTCCCATAACATTGACCTGCTCAGCTTCATTCCCAAAAGACTCATATGCAGAGGGACATATATTTGCTCCATGCCCTAATGTCCCACAGATTCCACACACTTCTTGAGTAGATGAAGAAATATTGTTTTTCATGTTTAGCATCTGAACCTGTCTTGTCAACTCAGCTATTTGACTAACCATTTCAGTTTTGGCTTCCAGTTGATTCACCCCCTTGCTTCTTCCCCTTACACTCTTTTGTTGAGAATTAGCTCCCAACATCTCAAAGATCTCATAAGTCTCATCAGCTGTCTTTTCTCCCATGGCTCCCCCAGCTGCATTATCAACAGTGTTCTGAAATTGCTGAGTGAGACCATCATAGAAAAACTGATTAAGGAGTTGAAGTGGGTAATGATGATGTGGACACTGGATCAATAGCATCTTGAATCTGTCCCAAGCCTCATGAAATGGCTCTCCTTCAAATTGAGAGAATGTAGCAATCTTCCCTCTCAACTCAGGTGTCTTTTGGTGTGAGTAGAACTTGCCCATGAATTTATTGTAAACTTGCTCCCAAGTTGTCAGTGAATTTTCAGGCAACATCATGAGCCAGCTCTTTGCCCTATCCTTCAAAGTATAAGGGAAACATCTCATCCTCAACTGATCTTCTGTTAGTCCTCCCAAAGGAAAAGTGTTGAGGGTGGAGTAGAAGTCCCTAATAAAATTCAAAGGATCTTCATTTGGAACTCCATAGAATGATGGCAGCATGTTGTAGTGAATGTTCTTCAACTCATAGTTCCTTGCTGCATCTGTCAGTCTTATGCAAGAAGTGGAAGTCCCAATTATAGGTCTAGCAAAATCTCTCATGGTTCTTTGCCTTTCTTCAGCCATCTTTACAGATTTTTCAGATTCTAACTCAAAATCCGAAATGTCTTCCTCTGAAGTATCAAATCCTGTGAAAAGCTCAAACTCCTCTCTGCTCCTTTTTATTCTCTGAATTTCTGGAATGAATGGATGCAGTTCTCCTTCAAGTGATCTCCTGCCTTGCATAAACAAAAATTTCTAGAAAAAGAAATATCAAAAGCAAAAGACAAATAAAATAAAATGAAAAGCAATGAAAATAATCTGAAATGTGAATTTTTTTTTATTTTTTTAAAAGAAAAATAAAAAATTACACCAATTAGCCTCCCCGGTAGCGGCGCCAAAAACTTTTTGCGCTCAAATTAACTCTACCACAAAGCGTCACACGCAAGTATACGAGGTAGCTGTAGCAAAGGTGATTGCCCCAAGGTCGTTCTCTCAAGGAAGCCAAAGTGGTTAATTGCTTATCAGATTATGTTTAACAAGTAATAAAGAGATTTATAAATTGCTAAATAATGAAGAAGATTGATTAAAGTTTAAAACAATAAAAGTAAATTGAGCTGTGTTTTGATTCACTTGATAGAATGGTCTAGGGTTTGCACTTCTTTACTACTCATATGTATGAACGGTTATTCCACTTAACTAATTTAATTTCTAAGATTAAATCTCAAGCAACTTAATTAATTGAGTCAAGGAAATAAGCTCTCGCATTCAAACCTCTTACAACTAATCTTGTTATAATTGAAACAATCTTTTTAATAGGTTATATCTCTAATTCACCTAAGTCCTTAATTGAATTGTTCCAGCATTAGATTTCATCTCTCAATCCATCATCTAATACCTAAAACACACAATTGGTGGCCAATCAATTATATGTGACAATTTTTCATTCAATAAAGGCTAAAGAAATCAATAGTTAAGAGAATAACCAATTCATACAATTCATAGCAAATTCATACAAACCCTAGACTAGATTAAATTAGTTCATGATGTTATCAAGCATACTCATCTCATTAATAATCAAAGAAATCAATTTAGACATGATAATGTTCATAAACACAATTTCAATGAAACTAAAGAGACAAAGTTTAAGAATAAAACCAAGTTACAAACTCCTTGAAGCTTTTGATGAATCTCTTGATCGAATCTTGCAAAAAGGATGAAACAATGGCATGAACAATCTAATCTAAACTAGTTTAATCCAAAGTAAAATCAAAATCCAAGAAAACAAATGTTTAAACCCTAAGATCTCTCTCAAACGGCTAATTTGCTCTCAAAATCGTCAAAAGACAAAAAAAACTCCTAAACCCTAACTTTCTTTTTCTTTTATATGAGTCGTACGCGTTAAAAATCCGATGCGGGCTTGGAACATGAGGGACACAGCCAGGTGATGAGGGACACGGCCGTGTGAGGGCTTGATGGAGGGACACGGCCAGGTGACACGGCCGTGTCCCCTGCATGTGTCCTCCTCTGTTGCTTTTGGTCTTCTTTTCTTCTTTGTTGAGTGACACGGCCAAGTGGAGCTTGACTTGGCCGTGTGAGTACGATGGGAGGGACACGGCCAGGAGACACGGCCGTGTCCCCTACATGTGTTCGTTTCTGTGTAATTGTTGACCTCCCTTTCCTTTGGTAACAAGTGGGACACGGCCAAGTCATGGTGACTTGGCCGTGTTGCTCTTCTTTGGAGGGACACAGCCACATGACTTGGCCGTGTCCCTTGCTTGTGTCTGCTACTGGGACTTGTTCTTCCTTTTAACTTGGTATGGGACACGGCCAGTGACTTGGCCGTGTCCTCTGCCTGTGTCAGCTACTGCCCATTTCATCTTCAATTCTTTTCCTTGCCTGTTTTAACCTAAACAAAACTCAAAACAAACTTAAAACACGAAGTAAATAAATAATAACCGACAAAACATAAACACAAACTAAAAACTAGATCAAAAACGACATAAAACTAAAAATAAACTAAAACTACACAATTAAAGAAAACACTAGACAAACCGATAAAAACTAACAAAATACCTAAATAAAACAATAATTAACCTAATAAACAAGACACAAAACTTATAACAAAAACTAATAAAACAACGCCCATGTTACCCGTGTTGTGTTATGTAAGGGATACTCAAGGTATGGAGATCGAACATGGCTTAACCACTCATAGCCTCGTACCTTTTGGTATATACTTACTATGGGAACCTAAGCTTTTTAACCCAAAGACTAAAGCTCATGTAATTGTCCTAGTTACTTTCCTTAGGTTTTACCCCAAATGCATGTTGTTTGACTTTGGTTAATTTATCTTGATTTAAGTCATGACTTATTTGGTTTGTTTCTTTTCCTAATATGACCTAAGTATATTGTAAGCTCAAAATAAATTTTTCTTTAAAGTCCAAAAGATCGAAACTATTTTTAAAACTTTTAAAGAGGGTCTTTTGACATAAAACTTTTCTAAAAACAAATCTAAAATTCTTTGCTCATGACCCAAATACTAAGCCCAAAATCTATTTTGTCTAAATTGTTTTTTACAATGGGCTTAGAAACAAAATTATTTTCATCCAAAAGAGCTTACAAATATTTAGGTCAATTATGAAATACTAAAAATCAATTGTGAGCCTAGTTTACACTAAGAATAATTAACCATGGGCTTGTTTTTGGTATGAATCATTAGTTACTTTTTCAAGTGAGAAATCTATTTATAATAAACCTCTTAATTTAGTTTTAATCCAATATAGAATAAAAGCTACTTTAGTTGGTTAAATGCATTAAATCCTAATTAATGGGAATTATCATGAACTGATTTCCATTTTTGAAAATATAACTCTTGGTTGAAACGTCCGAGGGAATTATTCGAAAATAAGATACCCCATGTTGGTATTTTGTTAACCATATACCTAGGAAAAGAGACTCGCCATTCTTGTATGGATGTTATAAGATTGGAAGGAATGTCCTACTTATCTTTGTCTATTGTTTGTGCATACATGCATACATTTGCATATCATATCATTGATCCTTTGTAGCTCACAGCCCTAGATTATGACAGTTTAAAAGCTTATGACAATTTGACCTATGCCGAAAATGAAGAATCTAGCAACGACTCAATCTCTTTTTCACCAAAATCAATGGAGCCCGAACAAATTCAAAGAATGGTGGATGATGCCCTCAATGCCAAGATGGAAGAAATAAAAGAGGCCCTGGCTGAGACCATGAAGAACCAATTGGCTACAATTTTAGGAAAGCATGTCGAAGCATCTGCTAGCACTAAGAAGCCAAAGGACAAAGGGAAGGCTAAAGTTGGTGAAGTGGCTTTTGATGATGATAAGGTGATCATTGATGATGATGATTGGGCTCAATACTTCCAAGATCCTCAAGATAAAAAGGAGCCAAAGGTTGTTAAGAAGACAACTTTTGAAAAGAAATTTGAGAAGAAAAGAAATTTGAGAAGAAGCTAAAAACCGAAGAGATGTCCGAGATCGACAAAATTTTTGAACAAGATGAGGAGGTCTTTATAAGTTCAAGATGCCATCCTTCGCTAGGTGCAATGGTACTAGAAACCCCCATCTCCATGTGAAACAGTATATCACTGCTATGCAGTCTGCCTGAGCTACTAAGGCTCAAACTCTAAGGTACTTCATGCTCTCATTGGACCTTGTTGTCCAAAATTAGTTTAACACTTTAGAGAAAAGTACTAAAAAAGATTGGACATGTTATACAAGGCTTTCATTCAGCAATATGGGTATAATGTAAAGTTGGAAATTACCTTAATGGAAGTTGAGTCCATTAGATAAAAGACAAATGAGTATTTTGTGGACTATGTGAAAAGGTGGAGAAATAAGGCTGCTTTGCTCAAGAAACGACCCGATGAGTGATCAAATAAGGATAATCATGAGAGGTGTCCTACCCAATCTCTGTGAAAGGATGTCTCACACCCTTATAAGGGATTTCAAAGATCTTCTCTAGCTGCAAAAGAAAGGGTTGTTACAACCGTTAGCTCCTCAACTGTTACATAATCCACTGCCACCAAACTTCAATGCCGAGGCCTTCTGTCAATTTCATCAAATGCAAGGGCATGAAACAAATAAATTTGCTCATCTAAGGTATGAGATCTAAGATTTGATTGATAGTGGTAAGCTACCCAAGCCGGATAAGCCCAATACCAAGAGCAACCCTTTACCTAAATTTGGAAGAGTGCCACCACTAGCAACCTTCATGGTGGGAAAAGGATTGGAAGAAGATTTTGTTTTTTCCTCTTTTCAAGATGGGAATGTTGAAGATGTGAAAGGAGAATGAGCTTCATTCAACAAACTTTCCTTAGCTTGAATGTTGCTTTTTCAATTTTACTTTCTTTAATATTTAATTGGAACAATCGTGTTTTTCAAATTTAAAGTTGTTTGAATAAATTACTTTTATTAAAATTTTTATTGGTCTTTGTTCATTTTGGTGCTCAACCCATGAGGAATCTATCTTGATAATTCATGAATCAATATATGTATGCATCATGACTTAAATGACTTTACTAGGTGAGGGAATTGCTCCATATCATTGAGTTTTGTATACGTACTTAGAGAGGGCTCCTACATAATTACCTTTGTCTAGGTCCTAGTCAGTCTTAGAACATGCTTTGACAAACCTTTGAGGTGAAATTGAACTCTACTTATTTAAGGGAGAGATGATCTAGGCATTGTTTGGTTAGCCAACAACTAGTATCCACCCTATTAAATATCAATCCATAGTTGTCCCTTTGAGCCTTCATAAAGTTTTAGCTTTCTTTTCATTGGCATATAACCCCAACAACCTACCTTGAGTTGTTGTGATAATTTTGACAAGTCTTATGATCACTAAGGTGAAGAGGCAAGAAGATCAAAGAAAGGAATGAATAGTCAAGATCATAAGGATAGTCGATGTTCTCAAGACTATAAGGGTAATTGAAGTTCACCTAATATCTCTAATATATCAAGATAAAATCAGAGTAACAAATGATTTATCCCTGTTAAAGGAGATTTATACCACTCCACTCATCCATTATTAGAAACCCAAGTTGGTACAAACAAGACAACTCTTTTAGAACTAGAACCAAGAAAAAAAAGAAAAAAAAGAAGAAAAGAGAGAAAAAAGAAGAAAAGAGAAAAAAAAAAGAAAAAAGAAGAAAAAAGAAAAGGAAAGAAAAAAAAGAAAAAAAAGAAAAGAAAAAAGAGAGAAGAAAAATAAAACCCAAAAAGACGGTTCAAAAAGCCAACTGAGTTCTCTTTTACCTAAGACAACAAAATGTTTCCATTTGGTTTATAAGGACAGTTTGGCTTGAATTGGTCCAACCCAACTAAAGATTCGATCAAAATCAAAGAAAAAAGAGAAAGACCATTCAGTTCTTGAAAGTTCTATACTTGACAGTCCTACAAGGAAGAAGGACAAAATGATAAAATACTCAAAGAAAGGAAAGAGTAAGAAAAATAAAAAGAAAGAAAAGGGAGAAGAAGAAAAGAAACAAATTTGGGTAACAAACTTTTTACAAGGGCAAAGACTGTCCTAATCAAGATCCAGATTAATACCAAGAAGATAGAAAGAATTTAGAGTATAGCAAGATTGCTCCCAGCTGCCTAAAGTTCAAATAAAAAATTTGTAGTGTGAAGGTTTGTCCATTGTGTCACATAGGCTCCAACTTACAAATGGCTTTCATTTAACCCATGTCCCTTAAAGACCCCATTTCAAGCCTATCAAAGACCTGTTGATCTCTCTTGGTAGGTAGAGTCTATTAGTGGAGATAGTTTGAATAAGCATGCATATGAGATAGACCATATTCAAACTCAATGAGACCATTGGCTAAGCAATGTGTATATGCCTATCTGAATTGCAATAATTATTGTTTAAATAGAAATGATTCCCGAGTTTAGTATAGTAACTAGGGTTGTCATGTTATAGATATGTTAATTTGGAAAATCAAGTCCTGATGTGCATTGACATTAATTTGGCAAAGCCAACATTTGATTTCAAAATCAAAATTCAAAATTGAAAATTGAAAATTCAAAAAACAAATTTTAGGAAAAAATTACAAAGCCTTCAAGTTAAGGGAAGTATGTAGAATCATTAAACCTCCAAAGGACACATTGGGCAAAATAAATGATTATTGGCAAGGTCATGAAGAAGCTACCAACTGACATGCTGAAACATAGTTTGAAATGGATGCATCCCTGACTCTGCTGCTTGGCATCTCTGCCACTCATGTTCTCAACATCTTGAAGATAAAAGCCATAAATGCAAATCATTCTGTCATTCCAATACAAGACTTGAATGAGCGTCAAAAAGGAGTCAATGAGAATACTTCTGCTGATCACCTCGGTCTGTGAGTCGATGGAACTACTGTAAGTGTTATTCATGCATATCATGCATACATGAGCATATTACATTGCATTTTCTTGTATTGTATTGTCTATTCTTTATCAAAGTGAACAACAAACACCCTGTGAAGTAAACAATCAAAAGAAGATATCGAATCAGGGGGGCATGGAAAGCCATTGCTTGAGAAAGTTCCAGTAATCTTGCAAAGAGAAGAAATACATGCTTGTGCGAAGAACTAGACAACAAAAACATCAATCAAAGCTTGCATGGAAAAAATCTTTGGTTTGAGCCTACACAGGGGGCAAAGTTTCTCCTTTCCAATTTTTTGAGTTTATATACCAAAATTTTCTAACTCACTTGCAAATATTTTGCCATGCAGGGGGCAAGGAGAAGATATGAGGGCCAACTAAAAATAGCTAAATTTTTGCAAAAGGAAGAACAAAAGAATGGAACAACAAGTTAAGCTAGAATCCTCAACTGATAAAAGGTCAGCCAAATCCAATTAGGATCGAGTATCCAAATCCGGTTAGGATCGAGTATCCAAATCTAGTTTAGGATCAAGTATCCAAATCCAATTAGGATCTAGTATCCAAATCCAGTTCAGGATCGAGTATCCAAATCCAGTTAGGATAGAGTATCCAAATCCAGTTCAGGATCGAGTATCCAAATCCAGTTTAGGGTCGAGTATCCAAGTCCAGTTTAGGACCGAGTATCCAAATCCAATTAGGACCGAGTATCCAAATCCAGTTTAGGGTTGAGTATCCAAGTCTAATTTAGGATCGAGTATCCAAATCCAGTTCAGGCTCAAGTATCCAAATCTAGTTAGGATCGAGTATCCAAATCCAGTTTAGGGTCGAGTATCCAAGTCCAGTTTAGGATTGAGTATCCAAATCCAATTTAGGATCAAATATCCAAATCCAGTTGAGGATCGAGTATCCAAATATAGTTTCATGTCAAGAATCCAAATTACTCTTAAGTCCAGAACTTAGCTCGGGTTCAGAACCCAAATTATCCTTAGGTCCGGAGCCTAAAACCTCTTTTAAGTCTAGAACTTAGCTCGAGTCCAGAACCCAAATTATCCTTAGGTCCGGAAGCTAAAATTTCTCTTAAAAGTTCAGAACTTAGCTTGCGTCCAGAACCCAAATTACCCTTAGATTTAGAACCTAAAATTATCATTGAGTCCAGAACTCGAACCGGGTTAAGACCCCCAAAACCTCAACCATCTCAAAAATTAAGTCTTATTGCTTTTCACTCTCTTTTACTAAAATCTCAGATCGTTCAAGCAGGGAGCAAACTGTAGACCCTTAATTTTTGACCCAGTCCAGTCCGTTATTTTTTATATGGTCCAAAATATTTTTTATGGTATTTTAATACAATAATATTTATTTTAGTATTTATTAATAAAAGTAAAAATGGTGAAGTTAATAAAAAATAATAATAATAAAATAAATAAAATTAAAAAATAATAAAAAAATAAATAAACAAAAATTATAAAAAATAATAAAAAAATAAATAAAAATAAAAATCGGCGACGGAAAAATCGGCGACAAAAAATTCATCTCCAAAAGTGGAATTGGCCAAGGCCAATTCGCCCTTAGGAAATTCTTGCGGCAAATTAGCTGGCCACCCAGCCAATTTCGCAAGTTTCTTCCCCAGCGCTCGTAATTCTTGGCCAACGCTGGCAGTTTTTGCCAGCGAAATTTTCCAACGCAATTTTTTTCGAAACCAAATTCTATTTGGTTTTGGTTTCTTTTCCTAATTAATTTTGGTTTCCTTAAACAATTAGAAGTAGGCTTATAATTTTTCCTATAAATAAGACATTAAAACTCAGAATAGGGGATCAAAAAAAATTAGTGTGATAAAAAATTGGACTTTTGAACTTGGATTGGATCAGAGTAAAGAAAAGGCAGAAAACCCTAGCAAGAACAATACTAACAAGCAAGCAATCAACAATTGATCAAAGGCAGCAACCTTTCCTTTGTCTTTGTTCATCCATAAAATAATTTTTTGGTGGAACCAGCGAATGGAGGTTTGAATCTCTATTTTCTTTATTTATTTCTTTAGAGTAGCTTCATCATTCAAATTGAATTAATTCATCATACAAATTGATCAAAACCTTAAAAAACCCTAAAACCTTTCTTCTAAACCTTAAAACCCTAAAATTGTTTCTCTTCTATTTTCAAAACCTTGAAACCCCAAAATTGTTTCTCTTCTGTTTCCAAAAGCTTTAAAACCATAAATTATTTTCCTTGAACTATTTTCATCTACACCATAACTTTTTATCCAAAATCTCCAAATATTTTCTTAAATCTCCAAACCCTAATCTTCTTTATGTTTTCTAAAAATCATAATTATTTTTATAAAACTCTAGACTATTTTCTTAAATCGTAAAACCAAATATGTTTTCCAAAAATATTAAAAAACCCTAATTCTCCCAAAAACCAAAATAGTAAACCCTAAGTTTTCCTATACCCTAATTCAGTGAACTTAAAACCCCAAACTAGTTAATCTAAACCTTAATGCCATAATCTAATAAAACTAAAATAACAATCCAGTAAACATGAGTTATAAATCCTAATATCTTAAGATTCCAAAACCCTAATTTTATGATGTCACCGTTAAACCCTAATTTGATTAACCAAAAAACCTTGCTACCTTCTTAAATTCATAAAACCCTAATCCATTCCAATTTTCCAAAACCTTTATAGTAGCCTAATCAAATAACAGTAATAATACTAAAATCCCAAAACCCTAAACGTTAATTAAGGAACTTTAAATAGAAGCAGTAAACCCTAATTTGTATCTTTACTTGCTTTATTTAATTTTAGATTTGATTATGTAGTTTATTATATGCTTTGATGGCTGATTTATTTAATTTCAATGCTTGATTTATTTAATTTATCATGGATGGATGTTATCTTTGTTGTTATTATTTATTTGTTTTAGTAATAAAATTGTAAGAGGTATGTTTCCACTTTGTGGGTACCTCGTTAGTTAAATATCATGTAATTTAAATTGCTTTTATATGTTGGACCAATGTAAAGGACATGTTACCACCTTTCGGTGGGTGTCCTATTTAGCTTAGATATGAACGATGTAAGGACATGTTTCCATCCTCGAATGGGTGTCCATTTATTTATTTTGCTTGGACATTGCTTTGATTTTAATATAAAGATGCTTTATTTTAATTGTTGCATGTAATATGGATAATATTGCTATACTTAAGCAATTTATAATATTAAGACTTGCAAAGGAGGCCGGTTCCAATGAACCGGGCATTGTGGGGGGTGCTGGGCCATTTCTCCCCTTCCCCACACGTACCCAACTTTTCAAACCCATTAGGGGGTTAGGAATTTCTTAGGAATCGAGTCATCCACCTTTTTTTTTTCTGGCATGTCCGGGTGGCGACTCCATTTTCTCCGGGCTTAGGCCCGTGTTCTCTAAGGCCCCAAGCCTAAATAGTGCTGAAGTTGCAAGAACCATTCCACCGGGAGTGGGGTCGAAAATCCCCGCTCACAATAAGTTAGATCTGGAATCATCTCAATAGATTTCATTAACAAAATGTGAGATTGGTCTGGCCTATACCTCCGACGCAAAGAGACATGGAAGACATTGTGAATTCAATCCAATTCAGGTGGCAAAGCTAATCTATAGGCCACTGGTCCAACTCTCTCTAGTACCTCATAAGATCCTATGAAACGAGTACTCAACTTCCTCTTGCGGTCAAATCTCAAAATTCTCTTCCAAGGAGACACTTTAAAAAATACTTTATCTCATACACTGAATTCTATGTCTCTTCTCTTTAAATCTGAATATGATTTCTGTCAGTCTGAAGCTGCTTTTAGATAATTCCTAATCACCTTTACTTTCTCTTCTGTTTTCTTAAACAAATTAGGACCAATTAACTTACCTTCTCCAACCTCATCCCAATATAGAGGCGTCCTGCATCTTCTACCACACAATGCCTCATAAGGTGCAATTCTAATACTGGATTGATGACTATTGTTATAAGCAAACTCAATCAGTGGTAAGAATCTGTCCCTCGAAGTATACTTCTGCTCAAATTTCTGTTGGAAATCATCATAGGTCAGAACTGGTGGATCAGCTAAAGCATGTGAAACAGTCTTCCACAAATCATATGCATCCCTCTGCAGAAGAGATCTGGCATAATCAAACTTCTCTTTCGGACTATCCTATAACTGAATGAACACTCTCTGAACCCTGTCTAGCCACTGCTCTGCTACAGCAGGGTCTGTAGTACAAATGAAGTCCTCAGCTCTGAACTTTCTCAGCTTATCATACTTCCTCACTGGCAACTGCGGTTGTGGAGGCAGCGACTGCTGAACTAGAGCCTGCCTCAACAATTCTACCATATGCCGTATCCAGCTAGGCGGGATCTCATCAGTTGCTAGTCTCATAGGCACAAAAACAAATGCCTCACTAGCAGACACAACTCTAACTCCATTTCTATCCTCATCAGGAGCCACACTCTCTGCACTGCCCTCTGTAGACTGATGCGTCCGAGATGCCATAACTATCTATATCTGTAAACATATCATAAATTACTATATCAGATATCATAAACTACCAGTGCCAATGCAAATATTACAATTGAAAACTATTTTTAAATCTCTCATTTTCTCTCTCTATCAAACCACCGAGGTTGAGAACCTCAAACCTAGGCTCTGATACCAAAATAAATATAACACTCTTATACCCTATATACGTACAATACATATTTTTAGCATATGTAAAATACGCATATACGGTACAAAATGTAATAGACCGGTTTAATAAAAATTTTTACATTTCTAATTTAAAATTTCAAAAACTAAATATATAAAATTAAATAGTATATAAATATTCTTTACTTGTTATAGGAACCCAAAATAAATATTTTTATATAAAAATCTCTGGAAAAAAATTGCCAGAGTTTTGTCTGTAATTTGGACAGCCCAAAATTTATCAATTACACAACCTGCAAAAAGAACACTTCCAATTAACAATAAACCACATCTTCAACTTAACTTCTAGATTTTTTCACAATTTTCTCAAAACATATATATATATATATAATTTAGAACACATTTAAACCCCCTTTCAACCAACTTAACCCAAACATTCTTTATTGTTTACAATACATAAAATCCAAAAAATGATATAATATGCATAATACCCAAAATATACAATAACATAAAATATATACATGCTGCTAATAGTGTTTCTGATCTTGATATCAACTCAACAAGCATAATCACAAGTCTAGACCCAACCTGGTCTAGAAGAACTCTTCGACTCAGCCGAATCTACCCTGGCACCTGCGCGATGTAAATAATCGCGTTAAGCCAAAAGCCTAGTAAAACAAACTTGATAACAATAAAACTCAATTGCAATGCCAATGCACAATGCATATGGATATCACATCATTCCATTTTCTCATACTTTTCAAATATTTTACAATCCACAATTCACATAAAAACAAACACAAGTATGGGCCCAAAGATAACTAATATGCTATTCAAATTTCAAAGTTACTGTTTTGGTCTATAATGACACCATGTGTCTAGCCCCGTAGGCAAAATATCAATGTAATAGTCCAACTAGGTCTGAGCTTACAACTCGGTCATTTCACCTAGCCCAGCTTCAAGGACTTGTTTTTGAGGCTTACGACCTAGTTGTTTCACCTCAAAAATATTTTCATAGTGACGCCCAGCGTCTAGCCCATAGGTAAATCATAGCCATGCTGCCAAACATAGAAGTCTAAAAATTGAATAACATACTAGGCACACAATTTTTTCATATTTCTCATTTATATCGATATCAATTCATTTTATTATGTTTCCACATATCTCATTACATTATACCACATTTTTGCATTTACATCACATTACCCAATTACTTTGGGTATTTCCACATAATTCACATATTAATCATATTTAATGTAATCTAGCAATTAACAATGGCTTTTTAACAATGTGCTTAACACATATATGACATTACAAATGTCATAGCACATTATTCATACATAACCAATGTATCAGGCAGCTTAACACATTTTTCAACCAAAATGTGTTAAGCCCAAATGTCATGCAAACATAACCAATGTATTCAAAGTTTGTACTTACCTCAAATAGCAACCAAAACAAGCTTAAAACAACCTCTGATCCTATCCTTCCAATTTTTCCTTCACCACTTGGATGAAGCAAATCAACATTCCTCATTGCCTAAACCAAATGTGATAGCAAATAATCATTTAGTATTACATTTAATGGCATTTTCAATATTAAACTATAATTAAAACCCATCCAAGCAAAAATCCAAAATTTAAGGCTAACCTCACTTTAACTTTGGATTCTCATACTAGGCCATTCATTTTAATATATTAAGTTTATTTATATTATTAGAAACATATTTTAATACATTTAAACCATTTATATTACAAAAACACACTCTTATACACAAAACCCTAAAATGGCATAACCTTCCCCCATTGAAGGTTTTTCATTCCAACACAATCCATTAATCATTTTAAACTTATATTTATCACTTATATCACCAAACAACAAAATTAAACCAATAAAATTATATAATTCAACAACTTTGGAAAAATTATTTTCCAAAACCCTAAATCACACTTCCATTCTCAAACTCCAACCAAACACAACCAAATCCAATATTTGACTTAAAAATACTTGTTTAAACACCAAAAAAACTCATTTAGAACCAATTTTCACAATTAAAAACCATGTTTTCTCAAACCCTAAAAGTCCATAACCCTAAATTCTCTCTCTTCACCATTCTTTATCCAAATTCAACCATTTCTTAAATCCAACCTTAAAATCATTAATAAATACCCAAAATAACATCACACACCAATTCCAATAATTATAACATACTATTTCAAAAATTCAAAACTCTCATATTCAAAATTTCTATAGAAATTCAAAGAAAAAGCTAAAAAACTTACTTTTTCAAGTGGAAATCTCTAAAAATGCTTTTTGAACCTTTGAAATCCTTCAATTCTTCGAAGCTTGGAAGATCAAAATCTTTGGTCTTGAATATCCATGGTGGCCGGCCATGAGAGAAGAAGAAGAAAAAAAAGTTTAAAAATAAAATTTCTCTTTCCTTTCATCTTTTAATAACCATATACATATATTTTATAATAATTTAATAATTAATTATTTAATTATTTATTAAAGAAATTAAAAGACTAAAAATCCATCATCCATTCAAAAATAATTTATTTTTGAATTATTTTATTAATTTTTTATTTCTAAAATTTATTTACAAAAATGCCATTGGACTTTAACTTTTCTTTGAAAAAGTGTTGACTTTTATATGTTATGTATATTTTATATGTATATTACATATATATCCACTTTTTAATTTAAATCCCTTTATTTTCATTTAAAATCATTAATTTCATTTATCCAATTTAATTATAATATATTTTATCAAATTTCTAAAAATTAAAAATTCTAAAAAAATTTGGGATATTACTTTAATAACTGCGTTAATGTATAGAAGTATTTTGGTTTTATTTACTATATTACACATATAGATGAGTATGAGTATTTAGGTGACATCACTTATGTAGTTAAGTGTATAGACTATGTAGGGGGTGTTACATTTGGTGGTATCAGAGCAGGTTTAGGTGGTCCTAAGTTTATGGGTTGAAAGAAAAGAGAAGTACAACTGTCATTGCTATGTCAACTATATTATTGAATAAATGTTTGATGAAATTGATTTTTTATTTTTAAAGGTATAGGATGGCCTTTGAATTCCATCAAGGTGTGGAGGAACAAGCTGCGTCCTCATACAGTCAGGTAAGTATGGGGAATCAACAGCCATTGGAACCTTCCGCGAAACAAATTCCCTTAGATCCCCAATTGTGAGAAATATAGGGGAAGTTCTTAGGAAAATCATAGAGGTTGCTCCTCCTGTACAGCCTCCACTACCAGTGCCTTAAAGATCTCCATTGGAGAGAATTAGGAAATTGGGAGCAAAAGATTTTAAAGCTCATGATATTGATGAGTCTTCAGTAGCAGAGTATTAGATGGAGAGGATTGTGAGAGTTTTTGATTTTCTACATTGCATTGATGAGGAAAGATTGGATTGTGCAGTTTCCTTATTGCAGGAACAAGCTTATGCATGGTGGGATAAAAAGCAGAAAGGTGTAACTATAGGTAGATTCACTTGGGCATTTTTTCCAAGAAGAATTTAAAAAGAAATATATTAGTTAGATTTATTTAGAGGAGAAGCATAAGAAGTTTTTGTATCTTAAGCAAAAGCAGTCATCTATGTCTGAATATGAGAGGCAGTTTGTTTTTCTTAGCAAATATTTTCTAGAGTTAGTTTCATTTGAGGAAGAGAAGTGTAAACAGTTTAAACAATGTTTGAATAATTAGATCCGGGTGTATTTAGGAGTTGTGAGGATTAAAGAGTTTTCCACTCTTATTAATGCGGTAGTTTCCATAGCAAATGGGATTAAACAAGAGCAGGGAAGAAGACAATAATCAAAGAAGCAATTTTCTAGTGAACAACATCTAGGTGGCCAAAAAAGACAGAGAAATATTCAAACTTAAACTCAGGGGTCTGGTAGAGGAAGTGGAGCTAGTTTTCAGAGGTTTAGAGGTGGTAGGTTTGGAGTTTCTACAGGCTCATCTTCAAGGGTCGTTACTAGACCTTGTCAATATTGTGGTAAGGGTCATGCAAGTGAAGATTGTTGGTATCGAAAAGGGCTTGTTTAAAATGTGGTTCTTCGGAGCATAAAATTAGAGATTGTCTAATGATAAAAGAACTAAAAGTTATTGAAGGACAAAGTTATGTATAGAGGTCTCAGTCAGGCCGTAGGATAGGTAGAGGTGGTCGACCCTATGTTAGTCAGTAGAGAGAATTTGAAATAGTGGATAGACTTCAGACTTGAGGCAGTGCTTCAGCTAGGGCTTATGCCATGAAAGCAGTGGAGGACTAGGATGCTCCTATTTGTAGTTGGTAAACTTTCTTTACTTGGTCTTGATGTGTATACATTGTTAGATCCTAGTTCTACACATTCTTATATATGTACAACTATAGCTTTAGGGAAGTAAATGTGTGTTGATTAACTTGATTATGAGATAGAAGTTACTAACCCCTTAGGCCATAGTGTGAAGGTAAACAAAGTTTATCAAAATTGTCCAATTAGCGTTCATGATGTAGAACTTCCTGCTGATTTGATTGAACTTCAATTCCATGATTTTGATGTAATCTTGGGAATGGATTAGTTGTCCCGACATTAAGCAGTTATGGACTATTGTAGTAAAATTGAGTCTTTTGAGATTCCAGATTATGGTGAAATTGTAGTTCGAGGAGAAAAACAATTTTACCCTTCTAGTTTAATTTCTGCAGCTAAAGCTAGAAGGTTGATTAGGAAGAGGTATGAAGCTTACCTTGCTTATGTTAATGATACACGACATCTAAGCAAGGCTTTGGAAAACATATCTACAGTGAATGAGTTATTGAATGTTTTTTCGGAGGAATTACCTGGTGTACCACCAGACGGGTAGGTAAAATTTGTTATTGATGTAGTTTTGAATACCATACCAATTTCTATTTCACCTTATAGAATGACACCTCCAGAGTTAAAAGAGTTAAAAGTACAACTTCACAAATTATTTGATAAGTGTAACACCCCGATACCCCATATAAATACTGTACATATACCAGGTACACATACAATATGTATATAGAGTATAAGAATGTCACTTTTCATCACATAATCTAAATCTTTACTTTAATTTTTAAAACCATAATACATTTAAATCATATGAAAGTATTTACAAAATGGTTATTCTTATCATGGTAATACATAAATATAAGTTACATTGTTTCTTCCAAAGATTCATTTATACAAATGAATACATTCTTATGAAAATACAGTATAATTACATGCATGCACCACCATCTAGTTGGTCTCGAACTATACTTGTCCTCGTTGTGACATAGTAGCTTATCTCCAGCTTCATCACCTATATACCTGCGCGATTAAGATAACCGCGCTAAGCTCGAAAGCTTAGTAGTACAAGTAACCATTAAAATATACAATATAAAGGAAACATACCTCATATGTTTAGTCTCATGTTTTATCATTTTCTTACTCTGTTTTCCCCTTTTTCAATGCATTCTTCATATAATCCTATTAACCTTATAGAGGATATACATATACACATATAACATAACCATCAAACATAATTCAATAAATTGATAGAACCTTCATATTATGATACTTACCAATTTCACCTCATACATATCATATATATCATTTTATACTTTATAATCGCATATTGCATATAACTTCACAAACCATATCTCCTTTCAATAATTCATGTATGTTATATAATCATATCACTAACCACAATTCATCATTCACAACTCACATTTCCAACAAAGGCAACATAGATCTCATTACTCATTTATTTCAACTTGTATATACATCACATTAACAACAAAGACAGACTCGGGCCCAAAAGACACTAATATGTCATTCAAAGTTCAGAGTTAATGCTTTGGTTTTGTTATCACATTTATCAATATCATATACCCAACTAGGCTTCAAGGATTAAGTTCAACCAAGCTTCAAGGGGAGCAAAGCATGCTAAGCTTCTACCCAACTTGGCTTCAAGAACTAACCCAACCTAGCTTCAAGGGTGGTAACATCTCAATTAGGCTTCAAGGATTCAATCCAACCTAACTTCAAGAGATTGTTACACTTATTAGGCATGCCACCAACAACAAAACTCTGAAAATGAATAACACATTAGCCACACAATTCATTTATTATTTCATTATCAATTTCATTCTCATTCTCATCATCATTTACATCATCATAGCCAACCACAATGGCATTATTTAGGCAAAACATGCCTCATTTATCTCATTCTCAATATCATAGCCAACCACAATGGCTTTATACATCATCACCTCTCAATTTACATTTCATATTCCATCACAATATCACATTTCATAGTTCATCACAATATCATATTATCACATTTCATAGTTCATCACAATATCACATTATCACATTTCATAGTTCATCACAATATCACATTATCACATTTCATAGTTCATCACAATATCACATTATCACATTTCATAGTTCATCACAATATCACATTATCACATTTCATAGTTCATCACAATATCACATTATCACATTTCATAGTTCATCTTTGATATTTATATACATAATCATTCATTACTCAAGTATGCACAATCAATTGCATTACCATATAAATTAGAATACACATCATACAAATCATATCCTCACATCTTTCACATTTCATAACATATATATATTGAATGCCTTCACATCTTATATGTATTAATGTATTATCATATCTCTTATCTTTTCATTGCATATACAATATTAATATTTATTTTAACAATATACTTATATGCAATCTAATAGGGTTTTGTACTTACCTCTAAAGAACTCACTCCCATATAACTTCTCTTCCATAGATCTTTCAATACTTGGATTAGGGGCAATTCCATCTCTTAAAACCTAATCCAAAAGTAATCATACACACTCACTTAGAAATACACATGAGATAATACAAATAAGAATCAATTAGGGCAAACTCAACACATGACACGCTCATCAACACGGGCGTGTCACTGGGCGTGTAATACATTCTGTATCTCAAAAACATCAACACGTCCAATCAACATGAGCGTGCTCATGGCCGTGTCAATTCTCCAAACTCACAGTAGCTATGACACGCGCAATAACACGGGCGTGTTACTGGCCGTGTCAATTCTACTGTCACACAGAACTTATGACACGCTCAATAACATGGGCGTGTCACTGCTCGTGCTACCAACTCCAGAAAACAGAACTAACGACACGCCTAACAAACTGGCCGTGTCTCTGGGCGTGTCCGACTAAAAACCCAGATTCCGATCAACACACAACAACATCCAACAATACCCATCTTTTTATCATTACTCACTTCAAACAATCTTCATCAAACACACCCAATAACCATAACAAACTTACCAAAACATCAACAACACTCAAAACACACACCAATCATCATTATAAACGTCATTCATATACCAATTTATCAAATCCCCAAATTTCATTAAACTCAACCCTTATTCAACAATTCATCATCATCTTCACAAATAATCATATTATCATCATCCAATTACCAAATCAACACATATATATACTTAAATCTTTCAATATCATCATCATCACACATCAACCATACCAAACCCAACTCAAACAATGTAAATCAATTTAAAGAAATAAATACTTACTTGAATCCTTTATCAATCTTCATCTCTATCATCAAATCTCTTGAATTCCTTAAGAAATTTGGTAAGAAAATCACATCTTTCTCTCTTTCTCTCTCTCTCTCTCTTTCTCTCTCTCTCTCTCTCTCTCGGCCAAGAAGAACGAAGAAGACGAAGAAGGAGTAGAAGGAGAAAGAAGATTCTACTTCTTTCCTTCATTCTTATCCATATATATATATATATATAATAAACAATTCCCTTAAGCCTCCACCATACACTTGTCACTTATCTTGCCTATCTCTTCTTCTCTTTGACTTTTCTATTCTTCTTTTTCTTTTATTATTATTATTATTAATTATATAAACTCACCTCTCCAACACCAATTTATACCTTATGTATATGTGTTGTATATGTAGATATAGGTATATGTCTTATATATCCCTTTTATATTTTCCATATCTTTTCCAAGTATCAAATATATAGATATCATCTTACTACAACAATTCCAATATACATCAAAATTAGGTATTAAAATAATTCATTTCTCTTCTTATGACTTTCATTAATCTAACTTGAAATAATTCCATGAAACATACTCATTAAATCCATATACAACAATAATTATTCCAAAACTTTTAAGGTATACTTTGGGATATTACAATTCTCTCCCCCTTAAATAATTTCGTCCTCGAAATTACTCAGTACAATAACATTCCATTCTTACCAATACACCATTTAAAATTTTCATATGACATTAATTATATTCTTATATTTATTTTGATTTCATCAAATCACATAGTTTGCACTCTCCCACTTAGAGTCAATTATATTATTCAATTCCATAACTTGTCACGATAAAAAAAAATCTTTATATCTTATTACACTCTCATCCAATATTCAAAATAACTCATTATATTCTCAAATACCTTATCTATATGCAAAAATTCAATCATCTCTAAAAACAAACATTTATCAAACCTTCATTGATAATAATATTCTTATTTCTCATACACTTCATTCCTTCTCTAGTATTTTCTCACTTAACATCAATATTAATACAATGCTTTTGAAGTTACCTTACAGGAAATCAACTTCTTCCTTCTTTTTTTTTTCATCGTTATAATTGATATATTTCAATTGATTCATGTCCGTTCGTCTATCAAAATTTTACATTGTATACATCATTATTTATCTCTTATGCCTTTAGCACAACTATACATATTAAATCTCAATAATAATTCACAATTATAGCAACAATCCAGATCAATTGATTTATTCTCCACAATATACTAACATTACAACCTTGTTTGATTCAAATCAATAATTCATTTATCTAAATTTATCATGAATAACCATTCACTTCAATTTATCTTTCAATATCTCAATACGATTCCACCAAATTTCATAATTATCTCATACCATACTTATCATTCATAGTTTACTCACTCAAATTTTAAACCCATCCACTTATTCACCGTATACCATAAACATATTCAATATAGCTCTCAAACACATTCTGCAATCTTCTTTCATTATCATCTTCTCACCTTTCATATCATTACTATATTAACAATAATTACCTTTTTCTCACATTACTCATAACTTAAAGTATTTCCACAATTCTCTTTCTGTCTTTTCTTTTCCAGAATTATAACCAATTTGCTAACACAAAAACCATAAAATGCACTTCATCAATCATAACTGTTAACCATGTTTCTAGAAACATAATTATCAATCTTACCAGAGTAGTATTACAGTTATACTTTCTTAGTCTCAATTCTGTGGATAACAAAGTTAATCGGCCAAATACCATAAATACACCATATGGCCATAGGAAATTAATGATCACATCTGAAATTTATACATCAATACTGTTCCTCTATTATTTTATTTCTATATTCCAAACTTTACTACAACCAAAATTACACATTTCAATTCTATCTCAACACACTTTACTCTTAATTATTTGATCACCATTTGCATGTCTCATATACAACAATATTATCCTTAACTTCTCCTTCACACATCATTCAATCTTATACAGATCTTACATAAATTTCATTCTTTATACTTTCTTTTTCCTTTATAATTTCTTATTAAATTCATATACATAGAACATTTTCTCACACAAATACTTTGGCTCATAACACTTATGATAGACACATTCAGTTCTTATCATAACAATATTACTGTCCACCATTTCCCAAATTAATCCTTATTTCCATAACCATTTCACTATCCAACATTTCTTAAGTTTGTTCTTATTTTCATTTCATCACATAATCTTTACGTCAATCAAGGCCTAATCTCTCTTAGGTCCACTACTACATGCAATGTCATTTCCAATATACATCAAACATGCAATAATATAACACATCCATAGATCACATTCACAATGTGATTTACTTTCCACATTTCTATACATGTATACACATAATCATACAATGATATTTAATTCCTCTTTTACATATTTTCAACACAATTTAACATTTTACTATTCCGTGAACAACATCATTTTTATCCCTTTTTGACATGACTTAAGTTGTTTATCAACCCAACACTTATACATTATCACCATGATATTACTTCACAAAATCTTAGTCACGCTACTAAGGTGACATCTCTCTCACATATATTTTTAAATGCATTAGTATACCATCTTTACATCCATTTGTTTATTCTTCAACACATAGATATATATATATATATTACTCACATATCTATACACATGTACATTACATCCACTCATATATACATTGAGCTCAATAATCTCTTTATACTCTCCAAGTCTAGTTATGACAAATCTCAATTTCTTAAATCCACATTGATCCATCCCATTTCTTACTGTCAATATTATCCCATGACCTAGCTTTGCTCAGGTTTGTCAATGCAAGCATAATCATTCTCATACTATCAATCACATTATTCAATTTAATAGTACTCTCATATACAGTAATATTCATTCCACAAGCTCATGGGTTTAACTTACATTAAAATTATCAATACTCAAATAGTCTTTACCCAAATTCCATTAACACTATAATTTCACAACTTACTACTTTACTTAAACTTCCATTCACTCATCTTATGTTCTTAATATCA
Source organism: Garcia nutans (assembly GCA_947685225.1). Lineage (NCBI taxonomy): Eukaryota > Viridiplantae > Streptophyta > Magnoliopsida > Malpighiales > Euphorbiaceae > Garcia > Garcia nutans. Next base: position 72,135,087 of record CANTUV010000031.1, on the reverse strand, counting down.
ACTTAAGAAAAACATCTTATATATACACATTACAAAACAACCTCAAAGTATATTCTTTTCACAAATATTAAAGCTCATTTCCAAAAATCTAATTATCACATCTTTCCACCATTAATATGAGCTTTAACAACACTCAAGCGTATCACATTTCTAACATTAAAATCACAATGTTTGCATTTAAAACAGCAATGCAAACAACACCATTATATTTCCTTATTTAACCAACATCATCTCTTTTTCTTTTAAAAACTTTAACTTTACATATTCAAATCATAAATGGTCAAACTTTGTCTATACCCATCAACTCATTCAATATACCACCATACTCTCTTCATTTAAATAACATAACTTTCAATATTCACAATTCGACATTATTTCCTCTGTCTAGCAAACTCAACATAAACTTTCTTATAAAGAGGTTTAAAGTATAGAAGAAAGAGTACATACTCTTATCTTAATTTGATTTTCAACTCATTTCCAACTTTTTTTTCCTTTCCATTTCTTTATTTTTCAATTCATATTATGTCATACATAATATTACTCATAAACATCAATATTACATTCCATGTTGCACATGACATAACATTTTTCATATGTCTCATCAATATGCATATTTCACATTACATTTCGTAATTCGTTTCTCATAAATAATTAGGCACTATGCCTCAATTATAATTCATTTCCAACATCATTGCCAACAATCATGGTTTCTTCTCACATCAACATAGTATACACATATATCATCAACTATATTAAACATCTCATGTAACACAAATATTTTACAAATCATATTATGCCACATCCGAGACCAACCTAGGTGTTAATGCATGTGCATGTATCAAAATTTTCATTCTTTTCATTTTCATTTATCATCATTTTTTTCTTTTTAAAACTTTTCTTTGTAAATTTACTTAGGCCGAGAATCTCGAAACCTAAGCTCTGATACCCAAATAATTATAACACCCCGATACCCCATATAAATACTGTACATATACCAGGTACACATACAATATGTATATAGAGTATAAGAATGTCACTTTTCATCACATAATCTAAATCTTTACTTTAATTTTTAAAACCATAATACATTTAAATCATATGAAAGTATTTACAAAATGGTTATTCTTATCATGGTAATACATAAATATAAGTTACATTGTTTCTTCCAAAGATTCATTTATACAAATGAATACATTCTTATGAAAATACAGTATAATTACATGCATGCACCACCATCTAGTTGGTCTCGAACTATACTTGTCCTCGTTGTGACATAGTAGCTTATCTCCAGCTTCATCACCTATATACCTGCGCGATTAAGATAACCGCGCTAAGCTCGAAAGCTTAGTAGTACAAGTAACCATTAAAATATACAATATAAAGGAAACATACCTCATATGTTTAGTCTCATGTTTTATCATTTTCTTACTCTGTTTTCCCCTTTTTCAATGCATTCTTCATATAATCCTATTAACCTTATAGAGGATATACATATACACATATAACATAACCATCAAACATAATTCAATAAATTGATAGAACCTTCATATTATGATACTTACCAATTTCACCTCATACATATCATATATATCATTTTATACTTTATAATCGCATATTGCATATAACTTCACAAACCATATCTCCTTTCAATAATTCATGTATGTTATATAATCATATCACTAACCACAATTCATCATTCACAACTCACATTTCCAACAAAGGCAACATAGATCTCATTACTCATTTATTTCAACTTGTATATACATCACATTAACAACAAAGACAGACTCGGGCCCAAAAGACACTAATATGTCATTCAAAGTTCAGAGTTAATGCTTTGGTTTTGTTATCACATTTATCAATATCATATACCCAACTAGGCTTCAAGGATTAAGTTCAACCAAGCTTCAAGGGGAGCAAAGCATGCTAAGCTTCTACCCAACTTGGCTTCAAGAACTAACCCAACCTAGCTTCAAGGGTGGTAACATCTCAATTAGGCTTCAAGGATTCAATCCAACCTAACTTCAAGAGATTGTTACACTTATTAGGCATGCCACCAACAACAAAACTCTGAAAATGAATAACACATTAGCCACACAATTCATTTATTATTTCATTATCAATTTCATTCTCATTCTCATCATCATTTACATCATCATAGCCAACCACAATGGCATTATTTAGGCAAAACATGCCTCATTTATCTCATTCTCAATATCATAGCCAACCACAATGGCTTTATACATCATCACCTCTCAATTTACATTTCATATTCCATCACAATATCACATTTCATAGTTCATCACAATATCATATTATCACATTTCATAGTTCATCACAATATCACATTATCACATTTCATAGTTCATCACAATATCACATTATCACATTTCATAGTTCATCACAATATCACATTATCACATTTCATAGTTCATCACAATATCACATTATCACATTTCATAGTTCATCACAATATCACATTATCACATTTCATAGTTCATCTTTGATATTTATATACATAATCATTCATTACTCAAGTATGCACAATCAATTGCATTACCATATAAATTAGAATACACATCATACAAATCATATCCTCACATCTTTCACATTTCATAACATATATATATTGAATGCCTTCACATCTTATATGTATTAATGTATTATCATATCTCTTATCTTTTCATTGCATATACAATATTAATATTTATTTTAACAATATACTTATATGCAATCTAATAGGGTTTTGTACTTACCTCTAAAGAACTCACTCCCATATAACTTCTCTTCCATAGATCTTTCAATACTTGGATTAGGGGCAATTCCATCTCTTAAAACCTAATCCAAAAGTAATCATACACACTCACTTAGAAATACACATGAGATAATACAAATAAGAATCAATTAGGGCAAACTCAACACATGACACGCTCATCAACACGGGCGTGTCACTGGGCGTGTAATACATTCTGTATCTCAAAAACATCAACACGTCCAATCAACATGAGCGTGCTCATGGCCGTGTCAATTCTCCAAACTCACAGTAGCTATGACACGCGCAATAACACGGGCGTGTTACTGGCCGTGTCAATTCTACTGTCACACAGAACTTATGACACGCTCAATAACATGGGCGTGTCACTGCTCGTGCTACCAACTCCAGAAAACAGAACTAACGACACGCCTAACAAACTGGCCGTGTCTCTGGGCGTGTCCGACTAAAAACCCAGATTCCGATCAACACACAACAACATCCAACAATACCCATCTTTTTATCATTACTCACTTCAAACAATCTTCATCAAACACACCCAATAACCATAACAAACTTACCAAAACATCAACAACACTCAAAACACACACCAATCATCATTATAAACGTCATTCATATACCAATTTATCAAATCCCCAAATTTCATTAAACTCAACCCTTATTCAACAATTCATCATCATCTTCACAAATAATCATATTATCATCATCCAATTACCAAATCAACACATATATATACTTAAATCTTTCAATATCATCATCATCACACATCAACCATACCAAACCCAACTCAAACAATGAAAATCAATTTAAAGAAATAAATACTTACTTGAATCCTTTATCAATCTTCATCTCTATCATCAAATCTCTTGAATTCCTTAAGAAATTTGGTAAGAAAATCACGTCTTTCTCTCTTTCTCTCTCTCTCTCTCTCTCTTTCTCTCTCTCTCTCTCTCTCTCGGCCAAGAAGAACGAAGAAGACGAAGAAGGAGTAGAAGGAGAAAGAAGATTCTACTTCTTTCCTTCATTCTTATCCATATATATATATATAATAAACAATTCCCTTAAGCCTCCACCATACACTTGTCACTTATCTTGCCTATCTCTTCTTCTCTTTGACTTTTCTATTCTTCTTTTTCTTTTATTATTATTATTATTAATTATATAAACTCACCTCTCCAACACCAATTTATACCTTATGTATATGTGTTGTATATGTAGATATAGGTATATGTCTTATATATCCCTTTTATATTTTCCATATCTTTTCCAAGTATCAAATATATAGATATCATCTTACTACAACAATTCCAATATACATCAAAATTAGGTATTAAAATAATTCATTTCTCTTCTTATGACTTTCATTAATCTAACTTGAAATAATTCCATGAAACATACTCATTAAATCCATATACAACAATAATTATTCCAAAACTTTTAAGGTATACTTTGGGATATTACAATAAGGGCTTTATTAGACCTAGTATATCACACTGGGGTGCACCGATTTTATTTGTGAAGAAGAAGGATGATGTAACACCCCGATACTCCATATAAATACTATACATATACCTTGTATACATACAGTAAGCATATAAAGTATAAGGATGTCACTTTTCGTTACACTTTAAAAACCTTTAACTGAGTTCAAATCATATCTTTCATAAAGTATTTCTTTTAATGATCTTATACTTAAATATAATAATAATCTTGTCTTTAACAAAACTTCATTTATACATATGAATACATTCTTGTAGTAAAATACAGCATAATTAAATTATACATGTATGCAACACACTCTAGTTGGTCTCAGAACATACTTACCTTACTCGTGGCATACCGATTGACCTTTAGATCAACCACCTATTTACCTGCGCGATTTACAAAACCATGCTAAGCTAAAAAGCTTTGTAGTACAAAGAAATAATTTAAAATATACATTTCAAATAAATCATATTTCATATATTAACATCATGTATTACCATTTTCTTATCATATTTACCCTTTTTAATGCACTCTCTATATATTTCCACCATTCTCATAATATATATATATACTACTATACATCATTCCAACAAATCACAATTCAATAACTTAACAAAACCTTCATGAAATAATGCTCACAATTTCCACATCCATGAACATTTTACACATCATATTATGTTTTCATAAACTCATCATTCAACATAGCTTCTCAAGCCATATTCACTTTCAATCATTTACTTATGTATTGTATACATCTCATTCCATGATTATCATCATATATCACATAATGTTATATTTCATTCCATAATTCACATTAAAACAAAGACATGCATGGGCCCACAAGACACTAATATGCCATTCAACTTTCAGAGTTAATGTTTTGGTTTAATTTTCTCATTTATCATTATCCCAACTAGGCTTCAAGGATTAGGTTCAACCAAGCTTCAAGGGGAACAAAGCATGCTAAGTATCAACCCAACTTGGCTTCAAGAACCAATCCAACCTAGCATCAAGGGTTGTAACATCTCAATTAGGCTTCAAGGACTAGACCTAACCAAGCTTCAAGGGGAGTAAAACATGTTAAACTTCTACCCAACTTGGCTTCAAGGATCAAGCCCAACCTAACTTCAAGAGATTGTTACTATAGGCATGCCACCAACAACAAACTCTGAAAATGGAATAACACATTAGCCACACAATTCATTTATTATTTCATTATAAATTCCATTCTCAATTCTCATCATTATCTAGGCAAACATGCCCCACTTGTTTCAATTGAATCATCATAGCCAATCACAATGGCTTCACATGTCATTTGAATTATATCTCAATTCACATTACAACACTTCATCATTCAAGTATATATAATCAATTTCATTGAACATATAGACAATATGTCCATTTATTTCATTGCAATCACTATTACCAACCATAATGACATCACATTTCATCACTTCTCAAGGCATATTAATATAATTCATCCTTAAAATATTTATCATAACCAATTGCATTGCACATACCTTTTTGAATGATCACCATAGCTTTCACACTATACAATTAATAACATTAGTCACATTGTATTAACCATATAATAAATTACTTAACATTGTTGTAGGTCACAAAATCATATAAAAGAATGCATCTATGTAAGTTGTACTTACCTCAAGAACTACTCCCATTAATCTATACACTTCCTCTTCCAAGAGTTCTCACATTAGGTTAGTGCAACATAATCTCTTCCAAACCTAATCCAAAGATAATTACACCCATAAGAAGTAAGAATGATGACTGACTAGAGCAAACACAACACATGACACGCTCACCAACACGGGCGTGTTCCTGATTGTGCCCTAAACCAACAATACAGAAGCTTTGACACGCTCAGTAACATGGGCGTGTTAATGGACGTGTCACTCATTCTGCCTCACAGAAACATTGACACGCCCAACAACACGGGCGTGTTCATGGCCGTGTCAATTACTTTTTCTCACAGTAGCTATGACACGCTCAGTAACATGGCCGTGTTAATGGTCGTGTCGCAAACATCCAACTCAGTACCATTGACACGCCCAACATTGTGGCCGTGTCAGCCAAAAAATCATGAATTCGAACTCTCATCCATGAAAACACAAACACTTCAAAACTCATACTTCATCACCCTTAATCAACATCTTGGTTATATTCATCAATTACCTATCAATTTAACACTTATATCACTTCAATATATCATAATAATAATCATTATATACACCACCATATATCAACTACTCAATTTCCCCAATTCATTCATATGAAACCCTTCTCAATAATTTCAACAATTCATCATCATCCTCACACATCAATCATATGAAATCCAAACTCAAACAATAGAAATCAATACAAGGAAATGAATACTTACTTGACTATTATGTCAAATCTTCAATAACCATCTTCAATTCTCTCAAAACCCATAAGAATATGGTGTATATGTAGATAAAATCACCTCTATTTCTCTCTATCCCTCTTTCTCTCTCTCTCTCTCTCTCGTCCAAGAAGAAGAAGAAGAAGAAGAAGATGAAAAGAAGATCTTTTCTTCTTTTTCTCATGCTTATCATATATATATATATATTAATAATTAAATACCTTCAAATCTTCACCATACACTTGTCACTTTTTGACTTTCTTTCTTCTTTTTCTTTTAATTATTATTATTATTATTAATTAATTAAGCTTACTTTCCCACACCACTTTATACCTCATGTATATGTGATGTATATGTTGGTATATGTATATTTCTTATATATCACTTTTATATTCCCATATATTTTCCCAAATACCATATATACATATTATTCTTACATATATTACCAACATATCTTCTCACAGCTACTACTCCAATGTACACCAAAATCGGGGTATTAAATTAATTCATTACTCTTCTTTTGATTTCAATATACATTCACATTAAATCCATATACAACAATAATTACTCCAAACTTTTAGGGTATATTTTGGGAATTACAATTCTCTCCCCCTTAAATAATTTCATCCCCGAAATTATCTAGTATCATATCAATCCATTCTAAACAAACTACCATCTTAACTTTCATACAAAATTCAGTACATCATTAAGTTATTATGTCATCCAATCATATAACTTCAACTCTCCCCCTTAGAGTCATTCATCTTATCTAAATTTCATAGTTCATCATTATATATATATTTATATGTCTTATTACTTTCTTAACAAAGCAATCAAGATAATTCTTCACATTCCCAATGAATTTATCCTTATACCACAATCAGATCATCTTATAATACATTTATGCTTTATCCAATCTTTATATTTAAAATATTTTATTCCTTCACCTCTTAATAATTACTCTCTTAACTTTAACCTTAAAAATTCCTGATTTATATCTTAGTATTGATTATCCCGTCATTACAATCACTGTCAAAATAGAAATTTATCAAATCTCAGTGGATAACAAGATCCTTATTTTATAAATAATCAATCTTTTCCCTTTTATTAATTTTTTATAACTAATATAACTCCATTCATTCATGTCCAATCACACTTTAAAATTTTACATCATATACATTATCATGTAAATTTTATACTCTGAGTACAACTATTCATATTAAATTTCCATAATGATTCATAATTTTCGTAAAATCTAGATCAATTGATCTATCTGTCACAAAATATCCACATTTCAATCTTGTTCAAATCAAACCAACAATTAACTTATTTAAACTCATCGTTAGTTTTCACATTATATAGATGACCTAATTCCATTAGATCAAACTTATTTTCACATCTTTATCTCTTTTGATTCATATTCAGTCAAATTATCATGATAACAAATCACTCCAAATTGTCCTTTAATGTACATATAATTTATTTTCTAGTATCTTAATAAAATTTCCATCAATTCTCATGATAAATTTTTTTACCATATTTACTATCTATAGTTCATTCAATTAAACCTTAATTCCATTCATTTATTCACTTTATACAATAAACATATTCAGTATAACTTTCAATCACATTTGTAATTTTTTTCTCTTTTTAACATCTTCTCACATTTCACATCATTGCTATCTTTACAATAATTGTTATCCATAACTCAACACATTTTCATAATTCTCTTCTTTTTCCTTACGATTCATAATTATAAACAAATTTCTAACATAAAATGATAAGATATAACTTTACAAAATCATAATTCTTGACCATATTTCTAGAAACAAAATTATCAATCTCATCAAATGGTTGCTATAATCATATTATTTCAGGTCCCAAATCTGTAGATAACAAAACTAATCAACCAAAATATACTAAACAAATCATAGGATTATAAAAGATTAAGGGTCATGTTTAAAACTTATTAATCAATATGGTTTCTCTATTATTCTGTTTCTATCCTTTCCAATTACAAAACTAAATTAGATCACAAGAATTCCATATTCATTCTTTAAACCCTTGCTATACCAGAAGTTAACACATTCCAACTCCGTTTCAAACCAATTTGCACTCGATTATATGGTCTTCATCAACTTAATTCATGTTTCAACAATATTACTATGAGCATTTCTTACTATATACATATTCAATTATATGCAGTTCTTACACAATTTCTATTTATCACTCCATTTCTAATTCATTCACAATCTCTTATAATATACAAATATATAAAACTTTTCATATGTGAATACTTTGGGATTCTAAATATCATATGATCATCAAATTCAGTGATCACCATAACAATTTCATTGTCCAATATTACATGAGTCTATTCTTACTCTCAATTTCGTCATATAATTTATCTAGTTGCTCAAATCATAACCTAATCTTTCTTAGGTTTACTAATACATGCAATATCATTCTCCATATCACTTATCCAATAGTTATACCACGTACACATTCATAGATCACTTTCATAATGTGATTCACATTTCTTACATATCATAATTTCATTCATTTTGAAAAACTCAGCTCACATATCCTATACATGTATACACTTAATTATATGCTCTTATTCTATTTTCTTCTTCATACATTCCATACAAATTTAATGTTTATCACTTTCCTTTGAACACTATCATTTTCATTCCTTCAATATGATGTAAAGTATTTATCATCAAAACAAATATATATATATATATATATTCTAACCATAATAACAATTCACATACATCTTAGTCACATTCCCAATGTGACATCTCTTTCACTTTTGTCTTTAAAAGCATTTAATATACCTTTATATCCACTTTTATCCTTTCTACTCAAATAACTTAAAATAACTCATTTTCACTTGCTTACTCACTTTCTTTTGACTTCAAAACAATTTTCATACTATCAATCACATTACTCAATTCATAATACTTTCATGTGCAATTTTATTCATTTCACATAGCTTATGTATTGAATATACATTAAACCATCAATATCCAAATATTCTTTATCAAATTCCATTTAAAACTTTAACTTTTCAACTCACTACTTCACTTAAACTTCAATTTGCCAAACTCATCTTTTCTTAATATTCACATTAAAAAAAACATCTTATATATATATACCATAAAGCAACATCAAAACATATAACTTTTACAATTATCAAGCTCATTTCAAAAATCTCAAATATCACATATTACCACCATCAACATGAGCTTTCACAATATTCAAAGCATATCACATTTTTAACATTGAAAATTACAATGTTTGCATTAACATAACCATACAAACAACACCAATATGTCTTCTTATTTAACCAACATGATCTCTTTTTCTTTTAAACAAAATCTTAACTTGATATACCCGAACCTTACATAATCACACTTTGTCTATACCAATCAATTCACTCACTATTCCACCATACTCTTTTCATTTTAATAACATATTCTTCCATATTAACAATCCAACAATATTTCCTCTTTCTAGCAAACCCAACATAAACTCTATTATAAAGAGATTTAAAATATAGAGGAAGAAGTATATACTTTATTCTTGATTTTATTTTTCAAATCATTTTCAACTTTATTCTCCTATTCATTTCTTTATATTACAATCACTTTTCAATAATCAATATTTCAAAATTTACTTTCCTTAAGTAAATTCCCATTCTTGAACTTACCAATTAAACTTGTACCAATTTTTCATATCATTTCTTTTTCCAACATTACTTTCATATAAAATCTTATTCACACACTATCATCCATCTCATGTAATTCAGATACATCACAAATCACATAATGCCATGTTCGAGACCAACCTAGGTGTTAATGCATATGCATGTATTACTAATTTACATTTCAAAACTCTTCCTTTCAATTATATTTAAATTTTTTTAAAACCTTTTTCCTTTTTAATTCCACTTAGGCCGAGAATCTCGAACCTAAGTTCTGATACCAAAATAATTGTAACACCCCGATACTCCATATAAATACTATACATATACCTTGTATACATACAGTAAGCATATAAAGTATAAGGATGTCACTTTTCGTTACACTTTAAAAACCTTTAACTGAGTTCAAATCATATCTTTCATAAAGTATTTCTTTTAATGATCTTATACTTAAATATAATAATAATCTTGTCTTTAACAAAACTTCATTTATACATATGAATACATTCTTGTAGTAAAATACATCATAATTAAATTATACATTTATGCAACACACTCTAGTTGGTCTCAGAACACACTTACCTTACTCGTGGCATACCGATTGACTTTTAGATCAACCACCTATTTACCTGCGCGATTTACATAACCACGCTAAGCTAAAAAGCTTTGTAGTACAAAGAAATAATTTAAAATATACATTTCAAATAAATCATATTTCATATATTAACATCATGTATTACCATTTTCTTATCATATTTACCCTTTTTAATGCACTCTCTATATATTTCCACCATTCTCATAATATATATATATATACTCCTATACATCATTCCAACAAATCACAATTCAATAACTTAACAAAACCTTCATGAAATAATGCTCACAATTTCCACATCCATGAACATTTTACACATCATATTATGTTTTCATAAACTCATCATTCAACATAGCTTCTCAAGCCATATTCACTTTCAATCATTTACTTATGTATTGTATACATCTCATTCCATGATTATCATCATATATCACATAATGTTATATTTCATTCCATAATTCACATTAAAACAAAGACATGCATGGGCCCACAAGACACTAATATGCCATTCAACTTTCAGAGTTAATGTTTTGGTTTAATTTTCTCATTTATCATTATCCCAACTAGGCTTCAACGATTAGGTTCAACCAAGCTTCAAGGGGAACAAAGCATGCTAAGTATCAACCCAACTTGGCTTCAAGAACCAATCCAACCTAGCTTCAAGGGTTGTAACATCTCAATTAGGCTTCAAGGACTAGACCCAACCAAGCATCAAGGGGAGTAAAACATGTTAAACTTCTACCCAACTTGGCTTCAAGGATCAAGCCCAACCTAACTTCAAGAGATTGTTACTATAGGCATGCCTCCAACAACAAACTCTGAAATTGGAATAACACATTAGGCACACAATTCATTTATTATTTCATTATCAATTCCATTCTCAATTCTCATCATTATCTAGGCAAACATGCCCCACTTGTTTCAATTGAATCATCATAGCCAATCACAATGGCTTCACATGTCATTTGAATTATATCTCAATTCACATTACAACACTTCATCATTCAAGTATATATAATCAATTTCATTGAACATATAGACAATATGTCCATTTATTTCATTGCAATCACTATTACCAACCATAATGACATCACATTTCATCACTTCTCAAGGCACATTAATATAATTCATCCTTAAAATATTTATCATAACCAATTGCATTGCACATACCATTTTGAATGATCACCATAGCTTTCACACTATACAATTAATAACATTAGTCACATTGTATTAACCATATAATAAATTACTTAACATTGTTGTAGGACACAAAATCATATAAAAGAATGCATCTATGTAAGTTGTACTTACCTCAAGAACTATTCCCATTAATCTATACACTTCCTCTTCCAAGAGTTCTCACATTAGGTTAGTGCAACATAATCTCTTCCAAACCTAATCCAAAGATAATTACACCCATAAGAAGTAAGAATGATGACTGACTAGAGCAAACACAACACATGACATGCTCACCAACACGGGCGTGTTCCTGATCGTGCCCTAAACCAACAATACAGAAGCTTTGACACGCTCAGTAACACGGACGTGTTAATGGACGTGTCACTCATTCTGCCTCACAGAAACATTGACACTCCCAACAACACGGGTGTGTTCATGGCCGTGTCAATTACTTTTCTCACAGTAGCTATGACACGCTCAGTAACATGGCCGTGTTAATGGTCGTGTCGCAAACATCCAACTCAGTACCATTGACACGCCCAACATTGTGGCCGTGTCAGCCAAAAAATCATGAATTCGAACTCTCATCCATGAAAACACAAACACTTCAAAACTCATACTTCATCACCCTTAATCAACATCTTGGTTATATTCATCAATTACCTATCAATTTAACACTTATATCACTTCAATATATCATAATAATAATCATTATATACACCACCATATATCAACTACTCAATTTCCCCAATTCATTCATATGAAACCCTTACTCAATAATTTCAACAATTCATCATCATCCTCACACATCAATCATATGAAATCCAAACTCAAACAATAGAATTCAATACAAGGAAATGAATACTTACTTGACTATTATGTCAAATCTTCAATAACAATCTTCAATTCTCTCAAAACCCATAAGAATTTGGTGTATATGTAGATAAAATCACCTCTCTTTCTCTCTATCCCTCTTTCTCTCTCTCTCTCTCTCGTCCAAGAAGAAGAAGAAGAAGAAGAAGAAGAAGAAGATGAAAAGAAGATCTTTTCTTCTTTTTCTCATGCTTATCATATATATATATATATATTAATAATTAAATACCTTCAAATCTTCACCATACACTTGTCACTCTTTGACTTTCTTTCTTCTTTTTCTTTTAATTATTATTATTATTATTAATTAATTAAGCTTACTTTCCCACACCACTTTATACCTCATGTATATGTGATGTATATGTTGGTATATGTATATTTCTTATATATCACTTTTATATTCCCATATATTTTCCCAAATACCATATATACATATTATTCTTTCATATATTACCAACATATCTTCTCACAGCTACTACTCCAATGTACACCAAAATCAGGGTATTAAATTAATTCGTTACTCTTCTTTTGATTTTCAATAGACATTCACATTAAATCCATATACAACAATAATTACTCCAAACTTTTAGGGTATATTTTGGGATATTACAGATGATACCTTAAGATTGTGTATAGATTATCGGCAGTTGAATAAAGTAACTATTAAGAATAAGTACCCGTTACCTAGGATTGATGACTTGTTTGATCAGTTGAAGGGAGCAGGTGATTCTCTAAGATTGATCTTAAATCATGCTATTATCATATGAAACTTAAAGAAGTAGATATTCCAAAGACAACTTTCAAAACTCAATATGGACATTCTGAATTTCTGGTATGCCCTTTGGTTTAACTAATGCTCCAGCAGCTTTTATGGACTTAATGAATCGAGTCTTCAAACCCTATTTAGACCAGTTTGTAGTTGTTTTCATTGATGACATATTGGTTTATTCCAACAATAAAGAGGAGCATGATAAATATTTGAGAATTGTACTATAAATACTAAGGGAGAATTAATTGTATGCTAAACTATCAAAATGTGATTTTTGGTTGACAAAAGTAGCATTTCTAGGTCGTGTAGTATCAGCTATTGGTATTCGTGTGGATTCTAGTAAAATTAAAACTATTTTGAATTTGTAGCCATCAAAGAATATAACAGAAGTTTGGAGTTTCCTTGGGTTAGTTTGTTACTATAGAAGATTTGTAAAAGGGTTTTTGAAGATAGCACCTGCTTTAACTAAGCTCTTTATAAAAGAAACTAAATTTGAGTGGAATGCCCAGTATCAAGCTAGCTTTTGAACAATTGAAGGCTATATTGACTGAAGCACCTGTATTGACACAACCGAACCTAGGTAAAGACTATGTGATTTATAGTGATGCTTCTTATTAGGGACTCGGTTGTGTATTGATGCAAGAGGGTAAGGTAATTGCTTATGCTTCTAGGTAATTAAAATCTCATGAATTGAATTACCCTACACATGATTTGGAGTTAGCTGCTATTGTATTTGCTCTTAAGATCTAGCGACATTACTTGTATAGTGAAAAGTGCTATATTTTCATCGACTATAAAGGTTTGAAATACTTGCCAATGCAAAAAGAACTAAACTTAAGGCAAAGGAGATGGATGGAATTGATTAAAGATTATGATTGTATCGTTGACTATCATCTTGAAAAAGCTAACGTGGTAGCCGATGTCTTAAGTCAAAAGACTTTAGAAGGTATGTTGTATATAGAATATTATAATACTATATGTATATATAAATTAAATAAACTAAATGATATAATGTATTATGTTAGCAAAAATGAGGGTTGAACCAACTATAAAGCAAAAAGTAATAAGAGCTCAGAAACAAGATCAAAAGTTATTAGAAATGTTGAAACAAATTCATGAAGGTGAAAATCTAGATTACGTTATGTTAGAAGATGGTGGATTATATTATAGAGGTCGATTATGTGTACCTAATATGAAGGAATTAAAGGAGTGTATACTTGATGAAGCTCATACTACTAAGTATACTGTACATCCCGGAAGCAATAAGATGTACCAGAATTTGAAGTCTCATTATTGGTTGTCTGGTATAAAGAGAGATATTACTGAATATGTGACTCAGTGTTTAGTGTGTCAACAAGTCAAAGTAGAACATCAAGTTCCATCGGGTCTTTTGCAACTTATATCAATACCAGAATGAAAGTGGGATAAAATCACCATGGATTTTGTGACTGGTCTTCTGAACACCCAAAAGAAGCATGATACAATTTGGGTAATTATTGATTGATTAACCAAATCATCTCATTTCCTTCCCATTCGAGTTGATTATTTAATGGATAGACTTACTGAATTGTATATTAATGAGATAGTCAAGCTTCATGGAGTGCCAATGTCTATTATTTCAGATCGAGACCCTCGTTTTACTTCAAGATTTTGTGAAAGTTTTCAAAAAGCATTGGGTACTCGACTTCATTTTAGTACTGCTTTTCATCCATAAACTGATGGTAAATCAAAAAGGGTGATACAAGTACTTAAAGATATGCTTAGAAGTTGTGTAATCAAATTTGAAGGTAGCTAGGATAGATATTTGCCTTTAGTATAATTTTTCTATAACATCAATTATCAAACGAGTATTGGGATGGCACCATATGAAGCACTCTATGGAAGGAAGTGTAGAACTCCATTGTGTTAGGTGGAATTGAATGAGAGCAAACTTGTGGGACCTGATCTCATAAGGCAAACTGAAGACAAAGTGAAGCTTATAAAGGATCGATTACAAATTGCAATGGATAGACAAAAATCATATGCAGGTTTGAAAATGACATGACATTGAATATAGTGCGGGAGATAATGTATTTTTAAAAGTATCACCGTGGAAGAAGGTTCTTCATTTTGGGAAGAAAGGTAAACTAAGTCCTAGATTTATTGGACCATATGAAATACTTGAACGTGTAGGTCCAGTAGCTTATCGACTAGCTTTACCTCCAGAACTGGCTAAGATTCAAAATGTATTCCATGTGTCAATGCTTAGACGATATAGATCATATCCTTCACATGTGATTCAAACAAAGTCCATTGAAATTTAGCTAGATTTGAATTATGAAGAAGAACCAGTGGCTATCTTAGCTAATAAAGCAAAGGAATTGTGGATAAATCATTCGATAGAGGAAGCCACTTGGGAAAGCAAAGAGACAATGAGACCACAATACCCTCAATTATTTCAAGTGTCCATAATAGGTAAATTTTAAGGATAATTTTTTTTAGTGGGGGAGAATTGTAATGCTTAAAATTTTAACTAGTAAACTTTTAATTTAATATTGATAATTAATAATGAATAGTGATAAAAATGACATGGATAAATGATGTAAATAGTGGATCTTAAAATTTACTGAAGAAATTAATTTTTTTTACGATTTTACAGGACTAAAAATCGAATTAGAATCAAAGAATAAGAAAGAGGGTGCACCATAATTAAAATGAGATTGGCCACACTAGATCAAACTTATTATATATAAACATGAGTATGTGTGTGGAAGTTTTTTTTTCTCTTCTTTCATCTTCATCCAAGCCAATCACCACCGCTTCTACCATCTTTCTCATTTTCTTCATCATCCTTTCTTCAAATCAAATAAAAATCGAGAGTATATCATATATAATTATAAATTTTAGAAGAATAAGTTAGAAAAGGTGAGATTATCAGTAAGTTCTTAAAGAAAAAGAGGGAAAAGAGAGAAGAAGAAGGATTTTAAAAGAGGTATGTGCTTATATATTTTAATTTGCAAATATTTGAATTACTATGAATTTTAATGTTTGAATTGGTTGATTGAGTCATCTAAAATGAATTATTACTAAAATGTATTAGTTAAATGGATTGATGAGTGAAAAATGAGTTAAAGGAACTTATAAGTGATGAATATGATTCTTAATTCAATCATTATAAGAAATGAGTGGTTTGATGTTGTTTTTAACCATGAGTGATGGTTAAAGATTTATTAATTGATGTTTTAGTAAAGTATTTGATAGAGACTCTTTTTATGTCAATTAAAAAATATGTTTTTGATTCATTTTTATCATAGATCTTGAATATATTATGTTTAAGTGGTTGAGTGTTTGAAATACATAAATTTTTCCTGACACGGCCAGTGATATGGCCATGTCACTAGGCATGTCGATGATGCTATTTTTCAACGTTGATGACATGGCCAGTGATACAGCCATATCTTTGGGCATGTCATAGATATTGTAATGCAGGATTAATGACACGGGTGGTGGCACACCCATGTCATTGGGCGTGTCAAAGCTTCTATAAGATGGGCAAATGAAACGGTCATTGACACGCCCATGTCGTTTGGTGTGTCACTTGAAGAATTTGCCCAAAATAGCTCTTTTACTTGTCTTTCATATGTGATTTCGGCCTAAATGATTATAAGTCCTCAAAGTGTAAAAGATTTTTGAAATTAACCCTAACAAGTAGTGTAATAAATTTTGAATATGTGATAAATATGTGTAATACCAAGTGTTGATCAAAGAATTGTTCCATTGAAGTGATATACATAATTCAATCTAAATTAAAACTAATGAATTGCCCAAAGCATACTGATTTTAGATTGAGTTTGGGATTGAATGGCTAGCCAGAGGGAGGATATCCATAGTGATAGTGGGCACATCGTGCCATTAATGGAGACATTATGTCATCAGTGACAACGGGCATATTTGCCATTATACATTCTTGAGATTTGGCATTAATTGCTATAGTGACTAGTTATCCAAACCTACGATCTGAGTTCAGTGTGTATGGACATATTTAATGAAGTTATCTGTATTGAAAACAATGTGTTATATAGTTGTCATTAAATTAACTGATTTAAGCATGTTTAGTTTCAATGAATTTATTAATTTCTTTATTTAATGTTCTAAAAGTGATACTTTCCATTGTTTCTAAATTATTTTATGTATAGTTCTCTTTCCTTTAAATTATCTTGTATATTGTAAATATATAAGCACCACTAAGTTTTTCTTAGCGTGTTAGAATTATTTTCTAATGCGCAGATCAATCAAGAAGAGTTGAGACTTTAGAGTGAAAAATATACGTTTCTAATCAACTGCATCACAAAGGTTCAAAGAGCAATATTATAAATATTGTATTATGTATAGTTCACATGGAAATACTTAATAATTTTTTATGATAGTTGTATAAGTTTGAGAGTAGTAAGAAAATTTAAATAATGTTTACAATGTAAGTTAACAAGAGGAGTTCTTTGTAAATTAAACAGATATATGTTTGTAATATAGGCATGATCACGGTATTTCTTTTGAAAATTTAATAACTGCATTAATATATAGAAGCATTTTGGTTTTATTTACTATAATACACATATAGGTGAGTGTGAGTATTTAGGTGACATCGCTTATGTAGTTAAGTGCATAGACTATGTAGGGGGTGTTACATTTGGTGGTATCAGAGTAGGTTTAGGTGGTCCTAAGTTTGTAGGTTGAAAGAAAAGACAAGTACAACTACCATTGCTATGTTAACTATACAATTGAATAAATGTTTGATGCAATTGATTTTATATGCTTAAATATATAAGATGGCCTTTGAATTCCATCAAGGTGTGAAGAAACAAGCTGCATCCTCACACAGTCAGGCAAGTGTGGGGAATCAACAACCATTGGAACCTTCTACGGAACAAATTCCCTTAGATCCCCAATTTGTGAGAAATATGGGGGAAGTTCTCAGGCAAATCATAGGGGTTGCTCTTCCTGTAGAACATCCACTGCTAGGGCCCCAAAGATCTCCATTGGATAGAATTAGGAAATTGGGAGTAGAAGATTTTAAAGCTCGTGAGAGGATTGTGAGAGTTTTTGATTTTCTGCATTGCACTGATGAGGAAGGAGAAGAAATGAAAATTCTAAAAATTTTTGGCTTTTCCATACTTTTCCATTAACTAAATATATATTATTTAAGTAAGATTTTATTTAAAATAATATTATTTTATATTTTAAGTTTTTTTTTTTACTTTTTTTACTCTTTCACCATCTTACCATTTATATTTAATCTTTTATATATATGATATATATGTTATTTATATTTCCATCTCTTTTATCAAAACCATCATCAATCTCTCACCAAAAATGTATAATAGATTCAATAAAAATCATGGCATTATAATTCTCTCTCCCTTAAATAATTTTGGCCCTAAAATTACCTGCAATTAGTTCTGAAACAATTATGGGTATTAAATATGCATCACTTGTTCACTCTTCTAGGTAGCTTCTTTCTGTTGAGTGATTGCTCCATAAACTCTTAACTAGAGGCACTTGCCTATTTCTTAGCTCCTTCACATCTCGTGCCAAGATTGCTACAGGTTCTTCTTCATAACTTAGGTTTGGATTTACCTCAATATATTCAACTGACAATATATGAGATGGATCCAACCTATTTCTTCGTATCATAGAAGCATGAAATACATTGTGGATTCTACCTAATTTTGATGGCAATGCTAATTTGTAAGTAACTGGCCCAACTCTTTCTAACACTTCGTATGGGATAATAAAATGTGGACCTAGTTTTCCTTTTCTTCCAAATCTCAACACCTTCTTCCATAGAGATACCTTTAAAAATACTTTGTCACCTACCTTAAACTCTATATCTTTTCTCTTTAAATCAGAGTAAGATTTCTGTCTTCTGACGATGCTTTTAGCCAATCCTGAATTATTTTCACTTTCTCTTCTGTTTCTTTAATCAATTCAGGACATACTATCTTCATTTCTCCAATGTCATCTCAACATAAAGGTGTTCTACATTTCCTCCCATATAGAGTTTCATATGGTGCCATACCAATACTAGATTGGTAGCTATTAATATATGCAAACTCAACCAATGACAAGTGTTTATCCCAATTGCCAATAAAATCAATAACATAACTTCTTAGCATATCCTCCAAATATTTATATCACCCTTTCAGACTACCCATTAGTTTGGGGAAGGAAAGTAGTACTGAAATGTAATTGAATACCCAATGCACCTTGCAAACTCTTCCAAAGACTTAAGGTGAATCTGGGATCCTGATCTCTTACAATTTCACTGATATAAATTTGTGCCAATTTATAAAGGTAGTAATCCATCCTCACCGGTAAGAAGTGAGTCGATTTTATCATTCTATTTACAATTACCCAAATTGCATCATGCTTTCTTTGGGTCAAAGGTAAACTATTAAAAAAATCCATAGTTACCTTATCCCCTTTCCATTCAGGCATTCGTAAATTTTGCAGCAATCCCGAAGGAACTTGTTGTTCAGCCTTTATACTCTGACAATTGAGACACTTAAATATAAATTCTTCTATATCTCTCTTCATACCCTTCCATTAATAATATTTCTTTAAACCTTGATACATTTTAGTACTCCCTGAATGCATAGCATAAGCCGACTGATTTGCCTCTTTTAAAATCTTGTTTCTCATTTCTATGTGTTTTATTAGTTTTTGTTATAGATTTGTGTCTTGTTTATTATAATAATTATTGTTTTATTTAGGTATTTTGTTAGTTTTAATATATTTATTTAGTGTTTTCGTTAATTTTGGTAGTTTTAGTTTATTTCAGTGTTTATGTCGTTTTTGTCCTAGTTTTTAGTGTGTGTTTATGTTTTGTTGGTTAATGTTCATTTAATTGTTGTTTAAAGATTGTTTCAAGTCTTGTTTTAGGTTAAAAAGCTAAGGAACCAAAAAGAAGAAAAATGGACAGTAGCTGACACATGCAGAGGACATGGCCAAGTCACTGGCCGTGTCCCATATCAAGTTAAAAAGGAAGATCAAGACACAAAGAGGGACACACTCAAGGGACACGGCCAAATCAGTGGCCGTGTCCCTCCAAAAATGCTCCAACACGGCCAAGTTTCTCTAACTTAGCCGTGCTCACCAAAATCCAAAGCAAAGAAGAGAAATTCTCACAGAAGCAAACACAGGCAAGGGACACGGCCAAGTCACTGGCCGTGTCCCTCCAAAAAGGTCCAACATGGCCGTGTCTTCTTCAAGACTTGGCCGTGTCACTCAACCAAAGAAGAAAAGATCAAAAGCAAGCAGTAGCGAACACAAGCAAGGGACACGGCCAAGTCACTGGCCGTGTCCCTCCAATGCACTCCAACACGGCCAAGTCTCTTCTAACTTGGCCGTGTCTCTCATGGACCAAAGGCAACGCGGATTTTTAAAAGCGAGGATTCGTATAAATATGGATTTAGGGTTTTCTTAAGGGTGGTTGAGATTTTGGGAGCTGAGATTGAGCCATCAAAGAGAAGAACTTAGGGTTTTACATTTGTTTTTCTCTAATTTGGATTACACTGTGGATTAAACTAGCTAGATTAGATTGTTCATGCCATTGATACATCCTTCTTGCAAGATTTGAACAAGAGATTCTTCAGAAGCTTCAAGGAGTTTGTAATTTGGTTTTGTTCTTGAACTTATTCTCTTTATTTTCATTGGAATTGTATTTATGGATATTATCATGTCTAAATTGATTTCTTTGAATATTAATGAGATGAGTATGTTTGATAGCAATATGAACTAATTTGATCTACTCTAGGGTTTGTATGGATCTGCTATGACTGTATGAATTGGTTATTCTCTTAGCTAATAATTTCTTTAGCCTTGATTGAATGGAATATTGTTAATGTATAATTGATTGGCCATCAATTATGTGTTTTAGGTATTAGATGATGGATTGAGAGATGAAGTCTAATGCTGGAACAATTCAATTAGGGACTTAGGTGAATTAGAGATATAACCTATTAAAAAAATTATTTCAATTATAACAAGATTAGTTGGAAGAGGTTTGAATGCGAGAGCTTATTTCCTTGACTCGATTAATTGAGTTGTTTGAGATTTAATTTTTGAAATTAAATTAGTTAAGAGGAATAACCGTTCATACATATAAGTAGTAGAGAAGTGCAAACCCTAGACATTCTATTAAGTGAATCAAAACATCAGCTCAATTTGCTTTTATTCGTTTTAAACTTCAATCAATCTTCTTCATTAGTTAACAATTTAAATTTTCTTTATTACTTGTTATTTATAATCTGATAATCAATTAGCTACTTTAGCTTTCTTGTGAGATGACCTTGGGGCGATCACCTTTGCTACACCTACCTCGTATACTTGCGAGTGACGCTTTGTGGTAGAGTTAATTCGAGCTCAACAAGTTTTTGGCTCCGTTGCCGGGGAGGCTAATTGGTGTAATTGTTTATTAGGCAAAAATATTCTAGATTATTTTTCACTGTTTTCATTTTATTTTATTTGTCTTTTGCTTTTAATAATTTCTTTTTCTAGAAATTTTGTTTATGCAAGGCAGGAGATCACTCGAAGGAGAGCTACATCCATTTATTCTAGAAATTCAGAGAGTGAAAAGGAGCAGAGAGGAGTTTGAACTTTATACAGGATTTGATACCGAAGAGGACACTTTTGATTTTGAGTCGAAATCTGCACAATCTGTTAAAATGGCTGAAGAAAGGCAAAGAACGATGAGAGACTTTGCTAGACCTGTCATTGGAACTTCCACTTCTTGCATAAGACTGACAGATGCAGCAAGGAATTATAAGTTGAAGAACATTCATTACAACATGCTGCCATCATTCTATGGAGTTCCAAATGAAGATCCTTTGAACTTTATTCGGGATTTCTACTCCACCCTCAACACTTTTCCATTGGGAGGATTAACAGAGAATCAGTTGAGGATGAGATGTTTCCCTTATACATTGAAGGATAGGGCAAAGAGCTGGCTTATGATGTTGCCCGAAAACTCACTGACAACTTGGGAGCAAGTTTGTAATTAATTCATGGGCAAGTTTTATTCACATTAGAAGACAGCTGAATTGAGAGGGAAGATTGCTACATTCTCTCAATTTCAAGGAGAACCATTTCATGAGGCATGGGACAGATTTAAGATGCTATTGATCCAGTGTCCACATCATCATTACCCACTTCAACTTCTTAATCAGTTTTTCTACGATGGTTTAACCCAGCAATTTCAGAACACTGTCGATAATGCAGCTGGAGGAGCTATGGGAGAAAAGACAGCTGATGAAACTTATGGGATCTTTGAGATGTTGGTAGCTAATTCTCAACAGAAGAGTGTAAGAGGAAGAAGTAAAGGGGTGAATCAATTGGAAGCCAATAATGAAATGGTAAATCAGATAGTTGAGCTAACAAGGCAAATGCAGATGCTGAATATGAAAAACAATTCTCCTTCATCCACTCAAGAAATTTGTGGAATTTGTGGAAATCTTGGGCATGGAGCAAATATTGCCCCTCCGCATATGAGTCTTATGGGAATGAAGCTGAGCAAGTTAATGTTATGGGAGGATTTCAACCAAGGGCCCGAAATGATCCTTATTCAAATTCATACAACCCTGGTTGGAGGAATCACCCAAATTTTTCTTGGGCAACAAATAATTCTCAGCAGCCTTTCCATTTGCTCCAGAGACAGAACCAACAACAGGGCCAATCCTCAAATCAAGGGCAGTCTAAGATAGAGAGTTTGGAGGAAAGTTTACAAGCTTTTATCCAAGTCAGTGCTAAAAATCAAGAGATGACCAACAAGAGGCTGGACTCATTAGAAGCATACTCAAGTAGGGCAACTTGCACAACAGATGCAGATTCAACAAAAGGGGAAATTCCCAAGTCAACCTGAGCAGGCACAATTAGTGACTGTTCTTAGAAGTGGTAAGTTAATTAACAAGAATGTTGAAAATGATTCTGTGAATGCAGGTGACCAAGAGAACAAGAAGGAAGGAGAACCAGAGAACAAAAGTGCTGGAAAAAGTTCAATGGAGAAGTCCACTTCAGCAGATTTACACAAAGCAAGCAATCCATATCGGCCACCTATACCATTCCCCAGCAGGTTGAAGGATGATAAACCAGATAAGCAATTTTCTAACATCTTCAACATGCTGTCTAAGGTAAGTATTAACTTACCCTTACTGGAAGCAATAAAGAACATGCCGGCTTATGCCAAATTCTTCAAAGAGCTGATCACCAAGAAAAAGAGGTATGAGCCGAATTAAAAGGTGATAGTTTCAGAGGTAGCTAGTGCTGTTCTGCAGCATAAACTACCTCCCAAACTAAAGGATCCCGGAAGCTTTATAATTCAAATTACTGTTGGGAATGGAAAGGGGACAGATGGCATGTGTGATCTAGGAGCTAGTGTGAATTTGATACCTTATTTTCTTTATAAAGAATTAGAACTAGGGGAACTTAAACCAACAAAAATGGTGTTGCAATTAGCTGATAGGTCTTTTAGATTCCCGAAAGGTGTTATAGAAGATGTGTTAGTTAAGGTTGGAGGGTTGATAGTACCTGTGGATTTCATAGTTCTTGACATGGAAGGGAGTAACCCTACACTATCAGCACACACTATTTTGCTGGGTAGGCCTTTCATGGCTACTACCAACACCTTAATAGATGTTAAAAATGGTAAGTTGTCAATGACTGTCTTAGGATAAACTATTGAATTTTCTATTTTTAATACTTCTCCTATTCCTACAACTGCTTTATATGAGGAATGTTCTTTAATTAATTGTGTTGAAGCAGTTGTTTCAGATGCTTTCTTGCAGACAGGTTCCTCAAATAAATTGGAGCTGACACTGACTTTAGAAGAGGGGGCTAAACTAGTGGGGGAGACCCAAAAATGCCTTAACCCAAAGGCATATGAGAGCTCGAGGATTTGCAAGGATCGCACAAAAGCACTTCATGATAGATTTATTGTGCGAAAGACATTGACTCCAGGTATGAAAGTTTTACTTTTTAATTATCGACTCTGTCTGTTTCCAGGTAAACTCAAGTCTCGATGGAGTGGTCCTTTCAAGGTAACTAAGGTATGTCCTTCTGGTGCCATTGAATTGCTTAACTCTCGAACAAATAAGACTTTTAAAGTAAATGGACAGAGAGTTAAACCATATAAAGAAGGATTTCAAGAAGTGAGGATCAATGACAACACTTTGATCCGTGATCCCCAAGTCTTACAGAGATATCCAGCTTTATGACATAAAAGAAGCGCTAAATGGGAGGCAACCCATCGCTTTGCATTTCTTTTTCATAGTTATAATTTTATATTTAACAATTTTGATTTTATGTTTAGTTTAAATAAATGGAAACCCTGAAGCTCTCTTGTATTTTGTTTTTGAACATTTGTGTTTGTGATGAAAAGTTAGGGTTTTGCCTCACCAGGGTACGATGGAAGACAGGTTGTCCTTTAACTCTTTCTCTTTATTATTCTTGTTTTCCATTGAGGACAATGTAAATTTTAAAGTGTGGGGTAATCTTTTAGCTTTTCCTTAATTCTTGTTTTGTTTGTTGTGGTGTGTTTTATTGTGTGTTGTGCATGGCATAATTGTTGAAAATCTTATTGATCTTTTCTGTGATTTTAGCATTATAGTTGAGACTTTAGTATCAGCATAGAGATTAGCATTTGAATTCATTCAGGATCAATTTTCACATTCTGCAATTTATGACATATAAATCTTTGAGAACCCACCTGTGTGAGTTTTGAGCCTCATAATTTGATATTATTATTAGTTGATTTTCTTTTCTTAAGTGTGCACCTTCATGATTTTGCATCTCTAGAGTTTGCTTTTGCATACTAATTGAACTCACATTATGATTTAATCTCAAGTTTTAAAATGATGAAGGCAAATTAGGTTAGCCCTTTAGCTTAAAAAGACCTCCCTTAATATTAAATTCCTTAGTGAGCCAAGTTGAGCCTTTGACCTTTTCTTGTTTGTTCAACACAATTCTCAACTTAGCATTCTATTATTATCATCATACCTGCATCAAGGAATGGAGTTTTGTGATATGACAATAGGGTGGTTTATTTCAAAGTGTGGGGTAAGCAAGTAAATATAAAATAAAATAAACAAAATAGTATTGCTATTTGGGGTTGAATGCATACTTTGCACATTGTATTTGATTAAGAGTAGATTATTCTTTTTCTATACATTTTAAGCTAGATGTTCCATGCAATTCTATATTTTGTATATATATGTATTAAAAAAAATTTTGAAAATAGAAATAAAAAAGAGAGAGAATAAAAGAAAAGTTATACATATGTACAAAATTCATATATGTTCTAGCATTGGTTATCAAAAGAAAAATGTCGACTCATGTATTTTTCTTGAAGTGTGCAAGTATGTGAAAGTATCAAGGGATTGGTGAGTATGTCATTTGAGGGAGTTATGAGTTTAAGAGCAAGAGTATTGTCTAATCTAGATACTCCATTTCTTGATGCTCCAGCTTAAATGTCTTTCCTCACACCTTTACCTTAGCCCCATTACATCCAAATGAAAGAACTTCGGATTATTTCTTGAGAAAATCAGTGAGAGAGATTGGATAATTAAGCAAGTTTATGGTAGTATGCAGTCATGATTGGTTTGAGTGATTAAACTTTTAAATCAAGTGAAACACTTAGATGAGAGATAAGATTTGTATGTTTGGATTAATGAATGAGTTAAGAAAATCCTTGATTGAAGTAAGATGCAAATATTTATGGCTGAGTCTTGAAGGATTTCATCTTATATGCTTGAATTTTAGTTAAGGTTGTTTGAGTTTTTAATTTATGCCATGTGAATTTGCTTGAGGATAAGCAAAGTTGTAAGTGTGGGGTAGTTGTTTTATTAGTTTTTGTTATAGATTTGTGTCTTGTTTATTATAATAATTATTGTTTTATTTAGGTATTTTGTTAGTTTTAATATGTTTATTTAGTGTTTTCGTTAATTTTGGTAATTTTAGTTTATTTCAGTGTTTATGTCGTTTTTGTCCTAGTTTTTAGTGTGTGTTTATGTTTTGTTGGTTAATGTTCATTTAATTGTTGTTTAAAGATTGTTTCAAGTCTTGTTTTAGGTTAAAAGCCAAGGAACCAAAAAGAAGAAAAATGGATAGTAGCTGACACATGCAGAGGACACGGCCAAGTCACTGGCCGTGTCCCATATCAAGTTAAAAAGGAAGATCAAGACACAGAGAGGGACACACTCAAGGGACACGGCCAAGTCAGTGGCCGTGTCCCTCCAAAAATGCTCCAACACAGCCAAGTTGCTCTAAATTGGCCGTGTATCACCAAAATCCAAAGCAAAGAAGAGCAATTCTCATAGAAGCAAACACAGGCAAGGGACACGGCCAAGTCACTGGCCGTGTCCCTCCAAAAAGGTCCAACACGGCCGTGTCTTCTTCAAGACTTGGCTGTGTCACTCAACCAAAGAAGAAAAGATCAAAAGCAAGCAGTAGCGAACACAAGCAAGGGACATGGCCAAGTCACTGACCATGTCCCTCCAATGCACTCCAACACGGCCAAGTCTCTTCTAACTTGGCCGTGTCTCTCATGGACCAAAGGCAACGCGGATTTTTAAAAGCGGGGATTCATATAAATATGGATTTAGGGTTTTCTTAAGGGTGGTTGAGATTTTGGGAGCTGAGATTGAGCCGTCAAAGAGAAGAACTTAGGGTTTTACATTTGTTTTTCTCTAATTTGGATTACACTGTGGATTAAACTAGCTAGATTAGATTGTTCATGCCATTGATACATCCTTCTTGCAAGATTTGAACAAGAGATTCTTCAGAAGCTTCAAGGAGTTTGTAATTTGGTTTTGTTCTTGAACTTATTCTCTTTATTTTCATTGGAATTGTATTTATGGATATTATCATGTCTAAATTGATTTCTTTGAATATTAATGAGATGAGTATGTTTGATAGCAACATGAACTAATTTGATCTAGTCTAGGGTTTGTATGGATCTGCTATGACTGTATGAATTGGTTATTCTCTTAGCTAATAATTTCTTTAGCCTTGATTGAATGGAATATTGTTAATGTATAATTGATTGGCCACCAATTATGTGTTTTAGGTATTGGATGATGGATTGAGAGATGAAGTCTAATGCTGGAACAATTCAATTAGGGACTTAGGTGAATTAGAGATATAACCTATTAAAAAGATTATTTCAATTATAACAAGATTAGTTGGAAGAGGTTTGAATGCGAGAGCTTATTTCTTTGACTTGATTAATTGAGCTGTTTGAGATTTAATTTTTGAAATTAAATTAGTTAAGAGGAATAACCGTTCATACATATAAGTAGTAGAGAAGTGCAAACCCTAGACCATTCTATTAAGTGAATCAAAACATCAGCTCAATTTGCTTTTATTCGTTTTAAACTTCAATCAATCTTCTTCATTAGTTAACAATTTAAATTTTCTTTATTACTTGTTATTTATAATCTGATAATCAATTAGCTACTTTAGCTTCCTTGTGAGACGACCTTGGGGCGATCACTTTTTCTACAGCTACCTCGTATACTTGCGAGTGACGCTTTGTGGTAGAGTTAATTCGAGCGCAACACTATGTCTTCTGGTACACAAAATTGTGTTCTATACCTCAAACTACCTTCATCTCCAATTTGAAAGTCTCCACTCTCCCTCTTAAGAAAGTTTTGCACAATTTTCTGGATCTTCATATCTCCCTTTTGTGCTTCCCCAATCTACATCAAGAGTAATGGCTTAACTTGCAATTGTGCCACAAGTGCATCATCATTCCCAACTTGAAATCTAGCATGTAAGGTTCTCAATTCAACCAACAACATGAGAGAATAGGTAATCAACCCTACTATAGACTTTTGACTTAAAGTATCTGTAACTACATTAGCCTCACCCAGATGGTAGTCAATCAATCAATCATAATCATTGATCAACTCCAACAATCACCTTTATTGAAGATTCAACTCTTTTTGCACACCCAAATACTTTAAACTTTTATTATCTGTATATATAAAACATTTTTTCCAATATAGATAATGTCACCAAATCTTTAATGCAAACATTATAGCTGCCAACTCTAGATCATGGGTCAGGTAGTTCAACTCATGTTATTTCAACTGACTAGAGTCATAGGGAATAACTCCACCCTCTTGCATCAACAGACATCCCAAACCATTATGTTAAGCATCACTATATATCACATATGGTTTGCTTTCTATAGGTAGAGTAAGAACAGGAGCCTGAGTCAATATATCCCTTAACTGTTCAGAACTCATTTGACATTTGTTTGTTCATAATTTCACTCATTTTCTAAGTAATTTGATGAGTGGCATGGCTATCATAGAAAATTCCTTTACAAATTGACGGTAATAACCTACCAATCCCAGAAAACTCCTCATTTTTGTAAAATTTTTAGGTGGACTCCAATTCAAGATTGCCTCAACTTTACTTGGCTCTACTATAACCCCTTCTACTGAAATTACATATCCGAGGAAAGTTACTTAGTCTAACCAAAATTCACTCTTGGATAATTTTTCAAATAATTGCTTCTCCCTTAATGTCTACAATACAATCCATAAGTGTCTATCATGATCCTCTTTACAATGCGAATACACCAAAATATCATCAATGAACACCACTACAAATTGATCCAAATAAGGTTAAAAAATTCGATTTATTAGATCCATTAAAGCCGCTGGTGCATTCGTGAACCCAAAAGGCATCACAAGAAATTCATAGTGTCCATACCTTGCATGAAAAGTGGTCTTAGCACATCTACCTCTTTAACTCTCAACTAATGATACCTGATCTCAAATAAATTTTAGAAAACACAACTGCTTCTTTTAATTGATCAATGAGATCATCAATATGATGTAATGGATATTTATTTTTGATGGTTACCTTATTCAACTATCAATAATCAATACATAATCTCAAGGTATCATTCTTCTTTTTAACAAACAATACTGGTGTTCCCCAAGGTGAAACACTAGGGCTTATAAATTCCCTATCCACCAATTCCTGTAATTGCACCTTCAACTCCTTCAACTCTGTTGGTGCCATTCGATAAGGGGTTATAGAGATAGGAGTGGTACCTAGCATCGCATTGATACCAAACTCCACCTCTCACACCAAAGGTAACCCTGGTAACTCATCTGGAAAAACATCCAAAAATTCAGCCACTATGGGAATAACATTGAGCTTAGACTTCTCTATTCTAGTATCCACTACATGTGCCAAATAGGCCTCACAGCCCTTCTTCATCATCCTTCTAGTAGCCACTATAGAAATAAAAGTAGATAAGAGGTCCCTTGACTCACCTCTCACTACCACTTCTGTTCCCTTAAATGTTCTTAGAGTAATATTCTTCTGCTGACAGTCAACTATGGCTTTATGCCTTGACAAGTAGTCCGTACCCAAAATAAGATCATACTCCATAAGGGGCATCTTAATCAAATTACCAATAAATTTCTCTTCTTACACCACAACTGGACTATCTCGATAAACTCTACTAACTACCACACTGTGCCCTAAAGGATTAGTCACCAATACATCAAATCCCAAAGATTCATAATGCGCACCACTCATAGGAAAAATTGATGCACTAATATATGAATGAGTAGATTTAGGATCTATCAAAGCATGCATAAGGGTATCGAATAAAGAAAATGTACTAGCTGTAGACCATTAATTTTTGACCCAATTCGGTCCGATATATTTTAATTAGTCCAAAGTATTGTCTAATATATTTTAATTAGTCCAAAATAATTTTTGTTATCTTAATTAAATAATTTTTGCTTTAGTATCTAATTTTTATTAATAAAAAATAAGAATAAACAAAAAAAATTTAAAAATAAAAATAAAAATAAAAATTGGCGACGAAAAAACCATCGCCGCAAATTAGCGCGGGATGAATGGCCAGGCTATTTCGCCCACAGGAATTTCCTGAGGGTGAAATGGCCCGCAGGCCAGTCCTCACCCCTGCCGCAGCCAATTGCGGCTATTTTTTTTTTCACCAGCGTAATTTTTCCCTAGCAGTTTTTTTTCCAGCGAAATTTTTTCGACTCAAATTTTTCCGAAACCTAATGCAATTAGGTTTCGGTTTCCTTTTCTTATCAATATTAGCTTTTGTGAATAACTAGGAATGAACCATAAAATTCTCCTATAAATAATACCAAAAACAACACAAAAAGGAAGGAAGAAATCAGAGGAGAAATTGATTAAAAAATGGATCAAATTTGGGAGAAAAATTAAGACCGAAACTAAGTAGGAAAGACAGTGAATCAAGCTGATTTTTTGAGAGAGCAGAAAAAAAATTCAAGCAATTCAAAGGCAGCAAAGCTTGTCTTTGACTTTGATCATCAAAGAAGAAATTTTGGTGGAACCAACAAACGGAGGTATGCATCAATTGTTTAACTTCTATTCTTCATAGGAGCTAAATCATCCCATTGTTTCTTTTAATTCAAAAAGCCTAGAATCTCAATTCATATTTTCTAAAGTTTAAAAACCTTAATTCTTTGCTTTGTTTTCCAAAAAGTTTAAAGTTGTTAGTTTTGTTTCTTCAAAACCCCAAAACCCTAATTTGTTTTCCAAATTTTCAAAACCCTAGAAGTAAGTTCTGTTTCTTTCCAAAAGTCCTAAAAACTTCTTTTTTTGCTTCTATAAACTTTAAATCGTTTTGTTTATTTTCATAAAACTTCATAAAATTATCAATTGTTTTTCCAAATTCTAAAACCTCATACATTCACCGAAACCCTAATTCAAAAATTCTAAAACCCTAATTCAACTTTAAAACTAAATAATAAACCTTAAACTAGCTAACCTAAACCCTAATTTTTCTAAACCCAAATCCTTTAAACTTTAAAAACCATATAAATATATTCAAATACAGTAAGTTCAAAATAATAATTCAGTAACTGTAAATCAAAACATCTAAGCGTTTTAAAGTGTCCAAAACCTAATTTCATGATTATACATCACAAACCCTAATTTGGTTAATCAATGAACTTTACCAACTTTTTAAATCATAAAACTTTAAATTATTTTAATTCCTTTAAAAACTCACAGTAGCCTAATTCCATAAATTTCATAACCCTAAACACATGAAATAAAGAATCTTAAATAGAAACAGTAGCCTTAATTTGAATTTTTATTTGCCTTATTCAATTTTATATTTGATTATGCTTTGATTTATTTTATATGCTTTAATTTATTTAAGTTCAATGCTTGGTTTATTTAATTTATCATGGATGGATGTTTGGTTTCTATTGATGTTTAATTGTCACATCCGCCCACTATATTTATGTCTAGCAGTCATATGCTCAACAAGAGAAAGGATCTGGAGAGGTCATCTATGATGACGGTTCCTAGAGAAGGTCGTAGGACCAAAGGGACCTAATTGCAAAATGTAAAGTTTTGGGGAGGTGACTGTAATTTCAAAAAGTTTTGGGGAGTTAACTGTAATTTTCAAAAGTTGTACTGGATGTTCTTAATAGTGCACTTAACAGACTACAAAAATGGAGACTAGAGAAAAATCGGGTCACAACGACGTGTAACGGTTTTTCCAGAAAACGTCCTGTTAGAGAGAAACGAAGACATGTAGACTAGGGTCATTTTGGTCATTATTAATTAAAATTTATACATGAAACCAAGTAGGAAATAAACACATGAGTACGTAGAGGATGTCAAGTGGTTGAATATGAAATGATCGTCAGTAGAAACGGAGCTCGGGCAAAACCCGAGCAAAGAAAGGACCTAAAGGTAATTTTGTAAAAAGTCGAGGGCTTATTGGTAATTTTTCAAAATGACTTGGAAACTTAAAATAGAC
This sequence comes from Garcia nutans, assembly GCA_947685225.1. Lineage (NCBI taxonomy): Eukaryota > Viridiplantae > Streptophyta > Magnoliopsida > Malpighiales > Euphorbiaceae > Garcia > Garcia nutans. The sequence continues at coordinate 72,102,474 of CANTUV010000031.1, read as the reverse complement.
CTTAAAAATAGAAAGTAGAGGTCGAGAGGATCAAAATCATATGTAGTTTACCTCGTGGAACTGTACGATTTAAAAGTTACGACCGATTAATCACCAGAGGGTATTTTAGTCTTTTCACACCCTAGGCCATAAAAATTTCAGCACAAGGAGGTTGAGGGGCCAAAATATAATTAAAAGAAAGTCTAAGGGCTTGGGTTTTAAATAAATAAAAGGAAGAGACATTTGGGCTAATGAAAATTAGCCATTTAGGGTTTATAAAAAGAAGAAAAGAAAAAGTGGTGGACAATTGGCCTTAAAACATTCATTCACCCAAAAGTGGATATATATATATATCATCATAGCAAGAAGAACAAAACTCTCTCTCTCCCACTTCAAAATTTCGGCCACCATAGGAAGAACACCAAAGAGTTCCAATTTTTGTCAAGTTTGATTTTCAAGGTAAATTTTAAGGTTTTCAAGTATGTAGATTTCAATTCTAGTCTCAATTTTAACTATTTATATATCTATTGGAAGATTGGAAATTAGGGTTCTTATGGTGGATTTGGGAAAATTTTAAGTAGTGATGATATTGATTAATTAAATGGAAGAATCAAGGTTTCTAAGGTTTAATAAGGTTAGATTAGGGTTTAGTTTGAAAAGAAATGGAAGGGTAGTTTATTGTTTTAAATTTCTAAGGTTTATGTTTAAGGTTGTGTTCTTGAATTTCTTGAAGGAGAAACAAAGATTAAGGAAGGAGAAGAAGGAAAGGCAAAAAGGAATTTAAAAGAACAAGGTTTGGTACTTTACCTTGGAAAAATACTTTACCATAAAAGAAATTTTATTTTTCTTACAAACTTTGGTTTATGGAATTTTTGATGTTGATGCTTAAATGTATTCATTGAGTTTAAATTAAATGTTTGAGTTATGTTCTTGGTTTCTTATGGCAATTGAGTTGTTTAAATTTAATTTAAACCAAATGTTTTAAGAAAAATTTGGCAAGTTGATTTGATGAACTTTAATTAGTTTGATTTAAGTTAAACATGCAAAAGTTTCAAAGGGAAGTGTTTGAATCTTCACTTTATCATTAAAGAAGCCTTCATATTGATTTGTAAAAGAAAAATACACTATCCCATGTATTTCATATGTTTGGGCGGAAATGGTCCCAAAATGGCAGATTTCTAGATCTTTTTGTGGCAGCTGTTTGAGGCAGCAAATGAATGAATTTTTCAACGAAATTTTACGTGTAATTAGTCAACATATGAAATAAGTTCTCTGTAAAATTTCAGCCAAAAATAAGATCACTTACTTTGTCAAATGCATGACTGAAACGGACTGAAATTTTGACGAAAACCCAGATTTTACTATTCATTTGGTCATGCCATTTTGCGTTGCCGATTTTACGTGCCGCGACACTATTCATTTGGTCAATTTGTGACTCTTTTAGGAATGCTTTGAAATGTTTGATATGTTTATTGTTGATGTTAAATATGTAAAAAAGGGTAATGGTTTGACTAAAGAATGTGGTGCGCGGCGTAAATGGCAAAGTGCAACAGAAATTAAAATAATTTCTCGAGTCATTCTAAAATGAAGTTTGAGACTTAAATTGAATCGTTTTAACCTTTATGCTCTACTGGGTAGTTGGGAGTGGTAGATAAGGGTATGGTGCACTATACTAACTTATGCGGTACTGCCACTTATTGTGTTTGATACACCCCGACGGTTACCTTCGGGTATAGGCCGTGGAGCGGAGATGTTGTGAAATTGTGATTGGAATGCTCCAACGGTTACCTATGGGTATAGGCCATAGAGCAGAATTGGTTATAACCATGGTGGTGAGGGCCACCTATGTTACAGTTGTGAGGGCCACTGCCTTATCGCTATGGTTCCCTATATGCCAGTAGAGCCTGAGCCAAAGTCCTGTTTTTCTAAAACTATGTACTGCAATATGAGTTTGAATTATGGTTTACAATTGTTGAAAGTATATCTACACTGAATGGACAATAACTTCCATCGGTTTAATGTTGGTTGATTTTTGATTTAATTATTTCCTTTTAGTTCAAATGCTTTTATGTTTTACTTATATTTTCATCGGTAAAGTACCCACTGAGCGTCATTGCTCAGCGAGTTGAGTTTTCTTAACTCGTAGGTTCGGAGCAGTAGATTTCGGTGATTAGCATCGAGCAGCACAACACAGCACAACACCTCAGAGTAGCCTTTCATTTCCTATATTATGAGTTAGCTAGTTGTGGCATGTATATGTATATATTTATATATAAGATTGGGAAGTGCTATGTTATATTGTATGTTAGTAGTATGTAATAATAATAAACCTCTACTTTATTTTATATTAGAAGTGTGAATTCTTCTTGCAGGTTGTAGTTGAGGGTATAAGGGGGATTCATTGGGAGTGTATTGAAACTGATTGTATTCGCATTGGTTTGTGTAAAAATGTTTTCAAAAATCAGAAAAACCAATTTTGTCGACACTTGGGACCCAATTTCTAGGCGAACCTCTGGCAAAATTTCTGTAAAAACCGAAACTAAAATTTGACTAAGTAAAATTGGTAGCAACATTTGGTTAGTGTGGCGCCTCTACTCGGCTTACACATGTAGGCCGGGAAGGGGTGTTACATTAATACTTTTGATGAATAATTTATTTATGATGAATGGTTATTTACTTTTATCAATTTATTTAGATATCTAAATGTTGTAAGAGGTATGTTTTCACTTGGTGGGCACCTCATTAGTTAAATATCATGTAATTTAAATTGTTTTTCTATTTTAGAACCAATGTAAAGGACATGTTTCTACCTTTCGGAGGGTGTCCTATTTAGGCATGAGATGTAAGAACATGTTTCCATCCTTGGATGGGTGTCCATTTATTTGCTTTGTTTGGACATTTTTTGATTTCTAATATATCGAAGCTTTATTTCAATTAGTGTGTGTAATATGGATAATATTGTTATACTTAAGAATTTTATAATATTAAGACCTGTAAAGGAGGCTGGTTCCAATGAACCTGGCATTGTGGGAGTGTTGGGCCATTTCTCACCTTCCCCACACGTACCCAACTTTTCGAACCCATTAGGGGGTTAGGGATTCCTTAGGAATCGAGTCGTCCACCCCTTTCTTTTTTCATGACCCGTCCGGGTGGCAACTTCATTTTCTCTGGACTTAGGTCCGTGTTCTCTAAGCCCCCGAGCCTAAACAGTGCCGAAGTCGCAAGAACTATTCCACCGGGAGTGGGGGCAAAAATCCCAGCTCACAGTGGCGACTCCATTGGGGATAAGAGAAGTTGATTCTGTTGGTCTTTATATTATTCTATTCTTTCTTATAATGATATTATCCATTGCATCATATTAGATTGCATCGTGTGCGTGAGTTAGGACACCCGTGTTACCCGTGTTATGTTATGTAAGGGATACCATACTTTCACTCTAGGTATGGAGATCGAGCATGGCATAATCACTCATAGCCTCGTACCTCTTGGTATATACTTGCTATGGGAACCTAAGCCTTTTTACCCAAAGACTAAAGCTCATGTAATTGGCCTAGTTACTTTCCTTAGGTTTTTACCCCAAATACATGTTGTTTGACTATGGTTAATTTGGCTTGGCTTAAATCATGGCTTATTTGGTTTGCTCTTTTTCTAATATGACCTAAGTACATTGCAAGCTCAAATAAATTTTTCTTTAAAGCCAAAAAGACCAAAGCTATTTTTAAAACTTTTCAAAATGGTCTTTAGACATAAGACTTTTCTAAAGAGAAATCAAAAAATTCTTTTGCTCATGGCCCAAATACTAAGCCCAAAAACCATTTTTCTAAAATCTTTTACAATGGGCTTAGAAACAAAACTATTTTCACCCAACCTTTTCTTACAAAGAGCTTGCAAAAATTATTTAGGTCAATTAAGAAATACTAAAAATCAATTGTGAGCCTAGTTTATACTAAGAGTAATTAATCATGGGCTTGTTTTTGGCATGAATCATTAGTTTCTTTTTTCAAATGAGAAATCTATTTATAATAAGCCTCTTAATTTCATTTTAATCCTATATAGCATAAAAGCTACTTTAGTTGGTTGAATGTATTAAAACCTAATAAATGGGATTTATCATGGATTGATTTCCATTTTCGAAAATATAATTATTGGTTGAAACGTCCGAGGGAATTATTCGAAAGCAAGGTACCCCATGTTGGTATTTTGTTAACCAAATACCTAGGAAAAGAGACTCGCCATTCGTGTGTGGATGTTATAAGGTTGGAAGGAACATCCTATTTGTCCTTGTTTGTTTATTGTTTGTGCATACATGCATACATGCATACATTTACATCTCATATCATTGATCCTTTCTGGCTCACAGCCCTAGGTTATGATAGTTCGAAAGCTTACGACAATCTGACCTACACCGAAGATGAAGTATCTAGCAATGACTCAATCACTTGCTCACCAAAATTAATGGAGCCCGAACAAATTAAAAGAATGGTGGATGAAGCCCTCAATGCCAAGATGGAAGAAATAAAAGAGGCCCTAGCTGAGACCATGAAGAACCAATTGACTGCAATCTTAGAGAATCATGTCGAGACATCTACTAGCACTAAGAAGCCAAAGGAGAAAGGGAAGGCTAAAGTTGGTGAAGTGGTTTTTGATGATGAAAAGGTGATCATTGATGATGATGATGATTGGGCTCAATAATACCAAGATGCTCAAGAGAAGAAAAAGGAACCAAAGATTGTTGAAAGATCAACTATGGAGAAGACCAAAACTTCTGATATTGAAAAGATGATTGCTGATTTAGAAAAGAAATTTGAGAAGAAGCTGAAAACTGAAGAAATGTCTGAAGTTGACAAATTATTTGAGCTAGATGAAGAAGTCCCGTACAAGTTCAAGATGCAATCTTTCGCAAAGTTTGATGGAACTGATAATCCTCATCTCCATGTGAAGCAATATATCACTGCCATGCAGTCCGCCCGAGCTACTAAGGCTCAAACTCTAAGGTACTTTATGCTCTCATTGGACCCAATTGTCCAAAATTGGTTCAATACTTTAGATGATGGAACACAAAAGAGTTGGGATCTACTTTACAAAGCCTTCATCCAACAATATGGATATAATGTTGAGATGGAAGTTACCTTAATGGAAGTGGAGTCCATTAGGCAAAGGTCGAATGAGAATTTTGTAGATTATGTGAAGAGATGGAGAAACAAGGCCGCTTTGCTCAAGAAGAGGCCCGATGAATCCGATCAAATAAGGATGATTGTGAGAGGGGTGTTGCCTAGTCTTCATGAAAGGATGTCTCACACACTCATCCATGATTTCAAAAACCTTCTCCAAGCTGGTTTGTAAATTGAAGAATGGGAGAGAGAGAAGAACCATTTTTCAACAAGAAGGAATGAGAAAGGGAACTATCAGTCCGGTAGCCAAATCATGCAAAAGGTAGTCGGTGTCAATGCTACTAACCAAGGAACAAGTAGACAATTTTCAGAATTCGGGAAACCGATGTCTTGGGTTCTTAATAAGCTTCAAAGAAAGGGATTGCTGCAACCATTAAACCATCATCCTTTGCCTAACCCTCTTCCACCTAATTTTGACACTAAAGCATTTTATCAATTTCACCAAATGCAAGGGCATGACACGGATAGATGCATGAGGTTGAGACATGAGATCCAAAATCTAATTGATAATGGGAAGCTACCCAAGCCCAACAAACCAAACACCAAAGACATCCCATTACCAAAGTTCAATAGAGTACCACCGCCGGCAACCTTCATGATTGGAGGAGGTTTGCATGAGGATTTTGTCATGCCTTCTTTTCAAGATGTGGGGAAAGAAGCAACCAAATAAGAAGAAGTATTTGATGGAATTAAACAAGCTATGGTGGCTAAAGAGTTAACGATTTGTGTTGTCAATGGGTTTTGGGATTCAAGTGATAGTGATTATGATCTTGTATCCAAGAAGGAGGAGCGGACTTGGTCCGAGCCCGAAGAAGATGAAGTAATGAACACTAAATCCAGTAAGCCTTATGCAAGGCCATCACCTAAGGAGGTAGAAACTAATAAGGGTAAGGAAGTTGAAATAGGAAATAAAGAAGAAGAAGATGATGCTGTGCTCAAGCAATTGAAAAGAACACAAGCAAGTGTTAGCATTTGTAACTTATTAGCTACTTCTAAAAAGCACCGAGAAACAATGGCCAAAGCCTTAGCTAGCATGCCAATTTCTACCTCCATAACACTGGAGGAGTTGATCAACTTCATAAAAACTGGAGGGGTAATGAAATGTGAAGAGTTTCAAGAAAAGAGTGAAGTTAATATGGGAGCAGTTTCTTTTTTGGATGCGGATTTACCAGAGGAGGGGAGAGATCACATGGGCCCTCTCTTTTTCAAGATAGAAGTTAAGGGGAAAAGGACTCCATGTGTAATGGTCAATGATGGGTCCGCCATAAATGTTTGTCCACTCAAGATATTGCCAAAGTTAGCCATGTCAACAAGGGATCTAAACCCGACTGAAGTAAGAATTTGGGCTTATGACAACACTAAGAGACACGCCGAAGGGACTTTCAAAGCTGCTGTCAAGGTTGGTCCAATTGAATATATTGTTGAGTTTGTTGTTTTAGACATATCAGTTACCTTCGCCTTACTCTTGGGGCTACCATGATTTCATCCTCTTGGTGGAGTTCCTTCCACCCTTCACCAAAAGATCAAGTTCCCCAAAAGATCAAGTTCCCCAACGGAGATGAGAATGTGGTCATTGAAGCTGAAGACAATGAGATTGTTAACGCTCTAATGATTGAAAGGCCTCTCAATGGTTTCCATGTAGCTGCAATTGCTGATGATGAAGTAGTGGACTCCAAAGTCTTGAATATGATGAAGAACATGAACTACCTTCTCGGAGTTGGTCTTGGAAATGGTAAAGCCGGTTTGACAAAGCTGCCGGACTTTAGATCTCAAACTTCCAAGAAGGGATTGGGATATGATGAAGACAACGATGTCCAGTCAAAGAAGAGTGAGAAGATGAGCTTCCCACCCCTTGAAGAGATTTTTTTCAAAGCTCCAGATATGGGACCACTCCAAGGAAAGCCTGAGCCGATCAAGTTCATGGGTAAGTTAATCCCAGATTTTGAAATTTTTGCAGATGTGGCCAAGCTAGTCGACCAAGTGAAGAAAGAGTTCACCCTGTCAGCCAACAAAGGATCCAATCCGGAAGAGAAGAATGAAGCTATCCTAAAAGCCGAGAAGACTCCGGAGGAGAATGCTACCCTGGTTGAAGAAAAGTTTGAAGACATTCTGCCTTTTGATTTTGAGAATAATGATTTTGATTTTGATTTTAATTTGTCTATTTTGTTTGAGGATGATGATGTTTTATTTTCCAAAATGAATGCAATAAGGTCTGATTTTGCTTACTTGTGTGATGTTTCTCCAGATGGTTGCATACATTCAAATAGCAGTTACATGAGCATCTTTAATGTTAATTCTGTTAACACACAATCATTAAATTTTGGAACAACCAAAAATCCTAAAAACATTAGCATAGCATCCGACCTTACTCCTGAGGAGAGAGAGAGATTTGAAAAAATATTCAAAAAATATGAAGAAGTGTTTGCTTGGTCTTTTGAGGATATGCCTGAAATAGATCGAGACATAGCCGAGCATCATATTCCCACCTACACTCACATGAAACCTGCCAAACAAAAGCATAGGCGATTAAGACCTGAGTGGGCTGAATTGGTTAAAGAAGAGGTCACTCAGCAAATACAAGTAAAGTTCCTTGAAGTGATAGAATATCCAGATTGGCTAGCCAACATAGTACCTGTGCCAAAGAAAGATGGAAAGATAAGGGTCTGTGTGGACTATAGAGATTTGAACAAGGCTTCCCCTAAGGATGATTTTCCTTTACCTCATATAGATGTTCTCATTGAGAGTGCAGTCTCTAGTGTGCTACACTCGTTTATAGATGGATTTTCTGGATACAATCAAGTGTTAATGGCCCAAGAGGATAAAACCAAAACAACTTTCATTACCACATGGGGTATATTTTGTTCAAGGGTGATGCCGTTCGGCTTAAAGAATGCTGGGGCAACCTATTAAGGGATGGCCACCATACTATTTCATGACATGATGCACAAAGAAGTTGAAGTATATGTTGATGATAAGATGGTTAAATCGGACACAAGGGAACAACACTTCCAAAATTTAGAATTATTCTTCGATATAGCTTTGAAATATAAACTAAGATTGAACCTAAAGACGTGTGTGTTCGGTGTTACCTCAGGTAAATTATTGGGACATGTAATTAGTCAGAATGGCATTGAGATTGATCCTGAAAAAGTTAAAGCAATCGAGGATATGCCAGCCCCTAAGAATGAGAGAGAAGTTCGGGGATTTATTGGTAAATTACAATACATTATCAGATTCATAGCAAAGCTCACAACAATTTGTGAGCCTATCTTCAAATTTCTAAGAAAGAATCAGCCGGTCGTATGGAATGAAGAATGTCAAAAGGCCTTTGAGCGAATAAAAGAATATTTGTTGAATCCCCCTGTTTTAAAACCACCTGAACCCGGCAAACCTCTATTACTATACTTAGCGTGGAAGAAGAGTCGATAGGAGCCATTCTAGCCCAAGCAGATGAGTCAGGGATTGAGTACACAATTTACTATTTGAGTAGAAAGCTCCTACTTTATGAAATTAAGTATAGTATCATTGAAAAGACTTGTATAGCCGTGGTTTGGTCTTCCAAGAAGTTGTGGCACTACTTTCAATCGTATAGTGTGCAAACAATTTCCAGGTTGGATCCAATGAAGTACTTAAGGGAGACACCTTCTTTAATTGGGAAGTATGGTAGATGGTTGATAATATTAGAAGAATTTGAGATTGAATATGTAACCAGGAAAACAATCAAAGGCAGAGAGGTGGCAGAATTCCTGGTCCAACAACCATTACCAGAAAGCGAAGAGGTAATCTTGGAATTTCCGGATGAACATTTAGATGCAATTGAAGTACAAGGGTGGAAAATGTATTTTGAAGGAGTAGTAAACAGGAAAGGAGTAGGTTTGGGAGTTATACTAGAATCGCCTGAAGGGGAACTCATCCCTTTAGCCAAAAAGTTAAAATTTAGGGCAACCAATAATATGGTGGAGTATGAAGCTTGTATTTTAGGTTTGGAAACCATAATGATTATGAAGGTGGATAAGGTGGAAGTTTTTGGCGATTCATTGCTAGTAGTATCCCAAGTAAATGGAGAGTGTGAGTTAAAAGAAGAAAAATTGAAACCATACCACCATTACCTGACCATAATGAAGAAGAACTTTAAGGAGTGTAGGTTTATACACCTATCAAGAGAAGAAAATCAGATGGCTGATGCCTTAGCCACATTGGCTTCGGTATGGGAAAACCCTGTCAGCTTATTCCTTAAGCCTCTGATCTTGACCAGTTCATAAACTCCTTGTTATAAATATGAAACAATCATGGAAATTGATGCAGACCATGATGCATGGTATGATACTATAAGGCAATTTTTGGAAGAAAGAGAATACCCGCTGGAGGTAACAAAGAAAGAAAGAAGAGCCATAAGGCAGTGGATTTTTGCCCTTACTCCCGGTGGAATGGTCCTTGTGACTTCAGCACTGTTTAGGCTCGAGGCCTTAGAGAACACGGACCTAAGTCCGGAGAAAAATGGAGTCGCCACCCCGGACGGACCGAGAAAAGGAAAGGGGTGGATGACTGGATTCCTAAGGAATCCCCAACCCCTTAATGGGTTCAAAAAGTTGGGTACGTGTGGGGAAGGTGAGAAATGGCCCAGCACCCCCCACAACGTCCGGTTCATTGGAACCGGCCTCCTTTACAAGTCTTAATATTATAAAATTCTTAAATATAACAATATTATCCATATTACACACAATAATTAAAAGAAAGCATCAATATATTAAAATCAAAGCAATGTCCAAACAAAGCAAATAAATGGACACTCATCCAAGGATGGAAACATGTCCTTACATCACATGCCTAAATAGGACACCCACCAAAGGGTAGAAACATGCCGTTTACATAAGTTCTAAAATAGAAAAGCAAATTAAATTACATGATGTTTAACTAATGAGGTAGCCACCAAGTGGAAACATACCTCTTACAACTTTTGGAAATCTAAATTAATTGATAAAAGTAAATAATCATTCATCATAAATAAATCATTCATCAAAGCTATTAATCAAAATATAAAATAAACATCCATCCATGATAAATTAAATAAATCAAGTATTGAAATTAAATAAATTAAAGCATAATAAATAAATCAAAACATAATCAAGTATGGAATTGAATAAAGCAAATAAAAGTCCAATTATGGCTACTGTGACTTTTTATGGAATTAAAATAAATTAGGATTTTATGTTTTAAAGGGTTGGTAAGACTCTTTGATTAAAAAAATTAAGGCTTGAATGATGATATCATGAAACTAGGGTTTTAAACACTTTAAAATACTTTAATTTGTGATTTTTGATTATTGGGTTCCTAAGCTACTGTGTAAAATATAGTTTTTTATGGTTTTATGTTTTTTAATGTTTTAAAAGGATTAGGGTTCATAAAAATTAGGGTTTAAGGTTTTAAAAGTGTTAGTGTTCATTATTTTGCATTTTGGAAGTTGAATTTGGAATTGATATTTTGGAAGTAGGGTCACGGGTGGTGAATAATTTTTAGGAATTTGGAAATCAATTTGATATTTTATAGAATTTTATGAATTTAAACAAATAAATTAAAGTTTTTATAAGTAGATAAGATGTTTTATAAGGCTTTTTGAATGAAAAAGTACCAAGTTTAAGTTTTGAAAGAAACAAAATTTGATTTTGGTTTTGTTGAAGAATATGTTCAATTAGAGTTTTAAGGTTTTTAAGAAGAAAAAATGACAATTTTAAGTCTTTTTGGAAAATAAAGTAACAAAATAAGGTTTTTTGGCTTTAGAAAAACTAAATTAAAGTTCAAAGGTTTTTAATTTTGATTTCATAAATTTGCTACTGTGTAAAGAAAACAATTAAAGAAAATTAATTAACACATACCTTCTTTTGATGATTTCTCCAAAAACAATTCTTCTTGGATGAACTAGCTCTAAAGACAAACATTTTTTGCCTTTGAATCCTATAAATCATGCTATTGCTGTTCCAAAAAAGAGTTGAATTGAATTTCTTCTTTTCCTTTCTTGATTTGGTTTCAAATTATCCAAACTACTCTTTTATTTTTTGCCTCCTTTAAATTAATTACCTTTGGTCCTTATTTATAGTTGTTTGAGGTTGTTTATTCCTAATTAGTTAAGGTAAGTAATATTAATAAAAAAAAAAGAAACCAAAACCTAATTGGATTAGGTATCGAAAAATTTGCGTCGGTAAATTTGCGCTGCCGAAAAAAACTGCTGCGAAAAAACTACGCTGGCGAAAAAATCTGCTACAGCTGCCTGCTGCAGTGCACGCGGAGTGGGCCCGTAAGCTATTTTGCAGGCAGAAAATTTCTGCGTACGAAATAGCTGGGCAGAAAATTTCTGCGTGCGAAAAAGCATAGTGATTTCGTCTGCAGGAATTTCCTGCGGGCGAAATGCCCACGGGCCCGCGCGATAATTTTTTCGTTGCTGATTTTTTCGACTCCAATTTTTATTTTTATTTTTATTTTTTGACTTTTATTTATTTATTTCTATTTTTTATTAATAAAAATTAGATACTAAAGCAAAAATTATTTAACAAAAAATATTTTGGACCAATTAGACAACAAAAATCATTTTAGACTAAATAAAACATATTGGACCGGATTGGGTCAAAATTGAGGGTCTACAGTTTGCCCCCTGCTTGAATGATCTGAAACCTTAGTGAAAGAGAGTGAAAAGCAATAAGACTTAATTTTTTATGAAACGGTTGAGGTTTTGGGTTCTTGACCCGGTTAGAGTTCTGAACTCAAGGATAATTCTAGGTTCTGGACCTAAGGAAAATTTGGGTTCTAGGCCCGGTTCGAGTTCTGGACTCAAGAATAATTCTAGGTTCTAGACCTAAGAAAAATTTGGGTTATGGACCCGATTTGAGTTTTGGACTCAAGGATAATTCTAGGTTCTCGACCTAAAGAAAATTTAGGTTCTAGACCCAGTTCGATTTGGATACTTGATCCTAAACTAAACTCGGATACTCGATCCTATCTATATTTGGATACTTGATCCTTACTGGATTTGGACACTCGATCCTAAACTGGATTGGAATACTCGATCCTAAACTGGATTGGAATATTTGATCCTAACTGTATTAGGATACTCGGCCCTAAATTGATTTGATTTGGGTACTTGGATTCGAGATTGGGCACTTAGACCAAAGATTGGGTACTTGACCCGAGCTTGAATTGACATGGGTACTTGGACCCGGGATTGATTTGATTTGGATACTTGGACCCGAGATTGGGCACTTGGACTCGAGAATGAATTTGACTAACCTTTTATTAGTTGAGAAGTCTGACTGCTCCAGATGTTCTATGCATTGTGATTCTTCATCCTCAGAATGGATCTTCACCCTCGGAGATCGAGTCTTCACCCTTGAAAATGGATCTTCATCCTTAGAGATCGGGGTCTTCTTTGTTCTTTGAAGATGGGAGTGACACGGCCAGTGGCTTGGCCATGTCTCCTGGGGTGTCAGCTTCTGTGTCTTTTCTTTGGTTTTTCTTTGTTCTAGGCTTAGGATGGGACACAGCCAAGCTCCTGGCCGTGTCATGTGACACGGCCAGTGGCTTGGCCGTGTCATGTGGGTGTGTCACCTTCTGCCATTTCTTTTCTTCTTTTCTTTTCTTTCTTTGGTTTGGTCTTCAGGTGAGACACGGCCAGTGGCTTGGCCGTGTCTCCTGCCCGTGTCACCTACTGTTTCTTTTCTTTCTTTGCTTGGTCCTTCTTGACTTTTCCCTTAGGAGAGACACGGCCAGTGGCTTGGTCGTGTCGCCTGCCCATGTCATATTCTGCCAAAATTTCTTTTGAGGTGACACGACTAAGCTTGATTTGGCTTGGCCATGTCTTGTTTGATTCATGCTCTTCTTTCCTTGTTTTGATCTTCCAAGGGAGTTTTTTGCACTTTAACCACTTTTCCCTTGCAACTGCTTTTCCTTTGATTCTTTAATGATTGTTGCAGGCTGTTGGCTCGTTTGATCATGAGGCTGGACCTTTTTTCACTGCCCCTTCATTTGCTCATTCTAGCCTGCCGGATACACCATCTCATCCGCAGGGTATTGATATGAACTACCTGGTACATTCCTTATTTCACAATAGTTTATGCTATATGTATGCATGATTATGTATGCTCTTACCTTTTTCTCTCTTGGCTCACAGCGGATGCTTGAAGAACAAAACAAGAAACTTCAAGAAGAGTTTGCTGCAAGTCATCAGCAAGCTTCTCATTTTGAAAGTTTATATCATCAATCCGAACAAAATTTTCATGACTTCCGATTTCAAGGAATGAGGGATCCCGGTGCTTCTTCATCGAGAGGCTCCCAGACTGATGACCATGAGATCCTTTTGTCTACTTCTGATGAGGACCATGATAAATCAGAACTCCAAGGCAATACAGATTTTAGTGCTTCTGCTTCGGATGATCCCGGGATGAGTAATTTGCCCCCTCCTCCAACAGGCGACGATTTTTTCAAGTCTTTATTTGGTGACCTACCACCACCCTCTTAGTAATATGTAAATATTGTAACTCTCTTTTTTTTTTTTCGTTACTGCCAAAATTATTTATTTTTTATTATTATTTATTTTTTTTATATATAGTACATCATAATTAATATCCACTTCTTTTGTTAAACCAAATCCAATATGGTAAAGGAAATTCATTGCCACTTCCTTTCCTTATGCCATATGGTCTTATCCTTTCCCATCATCTTTTCCATTTCACTTTTGGAAAAGGTTTATTTTCTTCTATATAAATCACCTTGCATGCCATATTTCAATTCATAAACCAAAAATCTCTCTCTTTCAATGTGAAGACTCCCTTTAGCAATTTTGGTTCCCCTTTATTCATCAACCATGACCGAACACCATTTAAAGAAAATAAAAATTCTATTTAACCATTGGAAGCAAATTACATGGTCAAAGCTTGATGTTTTAAAATGCTTTCAAAATGTCAAATTGGACCACTCCTTCTTATATGCCATGGCTTCCCTGTGGGATACGGATTCTAGGGTATTTAGAAATAATGGCTTTGAAATGTGTCCCTTGATTGAAGAATTTGAGACCATCCTTGAACATCCCAATAATCAACAAATGGCGTTACCCACATTGATTTCCAAAAATCAATAGAAAATGCAGATGTTATTTCAAATTCCAAAACCCGAAGTTCTTCAGTTGATGAGAGGTGAAAAAATTTTACTTGCTCCTTTGATTGACTTTTGTTTCTCTTATTTGGCTCCTACTAAGGCATGGGGACGCATGCTTTGTCTTTGCTTGCTCGACCAATTCTTGCTTGTTTCTTCTGACGGTGATATTGACCCACGAGTATTGGATATCATGGATCAAATGGAAGGAGGCTTGTCGCCGGTACCTGTGATTTTAGCCGAGAACTTAGTTGGATTAGACTGATTTAAATCAGGATTGTCAAAGAGATTGACTGGGAGCCCGTTGCTGCTTCAGGTAATTACCTAAACTGCCCTCTTCGGGTTTTCAATTGAGGTTTTTTTTTTATATATTGCTCTAACTTTTGCCTAGTCCACCCATGCAGGTTTTTGGAACTAGCGAGCTGTCCTAATTATTGCCTAAGTTTCCCTTGCCGGTTTTCAACTTAGCGGACTCTTTTTTTTTAACTTAATTCTTTCTTCACACATTTGGCTTCAGGAGTGTCTTTGTTTGCTTGATACTCCCTCCATGGACTTTTCCAGATACGTGCCACATCATCATTCTGCTAGAAAGCTACTCCATCCTGCTTCTTCATATGCTGACTGGATCGACTGGATCCACTCACGCTCTGAAGTCAATGTCTGTTGGTTGGTACCTTGGTGGAAGATTTCTCGTATCACCATGCGGACATACTTGATGTACGTTCCCCTTGCTGCTCTTCGTCAAGGTACATGCTATGATCCTTGCCGACTTGGGTGTCAGTATGGAGCTGAGCTTCGTGATTTTGACTTTGCTCCTGACCTAGACATGCCTTGCTTAACTGAAGCCTACTTGGATCGGTTAAGGCAAAGCTGGCCTGCACGTTACACTTATAGACTGCCATAGATTTTACATTTGTCAATTCAGAAAGTGTTTTGTTAAGATGAAAAATAACTAAAGTAATAAAAGATGCTTCTTTTCCATTTATAATTTGTCATCACCTTTTGCAATTATGATTATTATTTCATCCATATCTGGTCGAATACTTATAACAGTGCACATAGAACAAATTTAATCATTAATTCTGTTTTATTAAATTGGGGAACAACCAAACATAAAGCCAACATACACAAGATCACTCATGTTGCCAATTAGTCCTTTCGGGTTTTCTAATTAACGATTTTCTCTCATTAGCCCTAATTGTTGCCTAGTCCGCCCTTTCAGGTTTTCGGAACTAGCGGACTGCTCTAACTTTTGCCTAGGCCGCCCTTTTTGGGTTTTCAACCTAGCGAGCTCTCTCTTTTTTATTTTTTCATACATAAAACTTCTTCAACCTGTCAATATTTATTGGCTCACTAAATTCATTCCCATCCATGTCTGATAACTTCACCGCACCTTTGCTCATGACCTGTTTCAAGACATATGGCCCTTCCTAGCTAGGTCTGAACTTCCCTCTTGGATCAGATACATTAGGCTTACATTGCTTCAACACCAAATCCCCAACTCTGAATTTTCTGACCTTGACCCTTCTATTATAGGCCCGAGCTATCTTCTTTTGATACATTTGGTGATGATATAGTGCCTTTAACCTTCTCTCTTCCAGTAGAGCTAACTGTGTGTATCTACTTGTTACCCATTCCGTTTCAGGTAGCTCTACTTCCAAGACTACTCTCAATGACTTGATCTCAATTTCAATTGGCAATACTGCTTCCATCCCATAAACCAAAGAGAACGGTGTCATCCCAGTAGGTGTTCGCACACTCGTCCAATACCCCTATCTATAAAGCAAAGGGAAGCATTTCCGACCAGTCCCTGTAAGTCTTGGTCATCTTGGATAGAATTTGCTTAATTGTCTTGTTCGTTGCTTCTACTGCACCATTAGCTTTTGGTCTATAAGAAGAGGATCGATGATGATGGATTTGGTACTTGGAGAATAAATCCTTAACTGCTCCTTGAAAATGTACTCCGTTGTCTGATATCACACTGTGTGAGACCCCATATTTGCAGATGAGATTCTTTTCGATAAACCTAGCCATTTGACTTGCATCTAGCTTGTTGAAGGATTCGGCTTCGACCCATTTTGAAAAATAATCAACTGCTACTACAATGAAACAGTGACCGTTTGAGGCTGTCGGATGTATTTCTCCTATAATGTCGATACCCTAGGTGGCAAATGGCCAGGGTCAAGACATTGAATGTAGTTCTTCAGGAGGCATATGATTCAAGTTACCATACATCTGACATTGCTGGCACTTCTTTACAAATTCAATACAGTCTTTCTCCATGGTCAACCAATAGTAACCTTGTCGGATAATCTTCTTAACTAGGGCCAAACCACTCATGTGCGGACCGCAACTTCCCACATGTATTTCAGACATGATGCGCTCCACTTCAGGCTTTCTTAAACATCTCAAATGCACTCCATCAGGCCATCTTTGGTATAACTCTCCATGGAAGGTGATGTATTGCAATGACCACCTCCTTATGGTTCTTCTCTCTTTCTTTGCTGCCCCCGGCGGGTATTCTCTTTCCTCCAAAAATCGCCTTATAGTATCATACCATGCATCATGGTCCGTATCAACTTCCATGATTGTCTCATATTCATAGCAAGGAGTTGATGAACTGGTCAAGATCAGAGGCTTAAGGAATAGGCTGGCAGGATTTTCCCATACCGAAGCCAATGTGGCTTGGGCATCAGCCATCTGATTTTCTTCTCTTGACAAGTGTATAAACCTACACTCCTTAAAATTCCTCTTCATCATGGTCAAATAACGGTGGTATGGTTTTAATTTTTCCTCTTTCAACTCCCACTCTCCATTTACTTGGGATACTACTAGCAACGAATCACCATAAACTTCCACCTTATCCACCTTTATAATCATTAAGGTTTCCAAACCAAAAATACAAGCTTCATACTCCACCATGTTATTGGTTGCCCTAAATTTCAACTTCTTGGCTAAAGGGATAAGTTTCGCTTTAGGCGATTCTAATATAACTCCCAAACCTGCTCCTTTCCTGTTTACTGCTCTATCAAAATACATTTTCCACCCTTGTACTTCAATTGCTTCTAAATGTTCATCTGGAAATTCCAAGATTACCTCTTCACTTTCTGGTAATGGTTGTTAAGCCAGGAATTCTGTCACCGTTCTACCCTTGATTATTTTTCTTGTTACATACTCAATCTCAAATTCTTCTAATATTATCAACCATCGACCATATTTCCTAATTAAAGAGGGTGTCTCCGTTAAGTACTTCATTGGATCCAACCTGGAAATTGCTTGCATACTATATGATTAAAAGTAATGCCGCAACTTCTTAGAAGACCAAACCACGGCTATACATATCTTTTCAATGATACTATATTTAATTTCATAAGGTAGGAGCTTTCTACTCAAATAGTAAACGACATGCTCAATCCCCGACTCATCTGCTTGGGCTAGCATGGCTCTTATCGACTCTTCTTCTACTGCTAAGTATAGTAATAGAGGTTTTTCGGGTTTAGGAAGTTTCAAAACAGGTGGATTCAACAAATACTCTTTTATTCGGTCAAAGGTCTTTTGACATTCTTCATTCCATACGACCGCTGATTCTTTCTAAGCAATTTAAAGATAGGCTCACAGATTGTTGTGAGCTTTGCTATAAATCTGCTAATGTACTGCAGTTTACCAATGAATCCCCAAACTTCTCTCTCTATCTTTAGGGCTAGCATATCCCTAATTGCTTTGACTTTGTCAGGATCAATCTCAATACCATTCAGACCAATTACATGTCCCAATAATTTGTCTAAAGTAACACCGAATACACACTTCTTCGGGTTTAATCTCAGCTTATACTTCAAAGCTTTATCGAAGAATAATTCTAAATTCTGGAAGTACTGCTCCCTCCTATCCAACTTCACCATCATATCATCAACATATACTTCAACTTCTTTGTGCATCATGTCATGAAATAGTGTGGTGGCCATTCTTTGGTAGGTTGCACCAGCATTCTTTAAGCCGAAAGGCATCACCCTATAACAAAATATACCCCATGTAATAGCGAAGGCAGTTTTGGCTTTATCCTCTTGGGCCATTAACAGTTGATTGTATCCGAAAAATCCATCTACAAACGAGTGTAGCACGCTAGAGGCCGCACTATCAATGAGAACATCTATATGAGGTAAAGGAAAATCATCCTTAGGGGAAGCTTTGTTTAAATCTCTATAGTCCACGCAGACCCTTATCCTTCCATCTTTCTTTGGCATGGGTACTATATTGGCTAACCAATTTGGATATTCTATCACTTCAAGGAACTTCACTTGTATTTGCTTAGTGACCTCTTCTTTAACCAACTCAGCCCACTCAGGACTTAGTCGCCTAAGCTTTTGTTTGACAGGCTTAATGTGAGTGTAAGTAGGAATATGATGCTCGGCTATGTCTCGATCTATCCCTGGCATATCTTCGTAAGACCAAGCAAACACTTCTTCATATTTTTTGAATATTTTTTCAAATCTCGCTCTCTCATCAGGAGTAAGGTTGGATGCTATGCTAATGTTTTTAGGATTTTTAATTATTTCCAAATTTAATGATTGTGTGTTAACAAAATTAATATTAAAGATGCTCATGTAACTGCTATTTGAATGTATGCAACCATCAGGAGAAACATCACACAAGTAAGCAAAATCAAACTTTATTGCATTCATTTTGGAAAAGAAAACATCATCATCCTCATACAAAGCAGACAAATCAAAATCAAAATCATTGTTCTCAGAATCATAAAGCAAGATGTCTTCAAACTTTTCTTCAACCAGGGCAGCAATCTCTTCTGGAGTCTTCTCGGCTTTCAGGGCAGCTTCATTCTTCTCTTTGTTGATTGACAGGGTGAGCTCTTTCTTCACTTGCTCCACTAGCTCAGCAACATCTGCAAAAATTTCAAAACCGGGAATTAACTTACCCATGAACATGATCGGCTCGGGCTTTCCTTGGAGTGGTCCCATATATGGAGCTTTGACAAAGATCTCTTCAAGTGGTGGGAAGCTCATCTTCTCATTCTTCTTTGGTTGAACATCATTGGCTTCATCATATCCGAACCCCTTCTTGGAAGCTTGAGTTCTAAAATCTGGCAACTTTGTTAAACCGGCCTTACCCTTTCCAAGACCAGCTTTGGGAAGGTAGTTCATGTTCTTCATCATATTCAAAACTTTGGAGTCCACTACTTCATCATAAAAAATTACAGCTACTTGAAAACCATTGAGAGGCCTCTCAACCATTAGAGCATTAACAATCTCATTATCTTCCACTTCAATGACCACTGTTTCATTTCCATTGGGGAATTTGATCTTTTGATGAAGGGTGGAAGGAACTCCACCAAGAGGGTGAAACCATGGTCTCCCCAAAAGCAAGGTGAAGGTAACTGGTATATCTAAAACAACAAACTCAACAATAGATTCAATTGGACCAACCTTGACGGCCGCTTTGAAAGTCCCTTCGGCATGCCTTTTAGTGTTGTCATAAGCACGAATTGTCACCTCGGTTGGGTTTAGATCTCTTGTTGACATGTCTAGCTTTGGCAATATCTTAAGTGGACAAACATTTATGGTGGACCCATCATTGACCATTACACATGGAGTCCTCTTCCCCTTGACTTCTATTTTGATAAAGAGAGGGCGGATGTGGTCTCTTCCCTCCTTCGGTAAGTCTGCATCAGAAAAAGAAATTGCTCCCATATTAACTTCATTCTTTTCTTGGACCTCTTCACATTTCATTATGTAACGCCCCTATATCCCGTATACGTACACAGCATGCTTATACGATCGTAATATACGTATACTGAATATAGAAAATGCCACCGTTTAAAAATACACAAATCATATCTCGAAAAAGAAATAAAACAAATATTAATCATTTAAAAGAAATCCATAAAATATAATAGATGAAAATATTTATTAATACACAGTGGAAGTTATAACAAGTACTTACAAGTACAAATACATAACAATTTGAAATTTACAAAATACATTGAATATATACATGATTGGCAGCTTGACTCTCTGATCTTTAAGCTCTAATCCAACTCTTCAAGCACAAACTCAACTAGGTCTAGAAGAATCCTCGGTCTCAACCCTATCAACTCTATCACCTGCGCAATGAACCACAATCGCGCTGAGCCAACAACTCAGTAGTACAAACCATAATGAGAGTATGCAATGTCAATATCAATGTCATACATTCAACCCATAAAGATCATGTTTATAAATATTACATTTCAATAATTATGTCATTATCCATTATACTCATTCAAAGTTCATCATCATAGCCAACAACAATGGCTTCTTATACGAAACCTTCCCCCAACCAGGTCGGTAGTCCACATTCGGTTGCCCACTCATTGGGTCCGCATGGTTCCGTAGGAGGCAGATAGGCACGTATAAGACTGTCAGTAATGAACCTTCCCCCGACCAGGTCGGTAGTCCAAGTTCAGTTGCCCAACCACAGGGTCCGCATGGTTCCGCAGGAGGCAGATAGGTATGTAATACTGACTATATCGAACCTTCCCCCAACCAGGTCGGTAGTCCAAGTTCGGTTGCCCAACTACAGGGTCCGCATGGTTCCGCAGGAGGCAGATAGGTTCGTTCATTTATCTCTTTAAACATTTCTTTCTCAATTCATTTTATTCTCATCATTATAGTATACAACATCCATCACATTAATTAAACAAACATATCATTATTCAATCATATCAACTAAGCATGCTTCAATCATATCATTCACATCATCATAACTCATAACATTACATGTTCTTACTTTATTCAATTAATTCATTATTCACAATTCACCAGTCATCAACCACTTATTCAACAATAGCAAATATAGTTCTCAATTTACATTAAGGTAATTCAACATGAAAATATTCATATGCATCATCAATGTTCACATCATGTCCCACATTGTACACAACATGACATTATTCATATGCATCATCAATATTCACATCATGTCCCACATTGTACACAACATAACATTATTCATATGCATCATCAATATCATCAAATGTATCTTCAATCTCAATATTATATGAATGTATGCAACAATGTGGTTTGTACTTACCTTAAGCACCACTTAAACAACTCTATTCACTTCTTTTTCCCAAGAACTCTTCACTTCTCAAATTAGGGCAAATCACCTTCTTCACAACCTAAACCAAAACAATGATGACCCACATCAATTCCAATACAATTTATCACTTATTAACCTCCTCTTAAACCTTTAGATCACATAAAATAATCCAATATCACACAATATAGCCCATGGCCGTGGCCACCTCAACCCCCACGGGCGTGGGTTAAAGAATGGTTCTGCCACCCCTGCTCCAATCCTCCACGGCCATGGCTACAAATGGCCACGGCCATGGCAATCAAGGCCACGGGCGTGGCATCCATAATGCTACTGCCTTCGACCAAATTCTCATTTTCAAGGCTTACAACTCCAACAAACACAAACAACATGAAAATCTATGAAAATAATTAAGCAAACTCAAGTTAAACACCACTTACCACTTCAAAACCCTAAAACCAACAACACTCTTACTCTTTCAATACCAAAATCCACTTAACTTATCATCTTCAAACCAAAACCAACACCACAATCAATTAAATCAAACATATTTCAACATGTAACAATCAACACAACTCTTCTTTCAAGAATCAATAATCAAACTCACATACAACTTAAAATACCAAAAGAAATCAAGAGAAAGAACTTACCAAAATAATGAAACTTCTTGGATTTCCACTTAATCCCTTGAAAACTCCTTCAATTTACTCTTAAAATTCAAAATCTTTCTCTTGCTCTCTTGTCTTGAGAATGGCCGGCCACCAAGTGAAAAGAAAAGAAATTGAAGAAGCAAAGTCAACTTTCTCTTCTCTTTAAACCTCCACCAAGCAATTTCAAAGGAAAATTACCTAATTACCCTTTTCAATATAATATAACTTCATTTCATTAACATACCCTTTTTAGTAATTTCACACTTAACAAATTAAATATCTTCTTCCCTTGACCAACCATTTTGACCAACATATATGTTATATATCTTGCCATATACACAACATATACATTTTCTTTCCTTACCAATTACACATATGCATTTGATTCAAACAAAACAACAATTATTTCAAAACTTCTAGGGTACATTTTGGGATTTTACACATTACTTCCTCAATTTTTATGAAGTTGTTCAACTCCTCCGGTGTTGAGGAGGTAGAAATTGGCATGCTAGCTAAGGCTTTGGCCATAGTTTCTCGGTGCCTTTTAGAAGTAGCTAATAAGTCCCAAATGCTAACACTTGCTTGGGTTCTTTTCAATTGCTTGAGCACAGCATCATCTTCTTCTATTTCAACTTCCTTCCCCTTATTAGTTTCTATCTCCTTTGGTGGTGGCCTTGCGTAAGGCTTACCGGATCTAGTATTCATCACCTCATCTTCTTCGGGCTCAGACCAAGTCCACTCCTCCTTTTTGGATACAATATCATCATCATTGTCACTTGAATCCCAAAACCCATTGACAACACAAATTGCTACTTCTCCACCCATCATAGCTTGTTCAAATTTGACAAATGCCTCTTCTTCTTTGGTTGCTTTTTCATCCACATCTTGAAAAGAACACATGACAAAGTCCTCATGTAAACCTCCTCCAATCATGAAGGTTGCCGGTGGTGGTATCCTATTGAATTTTGGTAATGGGTTGTCTTTGGTGTTTGGCTTATTGGGCTCGGTGTTAGGAAATTAAGGAGATCACTGCAAACAAAAAAACACGCAGCGGAAAAATATTTGATCTCTGATTTCCCACCAGGATCCATGCTGTTCGTTTAATTCGACAAAAGTGTTCAAAGAACTAACCTGTTGATGATTCGAAATCACAGTTTTGAAGAGATGCCTCGATCGCGAAACACCCTCTATCGCGTATCCACACGAATGCTACCGTTTGGAGTGCTAGCTCTCTGCAACAGCGAAGGCTGGAAAAACGTTTTCTCTAAAAACGTATTAGGGTTACCTTTTTCGTTCCTCTTTGTTTTTATTGTTACCTCTAAGAAGACTTAACGTCTGGAGTGAATATAATCACTCCAGAATCCAATTCAAAATTGGATACGGAAAGTCAAATTCAGAATCCAAGTCTAATTAGGATTCTGAATACATTATCTAATAATAAATATAATTGGATAAGGTAAGTCAAATTCAGAATCCAAATCTAATTAGGATTCTGAATATATTATCTAATAATATATATATATATAAACGAAAATAATAATAATAATAAATATTAATATCTAATATTAATATTATTAATATTATATCCAGCCCAAAACGCATTCTTGTGTGTGACCCGATAGGCCCATATTAATTGGCAGTCAATTTAATCTCTATTAAATCAACAAGTCATAATTGGCCTCTAGCAAGGCGTTACAACTACCCAATTAATATAAGGAATGTCCAATTTGCCTAATAATAGTATATGCATTAATCCCTTTGTCACACGATATCTAGCTTGAACATAAGTCATGGTCAACGTCATACTTATATTGTCCAAACTTATGATTACTCGATCTCCAAGTAGACTGATAAAAACAAATGAAATTGATCACATTATCAATTCATTTGAGCACGGCCATGCATTTCACAGTCTCACTTATCGAGGGGCCCAAAAGATATCTCTCTCAAAGAGAGGGACAAATTCTATCTTGATTGTTCATTATCCTCTACATAATTTCTATCATATATGAACATAACCTTTATTACTATCCAGTTACGGATAATGTTTGATCATGTCAAAATATAATAGTCCTTATATTGGAAACTATGATAATCTCAAGTCAAAGAATTATTACATAACTATCATGAGATTTACTTATGACACTAACCCATGTAGTAATCTCATGATGGGTCTATCCAATACATTGTTCTCTAACAAGTATTTATGAAATTGATTTGTATCACTATACACATAACCATCTGATGATCATCAAATCAATGTTCATACTGGTTAAGAATTATTTATTTTTTTTTATCTCTATAACAATAATAAACCAGGGACAAATATCAAAATTGTGTAACATGCAAACAACAATAATGATAATAAAACCTCATTTATTAATAATGAATGTATAACATAAAGATCCAAACAAATGGCCTAGGGCACATACACTAACAATCTCCCACTTGCACTAGGCCTACAAATTTCTAAGACCCATAGATCTAGTGTGCTGATCATGCTTGACCCGTGAGAGAGGCTTTGTTAATGGATCTGCTATGTTATCATTTGTGTCAACTTTGCATATCTTGATATCTCCTCTATCGATAATGTCTCGAATGAGGTGAAAACGCCTGAGTATATGCTTAGATCTTTGATGAGATCTAGGCTCTTTTGCCTGTGCTATGGCACCATTGTTGTCACAATAAATGTCCACAGGATTTGCAAGGCTAGGCACCACTCCTAGCTCAGTGATGAATTTCTTCAACCAGACTGCTTCCTTAGCTGCATCTGATGCTGCTATATACTCAGCCTCTGTTGTAGAATCAGCCACAGTGCTTTGTTTTGAACTCTTCCAACTAACAGCTCCACCATTCAATGTGAATACAAAACCTGACTGCGATCTAAAATCATCTATGTCAGTTTGGAAACTAGCATCTGTGTAACCATTTACAACTAGCTCATCTTCCAAACCTCCATAAACCAAGAATACATCTTTAGTCCTTCGAAGGTACTTAAGAATATTCTTGACAGCTGTCCAGTGACCTTCACCAGGATCAGCTTGAAATCTACTAGTTGCGCTTAATGGATATGAGACATCTGGTCTAGTACATAACATGACATACATAATAGATCCTATAGCAGAAGCATAAGGAATCTTATTCATTCGATCTCGCTCATCAGATGTCATAGGACATTGACTCTTGCTGAGATGAATGCCATGAGACATAGGCAAGAATCCCTTTTTGGAATCTTGCATGTTGAACCTCTTCAACACTTTATCTATGTATGTACTTTGACTCAGGCCAATTATCCTTCTAGATCTATCTCTATAGATCTTTATACCAAGGATATAGGCAGCCTCACCTAAGTCTTTCATTGAGAAAGAATTCCCTAACCAAGTCTTAACATTTTGCAAGGTAGGGATATCATTCCCAATGAGTAATATGTCATCCACATATAAGACTAAAAACACTACTGCACTCCCACTAACCATCTTGTAAACACAAGGTTCATCTTCATTCTTGATGAAACCAAAGTTCCTAACTGTTTCATCAAAACGAAGATTCCAGCTTCGAGATGCTTGCTTCAATCCATAAATGGATCTTTGAAGCTTGCAAACCTTTGTAGAATTCTCAGGATTTACAAAACCCTCAGGTTGTGTCATATACACATCCTCAAGCAAGTTTCCATTAAGGAAAGCGGTTTTGACATCCATTTGCCATATCTCATAATCATAGTATGCTGCAATGGCAATGAGAATTCTAACAGACTTAAGCATAGCAACTGGTGAAAAGGTTTCATCATAGTCTATACCATGAGTTTGCTTGAAACCTTTTGCAACAAGCCTTGCTTTATAGGTCTGCACATTCCCATCCATGTCAGTTTTCTTCTTGAAAACCCATTTGCAACCAATAGTCTTAATACCCTCTGGAGGATCAATTAAAGACCAAACCTGGTTGTCAAACATAGATTGCATCTCAGATTTCATGGCTCCAAGCCATTTGTCTGAATCTGGACCTGACACAGCTTCTTGATAGGTAGTAGGCTCATCTTGATCTATGAGCATTACTTCACTATCATCAGTCACAAGAAATCCATATCTCTCTGGATGACGACGTGTCCTATCAGACCTGCGAGGGATTTGTGTTACATCTTCAGACTCCACAACTATTTGTGGTTCTGAAATAGGCTCTATAGACGGCTCAATGATTTCTTGTGGTACTTGAGTTTCCTCAAGTTCTACTATACTCCCACTAGTTCTCTTAGAAAGAAATTCCTTTTCCAAAAAGATCCCATTTCGAGCAACAAACACTTTGTTCTCTGAAGGAGTATAGAAATAGTATCCTTTAGTTTCCTTAGGATACCCCACAAAATTACATTTGATAGACTTTGGAGCTAACTTATCTGAAACTGGTCTTTTCACATAAGCTTCACAACCCCAAATCTTAAGAAAAGACAAACTAGGTGTCTTACCTGTCCATATCTCATATGGTGTCTTTTCAACCGCCTTAGATGGTACACGGTTCAGAATGAATGCAGCTGTCTCCAAGGCATAACCCCAAAAAGATAAAGGAAGATCCGCTTGACTCATCATTGATCGAACCATATCTAATAGAGTTCGATTTCTCCTTTCAGAAACTCCATTCCACTGTGGAGTTCCTGGAGGAGTCAGTTGTGAAACAATTCCACAATCCCTTAGATGATCATCAAACTCTTGGCTCAAATATTCACCACCTCGATCTGATCGAAGTAGTTTAATTGTTTTACCAAGTTGATTTTGTACTTCATTTTGAAAAGTTCTAAACATTTCAAAAGACTCATGCTTATGTTTCATTAGGTAGACATAGCCATACCTACTGAAATCATCAGTAAAAGTAATGAAGTATCGAAATCCTCCTCTGGCACTAATGCTAAAAGGACCACATACATCTGTATGTATCAAGCCCAATAAATCATTAGCCCTTTCACTATGCCCAGTAAAAGGATCCTTTGTCATCTTACCAAGCAAACAAGACTCACATGTTTCAAATGATTCAAAATCAAATGAATCTAATAATCCATCTTGATGGAGCTTAGAAATGCGTTTCTCATTTATATGGCTAAGGCAACAATGCCATAAATAAGTAGGGTTTAACTCATTTGGCTTAGTTCTCTTAGAAGTTATGTTATAGATATAATTACCATTAGAATCATCAAGATTAAGGATATAAAGGCCATTATAAGAATTTGCAATACCATAAAGCAGATCATTTTTATCAAAAATAGAACATTTCTTATTCTTAATAAAAAATGAATAACCTTCATCATCCAAAACAGATACTGAAATAAGATTCCTACTCATAGTAGGAACATAAAAGCAATTGTTCAAAATTAACAAAAACCCATTGGGCATAACAAGCTCATAAGTTCCTACAGCTATAGCAGCAACTCTTGCTCTATTGCCAACACGTAGGTCCACTTCGCCCTTCTTCAGCATCCTACTCCTTTTGAGTCCCTGCATATTTGTACAAATATGAGATCCACATCCGGTATCTAATACCCAGGAAGAAGGAATAGATAAATTAATTTCTATAACATAAATACCTGAAGATGTAGTCGCACTACCCTTCAACTTCTTTAACTCATCCAAATAGAGTTGACAATTTCTCTTCCAATGCCCAGGCTTGTTGCAATGGAAACAAGTCCCTTCCTTAGGAACTTTAGCCTTAGGTACAGGTTTTGGTTTAGCTTGTCCCTTGGACCCTTTAGCACCTTTTGCCTTACCCTTGCCTTTAGTATCTTTGGCTTTCTTTTTCATTTGTTTAATATTGACATTCAATATTTGGGTAGGCTTTTTGATATTCCCCTCAGCAGTTTTGAGCATACCATGTAGCTCAGGAATGCATTTCTCCATGTCATTCATGTTATAGTTCATGACAAACTGTGAGAAACTGCTAGGCAATGAATGTAGGATCAAATCCGTGGAGAGTTCTAAACTCAGGGGATATCCAAGTCTAGCAAGGTGATCTAGATAGCCTTTCATCTTCAAAACATGAGCACTAACAGATTCACCTTCAGACATTTTGCAGTCAAATAATGCAACAGCGGTGTTAAACCTATCTTGCCTAGCCTGTTGTTGGAAAGCTTGTTTGAGATGCACACTCATCTCATAAGCCTCTAAGTGTTCCAGATCCTTCTGAAGTCCTGGACACATAGTAGCCAACATAAGACATCCTATGTCATTGGAATCATCTACATGCTTCTTATGCTTACTCTTAGCAGCATTAGAAGCATCGGCAGGAGGTGGGTCAGGGATAGCTTCATCAAGCACGTAGGACTTTTTCTCTTGTTTGAGAACAATTCTCAGGTTCCTAAATCAGTCAACAAAATTAGTCCCACATTCTTTCAGTTTTTCCTTCTCAAGGATAGATCGCAGTGATAAGGTGGAATTGTTATTAGCAGCCATCTGTTGATAAATATGCAAAGTCAAATTTTAATTAATAATGAGGTTAAAATTATTTAAACTCCTACTAAAAAATATAACCCTCTAAAGAAATATTTTAGTAGGCTAAGATCCGTATTTCACTTAATTCTAAACTCAGCTTTGGCGTGACGCTTAAAATCAAGTTATTTAGGAAGGTAACATCTTTACCAATTACATCTCATGTAACTCTTAGTAATTATGGAATATTGACATCATATATCATAGCATGTTGAATTCCATCTAATGCCTTAGGCCCAAAACCATTTTGATAGCCTAATTAAGTCTAACCAATTTTAAAACATATGAGTAGCACTATTACTCATCCTACTTAGCTAGGAATGTTTAAAGCATATTGCTTTGGCAATACCTACTTTAATACAATCTTAGTTTTGATAGGTGTTCAAAACGTGGATGGCATTTAGACTTAAATTATTAATGAGGGTTCAACTAAATTATTATCATGTCTTGCATTACATATCATTATATTTTAGCATCCTATATGCATATATATAATTTATCACATAAGCATCATATACCAAATGACAAAATATGTAAACGTGACATAGCATGGCCAAACTAAATATGATCTTCAAGAGACCAAATGAAGATCATAAAGGCAACCCTAGGTGAAAAACCTATCTATTACAACACTTGCAATATTACATATCTTCAAAACTTGAGCTTGTGCTTCCATCACCATGGAACCATCTTCTCCTTGGTATGAATCTCCATCACAAACATTGTAGCTTGAATCTTCATATATTACAATAAAAGAAAATCTAACTACTAGTAAAATAAATTACAACAAAATAAACGACACGCAGGCCGTATTTACCCAAAATAAAGATATGAATAAACCAATCACATAGGTCATAAGGCCATGCTATGCACCATGCCAAGACATCAAACAAACATAACATATTCATCACCAACATGTTAAATAGAAACAAATATATTGACATTCTTAATGTCGCGGTAACGAACTATAGGGCGCGAACATACGGCGGTCCCGCTAGCCGGTTAGCGGGCGGGGCTCCCTCTGGCCGGTCAGCGGGCGGGGTTCCGAAGGGGCAGCGCCCCTGGGCGGGGTCGAGGGGCAGCGCCCCTCGAAGCCAAACAGAAACGTTAATCTCATTAACATTTTTCTTTGGCGAAACCCTAAAACAGAACCGTTAATCTCATTAACCTTCTTACTGTTTTATTTCGAATATGTACAACCCATTACAGAATCATTACCAAATGTTTATATCACATATAAACTTAATCGTTTTCATCATATGAAAATCATTTTAATCAACCAATCATATATACGTGATCATCTCATGAAAACGGAATTAAAAACACCAATCCTTTCTCATCATATGAAAAACGAATTAGGGTTTTACAGAAACGAAACCAAAAACCAATCCTTTCTCATCATATGAAAAACGAATTAGGGTTTTACAGAAACGAAACCAAAAACCAATCCTTTCTCATCATATGAAAAACGAATTAAGGTTTTACAGAAACGAAACCAAAAACCAATCCTTTCTCATCATATAAAAAACGAATTAAGGTTTTACAGAAACGAAACCAAAAACCAATCCTTTCTCTTCATATGAAAAACGAATTAAGGTTTTATAGTTAACATGCCATACGAAATCAATATATCTCATGTAATCATATCAACATGGCATTTTCGACTTAAACGAAAACAACAAGTGGCTCTGATACCACTGTTAGGAAATTAAGGAGATCACTGCAAACAAAAAAACACGCAGCGGAAAAATATTTGATCTCTGATTTCCCACCAGGATCCATGCTGTTCGTTTAATTCGACAAAAGTGTTCAAAGAACTAACCTGTTGATGATTCGAAATCACAGTTTTGAAGAGATGCCTCGATCGCGAAACACCCTCTATCGCGTATCCACACGAATGCTACCGTTTGGAGTGCTAGCTCTCTGCAACAGCGAAGGCTGGAAAAACGTTTTCTCTAAAAACGTATTAGGGTTACCTTTTTCGTTCCTCTTTGTTTTTATTGTTACCTCTAAGAAGACTTAACGTCTGGAGTGAATATAATCACTCCAGAATCCAATTCAAAATTGGATACGGAAAGTCAAATTCAGAATCCAAGTCTAATTAGGATTCTGAATACATTATCTAATAATAAATATAATTGGATAAGGTAAGTCAAATTCAGAATCCAAATCTAATTAGGATTCTGAATATATTATCTAATAATATATATATATAAAAACGAAAATAATAATAATAATAAATATTAATATCTAATATTAATATTATTAATATTATATCCAGCCCAAAACGCATTCTTGTGTGTGACCCGATAGGCCCATATTAATTGGCAGTCAATTTAATCTCTATTAAATCAACAAGTCATAATTGGCCTCTAGCAAGGCGTTACAACTACCCAATTAATATAAGGAATGTCCAATTTGCCTAATAATAGTATATGCATTAATCCCTTTGTCACACGATATCTAGCTTGAACATAAGTCATGGTCAACGTCATACTTATATTGTCCAAACTTATGATTACTCGATCTCCAAGTAGACTGATAAAAACAAATGAAATTGATCACATTATCAATTCATTTGAGCACGGCCATGCATTTCACAGTCTCACTTATCGAGGGGCCCAAAAGATATCTCTCTCAAAGAGAGGGACAAATTCTATCTTGATTGTTCATTATCCTCTACATAATTTCTATCATATATGAACATAACCTTTATTACTATCCAGTTACGGATAATGTTTGATCATGTCAAAATATAATAGTCCTTATATTGGAAACTATGATAATCTCAAGTCAAAGAATTATTACATAACTATCATGAGATTTACTTATGACACTAACCCATGTAGTAATCTCATGATGGGTCTATCCAATACATTGTTCTCTAACAAGTATTTATGAAATTGATTTGTATCACTATACACATAACCATCTGATGATCATCAAATCAATGTTCATACTGGTTAAGAATTATTTATTTTTTTTTATCTCTATAACAATAATAAACCAGGGACAAATATCAAAATTGTGTAACATGCAAACAACAATAATGATAATAAAACCTCATTTATTAATAATGAATGTATAACATAAAGATCCAAACAAATGGCCTAGGGCACATACACTAACACTCGGGTAGCTTCCCATTATCAATTAGATTTTGAATCTCATGTCTCAACCTCACACATCTATCTGTTTCATGTCCTTGCATTTGATGAAATTGATAAAATGCTTTTGTGTCAAAATTAGGTGGGAGAGGGTTAGGCAAAGGACGAGGATTTAAGGGTTGTAGTAATCCTTTACTTTGAAGCTTGTTGAGAACCCAAGACATCGGCTTTCCCAATTCTGAAAATTGTCTCCTTATCCCTTGGTTAGTAGCATTAACACCGACGGCCTTTTGCATGCTTTGGCTACCAGGTTGATAGCTCCCTTTCTCGTTCCTTTTTGTTGCAAAGCGGCTCTTCTCCCTTTCCCATTCTTCAATTTGCAAACTAGCTTGGAGAAGGTCTTTGAAATCATGGATGAGTGTATGAGACATCCTCTCATGAAGACTAGGCAACACCCCTCTCACAATCATCCTTATTTGATCGGATTCATCGGGCCTCTTCTTGAGTAAAGCGGCCTTGTTTCTCCATCGCTTCACATAGTCCACAAAATTCTCATTTGGCCTTTGCCTTATGGACTCCAATTTCATTAAAGTAACTTCTAACTCAACATTATATCCATATTGTTGGATGAAGGCTTTGTAAAGTAGATCCCAACACTTTTGTGTTCCATCATCTAAGGTATTGAACCAATTTTGGACAACATGGTCCAATGAGAGGATAAAGTACCTTAGGGTTTGAGCCTTAGTAGCTCGGGCAGATTGCATGGCAGTGATATACTGCTTCATATGAAGATGGGGATTTCCGGTGCCATTGTACTTAGCAAAGGAAGGCATCTTGAATTTATAAGCGACCTCTTCATCTTGTTCAAATAGTTTGTCGATCTCAGACATCTCTTCGATTTTCAACTTCTTCTCAAATTTCTTTTCTAAATCAGTAATCATCTTTTCAACATTGGATGTCTTAGTCTTTTCAATAGTTGCCTTCTCAACAGCCTTCCGTTCTTTCTTCTTTTCTTGAACCTCTTGGTAGTACTGAGCCCAATCATCATCATCATCAATGATCACCTTTTCATCATCAAAAACCACTTCACTAACTTTAGTCTTCCCTTTCTCCTTTGGTTTTTTAGTGCTAGCAGATGCCTCATGTTGCGCTCAAATTAACTCTACCACAAAGCGTCACTCGCAAGTATACGAGGTAGCTGTAGCAAAGGTGATCACCCCAAGGTCGTCTCACAAGGAAGCTAAAGTAGCTAATTGATTATCAGATTAAAAGTAACAAGTAATGAATAAATTTAAATTGCTAACTAATGAAAAAGTTTAATTGAAGTTTAAAACAATAAAAGTAAACAAGAGCTGATGTTTTGATTCACTTGATAAAAAGGTCTAGGGTTTGCACTTCTCTACTACTTATATGTATGAATGGTTATTCCTCTTAACTAATTCAATTTCAAAGATTAAATCTCAAACAACTTAATTAATTGAGTCAAGGAAATAAGCTCTCGCATTCAAACCTCTTACAACTAATCTTGTTATAATTGAAACAATCTTTTCAATAGGTTATATCTCTAATTCACCTAAGTCCCTAATTGAATTGATCCAGCATTAGACTTCATCTCTCAATCCATCATCTAATACCTAAAACACATAATTAGTGGCCAATCAATTATATATTAAAATATTTCATTCAATCAAGGCTAAAGAAATTATTAGCTAAGAGAATAACCAATTCATACAATGATAGCAGATCCATACAAACCCTAGACAAGATCAAATTAGTTCATAATGCAATCAAACATATTCATCTCATTAATGTTCAAAGAAATCAAAATAGACATGATAATATCCATAAATAGAATTTCAATGAAAATAAAGAGAATAAGTTTGAGAACAAAACCAAATTACAAACTCCGTGAAGCTTTTGAAGAATCTCTTGTTCAAATCTTGCAAGAAGGATGTATCAATGGCTAGAACAATCTAATCTAAGCTAGATAAAACAAAGTGTAATAAAAAATCAAAGAAAAACAAAGGTATCAAAACCCTAATCTCTTTGACGGCTCAATCTTTGCTCAAAATCGCCAACAGTGAAAAGAAAACCCCTAACTTTAATATTTATTCGAAACCTTCGCGCGTCTTTATTGATCCTTGAGTGACACGACCAAGTTAGAGTGAACTTGGCCGTGTTGGAGGTGAATTTAAGGGAGAGACACGGCCAAGTTGATGGTGACACAGCCAAGTTGGACCATTTTGGAGGGACATGGCCAGTGACTTGGCCATGTCGCTTGCATGTGTCACCTACTGTGAGAATTGCTCTTCTTTGCTTTGGATTTAGGTGAGACACGGCCAAGTTGATGGTGACTTGGCTGTGTTTGAGAATTTTTGGAGGGACATGGCCATGTTTGAGGTGACTTGGCCTTGTTGGATCATTTTGGAGGGACACGGCCAGTGACTTGGCCGTTTCCCTTGCCTGTGTCCATCACTGTGTCTTGTGGCTTCTTTTCAGCTTGATATGGGACACGGCCAGTGACTTGGCCGTGTCCTCTGCCTGTGTCAACTACTGTCCATTTTTCCTTTTAGTCTTGGTTCCTTGGCTTTTTCTTAACCTAAAACAAAACTCAAACAAATTGTAAATAAGAAGTAAATAAACATTAACCAACAAAACATAAACACATACTAAAAACTATATCAAAAACGATATAAACACTGAAATAAACTAAAACTACCAAAATTAACAAAAACACTAAATAAACTGATTTAAACTAACAAAATACCTAAATAAAACAATAATTATTATAATAAACAAGACACAAATCTATAACAAAAACTAATAAAACAACTACCTCACACTTAAAACTTTGCTTGTCCTCAAGCAAATTCACATGGCATAAATTAAAAACTCAAACAACCTTAACTATAATTCCAGTATATAGATGAAATACTTTAAGAGTCAGCCATAAATATTTGCAATTTATTTCAATCAAGGATTTTCTTAACTCATTCGTTAATCCAGACATACAAATCTTATCTCTCATCTAAGTGTTTCACTCGATTTCAAAAGTTAATCACTCAAACCACTCATGACTTCATACTGCCATAAACTTGCTTAATTATCCAATCTCCCTCACTGATTTTCTCAAGAAATAATCTGAAGGTCTTTCATTTGGATGTAATGGGGCTAAGGTAAAGGTGTGAGAAAAGACATTTAAGCTGGAGCATCAAGAAATGGAGTATCTAAATTAGACACTACTCTTGCTAAGAAACTCATAACTCCTTCAAATAGCATACTCAACAACCCTTGATACTTTCATACACTTGCATACTCAAAGAAAAATACATGAGTCGACATTCCTCTTTTGATAACCAATTCTAGAACATATTTGACTTTTGTATATATATATCTCTTTTTTTTATTTTCTCTTTTTCTTTTTCTTTTATTATATATAAATTTTTTTTATTTTATTTTAATACATATATATACAAAATATAACATTGCAGAGATCATCTAGCTTAACATGTAGAGGAAATGAATAGTCAACTCTTAATCAAATACAAAGTGCAAAGTATGCATTTCAACCCCAAATAGCAATACCAATTTTTTTTTTTTTTTGCTTACCCCACACTTTGAAATAAACCACCCTATTGTCATATAATAAGAACTCTATTCCTTAATGCAGGTATGATGATAATAAGAACATGTTAAGTTGGGAATTGTGTTGATCAAACAAGAAAAGGTCAAAGGCTCAACTTGGCTCACTAAGGAAATCAATATTAAGGGAGGTCTTTTTAAGCTAAAGGGCTAACCTAATTTGCCTTCATTAAAACTTGAGATTAAATCATAATGTGAGTTCAATTAGTATGCAAAAGCAAACTCTAGAGATGCAAAATCATGAAGGTGCATACTTAAGAAAAGAAAATCAACTGATAATAATATCAAATTATGAGGTTCAAAATTAACACAGGTGGGTTTACAAAGATTTATATGTCATAAATTGCAGAATGTGAAAATTTATCCTGAATGAATTCAAATGCTCATCTCTATGCTGATACTAAAGTCTCAACTATAATGCTAGAATCACAGAAAAGATTAATAAATTTTCATCAATTATAGCATGCACAACACAATAAAACACACCAAGACAAACAAAACAAGAATTAAGGAACAGCTAAAAGATTACCCCACACTTTAGAATTTCCATTGTCCTCAATGGAAAACAAGAATAATAAAGAGAAAGAGAAAGTACAACCTGTCTTCCATCGTACCCTGGTGAGGCAAAACCCTAACTTTTCATCACAAACACAAATGGTCAAAAAATAGATACAAGAGAGCTTAAGGGTTTCCATTTATTTAAACTAAACATAAAATCAAAATTGCTAAATATAAAATTATAACTATGAAAAAGAAATTCAAACTAATGGGTTGCCTCCCATTAAGCGCTTCTTTAATGTCATAAAGCTGGACATCATGCAAGACTAGGAATCGTGGATCAAAGTACTGTCAATGATCCTCACTTCTTGAAATCCTTCTTTATATGGTTTAACTCTATGTCTATTTGCTTTAAAAGTCTTATTGGTTCTAGAGTTAAGCAATTCAATGGCACCAGAAGGACATACCTTAGTTACCTCGAAAGGACCACTCCATCGAGATTTGAATTTACCTGGAAACAGACAGAGTCGATAATTAAAAAGTAAAACTTTCATACCTGGACTCAATGTTTGTCGCCCAATAAATCTGTCATGAAGTGCTTTAGTGTGATCCATATAATTCCTCGAACTCTCATATACCTTTGGGTTAAGGCACTTTTGGGTCTCCCCCACTGGTTTAGCCTCCTCTTCTAAGGTCAGTGTCAGTCCCACTTTACCTGAGGAACCTGTATGCAAGAAATCATCTGAAACAACTGCATCAACACAATTAATTAAAGAACAATTCTCATATAAAGCAGTTGTAGGAGTGGGAGAAGTGTTAAAAATAGAAAATTCTACAGTTTGTCCTAAGACAGTCATTGACAACTTACCATTTTTAACATCTATTAAGGTGTTGGTAGTAGCCATGAAAGGCCTACCCAGTAAAATAGTGTGTGCTGATGGTGCAGAATTACTTCCTTCCATGTCAAGAACTATGAAATCTACAGGTACTATTAACCCACCAACCTTAACTAACACATCTTCTATAACCCCTTTCGGGAATCTAAAAGATCTATCAGCTAATTGCAACACCATTTTTGTCTGTTTAAGTTCCCCTAATCCTAATTCTTTATAAACAGAATAAGGCATCAAATTCACACTAGCTCCTAGATCACACATGTCCTCAGTCCCCTTTCCATTTCCCACAGTAATTTGAATTATAAAGCTTCCAGGATCCTTTAGTTTGGGAGGTAGTTTATGCTGCAAAACAGCACTAGCTACCTCAAAAACTATCACCTTTTCATTCATCTCATACCTCTTTTTCTTGGTGATCAGCTCTTTGAAGAATTTGGCATAAGCCGGCATGTTCTTTATTGCTTCAAGTAAAGGTAAGTTAATACTTACCTTAGACAGCATGTTGAAGATATTAGAAAATTGCTTATCTTTTTGATCATCTTTCAACCTGCTAGGGAATGGTATAGGAGGCCGGTACGGATTGCTTGCCTTATGTAAATCTGCTGAAGGTGATTTCTCCACTGATATAACTCCATCACCTTTGTTCTCTGGTTCTCCTTCCTCCTTGTTCTCTTGGTCACCTGCATTCACAAAATCATTTTCAACATTATTGTTAATTTCCTTACCACTCCTAAGAACAGTCACTGAATGTGCCTGCTCAGGTTGACTTGGGAATTTCCCCGTCTGTTGAATCTGCATCTGTTGTGCAAGTTGTCCTACTTAAGTCTCCACTTTTTTAAAGGATGCTTCTAATGAATCCAGCCTCTTATTAGTCATCTCTTGATTTTGAGCACTGACTTTGATGA
The DNA here is from genome assembly GCA_947685225.1 of Garcia nutans. Lineage (NCBI taxonomy): Eukaryota > Viridiplantae > Streptophyta > Magnoliopsida > Malpighiales > Euphorbiaceae > Garcia > Garcia nutans. The sequence goes on along the minus strand of CANTUV010000031.1, from coordinate 72,064,938 downwards.
AAGCTTGTAAACTTTCCCCCAAGCTCTCTATCTTAGACTGCCTTTGATTTGAGGATTGACCCTGCTGTTGGTTCTATCTCTGGAGCAAATGGAAAGGCTGCTGAGAATTATTTGTTGCCCAAGAAAAATTTGGGTGATTCCTCCAACCAGGGTTATAAGAATTGGAGTAAGGATCATTCCGGGCCCTTGGTTGAAATCCCCTCATGGCATTGACTTGCTCAGCTTCATTCCCATAAGACTCATATGCAGAGGGGCAAATATTTTCTCCATGCTCAAAAGTTCCACAGATTCCACACGCTTCTAGAGTAGATGAAGAAATATTGTTCTTCATGTTCAGCATCTGCACTTGCCTTGTCAACTCAGCTATCTGATTTACCATCTCACTATTGGCCTCCAATTGGTTCACCCCTTTACTTCTTCTTCTTACACTTTTCTGTTGAGAATTAGCTCCCAACATCTCAAAGATCTCATAAGTTTCATCAGCTGTTTTTTCTCCCATGGCTCCCCCAGCTGCATTATCAACAGTGTTCTGAAATTGCTGGGTGAGACCATCATAGAAAAACTGATTCAGAAGTTGAAGTGGGTAGTGATGATGTGGACACTGGATCAATAGCATCTTAAATCTGTCCCAAGCCTCATGAAATGGCTCTCCTTCAAATTGAGAGAATGTAGCAATCTTCCCTCTCAACTCAGCTGTCTTTTGGTGTGAATAGAACTTGCCCATGAACTTGTTATAAACTTGCTCCCAAGTTGTCAGTGAATTTTCAGGCAACATCATGAGCCAACTCTTTGCCCTATCCTTCAAAGTATAAGGGAAACATCTCATCCTCAACTGATCTTCTGTTAGTCCTCCCAAAGGAAAAGTGTTGAGAGTGGAGTAGAAATCCCTAATAAAGTTCAAAGGATCTTCATTTAGAACTCCATAGAATGATGGCAGCATGTTGTAGTGAATGTTCTTCAACTCATAATTTCTTGCTGCATCTGTCAATCTTATGCAAGAAGTGGAAGTTCCAATGACAGGTCTAGCAAAATCTCTCATAGTTCTTTGTCTTTCTTCAGCCATTTTAACTGATTGTGTAGAAACTGACTCAAATTCAGAAGTGTCCTCCTCTGTATCAAATCCGGTGTAGAGCTCAAACTCTTCTCTGCTCCTTTTCACTCTCTGAATTTCTGGAATGAATGGATGTAGCTCTCCTTAGAGCGATCTCCTGCCTTGCATAAACAGAATTTTTCTAGAAAAAGAAATTATTAAAAGCAAAAGAATAAATAAAATAAAAAATAAACAATGAAAAATAATCTAAAATATTTTTGCCTAATAAACAATTTTGCCAATTAGCCTCCCCGGTAGCGGCGCCAAAAACTTGTTGCGCTCAAATTAACTCTACCACAAAGCGTCTCTCGCAAGTATACGAGGTAGCTGTAGCAAAGGTGATCGCCCCAAGGTTGTCTCACAAGGAAGCTAAAGTAGCTAATTGATTATCATATTAAAAGTAACAAGTAATGAATAAATTTAAATTCCTAACTAATGAAAAAGTTTAATTGAAGTTTAAAACAATAAAAGTAAACAAGAGCTGATGTTTTGATTCACTTGATAAAAAGGTCTAGGGTTTGCACTTCTCTACTACTTATATGTATGAATGGTTATTCCTCTTAACTAATTCAATTTCAAAGATTAAATCTCAAACAACATAATTAATTGAGTCAAGGAAATAAGCTCTCGCATTCAAACCTCTTACAACTAATCTTGTTATAATTGAAACAATCTTTTCAATAGGTTATATCTCTAATTCACCTAAGTCCCTAATTGAATTGATCCAGCATTAGACTTCATCTCTCAATCCATCATCTAATACCTAAAACACATAATTGGTGGCCAATCAATTATATATTAAAATATTTCATTCAATCAAGGCTAAAGAAATTATTAGCTAAGAGAATAACCAATTCATACAATCATAGCAGATCCATACAAACCCTAGACAAGATCAAATTAGTTCATAATGCAATCAAACATATTCATCTCATTAATGTTCAAAGAAATCAAAATAGACATGATAATATCCATAAATACAATTTCAATGAAAATAAAGAGAATAAGTTCGAGAACAAAACCAAATTACAAACTCCTTGAAGCTTCTGAAGAATCTTTTGTTCAAATCTTGCAAGAAGGATGTATCAATGGCTAGAACAATCTAATCTAAGCTAGATAAAACAAAGTGTAATAAAAAATCAAAGAAAAACAAAGGTATCAAAACCCTAATCTATTTGACGGCTCAATCTTTGCTCAAAATCGCCAACAGTGTAAAGAAAAACCCTAACTTTAATATTTATACGAAACCTCTGTGTGTCTTTATTGATCCTTGAGTGACACAGCCAAGTTAGAGTGAACTTGGCCGTGTTGGAGGTGAATTTGAGGGAGAGACATGGCCAAGTTGATGGTGACACGCCCAAGTTGGACCATTTTGGAGGGACATGGCCAGTGACTTGACCATGTCGCTTGCATGTGTCACCTACTGTGAGAATTGCTCTTCTTTGCTTTGGATTTAGGTGAGACACGGCCAAGTTGATGGTGACTTGTCCGTGTTTGAGCATTTTTGGAGGGACATGGCCATGTTTGAGGTGACTTGGCCGTGTTGGAGCTTTTTGGAGGGACACGGCCAGTGACTTGGCCGTGTCCCTTGCCTGTGTCCATCACTGTGTCTTGTGGCTTCTTTTTAGCTTGATATGGGACTCGGCCAGTGACTTGGCCGTGTCCTCTGCCTGTGTCAGCTACTGTCCATTTTTCCTTTTAGTCTTGCTTGGCTTTTTCTTAACCTAAAACAAAACTCAAACAAATTGTAAATAAGAAGTAAATAAACATTAACCAACAAAACATAAACACATACTAAAAACTATATCAAAAACAATATAAACACTGAAATAAACTAAAACTACCAAAATTAACAAAAACACTAAATAAACCGATTTAAACTAACAAAATACCTAAATAAAACAATAATTATTATAATAAACAAGACACAAATCTATAACAAAAACTAATAAAACACCTCGGCATGATTCTCTAAGATTGCAGTCAATTGGTTCTTCATGGTCTCAACTATGGCCTCTTTGATTTCTTCCATTTTGGCGTTAAAGGCTTCATCCACCATCCTTTGAATTTGTTCGGGCTCCATTGTTCTAGGTGAGCAAGTGATTGAGTCGTTGCTAGATACTTTGTCTCTAGCGTAGGTAGGATTGTCGTAAGCTTTTGAACTTTCATAATCCAGGGCTGTGAGCCAGAGAGGATCAATGATATGAGATGCAAATGTATGCATGCATGCACAATTAACCAATAAACATGTGTAATTAGGACGATCCTTCCAACCTTATAACATCCGCACACGAATGGCGAGTCTCTTTTTCCTAGGTATATGGTTAACAAAATACCAACACGGGGTATCTTGCTTTCGAATAATTCCCTCAGACGTTTCAACCAATAGTTATATTTTCAAAAATGGAAATCAATCGATGATAATTTCCATTAATTAGGTTTTAATCCATTCAACCAACTAAAGTAGCTTTTATGCTATGTTGGATTTAAATGAAATTAAGAGGTTTATTATAAATAGATTTCTCACTGGGAAAGAGTAACTAATGGTTCATGCCAAAAACAAGCCCATGGTTAATTTATTCTTAGTGTAAACTAGGCCCACAATTGATTTTTGTTATTTCACAATTGATCTAAATATTTTTGCAAGCTCTTTCTAAAAAATGGTTGGGTGAAAATAATTTTGTTTCTAAGCCCCTTGTAAAAGATTTTAGAAAAATGGATTTTGGGCTTAGTATTTGGGCTTAATTTTGTTTCTAGTCGCAAGAACCATTGCCTTCATCGTTTTAAAACTTGAGATGAAATCATAATGTGAGTTCAACTAGTATGCAAAAGCAAGCTCTAGAGATACAAAATCATGAAGGTGCACACTTAAGAAAAGAAAATTGATTGACAATAATATTCAATCTATGAGGCTCAAAACTCATAAAGGGTGGTGTGAGCGGGGATTTTTGCCCCCACTCTCGGTGGAATGGTTCTTGCAACTTCGACACTGTTTAGGCTCCGGGCCTTAGAGAACACGGACCTAAGTCTGGAGAAAAATGGAGTCGCCACTCGGACGGGCCGGGAAAAAGAAAGGGGTGGATGACTCGATTCATAAGGAATCACCAACCCCTTAATGGGTTCGAAAAGTTGGGTACGTGTGAGGAAGGTGAGAAATGGCCCAGTACCCCCACAACGCCCGGTTCATTGGAACCGGCCTCCTTTACAGGTCTTAATATTATAAAATTCTTAAATATAACAATATTATCCATATTTCATACAATAATTAAAAGAAAGCATCAATATATTAAAATCAAAGCAATGTCCAAACAAAGCAAATAAATAGACATCCATCCAAGGATGGAAACATGTCCTTACATCACATGCCTAAATAGGACACCCACAAAAGGGTAGAAACATGCCCTTTACATAGGTTCTAAAATAGAAAAGCAAATTAAATTACATCATGTTTAACTAATGAGGTACCCACCAAGTGGAAACATACCTCTTATAACTTTTGGAAATCTAAATTAATTGATAAAAATAAATAATCATTCATCATAAATAAATCATTCATCAAATCTATTAATCAAAATAGAAAATAAACATACATCCATGATAAATTAAATAAATCAAGTATTGAAATTAAATAAATTAAAGCATAAGAAATAAATCAAAGCATAATCAAGTATGGAATTGAATAAAGCAAATAAAAGTCCAATTATGGCTACTGTGACTTTTTATGGAATTAAAATAAATTAGGGTTTTATGTTTTAAAGGGTTGGTAAGACTCTTTGATTAACAAAATTAAGGTTTGAATGATGATATCATGAAACTAGGGTTTTAAACACTTTAAAATACTTTAATTTGTGATTTTTGGTTATTGGGTTCCTAAGCTACTGTGTAAAATTTAGGTTTTTATGTTTTTATGTTTTTTTAGTGTTTTAAAAGGATTAGGTTCATAAAAATTATGGTTTAAGGTTTTAAAAGGGTTAGTGTTCATTATTTTGGGTTTAAAAGTTGAATTTTGGATTTTAGGATTTAGAAGTAGGGTCACGGGTGGTGAATAATTTTTAGGGTTTTAGAAATCAATTTGATAATTTCATGAAGTTTTATGAATTTAAACAAATAAATTAAAGTTTTTATAAGTAGAAAAGATATTTTAGAAGACTTTTTCAATGAAATAGAACCTACTTTAAGATTTTAAAAGAAGCAGAATTTACATCTTAGTTTTGTTGAAAAATTTGTTCAATTAGAGTTTTAAGATTTTTAAGAAGAAAAAATAACAATTTTAAGCCTTTTGGAAGATAAACCAACGAAATAAGGTTTTTTTTTTCTTTAGAAAAACTAAATTAAAGTTCAAAGGTTTTTAATTTTGATTTCATAGATTTGCTACTGTGTAAAAAAAACAATTAAAGAAAATTAATTAACACATACCATCTTTTGATAATTTCTCCAAAAACAATTCTTCTTGGATGAACTAGCTCTAAAGACAAGCTTTTTTTGCCTTTGAATCCTCTAAATCGTGCTATTGTTGTTCCAGAAAAATGTTGAATTGAATTTCTTCTTTTCCTTCCTTGTTTTGGTTTCAAATTTTCCAAACTCCTCTTGGATTTTTGCCTCCCCTTTTTTAATTGTCTTTGGTCCTTATTTATAGTGGTTTGAGGTTATTTATTCCTAATTAGTTAAGATAAGTAATATTAATAAAAAAAGATCAAAACCTAATTGGATTAGGTTTCGAAAAAATTGCGTCAAAAAATTTGCGTTGCCGAAAAGAGCCGCTGCGGAAAAACTACGCTGGCAAAAAAATCTGCTGCAGCTGGCTGCAGTAGCGCGTGCAGAGCGGGCCCGTAAGCTATTTCGCAGGCAGAAAATTTCTGTGTGCAAAATAGCACAGTGATTTCTCCTGCAGGAATTTCCTGCGACAATTTTTTCGTCGACGATTTTTTCGACTTCGATTTTTATTTTTTGACTTTTATTTGTTTATTTATATTTTTTATTAATAAAAATTAGATACTAAAGTAAAAATTATTTAATAAAAATTATTTTGGCCCAGTTAGACAATAAAAATTATTTTAGACTAAATAAAACATATTGGACCGGATTGGATCAAAATTGAGGGTCTATAGTTTGCCCCCTGCTTGAATAATCCGAAACCTTAGTGAAAGAGAGTGAAAAGCAATAAGACTTAATTTTTGATGAAACGGTTGAGGTTTTGGGTTCTTGACCCGGTTCGAGTTCTAGACTCAAGGATAATTCTAGGTTCTGGACCTAAGAAAAATTTGGATTTTGGACCCGGTTCGAGTTCTAGACTCAAGGATAACTCTAGGTTCTGGACTTAAGGAAAATTTGGGTTGTGGACCCAGTTCGAGTTCTGGACTCAAGGATAATTCTAGGTTCTGGACCTAAGGAAAATTTGGGCTCTGGACCCAGTTCGAGTTCTGGACTCAAGGATAATTCTAGGTTCTCGACCAAAAGAAAATTTGGATTCTGGACCCGGTTCGAGTTCTGGACTTAAGGAAAATTCTAGGTTCTGGACCTAAGAAAATTTTGGGTTCTGGACCCGGTTCGAGTTCTGGACTCAAGGATAATTCTAGGTTCTCGACCTAAAGAAAATTTGGGTTCTGGAATCGGTCCAGTCTAAGGATAATTCTAGGTTCTGGACCTAAGGAAAATTTGGGTTCTGGTCCCGGTTTGAGTTCTGGACTCAAGAGAGATTCTAGGTTCTGGACCTAAGGAAAATTTGGGTTCTGGACCCGGTTCGAGTTCTGGACTCAAGGATAATTCTAGGTTCTGGACCTAAGAAAAATTTGGGTTTTGGACCCGAGATTGATTTGATTTGGGTACTTGGACCCAAGATTGATTTGATTGGGGTACTTAGAGCCAAGATTGATTTAATTTGGGTACTTAGACCCCATAATGGGTACTTGGACCCGAGATTGATATGATTTGGGTACTTGGACCCGAGAATGGGTACTTGGACCCGAGCTTGGGTACTTGGACCCGAGAATGGGACCTTGGAACTGAGATTGAGTTTGACTGACCTTTTATCATTTGAGAAGTCTGACTGCTCCGGTTGTTTTATGCATTGTGATTCTTCACCATCAAAATGGATCTTCACCCTTCGAGATTGGGTCTTCACCCTTAAAAATGGATCTTCATCCTTTGAGATTGGGTCTTCACCCTTAAAAATGGATCTTCATCCATTGAGATCGAGTCTTCACCCTTGAAAATGGATCTTCATCCTTTGAGATCGGGTCTTCACCCTTGAAAATGGATCTTTACCATTTGAGATTGGGTCTTCACCCTTGAAAATGGATCTTCATCCTTTGAGATCGGGTCTTCACCCTTGAAAATGGATCTTCATCCTTTGAGATCGGGTCTTCTTTGTTCTTTGAAGATGGGAGTGACACGGCCAGTGGCTTGGTCGTGTCCCCTGGGTGTGTCATCTTCTGTGTTTTTTCTTTGGTTCATCTTTATTCTTGGCTTAGGATGGGACACGGCCAAGCTTGTGGCTGTGTCATCTGACACGGTGTAACACCCCTACATCCGATACATGCACACTACATTCACCACAAAGTAATATACATGCACTGAACATAGGGATGCTACGGCTTTCCTTAACATTTAAAACATTTTAAAAGATATTATAACCTTTATAATTGTATATTATAGAAAATAAGTAATTAACTTGTAGTACAAAACAAAGTAGATATAGATACATTTACTTAGTACGCAGCGGAATTTATAAAATAATTACATATATGAAAGCATTTAAAACCATATTTACAAATATACATATATTCACATTATAAAGGATACTTTACAAAATATAAAGAAGTTATACATGATTGGCAGCTTTCTCTGATCTTTAAGTCCCAAAATAAACTCTTCAATTTCTACTCTCACTCGGTCTCGAGGAGCTCTCAGGTTCAACTCTGTTACCTGCGCGATCAACACTATCGCGCTAAGCCAACGGCTTAGTAGTACAAAATATGCCAACATTATGCTTAATGCAATGCAATGTCACACATATTATTAATAAAGGCAACAACATAGGTGAAAAGCTAACATCCCACCTTTGCATTTCACAAATCATAATCATATAAACATACCACATTTCAATACAACATTATAAATGAAGAGCTATCAACATATCTTTATATTTCATAAACCACACATATATAAACATATCACATTTCAACATTTTTCCATATACCTTATTAGTCAATCATTTTATCATTCATGACTCACATTAAACAAAGACAAGCATGGGCCCAAGACAGACTAATATGCCATTCAATTTTCAGAGTTAATGCTTTGGTTTTGTTATCACATTTATCATTATCATAATCCCAACTAGGCTTCAAGGATTAGGTTCAACCAAGCTTCAAGGGGAGCAAAGCATGCTAAGCATCAACCCAACTTGGCTTCAAGAACCAATCCAACCTAGCTTCAAGGATTGTAACATCTCAATTAGGCTTCAAGGATCAAATCCAACCTAACTTCAAGAGATTGTTACCATTATTAGGCATGCCACCAACAACATACTCTGAAAATGGAATAACACATTAGCCACACAATTCAATTATTATTTAATTATCATTTCCATTCTCAATTCTCATCATCACTTAGGCAACATGCCTTATTCTTTCAATTGCATCATCATAGCCAATCACAATGGCCTCAATCACATTTGCATCATTATCACCAAACACATTGGTTTTACATTTTACTATATCTCAACTTACATTGATCCATTCATCACTCAAGTATACATAATCAATGGTATTGCACATACTTTTTCAATGATCATCATTTATATATATATACATAACAATTTACATCATTCATGGACTTAGAATCTTCCACATACATTTGTTTGGATCATTATTGTTTTAAGTGTGTTTAAAGTGTTTATGTTTAGGTTTAGATACCAAAAATACCTTGGGAGAATCAAACCAATGCAAGAAGAACAAGGAATGGAAACATTAACTAACACATTTGGGGAACACGGGCAGCACACTTGAGGGACACAGCCAAGCTTGTGGCCGTGTCTCTCAACACAATTTTGGCAGTAGCAAACACATGCATAAGACACGGCCGTGTCTCTCCTTGCTTTTGGCCGTGTCACTCAAGAACAAAACCCTAATTGTGGCCAAAACACTTCTAATTGCATTTAAACACATTATACACAACACAAACTCATTCAAATGGATGTAATCAAAGTCATTAACACCTATTTTGCATGTTTAACACAATAATCACAATTTATCATACATTTAATCATTCATCACTTCAAAACCCTAAAACCAAATTCATTCTTGATCTTCCACTATCAACCTCCACATAACTTACCATATTCAAAATCAAACCAATCACCAATTCAATCTTTTAACTTACAATCAATTCTAACACTTACAAACACAACTCAAACACACCAAATCATCACATCAACAAATCACAATTCACCTTAGACACAACTTCAAAATTTACAAAGGAAAACAAAAGAGTACTAACCTTAAATGAAGAAATTTCACTAATCTTCAATTCACCCCTTTGATTCCTCTTTCAATTTGATTTTAGAAATCAAACTTTCCTCTTGCTCCTTTTCTCTTGACAAGGTTCGGCCACCAAAGAAGAAGAAAAGAAATTGAAGAAGCAAAGTCAACCTCTTCCTCTCTTTAAATCTACACCAAGCAATTCCAAAAGAAAATTACCTTAATACCCTTTTTCATTTAACTTAACTTTTGTCACTTGTTTGCCCATTATAGTAATTTCACATATCACATAAAAATATCCTCTCCCATTGACTCCTCATATTGACTTATGTATATGTTATTTATATTAACATATATACAACATATACCTTCCATTTACACTATCATTTCCTTTGCAAAAACATATATACATTGATCCAAATCAAACAACAATTATATTTAAAACTTCTAGGGCATACATTGGGGTATTACACACGGCCAGTGGCTTGGCTGTGTTGCCTGCCAGTGTCACCTACTGCTTCCCTTCTCTCTTTGCTTGTCTTTCTTGGCTTTGCCCTTTAGGTGAGACACGGCCAGTGGCTTGGCCGTGTCTCCTATCTGTGTAATGTTCTGCCAAGATTTCCTTTGAGGTGACACGGCCAAGCTTGATTTGGCTTGGCCATGTCTTGCTTGATCCATGTTCTTCTTTCCTTGTTTTGATCTTCCAAGGGAGTTTTTGCACTTTAACCACTTTTCCCTTGCAACTGCTTTTCCTTTTTTCTCCAATTTTGATTGGATCTTTTATCCTCTCCTTGCCCCTAAGGATTGTTTTCTTTCATGCAAGCTTTGATTAATGTTTTTCTTGTCTAGTTCTTTGCATAAGCACGCATTTCTTCTCTTTACAAAGTGACTGGGGCTTCCACAAGCGAATAGGCTTTCCATTCCCCCTTGATTCAATATCTTCTTTTGATTCTTTAATTCGCAGGGTGTTTGCCTTTCATTAAGATAAGAAAGTGCGATGTAATATGCTCATGTATGCATGAATAATACTTACAGTCGTTCCATCGACTCACAGACCGAGGTGATTAGCAGAAGTGTTCTCATTGGTTCCTTTTTGACGCTCGTTCAAGTCTCACATTGAAATGATCAAAAGCTTTGCATTTGGCTTTTATCTTCAAGATGTTGAAAACATGAGTGGTGGAGACCCTAAGCAGCAGAGTCAGGGATGTATCCATTTCAATCTATGTTTCAGCTTGTCAGTTGGTAGTTTCTTCATGACCTTGCCAATAATCAATTCAACATACTTCCCTTAACTTAAAGGCTTTGTATGACAAAACACTCTTTTTTTTTTTTGAATTTTGATTTTGAAATCAAATGTTGGCTTTGCCAATTCGATGTCAATGTACCTCAGGACTTCATTTTTCCAAATTAATATATGTATAACATGACAACCCTAGTTACCGTACTAAACTCGGGAATCATTTCTATTTAAGCAAGAACTATTGCACTTCAGATAGGCACATACACATTACTTGGCCAAAGGTCTCATTTGAGTTTAAATATTGTTTATCTCATATGCATGCTTATCCAAACTATCTCCACTAATAGACTCTACCTACCAAGAGAGATCAACAACTCTTTGATAGGCTTGAAACGGGGTCTATAAGGGACATGGGTTAAAGTGGAGGCCATTTTGAGATTTGAGCTGGTGTGACACAATGGACAAACCCTCACACTACAAATTTCTTGTTGGAACTTTAGACAGTTGGGAGCAATCTTTCTAGACTCCAAATTCCTTCTATCTTCTTGGCATTAATCTGGATCTTGATTAGGACAGTTTTTGCCCTTGCAAAAAGTTTAAGACCCAAATTTGTTTCTTTTCTTCTTTTCCCTTTTTTCCTCTTTATTTTTCTTACTCTTCCGTTTTCTTTCTCTTTCCTTACTCTTCCCTTTCTTTCATCATTTTGTCCTTCTTTCTTGTAGGACTATCAAGTATAGAACTTTCAAGAACTAGATAGTTTTCCTCCTTTTTCTTTGATTTTGATTGAATCTTTGGTTGTGTTGGGACCAATTCAAGTCAATCCATAAATGGAAGCCTTTCGTTGTCTTAGGTAAAAGAGAACCCAGTTGGTTTTTTGAACCACCTTTTTAGATTTTATCTTTCTTCCTTTTTTTTCTTTTGTTTTTCTTTTGTTTTCTTCTTTTTTCTCTTTTTTTTTGTTTTTTTAGCTCTAAAAAGAGCTGTCTTGGTTTGTACTAACTTAGGCTTCCAATAATGGATAAGTGGAGCAACATAAATCTTCTTTAATAGGGATAAATCATTTGTTACTCTGATGTTGATGTTGATATATTAGAGATATTAGGAAAACTTCAACTACCCTTATGGTTTTGAGAACATCAACTATCCTTATGATCTTGAGAATTTCAACTATCTTCATGGTCTTGAGAACTTCAACTATCTTTATGGTCTTGAAACTTCAACTATCCTCATGATGTTGACTAATCATTGCTTTCTTTGATCTTCTTGCCTATTCATCTTAGTAATCATAAGACTTGTCAAAAGTATCACAATAGCTCAAGGTAGGTTATTAGGGTTTGTAAGCCAATAAAAAGAAAGCTAAAATTTTATGAAGGCTCAAAGGGACAACTAGGGATTGATATTTAATTGGGTGGATACTAGTTGTTGGCTAACCAAACAATGCCTAGATCATTTCTCTCTTAAATAAGCAGAGTTCAATTTCGCCTCAAAAGTTTGTCAAAGCATGTTCTAAGACTGACTAGGACCTAGATAAAGGTAATTATGCAAGAGCCCTCTCTAAGTAAGCATACACAACTCAATGCTATAGAGCCATTCCCTCACCTAGTAAAGTCATTCAAGTCATGATGCATAAATATATTAATTCATGAATTATGAAGCTAGATTCCTCATTGGTCGAGCACCAAAATGAACAAAGACCAACAAAAATTTTGATGAAAGTAATTTATTCAAACAACTTTAAATTTGAAAAACACAATAGTTCCAAAATATTAAATAAAGTAAGATTGAAAAGCAACATTCAAGCTAAGGAAAGTTCATTGAGTTAGGCTTCTTTTCCTTTCTCATCTTCAACATTTCCATCTTGAAAGGAGGATAAGATAAAATCTTCTTCCAATCCTTTTCCCACCATGAAGGTTGCTGGTGGAGGCACCCTGTTGAACCTTGGAAATGGATTATCTTTGGTGTTGGGCTTATTCGGCTCGGGTAGCCTGCCACTATCAATCAAATTCTGGATCTCATGCCGCAACTTCATCCAATTGTCCATTTCGCGTCTAGGCCTTTGATGGAATTGGCAAAATGCACTAGTATCAAAGTTAGGATGAAGAGGATTAGGCAAAGGACGAGGATTTAAGGGTTGTAACAATCCCTTTCTTTGAAGCTTGTTGAGAACCCAAGACATCGGTTTTTCCAATTCTGAAAATTGTCTCCTTATTCCTTGGTTAGTAGCATTAACACTGACGGCCTGTTGCATGCTTTGGCTACCAGGTTGATAGCTCCCTTTCTCGTTCCTTTTTGTTGCAAAGCAGCACTTCTCCTCTTCCCATTCTTCAATTTACAAACCAGCTTGGAGAAGGTCTTTGAAATCATGGATGAGTGTATGAGACATCCTCTCACGAAGACTAGGCAACACCCCTCTCACAATCATCCTTATTTGATCGGATTCATCGGGCCTCTTCTTGAGTAAAGCAGCCTTTTTTCTCCACCTTTTCACATAGTCCACAAAATTCTCATTTGGCCTTTGCCTAATGGACTCTACTTCCATTAAGGTAACTTCTAGCTCAACATTATATCCATATTGTTGGATGAAGGCTTTGTAAAGTAGATCCCAACTCTTTTGTGTTCCATCATCCAAGGTATTGAACTAATTTTGGACGACGGGGTCCAATGAGAGCATAATGTACCTTAGGGTTTGAGCCTTAGTAGCTCGGGCAGACTGCTTGGCAGTGATGTACTGCTTCACATGAAGATGAGGATTTCCGGTGCCATTGTACTTAGCAAAGGAAGGCATCTTGAATTTATAAGGGACCTCTTCATCTTGTTCAAATAGTTTGTCAATCTCAGACTTCTCTTCTATTTTCAACTTCTTCTCAAATTTCTTTTCTAAATCAGCAATCAACTTTTTAACATCGGATGTCTCGGTCTTTTCAATAGTTGCCTTCTCAACAGCCTTCGGTTCTTTCTTCTTTTCTTGAACCTCTTGGTAGTATTGAGCCCAATCATCATCATCATCAATGATCACCTTTTCATCAACAAAAACCACTTCACTAACTTTAGTCTTCCCTTTGTCCTTTGGTTTTTTAGTGCTAGAAGATGCCTCGGCATGATTCTCTAAGATTGCAATCAATTGGTTCTTCATGGTCTCAGCTAGGGCCTCTTTGATTTCTTCCATTTTGGCATTAAGGGCTTCATCCACCATCCTTTAAATTTGTTCGGGCTCCATTGTTTTAGGTGAGCAAGTGATTGAGTAGTTGCTAGATACTTCATCTCTGGCGTAGGTCAGATTACCGTAAGCTTTTGAACTTTCGTAATCCAGGGCTGTGAGCTAGAGAGGATCAATGATATGAGATGCAAATGCATGCATGTATGCATGTATGCACAATCAACCAATAAACAAGTGTAATTAGGACGATCCTTCCAACCTTATAACATCCACACATGAATGGCGAGTCTCTTTTTCCTAGGTATATGGTTAACAAAATACCAACACGGGGTATCTTGCTTTCGAATAATTCCCTCGGACGTTTCAACCAATAGTTATATTTTTGAAAATGGAAATCAATCCATGATAATTCCCATTAATTAGGTTTTAATCCATTCAACCAACTAAAGTAGATTTTATGATATGTTGGATTAAAACAAAATTAAGAGGTTTATTATAAATAGATTTCTCACTTGAAAAAGGTAACTAATGATTCATGCCAAAAACAAGCCCATGGTTAATTTATTCTTAGTGTAAACTAGGCCCACAATTGATTTTTGGTATTTCATAATTGACCTAAATATTTTTGCAAGCTCTTTGTAAAAAATGGTTGGGTGAAAATAGTTTTGTTTCTAAGCCCATTGTAAAAGATTTTAGAAAAATGGATTTTGGGCTTAGTATTTGGGCCATGGGCCAAAAAAGTTTTTGACTTGCTTTTAGAAAAAATCTTATGTCCAAAGACCATCTTGAAAAATTTTAAAAATATCTTTGGTCTTTTGGATTTTAAAGAAAAATTTATTTTGAGCTTACATTATACTTAGGTCATATTAGAAAAAGAACAAACCAAATAGCCATGATTTAAGCCAAGATAAATTAACCATAGTCAAACAACATGCATTTAGGGTAAAAACCTAAGGAAAGTAACTTGGCCAATTACATGAGCTTTAGTCTTTGGGTAAAAAGGCTTAGGTTCCCATAGCAAGTATATACCAAATGGTACAAGGCTATGAGTGATTATGCCATGCTCGATCTCCATACCTTGAGTGAAAGTATGGTATCCCTTACATAACATAACACGGGTAACACGGGTGTCCTAACTCACGCACACAATGCAATCTAAGATGATGCAATGGATAATATCATTATAAGAAAGAATAGAATAATATAAAGACCAACGGAATCAACTTCTCTTATCCCCAGTGGAGTCACCACTGTGACCGGGGATTTTCGCCCCCATTCCCGGTGGAATGGTTCTTGCGACTTCAGCACTATTTAGTCTCGGGGCCTTAGAGAACACGGACCTAAGTCCGGAGAAAAATGGAGTCACCACCCAGACGGACTGGGAAAAAAAAGTGTGGATAACTCGATTCCTAAGGAATCCCCAACCCCTTAATGGGTTCGAAAAGTTGGGTACGTGTGGGGAAGGTGAGAAATGGCCCAGCACCCCCACAACGCCCGGTTCATTGGAACCAGCCTCCTTTATAGGTATTAATATTATAAAATTCTTAAATATAACAATATTATCCATATTACACACAATAATTAAAAGAAAGCATCAATATATTAAAATCAAAGCAATGTCCAAACAAAGCAAATAAATGGACACCCATCCAAGGATAGAAACATGTACTTACATCACATGCCTAAATAGGACACCCACCAAAAGGTAGAAACATGCCCTTTACATAGGTTCTAAAATAGAAAAGCAAATTAAATTACATCATGTTTAACTAATGAGGTACCCACCAAGTGGAAACATACCTCTTATAACTTTTGGAAATCTAAATTAATTGATAAAAATAAATAATCATTCATCATAAATAAATCATTCATCAAAGCTATTAATCAAAATAGAAAATAAACACCCATCCATGATAAATTAAATAAATCAAGTATTGAAATTAAATAAATTAAGGCATAAGAAATAAATCAAAGCATAATCAAGTATGGAATTGAATAAAGCAAATAAAAGTCCAATTATAGCTACTGTGACTTTTTATGGAATTAAAATAAATTAGGGTTTTATGTTTTAAAGGGTTGGTAAGACTCTTTGATTAACAAAATTAAGGTTTGAATTATGATATCATGAAACTAGGGTTTTAAAAACTTTAAAATACTTTATTTTGTGATTTTTGGTTGTTGGGTTCCTAAGCTACTGTGTAAAATTTAGGTTTTTATGTTTTTATGTTTTTTTAGTGTTTTAAAAGGATTATGGTTCATAAAAATTATGGTTTAAGGTTTTAAAAGGGTTAGTGTTCATTATTTTGGGTTTAAAAGTTGAATTTTGAATTTTAGGATTTAGAAGTAGGGTCACGGGTGGTGAATAATTTTTAGGGTTTTAGAAATCAATTTGATAATTTCATGAAGTTTTATAAATTTATACAAATAAATTAAAGTTTTATAAGTAGAAAAGATGTTTTAGAAGACTTTTTGAATGAAATAGAACCTACTTTAAGATTTTAAAAGAAGCAGAATTTACATCTTAGTTTTGTTGAAAAATATGTTCAATTAGAGTTTTAAGGTTTTTAAGAAGAAAAAATAACAATTTTAAGCCTTTTGGAAGATAAACCAATGAAATAAGGTTTTTTTTTTTTAGCTTTAGAAAAACTAAATTAAAGTTCAAAGGTTTTTAATTTTGATTTCATAGATTTGCTACTGTGTAAAAAAAACAATTAAAGGAAATTAATTAACACATACCTTCTTTTGATGATTTCTCCAAAAAAAATTCTTCTTGGATGAACTAGCTCTAAAGACAAGCTTTTTTTGCCTTTGAATCCTCTAAATCGTGCTACTGTTGTTCCAGAAAAAAGGTGAATTGAATTTCTTCTTTTCCTTCCTTGATTTGGTTTCAAATTTTCCAAACTCCTCTTGGATTCTTGCCTCCCCTTTTTTAATTGTCTTTGGTCCTTATTTACAGTGGTTTGAGGTTGTTTATTCCTAATTAGTTAAGATAATTAATATTAATAAAAAAAAGAAACCAAAACCTAATTGGATTAGGTTTCGAAAAATTTGCGTCGGAAAATTTGCACTACCGAAAAAAAACTACTGCGGAAAAACTGCGCTGGCGAAAAAATCTGCTACAAATGGCTGCGGCAGCGCGCTCGGAGCGGGCCCGTAAGCTATTTCGCTGGTAGAAAATTTCTGCGTGCGAAATAGCACAGTGATTTCGCCTTCAGGAATTTCTTGCGGGCGAAATGCCCATGGGCCCGCGCGATAATTTTTTCGTCGCCGATTTTTCCGACTCCGATTTTTATTTTTATTTTGATTTTTTGACTTTTATTTGTTTGTTTCTATTTTTATTAATAAAAATTAGATACTAAAGCAAAAATTATTTTGGACTAATTAGACTACAAAAATCATTTTAGACTAAATAAAACATATTGGATCGGATTGTGTCAAAATTAAGGGTCTACAGGTGGGTTCTCAGAGATTTATATGTCATGAATTGCAGAACATGAAAATTGATCCTGAATGAATTCAAATGCTAATCTCTATGTTGATACTAAAGGCTCAAATGTAATTTTAGAATTACAGAAAAGTAAATAAGTTTCCAACAATTATGCCATGAAAAACGCACAATATAACTCACAAAGAATACAAAACAAAAATTAAAGAGAAGCTTAAAAATTACCCCACACTTATGAGTTACATTGTCCTCAATGTAAACAAAACAAAAGATAGAAAGAACCTCTTTTGTGTCATGCATAGTGAAGCTTTCGTACAAATAATCAACATGAAAGAAAACAACTAAAGCAAATACCGCGACTTCAGCATAAACATGCGATCAAGGAAAGTTGGAACTGGATGGTCCTCCTTTTCTCAATTAAAATCAATGCTCCTGGCCTGTTCTCTGCAAGAATAAAAACACTTCCAATCTCCAAACCATCAAGCCTTAAAGAAAAATAGAAGGGAAAATAAATAAATAAATTGAAGATACTAAACTAAAATGATAAAAATGATAATAATGGGTTGCCTTCCATCGAGTGGTTCTTTAACGTCGTCTTAGCTGGACGTTTTTGCAAGAATTAAGGATCGTAGATCAAAGTACTATCGACAATCCTTACTTCTTGGAACCTCTCGTTATATGGTTTAACTCTCTGTCCATTTACTTTAAAAGTCTCATTCGTTCGAGAGTAAGTAATTCTATAGCACCAGAAGGATATACCTGAGTTATCTCGAAAGGACTGCTCCATCGAGACTTGAGTTTTCCTGAAAATAGTCAGAGACGAGAAATGAAGAGCAAGACCTTCATACCTAGGCTCAATGTCTTTCGTACATATGCCTCCTTCCTTAGTTCATCTAACTCCGAAATTTGCAAAAAATGTTCTCTCTTTGCCTTGTCCAAATGTAAATTCAGAGTCTTAATTGCCCAATACACCTTGTACTCTAACTCCACTTATAAATGACAAGCCTTACTGAAAACCAATTGGTATGGACTCATACCCAAGGGAGTCTTGAAAGTAGTTCGATATGCCCACAATGCGTCATTCAACCTACTTGCCCAATCCTTCCTTGATGAGTTGACTATTTTTTCTAGAATTCCTTTGATTTGCTTATTGGATGTCTCAACTTGTCCTGAAGTCTGTGGATGGTATGGGGTCGCCACTTTGTGTTTCACACCTGACTTGTGCATTAATTTCTCAAAACGTTTGTTGCAGAAATGACTTCCCCATCACTGACTATCACTCTTGGCGTGCCAAATCTGCTAAGAATGTATTCCTCCACAAATTTAACAACCACATTAGCATTGTTAGTTCGGGTGGGGATTGCCTCCACCCATTTTGAGACATAATCAACAACAACCAATATGTATTCATAACTAAAAGATTTGGTAAAAGGACCCATGAAGTCTATTCCCCAAACATCAAATAGTTCAACCACAATATAAGATTGAAGGGGCATTTCATTCCTCCTCCCAATATTACCTACTCTTTGACAGCGGTCACAATGCTTACAATATTCTTGAGCATTTTTTAAATAGAGTAGGCCAATAAAATCCACTTTGAAGCACTTTTTCAGCAGTCTTTCTCCCTCCAAAATGACCACTGCAATGAAGGTCATGACAAAATTGAAGAACACTAAGTGTTTCTTTCTTAGGTACACACCTGCGAACTATCTCATCTTTGCATATTCAGAATAAGTAAGGTTCATCCCAGAAATAGAATTTACTCATGTGCAAAAACCTTTTCTTTTCTTGAAATGACATGTCAGAACGCAAAAGACCGCAAGCAAGATAGTTAGCAATATCTGCAAACCATGGTAAATTCATTACCGCAAACAACTGCTCATCAGGAAATACTTCTAGATTTCTATGAATGCTATCAGATGCAAGATTTTCATTAAAGAAAGGTAACCTAGATAAATGATCAGCTACAACATTTTCACTTCCCTTAGTATCTTTGATTTGAAAATCAAATTCATGCAATATAGTACCCATCTAATTAAACGAGGTTTAGCGTGTTGTTTGGTCAAAAGATATTTTAAAGCTGCGTGATCTGAATGCATAATAATTTAGACCCAATCAAATAAGCTCTAAACTTATCTAAGGCAAAAACAATAGCTAGCATTTCTTTTTCAGTTGTTATGTAATTAACTTGTGTGCTACTTAGGGTCAAGCTAGCATAATAAATCACTCTCAAAAATTTCTCAACCCTTTGCCTAAGGACAGCTCCTACTGCATGGTTCGATGCATCACACATAATTTCAAAAGGTAAGGACCAAACAAGAGCTACAATTACCGGTGCGCTAGTCAATTTTTCCTTAAGGGAATTGAAAGCTTGCATGCATTGTGCAGTAAATACAAATGGAACATCTTTTCCAAGCAACTGGCACAATGGTTGGCTTATTTTAGAAAAATCTTTAATAAATCTCCGGTAAAAACCTGCATGCCCTAGAAAGCTTCTTATTCCCTTAACAGAGGTAGGTGGGGGTAAACTAGCAATCAACTCTACCTTAGCTTTATCCACCTCAATCCCTTTACTAGACACAATATGGCCTAATACAATACCATGAGTAACCATGAAATGACTTTTTTCCCAACTCAAAGTGAGATTACATTCTATACATCTTTCAAGCATAAGAACAAGTTTACTGAGTCAATTATCAAAAGAGCCATCAAAAATAAAAAAAAATTATCGATAAATACCTCAATAAAGTCATCTATCATGTCCGTGAAAATAGACATCATGCATCTCTGAAAAGTTGCAGGCGCATTACACAAGCCAAAGGGCATACGCCGAAATGCAAAAGTCCTAAAAGGGCAGGTAAAAGTGGTCTTGGATTGATCCTCTGGTGTTATCGTCACTTGATAATAATCTGAAAGTCCATCCAAAAAGTAATAGTGAGAGTGTCTAGAAAGTTTATCCAACATTTGATCAACAAAAGGAAGAGGGAAATGATCTTTCTTTGTGGCATTATTTAACTTCCTATAGTCTATACACATTCTTCACCCAATGGTAGTCCTAGTAGGAATCAATTTATTCTTTTCATTTTTTACCACAGTGATTCTTGATTTCTTAGGCACTACATGTATTAAGATAACCCACTCACTATTGGCTATTGGGTATATCACTCCTTCATCAATCAATTTAAGCACTTCCTTCTTAACCACTTCACTCATGTTTGGCTTAAGGCGCCTTTGGGTCTCTCTCACAGGTTTAGCTCCCTCTTCCAAGATAATTCTATGCATGCACATTGAAGGGCTAATACCTTTAATATCACTCAATCCCCATCCTATAGCTCTTTTCAATCTTTTTAATTCACTCACCAACCTCATCTCTTCCCTTTCACTAAGTTCGCTAGAAATTATCATAGGTAAGGTGCTGTGATCTCCTAAAAATACATATTTCAGGTTTTTAGGCAACTCTTTTAGCTCTAACTCAAGTGAAGGATTATTCTCTTCTTTTTGGATGGAGGGGAGCTCGAATGATGGTTTCTCTTTAAATTCCTCTATTTCAGCACTTTCTAATGTATCAATGCAATTGGCTACTTCTGAGTCAAAAATTTCCAAGTCACGATCTAAGGTCAGTGCCAGCTCCAATTTATCCAAAGAACCTGTTTGTAAGAAAACATCTGAAACAACTGCGTCAATACAATCAATTAGAGAGCAATTCTCATATAATGTAGTTGTAGGAATATGAGAAGTGTTAAAAATAGAAAATTCAACCTTTTGTCCCAAGACAATCATTGACAATTTACCATTTTTAACATCAATCAAGTGTTGGTCGTAGCCATAAAAGCCCTACCCAGTAGAATAGTTTGTGCGGATGGTGTAGGGTTATCTCCTCCCATGTCAAGGACTATAAAATCCATGGGCACTATCAACCCACCAACCTTAACTAAAACATCTTCTATAATTCCTTTCGGGAATCTACAAGATCTGTCAGCTAATTGCAAGACCATTTTATTAGGTTTAAGTTCCCCAAGTTCTAACTCAAGATACACAGAGTAAGGCATCAAATTAACACTGGCTCCTAAATCACACATGCCATCAGTCCCCTTTCCATTACCCATAGTAATTTTAATTATAAAGTTGCCAGGATCCTTTAGCTTTGGAGGTAGTTTATGTTGCAAAATAGCACTGGCTACCTCTAATACTATCACCTTTTCATTTGGCTCATACCTCTTTTTCTTGGTGTTCAATTCCTTGAAGAATTTGGCATAAGCCGACATATTCAAGTAAAGGTAAGTTAATACTTACCTTAGACAGCATGTTGAAGATGTCTAAAAATTACTTCTTTTGTTTATCATTCTTCAATCTACTGGGGAATGGTATAGGTGGCCGGTAAGGATTACTTGCCTTGTGTAAATCTGCTGAAGGAGATTTCTCCATTGATTTTTCTCCATCACCCTTGTCTTCTGGTTCTCCTTCTTTTTCATTTTCTTGATCACCTGCATTCATAGAATTATATCCAACACCATTATTTATTACCTTGCCACTTCTAAGAACAGTCACTACTTGTGCCTGCTCATGTTGACTTAGAAATTTTTCTTTCTGTTGAATCTGCATCTGTTGCACAAGTTGTCCCACTTGGGTCTCCACTTTCTTGAAAGACGCTTCCAATGAATCCAACCTTTTGTTATTCATCTCTTGATTCATGGTACTGGCTTGGATAAAAGCATATAAACTATCCTCCAAACTGTCTCTCTTAGGCTGCCCTTGATTTGAAAATTGTCCTGGCGGTTGATTTTGTCTTTGGAGCAAATGGAAAGGTTGTTGAGAATTATTTATTGCCCATGAAATGTTTGGATGATTCCTCCAACTAAGATTGTAAGTGTTTGAGAAAGGATCATTCCAAGCCCTTGGTTGATATCCCTCCATAGCGTTAACTTGCTCAGCCTCATTTCCATAAGACTCATATGCAGAGGGGCATATATTTGATCCATGCACAAAAGTTCCACAAATTCCACATACTTCTTTAGTGGATGAAAAAGCATTGTTCTTCAAATTCAGCATTTGCACTTGTCTTGTCAATTTAGCTATCTAATTGACCATCTCACTGTTGGCTTCCACTTGATTTACCCCTTTACTTCTTCCTCTTACACTTTTCTGTTCGTAATTAGCTCCCAACATTTCAAAGATCTCATAAGTCTCTTCTGCTGTCTTTTCTCCCATAGCTCCCCCAGCTGCATTATCAACAGTATTCTGAAATTGCTGGGTTAGACCATCGTAGAAAAACTGATTCAGCAGTTGAAGTGAGTAATGATGGTATGGACACTGGATTAGCAACATCTTAAACTTGTCCCAAGCCTCACGAAATGTCTCTCTATCGAATTGAGCAAATGTAGCTATTTTTCCTCTTAATTCAGCTGTCTTCTGATGTGAGTAAAATTTGCCCATAAACTTGTTATATACTTGCTCCCAAGTTGTCAAAGAATTTTCAGGCAACATCATAAGCCAGCGTTTTGCCCTATCCTTTAATGTGTACGAGAAAAACCTCATCCTCAACTGGTCTTCTGTTAGTCCTCCCAATGGAAATGTGTTGAGGGTGGAGTAGAAATCCCAGATAAAATTTAGAGGATCCTCATTTGGAACTTCATAGAAAGATGGCAACATGTTGTAATGGATATTCTTCAACTTGTAATTTCTTGCTGCATCTGTCAATCTTATACATGAGGTGGCAGTCCCAATGACAGGTCTGGCAAAATCCCTCATAGTTCTTTGCCTTTCGTCTCCCATATTGGTAGATTGCGCAGTATTCGACTCAAAATCAAAAATTTCCTCCTACGTGTCAAACACGGTATACAGTTCAATCTCTTCTCTACTCCTTTTCACTCTTTGAATTTCTAAAATAAATTGGCAAAGCTCTCCTCCGAGTGATCTCCTACCTTGTATAAAAAAAATATTTGAAAGAAGGGATTATTTAAAGCAAAAGAAAAATAAAATAAAATATAAACAATGAAAAATAATTTAAAAAATATATATGACTAATAAACAATTACGCCGATTAGCTTTCCCGGCAGTGGTGCCAAAAACTTGTTGTGCTCTAATAAACACTACTAAAGCTACACTAGCAAGTATACGAGGCTACTATAGTATTTCGGTGAACACCTCAAGGTCGTCTCACAAGAAAGCTAGATAAGCTAATTATTTATCAAATCGTAATAAACAAATTATCAATTAATAATCTTTGATTTATAAAATTAAATTGATGAACAACTAATGAAAACAGAAAGGAATTGAATTTATAACAATGAAAGAAAACTAAACAATTATATTGATTCACTTAATAGAAAAGCCTAGGGTTTGCACTTCTCTACTAATTTATATGTATGAATGGCTATTCCTCTCAACTGATTTAATTTCAAAGATCATATTTCAAGCAACTTAATTAATCAAATAAGGAAATAAGCTCTCGCATTCAAACCTTTTTCAATAAATCTTACTACAATCAAAATGATCTTTTCCTTAGGCTTATATTTCTAATTCACCTAAGTCCCTAATTCAATTATTCCAGTATTAGATTTCATTTCTCAATCCTTCATCTAAATACCTAAAACACATAATTGGTGGCCAATCAATTATATATTAACATTTATCCATTCAATTAAGGATAAAAGAAATAAATCAGTTAAGAGTAATAAGCATTTCATACAATCATAGTAGATCCATACAAACCCTAGACTAGATCAAAATTAGTTCATAATGATGATATCAAACAAATTCATCTCATTAAAATTCAAAGGAATTAATTTACACATTGGAGAATTCATAAATATAATTTCAATGAAGCTTAAGAGATAGAGTTAAAGAACAAAACCTAATTACAATTTTCCTTTGACTTCTGAAGAATCTCTTGCTCAGATATTTGCTAAAAGAATAATGTAATGGCTAGAACTAATTTGATCTAGAGTGTTTGACTGAAAGTGAAATCAATCTTCTATAGTTTTCTTGTTTTGGAGAAAAATTCCCAGAGAAAAATAGAGAACGACTTAAAGAATAGTGTAGAACGGCTGAAGGTGTAGTAGATCCCTTTCTCTTGCCCTAATCTTCTTATTTATACAAATCCCTTGGCTAAAAATTCACGCTTTCTTTCTTTCTTTGGCCTCATGGAGTGACACGGCCAAGCTTGTGGCCATGTCATGTGACACGGCCAGTGGCTTGGCCATCATGTCAGCTTCTATTTCTTTCCTTTGGTTCTTCCTTGTTCTATGGAGATGAGAGTGACACGGCCAGTGGCTTGGCCGTGTCTCTTAGGTGTGTCAGCTTCTGCCAAATTTTCCTTTCTTTCTTGGTTTCTTTGGTTTTACCCTTTAGGTGAGACACGGCCAGTGGCTTGGCCGTGTCTCCTGGCCGTGTCAAGTTCTGCCAAAATCTCTTTGAGGTGACACGGCCAAGCTTGATTTGGCTTAGCCATGTCTTGCTTGATTCATGCTCTTCTTTCTTTGTTTTGATCTTACAAGGGAGTTTTTGCACTTTAACCTAAAATAAACACTTAAAACAAACTTTAAACAAGAATCAAATGAAACATTAACTAAAAACACATAAACATCGCACTAAAAACTAGTACAAAAATGATCTAAACAATGGGATAAATTAAAAACTACCAAATTGTTGAAATCACTAAATAAACAGATTAAAACAACCAAAATGCATGAAGAAAACAATAATTATCATAATAAATAAATAGAAATTTTATGACAAAAATTAATAAAACAAAATTCATGCAAGAAAAGAGTGGAATTGACATTGGTAGAAGAAGAATACCTCGACAACCACCATCAAGCCGACAAAAGACTTCTTGTTTCGGCAAAGTTTATCAAGACTGTGGTAAAGACACGCGAGACCAGCTTCGCCCCAGCTAGAAGATGGTACCATTCTGAAATAAGAAAGGACACTCAACACTAACAAGTGGATAGAGGATTCAGTGCTGCCTAAGATGGTCGACCCAAGCAGATATAACAAAATCCTCGAGCATACTGTTCGGCCGTGTCTCTGCCAACCCGTCCTTCGCAGTTCATCTAATAACTACGAATTGGCTCGATTTTTATCTTAAAAGGCCCTTTATATGATGGTTCAATACAAATTAATTCCTGAATTTCTTCAAATGTTAAAATATCATTAGTCAGAGGAACCGAAAGACCATCATATCGAAGGCCGGTTATAGCAGTAAAATCAACCGAACCAATTGTCATCTCTCCAATGGGCAAGTGAAGAGTGTGGGTTGTGTCCAGCCATCGCTCTGCAAGTGCTTGGACTATGCTCCGGTCTATCTGATATTCCTCGGACGGCAATTGTAAGATGAACTGCTCAAAGCTGCAATCTCGGATAATCTGCCTTACCCGAGAAGGCACTACATCATACTATTATCGGGCTTTGTAAATACACCCTCCAGCCCGGACAACACAACGATCATGCTTACACGGAGCCAGGTAAGCACATATTATTCTATTTGTTTAAATTAATTTATTCTTCCTAAATTTTCTATAAATAATAATATAAAAACATAAATAAATAAAAAATAAAAAATAATAATAATAACTTAATAAAAAAGAAAAAAAAAGAAAAAATCTAACAAAAATAAAAAAAAATCAAAAATCAAAAATCAAAAATAATAAAGAAAAATAAAGAAAAATAAAAAAGGAAAAAAAAAAGGAAAAAAAGGAAAAGAAAGAGAAAAAAATTACCTCTCTCTTTTCATTGAAACTGCAATGGAGCGGCATCCTGGCTAGTATATCTATATTTCTATCTTCATGATGCCGAATAAACTCCAATAACTCGGCATTAGAATGAGTCCCTGACCTCGAAGCATGCATTGTTTTTGAAAAATATGTGCTAAAATTGAAAGAAATTTGAGAGAATTATAGAATTTGAAAGTTTTGCTGTGAATAAAATTGAAAGAATCAGCTCCTTTATATAGAGAAACGGCAAGCAAAAAAATAAAAATTTAAAAGTTAGTTTTACTATTCATGAATAGTAAACTTTACTATTTATGAATAGTAATATTTACTATTTACGAATAGTATTACTATTGATAAATAGTATATTTGACTATTTATGAATAGTATTACTATTGATGAATAGTAAACTTATCATTTTCAATAGTAAATACTATTTCCGACTATTTACGAATAGTAAATACTATTTATTACTATTTACAAATAGTAAATTTACTATTTATGAATAGTAAATAGTGCATGGACTGTAATTACATAGTAAATAAACAGTAAATTTAATTATTCACTTTAAATATTTAAATGCTTGTGTGTCTATAATATTTTTACACGCAAGGGGCAAGGAGAAGACGTGCATAAATATTAGCCAAACTTTTTGAAAAAAAAAATTATTAGCTCGGGTCCAGAACCCAAATTTTCCTTAGGTCCAGACCTAGAATCTTTTTTAAGTCCAGAACTTAGCTCGGGTCTAGAACCCAAATTACCTTTAGGTCCAGAACCTAAAATTATTTCTAAGTTCAATAACTTAGCTCGGGTCCAGAACTCAAATTATCCTTAGGTCAAAAACCTAGAATTTTTTCTAAGTTCAGAACTTAGCTTGGGTCCAGAACTCAAATTACCCTTAGGTCCAGAACCTAAAATTATTTCTAAGTTCAAGAACTTAGCTCGGGTCCAGAACCCAAATTGCCCTTAGGTCCATAATCTAGAATCTTTTCTAAGTCCAGAACTTAGCTCGGGTCCAGAACCCAAATTACCCTTAGGTCCAGAACCTAGAATCTTTTCAAAGTCCAGAACTTTGCTCGGGTCCAGAACCCAAATTTTCCTTAGGTCCAGAACCTAGAATCTCTTTTAAGTCTAGAACTTAGCTCGGGTCCAGAACACAAATTATCCTTAAGTCCAGAACCTAGAATTATCCTTTAGTCCAGAACTTGAACTGGGTCAAGAACCAAAAACCTCAACTATCTCAAAAATTAAGTCTTATTGCTTTTCACTCTCTTTCACTAAAGTCTCAGATCATTCAAGCAGGGGGCAAACTGCAGACCCTTAATTTTTGACCCAATCCGTTCCGATATATTTTAATTAGTCCAAAATAATTTTTGTGTTGTCCAATATATTTTAATTAGTCCAAAACAATTTTTGTTATCTTAATTAAATAATTTTTGCTTTAGTATCTAATTTTTATTAATAAAAAATAAAAATAAACAAATAAAAATCAAAAAATAAAAATAAAAATAAAAATAAAAATCGGCGATGAAAAAATTGTCGCCGAAAACCAGCGCGGGACGAATGGTCGTGGACCATTTCGCCGGCAGGAATTTCCTAAGGCCGAAATGGCCCGCAGGCCAATCCTCGCCCCTGCCACAGCCAACTGTGGCAATTTTTTTTTTGCCAACATAATTTTTTCGCAGCTGTTTTTTTTCGCCAACGAAATTATTTCGACGCAAATTTTTTCGAAACCTAATGCAATTAGGTTTCAATTTCCTTTTCTCATCAATATTAGCTTCCATGAATAACTAGGAATGAACCATTAAATTCTCCTATAAATAATACCAAAAACAACACAAAAAGGAAGGAAGAAATTGGAGGAGAAATTGATAAAAAATTGGATCAAATTTGGGAGAAAAATTTAGATCGAAACTAAGTAGGAAAGACAGTGAATCAAGCTATTTTTTTGAGAGAGCAAAAAAACAATTCAAGTAATTCAAAGGTAGCAAAGCTTGTCTTTGACTTTGTTCATCCAAGAAGAAATTTTGGTGGAACCAACAAACGAAGGTATGCATCAATTGTTTAAATTCTATTCTTCACAGTAGCTAAATCATCCCATTGTTTCTTTTAATTCAAAAACCCTTGAACCTCAATTCACCTTTTCTAAAGTTTAAAAGCCTTAATTGTTTGCTTTGTTTTCCAAAAAGTTTAAAGTTGTTAGTTTTGTTTCTTCAAAACCCAAAAACCCTAATTTCTTTTCCAAATTTTCAAAACCCTAGAATTAAGTTCTGTTTCTTTCCAAAAGTCCTAAAAACTTTTTTTTTTGCTTCTATAAACTTTAAATCATTTTGTTTATTTTCATAAAACTTCATAAAATTATCAATTGTCGTTCCAAATTCTAAAACCTCATACATTCACCGAAACCCTAATTCAAAAATTCTAAAACCCTAATTCAACTTTAAAACTAAATAATAAACCTTAAACTAGCTAACCTAAACCCTAATTTTTCTAAACCCAAATCCATTAAACTTTAAAAACCATATAAATATATTCAAACACAGTAAGCTCAAAATAATAATTCAGTAACCATAAATCACAAAATCTAAGTGTTTTAAAGTGTCCAAAACCTAATTTCATGATTATACATCACAAACCCTAATTTGGTTAATAAAAAAACTTTACCAACTTTTTAAATCATAAAACTTTCAACTATTTTAATTCCTTTAAAATCTCACAGTAGCCTAATTCCATAAATTCCAAAACCCTAAACACATGAAATAAAGAATCTTAAATAGAAATAGTAGCCTTAATTTGAATTTTTATTTGCCTTATTCAATTTTATATTTGATTATGCTTTGATTTATTTTATATGCTTTCATTTATTTAAGTTCAATGCTTGGTTTATTTAATTTATAATGGATGGA
Source organism: Garcia nutans (assembly GCA_947685225.1). Classification (NCBI taxonomy): domain Eukaryota; kingdom Viridiplantae; phylum Streptophyta; class Magnoliopsida; order Malpighiales; family Euphorbiaceae; genus Garcia; species Garcia nutans. The sequence continues at coordinate 72,035,909 of CANTUV010000031.1, read as the reverse complement.
TGTTTACTTTCTATTGATGTTTAATACCTTTGATGAATAATTTATTTATGACGAATGGTTATTTACTTTTATCAATTTATTTAGATTTCCAAATGTGTAAGAGGTATGTTTCCACTTGGTGGGTACCTCATTAGTTACATATCATGTAATTTAAATTGTTTTTCTATTTTAGAACCAATGTAAAGGACATGTTTCTACCTTTCGGTGGGTGTCTTATTTAGGCATGAGATGCAAGGACATGTTTCCATCATTGGATGAGTGTCCATTTATTTGCTTTGTTTGGACATTGTTTTGATTTCTAATATATCGATGCTTTATTTCAATTATTGTGTGTAATATGGATAATATTGTTATACTTAAGAGTTTTATAATATTAAGACCTGTAAAAGAGGCCAGTTCCAATGAACCGGGAGTTGTGGGGGTGCTGGGCCATTTCTCACCTTCCCCATATGTACCCAACTTTCTGAACCCATTAGGGAGTTGGGGATTCCTTAGGTCGAGTCATCCACGCATTCCTTTTTTCCCAGCCCGTCCGGGTGGTGACTCCATTTTCTCCAGACTTAGGTTCGTGTTCTTTAAGGCCCCGAGCCTAAATAGTGTCGAAGTCGCAAGAACTATTCCACCGGGAGTGGGGGCAAAAATCCCCACTCACACTAGCTATGACATTTAAAGCATCCGGTTCCTTCTGCATCACATAAACACTCTGAGTAGCTCTAGTCTCCTCTGGCCTACTCACAGATGTCGATTCCCCTCTCTAGCTAGCCCCAAATCTACCACCTCTACTACCACCTTGACTTCCTCTACCTCCTCTATTGCTCTTTCTCGATCTTGCTGTATCAATTGACTTATCTGGTGGCTCTGGACAATCACTAACAAAATGGCCTGAAGATCCACACTTATAACAACCTTTAAAATTCGCTCGCCAACAAACCCCCATATGCATTCGACCACACCGTGCACAGGTAGGTGGTGGAGACCTACAAGAACTTGAAGTTGGTGTGCTAGCTATCAAGGTTGTAGGTCTCTATCTCTGCTGTTGTGATATGCCAAACTATCCCTGGCCCCTGCTAGATCTCTCAGGATAACCACCTCTGCCTCTCTTCGAAGATGAGGAACCCGTCTCCATCGAAACTTTTCTAACTCTGCTTTCTTCTACCCTCAGTGCAGCTGTAAGTCCTTGAGCTTTCTCTACATTCCGTAAAGCTGCTACTATCTTGGAAAAATCATCAAAGTGAACTGTTGCCACCTGACACATAATAGACGGCTTCAACCCTTCTTCAAATCTTCTACATCAGTCCACCTCATTTGTCAAAATACCACCTATATACTTACTCAAGCAGAGAAATTCTTTCTCATACTTGTCAATTGTCTTATTTCCTTACTTTAAGTTAAGAAACTCCTTCTTCTTCTTGTCTTTAGACTCCCAAGGGATATATTTCTTCCCAAACTCCCTTAAAAAATCATCATACCTCAAAACTGGGGGTTTTCTCAATCCATCAGGAAAAGTCTTCCAATAATCATAAGCATCTCCTTGCAGAAGAGATAAGGCATAATCAAACTTGTCTTCCATAGTAGCCTGCAATTGGACAAACACTCTCTCAATTCAATCCAACCACTGCTAAGCCTCCACTAGATCCGCAGTGACTATAAGTTAGTAGCTCCAAACTTCCTCAACTTCTCATATTTCCTAATCGATTGCTGTTGCTGTTGAGTTGAGGTAGGACATTGTAATATCCCAAATAATATCCTAAAATTTTGGAAATGCTAATTGTTGAAATTGAATTAAATGATTAGTGTATTTATATGATTAAGTGGAAAGAGAGGAGAAAGGGAAGTGTGTATATGTTGTATATATGAATATATATATATATAACATATACAAGTCAACAAGTTGAGATGGTCAAATGATATATTTAATTATTTAAAATAGAAATTAAATGTTAGTGAAAGATGATATTTGATATTTATAATATAATAATAATTTAATTGCTTGGTGGAGATTAAGAGGGGATTTAAGTGGTTAAGATTAGAGGTTGGTTTGACTTGTTGATAACCATCTTCATCTTCTTTTTTCTTCTCCAAGAGACCCGGCCATCACCATTGTCAAGGGGAAAAGAGGTTTTGTTTCTTCCTAACTCAAGCAATTGAAGGATTTCAAGAGATCAAGTTGGAGTTTTAAGGATTTTCTTCATATTTGGTAAGTTTCCAACTTGTTTCTTTGATTTCTTTTGAGTTTGTGTTTATGAGTTTGGTGGATGGTTGGTGTAGTTGTGTGTATGGTTGATTTTGGTGTGTTTGAGGTTATTTTGTTTAGTTAACTTTGATTTTGGTGTTGGATTGAAGAAAAGGGTTAAGTTTGGTGAAGAAAATAAGAGTTGTGGATTGTGTAAGTTTTGAGTTGTGATATATGGTTGTGATTGTGTTTTGATGCTTGTATTGAGTTGTTTTGATGTTTATGCAAGTTTATTATAGTATATTAATGGTTTTGGTTAAGTTTGTTTGGAGTGGAAAAGGAAAAAAGAAAGATGTTTATTGGATGTGGCATTTTTGGTGTCGATTTTAGGTTTTTGGCCTGACACGCCCAGTAGCAAGGCCATGTCTTTGGGCGTGTCGTTGGTTCTACTTTCAGTGTTGGTGACACGAGCACTGACACGCCCATGTCACTGAGCGTGTCACAGCTTCTGTGTAGTAGTAGTATTGACATGCCCATGTCACTGAGCGTGTCATAACTTCTATGTTGGAGGAGGATTGACACGTGCAGTGATACGCCCATGTCACTGAGCATGTCAAAGCTTCTGTGTTGTGGGTTTAGGGCACGGTCAGGGACACACCCGTGTTGTTGAGTGTGCTAAGTGTATAGTTTTCCCTAGATATTAGTTTTCCTTATTTTCTTATGTGTATCACTAAGTGAGTACGTATAATCACATTTGGATCAGTTTTTGAAGAGATTTGAGTTTCCTTAATTTAAGTGTTGAAGGATATCTTTGAAGAGGAGATTGAAATTGGTATTTGTTGCTCTTAGAGGTAAGTACAAACCTTAAATGATTGCATACATTTACATGACTTTGGGACATAACACATTTGGTTAGAAAATGTGTTAAGTTACCTACTATATTGTTGGTGTATGAGAATAATGCTATGATTTGCATATTGTGAACTATGTGAAATATATATAATGATGATTCAAAATGTATGGATAATGCAATTTGTTATGTATACACTAATGATAGTGTGTGAAGACATTGGTGATGGCTATAATGATATAAATGGGATATTTGAGGCATTGTGCTTATAATGATCATGAGAAAATGAAAAAGGATTTGATAATGAAATTATAAAAGAATTGTGTGCCTAGTATGCTATTCAATTTTTAGAGTTTTATTGTTGGTGGCATGCCTAAAAAGTGACAATCCCTTGAAGCTAGGTTGGGCTTGGTCCTTGAAACCTAGTTGGGTGTTACATGATGTAGTAGACCCTTTGAAGCTGGGTTGGGCCTAGTCCTTGGAGCCTAGTTGGGATGTTACTTATGAGATAATCCTCATTGTGATTATGATTCACCTTCGAGCTAGATAAATGTAATTATTGGACCAAAGCAGTAACTCTGGAATTTAAATGGCATATTAGATTTCTTTGGGCCCATGCTTGTCTTTGCTTTAATGTGAAATATGAATTATAAAATAATTGAGTAACACAATGAGTTATAATGTTATAAATTGTGGTATCCATATGTGTTGTGCATTTGCATTGCAATTGAATAATATTGTTATAAAGGTTTGTACCACTAAGCTTCTGGCTAAGCGCGATTGTGATTTATCGTGCAGGTGACAGGGTAGATCTGGTTGAGCCGGAGAGTTCAGCTAGACCGAGTCGAGTTTAGGCTTGAGATTGTGAGAGTAGTGTTGGTTTGGACATCAAGATCAGAGCCGAAATGCCAGCATGTATAAATTCTATAATTTTGTAAATATTGATCTTGATGTAAACATATGTATATTCCGCTGCATATTCCGTCGCATATTAAACAAATGTTTTGGATAAACTTTTTGGTAATGATGATATATATATGTATTTTAACAATGAATGTTTTATCTATTACTTTCTATAATATAAGTTAAATGTTTTAAGTTTATTCAGATTGACATATGATGATTTGAATTAAAGTTTAAAGATTGGTTTGTTTAAAATGGATTGTGACATTCTTGTATCTGGTATACGTATATTACATATGTGGGTGTATGTGGTGTGCATATATGGGATGCAAGGGTGTTACAGACATAATAATTCCACCATCTGTTTGTGCCCAAACTGGTGAAATTTCTGGTATTTCTAGTCTATCTGGCACTGAAGCCTCCCTAGCAGCTCCTGTACTAGCTCTAGCCATACCTTCCTCTGGAATGAAACTCTTTGTACTATCTTCATTTAATCTATGAGATCAAGACATCTCTATTATCTATATGTGTTACAAGATCAAAGGTTGCCACATTGAAGATCAATTCAAAAGCCTATGCATATGCATGTACAACACTTTTAAAATCAACATTGAAATCCCCTCTTTTTCTCTCACTTAAGACTCATATAGGTTGAGAATCTCAAACCAATCTATGATACCAAAATAAATTTAACACCCTCATAACCTACCCATATATAGTACACACACCTTCAAATATGTAGTATTCACAGATAGGGTATAAGAGCATTACCAAAATGTTACTATTGTACTTTATCACCCTATCATCATTTAGTTACTAGTTTATTGTATTATATAGAAAAAAAATAGGTATAAGAAAAAAAAAAGCTTATAGAGATTTTGCCACAGTTTCGTTTAAAATACGAGTATTACCAAATCCAATCAACTCAACCTGTCAATATCCAATAGTTGTCAAAATATTTCCATACACTCATATCGCTAAATCCCATGTTTTCACACATACATTTATAAATATGAGAGCATGATATTACTTATATACAAAACATCTTTAAATCATGTTTTAATTCATTATATTTTACAAAATAGACATTACATCTACATCAACTCAAAAGAATATTTACATGTTATGCTTAGGCTTGATCCGTGGCAACCAGAGTTTTCTAGTATCTAACCTCGAACTAGACATGTCCTGGTTTGGAAGGACCTCCATCTTCTATACTGTCACTTGTGTGATAAATAAATTGCACTAAGTTTAGAGGTCAGTGGTATACACTTGATAATGCAACATTACTATGAAAAATTTATATGAACGTGCATAAGGTTTTAATGTTACATACATTCTCATATTTATTTTACAAATAAACATAAATAACCATCATGCATTGGGCCCAACAATCTTATACAATAACCTAATTCCAAAACCATTTCTTTGGCCTATATCATTAATAATGACACCTTTGTGTCTCGTTAGTGGACATAAATAAATATGTAACACCCAATGTCTCATCCACAGCGTAATCATCAATATGACACCTCGTGTGTCTCACTCAGGGGCACAGTAATATCTCTGTGACACCCAATATCTCACCTCATCGTGTATGGCATGTCAATCACTAAATGCAATCTTCTGGCAATGATGTTAAGTATAAGATAATAAACAACATTCCACATTATGCATATATGTGCCATTCACCATGTAACTCATCAATACTCCAACAATTAATATAATCAACATATTTTATCATGATTTTTCACTTAATAATTACATATACATTTTTAAAATAATATATATAAAGACATAGCTATAAAAGACATTTACTACACCTATATAGTGTGAAATACGGCAATAAACGTCAATAAGCCAACGCCACGGCCTTGGTATTCAATAACCACGCCCGTGGGAAGTAAAACGAAGCTGTAAAACACCTTTGAACACCATCAAAGTCATGGAATACAAAATGCTATTGTCTTTATCCAAAACTCACTTGAAATAGCTTCATATCTCATCCCATGGCAGTGGCACTCAGGAGCCGCACCCATGGCATACAATATACTTCTGTTTCTCTAAACAAATCTCAAGCAAACAGAGTCGGTTTGAGGCCCATGGTTGTGGCTCTCTATGGCCATGCCCATGGCATCCCAGAATCATTCTTTCATACCATTTTCATCAACATAACACACATATATCAACTTAAAATGATGCAAAACTAGAGACAAAAGCATTATCTAAGTATCTACTTACCTTTTTGAAGCTCAAATTGGAGAAACAACTCCTTTGCATAGTAATTTCTCCCAATATTTCACTTCCCTCTATTGGTTCCTTCACTCAATTAAATCAACCTTTAATCAATTTATAATTTCAAAGATGGTATTAATAACTCGTATAAGCATCTATAAATCCCTTTAAACTTTCTTTAACTTAGGATTAGCTAAATCCCCTTACAAATTCTTAATATTCAATTACTAGCTCTAACCGTATCTAATATTATTCCAAATCATTATCAAGTCTAGAATCACCATTACTACATCAATTTTATATTATAAGTTTATATATGTTTCATTAAATCCCAATTCTCATATCAATCCTACTAAAAAGAACCATAAAAATTTAAGAAACTTACTTGTTACTTGAATTAAAAATAAAGCTTCCTTCAATCCTTGCGTAAAACTAACTAAATTTTCTTGTTAATTTAAAGGATGGAAATCTCCCTCTCTCAAGCTCCATGAAAATTGGCCAAGATAAGAAGAAAACAGAAGGAAGGAGAAGAAATGAAAATTCTAGAAATTTTTGGCTTTTCCATACTTTTCCACTAAGTATATATTATTTAATTAAGATTTTATTTAAAATAATATTATTTTATATTTTAACTTTTTTTCTATTTTTTTTACTCTTCCACCATCTTACCATTTATATTTAATATTTCATATATGATATATATGTTATTTATATTTCCATCTCTTCTATCAAATCCATCATCAATCTCTCACCACAAATGTATAATAGATTTAATAAAAATTAGGGCATTACATCATCTTTGTCCAATTTCAAGAATGTACTCATTGGAGTCTTGCTTGCTTTGCAACCATCTATGCCAAAATTCTTAAGAAGTTTCTTTGTATATTTGGATTGATTGATGAAGACACCATCCATGCATTGTTTAACTTATAGACTAAGAAAGAATTTATGTTCACCCATCATTCTCATTTGAAATTCCCTAGTCATACAAGAGGCAAACTCTTAACACAAAGATTCAGTAGTAGCTCCAAATATAATGTCATCAACATAGACTTTGTACAATTAAAATGTTATGCAATTTAATAACAAAAAGAGTAGTATCAACTGTAACACCCCTATACCCCGTATACGTACACAGCATGCTAATACGATCATAATATACGTATACTAAATATAGAATTGCCACGGTTTACTAAACAAACGACTCATCCCTTTTCAAAAACATGAACAAATTTAAATCATTTAAAAGAAATTAAAATACAACAAATAGTTTTTATTTAAAACGCAGCGGAAAATATAACAAATATTTACAAATACTTATACATCAAAATTCGAGTTTTACAAAACATAAGATATATACATGGTTGGCAATATGTCTTTGATCTTTAAGCTCCACTTATCAAAACTTCAAACTCTAGACTCTACTCAGCCTAGAGGAACTCTCCGGTTCTTCCCTGTCACCTGCACGATGAATCACAATCGCGTTAAGCCAACGGCTTAGTGGTACAACTACAATAACATTATACTTCTATGCAATGTCAATGTCACACATTTCAACAATTAAGATAATATTCACAAATGATATCTTTGTATTGTTCATGAGACTACATTTCATTATTATTCAATTATATCATCACTTATGATTTACGTTGACACAAAGACAAGTATGGGCCCAAATGACACTAATATGTTATTCAAAGTTCAGAGTTACTGCTTTGGTCTATAATCATAATACTCAAGCCTGTAGGCGATACACATATATCTCTATCCATGGATAGCGTAACAGACCCAGTCTCTTGGACCATCAACTCGGCTAAACTCGAGGAGATCCTCAACCCGGCTAGACTGTTACTTGTAACAGACCTAGTCTCTTGGACCTCAACTCGGATAAATCCGAGGAAATCCTCAACCCGGCTAGACTGTTACTTTAATTCACATTTCACATTAATTAACTAGAATCAGCTTACGACCCGGTCTTTTCACCTATCCAGTACTTTATAGGCATGCCGCCAAACCTAGAACTCTGAAGGTTGAATAACACATTAGACACAAAATCTTTTTTTTACATTTCTTTCTCAATTCATTTCTCATTTCATTATCATCATTATAGCCAACAACCATGGCTTCATATCTCAATATCATAATAGGCAACCATGCCTCAATCATCTCATTAACATCATTATAGCCAACAACCATGGCTTCATATCTTATCAAGATAATATACAATATCAATTGCATTAACATACCTTTCATATTTCATCAAATGTTTTAACCCTGTAATCAATTGTTTAGCATATGTATAATCAAATATATTAAGTATCAAATCATATGAGTGTATGCAACAATGTAGTTTGTACTTACCTTTGGAACAACTCACACCACTCTACAACCTTTCTCTTTTAAGAATTCTCCACCACCTAGGTTAGGACAATTCAACCTCTTCAATACCTAAACCAAAGGTGATAATACATACTCACTTAGAGATACACATGAGATAATAAGACTAAGAACCAACTAGGGGAAACCCTAAACATGACACGCTCAACAACACGGGAGTGTCCCTGACCGTGCCCTAAACTCACAACACAGAAGCTTTGACACGCTCAGCACCATGGGCATGTCACTGAACGTGTAGTACATACTATCTCACAGAAACATTGACACGTCCAACAACATGGGCGTGTTCATGGGCGTGTCAATTCCTCACCAACACAGTAGCTATGACACGCTCAGTGACATGGGCGTGTCACTGGACGTGTCAATACTACAACTACACAGAAGCTGTGACATGCTCAGTGACATGGGCGTGTCACTGCTCGTGTCACCCATCCAAGAACACATAACCATCGACACGTCCAAAGACTTGGCCGTGCTCATGGGCGTGTCAGGCCAAAAACCCAGATTCCGGCAATAACAACAACACAACCAACAAATCACTTCCTTACACCAAAATCCACTTCAAACAAACTTAACTCCACATACCCAAGAACCATAATAAACTTACAAAAATACCAAAATAACTCAAAACATACATCAATCACAAATCATAATCATCACCACAAACCCAAAACACAACCACAATACTCTCACTTCCAATAACTTACTCTTTCCTTCAATCCAACCCCAAAATCCCAAAATCACTTGAACCAAACACTCTTAAACACATCTTAATCAACATATTCACTTACCATAAACAAACAACCAACAAACTCAAACACATCTTAAAAGAAAATCAAGGTATCAAGAGGAAACTTACCAAGGATGAAGAAACTCTTAAATTTCCAACTTGATTACTTGAATCTTCCTTCAATCTTGAGTTTGAATGTTCAAATCTCTCCCTTGCTCTCTTGTTCCTTTGATAGCCGGCCAATTGAAAGAAAAGGAAAGAAAAGGAAATGAAAAGCAATGATCCACGTGAAGGAAGAAAGAAAGAAGAAGCAAAGTTACATCTCAACCACTTCTCCTCAAAATCCTCTCCTCCAAGCTTTTATATTAAAATAATCCAAATATCTCATTCCACTCACTTAATTTTCCATTTCCATTAATTAACTTAATTAATTAAAATTATTAACTAATCATCTTTGACCTCCACTAACTTGACTTATATATGTTGTATATATTGCTATATATACAACATATACACTCTCTCTTCACTTCCCTTTTTCTTTCAAAATACACATATACATTAAATCCAATTAAAACAACAATTATACCCAAAACTTCTAGGGCACATTTTGGGATATTACAATTCTCCCCCTCTAAAAAGAAATTTCATCCCCGAAATTACCTGATATCAAGTTTGAAACAACTGAGGATATTGATCTTGCATTGCTTGCTCATTCTCCCAAGTTGACTCTTCTCTACCATGATTCTTCCAAAGAATCTTCACAATTGGCACTTTCTTATGTCTCAACTCTTTCATTCCATATGCCAAAATAGCAACTGGTTCTTCTTCAAATGTCAGATCTGAACTCACCTCAATAGATTCAACTGGTAAAACATGAGATGTGTCTGATCTGTACCTCCTCAGCATAGAAACATGGAAGACATTGTGAATTCTATCCAATTCAGGCGGTAAAGCAAGTCGATACGCAACTGGTCCAACTCTTTCCAATACCTCGTAAGGTCCAATAAAACGAGGACTCAATTTTCCTTTACGACCAAATCTTAAAATCTTTTTCCAAGGAGACACTTTCAAAAATAATTTATCTCCAATATTAAACTCTATGTCTCTCCTCTTCAAATCTAAATAAGATTTCTGTTGGTCTGAAGCTACTTTTAACTGATCTCGAATTATCTTCACTTTCTCTTCAGTCTCTTTAACCAAATGAGGACCAATTAATTTGCCTTCTCCAAGTTCATTCCAACATAAAGGCGTTCTACATCTTCTACCATACAATGCCTTCAAATGGTGCCATTCAATACTTGATTGATGACTATTGTTATAAGCAAATTCCACAAGTGGCAAAAATCTGTCCCAACTTTCAGAGAAATCAATGACACAACTTCTCAACATATCCTCAATAATCTGTATCACTCTCTCTGACTACCCATCTGTCTGTGGATGAAAAGCAGTACTAAAGTGTAATCGAGAACCTAATGCACCATGCAAACTCTTCCAAAACCTCAAAGTAAACCGAGGATCTCGATCTGACACTAAAGAAATCGGGACTCCATGCAATTTCAATATCTCATTAATATACAGCTCAGCCAGTCTCTCAAGAGAATAGTCCATTCTAATTTAAAGGAAATGAGTTGTCTTTGTCAACCGATCAACAATCACCCAGATAGCATCATGCTTCTTTTGAGTCAAAGGCAAACCAGATACAAAATCCATTGTCACTCTCTCCCATTTCCATTTAGGCACTTTTAAAGGTTGAAGCAACCCTGTTGGAACTTGATGCTCAACTTTCACCCTCTGACATGTGAGACACTTGGATACAAATTTCGTTATGTCTCTCTTCATACCAGCCCACCAATAATGCTGTTTCAAATCATGGTACATCTTTGTACTTCCCGAATGCATAGCAAAGACTGACTGGTGTGCTTCCTCCAAAATAAACTTTCTCAAACTAGCATCATCAGGAACACACAACCTATCTTTAAAACCAAAGGCTACCATCATTTCTCACATGGAAATCTCTACTTTCTCCATGTTGGCAATCTGAAATAATCTTCTGAATTTTCTCATCAGCCAATTGAGCCTCTTTAATCCGATCCAACAACACTGGTCTCAACTGCAATTGAGCCAACAGTGCACCATCATCGCATGATTCAAAACTAGCATGCAATGCTCTTAATTCAACAAGCAACGAGAGTGAATACACAGTTAGATTTGCCAAAGACTTTCGACTCAAGGCATCCGCAACAACATTCGCCTTACCCGGATGATAATCAATCAAACAGTCGCAGTCTTTAATCAACTCCAACCATCGTCTCTGTCGAAGATTAATCTCTCTTTGAACTCCCAAATATTTTAAACTCTTATGATCTGTATAGATAAAACACTTCTCCCCATACAAATAGTGTCGCCAAATCTTCAAAGCAAACACTATAGCCGCCAACTCTAAATCATGAGTCGGATAATTAAGCTCATGCGGCTTCAACTGCCGAGAAGCATGAGCTACAACTTTACCTTCTTGCATCAAAACACATCCTAAACCATTATGTGAAGCATCACTATAAATCACATAAGGTTTATCTTCCACAGGCAGAGTAAGAATAGGCGCTTGAGTCAACATCTCTTTCAACTGCTCAAAACTAGCTTGACACTGATCTGTCCACACAAATCTAACTCCTTTTCGAAGTAATCTGGTGAGTGGAGTAGCTATTAAAGAAAAACCTTTCACAAAGCGTCGATAATAGCCTACCAAACCCATAAAACTTCTAACCTCAGTCACAGACTTTGGTGGATTCCAATTCAAAATAGCTTCAACTTTACTTGGATCAACTCTAATACCATCTGCTGAAACTATATGACCAAGAAAAGTCACTTGATCAAGCCAAAACTCACACTTCGACAGCTTAGCAAACAACTGCTTTTCTCTCAAAATCTATAATACAATCCGCAAATGCTTGTCATGTTCCTCTTCATTACGCGAATACACCAAAATATCATCAATGAAGACCACTACAAACTGATCTAAATAGGGTCTAAACACCCTATTCATCAAATCCATGAAAGCTGCAGGTGCATTTGTCAACCCAAAAGGCATTACCAAGAACTCATAATACCCATACCTTGTGCGGAAAGCTGACTTAGGAACATCTTCAGCTCTAACTCTCAACTGATGGTACCCTGATCTCAAATCAATCTTGGAAAACACTGCTGCTCCCTTTAATTGATCAAAGAGATCATCAATTCTAGGCAAAGGATACTTGTTCTTAATAGTCATCTTGTTAAATTGCCTATAATCGATACATAACCTCATAGTACCATCCTTCTTCTTCACAAACAAAATAGGAGCTCCCCATGGATAAACACTACAAAAAAACACACTATCTGCGACGGACAGAATCCGTCGCAGATCCGTCGCAAATCCGTCGCAAATCAAGTTTTGCGACCGATCTGCGACCGATCTGATCCGTTAATAAAAAAGGCGTCGCAATTTTCAATTTGCGACAGGCCGTCGCATATTGCAACGAAATTTGCCCTTAAATTTTCGCGGGTAAAGGGCAGCCGTCACAGATTTCGTCGCAGATTTCAATTTTTAAGCGCTATCTGCAACGGACATAATCCGTCACAAATCCCGATCTGCGACGGATACGATCTGTTAATAAAAAAGGCGTCATAGATTTCGTCGCAAAACTAGTCACAAATCTGTCATAAAGGCCGTCGTAGATGTTCTGGAGTATATATATGCCGTGGTGTTTTTCGTCGCAAATTCGTCGCAGAAACTGTTGCAGATTGTCATTGCAGATTTTTCGTCGCAGATTTCGTTGCAAAATTCGTCGCAAATCCGTTACAAAGGCCGTCGCAGATGTTCTGGAGTATATATGCCGTGGTGTTTTCCATCGCAAATTCGTCGCAGATTTTCGTTGCAAATTTTTCGTCGCAGATTTCGTCGCAAAATTCGTCTCAAATCCGTTACAAAGGCCGTCGCAGATGTTCTGGAGTCGTGGTGTTTTCCGTCGCAGATTGTCGTTGCAGATTTTCCGTCGCAGATTTCGTCGCAGTTTTGGTCGCAAAATTGAAATGTTTCGGTCGCAAATTCCGTCGCAGATGCCGTCGTAGATGCAATGGATTTACAATTTTTGTCATTATATGGATTTTATATATAAAATACACACCTGTAGTAATAATATTTACAATTTAATTACATAAATCTAAAATTACACAAATTTTCATTGATATAAAATGCAATAGTTAGTTAAACTAACATAATTCAAAAGTCATTACAATATATAAGTTTTAAACATTTCAAAGTATTAAAGTATGAACACCTTCAAAAGTAAAAACTAAGCCGAAGGCATACACTAGTCATCATCTGGATGTTCTGCTATTACTTGATCTTCTGCTGGTGGGGTTGGTTCTGTTGGAGCCCATCTAGGAGGTTCAGTTGGCCATCCTAGTAACATATTCTGAATCCAAGTCTGGTTCTCAACCAAAAATCGAGTCATATCTGCAATTTTGGTCTCTAATTTGCTCTCTATATGACTAACTTTATTGCTTATCTCATCACGTATCACAGTTAACATATTCTCATTCACTTGTTGAGATGTACTTCCACTGCCCTTAGAGATGTGAGAAATCGCTAAATTCCCCAACCCATATAATCTGGCCTTCTTTGTTCCTCCTGCCGCTTCAACAAATAAATCATCATCATCCTTAGTACAAGATTGAACTTCCTCTCCATTTGCCTCTTCTGTAGATTGTGATGCTTTCAATTTCTGAAAGCTTTCCTAAAAAAGAAAATCAAAACAACGTTAGAGTCAAAAGAATCCAGTAGCCAATACACACAATTCACAAACAATATTCATAAAAAAAGCATGTTAACAAGTAAATTTTTAATTGACAAGTAACTAATTAATCCACAATTCACAAGAAGTAAACAAAACCAAATTTCCTGAATCCTGCAATTTTATTGCAGAAACCCTTCTACCACCAGTATCAGGTGTCCAAATCGTTGTTTCCCTCTTGTGCAAAGACACTTTACCAACTTCACCAAAGGAGAAATTATCATAATTTGCTACTGGAGAGCCTTTGTTTGCAGACCATATAACATTTAAACTTTTGATGTGCAAGATAACTAATAGATACAATGTGGTAACTTTCATGGGTTGGAAGCCAAAAGCAAAATTGGAACTTTCATTAGATAAAAGAAAAAGGCCATTTTATTCAATCCAGTTCATCTGAGACCCTTGAAACCCAGGAGGAATCTCCCCAGTAGTTTGAAAACCAGCCATGCAAACTTTAACTAGAAGGAGAAAAACTAACCAAATGGAACCCAAAAAAGGAATGAAACCCTGACAATCCATGGCAGCAGCAAGAACCCAAATTTTGGTTATAATTTGCAGAGTCAAAGGATATTCTAGATGAGAAGCACAAATCAACAGATGCAAAAGAAAGGAAATATGCAAATAAATGAAGAAAAGCAAAAAAAGGTTTTAACTTTGCATTCTGAAATGAATCTAAAATCAGTACTTCAAACCAAAATTAATTATTCAAAGGAAGCATATTAGCAGATATCCTAAGATAACAATTGCTAAACAGAAAGGATAGAATTGCAAGAAATAGCAGGATTTAATATTGAAAGTCCAAGCAAGAAAACCCAAGTTATAAACTTTCACACGTGAATTTAGTAATGAAAGACTTCTAGTTAGCCTTTGAATTCAAACATCTAAAAAAGATAAACCAAAATTGGCTAGACAAAGAAGCAAATAAGGAGACATAAGATCACTTGGTTCACAAAGAACTGAAAATTTAGTGTTCTACACATAATTCCAGACCTTAAAAGCAAACAACTACTTTCATGGAATCAACAATTACCAATCCATGATGGGTTCCTTTCAGTGGTCCATGAGATAACCACTAAAAGAACAAGAACAAGAAGGAGAGAACTAAATTATATTAATCTTAAAACTTTTTGATATGTATTTCACTGAAACACTTCCAAACTTCTGGTGAAATCCAGAGTTGTGGAGCTGTTGATGGGATTGCAAAGTCCAGATAGATTGGTGAAATACAGCACTGGCCATTCTGAAAATTCAAGAAAGACCAAGTAATGATTTTAAGATAAAAGTGGATACTTCAATTACTTGAAATATATAAAGAAAGGCATCATGAAGTACAAAATCTATGCTGGTTCGAAGCATCCCAAAACAGAATATAGCATATCCTTTCCAAGTTCAAAAACGCTACAGTAAGTCATGAAGAATGAATTTATTTAAAGAATAAGGTCAAAAATCAAATCCTTTGTAAAAACTTAATTACAAATTTAATCAACATTAATCACAAATACAGATCTGTATTTGAATATTTGCTATTAATTACAAACACAAAAGGAGTTAAAACCGGCAAATTCAAAACCACAGCAGCAAAAAAGGAAAACAGATATTGGATTTTCATTTCACTCTTTTGTTTTTATATGCAACTTCATTTAAAAAATCTATTTTTTTTTGTCTTTTTATCTCATAGGTTAGTTTACTCTTTTTTTTTTGGCCTTTTTTGTGTATGTTAGAGAAGTGAAAGATATACAATATATTAACTTACATGAACAAGTTCTGATCTCTTATCTATAAACTTCCCCCGATCTTTTTTACTGGTATGGCTATGCTTGAACAATTCATAATTTCCAGGAAACTTTCCCCCATTTGCTGCAGCCTGATTAAATCAATAGGAAACACAAACATAAGATGAAAAAAATAGTCAATTTATTTAACAAAATAAGATGTAGATTACATACCAAATCCTTTGCATGCTCTTTCATCGATTTCGACCCACAAGTGTGAGTAGATGGACCTGTTCCTGGTCCAGCAGGCTCAGACAGTCTGTTCTTAGACTGTTGCTCTGATAATTTTTTAGCATCCTCCGTTTCCCAATCTCTTCTCCACTCTTCTACAAATTCAGAAGGCACGGGACAGTTCACTAATCTATTATGTCTCACATTGTAAATGAAAGTACTGTATGTCCTTGCTGCTTTGCTTTCCCAAGCTTTTCTCATCAAGCCATCTTCAGATGACCTCCAAGTAAATAATTTCTGCAAAGTAAGTAAAAATTCTTAAATATGCTAGCCATTATCATTATTAAAGAATATGAACAAACAAATAAAAATGAATATTAGATAAACATTAACCTTAAACTCTCCGAAGTATAAGTCCTTTGATTGTCGAGACAGTTTTGCCCAAGAGGATCCTGTTTTATCAGGATACCGTTGAAAAGATTATGTGCATGCATGTGATATGCCCCATAAATTAGGATTAAATCTGAAACAACTTAAGATTATTAATAAAGTGCCAAAATAGTGACTAAATAGGATAAAATTAGTAAATTACCCATCAGCCTTTGACCAACTAATTATTATTCGCCCATCAGCATCACGGGCTGGTTCTTGGGATCGAGAGCCTCTACTTATAACGTCATTGTTAACATCAGGTTGAGGTTCATCTTCACTAGAATTAGGAGATGAAGCTGATATTTGGGGATTTTCTATTCCTAATCCGTGCATGTTATCCAGTGAGGGAGTAGAAGAGGGTGGTGTTATAGGATTAGAAGATTCAGATATTCTTCTCCTAGATGTTGGAGTTCCATCTGTGTTAGGATTTGAAGATTCAGAGGTTCTTCTCCTAGATGTTGGAGTTGCTTCTGAATTTGGACTTACAGCCGCTGGAATTGCAGGTGTGGGTTGGGTAGGTGCTATGGCTGTTGGTGTGGGTTGGGTAAGTGCAATGGCTGTTGGTGTGGGTTGGATAGGTACCATGGCTGTTGGTGTGGGTGGTGTAGGTACCATGGCTGCTGGAACTGTACGTGTGGATCGTCCTCTTCCCACTGATGGTTGAATAATATTGCGACTTTTCCCTCTAGCCATATCTGCAAGAACCCATAAAACATAAGATTAAATATAGAGAAATAAACCTTTGCAATATTAGTATTGCGTCCTCTTTCCACTGGTGATTAAATTTTCACAGTAATAAGAAATTCACTTGCTCTTAAATTCAGAACAATCCAACACTAGTTAAGAAGTTCAGTTCCTGCCATAAATAAAGAGCAAATGAAAACACCCAGAATTTTGACACAAGAAAGCATGCGAAGAATCAAATAATGAAATGAACTTATATATAAAATGTCTGTTTGTACATATGTAACTACCATGTATGTAGCAAAATTATTATAACATTTCAAAATGGGCCATAAATAGTTCCCAACTCTATAGTATAGTCCAAGTAAACATCAAAACAAGGAAAAAGAACCAAATACTAGTCATTCGTCTTCATCATTATTCATCATCTCATCCTCCGAAGAATAATACTGAAATTCTTCATCATTCCCTTCCTCCAAACTCTCACTTATATGCATTACAACACCTTCAGCATCATTTAAAGATTCAGGCATTTCATTGTCATTTACATCAAAAGTCTGCCTGGCTGTATCATCTTCTTGGAATGCCATTGTTGTTTGAGAAACATTGGAAGGAGCTATAATTTCTGGCAGCTCAATTACATGTCTAGCTTTAACCTTCATAACAGATAACCAATCACTATCAACCCGTCTTATAGACGGATAAGGAGCATAGTATACCTGTTGTGCTTGGCTTGCCAAAATAAAGGGCTCATACTTCCCAAATCTCTTCCTTTTGTGAACATCTATAATATTGTATTCTTTATGACACCTCATACCCACATCTAGCGTTGGATCATACCAATCACAAAGGAACAAAGTTGTCCGCTTAAATGGTAATGCTGGGTACTCTATTTCAATGACCTCCTGTAACCTACCAAAGTAATCGCTTGATTGTTCACTGTAGTTTGTCCCTTTAATACATACACCACTATTCTTGGTAGATCTATTTGCACTTCTTCTCTCTGTGTGGAACTTAAATCCATTCACAAAATACCCAAAATATGCCTTAGCATCATTGTAAGGTCCCTGTGCCAAGTCTTTTATAAATTGGTTGTTCACAGCATTCAACGGGTCATGCACCTATATGAAAAGCATAAATATTCATTACATGTGCCTTAGATAATATTGACTACAAAATGCTATGTAATAAACTTACATAGGATTTGAACCACTGGGGAAAATTATTATCCAAATGCATATCAATCTCATCCTTGCTAATGTTAGGATTTTGAGAACGTACTTCGCCAACGAACAATCTTCATAATATAAAGGACCATCATTAAGTATATCAAGAATGGGAGTGTAAAACACAATTACTGAAATTCAATTTTAACATACTCGACAAATGGCTCAACTTCTGCACAATTCATGAGAATATACGACTGAGCCGCGTTCCTTTCACGTTCCGTCAATTTTCGATTCTTTGGTTGACCCATCGGTCAACCACAAGACTGGAATATTGATAACATTCCTTCAATCTCCTCCTCAGCCTGACCATCATCGTTCCGTGGCACACGATGATGTCTAGTTGATACATGTGGCTCAAAAAAATGGGCACAAAATGCAGCTGCTTCTTTTACCAAGTATGCATTAGCAATTGATCCTTCAACTTGTGCCTTATTTTTTACATCCTTTTTCAAATCACCATTGTAACTGCAAGATGTTTATATAAGGCTTACAATGCATTTATTATTAAAGTAAGATCAATAAAAGGGTTTAAAGAGAAAAGTAAATTACCGCTCAAATGGATACATCCAACGATATTGTACAGGCCCTGCAATCCGAGCTTCATATGGTAGATGGATAGGAAGATGTTCCATAACATTAAAGAATCCTGGAGGAAAAAACCTCTCTAATTTGCATAGGATTTTAGGAATTTCCTCTTCAAGCCGTATCATATCATCTACCCGTATGACTGAACTTGTTAATTGTCTAAAAAATATACTTATTTCAGTTATTGCCTCCCAAACTCTTGCTGGTAATAATTCACGAAAGGCAATCGGGATTAAACGTTGCATAAACACGTGACAATCGTGGCTTTTCATCCCATACATTGTTAATGTTTTCATGTTTACACATCTAGCCATGTTAGAAACATAGCCATCGGGAAACTTTAGTTCTTTTAACCACTCACAAATTGCTTGCTTTCCATGCTTATCCAATGAGTATATTGCTTTTGGATATTTACCAGTTTGTACATTTTTTTTGTAACTCTGGCCTGTCAAATAACACCATCATCTCCTCCCTTGCTTTGGCATTATCTTTCGATTTACCGTCGATGTTCATAATGGTGTTGAACAAATTATCAAAGAATTTTTTTTCAATATGCATCACATCGAGGTTATGCCTAATTAGCAAAGAACTCCAATATGGCAAATCCCAAAAAATACTCCGTTTCTTACATCCACTCCCACTCCGTCTACCAATTGCTGCATTAACATCATCTGAGTCTAGATCAGTAACTTTCAGTAAACCAAGAGAATTAAGCTCAGCTAATATTTCTTCCCCGGTCTTCACAGGTGGTGGCATGTCCTTAATTATTTTATTTTTCCTGAACCAAGTTCTATTCTTTCTCCATGGATGGTCAATTGGAAGAAACTTCCTATGATTATCGAACCATGTTTGTTTTGTTCCATTCGGAAGTGTAAAGGCATCTGTCTCTCCCATACAATGAGGACATGATAGCCTTCCACCAGTACTCCATCCAGAAAGCATTGACAAGGCAGGGAAGTCACTAATAGTCCATAGTAATGCAGCATGCATAACAAAATTTTGCTTCATGGACACATCGTATGTCATAACCCCTACATCCCACAATTGTTTCAATTCGGCAATTATAGGTTGTAGGAACACATCTATTTTCATTTTCGGATTATTAGGCCCTGGCACTAAGACTGTTAAGAACATGTACTCCGACTTACCACACATCCATGGAGGAAGATTGTAAGGAGTGATAATGATTGGCCACGATGAGTACGGTTCGCTGTATTTCCCAAATGGCTGGAATCCGTCAGAACTTAACCCGAGCATGACATTTCGAGTCTCATAAGAAAATGAGGGATACAGATTGTGGAAGTGCTTCCAAGCAGGAGATTCAGATGGATGACGCATAACTCCCTCCTCGGACTCGTGTTCTGCATGCCACCTCATGTCTTTTGCGGTGGCATTAGATGCATAGAGGCGTTGCAACCTTGGAATGAGAGGGAAGTAATGCATGACCTTGTATGCCTTCTTAACATTGCCAATTCGTTTGTATCTTGCTTGTTGGCAAAACTTGCACACAAGCAAATCTACATCATCACCCCAGTATATCATACAATTATTTCTACAGCAGTCAATCTTCTGCACTGGGAGGCCCAAACCTTTAATCAATCTTTTCGTTCTATAGAAATTTTCAGGGAATACATTATCCTCTGGCAAAACTTCTTTAACGAATTCTGCTATCTGATCAAAACATCTCTCCGAAAAATGGTGTTCAGCCTTCATGTTGAACATACAAGCCATGGCAGATAACTTCGTATGCTTTACACAACCGGGCCATAGTTCCTCATTAGCCGCTTCCAGCATTTGAAATAGCTTTTTAGATTCTTGATTCGGTCCATGTAATCAGAATGAGAATTAGGAACTCCAAGCCCTTGGAGGACCATTTCACGATATTGTGCACCTGTTTCATTATGCATTTGATCGACCAATCCAGTTTCAAGATCCCTAAAAGCTGTACTTGTATCCTCAGGCCATGGTTCCCCATGTGATACCCACTGATAGTAATTTGGCATAAAACCAAATTTTGTAACGTGGAAGCGGACTTCTTCCACCGGTTGGAAAAATCAGTTTCTACATTTCGGCTTCGAACAAGGACACCTAATTCTGGTTCCATCCATACTTGCTGGATGAGAAATTGCGTAGTCTAAACACTCTTGTAGTTTTTCTTGAAATACTCTATTCAAACGTCCCCCAGCATACGTTACATACATCCATCCCCGGTCCATACTAATTGTCTTGACCGAATCGTCAAAAATGTACTAAAAGAATAAAAAATCAATAATCAAGCCCAATTAGAAGTGACAAAATATTAACACCTAAAATAATGAATATAATTAATTAAAAAATAATTAAAATAAATAAATTATTTAATTCATTAAATGAGTTCAAATTAATTAAGTTGAAAAATTTATTCCTTTTTTTTTGTATTTGTATATTATCAATATTTAATCAATTTTTTAAAAGACAATTGGTTATAGAATAAATAATTTATTATCTAGAAGACACTGCTGAATTGACTCAATGTATACATACCATATTAAGTAAGACTTACGTTTGAAAAAATTCCAAAATTGTTTAATTTAATTTCTTCTTATAATTTTGCAAATGAGAGAGAGAATCCAGCAATATGCAGCACTGACTGCTGATCTGTTTAATTTTTTAAAAAATATGATTTATTAATTCATAATTTTTTTTATTAATTAAAAGCCACAGCCTAGTTTATGATCAAATCAGCATAAGTTGAAATAAACCTTTTTTTTAGTTTTATTTTAAGAGTATATATTAATTTTTTCTCTAATTCTAAAAAAATGATGTTATATTTTTTATTGCTGTTATATATCAACTTCTAAGAGGCTATGATTGATTCATAGGGAGATAATGTGAATTAACTAAAAAACAAATAGACCTACTTATTACAAATTAAAATAGTGGAAGAGTACCAGAAGCAACTAATTTTAAGTTCAAAGAAGAAGATCAATATTCAAATTCACATTGATTCATTTATAATTATTGGAGACTTTGGTACCGATCACATGAATGCAAGACCTCAGTAAATTATTGACACTGCTGAAATTACTTTGCCCAGTGATGCATAAATTCATTCATAAAGAAAGATGCCTGAAAAAAGAATCACAAAAATAGAATACTGAGAAATTTAACAATTGACTCCGCCTATGCACAAATGAATGTAAAATGTATCTAGGATATCAAAATGGCTTAGGATGTCAACATAATTCATCTAATAAGGTGCCTGCATTACATGAGAATCTATCACAAGCAAGCCCCCTCTATATAAGTGAAAGGTGAAATTTCCTCAAATGACCATGAGAGGGCTAGTTCAGAGACTACAATACATGTCATCGTACAACTCTAGGCAAACGAAAAAAGAAATGCTAAATGTTTTTGGAGCCACTGAAAACCTTTGTGTACATCTTAAAACTACAATAAATTTGCTTAAAGGAACATAACTTTTAACTATATTTTATCAGAATCAAAGTCCAATTAAAAAGAAGTGAAGCGCCAAACTTTTTGTGAAAAGCAGAAACATGACACATAAACAAATGATATCGATGGCATGAAAGAGGGGAAACATTGAAAGATGAAGTAATGGGTAGAAAAGTTAAATTGTTTTATGCCTCTCTTTTCACCCCTCTTCAGGAAGTAGAGACAGTCATGGAGACAGAAAATTATTTGTGCATGAACACAAACAGAACAAGGTAAAATAAAATCTGATCTTAAGACTTTTATCAAGAGAAAGGAAGAAACGGCCAAAGAAAAAGTGATAAACATAATATGCAGATGGAAGAATGAAATACCCACCCAGAGTACGAAAGTGCAGAGAAATCCAAATCAATAAAGGCCCAACATTCTTAGCTCTGTCACATGACTAGAATCAAGTTCAGGGACATTTTTACAAGCATCTCGGTCTTCTACCACGTATTCCTGACATTATAACAGTACAACAGTGATGATCCTTTGACACCAAAAAACTAGAACAGTATCAAAATGAATCAGAAATTCAAAACATCAAAAAGTCTGAAGCTTTTCTTCCATGTCATATAAGCAACTTGAATGCTTGCAGACAGTTAAGCTTGACAAATGGACACCCCATTGCTAAGATACAACAAACTTAACATAAATAAAGTGTTTAAAATTGGAACTTTCTTCTAAAGTAGACTTGCAGTATATATTTCTGTTAAAGTGTAGCTATATCCAACCTTTCAATTCCAGGGTTCAGGGTAGCCAAATTGAAAGAAAGTCAATAAAGGTATGTCTAATCAATTTATATATTTGCATTTGCAAGTATTAAGCTGTAGCTTTCATTTATATTAGTTCTCTTCTGTTATTATATACTTTTTCGTTTAGATTTTTCTGCCTAACAAACTTTTCAATTTCCTTTAATTAAACATATGAATGGAATTTAATATATATACATTCTATTATATTATGAGGTGTTCTTCCATGTACCTAGCTTCAATTTTAAATTAATCACATATTTATTTTGGTAGATGGGGGGAAGGCAGAACTAAAAAGAAATGAAGAATAGGAAAATAAGATAGTATGTGAGACTCATGGATTGCAAAAATAGAAAAGATAATAAAAAAAATTTGAAAGAATTGGATTAGAAATACAAGAAAATATTAAGGAGATAAAATGAACAATTAATTGCACCGGGAAATAAACTTGAATTTGTGCTATTCCATAAGTAAGATTTGAATGCAAGTCTATTTTTCATTATTTTTTGTAATAAATTTATTTTTGATTAAAACTCACATTAATAAAGTTTATGGATTTGGAAGTTATATTATTATTAAACCAATGAAGTTATATAATTTACCAATGACATTAATAAGTAAATAAAATGAAACAATCATTATACAATGAAAAATGTACCTCTATTGTCAGCCACTTGGCAACATGAGCAGCTGATGGATTTGATTATTTTGTAGAACAGAGTGCAAAGAAACGACTAAATCTATAACTGATCACAGCAAAATGCATGGAGCATGAGACACTAAATATGCAAGTGCTCAAATGTTTTAAGATTAAACAAGAGAATCCACAAATAAAGCAGTACAAAGGTGAATCTCGTTATTAACACCTTGAAGATATTTACGGTTTAAAGCAGGTAGTATCCCCTTAATGTAGCATTTTATAATGTCTTGGGAATCAATTGCATAATAGCACTGAACTTAATTAACTATTGCATTCTGGACATCAAGTCCTCTTTTGTATTCTTAGGCACCAAAAATTGAACAATGAGCAGAGATACTATGGTATCTGCAAACTTTGATAAATTTCCATTACAAACTTCTTAATAATAGGGTAAAGAACATACAAAAGAATCTCTATCATACATATTTAAACTCTCAATTTATATAATTAATTTACACTGTTCATCTACTGTCATATACAAGGAATAAGTTCACTGCAGAGCAGCATACCATAAAACTATGCATAACACGCACATCACAGATTTGATGGCTCAAATATTAGACAAACCATTCCGCCAAAGCCCACACATGATTCACTTCATATTAGTTGAAGTCAAAAGAATAATTGAGAAAAAGAAAATTATATTATATAAAGACAAGTCAAAAGAATTTGCCTTCTGGAGGATGTTCAAATCCAGAATCTACCACTCAATGCAAACAGAATCATGTGTGGGCTTTGGCGGAATGGAAATTCTTTGAGAAGATGAACAAAGAGGAGGAGGAAGAGAGGATTCAAAATCAAAATTTGTGCCAAAAACAATTCCCCTCTACCACTCAATGGAAGAATATGAAAGTCCTATTTTTTTTAGCAGAAATATACCTGTTCAATTTTGCTGAATTCTTCTATTTTTTCATCTTCAAGAGCAACACTATTAAGAACTGCCTCCTTTATTTGGGCTGCACACACACAAAAATAGGTTATCAGGCATCAGGCATGTTAAACAAATAAAGTGTAAACATAAATATATTTCTCTTCTCAACCCTATTTTTCATGAAATTCTCACAAATTCCAAAATCTAAAAGATTATGTTTAAAGAATCAGGGAAGCGGGTAAAGAATAACTAACAAAATCGAGAACAATAAATGTCCAGTACATCCCTTTTTTGAAAGAAATTTCTAGCCTAAAGGATGATGTATATTCTGTTCTTTCTATCCTTTGATTTTTCCTAGTTAACTCGACTCAACTCAGCTTTTATCCCAAAACTAATGCAAGACTTGCATATTCAATCCTGAAGCCAATGATGAAGTGCAAACCTGCAATCAATTGAGTCTAAGGACATTGCACCATTTAAAATTCAGTAAAAACAATGGCATGAGGATTGGAGAAAACCATTCATAAAGGAGTACGAGACTCAAAACTGTAAAAGCAACAACATAACAAAACCACAAGAAATAATTTTGAGGATTCAAATGGGATCAATATGAATAAAAATGAGAACAATTTTCATGAGAAATTTAAGGTACTTACCTTCAACTATACATTTCTGAGCATCATTCAGTGACTGCCACTGCGGTGATTCTTGAATAGCCTTAAATGCATTGAAAATTGGTTTGCTTTGCCCTAACCAAAGCTGAAACTCGACCTTTTCTGGCTGCACGAGTGAACTAGAGGCTGTGAGCACTAGAAACAGAGAGAATGATCCGAAAATTCATGCACCTAATGGAGGGAATTCAAAGTCCTGCAAAAGAGGATTGGAATCGAGAGTCTCATCGACAGCAGCAGCCATTGAAGGTGGAGGAGAGAGTGAAGAATAGCAAGGTGAGAAAGGGAGCTCCCTTGTCTGCCTGCTGTGTGAATGGCTTGCGAGACAGAGACAGAGATCGAGACAAAGATAGATACAGAGAGCAGTGAGCAAAATAGAGAGCGAGATGGTGGTCTCTGCAATAAAGGGTGAGACTTGAGGTTGTTGGTTGAGTCGGCTGCGATGGAGAGGGTGAGACAGAGCCGGAGAGCGATACAGAGACTGAGAGACAGATAGTGAGAGGCGAGAGCGAAATAGTGAGAAAGTAAAGTGACGGCGATGGGGATAAAGACAATGTAAACAATATTTTTTTAGGGTTTTTTTTATTTTTGAACTAAAAAATTTATTTTATGCTAAAAATATTAAAATTAAAATAATTAATTAAATTATATCTATTATTTATTATTGTTAAAAATATATATATATATGTATTATATTTTATTTTTGTCATATATATTATAGTAAAAATAACATATTATATATTAAGTAGTATTTATATTATAGTATATATGTATACATTATATACTATTATTTAGCATTGCTATTGCTCTATATATTTTATATTATTATTTTTATTGTATATATATTATATATATAGTGTTTAATATACATATACTATATATAATATATAGTACTTAATATATATATGGTAACAATAAAATATAATACAAGGCTAATAGTATAAAGTATAAACTATATATTATTATATATATTAATAATTATTATAATTTGAGATATAAATTCTTAAAAATATAAGGCTAATAATAAAATTTAAAAATATAATATACTAATGTATATATAATATGCTAAAAATAAAATATATGACATATATATGCTTTACAATAGATATACTATTCATATTATAATATATATGGTGTTTATATTTATATTATATATATAGTAAAAATAATAATATATAATATATTATAGTATATAATGAAAATAATTGGTAATATATATATAGCCCATATAATACATAATATATATATATATATAATGTTGTAGTACATATCATATACATATTCTACATGTAATATATAGTATATATAGTGAAAAGCATGCATATATAATATAGCATGTACATGTATCACATTTAATATATTTATGGTATATATATACTTTATTTATATATATATATATGCTTTATTTTTATCAAATATTAGCATGTATTAAGTAGTATATATATTATATAGTTTCTTATACTATGTATAGTATATATATATAATATCATTTTATATTGATGTATAGTTTAACGACGAAAATTTTTTACGGCTATTTTCTGTCGCAAATTTGCTACAGATTTGCCACCGATTTGCGACGGATACATATATATAGTCAAATTTTATTTTCGTCGCAAATCCGTAGCAAATAGGTAGCAAATTTGCAACGAATCTGCGACCAATCTGCGACGGAAAAAAATTTCCACAAAATACTAGGAGGGAGTAATCCCGCCAACTTTAGCGACGAAATTTATGACGAACAAAAATCCGTCGCAGATTTATTACGGATTTGCAACCGATTTACGATGGCTTTCTCAAAATTCCTACAACTTATTATTCTGTCGCAAATGCGTTGCAGATCCGTCGCACATTTGCGACGAAAATTTTCCGTTGCACATTTCCATCGCAAAATGCCGAATATTTTTATAGTGAAATTTGCGACGGCAATAGACGGTAGCAGATCTCTGTTGCAAATTGCTTTTTTTAGTGTTTTCTACAACCAATCTGCGACGAAAAAAAATTTTGCGAAAAAATATACCCGGGTCTCGCTCGCGCCAAGTTTTTGCGCCAACTTTTGCGACGATTATTTGCGACGGACTGATTTTCGTCGCAGATCTGCGACAGATTTGCAACGGATTTGCGACCATTTTCTCAAAATTCCTCTGACTCGTCCTTCCGTCGCAGATTTCCGTCGCAAATTCCGAATATTTTTATAGTGAAATTTGCCACGGCAATAGACGGTAGTAGATCTCCGTTGCAAATTGGTTTTTTAGTGTTTTCTCTCGCGCGCCAAGTTTTCGCGCCAACTTTTGCGATAATTATTTGCGACGGAATGATTTTCGTCGCAGATCTGGATGGATTTGAGACTAATTTCTCAAAATTCCTCTGACTTGTCCTTCCGTCGCAAATCCGTCGCAGATCCGTAGCAAATTTGCGACGGAAACATGTCCGTCGCAGATTTCCGTCGCAAATGCCAAATATTTTTATAGTGAAATTTGCGACGGCAATAGACGGTAGCAGATCTCCGTTGCAAATTGGTTTTTTAGTGTTTTCTCTCGCGCGCCAAGTTTCCACGCCAACTTTTGCGACGATTATTTGCGACGGAATGATTTTCGTCGCAGATCTGCGACGGATTTGCAACGGATTTGCGACTAATTTCTCAAAATTCCTCTGACTTGTCCTTCCATCACAAATCCGTCGCAGATCCGTAGCAAATTTGCGACGGAAACATGTCCGTCGTAGATTTCCGTCGCAAATGCCGAATATTTTTATAGTGAAACACTAGGGCGAATAAACCCTTTATCCAACAACTCCTGTAATTGCACCTTCAATTCTCTCAACTCAACGGGTGCCATTCGATAAGGAGTAATAGAGATGGGAGTGGTACCAGGCAACAATTCGATACCAAACTCAACCTCTCTCTCAGGAGGTAACCCTGGTAACTCCTCAGGAAACACATCTGGAAAGTCTGCAACTGTGGGTATACTATCAAGTTGGGAACCCACTACTCGGGTATCCACAACATGAGCAAGATAAGCATCACACCCTTTTCTAATCAACTTTCTAGTTGTTATAGCTGAAACAAACAAGGATGCAAGTTGTCTCTGCTCACTAGACACCATCACAATTCTACCATCACCAGTTCTCAAGGTAACACACTTCTTTTGACAATCTACCACAGCTCCATGCTTAGACAACAAATCCATGCCTAAGATCAAATCATATTCCTTAAAAGGCATTTCAATTAAATCCCCAAGAAATTCCTCTCCTTGCACTACTACTGCACTATCATGATGAACCTTACTCACCACAACACTATGTCCTAAAGGATTTGTCACCAAGACATCAAATCCTAAGGACTCTGAATGCAATTCAGACACAGGCAAAATGAATGCACTTATGTATGAATGAGTAGATCTTGGATCAATCAAAGCAAGAACTGAAATGCCAAATAAAGAGAATGTACCCGCTATAGCTGCTGAAGCATCCGGCTGCCTCTGAATCACATAAACTCTCTGAGAAGGTCCGGCCTCAGCTGGCCTACTGCCTCCAGATGTCGATCCTCCTCTCTAACTAAACCCGGGCCGACCACCTCTACTGAAACCTCTGCCCCCTCGACCACCCCTGCTAGCACTAGGTCGAGAAGCTGCAGACTCAGCCTGTCTATGCTCCTGCATCTCAGGACACTCCCTAATAAAATGGTCAGGCGATCCACACCTGAAACACACAGCTGATCTACCCATCATCCTGCAAACACCCACATGATTTCTACCACACTGTTCACATGCAGGTAGAGTAGACCTCTGAATCACTGGAGTCGGAGCACTGGTTACAGAAGCTGTAGGTCTTGATCTCTGCCTCTAATACTGCACTAACCTACCCGAATGTCTCTGACTCCTACTGATTCTCGGAACAAAACTTCCTCTTCCCTTTTTCACAGATGAAGACCCTGCCTCAAACTGGGATCTTCTCACTTTGGTCTCTTCCTCAATAACAGCTGCTGCAATACCTTGTGCTCTCTCAACACTCCTAGCTGCTGTAACTAACTGAGAGAAATCCTGGTACCGAGAACCAGCCACAATGCACATAATAGAGGGCCTCAATCCCTCCTCAAATCTTCTGCATTGATTAATCTTGTCCGAGATAATCCCACCGGCATAATGACTCAACCAGGTGTACTCAACTTCATACTCTATTACCGTCCAGTCATCTTGCCTCAAACTCAGGAATTCCATCTTCTTAATATCTTTATACTCCCTCGGAGTATATTTCTGCTCGAACTCCCTCAGAAAATCCCCATAAGACAGAGTAGGTGGATCATCCATGGCATGGGGAACTGTCTTCCACCAATCATACGCATCCTTCTGCAGAAGGGATCTTGCATAGTCAAACTTCTCATTCGAAGTAGCTTGCAACTGAATGAATATCCTCTGCACTTTATCCAACCATTGCTCAGCCACTGCAGGATCGGTAGTGCCCAAGAAATCTTCAGCCCCATACTTCCTCAACTTATCATAGTGTCTTACCGGCACTTGAGGCTGAGGTGGCTGTGGTGGCTATACTGGAGCTGGCCTCAATAGTTCTATCATATGCCTAAACCAACCCGGTGGTACCTCATCAGCATCGGATCTCCCTGGCACAGGAGCAGGGGCCTCACTAACTCTATCAACTCTAGCTCCAACTCTACCCTCCTCAGGAGCTACACTCTCAGCACTACCTTCTACAGACTGACGTGACTGAGACGCCATCACTGCCTATATCTGCAAACACAGCAGAATATACCTCATTAAGATCAAAGAATGCCATACCAAAACATGTATCTTATATAAAAACCATATTTTAAAACTCAAAATTTCCTTTTTCTTACAGTTGACCTAGGTTGAGAATCTCAAACCTAGGCTCTGATACCAAAATAATTATAACACCCCTATACCCCGTATACGTACACAGCATGCTAATACGATCATAATATACGTATACTGAATATAGAATTGCCACGGTTTACTAAACAAACGACTCATCCCTTTTCAAAAACATGAACAAATTTAAATCATTTAAAAGAAATTAAAATACAACAAATAGTGTTTATTTAAAACGCAGCGGAAAATATAACAAATATTTACAAATACTTATACATCAAAATTCGAGTTTTACAAAACATAAGATATATACATGGTTGGCAATATGTCTTTGATCTTTAAGCTCCACTTATCAAAACTTCAAACTCTAGACTCTACTCGGCCTAGAGGAACTCTCCGGTTCTTCCCTGTCACCTGCGCGATTAATCACAATCGCGCTAAGCCAACGGCTTAGTGGTTGGTACAACTACAATAACATTATACTTCTATGCAATGTCAATGTCACACATTTCAACAATTAAGACAATATTCACAATTGATATCTTTGTATTGTTCATGAGACTACATTTCATTATTATTCAATTATATCATCACTTATGATTTACGTTGACACAAAGACAAGTATGGGCCCAAACGACACAAATATGTTATTCAAAGTTCAGAGTTACTGCTTTGGTCTATAATCATAATACTCAAGCCTGTAGGCGATACACATATATCTCTATCCATGGATAGCGTAACAGACCCAGTCTCTTGGACCATCAACTCGGCTAAACTCGAGGAGATCCTCAACCCGGCTAGACTGTTACTTGTAACAGACCTAGTCTCT
Organism: Garcia nutans; assembly: GCA_947685225.1. Lineage (NCBI taxonomy): Eukaryota > Viridiplantae > Streptophyta > Magnoliopsida > Malpighiales > Euphorbiaceae > Garcia > Garcia nutans. The sequence goes on along the minus strand of CANTUV010000031.1, from coordinate 72,004,781 downwards.
TGGACCTCAACTCGGATAAATCCGAGGAAATCCTCAACCCGGCTAGACTGTTACTTTAATTCACATTTCACATTAATTAACTAGAATCAGCTTACGACCCGGTCTTTTCACCTATCCAGTACTTTATAGGCATGCCACCAAACCAAGAACTCTGAAGGTTGAATAACACATTAGACACAAAATCTTTTTTTTACATTTCTTTCTCAATTCATTTCTCATTTCATTATCATCATTATAGCCAACAACCATGGCTTCATATCTCAATATCATAATAGGCAACCATGCCTCAATCATCTCATTAACATCATTATAGCCAACAACCATGGCTTCATATCTTATCAAGATAATATACAATATCAATTGCATTAACATACCTTTCATATTTCATCAAATGTTTTAACCCTGTAATCAATTGTTTAGCATATGTATAATCAAATATATTAAGTATCAAATCATATGAGTGTATGCAACAATGTAGTTTGTACTTACCTTTGGAACAACTCACACCACTCTACAACCTTACTCTTTCAAGAATTCTCCACCACCTAGGTTAGGACAATTCAACCTCTTCAATACCTAAACCAAAGGTGATAATACATACTCACTTAGAGATACACATGAGATAATAAGACTAAGAACCAACTAGGGAAAACCCTAAACATGACACGCTCAACAACACGGGCGTGTCCCTGACCGTGCCCTAAACTCACAACACAGAAGCTTTGACATGCTCAGCACCACGGGCGTGTCACTGAACGTGTAGTACATACTGTCTCACAGAAACATTGACATGTCCAACAACATGGGCGTGTTCAAGGGCGTGTCAATTCCTCACCAACACAGTAGCTATGACACGCTCAGTGACATGGGCGTGTCACTGGACGTGTCAATACTACAACTATACAGAAGCTGTGACACACTCAGTGACATGGGCGTGTCACTGCTCGTGTCACCCATCCAAGAACACAGAACCATCGACACGTCCAAAGACTTGGCCGTGCTCATGGGCGTGTCAGGCCAAAAACCCAGATTCTGGCAACAACAACAACAACACAACCAACAAATCACTTCCTTACACCAAAATCCACTTCAAACAAACTTAACTCCACATACCCAAGAACCATAATAAACTTACAAAAATACCAAAACAACTCAAAACATACATCAATCACAAATCATAATCATCACCACAAACCCAAAACACAACCACAATACTCTCACTTCCAATAACTTACTCTTTCCTTCAATCCAACCCCAAAATCCCAAAATCACTTGAACCAAACACTCTTAAACACATCTTAATCAACATATTCACATACCATAAACAAACAACCAACAAACTCAAACACATCTTAAAAGAAAATCAAGGTATCAAGAGGAAACTTACCAAGGATGAAGAAACTCTTAAATTTCCAACTTGATTACTTGAATCTTCCTTCAATCTTGAGTTTGAATGTTCAAATCTCTCCCTTGCTCTCTTGTTCCTTTGATAGCCGGCCAATTGAAAGAAAAGGAAAGAAAAGGAAATGAAAAGCAATGATCCACGTGAAGGAAGAAAGAAAGAAGAAGAAAAGTCACATCTCAATCACTTCTCCTCAAAATCCTCTCCTCCAAGCTTTTATATTAAAATAATCCAAATATCTCATTCCACTCACTTAATTTTCCATTTCCATTAATTAACTTAATTAATTAAAATCATTAACTAATCATCTTTGACCTCCACTAACTTGACTTATATATGTTGTATATATTGCTATGTATACAACATATACACTCTCTCTTCACTTCCCTTTTTCTTTCTAAATACACATATACATTAAGTCCAATTAAAACAACAATTATACCCAAAACTTCTAGGGCACATTTTGGGATATTACATCAACTTTGCCTTTTGTAAAGCCATTTTTCAATAAATTTGCACTAAGTCTATCATACCAAACTCTTGGAGCTTGCTTCAATACATATAGTGCCTTGGTTAGTTTAAAGATATGATTTGGAAAATTATAATTTTCAAAACAAGGGCGTTGTTCAACATAGACTTCTTTATTAATAAAACCATTCAAAAAGGCACTTTTGACATCCATTTGAAAAGGTTTAAAATTCATATAACATGTAAATGCAAGTAAAATTCTAATTGCTTCTAATCTTGTTGCAAGGGCAAATGTTTCATCATAATTAATGTCTTCCTCTTGGTTATAACTTTTAGTTACCAATCTAGTTTTGTTTTTAGTAATCAGACCATCTTCATCAAGCTTATTCCTATATACATATTTACAACCAATAATTGGATGATCCTTGGGTCTAGGAAGAAGCTCCACACTTTGTTTCTCTCAAATTGGTTGAGTTCATCTTGCATGGAAATCACCCAAAGTTCATCACTAAGAGCCTCTTCAATAGTCCTTAGCTCAATTTGAGAAACAAAAGCAATATTAGAATCTAAATATTTAAATTTTGATATAGTAGTTACTCCTTTTAAAGTATCACCGATGGTAAGTTATTTAGGATGATCCTTTTGATAGTGCCAATCTTTAGATAGTTCTTGAGTTTCATTTATCTTAGATTCTTCTTGTTCTACAATTTATTCTAACTCATAATTATTTTGCTTTGGAACATCTTTTATCTCAAGTTCTTCAAATGTTCCTACAAAATCATCAAGAATACTACCTTTCCCATGATCAAGCTTGGATGATTCATCCAAGATAGCATGCATTGATTCTTCAGTTACTACAGTTCTCCTATTAAATACCCTATATGCTTTACTAGAAGATGAGTACCCTAAGAATACACCTTCATCCGATTTGGATGAGAATTTTTCAAGGTTGTCCTTGGTATTTAATATGAAGCACTTGCATTCAAATACTCTAAGGTAAGAAATTTTTGATTTTCTTCCATTTCGAAGCTCATAAGAAGTTTTATTTATTAAAGGTCTTTTTAACACACTATTTGAAATATAACATGCGGTATTAACAACTTCTGCCTAAAAGTAAGAAGGGAAATTATACTTATTGAGCATTGTCCTATCCATTTCCATTAATGTCCTATTTTTCCTTTCAACCACACCATTTTGTTATGGTGTTCTAGAAGCTGAAAAACTTATGTAAAATTCCAAGTTCATTGCAAAATTTTTTGAAGTTATCATTTTTAAATTCTTTGCCATGATCACTTTTAATAGATGTGATCTCTTAGCCTTTTTCATTTTGAACCCTTTTTGTAAAAAAATTTGAAACAATTAAAAGCTTCATTCTTTTGAGCTAAGAAATTAACCCATGTAAACCTTGAGTAATCATCAACAAGTACAAATGCATATAACTTTCCTCCTAGACTAGCAATTTTATTAGGACCAAACAAAACTAAATGAATTCATTTTAGGAGTCTAGATGTACTTACAATATTCTTTGTTTTAAAAAAACTCTTATGTTGTTTTCCAAATTGACATGGTTCATAAATTTTATCTTTCCTAAATTTCATTTTAGGGAGATCATCTACAAGTTCTTCTTTGCTTAGGCATTGAAATTGGTCCATATTAGCATGTCCTAATCTTCTAAACCAAAGCCAAGTATCATTGCAAATAGTGATTAAGTATTCAAAAGCATTATTAGAGTGTAGTTTAATTTTATAGGTGTTACCAATTTTACTTCCATTGAATGCAAGTTCACCACTATAAGAGATAATTTTGTATGCTTTAGAATTAAAATTGACATTATATCCTTTGCCACATAATTGACTAATACTAAGAAAATTATGTTTCAATCTATCAACTAGTCACACATCATCAATTAAATTTTTACCAAGCATACCAATAGAGCCAATGCCTATAATTTTTCCTTTAGTATTATTTCCAAATGTCACATTACCTCCTTGCTTGTAAGTAAGAGCTCTAAAAAATTATGTATTACCAGTCATGTACCTTGAACATCCACTATCTACAAGACAATAAGATTTATCTTCTGTTAGGTAACCAAATAAACTTGGGTCCTTGGGGGTTAGTTGCAGAAGGATCCTCCATTGAGATGAGCCTTCCTAATCTAACAAAATGTACTTTAATGACCAAATTTCATGCAATATTGACATTGATACAAAATTTTATCCTTTTGCATCCTTTTCTATTAAACCTTGAAGAATTAAAATGACAATCACAAGTGTGTATGGGATATGATTTTTTATGTGCATACTTGTGATTATGTTCGTGCCTTGTGTACATGTATGCATATTTTTCTCTTGGAACCTTAGTTCTAGAGCCTAGTGAACCTAGTATAGTCTTTTTATGATTTTTAGGTTTAGTGTGTGCATGTTTATTCTTTACAACTTCAACACTAGATGTTGAGTTGTAGGTGCTTTAACAAATGTTAGTGCATTAGATGCACGAGTGGAAGTGCCATTGAACCCTAAGCCATACTTGGAGGAAGGTGACCTTTGGACACTAATTAATGTATCCAAAGTTTCCTTACCTTTGTGAAACTTTAAGATAGAATTTTTTAGTTCATTTATTTTTTCTTTCATAGTTTTATTTTCCTCGGTTACCTTTTCTAGACTATGTGAATTTATAGACATTTCATCAATGGATTTCAACAATTATTCATTTGAGGTCTTTAATTCTAAAGTAGAATTATTTTTAATAAAACAAAATCATTTTCTAGCTTAGAATATTTTTCTTTTTAGGACTTCATCTTGGAAAAATATTTTTGGACTCTTAGGTTCATATGCTCAACTAGATCACTATCATCTAAAGTATTATCAACATTATCACTATATGCATTTAAGTTAAAGGACTGAGTATCTACCTCATTGGTGTGATCATCATCATCTCCAATATCCATGAGACAAAGATTTGCAATTATTTGCTCTTCCTTCTCTTCTTTTTCACTTGAAGAGTCATTATTCCATGTGGCTTTGAGAGATTTCTTCTTCTCCTTGTCCCATTTGTTTTTGTTCTTGATTTTGAAGCAATCTGTTTTAATGTGACCCGGCTTACCACATTTATAACATTTTATTTCATTTTTATTCTCCTTATATTTGAAAGAGAATTTGGAGGAATTACCTTTTGCTTGCAATCTCCTCTTTCTCTTCCATTCACTTACTCTTCTGGATAACACAACCATTTCTTCATCATCATCACTATCTTCTTCACAGCCATTTCTTCTTTCTCATCTTCTTTTTAAGTTTGCAATTCAAAAGTGAGGATTTTTCCAACAAGGTCTTCGATTTTTAGTGTGTTAAGATCATGAGCTTCTTCAATTGAAGAAACATTTGATTCAAAATTCTTCTTGGGTCTATGTGCTCTCAATATTTTTCTATTGACATTAACTTGATCATAGATTTTTTCATATTTCTTCAAGTAATTGACAATAGCAAGTAGCCGATTTGTTATCTTAGTGACATTTTCATTTGGCTTCATTTTAAAAAGTTCATATTCATGCATAAGCTTTGAGTCTTGGTGAACCTCACTTGGGTAGTTCTCTCATGATAATTCTCAAGAGATTTCCAAATGCTATGTGCACAAGTAAAATGTTGGATTCTTCTAACTTCTTCTTTAGATAAGGAATTCACCTAGATGGAAGATACTTTAATATTCTTATAGTGAGCTCTTTATTGAGCTTTCATCCATTTATCTCTAAGAAGAGGCACTTGAACACCATCAACTTCATGAGTAGGAGATTTTCACTCATTTTGCACACATTTCCAAAGCTCAATTCCCTCACTATCAAGAAACAAATACATCTTATATTTCAAACAAGAATAATTTGTTCCATCGAAGTAAGGTCTTATATAAGAATTGACATTTCGATTTGATTAAACAATGGAGGTAGAGGAAGGAGTGGTTGCCATTGTGGATCAAATTTCACAATTATGCTTCTTGAAATTTTGAGGCTTTGATACCAATTGTTGTCCCAAGATGGAAACCAAGAGGGGGGGGGGCGGGGGTTGGGGGTGAATTGGTTGTCTTGATGAAATGATGGTAAATTAACATTTAAAATCAAACAAAGCAAGAATAGAGTATAGGAGAGAAGAATGAACACAAACAGTTTATAGTGGTTCAAATTACATCAATCCTACATTCACTTTCATAACAACATGTTAAGGTTCCACTAACCTTGAGTTTTTATAAGCTCAACTCTAACTTGGTGTTTTCACAAGCTCACACCAAACTTTTACAAGGTTTGAGTAATTTTCTCAGAACCCAAATAAAAGTTTTCTTAGGCTCATTCTATAACCTAAGTGTTTCAAAGCTCACACTCAAACTTACAATGGTGTTTTAATGCTCACACCCAACACTCAAAGAATACAAATAAAATTTTTGATGCAAATAAATGAAAGTTTATTGTCCAAGATGGCAACCAAGAGGGGGGAAGGGAGGGGTGAATTGGTTGATTTGAAGAAATGATGGTAAATTAAAATTTTAAAATTGAACAAAGTAAGAAATGAGTAGAGAGTAGAAAAACAAACACAAGGAGTTTATAGTGGTTTAGATTACCTCAATCCTACATCCATTTCATTAACAACTTGTTAAGGTTCCACTAATCTTAAGTTTTTACAAGCTCTAACTTTGTTTTTTCACAAGCTAACACCAAACTTTTACAAAGTTTGAGAATTTTCCTCAAAACCCAACAAGAATTTTCCCACTCTCATTCTACAACCTAAATGTTTAAAAGCTCACACTCAAGCTTACAATGGTGTTTCAATGCTCACACACAACAATTAAAGAATACAAATATAAATTTTGATGCAAAGAAATGAAAGAGGTTAAACTTAGCTATTACAATCACAATCTTACTCAAAAATGTGATTTCCTGTGGTATTTATAGCCTTCAAGTCTTCAACTGATAAGTGCAAATTGAACATATATTTTCTATCAATTTTAGCATGAAATTGAGTTGCATTAATTTATTCTAAGCCTATTTATGTGTTTTAATTTTATGATTTTTGAATAAAGCTTAGTTTGAATTAATTTCTTATAGGTTTGTGCAAACTAAAATTTTAGGCAGATTAGACCCTTAAAGCTTCAATTATGATTTCAATGATAATAGAGTTTGAGATTGAAACATTTATCTTATAAATTTTCTAGAGGTCATCCCAAGTTTTTCGGATATGTCTGTTTCATTCAAATCCAAGATTTTTTGGGCCTCCAACTATTATGTCGAAATTAGGCCTGAGATGCTGAAGTAGAAATCCAGTCCAAACCACTAAGAGTAATTGGGCCATATATTAAGCTTCCTAAGTCCAAATGAGATGATTCAAAAGCATAAATTCATCTAATTTTCATGATCTATAACTTTCAAGAAGAAGACACAGGGAGATAAGGTCTTTATCAGATAGAAAATCGGTTTTGGAAATTGCAATTTGCATTTGGTTAAAATAGATTAGGAGGAGTAAATTTCTAGGAAGAGAGGGTTGAAAGAAACCATTAAAGGGAAAATATTCTATATTTTTCATTGCTCTCTATGATTAGCTTCATCCACCATTGGATTGGAAGTAAAAAGACAAATAAGATTGAACTTTGAGGAGGATGCCATCATTTTTTGCAAGCTTCATTCGACTAGTTTAAACATTATAATCAGTTTAGATTTTCAAGTTTAGATTTTCTTTATTACTTTTGTTATTTCATTGAATTGAATATTAAAATTATGGATTTCATTTTTAGTTTCTTAATTTCTATGATTTTTATATTTAATTTTGCTATGAGTAACTAATTTCCTTAGTGGGATTAGGTAGATTCAGATTTGTGGCTGATGGGTATTTAATAGATTGATTCATTCTTGTTTTGAAATAAGATTTTGTTTATTTTGATCTTAATGCTTGTGATTAACTGGCCACCAATTGCTTGTTAAATTGAAATTATATGTTAAGTGAAAGCTAGTTATGATTTTAGATTAAGAAATCAATCACTTTAGAAAAATCTATTCAGAGATAAAAGAATTATCTAGAGGTCAACTTAGTTATTTTGAGCTTGATAGATTGTTGCATTATATGGTTCATGAAAATAGAACTTATAAATTCCATCATTCATTAATTTTCTTGCTTGAGAAAGAGGAAGATTATAATTTAAGGAATTGATATCTTTAATTCAAGAAAGATTTGAATTTGTTTAAAAAGTTGTTTTTGCCCATTTGAAATAATTCTAATAAAATCTAATCCTACTTGTTTATCTTAATTATTTGTATCTAAAATTTTGAATTTGAATTTGAAATTTGAATTAGTAGATAATTATCTTAGATTAATTTAATTTTGAATTTTAAATTAGAGATTATTAGTTAATTATTTTAAAATATCAACTTAATCTTTCTATTTTCAAATAACAGTCAAAACTGAATTTAGATTACTCAAAAATCACCTTCCCTATGGAGACGATACTCATACTCCCATTTTACTATTTGTCATGATCCGAGCACTTGCAGCATTAAGCTATAGCAAAATAATCATTCAACAAGTTTTTGGCGTTGTTACCGGGAAAGGAGAAATTAATTTGATAACAGTAAGTTCGAAGAGACTATTAATTTGAAATTTATTTTAATTGCTTTCTTTTGCTTTTCTGCAGGAATTATATGTGCAGTAATTAAAAACTTATATTAGAAAAATTTAACCCTGAAATCAAAAAGCAGTGTAGAGAGAATAATAGAGCAAGAAAGGATAGACTTCACTTAGAAAGAGAAGAAAGGGAACAAATTTGGGCACAAGAGTCTTTAGAACAAGAAGTGGAAGAAGCTAGTGGCGAGGAAGTAAATATAAATGACCCACAAGATCAACTTCAACCAAGAAATCTCACTTTGAGGGAACATGCCATGCCTAATGCTCAGTTTGGATCAAGTATCACTTGACCTGCAGTGAATGCTAACAATTTTGAGCTTAAACTAGCTCTCATCAACATGGCTCAACAATAGCATTTCTATAGGTTAGACCAGAAAGATGCTATTGCTCATTTGTCAAATTTCCTAGAAATTTGTGACATAATTAAAATAAATGAAGTCAATAATGATTCGATTAGGCTATGCCTTTTTCCTTTCTCATTGAAGGACAAGGCAAAAACTTGGTTACAAGGATAAGTAGCTGGAACTTTCACCACTCCGGATGATCTTTCCAAAGAATTTTTGGCAAAATATTTTCCTAGTAGAAAAATTGCAAAATTCAGAAATGATATAATAGGTTTTCTGCAGCTTGATGGCCAATCAATTTATAAAGCATGGAAAAGATTTAAAGACCTTCAAAGGAAGTGCCCTCACCATGGGATTCCAGAATGGCTTGTTATTCAAATATTTTATAATGGGATAACAGGGCCATTAAGGAGTATAATTGATTCAGTTGCAAGAGGGGCCTTTATGAATAAAAATACAGCTGAAACATTGGAATTGCTTGAATCCATAGCAACAAATAATTACCATTGGTCAAGTGAGAGGTCTTTACCTAAGAAAGTGGATGATGTGCATGATGTAGATGGAATTTCACTACTTTTAGCTAAGTTTGGTTCCTTATCTAGGAAGTTAGAACATGTTAATCTAGCTACTACAAGTTGTGAAGGATGTGGTGGAAACCACCAATCTTTTGAATGTCCAGCTTAAGAATAAGTACATTTTGCGGGGAATCAAAATAAAGCTCAACTATTGCCTTATGGAAACACATACAAACCTTGTTGGAGAAACCATCCAAACTTATCTTGGGAGTGGTAATCAAGGTAACCAAATGGCATCTTATCAACCTCTATTCTTGAGAAATCAAATTGAAAGCCAACTACAACCTCAAGAAAGTAAACCATCTTATGAATTGGCTTTGGAGAAATTTATTGGAGTTGCTTCTGAAAGGTTTGACAAATAGGCATCAAGAATAGAATAGATTGCAATCTAAAGTAAGAATCTAGAAATTCAAGTGGGTCAAATAACAAGCTTCCTTAACAATCACCTGCACGGAGCGCTTCCAAGTGAAATTGAAATTAATCTGAGAGAACATTGCAATGCTATTTTCCCAAATAGCATACGACTTGAAGACTCAACACAAAAGACCCCAGCTCTACATATTTCTTCTTCTAAATTGACAACTAAAGAGAATGAAGATGAAAAAGAGGAGGCACCTGTTAAATAAGAGATAAAATCTTACATACCACCTATTCTCTTTCCTCGACAGCTGATACAACATAAGTGGAATCAACAATACAAGAAGTTCCCTAAAATTTTTAAGCAACTTCACATTAATTTACCTTTCATAAAAACTCTTTTTCAGATGCCAACATATGCAAAGTTCTTAAATGAACTTTTGTATAAGAAGGGGAAGATGGAAGAAATAGCCTCAGTTGTACTTACTGAAGAGTGCAACACATTATTACAAAATAAACTTTTCTCTAAGCTTAAGGATTCAGGAAGTTTTTCTATTCCATGTCAAATTGGTAGATTTAATTTTCAAAATTCATAATGTGATTTAGGTGCTAGTATTAATCTAATGCCTTTATCTATTTACAGGATATTAAAACTCATGCCTTTATCTGTTTAATCTGCTAGTATTACTCTAATGCCTTTATCTATTTACAGGAAATTAAAACTCACAAAGATGACACCTACTGATATAACCATACAACTTGCAGATGGATCAGTAAAGTACCCTGAAGGCCTTGTAGAAAACATACTTGTAAAAGTGGAACAATTCTATATCCCTGTTGATTTTATAGTAATGAAATTGAAGGAAGATGTATATTTTCCACATATTCTTGGAAGGCCTTTCCTAGCTACTATTGGATCTATAATCGATGTGAAGAGTGGTAAGCTCACCTTAAAAATTGGGGATGATCAGGTGGATTTTAACATGATTGAGTCTCTGAAGGATTCTACTTCCAAAGGTTCCCAAGTGGAGGCAAGCGATAAATCTCTTCAAAAAGATTTCATTAAAAAGGATTCGCTAAAAATTTGTCTGGTATCAAACTCCAAGCCAAAGGAAGGAAATCGTAAAGCAATGATTTCACTTCACCCATGGATAAAAGTTCACAAATAGAAATTGAAGGGTATAAAGAATTTGGGAAGCGTAATTCTAAGTTAACAACAATAAGCAATATGATGGGAAAGGAAGTACAATGTTATCTCCCACCTTGAGCTTCAAAGGGAAGTCAAGCTAAGACTTTAAAAAAGCGCCTTTGAGAGGCAACCCAATTTTTTATCTCTATATTTGCATTTAATCTTTGTATTTTTAGTAGTTTTAATTCATTTGATTTAGTTAATTTGAAGTTTTGACATAATATTATATTTATTAAATGAGTTTATTGGTATTTTGCAGGTTGTGAGAAATATTTTTTTTAAGTAGTAGTGAAAATATTTAATTTTGCACAATTTTTAGTGTTTTAAGATTTTAATTTTGGTATTTTCATTAATGCGTTATTTTTGTTAGTTAAGCAAATAGCAAAGGTGAAGAAGAAAGAACAAGCATAGGAGAGTTTGAATCGGGTTTTTATTTATTTTTTTTGAAAAAAAAGAAAAACAATTCAGGTATTGTAGTGCTTGTGCAAGCTCGCATAAGAGTGTCACACAGGCCCGCGCGATTGTGGCAGAGAGGATAGTCAAGCTCATGAGATCGAGCTTGGAAGCATGAGCTCACTGCTCGTGCTGTAGTGTATGTCATGATTGTGATGCTGTAGACCCTTAATTTTGGCCCTAAGCTTGTTTGGTCCTAATTAAAGATGGCCTAAGTACTTATCGGTCCATTCTTAAAGGCTTAAATATATTTTAAGCTTTTATCTTGATTATTCCAATTTTTATAAAGGCCCAAATGAGTTTGGTTTAGTTTCTAAAACTTAAAAAGGTAACAAAGTGAGTTTTAAAACCTAAAAATGGTCTGGAAGTCATTTTGTTCCATATTGAATCATGCATGCCGAATTGGGCCTGTCTAGTTAAATATGGATGGTCCATATCAAACTAGGACAAACCTAGTTCAATTATAGGCATCCACATTGAGCTGGAAAGTCCTAGTTCGATATGGACAAGGTCCATATCAAACTAGGACTTGCCCAGTTCGAAATGAACATGTCCATATCTAGCTGGAGGATGCCCAGCTCGATATGGACAAGTTCCATATTGAACTGGGCATCCTAGTTTGATATTGACAATGTCTGTATCGAACTGGCACTTACCCAGTTTAATATGGATGTGCCCATATCAAAATGGGGATGTCCCATTTAGATTTGAACCCTAGTCCATCTCGAATTTAGTGGATTTGAGTTTGACATGGACATGGTTTATTTGAAATTCAAATCATTTTAAAACCATGCTTAATCAGGAAAATTCATATCATTTAAATCAGAAAATGAAGATGGGTTTATGAGGTGGACCTTAATCTTTTCTTATAAATAGGGGGACAAAAGCAGCAACAAAAGGGAGGGAAAAATAAAACCCTAGCAACACACAGAAGGAGAGAGACAAGAACAACAAACAGAAAAGAGGAAAAGCAATGCCAAGGAGCTTAGCAATTAAGCAGATGACAATTAGGTTTTGATAATAAAACAGTGATCCATTAAGAAACAGAGAGATAGAAACAAATAACAAAAAGAGAGATAGTATCCAAAGGTTGATCTACGGATCATTGAACCTCCATCCAAATTTCATTTTGATTTAGGCAGTGGCAACATCAGGCTTGTTTCAACATATCAAATTGGTGAAGCCAATAAACATAGGTTTAATTTTCTTTAATCAATCCAATTCAATTATTTACCTTCATTGATTAATTCATCACACAGTTTAATTAATAAACAATATTGCATCTCTTATACAATGAGCCATATGAACTTAATTGAATATTAGCTATATGATTTTAAACCTTAACTAGTACAGCCAAATTTTACTTTTAGTTAAAATCATAGTTTAGAAAAATCCTAATGTAAGTAAACATAAAATCCTAGCTTACATAGAAACCCTAATTGCCCAACAAAACTATATCATGTAAACAGGGGTCACCATAAGCACGACTTGTGTCACCATGCACTATATTTCCTTAATGGGGGTAATATTAAGATGTGTTTGTTTATTTTCTTTTTAATTATTCAATTATTTTCATATATGTTGTATTATTTTTCCTTTGCTTTATTCTTTTTCTTAGATTTATATGTATTTTTAAATAGACTTATAAAAGGCATGTTTCCACTCGTGGATGCCTTACTTGTTTGATTTATTTATTTTTTTTAGTTTAATTTATTTAAAAAAATTTGGGATTAATGTAAAGGACACATTTTCACCAAATGGTGGGAGTCCTATTTTATTTAATTTTGGACATTAGACATTGTAAGGGCATGTTTCCAACCAGTATGGGTGCCCATTTATTTTGTTTGAATTTGTTGTGATTTTAATAAAGTGATTACTTATTTTTATTGCATGTAGTATGGATGATGCTATAATAAGTTAATAAGTTAAGAATTTAATAATATTTAGACCTAAGAAGGAGGCCAGTTCCAATGAACCGGGCGCTGTGGGGGTGCTGGGTCATTCTCACTTTCTCCACTCATACCCAACTTTTTGAACCCAATAGGGGGTTGGGGATTCCATAGAAATTGAGTCATCCACCCATTTCTTTTTTCCAACCCATTTGGGTTGTGACTCCATTTTCTTCGGATTTAGTCCCATGATCTCTAAGGTCCAAAGCCTAATAGTGCCGAAGTCACAAGAACCATTTCACATGAGAGTGGGGGTGAAAATTCCCGCTCAAAGTCGCAGACCTTTGAAAAAAATAAAACAAAATAAAATACAAATTAATAAAACCTTATAAGCCCCTGCTCTCTCCTCACTTATCTTTTCTTCTTCTTCTTCTTCTTTCTCTCTCATAACCCCAGCCTTTTTTCCCAAATCTCTAACTATAAACCTCCCAAATCCACTCAAATCCTTCTATAATCCCACAAATCCTTTCCAAATCCACTTTACCCATCGCGCTAATATTCCAACCATGGGTTCAAGATTAAAAAGCATTGCCAAGAAATCAACATCAAGGAAAGGCAAGGAGAAAGTTTCAAGTTTTTCAAGGGATGAGGTAGATCTCTCTTCTCAATTTGATGCTCCTTTTCCTATTTATAATTAAGAAAAAGGTAAGAAATTTCTATCTCTATGCTTAAGAAATATTTCTCCTTGTAGATATTTTGGCCATGGTATTTTTGAGGATTTGGGTATTGATGGTAGAATGAAACCATTGTTTGCTAGATTAGGATGGGAAAAATTGGTCGTAAAGAGATTTGACACTTATAAAGAACTCACTCTTGAATTCTTCACAACGCTTAAAATGTCAAAATCTAAAGATAAGAATTTAGAGTGTAGAATATTTGGTGTGAATTATGTAATTAATCATGATGTTATGTTCAAAGCTTTAGGCTTGCCTAAAGGAGGTGCTTGTACTCGTTCAAAAGAAATTAATATTGATAAATTCTAGAAGGGATTAGCTGGGTTCGATTTGTTGAACACTAGAAATGCACCTCATGGATTAATTCGTGATCGTAGTCTATTGTTATTGCATAAATTTATGTGTCATTTTGTGTTTGGAAAAAAAGAGGGTAAAAAAGTATCAACTCAAGAATTATTTATGTACTATCCCAAATTTTTTGAAAATTTCTAATTTTAGAAAATTTAATAAAATATATTATAATTAAATTGGATAAATTAAATTAATGATTTTAAATGAAAAATGAAGGGATTTTAAATGAAAAAGTGGAATATATATGTGATATATATACATAACATATAAAAAGAAAAAGTCAAAGTCCAATGATACTTTTGTAAAAAAATTTTAGAAATTAAAAATTAATAAAATAATTCAAAAATAAATTATTTTTGAATGGATGATGGATTTTTAGTCTTTTAATTTCTTTAATAAATAATTAAATAATTAGTTATTAAATTATTATAATAAATATGTATGATTATAATTAAAAGATGAAAGGAAAGAGAAAATTTATTTTTAAACATCTTCTTCTTCTTCTTCTTCTCTCATGGCCGGCCACCATGGATGTTCAAGACCAAGGATTTTGATCTTCCAAGCTTTCAGGAATTGAAGGATTTCAAAGGTTCAAAAAGAATTTTTAGAGATTTCTATTTGAAAAAGTAAGTTCTTTAGCTTTTTTTTTTTGGATTTTCTATAGAGATTTTGAATATGTGAGTTTTGAATTTTTGAAGTACTATGTTATAATTGTTGGAATTGGTGTGTATGAAGTTATTTTGGGTAGTTATTAATGATTTTAAGGTTGGATTGAAGAAATGGTTGAATTTGGATAAAGAATGGTGAAGAGAGAGAATTTAGGGTTATGGACTTTTAGGGTTTGAGAAATCATGGTTTTTAATTGTGCAAATTGGTTCTAAATAAGTTGTTTTGGTGTTTAAACAAGTATTTTTATGTCAAATATTGGATTTGGTTGTGTTTGGTTGGAGTTTTAGAATGGAAGTGTGATTTAGGATTTTCGAAAATGATTTTTCCAAAGTTGTTGATTTGTATAATTTTATTAGTTTAATCTTGTTGTTTGGTGACATAAGTGATGAATATAAGCTTAAAATGATTAATGGATTGTGTTGGAATGGAAAACCTTCAATGGGGGAATGTTATGCCATTTTAGGATTTTGTGTATAAGAGTGTGTTTTTGTAATGTAAATGGTTTAAATATATTAAAATATGTCTCTAACAATATGAATAAACTTAATATATTAAAATGAATGGCCTAGTATGAGAATCCTAAGTTAAAGTGAGGTTAGCCTTAAATTTTAGAATTTTGCTTGGATGGGGTTTAATTATGGTTTAATATTGAAAATGCCATTAAATGTAATACTAAATGATTATTTGCTATCACATTTGATTTAGGCAATGAGGGAGGTTAATTTGATTCATCCAAGTGGTGAAGGACAAGTTGGAAGGATAGAATTAGAGGTTATTTTAAGCTTGTTTTGGTTGCTATTTGAGGTAAGTACAAACTTTGAATACATTGGTTATGTTTGCATGAAATTTGGGCTTAACACATTTTGGTTGAAAAAATGTGTTAAGCTACTTGATACATTGGTTATGTATGAATAATGTGCAATGACTTTTGTAATGTCATATATGTGTTAAGTGCATTGTTAAAAAGCTATTGGTATTGGCTAGATTAATTAAATGCGATTAATATGTGAATTATGTGGAAATACCCAAAGTAATTGGGTAACGTGTTTTAAATGCAAAAATGTGGTATGATGTAATGAGATATGTGGAAACATAATGAAATGAATTGATATCGATATAAATGAGAAATATGAATAAATTGTGTACCTAGTATGTTATTTAATTTTCAGAGTTCTATGTTTAGCGGTATCCCTATGATTTGCCTACGGGCTAGACGATGGGCGTCACTGTGAAAATATTTTTGAGGTGAAATGACCGGGTCGTAAGCCTTAAAAATAAGTCCTTGAAGCTAGCCTGGGTGAAATGACCGGGTCGTAAGCTCAGACCTAGTTAGACTATTACATTGATATTTTGCCTAAGGGGCTAGACACATGGTGTCATTCTAGACTAAAATAGTAACTCTGGAATTCAAATAGCATATTAGTTATCTTTGGGCCCATACTTGTGTTTATTTTTTATGTGAATTGTGGATTGTGAAATATTTAAAAAGTATGAGAAAATGAAATGATGTGATATCCATATGCATTGTGCATTGACATTGCATTTGAGTTTTATTGTTATCAAGTTTGTATTACTTAGCTTTTGGCTTAGCGTGATTATTTACATCGCGTAGGTGACAGGGTAGATTTGGCTGAGCCGGAGAGTTCTTCTACACCAGGTCAGGTCTAGACTTGCAGTTGTACTTGTAGAGTTGATATCAAGATCAGAAACACTATCAGTAGCATGTATATATTTTATGTTATTGTGTATTTTGAGTATTATGCATATTATATTATGTTTTTGGATTTTATGTATTGTACACTATAAAGAATGTTTGGGTTAAGTTTTTTGAACTGGGGGTTTAAATGTGTTTTAAATTAAATATATATACATCTATATATATAAATGTTTTGAGAAAATTGTGGAAAAATTTAGAAGTTAAGGTGAAGATGTGGTTTATTGTTTATTGGAAGTGTTCTTTTTGCAGATTGTGTAATTGATAAATTTTGGGATGTCCAAATTACAGACAAAACGCTGGCAAATTTTTTCCAGAGATTTTCATATAAAAATATTTTTTTTGGGTTCCTATAACAAGCAAAGAATATTTATATATTATTTAATTTTATATATTTAGTATTTGAAATTTTAAATCAAAAATGTGAAAATTTTTATTAAACCAGTCTGTGATATTTTTGTACCATATATGCGTATTTTACATATGCTAAAAATATGTATTGTATGTATATAGGGTATAAGGGTATTACAATTTATGTTGTATTGCGCATATAAGAATAAAAAAGTTTCTACAACTATTTTTCATTGTTTGATGTTTATTCCTCAACATCCAAAAAGCACCATTACATTAGGTCATATTGTTACTGGATTGGCAGTTTATTTTAATATTTTTAATCCAAACAATACCTCAATGGAGTGCATTAGTGGAGAGTCATATTTATTTGACACATTATGTCGTATGAAGGTTTTTGATGCAAACATTTGATTGAAGGATCCCATAACAAGAAGGTGTTTCAAGAACCTAGTTCAAGGAGGTTTTAGTAGTGATCCATGAAGTGACCAACCTACAAATGATGAGAAAGGAGATGAGGATGAGGAAAGTGATGAAGAAGAGGGTGATCATAATGACAATGACAAACAGGGATGGAGTGAAATTTTAAAGCGGCTCGATACAATGGACGAAACAAATAAGAATATGAGTGCGCAGTTGACTGCCATGGAGGAGCAGTAGAGGATGATGGGAGACCAACTAGGGTCCATGAATCAGCAAATTATCAACATGGAAAGTAGCCAAACTTATCATAATTACAAGTTAATGAAGTTTATAAAGCTTACGGGTTTCTTGGTTACTTCTCCGACTCCATCACCTCCAGTATTGCCATAATACAAGGAAGCCTTTATCCTTTATCTTTTTCTTATTATATTTTTTTCTTTTTATTTGTGGTTTCTCTTGTTTGTAGTTACTTATTTTTTATTGGGGACAATGAAATTATTAAGTGTGGGAGGAGAGTAGTTAGCTTAATTTGTCTTGCTATTTTGTTTTATTTTGTTTTGTGAATTTTTTTTAATTTATGTTTTTATCTAATTAACTCTTATTATTAGTCTGTTTTGGATTAGATATGGTTGGGTTATTTTTAGTTTTAATCTTTATTTAGTTTCTTTTTTTATTAGTACTAGATTTAAATTTCAGTTTTTAATAAATATTAGAATCTGTTTTACTCCTATTTTGCAATCTATTTGGTTATTTTTTATCCTTACTTATTCTTTACTTGTTATTAAGTATGTTAATTATTATTATTTTAGATTCTAACATGATAATTGAACTCTTTTAGCTAGATTAAAATAATTTTTGCTTATTTATAATTTAATTCGTGGAATGGATGAGGTTATAACTTTCAAAAATTTTGCAAATTAAGAGCACTTATTTTTTAAATAATAGTTAAAATTATTTTTATTATAGTCTTTTGAGTTTGTTATAATGTAATAGATTCTTGAGTTGGCATGTATCACTAAGGTAGTAAATTATTTAATTTTTTGGGGATATGATATGAGAATTATGCATAATTATATAAAATTAATATATTATAAAGTTTTGCAAGATGAAGTGTAAAATACACTCGTTTAGATAATAAAGGTAGAATGGCGCATAAAATGCATCCACCATACATACATATATATAAGGAAAAGAGAAGAAAGAAAATAACAATAATAATGGGATGGAGCATAAAATGCACCCATTGAATTTATATATAAAAATCATGTTAAATACATAGTTCTTATTGATCCTCAATTGTTGTGTAGAGTTGGCTACTTAGTGATGCTTGCTATAATCTTGGATTAATAAAGTTATGATGAATTTCTTATGGCTATGGGTAGGTATAAATGTTTTTTTGTAAATCACCCTAATAAATAAGTGTGCTTAGTTTGTGAAGTTGTTTAAAGTTATGATCCTTTGAAGTTTAGTATTTTAAGTTAAAGATAAGTGATTGTTATTTTTTTTTGTTAATTATGTTTGATTGATTATTGGGATTTGATTTAATGATGGTTAATTTGCTTGAGGACAAGCAAAAGTTCAAGTGTCAGAGAATTTAATAAGTGCAAATTGAACATATATTTTCTATAAGTTTTAACATAAAATTGACTTGTTGTAGATATTTGGAAAAATTCATAGATGGAGTATCGAGCAAGCAGAGACGCTCCTAAAGCCAAATCTATAAGAAATTTTTTTTTTAAAAGGAAGGTATGCTAAGTTGAAAACCCACAAGGGCAGCTTAGGCAAAAATTAGGATAGCTCGCTAGTTTCAAAAACTCGCATGGGCAGACTAGGCAAAAATTAGAGCAATAAAAAAAAGGGGGTCCGCTAAGTTGAAAACCTGTAAGGGCGGCTTAGGCAAAAATTAGAACAGCTCACTAGTTTTGAAAACCCACAAGGGCGGACTAGGGAAAAATTAGAGCAAAATAAATAATAATAATAATAATAATAATAATAATAATAATAAAGAAAAACCTAAATTGAAAATCTGAAAGGGTAGTTTAGGTAATTACCTGAAGCAACAATGGACTCCCAGTCTGTAACACCCACATACTCTATATAAGTACTATACATATACTGAGCATACATACAGTACATATATAAAGTATAAGAATGTCACCTTTTCATTACAATGTAAAACCTTTAACTGAGTTCCAAACAATAATACATTTTTACTTATCAAAATACAACTTAATTAAATCTTACATGCATGCATCACCTTCTAGTTGGTCTCAGAATACTCTTACCTTTCTCGTGGCATACCGATTGACTTTAGATCTATCACCTACTCACCTGCGTGATTACACAACCACGCTAAGCCAGAGAGCTTAGTAGCACAAATAAATAATATAAACATATATATATATAACTTCATTTACCATTAGTTTCTTATCACTTTTTCCCTTTTTAATTACACCTTTCATATATCTCTAATTATATATATATATATACATATCATTAACACCAGCCACAATTCTATCACTGATACTCACAATGAATATATCCATACACATATTACATATCATACTTCATAACATTACATGTCCTTATTTTATTCAATTAATTCATTATTCGCAATTCACCAGTCATAAATCACATGTTCAACAAAGACAAACATAGGTCTCATTATCCATCTATTTCACATTCATAAATCACATTGAAAACAAAGACAAACATGGGCCCACGAGACACTACTATGTTATTCCAAAGTTCAGAGTTACTGCTTTGGTCTATAATCACAATAATCAAGCCCGTAGGCAATATATATATCTCTATCCATGGATAGGGTAACAGACCCAGTCTCTTGGACCTCAACTCGCTAAACTCGAGGAGATCCTCAACCCGGCTAGACTGTTACCTGTAACAGACCCAGTCTCTTGGACCATCAACCCGACTAAATCGAGGAGATCCTCAACCCGGCAAGACTGTTACCTTTCACATATTTCATATTCATAATTCTCATAGTGTAACAGACCCAGTCTCTTGGACCTCAATTCAACTCAAATTGAAGAGATCCTCAACCCGGCAAGACAGTTACCTTTTTCATTTTATAGGCATGCCGCCAAACCCAGAACTCTGAAAATGGAATAACACATTAGCAACACAATTCATTTATTATTTCAATATCAATTTCATTCACAATTCTCAACATTATCTAGGTAAACATGCCCCACTTATCTCAATTGAATCATCATAGCCAATCACAATGGCCTCACATCTCATTTGAATCATCATAGCCAATCACAATGGCTTCACATATTATCATATCTCAATTCACATTATAATACTTCATCATTCAAGTATACATAATCAATTTCATTGCACATGTATCTTAAATTCATCATCATATAGACAACATGTCCATTTATTTCATTTCAATCATTATTATCAACCATAATGACATCACATTTCACCATTTCTCAAGACACATTAACACCATTCATCATCACATTTTACCATTCATAATACAGAAGCTTTGACACATCTATATACTTCAATCTTTCATTATTATCATCTTTTATTATACTTCAATCTTTCATTATTATCATCATTTCAATCATTATTATCAATCTTTCAAGAATTTATTATCAATCTAAATTCCTCTTTCCAAGAATCCTCCAACACTTGGGTTATGGTAACACAATCTCTTCAAAACCTAATCCAAAGGTAATTATTCATATAAGAAAATAAGAATGATAACCAACTAGGGAAAACTCAACACATGGCAAGCTCACCAACACGGGCGTGTCCCTGATCGTGCCCTAAACCAACAATACAGAAGCTTTGACACATCTATATACTTCAATCTTTCATTATTATCATCTTTTATTATACTTCAATCTTTCATTATTATCATCATTTCAATCATTATTATCAACCATAATGACATCACATTTCACCATTTCTCAAGACACATTAACACCATTCATTATTAAAACATTTATCATAACAAATTGCATTGCACATACCTTTTTGAATGATCATCATATCTTTCACACTATACAAATAATAACATTAGTCACATTATATTAACAATATAGTAATTTACTTAACACATTTATACTAAATGTGTTAAGTCTCAAAATCATATAAAAGAATGCATCTATGTAAGTTTGTACTTACCTCTAGAGAACTCACACCAAATCTAAATTCCTCTTTCCAAGAATCCTCCAACACTTGGGTTATGGTAACACAATCTCTTCAAAACCTAATCCAAAGGTAATTATTCATATAAGAAAATAAGAATGATAACCAACTAGGGAAAACTCAACACATGACAAGCTCACCAACACGGGCGTGTCCCTGATCGTGCCCTAAACCAACAATACAGAAGCTTTGACACATCTATATACTTCAATCTTTTATTTTTATTTTTTTGACTTTTATTTTTATTTTTATTTTTTTTAATAAAAATTAGATACTAAAACAAAAATTATTTAACAAAAATTATTTTGGACCAATTAGACAACAAAAATCATTTTGGACTAAATAAAACATATTGGACCAGATTGGGTCAAAAATTAAGGGTCTACAGTTTGCCCCCTGCTTGAAAAATCTGAAACTTTAGTGAAAGAGAATGAAAAGCAATAAGGCTTAATTTTTGAGATGGTTGAGGTTTTGGGTTCTAGACCCGGTTTGAGTTCTGGACTCAAGAATAAATTCTAGGTTCTAGACCTAAGAAAAATTTGGGTTCTGGACCCAGTTTGAGTTTCGAACTCAAGGATAATTCTAGGTTCTCGACCTAAGGAAAATTTAGGTTCTGGACCCGATTTGAGTTCTTGACTCAAGAATAATCCTAGGTTTTAGACCTAAGGAAAAATTTGGGTTCTGTACCCGGTTCGATTTCTAGACTCAAAAGAGATTATAGGTTCTGGACCTAAGGATAATTTGAGTTCTGGACCCGAGCTAAGTTATTGGACTTAGAAATAGTTCTAGGTTCTGGACCTAAGAAAAATTTGGATTCTAGACCCGAGCTAAGTTCTGGACTTAGAAAAGATTCTTGGTTTTTGACCTAAGAAATATTTGAGTAATGGACCCAAGCTAAGTTCTAGACTTAGAAATAATTCTAGGTTCTAGACCAAAGGGAAAATTTTGGGTTATGGACCCAAATCGAGTTCTGGACTCAAGGATAATTCTAGGTTCTAGACCTAATGGTAAATTTGGGTTCTGGACCCGAGCTAAGTTCTGGACCTAGAAATAATTCTAGGTTCCTGACCTAAAGAAAATTTGGGTTCTGGACCCGAGCTAACAATTTTTTATTTCAAAAAGTTTGGCTAATTTTTGTGCATATATCTTCTTCTTGCCCCATGCATGTAAAAATATTTATATACACTCAATTATTTGAATGATTAAAGTGAATAATTGAATTTACTGTTTGTTTATTGTAGTCACTGTTCATGCACTATTTACTATTTATAAATAGTAAATTTACAATTTAAAAATAGTATCAAATAGTATTTACTATAAAAAAAAGTAATTTTACTATTCACCAATAGTAATACTATTTATGAATAGTAGCATTTACTATTCATCAATAGTAACACTATTTATGAATAGTAAATTTTACTTTTCATGAATTGTAAAATTTACTATTCATGAACAGTTTTGAATTTGTTTTCTTTTGCTTACTGTTCCTCTATAAAAGGCCATCAATCCTTCATTTCATTTCACAATTTCAATTTCAATTTTGTAATTCTCTCAAATTTCTTTTCAATTTCAGCATATATTTTTTCAAAAACAATGCATGTTTCGAGGTCGTGGACTCATTCTAATGCCGAGTTATTGGAATTTATTCGGCATCATGAAGACGGAAATCTAGATATACTGGCTGGGATGCAGCTCCATCGCAGTTCCAACCAAAAGAGCAAGGTAATTACTTTTTCCCTTTCTCTTTATATATATATATTTATATATTTTTTATTTTATAATTTTTTATTTTTCCTCTTTTTATTATTATCTTTGTCTTTTTGTTATTGTGAAAAATAAATTAATTTAAATAGATAGAATAACACGTACTTACCTGGTATTAACTTACATGGGTCTGTGTTAGCATGATTGTTGTGTCGTTCGGGCCGAAGGGTGTATTTATAAAGCCCGACAATGGTATGATGTAGTGCCTTCTTGGGTAAGGCGGATTATCCAAGATTGCGACTTTGAGCAGTTCATCTTACAATTGCCATCTGAAGAATATCAGATAGACCGAAACGTAATCCAGGCGCTTGCAGAGCGATGGTTGGATACAACTCACACTTTTCATTTGTCCATTGGGGAGATGACAATTGGTCCGGTTGATTTTACTGCCATAACCGGCCTTTGATATGATGGTGTTCCGGTTCCTCTGACCAATGAAATTTTAACATTTGAAGAAATTCAAGAATTAATTGGTATGCAACCGTCATATAAAGGGCCTTTTAAGATAAAAATCGGGCCAATTCACAGTTATTGGATTAACTATGAAGGTCAGATTGGCAGAAATAGGGTCAAACAGTATGCTTGAGGATTTTTGTTATATATGCTCGGGTCGACCATTTTAGGCAGCATTGAATCATCCATTCACTTGTCAGTGTTGAGCGCCCTTTTTTATCTCAGAATGGTACCATCTTCTGGCTGGGGTGAGGCTGGTCTCGCATGTCTTTACCATGGTCTTGATATGCTTTGGAGAAACAAGAATTCTTTTGTTGGCTTGATGGCGGTTGTTGAGGTATTTTTTCTTCCACCAATGTCTTTTCCTCTCTTTTCTTTCATGAATGTGATCTTTATTGTTATTGTAGATATGGCCATATGAACACAACCTCGTGAGGATACCCGGAATTTTTTGAGAGAGAATCGAGTATCCGAGATTAAATTACTAGTTGTCCGATCGTGTGGATGTTCCCGGCTCTCATCATGTGCATACTCATCGCTTTGCGTTGAGCCGCTTAACCTGGGATTAGGTAAAATAACATTATTATGCTTTAAATTTTATGTGAAAGTTTTACTTACCTTATGTCATGCTGCAGGTGAATTTGGCTTGGTGGAATCCAGAAGAGCGAGCAAGCTAGTCTCCTTTGATGAGGGCTGCACTGTCTTTCCAACATTCTCACCGAATTATTGCTGGCCCAGTATCTAGTGGCTGGTTTTTTGGGGAGAGAGTTTATGAATGGTTTCTCAGTCCAGATCAGCGGAGGTTTCCAATGCAAATCCTGGAATATACTTTAAATATTATGTCGATGCTGGAGGATGCATGGTGGTCGGCCTGGTATGGTTATAATGCCGAGTCATTTCTCCATTTACCGAGTCCATTTTATGCCCGTTTTATTCAAATGAGACTCTTACACTTTGATCTATCTCCTATCGGTGTTGTTGCGCTCGAATTAAGTACTACTACAAAGCATCACTCGCAAGTATACGAGGTAGCTGTAGCAAAGGTGATCGCCCCAAGGTCGTTTCCCCAAGAAGGTGTGGTTCGTAATAGCTTGATTGACAATTATTTAAGTGCACGAGTGTTTGTTGTGTTTGAGATGGTGCGAGAATAATTTAAACCTAAGATTAATGTGCGTAGGGATTAATGTGTGTGATGGGTGTACAAGATCAAATCGATTCTTGGGAAGGTGCCTAGAGTCATAGGTCCATTCAATCATAGCTCAATTCTCAATTATCCATTAACATAACCTTGTAAATTAATTTGTTCCTTAATGTTAATTATTCAATTATCCATCCATTAGTTCTCACATTCATGAATTAGCAATAACCAATTATTTTACATTATCAAATTAATGAAACCCTAGAACTTATATTTCTAATTCATTCATAGGGTGGTCGATTATATATTTCCGATATCAGATTTCACCTCTCAGTCCATCATCCAATATTCAAAGATCAATAGGTAGCTAATCTATCAACCTAGCATTTAATACAATACAATCAACCAATCAACAAGGAACATCAATGGAAATATCAAATCAAGACATTCAACCAAATATACTACAAACCCTAGGTATGGGTATTTAATTCAACATCATCAATTTAAAACATTCATTCAACTCAATATAAATCAAATACAAATTGTTCATTGCAATATCAATTCTCTTAATACAACAAAAACAATATTGAAATGAATTAAAAGAGAGAATAGAAAAACCCCTTGTAAAGATGCCAAGAGTAGGATTGCTAGTCTTCCTTCTAGCTCCACTTTGATGTTTGATGAAGAACTCAAGCCCTCTTCAATTGTTGATTCCCCTTTTGCAATATGGAATGGAGCTTTCTCAAGTCTCCAAACCTTGGAATGGATCTTTCCTTTGGTAGATGGAATGGAGCTTTCTCAAGTCACCAAACCTTTCAATGAAGCTTCTTCAACCTTCAAGAGCTTGTAACCCAACTTATCCCAAAGAACCTCAAAGATCTTGTCAATGGACGATGGAGAAGATGAAGATGGAGGATGAAGATGAAGGGACAAGGAGAGTGTCACTCTCTCCTCATTTCAAATTGGTGTTTGCCCCCTCCTTCTCTTTTCTTTTCTCTATTTCCTCAAAACCCTAGTCGTCCCCTCTTTCTTTCTTTTGAGCAGACGATTTTATAGAGATTAAGGGTGACATGGCCAAGCCAAGAGTGGCTTGGCCGTGTCTCTTGATTTTCCTTGCTTTCCATTAGGTGACACGACCAAGCCTAGGTTGGCTTGGCCGTGTCTCTTGATTTCCATGGGACACGGCCAAGCCAGTTGGCCGTGTCCCTCACTGGATCTTCTTTTCTTTCTTTCTTTTCTTTCTTTTAAAGTTGAGTGTGTGACACGGCCAAGCCAAGGTGAGCTTGGCCATGTCTGAGGTATTTGGAGGGACACGGCCACAAGCTTGGTCGTGTCCCTTGAGTGTGTCTCCTTCTGCTCTTTTGGACTTCTTCTTAGCTTGGTATGGGACACGGCCACAAGCTTGGCCATGTCCCTTGAGTGTGTCAGCTACTGTCCATTGTTTTCTTCCTCACTTGGTTCCTTGCTTTTCCCTTCCTCTCTTGTCTTTGGTTTTGCCCTTAAGATGATGTTTGCTTATTAACCTAAAATAAACACTTAAAGAAACTTTAAACAATAATCAAATAAACATTAACCAACAACAAATAAACACCAAACTAAAAACTAGAACAAAAATGACATAAACACTGAAATAAATTAAAACTATCAAAATTGATGAAAACACTAAATAAACAGATTAAAGCTACCAAAATACCTAAATAAAACAATAATCATCATAATAAATAAGATACAATTCTATGACAAAAACTAATAAAACAGGTGTGTGGGAGATTTCCGATGGAAATGAGGGTAGAGATGAGGAGGAGCATCATGGAGATGCAGGAGAGTCTGTTCCACATCTCGGGGCTAATACTTCTCAGGTAAAATTTTTACCACTTTTCCTTTGCAACTGCTTTTCCTTTCTTTGATTCTTTAATGATTGTTGTAGGCTGTTGGCACGTTTGATCACGAGGCTGGACCTTCTTTCACTGCCCCTTCATTTTCTCATTCTAGCCTGCTGGATACGCCATCTCATCCGCTGGGTATTGATATGAACTACCTGGTACGTTCCTCATTTCATAATAGTTTATGCTATATGTATGCATGATTATGTATGCT
Source organism: Garcia nutans (assembly GCA_947685225.1). Taxonomy (NCBI): domain Eukaryota; kingdom Viridiplantae; phylum Streptophyta; class Magnoliopsida; order Malpighiales; family Euphorbiaceae; genus Garcia; species Garcia nutans. The sequence goes on along the minus strand of CANTUV010000031.1, from coordinate 71,977,572 downwards.
CTTACCTTTTTCCTTCTTGGCTCACAGCGGATGCTTGAAGAATAAAATAAGAAACTTCAAGAAGAGTTGGCTGCAAGTCATCAGCAGGCTTCTCATTTTGAAAGTTTATATCACCAATCCAAACAAAATTTTTGTAACTTCCGATTTCAGGGGATGAGGGATCCCAGCGCTTCTTCATCAAGAGCCCCCAGACTAATGAACATGAGATCCTTTTGTCTACTTCTGATGAAGACCATGACAAATCGGAACTCCAAGGCAATAAGGGTTTTAGTGCTTCTGCTTCGGATGATCCCGGATGAGTAATTTGCCGGGTTTTGGTGCTCCCGCTTCGGATGAACTCGGGACGAGTGATTTTCCCCCTCCTCCAACAGGTGACGATTTTTTCAAGTCTTTATTTGGTGACCTACCACCACCCTCTTAGTGATATGTAAATATTATAGCAATTGTAAAACATTGTACAATAAGAAAAATATACAATTTTCCTCTTTACTGTAATCCTCTCTTTTTTTTTCATATTTTTTCATTACTGCCAATTTTTTTCTTTTTTTTTTGTTATATAGTACATCATAATTAATATCCACCTCTTTTGTTAAACCAAATCCAATGTGGTAAAGGAAATTCCTTGCCACTTCCTTTCCCTATGCCATATGGTCTTATCCTTTCCCATCATCTTTTCCATTTTACTTTTGGAAAAGGTTTGTTCCCTCTATATAAATCACCCTTCATGCCATATTTTAATTCATAAACCAAAAATCTCCCTCTTTCAACGTGAAGACCCTTTTAACAATTTTGGTTCTCCTTTATTCATCAACCATGACCGAGCACCATTTAAAGAAAATAAAAATTATATTTAAGAATATGGATGCCATCCATTGGAAGCAAATTTCATGGTCAAAACTTGATGTTTTAAAATATTTTCAAAATGTCAAATTGGACCACTCCTTCTTACATGCCGTGGCTTCCTTGTGGGATACGGATTCTGGGGTATTTAGAATTAATGGCTTTGAAATGTGTCCCTTGATTGAAGAATTTGAGGCCATCCTTGGACATCCAAATAATCAACAAATGGCATTACCCACATTGATTTCCTATACTCAACAGAAGATGCAGATGTTATTTCAAATTCCAAAACCCGAAGTTCTTCAGTTGATGAGAGGTGAAAAAATTCTACTTGCTCCTTTTGATTGACTTTTGTTTCTCTCATTTGGCTCCTACTAAGGCATGGGGAAGCATGCTTTGTCTTTGCTTGCTCAGCCAATTCTTGCTTATTTCTTCTAACGGCGATATTGACCCACAAATATTGGACCAAATGGAAGGGGGCTTGTCTCTGGTACCTATGATTTTAGCCGAGACCTTAGTTGGATTAGACCGATTTAAATTATGATTGTCAAAGAGATTAACTGGGAGTCCTTTGCTACTTCAAGTAATTACCTAAACTGCCCTTTTGGGTTTTCAATTTAGATTTTCTTTTTTTTTATTACTCTAACTTTTGCCTAGTCCGCCTATGCAGGTTTTCAGAACTAGCGAGCTGTCGTAATTTTTTCCTAAGCTGCCCTTGCGGGTTTTCAACTTAGCGGACTCTTTTTTTTTAACTTAATTTTTCTTCACAGATTTGGCTTCAGGAGAATCTTTGTTTGCTTGATACTCCCCCCATGGATTTTGCCAGATACCTGCCACGTCATCATTCTGCTAGGAAGATACTCCATCCTGCTTCTTCATATGCTGACTGGGTTGACTTGATCCATTCACGCTCTGAAGTCAATATCCGTTGGTTGGTACCTTGGTGGAAGATTTCTCATATCACCATGCGGACATACTTGATGTACGTTCTTCTTGCTGCTCTTCGTTAAGGTACATACTATGATCCTCACCGAATTGGGCGTCAATATGGAGCTGAGCCTCATGATTCTGACTTTGTTCCCTACTTAGACATGCCTTGCTTGACTGAAGCCTACTTGGATCGGTTAAGGCAAAGCTGGCCTGCACGTTACACTTATCGACTACCATAGATTTTACATTTGTCAATTCAGAAAGTGTATTGTTAGGATGAAAAAATAAAGTAATAAAAGATGCTTCTTTTCCATTTATAATTTGTCATCACCTTTTGCAATTATGATTATTATTTCATTCATATCTGGTCAAATACTTATAACAGTGCACATAGAACAAATTTAATTATTAACTCTATTTTATTAAATTGGGGAACAACCAAACATAAAACCAACATACACAAGATCACTCCTGTTGCCAATTAGCCCTTTCGGGTTTTCTAATAGATGATTTTCTCTCATTTAGCCCTAATTGTTGCCTAGCCCGCCCTTTCGGGTTTTTGAAACTAGCGGACTGCTCTAACTTTTGCCTAGGCTGCCCTTTTTGGGTTTTCAACATAGCGAGCTCCTTTTTTCTATCATACATAAAAACTCTTCAACATGTCAATATTTACTGGCTCACTAAATTCGTTCCCATCCATGTCTGATAACTTCACCGCACCTTTGCTAATGACTTATTTCACGATATATGGCCCTTCCCAGCTAGGTTTGAACTTCCCTCTTGGATCAGATACATTAGGCTTACATTACTTCAACACCAAATCCCCAACTCTGAATTTTCTGACCTTAACCCTTCTATTGTAGGCCCGAGCTATTTTCTTTTGATACAGTTTGTGATGATACAGCGCCTTTAATCTCCTCTCTTCTAATAGAGCTAATTGTGTGTATCTGCTTGCTACCCATTCTATTTTAGGCAGTTCATCTTCCAAGACTACTCTTAACGACTTGATCTCAATTTCAATTGGCAATACCGCTTCCATCCCATAAACTAAAGAGAACGGTGTCATTCCAGTAGATGTTCGCACACTCGTCCTATATCCCCATAAAGCAAAGGGAAGCATTTCTGACCAGTCCCTGTAAGTCTTAGTCATCTTGGATAGAATTTGCTTAATTGTCTTGTTCATTGCTTCTACTGCACCATTAGCCTTTGGTCTATAAGGAGAGGATCGATGATGATGGATTTGGTACTTTGAGAATAAATCCTTAACTGCTCCTTGAAACTGTACCCCATTGTCTAATATCACACTGCGCAGGACCCCATATCTGCAGATGAGGTTCTTTGACTTGCACCCAGCTTGTTGAAGGATTCAGCTTCGACCCATTTTGAAAAATAATCAACTGCTACTACAATGAAACGGTGGCCATTTGAAGATGTCGGATGTATCTCTCCTATAATGTTGATACCCCAGGTGGCAAATGGCCAGGGTGCAGACATTGAATGCAGTTCTTCAGGAGGCATATGATTCAAGTTACCATACATCTGACATTGCTAGCACTTCTTTACAAACTCAATACAGTCTTTCTCCATGGTCAACTAATAGTAACCTTGTCGAATAATCTTCTTAACTAGGGCCAAACCACTCATGTGCGGACTGCAACTTTCCGCATGTGTTTCTGACATGATGCGCTCCACTTGAAGCTTTCTTAAACATCTCAAATGCACTCCATCAGGCCATCTTTGATATAACTCTCCATGGAAGGTGATGTATTGCAATGACCACCTCCTTATGGCTCTTCTCTCTTTCTTTGTTGCCCCCGGCGAGTATTCTCTTTCCTCCAAAAATTGCATTATAGTATCAAACCACGCATCATGGTCTGTATCAACTTCCATGATTGTCTCATATTCATAGCAAGGAGTTGATGAACTGGTCAAGATTAGAGGCTTAAGGAATAGGCTGGCAGGATTTTCCCATACCGAAGCCAATGTGGCTAGGGCATCAGCCATCTGATTTTCTTCTCTTGACAGGTGTATAAACCTACACTCCTTCAAATTCTTCTTCATCATGGTCAAATAACGGTGGTATGGTTTTAATTTTTCCTCTTTCAACTCATACTCTCCATTTACTTGAGATACTACTAACAACGAATCACCATAAACTTCCACCTTATCCACCTTCATAATCATTAGGGTTTCCAAACCGAAAATACAAGCTTCGTACTCCACTATATTATTGGTTGCCCTAAATTTCAACTTTTTGGCTAATGGGATGAGTTCCCCTTCAGACTATTCTAGTATAACTCCCAAACCTGCTCCTTTCCTGTTTGCTGCTCCATCAAAATACATTTTCCACCCTTGTACTTCAGTTGCTTCTAAATGTTCATTTGGAAACTCCAAAATTACCTCTTCACTTTCTGATAATGGTTGTTGGGCCAGGACTTCTACCACCGCTCTTCCTTTGATTGTTTTCCTAGTTACATACTCGATCTCAAATTCTTCTAATATTATCAACCATCGACCATATTTCCCAATTAAAGAGGGTGTCTCCCTTAAGTAATTCATTGGATCTAGCCTGGAAATTGCTTGCACACTATATGACTGAAAGTAATGCCGCAACTTCTTAGAAGACCAAACCACGACTATACAGGTCTTTTCGATGATACTATACTTCATTTCATAAGGTAGGAGCTTTATACTCAAATAGTAAACAGCATGCTCAATCCCCGACTCATCTGCTTGAGCTAGCATGGCTCCTATCGACTCTTCTTCTACTGCTAAGTATAGTAATAAAGGTTTGCCAGGTTTAGGTGGTTTCAAAACAGGTGGATTCAACAAATACTCCTTTATTTGATCAAAGGCCTTTTGACATTCTTCATTCCATACGACTGGCTGATTCTTTCTAAGCAATTTGAAGATAGGCTCACAGATTGTTGTGAGCTTTGCTATAAATCTGCTAATGTACTGCAGTTTACCAATGAATCCCCGAACTTCTCTCTCTGTCTTTGGGGCTGGCATATCCTGATTGCTTTGACTTTGTTAGGATCAATCTCAATACCATTCAGACCAATTACATGTCCCAACAATTTACCTGAGGTAACACCGAATACACACTTCTTCGGGTTTAATCTTAGCTTATACTTCAAATCTTCACCGAAGAATAATTCCAAGTTTTGGAAGTGTTGCTCCCTTGTATCCGACTTAACCATCATATCATCAACATATACTTCAACTTCTTTGTGCATCATGTCATGAAATAGTGTGGTGGCCATCCTTTGGTAGGTTGCTCCAACATTCTTTAAGCCGAAAGGCATCGCCCTATAACAAAATATACCCCATGTAGTAATGAAGACATTTTTTACTTTATCCTCTTGGGCCATTAACACTTGATTGTATTCGGAAAATCTATCTACAAACGAGTGTAGCACACTAGAGGCTGCACTATCAATGAGAACATCTATATGAGGTAAAGGAAAATCATCCTTAGGGGAAGCCTTGTTTAAATCTCTATAGTCCATGCAGACCCTTATCCTTCCATCTTTCTTTGGCACAAGTACTACGTTAGCTAGCCAATCTGGGTATTCTATCACTTCAAGGAACTTCACTTGTATTTGCTTAGTGACCTCTTCTTTAACCAATTCAGCCCACTCAGGTCTTAATCGCCTAAGCTTTTGTTTGACAGGTTTAATGTGAGTGTAAGTAGGAATGTGATGCTCGGCTATGTCTTGATCTATCCCAGGCATATTCTTATAAGACCAAGCAAACACTTCTTCATATTTTTTGAATATTTTTTCAAATCTCACTCTCTCATCAGGAATAAGGTCGAATGCTATGCTAATATTTTTAGGATTTTCAGTTGTTCCCAAATTTAATGATTGTGTATTAACAGAATTAATATTAAAGATGCTCGTGTAACTGCTATTTGACTGTATGCAACCATCAGGAGAAACATCACACAAGTAAGAAAAATCAGACTTTATTGCATTCATTTTGGAAAAGAAAACATCATCATCCTCATACAAAGCAAACAAATTAAAATCAAAATCAAAATCATGGTTCTCAGAATCATAAAGCAGGATGTCTTCAAACTTCTCTTCAACCAGGGCAGCAATCTCTTCCGGAGTCTTCTCGGTTTTCAGGGCAACTTCATTCTTCTCTTTTGGATTGGATTCTTTGTTGGTTGACATGGTGAGTTCTTTCTTCACTTGCTCCACTAGCTCAGCAACATCTGCAAAAATTTTAAAATCTGGAATTAACTTACCCATGAACATGCTCGGGCTTTCCTTGGAGTGGTCCCATATCTGAGGCTTTGACAAAGATCTCTTCAAGTGGTGGGAAGCTCATCTTCTCATTCTTCTTTGGCTGGACATCATTGTCTTCATCATATCCTAACCCCTTCTTGGAAGTTTGAGTCCTAAAATCTGGCAACTTTGTCAAACCGGCCTTACCCTTTCCAAGACCAGCTCCGGGAATGTAGTTCATGTTCTTCATCAAATTCAAGACTTTGGAGTCTACTACTTCGTCATCAGAAATTGCAGCCACTTGAAAACCATTGAGAGGCCTCTCAACCATTAGAGCATTAACAATCTCATTATCTTCAGCTTCAATGACCACTGTCTCATTTCCGTTGGGGAATTTGATCTTTTGATGAAGGGTGGAAGGAACTCCACCAGGAGGATGAAACCATGGTTGCTCCAAGAGTAAGGCAAAGGTAACTGGTATGTCTAAAACAACAAACTCAACAATAGATTCAATTGGACCAACCTTGACAGCCGCCTTGAAAGTCCCTTCAGCATGCCTCTTAGTGTTGTCATAAGCATGAATTGTCACCTCAGTTGGGTTTAGATCTCTTGTTGACATTGCTAGATTTTGCAATATTTTAAGTGGACAAACATTTATGGCGGACCCATCATCGACCATTACACATGGAGTCCTCTTCCCCTTGACTTCTATTTTGATAAAGAGAGGACGGATGTGGTCTCTCCCCTCCTCCGATAAGTTCGCATCTGAAAAAGAAACAACTCCCATACTAACTTCACTCGTTTCCTGGACCTCTTCGCATTTCATTACTTCCCCAATTTTTATGAAGTTGATCAACTCCTCCGGTGTTATGGAGGTAGAAATTGGCATGCTAGCTAAGGCTTTGGCCATAATTTCTCGGTGCTTTTTAGAAGTAGCTAACAAGTCCCAAATGCTAACACTTGCTTGGGTTCTTTTCAATTGCTTGAGCACAACATCATCTTCTTCTATTTTGACTTCCTTCCCCTTATTAGTTTCTATCTCCTTAGGTGGTGGCCTTGCGTAAGGCTTACCGGATCTAGTATCCATCACCTCATCTTCTTCGGGCTTGGACCAAGTCCACTTCTCCTTCTTAGGTACAATATCATCATCACTAACACTTGAATCCCAAAACCTGTTGACAACACAAATTGCTACTTCTCCACCCATCATAGCTTTTTCAAATGCATTTTCTTCTTTGGTTGCTTTTTCATCCACATCTTAAAAAGAAGACATGACAAAGTCCTCATGCAAACCTCCTCCAATCATGAAGGTCACCGGTGGTGGTACCCTATTGAATTTTGGCAATGGGTTGTCTTTGGTGTTTGGCTTGTTGGGCTCAGGTAGCTTCCCATTATCAATTAGATTTTGAATCTCATGTCTCAACCTTACACATCTATCCGTGTCATGCCCTTGCATTTGGTGAAATTGACAAAATACTTTGGTGTCAAAGTTAGGTGGGAGAGGGTTAGGCAAAGGACAAGGATTTAAGGGTTGTAGTAATCCTTTTCTTTGAAGCTTGTTGAGAACCCAAGACATCGGTTTTCCCAATTCTGAAAATTGTCTCCTTGTTCCTTGGTTAGTAGCATTAACACTGACGGCCTTTTGAATGCTTTGGCTACCAGGTTGATAGCTCCCTTTCTCGTTCCTTTTTATTGCAAATCGGCTCTTCTCCCTTTCCCATTCTTCAATTTACAAACCAGCTTGGAGAATGTCTTTGAAATCGCGGATGAGTGTATGAGACATTCTCTCATGAAGACTAGGCAACACCCCTCTCACAATCATCCTTATTTGATCGGATTCATCGGGCCTCTTCTTGAGTAAAGCGGCCTTGTTTCTCCATCTTTTGACATAATCTACAAAATTCTCATTCGGCCTTTGCCTAATGGACTCCACTTCCATCAAGGTAACTTCCAACTCAACATTATATCCATATTATTGGATGAAGGCTTTGTAAAGTAGATCCCAACTTTTTTGTGTTCCATCATCTAAGGTATTGAACCAATTTTGGACAACAGGGTCCAATGAGAGCATAAAGTACCTTAGGGTTTAAGCCTTAGTAGCTCGGGCAGACTGCAAGGCAGTGATGTATTGCTTCACGTGAAGATGAGGATTTTCGGTGCCATTGTACTTTGCAAAGGATGGCATCTTGAATTTATAAGGGACCTCTTCATCTTGTTCAAATAGTTTGTCGATCTCATACATCTCTTCGGTTTTCAACTTCTTCTCAAATTTCTTTTCTAAATCAACAATCATCTTTTCAACATTGGATATCTCGGTCTTTTCAATAGTTGCTTTCTCACCAACCTTTGGTTCTTTCTTCTTCTCTTGAACATCTTGGTAGTATTGAGCCCAATTATCATCATCATCAATGATCACCTTTTCATCATCAAAAACCACTTCACTAACTTTGGTCTTCCCTTTGTCCTTTGGTTTCTTAGTGCTAGCAGATGCCTCAGCATGGTTCTCTAAGATTGCAATCAATTGGTTCTTCATGGTCTCAGCTAGGGCCTCTTTGATTTCTTCCATCTTGGCATTGAGGGCCTCATCCACCATCCTTTGAATTTGTTCGGGCTCCATTGTTTTAGGTGAGCAAGTGATTGAGTCGTTGCTAGATACTTCGTCTCTGGCGTAGGTCGGATTGTTGTAAGCTTTAGAACTATCATAATCCAAGGCTGTGAGCCAGAGAGGATCAATGATATGAGATACAAATGTATGCATAAACAAATAAGGATAAATAGGACATTCCTTCCAACCTTATAACATCCACACACGAATGGCGAGTCCCTTTTCCTAGGCATATGATTAACAAAATACCAACATGGGGTATCTTGCTTTCGAATAATTTCCTCGGACGTTTCAACCAATAGTTATATTTTCGAAAATAGAAATCAATCCATGATAATTCCTAGTAATTATGTTTTAATCCATTCAACCAACTATAGTAGCTTTTATGCTATATTGGATTAAAACTAAATTAAGAGGTTTATTATAGATAGATTTCTCACTTGAAAAGAGTAACTAGTGATTCATGCCAAAAACAAGCCCATGGTTAATTTATTCTTAGGGTAAACTAGGCCCACAATTGATTTTTAGTATCTCTTAATTGACCTAAATATTTTTGCAAGCTCTTTGTAAGAAAAGGTTGAATAAAAGTAATTTTATTTCTAAGCCCATTGTAAAAAGATTTTAGAAAATTGGATTTTGGGCTTAGTATTTAGGCCATGGGCCAAAAATTTTTTGACTTATTTTTAGAAAAAAATCTTATGTCCAAATACCATCTTGAAAAATTTTGAAAATATCTTTGGTCTTTTAGACTTTCTAAAGAAAAATTTATTTTGAGCTTACAATATACTTAGGTCATATTAGAAAAAGAACAAACCAAATAAGCCATGATTTAGACTAAGATAAATTAACCATAGTCAAACAACATGCATTTGGGGTAAAACCTACGGAAAGTAACTAGGCCAATTACATGAGCTTTAGTCTTTGGGTAAAAAGGCTTAGGTTCCCATAGCAAGTATATACCAAATGGTGTGAGGCTATGAGTGGTTATGCCATGCTCGATCTCCATACCTTGAGTGAAAGTATGGTATCCCTTACATAACATAACACGGGTAACACGGGCGTCCTAACTCACGCACACGATGCAATCTAAGATGATGCAATGGATAATATCATTATAAGAAAGAATATAATAATATAAAGACCAACGGAATCAACTTCTCTTATCCCCAGTGGAGTCGCCACTGTGAGCGGGAATTTTTGCCCCCACTCCCGGTGGAATGGTTCTTGCGACTTCGACACTGTTTAGGCTCGGGGCCTTAGAGAACACAAACCTAAGTCTGGAGAAAATAGAGTTGGCACCCGGACGGGCCGGAAAAAAGAAAGGGGTGGATGACTCGATTCCTAAGAAATTCCCAAGCCCCTAATGGGTTCGGAAAGTTGGGTACGTGTGGGGAAGGTGAGAAATGGCCCAGCACCCCCACAACGCCCGGTTCATTGGAATCGACCTCCTGACACAATAAAAAGAAAGCATCATTATATTAAAATCAAAGCAATGTCCAAACAAAACAAAACAAAACAAAACAAAGAAATGGACACCCATCCGAAGGATGGAAACATGTCCTTACATCACATGCCTAAATAGGACACCCACCAAAAGGTAGAAACATGCCCTTTACATTGGTTCTAAGATAGAAAAGAAAATTAAATTACATGATGTTTAACTAATGAGGTACCCACCAAGTGGAAACATACCTCTAACAACATTTGGAAATCTAAATTAATTGATAAAAGTAAATAATCATTCATCATAAATAAATCATTCATCAAAGCTATTAAATATCAATAAAAAGTAAACATCCATCCATGATAAATAAAATAAACCAAGCATTGAACTTACATAAATTAAAGCATATAAAATAAATCAAAACATAATCAAATATGGAATTGAATAAAGTAAATAAAAGTCCAATTATAACTACTGTGACTTTTTATGGAATTAAAATAGATTAGGGTTTTATATTTTAAAAGGTTGGTAAGACTCTTTGATTAACTAAATTAATATTTGAATGGTGAAATCATGAAACTAGGGTTTTAGACACTTTAAAAGACTTTTGATTCATGGTTTTAAATGGTGATTTCAAGCTACTGTGTAAATTTAAAGTGTTTATATTTTTATGGTTTTTAATGTTTTAAAGGATTAGGGCTTAGAAAAAAGTTAGGGTTTAGGGTTTTAAAGGAATTAGAGCTTATTATTTTAAGTTTGGAAGTTGAATTAGGGTTTTAGGAGCTTTGAATTGGAGTTTTGGGTGATGAATTGGCTTTTGGAATTTGGAAATCAATTTGTTAATTTTATGAAGTTTTATGAATTTAAACAAACGGATTAAAGTTTTGATAAGTAGAAAAGATGTTTTTTAAAGCCTTTTGAAAGAAACAGAACCTAATTTAAAGTTTTGAAAGAAATAGAATCAATATGTTGAATTAAGGTTTTAAGATTTTGAAGAGGTAAAAATAACAATTTTAAGTCTTTTTGGAAAATAAAGTAACGTATTAGTATTTTTAACTTTGGAAAACTAAATTAAAGTTCTATGATTTTAACTTTTGAAAACACAAAATCCTAGTTTTAGCTACTGTGAAAAAAAGAAATTAGAATCTCATACCTCCTTTCATTGATTCTCCAAAAATAATTCTTCTTGGATGAACAAGAATAAAGACAATTGCTACCTTTGAATTGCTTAAATCGTGTCCCTGCTATTCCAGAAAAAAAAAATTAAATTGCTCCTTTTCCTTCCCTGATTTGGTTTTAAAATTTTCAAGCTTCTATTGCTTTTCGGCCTCCTTTTTTCTTTGTGTTTGGTCCTTATTTATAATGGTTTGATATAGTTTATTCCTAATTAGTCACAGTAAGTAATATTAATAAAAAAAAAAAGAAACCAAAACCTAATTGAATTAGGTTTCAAAAAATTTACGTCGGAAAAATTGTGTTATCGAAAAAATTGCAGCAGGAAAAAATGCGCTGGCAAAAAACATCTGCTGCAGGAAATTGCGGTAGTGGGCGGGCTGCGGGAGACCATTTCGCTCACAGGAAAATCCAGCGCATGAAATAGAAAAGCTATTTCGCCGGCAGATTTTTTTTGCGGGCGAAATGCCGCGGTTCCGATTTTTATTTTTATTTTTATTTTTTATTAATAAAAATTAGATACTAAAATAAAAATTATTTAACAAAAATTATTTTGGACCAATTAGACAACAAAAATCGTTTTGGACTAAATAAAACATATTAGACCAAATTGGGTTAAAAATTAAGGGTCTACAATCCTCCACCACTCAGGACCAAGAAACTACTCATACACTCTCTCCCTGAGAAACCAGCCACTAGACACAGAGCCGACAATGACTCGACGGGTATGTTGAAAAGACAATGTGGTAATCATGGAAGAAGTCCAGTTCATCCGCTCTTCTATGTTCCACCAGGCCAAATTGACCTACAAAATGATATAAGGTAAATGGAATTTTATATAAATTTTAAAGTATACTAATGCTATTTTACCTGGCCCCAGGTTAAGCAACTCAAGAGATAGCATTGGGTGTGCACATGGTGAGAGCCAGGAACTTCTACATGATCTGACAACCAAAAATTTAATCTCGGATACCCGACTCTCTCTTGGAAAATGCCAAAATGCCAAGCACCCTCACAAGATTATGCTTATAAGCCCATATCTACAAAAATAATAAAATTCAAATTCATGCAAGAATAAGAATGGAATTGACATTAGTGGAAGAAGAGTACCTCAACAACCACCATAAAGCCAATAAAAGACTTCTTATTTCTGCAAATCTTATCAAGTCCATGGTAAAGACAGGCATGGCCAGCTTCACCCCAGCAGTAAAGCGATACCATACTCATATCAGTAAGGGCCCTCAACACAGACAAATGAATGGCAGATTCGGTGCTGCATAAAATGGTTGACCCGAGCAAATACAGTAAAAATCCTCGAGCATATTGTTTGGCTATTTCCCTATGAACCTGTCCTTTGTAGTTCATCCAATAACTCTGAATCGGCTCAATTTTTATCTTGAAAGGCCCTTCAAATGATGGTTCCATATCGATTAACTGCCGTACTTCTTTGAATGGTAGAATATCATTAGTAAGAGGGACTAGAAGGCTATAGTACCGGATACCAGTTATGGCTGCATAATCGACTGGGGCAATGGTCATTTCTCCTATAGGCAGGTGAAAAGTATGGGTCGTGTCCATCCACCGCTCTGACAATGCTTGAACTACACTCCTGTCTATCAAACACTCCTTGGAAGGTAATTGCAAGATAAAGCTTTCAAAATCACAATCTCGGATAATCCATTTTACCCGAGAAGGCATTATATCATACCATTGACAGGCTTTATAGACACACCCTCCGCCCCGGATAACGCAACTATCACGCTAACATGGAGCCAGGTAAGTTAACACAAGGTAAGTATATCATCATCATATCAATACCATTGATTTTTAGGCTAAATTTGTTTATGTTCTATTTTTAGTCTATCTATTTACTTGTTTGTTAAATTCTTAAATATATTAATCAAATTAATTAATTTTTCCTAAATCTCAAAAAAAAAAACAAAAAAACAAAAACACAAAAATAAAAAAATAATTTGCTGTTAAAATAAATAATTGAATTATTACCTTGGTGTTTTGATTTAAACCACGATGAAGCTGCATCCCGGCTAGCAGACTTATATTTTCATTTTCATGCTATCGAATAAACTCCAATAACTCAGCATTAGATCAAGTTTTCTGATCTTGAAGAATGCATTTTCTCCTCAACTATATGATAAACTCTCTGATTTCAAAATATGTGAGTATGGATGAAATGAAGAGATGAGCCAAGGTTTATATAGATAAATTGCAAAAGAAAAAGACAAAAATAAGTATTCTCGTGATAAAAAAAAGTAAATGTTACTATTGATAAATAGTAAATAAATAGTTAGTGAATAGTATATAAAAAGTGACTACACGGTGAATAAATAGAAAACTCAATTATTCAGAAATTTGTGTGTATATAAAAATTTTTGCACTTTTAAAATATTTTTACAATCAGGGGGCGAGAAGATATAGGCATGATAAAAAATAGCTAAATATTTTGCAAATTTCTTTAGTATCCTACTGACTAAAATTATTTTTTACAGATAATCAAATTATTTTTAAGTCTATAATTTAGCTTAGGTCCAGAACCTAAAATCTCTCTTAAGTCCAGAACTTAGCTTGGGTCCAGAACCCAAATTACCCTTAAGTCCAGAACTTAGCTATGGTCCAGAACCCTTTAAGTCCAGAACTTAGCTCGGGTCCAGAACTCAAATTATCATTATGTCCAGAACTCAAATTATCATTAGGTCCAAAACTTAGCTCGGGTCCAGAACCCAAATTACCCTTAAGTCCAGAACTTAGCTCGGGTCTAGAACCCAAATCTCTCTTAAGTCTAAAACTTAGCTCGGGTCCAGAACCCAAATTATTTTTAAGTCCAGAACTTAGCTCGGATCCAGAATCTTAATTATCATTAAGTCTAGAACTTAGCTCGGGTCCAAAACCCAAATCTCTCTTAAGTCCAAAACTTAGCTCAGGTCTAGAACCCAAATCTCTCTTAAGTACAGAATTTAGCTCAAGTCTAGAACCCAAATTACCCTTAAGTCCAGAACTTAGCTTGGGTCCAGAACCCAAATTATCCTTAAGTCCAGAATTTATCCCAGGTCCATAACCCAAATCCTAAATCTAGCACGGGTCTAGAACACAAATTATTTTTGAGTCTAGAGCTCAAACCAACCTTGGGAGTCCAGTATGGCTCCAAACCCAGTAAAAAATCACATTGCTTTTCACTCTCATTCTCCGTAGTCTCAGATCGCTCAAGCAGGGGGCAAACTGTAAACCCTTTATTTTTGACCCAGTCTGGTTCAATATTTTTTAAAATAGTCCAAAATAAATTTTGTGGTATTTTAATTAAATAATATTTATTTTAATATTTATAATTTATAATTTTTAATATAAATAAAAAATGTAATATTAGTAAAGTAAAAAAATAATAAATAAAAAATAGGTGATGGAAATCGGCGACGAAAAAATTTCATCGCCGAAAGTGAATTGGCTTAAGCTAATTCGCAGCAAGAATTTCCTGCGGCGAATTGGCTGGCCCACGCCCCAGCTCTTGTAAATTTCATTCTAGCGTGCCCGTAGCCTGCAACAATTTTGGCCAACGTAATTTTTTCCAGCGCAGTTTTTTCCGAAACCGAATTCTATTTGATTTTGATTTCTTTTCCTAAATAGTTTTTATTTCCTTAGACAATTAGAATTAGGTTTGGATTTTTTCCTATAAATACTACATTAAAACACTTCAGAAGGGGACTTTTGGGGATAGAAATTGAATCTTTTGAAAAGGAGATTTTGGAACCAAACTTGGGACTCGTAAATTCTTTCGGCCAAAAGAAAACCCTAGCAAGCAAGGAGAAATTCAAGACACAACAACCAAAGGAGGCAATGAATCAACTCCAGATTGCTTTGCTCAACCAAAACCAAATCTGAAGCAGGCAACAGCTTGTTCAATTTCTTCAAATTTGGTGGAGCCTTCAAACGTAGGTAAATTGCTCTAACTTCAGTTTATTAAATCATTAATCATCTGCATCTTTTAAACCATCATCACACTGTCTTAGTTATTTAAGTCTTCCTTTAATTTAGTTTAGGCAGTAACATAAATTAATTCATACAATACTTAAGATCTTAATTAAAGTAAATAATATAATCATTCAAAACATAAATCTAATTTCATAAACCCTAAGTTATTCAAACCATAAATCTTAATTAACTCTATTTTCAAACCTTTGCAGTAGTTTTTATAATTTTATTCATTGAGTTATTTTAATCTTTCGAAAATTAATTTAGCTTTCAATGTTTATTTCACCTAAAAAATATTTAAATAGTTATTACAGTCAATATTAAAAGCACACTCAACTTTGATCACGGAAAAGCATCAAATTCAAAATTCAAAATCATAATCTACAGAATCAAGATTTCAAACCATAAAACCCTAATATCTTAACCGTAAAACCGTAAAACTTTAATAGCCTTAAAACATGTTTTTCAAATCTAAAATCTTAATTACACCTTTCTAAAAATCAAAACAACAATCTGTTTGTTTAAAACCCTAACTAAACCTTTTTTTTAATCACAATAGCATTATTTTCCTAAAAACATCCAAAACCCTAAATCTTTAAAATATCCTGTAGCTATGTTATTTCTTTAAAATATTTCTCAACTAATTAAACTAGTATATGCAATACCCTAGTTATTAAACATAAAACCCTAGAAACCCTAATTGATGCATGAACCCCTAAAGTTAATATATTTATTGTTTTATTTAAATTGGATGAATGTTTATTATATATTTTGATTGATGTTTGATGTCTTTGATGAATGATTTATTTATATGGTTGTTTCCTTTTATTGAATTATTTTAATTTTAAAACATTGTAAGAGGTATGTTTCCATATTTTGTGTACCTCATGTTGTGAGCATCATGTAATTTAATTTATTTTATACTTTTGAAATTAATGTAAAGGGCACGTTTCCACCTTTCAGTGGGTTCCCTATTTAGTTTTAGACATGGACAATGTATGGACATGTTTCCATCCTCGGATGGGTGTCTATCTATTTGGTTTGTTTGGACATTGCTTTGATTTTAATAAAATGATGCTTTATATTTAATTGTTGCATGTAGTATGGATAATATTGTTATATTTAAGAATTTTATAATATTAAGACCTGCAAAGAAGGCCGGTTCCAATGAACCGGGCGTTGTGGGAGTGCTAGGTCATTTCTCACCTTCCCCACACGTATCCAACTTTTCGAACCCATTAGGGGGTTAGGGATTCCTTAGGAATCGAGTCATCCACCCCTTTCTTTTATCTAGCCTGTTCGGGTGGCGACTCCATTTTCTCCGGGCTTAGGCTTGTGTTCTCTAAGGCCTTGAGCCTAAATAGTACAGAATGTCACAAGAACCATTCCACCTGGAGTGTGGGCGAAAATCCCCGCTCACAAAATCCAAAGCTCAACAAACATAACATGCATGAAAATTTTTCACTTCCAAAATCCATATTTATTCACATAATAACAAATCTCCAATTATCTCAAACAAATCACTCAAAACTCATTATTTTATAAATTTACATATTCAATAAGTACATAAACTTTCCCAAATTTTATTTAATGTAAATATGATATATTTAAAATATACAAAACCAAAGATCATAATGTAAAAAATTTATACATATAAGGAACATCCTCTGAGTTGGTCTCCAAACTCCAATCACAGTTCTAAACATATAAGGAACATCCTCTGAGTTGGTCTCCAAACTCTAATCACAGTTCTAATCATGTCAGTCTATATTTCTAATACCTGTGCAATACACACTACCTCGCTAAGCTTATAAGCTTAGTGATACATATATAAAAATAACAATAATTATTATACATATATTTATTTTACTTTCTCTCAATTTATTTCTTTACAATATTTTTATAAAAACTTTGTTAATTTTTATTTTACATATTTTACATAAATATGTCACAACATTTTAGCATATAAGCATATTTACATACTCATCGACTCAATTTCCCTATACAATTACTAAGTCCAGTGCACATACATCATCATTTTTATTATCATTCTCATATTGCAAATTTCTCACGTGATTATCTTATTCATGATCACTTTCTCTTTGAGCATTAAGTTCATCATTTTATTCATGATACTACATAATGAATTGAATCACACCATGGCATTCGCAACACAACACATATATACACGTAAATATATCATAAACACACACATTGGGCCCAAATAACCTTATTTATTATTTCAGTTCTAGATACATTGTCATGGTCTATTGCGACACCAGGGATCTAAGTGTCACAACCGTCCACTGTTGACACCTCTATGTCTAATCCCGAAGGTAAATAACAGTGACACCCAGCGTCTAGCTAGAAGAAAAGATAATAGTGATGCCCAACATCTAGGCCGATGGCAAATCATATCACAAGTGACGCCCAGCTTTTAGCCCGAAGATAAATCATATCAATATCACCAAAACATGTCTCTGGAATATGATACTATAGTAGGCAAACACACATTTTGTTTCACATTATCATTTAAACATTGTTAATTTTTAATATTTTGCAACACATGTTATCATCTTCTTAGCTACAATCACAGTGTGACTACTAAATTACATTTCTCGTGCTTTTATTATATTTCTCATATATCTCCTGACATATCTTATTAACCATCACATTGTATATTCATTTTACAATTATCAAGTGATCATCCCATGCGATAATCACTTTCACATAAAATTTCCAACTATCACATAATCATTTCTCATATTCTACTACATGTTCGCATTATATCAACATATATATACCTTGCACAACATAGTAATATCATTCATCCCAATTCACATCACATGGTCGCGTAACCTCAGAGGACACGTGCAGACCCTTAATTTTTGATCCAGTCTGGTCCGATATTTTTTATATAGTCCAAAATAATTTTTTTGGTATTTTAATTAAATAATATTTATTTTAGTATTTATTATTTATAATTTTTAATAAATACAAAAATGGTGAAGTTTATAAACAAAATAATAATAAAAAATAAATAAACAAAAATAAATAATAATAATAAAAATAAAATCGGCGACGAAAAAATCGGCGATGAAAAATTCGTCGCCGGGCCAGCCGCCCAGCCAACGCTCGCAAATTCTCGCAATTCTTGGCCAACGCTTGCAGTTTTCACCAGCAAAATTTTCCAATGCAATTTTTTCCAAAATCAAATTCTATTTGGTTTTGGTTTCTTTTCCTAATTAATTTTAGTTTCCTTAAATAATTGGAAGGATGCTTATAATTTTTCCTATAAATAATACTTTAAAACTCAGAATTGAGGATCGAAAAAAATTAGTGTGATAAAAAATTGGACTTTTGAACTTGGATTGGATCGGAGTACAGAAAAGCAGAAAACCCTAGCAAGAACATTACCAACAAGCAAGCAATCAACAATTCATCAAAGGCAGCAACATTGCCTTTGTCTTTGTTCATCCAGAATGCAATTTTTTGGTGGAACCAATGAACGGAGATTTGAATCTCTATTTCTTTATTTATTTCTTTACAGTAGCTACATCATTCAAATTGAATTAATTATTTCATCATACAAATTAATCAAAACCTTAAAAAACCCTAAAACGTTTCTTCTAAACCTTAAAACACTAAATTGTTTCTTCTGTTTCCAAAACCTTAAAAACCCCAAAACGTTTCTTCTAAACTTTAAAACCCTAAAATTGTTTCTCTTTTATTTTAAAAACCTTGAAACCCTAAAATTATCTCTTCTGTTTCCAAAAGCTTTAAAACCATAAACTATTTTCCCCGACCTATTTTCATCCAAGCCATAACTTTTTGTCCAAAATCTCCAAATGTTTTCTTAAATCTCCAAACCCTAGTTCTCTTTACGATTTCTAAAAATTATAATTATTTTATAAAACTCTAAACTGTTTTCTTAAATCCTAAAACCAAATATGTTTTCCAAAATACCAAAAACCTTAACTTTCTTAAAAAAAAAACTAAAACAGTAAACCCTAAGTTTTCCTAAACCCTAATTAAGTGAACTTAAAACCCCAAACCTAATTTAGTAAAACTAAACCTTAAAACTATGATCCAGTAAACTTAAAACAGCAATCCAGTAAACCATGAATTATAAATCCTAATAACTTAAGATTCCAAAACCCTAATTTCATGATGTTACCCCTAAACATTTATTTGATTAACAAAAAAGCATTACTACTCTCTTAAATTCATAAAACCCTAATTCATTCCAATTTTTCAAAATCTTTACAGTAGCCTAAACAAATAACAATAATAATACTAAAATCCCAAATCCCTAAATGTTAATTAAAGAACTTTAAATAGAAACAGTAAACCCTAATTTGTATCTTTACTTGCTTTATTTAATTTTAGAATTGATTATGTAGTTTATTATATGCTTTGATGGTTGATTTATTTAATTTTAATGCTTGATTTGTTTAATTTATCATGGATGGATGTTTTCTTTATTGTTATTATTTATTTGTTTTAGTAATAAAATTATAAGATGTATGTTTCCACTTTGTGGGTACCTTATTAATTAAATATCATTTAATTTAAATTGCTTTTATATTTTAGACCAATGTAAAGGACAAGTTTCCACGTTTCGGTGGATGTCCTATTTAGTTTAGACATGGATGATGTAAGGACATGTTTCCATCTTCGGATGAGCGTCCATTTATTTGCTTTGTTTGGACATTGCTTTGATTTTAATATAACGATGCTTTATTTCAATTGCTGCATGTAATATGGATAATATTGTTATACTTAAGAATTTTATAATATTAAGACCTGCAAAATAGGCCGGTTCCAATGAACCAGGCATTGTGGGGGTGCTGGACCATTTCTCACCTTCCCCACACGTACCCAACTTTTCGAACCCATTAGGGGGTTGGGGATTCCTTAGGAATCGAGTCATCCACCCCTTTCTCATTACAAAAAAAAAACACGCTATCTGCAACGGACAGAATCCGTCGCAGATCCGTCGCAAATCCGTCACAAATCAAGTCTTGCGACCGATCTGCGACGGATACGATCCGTTAATAAAAAAGGCGTCGCAATTTTCAATTTTACGACAGCCCGTCGCAGATTGCGAAGGATTTGCAACCACTCAGCGGTTGCAAATCTCGCGCTTAAATTTTCACGGGTAAAGGGCAGCCATCGCAAATCCGTCGCAAATTTCGTCGCAGATTTCGTCACAGATTTTCGTCACAAATTCGTTGCAGATTCCATCGCAGATTGCCGTCACAAATTCCGTCGCAGATTGTCATCGCAGTATCTGTCGCAGATTCCGTCATAGATTTTAAATATCCGTCGCAGATTCGTAGCAAATCCGTATTAATTTAATATTAATTTTTATTGGAACTATTTATATTATTAATTAATTTTATGAGAACTTTATAAATACATTTGGAACATTTAAACACAATCTAAAAAAACACTAATTACATTGATAAAAATAATTCTTTTATTAATCTTCAATAGAATAAAATATTTTACAATTTAACTATACAAGTGTTAAGAACATTACTATAAATAATCTATCTTGAAAATAACAATATAGATCTTCAATTATCATTATTCATTGAATCATGACTTGCATCATCATTATTAACCTGCAAATAATATTAAAAAGAGTAAATGAAAAGAATAATATGATACACGTTAACAAAGTAATATTAACCGTGGTGTGTAGGCTTTTTCATTCAACTCGTGTAGCTGCTCAGGAATTTTGTATATACACAAGCTGTTTGTCGTCGGGTGCAGGTTTTCCAGCTTTCTTTGCATTGACTTTGCTAATTCATTCACATCAACTATTGTCTGAACCGCTGGCGCCGTTGCCTGCAACCAGAAGAAATAGAAATTTTATTTTATTAGAACATATCAATAATTTTGTTTATGCTTCTTATCACATACGAATATGATAAATAAAAAGTATATCGTGAACTGCTAAATCATATGGATACATAGTATGTTAATATCTACAATAAATATAAAATGGTACCTGATACAGTGTATTTTTTTATCATTTGCGAACAAAAAAATAAATTAACCAAAAAATTGTTTATAATACCTCCATACAGGTGATGTTCCCATCTGGGGGAACTGTTTGGGTGCTACATGACAAGATACTCTATACGTCAGATAAAGAATTATACATACGTCAGATAAAAAATCATATAGTTGAAATTGTAATTTCAAGAGTCCATTAGTTTTAAATTATTATAATAGCTCACTATAATAATAATAGCCCATTATGCATCAAATCATTTGAATTTGACAATTGAGACTTAGTTTAAACACTAAGTAACTAATCTAAAATTTCTATAATAGGCTTAACATAAAAACTAAAAAATTAAGCCTATTATCATAAAATAATTTAAAAGAACTTTTACTCATACACTCTTCAGGCACAAAAAATGATAAATGATAAAGTTCTCTCCATTTTCTTTCACATATTCTAAGTTTTTTCCCCTCTCATCGTCTTTATGCACAAAAGTTTGCCCCCTCTAAAATATTTCCTAGAATTAACCCCTGCATGGAAGACTTCAAAATCTTCATGGCAGTTGCAAGATTTTATGGGATTTACATTCCCTTACACTTACTTACAAATCTCTATCTAATACTTTTAAATGGTTCAATGTATGTGGTAAATTTCACTTCACCAATGATAGAACACACAGTAATGATGTTTGTTGCCACGTATAACAGACATCTAAAGAGATCTTCATAAGAGGAACGCTGAACAAGTAAACAAATAATTTCATGTTTTTTTCCTAAGCAGTTGCGAGACCTGGCAAATTTTTTATTGGCAAACTTTTAACAGCCTATTTCGTCTCTTTATTGATTAAAATTAAAAGTAAAACAAACTAAGCATGCCGTATGTGCAAAAACAACAAACCATAAACTTACCTTTGTTCTTGCAACCATTTTTAAAGTCTCTTTGTCAGGTTCATCACCCATAACCACAGGAGTCTTAAATTTTTCAAGAAATTGGAGAGTTGCTCTTTTGGCAATCTCAAAAGCATCAACCAATACACGTGGATGCATACCTAAAACAAAAAAAAAAATCTCAAGCATAAAGGTTACTGCTAACACGAGTAAAACCATGACAATAACACTATAATTTGCTTTCTTGCCAATCACGCATCTTGTTTCAAAATATGAACAGGAAAAATTGGAAAGTGCACAAGGAAACATCTTTATCCGTTTCTTCAATCACCTTAAATTCAAATTAATTCTTCAACTGCCGCAATGTTATATATCCACGAAAGAATGTAATATCAATATTGCTGCAACACAATACTAAAATTGATCTTTGTTTTAAAAAAATGAATTCAGATAATCAGATTAAGTTAATGAGATTGAAACTATAAAGCCATCAAATAAAAAATTTCATTCCCAATTAGATTTTAATTATACAAAGAAAAGTGTAATAATTTATATTTAAAAAAAAGTCAAATCCAACTCCTCTCCACAACTTGAAATTGAGTAAAAATCCTGAAAACCCAACAAAGATCATCAATTCTTGAACCCCCCGCTATCACAATCACAAGTGTAATTTACAAAATTCAAAACCCAAGAAGAGTTAAAAAAAAAAGATTATAAATCAGTAACAATTAACCTAGAAGAGGAGTTTTGAAATCAAGAGTTTGATTAGCATTATCTTGTTCATCTTGACTATCAAATTCATCACCACATCCATACACAGATCCAACAAGCGATAATTGATCTTATAAATACCTTTGCAAAAGTCCAATTTCCTTTCCCTCTTCTACCAATCGATCGCAATCGCAGTAACCCTCTTCACATCTCCGAAGCCGCTGCTCATCGTCATTTGCTTCAACTTTCCTTCGGCTACGGCGGCAAATCCGGATAAAGAGCTCGGCGGCACAGAGAAGAGGGATAGTAGCACAGAGGAAAGGGAGAAGAATAGGGGAACAAAAGAGAAGAAAAAGACAGCGGCCCGGTTGAGTGCGGAGAGAGGAGGAGGCGGCTACCATGATCCGGCGAAGTGGAGAGAACATGGTGGAAGGAGAGGTGGTGGGCGGGGTGTTAGGGTGGAATTCATGGCGGGGCGGGGTTAGTAACGGTGGAGATGCAGGGGTTTTGGGGTTTGAAAGAGAAGAGTGCAGGTTGGCATGTGAATGGGGATTTTTATACATGAGAGGCATGTGTGGGTTGATGTTGATTTTGGGTGTGTTACAGTTGTCGTTAAACTTCCTAATTTCTCTATACAATCAAATCCTTCGTTCAAATTTAAAATTGATTTGCCACATCAATTAAACTTTCATTAATTTCAATTTAAATAAATTTTAATTCAACATATAAAACAATTTTTTTAATATATAAAAAATATAATTCCAAACTAAATAGGGATATCAAGCTGAGCTCGGGCTTATTTATTTTATTTCAAGCTGAACTAGGACTTGATTCTCTTTGGCAATAGGTCAACTTAAATTACTATACTGTATATAAATTATAAATTGTATATATCTAATACACTAACATATATATTTTTAATGGTAGATACTTTTCAAATCAAAAATTAAATGTGAATTTTTTTTCAAATTAAAATATTTTAAAAATATTTTCATTTTAAGTCATTTTCGTATTGTGTTTCAAAACGGATTAATTTGAATTTAAGGTGAATTTGAATTTTAGTATTGTGTTTCAAAACGAAAATTTGTGTCGACCAGACAACCGTCGCAGATTTACTATGGATTTGCGAGGGCTTCCTCAAAATTCCTTCACTGTGTTTATCCGTCGCAAAACCGTTGCAGATCCGTCGTAAATTTGCGACGAAAAATTTTCGTCGCAGATTTCCGTCGCAAATGCCGAATATTTTTATAGTGAAATTTGCGACGGCAATAGACGGTAGCAGATCTCCATTGCAAATTGCTTTTTTTAGTATTTTCTACAACCAATATGCGACGGAAAAAATTTTGGCGAAAAAATATACGCGGGTCTCTCTCCCGCCAAGTATCTGCGCCAACTTTTGCGATGATTATTTGCGACGGAATAATTTTCGTCACAGATTTACTATGGATTTGCAACCGATTTGTGACCAATTTCTCAAAATTCCTCTAACTTGTCCTTCCGTCGCAAATCCGTCGCAGATCCGTAGCAAATTTGCGATGGAAACAAGTCCATCGCAGATATCCGTCGCAAATGCCAAATATTTTTGTAGTGTCTTTTTCTCGGCCCGTCCGGGTGGCGACTCTATTTTCTTCAGACTTAGGTCCATGTTTTCTAAGGCCCCGAGCCTAAACAGTGCCGAAGTCGTAAGAACTATTCCACCGGGAGTGGGGGCAAAAATCCCCGCTCATAGTAGCGACTCCACTGGGGATAAGAGAAGTTGATTTCATTGGTCTTTACATTATTCTATTTTTTCTTATAATGTTATTATCTATTGCATCATATTAGATTGCATCGTGTGCGTTAGTTAGGATGCCCGTGTTACCCTTGTTGTGTTATGTAAGAGATACCATACTTTAACTCAAGGTACGGAGATCGAGCATGGCATAATCACTCATAGCCTCATACCTTTTGGTATATATTTGCTAAGGGAACCTAAGCCTTTTAACCCAAAGACTAAAGCTCATGTAATTGGCCTAGTTACTTTACTTAGGTTTTTACCCCAAATGCCTATTGTTTGACTATGATTAGTTTATCTTGGCTTAAATCATGGCTTATTGGGTTTGTTCTTTTTCTAATGTTACCTAAGTACATTGTAAGCTCAAAATAAATTTTTCTTTAAAGTCCAAAAGACCAAAATTATTTTTAAAAATTTTCAAGAGGGTCTTCGAACATAAAACTTTTCTAAAAACAAATCTAAAATTCTTTGCTCATGACCCAAATACTAAGTCCAAAATCCATTTTTTCTAAAATCTTTTCGCAATGGGCTTAGAAACAAAATTATTTTCAACATTTTCTTAGAAAGAGCTTGCAAATTATGTAGGTCAATTATGAAATACCAAAAATCAATTGTGAGCCTAGTTTATACTAAGAATAATTAATCATAGGCTTGTTTTTGGCATGAATCATTAGTTACTTTTTCAAGTCATAAATCTATTTATAATACACCTTTTAAATTAATTTTAATCCAATATAGCATAAAAGCTACTTTAGTTGGTTAGATGGATTAAAGCCTAATTAAGGGAAAGGAACTAATTTCCATTTTTGAAAATAACTATTGGTTGAAACGTCCGAGGAAAATATTCGAAAACAAGATACCCAATGTTGGTATTTTGTTAACTATATACCTAGGAAAAGAGACTCGTCATTCGTGTGTGGATGTTATAAGGTTGGAAGGAACGTCCTATTTGTCCTTGCTTGTTAATTGCATACATTCATACATACATACATACATTTGCATCTCATATCATTAATCCTCTTTGGCTCACAGTCATGGATTACGACAGTTCAAAAGCTTACAACAATCCAACCTACGCCGGAAGTGAAGAATCTAGCAACGACTCAATCATTTGCTCACCAAAAGCAATGGAGCCCAAACAAATTCAAAGAATGGTGGATGATGCCCTCAATGCCAAGATGGAGGAAATAAAAGAGGCCCTAGCTGAGACCATGAAGAACCAATTGACTGCAATTTTAGAAAATCATGCAGAAGCATCTACTAGCACTAATAAGCCAAAGGACAAAGGGAAGACTAAAGTTGGTGAAGTGGTTTTTGATGATGATAATGTAACACCCCTTCCCGACCTACGTGTGTAAGCTGAGTAGAGGCGCCACCCTATCCTAATGTTGCTACCACTTTTACTTAGTCAAATTTTTGTTCCGATTTTTATAGAAATTTTGCCATAGTTTTGCCTAAAAATTCAATCCCAAGTGTCGACAAAACTGGTTTTTTTCTAATTTTTGAAAACATTTTTACACAAACCAATGCAAACAAAATCATTCTCAGTACACTTCCAATAAATCCCCCTTATAACCTCAACTACAACCTGCAAAAAGGATTTACACTTCTAGTACAAAATAAAGTAAAGGTTTATTATGAAATACAGCAGATAAAATCTTTGTTCACTATGCAACGGAAAGTAACAATATTTACAAATTCATATACATCAAAACTCAAGTTTTACAACACATAAAATTTATACATGTTTGGCAGTCAGTCTTCGATCTTAAAGCCCACTATTCACTCTTCAAAATCTAGGCTCGACTCGGCCTAGAGGAACTCTCTGGTTCTTCCTTGTCACCTGCGCGAAGAATCACATTCGCGCTAAGCCAACGGCTTAGTAAGATAAAACATGCTAATGGTATGCTTTAATGTAATGCAATGCCACATATGTTATTGATAAGATCAATATCATAAATATAAAGTTAACCACATAATTATGCATTTCACAAATCATAGTCATATGAGCATACCACATTTCAACATCTTTCCACATTCAACATTAATCAATCATACTCAATAACCAACATCTCATTTCATTAACTCATAACATTATTTAGGACATTCATATAACCCTGACACCTATGGGCCCAACAAGTATTTAATATGATATTCAGAGTTCAGAGTTACTGCTTTGGTTCATAGTCACAATAATCACGCCCGTAGGCAATGTATATACATGTATCTCTATCCATGGATAGTGTAACAGACCCAGTCTCTTGGATCATCAACTCAACACATATGAGGAGATCCTCAACCCGGCAAGACTGTTACAAATCATATATCTCATAGTGTAACAGACCCAGTCTCTTGGATCATCAACTCAACACATATGAGGAGATCCTCAACCCGGCAAGACTGTTACCTTTTATCATTTCTTAGGCATGCCACCCAAATCCAGAACTCTGAAACTGAATAACATATTAAACAAACAATTCATTTATTATATAGTTACCATTTCCATTCTCAAATTCTCATCACATTTAGGCAAACATGCCTTCTTTCTTTCAATATCATCATCATAGCCAATCACAATGGCATTGCCTCATATCATGTCTTATTTGAATTATCATTTCAATTTCAATGTATATTATTCATGAAACACATAACCATTCACAATGCATAACATAACATTGTTCAATCTCAACAATGCAATTAGGGCAAAGAACAATTGATATGATTCATATGAATAGTACATTCTGGTTTTAAACTCCATTTTATCCTTATTTTGAAAAATTGTATAAAATAATCTACTTGACTAAAAATTCTAAAATTTTTACAGAATTTAGTTTTGTATCTAAAAATCATTCCTTTAAAATTTCAGATCAAACTGAACACAAAATCTTGGTCAAATAGTTCACCTAACCAGACTGCCCCAATTGCCCTGCATCCTGGCAGCAGTTCTGAACTTTGTGAATTCCATAAATCAAATTCAATCAACGTGGTTCCAAATTATTTTTCTCAAATACTAGACTCACTAAGCAACAACATATCCAAAATTCGACTGGATATGATTTTTCTACATTTTATTAAAAATCCCGAAGTATAGCTGTCTCAGTTAAGGTACCTGCTGGAACAGGTCTAATAAAAATAATCTTTCTAAACTCATAACCATTCCAAAATCGAATCAACATATTTTTCAGTCATTCTACACTCATAGAGGCACAACATATCAAAAATTCACTTCAAGAACATTTTTCTATAATTAATTAAAAATCATACAAATCACAGCCTTTACTAATTGTAAAACAGAAACAATTTCACTAAACACAACTCTTACTCAACACAATCACTTCCAACACCTTCACCAACTCAACTTCTCATCATCAAACCAACAAACCCTAATTCCTTTCTCACACCACTTCAAAAGAATTGAAGAAATTAAAGAAAAGATCTTACCTCAAATGAAGAAATCCACAAATCTTTAACCAAAACCCTTGCTTCCTTCTTCAAAATGCTTCAAACCTCAAGATCACCTCTCTTTCTCTCTTTGTCTATGGAGAATCCGGCCACTTCAAGAAAGAAAGAAGAAAAATGCACAAGTCAAACACCTTTTCTTCTTTTAATCTCCACCATGCATCTTACAAGGAAAATTACCAAAACACCCTTAACCATATAACTAACTCTTTGTCTCATATAAGCCCTTTATAGTAATTTCATTAACAACCAAAAATATCTTCTTCCACTTAACCATCACCTTGACTCTTCATTTGACCAATGTATATGTTAATTATATCATCATATAAACAACATATACATTTGTCTCTAAACCCTAAATTTCTTCTCCAAAACACATATACATATACATTCTCTTCCCATTTCTTTTCTCTTACAATTTAACACATATATGCACAAACATTCACTTCCCAATATATATATCAACAACCACAATAACAACAACATACTCAAAACTTCTAGGGCATAAATGAGGATATTACAGATAAGGTGATCATTGATGATGATGATGATTGGGCTCAATACTTCCAAGATCCTCAAGACAAGAAGAAAGAACCGAAGATTGTTGAAAGATCAGCTATGGAGAAAATTGAGACTTCTGATGTTGAAAAAACGATCGCGGATTTAGAAAAGAAATTTGAGAAGAAGCTGAAAACCGAAAAAATGTCCAAAGTTGACAAATTATTTGAGCTAGATGAAGAAGTTCCGTACAAGTTCAAGATGCCATCTTTTGTGAAGTTTGATGGAACCAAAAATCCTCACCTCCATGTGGAGCAGTATATCACTGCTATGCAGTCTGCCCGAGCTACTAAGGCTTAAACTCTAAGGTACTTTATACTTTCATTGGATCCTGTTATCCAAAATTAGTTCAATACCTTAGAAGAAGGAACATAAAAGAGTTGGGATCTGCTATACAAGGCCTTCATCCAACAATATGGTACAATGTTGAAATGGAAGTTACCTTAATGGAAGTTGAGTCCATTAGGCAATGGCCAAATGAGAATTTTGTGGACTATGTGAAAAGATGGAGAAATAAGGCCGCTTTGCTCAAGAAAAGGCCCAATGAGTATGATCAACTAAGGATGATTGTGAGAGGGGTGTTGCCTAGCTTCGTGAAAGGATGTCTCATACACTCATCCGTGATTTCAAAGATCTCCTCCAAGCTGGTCTACAAATTGAAGAATGGAAAAGAGAGAAGAACCATTTTTCAATAAGAAGGAATGAGAAAGGAAACTATCAGTTTGGTAGCCAAAGCATGCAAAAGACAGTCAATGTTAATGCTACTAATCAAGGAACAAGGAGGCAGTTTTCAGAATTGGGGAAACCGATGTCTTGGGTTCTCAATAAGCTTCAAAGAAAGGGATTGTTACAACCATTAAATCCTCATCCTTTGCCTAACCCTCTCCCACCTAATTTTGACACTAAAGCATTTTGTCAGTTTCATCAAATGCAAGGGCATGACACAGATAGATGTGTGAGGTTGAGACATGAGATCCAAAATTTAATTGATAGTGGAAAGCTGCCCGAGCCCAACAAGCTGAACACCAAAGACAATCCATTACCAAAGTTCAATAGAGTACCACCACCGGCAACCTTCATGATTGGAGGAGGTTTGCATGAAGATTTTATCATGTCTTCTTTTCAAGATGTGGGTGGAGAAGCAACCAAAGAAGAAGAGATATTTGGCAAAATTAAATAAGCTATGGTGAGTAAAGAAGTAGCAATTTGTGTTGTCAACGGGTTTTTGGATTTGAGAGATAGTGATGATGATCTTTTATCCAAGAAGGAGGAATGGGCCTAGTTTGAGCCCAAAGAAGATGAAGTAATGAACACTAGATCCGGTAAGCCTTATGCAAGGCCACCACCTAAGGAGGAAGAAATTAATAAGGGAAAGGAAGTTGAAGTAGGGAATAAAGAAGAGGAATCGGATACAAGAGAACAGCACTTCCAAAACTTAGAATTATTCTTCGATAGAGCATTGAAATATAAACTAAGATTAAACCCGAAGAAGTGTGTGTTCGAGGTTACCTTAGGCAAATTATTGGGACATGTGATTGGTCTGAATGGCATTGAGATTGATCCTAACAAAGTTAAAGCAATCAGGGATATGCCAGCCCCTAAGATGGAGAGAGAAGTTTAGGGATTTATTGGTAAATTAAAATACATTAGCTGATTCATAGCAAAGCTCACAACAATCTGTGAGCCTATCTTCAAATTGCTTAAAAAGAATTAGCCAGTCCTGTGGAATGAAGAATGTCAAAGGGCCTTTGAATGAATAAAAGAGTATTTGCTGAATCCATCTATTTTAAAACCACCTAAACCTGGAAAACCTCTATTACTATACTTAGTAGTAGAAGAAAAGTCAATAGGAGCTATGCTAGCCCAAGCAGATGAGTCAGAGATTAAGCATGTAGTTTACTATTTGAGTAGAAAGCTCCTACCTTATGAAATTAACCATAGTATCATTGAAAAGACCTGTATAGCAGTGGTTTGGTCTTTTAAGAAGTTGCGGCATTACTTTCAATCGTATAGTTTACAAGCAATTTCCAGGTTGGATCCAATGAAGTACTTAAGGGAGACACCATCTTTGATTGGGAAATATGGTCGATGGTTGATAATATTAGAAGAATTTGAGATTGAATATTTAACCAGGAAAACAATCAAAGGTAGAGCAGTGGCAGAATTCCTAGCCCAACAACCGTTACCAGATAGCGAAGAGGTAGTCTTGGAATTTCTGGATGAACATTTAGAGGCAATTGAAGTACAAGGGTGGAAAATGTATTTTGATGTAGCAGTAAACAGGAAAGGAGTAGGTTTGGGAGTCATACTAGAATCGCCTGAGGGGAACTTATCCCTTTAGCCAAAAAGTTGAAATTTAGGGCAACCAATAATATGGTGGAATACGAAGTATGTATCTTTTGTTTGGAAACCCTAATGATTATGAAGGTGGAAGTTTTTGGCGATTCATTGCTAGTAGTATCCCAAGTAAATGGAGAGTGGGAGTTGAAAGAAGAAAAATTAAAACCATACCACCATTACTTGACCATGATGAAGAAGAACTTTAAGGAGTGTAGGTTTATACACCTATCAAGAGAAGAAAATCAGATGGCTGATGTCCTAGCCACATTGGCTTCAGTATGGGAAAATCCTGTCAGTTTATTCCTTAAGCTCTGATTTTGACCAGTTCATCAATTCTTTGCTATGAATATGAGACAATCATGAAAACTGATACAGACCATGATGCATGGTATGATACTATAAGATGATTTTTAGAGGAAAGGGAATACTCGTTGGGGGCAACAAAGAAAGAAAGAAGAGCCATAAGGCGGTGGTCTTTGAAATACATCACATTCCATGGAGAGTTATATCGAAGATGGCCTGATGGGGTGCATTTGAGATGCTTGAGGAAGCCTGAAGTGGGGCATATCATGTCAGAAATACATGCGGGAAGTTGCAGCCCACATATGAGTGGTTTGACCCTAGTTAAGAAGATTATTTGACAAGGTTACTACTTATTGACCATGGAGAGAGATTGTATTGAGTTGTAAAGAAGTGCCAACAATGTCAGATGTATGGTAACTTGAATCACATGCCTCCTGAAGAATTGCATTCTATGTCTTCACCCTGGCCCTTTGCCACTTGCGGTATCGACATTATAGGAGAGATACATCCGACAGCCTCAAACGGTCACCATTTCATTGTAGTAGCGGTAGATTATTTTTCAAAATGGGTCAAAGCCGAATCCTTCAACAAATTGGGGACAAGTCAAATAGCTAGATTTATTGAAAAGAACCTCATCTGAAGGTATAAAGTCCGGCACAGTGTGATATCAGACAATGGGGTATAGTTTCAAGGAGCAGTTAAGGATTTGTTCTCGAAGTACCAAATCCATCATCACTGATCCTCTCCTTATAGACCAAAGGCTAATGGTGCAATGAAGCAACAAACAAGACAATTAAGCAAATTTTGTCCAAGATGACCAAGACATATAGGGATTGGTTAGAGATGCTTCCTTTTACTTTGTGGGGATATAGAACAAGTGTGCAAACACCGACTGGAATGACACCGTTCTCCTTGGTTTACGGAATGGAAGCAGTGTTGCCAATTGAAATTGAGATCAAGTCATTAAGAGTGGTCTTGGAAGCTGAACTGTCTGAAATAGAATGGGTAGTGAGCAGATACATGCAGTTAGCTTTACTAGAAGAGAGAAGGTTAAAAGCACTATATCATCATCAACTGTATCAAAGGAAGATAGTTCGGGCTTATAATAGAAGAGTTAAGATCAGAAAACTCCAAGTCGGGGATTTAGTGTTGAAACAATGTAAGCCTAATGTATCTGATCCAAGAGGGAAGTTTAGGCCTAGCTGGGAAGGGCCATATATTGTGAAACAAGTCATGAATAAGGGTGCAGTGAAGTTATCAGACATGGACAGGAACGAGTTTAGTGAGCCAATGAGCATTGATAGGTTGAAGAGGTTTTATGCATAAAAAAAAAGAAGAAGAAAAAAGGAAAAGAGCTTGCTAGGTTGGAAACCCAAAAAGGGCGGCCAAGGCAAAAGTCAGAGCAGTCCACTAGTTCCGAAAACCCGAAAGGGCGGACTAGGCAACAATTAGGGCTAAATAAGAGAAAATTATCAATTAGAAAACCCAAAAGGGCTAGTTGGCAATAGTAGTGATTTTGTGTATGCTGGCTTTATGTTTGGTTGTTCCCCAATTTAATAAAATAGAATTAATAATAAAATTGTTCTATGTGCACTGTTATAAGTATTTGACCACATATGGATGAAATAAATGAACACAATAGAAAAAGGTGATGACAAATTATAAATGGAAAATAAGTATCTTTTATTGCTTTAATTATTTTTTCATCCTAACAATACACTTTCAAAATTGACAAATGTAAAATCTATGGCAGACGATAAGTGTAACGTGCAGGCCAGCTTTGCCTCAGCCGATCCAAGTAGGCTTCAGTCAAGTAAGGCATGTATAAATTGGGAGTGAATTCAGAATCGCGAGGCTCAGCTCCATACTGACGACCAAACCGACGAGGATCATACCAAGTACCTAGATGAAGAGCAGCAAGGGGAACATACATCAAGTATGTCCGCATGATGATACGAGAAATCTTCCACCAAGGTACCAACCAACGGATGTTGACTTCAGTGCGTGAGTGGATCCAGTCAATCCAGTCAGCATATGAATAAGTAGGATGGAGTAGCTTCCTAGCAGAATGATGCCATGGTAGATATCTGGAAAAATCCATGGGTGGAGTATCAAGCAAGCAAAGATGCTCCTGATGCCAAATCTGTGAGGAAAAATAAAAAAAGAAAAGAAAAAGAGTTCGCTAAGTTGAGAACCTGCAAGGGCAGCTTAGGCAAAAATTAGGACAGCTCGCTAGTTCTAAAAATCCACATGGGCGGACTAGGCAAAAATTAGAGTGATATAAAAATATAATAAAAAGTGGTCTGCTAAGTTGAAAACCCACAAGGGCAGCTGAGGCAAAAATTAGGATAGCTCGCTAGTTCTGAAAACCCGTATGGGCGGACTAGGCAAAAAGTAGAGCAATAAAATAAAAAAATGAAAAGAAAGAGAAAACCTAAATTGAAAACCCGAAAGAGCAATTTAGGTAATTAACTGAAGCAACAAGGGACTCCCGGTCAGTCTCTTTGACAATCCCAACTTAAGTTGGTCTAATCCAACTAAAGTCTCAGCTAAGATCACAAGTATCGGCGATAAGCCTCCTTCCATTTGGTCCATGATATCCAATACTCATGGATCAATATCGCCGTCAAAAGAAACAAGAAAGAATTGGCCAATCAAGCAAAGACAAGGCATATGTCCCCATGTCTTAGTAGGAGCCAAATGAGAGAGACAAAAATGAATCAAGGGAGCTAGTAGAATTTTCTCACCTCTCATTAACCGAAGAACTTCGGGCTTTGAAATTTGAAATAACATCTGCATCTTCTGTTGAGTCTTGGAAATAAATATGGGTAATGCCATTTGTTGATTATTTGGATATCCAAGGATGGCCTCAAATTCTTCAATCAAGGGACATATTTCAAAGCCATTAATTTAAAATGTCCTAGAATCCACATTCCAAAAAGAAGCCATGGCATGTAAAAAGGAATGGTCCAATTTAACATTTTGAAAACACTTTAAAATATCAATCTTTAACCAAGACATTTGCTTCCAGTGAATGGCATCCATATTCTTAAATAGAATTTTTATTTTCTTCAAATAGAGTTCAGCCATCGTGGAAGAATGAAGGAAGATTAGAATTTATAAAAGGAGTTTTTATGTTGAAGTGGAAAATCTCTTGGTTTCTGTATGAAATTATGACATGAAAAGTGATTTATATAGAAGAACCCATGCTATTCCAAAATTGATAAGGAAAAAGAGTGAGACCATAATGCATAAGGAAAAAGAATTAGCGACGAAATTTCTTTAATTGTCGTGTTGCATTTGGTTTTAGCTAATTGGTGCGGCTGTGAATATGAAAAGGGAAATTGTGGCGTAACAATTATGATATATATATACGAGAAAAAAAGGGTTGCAGTAAAATGAACATTATTTATTATCATTATTATTTTTATACTTATTATACAATGTTTGCTCAATTGATACAATATTCAAACATCACTAAGAAGGAGGTGGTAGGTCACCAAATAAAGCTCTAAAAAAATCATCGCCTGTTGGAGGAGGAGGCAATTCACTCATCCCGAGTCTGCCCAAAGCAGGAGCACCAGAATCCCTATTACCTTGGAGTTTTGATCTATAACGGTCCTCATCAGAAGTACACAAAAGGATCTCATGGTCATCAGTTTGGGGGCCTCTAGATGACGAAGCACCAGGATCCCTCATCCCCTGAAATTTGAAGTCTTGAAATTTTTATTCTGATTGATGATACAAATTTTCCAAATGGGAAACCTACTGACGACTACCGGCCAACTGTTCTTGATGTTTTTTATTTTATTATTCAAGTATCCGCTGCGAGCCAGAAAGGAAAAAAGTAAGAGCATACATCATGCATACATATAGCATAAGTTATCGTGGAACAAGAAAACTTACCAGGTAATTCATATCAATATCCTGTGGATGAGATGACATATCTGGTGGACTAGAATGAGAAAATAAAGAAGCAGTAAAAGAAGGTCAAGCCTCATGATCAAATGAGCCAGCAACCTATAACAATCATTAAAAAAAGTCAAAACAAGTTAAGAAAGAAGCGATTGCAATGGAAAAATGGTAAAAGTTTTACCTGAGAAGTGCTAGCCTCGAGATATGGAATGAATTCTCCTCCCTCTCTATGATGTTCCTCTTCATCTCTATCCTCATTTTCTTTGGAAATTTCCCATACACCAACAGGAGATACGTCAAAGTTCAAGAGCCCTTTTTGAATAAAATGGGTGTAAGATGCACCCGATGCATAGAGAAATGTTTCAACATCATAACTATGCCGGGCCAATGACAATGCATTTTTCGGCATTGATGTGATATTCAAGGTATATTCTGGGTAATGCATCGGGATCCTCCTCTGCTCTGGACTAAGAAACCACTCATATACTCTCTCTCCAAGAAACCAACCACTAGAGACAGGGCCGGCGATGACTCAGCGAGTATGCTGAAAAGGCAGTGTGGCATTAATAGAGGAAGTCTAGTTTGTTCGCTCTTCTGTATTCCACCATGCCAAATTTACCTACAAAATAACATAAGGTAAGTAAACTTTCACACAAATTTTAAAGTATACTAATTCTATTTTACCTGGTCCCAGGTTAAGCTGCTCAAGACAAAATGTTGGGTATGCTAATGGTGAGAGCCGGGAACTTCTACAAGATCTGACAGCCAAAAATTTAATCTTGGATACTCGACTCTCTCTTGGGAAATAACAGGCACCCTCACAAGATTGTGATCATATGCCCATGCCTACAACAATAATAAAAATCAAATTCATGCAAGAATAAGAATGGAATTGACATTGATGGAAGAAGAGTACCTCGACAATCGCCATAAAGCCAACAAAAGACTTCTTATTTTGACAAATTTTTTCAAAGCCATGTGTAAACCCTTAATTTTTGACTCAGTCCGATCCAATATATTTCAATTAGTCCAAAATAATTTTTGTGTTGTTCAATATATTTTAATTAGTCCAAAATAATTTTTCTTATCTTAATTAAAAAATATTTGCTTTAATATCTAACTTTTATTAATAAAAAATAATAATAATGAACAAAAAAAAATAATAATAAGTTGGCTGCGGCGAAATGGCCTGCAGGCCAATTCACCCCACTGCAGCAGCCAGCTGCGGCAGCTTTTTTGCTAGCGCAATTTTTCCACAGCAATTTTTTTCACCAGCGCAATTTTTCCGCAGCAATTTTTTTGGCCAGCGAAATTTTTCCGACGCAAATTTTTCAAAACCTAATACAATTAGGTTTCAGTTTCCTTTTCTTAATGAATGTTATATTCCGTGAATAACTAGATTTAACCATAGAAATATTTTATAAATAATACCAAAAAAAACACAAAAGGGATGAAGAAATTGGGATCGAAATTTGGAGAAAAATTGAGACCGAAACTGAGTAGGAAAGGCTTTGAATCAATCTAATTTTTTTGAGAGAGTAGACAATAATTCAATCCATCAAAGGCAGCAAAGCTTGTCTTTGTTTTTTGTTCATCCAAGAAGAAATTTTTAGTGGAACTAACAAACGGAGGTATGCATCAATTATTTAATTTCTTCATAGTAACTTAAATAATCTAATTGTTTCCTTTAATTCAAAAACCCTAGAACCTTAATTCCCCTTTTCTAAAGTTTAAAAACCTTAATTCATTACTTTGTTTTCCAAAAAGCTAAAAATTATTATTTTTGTTTCTTCAAAATCTCAAAATCCTAATTTGATTTCCAAAATTTTAAATTCCTAAGTTTGAGTCTGTTTCTTTCCACAAACCCTAAAAACATCTTTTCTGTTTATACAAACCTTAAATCATTTTATTTATTTTCATAAAACTTCATAAAATTGTCAATTGTTTTTCCAAATTCTAAAAACTAATTCATTCTCCGAAACTCTAATTCAAAAATCCTAAAACCCTAATTCAACTCCAAAACTCAAGACAGTGAACCCTAACTCCCTTAAAACCTAAACCCTAAAGTTTTCTAAGCCCTAATCTTTTAAACCATAAAACCCTATAAAACATATTCAAACACAGTAAGCTTTCAAACACAATTCAGTGACCGTAAATCAAAAATCTAAATGTTTTAAAGTGTCCAAAACCTAATTTCATGATTATACATCCCAAACCCTAATTTAGTGAATCAAAGAACTTTACCAACTTTTTAAATCATAAAAACTTTAATCCATTTTAATTCCATTAAAACTCATAGTAGCTTAAACTCATAAATTCCAAACACATGAAATAAAGAAACTTAAATAGAAACAGCAGCCCTAATTTGAATCTTTATTTGCCTTATTCAATTTTATATTTGATTATGCTTTGATTTATTTTATATGCTTTAATTTATTAAGTTCAATGCTTGGTTTATTTAATTTATCATGGATGGATGTTTACTTTCTATTGATGTTTAATACCTTTTATGAATGATTTATTTATGATGAATGATTATTTACTTTTATCAATTTATTTAGATTTGCAAATATTGTAAGAGGTATGTTTCCACTTGGTGGGTACCTCATTAGTTAAATATCATGTAATTTAAATTGCTTTTCCATTTTAGAACTAATGTAAAGGACATGTTTCTACCTTTCAGTGGGTGTCCTATTTAGGCATGTGATGTAAGGACATGTTTCCATCTTCGGATGGGTATCCATTTATTTGTTTTGCTTCGACATTGTTTTGATTTTCAATATATAGATTCTTTATTTTAATTATTGTGTGTAATATGGATAATATTATTATATTTAAGAATTTTATAATATTAAGACCTGTAAAGGAGGCCGGTTCCCATGAACCGGGCGTTGTGGGGGTGCTGGGCCATTTCTCACCTTCCCCACATGTACCTAACTTTCTGAACCCATTAGGGGGTTAGGGATTCCTTAGGAATCGAGTCATCCACCCCTTTCCTTTTCCCGGCACCGTCCGGGTGGCGACTCCATTTTCTCTGGACTTAGGTCCGTATTCACTAAGGCCCCGAGCCTAAACAGTGCCGGAGTCGTAAGAACCATTCCACCGGGAGTGGGGGCAAAAATCCCGGCTCATTGTGGCGACTCCACTGGGGATAAGAGAAGTTAATTTCGTTGGTCTTTTTATTATTCTATTCTTTCTTATAATGATATTATCCATTGCATTATATTAGATTGCATCGTGTGTGTGAGTTAGGATGCCCGTGTTACCCATGTTATGTTATATAAGGGATACCATACTTTCACTCAAGGTATGGAGATCGAGCATGGCATAACTGTTGTGCTCTAATTAACTCTACTACAAAGCGTCACTCGCAAGTATACGAGGTAGCTGTGGCAAAGGTGATCGCCCCAAGGTCGTCTCACAAGGAAGCTAAAGTAGCTAGTTGATTATCAGATTATAAATAACAAGTAATGAATAAATTTAAATGGCTAACAATTAATAAAGATAGATTGATCGAAGTTTAAAACAATAAAAGTAAATTGAGCTGATGTTTTGATTCACTTAATAGAAGGGTCTAGGGTTTGCACTTCTCTACTACTTATATGTATGAACGGTTATTCCTCTTAACTAATTTAATTCCAAAGATTAAATCTCAAGCAACTTAATTAATTGAATAAAGGAAATAAGCTCTCACATTCAAACCTCTCTCAAATAATCTTGTTCGATTGAAATAATCTTTTCCTAGGTTATATCTCTAATTCACCTAAGTCCTTAATTGAATTGTTCCAGCATTAGACTTCATCTCTCAATCCATCATCTAATATCTAAAACACATAATTGGTGGCCAATCAATTATATATTAGCAATAATCCATTCAATAAAGGCTTAAAGAAATAATTAAGTTAAGGGTAATAACCAATTCATACAATCATAGCAGATCCATACAAACCCTAAACTAGATCAAATTAGTTCATAATGCTATCAAACATACTCATCTCATTAAAATTCAAAGAAATCAATTTAGACATGATAATATCCATAAATACAATTCCAATGAAATTAAAGAGATAAAGTTCGAGAACAAAACCAAATTACAAACTTCTTAGCTCTTGAAGAATCTCTTGTTCAGAACTTGCTCAAAGAATGCATCAATGGCAAGAACAAATCTAATCTAAGCTAGTTTAATCCAAAGTGTAATCAAAAATCAAAGAAAACAAGATATGAAACCCTAAAACTCTCTTTGACGGCTAAAACAAACTCAAACTCTCAACCACCTTTATGAAAACCCTAATTCTAATATTTATACGAAACCTCCGCGCCTCTTCATTAATCCATGAATGACACGGCCAGGCTCAAAGGGACTTGGCCGTGTCTGAGGTCTTTGGAGGGACACGGCCACAAGCTTGTCCGTGTCCCTTGCTTATGTCTTCTACTGCTTGATTTTCTTCCTTTTGCTTTGGACCTGAGTGAGACACGGCCAAGCTAACACAACTTGGCCGTGTTTGAGCTTCTTTGGAGGGACACAGCCAGAAGCTTGGCCATGTCCCTTGCTTGTGTTCGCTTCTGTGAGAGTTTCTTCTTTTCTTCTTTGGAGTGGTTGAGTGACACAGCCAGTTTGGAGGGAGCTTGGCCGTGTTGAACAATTTTGGAGGGACACGGCCACAAGCTTGGTAGTGTCCCTTGCATGTGTCACCTTTTGTGTCTTGTGGCTTCTCTTTAGCTTGGTATGGGACACGGCCACAAGCTTGGCCGTGTCCCCTGCATGTGTCAGCTACTATCCATTGATTTCTTCCTATTGTTTCCTTAGTTTTTTCCTTCCTTAGCATGGTTCCTTACATATTAAACCTAAAACAAAACTTGAAACAAACTTTAAACCAGAATTAATAAACAATAACCAACAAAACATAAACACACACTAAAAATTAGGACAAAAATGACAAAAAAAACTAAAATAAATTAAAACTACCAAAATTAATGAAAACACTAAATAAACCGATTAAAACTACCAAAATACCTAAAGAAAACAATAATTATCATAATAAATAAGACACAAATCTATAACAAAAAGTAATAAAACAACTACCCCACACTTAAAACATGGCATAAATTAAAAATTCAAACAACTTAACTATAATTCCAGCATAAAAGATGAATTCCTTTAAGACTCAGCCATAAATAATTACAATTTCCTTCAATCAAGATTTCCTTAACTCATTCATTGATCCAGACATACAAATCTCATCTCTCATCTAAGTGTTTCACTCGATTTCATAGGTTAATTCACTCAAACCACTCATGACTGCATACTACCATAAACATGCTTAATTATCCAATCTCCCTCATTGATTTTCTCAAGCAATAATTCTAAGGTCTTTCATTTGGATGTAATGGGGCTAAGGTGAAGGTGTGATAAAAGACATTTAAGCTGGAGCATCAAGAAATGGAGTATCTAAATTAGACAATACTCTTGCCGAGAAACTCAAACTCCCTCAAATGGCATAATCACCAACCTTTGATACTTTCACATACTAGCATAGTTAAAGAAAAGCAATGAGTCAACATTCCTCTTTTAATGACCAATGCTAGAACATATATGAATTTTGTATATATATATATATATTTTTTCTTTTTTATTTTCTTTACCCCCTTTTTTTTATCATTCATATATTTTTATATATATTTCTCTTTCTTTCTTATATATATATAATATAAAATTGCATGGAACATCTAGCTTAAAATGAAGAGGAAAAGAATAACCAACTCTTAGCAAATACAATGTGCAAAGTATGCATTTCAACCCCCAAATAGCAATACATTTTATTATATATATATATTTTAATTGCTTACCCCACACTTTTGAATCAAACCACACTATTGTCATATCATAAGAAACTCCATTCCTTAATGCAGGTATAATGACAATAAGAAAAAGTTGAGTTATGAATTGTGTTGATCAATCAAGAAAAGGTTAAAGGCTCAACTTGGCTCACTAAGGAATTCAATATTAAGGGAGGTCTTTTTAAGCTAAAGGGCTAACCTAATTTGCCTTCATCATTTTAAAACTTGAGATTAAATCATAATGTGAGTTCAATAAGTATGCAAAAGCAAGCTCTATAGATGCAAAATCATGAAGGTGCACACTTAAGAAAAGAAAATCAATTGCACTAACATTTAATCTATAAGGCTCAAAACTCACAAAGGTGGGTTCTCAAAGATTTATATGTCGTGAATTGCAGAATGTGAAAATTGATCCTCAATGAATTCAAATGCAAATCTCTATGCTGATACTAAAGTCTCAACTATAATGCCAGAATCGCAGAAAAGATCAATAAGTTTTCAACAATTATGCCATGCACAACACACAATAAAACACACCAAGACAAACAAAACAAAAATTAAAGAAAAGCTAAAAGATTACCCCACACTTTAGAATTTACATTGTCCTCAATGGAAAACAAGAATAATAAAGAGAAAGAGTTAATTACAACCTGTCTTCCATCGTACCCTGGTGAGGCAAAATCCCTAACTTTTCATCACAAACACAAATGTTCAAAAACAAACAAAATACAATAAATAAAAATAAAATATCAAAAATATAAAATGTTAACATTAAAAACAAAAATGAAAAATAACAAAAATAGCTAAACACAATAAAGCAAGGAACTCAAAATCTATGGTGGAGGTGGGTGTGAAGATGATGCAGCCGAGGGGTGGAGACTCAAAATCTTGGCAAGGTTGCTATTAATCTGATCCAACTGTTGCAAAACCTCAGCATGGCTACGATCCACCTTGCCCTCCAGTCGATCTACTTTTCCCTCCAAGGCCTCAATCCTAATAAGTACTTCTTGATTATCCGAGACCGGAGCATCCTCATCTAGATCAAGAGAATCCGAGTCAGACTCTTCTTGAACCCGTGCTCTCTTTTGTCTATCCCCCGGTACTTCTGGCTCAGTTGAAGCCATCATATAAGCCCCTCTCATGTGCACCACCATATGCATCTTCTCTAATGTGGACAAATCCAATGAGTCATTACCCAAAATTCTAGTCATGCGACTGGTAGTCGAGTCAAAATCCTCAAGAAGGGCTACTGCTAATG
This sequence comes from Garcia nutans, assembly GCA_947685225.1. Taxonomy (NCBI): domain Eukaryota; kingdom Viridiplantae; phylum Streptophyta; class Magnoliopsida; order Malpighiales; family Euphorbiaceae; genus Garcia; species Garcia nutans. Next base: position 71,935,302 of record CANTUV010000031.1, on the reverse strand, counting down.
TGGTAATCAACCCTCCAATACAAATTGCCCCCCTCCTTTTATTGGCCACACTATCAAAAACATCGGCTAACCAATAGCCGGAACTAATGGGCACGACATTACATGCACAATCCAAGAAAAAGAGCTCACTCAATTCCACAACACTCGGGCTCTCCTTCCTAGCAAAGAATCCACATGACATAAAATGATGCAAATACCTCAAAGCGGGATTGCTCAATTTAGATGCTTTGGCCGATTTGGCCACATAAGTCCCCGAGCCTAATGCTCCCCAAGCAAATTATTGTTTAAACTCTTTAGGTACCGACCTTTCCCCATGTTGATGGAAACCATATATAGCATTCAATTGTTCAATATTCATCATAAATGATTTCCCAAGCAATTTAAAACTCATCCTAGAGCAAATTTTTTGTTCATCTCTTTCAACCTTAAGAGATGTCAAAAATTCCAAAGTCAGCTCTTGAAACTGCAAAGGTCGCAAGGAGACTAGGTTCTTCCACCCAAGAATTTGCACATAACGACAAAAATTAGTCCTAATTTGCAGAGCATCAAGGGATTCATCATTAACATACCTCATCGGGAAGAAACCCCGAGCCAAAAGATTTGCTCTCTTCAAAGATGAAACCGATGAAGATGAAGAAGCCCCTTCAGTTGTGGGTCTCTTCTTCTTGCGGTGTGAAACTATCTTTGTTCTTGGCATCTTGAAAAATCTGAAAAATTTGACTCGAACTGATTAATTCGATCTTTTGTAAGAGAAAAAGAAGTTTTAATGGATTAATTTTAGTTTTGGTGAAGAAAATTGAGATTAAATGGAGGTTTTCAACCTTTTGAAACACAACAATGGAGTTTTGGGAGAGAGAGATTGAGAGAGAGAGAGAGATATCAGAAAGAAAACTAGGGATTGAATGGACAAACAGTGCAAAATCGTGTTTTTTAAAGTGGACAAGTGAGGAGACACGGCCATGTCTAGGTTGACACGACCGTGTCTGATGTGTTTTGAGGGACACGGCCAGTGACTTGGCCGTGTCCCATGGGTGTGTCACTTACTGTAAGAAGAGATGCAAAAATAAAAACAAAGAAAATTTTGGTGAAGCTTGGCCGTGTCCCATGTGACACGGCCAAGGGACACGACCAAGCTCCTTGGCCGTGTCACCCTCTGTGAAACTTTTGCAATTTTTTTTTGTTGAGGCTTGGCTGTGTCCCATGTGACACGGCCAAGCTCCTTGGCCGTGTCTCCTTCTGCCACTTTTAACATTTTTTTTATATTTAATTTTTTATTTTATATCACCAAATCTCAAAGAAATTGCAAACTCTTCTTCGATCAACCCTGAAACACATTAGAAAAATAAAAACCGATCAAAACACCCATTCAATTTATTTAAACAAACATAAAATCAAAATTGCTAAATTTAAAATTACAACTATGAAAAAGAAATGCAAACCGATAGGTTGCCTCCCATTTAGTGCTTCTTTAATGTCATATAGCTGGACATCACTGCAAGACTAGGGATCGTGGATCAAAGTGCTGTCAATGATCCTCACTTCTTGGAATCCTTCTTTATATGATTTAACTCTCTGTCCATTCACTCTAAAAGTCTCACTTGTTCGAGAGTTAAGCAATTCAATGACACCAAAAGGATACACCTGAGTTATCTCGAAAGGACCACTCCATCGAGACTTGAGTTTACCTGGAAACAGACGGAGTCGAGAGTTAAAAAGTAAAACTTTCATGCCTGGACTCAATGTCTTTCACACTATAATTCTGTCATGAAGTGCTTTAGTGCGATCCTTGTAAATTCTCAAGCTCTCATACGCCTCATTCCTCAGTTCATCTAACTCTGAAATTTGCAGAAATCGTTCTCTCTTCGCTTTGTCCAAGTTCAAATTCAGAGTCTTGATTGCCCAATATGCTCTGTGCTCCAACTCCACTAGTAAGTGACAAGCTTTTCCAAAAACCAATCGGTATGGACTCATACCCAGAGGAGTCTTGAAAGCAGTCCGATATGCCCATAGAGCATCATGCAATCTACTCGCCCAATCTTTTCTTGATAAGTTGACTGTTTTCTCCAGAATACCTTTTATTTCCTTGTTGGATGTTTCAACCTGCCCAGAAGTCTGTGGATGGTATGGGGTTGCCACCTTATGCTTCACACCAGATTTGTGCATTAACTTCTCAAAAAGCCTGTTGCAAAAATGACTTCCCCCATCACTGACTATCACTCTTGGTGTGTCAAATATGCTAAGAATGTTTTCCTTCACAAATTTAACAACTAAATTAGCATCATTAGTACGGGTGGAGATTGCCTCCACGCATTTGGAAACATAATCAACAGCAACTAAAATATATTCATAACCAAAAGACTTGGGGAAAGGATCCATGAAGTCTATTCCCCACACATCAAACAGTTCAACAACAATATATGATTGAAGGGGCATTTCATTCCTCCTTCCAATGTTACCACACTTTGACATCGGTCACAATGCTTGCAATACTCTTGAGCATCTTTGAATAGCGTAGGCCAGTAAAAACCACTTTGAAGCACCTTTTCTGCAGTCTTTCTTCCTCCAAAATGACCACCACAATGAAGGTCATGACAAAATTTAAGAACACTCAGTTGTTCTTCTTCAGATATGCACCTGCGAACTATCTCATTTTTGCAAATCCAGAATAGGTAAGGTTCATCCCAAAAGTAAAATTTACTTACGTGCAAAAACCTTTTCTTTTCCTGAAATGACATGTTAGTACGCAATATACCACAAGCAAGATAGTTAGTAATATCTACAAACCAAGGTGCATCAAATACCACAAACAGCTGCACATTAGGAAATGCTTCTAAATTTTTATGAATACTATCAGATGCAAGATTTTCACTAAAGAAGGGTAATCTGGATAAATGATCAGCAACAACATTCTCACTACCCTTAGTATCTTTGATTTGGAAATCAAATTCTTGCAATAACAACACCCATCTAATTAAGCGCGGTTTAGCATGTTGTTTTGTTAAAAGATACTTTAGAGCTGCATGATCAGAATGCACAATAATTTTTGACCCAATTAAATATGCTCTAAACTTATCTAAAGCAAAAACAACAACTAACATTTCCTTTTCAGTTGTGGTGTAATTCATTTGCGCACTATTCAGGGTTAAGCTAGCATAATATATGACTCTCAAAAATTTATCAACCCTTTGCCCAAGAACAGCTCCTACTGCATGATTAGACGTATCACACATAATTTCAAAAGGTAAAGACCAAACAGGAGCTACAATCACCGGTGCACTAGTCAGTTTTTTCCTTAAGGGAATTAAAAGCTTGCATGCATTGTGCTGTAAATTCAAATGAAACATCTTTCCCTAGCAAATGGCACAATGGTTGGCTTATTTTAGAAAAATCCTTAATAAACCTCCGATAAAAACCTGCATGCCCTAAAAAACTTCTTATTCCCTTAACAGAGGTAGGTGGGGGTAACTTAGCAATTAACTCAACTTTAGCCTTATCCACCTCAATCCCCTTACTTGACACAACATGACCTAATACAATGCCCTGAGTAACCATGAAATGACTCTTTTCCCAACTTAAAGTAAGCTTACATTCAATGCATCTCTCAAGCACAAGAACAAGTTTATTGAGGCAATTATCAAAAGAACTACCAAAAACAGAAAAGTCATCCATAAATACCTCAATAAAATCATCAATCATGTCTGAGAAGACAGACATCATGCATCTCTGAAAAGTTGCAGGTGCATTGCACAAGCCAAAGGGCATACGCCGAAATGCATAAGTCCCAAAAGGGCAAGTAAAGGTAGTCTTGGACTGATCCTCTGGTGCTATCGGCACCTGATAGTAACCTAAAAGGCCATCCAAAAAACAATAATATGAGTGTCCAGAAAGCTTATCTAACATCTGATCAATAAAAGAAAGAGGGAAATGATCTTTCTTTGTAGCATTGTTCAACTTCCTCTAATCGATACACATTCTCCACCCAGTAGTAGTCCTAGTAGGAACCAATTCATTATTTTCATTTTTCACCACAGTGATTCCTGACTTCTTAGGAACTACATGAACTGGGCTCACCCACTCACTATTAGCAATTGGATAAATTACTCCTTCATCCAGCAATTTGAGCACTTCCTTCTTAACCACTTCACTCATATTTGGGTTAAGGCGCCTTTGGGTCTCCCTCACAGGTTTAGCTCCCTCTTCTAAGGTGATTCTATGCATGCACATTGAAGGGCTAATACCTTTGATGTCACTTAATCCCCATCCTATTGCTCTTTTCAATCTTTTAAGCTCACTCACCAACCTCATCTCCTCCTCTTTACTAAGTTCACTAGATATTATCACAGGTAAGGTATTGTGATCTCCTAAAAACACATATTTCAGATTTTTAGGTAACTCTTTCAGCTCTAACTCAAGTGAAGGATTCTTCTCTTCCTTTTGGATGGATGGAAGTTTAAAAACTGGGTCCTCCTTAAGTTCCTCTATTTCAGCACTCTCTAAGGTCTCAAGGCAACTGGCTATTTCTGCATCAAAAATATCCAAATCACTATCTAAGGTCAATGCCATCTCCAATTTATCTGAGGAACCTGTCTGCAAGAAAACATCTGAAACAACTGCATCAATACAATCAATTAAAGAACAATCCTCATATAAAGCAGTTGTAGGAATAGGAGAAGTGTTAAAAATAGAAAATTCACCTGTTTGTCCTAAGACAGTCATTGACAATTTACCATTTTTAACATCTATCAAGGTGTTGGTAGTTGCCATAAAAGGCCTACCCAGAAGAATAGTGTGTGCAGATGATGTAGGGTTACTTCCTTCCATGTCAAGAACTATGAAATCCATAGGTACAATCAACCCCCCAACCTTAACTAACACATCTTCTATAACCCCTTTCGGGAATCTAAGAGATCTATCAGCTAATTGCAACACCATTTTTGTAGGTTTAAGTTCGCCCAGTTCTAATTCAAGATAAACAGAATAAGGCATTAAATTCACACTGGCTCCTAAATCACACATGCCATCAGTACCTTTTTCGTTCCCCATAGTAATTTGAATGATGAAACTACCAGGATCCTTTAGCTTGAGAGGTAGTTTATGCTGCAAAACAGCACTAGCTACCTCTGAAACTATCACCTTTTCATTCGGCTCATACCTCTTTTTCTTGGTATTGAGTTCTTTGAAGAATTTAGCATAAGCCGGCATGTTCTTTATTGCTTCAAGTAAGGGTAAGTTAATACTTACCTTAGACAACATGTTGAAGATATCTGAAAATTACTTATCTTTTTTTATCATCCTTCAACCTGCTAGGGAATGGTATAGGTGGCCGGTATGGATTGCTTGCCTTGTACAAATCTACTGTAGGGGACTTCTCCATTGATCTTTCTCCAGCACCTTTGTTCTCTGGTTCTCCTTCCTTCTTGTTATCTTGCTCACCTGCATTCACAGAATTATTTTCAACATTATTGTTAATTACCTTGCCACTTCTCAGAACAGTCACTGATTGTGCCTGCTCAGGTTGACTTGAGAATTTTCCCTTTTGTTGAATCTGCATCTGTTGTGCAAGTTGTCCCACTTGAGTCTCCACTTTCTTAAAAGATGCTTATAAGGAATCCAACCTCTTGTTGTTCATCTCTTGATTTTTAGCATTGACTTGGATAAAAGCCTACAAACTTTCTTCGAAACACTCTCTCTTAGGTTGCCCTTGATTTGAGGATTGGCCCTGCTGTTGGTTCTGTCTCTGGAGCGAATGGAAAGGCTGTTGCGAATTATTTGTTGCCCAGGAAAAATTAGGATGATTCCGCCAACCAGGATTATAAGAATTGGAGTAAGGATCGTTCCAGGCCCTTGGTTGAAATCCCCCCATAGCATTGACTTGTTCAGCTTCATTCCCATAAGTCTCATATGCGGAGAGGAAAATATTTGCTCCATGCCCGAAAGTTCCACAAATTCCATAAATTTCTTGAGTGGATGAAGGAGAATTGTTTTTCATATTCAACATCTACACTTGCCTTGTCAATTCAGCTATCTGATTGACCATCTCACTATTGGCTTCCAGTTGATTCACCCCTTTACTTCTTAACCTTACACTTTTCTATTGAGAATTGGGTCCTAACATCTCAAAGATCTCATAAGTTTCATTAGCTGTCTTTTCTCCCATAGCTCCCCCAGCTGCGTTATCAACAGTGTTCTGAAATTGCTGGGTTAAACCATCATAGAAGAACTTATTCAGAAGTTGAAGTGGGTAGTAATGATGTGGACACTGGATCAATAACATCTTGAATCTGTCCCAAGCCTCATGAAATGGTTCTCCTTCAAATTGAGAGAATGTAGCAATCTTCCCTCTCAATTCAGCTGTCTTTTGATGAGAGTAAAACTTGCCCATAAACTTGTTATAAACTTGCTCCCAAGTTGTCAACGAATTTTTTGGCAACATCATAAGCCAGCTCTTTGCCCTGTCCTTCAATGTATACGGGAAACATCTCATCCTCAACTGGTCCTCTGTTAGTCCTCCCAATGGAAAAGTGTTGAGGGTAGAATAAAAATCCCGAATAAAGTTCAAAGGATCTTCATTTGGAACTCCATAGAATGATGGCAGCATATTGTAATGAATGTTCTTCAACTCATAATTTCTTGCTGCATCTGTCAATCTTATGCAAGAGGTAGAAGTTCCAATGACAGGTCTAGCAAAATCTCTCATAGTCCTTTGTCTTTCTTCTGCCATTTTAACAGATTGTGCAGATTCCGACTCAAAATTAGAAGTGTCCTCCTCTGTAGTATCAAATCCGGTGTACAGTTCAAACTCTTCCCTGCTCCTTTTCACTCTCTGAATTTCTGGAATGACTGGGTATAGCTCTCCTCCAAGTGATCTCCTGCCTTGCATAAACAAAATTTCTAGAACAAAAGAATTATTAAAAGCAAAAGACAAATAAAATAAAAAGTAAACAATGAAAAATAATCTAAAGTATTTTTGCTTAATAAACAATTACGCCAATTAGCCTCCCCGGCAGCCGCGCCAAAAAGTTGTTGCACTTTAATTAACTCTACTATAAAGCATCACTCGCAAGTATACGAGGTAGCTGTAGCAAAGGTGATCGCCCCAAGGTCATCTCACAAGGAAGCTAAAGTAACTAATTGATTATTAGATTATAAATAACAAGTAATGAATAAATTTAAATGGCTAACAATTAATAAAGACAGATTGATCAAAGTTTAAAACAATAAAAGTAAATTGAGTTGATGTTTTGATTCACTTAATAGAAGGGTCTAGGGTTTGCACTTCTCTACTACTTATATGTATGAACGGTTATTCCTCTTAACTAATTTAATTTCAAAGATTAAATCTCAAGCAACTTAATTAATTGAATAAAGGATATAAGCTCTCGCATTCAAACCTCTCTCAAATAATTTTGTTACGATTGAAATAATCTTTTCCTAGGTTATATCTCTAATTCACCTAAGTCCTTAATTGAATTGTTCCAGCATTAGACTTCATCTCTCAATCCTTCATCCAATAACTAAAACACATAATTGGTGGCCAATCAATTTTATATTAGTAATAATCCATTCAATAAAGGCTTAAAGAAATAATTAAGTTAAGAGTAATAACCAATTCATACAATCATAGCAGATCCATACAAACCCTAGACTAGATCAAATTAGTTCATAATGCTATCAAACATACTCATCTCATTAAAATTCAAAGAAATCAATTTAGACATGATAACATCCATAAATACAATTCCAATGAAATTAAAGAGATAAAGTTCGAGAACAAAACCAAATTACAAACTTCTTAGCTCTTGAAGAATCTCTTATTCAGAACTTGCTCGAAGAATGCATCAATGGCAAGAACAAATCTAATCTAAGCTAGTTTAATCCAAAGTGTAATAAAAAATCAAAGAAAAAAGATATGAAACCCTAAAACTCTCTTTGACGGCTAAAACAAACCCAAACTCTCAACCACCTTTAAGAAAACCCTACTTTTAATATTTATACGAAACCTCCGCGCCTCTTCATTAATCCATGAGTGACACGGCCAGGCTCAAAGGGACTTGGCCGTGTCTGAGGTCTTTGGAGGGACACGGCCACAAGCTTGGCCGTGTCCCTTGCTTGTGTCTTCTACTGCTTGATTTTCTTCCTTTTGCTTTGGACCTGAGTGAGACACGGCCAAGCTAACACAACTTGGCCGTGTTTGAGCTTCTTTGGAGGGACACGGCCACAAGCTTGGCCGTGTCCCTTGCTTGTGTTCGCTTCTGTGAGAGTTTCTTCTTTTCTTCTTTGGAGTGGTTGAGTGACACGGCCAGTTTGGAGGGAGCTTGGCCGTGTTGAACAATTTTGGAGGGACACGGCCACAAGCTTGGCCGTGTCCCTTGCATGTGTCACCTTCTGTGTCTTGTGGCTTCTCTTTAGCTTGGTATGGGACACAGCCACAAGCTTGGCCGTGTCCCTTGCATGTGTCAGCTACTGTCCATTAATTTCTTCCTCTTGATTCCTTAGTTTTTTCCTTCCTTAGCATGGTTCCTTGCATATTAAACCTAAAACAAAACTTGACACAAACTTTAAACCAGAATTAAATAAACAATAACCAACAAAACATAAACACACACTAAAAATTAGGACAAAAATGACAAAAACACTGAAATAAATTAAAACTACCAAAATTAATGAAAACACTAAATAAACCGATTAAAACTACCAAAATACCTAAAGAAAACAATAATTATCTTAATAAATAAGACACAAATCTATAACAAAAACTAATAAAACAATAACCACTTATAGCCTCGTACCTTTTAGTATATACTTGCTATGGGAACCTAAGCCTTTTTACCCAAAGACTAAAGCTCATGTAACTGCCCTAGTTACTTTCCTTAGGTTTTTACCCCAAATGCATGTTGTTTGACTATGGTTAATTTATCTTGGCTTAAATCATGGCTTATTTGGTTTTTTCTTTCTCAAATATGACCTAAGTATATTGTAAGCTTTTCTTTAAAAGATCCAAAAGACCAAAGCTATTTTCAAAATTTTTCAAGATGGTCTTTGGACATAAAACTTTTCTAAAAACAAATCAAAAATTCTTTTGCTTATGGCCCAAATACTAAGCCCAAGATCCATTTCTTCTAAAATCTTTTTACAATGGGCTTAGAAATAAAATTATTTTTATCAAAGAGCTTGCAAAATATTTAGGTCAATTATGAAATACCAAAAATCAATTGTGAGCCTAGTTTATACTAAGAATAATTAATCTTGAGCGTGTTTTTGGCATGAACCAATAGTTACTCTTTTCAAGTGAGAAATCTATCTATAATAAACCTCTTAATTTAATTTTGATCCAATATAGCATAAAAGCTACTATAGTTGGTTGAATGGATTAAAACCTAATTAATGGGAATTACTATGAATGGATTTCCATTTTCAAAAGTATAACTATTAGTTGAAACGTTCGAGGGAAATATTCGAAAACAAGATGCCCCATGTTGGTATTTTGTTAACCATATACCTAGGAAAAGAGACTTGCCATTTGAGTGTGGATGTTATAAGGTTGGAAGGAATGTCCTAGTTACCCTTGTTTGTTAATGGTTTGTGCATACATGCATACATGTGTTTTATTAGTTTTTGTTATAGATTTGTGTCTTATTTATTATGATAATTATTGTTTTCTTTAGGTATTTTGTTAGTTTTAATCGGTTTATTTAGTATTTTCATTAATTTTAGTAGTTTTAGTTTATTTTAGTGTTTATGTCATATTTGTCCTAGTTTTTAGTGTGTGTTTACATTTTGTTGGTTAATGTTCATTTAATTCTTGTTTAAAGTTTGTTTCAAGTTTTGTTTTAGGTTAAAAAGTCAAGGAACCAAATTGAAGGAAAAAAGGGACAGTAGCTGACACAGGCAGAGGACACGGCCAAGCTTGTGGCCGTGTCCCATACCAAGTTAAAGAGAAAATCAAGACACAGAGAGGAACACACTCAAGGGACACGGCCAAGTCACTGGCCGTGTCCCTCCAAAGAAGCTCAAACACGGCCAAGTTGCTTAAGCTTGGCCGTGTCTCACTCAGGTCCAAAGCAAAAGGAAGAAAATCAATTAGTAGAAGACACAGGCAAGGGACACGGCCAAGTCACTGGCCGTGTCCCTCCAAAATGGTCTAACACGGCCAAGTCAACCTCCAACATGGCCGTGTCACTCAACCAAAGAAGAAAAGAAGAAAAGCAAGCAGTAGTGAACACAAGCAAGGGACACGGCCAGGCTTGTGGTCGTGTCCCTCCAATACACCTCCAACACGGCCAAGTCTCCTCCAACTTGGCCGTGTCTCTCATGGACCAAAGACAAGCGGACTTTTAAAGCGGAGGATTCGTATAAATAGGAAATTTAGGTTTTTTTAAAAGGTTGCTGAGTGTTTGAGATCTGTTTTGAGCCGTCAAAGAGAGTTTTAGGTTTTGATATCTTATTTTCTTTGATTTTGATTACACTTTGATTAATCTAGCTTAGATTAGATTGTTCTAGCCATTGATGCATTCTTCGAGCAAGTTCTGAACAAGAGATTCTTCAGAAGCTTCAAGGAGTTTGTAACTTGGTTTTGTTCTTGAACTTTATCTCTTTAATTTCATTGGAATTGTATTTATGGATATTATCATGTATAATTTGATTTCTTTAAATATTTATGAGATGAGTATTTTGATAGCATTATGAACTAATTTGATCTAGTCTAGGGTTTGTATGGATCTGCTATGATTGTATGAATTGGTTATTACTCTTAACTCAATTATTTCTTAAACCTTTATTGAATGAATTATTGCTAATATATAATTGATTGGCCACCAAATATGTGTTTTAGGTATTAGATGATGGATTGAGAGATGAAGTCTAATGCTGGAACAATTCAATTAAGGACTTAGGTGAATTAGAGATATAACCTAGGAAAAGAATATATCAATTGAAACAAGATTATTTGAGAGAGGTTTGAATGCGAGAGCTTATTTCCTTTATTCAATTAATTAAGTTGCTTGAGATTTAATCTTTGAAATTAAATTGGTTAAGAGGAATAACCGTTCATACATATAAGTAGCAGAGAAGTGCAAACCCTAGACCATTCTATTAAGTGAATCAAATCATCAGCTCAATTTACTTTTATTGTTTTAAACTTCAATCAATCTATTTTCTTTAATTGTTAGCAATCTAAATTAATTCATTACCTTTGCTATAGCTACCTTGTATACTTGCGAGTGACGCTTTGTGGTAGAGTTAATTCGAGCGCAATAAGTTTTTTGCGCCACTGCCGGGGAGGCTAATTGGTGTAATTGTTTATTAGTCATAGATACTTTAGATTATTTTTCATTGTTTTCATTTTATTTTATTTGTCTTTTGCTTTTAATATTTCTTTTGTTCTAGAAATTTTGTTTATGCAAGGCAGGAGATCACTCGAAGGAGAGCTACATCCATTTATTCCAGAAATTCAGAGAGTGAAAAGGAGCAGAGAAGAGTTTGAACTATACACCGGATTTGATACAGAGGAGGACACTTCTGAATTTGAGTCAGATACTGCACAATCAGTTAACATGGGAGAAGAAAGGCAAAGAACCATGAGAGATTTTGCTAGACTTGTCATTGGGACTTCCACATCTTGTATAAGGTTGACAGATGCAGCAAGAAATTATGAGTTGAAGAACATTCACTACAACATGCTGCCATCATTCTATGGAGTTGCAAATGAAGATCCTTTGAACTTTATTCAGGATTTTTATTCTACCCTCAACACTTTTCCATTGGGAGGACTAACAGAGGATCAGTTGAGAATGAGATGTTTCCCCTATACATTGAAGGATAGGGCAAAGAGCTGGCTTATGATGTTGCCCAAAAATTCTTTGACAACTTGGGGGCAAGTTTATAACAAGTTCATGGGCAAGTTTTATTCACATCAGAAGACAGCTGAATTGAGAAGGAAGATTGCTACATTCTCTCAATTTGAAGGAGAGCCATTTCATGAGGCTTGGGACAGATTTAAGATGTTATTGATCCAGTGTCCACATCATCACTACCCACTTCAACTTCTTAATTAGTTTTTCTACGATGGTCTCACCCAGCAATTTCAGAACACTATTGATAAAGCAGCTGGGGGAGCTATGGGAGAAAAGACAGCTGATGAAACTTATGAGATCTTTGAGATGTTGGGAGCTAATTCTCAACAGAAAAGTGTAAGAGGAAGAAGTAAAGGGGTAAATCAATTGGAGGCCAATAGTGAAATGGTAAATCAGATAGCTGAGTTGACAAGGCAAGTGCAGACGCTGAACATGAAGAACAATATTTCTTCATCTACTCAAGAAGTTTGTGGAATTTGTGGAACTTTAGGGCATGGAGCAAACATTTGCCCCTCTACATATGAATCATATGGGAATGAAGCTGAGCAAGTCAATGTTATGGGAGGATTCCAACCAAGGGCCCGAAATGATCCTTACTCCAACACTTACAATCCTGGTTGGAGGAATCACCCAAATTTTTCTTGGGCAACAAATAATTCTCAGCAGCCTTTCCATTTGCTCCAGAGACAGAACCAACAGCAGGGTCAATCCTCAAATCAAGGACAGTCTAAGATAGAGAGTTTGGAGGAGAGTTTACAGGCTTTCATTCAAGTCAGTGCTAAAAATCAAGAGATGACCAACAAGAGGCTAGATTCATTAGAAGCATCTTTTAAGAAAGTGGAGAATCAAGTAGGGCAACTTGCACAACAGATGCAGATTTAACAAAAGGGGAAATTCCCAAGTCAACCTGAGCAGGCACAATCAGTGACTGTTCTTAGAAGTGGTAAGTTAATTAACAAGAATGTTGGAAATGATTTTGTGAATGCAGGTGACCAAAAGAACAAGAAGGAAGGAGAACCAGAGAACAAAGGTGCTGGAGAAAGTTCAATGGAGAAGTCCCCTACAGCAGATTTGCACAAGGCAAGCAATCCATACCGGCTACCTATACCATTCCCTAGCAGATTGAAGGATGATAAACTAGATAAGCAATTTTCTAACATCTTCAACATGCTGTCTAAGGTAAGTATTAACTTACCCTTACTGGAAGCAATAAAGAACATGCCGGCTTATGCCAAATTCTTCAAAGACTTGATCACCAAGAAAAAGAGGTATGAGCCGAATGAAAAGGTGATAGTTTCAGAGGTAGCTAGTGTTGTTCTGCAGCATAAACTACCTCCCAAGCTAAAGGATCCTGGTAGCTTTATAATTCAAATTACTGTGGGGAATGGAAAGGGGACTGAGGGCATGTGTGATCTAGGAGCTAGTGTGAATTTGATGCCTTATTCTGTTTATCAAGAATTAGAACTAGGGGAACTTATGCTGACCAAAATGGTGTTGCAATTAGCTGATAGATCTTTTAGATTCCCGAAAGGGGTTATAGAAGATGTGTTAGTTAAGGTTGGTGGGTTAATAGTACATGTGGATTTCATAGTTCTTGACATGGAAGGAAGTAACCCTGCACCATCAGCACACACTATTTTGCTGGGTAGGCCTTTTATGGCTACTACCAACACCTTAATAGATGTTAAAAATGGTAAGTTGTCAATGACTGTCTTAGGAAAAACTGTTGAATTTTCTATTTTTAACAATTCTTCTATTCCTACAACTGCTTTATATGAGGAATGTTCTTTAATTAATTGTGTTGAAGCAGTTGTTTCAGATGTTTTCTTGCAGACAGAATCCTCAGATAAATTGGAGCTGAAACTGACCTTAGAAGAGGGGGCTAAACCAGTGGGGGAGACCCAAAGGTGCCTTAACCCAAAGGCATATGAGAGCTCGAGGATTTACAAGGATTGCACAAAAGCACTTCATGACAGATTTATTGTGCGAAAGACATTGAGTCCAGGTATGAAAGTTTTACTTTTTAATTATCGACTCCATCTGTTTCTAGGTAAATTCAAGTCTCGATGGAGTGGTCCTTTCGAGATAACTCAGGTATGTCCTTCTGGTGCCATTGAATTACTTAACTCTCGAACCAATAAAACTTTTAAAGTAAATGGCCAGAGAGTTAAACCATATAAAGAAGGATTTCAAGAAGTGAGGATCATTGACAGCACTTTGATCCACGATCCCTAAGTCTTGCAGTGATGTCCAGCTTTATGACATTAAAGAAGCGCTAAATGGGAGGCAACCCATCGGTTTGCGTTTCTTTTTCATAGTTGTAATTTTAAATTTAGCAAATTTTGATTTCATGTTTAGTTTAAATAAATGGAATAGGTGCTTTGATCGATTTTTTTTATTTTTCTAATGTGTTTCAGGGTTGATCGGAGAAGAGGTTTGCAATTTGTTTTATATTTGTTGATATTTGGTGATATAAAAATAAAAAAAAAGTTAAAAAGTGGCAGAAGGAGACACGGCCAAGGAGCTTGGCCGTGTCCCTTGGCTGTGTCACATGGGACACGGCCAAGCCTCATGAAAAATCTCTTTTATTTTGTTTTCTTTTAAGAAATTGCACAGTGAGTGACACGGCCAAGGAGCTTGGCCGTGTCCCTTGGCCGTGTCACATGGGATACGGCCAAGCTTCACCAAATTGATCTTCGTTTTTATTTTGCATCCTCTCCTTACAGTAGAAGACACGCCCATGGGACACGGCCAAGTCACTGGCCGTGTCCCTCAAAAAAACACATGACACGGCCGTGTTCACCCTAACTTGGCCGTGTCTCCCACTTTTTCACTTTAAAAACATGATTTTTTTGCACAAATGTTCTATTCCACCCCTAGTTTTTCCTTCTGTTCACTCTCTCGCTCTCTCATTTTCTCTCTCTCCCAATCTCCATTATTTGTGCTTCCAAGCTCCAAATCCTCCATTAAACCTCAAATTTCTTCACCAAAACTAGAATTAGTTTATCAAAACTTCTTCTTTGCTCATAAAAGTTTGATTTAATCAAGTTTTGGTGTTGAATTTTTCAGATTTCTCAAGATGTCAAGAACAAAGATAGTTTCACATCACAAGAAGAAGAGACCTACAACTGAAGGGGCTTCTTCATCTTCATCGGTTTCATCTTTGAAGAGGGCAAATCTTTTGGCTCAGGGTTTCTTCCCGACGAGGTATGTTAATGATGAATCCCTTGATGCTCTGCAAATTAGGACTAATTTTTATCGTTATGTGCAAATTCTTGGGTGGGAGAACCTAGTCTCCTTGAGACCTTTGCAGTTTCAAGAGCTGAGTTTGGAATTTTTGACATCTCTTAAGGTTGAAATAGATGAACAAAAAAATTGCTCTAGGATGAGTTTTAGATTGCTTGGGAAATCGTTTGTGATTAATATTGAACAATTGAATGCTATATATGGTTTCCATCAACATGGGGAAAGGTCGGTACCTAAAGAGTTTAAACAGCAATTTGCTTGGGGAGCATTAGGCTCGGGGACTTATGTGGCCAAATCGGCCAAAGTATCTAAATTGAGCAATCCCACTTTGCGGTATTTGCATCATTTTATGTCCTGCGGATTCTTTGCTAGGAAGGACAGCCCGGGTGTGGTGGAATTGAGTGAGCTATTTTTCCTGGATTGTGCTTGTAATGCAGTGCCTGTTAGTTCCGACTATTGGTTAACCGATGTTTTTGATAGTGTGGCCAATAAAAGGAGGGGGGCAATTTGTATTGGAGGGTTGATTACCACATTAGCAGTAGCCCTTCTGGAGGATTTTGACCCGAGTACCAGTCGCATGACTAGAATTTTGGGTAATGACTCTTTAGATTTGGCCACATTAGAGAAGATGCATATGGTGGTGCATAGGAGAGGGGCTTATATGATGGCTTCAGCTGAGCCAGAAGCTCCGGGGGACAGGCAGAAGAGAGCACGGGTTCAAGAAGAGTCTGACTCAGATTCTCTTGATCTAGATGAGGATGCTCTGGTCTCGGCTAATCAAGAGATACTTAATAGGATTAAGGCCCTGGAGGGAAAGGTAGATCGATTGGAGGGCAAGGTGGACCATAACCATGCTGAGGTCTTGCAGCAGTTGGAACAGATTAATAGCAACCTTGCAAAGATTTTGAGTCTCCACCCCTCGGTTGCATCATCTTCATACCCGCCTTCACCGTAGATTTTGAGTTCCTTGCTTTATTTGTTTGGTGTATTTTTGTTATTATTTTTCGTTTTTTGTTTTTCATCTTAACATTTTATATTTTGGATATTTTATTTTTTTTATATATTGTACTTTTGTTTTTGAGCTTTTGTGTTTGTGATGGAAGTTAGGTTTTGCCTCACCAGGGTACGATGGAAGACAGGTTGTACTTAACTCTTTCTCTTTATTATTCTTGTTTTCCATTGAGGACAATGTAAATTCTAAAGTGTGGGGTATTCTTTTAGCTTTTTCTTTATTCTTGTTTTGTTTTTTCGTGGTGTGTTTTATTATGTTATGCATGGTATAATTGTTGAAAATTTATTGATCTTTTCTGTGATTCTAGCATTATAGTTGAGACTTTAGTATCAGCATAGAAATGAGCATTTGAATTCATTCAGGATCAATTTTCGCATTCTGCAGTTCATGACATATAAATCTTTGAGAACCCACCTGTGTGAGTTATAAGCCTCATAATTTGATATTATTATCAGTTGATTTTCTTTTCTTAAGTGTGCACCTTCATGATTTTGCATCTCTAGAGCTTGCTTTTGCATGCTAATTGAACTCACATTATGATTTAATCTCAAGTTTTAAAATGATGAAGGCAAATTAGGCTAGCCCTTTAGCTTAAAAAGACCTCCCTTAATATTGAATTCCTTAGTGAGCCAAGTTGAGCCTTTGACCTTTTTCTTGTTTGATCAACACAATTCTCAACTTAACATTCTCTTATTATCATCATACATGCATTAAGGAATGGAGTTTTGTGATATGACAATAGGGTGGTTTATTTCAAAGTGTGGGGTAAGCAAGTAAATTTTTTTTTTTTTTGCTATTTGGGGTTGAAATGCATACTTTGCACTTTGTATTTGACTAAGAGTTGATTATTCTTTTCCTCTTCATTTTAAGCTAGATGTTTCATGCAAGTATATATTTTGTATATATATATTATTAAAAAAATGAAAAAATGAAAAAAAAATGATGATAAAAATGAAAGAAAAAGAAAAAGAAATAAAAAAAAGATATATATATACAAAATTCATATATTTTCTAGCATTGGAGGAATGTTGACTCATGTATTTTTCTTGAAGTATGCAAGTATGTGAAAGTATCAGGATTGGTGAGTATGCCATTTGAGGGAGTTGTGATTTCTTAGCAAGAGTATTGTCTATTTTAGATACTCCATTTCTTGATGCTCCAACTTAAATGTCTTTTCTCACACCTTCACCTTAGCCCCATTACATCCAAATGAAAGACCTTCGGATTATTTCTTGAGAAAATCAGTGAGGGAGATTGGATAATTAAGCAAGTTTATGGTAGTATGCAGTCATGAATGGTTTGAGTGAATTAACCTTTGAAATCGAGTGAAACACTTAGAAGAGAGATAAGATTTGTATGTCTGGATTAATGAATGAGTTAAGAAAATCTTGATTGAAGGAAATTGCAATTATTTATGTCTGAGTCTTGAAGGATTTCATCTTATATATTGGAATTATAGTTAAGGTTGTTTGAGTTTTTAATTAATGCCATGTGAATTTGCTTGAGGACAAGCAAAGTTTTAAGTGTGGGGTAGTTATTTTATTAGTTTTTGTTATAGATTTGTGTCTTATTTATTATGATAATTATTGTTTTCTTTAGGTATTTCGTTAGTTTTAATCGGTTTATTTAGTGTTTTCATTAATTTTAGTAGTTTTAGTTTATTTCAGTGTTTATATCATTTTTTTTCCTAGTTTTTAGTGTGTGTTTACATTTTGTTGGTTAATGTTCATTTAATTCTTGTTTAAAGTTTGTTTAAAGTTTTGTTTTAGGTTAAAAAGTCAAGGAACCAAATTTAAGGAAAAAAGGGACAGTAGCTGACACAGGCAGAGGACACGGCCAAGCTTGTGGCCGTGTCCCATACCAAGTTAAAGAGAAAATCAAGACACAGAGAGGAACACACTCAAGGGACACGGCCAAGTCACTGGCCGTGTCCCTCCAAAGAAGCTCAAACACGGCCAAGTTGCTTAAGCTTGGCCGTGTCTCACTCAGGTCCAAAGCAAAAGGAAGAAAATCAATCAGTAGAAGACACAGGCTAGGGACACGGCCAAGTCACTGGCCGTGTCCCTCCAAAATGGTCCAACACGGCCAAGTCAACCTCCAACACGGCCGTGTCACTCAACCAAAGAAGAAAAGAAGAAAAGCAAGCAGTAGTGAACACAAGCAAGGGACACGGCCAGGCTTGTGGCCATGTCCCTCCAATACACCTCCAACACGGCCAAGTCTCCTCCAACTTGGCCGTGTCTCTCATGGACCAAAGACAAGCGGACTTTTAAAGCGGGGGATTCGTATAAATAGCAAATTTAGGTTTTTTTAAAAGGTTGTTGAGAGTTTGAGATCTGTTTTGAGCCGTCAAAGAGAGTTTTAGGTTTTGATATCTTATTTTCTTTGATTTTGATTACACTTTGATTAATCTAGCTTAGATTAGATTGTTCTAGCCATTGATGCATTCTTCGAGCAAGTTCTGAACAAGAGATTCTTCAGAAGCTTCAAGGAGTTTGTAACTTGGTTTTGTTCTTGAACTTTATCTCTTTAATTTCATTGGAATTTTATTTATGGATATTATCATGTCTAATTTGATTTCTTTGAATATTAATGAGATGAGTATGTTTTATAGCATTATTAACTAATTTGATCTAGTCTAGGGTTTGTATGGATATGCTATGATTGTATGAATTGGTTATTACTCTTAACTCAATTATTTCTTTAAGCCTTTATTGAATGAATTATTGCTAATATATAATTGATTGGCCACCAATTATGTGTTTTAGGTGTTAGATGATGGATTGAGAGATGATGGGTTGAAAGATGAAGTCTAATGCTGGAACAATTCAATTAAGGACTTAGGTGAATTAGAGATATAACCTAGGAAAAGATTATTTCAATTGAAACAAGATTATTTGAGAGAGGTTTGAATGCGAGAGCTTATTTCCTTTATTCAATTAATTAAGTTGCTTGAGATTTAATCTTTGAAATTAAATTGGTTAAGAGGAATAACCATTCATACATATAAGTAGCAGAGAAGTGCAAACCCTAGACCATTCTATTAAGTGAATCAAATCATCAGCTCAATTTACTTTTATTGTTTTAAACTTAGATCAATATGTTTTCTTTAATTGTTAGCAATCTAAATTAATTCATTTCTTGTTATTTATAAACTGATAATCAATTAGCTACTTTAGCTTCCTTGTGAGACGACCTTGGGGCAATCACTTTTGCTACAGCTACCTCGTATACTTGCGAGTGATACTTTGTGGTAGAGTTAATTCGAGCGCAACAACATGCATACACTTGCATCTCATATCATTGATCCTCTTTGGCTCATAGCCCTGGATTACGACAGCTCAAAAGCTTACAACAATCTGACCTACGGCGGTAGCGAAGAATTTAGTAACGACTCGATCACTTGCTCACCAAAAACAATGGATCTCGAACAAATTCAAAGAATGGTGGATGATGCCCTCAATGCCAAGATGGAAGAAATAAAAGAGGCCATGGCCGAGACCATAAAGAATCAACTAGCTGCAATTTTAGGAAATAATGCCAAAGCATCTGCTAGCTCTAATAAGCCAAAGGACAAAGGGAAGACTAAAGTTAGTGAAGTGGCTTTTGATGATGATAAGGTGATCATTGATGATGATGATTGGGCTCAATACTACAAAGATCCTCAAGACAACAAGGAGCCAAAGGTTTTTGAGAAGGCAACTATTGAAAAGATCGAGACATCTGATGTTGAAAAGATGATTGCTGATTTAGAAAAGAAATTGAGAAGAAGATGAAAACCGAAGAAATGTCCGAAGTTGACAAATTATTTGAGCTATATGAAGAAGTTCTGTACAAGTTCAAGATGCCATCTTTTGCGAAGTTTGATGGAACCAAAAATCCTCAACTCCATGTGAAGCATTATATCACTGCTATATAGTCTACTCGAGCTACTAAGACTCAAACTCTAAGGTACTTTATGCTCTCATTGGACCCTGTTGTCCAAAATTGGTTCAATACCTTAGATGAAGGAACACAAAAGAGTTGGGATTTGCTATATAAGGCCTTCATCCAACAATATGGATACAATGTTGAAATGGTAGTTACCTTAATGGAAGTTGAGTCCATTGCCCAATCTCTGTGAAAGGATGTCTCACACCCTTATAAGGGACTTCAAAGATCTTCTCCAAGCTGGTCTACAAATTGAAGAGTGGGAAAGAGAGAAGAATCACTTTTTAGTAAAAAGGAATGAGAAAGGGAACTACCAGTCGGGCAATCAAAGCACGTAAAAAGAAGCTGATATTAATGCCACTAGTCAAGGAGGAATGAGGCAGTTTTCAAAATTAGGGAAGCCACTGTCTTGGGTTCTCAATAAGCTATAAAAGAAGGGATTATTACAACCCTTGACTCCTCGTCCTTTGCCTAATCCTCTTCCACCTAACTTTGATACTAATGCATTTTGCCAATTCCATCAAAGGCCTGGACACAAAACAGACAATTACATAAAGTTGAGGAATGAGATCTAGAATTTAATTGATAATGGCAAGTTGCCCGAGCCAGATAAGCCCAACACTAAAGATAATCCATTTCCAAGGTTCAACAGAGTACCTCCACCAGCAACCTTCATGGTGGGAAAAGGATTGGAAGAAGATTTTGTTTTATCATCCTTTCAAGATGGAGTTATTGAAGATGTGAAAGGAAAAGAAGCTTAAACTCAACAAACTTTCCTTAGCTTGAATGTTGCTTTTCAATTTTACTTTCTTTAATATTTTGGAACTATTGTGTTTTTCAAATTTAAATTTGTTTGAATAAATTACTTTCATCAAAAATTTTGTTGGTCTTTGTTCATTTTGGTGCTCAACCAATGAGGAATCTAGCTTGATAATTCATGAATTAATATATTTATGCATCATGACTTGAATGACTTTACTAGATGAGGGAATTGATCTATAGCATTGAGTTGTGTATGCTTACTTAGAGAGGGCTCTTGCATAATTATCTTTGTCTAGGTCCTAGTCAGTCTTAGAACACGCTTTGACAAATTTTCGAGGTGAAATTGAACTCTACTTATTTAAGAGAGAAATGATTTAGGCATTGTTTGGTTAACCAACAACTAGTATCCACCCTATTAAATATCAATCCCTAGTTGTCCCTTTGAGCCTTCATAAAATTTTAGCTTTCTTTTCATGGTCTTACAAACCCCAACAACCTACCCTGAGCTGTTGTGATACTTTTGACAAGTCTTATGATCCCTAAGATGGAGAAGTAAGAAGATCAAAGAAAGAAATGGATAGTCAAGACCATGAAGATAATTGAAGTTCTCAAGACCATAAGGGCAGTTGAAGTTCTCAAGACCATAAGGGTAGTTGATGTTTTCAAGACCATAAGGATAGTTGATGTTCTCAAAACCATAAAGGTAGTTAAAGTTCCCTTAATATCTCCAATATATCAAGACAACATCAACATTAGAGTAACAAATGATTTATCCCTGTTAAAGAAGATTTATGTTACTCCACTCATCCATTATTGGAAGCCCAAGTTAGTACAAACAAGACAACTCTTTTATAGCTAGAACAAAAAAAAAACAACAAAAACAAAAGAAAAGAAAAAAGAAGAAAAGGAAGAAAAGAGGAAAAAAAAGAAAAGAAAAGAGAAGAAGAAAAAAGAAGAAAAAGGAAAAAAAAAAGAGAAAGAAAGATAAAACCTAAAAATGGTTTAGAAAGCCAACCGAGTTCTCTTTTACCTAAAGCAGCAAAAGGCTTCCATTTGGACAGTTTGACTTGAATTGGTCCAACCCGACCAAAGATACCACAAAATCAGAGCAAAAGGAGAAAGACCATCCAGTGCTTAAAAGTTATGTACTTGACAGTCCTACAAGGAAGAAGGACAAAATGATAAAATGCTCAAAGAAAGGGAAGAGAAAGGAAAATAAAGAGAAAGAAAAGGGAAGAGTAAGAAAAATAAAGAGGAAAGAAAAGGGAAAAGAAGGAAAGAAATGAATTTGGGTCTTAAACGTTTTGCAAGGGCAAAGACTGTCCTAATCAAGATCCAGATTAATGCCAAAAAGATAGAAGGAATTTGGAGTCTAGCAAGATTGCTCCCTGCTGCCTAAAGTTCAAACAAGAAATTTGTAGTGTGAGGGTCTGTCCATTGTGTCACAATAGCTCCCACTTACAAATGACCTTCATTTAACCCATGTCCCTTATAGACCCCATTTCAAGCCTATCAAAGACCTGTTGATCTCTCTTGTTAGGTAGAGTCTATTAGTGGAGATAGTTTAGATAAGCATGCATATGAGATAGACAATATTTAAACTCAAATGAGACCTTTGGCCGAGTAATGTGTATCTGCCTATTTGAAGTGCAATAGTTCTTGCTTAAATAGAAATAATTCCCGAGTTTAGTACGGTAACTAGGGTTGTCATGTTATAGATATGTTAATTTGGAAAAATCAAGTCCTGAGGTACATTGACATTAATTTGGCAAAGCCAACATTTGATTTCAAAATTAAAATTCAAAAAACAATTATTTTGTCACACAAAGCCTTCAAGTTAAGGGAAGTATGTTGAACCTCCAAAGGATACATTGGGTAAAGAAAATGATTATTGGAAAGGTCATGAAGAAGCTATCAACTGACATGCTGAAACGTAGTTTAAAAAGGATGTATCCCTGACTCTGTAACTTGGGGTCTCCACCACTCATGTTTTCAACATCTTGAAGATAAAAGCCACAAATGCAAAGCTTTCGATCATTCCAATGCAAGACTTGAACGAGTGTCAAAAAGGAACCAATGAGAACACTTCTGCTGATCACCTCAGTCTGTGAGTCGATGGAACGACTGTAAGTGTCATTCATACATATCATGCATACATGAGCATATCACATTGCACTTTCTTGTCTTGTCTTTATCAAAGTAAACAGCAAACACTCTGTGAAGTAAAGAATCAAAAGAAGATGTCAAATCAGGGGGGCATAGAAGGCCCATTACCAGAGAAAGTTCCATTAATTTGCGAAGAGAAGAAATGCGTGCTCGTGCCAAGAACTGAACAACAAAAACATCAATCAGAGCCTGCATAGAAAAATCATGGGTTTGAGCCTACACATGGGGCAAAGTTTCTCCTTTTCAATTTTTTGAGTTTATATATAAAACATTTTCAAACTCACTTGCAAATATCTCGCCACACAGGGGGACAAGGAGATGATATGAAGGCTAGTTAAAAAGGGCTAATTTTTTTGCAAAAGTGCAAAGGAAGACAAAAGAATGGAACATTAGAACTCTCAAAAGAATGAAGATACAAAAGACAAAAGATCAGTCAAGCTAAAAAGCTAAAGCAAGGGTAAAGACCCGATCTCAAAGGATGAAGATCTGTTTTCAAGGGTAAAGACCCAACCTCCAATGGATAAAGATCCATGTTCCAAGGGTGAAGACCCGATCTAAAAAGATGAAGATTCATGTTTCAAGGGTAAAGACCCGATCTCAATAGATGAAGATCCATTTTTCAAGGGTGAAGACCCAATCTCAAAAGAATGAAGATCCATTTTTGAAGGGTGAAGACCCGATATCAAAGGATGAAGATCCATTTTGAGGGTGAAAAACCACAATGCATAGAATAAACGGAGCAGTCAGACTTCTCAAATGATAAAAGGTCAGTCAAACTCAGCCTCGGGTCCAAGCACCCAAATTAAATTCAATATCGGGTCCAGAACCAAAATTTTC
Organism: Garcia nutans; assembly: GCA_947685225.1. NCBI lineage: Eukaryota > Viridiplantae > Streptophyta > Magnoliopsida > Malpighiales > Euphorbiaceae > Garcia > Garcia nutans. The sequence goes on along the minus strand of CANTUV010000031.1, from coordinate 71,911,497 downwards.
CTTAGGTCCATAACCTAGAATTTCTTTCTAAGTCTAGAACTTAGATTGGGTCCAGAACCCAAATTTTCCTTAGGTCCAGAACCTAGAATCTTTTTTAAGTCTAGAACTTAGCTCGGGTCCAGAACCCAAATTTTGATTAGGTCCAGAACCTAGAATCTCTTCTAAGTCCAGAACTTAGCTCGGGTCCAGAACCGAAATTCAATCCAAGCTTGGGTCCAAGTACCCAATCTCGGGTCCAAGTACCCAAATCCAATTCAAGCTCGGGTCTAAGTACCCAAATTAAAATAAGTCTAGGGTCCAAGTACCAATCTCGGGTCCAAGTACCCAAATCAAATCAATCTCGGGTCCAAGTACCCAAATGAAATTAATCTCGAGTCCAAGTACCCAAATCAAATCATTCTCAGGTCCAAGTACCCAAATCAAATCATTCTTGGGTCCAAGTACCCAAATCAAATCAATCTCGGGTCCAAGTACCCAAATCAAATCAATCTCGGGTCCAAGTAACCAAATTCAATCCAATCTTGGGTCCAAGTACCCAATCTCGGGCCTAAGTACCCAATCTCGGGTCCAAGTACCCAAATCAAATCAATCTCGGGTCCAAGTACCCAACCCTGGGTCCAAGTGCCCAAATTAAATCTAATCTCGGGTCCAAGTACCCAAATCAAATTCAATCTCGGGTCCAAGTACCCAATCCCGGGTCCAAGTAGCCAAATCAAATCATTCTCAGGTCCAAGTACCCAAAACAAATTCAAATAACCATCTCATCAAAAATTAAGTCTTGTTGCTTTTCACTCTCTAAAGTCTCAGATCGTTCAAGCAGGGGGCAAACTGTAGACCCTTAATTTTTGACTTAGTCCGATCCAATATATTTTAATTAATCCAAAATAATTTTTGTGTTGTTCAATATATTTTAATTAGTCCAAAATAATTTTTGTTATCTTAATTAAAAAATATTTGCTTTAATATCTAATTTTTATTAATAAAAAATAAAAAATAATAATAATGAACAAAAAAAAGTCGGCTGCGGCGAAATGGCCCACAGGCCAATTAGCCCCCCCGGCTGCAGCAGCTTTTTCATCAGCACAATTTTTTTGCAGCAATTTTTCCGAAGCTGTTTTTTTTTGAAACCTAATACAATTAGATTTCGGTTTCCTTTTCTTAATGAATGTTACATTCCGTGAATAACGAGATTTAACCATAGAAATCTTCTATAAATAATACAAAAAACAACACAAAAGGGATGAAGAAATTGGGGCGGAAATTTGGAGAAAATTTGAGACCGAAACTGAGTAGGAAAGGCTTTGAATCAATCTGATTTTTTTGAGAGAGCAGACAACAATTCAATCCATCAAAGGCAGCACAGCTTGTCTTTGTTTTTTGTTCATCTAAGAAGAAATTTTTGGTGGAACCAACAAACGGAGGTATGCATCAATTGTCTAATTTCTTCACAGTAACTTAAATCATCTAATTGTTTCTTTTAATCCAAAAACCCTAGAACCTTAATTCCCCTTTTCTAAAGTTTAAAAACCTTAATTCGTTGCTTTGTTTTCTGAAAAGCTTAAAATTATTATTTTTGTTTCTTCAAGATCTCAAAACCCTAATTTGATTTCCAAAATTTCAAAATCCTAAGTTTGAGTCTGTTTCTTTCCACAAACCCTAAAAACATATTTTATGTTTATATAAACCTTAAATCATTTTATTTATTTTCATAAAACTTCATAAAATTATCAATTATTTTTCCAAATTCTAAAACTAATTCCTTCTCCGAAACCTTAATTCAAAAATCCTAAAACCCTAATTCAACTCCAAAACCCAAGACAGTGAACCCTAACTCCCTTAAAACCTAAACCCTAAAGTTTTCTAAACCCTAATCTTTTAAACCTTAAAACCCTATAAACATATTAAAACACAGTAAGCTTTCAAACACAATCTAGTGACCGTAAATCATAAATCTAAATGTTTTAAAGTGTCCAAAACCTATTTTCATGATTATACATCTCAAACCCTAATTTATTGAATCAAAGAACTTTACTAACTTTTAAAATCATAAAAACTTTAATCCATTTTAATTCCATTAAAACTCACAGTAGCTTAAACTCATGAATTCCAAACACATGAAATAAAGAAACTTAAATAGAAACAGTAGCCCTAATTTGAATATTTATTTGCCTTATTCCATTTTATATTTGATTATGCTTTGATTTATTTTATATGCTTTAAATTATTTAAGTTCAATGCTTGGTTTATTTAATTTATCATGGATGAATGTTTACTTTCTATTGATGTTTAATACCTTTGATGAATGATTTATTTATGATGAATGATTATTTACTTTTATCAATTTATTTAGATTTCCAAATATTGTAAGATGTATGTTTGCACTTGGTGGGTACCTCATTAGTTAAATATCATGTAATTTAAATGGCTTTTCCATTTTAGAACCAATGTAAATGACATGTTTCTACCTTTCGGTGGGTGTCCTATTTAGGCATGTGATGTAAGGACATGTTTCCATCTTCGGATGGGTGTCCATTTATTTGTTTTTCTTGGACATTGTTTTGATTTTCAATATATTGATGCTTTATTTTAATTATTGTTTGTAATATGGATAATATTGTTATATTTAAGAATTTTATAATATTAAGACCTGTAAAGGAGACCAGTTCCAATGAACCGGGGGTTGTGGGGGGTGCTGGGCCATTTCTCACCTTCCCCAAACGTACCCAACTTTCTGAACCCGTTAGGGGGTTGGGGATTCCTTAGGAATCGAGTCATCCACCCTTTATTTTTCCCTGCCCTTCCAGGTGGCGACTCCATGTTCTCTGGACTTAGGTTCGTGTTCTCTAAGGCCCCGAGCCTAAACAGTACCGAAGTCGTAAGAACCATTCCACCGGGAGTGGGGGCAAAAATCCCCGCTCACACCATGGTAAAGACAGGCAAGGCCAGCTTCACCCCAGCCGTAAAGTGGTACCATCCTCATATAAGTAAGGACCCTCAACACTGACAAATGGATGACAGATTCGGTGCTGGCTAAAATGGTAGACCCGAGCAAATATAACAAAAATCCTAGAGCATACTGTTGGGCTGTGTCTCTGTGAACCCGTCCTTCATAGTTCATCCAATAACTACTAATTGGCTCAATTTTTATCTTGAAAGTCCCTATATATGATGGTTCCATACAAATTAATTGTTGAATTTCTTCAAATGTCAGAATATCGTTGGTAAGAGGAACTGGAAGACCATCATACCGGATACCAGTTATAGTTGTATAGTCGGCCGGATCAATTTTCATCTCTCCAATGGGCAAGTGAAAAGTATGAGTTGTGTCCAACCATTGTTCTGCAAGCACCTGGACTACGCTCCGGTCTATCGGATACTCCTCGGATGGTAATTGTAAGATGAAGCTCTCAAAGCCGTAATCTCGGATAATCTGCCTTACCCGAGAAGGCACTATATCATACCATTGTTAGGCTTTATAGATACACCCTCTACTGGTGCATCGCGCCTAGTGCTATAGCAATACCGCAAGTGCACGAGTCACCCAAGTAATAAAGTAGTGAGTGAGTTATCATTCCACTGAGGACAAGGCCAAGTACTAGTGCAAATTTTAACTGTTGTTTAGCAAATTAATATTTTTGTGGAGTTTTATAATTAAAGACAATTAACTTAAATAAATGAACATAAAGATAAATTGTGTGTTATGTAAAAAGGATTGATGATAATGATACTATCTAGATATTGAATCTGTAACGACCCTCCCCGACCAGGTCGGCTGCCCGGCCCACTAGTGGCTTACGGCCCGGCCATTTCACCACCTGGGCACGGAGTCCGCAGGAGGCAAGCGATCGCTACAGTACTGGACAGCCCTCGCGGCCCACCCAGCAGGAATTTGTTTATTTGGCCCCCTAAGGAGTCGCCTCCCTGGATCGAACCCCTGACCTCCCACTTAAGAGAGCCAGCGAGAACCATCCAGTACCATTTCTGCTAGCAGAAATGGTACTGGATGGTTCTCGCTGGCTCTCTTAAGTGGGAGGTCAGGGGTTCGATCCAGGGAGGCGACTCCTTAGGGGGCCAAATAAACAAATTCCTGTTGGGTGGGCCGCGAGGGCTGTCCAGTACTGTAGCGATCGCTTGCCTCCTGCGGACTCCGTGCCCATGTGGTGAAATGGCCGGGCCGTAAGCCACTAGTGGGCCGGGCAGCCGACCTGGTCGGGGAGGGTCGTTACAGTTAAAAAGGCGCCTTTTTAACTGTAACGACCCTCCCCGACCAGGTCGGCTGCCCGGCCCACTAGTGGCTTACGGCCCGGCCTTTTCACCACCTGGGCACGGAGTCCGCAGGAGGCAAGCGATCGCTACAGTACTGGACAGCCCTCGCGGCACACCCAGCAGGAATTTGTTTATTTGGCTCCCTAAGGAGTCGCCTCCTTGGATCGAACCCCTGACCTCCCACTTAAGAGAGCCAGCGAGAACCATCCAGTACCATTTCTGCTACTAGCAAATGGAACACCCCCACATTCAATATATGCACACTACAAACACCACAATGTAGTATACATGCACTAAACATAGGGATGCTACGGATTTTCTTTACATCCAAAACATTTTAAACAATACCATAATCTTTCAGTTGTATAGATTATAGAAAAATAAGTAATCAAGTTGTAATACAAAACCAAATAAATATATTTACATTTAGTTAATACGCAGCGGAATTTTATAAAATATTTACATGTATAAACTCTTTCAAATCCATGTTTATAGTTATACATATATTTACATTAAAACCAATACTTTACAAAATATAAAAGAAATATACATGATTGGCAAGTCTCTTCTGATCTTTAAGTTCCAAATCAACACTTCAACGTCTACTCTCACTCGGTCTCGAAGAACCTTCAGGTTCAACTCTATCAACTCTATCACCTGCGCGATTAAACACTATCGCGCTAAGCCAAGGGCTTAGTAAGATAAAACATGCTAATGGTATGCTTTAATGTAATGCAATGCCACATATGTTATTGATAAGATCAACATCATAAATATAAAGTTAACCACATAATTATGCATTTTACAAATCATAGTCATATGAGCATACCACATTTCAACATCTTTCCACATTCATCATTAATCAATCATACTCAATATACAACATCTCATTTCATTAACTCATAACGTTATTTAAGACATTCATATAACCTTGACACCTATGGGCCCAACAAGTATTTAATAGGATATTCAGAGTTCAGAGTTACTGCTTTGGTTCATAATCACAATAATCACGCCCGTAGGCAATATATATACATGTATCTCTATCCATGGATAGTGTAACAGACCCAGTCTCTTGGACCATCAACTCAACACATATGAGGAGATCCTCAACCCTGCAAGACTGTTACAAATCATATATCTCATATTCACAATTTTCATAGTGTAACAGACCCAGTCTCTTGGACCATCAACTCATCACATATGAGGAGATCCTCAACCCAGCAAGACTGTTACCTTTCATCATTTCTTAGGCATGCCACCCAAATCCAGAACTCTGAAACTGAATAACATATTAAACAAACAATTCATTTATTATATAGTTACCATTTCCATTCTCAAATTCTCATCACATTTAGGCAAACATGCCTTCTTTCTTTCAATATCATCATCATAGCCAATCACAATGGCTTTACATCACATTTCACCTCTTATTTGAATCATCATAGCATCTTTGATATAACATTTCAATATACATTATTCATGAAACACATAACCATTCACAATGCATAACATAACATTGTTCAATCTCAACAATGCAATTAGGGCAAAGAATAATTTATATCATTCATAGCTTTAAGATCTTCCATATGCATTTGTTTAGGTCAATCATTGTTTAAATGTTTTTAGGTTTAGGTTAAAGTACCAACTTACCTTAAAAGGACCAAAACAATGCAAATAGAACAAAGTATAAAAACCCTAACCCACACATTTGAGGGACACGGGCAGCCACTTGAGGGACACGGCCAAGCTTGTGGCCGTGTCTCTCAACCTAAATTGACAGTAGGCAACATGGGCAAGGGACACGGCCAAGCTTGTGGCCGTGTCTCTCAACCAACAAATCACAGTAGCAGACACGGGCATAGGACACGGCCAAGCTAGTGGCCGTGTCTCCCAACACCAAAAATCCAGTAGTGAACACGGGCACTAGACACGGCCGTGTCTCTCTCAAAGCAATCCAACACGCCCAAAATCACTTGGCTTGGCCGTGTCTCTCCTTTGTTTTGGCCGTGTCACTCAAATACACAACCCTAAAAATGGCCAACACCCTTCTAAAAGCATTTACACCCTTTTTACACAACAATCATCTCATTCAAATGGATACAATTCATGTTATAAACACATATCTTACATATTCACCCTAGTAATCACAATAACCATACATTAAATTCATACCAAACCAAAACCCTAAAAATACACATCACTCCTATTTTCTCAAAATCAATCTCCACCTACTTACCATCTTCAATCCAAAACCATTAATAATTAACTCTTTGGCTTATAATCAAATTCAACACATTACAAACACATTAAATCATCATATCAACAAATCACAATTTCTTTTAGACCCAACTTCAAAATTAACAAAGGAAAAACAAGAGATTTCTTACCTTAAATTATAACACTTCTTGAATCAACACTTGATCACTTCAATCTTCCTACAATTGGGGCTTACTCTTCAAAGTCTTCTCTTTGTCTCTTTGTTTTCCCTTTGTCTACGAGAAATCAGCCAAAATGGAAAAGAAGAAGAAAATACATGGAGGAAATAAAGTCAACTCCACTTTAAATCTCCACCAAGAGATTTTATCCAAGTAATTACCAAAATGCCCTCAATCAAATAACTAACCTTTTGTCTCATCTAAGCCCTTATATGTAATTGCACATTCCCCAAAAATATCTTCTTGCATTGACTCTATATTTGACCAAATTATATGTTATATATATCATCATATACACAACATATACATTTGTCTCTAAACCCTATTTCTTTCCCCAAAACACACATATACACAAACATTCACTTTCCAATAAATACCAACAACAACAATAACAACAACATCAACAACATAATCAAAACTTCTAGGGCATATATGAGGATGTTACAATTCTCCCCCTCTAAAAAGAAATTTCATCCTCGAAATTACCTGAAATCAGCTCTGAAACAACTGAGGATATTGCTCTCGCATGGTTTGCTCACTTTCCTAAGTTGCTTCTTCTTTCCCATGGTTCTTCCATAGAACCTTCACAAGAGGCACTCTCTTGTTTCTCAACTCTTTCACTTCACGTGCCAAGATAGCAAGTGGTTCCTCTTCAAATGTCAAGTCTGGGCTCACTTCAATAGATTCAAAAGGCAACACATGAGATGGATCCGACCTGTACCTCCTCAACATAGAAACATGAAATACATTATGAATACGATCCAACTCAGGTGGCAAAGCAAGCCGGTAAGCAACTGGCCCAACTCTTTCCAACACTTCATATGGTCCAATGAATCGAGGACTCAATTTCCCTTTCCGACCGAACCTCAATATCTTCTTCCAAGGAGATACTTTCAAAAATACCTTATCTCCAACATTAAACTCAATGTCTCTCCTTTTCAGATCTGCATAAGACTTCTGTCGGTCTGAAGCTGCTTTTAACCTGCCTCGAATCAACCTCACTTTCTCTTCAGTTTCTTGAATTAAATCAGGCCCAATTAACTTACTATCCCCAAGTTCATTCCAACAAAGAGGTGTCCTACACCGTCTACCATACAGTGCTTTAAACAGTGCCATACCAATGCTAGATTGGTGACTGTTGTTGTAAGCAAACTCCACAAGAGGTAAGAATCTATCCCAACTTCCAGAGAAATCGATGACACAGCTTCTCAACATGTCTTCAATAATCTGTATCACCCTCTCAGATTGTCCATCCGTCTGTGGATGAAAAGCAGTACTGAAGTGCAGTCGAGAACCCAAAGCACTATGCAAACTCTTCCAAAACCTTGAAGTAAACCTGGGATCTCGATCAGACACTAAAGAAGTTGGAACACCATGCAACTTCACAATCTCATGGATATACAACTCAGCCAATCTCTCCAAAGAGTAGTCCATCCGAACCGGAAGGAAATGAGCTGTCTTGGTCAATCTATCCATAATCACCCATATAGCATCATGCTTCCTTTGTGTCAATGGCAAACCAGACACAAAGTCCATTGTCACTCTATCCCACTTCCATTCAGGTACTGACAACGGCTGAAGCAACCCAGTTGGAACTTGATGCTCTGCTTTTACCTTCTGACATGTGAGACATTTCGATACAAACTCAGCAATGTCTCTCTTCAATCCAATCCACCAGTAATGCTATCTCAAGTCATGATACATCTTGGTATTACCCGGATGCATAGCAAATATTGACTGATGAGCTTCTTCTAAAATGATCTTCTTCAAATCAGCATCATCGGGTACACACAATCTGTTCTTAAACCAGAGACTCCCATCACCTCTCACTACAAAATCTCTACCTTTTCCACTTTGACAATCTAAAACAATCTTCTGAATCTTCTTATCAGCCAACTGAGTCTCCCTAATCTGATCCAACAAAACTGGTTTCACTTGTAACTGTGCCAACAATGCACCATCATCACAAGGTACAAAATTGGCATGCAATGCTCTCAACTCAACAAGCAACGAGAGCGAGTAAACTGTTAAACCAGCTAAAGACTTCCGACTCAAGGCATCAGCAACAACATTTGCTTTACCTGGATGATAATCAATCAAACAGTCGTAGTCTTTAATCAAATCAAACCACCTCCTCTGACGAAGATTGAGTTCTTTCTGAACCCCCAAATACTTTAAACTCTTATGATCAGTGTAAATGAAACATTTCTCCCCAAACAGATAGTGACGCCAAATCTTCAATGCAAACACAATGGCTGCCAACTCCAAATCATGAGTAGGATAATTAAGCTCATGCGGTTTCAACTGTCGAGATGCATAAGCTATAACTTTACCTTCTTGCATCAATACACACCCCAAACCACTATGTGAAGCATCACTGAAAATCACATATGGTTTGCCTTCCACAGGTAAAGTAAGAACAGGCGCTTGAGTCAACATATCTCTCAACTGCTCAAAGCTAGCCTGACACTGATCCGTCCACACAAATCTCACTCCCTTACGAAGCAATCTAGTGAGTGGAGTAGCTATCAAAGAAAATCCTTTCACAAACCGTCGATAATAGCCTGCCAAACCCAGAAAACTTCTAACTTCAGTTACAGACTTGGGTGGACTCCAATTCAGAATAGCTTCAACTTTACTTGGATCAACTCTAATGCCTTCCGCTGAAACAATATGTCCGAGAAAAGCAACTTGATCTAACCAGAACTCACACTTCGACAATTTGGCAAACAACTGCTTCTCTCTCAAAATCTGCAACACAATCCGCAGATGCATATCATGTTCCTCTTCATTCCGCGAATACACCAGTATATCATCAATGAAGACCACTACAAACTGATCCAAACAGGGCCTAAACACCCTATTCATCAAATCCATAAAAGCTGCAGGTGCATTCGTCAGACCAAAAGGCATAACTAAAAACTCATAATGCCCATACCTGGTCCGGAAAGCGGTCTTCGGAACATCTTCAGCTCTGACTCTCAGCTGATGGTACCCAGATCTCAGATCAATTTTAGAAAACACAGCTGCACCCTTCAACTAATCAAAGAGATCATCAATTCTAGGCAAAGGGTATTTATTTTTAATAGTCACCTTGTTCAATTGCCTATAATCGATGCACAATCTCATAGTACCATCTTTCTTCTTCACAAATAACACAGGAGCTCCCCAAGGAGAAACACTGGGGCGAATGAATCCTTTATCCAACAACTCCTGTAATTGCACTTTCAACTCCCTCAATTCTGCTGGTGCCATTCTATAAGGAGTAATCGAGATAGGAGTGGTACCAGGCAACAATTCGATACCAAACTCCACCTCTCTCTCAGGAGGCAATCCTGGCAACTCCTCTGGAAAAACATCTGGGAACTCAGCAACTGTGGCAATACTATCAATGGGAGAACCCTTCACTCTAGTATCTACCACATGAGCAAGATAGGCTTCACACCCCTTTCTAATCAATCTCCTGGCTGCAACAGCTAAAACAAACAAAGATGCTAGCTGTTCCTGTTCATTAGATACTATCACTTCTCTACCATCAGCAGTACTCAAAGTAACAACTTTCTTTTTACAATCCACCACAGCCCCATGGCTCGATAGCCAATCCATGCCTAGGATCACATCATATTCCTTAAATGGCATCTCAATCAAATCCCCAAGGAACTCCTCACCCTGCACCACTACTGCACTATCTCGGTGCACCTTACTCACAACCACACTATACCCTAATGGATTTGTCACCAACACATCAAATCCTAGGGACTCAGCATGCAAATCAGATACAGGCAAAACAGATGCACTAATATATGAATGTGTGGAACCCGGATCAATCAAAGCAAGCACTGAAGTATCAAATAAAGAAAAAGTACCAGCTATGACTGCCGATGCATCTGGCTGCCTCTGCATAACATACATCCTCTGGGAAGATCCAACCTCCTCTGGTCTACCCTCCCTGGATGTAGCACCTCCTCTAGAACTGAACCCTGGTCTACCTCCTCGGCTGGCACCTCTGCCTCCTCTGCCTCCCCTCACACTAGCTCTAGAAGCAGCAGAATCAACTGGCATCTGCTCCTGCCTCTCAGGACAGTCTCTCACAAAGTGATCAGGTGATCCACACCTGAAACATACCCCTGATCTACTATGCCTCCAACAAACGCCCCCATGTCTTCCACCACACTGATCACACACAGGTAAGGTGGATCTCTGAACTCCAGGAGTAGGAGCACTCGCCACTGAAGCTGCAGGTCTAAACCTCTGCCTCTGTAACTGCACTGACCTACCAGCTGACCTCTGACTTCTACTAATCCGAGGAATAAAGCTACCTCTACCTCTCTTTGCAGAAGAAGACCCTACTTCAAACTGGGGCCTCCTCACCCTAACCTCTTCCTCTGAAGCAGCTGCAATAACTTGAGCTCTCTCCACACTTCGAGCTGCTGCCACAAGCTGGGAAAAATCTTGATATCTAGATCCAGCCACTAAGCACATGATAGAGGGCCTCAATCCCTCCTCAAATCTCCGGCATCTATCTATCTCATCAACTATAATACCCCCAGCATACTGACTCAACCGGATAAACTCAACCTCATATTCAGTTACGGTCCGATGATCTTGCTTCAAATCTAGAAACTCTCTTTTCTTCCCATCTTTATACTCCCTTGGAGTATACTTCAATTCAAATTCTCTCAGAAAGTCAGCATATGACAAAGTTGGTGGATCATCCATAGAATGTGGCACTGTCTTCCACCAACTATATGCATCCTTCTGCAACAAGGATCTTGCATAATCAAACTTTTCCTCTGAGGTGGCTTGCAACTGAATAAAGATCCTCTGTAATTTATCAAGCCACTGCTCTGCTACAGCTGGATCAGTAGTACCTACAAAATCTTCGGCTCCATACTTTCTCAATTTGTCAAAGTGCCTCACAGATACCAAAGGTTGAGGGGGTGGTGGCTGTGGTTGTACTGGTGCTTGTCTCATAGCTTCCATCATATGCATAAACCAGGCTGGCGGAACCTCATCACCTACTGGTCTTCCCGACCCAGAAGCAGGTGCCTCACCAGCACTAACAATCCTAGCTCCATCATCAGGAGCAATACTCTCAGCACTAGCCTCAACCGACTGACTTGAGTGAGGATCCATCACAATCTGAATCTGCAAACACAGCATATTACATCTTATTAAAGATCAGAGACTGCCAATCTCAAACGTATATGTCATTCAAAACTCACTTTTTAAGTAAAAATATTCTTTTTATTACATTTTACCTAGGCTGAGAATCTCAAACCTAGGCTCTGATACCAAAACAATTGTAACACCCCCACATTCAATATATGCACACTACAAACACCACAATGTAGTATACATGCACTAAACATAGGGATGCTATGGATTTTCTTTACATCCAAAACATTTTAAACAATACCATAATCTTTCAGTTGTATAGATTATAGAAAAATAAGTAATCAAGTTGTAATACAAAACCAAATAAATATATTTACATTTAGTTAATACACAACGGAATTTTATAAAATATTTACATGTATAAACTCTTTCAAATCCATGTTTATAGTTATACATATATTTACATTAAAACCAATACTTTACAAAATATAAAAGAAATATACATGATTGGCAAGTCTCTTCTGATCTTTAAGTTCCAAATAAACACTTCAACGTCTACTCTCACTCGGTCTCGAAGAACCTTCAGGTTCAACTCTATCAACTCTATCACCTGCGCGCTAAGCCAGGTGCAATGCCACACTATCGCGCTAAGCCAAGGGCTTAGTAAGATAAAACATGCTAATGGTATGCTTTAATGTAATGCAATGCCACATATGTTATTGATAAGATCAACATCATAAATATAAAGTTAACCACATAATTATGCATTTTACAAATCATAGTCATATGAGCATACCACATTTCAACATCTTTCCACATTCATCATTAATCAATCATACTCAATATACAACATCTCATTTCATTAACTCATAACGTTATTTAAGACATTCATATAACCTTGACACCTATGGGCCCAACAAGTATTTAATAGGATATTCAGAGTTCAGAGTTACTGCTTTGGTTCATAATCACAATAATCACGCCCGTAGGCAATATATATACATGTATCTCTATCCATGGATAGTGTAACAGACCCAGTCTCTTGGACCATCAACTCAACACATATGAGGAGATCCTCAACCCGGCAAGACTGTTACAAATCATATATCTCATATTCACAATTTTCATAGTGTAACAGACCCAGTCTCTTGGACCATCAACTCATCACATATGAGGAGATCCTCAACCCGGCAAGACTGTTACCTTTCATCATTTCTTAGGCATGCCACCCAAATCCAGAACTCTGAAACTGAATAACATATTAAACAAACAATTCATTTATTATATAGTTACCATTTCCATTCTCAAATTCTCATCACATTTAGGCAAACATGCCTTCTTTCTTTCAATATCATCATCATAGCCAATCACAATGGCTTTACATCACATTTCACCTCTTATTTGAATCATCATAGCATCTTTGATATAACATTTCAATATACATTATTCATGAAACACATAACCATTCACAATGCATAACATAACATTGTTCAATCTCAACAATGCAATTAGGGCAAAGAATAATTTATATCATTCATAGCTTTAAGATCTTCCATATGCATTTGTTTAGGTCAATCATTGTTTAAATGTTTTTAGGTTTAGGTTAAAGTACCAACTTACCTTAAAAGGACCAAAACAATGCAAATAGAACAAAGTATAAAAATCCTAACCCACACATTTGAGGGACACGGGCAGCCACTTGAGGGACACGGCCAAGCTTGTGGCCGTGTCTCTCAACCAACAAATCACAGTAGCAGACACGGGCATAGGACACGGCCAAGCTAGTGGCCGTGTCTCCCAACACCAAAAATCCAGTAGTGAACACGGGCACTAGACACGGCCGTGTCTCTCTCAAAGCAATCCAACACGCCCAAAATCACTTGGCTTGGCCGTGTCTCTCCTTTGTTTTTGCCGTGTCACTCAAATACACAACCCTAAAAATGGCCAACACCCTTCTAAAAGCATTTACACCCTTTTTACACAACAATCATCTCATTCAAATGGATACAATTCATGTTATAAACACATATCTTACATATTCACCCTAGTAATCACAATAACCATACATTAAATTCATACCAAACCAAAACCCTAAAAATACACATCACTCCTATTTTCTCAAAATCAATCTCCACCTACTTACCATCTTCAATCCAAAACCATTAATAATTAACTCTATGGCTTATAATCAAATTCAACACATTACAAACACATCAAATCATCATATCAACAAATCACAATTTCTTTTAGACCCAACTTCAAAATTAACAAAGGAAAAACAAGAGATTTCTTACCTTAAATTATAACACTTCTTGAATCAACACTTGATCACTTCAATCTTCCTACAATTGGGGCTTACTCTTCAAAGTCTTCTCTTTGTCTCTTTGTTTTCCCTTTGTCTACGAGAAATCAGCCAAAATGGAAAAGAAGAAGAAAATACATGGAGGAAATAAAGTCAACTCCACTTTAAATCTCCACCAAGAGATTTTATCCAAGTAATTACCAAAATGCCCTCAATCAAATAACTAACCTTTTGTCTCATCTAAGCCCTTATATGTAATTGCACATTCCACAAAAATATCTTCTTGCATTGACTCTATATTTGACCAAATTATATGTTATATATATCATCATATACACAACATATACATTTGTCTCTAAACCCTATTTCTTTCCCCAAAACACACATATACACAAACATTCACTTTCCAATAAATACCAACAACAACAATAACAACAACATCAACAACATAATCAAAACTTCTAGGGCATATATGAGGATGTTACAAAATCCCCCTAGCCTCAATTATATTATATGATAGAGTTGAATTGGCATTCCTCTAACTTAGACTGAAACCTCTCTCGTGTGAATTAATCCCTAATCACTAAGTAGAGTGCCGAAATCTCTTTTCAAACACAATTAAATAGATCTTACCTTAAGAACAAGGAATTATAAACCAAAGGATCTTGTAAGTCTATCTCTAGCACCCCAATCAATCCTTAACCCTTATGAGTAATCAATTCATATCAAGCTTTCTCAAGTCAATAATATGAAAATTGCAACCAATCAATAAACATTCTATTATCAATTGGAAATAAATCATTAAGCATCATAAGAATAAAACAACTCCATCAATTAAAATTATTCAATCATACAAATAAGTTAGGGTTCATCAATATCTATATAGAGAATGATTTAGTTCATGTTCGATACACTTAATACAACAACAACAACAACATTAAAGTAATTAAAAGGAGAAAAATAGAAAAACCCCTTTCGATGTAGCTTCCTCAATCTCCAGGAGCTTGCCAATGGAGGATGGAGATGGTGGAGAGGTTGGAAATGGAGGATGAAGATGAAGAGTCAAGAAGAGTGTCACTCCCTCCTTGCCCACAACATGTATGCCCAAGCCTCCTCCTCTCAAACCTCTCTTCTCTGTCTCTGGTCTCTATCTCCTGTAAAAACCTCCCAGCACTCCCAAAAACTCCACCCCTCTCTTCTTCCTCCTCTTCTCTTTTTATTTCCCTCCAAAGCCCAAGTCCATGCCTTCCAACTCACTTCCAACTCACACCACTCTCCCTTGTCTCCCACATTTCCTTTGTTTAATATTACTTTTGGCAAGCACCATGTCTTGTTCCCCACTTTTCTCCCATCTAGTGCAAAAGAATTCAAGCTTTTATAGAGTGGCACGGCCAAGCCATGTGTGGCTTGGCCGTGTTTCTCATCTTTCTTTGGGACACGGCCAAGCTAGTTGGTCATGTCTCTTGCTGCTCCTTTTCTTTCTTTTTCTTTTCTTTGGTCACAAGGAGTGACATGGCCAAGCTCCTGGCCGTGTCATGTGACATGGCCAGTGGCTTGGCCGTGTCACCTCCTACTTGCCATTTGTTCAATTCTTTTCTTTGTTTCCAAGGGTGACACGGCCAAGCTCCTGGCCGTGTCATGTGACACGGCCAGTGGCTTGGCCGTGTCATGTGATGGTGTCAACTTCTACTTCTTTTCTTTCGTTCTTTGCTTAGTTTCTTTGGTTTTCCTCCTTGGGTGAGACACGGCCAGTGGCTTGGCCGTGTCTCTTGGGCATGTCAGCTACTGTCTTGCACTTCTTTTGAGTGACATGGCCAAGCTTGCTTTGGCTTGGCCATGTCTTGCTTGATTCATGCTCTCTCTTCATTGTTTTGAGCATCCAAGGGAGTTTTTCCACTTTAACCTAAAACAAACACTTAAAACAAACTTTAAACAAAAATCAAATGAAACATTAACTAAAAATACATTAAAATCATACTAAAAACAAGTATAAAAATGCTCTTATCAAATACCCCACACTTAATTCCTTGCTTGTCCCCAAGCAAGGCTAAAATCAAAACAAACTAAACACAAAAATTTTGTCAAGTTCAAGAGTTATAAAATTGTATCAAGACTTCCCTATCCCTAAATATGTAATCAATATCAAATTAAAAAAAATTGATACCAATGCAATTAAGTGGCTTTCCATGCATAACCTATGTTGTCACTCCCTCACCAACTCTTAGAAAGTGTTTGATCAAGGTAATGTTTACACTCATAACAATCAATGAAAGATTATTGTGATAGGCTTGCTTATCTATCAAATCTCCACCACTTAGTTACAATCAAGCATCAATCAAAAGCTCTTTTATTGGGTTGTAATAGGGTTAAGGTAGAGGCATGACATTTAGGAAATGTGAGCTTAATCATTAAGTTCAAGAGCACTTTAAGAATGGTAACCGATCATATGTATAACCCAACGATCCCAAAACACCTTCCTCTTATCTACCCCTTGGCACTTAAAGAGCTTTTCAAGGGAACTCACTTATTACATCTTGCAATGATTATTCCTAAACATATTCTAACCCTTTCAACAAGAACAACAATTTTTCTTATTATTTTTCTTCTTTTTATTTGATTTTTTTTTATATTTCTTCTTTTTATATATATATATATTTTGCTTTGCAATCTTAAACCTACTAAATTTAACCCCACACTTAATTCAACAGAACACTTGGTCATAAACGCTCTTAAAATGCTCTTGACCTAATGAAAGGGTAAGAGTTAAAACAACAAGGTTCAAGCTAATGGTGCTGTGAAAAAGAAATAAAGGAAAAATAAAATAAGCTCAAAATTGGCTAACTAAGGTTGAATGTAGAGTTGGTCTTTTTAAGCCAAAGTGGGTTCACCTAATTGCCTTAATCATCTTGATGCCTAATTGAAATTTTTATGTAATCTTAAAATGCATGTCAAAGCAAGTTCTAGCAAGTCATCAATCAAAGATGTTCACCCACAATAAGAATAATTAGTTGATGGCTCAATTCCTCACTAGGTTGATGGTT
The DNA here is from genome assembly GCA_947685225.1 of Garcia nutans. Taxonomy (NCBI): domain Eukaryota; kingdom Viridiplantae; phylum Streptophyta; class Magnoliopsida; order Malpighiales; family Euphorbiaceae; genus Garcia; species Garcia nutans. Next base: position 71,894,332 of record CANTUV010000031.1, on the reverse strand, counting down.
ATGTAAAGAAAAACCAACAAAATTGACAATAAGCACCAATTCTACTCAATTCTTAAATTCATGCTTCAAAAATTTAAAGGTCATCAATCAACAATTTATAACAATTGAACTTTTCAAATTCATTTATTTAAAGAAAAACAAGAAAAACATTAAACTAAACTAACACAAACATAACTTAAAGTAAAAACACAAAACACAATATGCAATTAAAAGTAAAAACACAAAACACGAAATGCACCCCACACTTAAAATTTCACATTGTCCTCAATGTGAGCTTGCATAAACTAATAGAGAGTTCAGATGAAACCTGATTTCCATCGTTCCCATATGCGATATGTAGGGCTCCTTCCACCCATAATGCAATTATAGCCCATGACTGAGAGGATGAACAACATGCAACATTGAAGTGTGCCTAATGTATGGCAACCCCTAAATATTATTCCTTGAAGAGAAATTGTCCTAAAGGGACATGTGAAGGTTGCCTCGGGGTGATCCTCCAGTGCTATAGGAATGTGGCAATAAGTTTTATCTTTGTGCAATATGGCCATATCAGATTTTTGCTCTTCCTTACCACCAAAAGTAGAAGGGATGACTTTTCGGGACTCTTGAAATTCAACCAAGGTTGGTTGAATCACTTTCTCATCTATTTTAACAATGTCAAGTCCCCTCTCAACAACCTCAGAATCTAAAATTAGTTTACACTCCTCAAGTTCTAAATTGGGCATTTCATGTTCTTCTTCTAAGGACATATCCATCTCAAACCTATTTTCAATATCTCCTTGGGAGTGCATGTCATAGATGTCAGAACGTTGCATACCTTGCTTCTCATCCTTCAAGTTACTTGGAAATGGACTTGATGGCCTATAAGGATTAGAAGTTTCATGCAACATGGCTGAGGTTGATGCCTCCAAATTTTCCTCCTCCATTGATTGGCTTGGCTCCTCCATGTTGGGTAGTATCTCCTCGCCATTATCTTCCTGATTAGTCCCTACATCAAAGGAATCACAAAAATTGTTATATATTACCTGTTAACTCCTCAAATTTGTGATTACCTGGATTTGCTCCAATTGGCTAGGAGATTCCTCCTTTTGGTATGCTTGGGGTTGATGTGCCAGCTGCCCAGTTAGAGCGTCCAACCTCTTCTGTGTTTCTTGCAAAGATTTAAACCTCAACTTATCTTCCACTATGTATTGCTCGCATTGAGCTTGAAATTTCTCGATATGCTGAATGAAGGGATTCAATCTTTCCTCCAAAGTGGGTTTCTTAGGTTGATCTACAGTTTGTGGACTATTTTGATTGGGCATTCAATCTTTCCTCCAAAGTGGGTTCCTCAAGGTAATCTTGATTCATCGTGAGTTTTTGAATATAGGCATTTAACTTATTCTCCAATGTGGATTCCTTAAGGTGGTCTTGATTTGAAAATTCTTCTTGAAAATTCCTGAAAAAAATTGTTGAGGTGGAATGTACTGCTGGTTTTCCCAAGAAAAATTTTGGTGGCTTTCCCAGCTTGGATTATAAGAATTGGAATATGTGTCATTACCTCCCATTTGCTGGAGACTTTGGTAGTCATATTCTTCCTCATGCCATTCTTGGTATCGTTCGAAACTAAATGAATATGTATTGGCACTATGTCCTGCATTGCCACATGCTGCACATTCCATGTTAGAATTATAGTCCCTATCATAAACTCCCCCGTACTGTGAAAACTGCATCTTTACAACAAAAAGAACACTTAATAATTTAAAGAAAGACACACAAACAATTAAAGAAACAAATTCAAACACAACAAACAAACAAATTTACAGAAAACAAACAAACAATTCAAAGAAAAACACACAAACAATTCACAGAAAATAAATAGGAAACTCAATTATTCAATTTAATCATTCAAATACTTGCGTGTATATAAATATTTTTGCACTTTTAAAATATTTTTATACACAGGGGGCAAGGAGAAGATATATGCATGTGCATTGCAAAAATTAGGTAAATTTTTTGCAAATTACTTTAGTATACTGCAGACTATAAGCATTTTTTCAAACAATTAAATTCTCTCTTAGCTCAGGTTTAGAACCCTAATTATTCTTAAATCCAGAACTTAGCTCGAGTCCAGAACTCAAATTACCCTTAGGTCCATAACCTAAAATTCCTCTTAAGTCCAAAACTTAGCTCGGGTCCAGAACCCAAATTACCCTTAGTTCCAGAACCTAAAATCTCTTTTAAGTCTAGAACTTAGCTCGGGTCCAAAACCCAAAATTACCCTTAGGTCCAGAACCTAAAATCTCTTTTAAGTCCAAAACTTAGCTCGGGTCCAGAACCCAAATTACCCTTAGGTCCAGAACCTAAAATCTCTTATAAGTCCAGAACTTAAATCTCTTTTAAGTCCAGAACTTAGCTCGGGTCCAGAATCCAAATTGCCCCTAGGTCCGGAACCTAAAATCTCTTTTAAGTCTAGAACTTAGCTCGTGTCCAGAACCCAAATTACCCTTAGGTCCAGAACCTAAAATAATCCTTGAGTCCAAAACTCGAACCGGGTCCAGAACCCAAAACCTCAACCATCTCAAAAATTAAGTCTTATTACTTTTCACTCTCTTTTGTTGTAGTCTCATATCGTTCAAGCAAGGGGCAAACTGTAGACCCTTAATTTTTGACCCAGTCTGGTCCGATATTTTTAATATAGTCCAAAATAACTTTTGTGGTATTTAAATTAAATAATATTTATTTTAGTATTTATTATTTATAATTTTTAATAAAAATAAAAATAATGAAGTTAATAAAGAAAATAATAATGATAAATAATAATAATAATAATAAATAAATAAACAATAATAAAAAATAATAATAAAATAAATAAATAAATAAAAATAGGAGATAGAAAAATCGGCGATGAAAAAATCGTCGCCGAAAAGTGGAATTGGCTAGCCGCCCAGCCAGCGCTTGCAAATCCTCGCAATTCTTGGCCAACGCTCGCAGTTTTCGCCAGCGAAATTTTGCAATGCAAATTTTTTCCAAAATCAAATTCTATTTGGTTTTGCTTTCTTCTCCTAATTAATTTTAGTTTCCTTAAACAATTAGAAGGATGCTTATAATTATTCTTATAAATAACACTTTAAAACTCAGAATTAAGGATTGAAAAAATTAGTTGGATTAAAAATTGGACTTTTGAACTTGGATTGGATCGGAGTAAAGAAAAGGCAGAAAACCCTAGCAAGAACATTACCAACAAGCAAGCAAACAACAATTCATCAAAGGCAGCAACCTTGCCTTTGTCTTTGTTCATCCAGAGAGCAATTTTTTTGTGGAACCAACGAACGGAGGTTTGAATCTCTATTTCTTTATTTATTTCTTTACAGTAGCTTCATCATTCAAATTGAATTAATTATTTCATCATACAAATTGTTCAAAACCTTAAAAAACCCTAAAACGTTTCTTCTAAACCTTAAAACTCTAAATTGTTTCTTCTTTTTCCAAAACCTTAAAAACCCTAAAACGTTTCTTCTAAACTTTAAAACCCTAAAATTGTTTCTCATCTATTTTCAAAACCTTGAAACCCTAAAATTTTTTCTCTTCTGTTTCCAAAAGCTTTTAAACCATAAACTATTTTCCCCGAACTATTTTCATCCAAACCATAACTTTTTGTCCAAAATCTCCAAATATTTTCTTAAATCTCCAAACCCTAGTTCTCTTTACGTTTTCTAAAAATCATAATTATTTTCTAAAACTCTAAACTGTTTTCTTAAATCCTAAAACCAAATATGTTTTCCAAAATACAAAAAACCCTAACTTTCTCGAAAAACTAAAACAGTAAACCCTAAGTTTTCCTAATCCCTAATTCAGTGAACTTAAAACCCCTAACCTAATTTAATAAAACTAAACCTTAAAACCATGATCCAACAAACTTAAAATAATAATCCAGTAAACCATGAATTATGAATCCTAATATCTTAAGATTCCAAAATCCTAATTTCATGATGTTAGCCCTAAACCTTAATTTGATTAACCAAAAAGCCTTACTACTCTCTTAAATTCATAAAACCCTAATTCATTCCAATTTTCCAAAATCTTTACAGTAGCCTAAACAAATAACAATAATAATACTAAAATTCCAAAACCCTAAATGTTAAGTAAAGAACTTTAAATAGAAACAATAAACCCTAATTTGTATCTTTACTTGCTTTATTTAATTTTAGATTTGATTATGTAGTTTATTATATGCTTTGATGGTTGATTTATTTAATTTCAATACTTGATTTATTTAATTTATTATGGATGGAATTTTTTTATTGTTATTATTTATTTGTTTTAGTAATAAAATTGTAAGAGGTATGTTTCCACTTTGTGGGCACCTCATTAGTTAAATATCATGTAATTTAAATTGCTTTTATATTTTGGACCAATGTAAAGGATATGTTTTCACCTTTTGGTGGGTGTTCTATTTAGTTTAGACATGGATGATGTAAGGACATGTTTCCATATTCGGATGGGTGTTCATTTATTTGCTTTGTTTGGACATTGCTTTGATTTTAATATAACGATGCTTTATTTCAATTGTTGCATGTAATATGGATAATATTGTTATGCTTAAGAATTATAATATTAAGACCTGCAAAGGAGGCCGGTTCCATTGAACCGGGAGTTGTGGGGGTACTGTGTCATTTCTCACTTCCCCACACGTATCCAACTTTCCGAACCCATTAGGGGGTTGGGGATTCCTTAGGAATCGAGTCATTTTTCCCTGCCGGTCCGGGTGGCGACTCCATTTTCTCCAGACTTAGGTCCGGGTTCTCTAAGGCCCCGAGCCTAAACAGTGCCGAAGTCGCAAGAACCATTCCATCGGGAGTAGGGGCAAAAATCCCAGCTCACAACACGCCCGTGTGAATTCCAACATTTACAAATTTCAAAAAACACATATTTCCCATATTACATATTTACAATATTTCTCAATTACACTATTAATTTCTTTTTCACAATTTCTCTATTTTATTAGTTATTTTCCATATTTTCTCTCACATTGCTTGCCATATTATTCATTTTTTTCATCCTTATAACATATTTCACATTTACTACATTATATACATAACCATAATATTAGCCATTCAACAATGGCTCATCTTACAAATCTTATAAATTTCATGAAAGTTTGCATTGAGCAAGTGCCCAATGTGACATTCATCACATAACTATGCCACATGGCATAGGTTATGTGAAAATTCACATTTTAAAAAAAACTATGTACTCTAAGCCAAATCGTATTCAACAAAATCTCAAGTAAACAATAATATGTACAAACCTTAATTTGTCAATTACCAAGTCACACTCTTTAAACTTTTACCAATGCCCTTCAACTCTTTAATTTTGTAATTTCCCTTTTACTCAACCCTGAACCACATTATAAGTTCCAACATAGCATTAGCAATTCATTTTAATATATTGTAATCATTCAAATACCATTTACATCAATTCTACCTAAAATTTCACCAAAATACTATTTTCACCATTACTACCTTATTTAAAATTCAACATATCAAACTTATTTCGATCATTCAACTATAAAATCATCAATAGCACATAAATATATAATCAAAGCAATGGATTACCACAATTATCAGTATCTCCTTCAAAATCCCTAAATGCACATAATCTACCCATAACCCTAACTTCATCCAAGCTAACCCATATTCAATTTCTAACCATAAAATCATCACATACATATTAAAATAACACCAAATTCATTCATTACTATAATTATAATCAACCATATTAGAAACCATAATTCACATATTCATCATCAAACTCAACTTCCATCATTTATGCTTATTTCCAACAACCAATCATCAAATCATAATATACTCATCCTTTTAGCTTTAATTCTATCAATTTAAGTAATTAAACACAACTTTGTCTAGCTAGATATTCAAAACATAATCTTAAAATCAATCAAGAACAAACTTAAAATAAAATACTTACTTGATTTCTTTGATAATCATTCTCATAATTTAATATATGAAGAAAACTAAATCCTCCTCATACTCTCTCATGTTTTACGTTCAAATGAAGGAGGAGAAAATGTCTATTTTTCCCTTTAATATCCCATCCTTATCCCACATATATTTATTAATTAATTAAAATATTAATCCACCAATCATTTTTCGTCCTTATTTGACTTTTCTTTCTCCTCTTATTATTATTATTATTATTATTATTATTATTATTATTATTATTATTATTATTATTATTATTATTATTATTACTACTACTACTACTATTACTATTATTATCACCATCTTCTACTTTTCCAACAAAAAATTATACCTCACATATATGTAATGTATATTTTATGTTTATGCATATGTCTTATATATGTTACTTATATTTTACATATACCATTTTATACATATTTATGTAATGTATATACTGTATATATGTAATGTTATTTAATGTATATAAATACCCATATGCACCAATAATGTGTATTCTATATACACATCAAATATACCTTATATGTGCATTAAATATATCAAGGTAATATATATATCCAACATATACAATTAATATACAATATATATATTATGTATACACAGGTATACATTAAGTGTATACAACTTTTATACCTCCAAATACTTATTTAATTTCTCTAAAATCACGGATATGACAATTCTCCCCCCTTTAAATAATTTCTTCCTCGAAATTACTTATTGTAGTAATTAACTCCACTATAATTAAATACTAATCTTATCTTCCTGCATGATTAACTACCAAATTATTATCACCATTAATCATCATTACCAACCATATAATCTTTTACTCTCCCCCTTATAGATACTTTTTACCATTTTTATAATGTCCATCGTAAAGATCATTAATAAATATAAATTCTCTACTTATTTATATCCAATGAACATATTAATTTAGAATTCTAACCACCAACTCAGATGTTCACTATAATAATACACCCATGCATTTTATATCATTTCTATCATTAACTTTTAAATTCTTTAATTCCCAGCTATGCATTTTTGTACATATAAATGTCAAATTTTCTTCTTATAAGTCCTACATTCAAATTCCTCGGATGAATTGATCTCATTGCTATCTTTGATAATCTAATATCAATTATAGATACTCTCACCATTTACTCATTATGTTTTAATTTATTACCAAATATCATTCATAAAATGAATCAAAATTCATTTATTATGAAATCATTATACATCCCTTATTAAATCTTTAGCTCTACCTTAAATATCCAAAAACATATCATAACATCCACTTCCACATAACCCATTAATAAACACATCTCAATCATGTAACCAAATATGGATTGCACGCATAACTTAAAGTCACTTTAACTTAGTAATCCATTTATATAAATTCACATTTTGATTTCTCAATACGAAGAACAACATTTAAATTTTTATTTACTCATACCTAATCTTGACTTAACCAATACTATGTAATTTTAATAAATCCTCAATATACTTTCAGAATAAATAGATTATTGTCATATACAAGTTCTCTCTTAAAATTTAATTATGAACTCTTTGTCCTAATTATTAAAAAACTCCATATTCCTTCTTCATACATCTACCAATGCATATGTAGATTTTCATAATTTTCTTCAATCATTTGTAACATGAAATTAATTAGTTACTCACTTCTACAAATCCGCATGACTTCCTCACTTTCATGTCAATCTCACTTTTAAATTTTTCATTCCTCGCCAAATCTTGACAAAAACCATGTGCATTTGACACATATATGGACTTATATTTAAAATTTTAAAGTTTTCCAAGTTAATTTACAATATTTAAAAATCAATTCTTTCAAACCCATAGAATTTGTTTCTTTGATAACAGTACTTATTCACCTATTTGTTTCAAGTAACAAAACGTAATAAAAATTTATGAAATTTTAACCAATGCTATAGAAATACATATTATATTGTATGTAAAATTTTATATTTTTCTAGGTTGGTTTGCTATAGTTTTTAAATATGTTTCTCAATATCTACAGATTCTAGGTTGCTGGAACAACTCCAACAATATGTATTCTTCTATTTTTCCTAAATAGTAATTCATCTTTAAAAATTATAAAATCTCATACATTACATTTTAACACATATAAAAGTTTTCCATTAAAATTTCAAGCTCATATTCAAAAAGCACATAAACTTTTCCCAAATTTTATTTAATGAACATATGATATGTTTTTTTTTTTTTTTTATAGAATGAACATATGATATGTTTAAAATATATAAAACTACAGTTCATAATGTAACATATAAGCAACATCCTCTGAGTTGGTCTCATGGCACTCTTAATCTCCAAAATCCAATCACAGTTCTAATCATATCGATTTGTATTTCTAATACTTACGCGAAACACACTACTGCGCTAAGCTTACAAGCTTAGTGGTACATATATAAAAATAACAATAAATATTATACAGATATTTATTTTACTTTCCCTTAATTTATAGCTTTATAATATTTTTATAAAACCGTTGTTAATTTTTATTTTACATATTATTCATAAATATATCACAACATTCTAACATATATACATATTTACAAAATCATCGACTCAATTTCCCTATACAATTACTAAGTCCAGTGTACATTATCAATTTTATTATCATTATCATATTGCAAATTTCTAATGATCTCTTTCTCTTTGAGCATCATGTTCTTCATTTTACTCATGATACTTGATAATGAACTTAATCACACCATTTCATTCTAAGAGCGGGGATTTTTGCCCCCACTCACAGGTAGAATGGTTCTTGCGACTTTGGCATTGTTAGGCTGAGGGCCTTAGAGAACATAGGCTAAACTCGGAGAAAATGGAGTGGCCACCTAGACAGGATGAAAAAGGAAAGGGGTGAATGAATTGATTCCTAAGGAATCCCTAACCCCCTAATGAGTTTGGAAAGTTGGGTACGCATGGAGAAGATGAAAAATGACCTAACACCTCCATAGCGCCGGTTCATTAGTACCAGCCTTCTTTTTCAGGTATTAATATTATTAAATTTTTAACTTATTAAAATATCATTCATAATACATGCAAAATAAAGAAATATTTATTAAAATCAAGAATGTTCGAACCAAGAACATGGACACCCATGCCCTTACAATAATGTCCAATATCCAAAGTACAAGTAAATAAAAATGGGACACCCATCAATCGGTGTAAACATGTCCCTTACAATTACACCAAAGTTTTTTAAATAAATTAAACTATAAAAAATAAATTAATTAAAATAAGGCAACCACGAGTGGAAACATACCTTTTACAATTTCTTTTAAAATATACATATAAATTTAAGGAAAAGAATAAAGCAAGGGAAAAGTAATACAATATATATGAAAATAATTGTATAATTAAAAAGAAAATAAATAAACACATATTAATATTACCCCCTAAAGGAAATATAGTACGCGGGCGGGGGTTGAGGGGGCAGTGCCCCCAAAAGGTAAATGGTTTATAGGATATGGTTTTGATTGGGAATTATAGTTTTTGTTGGGAATTAGGGTTTCATCATACAAACTAAGACTAAAATATACAAACTACAATTCTATAGTTTAATACTTTAAGCTAAAGCTAAAATAAGTAAATTAAGGTTTTGGAAAATTGGATGACAGTAATATAATGCAATTAGAGTTTTAGTTTTGTGAGAACATAGTTAATGCATGCAATTGAATTCTGAGTCAACTTCAATCCTAAACTACCAAACCATAAAGGAATTTATAGACTTACTATTATGATTTTAAAAAAAATAGTGGATTAGATACTGAATATAATCAACGAACTTAATTGGATTAGTTAGTGATAATCGTACCTCAGTTTTTTGGCTCCACCAAATTTAATCATTGAACCAAGCTGGATTTAGACACCTCAATCTTTCATTTTGATAGTGCTATTGCCTGGAGCATCTTCAAGTTTTGGTTGGTCTAAGGATCCCTAAAATAATTGTTGAAGTTTGTGTTTATTAAGAGTTGTTGCCTGTCTTACTGTCTTTCACTGCTTTTTCTTAATTTCCCTTTAGTGTTGTTGCCTCTCTCTTTTTTAATTCTTGTGTCTTAATTACATAATTAAAATTGCTACCCCGTTTCAGTATTAAACTATTTTATTTATAGGCAAAGTAGACAAAACCCTAATACCATCCTACGATTAAGACAAAATCCAATCTAAATTAGGAAACTAATAAATCGAGAGCCGAATTAGTGGCTCTGGAAAATTGGCCATGTCAATTCACCTCAGGCAGGGCCTATGGCAAATTGGCCATGCCAATTCGCCATAGGCCTTGCATGTGGAGAAATTGGCATGCCAATTCATTGGGTTTGGTTATATTATATTTTATTATTATATTTTAATATTTTCTTTTTATCATATTATATTATTATAATTAATATTATAAAATAAAATAAATATTATATTTTTTATTATTTATAATATTATATTATTATCTCTTGAGATTTTAATATTGTTCCAAATTATTTTCAGTTTATACAATTTTTTCAAACTGGTTTAAACCTTTACACTTGACCTAACTCCCTTTTAAATAGGGATGGATTGGATTTGGTCCAAAATTAGGGGTCAATAGTTTGTCTCCAGCTTCAGGGATCTAGTACTTCAGCAAAAGAGAGCGAAAAACAATATGATTTTTGAATGTGTTCTAGACTTGAGTTGGTTTTAGTTCTGGACTCGAATTGAGTTCTTTTATCACCAAATTGAGTTATGGACTCAAAAATCATTTGGGTTCTGAACCCGAGTTGGTTTGGGTTTTGGACCCGAATTGAGTTCTGGACTCAAAAATAATTTAGATTCTAGACCCGAGTTGATTTGGGTTCTGGATCCAAATTGAGTTTCTAAACTCAAAAATGATTTGGATTCCAGACCCAAGTTGGTTTGGCTGGATTCTAGACCTAAGACATGATTGGTTTGGATTTTAGACTATAGATATGACTTGATTTGGGTACATGAACCTGAGATTGGATTGGGTTTAAGTACTTAGGCCCGAGACTGGATTTGATTTGGGTATTTAGACCCGAGACTGGGTACTCGGACCCGACACTGGATTTGATTTGGATACATGGACCTGAGACTTAAGCTCTTCTAGTTTGATAGTCCCTTTGTTGTTTGAGAATTTTGGCTTTTATCTAGTCAATTGGTTTCAACTCTTCTAGCTGACTGACCTTCTGTTAGTTGATAGTTTTGGCTTTCTTATAGCTAATCAATTTCAGCTCTTCTAGCTGACTAACCTTCTATCAGTTGAGAGTTTTGGCTTTCTTCTAGCTAATCAATTTTAGCTCTTCTAGTTGACTGACCTTCTATCAGTTAAGAGTCTTGGCTTTCTTATAGCCAATCAATTTCATCTCTTCAAGCTGACTAACCTTCTGTAAGTTGAGAGTTCTGGCTTTCCTCTACCTAATCAATTTCAGGTCTTCTACCTGACTGGCCTTCTATCAGTTGAGAGTTCTAGATTTCTTCTAGCTAGTTGTTCCATTCTTTAATGGATTGTAGGTCTTCACCCTTCAAATTGGATCTTCTTCCTTGAACTTCGGGTCTTCACCCTTCAAAAAGGATCTTTTTCCTTGGACAACGAGTCCTCACCCTACAAAATGGATCTTCATCCCTATATATCAGGTCTTCACCCATCAAAATGGATCATCATCCTTTGAACATCGGGTCTTCACCTTTCCACATGTATCTTCATCCTTTAGACATCAGGTCTTCACCCTTCAAAATAGATCTTCATCCTTTGGTCGTCACCCTTCAAAATGTATCTTTATGCTTGGACATTGGGTTTTCACCCTTCTAAATGGATCTTCATCCTTTGGACATCGAGTCTTCACCCTTTAACATGGATCTTCATCCATTGGACATCAAGTTTTCACCGTTCTAAATGGATCTTCATCCTTTGGACATCGGGTCTTCACCCTTCAAAATGAATCTTTATCCTTGGACACTGGGTCTTCACCCTTCAACATGGATCTTAATCCTTTGGACATTGGGTGTTCACCCTTTAAAATGGATTTTCATCCTTGGACATCGGGTCTTCACTCTTGAAAATGGATTTTCATCCTTTAGAAATTGGGTCTTCACCATTCTGAATGTTTCTTCATCCTTGGACATTTGTCCTATATTGACCTCAGCCTTCTAGCATGACTGATATTTTATCATTTGCATCTTCATTCTTTTAGGATTCTTAATTTCTTCTTATTTTGTTCTTTTTGTAAAAAATTCATCTATTTTTTAGCTAGTCCTCATATCCTCTCTTTGCTCCCTGCATGGCAAAATATTGAAAGTGAGTCTAAAAATATTTTATACACGTATAAACTTAAAAATTGAAAGGAGAAAATTTTCCCCCTGTGTAGGCTCAAACCAATGATTTTTTCCTATACAGGCTTTGAATGATGTTTGTGTATTGTTTGGTTTCTTGTATAAGCATGCATCTCCATTTTTGTAAAGTGACTAGATCTTCCTCAAGCAATGGGCCATTTATGCCCCCTGATGCTATGTCTGCTTCTTATTATTTGCTTCATAGAGTATCTGTTGTTCACTTTGACAAAGGATAGGTAATAAAAGACAACAAAATGCATTATGATATGCTTATGTATGTATGATATGCATGAATAATACTTACAGTGGTTCTATTGACTCACAGATCAAGAAGAAAAGCCAAAGCAGTCTCATTGGTTCTTTTTCAGATGCTCGTTCATGAATTTTGGAACAACAAAAGTCTTCACATCTATGGCTTTATTTCTAGAATTTTGGAAACATGAGTAGTGGAGGACAAAGCATGGTAGCCAAAGACATGGGAGATATTTGTTTCAACACATTTGGCCGGCAAATTCTTCATGATATGACCTTACAAGTGATCCTTTCATTAGCCCTCTTCTGCCCATTATGTCCTTTGAAGTTTGACAATGTAACATATTTCACTTAACTTGAAGGTTTATGCAATAAGAAAAAATCTTTTTTTTTTATTTTTAAAATCAAATGTTGATTTTGTAAAATCAGTGTCATTGTACCTCAGCGCTTTACTTTTCAAATTAACATATCTATAACATGACAACCCTAGTTACCATACAAAACACAGGAATAATTTTCATTTGAGTAAGAACTATTACACTTTAGATAGCACATACACATTACTTGGCCAAAGGTCTCACTGAGTTTAAATATTGTCTATCTCATATATATGCTTATTCAAACTATCTTCACTAATAGACTCTACTTACTAAGAAAGATCAACATGTCTTTAATTGGCTTGAAATGGGGTCTATAGGGGACACGAGTTAAGTGAAGGCCATCTTTGAGCTGGAGTTGATGTGACACTACTGACAAACCTTCATACTATAATCTTTTGTTGGAGCTATAGGCAGCTGGGAGCAATACTAAACTCTGGGCGTCTTGTTGTCTTGCTTTATAAAAAGATAGACTTCAATTTCCTTCTATCTTCTTCGAAGAATATAGATCTAATTAGGACGATCTTCATCTTTTCCTTTTGCTTTTGCACCAACTCAGATCCCATTTTTTGTTTTTTGTTTTTTTTTGTCTTCTTTTTTTTTTGTTGTTGTTGTTTTTATTTTTTATTTTATTTTTTTGTGTCCTAGCCCTAAGAGAGTTTTCTTTTTTATACCATTCTATACTTCTGAATATGGATGAGTGGAGTAGAGTTAGTGTGCTTCAACAAGGATAAATCATTTGTTACACTTATGTCATCTTAATAGATTAGAGATATTAGTTCTAGTATCAGGTGAACTTCAGCTTTTCTTATGGTCTTGATAATGCATTCCTTTCTTTGAACTTCTTGCCTCTTTACCTTAGTGATCATCAGACTTTTCATAAGAGACACAAAAGTATAGGGTAGGTTATTGGACTTACAAAACAATAAAGAGGAAGCTAAAATTGAATGCTCAAAGGGACAACTAGGGATTGATGTTAATATGGTGAATACTAGTTCTTGGCTTACCAAACAATGTCTAGGTCATCTCTCCCTAAAATAAGTAGAGTTTAATTTTCCCTCGAAAGTTCATCAAAGCATATTCTAAGATTGACTAGGACCTAGACATAGGTAATTATACAGGAGCCTTCTCTAAGTAAGCATACACAACTCATTGCAACGGAATAATTCCCTCACCTAGTAAAGTCATTCAAATCATGATGCATAGATACAATAATTCATGAATATCAAGCTAGACTCGTCATTGGTTGGGCACCAAATTGAACAAATACCAACATAAACAAAAATTTGATGAAAGTAATTTATTCAAACAATCTTAATTTGAAAAACATAATTATTCCAAAAAATATCAATGATTGAAAATAAAACAAATAAGCCAAGGGAAGTTTTATTGAGTTGGAGTCAAAGATGCTTCATTTTTTTAGGCATATCATGGGCAAGAATTTTTCCATCATCAAGGATCATTGCTTCATCAGCCACAGTTAGTCCAAGCTTGCTTAGTAACACCTTCTTTTTAGCATCTTCTATATCCATATCATGACAAGATGGCAAGATAAAACTCTCCTCCAATCTTCCCTCCATCATGAAGGATGCAAACGGCTGTGCCCTTCTAAATTTAGAAAGAGGATTATTTTTAGTGGTTGGCTTATCAGGCTAAGGTAACATTACACTGTCAATCAAATCTTGGATCTCGTGCCTTAATCGAACATATTTATCTGTCTCATGCCCTTGCATTTGATGGAATTGATAAAAGACCTTGGCATTAACATTTTATGGCAGAGGCTTGTGTAGAGGTTGAGATGCCAATGGTTGTAGCAAATTCATATTCATTAGATTTTCTAATATCTTTGACAAAGGTTCCCCCAATTATTAAAATTTACACTTCTTTGCTGGATCAGTTGTTGCATTTTTCTCAACACCTCTTCTTTCCCTTTAACTTTGGCCACTAGGGTGGAAGCCACGCTTATTGCTCCACTTAGACAACACATGGTTTGACTGGTCTTGTAGAATAGGGATTAACCCCTCATTTTCCATTTGATCTCTATCAGTGGACCTGTTCCTTGTTAATGTTTCCTTTTCGTTCTTCTTTATGTCAATCAGAGATGCCTTATTAGCATTTTTTATTATCTCTAGAATTTCAATCAACTGGGTCTTTATAATTTCAACCAATTGATCCCTTAAGTCAGCCATCCTAGCATTGACAACTTCATTGACTATATCCCTTAGCTAATTTGTATCCATCCTCCCAATGAAGAGCTTGAACCAAAATCAATATTGTAGGTGGTGGTGTTGTATTTCTCTTAAACTGCTGTACTCTAGGTCTGTGATCCAGAAAGGATCAATGCCATGTAACACAATGCGTGTATGCATGGATATACAAGAAAGAGATAAAGAAGGATAAATAGGATGTTCCTTCCAACCTTATATCTTCCACACACGAATTACGAGTCTCTTTTCTAGGTATACGATCAACAAAATACCAATATGGGATATTCTATTTTTGAAAGATTCTCTTAGACGATTTAACCAGCAGTTGTATTTTCAAACATAGAAATTGGTCCATGATAATTCTTAGTAATTAAGTCTTAATCTGTTAGGTCAACAAAGGGATTGCTTTTATGCTATAGTTAGGATTAAAACCAAATTAAAGAGTTCATCATAAATAAATTTCCTATTTTGAAAAAAACAACTAATGATTCATGCCACAAACAAGCCCATGATTAACAATTCTTGGTATAAATTATGCCTACAATTGATTTTTGTATTCCATAATTGACCTAAATAATTGTAAGCCCATGTAATTTGAAATTTTAATTTTGGTTTCAAAGCCCGTTGTGAAAAGGTCTATTTAAAAATGAATTTTTGACTTTGTATATGGGCCATGAAGTAGAAAAGAATCTTTGACCCATTTTAGAAAAGTTTTAAATCCAAAAACCATCTTGAAAATTTTAAAAATAGTTTTGGTATATTGGCCTTAAGGGAATAAAAATTATTTTGAGCTTACAATACAATTAGGTCATATTAGAAAAAGAACAGACCAAATAAACCATGGTTCAAACAAAGATATATCAATTATAGTCAAACAACAAGCACTTGGGTAAAAATCTAAGGAAAGTAACTAGGCCAACTATATGGGCTTTAGTCTTTAGGTTAAAAAGCTTAGGTTCCCATAGCAGGTATATACCAAAAGGTACAAGGCTATGAGTGATTATGCCATGCTCTATCTCCATACCTTAAGTAAAAGTATGGTATCCCTTACATAACACAACACGGGTGGCAAAGCGTCCTAACTTACACACACAATGCAATCTAAATAATACAGTGGATAATATCATAATAAGAAAAAAATAAAGTAATATGAAGACCAACGGAATCAATTTCTCTTATCCCTAGTGGAGTCGCGCACTGTAAGCATATATTTTTACCCCCACTCTCATGTGGAATGGTTCTTGTGACTTCAGTATTGTTAGGCTTAGAGCATTAGAGAACACAGGCCTAAACCCGAAGAAAATGGAGTTGCCACCTGGACGAGCCGGGAAAATGAAAGGGGTGGATGACTCGATTCCTAAGGAATCCCCAACTCCTTATTGGGTTTGAAAAGTTGGGTAGGCATGAGAAAGGTGAGAATTGGCCCAGCACCCCCGTAGCGCCCAGTTCATTGGAACCAACCTCCTTTTTAGGTCTTAATATTCTTAAATTATTAACTTATTAAAATATCATCCATAATACATGCAGAATAAATAAATATTTATTAAAATTAAGAATGTCTAAATAAAAAAAATGGGCACCCATGCCCTTACAATAATGTCCAATATCCAAAGTACAAGTAAATAAAAATGCGACATCCACCAATCGGTGGAAACATGTCCCTTACAATTATCCCAAAGTTTTTTTAAATAAATTAAACTACAACAAATTAATTAATTAAATAAATAAGGCACCTATGAGTGGAAACATGCCTTTTACAATTCCTTTTAAAAATACATATAAATCTAAAGAAAATAATAAAGTAAGAGAAAAATAATGCAGCATATATGAAAATAATTGAATAATTAAAAGGAAAATAAATAAACACATCTTAATATTATCCCCATTAAAGAAATATAGTGCGCGACGGCACAAGCCGCGCCTACGGTGATCCCGCTAACCAGTTATCCTGCGGGGTTCGAGGGGGCAGTGCCCCAAAAGGTAAACGATTTATAGGATATGATTTTGATGGGGGAATTATAGTTTGGATAGGAATTAGGTTTTCATCATACAAACTAAGATTAAAATATGCAAACTACAATTCTATGGTTTAATAATTTAAACTAAAGTTAAAATAAGTAAATTAAGGTTTGGAAAATCAGATGACAATATTATTATGCAATTAGAGTTTTAGATTTGTGAGAACATAGTTAATGCATGCAATTGAATTCTGAGTCAATTTTAATCTTAAACTACCTAACCATAAAAGAATTTGTAGACTTACTATTATGATTTAAAAACACAGTGGATTACATAACGATATAATCAATGAACTTAATTGGATTAGTTAGTGAAAATCGTACCTCTGTTTATTGGCTTCACCAAATTTAATCACTGAACCAAGCCAGATTTAGACACCTAAATCTTTCCTTTTGATAGTGCTACTGCCTGGATGAGCTTTAAGTTTTGGTTGGCCCAAGGATCCTTATGATAATTGTTATTGTTTGTGACTATTAGGTGTTGTTTCCTGTCTTGCTATCTTTCACTGCTTGTTCTTAATTTCCCTTCAGTGTTGCTGCCTCTCTCTTTTTTAATTCTTGTTTCTTAATTTCATAATTAAAATTGCCTCCCCATTTCAGTATTAGACTCTTTTATTTATAGGCAAAGCAGACAAAACCCTAATACCATCCTACGTTGAAGACAAAATCCAATATGAATTAGGAAACAAATAAATCGAGAGCTAAATTAGTGGTTGTGGTGAATTGGCCATGTCAATTTGCCCCAAGGAAGGCCTGTGGTGAATTAGACAATCCTACTGTGGCGAATTGGCCATGTCAATTTGCCCCAGGCAGGGCCTATAGCGAATCAGGCATGTAGATTTGCCTAGTCTGGTTATATTATTTATTATTATTATTGTTATATTTTCTTTTTATTATATTTTATTATTATAATTAATATTATAAAATAAAATAAATATTATATTTTTTATTTTTTATTTTATTATATTATTATGTCTTGAGATTTTATTATTGTACCAAACTATTTTAAGTTTATAAAATTATTCTAGATTGGTTTAAACCACTACACTTGACCTAACTCCCTTTTAACTAGGGCCAGACTGGATTTGATCCTAAATTAAGGGTCTACATATTTGCAACACAACACAAATATACATGTGAACATATCACAAACACACATTGGGCCCAAATAACCTTATACAGTATTCCTGTTCTAGAGACATTGTCATGGTCTATCGCTATACCAAGGATCTAAGTATCGTAATTGTCCCCTCTTGACACCTATGTGTCTAGCCCCGAAGGTAAATAATAGTGACGCTTAGCGTCTAGCCTGAAAAAAAAATAATATTAATGCCCAACATCTAGCCCGAAGGCAAATAATATCATAAGTGACTCCCAACGTCTATCTCGAAGGCAAATCATAACAATAGCAGCCCAAAATTCTCTAGAATAAGATAATATATTGGGCAAACATACATTTCATTTCACATTATTATTTAAACATCGTTAATTTCCATATTTCCAATATTTTGCAACACATATTATCATCTCCTTAGCCACAATCATAGTGTGACTACTAAATCACATTTCTTATGCTTTTATCATATTTCTCATATCTCTTATGATCATATCAAACCGTGATCACCATCACATATCTTATTAACCATCACATTACATATTCATTTATCCATTATCATGTGATCATCCTATGCAATAATCAGTTTCACATAACATTTTTGACTATTTGTAGACCCTTAATTTTTTACCCAGTCCGGTCCAATATATTTTATTTAGTCCAAAATAATTTTTGTGTTATCTTAATTAAATAATATTTATTTTAGTATTTATTTTTTATAATTGTTTTAAAATATTATAATAAAAAAAAAATAAATAATAAAAATAAAAATCTGCAATGAAAAAATCGGCGACGAAAAAATTCGTCGTCGAAAGTAATTGGTCGAAATGGTCTTGGACCATTTCGCCTGCAGGAGTTTCCTGTGGGCGAAATGCCCTGGTAGCCCGCTAGCGCGGGCCCTCATGAAATTTTTCTTAGAATTCCTCGCAGCCCGTTGCAAATTTTGCCAGCGAGATTTTTCCAACGCAATTTTATCCGAAACCAAATTCTATTTGGTTTTGGTTTTCTTTTCCTAATTAATTATAGTTTCCTTAAACAATTGGAATTAATCTTCTAAATTTCCTATAAATAAAACTAAAAAATATAGAAAAATGGAGGGGACTTTTAGGACTTTAAAAACTTGCAAGGAACTTTGGATTGGGACTGGAATTTTTAGAAGAGAAGAAGAAAGAATGGAATTTTAGAGGAGAACTTTGGACTTGGATTGGATAGTGGGACTTTGCTTAGGTGATCAAAACTTGGTTTATAGAAAACCCTAGCCAGAGAAGATTAGCAACAAGCAAAGCCATCAATAATTCATCAAAGGCAACCTTGCCTTTGTCTTTGTTCATTCAGAAAGCAACTTTTGGTGGAACCAACGAACGGAGGTTTGAATCTCTATTTTCTTTTTTTTTTTTTACAGTAGCTTCAATCACTAAAAATTAACAAATTATTTCTTCTATTTCTTCTAAACCTTAAAACCATAAAATATTTTTTCCAAAAACTTCAAAAACCCTAAATCATTTTATTAATTCCCAAAACCCTAATCTCTATTGCAAAAAGTCAGTAGCCTTATTTTTTAAGCATCAAAAGCTTTAACAATAATTAATCCTTCTTTCCAAAATCATACAGTAAGCATTATTCTTTTAAAAATACACTAGTTTCTTCCAATTTCAAAACTCTATTTTCTAAATCTTAAACCCTAAAATCTTAATTTTCAACCCCGTAAGGGGCACTGCCCCTTTGACCCCTGCTCGCTAACCGGCTAGCGGGACCACCGTGTGGGCTCGGGTCAATTTTTTTTATGTATTATAAATCTTTATGTTTAACTTCCTTTTTTATGATTATTCAAAATACAATAGCTTTATTCAAAATACAAACCTAAACCCTAATTTATTCAAACTATAAATTCAAATTCTATTTTCAAATCTTCACAATAGCTTTTTATAATTTTATTCACTAGGATATTTTAATCTTTCATATAACTCCCTTAAAGACTTTCTATATTTGTTCCATCCAAAAATACTTAAGTAGTTATTATAGTCAATACTAAAACCATGCTTACCTTTGATCACGGCAAAACAAAATCAAGGTTTCAAACCATAAAACCCTAATTTCATGATTTTGCCCCTCAAACCCTAATTTGATCAATCAAAGAACCTTACTAATTTCTTAAATTTATAAAAACCCTAATCCCTTTCAATTCTCTTAAAACCTACAATAGCCTAAACAAATAAAAATAATAATATCTTAAGATTCCAAAACCCTAAAATATTAATTAAAAAACTTTAAATAGAAACAGTAGACCTCAATTTTATCTTTACTTGCTTTATTTTTTATTATGTAGTCTATTATATGCTTTGGTGGTTGATTTATTTAATTTCAATGCTTGATTTATTTAACTTTTCATGGATGAATGTTTATTATATATTGATGTTTAATATCTTTGATGAATGATTTATTTATGACGAATGGTTATTTACTTTTATCGATTTATTTTGATTTCCAAATGTTGTAAGAGGTATGTTTCCACTTTGTGGGTACCTCATTAATTAATTTCTATGTAATTTAAATTGCTTTTATATTTTGGACCAATGTAAAGGACATATTTCTACCTTTTGTTGGATGTCCTATTATTGTAGACATGGATGATGTAAGGATATGTTTCCATCCTCAGATGGGTGTCCATTTATATGTTTTGCTTAGACATTGCTTTGATTTTAATATAATGATGCTTTATTTTAATTGTTGCATGTAATATGGATAATATTGTTATATTTAAGAATTTTATAATATTAAGACCTGTAAAGGAGGTCGGTTCCAATGAATCGGGCGTTGTGGGGGTTGTGGGCCATTTCTCACCTTTCCCACACGTACCTAACTTTCTGAACCCATTAGGGGATTGGAGATTCTTTAGGAATCGAGTCATCCACCCCCTTTAATTTTCCCGGTTCATCCGGGTGGCAACTCCATTTTCTCTGGACTTAGGTCCATGTTCTCTAAGGCCCCGAGCCTAAACAGTGTTGAAGTCGCAAGAACCATTCCACCAGAGTGGGGGCGAAAATCCCCGCTCACACTATGCCATAATCATTTTTCATATTCTACTACATGTTCACATTATATCAACATATATATACCTTGCACAACATAGTAATATCATTCATCACAATTCACATCACATGGTCATGTAACCTTAGAGGACATGCCCGTGTAACCTCCTACATTTACAAATTTTAGAACAACACATCTTTCCCATATTACATATTTACAATATTTCTCAATTACACTATTAATTTCTTTTTCACAATTTCTCTATTTTTTTTAGTTATTTTCCATATTTTCTCTTGCGCTACTTACCACATTATCCTTTTTTTTTTCATCCTTATAACATATTTCACATTTACTACATTATATACATAACCATAATTTTATCCATTCAACAATGGCTCATCTTACAAATCTTGTACATTTCATGAAATTTTGCATTGAGCAAGTGCCCAATGTGCATTCATCACATAACTATGCCACATGGCATAGGTTATATGAATATTCACATTTAAAAAAAAAAAACTATGTACTCTAAGCCAAATCATATTTAATAAAAATCTCAACAATATAAAAAATGTACAAACCTTAATTTGTCAATTACCAAGTCAATTCCACCTTCCAATTCAAACTTTCACCAATGCCCTTCAATTCTTTAATTTTGTAATTTCCCTTTTAATCAACCCTAAACTACATTATAAGTTCCAACATAGCATTAGCAATTCATTTTAATACACCTTAATCATTCAAATACCATTTACATCAATTCTAGCTAAAATTTCACCAAACCACTATTTTCACCATTACTACCTTATTTAAAATTCAATATATCAAATTTATTTCCATCATTCAACTATAAAATCTTTAATAATACATAAATATACAATCAAAGCAATGCATTACCATAATTATCATTATCTCCTTCAAAAACCCTGAATGCACATAATCTACCTATAACCCTAACTTCTTCCAAGTTAACCCATATTCAATTTCTAACCATAAAATCATCACATACATATTAAAATAACACCAAATTCATCCATTGCTATAATTATAATCAACCATATTAGAAACCATAATTACACATATTCATCATAAACTCAACTTCCATCATTTATGCTTATTTCCAACAACCAATCATCAAATCATAATATACTCATCCTTTTAGCTTTTATTCTATCAATTTAAGTAATTAAACACAAATTTTTCTCTCTAGATATTCAAAACATAATCTTAAAATCAATCAAGAGCAAGCTTAAAATAAAATACTTACTTGATTTCTTTGATAATCATTCTCATACTTTAATATTTGAAGAAAACCAAATCCTCGTCATACTCTCTCAAGTTTTATGTTCAAAATGAAGGAGGAGAAAATGTCTTTTTTCCCCTTTAATTTCCCATCCTTATCCTATATATATATATTTATTAATTAAAATATTAATCCACCAATCATCTTTCTTCTTTATTTGACTTTTCCTTCTTCTATTATTATTATTATTATTATTATTATTATTATTATTATTATTATTATTATTACCATCATCATCATCACCATCACCATCATCACCATCACCATCATCATCATCATCATCATCATCATCTACTTTTCCAGCACCAAATTATACCTCACTTATATATAATTTATATTTTATGTTTATGTAAATGTGTTATTTATGTTACTTATATTTTACATATACCATTATATACATTTTTATGTAATGTATATTTCATGTATATAAATACCATATGCACCAATGATGTGTATCTTATATTCTCATCAAATATACCTTGTATGTGTATTAAATATATCAAATATGTAATATATATATCTAACATATACAATTAATATACAATATGTATATATTATGTATACACTACGTATACATTGGGTATATGCAACTTTTATACCCCCAAATACTTATTTAATTTCTTCAAAATAATGGATATGACAAGTTCATTGCTCAGTTCGTGCTCTATATAGTCAGCTCATGCTTTGTCTATTCAAGCTATGCTCTATCTAATTAGCTCATCCTCGGTGCCTTCTCCAGATTAGTAGGCTCAGTTGTGGAAAGCTCATGCTTGCCACTTCATTGCTTGTTAGTTCGGTGAAAGTGCACTAACTTTCAGTCGGTTTGGTCAAGCATGACAAGCTACGCTCGACATCATCATACCTCTGCTCGGTAAAGTGACTTATTTCGCCTAGTCCAGTTGGCCTGGCTGGTAGTCTGGTCGGGCACTGAAGAAATCCTGCAAAAAAATCTTGGTACACATATTAGTCCTATTCAATTTGATTACCTAAGATCAAAATAGAGGCCAATAGTTTGGCTAATAATCTCCCCTATTTTGACTTTGGCAATTAAATTGAATTGTTTAAAAATGAGAATTAAAAGTCTTCATGTCTATTGAGTATTCTCCCTCAACATATGCAATTCTACTCTAACAATTCAAATTATCTCTCTCCCTTTGACAAAGACAAAAAGAATGAGAAATCAAATGCAAGCATTAAGTAAAAATTTTAAAATTAAGCAAATAATAGGAAAACATGTATGTATGATCATTTTCATTTAAGGGCCAACAAAATATCAATGTTAAGGTAAAGGTGTATAAGGAGGATAATCATCATCACTATTTCCATTTCCCTTTTCCTCTTATTCCTCTCCTACAGCTTTATCAAAGATGTCGGTTGGCATCATTCATTCTTCTCCTTCTTCATCTAATGAGGGACATTTAGGAATGCTCATGAATTCTTGCATATCCCTAAAGTCCATGTGAAGGTGAGAGACTCTCTTGGTAAGGTCATCAATATGAGAGGTCTGGAAGAAATTTTGATCTTGAATTTGATGGATGATGTCAAGGATGGATTCTTGAGTTCTAGAGGTTTAAGGTCTTGGAAATTCTACTTGAAAAGATTTTTGGCTTTCATTAACAATTCTTAGCCTTTTTCTTTGTTGGGTTCTAATTCCTTGAGCACCAAAAGCATAATGGTATATCCCATCATCTTCCACTATGCATTTAGAGTCTTTCAAGTATTTGATTGTTAATGGGAGTGGGAGTTTTGGCTGGATCAAGAGTATTTGAAAGAGTGGCTAAATTAGTTGGGGTAAGAGCATTCACATATTTGGCAATGTGAGTGATAAAAGATGTGATCGTAAGTATCTCGGTGGATTTGTTTCGGAGAATGAGAAATTGGTCAATTAGAAACTTACCATTTTGAAATTTCACATTTTTCTCCAAGCAATAGAGAAACAAAAGATCTTTGTGAGTTACTTTCTCATTTCTTTCATCTCATGCATTGATGGTATAGGCGATGATTCTATGGAGAATCCAATGAGGTAAGGTTCTAAGATGTTTATCATTGGAGAGCTTGTGAAAATTGGTTTCTAGGGAATTTTCTCTCCAAAAATCAAATAAAAAGGATAAAAAATGGAGGGATCGGATAGATAAAATTGTTAAATCCCCAAATGGAAGAAAATTCTTGAAAAGAAAGTGTATAGGAAATATTAAAAAGTTTAAATGTGATGGAATAAGGTCCTAGAGGTTCTAAATCTTTCTTCTCAACAACCAAAGTGGTGAGAAATTCTTTGGTTAATAATTCCCATCCAAGATCATCCTTTCTAAGAAAACAAAATTTTCCCACCCAAGATATGATAAGGCTTCATGAATGCAAGATTCAATGCATAAGGATTCTAGCGTAAAAGAATAAGGAAATTTGTTTGGTTCACATTTCTTATTTTGAATAATAGCATACCTTTACTTCTCTTCTTCACTTAAGTGTCTAGGTTTGTGAGTGCTTGGCCTAGACTCTTCCATAGGAGTGGAATAAGTGGCAATTCCCTTGCCTTTCTCAAGTCATGAAGCTTTCTTCAAGGAGGTTTTAAGAGCCATGAGAATGAAAATGATGAAATTGAATGAGAAATAGATATTTTAAGTATTTATAAGTGAAATCAAGTATAAAGTATCATAAAATTTGAGTGAAAAGGGGGGTTTATATAGAGTTCGAAGGTCAAACTAGCCGTTTATAGTTGTTAGAGAGGAGTTATGCATGTTTTGGAAGGTTCTAGAAATTTTAAAAATTTTGAGGGTATCCGGGCAAACCATTTGTGGTACAGTCAGACTAAGCTAGTTTTTGGTAGTCCGAGCATGCACAAATGAGTCTGAGCAAACTAAGCTGAGTATAGCAAAATAGTTGAAACAAATTTTGAGAGAGCTCAGTCGTGCACAATGTTGTCCGAGAAGACCGAGTAGAGTGTATTAAAATGGTCATAAAATTTTAAAAAGCTCGGTCGAACTAGGTCTCAGTATGTAAGATTAAGCAAGATGAGCTATGGTATAGTCGGCCGAGCTCCAGTCCGGTCGTACTGAGACACAATCAGGGCAGGGTAAGGAAATATTTCGAGCAAAAAGAAGATTTGTATATCTTAATTTATGGCCTTTTAATGCATGATCAAAATAGATGTAAATAAGGAATTATGACATGTTAAAATATGCTTTTGTAAGCATTCTTAATTCCACATTAATATGCATATGAGACAAATTTAATTAAGGGTGCTACCATCTATCAGGCCAATATGTTGTTTTACAAAATTTAATCTTTCTCGATCCCAGGGTTTTGTAAAAATATCAACAAGTTGATTTTGAGAGTTTATAAATTCCAAAATAACATTTTGATTTTGAACATTGTGTTTCAAAAAATGATGCCTAATATCTATATGTTTTGACATAGAATGTTCAATTGGATTTTTTTTTTATAGATTAATGGCACTTGTATTGTCATATTTAATGGGAATGTGATCAAAATGTTTACCATAATCTAGCAATTGTTGCTTCATCCATAAAACTTGAGTGCAACAAAAATGTACAAAAACATATTTGGCTTCTGCGGTAGAAAGAGCATTTGACACTTGTTTCTTACTAAACCAAGAAACTAGGCAATCACCTAGAAAATAGCATGCACCAGTTGTGCTTTTCCTATCCAATAGGTTACAAGCAAAATCCATATCCGAAAAACATAAAATATTAAATGATCTGTTTCTAGGATACCAAAGTCCTAAATGCAATGTTCCACTCAAATATTTTAAAATCCTTTTAGTGGCATTCAAATATGATTCTTTAGGGCATGATTGAAATCTAGCACACAAACAAACACTGTGCATTATATCACATCTAAAAATGGTTAAATAAAGTAGTGATCTAATAATGCCTTGTTATTTCTTCTCATCAGCTTTCTTACCACTTCAATTTTAGGAATGTGCTCATGGGAGTCTTGCTTGCTTTGCAACCATCCATTCTAAACTTCTTGAGAAGTTTCTTTGTATATTTGAATTGGTTAATGAAGATTTTTATCCTACACTGCTTTACTCATTAACCAAGGAAGAACTTAAGTTCACTCATCATGCTCAGCTCAAATTCTCTAGTCGTATAAGAAGCAAACTCTTGGCACAAAGATTCATTAGTAGCACCAAATATAATGTTATTAACATAGATTTGCACAATCAAAATGTCAATACAATTTCTTTTTAACAAAAAGAGCAGTGTCAACTTTCCCTTTTATAAAATCATTTTCTAATAAATAAGCACTAACTCTATCATACCAATCTCTTGGAGCTTGTTTCAATCCATATAATGCCTTGGTTAATTTAAAAAAATGATTTGGAAGTTGATAATCTTCAAAAGCATGGGGTTGTTTAACATAGACTTCTTCATTAATAGATCTATTCAAAAAGGCACTTTTGACATCCATTTAAAAAGTTTTAATTTCATATGACATGCAAATGTAAGTAAAATTCTTACTGCGTCTAATCTTGCTACTGGGCAAATGTCTCATTATAATCAATGCCTTCCTCTTGGTTATAGCCTTTGGCTACCAATCTAGCTTTGTTTCTAGTAATGAGACCATCTTCATTAAGCTGTATATACCCATTTGCAACTAATAATTGGATGATCCTTGGGTCTAGGAACAAGTTCCTACACTTTGTTTCTCTCAAATTGATTGAGTTCATCTTGCATAACATTCACCCAATATTCATCATTAAGAGCATCCTCAATGGTCCTTGGCTCAATTTGAGAAACAAAACCAATATTAGAATCTGAGTATTTAAATTTTGATTTAGTAGTTACTCCTATTGAAGTGTCACCAATGATGAGTTCCCTTGGATGATCCTTTTGATAATGCCAATCTTTGGGTAGCTCTGAGTTCCTTCTTGTTCCAAAATTATTTCACCATCTTCTTCTTTCAGAATATTGCTTATTTCAAGCTCTTCAAGTGTAACTACAAAATCATCAAGAACACTACCTTTCCCATGATCAAGCTTGGATGATTCATTAAAAATATCATGCATTGATTCTTTAACTGTAACACCCCTATATCCCGTATACGTACCAAGCATGCTTATACGATCGTATAATACGTATACTGAATATAGAACATGCCACTGTTTAAAATACACAACTCATAACTCGAATGTTTAAAGGAAATTCAAAAGACACTATGTATAAAAACATTTATAAATTAACAGCGGAAGTTATTACAAATTTTTACAAGTTCAAATACATAAACGTCAAAAATATATACAACATAGAATAGATACATGATTGGCAGCTTGACTCTCTGATCTTTAAGCTCTAACCCAACTCTTCAAGTAAAGCTCAACTAGGTCTAGAGGAATCCTCAGTCTCAACCATATCAACTCTACCACCTGCGCGATGAACCACAATCGCGCTGAGCCAAGACTCAGTAGTACAAACCATCATGATAATATGAAATGTCAATATCAATATCATACATTCAATCAATAATAATCATATATATATATGAAGGTTACATTTCATAATTTCAATAATCATATCATCATCCATTATACTCATTCAACAAAGACACCTATGGGCCCACAAGACACTAATTTGTTATTCAAAGTTCAGAGTTGCTGTTTCGGTCCAATATCACAATAATCAAGCCCGTAGGCAATATACATATCTCTCTATCCATGGATAGGGTAACAGACCCAGTCTCTTGGACCATCAACTCAACAACTTGAGGAGATCCTCAACCCGGCTAGAATGTTACCTGTAACAGACCCAGTCTCTTGGACCATCAACCCGACTAAATCGAGGAGATCCTCAACCCGGCTAGACTGTTACTTCAATTTACATTTATCATTTCACATTTATAAAGTAACAGACCCAGTCTCTTGGACCATCAACTCAACAACTTGAGGAGATCCTCAACCCGGCTAGACTGTTACTACCAATAGGCATGCCTGCCAAAATCAGAACTCTGAAGGTTGAATAACACACTTTACACAAAATCATTTCATTCTCATTTCATTCTCATTTTCGCAATAGGCAACCTTGCCTCAATTGTAATTTATTTCATCATCATAGCCAACAATCATGGCTTCTCATCACATAAATACAAATCATCACATTATCATATCTTTCACATCATTATAAATGTTCACATCATATTCCACATTATACACAACATAACATTATTCATAAGCATCATCAATATCATGAAATGTATGTTAAATTTCAACATCATATGGATGTATGCAATAATGTAGTTTATACTTACCTTAAATGCAACCCACACAATATTAACACCTCTCTTTCCAACAATCTTTCACTTCTTGAATTAGAGTAATTCACCTTCTTCACAACCTAATCCAAAGGAAGATGAAACCCTTATAAGAACATAAGGCTAAGAACCAACTAGGGCAAACTCTAACCATGACACGCTCACCCACACGGGCGTGTCCCTGACCGTGCCCTAACTCCACAACACAGAAGCTTTTACACGCTCAATGACACGGGCGTGTTACTGGGCGTGTAATACCTTCTGCCTCACAACAATATTGACACGTCCAACATCAAGAACGTGCTCATGGCCGTGTCAATTCCCCAAAAACACAGTGGCTATGACACGCTCAATAACACGGGCGTGTTACTGGTCGTGTCAATCCTACTGCCACACAGAAGCTACAACACGCTCAGTGACATGGGCGTGTCACTGGTCGTGCCACTCAACCCAAAATACAGAGCTATTGACACGCCCAAAATCCTGGACGTGCCCTAGGGCGTGTCAGGCCAAAAACCCAGATTCCGGCCAAAACAACAACACAACCAACAAAACTCTTTCTTTCACCAAAAACCACTTCAACCAAAGTCATCTCAACATACCCAAAAACCATAACAAACTCACAAAAACACCAAAACAACTAAAGCATTCCTCAAATCTCAAATCAAAAAAATCATCAACACAAACCTAAAACACAACCTCAAAACAATCACTTCCAACAACTTACTCTTTCCTCCAATCCATCCCCAAAAACAAGAAATCAGTTACCCAAACACTCTTAAACCCATCTTAAACAACATAATCACATACCAATCACAACTCAACTCAAAAACTCAAAGAAATCAAAGAGTCAAGTGAAGAACTTACCAAAGATGAAGAAATCTCTTAACTTTCCACTTGAACTCTTGAAAGCTTCCTTAGATCTTGAGTTAGAGGTTCAAATCTCTTCTTTGCTCTCTTGTTTCTTGTGTTAACCGGCCAAACAAAGCAAAGGAAGGAGAAGGAGAAAGTGATCCACGGCAATGAGAAAGAAAGAAGAAGGAAGAAAGAGAAATCCAAAGTCAAACCCCTCTTTTCCTTAAAACCCTCTCAACCAAGCAATTTAAAATATTAAACTAATCTCTTTCAACCTCTTCCACACATTCAAATCCTTATTAATTAATTAATAACAAATTCAAAAACACAACAAATATCTTCTTCCACTAACTCAAAACTTTGACTTTCCATTACTTAAGTATATGTTATTTATATCCTAATATACATCACATATACACTTTCTTTAAAAACCCCTTTTTCTTCCAATAAAACATATACAATAAATCCAATTATAATAATAATAAAACCCAAAACATCCAGGGTATATTTTGGGATATTACATTAACTACTAGAGTTCTTTTATTAAATACTCTATTGCTTTGATAGAGATGAATAACCCAAAAAGATTCCTTCATCTGATTTGGATGAGAAATTTTCAAGCTTATCCTTTGTATTTAATATTGTTGCGCTCAAATTAAGTTCTACTAAAAGCGTCACTCGCAAGTATACAAGGTAGTTGTAGCAAAGGTGATCGCCCCAAGGTCGTCTCACAAGGAACCTAGATAAGCTAATTGATTATCAGGTTGCAAATAACAAATTATAATAAATTTAAATTGCTAACAACTAATGAAGACAGATTGATTGGAGTTTAAAATAATAAAAGTAAGCTGAGCTGATATATTGATTCACTTAATAGAAAGGTCTAGGGTTTGCACTTCTCTACTAACTTATATGTATGAATGGTTATTCCTCTCAACCAATTTAATTTCAAAGATTAGATCTCAAGAAACTTAATTAATCAAATCAAGGAAATAAGCTCTCACATTCAAACCTCTTTCAAATAATTTTGTGACAATTGAAATAATCCTTTTCTTAGGTTATATTTCTAATTCACCTAAGTCCCTAATTAAATTGTTCCAGCATTAGACTTCATCTCTCAATCCTTCATCTAATACCTCAAACATATAATTGGTGGCCAATCAATTATATATTAACAGTAA
The DNA here is from genome assembly GCA_947685225.1 of Garcia nutans. Lineage (NCBI taxonomy): Eukaryota > Viridiplantae > Streptophyta > Magnoliopsida > Malpighiales > Euphorbiaceae > Garcia > Garcia nutans. The sequence continues at coordinate 71,863,387 of CANTUV010000031.1, read as the reverse complement.
TCCATTCAATCAAGGCTAAAGAAATAATTCAGTTAACAGCAATAACCAATTCATACAATCATAGTAGATCCATACAAACCCTAGACTAGATCAAATTAGTTCATAATAATGCTATCAAACATATTCATCTCATTAAAATTCAAAGAAATCAAGTTAGACATAATAGAATTCATGAATACAATTCCAATGAAACTTAAGAGATAAAGTTTGAGAACAAAACCAAATTACAAACTCCCTTTAGCTTCTGAAGAATCTCTTGTTCATATCTTTGCTAGAAGAATGTTGCAATAGCTAAAAAAAATTTAATCTAGATAGTTTGAAACAAAGTGTAATCAATAATCTCAAAGAAAACAAATGGAAACTTAAATGCTATTCTTTGACAGCTGATAAAAAAAACTCTCTGAAATAAAACCCTAATTCTCTTATTTATACGAAACCTCGCTCCACAAATCCGCGTTTTCTGTCTTCCTTTAGTCCATGGAGTGACATGGCCAGTGGCTTGGCCGTGTCACCTGAATGTGTCCGCTTTTGTGTGATTTTCATCTTTCCTTCTTTGGAGTTGAGTGTGACACGGCCAAGCTTGGGTGAGCTTGGCCGTGTTTGATGTGTTTGGAGGGACACGGCCAGTGTCTTGGCCGTGTCCCCTGGGTGTGTCACCTACTAACCTCTTCGTTCTTTGCTCTTCTTTCTTTGGTCTTCTTCCTTGGCTTTGTGTGGGACACGGCCAAGCTCCTGGCCGTGTCAAGTGACATGGCCAGTGGCTTGGCCGTGTTCTCTGAGTGTGTCAGTTATTGCCCAAATTTTCCTTCTCTCTTGGTTCCTTGGTTTTTCCCTTAAGGTGAGACATGCTTCATGCTATTTATTCCAAGGAAATGTTTGCATATTAACCTAAAATAAACACTTAAACAAACTTTAAACAAGAATCAAATAAACATTAACCAACAACATATAAACACCACACTAAAAACTAGAACAAAAATGACATAAACACTGAAATAAATTAAAACTACCAAAATTGATGAAAATGCTAAATAAACATATTAAAACTATCAAAATACCTAAATAAAACAATAATCATCATAATAAATAAGATACAATTCTATGACAAAAACTAATAAAACAACTACCCCACACTTAAAACTTTGCTTGTCCTCAAGCAAATTCCATGGCATAAATTAAAAACTCAAACAACCTTAACTATAATTCCAGTATAGATGAAATCCTTTAAGACTCAGCCATAAATAATTGCAATTTACTTCAATCAAGATTTTCTTAACCCATTCATTAATCCAGACATACAAATCTCATATCTCATCTAAGTGTTTCACTCAATTTCAAAGGTTAATTCACTCAAACCACTCATGACTACATACTGCCATAAACTTGCTTAATTATCCTATCTCTCTCACTGATTTTCTCAAGAAATAATCCGAATGTCTTTTATTTGGATGTAATGGGGATAAGGTGAAGGTGTGAGAAAAGACATTTAAGTTGGAGCATCAAGAAATGGAGTATCTAAATAAGACAATACTCTTGCTAAGAAACTCATAACTCCCTCAAATGACATATTCACCAACCCTTGATAATCTCACATACTTGCATACTTAAAGAAAAGTACAAGAGTCGACATTCCTCTTTGATGACTAATGCTAGAAAATATATGAATTTTGTATATATATATCTTCTCTTTATTTTCCTTTATATTATTTATTTATTTATATATATATACAAAATATAAAATTGCATGGAACATCTAGCTTAAAATGTAGAGGAAAAGAATAACCTACTCTTAGCAAATACAATGTGCAAAGTATGCATTTCATCCCCAAATCTTACTAAAGCAACACTATTTTTGTTTTTTTTTTATAATTGCTTGCCCCACACTTATGAATTAAACCACCCTATTGTCATATCATAAGAACTCCATTCCTTAATGCAGGTATAATGATAATAAGAAAATGTTGAGTTGCGAATTATGTTGATCAATCAAGAAAAGGTCAAAGGCTCAACTTGGCTCACTAAGGAATTCATAATTAAGGGAAGTCTTTTTAAGCTAAAGGGATAATCCTAATTTGCCTTCATCATTTTAAAACTTGAGATTAAATTATAATGTGAGTTCAATTTGTAGCAAAAGCAAGCTCTAGAGATGCAAAATCATGAAGGTGCACACTTAAGAAAAGAAAATCAATTGACAATAATATTCAATCTATGAGGCTCAAAAGTCACAAAGGTGGGTTCTCAAATATTTATATGTCATGAATAGCAGAATGTGAAAATTGATCCTAAATGAATTCAAATGCTAATCTCTATGCTGATACTAAAGTCTCAAATATAATGCTAGAATCATAGAAAAGTCAATAAGTTTTCAACAATTATGCAATGCACAACGCACAATATAACACACACAACAAACAAAACAAGAATTAAAAGAAAAGCTTAAAGATTACCCCCACACTTATAAATTACATTGTCCTCAATGGAAAAAAGGATAATAAAGAAAAAGAGTGAAGGTAAAACCTGTTTTCCATCTTTCCTTTGTGAGGCAAACTCTACCTTTTCATCACAAACAACAAATGTTCAAAAACAAAATACAATATATAAAAATAAAATATCCAAAATATAAAATGTTAACATTAAAAACAAAAACAAAAAATAACAACAAAAAAAATATGCTATAACTAAAAACATGAAAGAAAGGAATTGTCTCGAAAGATCTACGGTGAAGGAGGATGTGATGATGAAGCAGCCGAAGGATGAAGACTCAAAATCTTAGTAAGGTTGCTATTGATTTGGTCCAATTGTTGCAAGATCGCAGCATGGTTACAATCTACCTTGCTCTCCAGTGCCTCTATCCTATTAAGGATCTCCTGATTATCCGGAGCCGGAGCATCTTCTTCCAAATCAAGAGAATCCGAGTCAGACTCCTCCTAGACTCGTGTTCTCTTTTGTCTGCCCCCCGGTACTTCTGGCTCAGATGAAGCCATCACATAGGCCCCTCCCCTGTGCACCACCATATGCATCTTCTCTAGTGTGGCCAAATCCAATGAATCATTACCCGTAATTTTAGTCATACAACAGGTACTCGGGTCAAAATCATCAAGGAGGGCTGTTGCCAATGTGGTAACCAATCCTCCAATACAAATAGCCCCCTTCTTTTTGTTTGCCACACTATTAAAAACATCGGCCAACCAATAGCCGGTACTAATGGGTGTTGCATTACACGCACAATCCAAGAAAAAGAGCTCACTAAGTTCCACTACACCCGAGCTTTCCTTCCGAGCAAAGAACCCACAGGACATAAAGCAATGCAAATACCTCAAAGCGGGATTACTCAATTTAGTTGCTTTGGCCGATTTGGCCACGTAAGTTCCCGAGCCCAATGCTCCCTAACCAAATTGTTGTTTAAAATCTTTAGGTATAGACCTTTCACCGTGTTGATGGAAACCAAATATAACATTCAATTGCTCAATACTAACCACAAATGATTTCCCAAGCAATTTAAAATTCAACTTAGAGCAAATTTTTTGTTCATCTCTTTCAACCTTAAGAGATGTTAAAAATTCCAAAGTGAGCTCTTGAAATTGCAAAGGTCGAAAGGAGACTAGGTTCTCCCACCCAAGATTTTGAATATAACTATAAAAATTATCCCTAATATGAAGAGCATTAAGGGATTCATCGCTGACATACCTTGTCGGAAAGAAACCCCTAGCCAAAAGGGTAGCTCTCTTCAAAGATGAAGAAGATGAAGATGAAGACGCAGCTGCAGTTGGAGGTCACTTCCTCTTATGGTGGGACACCATCTTTGTTCTCGGCATATTGAACGATCTGAAAAAAATTAGAAACTTAAACAGATTAAATTGATTTTTTATGAGAGAAGTAGAAAATTGAACAGATTAATTGCAGTTTTGGTGAAGGAAATTGAGAATTAATGGGAGTTTAGAAGCTTTGAAGGAACAACAATGGAGGTTTTGTGAGAGAGAAGTTGAGAGAGCGAAAGGAAGCAAAAAGAAATTTAAGGATTGAAATGAAGGAAAAAGTGCTAAAACTGTGTTTTTAAAGTGTAAAATTGAAGGGACACGGCCAAGCTTGGGTGAGCTTGGCCGTGTCCGATGTGTTTGGAGGGACACGGCCAGTGACTTGGCCGTGTCCCATGGGCATGTCTAACTCTGTGAACAAAGGATTGCAAAAACAAACAGAAGGGATTTTTGGTGAAGCTTGGCCGTGTCACATGGACATGGCCAAGCTTGTTGGACGTGTCAGGGGCCATATAAAATGGTGTTTTTATGGCTAGCTTGACATGGCCAGTGGCTTGGCTGTGTCAAGTGGCCGTGTCACTCACTGCCATTTGACTCCTCTTTTTTTTTAAATTTTATATCACCAAATCTCAAAGAAATGCAATCCTCTTCTTTGACTAACCCTGAAACACATTAGAAAAATAAAAACCGATCAAAGCACCCGTTCCATTTATTTAAACCAAACATAAAATTAAAATTGCTGAATATAAAATTACAACTATGAAAAGAAATGCAAACCGATGGGTTGCCTCCCATTTAGCGCTTCTTTAATGTCATATAGCTGGACATTACTGCAAGACTTAAGGATCGTAGATCAAAGTGCTATCGACGATCCTTACTTCTTGGAATCCTTCATTATATAGTTTAACTCTCTGTCCATTTACTTTAAAAGTCTCATTTGTTCGAGAGTTAAGCAATTCTATGGCACCGGAAGGATATACCTGAGTTATCTCGAAAGGACCACTCCATCGAGACTTGAGTTTTCCTGGAAATAGACGGAGACGAGAATTAAAAAGCAAAACTTTAATACCTGGGCTTAATGTCTTTCGCACTATAATTCTGTCATGAAGTGCTTTAGTGCGATCCTTATAAATCCTCAAACTCTCATATGCCTCATTCCTCAGTTCATCTAACTCTGAAATTTTCAGAAAACGTTCTCTCTTTGCTTTGTCCAAGTCTAAATTCAGAGTCTTGATTGCCCAATATGCTTTGTGCTCCAACTCCACTGGTAAATGACAAGCCTTACCAAAAACCAATCGGTATTGACTCATACCTAAAGGAGTCTTGAAAGCAGTCTTATATGCCACAATGCATCATGCAATCTACTCGCCCAATCCTTCCTTGATAAGTTGACTATTTTCTCTAGAATTCCTTTTATTTGCTTGTTGGATGTTTCAACTTGTCCAAAAGTCTGTGGATGGTATGGGGTTGCCACCTTGTGTTTCACACTAGATTTGTGCATTAATTTCTCAAAAAGTTTGTTGCAAAAATGACTTCCACCATCACTGACTATCACTCTTGGTATGCCAAATCTGCTAAGAATATTTTCCTTCACAAATTTAACAACCACATTAGCATCATTAGTATGGGTGGGGATTATCTCCACCCATTTTAAAACATAATCAACAGCAACTAAAATATATTCATAACCAAAATACTTGGGAAAAGGACCCATAAAGTCTATTCCCCACACATCAAACAGTTCAACAACAATATATGATTGAAGGGGCATTTCATTCCTCCTCCCAATGTTACCCAATCTTTGACAGTGGTCACAATGCTTACAATACTCTTGAGCATCTTTGAATAGAGTAGGCCAGTAAAAACTACTTTGAAGCACCTTTTCTGCAGTCTTCCTCCCTCCAAAATGACCACCACAGTGAAGGTCATGACAAAATTGAAGAACACTCAGTTGTTCTTCCTCAGATACACACCTGTGAACTATCTCATCTTTACAAATCTGGAATAAGTAAGGTTCATCCCAAACATAAAAGTTACTCACGTGCAAAAACCTTTTCTTTTCTTGAAATGACATGTCAGAACGCAATATACCACAAGCAAGATAGTTAGCAATATCTGCAAACCAAGGTGCATTAATTGCCACAAACAGCTGCTCATCAGGAAATGCTTCTAAATTTTTATGAATGCTATCAGATACAAGATTTTCACTAAATAAGGGTAATCTAGATAAATGATCAGCTACAACATTCTCACTTCCCTTAGTATCCTTGATTTGGAAATCAAATTCTTGCAATAATAACACCCATCTAATTAAGTGCGGTTTTGCATGTTGTTTTGTCAAAAGATATTTTAGAGCTGCATGATCAGAATGCACAATAATTTTTGACCCAATTAAATATGCTCTAAACTTATCTAAGGCAAAAACAACAGCTAACATTTCCTTTTTAGTTGTTGTGTAATTCATTTGCGCACTATTCAGGGTTAAGCTAGCATAATATATTACTCTCAAAAAATTCTCAACCCTTTGCCCAAGAACAGCTCCTACTGCATGATTAGAGGCATCACACATGATTTCAAAAGGTAAAGACCAAACAGGAGCTATAATCACCGGTGCACTAGTCAGTTTTTCCTTAAGGGAATTAAAGGCTTGCATGCATTGTGCAGTAAACTCAAATGGAACATCTTTTCCCAGTAAATGGCATAATGGTTGGCTTAGTTTAGAAAAATCCTTAATAAACCTCCGGTAAAAACCTACATGCCCTAGAAAACTTCTTATTCCCTTAACAGAGGTCGGTGGGGGTAATTTAGCAATCAATTCTACCTTGGCCTTATCCACCTCAATCCCTTTACTTGACACAACATGACCTAAAACAATGCCCTGAGTAACCATGAAATGACTCTTTTCCCAACTCAAAGTGAGGTTACAATCAATGCATCTCTCAAGCACAAGAACAAGTTTATTGAGGCAATTATCAAAAGAATTACCGAAAACAAAAAAGTCATCCATAAATACCTCAATAAAATCATCTATCATGTCTGTGAAGATAGACATCATGCATCTCTGAAAAGTTGCAGGCGTATTGCACAAGCCAAAGGGCATACGCCGAAATGCATAGGTCCCAAAAGGGCAAGTAAAAGTAGTCTTGGATTGATCCTTTGGTGATATCGGCACCTAATAATAACCTGAAAGTCCATCCAAAAAGCAATAATGTGAGTGTCCAAAAAGTTTATCCAACATCTGATCAATAAAAGGAAGAGGGAAATGGTCTTTCTTTGTGGCATTGTTCAACTTCCTATAATCGATACACATTCTCCACCCAGTAGTAGTCCTAGTAGGAACCAATTCATTATTTTCATTTTTCACCACAGTGATTCTAGATTTCTTAGGCACTACATGTACTGGGCTCACCCACTCACTATTAGCTATTGGGTATATCACCCCTTCATCAAGCAATTTGAGCACTTCCTTCTTAACCACTTCACTCATATTTGGGTTAAGGCACCTTTGGGTCTCCCTCACAGGTTTAGCTCCCTCTTCTAAGGTGATTCTATGCATGCACATTGAAGGGCTAATACCTTTTATGTCACTCAATCCCCATCCTATTGCTCTTTTCAATCTTTTTAACTCACTCACCATCCTCATCTCTTCCCCTTCACTAAGTTCGCTAGATATTATCACAGGTAAGGTATTGTGATCTCCTAAAAACACATATTTCAGATTTTTAGGTAACTCTTTTAGCTCTAACTCAAGTGAAGGATTCTTCTCTTCCTTTTGGATGGAGGGAAGTTCAAATACTGGGTCCTCCTTAAGTTCCTCTATTTCAGCACTCACTAATGTCTCAAGGCAACTGGCAATTTCTGAATCAAAAATTTCCAAACCATTATCTAAGGTCGGTGCCAGCTCCAATTTATCCGAGGAACCTGTCTGCAAGAAAACATCTGAAGCAACTGCATCAATACAATCAATTAAAGAACAATCCTCATATAATGCAGTTGTAGGAATGGGAGAAGTGTTAAAAATACAAAATTCGACCGTTTGTCCCAAGACAATCATTGTCAATTTACCATTTTTAACATCTATCAAGGTGTTGGTAGTAGCCATAAAAGGCCTACCCAGTAGAATAGTGTGTGCGGATGATGTAGAGTTACTTCCTTCCATGTCAAGAACTATGAAATCCACAGGCACTATCAACCCACCAACCTTAACTAACACATCTTCTACAACCCCTTTCGAGAATCTAAGAGATCTGTCAGCTAAATGCAACACCATTTTTGTAGGTTTAAGTTACCCCAGTTCTAATTTAAGATACATAGAATAAGGCATCAAATTTACACTGGCTCCTAAATCACACATGCCATCAGTTCCCTTTCCATTGCCCATAGTAATTTGAATTATGAAACTACCAGGATCCTTTAGCTTCGGAGGTAGTTTATGCTGCAAAACAGCACTAGCTACCTCTGACACTATCACCTTTTCATTTGGCTCATACCTCTTTTTCTTGGTGTTTAGTTCCTTGAAGAATTTGGCATAAGCCGGCATGTTCTTTATTGCTTCAAGTAAGGGTAAGTTAATACTTACCTTGGACAGCATGTTGAAGATGTCTGAAAATTGCTTATCTTGTTTATCATTCTTCAACCTGCTGAGGAATGGTATAGGTGGCCGGTAAGGATTACTTGCCTTGTGTAAATCTACTGAAGGGGATTTCTCCATTGATTTTTCTACAACACCTTTGTTCTCTGGTTCTCCTCCCTTTTTGTTCTCTTGTTCACCTGCATTCACAGAATTATTTTCAACATTATTGTTTATTACCTTGCCACTTCTAAGCACAGTCACTGATTGTGCCTGCTCAGGTTGACTCAGAAATTTCCCTTTTTGTTGAATCTGCATCTGTTGTGCAAGTTGTCCTACTTAGGTCCCCACTTTCTTAAAAGATGCTTCTAATGAATCCAGCCTTTTGTTAGTCATCTCTTGATTCTTAGCACTGACTTGGATAAAGGCCTGTAAACTATCCTCCAAACTCTCTCTCTTAGGATGCCCTTGATTTGAAGATTGACCCTGCGGTTGGTTTTGCCTCTAGAGCAAATGGAAAGGTTATTGAGAGTTATTTGTTGCCCAGGAAAAATTTGGATGATTCCGCCAACCATGATTGTAAGAATTTGAGTAAGGATCATTCCGGGCCCTTGGTTGATATCCTCTCATAGCATTGACTTGCTCAGCTTCATTTCCATAAGACTCATATGCGGAGGGGCATATATTTGCTCCATGCCCGAAAGTTCCACAAATTCCATACACTTCTTGAGTGGATGAAGAAGTATTGTTCTTCATGTTCAGCATCTGCACTTGCCTTGTTAGTTCAGCTATCCGATTGACCATCTCACTGTTGGCTTCCAATTGATTTACCCCTTTACTTCTTCCTCTTACACTTTTCTGTTGAGAATTAGCTCCCAACATTTCAAAATTTTCATAAGTTTCATCAGCTGTCTTTTCTCCCAAAGCTCCCCCAGCTGTGCTATCAACAGTGTTCTAAAATTGCTGGGTTAGACCATCATAGAAAAACTGATTCAGAAGCTGAAGTGGGTAGTGATGGTGTGGACACTGGATCAATAACATCTTAAACCTGTCCCAAGCCTCATGAAGTGGCTCTCCTTCAAATTGAGAGAATGTAGCTATTTTCCCTCTCAATTCAGCTGTCTTCTGATGTGAATAAAACTTTCCCATAAACTTGTTATAAACTTTCTCCCAAGTTGTCAAAGAATTTTCAGGCAACATCATAAGCCAGCTCTTTGCCCTATCCTTCAATGTATACGGAAAACACCTCATCCTCAACTGGTCTTCTGTTAATCCTCCCAATGGGAATGTGTTGAGGGTGGAGTAGAAATCCCGAATAAAGTTCAAAGGATCTTCATTTGGAACTCCATAGAATGATGGCAGCATGTTGTAATGGATGTTCTTCAACTCATAGTTTCTTGTTGCATCCGTCAATCTTATACAAGATGTGGAAGTTCCAATGACAGGTCTAGCAAAATCTCTCATAGTTCTTTGCCTTTCTTCTCCCATATTGGTAGATTGTGCAGTATCCGACTCAAAATCATAAGTGTCCTCCTCTGTATCAAATCCGGTATACAATTCAAACTCTTCTTTGCTCCTTTTCACTTTCTAAATTTCTAGAATAACTGGGTATAGCTCTCCTCCGAGTGATCTCCTGCCTTGCATAAACAAAATTTCTGGAAAGAAAGAATTATTAAAAGCAAAAGACAAATAAAATCAAAAGTAAACAATGAAAAATAATCTAAAATATTTATGCCTAATAAACAATTACGCCAATTAGCTTCCCCGGCAGCGACGCCAAAAACTTGTTGCGCTCAAATTAAGTTGTACTAAAAGTGTCACTCGCAAGTATATGAGGTAACTGTAGCAAAGGTGATCGCCCCAAGGTCGTCTCACAAGGAAGCTAGATAAGCTAATTGATTATCAGGTTGCAAATATCAAATTATAATAAATTTAAATTGCTAACAACTAATGAAGACAAATTATTGGAGTTTAAAACAATAAAAGTAAGTTGAGCTGATATATTGATTCACTTAATAGAAAGGTCTAGGGTTTGCACTTGTCTACTAACTTATATGTATGAACGGTTATTCCTCTCAACCAATTTAATTTCAAAGATTAGATCTCAAGCAACTTAATTAATCGAATCAAGGAAATAAGCTCTCACATTCAAACCTCTTTCAAATTATTTTGTTACAATTGAAATAATCCTTTTCTTAGGTTATATTTCTAATTCACCTAAGTCCCTAATTAAATTGTTCCAGCATTAGACTTCATCTCTCAATCCTTCATCTAATACCTCAAACACATAATTGGTGGCCAATCAATTATATATTAACAGTAATCCATTCAATCAAGGCTAAAGAAATAATTCAGTTAAGAGTAATAACCAATTCATACAATCATAGTAGATCCATACAAACCCTAAACTAGATCAAATTAGTTTATAATAATGCTATCAAACATATTCATCTCATTAAAATTCAAAGAAATCAAGTTAGACATAATATAATTCATGAATACAATTCCAATGAAACTTAAGAGATAAATTTTGAGAACAAAACCAAATTACAAACTCCCTTTAGCTTCTGAAGAATCTCTTGTTCAGATCTTTGCTAGAAGAATGTTGCAATAGCTAAAAAAAATTTAATCTAGACTGTTTGAAACAAAGTGTAATCAATAATCTCAAAGAAATCAAATGGAAACTTAAATGCTATTCTTTGACGGCTGATAAAAAAAACTCGCTGAAATAAAACCCTAATTCTCTTATTTATACTAAACCTCGTTCCAAAAATCCGTGTTTTGTCTTCCTTTAGTCCATGGAGTGACACGGCCAAGCTCCTGGTGGTGTCACCTGAATGTCCGCTTCTGTGTGATTTTCATCTTTTCTTCTTTGGAGTTGAGTGTGACACGGCCAAGCTTGGGTGAGCTTGGCCATCTTTGATGTGTTTGGAGGGACACGGCCAGTGGCTTGGCAGTGTCCCCTGGGTGTGTCACCTACTGACCTCTTCGTTCATTGCTCTTCTTTCTTTGGTCTTCTTCCTTGGCTATGTGTGGGACACTGCCAAGCTCTTGGCCGTGTCAAGTGACAGGCCAGTGGCTTGGCCGTGTCCTCTGAGTGTGTCAGTTACTGCCCAAATTTTCCTTCTCTCTTGGTTCCTTGGTTTTGCCCTTAAGGTGAGACATGCTTCATGCTATTTCTTCCAAGGAAATGTTTGCATATTAACCTAAAATAAACACTTAAACAAACTTTAAACAAGAATCAAATAAACATTAACCAACAACACATAAACACCACACTAAAAACTAGAACAAAAATGACATAAACACTGAAATAAATTAAAACTACCAAAATTGATGAAAACGCTAAATAAACAGATTAAAACTACCAAAATACCTAAATAAAACAATAATCATCATAATAAATAAGATACAATTTTATGACAAAAACTAATAAAACAAATATGAAGCATTTGCATCCAAATACTGTTAAGGTATGAGATTTTAGGTTCTCTTTCTTTCCATAACTCATAAGAAGTTTTGTCCATGAATGGTCTTTTGAAAACATGGGATTTTTGGTATTAAGGGCTTCCGCCCAAAAGTAGGAAGGTAAATTATACTCATTCAGCATTGTTCTAGCCATTTCTACCACATTTCTATTTTTTATTTCAACCACACTATTTTGTTGTGGTGTTCTAGGAGCTGAAAATTGTGTGAGATTCCAAGTTAATTGCAAAAATTTTCAAAGTTATCATTTTTAAATTCTTTGCCATGATCACTTCTAACAGTTGTGATCACATACCCTTTTTCACAACGCCCGGTTCATTGGAACCAGCCTCCTTTTCTGGTCTTAATATTATAAAATTCTTAAATATAATGATATTATCTATACTCCATGTGATCATAAGAATAAATAAATACTTTATTAAAATCACAACAATGTCCAAACAAAATAAATAAATGGACACCCATTCAAGGATGGAAACATGTCCTTACATCATTCAAATCTAAAACTAAATAGGACACTCATCGAAAGGTGGAAACGTGTCCTTTACATTAATTTTAAAATATGAAAATAATCTAAATTACATAAAGATTAAATAATGAGGTACCCAATCATGGAAACATACCACTTACAATTTTAATACCAAAATAAAAATAATAAAGAAATCATCCATCCATGATAAACAAATCAAATATCAAAATTAAATAAATCAATCATCACAACATATAATAAACTACATAATCAAATTTAAAATTAAATAAAGCAATAAATGTATAAATTTAGAGCTTTAAAATTTTAATACCCAAATTAGAGTTTTTAAATAAAGGAAGTTAAACACAAAGGCTTATAATACACAAATAAATATTGGCCCCTTCGACTAGCCCATATGGCGGTCCCGCTTTTATTAGGGGTAGCCCCTTGCTAGGTTGGGGGCTGCGCCTTGAATGATTTTGAAAATTGGCTTTTAGGGCTGTAGGTTTTGGTGTTGAAAATTAAGATTTTAGGGTTTAAGATTTAGAAAATAGAGTTTTGGGATTTTTGAAAATTATTTTACTCGATATTAAGATATTAGGGTTTTAGTTTTAAAAACATGAAAATAGGGCTTTGGATGCACTGGTTAGGGTTTAACACTTAAATTTAGTATCTGGACATGATTAAACAAAACCACAATAAATATGAATTAATTGTATAGCCCTATGTAAATTTAAATAAGTTAAAAACCAAACCTGCGTTTGTTTGCTCCACCAATTTTGAACGTTGAACCAAACACTCTGCCTTAATGCTTGAAACAACTTGATTTTTGGTTGAGCTTTGGAAATTGCCTTGATCGTGGTTACTGCCTCTTTAGATTACTTATTGTGAGTTTGTTGTTTTTCTCTTAATAGTTGTTAAAGTTTTATTAATGGTTGCTTTTCATCCTAAAAGTCTCCCAACAATCTAGATCCAAAAGTCCGATCTCCTCTCTAGCTAAAAAATCCCCATCGCCTTTCCTTGTGTCTTTTAATGAGGTATTTATAAGAAAAAATAAAAACCTAATACTAATTAGTTAAGGAAATAAAAACTGTTTAGGAAATAAAATTAAAAATCAAGTAAAATTGGGTTTTGAAAAAATTACAAACGAGCGTAAATTGCGCTGGCAAAAATTGTTGCGGGGCGTAGCAAGCTGGGCGTGCAGGCCGCACACGTTTCTGGCACAATTTTGCCTACGGAAAAATTAGCCCACAGCCAATTCACCACAAGAAAAACTTGCAGCGAATTGGCTTGAGGCCTCGCCAGCGACGAAAAATTTTATCGTCGATTTTTATTTTTTATTATTTTTATTTATATATTATTTTTTATAAATGATAAATAAATAAATGAAAAATTAAATAAATATTATATTAAAATAAAATAAAGAAATATAAAGAAATAATAAATAATAAGTAAAATAAATAATATATAATAAATATTAAAATGAATAATATATACTATAAAAATTATTTCGGACTATTTTAAAATATTTAGATCGGACTAGGTCAAAAATTAAGGGCCTATAGTTTGCCTCCTGCTTAAATGATCTGAGACTTTCAGTAAAAGAGAGAGAAAAGCAATATGACTTTGAGCATATTTTGGAAGAGGATGGGTTCTAGACCCAAGATTTGGGTACTTGAACCCGAGACTGGGTACTTAGACCCGTGACTGAATTTGATTTGCCCTTTATCAATTGAGAATTCTAGCTTAACCGATTGTTCCTTTCTTTAATTGATTATGGGTCTTTACCCACCAAAAATGGATCTTTATCCATGGGAGATCGGGTCTTTACCCTTATAACAAGGATCTTTATCCATTGGAGATTAGGTTTTTACCCTTGAAATATGGATCTTTATCCATTGGAGATGGGGTCTTTACCCTTGAAACATGGATCTTAATCCATTGGAGATTGGGTCTTTACCACTGAAACATGGATCTTTATCCATTAGAGATTGGATCATTACCCTTGAAACATGGATCTTTATCCATTGGAGATCGGGTCTTTACCCTTGAAATATGGATCATTATCAATTGGAAATTGGGTCTTTACTCTTAAAACATGGATCTTTATCCATTGGAGATAGGGTCTTTACCCTTGAAACATGGATCTTTATCCATTGGAGATCGGTCTTTACCATGGCTTAAGCTCTTTTAGCTGGACTGATCTTTTATCTTTTACATCTTCATTCTTTTAAGAGTTCTAATTTTCTTCTTTGTCCATTCTCTTTGTTCTTCCTTTGCACTTTTGCAAAAAATTCATCCATTTTTTTTAGCTAGCCTTCATATCTTCTCTTTGCCCCATGCATGGTAAAATATTGGTAGCGAGTTTCAAAATGTTTTGTATATACATAAACTTAAAAATATTGAAAGGAGAAACTTTGCCCCCTGTGTAGGCTCAAACCCATGATTTTTTCTATGCGGCTTTAGTTGGTGTTTGCATATTGTCTAGCTCGTCGAACAAGCATGCATTTGTTCTTTCTTTTGCAAAATTACTGGAGATTCCTCACGCAATGGGCTTTCCATGCCCCCTAATTCCATATCCGTTTTATGATTCCTTCATAGAATATTATTGTTTATTTTTTACAAAGAAAAATGGAGTGTGATATGCTCATGTATGCATGATATGCATGAATAATATTTACGGTGGTTCCATTGACTCACAGACCAAGGTGCTCAGCTAAAGTGTTCTCATTGACTCCTTCTAGATGCTCATTCAGGTCTCACAGAAGGCTTTGCTTTTATGGCTTTTATCTTAAAGATGTTGAAAACATGAGTGGTGAGCCCAAGTAGCATAGTTAGGGATTCATCCATTTCGAACTATGATTCAGCATGTCAGTTGGTAGCTTCTTCATAACCTTGCAAATAATTCTTTACTTTGCCCAATGTGTCCTTCGAGGTTCTATTGTTCAACATATTTCACTTAACTTAAAGGTTTTTATAACACGAAAATAGTTATTTTAAAATCAAATGTTGACTTTGTCAAATAAATGTCATTGTACCTCAGGACTCAATTTTTAGAATTAACATATCTATAACATGACAATCCTAGTTACCATACTAAACTCGGGAATCATTTCTATTTATGTAAGAATTGTTGCACTTCAGATAGGCACATACACATTACTTGGTCAAAGGTCTCATTTGAGTTTGAATATTGTCTATCTCATATTAATGCTTATCGAAACTATCTCCACTAATAGGCTCTACCTACCAAGAGAAATCAATAGGTCTTTAATAGGCTTGAAATGAGGTATATAAGGGGCATGGGTTAAGTGGAGGCCAATTGTAAATTGGAGCGATTGTGACACAATGGGCAAACCCTCACACTAAAAATTTTTTGTTTGAACTTTAGGTAGTTTGGAACATGAAAAGATAGAGCTTTGAATTTTCTCCCATCTTCTTGGCATTAATCTGGATCTCGATTGGGATAGTCTTTCCTTTGCAAAAAGTTTGGTTCCCATATTCATTTCTTTTTTCAATTCCCTTTTCTTTTTCTTTCTTTTTCTTACTCCTTCTTTCTTTGAGAATTTTATTGTTTTGTCCTTCATTCCTGTAGGACTGTCAAGTACAGGACTTTCAAGAATTGGATGAACTTTCTCTTTTTTCTCCAATTTTGATTGAATCTTTGGTTGGGTTGGACCAATTCAAGTCAAATTGTCCTTCTGGAAGTCTTTTGCTGCTTTAGGTAAAAGAGAACTTGGTTGGCTTTCTGAATCATTTTGGGATTTTTTTTCTTTTTTTTTCTTTTATTTTTTTCTTCTTCTTTTTTTTTCTTCTTTTTTTTTTGTTCTAACTCTAAAAGAGCTGTCTTGTTTGCACCAACTTGGGTTTTTAATAATGGATGAGTGAAGTAACATAAATCTTCTTTAACAGGGATAAATCATTTGTTACTCTAATGTTATCTTGATAGATTGGAGATATTAGGTGAACTTCAACTGCCCTTATTGTCTTGAGAACATCAACTATCCTTATGGTTTTGGCTATGCATTCCATTCTTTGATCTTCTTTCCTCTTCAGCTTAGTGATCATAAGACTTGTCAAAAGTGTAACAACAACTCAGGGCGGGTCATAAGGTTTATAAGTCAATAAAGAGAAAGTTGAAACCTTATTAATGCTTAAAGGGACAGCTAGGGATTGATATTTAATTGGGTGAACACTGGTTGTTGGCTAACCAAATAATGCCTAGATCATTTCTTCCTTAAATAAGCAGAGTTCAATTTTGCCTCGAAAGTCAGTCAAAGCATATTCTAAGACTGATTAGGACCTAGACAATGGTCATTATGAAGGAGCCCTCTCTAAGTAAGCATACACAACTCAATGCTATAGAGCAATTCCCTCACCTAGTAAAGTCATTCAAGTCATGATGCATAAATATATTAATTCATGAATTATCAAGCTAGATTCCTCATTGGTTGAGCACCAAAATGAGCAAAGACCAACAAAAATTTAATGAAAATAATTTATTCAAGCAACTTTTAAATTTGAAAAACATAATTGTTTCAATTAAATATTAAAGAAAGAATAGAGCAACACTCCAAGCTAATGGAAGTTTGTTGAACAAAATTTCTCCTCATTCCACATCTTCAATATTCTCATCTTGAAAAGAGGATAAAAAAAGTCTTCTTCCAATCCTTTTCCTACCATGAAGGTTGCTGGTGGTAGCACTTTGTTGAACCTTGACAAAGAATTGTCTTTTGTGCTGGGCTTATCATTCTCAGGCAGCTTACCACTATCAATTAATTTTTGGATCTCATGTTTTAGCCATAAGCATTTGTCTGTCTCATGTCCTTATGTCTTATGAAATTCACAAAAGGCTTTAGTATCAAATTTTGGGAGTAAAGGATTCGACAAAGGTCGAGGGGCCAACGTTTGTAACAACCCCTTCTTCTGTAGCTTGTTAAAAATCCAAGATAGAGATTTCCCCAATTCTGAGAACTGTATTCTATTTCCTTGACCAGTTGCATTAACATCAACTTCCTTTTACGTGTTTTGATTGCCCGACTGGTAGTTTCCTTTGTCATTCCTTCTTGCCGAAAAGCGGTTCTTCTCCCTTTTCCATTCTTCAATTTGTAGACCAGCTTGGAGAAGATCTTTGAAATCCAGGATGAGTGTATGAGACATCCTTTCATGAAGACTCGACAGCAACCCCTCTCACAATCATTCTTATTTGATCAGATTTATCGGGCCTCTTCCTGAGCAATGCAGCCTTATTCCTCCACCTTTTTCACATTGTCCATAAAATTCTCATTTGGCCTTTGTCTAATGGACTAAATTTTCATTAAGTTAATTTTAGCTTGACATTATACCCATATTACTTCATGAAAGCCTTGCACAACATGTCCCAATCATTTTGAGTACATTCCTCTACGGTGTTGAACCAATTTTGGACAACAGGGTCCAATGAGAGCATGAAATATCTTAGAGTTTGTGTCTTAGTGGCTCAGGCAGACTACATAGCAGTGATATACTGCTTCACATGGAGATGAGGGTTTCCAGTACCATTATACCTAGTGAAGGAAGGCATCTTGAACTTATAAAGGACCTCCTCATCTTGTTTAAATAGTTTGTCAATCTCGAACATCTCTTCGATTTTCAGCTTCTTCTCAATTTTTTTTTCTAAATCAGCAATCATCTTCTCAACATCAGACGTCTCGGTCTTTTCAATAGTTATCTTCTCAACAACCTTTAACTCCTTTTTATCTTAAGGAATTTGGAAGTATTGAGACTAGTCATCATCATCATCAAGGACTACCTTGGCATCATCAAAAGCCACTTCACCAACCTTAGCCTTCCCTTTATCCTTTGGCTTCTTGGTGCTAGCAGATGCTTCGGCATTGTTCCCTAAAATTGTAGCTAATTGATTCTTCATCATCTCGGCCGGGGCCTTTTTCATTTCTTCCATTTTGGCATTGAGGGCATCATCCACCATTCTTTGAATTTATTCGGGCTCCATTGCTTTTGGTGAGAAAGTGATTGAGTCATTGCTAAATTCTTCATCTCTGACGTAGGTCGGATTTTCTTTTCAAACTTTTTTTCTAGATCAGCAATCATCTTTTTAACATCTGAAGTTTTAGTTTTCTCCACAGCTGATCTTTCAACAACTTTTGACTCCTTCTTCTTGTCTTGAGGATCTTGGAAGTATTGAGCCCAGTCATCATCATCATCGATGACTACCTTGTCATCATCAAAAATCACTCCATCAACCTTAGCCTTCCCTTTGTCCTTTGGCTCCTTGGTGCTAGTAAATGCTTCGGCATTGTTTTCTAAAATTGCAGCAAATTGGTTCTTCATAGTCTTAGCCAGGACCTCCTTCAGTTCTTCCATCTTGGCATTGATGGCATCGTCCACCATTCTTTGAATTTGTTTGAGCTCTATTGCTTTTGGTGAAAAAGTGATTGAGTCGTTGCCAGATTCTTCATCTCCAGCGTAGGTCGGATTGTCATGAGCTTTTGAACTGTCGTAATCCAGGGCTGTGAGTTAGAAAGGATGAATGATATGAGATGCAAAATGTATGTATGCATGTATGCATGTATGCATAAATAATAAACAAACAAGGATAAATAGGACGTTCCTTCCAACCTTATAACATCCACACACAGATGGTGAGTCTCTTTTCCTAGGTATATGGTTAACAAAATACCAATATGAGGTATCTTATTTTTGAATAATTTTCTCGAATGTTTCAATCAATAGTTATATTTTCGAACATGGAAATCAGTTCATGATAATTCTCGTTAATTATGTTTTAATCCATCCAAACAACTAAAGTAACTTTTTGCTATATTGGATTAAAACTAAATTAAGAGGTTTATTATAAATAGATTTCTCACTTAAAAAAGTAACTAATGATTCATGCCAAAGACAAGCCCATGATTAATAATTCTTAGTATAAATTTTGCGCTCGAATTAAGTACTACTACAAGCGTCACTCGCAAGTATACGAGGTAGCTGTAGCAAAGGTGATCGCCCCAAGGTCGTTTCCCCAAGAAGGTGTGGTTCGTAATAGCTTGATTGACAATTATTTAAATGCACGAGAGTTTGTTGTGTTGGGATGGTGCGAGAACAATTTAAACCTAAAATTAACATGCATAGGGTTGAAGTGTGAAGGTGATACAAGATCAAATCGATTCTTGGTAAGGTGCCTAGGGTTATAGGTCCATTCAATCAAAGCCCAATTCTCAATTATCCATTAACATAACCTTGTAATTAATTTGATCCTTAAGGTTAATTAGTCAATTACCAATCCATTAGTTCTCACATTCATGAATTAGCAATAACCAATTATTTTACATTACCAAATTAATAAAACCCTAGAACTTATATTTCTAATTCATTTATAGGGTGGTCAATTGTATAGTTTCGATATCGGATTTCACCTCTCGGTCCATCATCCAATATTCAAAGATTAATAGGTAGCTAATCTATCAACCTAGCATTTAATACAATGCAATAAACCAACACAAGGTACATCAAGGGAAATATCAACTCAAGTCATTCAATCAAATATACTACAAACCCTAGGCATGGGTATTTAGCTCAACATCATCAATTTAACACATTCATTCAACTCAATATAAAACAAATACAAATTGTCCATTGTAATATCAATCTCTTAATATAACAACAACAATATAGAATTGAATTAAAAGAGAGAATAGAAAAACCCCTTATGAAGATGCCAAGAGTAGGATTACTAGTCTTCCTCCTAGCTCCACTTTAATATTTGATGAAGAACTCAAGCCCTCTTCAATGGTTGATTCCCCTTTGCAATATGGAATGGAGCTTTCTCAAGTCACCAAACCTTTGGATGGAGATTTCTCAAGTCACCAGCCCTTCAATTGATTATGCCTTTGGAAGATGGAATGGAGCTTTCTCAAGTCACCAAACCTTTCATTGAAGCTTCTTCAACCTTCAAGAGCTTGTTAACCCATTTTATCCCAAAGAACCTCAAATATCTTATCAATAGAAGATGGAGAAGGTGGAGAGAATGGAAATGGAGATGAAGATGAAGGGCTAAGGGAGAGTGTCACTCTCTCCCTCTCCCAAACATGTAGCAGAAAATTTGGCTCCAAGAACTCGAGAACTTAGCACTCCAATTTTCCCTCTTCTTCTCTTTTTAATTCATTCAAAAACACAACTCATGCCTTATAACTCATACCACTTCCCTTTGTTCCCCACTTTTTATTTGTTTAATATTTATTTTGGCAAGCACAAGGCTTTGTTCCCCACCTTGTCCCCCACTTCGTGTAGAAGAATTCAAATATTTTAGGTGTGACATGGCCAAACCAAGAGTAGCTTGGCTGTATCTCTCATTTTCCTTTGGGACACGGCCAAGCTTGATGGCCGTGTCCTTCACTGCCCTCTTTCTTTCTTTTCTTTTCTTTCTTTTCTTTTGGTCTCAAGGGGTGACATGGCCAAGATAGTGGCCGTGTCATGTGACACGGCCACAAGCATGGCCGTGTCATATGGGTGTGTTCACTTCTGTTTATTTTCTTTCCTTCTTTGCTTGCTCCAAGTGTCTTTGGCATGAAATGGGACATGGCCAAGCTTGCTGGCCATGTCATGTGACATGGCCAGTGGCTTGGCCGTGTCATTGAGTGTGTCCTTTCCTGCTTCTTCATTTTTGCTCTTTCTTTGCTTTGGTCTTTGTTTTACTCCTTGAATGAGATACCGCAAGTGGCTTGGCCGTGTCTCTTGGCCGTGTCAAGCTCTGCCATCTTCATTCTTTGAGGGACACGGCCAAGCTTGATTTGGCTTGGCCATGTCTTGCTTGGTTCATGCTTTTCCTGCACTGTTTTGATCTTCCAAGGGTGTTTTTGCATTTTAACCTAAAAACAACACTTTAAACACACTTAAAACAAAAATCAATCAAAACATTAACTAAAAACATATAAAAATCACACTAAAAACTTTTTGGGAACATTGCTGAGGCATCTGCCAGCACTAAGAAGCCCAAGGACAAAAGAAAGGCTAAGGTCGGTGAAGTAGTCTTTAATGATGACAAAGCCATCATTGATGATGATGATGACTGGGCTCAATACTTTCAAGATCCTCAAGACAAGAAGGAGCCAAAGGTTGTTAAAAGATCAGCCATGGAAAAAGACTAAAACTTCAGATGATGAGAAGTTGATTGCTGATTTGGAAAAGAAATTTGAAAAGAAGCTAAAAATTGAAGAATTGTTGAAGGTCGACAAGTTGTTTGAACAAGATGAAGAGGTCCTTTATAGGTTCAAGATGCCTTCCTTCACTAGGTACAATGGTACAGGAAATCCTCACTTGCATGTTAAGCAGTACATCACTGCCATGCAGCCTGCCAGAGCTACTAAGGCTCAAACTCTGAGGTATTTCATGCTTGTAGTGGATCCTCTTGTGAAAAATTGGTTCAATACCTTAGAAGAAAGTACCCAAAAAGATTGGGACATGTTGTATAAAGTCTTTATTCAATAGTATAGGTACAATGTCGAGTTGGAAGTTACCTTAATGGAAGTGAAGACTATCAGGCAAAAATAAAATACAAGTTTTGTTCATTATGTAAAGAGATGGAGAAATGTGGCTGCACTTCTCAAAAGGAGGTTTGATGAATCAGACCAGATCAGGAGGATATTCAGAGGTATCCTATCCAACCTTTGTGAGAGGATGTCTCACACCCTTATAAGGGATTTCAAAGATATTCTTCAAGCTAGTTTGCAAATAGAAGAGTGGAAAAGAGAGAAGAACCATTTTTTGGCAAAATGAAATTATCAATCTTGCAATCAAAGTACACATAAAGAAGTCGATGTCAATACAAATGGTTAAGAAAATAGAAGACAATTTTCATATATAGGGAAACCTTTATCTTGGGTTTTCAACAAGCTATAAAAGAAGGGACTATTATATCCATTGGCCGCTCGACCTTTGCCGAATCCTTTAGTCCTAAAATTTGATAGTGATGCCTTTATTCAATTTCATCAGGCACAAGAACATGAGACGGACAAAGGCTTACAACTAAAACATGAGATCTAAAATTTGATTGATAGTGGAAAATTTCTTGAACCTAGCAAGCCCAACACCAAAAGCAATCGTTTGCCTAAATTTGGAAGAATGCCACCACCAGCAACCTTTATCGTATGAGGAGGAATGGAGGAAGATTTTGTCTTTCAAGATTGGAATATTGAAGATGTGGAATAAGGAGAAATTTTATTCAACAAACCCCCCATAGCTTGAAGTGTTGCTCATTTTATTTTGCTTTCTTTAGTACTTATTTGGAACAATTATGTCTTTAAAATTATGTTTATTCGAATAAATTATTTTCTTAAATTTTTCATGGTCTTGGTTCATTTTAGTGTATCTATGCATCGTGATTTGAATGGCTTTACTAGGTGAGGGAATTATTCTATAGCATTGAGCTGTGTATGCTTACTTAGAGAGGGCTCTTACATAATGACCATTGTCTAGGTCTTAGTCAATCTTAGAACATTCTTTGACAAACTTTTGAGGTAAAATTGAACTCTGCTTATTTTAAGGAGAGATGATCTAGGCATTGTTTGATAAGCCAAGAACTATTATCCGCCCTATTAACATCAATCCCTAGTTTGTCCCTTTGAGCCTTTATAAGATTTTAGTGAGCTTTTTATTTGTTTGTAAACCCCGATAACATACCCTAGTTGTTGTGACTTCTGTGACAAATCTAATGATCACTAAGGTAAAGAGGCAAGAAGTTCAAAGAAAGGAATGTATAGTCAAGATCATAGGGGCAGTTGAAGTTCACCTAATGTTAGACCTGATATCTCTAATTCATTAAGATAACATCAGGACAACAAATGATTTATCCTTGTTGAAATAAGACTCACTCTACTCCACTCATCCATAAACAAAAGTATAAAATGGTGCAAGCGACATAATTCTTTTGGAGCTAGGACCAAACACCAAGAAATAAGAAAAAAAAGAAACAAAAAAATAAGAAAAGAAAAAAAATGGGTTGGAGTTTATGCAAAAGCAAAAGGAAAGAATAAAGATCGGATTAATCAATTCTATATTTCTTCCAAGGAGATAGAAGGAAAATGTAGTCTAGCAAGGTTGCTCCCAGCTGCCTAAGGTTCCAACAAGAAGTTTATGGTGTGAAGGTGTTTCGACAGTATCGCATCAGCTTTAGCTCAAAGATGGCCTTTATTTAAACCATGTCCCTTATAGACCATGTTTGAAGCCCATTAAAGACATGTTGATCTCTCTTGGTAGGTAAAGTCTATTAGTGGAGATAGTTCAAACAAGCATGCATAAAAGATAGACAATATTCAAACTCAATGAGACCTTTAGCCAAGTAATGTGTATGCGCATATATGAAGTGCAACAATTCTTGCATAAATATAAATGATTCTCGAGTTTAGTACAATAACTAGGGTTATAATGTAATGGATGTGTTAATTTGGAAAAGTTAAGTCCTGAGGTAAATTGACATTGATTTGGCAAAACCAACATTTGATTTCAAAATTAAAATTTAAAAAAAATTATTGCATGAACCTTCAAGTTAAGGAAAGTATGTTACATCGTCGAATCTCTAAAGACACGTTGGGCAAAACAAATGATTATTTGCAAGGTTATGAAGAAGTTACCAACTGGCGTGCTGAATCATAATTTGAAATGGGTGTATCTCTGCTGCTAGGGCCTCCGCTACACATATTTTCAATATCTTGAAGATAAAATCCATAAATGCAAAGCCCTCTGTCATTCTAATGCAAGACCTGAATAAGCATCTAGAAGGAACCGATGAGAACACTTCAGCTGATCACCTTGGTCTGTGAGTTGATTGAACCACTATAAGTATCATTCATGCATACATAAGCATATCACACTACATTTTTGTCTTGTGCTACCTATTATTTGTCAAAGTGAATAGAAACACCTTGTGAAGTAAAGAATCAAAAGAAGATATTGAATCAGGGTGAATGGAAGGCCCATTGCTTGAGAAAGCTCCAGTCATTTTGCAAAAGGAAAAATGCATGCTTGTGTGAGGAACTAGACAACACAAACAACGATATGAGCCTGCATGGGAAAAATCATAGGTTTGAGCCTACGAATGGAGAAAAACTTCTTTTAATTTTTTTAGTTTATGTGTGTACAAAATATTTTCAGACTCACTTTCAATATTTTGCCATACAGGGTCAAGGAGAAGATATAAAGGCCAGCTAAAAAATAGCTGAATTTTTTGCAAAAGGAAGAATAAAAAATATAAGAACAAAAAGAAGATTAAAACTCTCAAAAAATTAAAGTTGCAAAAAAAAATGAAAGTTGGAAAAGACAAAAGATCAATCCAGCTAGAAAAGCTGAAGCCAGGGTAATGACCCGGTCTTCAATGGATAAAGATCCATATTTTAAGGGTAAAGACCCAATCTCCAATCGATAAAGATCTATATTTTAAGGGTAAAAATCTGATCTCCAATGGATAAAGATTCATATATTTAGGGTAAAGACTCGATCTCCAATGGATAAAGATCCATGTTTTAAAGGTAAAGATCTGATCTCCAATGGATTAAGAATCGTGTTTTAAGGGTAGAGACCCAATCTCCAATGCATAAAATCCATATTTTAAGGGTAAAGACTCAATCTCCAATAGATAAAGATCCACGTTTTAAGGGTGAAAGACTCGATTTCCAATGGATAAAGATCCATTTTAAAGGGTAAAAACCCAATTCCCAATGGATAAAGATCCATTTTGAAGGGTAACAACCTGATCTCCAATTATGAAAGATCCATTTTTGGTGGGTAAAGATCTACAATCCATTAAAGAATGGAACAATCGGTAAGAAAGAAGCTGGAATTCTCAACTGATAAAAGGTCAGTCAAATCCAATTCAGTCTGGGGCATACGTACCCAATCTCAGGTCCAAATAACTAAATCCAATTCAATCTCGGTTCAAAATATCCAAATTCAATTAAATCTCGGGCCCAAATATCCAAACCCAATCCTATTTGGGTTCAGAACCTAAAATCATTTTTTACTCCAGAACTCACCTTGGGTCTAGAAACCTAAATCACTTTAGAGTCCAGAGCTTATTTCGGGTCGAGAATCCAAACCTATCTGGGCCCATAACCCAAATCATTTTTTGAGTCCAGAACTCATTCTGAGTTCAAAACCCAAATCAAATCACATCTAGGGTCCAGAGCCCAACCATTACCAATCTCGGGTCAAGAACCCATCCTTATCCAAAATTAGCTCAAAATCATGTTGCTTTTCACTCTCTTCTACTAAAGTCTCAGATCATTCAAGTAGGGGGCAAACTGTAGACCCTTAATTTTGGTCATGACTAGTCCATTGCCTGAGTCATAAACCTTTTTATTAGACGGTATAATGGTTTAACCTTTAAGACTCTAAAGAGGTCTATTTTAAAGATTCGATCAAGTCTGATTCAATGTTAATGGATTCAGAGGTGTGTCCAAGTCAAACTGAGCCTTCCAATTCAATATGGGATAGCCCATATCAAATTGGGATTCCCCAATTCATTATGGGATACTCCCATATCAAATTGGGAGTTTCCCAATTCGATATGGTCCTAATTTGATATGGGACCTTAACTTAAGGTCCCATATAGAATTGGAAGCCAATTTTGATATGGGATAGGCTCCATATCCAATTAGGACCTCCCCTATTCGATATGGACCTATATTTTGATGGATTAAAATTATTTTACTTATTTTACTTTGAGATGGTCTCGGTTTTCCTAGTTTGAATCCGATATGGTCTCGGTTTGCTATGAATTCATTAATTTGATATGCATTAGAAGATCCATTTTTAAAATGGAAACTTCAATAATGATTAACCTAGTACATGCATGCTTTTACAAATACAGACTTTAAAAACATAGAAGAGGACTTTTTGACTTTTAGATTCAGTAGACTTTTGGAACCTCAGCAGACTTTAGCAACGACGAAAGAAAAAGAGACAGAGAGTAAGGAAGGAGCAAACAAAGTCAGCAAACAAAAGAAAAGAATGGAAGAACGAAATGGAAGGATCAAAGATAGAACACATTAACAAGGCAGTAGCTTGCTATCTTATTTTTGATTCAACCAACAAGTGTAAGGCTGGTGCGGACAAAAGTTTGGATCAAAGTTTGATTATTGGTTCAATCAACAAATGAAGGTATGTCTCCCAAATTGAATCCAATTAAATACAACATATTAAGCTTCGGTGATTGTTTATATCCTTCATGCAAAGTAAAACCTAGTAACCTTTAGTTCCAGTAACTCAAATGTGTTAAAGTTGATATTTTTTTGAGTGCATGATTATTTAGTTACAAATACCATAGTAGCTTATTTCTTCCAACATCAAAACTTTAATCTTATTTTCATAAACTCTAATCTTATTTACTTAAACCCTAAACCCTAATGTTATTTTCATAAAAATTCCAAAACCCCAAAACCTTAATTTTTAAACCTAAAACCTCTAAACCCTAATTTCATTCAAGAAACTGTAATTCAATATGTAAACCTAAATTTATATTTTTATTGATTTATCTAAGTTTAGATGCATGATTTATTATATGTCTTAATAAATAGTTTATTTTTATTTGATTTTTTGATGAATGCTCGAATGAATGCCTAGATTTATTTCTAGTTTCAAGAAATTGTAAGAGGTATGTTTCCATAATTGGGTACCTCAATTGATTAAGTTTCATGTAACTTGGTTTATTTAAAGTTTTGGATCAATGTAAAGGATATATTTTCATCCATGCATGTTTTCATCCATGGATGGGTGCCTACTCATTTTTTTTTTGTTTAAACTTGCTATGATTTTCAATAAAGTGATTATTTATTCTTATGATTGCATGTAGTATGGATAATATCATTAAATTTAAGAATTTCATAATATTAAGATCTGAAAAGGATGCCGGTTCTAACAAATCAGGCGTTATGGGGGTGCTGGGTCATTCTCACCTTCCCCATGCATACCCAACTTTTTGAACCCAATAGGGGGTTGGGGATTCCTTTGGAATTGAGTCATACACCACATTCTTTTTCTCAACCTGTCCAGGTGGTGACTCCATTTTCTCCAGGTTTCGGCCCGTGTTCTCTAAGGCTCTAATCCTAACAGTGTCAAAGTCGCAAGAACCATTCCACGTCAGAGTGGTGGCAAAAATTCCCGCTCACAACATGTTTAAATTACATATTCAAAATTTTACCAATTATAGTGATTTCAATATTTTATGTATTATAAGTGATTTTTATTTATTCCACAATGATTAAGTTTATTAAAAATTAATTGATTTTATATCATCATGTGTATTTGATATAATGTATTGTTATAAATACTATTCTTATAATTATTAGTAAAGTGTACGTATATAAGCACCACTAAGCAATGAGCTTAGCGTGTTGGGCTGTTCTAACACGTAGGTATAGTGGATCAGTGAAAGACTAAGAAAGAAGCAAAGTTTCGAGAAGACGATAGTTGTGCACTACTCAAATGGTTTTTGAGACATCTAAAGGTTGTATAATTCAATCAAAACATTTAGAGACTACATAAATTTGTTCGTAGTGATTGAATGATATTTATTAAATTAAGTTTTACTAAAGTTATTGAGATTCATTTGAATAATAGAAATTCAAAGAGAACTTTAAGATTATGGTAATAAATGTTTGAAATTTTTAAGTAGTGAAAAGTGCATAAGTAATTGTTTTGATATTTTATCTAAGTGTTATCCATATTTATTAAAATGTAAATGTTGAATTGATCAACATCATGAGTATTTAGAGTAGCATCTTCTAATAGATCTAATATAGGATTATCAGGGGATGTTACATGCCATAAATGTGCCCACTCAAGATCCTGCCAAAGCTAGCTATTTCAGTGAGAGATTTGAGCCTGACTGAGGTGACGATTAGGGCTTATGATAATACTGAGAGGCATGCTGAGGGAACTTTTGAAGTTATTGTGAAGGCTCGCTCAATCGACCCCATGGTAGAGTTTGTAGTCTTGGATATACACGCCACCTTTGCATTGTTGTTAAGATGACCATAGTTTCATCCTCTTGGTGGAGTTCCTTCCACACTCCATCAGAAGATCAAGTTCCCAAATGGAGATGAGATAGTGGTTATTGAAGTTGAGGATAACGAAGTGGTAAATGCTTTAATGATTGAAAGGCCTCTCAATGAATTCCAAATGGCTTTTATTTCTGATTATGAGGTGGTGGATTCTAGAGTCCTAGCTATGATGAAGAACATGAACTATCTACCAGGTGCTGGCCTTGGGAAATGGAAGACAAGTGTGACAAAGCTTCTAGATTTCAAGACTCAAACTTCTAAGAAAAAGGTGCTCAGCCAAAGAAGAATGAGAAGATGAGCTATCCACCATTTGAAGAGGTTTTTTTTCAAAGCTCTAGATATATGACTACTACATAGAAAGCCTAATCCTATTATGTTCATGGGAAAGATGATCCCTGGGTTCGAGATCTTTGCTAATGTTGCTGAATTGGTGGAACAGAAGGAGAAAAAGCTTATCTTACCGGCTAACTAAGAATCCAGCCTAAAAGAAAAGAAAGAAGCTACCCTAAAGATCTAGAAGACTCCATAGGAAATTGCTTCTCTTATCAAATAATAGTTTGAGAGCCTTATAGTTTATGATTATGAGAACATTGATGTCGATTCTGATTTTCATTTTAATTTTTCTACTTTATATGAGGATGATGATGTTTTCTTTTCCAAAATGAATGCAATAAAGTCTGAATTTGCTTACTTGTGTGATGTTTTTCTTGATGGTTGCATACATTCAAATAGTGGTTACATGAGCATTTTTAATATTAACTCTATTAACACACAATCATTAAATTTGGGAACAACCGATAATCTTAAAAATATTAGCATAGCATCTGACCATACACCTGATAAGAGAGAGATTAGAAAAAATATTTTTAAAAAATGAAGAAGTCTTTGCATGGTCTTATAAGGAGATGCCTGGAATTGATTGAGATATATCCGAGCACTTGATTCCCACTTATACTCACATGATTCCCACTTATGCGGTTAAGGCTAGAATGGGCAAAGTTGATCAAAGAAGAAGTCACTAAGTAGATACAAGTAAAGTTCCATGAAGTAATAGATTATCCATACTGGTTAGTGTAGACCCTTAATTTTTGACCCAATCCGGTCCAATATGTTTTATTTAGTCCAAAATGATTTTTGTTGTCTAATTGGTCCAAAATAATTTTTGTTAAATAATTTTTTGCTTTAGTATCTAATTTTTATTAATAAAAAATAAAAATAAACAAATAACAGTCAAAAAATAAAAATCGGAGTCGAAAAAATCGGTGACGAAAAAATCATCGCCTGCAGCCTTCCCCTGCCGCAATTTCCTGCTGCATAATTTTTTTGCCAACGCATTTTTTCCTGCGGTAGTTTTTTCGGCAGCGCAATTTTTTTGACGCAAATTTTTTGAAACCTAATTCAATTAGGTTTTGTTTTTTTTATTAATATTACTTGCCATGACTAATTAGGAATAAACCACATCAAACCACTATAAATAAGGACCAAAGGAAATTAAATTGGAGGGAGGCCGAATAATCAACAGAAGCTTGAAAATTTGAAACCAAATCAGTGAAGGAAAAGGAGCAATTCAATTTCTTTTTTTTTTCAGAAACAGCAGGGACACGATTTAAGCAATTCAAAGGCAGCAATTGTCTTTGTTTTTGTTCATCCAAGAAGAATTATTTTTGGAGAATCAAAAAATGGAGGTATGGGATCCTAATTTCTTTGTTTTTCACAATAGTTGAAACTAGGATTTTGTGTTTTTCAAAAGGAAAAATCTTAGAACTATAATTTAGTTTTCCAAAGTTAAAAATACTAATACGTTACTTTATTTTCCAAAAAGACTTAAAATTGTTATTTTTACCTCTTCAAAATCTTAAAACCTTAATTAAACAAATTTTTCAACAAAACCAATATTTGATTCTATTTCTTTCAAAACTTTAAATTAGGTTCTGTTTCTTTCAAAAGCCTTTAAAAAACATCTTTTCTACTTATCAAAACTTTAGTCCATTTGTTTAAATCCATAAAACTTCATAAAATTATCAAATTGATTTCCAAACTCCAAAAGCCAATTCATCACCCGAAACTCCAATTCAAAGCTCCTAAAACCCTAATTCAGTTTCCAAACTTAAAATAATAAGCTCTAACTCCTTTAAAACCTTAAACCCTAATTTTTTTAAACCCTAATCCTTTAAAACATTAAAAACCATAAAACACAAATACTATAAATTTACACAGTAGCTTGAAATCACCATTTAAAACCATGAATCAAAAGTATTTCAAAGTGTCTAAAACCCTAGTTTCATGATTTCACCATTCAAATATTAATTTGTTTAATCAAAGAGTCTTACCAACCTTTTAAAACATAAAACCCTAATATATTTTAATTCCATAAAAAGTCACAGTAGCTATAATTGGACTTTTATTTGCTTTATTCAATTCCATATTTGATTATGTTTTGATTTATTTCTTATGCTTTAATTTATTTAATTTCAATGCTTGGTTTATTTTATTTATCATGGATGGATATTTACTTTCTATAGATATTTAATACCTTTGATGAATGATTCATTTATTTTGAATAGTTACTTACTTTTATCAATTTATTTAGATTTCCAAATGTTGTAAGAGGTATGTTTCCACTTGGTGGGTACCCCATTAGTTAAATATCATGTAATTTAATTTGCTTTTCTATTTTAGAACCAATGTAAAGGGCATGTTTCTACCTTTCGGTGGGTGTCCTATTTAGGCATGTGATGTAAGGACATATTTCCATCCTTGGATGGGTGTCCATTTATTTGCTTTGTTTGGACATTGCTTTGATTTTTATATAATGATGCTTTCTTTTAATTATTGTGTGTAATATGGATGATATTGTTAGATTTAAGAATTTTATAATATTAAGACCTATAAAGGAGGCCGGTTCCAATGAACCGGGCGTTGTGGGGGTGCTGGGCCATTTCTCACCTTTCCTACACGTACTCAACTTTTCAAACCCATTAGGGGGTTGGGGATTCCTTAGGGATCGAGTCATCCACCCCTTTCTTTTTCTCGGCCCGTCCGGGTGGTGACACCATTTTCTCCGGACTTAGGTCCATGTTATCTAAGGCCCTGAGCCTAAACAGTGCCGAAGTCGCAAGAACCATTCCACCGGGAGTGGGGGCGAAAATCCCCGCTCACAGTGGCGACTCCACTGGGATAAGAGAGTTTGATTCCATTGGTCTTTATATTATTCTATTCTTTCTTATAATTATATTATCCACTGCATCATATTAGATTGCATCATGTGCGTGAGTTAAAATGCCCGTGTTACCCGTGTTGTGCTATATGAGGGATACCATACTTTCACTCAAGGTATGGAGATCGAGCATGGCATAACTACTCATAGCCTCTTACCATTTGGTATATAATTGCTATGGGAACCTAAGCCTTTTTACCCAAAGACTAAAGCTCATGTAATTGGCCTAGTTACTTTCCTTAGGTTTTACCCCAAATGCATGTTGTTTGACTATGGTTAGCTTATCTTAGTCTAAATCATGGCTTATGTAATATCCCAATGTATGCCCTAGAAGTTTTAATACAATTGTTGTTTGATTTGAATTTAATGTACATATGTTTTTGCAAAGGAAATGATTGTGTTAATGGAATGTATATGTTGTATATATGTTAATATATATAACATATATGTTGGTTAAATGGAGAGTCAAGGGAATAAGATATTTTAATTTGGGATGTGTGAAATTACTAAAGAGGGCAAGAGTTTTAAAGGATATGTGAATAAATAGAAAGGGCATTTAAGTAATTTTTCCTTTTTGGAATGCATGGTGGAGATTTAAAGAGATGACAATTTGATTTTTCTTCATTTCTTCTTCTCTTTCCCATATGTTGGCCTGCCATTTCAAAGGAAGGGAGCAAGAGTGAGATTTGTTTAATTCAAATTCAATTTGAAGGAGGAATCAAAGGTTTTGGTTGGAGATTTGTGAAATTTCTTCATTTAAGGTAAGTACTCTCTTGTTTCCTTTTGTTATTTTGAAGTTGTGTATAAGATGAGTTATAATTTGTTGATATTATGATTTGGTGTGTTTGAGATGTGTTTACAAGTGTTGAAATTGATTGTAAGTTAAAAGAAATTGAATTGGTGTTGGTTTTGTTTTGTTTTGAAGATGGTGAGTTAAGTAGATGTTGATGGTGAAAGATCAAGAGTGAAGTTGGTTTTAGGGTTTTGAAGTGGTAAATGATTATATGTATGGTTTATGTGAATATTGTGTTAAACATGCAAAATAAGTGTTAATGACTTTGATTACATCCATTTGAATGAGTTTATGTTGTGCATAATGTGTTTAATTTCAATCAAAAGAGTGTTGGCTATGGTTAGGGTTTTTGTTCATAAGAGACACGGCCAAGTTAAGGATTTTTGAGAGACATGGCCAAGTCTTAGGAAATTTGGCCGTGTTGGATAAATTTTGGAGAAGACACGGCCGTGTCCCTTGCCCATGTTTGATTCTGTTGCTTTTGGTTGAGAGACACGGCCACAAGCTTAGCCGTGTCCCTTGAGTGTGTTGGCCACTGTGATTTTTCCTTGCTCCTCTTACATGATTGAGATTGAACTTACATTTGATAATGCATATGATACTATATGAATAAGGTTATGTATTATGTGCATGATGAATCTTGTTAATGGTAATGTGTTATGTAAATAATGTATTTTGAAATGTTATACCAATGATGCTATATGTATAATATAAATTGAGATATGAAATGATATGAAGCCATTGTGATTGGCTATGATGAATCATTTGAAAGACATAAGGCATGTTTGCCTAATTGATTATGAGGATGGAGAATGGAATTGATAATGAGATAATAAATGAATTGTGTGTCTAATGTGTTATTCATTTTCAGAGTTTTGTTATTGGTGGCATGCCTATTGGTAACATTCTCTTGAAGTTAGGTTGGATTTGATCCTTGAAGCCTAATTGAGATGTTACAACCCTTGAAGCTAGGTTGGGTTGGTTCTTGAAGCCAAGTTGGGTTGATACTTAGCATGCTTTGTTCCCCTTGAAGCTTGGTTGAACCTAATCCTTGAAGCCTAGTTGGGTTTATGATAATGATAAATGTGATAATAAAACCAAAGCATTAACTCTGAAAATTGAATGGCATATTAGAGTGTTTTGGGCCCATGCTTGTCTTTGTATATAATGTGATTCTTAAATGGTAAAATCAATGGAACTATGAAGATGTAATATGAATATTGTTATGACATTGAATGTAGTATGATGTGGTAATGTGATGTGCTTCTATGTGTATGGTTTATTAAATATAAAGGTATGATGTTAACTTTATGATTTAGATGTGTAACATTACTTTGCCTTAAGGTATAATGTTGGTATATTTTGTACTACTAAGCCGATGGCTTAGCGCGATAGTGTTTGATCGCGCAGGTGACAAAGTTGAACCTGAGAGCTCCTCGAGACCAAGTGAGACTAGACATTGAGGATTTTTCTTTTGGGACTTAAAGATCAGAGAAGAGCTGCCAATCATGTATATATATATTCTATGTTTTGTAAACTTTGATTTATAACATATTTGTAATAACTTCCGCTATGAATTGATAAACATTTTTATATATGGTGTCTTTTGGATTTCTTTTAAATGTTGAGTTCGATTTCATTTATTTACAAAGATATTTGTTGTGTTTTCTTCTTAAACTGTGGCATTTACTATATATTCAGTATACGTATATTACGATCGTTTAAGCATGCTTGGTACGTATACGGGATATAGGAGTGTTACAGCTTAATTGGTTTGTTCTTTTTCTAATGTGACCTAAGTATATTGTAAGCTCAAAAGAAATTTTTCTTTAAAGTCCAAAAGACCAAAGCTATTTTCAAAAAATTTTTCAAGTTGGTCTTTGGACATAAGACTTTTCTAAAAACAAATAAAAAATTCTTTGGCCCATGGCCCAAATACTAAGCCCAAAATCCATTTTTCTAAAATCTTTTACAATGGGCTTAGAAACAAAAATGTTTTCACCCAACCTTTTCTTACAAAGAGCTTGCAAAAATATTTAGGTCAATTATGAAATACCAAAAATCAATTATGGGCCTAGTTTACACTAAGAATAAATTAACCATTGGCTTGTTTTTGGCATGAACCATTAGTTACCTTTTTCAAGTGAGAAATCTATCTATAATAAACCTCTTAATTTAGTTTTAATCCAATATAGCATAAAAGCTACTATAGCTGGTTGAATGGATTAAAACCTAATTAATGGAAATTATCATGGATGGATTCCCACTTTCGAAAATATAACTATTGGTTGAAACGTCCGAGGGAATTATTCGAAAGCAAGATACCCCATGTTGGTGTTTTGTTAACCATATACCTAGGAAAATAAACTCGCCATTCATGTGTGGATGTTATAAGATTGGAAGGAACGTCCTAATTATCTTTCTTCATTGATTATTCGTGCATACATGCATACATGCATACATTTGCATCTCATGTTATTGATCCTCTCTGGCTCACATTCCTGGATTACGATAGTTCTAAAGCTTACAACAATCCGACCTACGCCGGAGACAAAGTATCTAGCAACGAATCAATCACTTGCTCACCAAAAATAATGGACCCCAAACAAATTCAAAGGATGGTGGATGAGGCCCTCAATGCCAAGATGGAAGAAATCAAAGAGGCCCTAGCTGAGACCATGAAGAACCAATTGACTGCAATCTTAGAAAACCATGCCGAGGCATTTGCTAGCACTAAGAAACCAAAGGACAAAGGGAAGACCAAAGTTAGTGAAGTGGTTTTTGATGATGAAAGGTTGATCATTGATGATGATGATGATTGGGCTCAATATTACCAAGAGGTTCAAGAAAAGAAGAAAGAATCGAAGGCTGTTGAGAAGGCAACTATTGAAAAGACTGAGACATCCGATGTTGAAAAGATGATTGCTGATTTAGAAAAGAAATTTGAGAAGAAGCTGAAAACCGAAGAGATGTATGAGATCGACAAACTATTTGAACAAAATGAAGAAGTTCCATACAAGTTCAAGATGCCATCCTTTACAAAGTACAATGGCACCGGAAATCCTCATCTTCATGTGAAGTAGTATATCACTGCCATTGAATCTGCCCGAGCTACTAAGGCTCAAACCTAAGGTACTTTATGCTCTCATTGGACCCTGTTGTCCAAAATTGGTTCAATACCTTAAATGATGGAACACAAAAGAGTTGGGATCTACTTTACAAAGCCTTCATCCAATAATATGGATATAATGTTGAGTTGGAAGTTACCTTAATGGAAGTGGAGTCCATTAGGCAAAGGCCAAATGAGAATTTTGTGGACTATGTGAAAAGGTGGAGAAACAAGGCCGCTTTACTCAAGAAGAGGCCAGATGAATCAGATCAAATAAGGATGATTGTGAGAGGGGTGTTTCCTAGTCTTCGTGAGAGGATGTCTCATACACTCATCCGTGATTTCAAAGACCTTCTCCAAGCTGGTTTGCAAATTGAAGAATGGGAGAGGGAGAAGAGCAGCTTTGCAACAAAAAGGAACGAGAAAGGGAGCTATCAACCTGGTAGCCAAAGCATGCAAAAGATCCACATTAGACTACATTCCATGGATATCTGTCCACTCTGTATTTTCTCCATTTACAACCAGAAACTAAATACCAAATAGCTCCTACTGTCATTGGAGAATCAAACTGCTGAATTAATGTCACACTTAAAACTTTATTAGCATTTTCAATGCTAGCCATAATGTGCAGCCCTGTGACATTCAGCAAAGTCAAAAAAAAAAATTTATGATCAAATGTCTCATAGCATACTACAAATTCCAAAACCATGGAATGTAGTCTAATGTGGATCTTTTGCTACTCAAGACATTCGATAATATAATCTAGTTAATGCTACTAACCAAGGGACAAGGATACAATTTTCGGAATTGGGAAAACCAATGTCTAGGGTTCTCAACAAGCTTCAAAGAAAAGGATTGCTACAACCCTTAAATCCTCATCCTTTGCCTAACCCCCTCCCACCTAATTTTGACACCAAAGCATTTTGTCAATTTCACCAAATGCAAGGACATGACACAGATAGATGTGTGAGGTTAAGACATGAGATCCAAAACCTAATTGATAATGGGAAGCTACCCAAGCCCAATAAGCCAAACACTAAAGACAACCCATTGCCAAAATTCAATAGGGTACCACCATCGGTAACCTTCATGATTGGAGGAGGTTTGCATGAGGACTTTGTCATATCTTCTTTTCAAGATGTGGGTGGAGAAGCAACCAAAGAAGAAGAGGCATTTGAACAAGCTATGATAGGTGAAGAAGTAGCAATTTGTGTTGTCAATGGGTTTCGGGATTCAAGTGATAGTGATGATGATATTATACCCAAGAAGGAGGAGTGGACTTGGTCCGAGCCCGAAGAAGATGAGGTGATGAATACTAGATCCGGTAAGCCTTATGCAAGGCCACCACCAAAGGAGATAGAAACTAATAAGGGGAAGGAAGTTGAAATAGAAGAAAATGATGTTGCGCTCAAGCAATTGAAAAGAACCCAAGTAAGTGTTAGCATTTGGGACTTGTTAGCTACTTCTAAAAAGCACCAAGAAGCTATGGCCAAAGCCTTAGCTAGCATGCCCATTTCTACCTCCACAACACCGGAGGAGTTGATCAACTTCATAAAAATTGGGGAAGTAATGAAAGGTGAAGAGGTCTAAGAAAAGAGTGAAGTTAGTATGGGAGCAGTTTCTTTTTCAGATGCGGACTTACCGGAGGAGGGGAGAGACCACATCCGCCCTCTCTTTATCAAAATAGAAGTCAAGGGTAAGAGGACTCCATGTGTAATGGTCGATGATGGGTATGCCATAAATGTTTGTCCACTTAAGATATTGCCAAAGCTAGCCATGTCAACAAGAGATCTAAACCCAATTGAGGTGACAATTCGTGCTTATGACAACACTAAGAGGCATGCCGAAGGGACTTTCAAAGCGACTGTCAAGGTTGGTCCAATTGAATCTATTGTTGAGTTTGTTGTTTTAGACATACCAGTTACCTTTGCCTTACTCTTGGGGCGACCATGGTTTCATCCTCTTGGTGGAGTTCCTTCCACCCTTCATCAAAAGATCAAATTCCCCAACGAAAATGAGACAGTGGTCATTGAAGCTGAAGATAACGAGATTGTTAACGCTCTAATGGTTAAAAGGCCTCTCAATGGTTTTCAAGTGGCTACAATTTCTGATGATGAAGTAGTGGACTCCAAAGTCTTGAATATGATGAAGAACATGAACTACCTTCCCAGAGTTGGTTTTGGAAAGGGAAAGGCTGGTTTGACAAAGTTGCCAGATTTTAGAACTCAACATCCAAGAAGGGGTTAGGATATAATGAAGACAATGATGTCCAGCCAAAGAAGAATGAGAAGATGAGCTTCCCACCACTTGAAGAGATCTTTGTCAAAGCTCTAGATATGGGACCACTCCAAGGAAAGCCCAAGCCGATCATGTTCATGGGTAAGTTAATCCCAGGTTTTGAAATTTTTGCAGATGTTGTCGAGCTAGTGGAGCAAGTGAAGAAAGAGCTCACCTTGTCAACCAACAAAGAATCCAATCCAAAAGAGAAGAATGAAGCTGCCCTGAAAGCTGAAAAGACTCCGGAAGAGATTACTGCCCTGGTTGAAGAAACGTTTGAAGACATCCTACTTTATGATTCTAAGAATAGTGATTTTGATTTTGATTTTAATTTGTCTGCTTTGTATGAGGATGATGATGTTTTCTTTTCCAAAATGAATGCAATAAAGTCTAATTTTGCTTACTTATGTGATGTTTCTCCTGATGGTTGCATACATTCAAATAGCAGTTACATGAGCATCTTTAATATTAATTATGTTAATACACAATCATTAAATTTGGGAACAACTGAAAATCCTAAAAACATTAGCATAGCATCCGACCTTACTCCTGATGAGAGAGAGAGATTTGAAAAAATATTCAGAAAATATAAAGAAGTGTTTGCTTGGTCTTATGAGGATATGCCTGGGATAAATCGAGACATAGCCGAGCATCATATTCGTACTTACACTCACATTAAACCTGTCAAATAAAAGCTTAGGCGATTAAGACCTGAGTGGGCTCAATTGGTTAAAGAAGAGGTCACTAAGCAAATACAAGTGAAGTTCCTTGAAGTAATAGAATATCCAGATTGGTTAGCCAACATAGTACCCGTGCCAAAGAAAGATGGAAGGATAAGGGTCTGTGTGGACTATAGAGATCTAAACAAGGCTTCCCCTAAAGATGATTTTCCTTTACCTCATATAGATGTTATCATTGATAGTGCAGCCTCTAGTGTGCTACACTCGTTTGTAGATGGATTTTCCAGATACAATCAAGTGTTAATGGCCCAAAAGGATAAAGCCAAAACTGCCTTCCTTACTACATGGGGTATATTCTGTTATTGGGTGATGCCGAGAATGCTGGAGCAACCTATCAAAGGATGGCCCCCACACTATTTCATGACATGATGCACAAAGAAGTTGAAGTATATGTTGATGATATGATGGTTAAGTTAGATACAAGGGAGCAACACTTCCAAAACTTAGAATTATTCTACGATAGAGCTTTGAAATATAAGCTAAGATTAAACCCGAAGAAGTGTGTATTCGGTGTTACTTCAGGCAAATTATTGGGACATGTAATTGGTCTGAATGGTATTGAGATAGATCCTGACAAAGTCAAAGCAATCAGGGATATGCCAGCCCCAAAAATGGAGAGAGAAGTTCAGGGATTCATTGGTAAACTGCAGTACATTAGCAGATTTATAGCAAAGCTTACAACAATCTGTGAGCCTATCTTCAAATTGCTTAGAAAGAATCAGCCGGTCGTATGGAATGAAGAATGTCAAAAGTTCTTTGACCGAATAAAAGAGTATTTGTTGAATCCACCTGTTTTGAAACCACCTAAACTCGGCAAACCTCTATTACTATGCTTAGCAGTAGAAGAAGAGTCGATAAGAGCCATGCTAGTCCAAGCATATGAGTTGGGGATTGAGCATGCCATTTACTATTTGAGTAGAAAGCTCCTACCTTATGAAATTAAGTATAGTATCATCGAAAAGACCTGTATAGCCGTGGTTTAGTCTTCTAAGAAGTTGCGGCATTACTTTCAGTCATATAATGTGCAAGTAATTTCCAGGTTGGATCCAATGAAGTACTTAAGGGAGACACCCTATTTAATTGGGAAATATGGTCAATGGTTGATAATATTAGAGGAATTCGAGATTGAGTATGTAACCAGGAAAACAATCAAAGGTAGAGCGGTGGCAGAATTCCTAGCTCAACAACCATTACCAGAAAGTGAAGAGGTAATCTTGGAATTTCCAGATGAACATTTAGAATCAATTGAAGTACAAGGGTGGAAAATGTATTTTGATGGAGCAGTAAATAGGAAAGGAGCAGGTTTGGGAGTTATACTAGAGTCGCCCGAAGGGGAACTTATCCCTTTAGCCAAAAAGTTGAAATTTAGGGCAACCAATAATATGTGGAGTATGAAGCATGTATTTTCGGTTTGGAAACCCTAATGATTATGATGGTGGATAAGGTGGAAGTTTATTGTGATTCATTACTGGTTGTATCCCAAGTAAATGGAGAATGGGAGTTGAAAGAGGAAAAGTTAAAACTATACCACCGTTATTTGACCATGATGAAGAAGAATTTTAAGGAGTGTAGGTTTATACACCTGTCAAGAGAAGAAAATCATATGGCTGATGCCCTAGCCACATTGGCTTCGGTATGGGAAAACCTTGTTAGCTTATTCCTTAAGCCTCTGATTTTGACCAGTTCATCAACTCCTTTTTATTTATATGAGACAATCATGGAAGTTGATACAGACTATGATGCGTGGTATGATACTATAAGGCGATTTTTAGAAGAAAAAGAATACCTGCCGGGGGCAAAAAGAAAGAGAGAAGAGCC
Source organism: Garcia nutans (assembly GCA_947685225.1). Lineage (NCBI taxonomy): Eukaryota > Viridiplantae > Streptophyta > Magnoliopsida > Malpighiales > Euphorbiaceae > Garcia > Garcia nutans. The sequence continues at coordinate 71,823,101 of CANTUV010000031.1, read as the reverse complement.
ATAAGGAGGTGGTCATTGCAATACATCACCTTCCATGGGGAGTTATATCAAAGATGGCCTGATGGGGTGCATTTGAGATGTTTAAGAAAGCCTGAAGTGGAGTGCATCATGTCAGAAATACATGCTGGAGGTTGCGGTTCGCACATGAGTGGTTTGGCCCTAGTTAAGAAGATTATTCGACAGGGTTACTATTGGTTGACCATGGAGAGAGACTGTATTGAGTTTGTCAAGAAGTGCCAACAATGTCAGATGTATGGTAACTTGAATCATATGCCTCTTGAAGAACTGCATTCAATGTCTTCACCCTGGCCATTTGCCACCTGGGGTATCGACATTATAGGAGAGATACATCCGACAGCCTCAAACGGTCACCGTTTCATTGTAGTAGCAGTTGATTATTTTTCAAAATGGGTCGAAGTTGAATCCTTCAACAAGCTAGGTGCAAGTCAAATGGCTAGGTTTATTGAAAAGAACCTCATCTGTAGATATGGGGTCCCGCACAGTGTGATATCAGACAACGGTGTACAGTTTCAAGGAGCAGTTAAGGATTTATTCTCCAAGTACCAAATCCATCATCATCGATCCTCTCCTTATAGACCAAAGGCTAATGGTTCCGTGGAAGCAACAAACAAGACAATTAAGCAAATTCTGTCCAAGATGACCAAGACTTACAGGGACTGGTCGAAAATGCTTCCCTTTGCTTTGTGGGGATATAGGACAAGTGTGCGAACACCTACTGGGATGACACCTTTCTCTTTGGTTTATGGGATGGAAGCGGTATTGCCAATTAAAATTGAGATCAAGTCACTAAGAGTAGGCTTGGAAGCTGAATTGCCTGAAACGGAATTGGTAGCAAATAGATACACACAATTAGCTATATTAGAAGAGAGAAGATTAAAGGCATTGTATCATCACCAACTGTATCAAAAGAAGATAGCTCGGGCCTACAATAAAAGGGTTAAGGTCAGAAGATTCAAAGTTGGGGATTTGGTGTTGAAGCAATGTAAGCTCAATGTATCTAATCCAAGAGGGAAGTTCAGACCTAGCTGGGAAGGGCCATATGTCGTGAAACAAGTCATGAGCAAAGGTGCAGTGAAGTTATCAGACATGGATGGGAATGAATTTAGTGACCCAGTAAACATTGACAGGTTGAAGAGGTTTTATGTATGATAGAAAAAAGAAAAAAAAGAAGCTCGCTAGGTTGAAAACCAAAAAGGCAGCCTAGGCTAAAGTTAGAGCAGTCCACTAGTTTCGAAAACCCGAAAGGGCGGGCTAGGCAACAATTAGGGCTAAATGAGAGAAAATCATCAATTAGAAAGCTCGAAAGGGCTAATTGGCAATAGGATTGATCTTGTGTATGCTGGCTTTATATTTGGTTGTTCCCTAATTTAATAAAACAGAATTAATGTTAAAATTGTTATATGTGCACTGTTATAAGTATTTGACCAGATATGGATGAAATAAATAATCATAATTGCAAAAGGTGATGACAAATTATAAATGGAAAAGAAGCATCTTTTATTACTTTAGTTATTTTTCATCCTAACAAAACACTTTCTAAATTGACAAATGTAAAATCTATGGCAGTTGATAAGTGCAACGTGCAGGCCAGCTTTGCCTTAACCGATCCAAGTAGGCTTCAATCAAGCAAGGCATGTCTAAGTCGGGAACAAAGTCACAATCATGAGGCTCAGCTCCATATTGACGCCCAAGTCAGCGAGGATCATAGCATGTACCTTGACAAAGAGCAGCCAGGGGAACGTACATCAAGTATGTCCGCATGGTGATATGAGAAATCTTCCACCAAGGTACCAACCAACGGATATTGACTTCAGAGCGTGAATGGATCTAGTCAACCCAGTCAGCATATGAAGAAGCAGGATGGAGTAGCTTCCTAGCAGAATGATGACGTGGCAAGTATCTGGCAAAATCCATGGAGGGAGTATCAAGCAAACAAAGACGCTCCTGAAGCCAAATCTGTGAAGAAAAGAATTAAGTTAAAAAAAGGAGTTTGCTAAGTTGAAAACCCGCAAGGGCAGCTTAGGCAAAAATTAGGACAGCTCTCTAGTTCCAAAAACCCGCATGGGCGGACTAGGAAAAAGTTAGAGCAATAAAAAGAAAAAAAGAAAACCTAAATTGAAAACCCAAAAGGGAAGTTTAGGTAGTTACCTGGAGCTGCAATGGACTCCCAGTCAGTCTCTTTGACGATCCTGATTTAAATCGGTCTAATCCAACTAAGGTCTCGGCTAAAATCACAGGTACCGGTGACAAGCCTCCTTCCATTTGGTCTATAATATCCAATATTCGTGGATCAATATCACTGTCAGAAGAAACAAGCAAGAATTGGCCGAGCAAGCAAAGACAAAGCATGCGTCCCCATGCCTTAGTAAGAGCCAAATGAGAGAAACAAAAGTCAATCAAAGGAGCAAGTAAAATTTTTTCACCTCTCATCAACCGAAGAACTTCGCGTTTTGGAATTTGAAATATCATCTGCAACTTCTGTTGAGTCCTGGAAATCAATGTGGGTAATGCCATTTGCTGATTCTTGGGATGTCCAAGGATGGCCTCAAATTCTTCAATCAAGGGACATATTTCAAAGCCATTAATTCTAAATACCCTAGAATTCATATCCCACAAGGAAGCCACGGCATGTAAGAAGGAGTGGTCCAATTTGACATTTTGAAAACAATTTAAAACATCAAGTTTTGACCATGAAATTTGCTTCCAATGGATGGCATCCATATTCTTAAATAGAATTTTTTTATTTTCTTTAAATGGTGCTCGGTCATGGTTGATGAATAAAGGAGAACCAAAATTGTTAAAAGGGTCTTCACATTAAAAGAGGGAGATTTTTGGTTTATGAATTAAAATATGGCATGAAGGGTGATTTATATAGAGGGAACAAACGTTTTCCAAAAGTGAAATGGAAAAAATGATAGGAAAGGATAAGACCATATGGTATAAGGAAAGGAAGTGGCAATGAATTTCCTTTACCATATTGGATTTGGTTTAACAAAAGAAGTGGATGTAAATTAATGTACTGTAACAAAAATAATAATAATAATTGTAACACCCCTTCCCGACCTACATATGTAAGCTGAGTAGAGGTGCCACACTAACCTAATGTTGCTACCAATTTTACTTAGTCAAATTTTAGTTCCGATTTTTACAAAATTTTTGCCATAGTTTCGTCTAAAAATTGAGTCCCAAGTGTCGACAAAACCGGTTTTTTTCTTATTTTTAAAAACATTTTACACAAACCAATGCAAACAAAATCATTCTCAGTACACTCCCAATAAATCCCCCTTGTAACCTCAACTACAACCTGCAAAAAGGATTTACACTTCTAGTACAACATAAAATAAAGGTTTTGTGACAACCCCCATATTTAAATATTACACAGCGGAAGTTATAAAATATTTACATATTTACAAATTCATATACATCAAAACCCAAGTTTTACAACACATAAAATTTATACATGATTGGCAAGTCTGCTCTGATCTTTAAGCTCCCAAAATGGATTCTTCAAGGTCTACTCTCACTAGGTCTTGATGAACTCTCGGGTTCAACTCTATCCACTCTATTACCTGCGCGATTAAACACTATCGCGCTAAGCCAACGGCTTAGTAAGATAAAACATGCTAATAGTATGCTTTAATGCAATACAATGCCACATATGCTATTGATAAGATCAACATTATAAATATAAAGTTAACACATAATTATGCATTTCACAAATCATAGTCATATGAGCATACCACATTCAACATTACTCAACAACCAACATCTTATTTCATTAACTCATAACATTATTTAGGACATTCATATAACCTTGACACCTATGGGCCCAACAAGTATTTAATACGATATTCAGAGTTCAGAGTTACTGCTTTGGTTCATAGTCACAATAATCACGCCCGTAGGCAAGTGTAACAGACCCAGTCTCTTGGATCATCAACTCAACACATATGAGGAGATCCTCAACCCGGCAAGACTGTTACAAATCATATATCTCATAGTGTAACAGACCCAGTCTCTTGGACCATCAACTCAACACCTATGAGGAGGTCCTCAACCCGGCAAGACTGTTACCTTTCATCATTTCTTAGGCATGCCACCCAAATCCAGAACTCTGAAACTGAATAACATATTAAACAAACAATTCATTACCATTCTCAATTCTCATCACATTTAGGCAAACATGCCTTCTTTCTTTCAATTACATCATCTTAGCCAATAACAATGGCTTCACATTTCATTTCACAATATAACATCTCATTATTCAAGTATATATATATATATCTCATCCATGATCACATTATATCTCACATAGCATCATTCATAAATATCAACATTTCATTCCACATTACTCATAAAACACATTACCATTCACAATGCACAACATAACATTGTTCAATCTCAACAATGCAATTAGGGCAAAGAACAATTGATTATAACATTCATTGATTCAAGTGTGTTTAAAGTGTTTAGGGTTAGGTTTAAGGACCAACCTACCTTTGGAAAACCAAAGCAATGCAAAAAGAACAAAGAATTAAAACCCTAACCATAAATAGTACATTCTGGTTTTAAACTCCATTTTATCCTTATTTTGAAAAATTGTATAAAATAATCTACTTGACTAAAAATTCTAAAATTTTTACAGAATTTAGTTTTGTATCTTAAAATCATTCCTTTAAAATTTCAGATCAAACTGAACACAAAATCTTGGTCAAATAGTTCACCTAACCAGACTGCCCCAATTGCTCTGCATCCTGGCAGCAGTTCTGAACTTTGTGAATTCCATAAATCAAATTCAATCAACGTGGTTCCAAATTATTTTTCTCAAATACTAGACTCACTAAGCAACAACATATCCAAAATTCGATTGGATATGATTTTTCTACATTTTATTAAAAATCACGAAATATAGCTGTCCCAGTTAAGGTACCTGCTGGAACAGGTCTAATGAAAATAATCTTTCTAAACTCATAACCATTCCAAAATCGAATCAACATATTTTTCAGTCATTCTAGACTCATAGAGGCACAACATATCAAAAATTCACTTCAAGAACATTTTTCTAAAATTAATTAAAAATCATACAAGTCACAGCCTTTACTAATCCTAAAACAGAAACAATTTCACTAAACACCAATCTTACTCTTCCATCACCAACACCAACCCAACTTCTCATCTATCAAGCAAAATCAATACTTACAATCATACCATAAGCAACTTAATCATACCACTTCAAAAGAATTGAAGAAATTAGAGAAAAGATCTTACCTTAGTTAAAAACTTCTTAAAGCAACACTTGAACACTTAATCTTTCTTCAATTTAAGCTTTAAAATCATTAAAACCATCACTTGTCTCTTTCTTTCTCTTTGGCTATGGAGGGCCGGCCATCAACAAGAAGAAGAAGAAGAAATGGTGAAGAAAACACAAGTCAAACATTCTTTAAATATCCACCATGTGATTTTATCCAAGCAATTACCAAAGTGCCCTTATTCACATAATTATCTTTTTGTCTTATATGTGCCCAATTAAGTAATTTACCAATCTCAAATAAATATCTTCTCTTGCCTTGACCAAGCCTTTTGACCACTTTATATGTCATATATATTAACATATACACAACATATAAATTTGTCTCTAAACCCTATTTCTTCCCAAAATACATATACATATACTTTCTCTTCTCAATTTCTTTTCTCTTACAATTTAACACATATATTCAATCCAATATATAACAATAACAACAACAACAATATGCAAAACTTCTAGGGCATAAATGAGGATATTACAATTCTCCCCCTCTAAAAAGAAAATTTCGTCCTCGAAATTACCTGATGTCAACTCTGAAACAACTGCGGATACTGATCTCGCATGGATTGTTCACTTTCCCAAGTTGCTTCTTCTTTTCCATGATTTTTCCACAAAATCTTCACCAATGGCACTCTTTTGTTTCTCAACTCTTTCACTTCCCGTGCCAAGATAGCAACTGGTTCCTCTTCAAATGTCAAGTCTGGGCTCACTTCAATAGATTCAAAAGGCAACACATGAGATGGATCCGACCTATATCTCCTCAACATAGAAACATGGAATACATTATGAATACGATCCAACTCAGGTGGCAAAGCAAGTCGATACGCCACTGGCCCAACTCTTTCTAACACTTCATACGGCCCAATGAAACGAGGACTCAATTTCCTTTCCGACCGAACCTCAAAATCTTCTTCCAAGGAGACACTTTCAAAAATACCTTATCTCCAACATCAAACTCTATATCTCTCCTCTTCAGATCTGCATAAGACTTCTGTCGGTCTGAAACTGCTTTTAACCTGCCTCGAATCAACTTTACTTTTTCTTCAGTTTCTTGAATCAAATCAGGACCAACCAACTTATTATCCCCAAGCTCATTCCAACAAAGAGGTGTCCTACACCGTCTGCCATACAATGCTTCAAACGGTGCCATACCAATGCTGGATTGGTGACTGTTGTTGTAAGCAAACTCCACAAGAGGTAAAAACCTATCCCAACTTCCAGAGAAATCGATGACACAGCTTCTCAACATGTCCTCAATAATCTGTATCACCCTCTCTGACTGTCCATCCGCCTGTGGATGAAAAGCAGTGCTGAAGTGCAGTCAAGAACCCAAAGCACTATGCAAACTCTTCCAAAATCTGGAAGTAAACCTGGGATCTCGATCAGACACTAAAGAAGTTGGAACACCATGCAGTTTCACAATCTCATGGATATACAGCTCAGCCAATCTCTCCAAAGAGTAATCCATTCGAACCGGAAGGAAATGAGTTGTCTTAGTCAATCTATCCACAATCACCCATATAGCATCATGCTTCTTTTGTGTCAATGACAAACCAGACACAAAATCCATTGTCACTCTTTCCCACTTCCATTCTGGCACTAACAATGGTTGAAGCAACCCGGTTGGAACTTGATGCTCTGCTTTAACCTTCTGACAAGTGAGACATTTCGACACAAAATCTGCAATGTCTCTCTTCAAACCAATCCACCAATAATGCTGTCTCAAATCATGATACATCTTCGTATTACCCGGATGCATAGCAAACATTGATTGATGAGCTTCTTCCAAAATGACCCTTTTCAAATCAGCATCATCGGTTACACACAATCGGTTCTTAAACCAGAGACTCCCATCGCTCTTCACAATAAAATCTCTACCCTTTCCACTCTGACAATCTGAAACAATCCTCTGTATCTTCTTATCAGCCAACTGAGCTTCTTTGATCTGATCTAACAAAATCGGCTTTAATTGCAACTGTGCCAATAATGCACCATCAACACAAGGTACAAAACTGGCATGCAATGCTCTCAACTCAACAAGCAACGAGAGCGAGTAAACTGTTAAACCAGCTAAAGACTTCCGACTTAAGGCATCAGCAACAACATTTGCTTTACCTGGATGATAGACAATCAAACAGTCGTAGTCTTTAATCAACTCCAACCATCTCCTCTGACAAAGATTGAGTTCTTTCTGGACACCCAAATACTTCAAACTCTTGTGATCAGTGTAGATGAAACATTGCTCCCCAAACAGATAGTGGCGCCAAATCTTCAATGCAAACACAATGGCAGCCAATTCCAAATCATGGGTTGGATAGTTAAGCTCATGCGGTTTCAACTGTCGAGATGCATAAGCTATAACTTTACCTTCTTGCATCAATACACACCCCAAACCTCTATGTGAAGCATCACTGTAGATCACATAAGGTTTACCTTCAACAGGTAAAGTAAGAACAGGCGCTTGAGTTAACAATTCTCTCAACTGCTCAAAACTCGCCTGACACTGATCCGTCCACACAAATCTCACTCCCTTACGAAGCAATCTGGTGAGTGGAGTAGCTAAAAAAAAAACCCTTTCACAAACCGCCTGTAATAGCCTGCCAAACCCAGAAAACTTCTAATCTCAGTCACAGACTTGGGTGGACTCCAATTCAATATAGCTTCAACTTTGCTCGGATCAACTCTAATACCCTCTGCTGAAACTATATGTCCGAGAAAAGCTACTTGATCCAACCAGAACTCACAATTCGACAATTTAGCAAATAACTGCTTTTCTCTCAAAATCTGCAACACAATCCGCAGATGCATATCATTTTCCTCTTCATTCCGCGAATACACCAGTATATCATCAATGAAGACCACTACAAACTGATCCAAATAGGGCCTAAACACCCTATTCAACAAATCCATGAAAGCTGCAGGTGCATTTGTCAGACCAAAAGGCATAACTAAAAATTCATAATGCCCATACCTGGTCCGAAAGGCGGTCTTAGGAACATCTTCAGCTTTGACTCTCAACTGATGATACCCAGATCTCAAATCAATTTTGGAGAACACTGACGCTCCCTTCAACTGATCAAAGAGATCATCGATTCTAGGCAAAGGATATTTATTTTTAATAGTCACCTTATTCAATTGTCTATAATCGATACACAACCTCATAGTACCATCTTTCTTTTTCACAAATAGAACAGGAGCTCCCCAAGGAGAAACACTGGGGCGAATAAATCCTTTGTCCAACAACTCCTGTAATTGCACTTTCAACTCCCTCAATTCTGCTGGTGCCATTCTATAAGGAGTAATAGAGATAGGAGTTGTACCAGGCAACAATTCAATACCGAACTCCACCTCTCTCTCAGGAGGTACCCCTGGCAACTCCTCTGGAAACACATCTGGGAACTCTGCATAACATACATCCTCTGGGAAGATCCAACCTCCTCTGGTCTACCCTCCCTGGATGTAGCACCTCCTCTAGAACTGAATCCTGGTCTACCTCCCCGGCTGGCACCTCTGCCTCCTCTGCCTCCCCTCACACTAGCTCGAGAAGCAGCAGAATCCACTGGCATCTGCTCCTGCCTCTCAGGACAGTCTCTCACAAAGTGGTCAGGTGATCCACACCTGAAGCATACCCTTGATCTACTATGCCTCCAACAAACGCCCCCATGTCTTCCACCACACTGGTTACACACAGGTAAGGTGGATCTCTGAACTCCAGGAGTAGGAGCACTCGCTACCGAAGCTGCAGGTCTAAATCTCTGCCTCTGGAACTGCACTGACCTACCCGTTGGTCTCTGGCTCCTACTACTCCGAGGAACAAAACTTCCTCTACCCCTCTTTGCAGAAGAAGACCCTGCCTCAAACTAGGGCCTCCTAACCCTAACCTCTTCCTCTGAAGCAGCTGCAATAACTTGAGCTCGCTCTACACTTCGAGCTGCTGCCACAAGCTGTGAGAAATCCTGATATCTGGATCCAGCCACTAAGCACATGATCGAGGGCCTCAATCCCTCCTCAAATCGCCGACATCTATCAATCTCATCAGCAATGATACCCCCAGCATACTGACTCAGTCCAATAAACTCAACTTCATATTCAGTTACGGTCCGATGATCTTACTTCAAATCTAGAAACTCTCTTTTCTTCCCATCTTTATACTCCCTAGGAGTATACTTCAACTCAAATTCCCTCAGAAAATCAGTGTAAGACAGTGTTGGAGGATCATCCATAGAATGGGGCACTGTCTTCCACCAGTCGTAGGCATCCTTCTGTAGCAAAGATCTTGCATAGTCAAACTTCTCCTCTGAAGTGGCTTGCAACTGCACAAATACCCTCTGAACTCTATCAAGCCACTGTTCTGCTACAGCCGGATCAACTGTACCAAAGAAATCCTCTGCTCCATATTTCCTTAGCTTATCATAGTGCCTTACTGGTACTGAAGGCTGAGGGGGTGGTGGCGGTGGCTGTGGTTGCACAGGTGCTTGTCTCATAGCTTCCATCATAGGCCTAAACCAGGCTGGCGGAACCTCCTCCCCAGCTGGTTTACCCGACACCGAAGCAGGTGCCTCCTCAACACTATCAACCCTAGCTCCCTCAGCAGGAGCAATACTCTCGGCACTACCCTCAATCGACTAACGTGAGTGAGAATCCATCACAACCTAACACTGCAAACACAGCAGATTATATCTTATTAAAGATCAGAGACTGCCAATCTCAAACGTATATGTTATTCAAAACCACTTTTTAAGTAAAAAAAATTCTTTTTATTACATTTTACCTAGGTTGAGAATCTCAAACCTAGGCTCTGATACCAAAAATTGTAACACCCCTTCCCGACCTACATATGTAAGCTGAGTAGAGGTGCCACATTAACCTAATGTTGCTACCAATTTTACTTAGTCAAATTTTAGTTCCGATTTTTACAAAATTTTTGCCATAGTTTCGTCTAAAAATTGAGTCCCAAGTGTCGACAAAACCGGTTTTTTTCTTATTTTTAAAAACATTTTACACAAACCAATGCAAACAAAATCATTCTCAGTACACTCCCAATAAATCCCCCTTGTAACCTCAACTACAACCTGCAAAAAGGATTTACACTTCTAGTACAACATAAAATAAAGGTTTTGTGACAACCCCCATATTTAAATATTACACAGCGGAAGTTATAAAATATTTACATATTTACAAATTCATATACATCAAAACCCAAGTTTTACAACACATAAAATTTATACATGATTGGCAAGTCTGCTCTGATCTTTAAGCTCCCAAAATGGATTCTTCAAGGTCTACTCTCACTAGGTCTTGATGAACTCTCGGGTTCAACTCTATCCACTCTATTACCTGCGCGATTAAACACTATCGCGCTAAGCCAACGGCTTAGTAAGATAAAACATGCTAATAGTATGCTTTAATGCAATACAATGCCACATATGCTATTGATAAGATCAACATTATAAATATAAAGTTAACACATAATTATGCATTTCACAAATCATAGTCATATGAGCATACCACATTCAACATTACTCAACAACCAACATCTTATTTCATTAACTCATAACATTATTTAGGACATTCATATAACCTTGACACCTATGGGCCCAACAAGTATTTAATACGATATTCAGAGTTCAGAGTTACTGCTTTGGTTCATAGTCACAATAATCACGCCCGTAGGCAAGTGTAACAGACCCAGTCTCTTGGATCATCAACTCAACACATATGAGGAGATCCTCAACCCGGCAAGACTGTTACAAATCATATATCTCATAGTGTAACAGACCCAGTCTCTTGGACCATCAACTCAACACCTATGAGGAGGTCCTCAACCCGGCAAGACTGTTACCTTTCATCATTTCTTAGGCATACCACCCAAATCCAGAACTCTGAAACTGAATAACATATTAAACAAACAATTCATTACCATTCTCAATTCTCATCACATTTAGGCAAACATGCCTTCTTTCTTTCAATTACATCATCTTAGCCAATAACAATGGCTTCACATTTCATTTCACAATATAACATCTCATTATTCAAGTATATATATATATATCTCATCCATGATCACATTATATCTCACATAGCATCATTCATAAATATCAACATTTCATTCCACATTACTCATAAAACACATTACCATTCACAATGCACAACATAACATTGTTCAATCTCAACAATGCAATTAGGGCAAAGAACAATTGATTATAACATTCATTGATTCAAGTGTGTTTAAAGTGTTTAGGGTTAGGTTTAAGGACCAACCTACCTTTGGAAAACCAAAGCAATGCAAAAAGAACAAAGAATTAAAACCCTAACCATAAATAGTACATTCTGGTTTTAAACTCCATTTTATCCTTATTTTGAAAAATTGTATAAAATAATCTACTTGACTAAAAATTCTAAAATTTTTACAGAATTTATTTTTGTATCTTAAAATCATTCCTTTAAAATTTCAGATCAAACTGAACACAAAATCTTGGTCAAATAGTTCACCTAACCAGACTGCCCCAATTGCTCTGCATCCTGGCAGCAGTTCTGAACTTTGTGAATTCCATAAATCAAATTCAATCAACGTGGTTCCAAATTATTTTTCTCAAATACTAGACTCACTAAGCAACAACATATCCAAAATTCGATTGGATATGATTTTTCTACATTTTATTAAAAATCACGAAATATAGCTGTCCCAGTTAAGGTACCTGCTGGAACAGGTCTAATGAAAATAATCTTTCTAAACTCATAACCATTCCAAAATCGAATCAACATATTTTTCAGTCATTCTAGACTCATAGAGGCACAACATATCAAAAATTCACTTCAAGAACATTTTTCTAAAATTAATTAAAAATCATACAAGTCACAGCCTTTACTAATCCTAAAACAGAAACAATTTCACTAAACACCAATCTTACTCTTCCATCACCAACACCAACCCAACTTCTCATCTATCAAGCAAAATCAATACTTACAATCATACCATAAGCAACTTAATCATACCACTTCAAAAGAATTGAAGAAATTAGAGAAAAGATCTTACCTTAGTTAAAAACTTCTTAAAGCAACACTTGAACACTTAATCTTTCTTCAATTTAAGCTTTAAAATCATTAAAACCATCACTTGTCTCTTTCTTTCTCTTTGGCTATGGAGGGCCGGCCATCAACAAGAAGAAGAAGAAGAAATGGTGAAGAAAACACAAGTCAAACATTCTTTAAATATCCACCATGTGATTTTATCCAAGCAATTACCAAAGTGCCCTTATTCACATAATTATCTTTTTGTCTTATATGTGCCCAATTAAGTAATTTACCAATCTCAAATAAATATCTTCTCTTGCCTTGACCAAGCCTTTTGACCACTTTATATGTCATATATATTAACATATACACAACATATAAATTTGTCTCTAAACCCTATTTCTTCCCAAAATACATATACATATACTTTCTCTTCTCAATTTCTTTTCTCTTACAATTTAACACATATATTCAATCCAATATATAACAATAACAACAACAACAATATGCAAAACTTCTAGGGCATAAATGAGGATATTACAATAATAAATAATAATAATGAAAAAAAAACAAAAGAAAAAAAAGAAAGAAAAGAGTTACAGTAAAGAGGAAAATTGTATATTTTTCATTATTGTATAATGTTTTACAATTGCTACAATATGTGCATACCACTAAGAGGGTGGTGGTAGGTCACCAAATAAAGACTTGAAAAAATCTTCGCCTGTTGGAGGAGGGGTCAAATTACTCATCCCGGGATCACCTGAAGCAGAAGCACTAAAATCCTTATCGCCTTGGAGTTCCGATTTGTCATGGTCTTCATCAGAAGCAGACGAAAGGATCTCATGTTCATCATTCTGGGGGCCTCTCGATGAAGAAGCACCGAGATCCCTCATTCCCTGAAATCGGAAGTCTCAAAAATTTTGTTCAGATTGATGATATAAACTTTCAAAATGAGAAGCCTGCTGATGACATGCAGCCAACTCTTCAAGAAGTTTCTTATTTTGTTCTTCAAGCATCCGCTGTGAGCCGAGAAGGAAAATGGTAAGAACATATATAATCATGCATACATATAGCATAAATTACCATGAAATTGGAAACGTACCAGGTAATTCAAATCAATACCCTGCGAAGTAAAGAATCAAAAAGAAGATATCAAATCAAGGGGGGCATGGAAAGCCTATTTGCTTGTGGAAGCCTCAGTCATTTTGCAAAAGAAGAAATGCGTGCTTATACAAAGAACTATACAAGAAAAACATCAATCAAAGCTGGCATGAAAGAAAAAATCCTTGGGGGGGCAAGGAGAGGATACGAGGTCCAATTAAAGATAACTTAATTTTTGCAAAAAGGAAGAACAAAAGAATGGAACATTAGAACTCTCAAAAGAATGAAGATGCATAAGACAAAAGATCAGTTCAGCTAAGAGAGTTGAAGCCAGGGTAAAGATCCGACCTCCAAAGGATGAAGATCCATTCTGAGGGTTAAGAACCACCATGCATAGAACAGCCGGAGCAGTCAGACTTCTCAACTGATAAAAGGTTAGTCAAATTCATTCTCAGGTCCAAGTACCCAATCTCGGGTCCAAATACTCAAATTAAATCAAAATCAATTAAATCTTGGGTCCAAATACCCAATCTCGAGTATCCAAATCAAGTTAGGATCGAGTATCCCAATCTAATTTAGGGTCGAGTATCCAAATTAAGTTAGGATCGAGTATCCCAATCTAATTTAGGGTCGAGTATCCCAATCAAATTTAGGATCAAGTATCCAAATCCAATTTAGGATTGAGTATCCAAATAAATATAGGATCGAGTATCCAGATCCAGTTTAGGATCGAGTATCCAAATTCAGATAGGATCGAGTATCCGAGTCTAGTTTAGGATCTAGTATCCAAATCTCTCGGGTCCATAACCCAAATTTACCATTAGGTCCAAAACCTAGAATTATTTCTAAGTCCAGAACTTAGCTCGGGTCCAGAACCCTAATTTACCATTAGGTCCAAAACCTAGAATTATTTCTAAATTCAGAACTTAGCTCGGGTCCAGAACCCAAATTTTCCTTAGGTCCAGAACCTAGAATTATTTCTAAGTCCAGAACTTAGCTCGGGTCCAGAACCCAAATTTTTCTTTAGGTCCAGAACGTAGAACATCCTTGAGTCCAGAACTCGAATCGGGTCCAGAACCCAAATTTTCCTTAGGTCCAGAACCTAAAATCCTCCATTGACTCTAGAACTCGAACCGGGTCCAGAACCCAAATTTTTCTTAGGTCCAGAACCTAGAATCATCCTTGAGTCTAGAGCTCAAACCGGGTCCAGAACTCAAATTTTTCTTAGGTCGAGAACCTAGAATTATCCTTGAGTCCAGAACTCGAACCGGGTCCAGAACCTAAATTTTCCTTAGGTCCAAAACCTAGAATCATCCATTGAGTCCAGAACTCGAACCGGGTCCAGAACTCAAATTTTTCTTAGGTCCAGAACCTAAAATCATTTTTTAGTCCAGAACTCAAACCAAGTCCAGAACCCAAAACCTCAACCATCTCAAAAATTAAGTCTTATTTCTTTTCACTCTCTTTCACTAAAGTTTCAGATTTTTGAAGCAGGGGGCAAACTATAGACTCTTAATTTTTTACCCAATCCGGTCCAATATGTTTTATTTAGTCCAAAATGATTTTTGTTATCTAATTGGTCCAAAATAATTTTTGTTAAATAATTTTTTTCTTTAGTATCTAATTTTTATTAATAAAAAATAAAAATAAACAAATAAAAGTCAAAAAATAAAAATAAAAATAAAAATCAGAGTCGAAAGAATTGGCGATGAAAAAATCATCGCGCGGGCCCGTGGGCATTTCGCCCGCAGGAATTTCTTGCGGGCGAAATAGCTTTTCTATTTCGCTCGCAGGATTTTCCTGCGAGCAAAATAGCTCATGCTATTTTGCCCGCAGCCTGCCCCTACCGCAATTTCCTGCGGCAGAATTTTTTCGCTAGCGCATTTTTTCCTGCAGCAGTTTTTTCGACAGCGCAATTTTTTCGACGCAAATTTTTCGAAACCTAATTCAATTAGGTTTCGGTTTCTTTTTTTTATTAATATTACTTGTCGTGACTAATTAGGGATAAACCACATCAAACCACTATAAATAAGGACCAAAGGCAATTAAATTGGAGGGAGTCCGAATAAGCAATAGAAGCTTGAAAATTTGAAACCAAATCAATGAAGGAAAAGGAGCAATTCAATTTCTTTTTTTTCTGGAATAGCAGGGACACAATTTAAGCAATTCAAAGGTAGCAATTGTCTTTGTTCTTGTTCATCCATGAAGAATTATTTTTGGAGAATCAACAAAAGGAGGTACGGGATCCTAATTTCTTTTTTTTCACAATAACTAAAACTAGGATTTTGTGTTTTTCAAAAAGTAAAATCTTAGAACTTTAATTTAGTTTTCCAAAGTTAAAAATACTAATACGTTACTTTATTTTCTAAAAAGACTTAAAATTGTTATTTTTACCTCTTCGAAATCTTAAAACCTTAATTAAACATATTTTTCAACAAAACCAATATTTGATTCTATTTCTTTCAAAACTTTAAATTAGGTTTTGTTTCATCTTTTCTACTTATCAAAACTTTAGTCCATTTGTTTAAATTCATAAAACTTCATAAAATTATCAAATTGATTTCCAAACTCCAAAAGCCAATTCATCACCCGAAACTCCAATTCAAAGCTCCTAAAACCCTAATTCAATTTTCAAACTTAAAATAATAAGCTCTAACTCCTTTAAAACCTTAAACCCTAATTTTTTAAAACCCTAATCCTTTAAAACATTAAAAACCATAAAACACAAATACTATAAATTTACACAGTAGCTTGAAATCACCATTTAAAACCATGAATCAAAAGTATTTCAAAGTGTCTAAAACCCTAGTTTCATGATTTCACCATTCAAATATTAATTTGTTTAATCAAAGAGTCTTACCAACCTTTTAAAACATAAAACCCTAATCTATTTTAATTCCATAAAAGTCACAGTAGCTATAATTGGACTTTTATTTGCTTTATTCAATTCCATATTTGATTATATTTTGATTTATTTCTTATGCTTGAAATTATTTAATTTCAATGCTTGGTTTTTTTTATTTACCATAGATGGATGTTTACTTTCTATAGATATTTAATACCTTTGATGAATGATTCATTTATTTTGAATAGTTACTTACTTTTATCAATTTATTTAGATTTCCAAATGTTGTAAGAGGTATGTTTCCACTTGGTGGGTACCTCATTAGTTAAATATCATGTAATTTAATTTGCTTTTCTATTTTAGAACCAATGTAAAGGGCATGTTTCTACCTTTCGGTGGGTGTCCTATTTAGGCATGTGATGTAAGGACATATTTTCATCCTTGGATGGGTGTCCATTTATTTGCTTTGTTTGGACATTGCTTTGATTTTAATATAATGATGCTTTCTTTTAATTATTGTGTGTAATATGGATGATATTGTTATATTTAAGAATTTTATAATATTAAGACCTGTAAAGGAGGCTGGTTCCAATAAACCGGGCGTTGTGGGGGTGCAGGGCCGTTTCTCACCTTGCCCACACGTACCCAACTTTCCGAACCCATTAGGGGGTTGGGGATTCCTTAGGAATCGAGTCATCCACCCCTTTCTTTTTTTCGGCCCATCCGGGTTGCGACTCCATTTTCTCCGGACTTAGGCCCCGAGCCTAAATAGTGTTGAAATCACAAGAACCATTCCACCGGGAGTGGGGGCGAAAATCCCCACTCACAGTTAGCTATCATAGTTCATGTACCAAAGAAAGATGGAAGAATTAGGGTTTGTGTGGACAATAGAGACTTGAACAAAGCTTCCCCTAAAGGTTATTTTCCTTTGCCCCATATTGATGTCCTTATTGATAGTGCAGCCTCTAGTGTGCTACACTCATTTGTAGATGGATTTTTTGGATACAACCAAGTGTTAATGTCCTAAGAGGATAAAGCTAAGATTGCCTTTATTACTACATAGGGTATATTTTGTTATAGGGTGAAGTAGTTTGGTTTAAAGAATGCTGGAGTAACCTAAAAAAGGATGGCCGCCACCTTGTTTCATGACATGATGTATAAGGAAGTTGAGGTCTATGTTGATGATATGATGGTGAAGCCAAATACAAGAGAGCAACATTTCCAAAACCTAGAGATATTCCTTGAGAGAGCAGTGAAGTATAATCTAAGGTTGAATCCAAAGAAGTGTGTGTTTGGAGTTACTTTAGGAAAAATGCTGGGACACATGATTGGCTAAAATGGCATTGAAATTGACCCTAGCAAAGTTAAGACATATGCCGGCTGTGAGCGGGGATTTTCGCCCCCACTCCTGGTGGAAAGGTTCTTGCAACTTTGGCACTGTTTAGGCTCGGGGCCTTAGAGAACACGGACCTAAGTCAGGAGAAAATGGAGTCGCCACCCGGACGGGCCGGGAAAAAAAGGAGTGGATGACTCGATTCCTAAGGAATCCCCAACCTCTTAATGAGTTCAAAAAGTTGGGTACATGTGGGGAAGGTGAGAAATGGCCCAGCACCCCACAACGCCCAGTTCATTGGAACTGGCCTCCTTTATAGGTCTTAATATTATAAAATTTTTAAGTATAACAATATTATCCATATTACATGCAACAATTAAAATAAAGCATCATTATATTAAAATCCAAGCAATGTCCAATACAAAACAAATAAATGGACACCCATCCGAAAATGGAAACATGTCCTTTACATTCGTTCAAAATATAAAAGCAATTTAAATTACATGATATTTAGCTAATGAGGTGCCTACAAAGTGGAAACATACCTCTTACACTTTTAATACAAAAAACAAATAAATAATAATCATAATAATAAAGAAAATATCCATCCATGATAAATTAAATAAATCAAGTATTGAAATTAAATAAATCAACCATCAAAAAATATAATAAACTATATCATCAAATCAAAAATTAAATAAAGCAATAAATATATAAATTTAGGGTTTTAAAGAATTATCAATTGAATTTAGGGTTTCGAAACTTAGGGTTTTAGAAACTAAAGTTTTATAATTAGGATTTTGAAATTAGGATTTTTAGGGTTTTTGAAACTAGGGTTTTGGAATTAGGGTTTTTGATAGGTAGGGCTTTTGGAATTAGGATTTTGGGTTTTTGGATTTGACATACTACCTAAAAGAACATAATTTTTTATTTGGAAAGATAAATTAAGGTTTTGGAAAGTAATCAATATTTTGGAGTTTAATAATGAAATGGTTTAGGCTTTTGGTAAAAATAGTTTGAGGTTTTCAATTTTAATAAAATAACCTATGGTTCTTGAAGTTAAAGTAAACAAAATAAATTCTAACAATTAATTTAAATCCTCGACAACTATTGGATAGTTATATGTTTTTTATGAAACATGTAAGTGGGGTTACGAATATCAACTGATGCATGTGTTAATTAAAGCAAACGATTAAAGTTATTGGAACAAAAATCAATTTACTGCGTATTCAAAAATCAGGGTACTGTGTGTTCAAAGATAAAGTTACTGCATGCATGATTTTATTAATCAAAGAAATGAAGCTACTATGATCATGAGTAATTTATAATTAAAGATCAAACCTCCGTTCGTTGGTTCCTCCAAATTGATTTCTGGATGAACAATGTGAAGACAGTATGTAATCTACATCTTCTTTGGTTGTCTTGATATTTCTATTTGTGGTTTCCTTCGTCCTTCAAAAAGTTGCTGCTATTCTTCACTCCTTGTTGCCGTCTCTTCTGCTTTGTGGTTTAATCTTTTGTTAATCTTAATTGCCGACCCTTGTTCCTATTAATTCTCCCTTGTTAATTTTTTCTCCCCCTGTTAATGTTCCCCTCTAGATTCTGAAACGTTAATATTTATATCTAAACCTCACTCATAATCCTTAACCTAATATTAATCAGTCCCTAAAACAAATTCTTGTTGAATTAGGAAAGTTATTGAACTCATGTGGACCTTGGCAGCCCAAGGTCGACATGAAACCAACCTCATGTCGACCTTAGGCTGCCAAGGTCGACATGAGGCATGCTCATGTCGACCTTGGGTTGCCAAGGTCCACATGAGGCATGCTCATGTCGACCTAGCCTACCAAGGTCGACATGAAGCATGCTCATGTCGACCTAGCCTGCCTAGGTCAACATGAGTCCAACCTCATGTCAATTTGGGCTGCCAGATCAACATATGGCATGCTCATGTCTCCCCAGCCAGCCTAATTTGAATTAGTATTGCCTTTTTTTAACTTATGGACCAAAAGGTTTAATTTGGGCTGATTCAACTTGATTTTAGGGTTTCACAATTGAATTTATGCATCTTAAATCCGAACCGAGTTATTTAAAAATTATAAATTAGGTTCAAATATTTTAAAGTCGAATCAAATTTACTTTGATATCCTTTAATTAGGACCATATCAAATTGGGGTCAAAATTAAGGGTCTACACCGGCCCCTAAGACAGAGAATGAAGTTTGGGGTTCATTGGATGATTACAGTACATTAGCAGGTTTATAGCAAAGCTTACCATAATCTGTGAATTGATCTTAAAATTGCTTAAAAAGAACCAGCCAAAAAAGTGGAATTGAGAATATCAAAAGGCCTTTAAGTGTATAAAAGAATATTTGCTGGACCCAATTTTTTTGAAACCACCTAAACTCGGCAAACCTTTGTTACTAAACTTAGCAGCAGAAGAAGTGTCAATAGGAGCAATACTAGCCCAAGATGATGAATCAGGAGTTGAGTGTGCAATCTACTATTTGAGTAGATAGCTCCTACCTTATGAGATTAAGTATAGTATCATTGAAAAGACCTGTATATCTGTGGTTTGGTCTTCTAAGGGAGACACCCTCATTGATTGGGAAATATGGCCAATGGTTGATAATTTAAGAAGAATTTGAGATTGAATATGTATCCAAGAAAACTATAAAAGGTAAAGTAGTAGCAGAATGCTCAGCAGCCATTACTGGACAGTGAGGAAGTGGTTTTATAATTTCTGGATAAACATTTAGTGGCAATAAAAGTACAAGGATGGAGGATGTATTTTGATGTAGCAGTAAATTGAAAGGGAGCAAGTTTGGGAGTAATATTAGAATCAACTAAAGGGGAATTCATCCCTCTAGCTAAGAAGTTGAAGTGTGTAATAGTTCTTATGACTTTTTTCACTGTTAGGCTCAGGGGCCTTAGAGAACATATGCCTAAACTCGTAGAAAATAGAGTTGCCACCCTAATGGGAAGGGAAAAAAAGTGTGGATGACTCAATTCTTAAGGAATTCCTAACCCCCTAATGGATTCGAAAAGTTGGGTACATGTGGGGAAGGTGAGAGTGACCCAGCACCCCCACAGCTCCCGGGTCATTGGAACTAGCCTCCTTTTCAGGTCTAAACATTATTAAATTCTTAAATATTATAACATCATCAATATTACATGCGATTTTAAAGAAATAAACATCTATCGCTTTATTAAGATAAAAGCAAATAAAATAGGCACCCATCCAAGGATGGAAATATGCCTTTAAAAATGTCCAATGTCCAAAAAAGAAAACAAAGTAAATAAAATGAGACAATAGGTGGAAACATGTCCCTTACAATAGTCCCAAAATCCTTAAAAGATAAATTAATTCACATAGTAAAAACCTACGCACCCACAAAGTGGAAACATGCCTTTTATAATTTGAGAATTCAAATAAAAAATTAATCAAATAATTTAAACCATTCAAGCATGATAATAAATAAAAAAGGTAAAATATCCATTATAAATAAAATAAAATAAACCATCCATCATAAAAGAATGTAATAAATAAAAAAAAATAAAACTGAGGTTCAAATCATTAAATAAACAAAATTAGGGGTTTTGAGCTTTAAAAATTAGGCTTTCTAGAATTTAGAGTTTTTGGCTTGGAAATTAGAGTTTTAGGTTTTGAGATTAAGGTCTTGGTTTTATAGATTAGGGATTAGGGTTTTGAAAATAGGTTACTGGACATTAGGATTTTGGGAATTAAAGGATCTAGATGTTGGGGTTTGGATTAAGGTTTAGGTTTTAGTTTAGGAAATTAGGGTTTGTGGAGCTAGGGTTTAGGAAATTAGGGTTTCTGGAGCTAGGGCTTAGGAAATTAGGGTTTCTGGAGCTAAGATTTAGGAAATTAAGTTTCTGAACATTAAGATTTTGGAGTTTTGGTTATTTAGAAAACTAGGGTTAAGAATATTAAGATTTAAGAGTCTTTAGAAAAACAGATTTCAAGGTTTTGAGTTTAAACAATTAGGGAATTAGGTTTTGAACATGTGCAATATTGCTTATATCGATTTAGCTCATGCCAATTCGATATGAGGCTAATGTTGAATTTGTTCAAATTGGTAAGACATACCCAACCTGTCTGACCAAATAACATTTTAACCAAAATAGTCACCGAACCCATACAATCCAAATATTAAATGATTATAATTGGCAATCCAAATATTAATATTCTAAACCCTAGTTTTCTAAATAACCAGAACTCCAAAACCTTAATGTCTAGAAACTTAATTTCCTAAACCAAACCCCAATTTCCTAAGCCCCCCTAATTTCCTAAACTCAAACCTAAACATTAATACATCCAGAACCTTTAATTCCCAGAACCTTAATGTCCAGTAACCTAATTTCCAAACACTAATTTCCTAAACCCTAACACCTAATCTATAAAACCAAGACATTAATCTCAAAACCTAAAACTCTAATTTCCAAGCCAAAAACTATAAATTCTAGAAACCCTAATTTTTAAAGCTCAAAACACCTAATTTTGTTTGTTTAATGGTTGGAACCTTAGTTTTGTTTTTTTATATTTGTTACATACTTTTTATGGTGGATGGTTTATTTTATTTTGTTTATAATGGATATTTTACCTTTTTTATTTATTATCAGGCTTCAATGGTTTAAATTATTTGATTAATTATTTTTTTTGAATTCTAAAATTGTAAAAGGCATGTTTCTGCTTTGTGGGTGTCTCAGTTTTTATTATGTAAATTAACTTATCTTTTAAGGATTTTAGGACTATTGTAAGGGTCATATTTCCTCCTATGGTGGGTGTCTCATTTTATTTACTTTTTTATTTTTTGGAAATTGGACATTTTTAAAGGCATATTTCCATCATTGTATGGGTGCCTATTTTATTTGCTTTTATCTTACTAAAGTGATTGATGTTTATTTCTTTTAAATCGAGTGTAATATTGATGATGTTATAATATTTAAAAATTTAATAATGTTTATACCTAAAAAGGAAGCCGGTTCCAATGAACTGGGTGTTGTGGGGGTGCGGGGTCATTCTCACCTTCTCAGCGCGCACCCAACTTTTCGAACCCATTAGGGGCCAGGAATTCCTTAGGAATTGAGTCATCCACCCATTTCTTTTTTCCCGGCCTATCTGGATAACAACTCCATTTTCTGATAGCTTAGGCTCGTGTTCTCTAAGGCCCTGAGCCTAACAGTGCTAAAGTCGGAAGAACCATTCAACATGGGAGTGGGGACGAAAATCCCTGCTCACAGTGGTGGCTCCATTTTATCCTTCTTTTTATACATAAGACCGCTTCAACCTGTCAATGTTCACTGGCTCACTAAAATTGTTTCCATCCATGTCTGATAGCTTGACTGCACCCTTGTTCATGACTTACTTCACAACGGAAGGCACTTCCCAACCATAACTAGACTTTCCTCTCGGATTAGGTACATTAGGCTTGTACTGCTTCAACACTAAGTCACCGACCTTAAACTTCCTAATCCTAACCCTTCTATTATAGCCCTAAGCTATCTTTCTTTGATATAGTTGATGATGATATAGTGCTTTTAACCCTAATGATTTGATATAGGCCCTGAGCCAACTGTGTGTATCTACTCACTACCCATTCCATCTCAGGTAATTTAGCTTCCAAGATCACCCTTAATTATTTGATCTCAATCTCATTTGGCAACACTGCTTCCATCCCATAAACCATGAAAAATGACCAGTTTGTTTAAAGATTCAGCCTCAACCCATTTTGAAAAATAATCCATTGCTACTACAATGAATCAGTGACTGTTTGAAGCTGTCAGTGAATCTCTCTAATAATGTCAATCCCACATGTTGCAAAAGGCTAGGGTGAAGACATAGAATGTAATTCTTCAGAAGGTAGGTGATTTAGGTTTTTGTACATCTGGTACCACAAGAACCTCTTCACAAGCTTAATACAATCTCTCTCCATGGTCAACCAGTAGTAACCTTGTCGAATTATCTTCTTAACTAGGGCTAATCCTGTAACATCAAAATTTTTTTGAAAATTTCTAATTTTTGGAAAATTTGATAAAATAAATTATAATTTAAAAGGATAAATTAAATTAATAGTTTTAAATGAAAAATGAAGGGATTTTAAATGAAAAAGTGGAATATATATATGATATATATGCAAAATATACATAACATATATAAAAGTCAACACTTTTTAAAAGAAAAGGGTATTTTGGTAAATAAATCTTATAAATTCAAAATTAATAAAATAAATCAAAAAAATTAATTTTGAATGGAAGAGGGAAATTAGGACTTTTAATTTATTAAAAAAATAATTAAATATTAAATATTAAATTATTTTAATATATATATGTGGTTAAAAAAAAGATGAAAAGGAAAGAATATTAAAAATATTCTTCTTCTTCTTCTTCTTCTTTGCAAGAATGTGGCTTCCATGGATGTTTGAAGACCAAGGATTTTCTTCTTTCATACTCCATAAATTGAAGGAATTAACAAGTTTCAAGTGGATTTTTGGTGATTTCCACCAAAATTAGTAAGTTTCCATCTCTTTTCTTTGAATTCCTTGGAAATTTGGATTATGTGAGAATTTGTATTTTTATGTAGGATGTTATAATTGTTGGAATTGGTGTGTATGATGTTATTTTGGGTAGTTAACAATGATTCTAAGGTTAGATTGAAGAGATGAAGGTGTTTGGTTAAAGAATGGTGAAGAGAGAGAATTTAGGGTTATGGATTTTTGGGGTTTTAAAAAACATGAACTTTAATTGTGCAAATTGATTCCAAATGAGTTGTTTTGATTCATAAACAAGTATTTTAAAGTCAAATATTGGATTTGGTAGTGTTGGGTTGGAGTTTGAGAATGGAAATGGAGATTTAGGGTTTTGGAAAATTGATTTTCCAAAGTGGTTGAATTGTGTGATTTTATTTGTTTAAGCATGTTGTTTAGTGTTAAAAGTGATGAATATAAGCTTGGAATGAGTAATGGATTGTGTTGGAATGGAAAACCTTCAATGGGGGAAGGTTAAGCCATTTTTGACATTTTGTGTACAAGAGTGTATTTTTATAATGTAAATGATTTAAATGTATTAAAATATGTTTTTAATAATATAAATAAACTTAAAACACTAATTTAATTGTAGTAGAATGGAATTCCAATGTTGAAGTAAGGAAATGCTAAATTTTTGGAAATTTGTAGGAGTGATGTGTAATTATGATTTAATGATGGAAATGCCATTAAATGTGATACTAAATGATTATTTGCTATCACATTTGGTTTAGGCATTGAGGGAGATTGATTTGCTTCATCCAAGTGGTGAAGGGCAAGTTAGAAAGATTGAATTTAAGGTTGTTTTTAGCTTGCTTTGGGTTGCTAATGGAGGTATGTACAAACTTTGAATATATTGTTTATATTTGAATGACATTTGGGCTTAACACATTTTGGTTGAAAATTGTGTTAAGCAACTTGGTTCATTGATTGTGTATGAATAATATGCTATGACATTTGTAATGTCATATATGTGTTAAATGCATTGTGAAAAGCCATTGATAATGGCTAATTTGTGTAACATGTGAAATATGCATATTATGAGAAAATACCCAAAGTAATTGGGTAATGTGTTGTGAATGAAATAATGAGATATGTGTAATAATGAAATAAATTGATATTGATAAAAATGAGAAAAGTGAGAAAAATGAGAAAAATATGAAAAATGAGAAACATGAGAAAAAAATTGTTAAAATAAGGCAATGTGTCTAGATTGAATATGTAAAATTGAGAAAGAGATTAATAATGAGAAATATGAATAAATTGTGTGCCTAGTATGTTATTCAATTTTCAGAGTTCTGGGTTTAGCGGCATGCCTATGATTGCCTACGGGCTATACGCTGGAATGGTGAAAAGACTGGGTTGTAAGCCAGGCCAGCTCATAAATATTATGTTTTTGGGGTGAAAAGACTGGGTCGTAAGCCTCAAAAACTATAGTAGTCTAGTCGGGTTGAGGACCAAGATACTGGTGCCTAAGGGTCTAGCCGGGTTGAGGTCTAAGAGACTGGGGCTGTTACATTATCCATGAATATATATATATATTGCCTATCGGGCTAGACGCATGGTGTCATTATGGACCAAAGCAGTAACTCTGAAATTTGAATAGCATATTAGATCCTTTTGGGGCCCATGCTTGTCTTTGTTTTAATGTGAATTATGAATTATGATACAATTTAGTAATATAATGTTATGAGTTGTGCTTATGAAATATTTGAAAAATATAAGAAAGTGGATTGATGTGACATCTATATGCATTATGCATTTGGTATTGCATTGAGTAATATTGTTATTATCAAAGTTTGTACCACTAGGCTTCGGCTTAGCGTGATTGTTTCCATCGTGCAGGTGACAGGGTAGACCCAGTTGAGCCAAAGAGTTCTTCTAGACCAGGTTGGGTCTAGACTTGTAGTTGAGCTTGTATAGTTGCTATCGAGATCAGAAACACTGCCAGCAGCATGTATATATTTTTATGTTATTGTACATTTTTTAGTTTTATGCATAATATATTATGTTTTTGAATTTTACGTATTGTATATTCTAAAGAATGTTTGGGTCAATGTATTTGAAATGGGAGAGCAAGTGTGTTTTAAATTATATATATCTATAAGTATAAATGTTTGAGAAAATTGGTGAAATTGAGAAGTATGGTTGAGAGGGTGATTAGAAATTATTGGGAGTATTTTCTTTTTTGCAGGTTGAGTAATTGCTAAATTTTGGGATATCCAAAATTCAGACAAATCTCTGGCCAATTTTTCCCAAAGATTTTTATATATATTATTTATTTTGGGTTCTTATAACAAGTAAATAATATTTATATTCTATTTAATTTTTATATATTTAGAATTTGAAATTTTAAATTGGAAATGTAAAAAAAATTAGCAAATCAGTCTGTGACATTTTTGTACCGTATATGCGTATTTTACATATGCTAGAAATATGTATTGTATGTATATAGGGTATAAGGGTGTTACATTTGTTTTGGTATCAGAGCCTAGGTTTGAGGTTCTCGACCTAGGTGGGGATGATAGAGAGAGAAAATGGGGGATTTGAAAAATAGTTTTTAATTGTAATACATGCATTGGCACTAGCAGTTTCTGATCTCTGATATAGTATTTTCTACTTTGTTTGTAGATATAGGTAGTTATGGCTTCTCGGCCGCATCTGGCTGCTGAGGGTAGTGTAGAGAGTGTGGCTCCAGATGAGGGTAGAGATGGAGCTAGAGTTGTATCTGTTGGTGAGGCATCTGTTTCTGTGCCTGTGACACCAGCAGCTGATGAGGTTTCGCCTGGCTGGGTATGGCATATGGTAGAGTTGTTGTGGCAGGCTCCAGTTCCGCAGCCGCCACAGCCACAGCCGCAACCACAGTTGCCGGTGAGGCAGTATGATAAACTGAGAAAGTATGGGGCTGAGGACTTTGTTGGTACTATAGACCCTGCTGTAGCAGAGCAGTGGCTAGACCGGGTTTAGAGGATATTTATTCAGTTACAGGCTAGTCTAGAAGAAAAGTTTTATTATGCCAGATATCTTCTGCAGAGAGATGCATATGATTGGTGGAAGATGGTTCCACATGCTCTGGATGATCCACCAGTCCTGGCCTATGATGTTTTCTTGCAGGAATTTGAGCAGAAGTATACTCCCAGAGAGTATAAAGATGCAAAGAAGATGGAGTTCCTGAGTCTGAGATAGGATACTAGGACAGTGACTGAGTATGAGATCGAGTTTATCTGGTTGAGTCACTATACTAGTGGGATTATTTCTGATGAGTTTGATAGGTGTAGGCGGTTTGAGGAGGGACTGAGACCCTCTATCATGTGCATCATTGCAGGCTCTCAGTATAAGGATTTCTCCTAGTTAGTTGCAGCTGCTAGGAGTGTTGAGAGGGCGTAGAGTCTTGCAGCAGCTACCAGGGTTGAGGAGACCAGAGTTAGGAGACCCCAGAGTGAGGCAGGGTCTTCAACAGTGAAGAGAGGCTAAGGGGGACATTTTCAGAGGTTTAGTAGGAGTCAGAGATAGTTTGGCAGGTTAGTACAGCAGCAGAGATAGAGGCAGAGACCTGCAATTTCAGTGGCTAGTGCTTCGACTCCAGTGGCTCAGAGACCTAATCCACCTACTTGCATTCATTGTGGTAGAGTACACGGAGGTGTCTGCTAGTGGAGAGGTGCTTTCGGAGTGTGTTTTAGATGTAGGTCATAGGTTTTAGTAGAGGTGGTCACCCTAGGTTTAGTCAGAGAGGAGGCTCTACATCTGGAGGCAGTAGGCCAGATGAGGTTAGGCCATCTCAGCGGGTTTATGTGATGCAGAGGCAGCTGGATGCTTGAACCGTCATTGCGGGTACATTTTCTTTATTTGGTATTTCAGTCCTTGCTCTATTAGATCCTGGATCTATGCATTCATACATAAGTGCATCCATCTTGCCTGTGTCTGAATTGCATTCTGAGTCCCTAGGATTTGATGCCTTGGTAACAAATTCTTTAAGGCATAGTGTTGTGGTGAGCAGGGTGCACCGAGATAGTCCAGTTGTTATTCAAGATGAGGAGTTTCTCGGTGACCTGATTGAGATGCCTTTTAGGGAATATGATCTCATTTTGGGCATGGATTGATTATCCGAGCATGGGGCTGTGGTAGACTGTCAGAAGAAATGTGTTACTTTGAGAACACGGGATAGTAGGGATGTTATAGTATCTAGTGAGCAGAGGTATCTTTCATCTATGTTTGTTTCAGCTGGGAGAATGATTCGGAAGGGATGTGAGGCTTATCTTGCTCATGTTGTAGATGCTAGAGTAGTGGGATCCCTGCTTGAAAGTATACCCATAGTTGCCAAGTTTCTAGATGTTTTCCCTGATGAGTTGCCAGGGTTACCTTCTGATAGAGAAGTGGAGTTTGGTATCGATTTGTTGCCTGGTACCACTCCTATCTCTATTACCCCTTATCGGATGGCACCTGCTAAGTTGAGAGAGTTGAAGGTGCAGTTGCAGGAGTTGTTGGATAAAGGGTTTATCCACCCTAGTGTGTCCCCGTGGGGAGCGCCTGTGTTGTTTGTGAAGAAGAAGGATGGCGTCATGAGATTGTGTATTGATTATAGGTAGTTGAATAAGGTGATCATCAAGAACAAGTATCCTTTGCCTCGGATAGATGATCTCTTTGATCAGTTGAAGGGAGCAGCAGTATTCTCTAAGATTGATCTGAGATCAGGGTACCATCAGTTGAGAGTCAGAGATGTGGATGTACCCAAGATAGCTTTTCATACGAGGTATGGGCATTATGAGTTTCTGGTGATGCCCTTTGGATTGACGAATGCACCAGTAGCTTTTATGGATTTGATGAACAGGGTATTCAGACCATATTTAGATCAGTTTGTGGTGGTCTTCATTGATGACAATTTGGTGTATTCGCGTAATGAGGAGGATCATGATAGACATTTGCGGATCATATTACAGACTTTGAGAGAGAAGCAGTTGTATGCTAAACTGTCTAAGTGTGAGTTCTGGATCGATCAGGTAGCTTTTCTTGGTCATGTGGTTTCAGTAGAGGGTTTTAGAGTTTATCCGAGTAAAATTGAGGCTATCTTGAAATGGAGTCCACCAAATACTGTGACAGAGGTTAGAAGTTTTCTGGGATTGGCAGGCTATTATCGTCGGTTTGTGAAGGGTTTTTCTATAATAGCTACACCACTCACCAGATTACTTCGGAAAAGAGTTAAATTTGCATGGACAGATCAGTGTCAGGCGAGTTTTGAGCAGCTGAGGGAGATGTTGACTCAAGCTCCTGTCCTTACCCTGCCTGTGGAAGGTAAACCATATATGATATATAGTGATGCTTCACACAATGGTTTAGGTTGTGTTTTGATGCAGGAGGGTAGAGTCATTGCTTATGCCTCTCGACAGTTGAAACTGCATGAGCTGAATTATCCAACGCATGATTTGGAATTAGCAGCAATAGTCTTTGCTATGAAGATTTGGCAGCATTATTTGTATGGGGAAAAGTGTTTCATTTATACAGATCACAAGAGTTTGAAATACTTGGGTGTTCAGAGAGAGCTGAATCTTCGGCAGAGGCAGTGGTTAGAGTTGATTAAAGACTACGACTGTTTGATTGATTATCATCCTGGTAAGGCAAACGTTGTTGCCGATGCCCTGAGTCAAAAATCTTTGGCAGGTTTGACTGCTTATTCGCTCTCGTTGCTTGTTGAGTTGAGAGCATTGCATGCTAGATTTGAGTCTTCTGATGATGGTGCTTTGATGGCTAAGTTGCAGTTGAGGCCAGTCTTGTTGGATCATATTAGGGAGGCTCAATTAGCAGATGAGAAAATTCAAAAAATTGTGCTGATTTGTCAGAAAGGGAAAAGTCAAGACTTTTATGTGAGGGATGATGGCAAACTATAGTGCAGAGATAGATTTTGTATTCCTGATGATGCAGAATTGAAAAGAATGATATTAGAGGAAGCACATCAATCACTTTTTACTATGCATCCTGGGAGTACCAAGATGTATCAGGACTTGAAGTGACATTATTGGTGGTCAGGTATGAAGAGGGACATAGCAGAGTTTGTATCCAGATGTCTCACTTGCCAGAAAGTGAAGGCTGAGCACCAAGTTCCTTCAGGATTGCTCCAACCTTTATCAGTGCCAGAGTGGAAATGGGAGCGAGTGACAATGGATTTTGTGATTGGACTACCTTTGACTCAGAAGAAGCATGATGCAATCTAGGAGATAGTTGATTGGATGATAAAGACAACTCATTTTCTTCCAGTTTGGATGGATTATTCTCTTGAGAGGTTGGCTGAGCTGTATATCAATGAGATAGTCAGGTTGCATGGAGTTCCAGTTTCTTTGGTATCAGATCGAGATCCCCGGTTTACTTTGAGGTTTTGGAAGAGTTTGCATAATGCTCTAGGTTCTCGATTGCATTTTAGTACTTCTTTCCATCCTCAGACAGATGGACAGTCAGAGAGAGTGATATAGATTTTGGAGGATATGTTGAGGAGTTGTATCATTGATTTTACCGGGAATTGGGACAGATTTTTGCCATTAATTGAGTTTGCTTATAACAATAGTCATCAGTCGAGTATTGGGATGACTCCTTATGAGGCTTTATATGGCAGGAGATGCAGGACACCTTTATATTGGGATGAAGTTGGAGAAGGTAAACTGGTTGGTCCCGATTTGATTAAGGAAACAGAGGAAAAAGTGAAGGTGATTCAGGGTCGTTTGAAAGCAGCATCAGATCAACAGAAATCTTATTCAGATTTAAAGAGAAGAGACATAGAGTTTAGTGTGGGAGATAAAGTGTTTCTGAAGGTGTCTCTATGGAAGAAGATTTTGAGAGTTGGCCGTAAACGGAAGTTGAGTCCTCGTTTCATAGGACCATATGAGGTGTTGGAGAGAGTTGGTCCAGTGGCTTATATAGACTAGCTTTGCCACCTGAGTTGGATTGAATACACAATGTTTTCCATGTCTCGATGCTTCGAAGATATAGGTCTGACCCATCTCATATCTTGTCAGTGGAGTCCATTGAGGTGAGTCCAGATCTGACTTACGAGGAAGAACCAGTGGCGATTTTGGCACGACAGGTTAAAGAATTGAGGAATAAGAGGGTGCCACTTGTGAAAGTCCTTTGGAGGAATCATGCCACTGAGGAGGTAACATGGGAAAGTGAGCAGGCGATGCAGAGTCAGTTTCCCCTTTTGTTCCAGACTTGAGGACAGGTAATTTCGGGGATGAAATTTGTTTTAGGGAGAGAGAATTGTAACATTCAAAATTTTTTGAAAATTTATAATTTTTGAAAATTTTGATAAAATAAATTATAATTTAAAAGGATAAATTAAATTAATAGTTTTAAATGAAAAATGAAGGGATTTTAAATGAAAAAGTGGAATATATATATGATATATATATATGCAAAATATACATAACACATATAAAAGTCAACACTTTTTAAAAGAAAAGGGTATTTTGGTAATTAAATCTTATAAATTCAAAATTAATAAAATAATTCAAAAACAAATTAATTTTGAATGGAAGAGGGAAATTAGGACTTTTAATTTATTAAAAAAATAATTAAATAATTAAATATTAAATTATTTTAATATATATATATATGTGTGGTTAAAAAAAAAGATGAAAAGGAAAGAATATTAAAAATATTCTTCTTCTTCTTCTTCTTCTCAAGAACGTGGCTTCCATGGATGTTTGAAGACCAAGGATTTTACTTCTTCCATACTCCATAATTTGAAGGAATTAACAAGTTTCAAGTGGATTTTTGGTAATTTCCACCAAAATTAGTAAGTTTCCATCTCTTTTCTTTGAATTCCTTGGAAATTTGGATTATGTGAGAATTTGGATTTTTACGTAGGATGTTATAATTGTTGGAATTGGTGTGAATGATGTTATTTTAGTTAGTTAACAATGATTCTAAGGTTAGATTGAAGAGATGATGGAGTTTGCTTAAAGAATGGTGAAGAGAGAGAATTTAGGGTTATGGATTTTTGGGGTTTTAAAAAACATGAACTTTAATTGTGCAAATTGATTCCAAATGAGTTGTTTTGATTCATAAACAAGTATTTTAAAGTCAAATATTGGATTTGGTGGTGTTGGCTTGGAGTTTGAGAATGGAAGTGGAGATTTAGGGTTTTGGAAAAGTGATTTTCCAAAGTGGTTGAATTGTGTGATTTTATTTGTTTAAGCATGTTGTTTAGTGTTAAAAGTGATGAATATAAGCTTGGAATGAGTAATGGCTTCAATGGGGGAAGGTCAAGCCATTTTTGGGATTTTGTGTATAAGAGTGTATTTTTATAATATAAATGATTTAAATGTATAAAAATATGTTTTTAATAATATAAATAAACTTAAAACAATAATTTAATTGTAGTAGAATGGAATTCCAATGTTGAAGTAAGGAAAGGCTAAATTTTTGGAAATTTGTAGGAGTGATGTGTAATTATGATTTAATATTGGAAATGCCATTAAATGTGATAATAAATGATTATTTGCTATCACATTTGGTTTAGGCATTGAGGGAGATTGATTTGCTTCATCCAAGTGGTGAAGGGCAAGTTAGAAAGATTGGATTGAAGGTTGTTTTTAGCTTGCTTTGAGTTGCTAGTGGAGGTATGTACAAACTTTGAATATATTGTTTATATTTGCATGACATTTGGGCTTAACATATTTTGGTTGGAAAATGTATTAAGCAACTTGGTTCATTGATTGTGTATGAATAATATGCTATGACATTTGTAATGTTATATATGTGTTAAATGCATTGTGAAAAGCCATTGATAATGGCTAATTTGTGTAACATGTGAAATATGCATATTATGTTAAAATACCCAAAGTAATTGGGTAATGTGTTGTGAATGAAAAAAATGAGATATATGTGATAATGAAATGAATTGATATTGATAAAAATGAGAAAAGTGAGAAAAATGAGAAAGATATGAAAAATGAGAAACATGAGAAAAAAAAATGTGAAAATAAGGCAATGTGCCTAGATTGAATATGTAAAATTGAGAAAGAGATTAATAATGATAAATATGAATAAATTGTGTGCCTAGTATGTTTTTCAATTTTTAGAGTTCTGGGTTTGGCAGCATGCCTATGATTGCCTACGGGCTATATGCTGGAATGGTGAAAAGACTGGGTCGTAAGCCAGGCCAGCTGATAAATATGATGTTTTTGGAGTGAAAAGATTGGGTCATAAGCCTCAAAAACTGTAGCAGTCTAGCCGGGTTGAGGACCAAGATACTGGGGCCTAAGGGTCTAGCCAGGTTGAGGTCCAAGAGACTGGGGATGTTACATTATCCATGGATATATATATATTGCCTACAGGGCTAGATGCATGGTGTCATTATGGACAAAAGTAGTAACTCTGAAATTTGAATAGCGGGCTAGATCCTTTTTGGGTCCATGCTTGTCTTTATTTTAATGTGAATTATGAATTATGATACAATTGAGTAATATAATGTTATGAGTTGTGCTTATGAAATATTTGAAAAATATAAGAAAGTGGATTGATGTGACATCTATATGCATTATGCATTTGGTATTGCATTGAGTTATATTGTTATTATCAAAGTTTGTACCACTAGGCTTTGTTTTTTTAGTTTTTGTTATAGATTTGTGTCTTGTTTATTATGATAACTATTGTTTTATTTAGGTATTTTGTTAGTTTTTATCGGTTTATTTAGTGTTTTTATTAATTTTATTAGTTTTAGTTTATTTCAGTGTTTATGTCGTTTTTTATCTAGTTTTTAGTATTGTGTTTATGTTTTGTTGGTTATTGTCTATTTTCTTCCTGTTTAAAGTTTGTTTTGAGTTTTGTGTTAGGTTAAAAAAGGAAAGGAAGCAAATTGAAGGAGAAAAGGGGCAGTAGCTGACACAGGCAGAGGACACGGCCAAGTCATTGGCCATGTCCCATACCATGTAACACCCCTTCCCGACCTATGTGTGTAAGCTGAGTAGAGGCGCCACACTAACCTAATGTTGCTACCAATTTTACTTAGTCAAATTTTAGTTCCAATTTTTATAGAAATTTTGCCATAGTTTCACTTAAAAATTGAGTCCCAAGTGTCGACAAAACTGGTTTTTTTTTTTTTTTGATTTTTGAAAATATTTTTACACAAACCAATGCAACCAAAATCATTCTCAGTACACTTCCAATAAATCCCCCTTATAACCTCAACTACAACCTGCAAAAAGGATTTACACTTCTTGTAACACCCCCATATCCAATGCCCACACACTACAACCACAACAATGTAGCATAAGTGCATCAAACATAGGGATGCTACGGTTTTCTTAATATTCAAAACACTTTAAACTTGATACAATACCCTTATCATTATACATTATAGAAAAGTAGATCATTTACTTATAAAACAAAACATATTAGTTATATATATATATACATTTAAATATTACCCAGCGGAAGTTATAAAATATGTACATATTTACAAACACTTGATTACATATTTAAATATATCCATACTTTTACATTATAAACATTACTTTACAAAATATAAAGAAATATACATGATTGGCAATTCTCTTCTGATCTTTAAGTTCCCAAAATCAACTCTTCAAGGTCTACTCTCACTTGGTCTTGATGAACTCTCGGGTTCGACTCTATCAGCTCTATTACCTGCGCGATTAAACACTATCGCGCTAAGCCAAGGGCTTAGTAAGATAATTCATGCTAAAATGCAATGTCACAAATTAATTACATATATCAATCAAAAGCATATTATTTATTCAATATGTTGCTTTGTTCAATGTCACATCAATATTCATATAATAGCACCATTCATTATACTCATTTAAATTTATCATTATAGCCAACAACTATGACTTTATATACGTACCCTTTCCCAACCAGGTCGGTTGCCCTCCAATCCCAAGGGTCCGCAGGAGGCAAAAAGGCACGTATAACATTATCAGTAACATACCTTTCCCCATCCAGGTCAGTTGTCCAAGTTCGATTGCCCATTCCAATGGGTCCGCATGGTTCCGCAGGAGGCAAATAGGTACGTATAATACTGACTATATCGAACCTTCCTCCTACCAGATCGGTAGTCCAAGATCGGTTGCCCAACCCACTGGGTCCGCATGGTTCCGCAGGAGACGGATAGGTCCGTTCATTAAACTTATCAATACCTTTTTAATTCATTTCTTTTTCACAAGCAAGTTAAGCAATCATTATATACAATATTCATTACATTATCTAAACACTCACATTATTATTCAATCCTATCATCAATGCATGCTTCAATCATATTTCATTTGAATCACTATAACATCTTTGGTATAACATTTCAATGTGCATTACTCATGAAACACATTACCATTCACAATGCATAACATAACATTATTCAATCTCAACAATGCAATTAGGGCAATTCAACCTCTTCACAACCTAATCCAAAAGGAATATTAGCAAAATGACCATATGAATAGTACATTCTGGTTTTAGACTCCATTTTATCCTTATTTTGAAAAATTGTATAAAATAATCTACTTGACTAAAAATTCTAAAATTTTTTCAGAATTTATTTTTGTATCTTAAAATCATTCCTTTAAAATTTCAGATCAAACTGAACACAAAATCTTGGTCAAATAGTTCACCTAACCAGACTGCCCCAATTGCCCTGCATCCTGGCAGCAATTCTGAACTTTGTGAATTCCATAAATCAAATTCAATCAACGTGGTTCCAAATTATTTTTCTCAAATACTAGACTCACTAAGAAACAACATATCCAAAATTCAATTGGATATGATTTTTCTACATTGTATTAAAAATCCCGAAATACAGCTGTCTCAGTTAAGGTACCTGCTGGAACAGGTCTAATAAAAATAATCTTTCTAAACTCATAACCATTCCAAAATCGAATCAACATATTTTTCAGTCATTCTAGACTCATAGAGACACAACATATCAAAAATTCACTTCAAAAAAATTTTTCTATAATTAATTAAAAATCATACAAATCACAGCCTTTACTAATTGTAAAACAGAAACAATTTCACTAAACACAACTCTTACTCTTCCATCACCAACACCAACCCAACTTCTCATCTATCAAGCAAAATCAATACTTAAAATCACACCATAAGCAACTTAATCATACCATCATCAAATCACAACTCAACTCAAGCATAACTTCAAAAATAACAAGGGTAAACAAGAGCAAACTTACTAAATAATGAAATTCCTTGAAACTCCAACTTGTAACTTTGAAAACTTCCTTCACTTTGAACTTGAAATCATCAAAACCATCACTTGTTCTCTTGCTCTCTTCTCTCTTTAATGAGCCGGCCACCCAACAACAAGAAGAAGAAGAAATGATGAAGAAACACAAAGTCAATAGGCATTAAATACCCATCCAAAAGAAAATTACTATAATACCCTCATCCATTTAACTAAGCTTTTGTCATATCTATACCCATTTAAGTAATTCACAACCAACACAAAAATATCCTCTTTCCTTGACTTTCCATTTTGACCACTTTATATGTTATATATATCACCATATAAGCAACATATACAATTATCTCTAAACCCTCTTTTCTTTCCCAACCACCATACAAAAACATTCTCTTCCTATTTCTCAATTCAAACCAACAACAACAACAACAAAACTTCTAGGGCATGCATAGGGATATTACAATTCTCCCCCTCTAAAAAGAAAATTTCGTCCTCGAAATTACCTGATATCAAAGCTGAAACAATTGCGGATATTGCTCTCGCATGGATTGTTCACTCTCCCAAGTCGCTTCTTCTTTTGCATGATTCTTCCAAAGAATCTTCACCAATGGCACTTGCTTGTTTCTCAATTCTTTCACATCATGTGCCAAGATAGCAACTGGTTCCTCTTCAAATGTCAAATCTGGGCTCACTTCGATAGACTCAAATGGCAACACATGAGATGGATCCGACCTATATCTCCTCAACATAGAAACATGGAATACACTATGAATACGATCCAACTCAGGTGGCAAAGCAAGTCGATACGCCACTGGCCCAACTCTTTCTAACACTTCATACGGCCCAATGAAACGAGGACTCAATTTTCCTTTCCGACCGAACCTCAAAATCTTCTTCCAAGGAGACACTTTCAGAAATACCTTATCTCCAACATTAAACTCTATATCTCTTCTTTTCAGATCTGCATAAGATTTCTGTCGGTCTGAAGCTGCTTTTAACCTGCCTCGAATCAACTTTACTTTTTCTTCAGTTTCTTGAATCAAATCAGGACCAACCAACTTATTATCTCCAAACTCATTCCAACAAAGAGGTGTCCTACACCGTCTGCCATACAATGCTTCAAACGGTGCCATACCAATGCTGGATTGGTGACTGTTGTTGTAAGCAAACTCCACAAGAGGTAAAAACCTATCCCAACTTCCAGAGAAATCGATGACAGCTTCTCAACATGTCCTCAATAATCTGTATCACCCTTTCTGACTGTCCATCCGTCTGTGGATGAAAAGCAGTGCTGAAGTGCAGTCGAGAACCCAAAGCACTATGCAAACTCTTCAAAAATCTGGAAGTAAACCTGGGATCTCGATCAGACACTAAAGAAGTTGGAACACCATGCAGTTTCACAATCTCATGGATATACAGCTCAGCCAATCTCTCCAAAGAGTAATCCATTCGAACCGGAAGGAAATGAGCTGTCTTAGTCAATCTATCCACAATCACCCATATAGCATCATTCTTCTTTTGTGTCAATGGCAAACCAGACACAAAATCCATTGTCACTCTTTCCCACTTCCATTCTGGCACTGACAATGGTTGAAGCAACCCGGTTGGAACTTGATGCTCTGCTTTAACCTTCTGACAAGTGAGACATTTCGACACAAAATCTGCAATGTCTCTCTTCAACCCAATCCACCAATAATGCTGTCTCAAATCATGATACATCTTCGTATTACCCGGATACATAGCAAACACTGACTGATGTGCTTCTTCTAAAATGACTCTTTTCAATTCAGCATCATCGGGTACACACAATCGGTTTTTAAACCAGAGACTCCCATCGTCTTTCACAACAAAATCTCTTGTCTTCCCATTCTTACAATCTGAACTAATCTTCTGAATCTTCTTATCGGCCAACTGAGCTTCTTTGATCTGATCTAACAAAATCGGCTTCAATTGCAACTGTGCCAATAATGCACCATCAACACAAGGTACAAAACTGGCATGCAATGCTCTCAACTCAACAAGCAACGAGAGCGAGTAAACTGTTAAACCAGCTAAAGACTTCCGACTCAAGGCATCAGCAACAACATTTGCTTTACCTGGATGATAGTCAATCAAGCAGTCGTAGTCTTTAATCAATTCTAACCATCTCCTCTGACGAAGATTGAGTTCTTTCTGGACACCCAAATACTTCAAACTCTTGTGATCAGTGTAGATGAAACATTTCTCCCCAAACAGATAGTGGCGCCAAATCTTTAATGCAAACACAATGGCAGCCAATTCCAAATCATGTGTCGGATAGTTAAGCTCATGCGGTTTCAACTGTCGAGATGCATAAGCTATAACTTTCCCTTCCTGCATCAATACACACCCCAAACCTCTATGTGAAGCATCACTGTAGATCACATATGGTTTGCCTTCAACAGGTAAAGTAAGAACAGGCGCTTGAGTCAACAACTCTCTCAACTGCTCAAAACTAGCCTGACACTGATCTGTCCACACAAATCTCACTCCCTTTCGAAGTAATCTGGTGAGTGGAGTAGCTATCAAAGAAAACCCTTTCACAAACCGTCGGTAATAGCCTGCCAAACCTAGAAAACTTCTAATCTCTGTCACAGACTTGGGTGGACTCCAATTCAGAATAGCTTCAACTTTACTTGGATCAACTCTAATGCCTTCCGCTGAAACAATATGTCCGAGAAAAGCAACTTGATCCAACCAGAACTCACACTTCGACAATTTGGCAAATAACTGCTTCTCTCTCAAAATCTGCAACACAATCCGCAGATGCATATCATGTTCCTCTTCATTCCTCGAATACACCAGTATATCATCAATGAAGACCACTACAAACTGATCCAAATAGGGCCTAAACACCCTATTCATCAAATCCATAAAAGCTGCAGGTGCATTCGTTAGACCAAAAGGCATAACTAGAAATTCATAATGCCCATACCTGGTCCGAAAGGCAGTCTTCGGAACATCCTCAGCTCTGACTCTCAGCTGATGGTACCCAGATCTCAAATCAATTTTAGAAAACACAGCTGCACCTTTCAATTGATCAAAGAGATCATCGATTCTAGGCAAAGGATATTTATTTTTAATAGTCACCTTGTTCAATTGCCTATAATCGATACACAACCTCATAGTACCATCTTTCTTCTTCACAAATAGCACAGGAGCTCCCCAAGGAGAAACACTGGGGCGAATAAATCCTTTGTCCAACAACTCCTGTAATTGCACTTTCAACTCCCTCAATTCTGCTGGTGCCATTCTGTAAGGAGTAATAGAGATAGGAGTGGTACCAGGCAACAATTCAATACCAAACTCCACCTCTCTCACAGGAGGCAATCCTGGCAACTCCTCTGGAAAAACATCAGGGAACTCTGCAACTGTGGCAATACTATCAATGGAAGAACCCTTCACTCTAGTATCTACCACATGAGCAAGATAGGCTTCACACCCCTTTCTAGTCAACCTCCTGGCTGCAACAGCTGAAACAAATAAGGAGGCTAGCTGTTCCTGCTCATTAGATACTATCACCTCTCTACCATCACCCGTTCTCAAAGAAACAATTTTCTTTTTACAATCCACCACAGCTCCATGTCGAGATAGCCAATCCATACCTAAGATCACGTCATATTCCTTAAATGGCATCTCAATCAAATCCCCAAGGAACTCCTCACCCTGCACCACTACTGCACTATCTCTATGCACCTTACTCACAACCACACTATGCCCTAATGGATTTGTCACCAACACATCAAATCCTAGGGACTCAGCATGCACATCAAATACAGGCAAAATAGATTCACTAATATATAAATGCTTGGAACCCGGATCAATCAAAGCAAGTACTGGAGTATTAAATAAAGAAAAAGTACCAGCTATGACTGCCGATGTATCTGGCTGCCTCTGCATAACATACATCCTCTGGGAAGATCCAACGTCCTTTGGTCTACCCTCCCTGGATGTAGCACCTCCTCTAGAACTGAATCCTGGTCTACCTCCCCGGCTGGCACCTCTGCCTCCTCTGCCTCCCCTCACACTAGCTCGAGAAGCAGCAGAATCAACTGGCATCTGCTCCTGCCTCTCAGGACAGTCTCTCACAAAGTGGTCAGGTGATCCACACCTGAAGCATACAGCTGGTCCACCACTCTTCCAACAAACACCTCTATGATAACCCCCACACTGAGCACATCTAGGTGGAGCGGATCTCTGAGTCATAGGGATCGGAGCACTTGCCACTGAAGCTGCAGGTCTAAATCTCTGTCTCTGGAACTGTACAGACCTACCAGCTGGTCTCTGGCTCCTACTACTCCGAGGAACAAAACTTCCTCTACCCCTCTTCGCAGAGGAAGACCCTGCCTCGAACTGTGGCCTTCTAACCCTAACCTCTTCTTCTGAAGCAGCTGCAATAACTTGAGCTCGCTCTATACTTCGAGCTGCTGTCACAAGCTGTGAGAAATCCTGATATCTGGATCCAGCCACTAAGCACATGATCGAGGGCCTCAATCCCTCCTCAAACCTCCTGCATCTATCAATCTCATCAGCAATGATACCCCCAGCATACAGACTCAGTCGAATAAACTCAACTTCATACTCAGTTACGGTCCGATGATCTTGCTTCAAATCTAGAAACTCTCTTTTCTTCCCATCTTTATACTCCCTAGGAGTATACTTCAACTCAAATTCCCTCAGAAAATCAGTGTAAGACAGTGTTGGAGGATCATCCATAGAATGGGGCACCGTCTTCCACCAATCGTAGGCATCTTTCTGCAGCAAAGATCTTGCATAGTCAAATTTTTCCTCAGGGGTAGCTTGTAACTGAATAAAGATCCTCTGTACTTTGTCAAGCCACTGTTCTGCTACAGCTGGATCAGTAGTACCAAGGAAATCCTCCGCTCCATACTTCCTTAGTTTATCATAGTGCCTCACAGATACCAAAGGCTGAGGGGGTGGTGGCACTGGTTGCACTGGTGCTTGTCTCATAACTTCCATCATATGTCTAAACCAGGCTGGCGGAACCTCCTCTCCAGCTGGTCTACCCGACACCGAAGCAGGTGCCTCCTCAACACTATCAACTCTAGCTCCCTCAGCAGGAGCAATACTCTCGGCACTACCCTCAATCGACTGACGTGAGTGAGAATCCATCACAACCTAAGTCTGCAAACACAACATACTACATCTTATTAAAGATCAGAGGTTGCCAATCCCAAACATGTATATTATTTCAAAACCAACTTTTTAAGTAAAATATTCTTTTTATTACATTTTACCTAGGCTGAGAATCTCAAACCTGGCTCTGATACCAAAAATTGTAACACCCCTTCCCGACCTACGTGTGTAAGCTGAGTAGAGGCGCCACACTAACCTAATGTTGCTACCAATTTTACTTAGTCAAATTTTAGTTCCAATTTTTATAGAAATTTTGCCATAGTTTCACTTAAAAATTGAGTCCCAAGTGTCGACAAAACTGGTTTTTTTTTCTGATTTTTGAAAATATTTTTACACAAACCAATGCAACCAAAATCATTCTCAGTACACTTCCAATAAATCCCCCTTATAACCTCAACTACAACCTGCAAAAAGGATTTACACTTCTTGTAACACCCCCATATCCAATGCCCACACACTACAACCACAACAATGTAGCATAAGTGCATCAAACATAGGGATGCTACGGTTTTCTTAATATTCAAAACACTTTAAACTTGATACAATACCCTTATCATTATACATTATAGAAAAGTAGATCATTTACTTATAAAACAAAACATATTAGTTATATATATATATATACATTTAAATATTACCCAGCGGAAGTTATAAAATATGTACATATTTACAAACACTTGATTACATATTTAAATATATCCATACTTTTACATTATAAACATTACTTTACAAAATATAAAGAAATATACATGATTGGCAATTCTCTTCTGATCTTTAAGTTCCCAAAATCAACTCTTCAAGGTCTACTCTCACTTGGTCTTGATGAACTCTCGGGTTCGACTCTATCAGCTCTATTACCTGCGCGATTAAACACTATCGCGCTAAGCCAAGGGCTTAGTAAGATAATTCATGCTAAAATGCAATGTCACAAATTAATTACATATATCAATCAAAAGCATATTATTTATTCAATATGTTGCTTTGTTCAATGTCACATCAATATTCATATAATAGCACCATTCATTATACTCATTTAAATTTATCATTATAGCCAACAACTATGACTTTATATACGTACCCTTTCCCAACCAGGTCGGTTGCCCTCCAATCCCAAGGGTCCGCATGAGGCAAAAAGGCACGTATAACATTATCAGTAACATACCTTTCCCCATCCAGGTCGGTTGTCCAAGTTCGGTTGCCCATTCCAATGGGTCCGCATGGTTCCGCAGGAGGCAAATAGGTACGTATAATACTGACTATATCGAACCTTCCTCCTACCAGATCGGTAGTCCAAGATCGGTTGCCCAACCCACTGGGTCCGCATGGTTCCGCAGGAGACGGATAGGTCCGTTCATTAAACTTATCAATACCTTTTTAATTCATTTCTTTTTCACAAGCAAGTTAAGCAATCATTATATACAATATTCATTACATTATCTAAACACTCACATTATTATTCAATCCTATCATCAATGCATGCTTCAATCATATTTCATTTGAATCACTATAACATCTTTGGTATAACATTTCAATGTGCATTACTCATGAAACA
Source organism: Garcia nutans (assembly GCA_947685225.1). Taxonomy (NCBI): domain Eukaryota; kingdom Viridiplantae; phylum Streptophyta; class Magnoliopsida; order Malpighiales; family Euphorbiaceae; genus Garcia; species Garcia nutans. Next base: position 71,780,012 of record CANTUV010000031.1, on the reverse strand, counting down.
CATTACCATTCACAATGCATAACATAACATTATTCAATCTCAACAATGCAATTAGGGCAATTCAACCTCTTCACAACCTAATCCAAAAGGAATATTAGCAAAATGACCATATGAATAGTACATTCTGGTTTTAGACTCCATTTTATCCTTATTTTGAAAAATTGTATAAAATAATCTACTTGACTAAAAATTCTAAAATTTTTACAGAATTTATTTTTGTATCTTAAAATCATTCCTTTAAAATTTCAGATCAAACTGAACACAAAATCTTGGTCAAATAGTTCACCTAACCAGACTGCCCCAATTGCCCTGCATCCTGGCAGCAATTCTGAACTTTGTGAATTCCATAAATCAAATTCAATCAACGTGGTTCCAAATTATTTTTCTCAAATACTAGACTCACTAAGCAACAACATATCCAAAATTCAATTGGATATGATTTTTTACATTTTATTAAAAATCCCGAAATACAGCTGTCTCAGTTAAGGTACCTGCTGGAACAGGTCTAATAAAAATAATCTTTCTAAACTCATAACCATTCCAAAATCGAATCAAAATATTTTTCAGTCATTCTAGACTCATAGAGACACAACATATCAAAAATTCACTTCAAAAAAATTTTTCTATAATTAATTAAAAATCATACAAATCACAGCCTTTACTAATTGTAAAACAGAAACAATTTCACTAAACACAACTCTTACTCTTCCATCACCAACACCAACCCAACTTCTCATCTATCAAGCAAAATCAATACTTAAAATCACACCATAAGCAACTTAATCATACCATCATCAAATCACAACTCAACTCAAGCATAACTTCAAAAATAACAAGGGTAAACAAGAGCAAACTTACTAAATAATGAAATTCCTTGAAACTCCAACTTGTAACTTTGAAAACTTCCTTCACTTTGAACTTGAAATCATCAAAACCATCACTTGTTCTCTTGCTCTCTTCTCTCTTTAATGAGCCGGCCACCCAACAACAAGAAGAAGAAGAAATGATGAAGAAACACAAAGTCAATAGGCATTAAATACCCATCCAAAAGAAAATTACTATAATACCCTCATCCATTTAACTAAGCTTTTGTCATATCTATACCCATTTAAGTAATTCACAACCAACACAAAAATATCCTCTTTCCTTGACTTTCCATTTTGACCACTTTATATGTTATATATATCACCATATAAGCAACATATACAATTATCTCTAAACCCTCTTTTCTTTCCCAACCACCATACAAAAACATTCTCTTCCCATTTCTCAATTCAAACCAACAACAACAACAACAAAACTTCTAGGGCATGCATAGGGATATTACATACCAAGCTAAAGAGGAATAGCAAGTCACAGTAGAAGACACAAGCAAGCGACATGGCCAAGTCACTGGCCGTGTCCCTCCAAAAAGCTCCAACACAGCCAAGTCACCTCTAACATGGCCGTGTCACTCAACCAAAGAAGAAAAGAAGAAAAAAAAAGCAAGCAGAAGTGAACACATGCAAGCGACATGGCCAAGTCACTGGCCGTGTCCCTCCAAAATGATCCAACACGGCCAAGTCACCTCAAACATGGCCATGTCCCTCCAAAAATGCTCAAAAAGGGCCAAGTCACCATCAACTTGGCCGTGTCTCACCTAAATCCAAAGCAAAGAAGAGCAATTCTCACAGTAGGTGACACATGCAAGCGACATGGCCAAGTCACTGGCCGTGTCCCTCCAAAATGGTCCAACTTGGCCGTGTCACCATCAACTTGGCCGTGTCTCTCCCTCAAATTCACCTCCAACAAGGCCAAGTTCACTCTAACTTGGCCGTGTCACTCAAGGATCAATGAAGACGCGCGGAGGTTTCATATAAATATAAAAGTTAGGGTTTTTCTTAGGGACGGTTGACGATTTTGAGCAAAGATTGAGCCGTCAAAGAGATTAGGGTTTTTTTTTTAACTTTGTTTTCTTTATTTTGATTAAACTTTTGGATTAATCTAGCTTAGATTAGATTGTTCTAGCCATTGATGCATCCTTCTTGCAAGATTTGAACAAGAGATTCTTCAGAAGCTTCAAGGAGTTTGTAACTTGGTGTTGTTCTCGAACTTATTCTCTTTATTTTCATTGAAATTGTATTAATGGATATTATCATGTCTAATTTGATTTCTTTGAACATTAATGAGATGAGTATGTTTGATAGCAAGATGAACTAATTTGATCTAGTCTAGGGTTTGTATGGATCTACTATGATTGTATGAATTGGTTATTCTCTTAGCTAATAATTTCTTTAGCCTTGATTGAATGAAATATTGTTAATATATAATTGATTGGCCACCTATTATGTGTTTTAGTTATTAGATGATGGATTGAGAGATGAAGTCTAATGCTGGAACAATTCAATTAAGGACTTAGGTCAATTAGAGATATAACCTATTAAAAAGATTATTTCAATTGTAACAAAATTAGTTGAATGAGGTTTGAATGCGAGAGCTTATTTCCTTGACTCGATTAATTGAGTTGTTTGAGATTTAATCTTTGAAATTAAATTAGTTAAGAGGAATAACCGTTCATACATATAAGTAGTAGAGAAGTACAAGCCCTAGACCTTTCTATCAAGTGAATCAAAACATCAGCTCTTGTTTACTTTTATTGTTTTAAACTTTAATCAATCTTCTTCATTAGTTAACAATTTAAATTTTCACCATTACTTGTTATTCATAATATGATAATCAATTAGCTACTTTAGCTTCCTTGTGAGACGACCTTGGGGTGATCACCTTTGCTACAGCTACCTCGTATACTTGCGAGTGACGCTTTGTGGTAGAGTTAATTTGAGCGCAACAAGTTTTTGGCGAAGCTGCCGGGGAAGCTAATTAGCGTAATTGTTTATTAGTTTTAGAAATTTTAGATTATTTTTCATTGTTTACTTTTGATTTTATTTTGTCTTTTGCTATTAATAATTTCTTTTTCTAGAAAATTTTGTTTATGCAAGGCAGGAGATCACTCGAAGGAGATCTACATCCATTTATTCCAGAAATTCAGAGAGTGAAAAGGAGCAGAGAAGAGTTTGAGCTCTACACCGGATTTGATACAGAGGAGGACACTTCTGAAGTTGAGTCAGATACTGCACAATCAGTTAACATGGGAGAAGAAAGGCAAAGAACCATGAGAGATTTTACTAGACCTGTCATTGGGACTTCTACATCTTGTATAAGGTTGACAGATGCAGCAAGGAACTATGAGTTGAAGAACATTCACTACAACATGCTGCCATCATTATATGGAGTTCCAAATGAAGATCCTTTGAACTTTATTCGGGATTTCTACTCCACCCTCAACACTTTTCCATTGGGAGGATTAACAGAGGATCAGTTGAGGATGCGGTGTTTCCCATATACTTTGAAGGATAGGGCAAAGAGATGGCTTATGATGTTGCCCGAAAACTCTTTGACAACTTGGGAGCAAGTTTACAACAAGTTCATGGGAAAGTTTTACTCTCATCAAAAGACAGCTGAATTGAGAGGGAAGATTGCTACATTCTCTCAATTTGAGGGAGAACCATTTCATGAGGCTTGGGACAGATTCAAGATGTTATTGATCCAGTGTCCACATCATCACTACCCACTTCAACTTTTGAATCAATTTTTCTATGATGGTCTCACCCAGCAATTTCAGAACACTGCTGATAATGCAGCTGGGGGAGCCATGGGAGAAAAAATAGCTGATGAAACTTATGAGATCTTTGAGATGTTGGGAGCTAATTCTCAACAGAAAAGTGTAAGAGGAAGAAGTAAAGGGGTGAACCAATTGGAGGCCAATAGTGAGATGGTAAATCAGATAGCTGAGTTGACAAGGCAAGTGCAGATGCTGAACATGAAGAACAATATTTCTTCATCTACTCAAGAAGCATGTGGAATCTGTGGAACTTTTGGGCATGAAGCAAATATTTGCCCCTCTGCATATGAGTCTTATGGGAATGAAGCTGAGCAAGTCAATGCCATGGAGGTATTTCAACCAAGGGCCCGGAACGATCCTTACTCCAATTCTTATAACCCTGGTTGGAGGAATCACCCAAATTTTTCTGCGGCAACAAATAATTCTTAGCAGCCTTTCCATTTGCTCCAGAGACAGAACCAACAGCAGGGTCAATCCTCAAATCAAGGGCAGTCTAAGATAGAGAGCTTGGAGGAAAGTTTACAAGCTTTCATCAAGGTTAGTGCTCAAAATCAAGAGATGACTAATAAGAGGCTGGATTCATTAGAAGCATCCTTTAAAAAAGTGGAGACTCAAGTAGGATACTTGCACAACAGATGCAGATTCAACAGAAGGGGAAATTCCCAAGTCAACCTGAGCAGGCACATTCAGTGACTATTCTTAGGAGTGGTAAGGAAATTAACAATAATGTTGAAAATGATTTTGTGAATGCAGGTGACCAAGAGAACAAGGAGGAAGGAGAACCAGAGAACAAAGGTGATGGAGTTATATCAGTGGAGAAATCACCTTCAGCAGATTTACATAAGGCAAGCAATCCGTACCGGCCTGCTATACCATTCCCTAGCAGGTTGAAAGATGATCAAAAAGATAAGCAATTTTCTAATATCTTCAACATGCTGTCGAAGGTAAGTATTAACTTACCTTTACTTGAAGCGATAAAGAACATGCCGGCTTATGCCAAATTCTTCAAAGAGCTGATCACCAAGAAAAAGAGGTATGAGATGAATGAAAAGGTGATAGTTTCCGAGGTAGCTAGTGCTATTTTGCAGCATAAACTACCTCCCAAACTAAAGGATCCTGGAAGCTTTATAATTCAAATTACTGTGGGAAATGGAAAGGGGACTGAGGGCATGTGTGATCTAGGAGCTAGTGTGAATTTGATGCCTTATTCTGTTTATAAAGAATTAGGATTAGGGGAACTTAAACCGACAAAAATGGTGTTGCAATTAGCTGATAGGTCTTTTAGATTCCCGAAAGGGGTTATAGAAGATGTGTTAGTTAAGGTTGGAGGGTTAATAGTACCTGTGGATTTCATAGTTCTTGACATGGAAGGGAGTAACCCTGCACCATCAGAACACACTATTTTGCTGGGTAGGCCTTTCATGGCTGCTACCAACACCTTAATAGATGTTAAAAATGGTAAACTATCAATGACTGTCTTGGGTCAAACTGTTGATTTTTCTATTTTTAACACTTCTCCCATTCCTACAACTGCTTTATATGAGGAATGTTCTTTAATTAATTGTGTTGAAGCAGTTGTTTCAGATGCTCTCTTGCAGACAGGTTCATTAGAGAAATTGGAGCTGAAACTGACCTTAGAAGAGGGGGCTAAACTAGTGAGGGAGACCCAAAGGTGCCTAAACCCAAAAGCATATGAGAGCTCGAGGAATTATAAGGATCACACTAAAGCACTTCATGACAGATTTATTGGGCAACAGACATTGAGTCCAGGTATGAAAGTTTTACTTTTTAATTATCGACTCCGTCTGTTTCCAGGTAAATTCAAGTCTCGATGGAGTGGTCCTTTTGAGGCAACTAAGGTATGTCCTTCTGGTGCCATTGAATTGCTTAACTCTAGAACTAATAAGATTTTTAAAGCAAATAGACATAGAGTTAAACCATATAAAGAAGGATTTCAGGAAGTGAGGATCAATGACAGCACTTTGATCCATGATCCCTAAGTCTTGCATGATGTCCAACTTTATGACATTAAAGAAGAGCTAAATGCGAGGCAACCCATTAGTTTGAATTTCTTTTTCATAGTTATAATTCTATATTTTGCAATTTTGATTTTATGTTTAGTTTAAATAAATGGAAACCCTAAAGCTCTCTTGCATCTTGTTTTTGAACATTTATGTCTGTGATAAAAAGGTAGAGTTTTGCCTCACCAGAGTATGATGGAAGACAGGTTGTCCTTTAACTCTTTTTCTTTATTATTCTTGTTTTCCATTGAGAACAATGTAAATTCTAAAGTGTGGGGTAATCTTTTAGCTTTCCTTTTATTTTGGTTGTCTTGGTGTGTTTTATTGTGTTGTGCATGGTATAATTATTGAAAATTTATTTATCTTTTTTGCGATTCTAGCATTATAGTTGAGACTTTAGTATCAGCATAGAAATGAGCATTTGAATTCATTCAGGATCAATTTTCACATTCTGCAATTCATGACATATAAATCTTTGTAAACCCACCTATGTGAGTTTTGAGCCTCATAATTTGATATTATTATCAGTTGATTTTCTTTTCTTAAGTGTGCACCTTCATGATTTTGCATCTCTAGAGTTTGCTTTTGCATACTAATTGAACTCACATTATGATTTAATCTCAAGTTTTAAAATGATGAAGGCAAATTAGGTTAGCCCTTTAGCTTAAAAAGACTTCCCTTAATATTGATTTCCTTAATGAGCCAAGTTGAGCCTTTGACTTTTTCTTGTTTGATCAACACAATTCTTAACTTAACATCTTCTTATTATCATCATACCTGCATTAAGGAATGGAGTTTTATGATATGACAATAGGGTGGTTTATTTCAAAGTGTGGGGTAAGCAATAAAAAAAATTTTTGGTATTGTTATTTGGGGTTGAAATGCATACTTTGCACATTGTATTTGATTAAGCGTCATTATTCTTTTCCTCTACATTTTAAGCTAGATGTTCCATGCAATTCTTAATTTTGTATATATATATATATATTAAAAAAATGATAAAAGTAAAAAAAAAAAGGAGAGAGAAAATAAAAGAAAAGTTATATATATATATATACAAAATTCATATATGTTCTAGCATTAGTTATCAAAAGAGGAATGTTGACTCGTGTATTTTTATGCAAGTATATAAGATTATCAAGGATTGTGAGTATGCCATTTGAGGGAGTTATGAATTTCTTAGCAAGAGTATTGTCTAATTTAGATACTCCATTTCTTGATGCTCCAGCCTAAATGCCTTTTCTCACACCTTTACCTTAGCCCCATTACATCCAAATGAAAGACCTTCAGATTATTTCTTGAGAAAATCAGTGAGAGAGATTGGATAATTAAGCAAGTTTATGGTAGTATGCAGTCATGAGTGGTTTGAGTGATTAACCTTTGAAATCGAGTGAAACACTTAGATGAGAGATGGGATTTGTATGTCTGGATTAATGAATGAGTTAAGAAAATCCTTGATTGAAGTAAATTGCAAATATTTATAGCTGAGTCTTAAAGTATTTCATCTTATATGCTGGAATTATAGTTAAGGTTGTTTGAGTTTTTAATTTATGCCATGTGAATTTGCTTGAGGACAAGCAAAGTTTTAAGTGTGGGGTAGTTGTTTTATTAGTTTTTGTTATAGATTTGTGCCTTGTTTATTATGATAATTATTGTTTCATTTAGGTATTTTGTTTTATAATTATTGTTTTATTGCATTGAGTTATATTGTTATTATCAAAGTTTGTACCGCTAGGCTTCGGCTTAGCGCGATTGTTTCCATCGCGCAGGTGACAGGGTAGACCCAGTTGAGCCAGAGAGTTCTTCTAGACCAGGTCGGGTCTAGACTTGTAGTTGAGCTTGTAGAGTTGCTATCGAGATCAGAAACACTGCCAGCAGCATGTATATATTTTTATGTTATTGTACATTTTTGAGTTTTATGCATAATATATTATGTTTTTGAATTTTACGTATTGTATATTATAAAGAATGTTTGGGTCAATGTATTTGAAATGGGAGAGTAAGTGTGTTTTAAATTATATATATCTATATGTATAAATGTTTGAGAAAATTGGTGAAATTGAGAAGTATGGTTGAGAGGGTGATTGAAAATTATTGGGAGTGTTTTCTTTTTTGCAGATTGAGCAATTGCAAAATTTTGGGATATCCAAAATTCAGACAAAACTCTGGCGAATTTTTCTCAAAGATTTATATATATATTATTTATTTTAGATTTTTATAACAAGTAAATAATATTTATATTCTATTTAATTTTTATATATTTAGAATTTGAAATTTTAAATTTAAAATGTAAAAAAAATTAGTAAATCGGTCTGTGACATTTTTGTACCGTATATGCATATTTTACATATGCTAAAAATATGTATTGTACATATATAGGGTACAAGGGTGTTACAAATCCATTCATGTATGGCCCACAACTTCCCCCATGTATCTCCAACATGATCTGCTCAACTTCAGACTTCCTCAAGCATCTCAAGTGTACCCCCATCGGGCCATCTTCGATACAACTCTCCATGAAAGGTGATGTATTGTAAGGACCATCGCCTTATGGCTCTTCTCTCTTCCTTTGTTGCCCCCAACAGGTATTCCTTATTTTCTAATAACCGTCTTATAGTGTCATACCACACATCATGGTTTGTATCAGTTTTCATGACTGTTTCATATTCATAGCTAGGAGTTGATGAAGTGGTCAAAACCAGAGGCTTAAGAAATAAGTTGATAGGATTCTCCCATACCGAAGCCAATGTGGCTAGGGCATCAGCCATCTAGTTTTCTTCTCTTGTTAGGTGTATAAATCTGCACTCCTTAACCTTGTTAGGGTCAATCTCAATATCATTTATGCCAATCATGTGCCCCATCAATTTGCCTAAAGTAACTCCAACCATACACTTCTTTGGATTCAACCTTAGATTATACTTCACTACTCTCTCAAAGACTATCTCGAGGCTTTAGAAATGCTACTCTATTGTATCCGACTTCACCATCATATCATCAACATAGACCTCAACTTCCTTATGCATCATGTCATGAAACAAGGTGGTGGCAATCCTTTGGTAGGTTGCTCCAGCATTCTTTAACCCAAATGACATCACCCTATAACAAAATATACCCCACGTAGTAATGAATGCAGTTTTAGCTTTATCCTCTTGGGCCATTAGCACTTGATTGTATCCAAAAAATTTGTCTATGAATGAGTATAGCATGCTAGAAGTTACACTATCAATAAGGATATCCAGAAAAGGTAAGGTAAGTCATCCTTCGGGGAAGACTTGTTCAAGCCTTGAAGGAGATCTTTAAAATCTCTAATAAGGGTATGAGACATCCTTTCATGAAGATTATGTAGCACCCTTCTCGCAATCATCCCAATCAGATCTGATTCATAGTGCCTTTTCTTAAGCAACGCAGCTTTTTTTTTTCCACCTTTTCAAGTAATCAACAAAATTCTCATTTTGTTTCTATCTGATTGACTCAACTTCGTTCAAAGTAACTTCCAACTCAGTATTATACCAATACTGTTGGATGAAGGCTTTGTATAATGAATCCCAGTTCTTTTGACTACCATCCTCTAAGGTATTGAACTAATTCTGCATAATAGGATCCAACGAAAGCATGAAGTACCTTAGCATTTGAGCCTTAGTAGCTTGAGAAGATTGCACAACAGTGATGTATTGCTTCACATGGAGATGAGGATTCCTAGTTCCATCAAACTTAGCAAAAAAGGGCATCTTGAATTTTTACAGGACTTCCTCATATGTTTCAAACAACTTGTCCACTTCTAACATCTTTTCAGTTTTAGCTTCTTTTCAAGTTTCTTTTCTCAATCGGCAATCATCTTCTCTACATATGAAGTTTCAGTCTTTTCCACAGTTGATCTTTCCACAACCTTCAGCTCTTTCTTCTTATCTTCAGAATCTTGGAACTATTGAGCCCAGTCATCATCATCATCAAAAATTACTTTGTCATCATCAGAGGCTATATAAGTTATATGCTCATGTCAAATTGGCTCCTACCAATTCGACATGAGCTACATGCTCATGTCGAATTGGCAAGACTTGGCCAACCGGTCTGACCAAATAACATTTTAACCAAAATAGTCACCGAACCCACACAATCCAAATATTAAATAATTATAATTGGAAATCCAAATATTAAATAATTATTATTGGTTTGTTTTGGTCCTTCAAATGAAAATTATATTTGGACCGATACCAAAATTAAGGGTCTACACACTACTTTAGTTAACCACTTCTAGATCCACTATAATGTATAGTGTATGTTTTTGTGCTAGATTTCAATCATACCCTAGAGAATCACGTTTGAATGCCACTAAAATAATTTTGAAATACATAAATGTGACATTGCATTTAGGACTTTGGTATTCTAGGAATACATCATTTGACATATTAGGCTTTTCAGATGCAAACTATGCTGCTATTCTTTTGGATAGAAAAAGCATGATCAGAGCATGCCATTTTCTTGGCAATTACTTGGTTTCTTGGTTTAGCAGGAAACAAGTGTTGGTTGCTTTATCTACTATGGAAGTCAAATATATTGTTGCATGTTTTTATTGCACACACATTCTTTGAATAAAACAACAATTGCTTGTCTATGAAAAAATATTTGATCACATTCCTATTATATGTGATAACACTAGTGCAATTAATTTATCTAAGAACCCCATCAACATTCCAGGTCTAAGAATATAGACATCAAACATTACTTTTTAAGAGATAATGTTCAAAACTAAAATATTGTGTTAGAATTCATTGATAAACAAAACCAACTTGCTAATATCTTTACAAAACGATAGAATGAAGATAGATTAAACTTCATCAAGCATAATTTAGGAATGATTGATGGAAGCTCCTTGAATAAATAAAGCATATGCCTTCGATTCATTGTATTATGTTTGAAAGGTTTTATCCTCAATTTAAAACATCAATTTTGATCATAAGTTGTCCATATAAAATATGTCTTTATTATTTTCTTTCTATGTTTTTTCTTTGTTTAGTGTGGTCATTCTGTCCTATCCTGCATTCGCGAGTTGCTTGGTAAATTTCATTCCAGATAGACCTTCTGCGAGCAGTTGGGTAGAGTTGATCTTGTGAAAACACTAAGTTAGAGTTGAGCTTGTAAAATCTCATTGATAAACTCAATAAGTTGATGAGGAAATGGATGTAGGATTGAGGAATCATAACTACTATAAATTTTCTTCTATTCATTCCTCTTACCTTCCTTTTACTCTACTCATTTCTTCTTATCTTGTTTTTAAATTTTAATTTTCCATCACTTCTCCATAATAACCAATTCCCCCCCCCCTCTCCCCTTTTGATTGCCATCTTGCCACAATAATTGGTATCAGTGCCTCAAAATTTCAAATTACTTAATTGTAAAATTTGATCCAAAATGGCAGGTACTACACCATCTAGCTCTACCACTTCAAATTCTTCATCACATGGTAATATCAATTCTTATCTTGGACCTTATTTTGATGGAACTGATTATTCCTATTGGAAAAATAAAATGTATTTGTTTGTTGATAGTGAAGGAATTGAGCTTCAGAAATGTGTGCTAAATGAGTGGAAACCTCTTACTCATGAGGTTGATGGTGCTCAGGTGCCTTTTTCTAGTACACAATGGACTGAAACTCAAGAAAGGGCTCTTTATAAAAACAATAGAGCAGCCTCCATCTTGGTGAATTCCATGTCTAAAGAAGAAAGTGGAAGAGTTCAACATCTTACTTGTGCATATTGCCTTTGGAAAACACTTGAGAATTATCCTGAGGGTACCACCCAAATGAGGTTCATCAAGCCCTACTTGAGTATGAACTCTTTAAGATTAAGTCCAACAAAAATGTCACTGAAATTACAAATCGGCTACTTGTTATTGTTAGGAACTTAAAAAAAATGAAAATTTATATGATCAAGTTGATGTTAATAGAAAAATATTGAGAGCACTTAGAGTTAAAAAGAACATTGAATGAAAAGTCTTTTCAATTGAAGAAGCTCATGATCTTAGTACACTATAAACAGATGAGCTAGTTGGAAACTTCTCACCTTTGAGTTGCATACTGAAAAAGAAGATGATACTGGTGAGAAGGACAAGAAGGAAGTCATAGCTTTCAAAGCCACTCAAGAAAGAAAGCTCAAATGAAGATTATAGTGACGAAGATGAAGATATGGTTATGATGTCAAAAAGAGTAAGTGAATGGAAAAGAAGGAGGAGACTTTAACCTAACAAAAGTACATACTATAAATCCTATTTAAAAGACAAGGAGAAAAAGAATGAAGTGAAATGCTATGAATGTGGCAAACTGGGTCACATCAAAATGGAGTGTTTCAAACATAAAAACAAAAAGAAATAAGGTTGTTAGGATTCCCTATTAAGTTAACCTCTGTTGGCGGGTGGATGGGGGTGAAGCTACTAGCATTTCACTTGGCTTTGTCATAGAAGATTGGGATATGCTAATATGGACCAACTCCAATGTCTAAACAAAGAAAAGCTTGTAGATGGACTCCCCAAAATGAAATTTTATAAAGATAAAGTATGTGAATGATGCCAACTTAGAAAAAAACACAAAAACTGTTTCAAATCTAAGAACATTAGAAGTACTTCTATACCTTTAGAATTAATTCATTCGGACTTGTTTGGACCAAATAGAGTTGCTAGTTTAGGAGGCAAGCTATATGCATTCGTACTTATTGATGAGTACTCTAGGCATACTTGGGTCAACTTCTTAAATCATAAGAATGAAGCTTTTGATCATTTCAAAATTTTTGTAAAAAAAAGGTTCAAAATGTAAAAGGATATGTGATCACATCTATTAGAAGTGATCATGGCAAAGAATTTGAAAATGAAACTTAGAAAATTTTTGCAATGAACTTGGTATTTTACATAATTTTTCAGCACATAGAACACTACAACAAAGTGGAGTGGTTGAAAGAAAAAATAGAATATTAGAATAAATGGCTTGAACAATGCTCAAAGAGTACAATTTAACTTCTTACTTTTGGGCAAAAACTGTTAACACTACATGTTATATTTCAAATTGAGTTTTCAAAAGACCATTAATGAACAAAAATTCTTATGAGATATGGAATGCAAGAAAACTCATAATTTCATACCTTAGAGTATTTGGATACAAATGCTTCATATTAAATGCCAAGGATAACCTTGAAAAATTCTCATCCAAATCAGATGTGTGAGCGGGGATTTTCACCACCACTCCCGGTGGAATGGTTCTTGCGACTTCAGCACTGTTTAGGCTCGGGGCCTTAGAGAACACAGACCTAAGTCTAGAGAAAATGGAGTCGCCACCCGGACGGGCCGGGAAAAAAGAAAGGGGTGGATGACTCGATTCCTAAGGAATCCCCAACCCCCTAATAGGTTCGAAAAGTTGGGTACGTGTGGGGAAGGTGAGAAATAGCCCAGCACCCCCACAACGCCTAGTTCATTGGAATCGGCCTCCTTTACAAGTCTTAATATTATAAAATTCTTAAATATAATAACTTTATCCATATTACACACAATAATTAAAAGAAAGCATCATTATATTAAAATCAAAGCAATGTCCAAACAAAACAAATAAATGGACACCCATCCAAGTATGGAACATGTCCTTACATCACACACCTAAATAGGACACCCACCAAAAGGTAGAAACATGCCCTTTACATTGGTTCTAAAATAAAGCTAATTAAATTACAGGATATTTAACTAATGAGGTACCCACCAAGTGGAAACATACCTCTTACAACATTTGGAAGTCTAAATAAATTGATAAAAGTAAATAACCATTCATAATAAGTAAATCATTCATCAAAGGTATTTAAATATCAATAAAAAGTAAACATCCAGCAATGATAAATAAAATAAACTAAGTATTGAACTTAAATAAATTAAAGCATATAAAATAAATCAAAGCATAATAAAAAATAGAATTGAATAAAGAAAATAAAAAGTCCAAATTATAGCTACTATTTCCATTTAGGGTTCTTTATCTCATGTGTTAAGGTTTTGAAAATTTCATGAATTTAAGCTACTGTGACTTTTATGGAATTAAAATAGATTAAAGATTTTATGTTTTTAAAAGGTTGGTAAGACACTTTGATTAAAGAAATTAAGGTTTGAATGGTGAAATCATGAAACTAGGGTTTTAGATACTTTAAAATATTTTGATTTATGATTTTTGGTTATTGGGTTTCTCTGTAAATTTAATCTATTTATGGTTTTATAGTTTTTAATGTTTTAAAAGAATTAGGGTTCATAAAAATTAGGGTTTAAAGTTTTAAAAGGATTAGGGTTCATTATTTTTAATTTTGGAAGTTGAATTTGTGTTTAGTATTTTTATAATTTAGGGTCACTGGTGGTGAATTAATTTTTAGAAATTTGGAAATCAATTGGATAATTTCATGAATTTTTATGAATTTAAACAAACAAATTAAAGTTTTTATAAGTAGAGAAGATGTTTTTTAAGGCTTTTTGAATGATATAGAACCTACTTTAAATTTTTAAACGAAACAAAATTTAAATCTTAGTTTTGTTGAAAAATATTTTCAATTAGAGTTTTAAGATTTTTAAAAAGTATAAATAACAATTTTAAGCCTTTTGGAAGATAAACCAACGAAATAAAGCTTTTAACTTTAGAAAAACTAATTTAAAATTCTAAGATTTTAGATTTTGAAAAAAAAAGAAGCAAATTTCTAGTTTTAGTTACTATGTAAAAAAATAAAGAAATTAGAATTTCATACCTTCTTTGTAAGTTGCACCAAAATTGCTTCTTGGATGAAAAAGCTCAAAAGACCAGCCTTTTTGCCTTTTTAATCCCTTAAATCATGTTTCTGCTACTTTAAAATCAATTGAATTCAAGCTTTTCCTTTATGAATTTGGATTTTCTTTTTCTTTTTTTTTTTCTTGTCCCTCTCGGCTTCCCCTTTTTTAATTGCCTTTGGTCCTTATTTATAGTGGTTTGATGTGGTTTTTTCCTAATTAGTTAAGGTAAGTAATATTAATAAAAAAAAAAGAAACTGAAACCTAATTGAATTAGGTTTCAAAAAATTTGCGTCAGAAAAATTGCACTGCCGAAAAAAATTGCCGCAGGAAAAAATGCGCCAGCGAAAAAGCATGCGGAACGGGCCCATAGCCATTTCGAAGGCAGAGTTTTTCTGCGAGCGAAATTCCCACGGGCCTGAGCTACAATTTTTTTGTCGCCGATTTTTTCGACTCCGATTTTTATTTTTATTTTTTGACTTTTATTTATTTATTTTTATTTTTTATTAATAAAAATTAGATACTAAAGCAAAAAATTATTTAATAAAAATTATTTTGGAACAATTAGACAACAAAAATCATTTTAGACTAAATAAAACATATTGGACCAGATTGGGTCAAAAATTAAGGGTTTACTGCTTGCCCCCTGCTTGAATGATCTGAAACCTTAGTGAACGAGAGTGAAAAGCAATAAGACTTAATTTTTGAGGTTTTGGGTTCTAGACCCGAGAGATTTGGACACTCGATCCTAAACTAGACTTGGATACTCGATCCTATCTGGATTTGGGTACTCAATCCTAAATTGGATTCAGATACTCGATCCTAACTGGATTTGGATACTCAATCCTAAATTGGATTTGGATACCTAACCCTAAATTGGATTGGGATACTCGATCCTAACTTGATTTGGATACTCGATCCTAACTTGGATTCGGATACTCGATCCTAAACTTGATTGGGATACTCGATTCTAACTGGATTTGGATACTCGATCTTAAATCAAATTTGGATACTCAATCCTAAACTGGATTTGGATACTCGATCCTAAATTGGATTTGGATACTCGATCCTAACTGGATTTGGATACTCGATCCTAAATAGAATTTGGATACTCGATCCTAAATTGGATTTGGATACTCGATCCTAAACTGGATTTGGATACTCGATCCTAACTGGATTTGGATACTCAATCCTAAATTGGATTGGGATACTCAATCCTAACCTGATTTGGATACTCAATCCTAAATTGGATTCGGATACTCAATCCTAAACTTGATTGGGATACTCGATCCTAACTGGATTTGGATACTCGATCTTAAATCAAATTTGGACACTCGATCCTAAACTGGATTTGGACACTCGATCCTAAATTGGATTTGGATACTCGATCCTAAACTGGATTTGGATACTCGATCCTAAATTGGATTTGGACACTCAATCCTAAATTGGCTTTGGATACTCGATCCTAAACTGGATTGGGATACTCGATCCTAAACTGGATTTGGATACTCGATCCTAACTTAGATTGGGATACTCGATTCTAACTTGATTTGGATACTCGATCCTAACTTGGATTCGGATACTCGATCCTACACTTGATTGGAATACTCGATCCTAACTGGTTTTGGATACTCGATCCTCTCCTTACCCCCCCCAAGGATTTTTTGCTTTCATGCTAACTTTGATTGATGTTTTTCTTGTCTAGTTATTTGCATAAGCACGCATTTCTTCTTTTGCAAAACGACTGGGGCTTCCACAAGCAAATAGGCTTTCCATGCCCCCTTGATTTGATATCTTCTTTTTGATTCTTTACTTCACAGGGTATTGATTTAAATTAAGACAGGAAAGTGCGATGTAATATGCTGATGTATGCATGATATGAATGAATGATACTTACAGCTGTTTTATTGACTCATAGACCGAGGTGATCGGCAAAAATGTTCTCATTAGATCCATTTTAATGCTCGTTCAAGTCTTGCATTGGAATGATCAAAAGCTTTGCATTTGTGGCTTTTATCTTCTAGATGTTAAGAATATGAGTGGTGAAGACCTTAAGCAGTAGAGTCAGGGATGCATCCATTTCAGACTATTTTTCAGCATGTCAGCTGATAGCTTCTTCATGACCTTGCCAATAATCATTTCAACAGACTTCCCTTAGCTCGAAGGCTTTGTATGACAAAACTCTCTTTTTTTCCTTTCCTTTTTTTTTGAATTTTGATTTTGAAATCAAATGTTGGCTTTGCCAAATTAATGTCAATATACCTCAGGACTTGATATTTCCAAATTAACATATCTATAACATGACAACCCTAGTTACCGTACTAAACTCGGGAATCATTTCTTTTTAAGCAAGAATTATTGTACTTCAGATAGGCACATACACATTACTTAGCCAAAGGTCTCATTTGAGTTTAAATATTGCCCATCTCATATGCATGCTTATCCAAACTATCTCCACTAATAGACTCTACCTACCAAGAGAGATCAACAAGTCTTTGATAGGCTTGAAATGGGGTCTATAAGGGACACAGGTTTAAGTGAAGGCCATTTTGAGATTGGAGCTGGTGTGACACAATGGACAAACCCTCACACTACAAATTTCTTGTTGAAACTTTAGACAACTTGGAGGTAATCTTGCTAGACTCCAAAACCCTTCTATATCTTCTTGGCATTAATCTGGATCTTGATTAGGACAGTCTTTGCCCATGCAAAAAGTTTGGTACCCAAATTCGTTTCTTTTCTTCTTCTCCCTTTTCTTTATTTCTCTTACTCTTCCCTTTTCTTTCTCTTTATTTTCCTTACTCTTCCCTTTCTTTGAGCATTTTGTCCTTCTTCCTTATAGGATTGTCAAGTACAGAACATTTAAGCACTGGATGGTCTTTCTCTTTTTCTTTCGATTTTGATAGAATCTTTGGCTAGGTTGGGACCAATTCAAGTCAAAATGTCCTTATGAACCAAATGGAAGCCTTTTGTTGCTTAGGTAAAAGAGAACTCAGTTGGCTTTCTGAACCGCCTTTTAGGTTTTCTTTTCTTGTTGTTTTTTCCTTCTTTTCTTTTTCTTTTCTTTTTTCTTTTTTCTTTTTCTTTCTTTTCTTTTTCTTTTGTCCTTTTTCTTTTTCTTTTTCTTCTCTCTTTATTTATTTATTTATTTATTTTTTTGTTTGGTTCTAGCTCTAAAAGAGTTGTCTCGTTTGTACTAGCTTGGGCTTTCAATAATGGATGAATGGAGTAACATAAATCATCTTTAGCATGGATAAATCATTTGTTACTCTAATGATGATGTTGTTTTGATATATTGGAGATATCAAAGGAACTTCAACTACCCTTATGGTCTTGAAAACTTTAACTACCCTTATGGTCTTGAAAACATCAATTATCTTCATGGTCTTGAGAACTTCAACTATCTTCATGATCATGACCAATCGTTATTTTCTTTGATCGTCTTGCCACTTTATCTTAGTGATCATAAGACTTGTCAAAAGTATCACAGCAGCTCAGGATAGATTATTGGGGTTTGTAAGCCAATGAAAAGAAAGCTAAAATTTTATTAAGGCTCAAAGGGACAACTAGTGATTGATATTTAATAGGGTGGATACTAGTTCTTGGCTAATCAAACAATGCCTAGATCATCTCTCCCTTAAATAAGTAGAGTTCAATTTTGCCTCGAAAGTTTGTCAAAGCATGTTCTAAGACTGACTAGGACCTAGACAAAGGTAATTATGCTGGAGCCCTCTCTAAGTAAGCATACACAACTCAATGCTATAGAGCAATTCCCTCATCTAGTAAAGTCATTCAAGTCATGATGCATGAATTATCAAGCTAGATTCCTCATTGGTTGAGCACCAAAATGAACAAAAACCAACAAAAATTTTGATGAAAGTAATTTATTCAAGCAACTTTAAATTTGAAAAAAAAGATTGTTCCAATTTAATATTAAAGAAAGTAAAATTAAAAAGCAATATTCAAGCTAAGGAAAGTTTGTTGAGTTTAAGCTTATTTTCCTTTCACATCTTCAATATCTCCATCTTGAAAAGAGCATAAAACAAAATCTTCTTCCAATCCTTTTCCCACCATGAAGGTTGTCGGTGGAGGTACTCTTCCAAACTTAGGCAAAGGGTTGTTCTTGGTATTGGGCTTATCCGGCTCGGGTAGCTTGCCACTATCGATTAGGTCTTGGATATCATGCCTTAGACGAGCACATTTATCTGTTTCAAGTCCTCGCATTTGATGAAATTGACAGAAGGCCTCGGCATTGAAGTTTGGTGGCAATGGATTATGTAGAGGTCGAGGAGCTAACGGTTGTAACAACCCTTTCTTTTGCAGCTTGCTAAAAACCCAAGATAGAGGTTTCCCCAATTCTGAGAATTGTCTTTTATTTCCTTGACCGGTCACATTAACATCAACTTCTTTTTGCGTGCTTTGATTGTTAGGCTAGTTGTTCCCTTTCTCATTCCTTCTTATTGAAAAGCGATTCTTCTCCCTTTCCCACTCTTCAATTTGTAGACCAGCTTGGAGAAGGTCTTTGAAATCACGGATGAGTGTATGAGACATCCTCTCATGAATATTAGGCAACACCCCTCTCACAATCATCCTTATTTGATCGGATTCATCGGGCCTCTTCTTAAGTAAAGCGGCCTTGTTTCTCCATCTCTTGACATAATCTACAAAATTCTCATTTGGCCTTTGCCTAATGGACTCCACGTCCATTAAGGTAACTTCTAACTCAACATTATATCCATATTGTTGGATGAAGGCTTTGTAAAGTAGATCCCAACTCTTTTGTGTTCCATCATCTAAGGTATTGAACCAATTTTGGACAATAGAGTCCAATGAGAGCATAAAGTACCTTAGAGTTTGAGCCTTAGTAGCTCGGGAAGACTGCATGGCAGTGATGTATTACTTTACGTGAAGATGAGGACTTCCGATGCCATTGTACTTAGCAAAGGAAGGCATCTTGAATTTATAAGGGACCTCTTCATCTTATTCAAATAGTTTGTCGATCTCAGACATCTCTTCGGTTTTCAGCTTCTTCTCAAATTTCTTTTCTAAATCAGCAATCATCTTTTTAACATCAGATGTCTCGGTCTTTTCAATAGTTGCCTTCTCAACAGCCTTCTGTTCTTTCTTCTTCTATTGAACATCTTGGTAGTATTGAGCCCAATCATCATCGTCATCAATGATCACCTTTTCGTCATCAAAAACCACTTCACTAACTTTGGTCTTCCCTTTGTCCTTTGGTTTCTTAGTGCTAGCAGATGCCTCGGCATGGTTCTCTAAGATCGCAGTCAACTGGTTCTTCATGGTCTTAGCTAGGGCCTCTTTGATTTCTTCCATCTTGGCATTGAGGGCTTCATCCATCATTCTTTGAATTTGTTCGGGCTCTATTGTTTTAGATGAGCAAGTGATTGAGTCATTGCTAGATACTTCGTCTTCGGCGTAGGTCGGATTGTTGTAAGCTTTAGAACTATCGTAATCCAGGGCTGTGAGTCAGAGAGGATCAATGATATGAGATGCAAATGTATACATGTATGCATGTATGCACAAACAATCAACAAATAAGGATAAATAGGATGTTCCTTCCAACCTTATAACATCCACACACGAATGGTGAGTCCCTTTTCCTAGGTATATGGTTAACAAAATACCAACATGGGGTATCTTGCTTTCGAATAATTCCCTCGGACGTTTCAACCAATAGTTATATTTTCAAAGATGGAAATCCATCCATGATAATTACAATTAATTAGGTTTTAATCCATTCAACCAACTAAAGTAGCTTTTATGCTATATTGGATTAGAACGAAATTAAGAGGTTTATTATAAATAGATTTCTCACTTGAAAAAGGTAACTAATAGTTCATGCCAAAAACAAGCCCATGATTAATTTATTCTTAGTGTAAACTAGGCCCACAATTGATTTTTGGTATTTCATAATTGACCTAAATATTTTTGCAAGCTCTTTGTAAAAAAAATGGTTGGGTGAAAATAGTTTTGTTTCTAAGCCCATAGTAAAAGATTTTAGAAAATTGGATTTTGGGCTTAGTATTTGGGCCATGGGCCAAAGGATCTTTGATTTGTTTTAGAAAAGTCTTATGTCCAAAGACCATCTTCAAAAATTTTGAAAATAGTTTTGGTCTTTTGGATTTTAAAGAAAAATTTATTTTGAACTTACAATATACTAAGGTCATATTAGAAAAAGAACAAACCAAATAAGCCATGATTTAGACTAAGATAAACTAGCCATAGTAAAACAACATGCAGTTGGGGTAAAACCTAAGGAAAGTAAATAGGCCAATTACATGAGCTTTAGTCTTTGGGTAAATAGGCTTAGGTTCCCAAAGCAAGTATATACCAAATGGTACGAGGCTATGAGTGGTTATTCCATGCTCGATCTCCATACCTTGAGTGAAAGTATTGTAACACCCCTTCCCAGTCTACATGTGTAAGCCGAGTAGAGGCGCCACACTATCCTAATGTTGCTACCAATTTTACTTAATTCGAATTTTAGTTTCGGTTTTACAGAAATTTTGCCATAGTTTCGCCTAAAAATTGAGTCCCAAGTGTCGACAAAACTGATTTTTTCCTGATTTAAAAAAAAAACATTTTACACAAACCAATGCAAACAAAATCATTCTCAGTACACTCCCAATAAATCCCCCTTATAACCTCAACTACAACCTGCAAAAAGGATTTACACTTCTAGTACAAAATAAGTAGAGGTTTATTATTATCACATACTTTCAATAATCTTATATATATATATATGATAATCTTGTCTTTACCAAAATTTCATTTATACATATGAATACATTCTTGTCAGAAATACAACATAATGAAATTATACATGTATGCATCACCTTCTAGTTGGTCTCGAAATACTCTTACCCTACTCGTGGCATAACAGTTTGACTTCCAGATCAACCACCTACTCACCTGCGCGATATATACAACCGCGCTAAGCCCGAAAGCTTAGTAGTACAAATAAATATTATAAACATACATAACAGACAATCATACTTATGTTAACTTCATATATTATTATTTTCTTATCATATTTTCCCATTTCAATTACACCTTATTTATATTTCTACTAATCTCATAATTATATACATATGCACGTATTTCATTAATACAACCCACAATTCCATATTATACATCATATTGTATTTTCACGTAGTACCTTCAGATCTCATCATTCAACATAGTTTTTCAATCTACATTCACCTTCAATAATTTACTTATACATTGTAATCATCTCATTTCATAATTATCATCATATATCTCATATCATTACATCTTATTCCATAATTCACATTTAAACAAAAATAATCATTGGTCTCATTATTCATTCATTTCACATTTCATGAATCACATTTAAACAAAGACAAGCATGGGCCCAAAAGACACTAATATGTTATTCAAAGTTCAGAGTTACTGCTTTGGTCCATAATCATAATCATCAAGCCCGTAGGCGATATACACATATATATATCTATCCATGGATAGGGTAACAGACCCAGTCTCTTGGACCTCTACTTGGCTAGACTCAAGGAGATCCTCAACCCGACAAGACTGTTACCAAAACAAGTGTAACAGACCCAGTCTCTTGGACCTCAACCCGACAAATCTCGAGGAGATCCTCAACCCGGCAAGACTATTACTATTTTTCATATATTTCACATTCATATTTCATAGGCATGCCGCCAAACCCAGAACTCTGAAATCTGAATAACATATTAAACACACAAACATTTCATTCATCTCTTCATAATCTCTTTCTCAATTCATTTTATATTTCATAAGCAAATTAGGCAACCATGTCTCAATCATCTCATGTGCATCATCATAGCCAACAATCATGGCCTCATATCTCATATGATCTCAAATCACAATGAAGCAACTCTTCATAACATCATATCTTTCACATTACATTTCATCATCACATCTTGCACATTTCACATTTCGTTATATTTCAAATCACATTAATTAATTCATTATTCAAATGGATATAATCAATGGCATTAAAACATATTTTACATGCTCATCACAACATTCACATTATAACCAAATATGATATTATTAATATACATCAACAATGCATTAGATTCCTTATCACATTTACAATAAAATGTGTGTCAAATCTCAATATCATATGAATGTATGCAATAATGTAGTTTGTACTTACCTTAAAACCAACTCACACCAATATATACACTTACTCTTCAAAGAATCCTCAACACTTAGGTTAGGGAAATTCAACCTCTTCACAACCTAATCCAAAAGGAATATTAGCAAAATGACCATATGAATAGTACATTCTGGTTTTAGACTCCATTTTATCCTTATTTTGAAAAATTGTATAAAATAATATACTTGACTAAAAATTCTAAATTTTGTATAGAATTTAGTTTTACATCTTAAAATCATTCTTTTAAAATTTCAGATCAAAATGAACACAAAATCTTGGTCAAATAGTTCACCTAACCAGACTGCCCCAATTGCCCTGCATCCTGGCAGCAGTTCTGAACTTTGTGAATTCCATAAATCAAATTCAATCAACAAGGTTCCAAATTATTTTTCTCAAATACTAGACTCACTAAGAAACAACATATCCAAAATTCAATTGGATATGTGTAACACCCTCATACCCTATATAAGTACTATACATATACCTCGTATACATACAGTAAGTATATAAAGTATAAGAATGTCACTGTTCATTATAATTAAAAAAAATCCTTACTTCTCAAAACAATCCAAATATATAGTAACAAAACATTTTAGTCAATATACAATATTAAAAAATTTTACATGCATGCATCACCTTCTAGTTGGTCTCGACAAACTCTTACTCTTCTTGTGGTAAAACGAAAGACTTCAGATCTACCATCTACTCACCTGCGCGATTAACACATCCGCGCTAAGCCCGAGAGCTTAGTAGTACAAATGAATAATATAAACATACAATACAGAAATTCTAACGTATATCCATATACTAACTTTAAGTACTGTTAGTTTCTTATCGTAGTTTCCCTTTTCAATTACACTTTACACATATCTCAACTAATCTCATATATTACATACATGCATACATATCAATAACACCAACCACAATTCCATCACTACTACTCACAAGGAACATATCAATATACATATTACATAACATATTTCATAACATTTCATTTCCAATTAAGGCAACTATAGATTTCATTATTCATTCATTTCACGTTTCATAAACTACATCGAAAATCAAGACAGACCTGGGCCCAGAACACACTAATATGTTATTCAAAGTTCAGAGTTACTGCTTTGATCCATAATCACAATAATCAAGCCCGTAGGCAACATATATCATATCTCTATCCATGGATAGTGTAACAGACCCAGTCTCTTGGACCATCAACCCGACTAATCGAGAAGATCCTCAACCCGGCAAGACTGTTACTTTTCATATATTTCACATTTATAATTCATATAGTGTAACAGACCCAGTCTCTTGGACCATCAACTCAACAACTTGAGGAGATCCTCAACCCGGCTAGACTGTTAACACTTGTAACAGACCCAGTCTCTTGGACCATCAACTCAACAACTTGAGGAGATCCTCAACCCGGCTAGACTGTTAACACTTGTAACAGACCCAGTCTCTTGGACCATCAACTCAACAACTTGAGGAGATCCTCAACCCGGCTAGACTGTTACATTTCATATGTTATAGGCATGCCGTCAAATCCAGAACTCTGAAAGTTGAATTAACATATTAGACACAACTCTTTTCATTTATATCTTTGTACATTTCTTTCTCAATTCATTTCATATTCAAAACAGGCAACCATGCCTCAATTATAATTCATTTACATTCTCATAGCCAACACAATGGCTTCACATCTCATTTGATTCATCATAGCCAATCACAATGGCTTCACCTCTTATCATATTTCAATTCACATTATAGCACTTCATCATTTAAGTATACATAAACAATTATATTGAGCATATATCTTAAATTCATCATCATATAATCAACATGTCTATTTATTTCATTTCAATCATTATTACCAACCACAATTACAATACATTTCATCATTTCTCAAAACACATTAGCACAATTCATCATTACCATATTTATCATAACAAATTGCATTGTACATACCTATTTGAATGATCTTCATATCTTTCACATCATCCAATCATAACCTTAATCAAATTATATTGACAATATAGTAATTCACTTAACACATTTACAAACAAATGTGTTAAGTCTTAATTCATGTAAATAAGTGCAATCATATAAACTTTGTACTTACCTTAAAACCAACTTACACCACTCTATACACCTACTCTTCCAAGAATCCTCAACACTTAGATTAGGGCAATTCAACCTCTTCATAACCTAATCCAAAAGGAATATTAGCAAAATGACCATATGAATAGTAAATTCTGGTTTTAGACTAAATTTTATCCTTATTTTGAAAATTTGTATAAAATAATATACTTGACTAAAAACTCTAAAATTTTTACAGAACTTAATTTTACATCTTAAAATCATTCCTTTAAAATTTCAGATCAAAATGAACACAAAATCTTGGTCAAATAGTTCACCCAAACAGACTGCCCCAATTGCCCTGCATCCTGGCAGCAGTTCTAAACTTTGTGAATTCCATAAATTAAATTCAATCAACTTGGTTCCAAATTATTTTTCTCAAATACTAGACTCATTAAGCAACAACATATCCAAAATTCAATTGAATATAATTTTTCTACATTTTATTAAAAATCCCGAAATACAGCTGTCTCAGTTAAGGTACCTGCTGGAACAGGTCTAATAAAAATAATCTTTCCAAAATCCAAAATCGAATCAACATATTTTTCAGTCATTCTAGACTCATATAGGCACAACATATCAAAAATTCACTTCAGGAACATTTTTCTATATTTAATTAAAAATCATACAAGTCACGGCCTTTACTAGTTGTAAAACAGAAAGAAATTCCACTAAACACAACTCTTGCTCTTCAATCACCAACACCAACCTAATTAAATCAAACATACTCCAACATACTACAATAATACAACCCTAATTTCAATTATCAACAATCAAACCTTCATACAACTTCAAATAAACCAAAGAAATCAAGAAAGAGAACTTACTTGGATTCTTAGCCAAATCTTCACTATCCACTTGAAATCCTTAAGTATTTGGTGTAAATAAAAGCAAAATCACCTCCTTCTCTCTCTAGCTTCTCTCTCTCTCTCTCTCCCTCGACCAAAAAGAAGAAGAAGAAGAAGAACACGTTTTTCCTTTTCTTCTCTTCTTATTCTTATCTCAAATATATATAATAATAATAATAATAATAATAACAATAATAATAAAAACAATAAATCTCCACCACACACTCTCTTCCAACCTTTGACTTTCTTTTCTCTTTTTCTTTTTGTCCTTATCACCATAATTATTAATTAATTAATTATAAAAATATATACATAACTCACTTTCCCTACACCACTTTATATCCCATGTATATGTGATGTATATGTATATATCTTTTATATGGTATTTATATTCCCATATTTCCTTATATATATATCATCTTATAATATTTCCCCTTTTTACTTCCATTAAACATATACATTAACTCCAAATATAACAATAACTCCAAAACTTTTAGGGTATATTTTGGGATATTACAATATGATTTTTCTATATTTTATTAAAAATCCCGAAAGATAGCTGTCTCAGTTAAGGTACCTGCTGGAACAGGTCTAATAAAAATAATCTTTCCAAAATCATAACCATTCCAAAATCGAATCAACATATTTTTCAGTCATTCTAGACTCATAGAGTCACAACATATCAAAAATTCACTTCAAGAACATTTTTCTATAATTAATTAAAAATCACACAAGTCACAGCCTTTACTAATTGTAAAACAGAAAAAATTTCACTAAACAAAACTCTTACTCTTCCATCACCAACACCAACCTAACTTCTTATCTTTAATTCCATTTCAACACTTTTACACACACCATACACAAACACACTCCATCAAACTCAAATAAAATTCCAAATAGAACAAGAGAAATCAAGAGAAAACTTACCAAAAATGATAAACTTCTTGAATTTCTAACTTGTTTCCTTGAAATCTTCCTTCAATTTGAAACTTGGAACTCAAAACAACTTCTTGCTCTCTTGACTAAGTGATACCCGGCCACCCCAAAAGAAAAGAAGAAAAATGAAAGAGACAAAAGAAACAAAGTCAAATTTCCCCTCTCTTTAAACCTCCACCAAGCAATTTAAAAAGAAAATTACCTAAATACCCTCTTCTATACAATTAAACTCCCTTTCACTTACTTGCCCTTTTTAGTAATTTCATACATAACCAAAATAAAGACCTTCTTTTTCTTTTATTATTATTATTATTATTATTATTATTATTAATTAATTAATTATATAAACTTACTTTTCCTACACCACTTTATACATTATGTATATGTAATATATATGTTGGTATATGTATATCTCTTTTATATTTCCTTTATATTTTCCATATTTTTCAAATACCACATAAATATATATCATCCCTCATATACACCTATTTCTTATAATATTTTCCTTACATATTTTACCAACATATCTTCTCACAACTACCATTCCAATGTACACCAAAATCGGGTATTAAATTAATTCATTTATCTTCTTTTGACTTTCATTAGTTCAACTTATATATGTTATATATACCTTCACTTCTTTTCTCCTTCCATTAAACATACTCCTTAAATCCAAATACCACAATAATTATTCCAAAACTTTTAGGGTGTACCTTGGGATATTACAAGTATGGTATCCCTTACATAACATAACACGGGTAACACGGGCGTCCTAACTCACGCACACGATGCAATCTAAGATGATGCAATGGATAATATCATTATAAGAAAGAATAGAATAATATAAACACCAACAGAATCAACTTCTCTTATACCCAGTGGAGTTGCCACTGTGAGCGAGGATTTTCGCCCCCACTCCCGGTGGAATGGTTCTTGCGACTTCGGCACTGTTTAGGCTCGGGGCCTTAGAGAACACGGACCTAAGTTCGAAAAAAATGGATTCGCCACCTGGACAGGCCAGGAAAAAAGAAAGGGGTGGATGAATCGATTCCTAAGGAATCCCCAACCCCCTAATGGGTTCGGAAAGTTGGGTACGTGTGGGGAAGATGAGAAATGGCCCAGCACCCCCACAACGCCCGGTTCATTGGAACCGGCCTCCTTTACAGGTCTTAATATTATAAAATTCTTAAATATAATAACATTATCCATATTACACACAATAATTAAAAGAAAGCATCATTATATTAAAATCAAAGCAATGTCCAAACAAAACAAATAAATGGACACCCATCCAAGGATGGAAACATGTCCTTACATCACACACCTAAATAGGACACACACTAAAAGGTAGAAACATACCCTTTACATTGGTTCTAAAATAGAAAAGCAAATTAAATTATAGGATATTTAACTAATGAGGTACCCACCAAGTGGAAACATACCTCTTACAACATTTGGAAGTCTAAATAAATTGATAAAAGTAAATAACTGTTCATAATAAGTAAATCATTCATCAAAGGTATTTAAATATCAATAAAAAGTAAACATCCAGCAATGATAAATAAAATAAACTAAGTATTGAACTTAAATAAATTAAAGCATATAAAATAAATCAAAGCATAATCAAAAATAGAATTGAATAAAGAAAATAAAAAGTCCAAATTATAGCTACTATTTCCATTTAGGGTTCTTTATCTCATGTGTTAAGGTTTTAAAAATTTCATGAATTTAAGCTACTGTGACTTTTACGGAATTAAAATAGATTAAAGATTTTATGTTTTTAAAAGGTTGGTAAGACACTTTGATTAAAGAAATTAAGGTTTGAATGGTGAAATCATGAAACTAGGATTTTAGACACTTTAAAATATTTTGATTTATGATTTTTGGTTATTGGGTTTCTCTGTAAATTTAATCTATTTATGGTTTTATGGTTTTTAATGTTTTAAAAGAATTAGGGTTCATAAAAACTAGGGTTTAAAGTTTTAAAAGGATTAGGGTTCATTATTTTGAATTTTGAAAGTTGAATTTGGGTTTAGTATTTTTAGAATTTAGGGTCACGGGTGGTGAATTAATTTTTAGGAATTTGGAAATCAATTTGATAATTTCATGAAGTTTTATGAATTTAAACAAACAAATTAAAGTTTTTATAAGTAGAAAAGATGTTTTTTTAAGGCTTTTTGAATGAAATAGAACCTACTTTAAAATTTTAAAATAAACAGAATTTAAATCTTAGTTTTGTTGAAAAATATGTTCAATTAGAGTTTTAAGATTTTTAAGAAGTAAAAATAACAATTTTAAGCCTTTTGGAAGATAAACCAACGAAATAAAGCTTTTAACTTTAGAAAAACTAATTTAAAATTCTAAGATTTTAGATTTTGAAAAAAAAAAAGCAAATTTCTAGTTTTAGCTACTGTGTAAAAAAATAAAGAAATTAGAATTTCATACCTTCTTTTGTAAGTTGCACCAAAATTGCTTCTTGGATGAACAAGCTCAAAAGACCAGCCTTTTTGCCTTTTTAATCCCTTAAATCGTGTTTCTGCTACTTTAAAATCAATTGAATTCAAGCTTTTCCTTTATGAATTTGGATTTTCTTTTTTTTTTCTTGTCCCTCTCGGCCTCCCCTTTTTTAATTGCCTTTTGTCCTTATTTATAGTGATTTGATGTGGTTTTTTCCTAATTAGTTAAGGTAAGTAATATTAATAAAAAAAAAGAAACTGAAACCTAATTGAATTAGGTTTCGAAAAATTTGCGTCAGAAAAATTGCGCAGTTGGCTGGAAAAAAAATACGCTGGAAAAAAAAGCGTGTGCGGAACGGGCAGCTATTTCACACGTAGAATTTTTCTGCCTATGAAATGGCCACGGGCCCGCTCGACAAATTTTTTGTCGTCGATTTTTCTAACTCCAATTTTTATTTTTATTTTTATTTTTTGACTTTTATTTGTTTATTTCTATTTTTTATTAATAAAAATTAGATACTAAAGCAAAATTTATTTAATAAAAATTATTTTGGACCAATTAGACAACAAAAATCATTTTAGGCTAAATAAAACATATTGGACCGGATTGGGTCAAAAATTAAGGGTCTACAAGATGAAAGAGTGTTCTTAGGTTATTCATCTACTAGTAAAGCTTATAAAGTACTTAATAGAAGGACTCTAGTTGTTGAGGAATCAATGTATGTTATCTTTGATGAATCTTCTAAGTTTGATCAAGGAAAAGGTAGTGTTCTTGTGTAGACCCTTAATTTTTTTCCAAGTCTAGTCCAATATTTTAAAATAAGTTCGAAATAATTTTTGTGGTATTCATTATTTATTTTAGTATTTATTATTTATTTTAATATTTATTTTAATATTTATTATTTTTTTTATTTTTTTAAATATATATATATAATAATAAATAAAAAATTCGATGAACCAATTTGTGAGCGACACGCAAAAGGGCTTGTGGCAAATTGGCCTGGGCCAATTCGCCACAGCTACTTGCTGTGACGAATTGGCCTGCCCCAATTTGCTGCAGCTGCATGCTACGGCGACTTGGGCCAGCGCCTCGCAAGCCCTCACCCAAATGTTTGCATCCCAGCCCGTTGCTCGCTCGTTGCTCGCATCTCAGTAGCCTGTGCCAACGTGCTGGCCAATTTTTGCTAAAATTTAATTTTCACTCGGAAAGGTCAATTAATTTCCTAAATAGTTTGAACTTCCTTAAGATATTGGGTTTTACTTTAAAAATTCTATAAATACTAGCATTAAAACAAAGAATGGAGGACGGCTAAAATTATTCAAGAATTTCAATTGGACCTTCAAATTTTAAAGCAATCCGAAGCAATCAAGAGCGAAAAGAACCCTTCCAACCACAAGGCAACAAGGCAATGTTGTCTTGATCAAGGTTTCTCCAGAATTCCAATGGTGCAATTGTTGTGGAACCAACAATGAAGGTTTGATCTTAATCAATAATTTCTTGTATTCACAGTAGCCATAACATGCTTCCTTTTAAATGTTTTATTGATGTGTTTTTATATTAATTTTTTCCAGTAGCATAAAATTGTTAAATCCGAATTACATATTTTATAAACCAAAACCCTAATTCATTAAATCCTTAAACCCTCATCTAATTCCTAAAAACTCTTAAAGCTTAATGATCCAGTAGCTAAATAATCCTAAAAACCCCAAATTATTTTGTTAAAAGTCAAAGCCCTAAACTATTTTTGTCCAAAATCTTACACTATTTTATAAAATCCCAAAACCCTAATCATTTTCTTAAAACCTTAATTTATTTCCCCAAATCACTATTTTTTCTAAAATAACAAATTAAAACCCTAATTTCTTTTAAAACTTGTTGTAGACCCTTAATTTTTTACCACGTCCAGTCCAAAGATTTTAAAACCGTCTAAAATAATTTTTGTGATATTTATTATTTATTTTAATATTTGTTAATTATTTTTATAATATTTATTACTTATAATATTTATTTTATTTATTGTTTATTATTTATTTTTATAATATTTATTATTTATTTTTAATAAAAATAAAAAAATAAATAAAAAAATAAAAAAATCGGCGACGGTAGAATCAGCGACGAAAATGGCAAGCGCGACGAATTGGCTTGGGCCAATTTACCACAGGAGTGTTGGCATCGAATTGGCCACATGCCAATTCGCCGCAAGCTTTGGCTTGAGACGAAGTATCTCCCAACCTGCAGTTTCACCCCGCACCCAGCAGCAGCCAATTCTCGCCCAGCGCCAGTGTCGCCCGGGCCCATGCGTTGTTTTCGCCAAAACCTCATTTTACTTGGTTTTTGATTTTATTTCCAAAATATTTTTTATTTCCTTAATCACACAGTATTAGGTTTTTTAATGAATTCCCTATAAATAAAATGATTTAACACTCTTGAGAAGGGGGACAATTTTGTTCGGCCAGGAGGAGGAAAATTTTGGACATCACAATTATTGGAGAATTATTCAAGAATTATTGAAGGACTTTTGGGACTTTCTTTTGAAATTGAAAAAAGCAATAGAGATGAGAGACAACCCATAATCAAGGCAGCAAGCTAGGTCTTTTGTCTTTGTTTCAAGCTAAATAAGAATTTCATTCTACAAATTGTGCTGGAGCCAACAAATTATGGTACACATCTAACTTAACTCAATATAACAAGATTTGATGGTTTTAAATGGTGAATATAATGGTTATTTGGTTGGATTAATTCCAGTAGGTTATAGCCTTTTGTTTTTTTTTTCATATTACTTCATGTGAAGTGATTTGATGATGTTGTTCATTACAACAACAACAACAACAACTAAGCCTTAGTCCCAAACAAGTTGGGGTCGGCTGTATGGATCCTCAACAAAATAAGCTCAAAAGACACCAAAAAAGATACTCCAGCCTTAGGCCCCTTCCAAGACACGAATTTTACGTCTCCATTCAAGTCTGTCATTAATCAAATCCGCATCAAGATCTAAGGCACGTAAGTCTCTTGCTATCACCTCCTTCCACACAGTTCTAGGTCTTCCATGACCTCTAGCCCCCTCAATCAACAAATTCTCACACTTACGAACCGCAGCATTAGGAGGTCTTCTTAAAACATGTCCATACCATCTAAGTCTTCCTTCCCTCACCTTATCTCCGACATCCGCTACTTAGACTTTTTTTCGAATATGAACATTCTTAAGTTTGTCCAGTCTGGTATGTCCACACATCCATCTTAGCATCCTCATTTCTGCCACACTCATCTTATGCAAATGTTGTCCCGTTGGTGCCCAACACTCACTACCATAGAGCATCGCAGGCCTAACAACCGTCCTATAGAATTTACCTTTTACTTTCAGAGGTATTTTCTTATCACATAGAACCCCGGTCGTACCTTTCCACTTCAACCACCCTACCTATATTCTGTGAGCCAAATCTTCATCTATACGGCCATCATTCTGGAACATCGAACCCAAATA
Organism: Garcia nutans; assembly: GCA_947685225.1. Classification (NCBI taxonomy): domain Eukaryota; kingdom Viridiplantae; phylum Streptophyta; class Magnoliopsida; order Malpighiales; family Euphorbiaceae; genus Garcia; species Garcia nutans. The sequence goes on along the minus strand of CANTUV010000031.1, from coordinate 71,747,512 downwards.
TTTGAACTGTTTGGTTTTAGGCACCAAAACTCCATCCAACTTAACCTCATGTTCATTATTCAAACAAAATAAATCCATAACCATATAGCTTAAGTTACGATGACTTATAATTGTTAAATTGATATTTTAGTACATAATTATTTAATTACAAACATTTTTCTATAACCTTATTTTTCCAGCTTCAAAAGCTTTATTTAAAACCCTAAAATTATTTTTCAAAACATTAATATCTTAATATCCAGTAAACTAATTTTCAAAAATCCCAAAACCCTATTTTCTAAATCTTAATTTTTAACACCAAAACCTACAACCCTAAAAGCCAATTTTCAAAATTTTCTGGGGCGTTGCCCCCGACCCTGCAAGGGATCATTCGTTATTTGTGTATTATAAGTCTTTGTGTTTAACTTTCTTTATTTAAAACCCTAATTTTGTTATTTAGATTCTAAAATTCTAATTTAAGATGTAAACCCTAAATTTATATATTTATTGCTTTATTTAATTTTAGATTTGATTATGTAGCTTATTATATGTTTTGATGATTTATTTATTTAATTTTAATGTTTGGTTGATTTAATTTATCATGGATGAATATTTTTCAATTATTATTTATTTATTAAAATTATAAGAGGTATGTTTCCATTATTGGGCACCTCATTAATTAATTTTTATGTAATTTAAATTATTTTTATATTTTGAGATTAATATAAAGGACACGTTTCCATCCTCAGATGGGTGTCCATTTATTTATTTTGTTTGAACATTGCTTTGATTTTAATATAATGATGCTTTATTTTAAGTATTGCATGTAGTATGGATAATATCATTATATTTAAGACCTGAAAAGGAGGCCTGTTCCAATAAATCGAGCGTTGTGGGGGTGCTGGGTTATTCTCACCTTTCCCACACGTACCCAAATTTCCAAACCCAACAGGGGGTTAGGATGCCTTAGGAATCGAGTCATCCACCCCTTTCTTTTATTCGGCCCATCCGGATGGCGACTCCATTTTCTCCGGATTTAGGCTCGTATTCAGTAAGGCCCTGAGCCTAACAGTGCCAAAGTCGCAAGAATCATTCCACGTGGGAGTGGAGGGAAAATCCCTGCTTACAGTGGCGACTACACTGGGAATAAGAAAAGTTGATTCCATTGGTCTTTATATTATTCTATTCTTTCTTATTATGATATTATCCATTGCATCATTTAGATTGCATCGTATGTGTGAGTTAGGATGCCCGTGTAACCCATGTTGTGTTATGTAAGGGATACCATACTTTCACTTAAGGTATGGAGATCAAGCATGGCATAACCACTCATAGCCTTGTACCTTTTGGTATATACTTGTTATGAGAACCTAAGCCTTCTAACCCAAAGACCTCCCCTATGAGAGAGTCTTTTTCACTCAACGAGTATCATTTCATCTACTAGAAGAAATGGTACTTGTTTTAGGATAAAGACTCTCTTAAGGAGGTCTTGGGATTGAATGAGGGAGGCGACCCTTGACTTGGGCCAAATAAACAAATCCTGCTGTTGAACCATGAGGGGAAGCAGTACTGTAGTAGTCCCTTGAAGCGGGCTGGGTGAAAAGACAGAGTCGCAAGTCGAGGGCCATTGGGATGTTACAGTTAAAAAGGTGCCTTTTTAGCTGTAACATCCCAACGACCCTGGGTTTACGACTCGGTCTTTTTGCCCCAGGTATTTCGCCCACACAAATCTAACTCCTTTCTGAAGCAATCTAGTGAGTGGTGTAGCTATCATAGAAAAACCCATCACAGACTGATGATAATAGCCTGCCAATCCCAGAAAACTTCTAACCTCTATCACAGTCTTTGATGAACTCCAATTCAAGATAGCCTCAACCTTACTCAGATCAACTCTAATACCCTCTGTTGGAACCACATGATCAAGAAAAGCTATCTGATCGAGCCAAAACTCACACTTAGATAGCTTAGCATACAACCGCTTCTCTCTCTGAGCCTGCAATATAATCCACAAATGCTTGTCATGATCCTCCTCATTATGCGAATACACCAAAATGTCATCAATGAAGACCACCACAAACTGATCTAAATATGGTTTGAACCCCCTATTCATCAAATCCATAAAAGTTGCGGGTGCATCAGTCAATCCAAAGGGCATTACCAGAAACTCATAATGCCCACACCTCGTGCGAAAAGATGTCTTGGGTACATCCACATCTTTAACTCTCAACTGATGGTACCCTGATCTTAGATCAATCTTTGAGAATACTGTTGCTCCCTTCAACTGATCAAAGAGATAATCTATCTGAGGCAAAGGATACTTGTTCTTGATGGTCACCTTATTCAACTGCCTATAATCAATACACAATCTTAAGGTGCCATCCTTCTTCTTCACAAACAACACAGGCACTCCCCACGGGGACACACTAGGGCAGACAAACCCTTTTTCCAACAACTCATGAAACTGCACCTTTAATTCTCTCAACTCAGTAGGTGCCATCTGATAAGGATTAATAGAGATAGGAGTGGTACCAGGAAACAAATCGATACCAAACTCCACTTCTCTTTAGGGAGGTACCCTTGGCAACTCATCAGGGAAAACATTTGGAAACTGGACAACTGTGGGTATACTGTCAAGCTAGGACTCCACTACTCTGGTATCTATAACATGAGAAAGATAAGCCTCACATCCCTTCTGAATCATTCTCCTAGCTGAAACAACTAAAATAAACATGGATGAAAGATACCTCTCCTCACTAGATACCATCACATCCCTACCATCACGTGTTCTCAAATTAACACATTTCTTCTGATAATCTACGACAGCCCCATGCCTGGATAACCAATGCAAGCCCAAAATTAGATCATACTCCCTGAAAGGCATCTCAATCAGGTCACCGAGAAACTCCTCATCCTGAAAAACAACTGGGCTATCTCAGTGCACTCTGCTCACCATAATATTATGCCTTAAAGTATTTGTGACCAAAACATCAAATCCTAAGGACTCAGAATACAAATGACTCATAGAAAAGATGGATGCACTGATATAAAAATGAGTCGACCCCGGGTCTAATAATGTAAGAACTGAAGTACCAAATAAAGTAAAAGTACTAGCAATAACAGCTGAAGCATCTGACTGCCTCTGCATCACATAAACCCATTGTGATGGCCCTAACTCATCTGGTCTACTACCTCTGACTGTAGAACCTCCTCTCTGACTAGTCCCAGATTGACCACCTCTACGAAAACCTCTACCACCATGACCCCCTCTGACTCTGGTTGAGAAGCTGCAGTATCTGCCTGTATATCCTCTGGTGGCTCTGCATAATCTCTGATAAAATGGTCTGACGACCCACATCTAAAACACACCACTGAAGCACCTCTCAACCAGTAGACACCTTCATGTGCTTTACAACAATGAACATGAGTAGGTGGAGCAGGCCTCTGAGCCACTGGGTCAGAGAACTAGCCAATGAAACTATAGGTCTCTGAGAGAGAAGCAGTTGTATGCTAAGTTATCTAAGTGTGAGTTCTGGCTCTATCAGGTAGCTTTTCTTGGTCATGTGGTTTCAGCAGAGGGTATTAGAGTTGATCCGAGTAAGGTTGAGGCTATCTTGAATTGGAGTCCACCGAAGACTGTGACAGAGGTTAGAAGTTTTTTGGGATTGGCAGGATATTATTGCCGGTTGGTGAAGGGTACTCGTTTCAGGATAAAGACTCTCTTAAGGAGGTCTTGGGATTGAAACGAGGGAGGCATCTCTTAATTGAGTCAAATAAACAAATCCTGCCATGAAACCGTGAGGGGAAGTGGTACTGTAGTAGTCCCTTGAAGCGGGTTGGGTAAAAAGACCGAGTCATAAGCCTAGGGTCGTTAGGATGTTATAAGAAATCTATTTATAATAAATCTCTTAATTTATTTTTAATCCAATATAGCATAAAAGCTGCTTTAGTTGATTGGATAGATTAAAGCCTAATTAATGGAAATTATCATGAACTGATTTCCATGTTTGAAAATATAACTATTGGGTGAAACATTTGAGGGAATTATTCAAAAATGAGATATCCCATGTTGGTATTTTGTTAACCATATGCCTATGAAATGAGACTTGCCATTCGTGTGTGAAAGTTATAATGCTGGACGGGACGTCCTAATTATCTTTGTTGGTTTGTTGTTTGTGCATATTATTTTATTAGTTTTTGTCATAAAATTGCTATTTATTTATTATGATAATTATTGTTTTCTTCATGCATTTTGGTAGTTTTAATCTGTTTATTTAGTGATTTCATGCATTTTGATAATTTTGATTTATCCTAGTGTTTAGATCATTTTTTGTACTAGTTTTTAGTATGATGTTTATATGTTTTTGGTTAATGTTTCATTTGATTCTTGTTTAAAGTATATTTTAAGTGGTTGTTTTAGGTTAAAGTGCAAAAACACCCTTGGAAGATCAAAACAAAGAAAGAGGAGCATGAATCATGCAAAGCCAAATCAAGCTTGGCCGTGTCACCTTAAGGAAATTTTTGGCAGATCATGACAAGGGTAGGAAACATGGGCAAGCCACTGGCCGTGTCTCACCAAAAGAGCAAAACCAAAGAAACCAAGAAAGAAAGGAAAATTTGGCAGAAGCTGACACTTGCAGGTGACATGGCCAAGCCACTGGCCGTGTCACATGACACGGCCACAAGCTTGGCTGTGTCCCATCCTAAGCCAAGAACAAAGAAGAACCAAAGAAAAGACACAGAAGCTGACACACCAGGAGACACAGCCAAGCCACTGGTCGTGTCACATGACATGGCCAGGAGCTTGGCCGTGTCACTCTCATCTTCAAGGAACAAAGAAGACCAAAAGAGAAATAAAAGATGATACACCCAGGTGACACGGCCAAGCCAGTGGTCGTGTCACATGACAACCACAAGCTTGGCCATGTCACTCAATGAGACCAAAGAAAGAAAAGACGCCGGATTTTTAGCAAGGGTTTTGTATAAATAGAAGAATTAGGGCAAGGGGGAGGAGACTTCTTCTTCATCAGCCGTTGGACACACTTTCTTCAGTCGTTCTACACAAAACTTTCAGCTATTCTCTATTTTTCTCTAGAAATTGATTTCACTTCATCCAAATACTCTAGATTAAATTAGTTCTAGCCATTACATTATTCTTTTAGCATAAATCTGAGCAAGAGATTCTTCAGAAGCAAAGGAAGATTGTAATTGGGTTTTGTTCTTAAACTCTATTTCTTAAGTTTCATTGAAATTTTGTTTATGAATAGTCTAATGTCTAAATTGATTTCTTTGAATTTTAATGAGTTGAATTTGTTTGATAGCATCACTATGAACTAATTTTGATCTAGTCTAGGGTTTGTATGGATCTACTATGATTGTATGAAATGGTTATTGCTCTTAACTGATTTATTTCTCTTATCCTTAAATGAATGGAATAATGTTAATATATAATTGATTGGCCACCGATTATGTGTTTTAGGTATTTAGATGAAGGATTGAAAAATGAAGTCTAATACTGGAATAATTCAATTAAGGAATTAGGTGAATTAGAAATATAAACCTAAGGAAAAGATCATTTTTTATTGTAATAAGATTAATTGAAAGATGTCTGAATGCGAGAGCTTATTTCCTTGATTTGATTAATTAAGTTGTTTGAAATCTGATCTTTGAAATTAAATCAGTTGAGAGGAATAGCCGTTCATACATATAAGTTAGTAGAGAAGTGCAAACCCTAGGCTTTTCTATTAAGTGAATCAATATACTTGTTTAGTTTCCTTTCATTGTCTTAAATTTAATTCCTTTCTGATTTCATTAGTTGTTCAGCAATTCAATTTTATAAATCAAAGACTTTTAATTGATAATTTGTTTATTATGATATGATAAATAATTAGCCCATCTAGCTTCCTTATGAGACGACCTTGAGGTGTTCACCGAAATACTACAGCAGCCTCGTATACTTACGAGTGTAGCTTTAGTAGTGTTTACTAGAGCGCAACAACTTTTTGGCGCCGTTGCTGAGGAGGCTAATCGGCGTAATTGTTTATTAGTCATATATATATTTTTTAAATTATTTTTCATTGTTTATATTATATTTTATTTTTCTTTTGCTTTAAATAATTCCTTCTTCCAGAAATTTTGTTTATGCAAGGCAGGAGTTCACTCAGAGGAGAGCTTTGCCAATTTATTTTAGAAATTCAAAGAGTGAAAAGGAGCAGAGAAGAGTTTGAGCTGTATACCGAGTTTGATACAGAGGAGGAAATTTCTAATTTTGAGTCGAATACTGGACAATCTACCAATATGGGAGACGAAAGGCAAAGAACTATGATGGATTTTGCTAGACCTGTCATTGTGACTTCCATCTCATGTATAAGATTGACAGATACAACAAGAAATTACTAGTTGAAGAATATCCATTACAACATGCTGCCATCATTCTATGGAGTTCCGAATGACGATCCTTTAAATTTTATCCTGGATTTCTACTCCACCCTCAACACATTTCCATTGGGAGGACTAACAGAAGACCAGTTAAGGATGAGGTGCTTTCCGTACACATTAAAGGATAGGGCAAAGAGCTGGCTTATGATGTTACTTGAAAATTCTTTGACAACCTGGGAGTAAGTCTATAACAAGTTTATGGGCAAATTTTACTCACATCAGAAGACAACTGAATTAAGAGGAAAAATAGCTACATTTGCTCAATTTGAAGGAGAGCCATTTCATGAGGCTTGGGACAGGTTTAAGATGTTAATCCAGTGTCCACATCATCATTACCCACTTCAACTACTGAATCAGTTTTTCTACTATGGTCTAACCCAGCAATTTCAGAATACTGTTGATAATGCAGCTGGGGGAGCTATGGGAGAAAAGACAGCAGAAGAGACTTATGAAATCTTTGAAATGTTGGGAGCTAATTCCCAATAGAAAAGTTTAAGAGGAAGAAGTAAAGGGGTAAATCAAGTGGAAGCCAACAGTGAGATGGTCAATCAGATAGTTGAATTGATAAGACAAGTGCATATGTTGAACATGAAGAACAATGCTTTTTCATCCACTCAAGAAGTGTGTGGACTTTGTGGAACTTTTGGGCATGGATCAAATATATGCTCCTTTGCATATGAGTCTTATGGAAATGAGGCTGAGCAAGTTAACGCTATGGAGGGATATCAACCAAGAGCCCGGAATGATCCTTTCTCAAAAACTTACAATCCTGGTTGGCGGAATCATCCAAACTTTTCATGGGCAACAAATAATTCTCAACAGCCTTTCCATTTCCTCCAAAGACAGAATCAACCATAGGGGCATTCTTCAAATCAAGGGCAGCCTAAGAGAGACAGTTTGGAGGATAGTTTACATGCTTTTATCCAAGTCAGTACCAAAAATCAAGAGATGAATAACAAAAGGTTGGATTTATTGGAAGCACAAGTAGTGACTGTTCTTAAAAGTGGCAAGGTAATAAATAATGGTGTTGAAAATAATTCTGTGAATGCAGGTGATTAAGAGAACAAAAAGGAAGGAGAACCAGAGGATAAGGGTGCTGGAGAAAAATCAATGGAGCAATCTCCTTCAGCAGATTTATACAAGGTAAGTAATCCTTACCGGCCACCTATACCATTCCCTAACAAGTTGAAGAATGATAAACAAGATAAGTAATTTTCAGACATCTTCAACATGTTGTCTAAGGTAAGTATTAACTTACCTTTACTTGAAGCAATAAAGAACATGCTGGCTTATGCCAAATTCTTCAAGGAATTGAACACCAAGAAAAAGAGGTATGAGCCAAATGAAAAGGTGATAGTATCAGAGGTAGCTAGTGCTATTCTGAAACATAAACTACCTCCAAAGCTAAAGGATCCTGGCAGTTTCATAATTAAAATTACTATGGGTAATGGAAAGGGGACTAATGGCATGTGTGATTTAGGAGCCAGTGTTAATTTGATGCCTTACTCTGTGTATCTTGAATTAGAACTTGGGGAACTTAAACCTACGAAAACGGTCTTGCAATTAGCTGACAGATCTCTTAGATTCCCGAAAGGAGTTATAGAAGATATGTTAGTTAAGGTTGGTGGGTTGATAGTGCCCGTGGACTTTATAGTCCTTGACATGGAAGGAGATAACCCTACACCATCCGCACACACTATTTTACTGGGTAGGCCTTTTATGGCTATGACCAACACCTTGATTGATGTTAAAAATGGTAAATTATCAATGATTGTCTTGGGATAAATGGTTGAATTTTCTATTTTTAACACTTCTCCTATTCCTACAACTGCATTATATGAGGGTTGCTCTTTGATTGATTGTATTGACGCAGTTGTTTTAGATGTTTTCTTGCAAACAGGTTCTTCGGATAAATTGGAGCTGGCACTAACCTTAGATCGTGAATTGGATATTTTTGACTCAGAAGTAGTTAGTTGCATTGATATGTTAGAAAGTGATTAAATAGAGGAACTTAAAGAGGAACCATCATTTGAGCTCCCCTCCATCCAAAAAGAAGAGAATAATCCTTCACTTGAGTTAGAGCTAAAAGAGTTGCTGAAAACTTGAAATATGTGTTTTTAGGAGATCACAACACCTTACCTATGATAATTTCTAACGAACTTAGTGAAAGGGAAGAGATGAGGTTGGTGAGTGAATTAAAAAGATTGAAAAGAGCTATTGGATGGGGGTTGAGAGATATCAAAGGTATTAGCCCTTCAATGTGCATGCATAGAATTATTTTAGAAGAGGGAGCTAAACCTGTGGGAGAGACCCAAAGGCGCCTTAACCCAAACATGAGTGAAGTGGTTAAGAAGGAAGTGCTTAAATTGCTTGATGAAGGAGTGATATACCCGATAGCCAATAGTGATTGGGTTAGCCTAGTACATGCAGTGCCTAAGAAATCAGGAATCACTGTGGTAAAAAATGAAAAGAATGAATTGGTTCCTACTAGGACTACCATTGGGTGGAGGATGTGTATAGACTATAGGAAGTTAAATATGCCACAAAGAAAGATCATTTCCCTCTTCCTTTTATTGATCAGATGTTGGATAAACTCTCTGGAGACTCATATTATTACTTTTTGGATGGACTTTCAGGTTATTATCAGGTGGCGATAGCATCAGAGGATCAATCTAAGACCACTTTTACTTGCCCTTTTGGGAGTTTCGCATTTTGGCATATGCCCTTTGGCTTGTGCAATACGCCTGCAACTTTTTAGAGATGCATGATGTCTGTTTTCACGGACATGATAGATGACTTTATTGAGGTATTTATGGATGATTTCTCTATTTTTGGAGACTATTTTGATAAGTGCCTCAGAAAACTTGTTCTTGTGCTGGAAAGATGTATTGAATGTAACCTCACTTTGAGTTGGGAACAAAGTCATTTCATGGTTACTCATGGCATTGTATTGGGCCATATTGTGTCTAGTAAAGGGATTGAGGTGGATAAAGCTAAGGTAGAGTTGATTACTAAATTACCCCCACCTACCTCTTTTAAGGGAATAAGAAGCTTTCTTGGGCATGCAGTTTTTTACTGGAAGTTTATTAAAGATTTTTCTAAAATAAGCCAACCATTGTGTCATTTGCTTGGGAAAGATGTTCCATTAGAATTTACTGCACAATGCATGCAAGCTTTTAATTCCCTTAAGGAAAAAATTGACCAGTGCACCGGTAATTGTAGCTCCTGTTTGGTCTTTACCTTTTGAAATTATGTGTGATGCATCCAACCATGCTGTAGGAGCTGTCATTGGGCAAAGGGTTGAGAAATTTTTGAGAGTGATCTATTATGCTAGCTTGACCCTAAATAGCACACAAGTTAATTACACAACAACTAAAAAAGAAATGCTAGCTGTTGTTTTTGCCTTAGATAAGTTTAGAGCATATTTGATTGGGTCTAAAATTATTGTGCATTCAAATCATGCAGCTCTAAAATATCTTTTGACCAAACAACATGCTAAACCTCGTTTAATTAGATGGGTGCTATTATTGCAAGAATTTGATTTTCAAATCAAGGATACTAAGGGAAGTGAAAATGTTGTAGCTGATCATTTATCTAGGTTACCTTTCTTTGATGAAAATCTTGCATCTGATAGCGTTCATAGAAATTTAGAAGCATTTCTTGATGAACAATTGTTTACGGTAATGAATTCACCATGGTTTGCAGATATTGCTAACTATCTTGCTTGTGGTATTTTGTGTTCTGACATGTCATTTCAGGAAAAGAAAAGGTTTTTGCACGTGAGTAAATTCTATTTCTGGGATGAACCTTACCTATTCCGGATATGCAAAGATGAGATGGTTCGCAGGTGTGTATCTGAGGAAGAACAACTGAGTGTTCTTTAATTTTGTCATGACCTTCACTGCGGTGGTCATTTTGGAGGGAGAAAGACTGCTGAAAAAGTGCTTCAAAGTGGATTTTATTGGCCTACTCTATTCAAAGATGCTCAAGAATATTGTAAGCATTGTGACTGATGTCAAAGAGTAGGTAATATTGGGAGGAGGAATGAAATGCCCCTTCAATCTTATATTGTGGCTGAACTGGTTGATGTTTGGGGAATAGACTTCATGGGTCCTTTTCCCAAATCTTTTGGTTATGAATACATATTGGTTGCTGTTGATTATGTTTCAAAATGGGTGGAGGCAATCTGCACCTGAACTAATGATGCTAATGTGGTTGTTAAATTTGTGAAGGAATACATTCTTAGCAGATTTGGCATGCCAAGAGTGATAGTCAGTGATGGGGGAAGTCATTTCTGCAACAAACTTTTTGAGAAGTTAATGCATAAGTCAGGTGTGAGACACAAATTGGAGACCCCATACCATCCACAGACTTCAGGACAAAGTTGAGACATCCAACAAGCAAATCAAAGGAATTCTGAAAAAAATAGTCAACTCATCAAGGAAGGATTGGGCAAGTAGATTGAATGATGCATTATGGGCATATCAAACTGCTTTCAAGACTCCCTTGAGGATGAGTCCATACCAATTGGTTTTCGGTAAGGCTTGTCATTTACCAGTGGAGTTAGAGCACAAGGTGTATTGGGCAATTAAGACTCTGAATTTAGATTTGGACAAGGCAAAGAGAGAACATTTTCTGCAAATTTCGGAGTTAGATGAACTAAGGAACGAGGCATATGAGAGTTTGAGGATTTATAAGGATCGTACTAAAGCATTTCATGACAGAATTTTAGTATGAAAGACATTCAGCCCAGGTATGAAGGTCTTGCTTTTCAATTCTTGCCTCCGATTATTTCTAGGAAAACTCAAGTCTCGATGGAGCGGTCCTTTCGAGATAACTCAAGTATATCCTTCTGGTGCTATAGAATTACTTAACTCTCGAACGAATGAAACTTTTAAAGTAAATGGACAGAGAGTTAAACCATATAATGAGGGGTTCCAAGAAGTAAGGATTATCGATAGTGCTTTGATCTACGATCCTTAATTCTTGCATAAATGTCCAGCTAAGACGACGTTAAAGAAGCGCTCGATGGGAGGCAACCCATTGTTATTGTTTTTAGCTTTTTAGTTTAGTGTATTCAGTTTATTTGTTTATTTTTCCTTATATTTTTCTTTAAGGCTTGATGGTTTGGAGATTGGAAGTGTTTCTATTCGTGCAGAGAACAGGCCAGGAGCATTGAGTTTAATTGAGAAAAGGAGGGTCATCCAGTTTAAACTTTCCTTGATCGCATGTTTATTCTAAAGTCGCAGTATTTGCTTTAGTTGTTTTCTTTCATGTTGGTTATTTGTACAAAAGCTTCACTATGCATGCCACGACCGAGGTTCTCTCTATCTTTTTCTTCATCAGCCGTTGGACACACTTTCTTCAGCTGTTCTACACATAACTTTCAGCTATTCTCTATTTTTCTCTGGAAATTGATTTCACTTCATTGAAACACTCTAGATTAAATTAGTTCTAGCCATTACATTATTCTTTTAGCACAAATCTAAGCAAGAGATTCTTCAGAAGCAAAGGAAGATTGTAATTGGGTTTTGTTCTTAAAATCTATTTCTTAAGTTTCATTGAAATTTTGTTTATGAATACTCTGATGTCTAAATTGATTTCTTTGAATTTTAATGAGATGAATTTGTTTGATAGCATCGCTATGAACTAATTTTGATCTAGTCTAGGGTTTGTATGGATCTACTATGATTGTATGAAATGGTTATTGCTCTTAACTGATTTATTTCTCTTATCCTTAATTGAATGGAATAATGTTAATATATAATTGATTGGCCACTAGTTATGTGTTTTAGGTATTTAGATGAAGGATTGAGAAATGAAGTCTAATACTGGAATAATTGAATTAAGGACTTAGGTGAATTAGAAATATAAACCTAAGGAAAAGATCATTTTGATTGTAATAAGATTAATTGAAAGAGGTCTAAATGCGAGAGCTTATTTCCTTGATTTGATTAATTAAGTTGCTTGAAATATGATCTTTGAAATTAAATCAGTTGAGAGGAATAGCCGTTCATACATATAAGTTAGTAGAGAAGTACAAACCCTAGGCTTTTCTATTAAGTGAATCAATATACTTGTTTAGTTTCCTTTCATTGTCTTAAATTTAATTCCTTTCTGTTGTCATTAGTTGTTCAGCAATTCAATTTTATAAATCAAAGACTTTTAATTGATAATTTGTTCATTACGATTTGATAAATAATTAGCCTGTCACACCCCTACATCTTGTGCACTCACACTACAAAACACCACAATGTAACATCCGTACACTGAATATAGGGATGCTACGGTTTTCTTTAACATATACTTATTATCTATAATGTATATTGAGAAAGAATATCTTATCATTTAAAATGAAGTATCAACTTCTAATAAGTCGATCTAATTTTAAAAGGCACAAACTCAGCTACAAAACCCTAAACTAAGTCTTTTTTTAGATGGTACAGTCTAAAAAAATTAAAAAATGTGAAATTAGTTCAAGTTGGGAGGGCCCAGGTTATTAGCCTTGGCTCATGTCGACCTGGATGCCCCAGGTTGACATGAGCAAAAGGCCATGTTGACCTGGATGCCTAGGTCGACATGACTTTGGTCCATGTCGACCTGGTTGCCCAGGTCCACATGGTTCCAATTGTTTTTTTTTTAATTTAGTTTCCAGATTGAATTAAAATTGGTTTTAAGGACGGATTAATATTAGGGTTAAGGATTCTGATTGAGGTTTTGGCCTATAAATAATAATGTTTTAGACTTTAACAGGGGTCAGCAATTAGATTTAGAGGAGTAAAACAACAAGGCAGAAAATAGTAGAAAATAAATTATCAACAATCGAGGAGTAAACAACCAACATTCATCAACCAACAAAGGCAGTAATCACTATCTTTGATCTTTGCTCGACCAGAAATAAATATTGATTCAGGCAGTTGCTTGGAGTCAATAAACAATTTGATGGAACCTTTAATGCAGGTTTTGTGTCTTAATCTTGAATTTGGTTAAACATTCAATTGTTATATCATTTTTGTTCTTACTAGTTTTCATTTGTTTATTTTTGTTATCACTTTGATTCAATAGTCTAAATTGATAAACCCTAATTATATATTTGTTCATTATTGTTTCATCCAATAGTTCAAAATCCAGAGAATTCCAAATCTTAATCCATCTTGTAAATCCAAAAGCCCCGAACTATTTTCTAAATCATCTAAACCCTAACTTATTTTTCCGAAACTTTTAAAATGTCTTCTTAATTCTCCAAACCCTAATCTTCTTTACAGTTTCTAAAAACTTTAATCTTAATTGTTTCTATAAAACTCTAAAATTTTTTCTTAAATTCTAAGATTGAATATATTTTCCAAAATATCAAAAACCCTAAACTATCTTATTAATTCTTAAAACCCTAATCCCAATGTCTTAATTCCTTCATTTTCCTAAACTCTAATTTTCTTAAAACCCAATCCAGTAAACCCTAGTTTTCCTAAACCCTGATTCTTAAAATGTCAAAACCTTATGACAAGCTCATCAACACCCTAAAGCCCTAATCCAGTGAACCTAAAACCCAATCTAGTAAATTTAAAACCTTAATTCCTAACTCAGTAACCATAATCCTCAAAACCTAAAATCTTAAATTCCAAATCTCTAACCCTAATTTTATTTACTTGGTTAATTAAATTCCAATTTTAATTGTTTATTTGGTTTGCTATTTTTTATATGATGAATGATTTATTTTACTTATGACATATGTTTTATTTTTGTTATAGCACTTGAATGGTTTAATTTTGCTTAATTATTTATTTGGTATTAAAATTGTAAGAGGTATGCTTCCATTATTGGGTACCTCATTAATTAATTTTCATATAATTTAAATTATTTTTATATTTTGGAATTAATTTAAAGGACACATTTCAACCTTTCGGTGGGTGTTCTATTTAATTTTAGACATGGATGATGTAAGGACATGTTTCCATCCTCGGATGGGTGTCCATTTATTTGTTTTGTTTGGACATTGCTTTGATTTTAATATAATGATGCTTTATTTTAATTGTTACATGTAGTATGCATAATATCATTACATTTAAGAATTTTATAATATTGAGTCCTGCAAAGGAGGTCGGTTCAAATGAACCGGGCATTGTGGGGGTGCTGGGCCATTTCTCACCTTCCCCACACATACCTAATTTTCAAACCCATTAGGGGGTTGGGGATTCCTTAGGAATCGAGTCATCCATCTCTTTCTTTTTTCCAACCCATCCGGGTTGCGACTCCATCTTCTTCGGACTTAGGCCCGTGTTCTCTAAGGCCCCGAGCCTAAACAGTGCCAAAGTCGCAAAAACCATTCCACCGAGAGTAGGGACGAAAATCCCCGTTCACAGTAGGGTATGAATACCCTGTTCACCAAATCCATAAATGCTGCTGGTGCATTCATCAATCCAAAGGGCATCGCTAAAAACTCATAATTCCCATACCTCATGCGAAAAGTTGTCTTATGTACATCCACATCTCTTACTCTGAACTGATGGTACCCTAATCTCAGATCAATCTTAGAGAATATTGCTGCTCCCTTCAATTGATCAAATAGATCATCTATCCAAGGAAATGGATATTTATTCTTGATGGTCACTTTATTCAACTGCTGATAATCAATACACAATCTCAAGATGCCATCCTTCTTCTTCACAAATAAAACAGGCACTCCCCACGGGGACACACTAGGGTGAATGAACCCTTTATCCAGCAACTCCTGCAACTGCACCTTCAACTCTCTCAATTCAGCAAGTGCCATATGATAAGGAGTAATGGAGATGGGAGTGGTACCAAGCAACAAATCAATACAAAACTCAACCTCTCTCTCAAGGGGTATCCCTGGCAACTCCTCAGGAAAAACATCTGGAAACTCGATAACTGTAGGTATACCGTCAATGATAAGTGTATAATTGATGATATTTTTATCCCTATTTCTTCATATATTTATTGTCAAATTGATGATAAGTGTTTATTAGGGTTGATTCTAGGAACTTTTGACACGTTGGGACCTTAAGGTTATTTAAGCCGGAATCATGGACAAAATACAAGGAAAGAAGCTATTTTGGGAAAATTCTTCAAGTGACCTGCCCAGTGACATGGGCATGCCAGTGACCGTTTCATTCAACTACTTTAAAGAAGCTTCGACATGCCCAGAGACATGGGCATGTCACGAAAAGTGCCATTACTCCTAACTTACAAAAGTTATCCCTAACCATGTCCCTAACTCAACATTACAGTACCAACAACACGCCCAAGGACATGAGCTTGTCACTCCCCATGCCATTAAAGTTTGAAGCAGCACCGTTGACACGCCCACAGACACGGGCGTGTACATGGGCATGTCAGGAAAAAATCTCTAGGCTATAAAATCTGAGCTAAAGATCGAAGGATCAAGTTTTATTTTCAGAGTTGACCTCCTGATAAAAAAAGAGTTTTTGGTAGCCAAGAGTGAAGGTGAAGATCCAATTCATACGAGATTTAATCCAAGATTCGAGGATTGAAGTGAAGAAACACAAACCGTTCATTATGGATTGTTTGAATTCTCTTACATATTTCCTCTATTTAGGTTTCTGGTTATGAACATGAGCTAAACATTTTATCTATCTAGATATTGATGAACCCTAGCTTTATTGTATGGATTGAATAATTCTTATTAAATTAAATCATTTGATTGAGTTGTTTTATCCTTTTGATTCTTAATTTCTTATTTCCAATTGATAATAGCATGCTTATTAATTGGTTGCGATTTTCATATTATTGACTTGAGAAAGCTTGATATGAACAGAATGCTCATTAGGATTGAGGGTTGATTAGAGTGCTAAAGATAGACTTACAGGCAGGACCCTTTGGTTTAAAGGTCCTTGTTCTTATTGCAAGATCTATTTAATTATGCTTGAGAAGAGATTCCTAGCATTCTATTTAGTGATTGGGGATTAATTCACTTGAGAGAGGTTTTAATCTAATTTAGGGGAATGCCAATTCAGCTCTATTATTTGATTTAATTGAATTGATATTCATAAATGGTTTTTTTGGCTAGGGGGATTCAATATCTGGATAGCATTTTCATCATTAACTTTTGTTGCACAATATTCAATTTTTCTTCATTTTAGTTTATTAGTAATTCGTCTTTTATTTTAATCATCACACAAAATATTGATTCACTAAACAACAGTTGAAATTTGCACTAATATTTGACCTTGTCCCCAGTGGAATGATAACTTACTCACAATTTTATTACTTGACCGATTCGTGCACTTGCGATATCACTGCGATAGCATAAATTCGCCATCAAGTTTTTGGCACTAATGCTGGGGACAACAGTTTTCAATATTAGTAATATAATTAAGATTGTTAATTTAGTTTTTATTTTGTTTGTTTTAACATTATTTCTTGGTTTTTGATTGTCATTCTAGGTACTTCTTCACATTATGACTCGAGCTAGCTCTTCCCAATTACTTGAATTAGATCAAGAGCTAGAGAGAACGTTGAGGAGAAAGCGAAAGGAAGAAGGGGAAGTAGTTCTAGAAAAAATGGAATAAAACTTTGAAGATCTCAACTTAGAAGAAGAACTGGAAGTGATGGCAGGAAATGAGCCAAGGACAATGCAGGAATTTGCTAGGCCCACTATTAATAGGGCCAATTCAAGCATACAGAGACCGGTAGTTACTGTAAACAAATTTGAGATAAATGCAATTCAAATGGTGGAACAGACTTATCAGTTTGATGGGTTCCCAAATGAAGATCCTAATGAACAAATTGAGACTTTTCTAGAAATATGTGACACATTCAAGGTACATAATGTCTCCAAAGATGCAATTAGGCTGAGGTTTTTTCCATTCATGCTTAGAGATCAGCTGAAGAAATGGCTAAAATCTTTTCCCCAAAACACTTTCACCACATGGGGTCAATTGGTAGAAAAATTCTTAGAGAAGTATTTTTCACCGTCCAAGACTGCCAAGTTGAGGAATAATATTTCATC
Source organism: Garcia nutans (assembly GCA_947685225.1). NCBI lineage: Eukaryota > Viridiplantae > Streptophyta > Magnoliopsida > Malpighiales > Euphorbiaceae > Garcia > Garcia nutans. Next base: position 71,730,108 of record CANTUV010000031.1, on the reverse strand, counting down.
TTTCCTTCAGCTAGATGGTGAAACTCATTATGATGCTTGGGAAAAGTTCAAAGATTTATTGCGAAGGTGTCCTCATCATGGGCTTTCATTGTGGCTATAGATTCAAACTTTCTACATTGAATTGAATTATGTAAGTAAGCTGTCCATCAATGCAGCCAGTGAAGGTACCATAAATAATAAGACACCTGAATAAGCAAGGGATTTAATTAAAGATATGACCCTTACCAATTATCAGTGGAAAACTCCAAGGGAACAAGGAAAATTAAGGGTCACTAGTGCACATAAATTGGATCCCATGGCTGCTTTGACAGCACAGTTGGAAGTAATAAATAAAAAGATTGATTCTTTAGCTTCATCTTGGGGGAAATCAATGCAAGTGATGTCTTGTAAATGGTGTGGAGGTGGACATCAAAGTCAAGATTGCCAAAGTGGCAATATGTTTGCTAGACAAGAGTAGGTGGATTATGTTGGAAACATGGCTAGGAAACAACAGAACAAACCCTACAGTAATACATATAATCTAGGGTGGAGAAATCATCATAATTCTCCTGGAATAATCAGAATAATGCAAGGTTGCCCCCTGGATTTCAGCAGCCTCAACATCAACAAGCTTCCCTTTTAAGAAAGAGCAATTTGGAGGAAATGATGGAGAAGTTTATAGCAGCTTCGAAAACCAAATTTCAATCAACAGAAACTGCCTTTAGAAATCAGGAAGCCTCCATTCACAATTTGGAAAATTAGGTGGGACAAATTGCCAAGTTACTCAGTGAATGACCACAAGGGAGTTTACCTAGCAATACTAAGGCAAACCCGAAGAAGCGGCTTAAGGCAATTACTCTAAGGAGTGGAAAGGAAATTAAGGGTGGTGTGGTTGAAAAATAAGCTGAGTCACAAGCAAACGAGGTTGAGACATAGAAAGAAGAAGGAAGAGAAGGCTGCAGTGGGAAATGAGAAAGAAAATCAACCTCAAGAACCTAATCCAGTAGCGAAGGAATACCGACCTCGAGTGTCATATCCAGCAATGTTGAACAAGGACAACATGGATGCTCAGTTCGGTAAGTTCCTTGAACTCTTTAAACAACTGCACATTAATATTCCATCTGCTAAAGCTTTATTGCAAATGCCAAAATATGCTAAATTTTTAAAAGATATCCTTTCTAATAAAAGGAAACTTGAGGAAGTATCTTTGGTGCAATTGTCAGAAAAGAGTTCAGCGATTTTGCAGAAGAGACTGCCTAAGAAATTAAAAGATCCTAGTAGTTTTACTATTCCATGTTTCATAGGTAATCTTGAAGTTCAAAGTGCATTGGCTAACTTGGGAGCTAGCTGTACACCCTTAATTTTTGACCCAATCCGGTCCAATATGTTTTATTTAGTCCAAAATGATTTTTGTTATCTAATTGGTCCAAAATAATTTTTGTTAAATAATTTTTGCTTTAGTATCTAATTTTTATTGATAAAAAATAAAAATAAACAGATCAAAATAAAAAAATAAACGAAAAAATCGGCAGCGAAAAATCATCGCGCGGGCACGTGGGCATTTCGCCCGCAGGAAATCACTGTGCTATTTTGCACGCAAAAATTTTCTGCCTGCGAAATAGCTTACAGGCCTGCTCCACGCGCGTTGCCGCAGCCAGCTGCAGCAGATTTTTTCAGCAGCGCAAATTTTCCAATGCAAATTTTTCGAAACCTAATCCAATTAGGTTTTGGTTTCTTTTTTTTATTAATATTACTTACCTTAACTAATTAGGAATAAACAACCTCAAACCACTATAAATAAGGACCAAAGGCAATTAAAAAAGGGGAGGCAAAAATCCAAGAGGAGTTTGGAAAATTTGAAACCAAATCAAGGAAGGAAAAGAAGAAATTTAATTCAACTTTTTTCTAGAATAGCAATAGCACGATTTAAAGGATTGAAAGGCAAAAAAAGCTTGTCTTTGGAGCTAGTTCATCCAAGAAGAATTGTTTTTGGAGAAATCACCAAAAGAAGGTATGTGTTAATTAATTTTTTTTTAATTGTTTTTTTTTTACACAGTAGCAAATCTATGAAATCAAAATTAAAAACCTTTGAACTTTAATTTAGTTTTTCTAAAGCAAAAAAAAAAAAAACCTTATTTCGTTGGTTTATCTTCCAAAAGGCTTAAAATTGTTATTTTTTCTTCTTAAAAACCTTAAAACTCTAATTGAACATATTTTTCAACAAAACTAAGATGTAAATTCTGCTTCTTTTAAAATCTTAAAGTAGGTTCTATTTCATTCAAAAAGTCTTCTAAAACATCTTTTCTACTTATGAAAACTTTAATTTATTTGTTTAAATTCATAAAACTACATGAAATTATCAAATTGATTTCTAAAACCCTAAAAATTATTCATCACTCGTGACCCTACTTCTAAATCCTAAAATCCAAAATTCAACTTTTAAACCCAAAATAATGAACACTAACCCTTTTAAAACCTTAAACCCTAATTTTTATGAACCCTAATCCTTTTAAAACATTAAAAAACATAAAAACCTAAATTTTACACAGTAGCTTAGGAACCCAATAACCAAAAATCACAAATTAAAGTATTTTAAAGTATTTAAAACCCTAGTTTTATGATATCATCATTCAAACCTTAATTTTGTTAATCAAAGAGTCTTACCAACCATTTAAAATATAAAACCCTAATTTATTTTAATTCCATAAAAGTCACAGTAGCCATAATTGGACTTTTATTTGCTTTATTCAATTACATACTTGATTATGCTTTGATTTATTTCTTATGCTTTAATTTATTTAATTTCAATACTTGATTTATTTAATTTATCATGGATGGATGTTTATTTTATATTTTGATTAATAGCTTTGATGAATGATTATTTATTTTTATCAATTAATTTAGATTTCCAAAAGTTGTAAGAGGTATGTTTCCACTTGGTGGGTACCTCATTAGTTAAACATCATGTAATTCAATTTGCTTTTCAATTTTAGAACCTATGTAAAGGGCATGTTTCTACCATTTGGTGGGTGTCCTATTTAGGCATGTGATGTAAGGACATGTTTCCATCCTTGTATGGGAGTCCATTTATTTGCTTTGTTTGGACATTGCTTTGATTTTAATATATTGATGCTTTCGTTTAATTATTGTGTGTAATATGGATAATGTTATTATATTTAAGAATTTTATAATATTAAGACCTATAAAGGAGGCTGGTTCAAATGAACCGGGCGTTGTAGAGGTGCTGGGCCATTTCTCACCTTCCCCACACGTACCCAACTTTCCTAACCCATTAAGGGGTTGGGGATTCCTTAGGAATCGAGTCATCCACCCCTTTCTTTTTTTTGGCCCGTCCGGGTGGCGACTCCATTTTCTTTGGATTTAGGTCTGTGTTCTCTAAGGCCCCGAGCCTAAACAGTGTCGAAGTGGCAAGAACCATTCCACCGGGAGTGGGGGCGAAAATCCCCACTCACACTAGCATAAGTGTTATGCCCTACAAGATGTTTCAAGAGTTAGGTGTCAAAGAACCTAAATCAACACTCATGACCATTCAACTTGTTGATAAGTCAGTAATTCACCCTCGTGACATTATAGAGGATGTGTTGGTAAAAGTCGGGGATTTCATTTTCTCCAATGATTTTGTTGTCATTGATGTAGATGAGGATGAAGATATTTCGCTTATCCTTGGTAGGCCATTTTTGAATACAGCTCATGCCCTTATCGATGTCCATGATGGCACATTGACTTTAAGAGTGGGAAATGGGAAAGTTATTTTTAATATACATTATGCTATGAAGCACCCACTTAAACTCAATGAGGTGGATTCATGTAATGATATCATTGAGGATGAAACATTAAATTGTGTTACTAACATTATTTCCAAGGATCCCCTTAAGTTGTATTTATTATAGGATAATGTTGAGGATTAGAAAGCACTGGAGCAGCTTGCTTATCTTAAAGCAAGCAAATCATTTAAGAGTCGGGCATATGAAACCATTGAAATGCCAAAAGAACAGAAGCTGTGACCATCTGTGATTGATCTACCCAATTTAGAACTCAAGATTCTTCTGGATCATCTTGAGTATGGATTCCTAGGAGAGGAGAATAAATTGCCAATTATTTTGAGTTCCCACCTATCTTCTGAGCAGAAGGTAAAACTCATTGAGTTATTACAAAAACATAAGCAGGTTATAGCTTGGAAGATAGAAGACATCAAGTGTATTAGTCCATCCTATTGCACTCACAAAATACTGATGGAGGGTGAGTTCAAGCCAATGGTGCAACCACAACGGAGACTAAACCCTAAGATGAAAGAAGTAGTTAAAGCTGAAGTAATCAAGCTACTTGATGCTGGAATTATATATCCAATTTTGGATAGTTCTTGGGTGAGCCCAATTCAAGTAGTACTAAAGAAAGAAGGGACAACGGTGGTGCCTAATGAAAATAATGAGCTAATTCCAACTAGAACAGTTGCCGGTTGGAGGGTTTGCATCGACTATCAAAAGTTGAATGATGCAACTAGGAAGGACCATTTTCCTTTGCCCTTCATTGATCAGATGTTGGAGAGATTATTCGGGCATGAGTATTACTGCTTTTTGGATGCCCTTCCAAATTCCTATTGCTCCGGAAGACCAAGAGAAAACTACATTCATCTGCCCATATGGGACTTTCGCATATCAGAGAATGACATTTTGATTATGCAACGCACTTGCAACTTTTTAATGGTGCATTGTGGCAATCTTCGATGAGCTCATTGAGGATATTATGGAGGTGTTCATGGATGATTTCTCAGTTTATGGAAGTTCATTTGAAGGCTATTTGGAAAATCTTAAGAGGGTCTTAATAAGATGTGAGGAAAGAAACCTAGTACTTAATTGGGAAAAATGTCATTTCATGGTTCAAGAAGGAATCGTGTTGGGACATAAGATTTCAAGCAAGGGTATTGAGGTGGACTGGGCTAATGTGGAAAACATTGAAAAACTACTGCCCCCCACATCAATCAAGGCTATCAGAAGCTTTTTGGGAAATGCATGTTTCTATCGGAATACGCGACTTTTCTAAGATAGCTCATCCTCTAACAAGACTCCTTGAGAAGGATGTGGATTTTGTGTTTGATAAAGAATGTTTAAGATCTCTCACAACTCTTAAGGAGAAATTGACCCATGCTCAAATCATGGTAGCTCTCGATTGGAATTTACCATTCAAGCTGATGTATGATGCAAGTGATATTGCAGTGGGGGCAGTTTTGGGTCAACGCAAAGAGAAGCATTTTTAGCCCATTTATTATGCAAGAAAGAAGCTGAACGTAGCCTAGGCCAATTACACAACTACAGAGAAAGAACTTATAGCTGTGGTTTTTTCTTTTGACAAGTTTAGATTGTATCTGATCTTGTCCAAAGTGATTGTGTATACGGATCACTCGGCTTTGAGGTATTTATTTGCCAAAATAGATGCAAAGCCTTGGCTAATTCATTGGGTTTTGTTATTATGGGAATTTGATTTGAAGATTCAAGATAAAAAGGGAGCTGAAAATCTGCAACAGATCACCTTTCTCGCTTAGAGAACCCAACCTTGGAGAAGTTTGATGAAGGGAACATTGATGATCATTTCCCTGATGAGCAGCTTTACACTATGGCAACTTTTGATGTACGTTGGTTTGCAGATTTGGCTAATTACTTGGCTGCTAGGGAACTCCCTAAAGATATGACTTATCAAGAGAAGAAGAAATTCTTTTCTGACTTGAAATATTACTTATGGGAGGATCCTTTCTTATTTAGGTTATGTAAGGACCACATGATCCGACGTTGTGTGGCATGGCCTGAAATGATGAATATTCTTCATCATTGTCATGCTGGACCAGCCGGTGGTCATATGGGAACAAATAGGATTGCTCAAAAAGTGCTCGAATCAGGATTTTATTGGCCCATGCTGTTTAGGGATAACTATGATTTTGTGAAATGTTGTGATCATTGTCAAAGAACTGGAAACATCTCCTCTCATGATGAGATGCCACAAAATGGAATTCTAGTGTGTGAAGTCTTTGATGTATGGGACCATTTTCTAGTTCTTTTGGTAACAAATATATTCTTGTAGATATAGACTATGTTTCCAAATGGCCTGAAGCCCAAGCTTTAGCAACGAATGATGCTAGGGTAGTGATGAGGTTTTTGAAAAAGTTATTTTCTCGATTTGGTACACCAAAAGCGATCATAAGTGATAAATTTACTCACTTTTGTAATGCTCATCTTGAGAAAGTTTTTAAAAGGCTGGGTGTTAAACATAGGTTTTCTACTCCTTACCATCCCCAAACTAGTGGCCAAGTTGAGAACACAAATAGAGAAATAAAAAGGATCCTTGAAAAAATTGTAGAGCAATCCTGAAAGGATTGGTCTGAGAAATTAGACAATGCTCTATGGGCCTTTAGGACTACATTCAAAACTACATTAGGTACTAAGCCATTTAGACTAGTATGCGGAAAGGCTTGTCACTTACCTTTGGAGATTAGACATAATTCTTATTGGGCTGTAAAATAGATTAAACTTGACCTAGCTATTGCAGGTGATAGGAGGAAATTGCAGATCGCTGAGCTGGATGAATGGAGATTCCAAGCTTATGACAATGCAAGGATGTATAAGGAGCGGACTAAGAGTTGGCATGATTCTCACATTAAGGAACGAAAAGAGTTTCAAGTTGGCGATTTGGTATTATTGTACAATTTGAGACGTTGACTTTTTCCAGGTAAGTTGAAATCAAGATGGTCTGGTCCATTTACAGCCAAAGAAGTTTTTCCCTATCGGACAATTGAAATTACTCACCTAGAGAAAGGGAATTTTAAGGTTAATGGGCAAAGGCTTAAATTGTACTTAAGGGGAGCTTGAGTAAGTTGAAGGAGGTTTTATATCTCCAAGAATAAGGATGATCCAATCTCGAGCGTCCAACTAATATGACGTTAAAGAAGTGTTAGGTGGGAGGCAACCCACTATTTTATTTGTTTTAATATTTGTTTCTTTAATTTTAATGTTTTTAGTTGTTTTATTGGTTTTTGATTCTTCTATCAGTGGTTGGTGATGTGTTTGCCTTGAATTCATTTGAATTTGCAGAGGAAAATTTTCTTTTGAGGAGTAACTTGAGCATATTTAGGAACATACCCGTGTGAGTGGGCATGTCATTAATTTTAAGGAACAATAGCTATGACACGACCAGTGATATGCCCATGTTACTGGATGTGTCATTTAGATGGCACTACAGTACCTACAACATGCCCGTGTCATTGGTCGTATCATTTTGGTTAAATTTGAGATTCACAGTAGCAACCACACGCCCAGTGACATGCCCATGTCACTGGCCGTGTTGATTTAAATGAGTCACAGTAGCTACAACACGTCCACTGACATGCCTGTGTCAGTGAGCGTGAAGTTTTGTTCAAGAAACAGTAGTTATGACACACCCATAGACACGGCTGTGTCAATGGGCGTGTCCATGGTTTTTTAAGTCTTGCCGATTTTAAATCAAATATAATTTCCTCTCTCCTCTTCCCCTCTTTTACGATTTTCTCTCAAATTTTCATACTCTCACCATTGAAATCACATACCCATTCATCATAGAAGGGATTTTGACTCCCATTTCATGATTTAGAGGGGATTTACTCATTTTTCCTTTGATTTTCTCGCATTCTTCATGCTATTTAGGTACATACTCTTAACTTTTGAAATTTTTTTTTTTTTTTTTTGCGATTTCTTAAGATTTGTTTGGAGATTCTTTGAGATCTGTTGATTGTTGGATTTGTTTTATTTAGTTGGAGTTTAGAGGACTCTATTCTATTTTATTGTGGGTTTGTTTATTTTCCATAGCTAGTTTTTAGGGATTTCAAATGGATATTTTTGTGATTTAATCATTATGTTTTTGAAGATTCTATGGTTAGAATCGAGTTGTGTTCATTGACACTATGTTTTTATTGTTTATTCTTAATGAGTTGACATCCTATGTTTTGTTGCGATGGGCTATGGCGATATTGATTTGGGATGATGCTATTGAATTAAAGCAATGCTTGGTTTGGAGATTGATTATTGCACGGATTTAAAAAGTTTCCCTTGTTGAGAATTGGTTCATTGCTCTCTTGTTGGTTTAGTGTCATTGCTTTTGTTATTTGATAATGCATTACTATTGTTGGTTTCATTGGGTTGGCCTATTGTGTTGTTCTTCTTGGCTTGTTTGGTGTACTTTTTTTTTGAGGCTATTCTTGTTTGTTTTGCAGATCATGGGTCCTCGTAAACAAGTGCCATCTAAATTACCAACTAAGCGAGCTAGAGGTGAAGGTAGCTCAAGCCGACCTGCTACCACTCCCATCTCAAAATTCATTGTTGGCCACAAGTGCCTTCGATTCTCAACTGCAGAGGAGATAAGACGGTTTGAATTGTTAGGGAACAAGGATTGGTTGCCTCCTAGGGTTTTGGATTGGGGTGGTATGGAGCAAGCCAACATACTGACTGAGGTCTGGGAATTGATCAACCAACCGGGATGGGAACACTCTTCTCTATCAATAAGCCTTCATACAGAGAGTTAACCCTGGAGTTCTTCTGCAATTTTCAATTTGATAAAAACAAGATCTCCATCATCAAGCCAATGATGAAGTTCCATTTGGGCGATCAATGATTCCACATGAGCATCAATAAACTTGGCGTACATTTGGGTTTATTTACTGCGAATGAGGTGCAGAACATAGAGTATCTTAACTCCAAGGTAAACTTTGTGGAGTATGATGCCATTCCTCCCAGGGTTTGGAGCACATTTGCACTGAATGCCTCTAAGTATCAGCTGAAGGTATCAAAGGCATCAAATTTTGAGTCCTTTCCATATCGAGTAGTGCATAATCTGTTGGTTCACACCATAGTGGCTCGACTTAGTAGTACAAGAGTTGTTGGCCTGAGGAAGCTATTCTTCTTGAACTGCATGGTGCAAAAGATCCGATGCAACGTAGCTCATGTTATCACGTACTTTTTCTATGATCTATCGAAGAAAGGGGCACCGGCTAACTTGTATGGTGGCATGTATGTCACGAGACTTGTTCACAGATTGGGAGTGTTGGGTGGATGCCTCCCGATAACTTTGGATGGGCTCACTAAACTTTTGGGCATGGATACTTTGAAACGATTAGACTGGGAGAAAGTGGTGGAGCTGCAGGCACCACCCATGGATTCTGAGCCAGTACCACCCACGGATTTTGAGCCAGTTCCTCCTGCTCCCACTTTCGGCATACCTCCACCTTCGATGATAGACGTCCCCAGCCCATCCACCACTATCAGACCTTTTTCCTTAGTTGGCCAGTCTTTTATTCCAGCCCCTACCTTTAGAGACTGGCGTCATTATGGATGTTAAGTGGGATGATGACCGAAAACCAACTGAGTTTGAATGCCAGATATGCATGATAGAAGGAAAAATTGGCAACATTGAGCTGAACCAGAATAAAATATTGAATTAGCAGGATCAGATCCAACATTCTATAGAGCAACACTACTCATCCTTCCAAGTGCAATTGGATCATGAGATACTGAGGAGGCAATGGCTCTAGTAGTCTATGCTCAAGTTTTGGAGAAATCAGGGATTTATCCCTTCATAGCCACCGCCACCACCATACCATCCTTCAGTCCCCCATGTTCATGTTAGAACGACGATGATAGCGATGATGCTAGTGCCAGGGCTGATGATACCAGTGCTGTAATGATTCCAGTGCAAAGCCCATGACCGACTAGCTCATTTTGTTTATTTATTTTAATTTCTTTTATATTTCTTTTTATTTTTCTTATGAATGACTGTGCGTTTCATTTTTAATATTTTCATATTTATATTTTTTTTTATTATTATTTTTATATATGTCTTTGAATCTTCACCATTCTCTATGTCCATTTTTTTGTCCTATAGCTCTTTCGACATCGCAATGCTTTTGGATACCTATTCATATATGTCGATTCAAAACATGTCAGGGCAGTTCTCTCTCTTTTGTTCTTTTTTATTATTTCACACAAATTAGGGACAATGTGCGTCTTAAGTGTGGGGGAAAGGCATATTTTATAGATTGAGCTTTTATTTTCATTTTTTGCCATTTGTTGCAATTATCTCATTTAGTTTCTTTGATTTTATTTTTGGATTCAAGTAATCTAGATCGCTATTATAATATTAAGTGAAATGGTTCCTCTTTTCATTAAAATAATGATTGATTTAATGAATGACAATTTCTTGTTGAAGTGGACTCGATTTTCTTAATTGATTGCTAAAGACTAAATGTGATAGTTTGAATTAGGTAGTTAATTTATGAGAGTTGCACATTTGAAGTTTAAAACCATAGTTACATTTTTTAGCATATCCTAATTCTTTATATATTTGAGTCGAACTTAGTATGACATCTTTATTATCTAAAGTTCCTGACCTCTTTATTAAAAAAATTAATTAAATAAATTAAAACAATTTTTTAGGAGCTTTGAAAATTTATCCCTGTTTCGCTAATTTTAACTCTTGAATTGAAACAAATGAGTTGGAATCATGAATAGTGCTAGTAGCCATTTGAATGGTGATTCTAACTGAGTAACCGGGGGTCGGCATCACAAATGTTTACCTTCACATCAAAATGTTAGTATCAGTTCAAACAAGTCAGGCTCCTTTTGAAAAAAAAATAATAAAAAAAATAATGTTTCATACAATGCATTTTACGAAGGGGTCAAAGAACTTAAGAGAAAACTTACACTTTCTTACTTCGTTCATGACTTTTGAGTTCTTGGAATTTTATGCTCGATCTTTTAACTCTGAATTATTAGATTTTACATCTGTTAGATTTTTGTTTTAAAACTACTTAATTCAGCTATCATGTTTGAGATTTAGTTTTTGGTTGAAAATATTTGGTTTTCTAATTCAAGTGTTGTAAAAACTTTTATTTTCTTTGGATATAGATGGGTCGTTCATTTCTGCTTATTATAGTGATTTGGTTTGCTTGAGGATAAGCAAAAAATCGAGTGTGAGGGAATTTGATAAGTGTATAATTGATGATATTTTTGTCCCTATTTCTTAATATATTTATTGTCAAATTGAGTTTAATTTATTTGTTCAAGTGTTTATTAGGGTTGATTCCAGGAACTTTTGACATGTTGGGACCTTAAAGTTATTTAGGTTGGAATCATGGATGAAAGACAAGGGAAGAAGCTATTTTGGGAAAATTCTTCAACTGACATGCTCAGTGACATGGGCATGTCAGTGGCCGTGTCATTCAACTACTACAGAAGCTTCGACACGCCCAGAGACATGGGCATGTCATGAAATATTCCATTACTGCTGACTTACAAAAGCTGTGACACGCCCAATGACAAAGGCATGTCCCTAACCATGTCCCTAACTCAACATTGCAGTAGCAACAACACGCCCAAGGACATGGGCATGTCACTGCCCATGTCATTAAAGTCCAAAACAACACCGTTGACATGCCCACATACACGGGCGTGTCTATGGGCGTGTCAGGCAAAAATTGATGGGCTATAAAACTTAAGCTAAAGAGAAAATTAGGAATCGAGTTTTATTTTCAGAGCCAACCTCCTAGGAAAAAAAGAATTTTTGGCAGCCAAGAGTGAAGGTGAAGATTCCTAGCATTCTACTTAGTAATTAGGGATTAATTCACTTAAGAGTGGTTTTAATCTAATTTAGGGAAATGCCAATTCAGCTCTATTATTTGATTTAATTCAATTGATACTCATAAATGCTTTTTATGGCTAGGGGGATTCAATATCTGGATAGTATTTTCATCATCAAACTTTGTTGCACAATATTCAATTTTTCTTCACTTTAGTTTATTAGTAATTCGTCTTTTATTTTAATCAGAACACGAACTATTGATTCATTAAACAATAGTTGAAATTTGCACTAATATTTGACCTTGTCCCAAGTGGAACGAGAACTTACTCACTATTTTATTTCTTGAGCGACTCGTGCACTTGCGGTATCACTGCGATAGCATTAATTTGCCATCAGTCAAGTTGGGATCCTACTACTCTAGTATCTACCACGTGAGCAAGATATGCTTCACATCCCTTCCAGATCATTCTCCTAGCTGAAATAGCTGAAATAAATATGGATAAAAGATGTCTTTACTCACTAGATACCATCACGTGTTCTCAGAGTAACACATTTCTGCTAACAGTCTTCCACAACCCTATGCCTGGATAACCAATCCATGTCCAAAATCAAATCATATTCTCTAAAAGGCATCTCAATCAAGTTACCGAGCAACTCCTCATCTTGAACCACAACCAAGCTATCTTGGTGCACCCCGCTAAGCACAACACTATGCCTAAAGAATTTATCACCAAAACATCAAATCCTAGGAACTCTAAATGCAAATTACTCATAGGCAAGATGGATGCACTAATGTATGAATGAGTCAACCCAAGGCCTATCAATGTAAGAATTGAAGTACTGAATAAAGAAAAAGTACCAGCAATAACGGCTGAAGCATCTAGCTTCCTCTGCATCACATAGACCCGCTGTGATGGCCCTACCTCATCTATTCTACCTTCGACTGTAGAACATCCTCTCTGACCAGACCCAGATCTGCCACTCCTACCAAAACCTCTATTACCATAATTTTCTCTGACACTAGGTGCATAAACTATTGTATCTATATGTCTATCATTTGGCGTCTTTGGAAAATTTCTAATAAAATGATTTGTTGATCTACATCTATAACACACTGCTGGTTGTAGGTCTCTGCCTCTGCTACTGTACTGACCTGCCAGGCTATCCCTTACTCCTACTGAACCTCTGAGGATATTCCCCCTCGGCCTCTCTTTGATGAGAAAGATCCTAAATCACTTTGGGGTCTCCTAGTTCTGGTCTCCTCAACCCTAGCAACTGCTGCAAGACCTTGTGCCCTCTCAACACTCCTGGCAGCTGCAACCAACTGGGAAAAATTCTAGTACCGAGAGCCTGTTATAATGCACATGATAGAGGGCTAAGCCTCTCTTCAAACCTCTGACACCGGTTAATCTCATAAAAAATGATCCCACCAGTATACTGACTCATCCTAGTAAACTCTATCTCATACTCTGACACTGTCCTGGTATCCTACCTCAAACTCAAAAACTCTATCTTCTTCTCATCCTTATACTCCGTCAGAGTATACTCCTATTCGAATTCCCGAAGGAAATCATCATAGGTCAGGACTGGTGGATCATTTAGAGCATGTGGAACTGTCTTCCACCAATCATATGCATCCATCTAAATAAGAGATCTAGCATAATCAAACTTCTCCTCTGGAGTAGCCTGCAGCTGGATGAACACTCTTTAGACCCTATCTAGCCACTGCTCTACTACAGAAGGGTCTATAGTACCAACAAAATCCTCAGCTCCAAACTTTCTAAGTTTATCATATTTTCTCATCGACAACTGCGACTGCGGCGACGGCGGCTGCTGAACTGGAGCCTGCCTCAAAAGCTCCACCATATGTCGTACCTAGCCCGGTGGATTCTCATCAACTGCTGGTCTCTCTGGCACAGGAGCAGATGCCTCTCCAGCAATCTCAACTCTACCTCCATTTCTACCCTCACCAAGAGCTATACTCTCAGTACTATCCTCTGCAGATTGATGCGTCCGAGATGCCATAACTACCTATATCTACAAACATAGCAAAAATTGCCACATCAAAGATCAGAAACTGCCAGTGCCAATTCATGTATCATAATTGAAAACCATATTTAAAAATCCCCATTTTCTTTCTCTCACAACCCACCTAGGTTAAGAACCTCAAACCTGGCTCTGATACCAAAATAAATGTAACACCCTTATACCTTATAAATGTATAATACACTCTCCAGTATGTAGGATATGCATATATGGCATAAAAATGTCACAATCCGGTTTAATAAAAATTTTCATATTCCCTTACTACTCAAAATAGTTGTATAAAAACATATCTATACATATGAAAATACACAAAATTCTCACATTGCTTAATTATTTAAACATCCTTTTTAATTAATAATGTATATACATATACTTCCAAAACATAATATAATATACATAATGTCAAAATATACTATAAAATAAAATATGTGCATGCTGGAAAAGTGGCACTAGTCTTATTGTAGCACAAACACTTCAAGCTCCAATAACACAAGCCTAGACCCGATATGGTCTAGTAGAACTCTCCAACTTTATCAGATCATTCCTGTCACCTGCACGATGAGTTACAATTGCTCTAAGCCAAAGCATAGTAGTACAAACTTTGATAATAATAAAATTCAAAATCAATGCCGATGCCAATGCAAAATGTTCATATGCTATGTCATCACATGATATTCAAGACCACTTTTGGATATATGCTTTCATTACTTGATATTTCACAACAACACATACACAAGCATTGGCCCAAAATAACAAACACATCATTTAAATCTCAAAGTTACCATTTTGGTCCATAATGACACTATGGGTCTAGCCCCGAAGGCAAAATATCAATATAACAGTCTAACTAGGCATGGGCTGACGACCCGATATTTTCACCCAGGCCAGATTCAAGGACCTATTTATGAGGCTTACGATCTAGTCTTTTCACCTCAAAATATTTTCAAAGTGATGCCAAGCGTCTAGCTCCATAGGCAAATATAGGTATGCTGTCAAATACAAAACTCTGAAAATTAATTAACATACTAGGCACACAATTAATTCTCATTTTCCATTCTGAATTCCTTTCTCATTTTTCCCATTTTCTCATTCATATCACTGTTATTTCTTTTCAACATCTCATCCTCATCATAGGATATTTCATGACAAAACCACATCACTCAAACATTTTGAACCATTTTCACATAATTCACATATTTCACATTCTATTCAATCTAGCCATTAACAGTGGCTTTTCACAATGTATAATAATGCATACATAGCAATTCACATATTTTAGAATCATGTTCATGAATACATAATATATCAAGTAGCTTAATACATTTTTCATCGAAAATGTGTTAGGCCAAATGTAATGCAATCACATTCCATTTATCAAGAGTTTGTCCACACCTTAGGAAACACTCCAAAACAAGCTTTAAAACTTTCTTTAACCTTCTCTTCCAAGTTGCCCTTTAACACTCGGGTTGGGCAAACTACTCTTTCTCAATGCCTATACCAAATGTGATCATAAAAAACTATTTAATATCACATTCTAAGATCAAATCATTTAAATAGGAATTACAAATGAAAAATAAAGGAAAGATTTATTCTCAAGTGACACGCCCAACAACACGGGCGTATTACTGGCCATGTCACTAACCTAATCACACATAAGCTTTGACATATCCAATGACATGGGCATATCACTGCTCGTGTTATTTTTTCTGCTTCACATAATGTTTAACATGCCCAACAATACGGGCATGTTAATGGTTGTATCAATTATTTTGCCTTATAGAAGCTACAACACGCTCAGGGACATGGCTGTGTTAATGGTCATGTCATCAATGTTAAACTCAGCACCATTGACACGCCCAATGACATGGTCGTGTCACTGGCCGTGTCAGGAAAAAGTTCTGCATTTTGAACTCTCAACCATATGAACACAATCATTCCAAATTTAACACTACAACACCCTTAATCATCATCTTAGTTTATATCCATAATTAACCCATAAATTCAACACTTATATAACTCCAACATATTATAACTATCATCTTATTCAATCAATCATCACTTTCTCTCATAACTCATTCAAAGAAGAAGAAAGAAAAGAAATCTCTTCTCTTTCAATCCAACCTTAAAAATCATCATTATCTACTCACAACATCTTCATACATATCCAAATAAACCATTAAAACATGCTAATACACAATCCCAAAAATCAATATGTCATTCTTCCATAGAATTCCAAAGAAAATTGCAAAATGATAAAGGAACTTACTAATTGATGAAGAATCCTCAAAATCTTCACTTGATTCCTTGAAATTCCTTATAAAATTGGTGTATGGAAGAAAGAACTCTCCTTAAGCCTCTCTTTCTCAAGCTTACGTTCAAAGAAGAAACAGAAGAACAAGAACAAGAAGAAGCAAATTCCAATTTCTTTTCCTTTGCATCCTTATATATATATATATATTAATTATTATTTTATATGTGTTGTATATGTTTGGTATATGTATATGTCATATTTACTTAAAATATATTTCAAATATACATTTCACTTAAAATCCTTTCATTTTTCATTCAAATCATTTATTTAATTTATCCAAATTTAATTTATTTTATTTAATATTCAAAAATTAGGGGTATTACATGTTGTGTGATTATGTTATTGTTAGGAGACTCTACTGGTAGTCTTGAAGATATGTTGGAGGCTTTCTATGTCTGGTTGATTTTTTAGTGTTGGTTGGTGGTTGATGAGTTTCTAGTGTTGGTTCTATTGGTTGATTAGTGTTGGTTAGTTATAAAGAGTTAAAAAGATTGATTACTCTAGCTCCAAAGTGTGAGGACAAAATTGGATGGACATAGGAATTGGTTATGAATTTGTTTGGTGAAGATGTGTGGAATTGGTGTTGGATTGAATTATTTCAGTAAACTAATTAGAAGTGATGTTAACAGGAAGCACAACATCATTTGTGTGTGTAGAAGTACTAGCTTTCTAAATGCTTACCAACTCCTTAAATAGAAACAAATCTTTATGGAAAAGGACATTCCTAGAAATTTAAAATTGGTTTAAATATTTAGTAATTTGAAACATTTAGTTTTAAAGGGGTAGCCTAAAAAGACACAAGGATTATCTCTTAGGCCAAATATGAATCTATGTTGATCTATTGTAGAAGCATATCCTAAATAGCCAAAGACCTTTAGCATAGAGAAAGTAGGTTTTTAGTTATAAAAAAGTTGAAATGGAGAAAGGTTATCAATAATTAGAGATGGTGTCCTATTTATCAAATAGACACCATGGGAAATACTATTAAACTAGTATATTAAAGGAAGTGAGAATTGAAAATGAAGGTCATTAACTACATTGAGGATGTGTTGGTGTTACTTTATTGTAGCATTTTGTTGTGGAGTGTATATGCAACAATTTGTTTTATGTATAATGCCTTATGATTGATAAAATGTGACATACTGAACTCTAGGCCATTATTATTACGTATGATTTTGATTGTGGATTTGAATTGAGTTTTAGCCAATTGGATAAAGTGTTGAACTATGATGAGAACTTCTAATTTCAATTTTAGGAAGAACACCTAAGTAAACCTAGTTTTGTCATCTATAATAGTTAGAAAATATTGAAGATCATTGTAAGAGTCAACCTTCTTGGGACCCCATATATCCATATGACCTACATTAAAGGCATTAGAAATACTAGAAGTACTTAAATGAAAAGGCATATGTTTTTGTTTAGCTAAATGACATACTAAATAATACTTTATTTCTGGAGTATCAATGTTTGAATTTGAGTCTAGGTATAGAGAGATGGCTTAATCTGCAATACCATAGTTGAAAGGATACAATTGAATTTACAAAAGCAAAATGAATGAAAGGAGCAAATGGACTAAAAGACTTTGGCAGAGGATGAACAGACTGTTAAAGGTAGTGAGTTTCTTAGCTATATCAATCATATTCAAGCATTAGAGATCTTAAATGAAATAAGAATCAAGATGTCAAATTAAACAAAAATTTTAAAAGAAAGTCAATATGTGGGGAACAAAAAGAACATCAGTAAGAATGAAGTCTAGTGAGATGGGCACTATGCCTACGTGGCTAACCTTTATCTTGTAATTGTTTGGAAGACGAACAAAGAATTTGGAGAATGGGTTACATTTATAAAAGTTAGAATTAGAACACACAATATCGTTAGTAGCTCCATAGTCCATAATCTAATTCTATCTTTGAGAGTTTAGGACTATTATATAGGAAATATAGTCTTTACCTTGGCTTTTTAATGTTGTGCATATGAACATTGTTGAGATTGTGTTGACCTTAGAATTATTGTAAGGATTGCTAGATTGCTAGAGGAGATTCATACCTTGGCTTTTGGGTGTTGTGTGTATAAACATTGTTGAGTTTATGTTGACCTTAGAATTATTGTGAGGATTAGTAGATTGTTGGAGGAGATTCATGAGCTGAATTATCTATTCTTGAGTGAAGAGTAATGGATTGTTGCTAGACACTAGTGAAATATTCTTGAGATGAGAATTGGTTCCTTATTCAACCAAGAAAGTGTTATTGCAAAAAAAAAAAATATCATCATTGGGATTCACTTTGTATGTTTCTCGATGAATTCCTTTAACTTGATTAGCATACCTTCTTTGCTTTGGTTTAAATCCAGGAGGGTATTCATGTATTTTATAGCAAATACCTATAGTGTGACCTATATAGCCATAGTAGATACAAACTAGTCCAGAGCTTGAATTGTTCCCAACACCATTTAGCTTCTTCTAATATATTAGGATTCTATGTTGCTTCCTATGTGAAAGGTCTTTTTTTGAAAAAAAAAATTCTAATTAATAGCTTTTATTTGGCCATTATAATTGTTGTTATTGATCACTCCTTTAGCATAGAAAACACTTGGTTCCATATTATTCCCAGCGTTGAATTTGTTTGCCTTTCATGTTGCACAACAAGGGAAAACACCTTGTTAGTTCCAAGCATTGGTTACATCACCATGTATTACATAATCATTCTCTCTTTGTTTCTTTACTACCTTTGTTACATCACATGAACAATGGGGATTGCAACTGTATATAGGCATTGGTCTAATATTGGTTAGCTCATCCCAGATTACCTATAGTTGAGTGAAATAATTAGTTCCTGAAAGTGAGTTTTGGTTGTATGCATACAATTCTTCTTGTAAATATGAGATTCTAAAAGCATATCCCTATGAAAATATAGATTCCAAATCGTTCCAAACATCAATGGCATGGTCATGCCAAAAAATGCTTTTGTGTATAAGGGGTGGAACTGGGTGATAAATCCAAGAGAGGATCCTAGTGTTGCACCTTTCCCATGTTGCATAAGTAGAAGCTTCTTTTGAAGGCACTAGGAAAGTTTCATATAAAAACTTTAGTTTGTTTTTAAATAGTAAAGCCATCTTTATTGTTATTGACCAAGAGTGATAATTGAAGCCTAATAAAACTAGAGAAACCAGTACAAGTGATGGGTTTTCATTGCCATGGAGATAATAAGGCTCGTTATAAAATATTCTAGTCTTCAAGTAGGAGTGGCATTACTAATAGTGCTACTTTGTTTTGCTAAATATGAAGAACCGTGCTTCTCTTTCTTACTTTGTTTTCTTAGTTTGATCAAAAAAAAGGAAAGAATTGTGAAAAATCAAAGAAAAGCAAAAAGAATAATTCTTTTTGAAGTCTGAATTCAAAAGGAAAAATGCTCTAAATGAAAAGATAAATGCTCTAACACCATGATGAAGTTTGGAATCAATAGCTATGAAGAACAAGAACTTTTGTTATTGAATTGATGAATCAAGTTATAAAGATGCTAGAGCATTTATACACAAGAGGCTATAACAAATCAATTATAACAAACTCAAAACATTTTAGGTGGCTAACTAATCGTAGCTAACTCATTGACTATTATGGAAGCTCACAACTGATAAATTGTTGAGTGAATTATGTAAAAGGTAGAAAGAACTGTAAGCTTCCAAGATGACTCTCATATTATTATTCTTTTGTAATACTTTTTACAAAATCCTTAAAATATTTATTAAAATTGAAATTATTAAGAAAAATTGAATTATATATGATTTTTCCATGTTTCCTTTATTTTTTATGGTATTTTGCTAAACTTTTTAATGAGTTTAAATTATGAAATAATAATTTTAAAATGTGAATAAGATAAAGGGATTTAACCTTGAAAATACCCTTTTGAGAGGGTTTAATATTTTTCAGACAACATTAATCATGAATAGACTCACTTTTACCATAATGCCTTTAGCCATAAAATAAAAGAAAATTTTAAAATTAAAAAAGGCTCCCCTTTTGTGTTTTCTTCTCCGATTTTTCTCATCCATTGCAGATAAAACCATTTTTTAAAAACCCTAATTTCTTACCAAAGTTCATGTTGCATCATCTAAAGGAGAAAAAAATCGAGCAATTGAAGAAGTAATATGAAGTAATTTGTAGCATATCAGTAAAGGAAAACATTAAAATAGATTTTTGCTCCTTCTAATCAACCAGTTTCCTTTCTTCTTTTTCTTTTTTTTTTTTAAATTTTTGTTGCTTTTAAAATGAATGAGGTATGTTGGCTTTCAAGTGTATTTTGATGGAGAAACAAAGTGATACATGTAAAGAAAAATAGATATGTTGGAGATATATTGATGGGTGTTGTTGATTTTGCTTTTAAAATGGAAGGAAAGTGTTGTTCGTAGTTCGTGATTTGTCTTTCTTTAATATACATTTCAAAAGATTACAAGTTTTTGCAGGCAATATATACATATTAGCCACGATTTATCAATCTAATTGGTTGTTTGAGTATTATTGTTGTCGTTATTATTTTTGATGTGTGTATGTATATGTATATATATATATCCTTCGGTGTACCTAATATGTGTTACTAGACTACTTCTATCAGTGGATCAATTTGACATTGAAATCTTCTAGATGAATGAGAAACAAAAATGATTATTCTTAAAAACATCTTAACTATTGTGAAGTATGAGCAGTCGAAATTGCAGCAAAGATATGCCATAATGTAATTAGAGTGCTTCAATTATACCTCTTAGTCTAAATTGATCCCAAATTTGAGTGATGGTAATATATTATCTCTATTTTTGATTCTCTATCTTGTCTATTATACCATAGGTTGCTAGTATACTCTGAGAGGGCTGGTTAATGGATGGCTTTGGTTTAATATACTAAAGTGTTGGTGGGTGATGTTACTAATTGTAGTTAGGTGTTGGTTTATATTTAGGTGATATTACTAATGGTCCTTCACTTGAAGAATGTACATATAACTTGGAATCATATGAGATAACATTCCTTAATGTTGTCTATTAGATGAAGATTTAGTTGATAGCATTTTTTAATTTAATCTAGTTTGATTAAATCTTTTATGATGCAAATTCTTCAATTAAACTAATTAGTAAGTGAACAATGTTCAAGTAGATTTGCATTATAAAATACCAATCAGTAAGTGAACAATGTACTTATGGCTAACAAATTCATAGGTTTCGAAACCTTTTGAATCTTAACTTTAATCTATTATGTCATTGAGGAAATAAAAAATCTCAAGTAGGATGGAAATAATGTGTTCCCTGTAATGTCTAAAATTTTAAATACTAAACTTTTAATTTAATATAGATAATTGATAGTGAATTGTGATAAAGTGGTATGGATAAGTGATATAAATAGTGGATAGTAAAAATTTACTGAAGAAATTATGTATTTTTACAATTTTACGAGACTAAAAATTGAACTAGAATCAAAAGATAAGAAAGATGGTGCACCATAGCTAAGATAAGATTGGCCACACTAGATTAAGCTATATATATAAGTGTATGAACAGGTGTATTTATGCAGAAGTTTATTTCTTCTTCTTCCTTTTTCCTCCTTCATCCACGTTCATCATCATCAACATAACCAAAACTTCTTCTTTCTTCCTTCTTTTCAAGAACTTTAGCCAAAATTTAAGAGGAAATCACATCTAGTTATAGGTTTTTAGAAGATTAAGCTGAAAAAGTTGAGATTATGAACAAGTGATTAGAGAAAAAGAAGAGTTTGAAGAGGTATGTGCTCATGTATTTTTGATTTGCAACTATCTGAATTTCTACGAATTTTATTAATTAAAGTGATTGATTGAGTTATCTTTGAAGAGTTTTTACTGAAAATATTTGATGTAAGCTCTTTCTATATTAAAAAAAACTAGTTTTGATCCATTCTAATCATATATTTGGATATATGAAGTTTATGTCAATAAGTGTTTGAAATACAAAACTTTGCTTCGCACAACAAGTGACATGGCCATGTCACTAGGCATGTCAACGTTGTTCTTTTTCAGTGTTACTGACATGACTAGAAACATGTCTGTGTTATTGGGCATGTCATAGCTACTATGATGAGAATAAATGATATGGCTAGTGATACTCCTGTGTCACTAGGCATGATGTAGCCACTGTAATGCAATTTAAATGATACGGCCAGTAATACACCCATGTCATTGGGCATGTCACTTGAGGAAATTGCCAAAATAACTTTTTTCTTTTTTTTTTCATGTGTGATTCTAGCCATAATGATTATAAGTCCTCAAGTTGTAAAGAATTTCTTTCTGAAGTCAACTCTAACAAGTAGTGTAACAAATTTATTTGAATATGTGATAAAATGTGTGATACCAAATGTTGATCAAAGAACTGTTCCATTAAAGTGTTGTTTACGATTTAATGTTAATTAAAAACTATTGAATTTCTCAAATCATACTGATTTTAGATCTAGCTTAGGATTGAATGGTTAGCCAAAGGGAGGATATCCAAAGTGATAGTGGACACTCTGTGTCACCATACTCAGTGGGCATTCGTGCCATAGTGGGCCATTGGCCAAATTTATATAATGGGCATTAAATTGCCAATAGTGACCCGTTATCCAAATCTAGGATCTGAATTCAGTGTGTATGGGCATAATTAAAGAAGTTATCTACTTTGAAAACAATATGCTATATGGATATTGTTGAATTAACCAATTCTGAATTTAATTGTGTTTAGTGTTTCAACTTTAAATGAATTTTTCTATTGCTTTATTTATAATTCTAAAAGTGATATTTCCCATTGTTTTGAAATCATTTTATATATGGTTCTATTTTATTTAATTGCATATTGTGAATACATAAGCAACGCTAAGCTTTGCTTAGTGTGTTAAATTATTTTTTGATGCGCAAATCAAACTAGAAGAGTTGAGACTACAAAGTGAGAGATTTGCATCCAGGTCAACTGTATCATAAAGGTTCAAGAACAATATTGTAAATATTGTATTTTTATAGTCCACATAGCAATACCTTATACTTTTGTATGAAAGTTGTATATGTTTGAGAGTAGTTTGAGAATTATAATAATATAAGTTAATAATAGGAGTTCTTTATAAAATTAACAGATATATGTTTGTAATATTTGATTTGATATAGTAGTTCTTTGAAAATTTAACAATTGCATTAATACATAGAAGTATTTTGGTTTATTCCTACAATACATATATAGATAAGTGTAAATGTTAGGTGACCTCTCCTATATCGTTAAGTGTGTAGACTATGTAGGGGGTGTTACATTTAGTTGGTATCAAAACAAGTTTAGGCGATCCTAAGTTAGTGGGTTAAAAGCAAAGAGAAGTACAATCGTCATTACTATGTTAACTATATAATTGAATAAATATTTGATGCAGTTGATTTTTAATGTTTAAAGGTAAAAGATGGCCTCTGAATCCTATCAAGGTGCGAAGGAACAAGTTGTATCCTCACACAGTCAAGCTAGTATGGGCAATCAGTATCCATCGGAACATTCTGCGAAAAAAATTCCCTTAGATCCCCAATTTGTGAGAAATATGGGGGAAGTTCTTAGACAAATTGTAAAAGTTGCTCCTCCTGCACAACCTCCACCGCCAGTGTCCCAAAGATCTCCATTGGAAAGAATTAGGAAATTGAGAGCAGAAGATTTTAAAGGTCGTGATACTGATGAGTCTTCAGTAGAAGAGTATTGGATGGAGAGGATTGTGAGAGTTTTTGACATTCTACATTGTACTGATGAGGAAAGATTAGAGTGTGCATTTTCCTTGTTGTAGAAATAAGCTTCTGCCTGGTGGGATACAAAGCAGAAAGGTGTACCTGTAGTAGACTCACTTGGGCATTTTTCCATGAAGAATTTAGAAAGGAATATATAAGTGAGATTTATTTAGAGGAGAATCGCCGAGAGTTTTTATATCTTAAGCAAAGGTAATTTGTGTCTAAATAAGAGAGGTAGTTTAGTCGCCTTAGAAAATATTTTCCAGAGTTAGTTGCATCTGAGGAAGAGAAGTGTAAACGGTTTGAACAAGGTTTGAATAGTCAGATCCGGGTGTATTTAGTAGCGATGAGGATTAAAGAGTTTTTCACTCTTGTTAATGCGTCAGTTGCTATAGAAAATGAGAT
Source organism: Garcia nutans (assembly GCA_947685225.1). Taxonomy (NCBI): domain Eukaryota; kingdom Viridiplantae; phylum Streptophyta; class Magnoliopsida; order Malpighiales; family Euphorbiaceae; genus Garcia; species Garcia nutans. Next base: position 71,706,018 of record CANTUV010000031.1, on the reverse strand, counting down.
TAGACAAGAGCAGGGAAGAAAACATCAATTAAAGAAGGGATTTTCTAGTGAACAACAACAAGGTGGCAAGAAAAAGACAGAGAAATATTCAAGCCTAAACTCAGGGGTCTGGTAGAGGAAGTGGAGCTAGTTTTCAGGAATCTAGAGGTGGTAGGTTTGGAGTGGCTACAGACCCATCTTCAAGGGTTGTTACTACACCTTATCAATATTGTGGATAAGGCCATGCAAGTGAAGATTGCTGGTATCAAAAGGGGGCTTATTTGAAATGTGGTTCTTAGGAGCATAAAATTAGAGATTGTCCAATGATGAAAGAACTAGAAGTTGTTAAAGGGCATAGTTCTATATAGAGGTCACAGTCAGGCCACAGGATAGGTATAGGTGGTCGACCCAGTGTTAGTCAGCAGAGAGGATCTAAAACAGTGGATAAACCTCATACTCGAGGCAGTGCTCTAGCTAGGGCTTATGCCATAAAAGCTATAGAGGACCAGGATGCTCCCGATGTTATAGTTGGTAAATTTTCTTTACTTGGTCTTGATGTGTATGTATTATTAGATCTTGGTTCTACACATTCTTATATATGTATGTGTTGATAAACTTGATAATGAGATAGAAGTTACAAATCTCTTAAGCCATAATGCGAAGGTAAATAGAGTATATCAAAATTTCCCACTTAGAGTTCATGATGTAGAACTTTTTGCTGATTTGATTGAACTTCCATTCCATGACTTTAATGTAATCTTCGAAATGGATTGGTTGTCCCAACATCAAGAAGTTATGGACTGCTGTAGTAAGGTTATATCTTTTAAGATTCCAGGTTATGGTGAAATTATAGTTCGAGGAGAAAAATAATTTTATCCTTGTAGTTTGATTTTGGCAGCTAAAGCTAAAAGGTTGATTAGGAAAAGATGTGAAGCTTATCTTGCTTATGTTAATGCCACACGACGTTCAAGCAAGGCTTTGGGAAACATACCTATAGTGAGTGAGTTTTTGGATGTTTTTCTAGAAGAATTACCTGGAATACCACTAGAGAGAGAGCTAGAATTTGTTATTGATATAGTTTCAGGCACGACATCAATTTCTATTCCACCTTATAGAATGGAACCTCAGGAATTAAAAGAGTTAAAGGTGCAACTTCAAGAATTACTTGATAAGGGCTTTATTAGACCTAGTGTATCACCCTGGGGTGCATTTGTTTTATTTGTGAAGAAGAAGGATGGTACCTTAAGATTGTGTATAGATTATCGACGGTTGAATAAAGTGACTATTAAGAATAAGTACCCGTTACCTAGAATTGATGACTTGTTTGATCAAATGAGGGGAGTGGGTGTTTTCTCTAAGATAGATCTTAAATCGGGTTATTATCAAATGAAAATTAAAGAAGTAGATGTTCCAAAGATAGCTTTTAGAACTCGATATGGACATTATGAATTTTTGGTTATGCCCTTTGGTTTTGACTAATGCTCCAGCAGCTTTTATGGATTTAATAAATCGAGTCTTTAAACATTATTTAGACCAGTTTGTAGTTATTTTCATTGATGACATATCGGTTTATTCCAGAAATAAAGAGGAGCATGATAAGCATTTGAAAATTATATTGCAGACACTAAGGGAGAATCAATTATATGCTAAATTATCGAAATGTGATTTTTGATTGATGGAAGTAGCATTTCTAGGTCATGTAGTATCAACTAATGATATTCATGTGGATCCTAGTAAAATTGAGACTATTTTGAATTGGCAGCCACAAAAGAATATAATAGAAGAAAGAGAGTTTTCTTGGGCTGGCTGGTTATTATAGAAGATTTGTGCAAGGGTTTTCAAATTTAGCATTTCCTTTAACTAAGCTCCTTAGAAAAGAAACTAAATTTGAGTGGAATGCCTAATGTCAAGCTAGTTTTGAACAATTGAAGGCTATGTTGATTGAAATGCCTGTATTGACACAACCGACCCCAAGTAAAGATTATGTTATTTATAGTGATGCTTCTCATCAAGGACTCGGTTCTGTATTGATTCAAGAGGGTAAGGTAATTGCTTATGCTTCTAGGTAATTAAAATCTCATGAATTGAATTACCCTACACATGATTTGGAGTTAGCTGCTATTGTATTTGCTCTTAAGATTTGGCGACATTACTTGTATGTTGAAAGGTTTTACATTTTCACTGAACATAAAAGTTTGAAATACTTGCCAACATAAAAAGAACTAAACTTAAGGCAAAGAAGATGGATGGAATTAATCAAGGATTATGATTATATCATCGACTATCATCCTAGGAAAGCTAACGTGGTAGCCGATGCTTTAAGTCGAAAGACTTTAGCAGGTATGTTGTAAATAAATATTATAGTACTATATGTATATATAAATTAAATAAACTAAATAATACAATGTGTTATGTTAGCAGAATTAAGGGTTTAACCAACCATAAAGCAAAGAGTGATAGAAGCTCAGAAACATAATCAAAAGTTGTTAGAAATTTTAAAACAAGTGTATAAAGGTGAAAAGCCAGATTATGTTGTGTTAAAAGATGGTGAAGTGTATTATAGATGTCGATTGTGTGTACCTGATATGAAGAAACTAAAGGAGTGTATTCTTGGTGAAGCTCATACTACTACATATACTGTACATCCTGGAAGCAATAAGATGTATCAAAATTTGAAGTCTCATTATTGGTGGCCTAGTATGAAAATAGATATTATAGAATATGTCACTCGATGTTTGGTGTGTCAACAAGTCAAAGCAAAACATCAAGTTTCATCGGGTCTTTTGCAACCTATATCAATATCAGAATGAAAATGGGATAGAATCACCATTGATTTTGTGACTGGTCTTTCGAATACCCAAAAGAAGCATGATACAATTTGGGTAATTGTTGATCGATTAGCTAAATCAGCTCATTTCCTTCCCATTCGAGTTGATTATTCAATGGATAGACTTGTTGAATTGTATATTAATGAGATAGTTAGGCTTCATGGAGTACCAATGTCTATTATTTCATATCGAGACCCTCGCTTTACTTCAAAATTTTGGAAAAGTTTTCAGAAAGCATTGGGTACTCGACTTTATTTTAGTACTGCATTTCATCCGCAGACTGATAGTCAATCGGAAAGAGTGATACAAATACTTGAAGATATGCTTAGAAGTTGTGTAATCGATTTTGAAGGTAGTTAGGATAGATATTTGCTTTAAGTAGAATTTGCCTATAACACAACTATCAGACAAGTATTGGGATGGCTTCATATAAAGCACTATATGGAAGGAAGTGTAGAACTCAATTATGTTGGGTGGAATTGAATGAGAGAAAACTTGTAGGACCTGATCTCATAAGACAAACTAAAGACAAACTGAAGTTTATAAAGGATCGATTATAAATTGCAATGGATAGACAAAAATCTTATGCAGATTTAAAATGACGTGATATTGAATATATTGTGGGAGATAAGGTATTTTTGAAAGTATCACCATGGAAGAAGGTTCTTCGCTTTAGAAAGAAAGGTAAACTAAGTCCTAGGTTTATTGGACCATATGAAATACTTGAATGTGTAGGTCCAGTACCCTATCGACTAGCTTTGCCTCCAGAACTGGCTAAGATTCAAAATGTATTCCATGTGTCATTACTTAGACGATATAGATCATATTCTTTCACATATGATTCAAACAGAGTCCACTGAAATTCAACTAGATTTGAATTATGAAGAAGAACCAGTAGCTATCTTAGCTCAAGAAATAAAGGAATTGCGTAATAAGCACATTCCATTAGTGAAAGTGTTGTGGAGAAATCATTCGATAGAGGAAGCCATTTAGGAAAGCGAAGAGATAATGAGACAGCAATACCCTCAATTACTTCAATTGCCTATAACAAAAAAATTTTGAGAATGAAATTTCTTTAGTGGAGGAGAATTGTAATGTCTAAAATTTTAAATACTAAATTTTTAATTTAATATAGATAATTAATAGTGAATTGTGATATAGTGGTATGGATAAGTGATGTAAATAGTAGATCATAAAATTTACTAAAGAAATTATGTATTTTTATGATTTTACGAGACTAAAAATCGAATTAGAATCAAAGGATAAGAAAGTGGATGCACCATAGCTAAGATAAGATTGATCACACTATATTAAGCTGTATATGTAAGTGTATGGGCAGGTGTATTTATATAGAAGTTTCTTTCTTCTTCTTTCTTCTTCCGCCTTTATCCACGTTCATCATCATCAACATAACCAAAACTTCTTCTTTCTTCCTTCTTTTCAAGAACTTTAGACAGAATTTGAGAGGAAATCACATCTAGTTATAGAATTTTAGAAGATTAAGCTAAAAAAGTTGAGATTATCAACAAGTGATTAGAGAAAAAGAAGAGTTTGAAGAGGTATGTACTTATGTATTTTTAATTTGCAACTATCTAAATTTCTATTAATTTTATTGATTAAAGTGATTGATTGAGTTATCTTTGAAGAGTTTTTACTGAAAATATTTGATGTAAGCTCTTTCTATGTTAAAGAAACAAGTTTTGATCCATTGTTATCATATATTTGGATATAAGAAGTTTAAATTGATAAGTGTTCAAAATAGAGAACTTTGCTTGACACAACCAGTGACACGGCCATGTCACTGAGTGTGTCAATGTTGCTGTGTTTCAGTGTTGCTGACACAACCACAAACATGCCCGTGTCATTGGGCATGTCATAACTACTATGATGAAAATAAATGACATGACCTGTGACACACCCACTGACATGGGCATGTCACTGGGTGTGTTGTAGCCACTGTAATATAATTTAAATGACACGGCCAGTAACACGCCCATGTCATTGGGGGTGTCACTTGAGAAAATTTCCAAAATAACTTTTTGCTTTAGTTTTTATTTGTAATTCTTACCGTAATGATTACAAGTCCTCAAAGTATAAAGAATTTCTTTTTGAAGTCAACTCTAACAAGTAGTGTAACAGATTTATTTGAATATATGATAAAATATGTGTGATGCCAAGTGTCGATCAAAGAACTTTTCCATTGAAGTGTTATGTATGATTTAATGTTAATTAATTACTATTGAATTTTCCAAATCATACTGATTTTAGATCTAGCTTGGAATTGAATGGCTAGCTAAAGGGAGGATATCTAAAGTGATAGTGGGCACTCTGTGCCATCAATAGATATTTTGTGTCACCATACTCAGTGGGCATTCGTGCCATAGTGGGCCATTGGCCAAATTTATATAGTGGGCCTTAAATTGCCTATAGTGACCCGTTATCTAAATCTAGGATTTGAGTTCAGTGTGTATAAGGCATAATTAAAGAAGTTATCTACTTTGAAAACAATATGCTATGTGGATATTGTTGAATTAACCAATTCTAAATTTAATTGTGTTTAGTGTTTCAAGTTTAAACGAATTTTAACAATTGCTTTATTTATTATTCTAAAAGTGATATTTTCCATTCTAAATCATTTTATATATAGTTCTCTTTTCTTTAATTTTCTTGCATATTGTGAATACATAAGCACCACTAAGCTTTGCTTAGTATGTTAGAATTATTTTTTGATGCACAGATTAATCTAGAAGAGTTGAGACTGCAGAGTGAGATATTTACATTCCTGGTCAACTGCATCATAAAGGTTCAACAACAATATTATAAATATTATGTTTGTATAGTTCACATGAAAATACCTTATACTTTTGTATGGCAGTTGTATAAGTTTTGAGAGTAGTTTAAGAATTATAATAATGTAAGTTAATAATAGGAGTTCTTTATAAAATTAACAGATATATGTTTGTAATATTGGATTGGTCATAGTAGTTCTTTGAAAAATTTAACAACTGCATTAATATATAGAAGTATTTTGGTTTTATTCCTACAATACATATATAGATAAGTGTAAATGTTAGGTGACGTCTTCTATATAGTTAAGTGTGTAGACTATGTAGGGGGTGTTACATTCCCAACAAGGACTTGAGGGATGAGAATTAAGAGAAGAAGTGAATTTTTGCAAAAGGCAACCACATTTTCATTTTTGGGTATAAAACTACAATTTGAAAAGGTTGAAACTATGGTAAAGAAAGAAAATGTTCCTCTGTTTAGTTCTTTGATTTAAAGGACATTTCTTGCACTTGAAACTATACTTACATAAGTTAAAACTAGCAAAATTCCTAAAAAAAAATGAACAACTAGAAGATAACCCAAAATAAAAAAAATCAAAATACTTAATTGAATTGTTTTTCAACAATTTACTATTTAAAGAAATAATTTTTGATTGGGTTTATGAGAAATTTCAAGATTATTTTGATTTTTGGGTTTTGAAGCCATACCCAATTCTTCACCATCAATTTTTTTTTTCTTTACAATCATCAATATTACTTGAAACTACACCTCCATTATTTTTTCATGGCCTTTTCATTTGGAAAATTCTAAAATGAAGACCTACCATAGAAGTGAACACTTCTCCACCAATAAAAATCAAAATAGTTAAAACTATGAGTTGGTCATTTGAATCTTAACTTTAATATATTATATCATTGAGGAAACAGACTTTTAACAAAGAGTATATACAATACACTTCTTCTAAGTTTTATATATTGAGATTTAATGGACTAGTTGTTATGAGCATGTTATAATTAAGGTTTTAAAGTTTTTTTCTTGATCAAATAGGGACCTGCAAGAATGGTTGATGTTGATAGAGTAAATTTTTAATTAATATTAAGTTCTCTATTGGAAGAGGATTGATAGCGATTTCTAGGTGTTATTATTATGGCTTGTTATAGGTTATTCGAGGCTATTAAAGAATGTCAGGGACTGTTGGGGGGTTGTTAAGATTCAAATACCTAACAGACAACCCCTAACAGACATTAACAACTTATACAAACATCTGCAAACATCATTTGAAGGATTTCTAGGGGTTGTTAGATGCTTTTAGGGGATGATAAGGGCTATTAGGGACCTTAACAAATCCTAACAGTCCCTATCAACCCCTATCAAGCTCTATCATTATTAGTTTACTTGTTATAAGTTGATGTAATGTTTTGAAAATTTTTTTCTAGATTACATGGCTTCAAATTATTCTTCTATTATTGAGCAAAGTGAGTAATCTCCCCTATTTCAAAAGAAAAAGTAGATATTAAAATTAGAAGTCCAGGGGCTTTATCAACAATGACAAGGCATATTATGCTCAAGCGGAGAAATGATAATGATCCAATGGAAGAGAATGATAATAAGAAAAAGAGGTTTGCCAGGTTGGAATTAAGCGATGAAGATCTTGAAGATAGAGATGATGATGATGATGATGACAAAGTTGCAAATGATGAAGCAAAATGTCGATAAGATGGGTGGGAAGGAGGTAGGTTAAAATTTAATTAATGAATGAAATGAATCAATATGATTAAATATGTAATTTACAGTGCCTTACATATCGAAGGCTTTTGAATATATCATCCCTCAATCTGATTGGAAGCACCACCCAGCTAATTTTATGGGTATGAGTTTGAATATTATCTGTGATATCCATAATGTTATTGGCAAGGATGAGAGGAAGTTATATATATTATATTGATTTGAAATAATAATCGCCTATTTGTGTTGTCTTTAAATATTCAATTATTCATTTGTTGTACTTTAATTTTGTGTAGTTGGAATCATTTTGTAAATACAGGGTTGGAACTTTCTCTACATCAATGAACATAAATTTGTTCATTAGCTAGGATTAATCACATAACTTGCAATAAGCAAGATAAATGTCTTAATATCATTCCTTGAATTAAATATTTTTCCCTCCTTAATCGTTTCAAATGTAGAACTTTTGCCTGACAACTTTGGACTGCTCTTGGATGCAAATAAGTTTGTTACATTTTCTTTATTGTCAGTAGTAGTATGTTCTACCTTATTATTACAATCAAAATTAATGTCATTATTGTATTCTGCCCTGGTATGATAAATTTATATATGATCATCATTAATATGTTTTGCCCCAATATTACAATCTACATGAACCTCATTATTATGTTTTGTATGTTCCTTTGTATATGAATTAGACATATCATGTTCATTTACATAATATTTTCATCCTACAAGGATAGATTTAGTAATTGGTGAAAACCCTGCATCTGCATCTTCTGGTATTGATTTAAGACCTGATACCTCTACTTGGACACTTTGTTTCACACCATGAGGATTATTACTGTCATGTCCAGATTTATATGCACCTTTTTCAACACTACCAATAAATGAATGTTTAAGTCTATCCTCTATACCAATGCCTATCACTATCCTAAGTGACCTATCATCTATGACATCATAAAGCGGATGTTTATCATGACTAGTAACAAATTTGAATTCAATTTTTGATCTGTTGTCAATATGAAATTCTTCAGATATTAATTTCTTAAGAAAATCAGCCATTCTATTAAATAAAATATATTCACCACCCCCCAATATATTTGTCGATGTTCATATCTAAATTTTCCCCATATTTGATGAGAATTATTATTTTGTCAATTAAATGAATTCATCTGCTGATTATTTTGAATCCATCCATCAATGCTTTATAATTATAATAATAAATTATACTCACATTATAATCCACAAAAATCATAACAAACTCAAAATAGGCCATAACAGCCCATATCAATACATGTCAACTCCTATCAACCTATAAATATAGACTCAGTAACTGTTTATCACTTAAACAACATATAAAAAAATTATTCAATCTTAAATAATCACATAACAATGTATATCAACCTACAATTACTTGCGTCCTAACTGTTTAAAACACTTAAACTATATTAAAAAATAGAAAAAAGAAAAACACTTAAATTACATAAAGAACAAAAAACTTAACCCAGGCTTAATCCCATAAGAACCTACATATACACACTATTAATCTATAACAATCCATATTATTTTATAATAAAACATGGCAGCTCATAATAATCTAACTATACCTATTCAAACTCTTCAAGGCTTAATACATTAAAATAAAGAAAGGAAGGAAGAATATAGGAACATGAAGATTCAAGAACTGCAATATCGTAAGAATAAAATAAAATAAGTTCTCATCAAGTTTAATATAACGTTATGATAAAAGAGTTGTTAGAGTCTGTTAGGTGTTGTTATGACATATTTTACAGTTGCAGTTCATAATTAAGCAAACATAATGTGTATTAGATACTAATATACAAAATTTTTTTCTGTTATGGGCTGTTAGGAAATGTTAGGAGCCCCTAGGATCCCTAATAGCCACTAGCAGCATCTAATAGTCCTTAGTAGCCTCTTACAGCCCCTAACAACCTCTAATAGCCTCTAACAATCTCTAATAGCCTTTAATAGCCTCTACCAGCCCCTAACAGTCTCAATAGCTCCTAACATCCCCTAACAGCTTCTAACAGACTCTAATAGCTTCTAACAACTTCTAATAACCTGTATCAGTCTCTAACATCCCCTACTAGCCTCTAATAGCCTTTAATAGCCTCTACCAGCCCTAACAGTCTCAATAGCTCCTAACATCCCCTAACAGCTTCTAACAGACTCTAATAGCTTCTAACAACTTCTAATAGCCTGTATCAGTCTCTAACAGCCCCTACTTGTAATATCCCAATGTATGCCTTAGAAGTTTTGAATATTGTTGTTGTTTTAAATTGGATTGAATGTATATGTTAATTTTCAAGAGAAAAGAAATTAAAAGAAAGTGTATATGTTGTATATATGGAAGTATAAATAACATATACATAAGTCAAAATGGATGGTCAAGGGAAGAGGATATTTATTTGTTATGTGTGAAATTACTTAAAAGGGCAAGTAAGTGAGAAGAGAGTTTAAACAAATAGAAAAGGGTATTTAGGTAAATTCTTATTTTGGAATACTTAATGGAGATTTAAAGAGATGATAGTTTGACTTTTCTTCATTTCTTCTTCTTCTCTTTTCCTTATGGTGGCCGGCTATCCCAAAGCAAGAGAGAGCAAGATTTGTTTTGATGTTGAAGCTCAAAATTGAAGGAGTTTTCAAGTGATTAAGTGAAAATCTAAGAAGTTTTATTATTTGGTAAGTTCTCTCTCTTGATTTCTTTTGTTTATTTTGAAGTGGTGTTTGAGTTTGATGGTAAATGTTTGAAAATAGGGGTGTGTTGGTTGTAGTATGTTGAAGTATGTTTGATTTTATTAGTTATGATGTTGGTTTTGGTTTGAAGGAAGTAAGTTAAGTTGATGTTGGTTTTAAAAGTGTTTGTGTTGAAGTTGTATTAGGATTTTGAGTTGGTAAGTGTTGTTAATGTTAAGTTTGGTTTATTATTTGTGTTAGTCTTCATGATTTTTGAGTTTGATGGAATTAGAAGCTTGGAATACATGTTTTGGTGGGAGGCAGTAGCATCTTGGATGCCACGCCCGTGGCCTTTTGATGCCATGGCCGTGGGGTGTTGGACAATTTTTGGGCAGAAGCAATCCTTAGCCCACACCCGTGGGGGTCTTGGGTGACCACGACCGTGGGGTTTAAGGTTGAGTTGTTGGTTTGTAATGGTGGTCTATGGGTCTTGTATGAGGTTAATAAGTGATTGATTGTATTGGAATTGATGTGGTTCATCATTGTTTTGGTTTAGGTTGTGAAGAAAGTGAATTGCCCTAATTCATTTGGTGAAGGACTTTTGGAAAGAGAAAGTGTTTAGAGTTGTGTGGATTGCTTGTGAAGTAAGTACAAACCTTGCATTGTTGCATACATTCATTTGATGTGGCATTGTTGATATATATGAAATGTACTATACGTATAATGATGAATTGCTTTAATGTGAAATGAAATAATTGAGGCATGTATGCATATGTGATGTTGTTCAATGTAATTGATTATGGATATGTGCAAGATGAAATATTATAATGTGAATTGAGACATGATGATTCAAATGTGATGAGAAGCCATTGTGAATGGCCATAGTTGTACAAATGAAATTGTTGAGGCATAATTGCCTGTTTGATTATGAGATACAAATTGAGAAAGAGAATGATGAAAAGATTAGTGAAATAATTGTATGTTTAATATGTTATTCAGTTTTAGAGTTCTGGTTTTGGAGGCATGCCTATAAAATGATTTGGAACAGTCTTGCCGGGTTGAGGATCTCTTCAATTTGAGTTGAATTGAGGTCCAAGAGACTGGGTCTGTTACACTATGAGAATTGTGATTATGAGATATATGATTTGTAACAGTCTTGCCGGGTTGAGGATCTCCTCAATTTAGTCGGGTTGATGGTCCAAGAGACTGGGTCTATTACAGGTAACAGTCTTGCCGGGTTGAGGATCTCCTCAATTTGTTGAGTTGATGGTCCAAGAGACTGGGTCTGTTACACTATCCATGGATAGAGATATATATATGTTGCCTACGGGCTTGATTATTGTGATTATGAACCAAAGCAGTAACTCTGAATTCTGAATATCGTATTAAATACTTGTTGGGCCCATAGGTGTCTATGTTATATGGATGTCATGAATGATGTTATAATGTTATGAAATAATGTAATGAAATATTGTATATTGAGTATGATCTTTATCGTTTGAATGTATATCATTATTGTTGATAAAGCATAATAGCATTATGGTTTGTACTACTGAGTTGTTGGCTCAGCGCGATTGTGGTTTATCGCGCAGGTGATAGAGTTGATAGAGTGGAGACGGAGGATTCCTCTAGACCTAGTTGAGTTTGTTTTGTTGTGAAGAGTTGGATTAAAGCTTAAATATCAGAGAGTCAAGCTGCCAATCATGTATAAATTCCATGTTTTGTAAATTTTGGTTTTTAATGTATTTGTACTTGTAAATATTGGATATAACTTCCGTTGCGAATTAAATAAACGTTTTTTTTTATCTATTGTGTCTTATGATTTTCACTTAAACATTTGATATTTCTTAATGTTTATTTTATTTTAAATGTCATTTGTGTATTTGTAAAGTGTGGCATTTCTATATTCAGTATACGTATATTACGATCGTGTAAGCATGCTGTGTACGTATACGGATATAGGGGTGTTACACTACTAGCCTCTAATAGCCTGTATCAGTTCCTAACAACCCCTACTAGCCTCTAATAGCCCGTATCGGCCCCTAATAGCCCCTTTTCTACAACTAAAGGCCCTTAACACCCCATACTAGCCTCCAACACTACACACAATTGCTTCACATGATGTCCATAGTACTGCATTATAACCCATTACTGCCCCTATCAGACCCTAACCGCCCCTAACAACCTACTAATAACTCATACTAGCCTCCAACAATACATAATATTATTTCACAGAAAATTCATTATACTCCATTCAACTTTTCATGAATCTAGAAATTAAAATGAAAGACTAAACAAATGAGGAGATTCAAACTCATGAAGAAATAAAATAAAATCAACCATAGAAAACATTTAAAATATACATGCATTTAGTTTTTGTAATTACCAATTTCCTTATAAAATGCAAGTTTAAAAAATGTAACTTACCAAAATTTTTTGTTGGAGAAGCTTGAATGAGTGGTGAATGAGAGAAAAAAGAAGTTGAAGTTAGAGAAAAATGGAGTGGAATGCTGGATTTTATGACCAAATGAGAAAAAAGTGAGAATATCTGTAGTGGAGAAGAAGAAGAAAGGGAAAAGGAAAAGGGAGAAAGAGAGAAAAAGATAAAAACTTCTTTTAGGGTTAAGAGTATTATGGTAAAAAATAGACTATTTAAGATTAATATAGTCTATATCATAAATGGGTATTTTCTAGGCTAAATCCATAAGATAAATTAGTTCCTTAGAAAGAAATAAAAGCGAATAAGAATATGAAGAAAATAATGATGAGCATATATGGAGCAGTGGCACTTGGCAAAGATAATGACACAGTCACACAGAGACACAAAGCAATAACATGGTAAGGTAATGGAGTTGATATGAATGAGAAAGGTAAGGTGTGAGGGTCTCTCACTCTCAGGTCAGCAGCGCATTAGATTGGAAGATGCATTTAGATACATAACCCAATGACTCGCCACTACCCGCTCACACTCCCAAACAAAACAACACAACACTCCAATTCTCTCCATTCAGGTCAAAATGAAAAATTAATAACTGGCCTTAATGGAACGTGCAAAATATTTTAAAATTAAAATTAAATAAATATAATAAAATGGGCTGTGTTTATCCTAACTTATTTTTATTAGGATAAAACAATGTTTTATCGTTCAAATTTAATTTAATTATTAGTCCGTTTATATTTTTTGAAATTAAATGATTTTTTGAATTTTGTTTCATAATATTATTTAAATATTTTTTAAAATATAAAATTAATATAATATAATATAATATTGTTTTAATGTTCAAAAGACTCTTCCAATCCACCCTTGAATGTCACTACTTACTTTTCTCTCTCTTTCTCTTGGGCAAAACTTGTGCATGTTTTTCCAATTGCATTTTATTCTTAAATTACGTAGTAAATTACTGTTTAATTATCTTTAGTATCCACTTACTTTTCATGGTTTTTTATAGTTTTACCATTGGAAAGTAGCCTAGATTGCAAAAGTGATGTTGAGCAAAAAGTAGTAGTATTGATGGAATAGTTTGATAGATGATTGCTTTAGCGGCAGCTAGATAATTTTTGTCCGAATATCAATATCTCGAACTTTAGCATTTCTTGAATCTAGTTCAATGAGTCAAATATACTATTCCATGTTGATATTCGTTATTTTTCAACTAAATTCTAATAATTGTCTGTAAAAACACATTTTTATGACATTTTTTTGGCAGATTTTCTTTCCTTATTTTTGATAAGAATATCATATCAAAACATTGTTTGTTGCTTTTTGTTTCTCTTTAAATAATTTATTATGATATGCATTCTATTTATTTTCTTTTCAATAGTTTGTTTTGTTACCTTTTCAATAATTTACTTATTTGATGTATTAGGATTTTCGAATACTCTAAATCATATACATTATGCAACTTTTGATTTAATAAAAATTTACAGAAAAACTGCTTTTTTCTAAGAAGCTTTTAGTATTTTGTATAATCAACAGTTAATAATTAATAATAATAGAAGATTTACGGATCTCATTTGAAAACTTATTTTGGCATACTGATATCGTATATATATTTATAGTTTATCTGACATATATATAATTATAACATCCATTGGATGAAATCATTTGGCATGGTTACATGCTTCCACAGTAAACGTTTCCCCATAATCAATTCTTGATTCTTATTTTTACTCTTATATTTCTTTTATTTTCATGTTTCTTCAAATATAAGTGTTTTCAGTAAAAGAATTTTCAAGAATCAATCATAAATAGTCCTAAAAATTCTCTATCCATAAATTAAGTACACTTCAAGAAAATACTCATTATTTTAATCGATAAATATCTGATACCCAAATAAGAATTCATTGCAAAAGATTAATATTTTGCCCAATAGAATTTAATTTTTTCTTATGCGCTTGATCTAATGAAATTTGGATAAATTTTATTCGTCATCCTTGATAAATACAATATATCATTCACCGTTGTTTAATACGTTCTTTTATTAAATGTCCATCATTGTTCCAAAAATATGCATTAAGTTTCTGTTATTGTCTTTTCGACTGTCTTTTATTCAAAAAACTAATAAAAAATTAACATGAAACATGACGTGATACTACTTCAACTCATAAAATGAGTTAGCAAATGACTTGACAAATTATACAAGTTATCATAGTATTTAGTAGCTGACACGTTGCTACATCATGTACTACCTCAACTCTTAAGATGATCCCTTAAATTCAGACATCAATGTGTGAACAAATTAATAATAGAGGATAATGATGAGTATTAGTAAATTTTTTAGGAACAATGAGTGAAATTAATCCTACTTAAAATCAATATAAAAATCAGTAGATATGTAGGAATTCCAACCCTACACCTCCGTACAAATCAAAATGCTTAACCATTTAATCTACATCTCATTTTATATAATTAAAGTTACTTTATTTATATTTTAATTATAATTTTTTAGAATATTATAAATTACAAAGTAATTTTATATAATAATTAAATAAAATTTATTAATTAATTTAATAAATATATAAGTAAATTATTAAAAAGATTCAAATTTTTCTAAATTATCAACTTTTAAAATTATTTTTTTACAACATAAAATGATAAAATGATAAAAGGAGCTTAGGGCATATTTTAAGTACGATAACGAGACAATTTGATGATAAAAATGACGAGGGATACACATTTCAGAGACGACTAGCCAAAACAATTGTTGTCATTCAACATTTCTGGACTTTGTTGCCAATCGCGGAAATTGGAATTTTGTTGGATAATTTATATTGATAATGGATGACGACAATTTAGATAAAGTAGTGATTGTTGATCTGCAAGTGATCCATCAGCGAAGAATTAAGTTTGTTTTTTCTCTATTTGTTTTTTGGATATCCAAAATATTGTTGTTTGACAGAAATGAAATAAAATAATTTTATCCAAAAGTAGTGATGGGAATTATTTTAGTTTTTTACATATTTTCAATAAATTATTTATGGAAGGACTAAAGTGTCGATAAAATTAAAATTAGAAATTAGTTAATTAATTTTTAAAGAATATAAATGAATTAGTTACTTAGAATAAATAGTAAAAATTAAATAATATATATATATGTATATATAAATCATGCTTATTTTTTAGCGAAGTTGATGATTATATATATATATATATATATATATCCGTAAACAATGCACTTTTTGAGTTAGACAAATGTTTTTACTTCTTATTTCATACACTCAATTAATTTTTTAAAAATATGATTTTTTTAAATCACTAATAAAATTTTTATATTCATTTTCTGATCAATAAAAGAATATCACTACTTTCTTTTATTCTGCATATCTATTATTGTCATATTCAATAAAAATATACATTTTTAATAAAAGTATGACTTATTCATAGTTTTTAATTTATTATAATTTTGATTTTTAAGGTTGATATTAAGAATTCTATTTTATTAATTCTCTAATTTATCTTGGTTTGATACAAGAATAAGAGAGAAGAATATGGAAATTTTGAAAAAGTCAATATATCATATGAATAATTAATTGAGTTTATATGAATGATTTAAGCTATATGATTTGAGTTTATATGAATAATTTAAGCTTAATTGAATCAATAATTTGGCGTTATTTATAGCTATGGAGCTGGTCCAAATTCAAAATTTTTGCATATGCTCAAAAATATTTTATATCATATATGCAAATTTAGAAAAAGAAACAGAAAAAAATATCATTTACATTTAGTAATGATGACTAACATTATTATGATGTTATAAGTAGTAACTACTACAATTAAAACTCATTGAACTGTGCTTTGATCATATAATGCCATTTGCGATGTTAAATTTTAGCAATTAAGTAATGCAATAATAAATAATTATTAATGGTCTGATAAAAAAACAGTAATTATTAATGGTGGATATCCAGCTAATCCATTATAATTTGATTGGTATTTTCGCTTATTCCAAGAATGTCAGAAATTAAAAAAAAATTGAGAATTTTAGGATGTGTTGGTTTAGGTTTTAACTTTTTATTTTTTATTTTTTAAAATTAAAAATTAAAAATTATTTTTATTTTTTATTTTATATTTTTCAAAAGTGAGAAGGAACAAAAAAATTATTTATATTTTTGCATGGATACATATTAAAGTTTAATATTTATTTTACCTTAAATAAATATAAAACGTTAGAAAAGCTGTCATTTAAGTACTTGCATTAATGAAAATTTAAACAGTCATTCTTTGACGTTAAGTGATAGATGAGGTGATATTAAAAAATAATTTAATTTTTTTTTACCTTCAACGATCATCTCCTTTTCTTTCTCAGTTAAAATCTTCAAAATTAGAAATCTCTAAATCCCTTCTTTTCCTTTCCCAAAGCCATAAATCCCCAAATCAAAAATTATTTTTAAAAGATCTTCCTCCTCAAACCCCCGTGTTAGTGATTTGACAAAGATTTCAAGAAATAATATATTTTTTGATTGTCGTTGGTCTTTATCTCATCGACAAATATCCATTACGTTCATGATTTCAAGATTATTAGTTTTTTTATGATTTCAAGATTATTAGTTTTAGATTTAATTATTTCATGATTGAGCTCTTCAGGTTTCAAGTTTTTTTTTTTTTTTTTTTTTTTTTTGCTTTCATCAACCTTTGATTTTGTTCTCTGGCTTTCATTTTTCAATTTCAATTTGATTTTCTCTTCCTTATATGTTCTATGTTATTAATTTGTTAAGAGTTGGAATTTAGGTTAGAATATTTTTTATTTTAAATAACTTTAAATTTGTCAATTTTCTTCTGTAACCATTTGGGTTTTTCATTTTTCCTCTATTATTTCATTTTGTGTTGGGTTTTCAGTTAATTTTATGCTTAAATTTGATTTTTGTGTTAATTTTATTTGTTTCTCCATCTCACATATACTTTTGTGCTTGGTTTTTTTCTCCATTTTATAATAAATATTTTCTACATTTTAGTAGATTATAAACAACACTAAAAGTCCTCCAATATGCAATCACTACTATCCTCCTCTAGCACCAATAATTCAGTTTTGTTCTATTTTGAACTGAATAGTCATCATCTTTTTTTGTTATAAAGAGAGAAAAAATAAACATAAAGGACTATTGGCTACACATCCTAGACCAAGAAACACCGTTTGTATCTTCGAAGGGAACGTCCCTTAGATTCGTCGGGGGGTACATGTAGGAAGTAAAACCATAATGCATCGAGAAGGCAAGCTTCATCATTCTATCAGCACAGAGATTGCCCTCTCCATACATATGCTAGACCCGAACTAACCAGTCTCTATGAAGGCTCTGCTGCAGGGCTTGAATCAGATTGTAGTTGGCATTAATGTTGAGCTCTTGCTTGTTTATAACTTTGTTCAAAATCTGAACTGTTAACAAGCTATCCATATCAAGGATAATTTTGTGATTTCCTAGAGACCAAGCCATATCCAATCCGTCCGAAACTCCACCTAAAGTACAGAATAGATACCAATATTCTTATGAAAGCCCCATATCCAATCCCCATTATGGTCTCTTAGGACCCCTCCATCATAGGCAATATTGTATCAGTAAGGAGTAAACCATTTGTATTGACTTTAATCCAGTATGGGGGAAGTTTCTTCCATCCAATCAACTGCTCAATGCTTTGGGCAGACTCCCCATTGATAAGGTATTACAAATGCGAAGCTTGAAATGTATTGTCAGTTATGGAAAGCGCTTAATGATATAGCTCTTCTGGAAAGCACATGCTACTTCTAAATACCAACTTGTTCCGTTTATTCCAAAGGAGCCAACAAATGATATTGAAGTTAGCTCTCCAATTTTTGAAATCACGGCACCAATTTCCTTCATTCTTTAGGTTGCGTAAAAGCTAGTCTTTCAAGTCTAAATTGAAAAAACTAACTTGAGCTTCATTGGGCAGACACTTATTCTATAGAGTGCGTGCAAAATGGAAATCACAAAGGATATGAATAATGTCCTTAGCATGCACTCCACAAAAACCACAAACAATATCAGTAGTCAAATGGTGTCTTGCGTGTTCAACATCGGTGAGCAACTTTTTGCGCATGACCAGCCAAAGAAAATTTATAATCCGTTGAGCCCTTGATCAAGCTCAGATCAACCTCCATTTTCCTTTTGAAAAACCGACATTATCATTAGTTAGAAAGTTATAAGCAGAACTAACAAAAAAATTACTTGAGGATGAAACCCCAATAAGGTTGATCAGGCCCCATATCCCTATGAGGATGTGAATAGCGGTTAATTGAAGAATAACACTTATCGGGAGCTTATCCTATAACTCGTTCCACTTTCATTGCCCATTGACATCTACATAATCTTTAACACATCTTGAGAGATCAGCATCATAATAGGTTGGAAGGCAAGCAGTTTGAGAGGTCCATAGTCCCCCAACCAATTGTCCTCCCAAAAAATAGCCAGGTTACCATCCCCAATGACCTAATGAATACCCTGTTACAAATCACTCCACAACACATTCAGGTTTCTCCATAAGCTAGAGAAATTCTTAATATTAGGCATGCACCTAATATTGCCTTGCCACTTATATTTATTTCTCAAAATCTTAACCCAAAACAAATCAGGTTTGGTTGCAATAGTGTACCCCACTTTCATGAGAAAGGCATTATTAACATCTTTGAGCTTACGAAATCTTCCACCACCATTATTTCTAGGATGACACATATCATCCAATTTCACTAATTAATTTTCCTCTTCTCATCAATGGAATCCTAAATGAAGTCTCGAACATGCCTTTTGATGTGATCACAAATAGCTTTGGGGATAGAGCAAGTTTACATAGCAAAAGTGGGAATAAGCATTAGGACTAACCGCACTAAAGTAGTACGCCTTGCCATAGAGAGGAAACTAGCATTCCATCTAGACAAATGATGTTCAACTCCATCCAAGATATAATTATATGCATCTTTTATGACTCTACTGTGCAACAAAAGAACTCCTAAATATTTACCCAAATTATTAGTCCTTTGATAGCCAAAGCCATCACTCACCTATAAGGATATATTAGGCAACACATTGCCAGAGAAAAAGATTTGAGTTTTAGAATTACTCACTTTATGGCCTGAACTCATACAAAATTCATTAAGAACATTTTTTTTTTTATAATTTGCACTTGTTGATTCGTAACTTTGCCAAACAAACACTAAGTCATCAATAAAAAATTAATGTGAAAAATTTTGACCATACTTGCTCAGATGGATAGGATGCCAAGAGCCTTGCTCCACCAAATTAGAAATACACTAAGACATCTCTCTATGCAAAGAAAAAAAAAATTAAGGCGATAACGGATCTCCTTAATGAATTCCTCTCGAAGGGGTAAATTTGTCTGAATCTACTCCATTCCGGAGAATTTATATAGAACAAGGACTAATACTAATTAAAAATTATGGAATACCTACATTATGGAGAGTGCCCTTAATGAAATCTCATCAGAACCAATCATAGGCCTTCTCGAGGTCAACCTTGATCGCCATCCATCCCTCTCTGCCTTGCTTCCTCCTCATGGTATGGATAATCTCCTGGGCAATAATGATATTGTAGACCCTTAATTTTAGTCTTAAATGAGTTCAATCCTAATTAATAGGGCCAAGTTAAATCCAAGAAGCTTAAACCTAGTTCGGTCGAATTTTAAAAGCTTAAATTAAATGTTTTTCAAATTAAAATTGTTTAAATAAATTACTTTTGTTGCATTATTTTATTGGTTTTTAAAATTATGGTGCTCATCCAATGATGAATCTAGCTTGATATTCATAAATTAGTCTATCTATACATCATAATTTGAAAAACTTTACTAGGTGAGAGAATTATTCTATAACATTTGAGCTATGTATGCTTATTTAGAGAGGGCTTCTACATAATTACCTATGTCTAGTCAATCTCAGAACATACTGTGATGAAATTTCAAGGCCAAATTGAACTCTGCTTATTTATATTATCTAGACATTGTTTGGTAAGCCAACAACTAGTATCCACAGTGTTAATATCAATTTCTAGTTTGTCCTTTTGAGCCTTCATGAGATTTTAACTTGCTTTTTATTGGCTTGTAAACCCTAATAACCTACCCTGAGATGGTGTGACACTTATGATAAGTCTAATAATCAGTGAGCTATTATGAAGTAAAAAAAATTAAAAAAAAAGATGCATAGTCAAGAATATCAAGATAGTTGAAGTTTACCTGAACTAGACCTTATATATCAGATCTATTTCATCATTGAGATGGCATTTGGGAAATGAAAGAATCCATCCTTATTGAAGCAGACTCATGCTCCTCCATAGTTAGAAGCATCGGACAACACAAACAAGATAACTTTCTTAGGGCTAGGACCCAAAAAAATCAAGATAAAAAAAGAAGAAAAGAAAAAGCTCGCTAGGTTAAAAATCCAAAAGGGCGACCTAGGCAAAAATTAGATCAGCTCTCTAGTTTTGAAAACCCAAAAGGACGGCTCAGAAAGCTAACAGAGTTCTTGTTTTCACCCATCCTATAAGAAGAGTTTGACTTAAATTGGTCTAATCCAACTAAAGACTTAGTTAAAATAGTAGAAAGACCATCTTTCATTTGGTTCATAATGTCCAACGCATCTTCAAGTCAGCAATCTTAAAAGTCCTAGACTTGATATTTCAAAAATGGAGAAGAGAAGAATGATGAAATGCCATGTCCAAAAAAGGAGCCCAAAAAACAAAACAAAAAAGAAGAAAGAAAGATAAATAAGAAAGAAAAAGAAGAAAGAAAAAAGAGAAAAAAGGGAAGAATAAAGAAGAAAAAGAAGAAGAAGAAGAAGAAGAAGAAGAAGAAGAAGAAGAAGAAGAAAAAGGGGTCCTGAGTTTTTGGAAAAGGAAAGGAAAAAAGAATATATTTGTCTTAGTTGAATCATATCCAGATTTCTGCCCATAAGATGGAAGAACATTCAAGCACTATCTTTTCATGAAGCAAGATAACAATAATCTCTGAGTTTAAGAATGCTCCTAGTTGCCTATGGTTCCATCAAAAAGTTTGTAAAGTAAAGATTTGTTAGCAATGTCATATCAACTCCAATTTACCAATGGTCTTTGCTTAACCCATATCCCTTATAGACCCTATTTTAAGATTGTTAAAGACATGTTGAACTCTCTTGGTAGGTAGAGTCTATTAGTAGAGATTGTTTGAATAAGCATGCATATGAGATAGACAATATTTAGACTCAATGAGACCTTTGGCCAAGTAATGTGCATGTGCCTATCTGAAGTGCAACTACTCTTGCTCAAATGGAAATGATTCCTAAATTTAGTATAGTAACTAGGGTTATGATGTTTTAGATGTGTTAATCTGGAAGACCATGTCCTAATATATATTGACATTGATTTAGAAGAAACAACATTTGATTTCAAAATTAAAATTTCAAAAAAAAAAGTGTTTTCTTGTTACATGTGCCTTTAAGGTTAAGGAAGTATGTTAAATTATCAAACCTTAAAGGACTGTGAGGGAGGATTTTCGCCCCCAATCCCATGTAGAATGGTTCTTGTGACTTCGGCACTATTAGGCTCAAGGCCTTAGAGAACACGGCCTAAACCCTCAGTAAATTGAGTTGCCACCCCCGACGGGCTAAAAAAAAGAAAGGGGTGGATGACTCAATTTCTAAGGAATCTCCAACCCCCTATTTAGTTCGGAAAGTTGGATACGCAGGGGGAAGTTGAGAATAACCCAGCACCCCCACTGCTCCAGGTTCATTGGAACCGGCCTCCTTTTTAGTTTTAAATATTATTAAATTCTCAAATATTATAGCATCATCCATATTTCACACAAATTAAAGGAAATAAACATCCATCACTTTATTAAGATGAAACAAACAAAAACAGGCACCCATCCATTGATGGAAACATGCCTTTTACAATGTCCAATGTTTAAAACTTAAATAAAATAGGGCACCCACCATTTAGTGGAAACATGCCCATTCCATTAACCCAAAATTCAAAATAAATTGAATTACATTAAACTTAACTAATGAGATACCCACAAAGTGGAAACATATCTCTTACATCTTGGAAACTAAAATAATCAACATTAAAATAAAGAATCAAATAAATTAAACCATTCATAACATTCATAATAATTAAGAGTAAATCATCAAAAAAATAGAACATTGATAAATCACTCATTATAAGCATATAATAAAATAAATAGTCAAAATTCAGGTTGAATCTTTAATGAATTATCAAATGTATAAAATTAGGGTTTTGAAGTTAGAGTTTAAGAAATTAGGCTATTGGATGTTGGGATATTAGGGCTTGAGGATTTATTTTAAGGTGTTTTTACAAAATTAGGATTTAGAAAACAAAGCTAGGGTTTTTAGTTTTTAAAGAAATAGAATTTAGGGTTTTGGGATTTTATAAAACAGATTTACGATTTAAGGTTTTAGAAAAATAGATTTAGGATTCAGATTTTTAGAAAAATAGAATTAGGGTTTTAGATGAATTGGATTCTAGATATTAAGGTTTATGGAATTTAGGCTGAAAGGTTTAGGATTTAGGTTAATTAGGGTTTTGGTGACTTGGGAATTGGGACTATTGAGTAAGGTTTAGGGTTCTAGGATTTAGCATTTTGGTTTAGGATTTTTGAGAATTGGTGTTAGGTGCTTAAGACTGGGGTTTAGGAAATTAAGTTTTTGGACATTAATGTTTTGAGGTCTTGGTTATTTAGAAAACTAGGGTTTAAAATATTAAGTTTTAAGAGTCTTTAGAGAAACAAAATTTAGTTCTTGAGTTTAAACAAATAGGGAATTAGGTTTTACATAAAATATGCTACCTAAATTGTGTTTTTTAGATTGGATTCTTAATTTTAAAATATTGGAACACGTAAAAATATTAAACATAACTATTGAATGAAAGAGTATATTGATTTGGTCATGGTTATTAAAGTTTATGCAAAGTAACCATCCAAATTAACTGGCTACTGGATCAATTAGCAATCGATAGTCAATATCTTTAAAGAAAAGTATAGATGCTGGATATTAAAATAAATTGAGTTTAGAAAGTAAAAACTTGCGTTTGAGGCTCTACCAAATTGAGAGAGTATTGATTCAAGCTTATTGCCTACACCAATCTAAGGTTTTGGCCGAGCTAAGTGTGTTGATTCCTTGAATTGTTTGTAAATTGTCTTCTGTATTGTCTTTGAGCCAATTCGATATGAGCATTAAGCTAGCCATCCGACCGCCTTTTAATCAAATTAATAGAACCGAACACAATCCAAATATTAAATAATTGGACATCCGAAATTCAAACATCAAATAATAATAATTTATAATCCAAATATTAAATAATTATAATTGGTTTGTTTTATGACTTATTATTAGATTTTGACTTGATCCGACCTTCAAATGAAAAATATATATTTGGATTGGTACAAAAATTAAGAGTCTACAGTCTTGCCCCCTTCTTGAATAATCTTAAATTTATTCAAAGAATGAAAAACAATTTAATTTTGAAAAGATCAGGTTGGTTTGGGTTCTTAACTCAGATTGGGCATTGGTCTTGAGATTTGGATTCTGGACCTGGATTGAGTTCTTGACCCAGGTTGTTTTGTTTTCTAGATCCGGATTGAGTTATGGACATGAAAAATAATTTGGGTTTTGGACCCGAGTTGGTTTGGTTTTAGACCCGGATTGAGTTCCGGATTCAAAAATTAATTTGAGTTTTGGATCCAATTGGTTTGGGTTCTGGACCTAGATTGAGTTCTTGACTCAAAAAATAATTTGGGTTCTGGACCCAAATTGGTTTAGGTTTTAGACCCAAGTTTTGTTTGAGTCCTGGACATGAGACTTGATCGGGTTCTAGACCCAAAGTTGGTTTGGATTCTGGTCCCAAAACTGAATTTGATTTGGATGCTTGGACCTGAGACTGGATTTGATTTAGGTACTCAACCCAAGACTATATGCTTTGAGAAAAAAACATATCAACTTCTGCTCTTTTAGCTTGGTTGACCTTGTGTTATATGAGAATTGTAGTTTTCTTCTAACCGGTTGTTCCATTCTTTAATGAAATGTTGGTCTTTACCCTTTAAAAATGGATATTTATCCTTTGGAGATTAGGTCTTTACCCTTCAAAAATGGATCTTTAACCTTCAAAGATTATCCTACATTGACTTCAGCTCTTCCAGCTAGATTAATCTTTTGTGTTTTTGTATCTTCAATCTTTTGGGGTTCTTTCTTTCTTCTTATTTTATTCTTTTAGTTCTTCTTTTTGCAAAAAAATCAGCTATTTTTTTTATAGTCTTCATATCATCTCTTTGCCCCCTACGTGGCAAAATATTAAAAGCGAGTCTGAAAATATTCTGTACACGCATAAAATCAAAATTGAAAGGAGAAACTTTGCCCCCTGTGTAGGCTCAAACCAATGATTTTTTTT
This sequence comes from Garcia nutans, assembly GCA_947685225.1. NCBI lineage: Eukaryota > Viridiplantae > Streptophyta > Magnoliopsida > Malpighiales > Euphorbiaceae > Garcia > Garcia nutans. Next base: position 71,681,101 of record CANTUV010000031.1, on the reverse strand, counting down.
CCATGCAGACTTTGATTGATGCTTGCATTTTTTTTGGTTCCTTGCATAAGCATGCATCTCCATTTTTGCAAAGTGACTGGATATTTCTCAAGCAATGGGCCTTCCATGCCTCCTGATTCCATAACTACTTCATATTTTCTTCATAGAGTATTGCTATTTACTTTGACAAAGAATAGGTAACACGGGATAAAAAAAAGTAGTGTGATATGCTTATGTATGTATGACATGCATGGATGATACTTACAGTGGTTCCATCGACTCACAAACCGAGGTGATAAGCCAAAGTACTTATTCAAGTCTTGTATTAGAATAGCAGAAGCCTTCACATCTATGGCTTTTATCTTCAAAGATGAAATCATGAGTAGTGGGGGCCCTAGCAGGGAGTCAGAGATACATCTATTTCAAGTTATAATTTAACACGTTAGTCGGTAACTCCTTCATAATCTTGCAAATAATCATTTATTTTTCCCAATGTACCCTTCGAGGTTCGACGATGCAACATACTTCCCTTAACTTAAAGGCTTTATATAACAAAAACACACATTTTTTTAATAAAAAAAATCTTAAAAACATATTTTGGCTTTGTCACATTAGTGCCATTGTACCTCAAGACTCGATTTTACAAATTAACATATCTATAACATGACAACCCTAGTTACCATACTAAACTTGCGAATCATTTCCATTTGAGCAAGAACTATTATACTTCAGATAGGTACATACACATTACTTGGCCAAAGGTCTTATTGAGTTTAAATATTGTCTATCCCATATGCATGCTTATTCAAACTATCTCCACTAATAGGCTCCACCTACCAAGCGAGATCAACAGTCTTTAATAGGCTTAAAGTGGGGTTTGTAAGGGACATATGTTAAGTGAAGTCCATTTTTAGATTGGAGCCAATGTGACATTATTGACAAACCTTCACACTAAAATCTTTTTGTTGGAACTATATACTATTAGAGGTTCCATTTTCACCTTTTGGGCATCACTTTTATCTTCTGACTTTATGAAAATACAAAGCTTGAATGTCCTTCCACCTTCTTGACATAAATTTGGATTCGATCAGTACTATCTTGATCATTAGACCACTCTTTTTCTTACTCTTTCTTTTTGTCCTTTTCCTTTTTGGAATATCAAGTCTAAGACTTTCAAGATTACGGATCTAGAGCTATCTTGGATAAGATGGTCTTTCTCTTATGTATTTGAGTCTTTGGCTGGGCTAGACTAATTCAAGTTAATCTTTCCTCATAAACTAAATGGAAGTCTTCTGATACTTCAAGTAAGAGGAACTCTATTAACTTTTTAAACTGGCCTTTTGGGTTAACTTCCCTTTTGGGGTTATTTTCTTTTTTTTTTCCATGTATTTTTTTGTTGTTTTTGTTTTTATTTCTTCTTTTTTTTCTCTAGTTCTAAGAAAGTTGTCTTGTCTGCATCATTCTATGCTCTGACAATGGATAAGTGGAGTAGAGCATTTGTTGCCCTGATGTCATCTTAATAGATCGGATATATTAGGTCTAGTATTAGGTGAACTTCAACTATCCTTATGGTCGTGAGAACTTCAACTATCATTATGGTCTTGACTATCCATTCCTTTCTTTGGTCTTCTTGCCCCTTTCACCTTAGTGATCATTAGATTTGTCATAAGAGTCACAATAACATAAGGTAGGTTATCAGGCTTACAAGCCAATAAAGAGCAAGCTAAAATCTCATGAAGGCTCAAAGGGACAACTAGGGATTGATATTTAATTATGTCGATTCTAGTTGTTAGCTCACTAAACAATGCCTAGATCATCTCTCCTTTAAATAAGCAGAGTTCAATTTTGCCTTAAAAATTCATCAAAGCATGTTATAAGATTGACTAGGACCTAGATAGAGGTAAATATGCAGGACCCCTCTCTAAGTAAGCATACACAGCTCAATGCTATTGAATAATTCCCTGACCTAGTAAAGTCATTCAAATCATGATGAATAGATACACTAATTCATAAATATCAAGCTAAACTCGTCATTGGTTGTACACCAAAATGAAAAAAGACCATCAAAAATTGAACGAAAGTTATTTATTCAAAAAATCTTAATTTAAAAAAAATAATTATTCCAAAAAATATCAAAGATAGAAAATAAAACAAATAAGCAAATAAGCTAAGAGAAGTTTGTTGAGTTGGAGTAAAAAAATACTTCATTTACTTGGACATGTCAGGGGCAATAGCCAAAACTAGCAACCCTTCCTTAGTAATTTCTCCATCTATATTTTGAAAAGAAAACAAGACAAAATTTTTCATCAATCCTCCCTCTATCATGAAGGTCATTGGCGGTGGCACTCTTTCAAATTCAAGCAGAGGATTGTTTTTTGTGTTGGGCTTGTTAGATTCAGGCAACTTTTCGCTATCAATCAAATTTTGGATCTCATATTTTAGTCACAAGCATTTGTCTATCTCATGTCCTTGTGTCTAATGAAATTGACAAAAGGATTTAGTATCAAATTTTAGTGGTAAACGATTCGGTAAAGGTCAAGGGGCTAATGGCTGTAATAGCCCATTTTCTACAACTTGTTAAAAACCCAAGTCAAAGGTTTTCCAATATCTAAAAACTATCTTCTGTTTGCTTGACCAATTCTGTTGACATCTACCTCTTTCTGTGTACTTTGACTGCAAGACTAATAATTTTCTCTCTCATTCCTTTTTCTAGAAAAATGGTTCTTCTCCCATTCCTATTCTTCTATCTATAAGCCAGCTTGGAGAAGATCTTTGAAGTCCCTTATGAGAGTGTGAGAAATCCATTCACGTAGGCTTGGTAGGATACCCCTTACTATCATTCGAATCAGGTAGGACTCACCTGGTCTCTTCTTAAGCAATGTAGTTTTGTTTCTCCACCTCTTCACATAATCAACAAAATTCTCATTTTGCTTTTGTCTAATAGTTTCCACCTCCATCAGGATCACTTCTAATTTGACATTTTACCCATACTACTGAATAAAGGTTTTGTACATTAGATCCCAATCTTTTTGGGTGTTCTCCTCTAAGGTGTAGAACCAATTCTTGACAATAGGATCCAACGAAAGCATGAAGTACCTTAGAGTTTGAGCCTTAGTAGCTCAGGCAGACTACATAGCAGTGATGTTTTGCTTCACATGGAGATGTGGATTTCCAGTTCCATCGAACATGGCAAAAGAGGGCATCTTGAATTTGTACGGGACTTCTTCATCTTGCTCAAACAACTTGTCCACCTCCGACATCTCTTCAGTTTTCAGCTTCTTTTCAAACTTCTTCTCTAAATCAGTAATTAGATTCTCTACATCTGAAGTTTCCATCTTTCCATAGTTGTTCTTTCCACAACCTTTGGCTCTTTCTTCTTATCTTAAGGATCTTGGAAGCATTGAGCTCAGTCATCTCATCTTTAACAACTACTTTGTCATCATCAAAGGCTACCTCGCCAACCTTAGCCTTTCCTTTGTCTTTCTACTTCTTAGTACTAGCAAATGCCTCAACAGTGTTTCCCAAAAGTGCAGTCAGTTGGCTCTTCATAGTCTTAGCTAGGACCTCCTTCAGTTCTTCCATCTTGGCATTGAGGGCATTGTCCACTATCCTTTGAATCTGTTCAGGTTCCATTGCTCTTGGTGAGAAGCTAACTGAATTGTTACTAGATTCTATGTCACTAGCATAGGTCAGATTGTCGTACGCTCTTTAACTACTGTACTCCAGATCTGTGAGCCAAAAAGGATTAAGACCATGTAATGCAATGCATGTATGCATGCAAGCACAAATAACTGACATAAAAAAAATTAAGATGTTCCTTCCAACCTTATAACTTCCACACACGAATGTTGAATCTCTTTTACTAGGTATATGATCAACAAAATACCAATTTGGGATATCTTATTTTTAAAAAATTCCCTCGAACAGTTTTAATCAATAATTGTATTTTTCAAATATAGAGGTCAATTCATGATAATTTCCATTAATCAAGTTTTAATCTATTGGATCAACTAAAAATAGCTTTTATGCTATATTAAGAATTAAAATAAAATTAAAAAGTTTATCATAAATAGATTTTCTTTTTGGAAAAATAACTAATGATTCATGCCAAAAGCAAGCTCATGATTAATAATTCTTGGTATAAATTAGGCCATAATTGATTTTTTGTATTCCATAATTGACCTAAATAGTTGTAAGCTCATTTAAGAAAAAAGTTAAGAAAATTTGTAATTTGAACGAAAATAAAAAGTAATTTTGTTTCAAAGCCCTTTGTAGAAAAAGTTTCTTTAAAAATGAATCTTAGGTTTTGTATTTGAGTCATGAGGTGGAAAAGAATTTTTGACCCATTTTAGAAAAGTTTTATATCCAAAAACCATCTTGAAAATTTTGAAAAAAAAAAAGTTTTGGTCTTTTGGGATGAAAGGAATAAAACTATTTTGAGCTTACAATATAATTAGGTCATTTTAGAAAAAGAACAAACCAAATAAGCCATGGTTCAAACCAAGATATATCAACCATAGTCAAACAACAAGCATTTGGGTAAAAACCTAAGGAAAGTAACTAGGCGCATTGCATGAGCTTTAGTTTATGGGTTGAAAAGTTTAGGCTCCCATTGAAAGTATATACCAAAAGGAACAAGGCTATGAGTGGTTATGCCATGCTCGATCTCCATAACTTGAGTGAAAGTTTGGTATCCCTTACATAACACAACATGGATTATACGGGCATCCTAACTTACGCACACAATACAATCTAAATTATGCAATGGATAATATCATAATGAGAAAGAATAAAATACTATCAAGACCAATGGAATCAACTTCTCTTATCCCAAGTAGAGTCACCATTGTGAGCGGGGATTTTCGCCTCCACTCCCATGTAGAATGGTTCTTGTGACTTCGGCATTATTAGTCTTAAGGCCTTAGAGAACAAGGGCCGAAACTCAAATAAAATGGAGTCGCTACTCGAACGGGCTAAAAAAAATAAAGGGGTGGAGGACTCGATTCCTAAGGAATCCTCAAACCCCAATTAGGTTCGAAAAGTTAGGTATGGATGGGGAAGGTGAGAATGACCCAACACCCCCACAACACCCGGCTCATTAGAACCGACCTCCTTTTTAGGTCTAAATATTATTAGATTCTCAAATATTATAGCATCATCCATATTACACACAAATTAAAGGAAACAAACATCCATCACTTTATTATGATGAAACAAACAAAACAGGCACCCATCCATAGATGAAAACATGTCTTTTACAATGTCCAATGTCTAAAACTTAAATTTAATAGGACACCCACCATTTAGTGAAAACATGCCCTTTACATTAATCCAAAATTCAAAATAAATTAAATTACATTAAACTTAACTAATGAGGTAGCCACAAATTGAAAACATACCTCTTACATCTTGGAAACTAAAATAATCAACATTAAAATAAAGAATCAAATAAATTAAGCCATTCATGACATTCATAATAATTAAGAGTAAATCATCAAGAAATAAAATATTGATAAATCACTCATCATAAGCATATAATAAATTAAATAGTCAAAATTAGGGTTGAATCTTAAATGAATTATCAAATGTATAAAATTAGGGTTCTAGAGTTGGAGTTTAGGAAATTAGGCTATTGGATGTTGGGATATTAGGGTTTAAGGATTGATTTTAAGGTTTTTTTTTTACAAAATTAGGATTTATAAAACAAAGCTAGAGTTTTAAGTTTTTAGAGAAATAGAATTTAGGGTTGTAGGATTTTATAAAACAGATTTAGGCTTTTAGGTTTTAGAAAAATATATATAGGGTTTAGGTTTTTAAAAAAATAGAATTAGGGTTTTAGATGAATTGGATTCTAGATATTAGGGTTTATAGAATTTAGACTGGGAGGTTAAGGATTTAAGTTAATTAGGGTTTTGGTGAGTTAGGAATTGGGACTACTGAGTAAGGGTTAGGGTTCTAGGATTTAGTATTTGATTTAGGATTTTTGAGAATTGGTGTTAGTTGCTTAGGACTAGGGTTTTGGAAATTGGGGTTTCTAAAGCTAGGGTTTAGAAAATTAAGTTTCTAGACATTAATGTTTTGAGGTCTTGGTTAATTAGAAAACTAGGGTTTAGAAGATTAAGTTGTAAGAGTCTTTAGAGAAATAAAATTTAGGGCTTGAGTTTAAACAAATAGGGAATTAGGTTTTACAAAAATATGTTATCTAAGTTGTGTTATTTAGATTGAATTCATAATTTTAAAATACTGGAACATGTAAAAATACTAAGCATAACCACTAGATGAAAGAGTATATTGATTTGGTCATAGTTATTAAGGTTTATGCAAAGTAACCATCCAAATTAATTGGCTACTGGATTAATTAGCAATCAATATTCAATATTTTTAAAGAAAAGTATAAATGCTGGATAATAAAATAAATTAAGTTTAGAAAGTAAAAACCTGCATTGGAGGCTCCACTAAATTGAGAGAGTATTGATTCAAGCTTATTGCTTGAGCTAGTCTATGATTTTTGTAGAGCCAAGTGTGTTGATTCCTTGAAACTATTTATAAATTGTCTTCTGTATTGCTACTGCCTCCTTCAAAAGACTGAAATCTCTTAATTTGACAATTAGTTGCCTTTTTATAGGCCACCCTATGGCATCCCCTAATCCTTCTTAAATTCGGATACCTTAAACCAACACAGCTTTGGAGAATCCAAAAATGAAAATTGAGCACCATCAGACCAATGCCAGCTCTCTTGCCCATTTTAGCATAAGTAATCCCTCATATCGAATTAGCATATGCCAATTTGATATGAGTTATATGCTCATATTGAATTGGCATGGGCCAATTAGATATTAGAAAAAAAAAAGCTCATATCGAATTGGCTTGGTTTGGGCCAACCATCCGACCAAATTATCTTTTAATCAAATTAATCAAACCGAACACAATCCAAATATTAAATTATTGGCTATCCAAAATCCAAACATCAAATAATTATAATTTATAATCCAAATATTAAATAATTATAATTGGTTTATTTTATGACATATTATTAGATTTAGACTTGATCCGGACTTCAAATGAAAATATATATTTGGATTGGTACCAAAATTAAGGGTCTACAAGGGCATATTTGGAAAAGGTAAGCTGATAAAAGAATTGTTCACAAGAAACTAATGTGCTCAATCATGGTTTGAAATGGATGTCTTATGTATCTCTAACTATCCTATTTGGGGCCCTACTACTCATGTTTTCTACAACTTGGAGATGAAGATATGGATGTGACATCTCCTGATGATCTAATACAATGCCCACATGAATAACCGAAGGTACTAATGGGAGTTCTATGGCCTATAACATTAGTATGTGAGATAGTATAATCATTGTTAGTATCATTCATGCATATCATGCATACATGCATACGTAAGCATGTCACATTGCATTCTTGTTGTCTTGTGTTGCCTAATTTTTATCATAGTTGATACTTTATGAAGCAAACAATGAGAAGCAGACATAGGGTCAAGGGCATGAAAGGCCCATTGCTTGAGAAAGATCCAATCACTTTGCAAAGATGGAGACACGTGCTTGTGCAAAGACCGAGACAAAATAAAAACATCAGTTGGAGTCTACACGTGAATAAAATAATTGGTTTGAGCCTATACATGGGGCAAAATTTATCCTTTTCATTTTTTTAAGTTTATGCATGTACAAAATATTTTTCAGACTCTCTTTCAATGTTCTATCATGCAGGGGGCAAAGAGAAGATATAAGGGTTAAAGGGCTAAAAATTAGCCAAAAATTTTTGCTGGCTTTTGAAATCAATTTTTTTTGCAGGTATTGCAGGTCCAAAACCATCCAAACCAGCTTAGATATTGTGGGTCCAGAATCCAAACCAATCCACGAATATTATGAGTCTATAACCTAAACTAGTTTAAGTCCATCAAAACCAGGATGATGCGGCAAAACCTAAACCAAGATATTGCAGGTCCATAACTCGAACCATTAAAGAATCAAAAATAGAATTCATGAATGCATGGAACAAGTGGCTAGAAGAAAGCTAGAACTCCCAAATGAATTATTGACTAGAAGAAAGCCAGAGTTCTCAAATAAATGATAGCTAGAAGAAATCAAAAACTCTAAAATGAACGAAGATATAAATGATAAATGAAGATATAAATAACAGAAGGTCAGTCTAGCTAAAAGAGAAAAAGTCAATACAGGACGAAGGTCCAGTCCCAAGAATCAAGATGAAGATCCAATCTATAAAGGCAGACATTTTCTGGATTTGTTGAATTATTCAAAAATAAAGAATCAAAGTAAAGATCCATTTCTGCAAAGGTATATAGTTTTTCTTGATTTATTGAAGTATCCAAATTTGTTTCTAGTGATACATTAGAGTCGTTCACTATCCTATCAAGATATTAAAATTGCTTTATTGTTGCTTTTGATGAGTCATGTTGTGACATGTCACTCTTTTCCAATAATCATTGTCATGTGTTTGTTTTGTTGTGCCAAGATATTAAAGTTGTTTGGTGGTTTCATCGAGATATTAGAGTCACTTGATGGTTGTTGTATAACCAAGATATTAGAGTCGCTTAATGGTTTTCATCGAGATGATGATTGTGTTGATTCACCAAGATATTAGAGTCCCTTGGTGGTTTTCATCGGGATATTAGAGTTGCTTGATTGTGTTGATTTACCAAGATATTAGAGTTGCTTGGTGATTTCATCTAGATATTAGAGTTGCTCGATGACTGCTTTCATTTACTAAGATATTAATGTTGCTTGGTAATTTTATCAAGATATTAAATTTACTTGATAAACCCATTGGGATATTATAGTTGCCTAATAATCCATTGAGATATTAGAGTCATTCAATGGTCGGATGTCGATAGGGTATCCATCCTTTGGATCTTTGTTTGTTTGTCTCTATTTTTTGTTTTGCAGATACTTGGTGCAAAATTCAAAAGTTGTATCGTTACTTCTCATCTCTTCTACTGAAGTCTCTAATCGTTCAAGCAAAGGGCAAAATTATAGACCTTTAATTTTGGCCTTAAATGAGTTCAGTCCTAATTAAAAGGGCCAGGTCAAATCTAAGAAGCTTAAACCAAATACGTTCCAATTTTAGCAGCTCAAATTAAATCCAATCCAATTTTTAAAGTTTGAATCAAGTCAGTTCCAATTTTAAAATTAAATTTGATTCGATTTTTAAAATGCAGATCAACTCAGTTCGGTTGGACATGCCAAATTTGATATGAGCTATGCTTATATCAAATTGGCATGGTCTAATTCAATATGAGCAAGGCCAATTCAATATAAGCCCTTAATTATGGCTTAGTTCAACTTCAAGTGAATTTAAGTGACGCGATCGAGTTTAAACTTAAGTGGATTTGGATAAACAAGGTTTTTGTAATAGAATTGGGATTATTAAGCTGGGTTTGTTGCCCTAATTATGCCTATAAAAGCAATTAATAATTAGTAATTGTAGGAGCCACAATTAGCAGTTAAATGACTAGAGTTATCAATTAGAAAAGAAAAAGAAAGCCGTAGTTAGCAAGAGAAACCAAAACTAGAAAAGAGAAACAAAGAGCAAAAGTTTACAAAGAACCGTTTTAGTGATATTGCTCAACCAAAACTCCTACTGATCCAGACGCATCAAAATAATCCAGTAATGTTTGGCTCGATGAATTTTCTTTGGCAAAGCTCACAATGCAGGTATGATCTTCATTCACTGAATTTTTTCAATTTAATTGAGTATCATCTTTATTTAGTCTTGTGAACTTATTGTATCTAGCTTTATTATTTTTATTTAGTTTAAAGTGCAATCCAAGATTTTGACTTGCATACTAAAAATCCTAACTGTATGTTTTAATCTTAGTTTTATAGTTCAAAATCCTAATTGCATGTTTTAAAACCCTAATTTTAGGATTAAGCCCTAAATTCTAATTTAAAACCCTAATTTATATTTTAGAGACAATAACTCATTCAATAAGTATGGCAAATCAATTACCTTAATGCGCTGCACAATCTATTTCATTAGGAGTTAATATTAAGATTTGCATTGTGGATTGCAATTTTTGAGATTAATCTTACTTTCTATTTAGTTTAGCCCCAATTTTATAATTCTTTGTATGATTATTTATATATTTGATTATAATTTTATTATTTGGATTTTAAGGTTGTAAAAGGCATGTTTCCACTTTGAGAGTTCCTTATTTATTTAATTTGCTTCTTTTATTTAAATTTATGTTTGAGGATTACTGTAAGGGACATGTCTTCACCTCTTGGTGTGTGTCCTATTTTATTTAGTTTTATGGATTCTTAATGTTTGTAAGGGCATGTTTCCATCTAGTATGGGTGCCTACTTTTTTATTTACTTGTTTATTTTATAATATGGTTATTTTCATTTTATTTACTTTTTAATTTATTGTAATATGAATAGTATTATAGTAATGTAAGAATTTAATAATATTTAGACCTAAAAATGAGGCCGATTCCAATGAGCCTAGCATTATGGGGGTGAAAAATCATTCTCACCTTCTCCATGCATACTCAACATTTCGAACCTAGTAGAGGTTGGGGATTCCTTAAGAATCGAGTCATCCACCCGTTTCTTTCCCAGTCCAACTTGGTATCGACTTCTATTCTCCGGGTTTAGGCCCTTATTCTCTGAGGCCCAGAGCTTAACAGTGCTAAAGTCACTATCCCACTGAAAGTGGGGGCAAAAATCTCCACTCATAGATATTGTCTGAGACATTTCTTCCCTCCATAAAGCTTGTCTGAGTAGGCTTGATTAGATAGGATATAACTTTCTTAAACCTATTAGCAATGAGTTTCATATTAAGTTTATAAAAAACATTAAGCAAACTTATTGGCCAAAACTCTTAAATACTTTTAGGCTTATAGACCTTAGGAATCAGGGTTACCAAACTGTTATTTGACCCAACTTCCAATTCTTTACCTTGGAATACCTGTCGGATCATTTGATAAATAAAACTCCCAACTATATACCACTGACTTTGGAAAAAAAAGTAGCATGGAGTTAATCTGCACCCGGGGCCTTAAGAGGCTTCATAGCAAATAAAGAAGCCCAAATTTCCTCATCTGAAATAGATCATTAAGCCAATCCAAAATATGAGGCAACAATGTGGGAAACACGCCTTTAGTCATATACCTAGGCACTACTTTAGCATTTTTAGAATAAATCTTCTTGAAGAAATCTATGGCCATGCTCTTAAGAGCATTTTGATCACTAACCCACTGTCCTAGCATGGAAATAGGACGTATCATGATAACCTAGGGAAATCCAATCACATTTGACCTTTTTCTTCCAAAAGAGCTCTTCTTGAAGCAAAACTTCTTCAAGCTCTTTTTGGAGAGAGACTTCTAGGTTAGAAAGATAGATAGAATCCTTATTCTCTAAGAAACATTGAATACTGGCAATTCTAGCAAAGGTATTCTTCTTTGTTTTTTGAAGATATGCCCAAAAACATTAGCATTCCAATCCCTCACTTGATTCATGAATTAACTGATGTTATTCTGAATAGAGCAATTGCTGTCCCAGCTACGTTTGACTAGGTTGGAAAAATTAGGGTGGGACAACCATAAGGCAAGGAACTAAAATTGAGGAGGATTACTATCATTTTTGTTTCTAGACAATGTCTTGATTAGAAGCGGTTTATGATTATAATGGAGCTTTAGGAGATGGTGAATAAGGATCTCAGGAAATTTAAAGAACCAGCTACCATTACATAATGCTCTATCTAACCATTGACAAAGGCTGCCTCTTCTCCAAGTAAAGTTGGCTCTAACATACTCAACTTGCTTTAAAGTATAATGCGTAATGAAACTATTAGAAAGCTTGCAACCTTTATTCCTTTGAGTGACAATAGCCTTACAATCATACTTTTTGAGAATGGCATTGAAATCGCCATCCAAGAGCTATGAACTTGAAGAGTGTTGGTTCAAATAAGACAAATCTTCCCAAAGGTCCTTCCTCTTTTGTTATTGGGGGCTACCATAAACTACAGTGAAAGAAATACTTTCATCCCTATCACCTCTAGAGATTCTCATATGGATGAATTGATTATGGTTAAAATGGATCTCCACTTGAAAAGCATTTTTCCATAGGACATGAATGCCACCGAAGTATCCATTCTCCTCAACTTTGTGAGAAAACTCAATACCCATTTTCTTTATGATTCTATTAGCCTTAAAACCAGCAATACAAGGTTGCAAAATAGCAACTAGATCTGGATTGTACTACTTAGCAAAAGTTGAAAAGACAAATTCATGGATAAAAAAAACATAAAAAAGAGAGCTACATACCTCATGATCATCATGGAAAAACAAAATAATATTATGCATTGTTACAATAGTAAAATCATTCAGAAGAAACATCTTATCATTACTGTGATCAATCTACTCACTTAGCTGAGAAAGCTTTGATAGTCATTATTGAAGACCCCCCAGCATCATCCACCCTCTTTTGGGTTTCAAATTTCTCTTATAGAGGATTTATTTATCTTGAAACTTCCTACCATCTTGTTTGGTGGTGTAGTCATTTTTAAAAACCTCCTTTTTTTAGAAACCATCTTTATAGGAGTGAGTTGAGTTAGACTTATAATGGAAGAGGGTTTTGGTCATTATTTTTAGTAATAACTGCAAAGTGCTTATTTTTATCTAAGGAGATTTAGGCTTGATAGATAATAACTTTATTTTTGGCTCATAGTCTCACCTTATTCTCGATTTGTTGATCTGAGTTTAATTGCATAAAATTCTTCTCTTGGACAAAATCACCTGCATGGGTTTGCATGGGAGTGGCATTAGTTGTTTTACATAGACTTACCTTTAAATTTCCTTCATATATATTTTGTTTCCTTGATTGATACTATGATGAGTTTGCCAAATTAGTAGGAGCAAAACTAATTTTGGTTGCATTATCCTGGCCACTTTCTAAAGGAGTTTCCAATAATTAAGCAATTAAGTCAAATCTTAAGCATGTTAGGAACTTGTCTTTGTTACTCCCGATTTCCTTAGAAGGAAGATTCTTTCCTTTCTAGTCACCCTTCCTCCCTCACTGGGAAACTTGCATCCAATGACCAAAATTAGCCTCCTCAATCTTTGTGTTCGATCTTTGAGCACTAGTGATCTACTAAGCATTCTCATTTGCCTCCATCAGTTTGGCCATAATCTTGTTGCAAAACTCCTTGAGATGCCTGTAGCACCCACATTCTGTCATATCCAAGATTTTGAAAAAATTAAATAAGTTTTTGGAGGTATAAAAGTTATATATATCCAATGTATACCTAGTGAATACATAACATATGCATATTGTATATTAATTATATATGCTGGATATATATACTACATACTTGGTATATTTAATACACATATAAGCTATATTTGATGTGTATATAGTATAAACATTATTTATGCATATGGGTATTTATGATTAAATATACATTGCATACACATAGTATATATATTACATAAATATGTACATAATAGTATATGTAAAATATAAGTAACTAATATAAGACATATACATACACATAAAATATATATTACATATATGTGACGTATATTTTGGTGTTGGACTAGTAGATGATGATGATGATGATGATGATAAGAAGAAGAAGAAGAAGACTAAGAAGAAGAAGAAGAAGAAGAAGAAGAAGAAGAAGAAGAAGAAAATAGAAGAGAGAAAGTCAAAGGAAGGAGAAATGTGATTGGTGGATTAAGAATTATTTAATTATTTTGCATATAAAAAGATAAAGATGAGAATTAAAAGAAGAGACATTTTCTTCTTCTTTTTCTTTTCTTCTTTAGGACATGAGCCATTGGAGAGAAGTAAGGAAAGTTTAGTTTTCTTCATACACTAAATTCTATAGAGATTTAAAGAAGATTTAAGAAAGTTTTGAAGCTTTGGCAAGGAATACAAATAAGTAATTATTCCTTTATATTAGTTTTATTTGATTTTAAGATTATGTTTGAATGGGTTAGAGAGAGAAAGTATGTTTGAATGGTATAAATTGATAGTAGTTGAATTAATATGGTAGATAAGTGATAAAATGATGATTATATATTGATTTATTGGTTGGATGATTGAAAAGGGTATGATTGATAAATTTAGGGTTATGAATGAATATGTGTAAATTAGAATTTTGGTGTGAATGGTTATAATTGTTGAAATGGAGTAATTTAATGTTGTTTTCATGTGTGTGTAATGATTTTATGGTTAAAAATTTGATATAAGAGTATTTGATTAAGTTTAGGGTTATGGACCTATTATGTATATTTTGGGATTTTGAAGGGAATGTTGATAATTATGGTAATGTGTTGTTTTGGTTTTATATTGATGTATAATTGATGATTATGTAGTTAAATGATGGAAATGAGTTTGATATGTGTGAATATTCGAATTTTGAGGCTCGGAAAGCCGACTGCAAAAGACCAAGCCAGACCGGTCGACCGCGGCAGAGTTCACCAAAAATATACCTTCATGGTACTTGAAATATCCGGAGCGACGCAAGGATCACAGGTATGGTCTCGGAATAATTTTTGGAGGTCCGCAGCTACCGAAAAATCAGTTTGATCGAAAAAATGCGGATTTCAGTGCGGTTTTTGCAGTGAACCGCCCACGGCGGTCCGACCGCCATCAGTGTCCTTTCCCGTTTTTCCGGCGACCGCCCGGTCCGACCGCCGTCCAGCCCGAATTTTACCTATAAAATGCTGCTAAACTTTCAAAAAAGGGGTGGGACTTTTCTCGGGCGGGCCTCATGCTGTCGGATTCTTTTCATGCTTAAAAAAACTCTTATTGGACTTTTATTTGCAAGAATCTAACCTTGTGTGGCAGGGATTAAGAATCATATTTCAAGATCTAAGAAAACAAGACCTGGAACTTCGAAGTGGAAGGACCCTAAACAAGGTAGTACGATAATTCATCATTTGTCAATTCAAGCATGTCATAAAGCATCCTATCTCCTTCTTAATTTCTTTTCGGTTAAAGACCTAATCCTTTTAGGTCCAAGGCCTAATTAACTAATCAATCAACACTTCGGCATGAAGCCGCGAATCAATCAACTTTTTGGCACGGAGCCTAGATTGTATCTTTTTGGTACAAAGTACCTAAATTTCACAATTAAAATCAATCTTTTGGCCAAAGGCCTAAATTGCACTGTTTTGGTACAAAGTACCTAAATTTCACAAATTTGCACTAAGTGCTAAAATTAACAACTTTGGCAAAAAGCCCAACAAATGCACGAAGCATACACACACACCTGCATGAAGCATAATTTTCATCGCCTTTAAATAGGCTTTTCCGAACTACATGGGCTTTGATCTCTCATAAAAACGAGAGTATGTAGGCATATTTGGGATTCACCCCAAATAGCAAGTCCACAATTTACTAACAATCTGCTTGTCTTCTTTTCTTCGTCCTTTTTGGGTTTGTTTCTTTTGGCAAGTTAATCAAATACATGACATAGTCCCCGAATCCTCCTTGGGTTCGTAGATTAGAAACCTTTACATTGGATGCATTAATTGGAGTCAAACAAGGGTTTTCTTAGTTTTTCCCTTTGAACAAAATAAACTGAGTGGCGACTCCCCACAACGAGTGAACTTTCATCCAAATACTTTTCGGGTGGAAAACCGAGGTTCACAATATGTTGAAGTTTGAATATGGTAGTAAGAGGTGAAAATAGTGTTTTAGTGAAATGTTATGTAGAAATGATGTAAATGGTGTATGGATGATTAAAGTGTATTAAAATGAATTGCTAATGTTATATTGGAACTTGTAATGTGGTTTAAGATTGATTAAAGTGGATTTGTAAAATCAAAATGAAGAAGGGCAATTGGTGAAGTTAAAGTTAGAAGGTGATTTGAGCTTGGATATTATCATATTTAAGGTTAGTATATACTTTGATAGTCTTTGCATTAATTGCATTCAAATTTGCTTAGAACATTATGAATTGTGAAAATGTGCTAAGTTACTTTGATATTAGAAGTCATGGTAAAAATGTATTATTGTTTGTAAAATTATATGAAATGCATAAATTGTGAGATATTAAGCCATTGTAGAATGGCTAATATCTTTGTTAAGTGTAATTGGTAAAATTGCATTTTGTGCACTTGGAATGAGAAGTATGCAACATTAGGAACATGGAAAGAAAATATACTTGAATAATTGAAATATGCGAAAAATATTACAAACATTTTGTAGAATTTGGAAATGTGTCAAAATTGGTAAAGATATGGAAATATGATAAGAATGAAAATGATGAGATAAAGAGTATGTGCATGTCGTGATGTGTTCATAATGTGTGATTGAGAATGCTAATAATGTGATTGATTGTGATGTGTTGAGACATGAAATTAATCTATAAATGTGATGATTTATGAGATTTGTGATGGTGATCTTGGAATGATATGATCACGATGCATATGAAAATTCCTGAGAAGGAATGTGAGATGAGAAATATGCTAAATGATGATAAATGAGTTATTGAAAAACTTGAGCAAAGCTAAGTCTTGATAATGAAAATGAGATTATGGAAATATGATTTGATGAGATAATTAATTATGCGATGTGTGTGTTGCCCTGCATAATAACTTATTCCAAAAAATTGATGTTAGGGATTATATGATGACAAGCTCGAGTAGAGCTGGGCTATAACCTGAGCAGAGCTAGGTCATGAGATTGAGGACCCGAACAAAGCTGGGTTGAGAAATTGAAATGATTTTACCTAGGGGCTAGACACTGGTGTCATAATAGACCAAATCAATTGTTCTGAAACTTGATTATTGTGTAGGGAGTAGTTGGGCCCTACGTGTGATGTGATATCATATCTCATAAAGTTTTGGTGATATTAAAATGGAATGATGAGATGAATTAAATGAATTTAGTTGAGCAATGTGCTATTTTGGTAATGTGTTAAAGAAATGTTGAGTTGATGAATATATGTGTGTATGGTTGTGATATATTTGTATATGAATTTTGTGATAATGATATTGCGTGTCTCATATATATATAAATATATTTGAAGAATTAGAGGACGGATGAAGAGTAATTTGTGATGAATAATTGTGTGTATATGAATTATAAGGTAAAGGAAATTTAAAAATAGTAATGTATATATTGATAGTATGATGATAAAATATGAGTTGAAAAGTATGCATGTATGTTATTTAAATTGTTATATGGTTTTAGGATGTACTACTAAGCGTTTGGGCTTAGCGCGGATGTGTGAATTGCCTAAGTAAGGGAATTGCTAAGCAGAAAATCTGGAGTGTGGTTGATACTTGGTGATCTAGGGTGCTGCAAGACCAGTTATGCCAATTACATAAATGTATAGTTGGTTTTAAATATTTTGGTTTATGTATATTAACACATAACATTTGGGTTTTGTATTTATTTTAAAGATAGAGATGGTTGTTCATTTATTTATGTAATTATTTAATTATGATATAAAAGGTTTTAAGTGGTAAGTTGAAAGGTTGTTAATGAGTGGAGGATTTATGAAATTGTTTATATTAGGAGTGTATTTTTCTATTGCAGGTTGAGTGCTTGATTTTTTTAAATATTAAAATTACAAATAAAATACTGGCAAATTTTTTTTCACAGATTTTCTTTATAAATTTGTATTTTAAGAATTTACTACTTAAGTATATATTATTTATTATTAATTAAATATTGTTATTAAAATGAGTATTTTTACTATGGAGTTTTGTAGCACTTTTATATTCTATATGCATATTGAACATACATGGGTTATATGTATTGTACCTATAGAGTATAATGGTATTACATTTATTTTGGTATCAGAGCCTAGATTTGAGATTTTTGACCTAGGTGGGTTTCAAATATGAGAAAGGAAAATTTTAAAATAGTGATTTGTGTATTAATACATGCATATACATTAGCACCTGTGTTGATCTTTGATGTGGCAATGTCCATTCGGTGTAACAGATATAAGTTGAGATGGCATCTGGGACGCATAGATCAGAGTGGCGCAGTGAAAACGTCATTCTAGAGATTACAGACTAAGAATTTTTAGAACTTTTATTTGAAATTAAGATTTATAGTTAGTTCAATTGATGAAAAAGTGACAGTAAGGAAATGATTTATATGTGAAATAAAAATATGAGAGATGAGTATTATAGTTGCTAGAAATTCTGCACGTGTGTTGCAGCGTGATATTATCTGAATTTTGGAAAAATCTAGGGATGTTAAATGAGCTTGAAATTTTAATGGAAAGTTTTTCTATGTGCTAGAATGTAATCTATAAAATTTTATAATTTTTAAAGATGAATTACTATTTTAAAAAAATAAAGAACACAAATTGTTGGAGCAGTTCCAAAAACCTAGAATCTGTAGAGGTTGAGAAACATATTTAACAGCTATAGCAAAATAACCCAAAAAAATCTTCAATTTTACATATAATATTATATATATTTTTAGAGAATATGGTTAAAATTTTATAAATGTTTATTAAGTTTTGATACCCGAAAGAAATGGTTGAATAAGTACTGCTAGAGAATTATCGAAGAAACAAATTTTGTGGGTTTAGAAGACTTAATTTTAAATATAGTAAATCAACTTTGAAAAATATAAAATTTTAAATATAAGTCCATATATGTTTCAAGTGAACATGGTTAAAAGTTTATAATTTTTTTTTGTGAAGATTTGGTGAGGATTGAAAAATGGAAAAGTGAGATTGACATGAAAGTAAGAAAGTTATGCAGATTTGTAGAAGTAATTTTACATGAAAAATAAAGGAAATTATGAAAATTTACATATGGATGGGTTGATGGATGAAGAAGAAATATGGAGTTTTTAATAATTAGAACAAAGAGTTCATAATTAAAATTTAAGAGAGAACTGGTATATGGCAACAATATATTTATTATGAAGTATATTGGGGATTTATTAAAATGACATATAATATTAGTTAAGTCAAGATTAGCTATCAGTAAATAAGAATTTAAATGTTGTTCTTTATATTGAGCAATTAAAATGTGAATTTATATAAATAGATTACTAAGTTAAAGCGACTTGAAGTTATGTATTTAATCCATATTTGGTTGCATGATTGAAATATTTTTATTAATGAGTTATGTGGAAGTAGATGTTATGATATGTTTTTGGATATTTAAGGTGGAGGTAAAGATTTAACAAGAGATGTACAATGATTTCAAAATAAATGGATTTTAATTCTTTTTATGAATGATATTTGGGGATAAATTAAAATATAATGAGTAAATTGTGGGAGTATTTGTAATTGATATTAGATTATCAAAGATAGTAATGAGATCAATTCATAAGAGGAATTTGAAAATAGGATTTATAAGAAGAAAATTTGACATTTATATGTATAAAAAATGCATAGCTGAGAATTAAAGAATTTGAAAGTTAACGATAGAAATAATCTGAAATGCATAGGTATATTGTTATATTGAACAGCTGAGTCTGTGGTTAGAATTCAAAGTTAATATATATATTGGATATAAATAAGTGGAGAATTTATATTTATTAATGATCTTTACGATGGACATTATAAAAAAATGGTTAAAAGTATCTATAAGGGAAGAGTAAAAGATTATATGCTTGGAAATGATGATTAATGGTGACTATAATTTGGTAGTTAATTATGCAGGAAGTGAATATTAGTATTTAATTCTAGTGGAGTTAATTACTATAATAAGTAATTTTGAGGATAAAATTATTTAAGGGGGAGAGAATTATCACATCCGTGATTTTGGAGAAATTAAATAAGTATTTAGAGGTATAAAAGTTGTATATGTCCAATGTATACTTAGTGTATGCATATCATATATATATTGTATATTAATTATATATGTTGGATATAAATATTACATACTTGGTATATTTAATACAAATATAAGGTATATTTGATGTGTATATAGGATACACATTATTTGTGCATATGGGTATTTATATTCATTAAATATACAATACATATACATAGTATATACATTACATAAATATGTACATAATAGTATGTGTAAAATATAATTAACATATATAAGACATATACATATACATAAAATATATATTACATATATGTGAGGTATAATTTGGTGTTGGAAAAGTGAATGATGATGATGTTGTTGTTGTTGTTGTTGATGATGATGTTGATGATGATGATAATAATAATAATAAAAGAGAAGAGAGAAAGTCAAAGGAAGGAGAAATGTGATTGCTGGATTAATAATTATTTAATTATTTTGTATATAAAGAGACAAAGATGAGAATTAAAAGAAGAGATATTTTCTTCTTCTTCTTCTTTTCTTCTTTTGGATGTGAGCCATTGGAGAGAAGTGAGGAAAGTTTAGTTTTCTTTATACACCAAATTCTATAAAGATTTAAAGAAGATTTAAGAAGGTTTTAAAGGTTTAGTAAGGAATACAAGTAAGTAATCATTCATTTAAATTAATTTTATTTGATTTCAAGATTATGTTTGAATGAGTTAGAGAGAGAAAGTATGCTTGAATGGTTTAAATTGATAATAGTTGAATTAATATGTTAGATAAGTGATGAAATGATGGTTATATATTGATTTATTGGTTAGATGATAGAAAAGAGTATGATTGATAAATTTAGGGTTATGGATGAATAATTGTAAATTAGAATTTTGGTGTGAATGGTTATAATTGTTGAAATGGAGTAATTTAATGTTGTTTTCATGTGTGTGTAATGATTTTATGGTTAAAAATTTGATATGAGAGAATTTAGTTAAGTTTAGGGTTATGGACCTATTATGTATATTTTGAGATTTTGAAGGGGATGTTGATAATTATGGTAATGCATTGTTTTGATGTTACATTGATGTATAATTGATGATTATATAGTTGAATGATGAAAATGAGTTTGATATGTTGAAGTTTGGATAAGGTAGTAAGGATGAAAATAGTGTTTTAGTGAAATATTATGTAGAAATAATGTAAATAGTGTATGGATGATTAAAGTGTATTAAAATGAATTGGTAATGCTATGTTAGAAATTGTAATGTGGTTTAGGATTAATTAAAGTGGATTTGTAAAATCAAAATGAAGAAGGGCAATTTGTGAAGTTGAAGTTGGAAGGTGATTTGAGCTTGGATATTATCACATTTAAGGTTAGTATATACTTTGATAGCCTTAGCATTAATTGCATTAGAATTTGCTTTGCACATTTTGAATTGAGAAAATGGCTAAGTTACTTTGATATTAGAAGTCATGGTAAAAGTGTATTGCTATTTGTAAAATTATATGAAATACTTAAATTGTAAGATATTAAGCCATTGTAGAATGGCTAATGTATTTGTAAAGTATAATTGGTCAAATTGCATTTTGTGCACTTGGAATGGAAAGTATGCAACATTGGGAATATGGCAAGAAAATATACTTGAATAATTGAAATATGCAGAAATTTAAATGATTTTGCGCACAGGCTAGACACTGGGTGTCATAATGGACCAAATCAATTGTTCTGAAATTTGATTATTGTGTAGGGAGTAGTTGGACCAAACGTGTGATATTGTATTGTGTCTTATAAAGTTTTGGGGATATTAAAATGAAATGATGAAATAAATTAAATGAGTTTAGCTGAGCAATGTGATGTGCTGGTAATGTGGTAACGAAATGTTAAGTTAATGAATATGTGTGTATGGTTGTGATATATTTGTATATGAATTTTGTGATGATGATGTTGTGTGTCTCATATATATATAAATATATTTGAAGAATTAGAGGACGGATGAAGACTAATTTGTGATGAATAATTGTGTGTATATGAATTATGAGGTAAAGGAAATTTAAAAATAGTAGTGTATGTATTGATAGTATAATGATAAAATATGAGGTGAAAAGTATGCATGTGTGTTATTTAAATTGTTGTGTGGTTTTAGTATGTACTAGTAAGCTTTTGGGCTTAGCACTGTTGTGTGAATCACGCAAGTAAGGATATTGTTGGGCAGACAAATCTAGAGTGTGGTTTATACTTAGTGATCTAGGGTGCTGCAAGACCAATTGAGCCAATTGCATACATGTATAGTTAGTTTTAAATATTTTAGTTTATGTATATTAACACATAACATTTGGATTTTGTATTTATTTTAAAGATTGAGATGGTTGTACATGTACTTATATAATTATTTAATTGTAATGTAAAAGGTTTTAAGTGGTGAGTTGAAAGATTGTTAATGAGTGGAGGATTTGTGAAACTGTTTATATTGGGAGTGTATTTTTCTATCGTAGGTTGAGGTGCTTGATTTTTTTTTTTGAAGATATTAAAATTACAGATAAAACTTTTACCAAAATTTTTTCCATAGATTTTCTTTATAAATTTATATTTTAAGAATTTACTACCTAGGTATATATTATTTATTATTAATTAAATATTATGATTAAAATGAGTATTTTTACTATGGAGTTTTTGTAGCACTTTTTATATTCTGTATGTATATTGTACATATATGGAGTATACGTTCTGTGCATATATAGGGTATAATGGTATTACACATGCAAAATAAAATGGTGGTAAGCCTTTATACTCTGCACATTGCAGATGATCATCAATCAAAATTTTTCGAAATAATAGGCTTAGATAAATCTAGGGATATGGCTAGGCATGCGAATTTCCCACGTTTAGAGCCCTCTGTATTGTAGTCAATTCGAACCACCATACCAATAAACTTTGCTATAGCACACAGGCAACAGAGGTATTAGTTATGGAGAAGGCAAGCGTCCAAGGTTGTACAACATGGTAGTGATCAAAATAACCTAGAGCCCATCTGCAAAAACATCCAAATAGTCATATGGAGAATCAAACTTCACCAGGAAAAATCATTGTTTAAATCAATCAGTTGAATTTTCCTTTTAGTTGCCACATACGTTGCAAGCGTCCCAATAAAACTCTATACCATACTGTTCTCCCTAGTAATCTAATAACAATAGAATTTTTCATAGATTAGGAGATATAATTATGCACCCTATCTGAGAAAGTCACCATAGGAATGCCATCCTCAGTCTTGATTGTAACATCCTCTTCCTGTATGATACACTCTTTAGATCTTTCCCCAGGTTTCGTGTTGGTAAGCTTGTCTCTAAATGAGATCTTCTCACTTTCCAGTCAATTTCCCCCACAATCATCTCGTCATCATTGATATGATCCATCTCCATTACACCATCATCACTCATCTCAACATCCTCTCTTATATCCTCCTCATCATTGTACATTTCCTCATCAAAGCCTTCCCCACTATACTCATCAACTGAATAGTCATCATTGAATGTAGTATATAACAATTAGTGTAATTTGTTGCTGCTCTAGATCATATTTTTGGGGCAAGAATCTAGAATTAGGGAAAGTGACAATTAGGTTGAGAGGGTTGATCTTAAGATTTTTGAGGGAATTTGTGCATTTAAGGAAAAGTTGAGAACATCACTGAGGGTATTCAAAATTAATATATTTTTAAGTTTTTAATTTTATTTTTTTATTTAAATAAATTTATTATTTTATTACTTTAAATTATATATTTTATAAATTGTAATAACATATATGAGTCCCATTAATATTTTTTTTAATTTAATAATATACATATGTGGATCCCACAAATAATATTTAACAACCAAAAAATGATTGTTTAATTTTTCGTCAACACAAGGACTTAAATAACAACTTTTCTAATATTTTGTGTATTTGAGTCAAAACAAACATTAAGCTTTAATTTGTATCCATGTGAAAACATGAAAGATTTTTTTGTAGCTTTCCCTTTTTTAAAAACTAGTTTTATATTTTTAAAAATTACATCATAATTATTAAATTTTTAATTCGTAAAAAATAAAAAATATATATATATTTTAAAAAATAAACATTAATTTATTGAAATAAAGGCTCTTTTCAAAATTAAAATTTTCAAAACCACATTTTTATGAATTTCATATTTAGAATGAAAATAGCTTTTCTTTAATAATGAAAATATAAAATTTAATGATATTATAGAATATATTTTGATTTTTTCCTAGAAAAATGCTAAAATCAAAAACCAAAAACCATCCCAAATACAACTTTAAACTTTTTATTATTTTTCAAATAAATGTCACCCTTTTATTTATTTTAGCCAAAATTTCCTTTCTTATTTTATATTCTTTCCCTTTTCTTAGTTATAGATTTTGCTTGTTATGTTTTAAAAAAATCTTACTAATCAAATATTTATAAATATTTATGTTAAAAAATATTTATTAATATTAGTCTTATACAGAACATTATCTTCAAATGATTTTTAGCTTAGAGTCTTACCAGGAATAGACACATAATTACACATTTAAGGGCTAAAGTCATACATTGAAACTCTATTAAATTTTCACAATAATTGTTTTTTTTTTAATTTTATTAAGAATTTTGGTCAACAAACTTGAGTATATTATATTTTTGACAAAACAAATTCTGTCATTATTTCTTTAACTCATTAAGCTGCAAAAATGATAAAATTTATATTACAATGAATCTCATCTCATTCTCATGTTTAAATAATTAATTGCAATATCTACATGTCTATATAACCTAAAGAAAATCCAGTTAAAGTGAAGAAATTATTCAAAAACTTTATATTAAAAATATAGGATTTTTAATGAAAATTTTGATAATAAATGAATTTTTAGCAAATTTTTTTTCTTTATGATAGTCATTTACCCTTTTACTATAACTCAATTCTATAAACAAAACCAAAAAAAAATTCAGATTTAAATTAAATAGAAACTAAGATTTATAAAGGAAGAAGGGGAATAAATCAAAGCTACTTTGATTATTATCAACTGTTTCATGCATAAAAACATTATTTTCATTAAGAGTTGTCTTTAAATTTGATGGAAAAAAAAATCAAGAAATATAAAAAAGCAATGAGACAACAAAAGGAATTAAACAAAATGAAAAAAAAAAATTTCACTTAATTTAATTAACAATTGTAGTAGTCGAATGAGTTTCTTTACTATAAAATATTTATTATCCATTTTTTTTTTCATTCCAACTTGTCTTTTATCAGAGTAAATTGTAATTTTTAAAATTAGGGAGACCAAAATCTATTTATTTTAAAAAATTATAATATATATATATATATAAGAAATAAAAAAAAAACCCTATATTGCATGTGATTTCGCCCCTGGGTATTACCATTAGACATTTAAACAAATAAACAAATTCATATTTTTTTCTCCATTTGCTTTTTTCAATAAGATCATTTTGCATTTATTCACTTACTGCTTCATTTATATTATTCTTTGATTATTTAACTGAAATGGTTAAGTGATTAATTTATATTGTTTTTTGATTAATTCATAAAGATAACTTGATTGATAAAAAAATTTATTTCCTTTTTTTTACTTATAAATGTTAGATTCTAAATGTATAAATCAATTATCACGAGAGTAATTTCTATAATGTTTAAAATTTTAAATACTAAACTTTTTAATTAATATTGATAACTGATAGTAAATAGTGATAAAAGTGGTATGGATAAGTGATGTAAATAGTGAATCGTAAATTTTACTCAAGAAATTATTTATTTTTACAATTTTACGAGACTAAAAATCGAATTGGAATCAAAGGTAAAGAGTGAGGGTACATCATAGTTAAAATAAGATTGGCCACACTATATTAAACTATATATATCTGTGGACAGGTGTGTTTATGTGTTGAAACTTCGTCTTCTCTCTTCTTCTTTCCACATTTATCATCACCTTCAACCCTAAAACTTCTTCTTTCTTCCTTCTTTTCAAAAATTCAACCAAAATTTAAGAGGAACTCACATCCAGTTATAGGTTTTTTAGAAGAATAAGCTGGAAAAGAGGAGATTATTAACAAGTGATTAAAGAAAAAGATGGATTTTGAAGAGATATGTGCTTATGTATTTTTAATTTGCAACCATTTGAACTTCTATGATTTTTTTTGTTTGAAGTGGTTGATTGAGTTATCTTTAATGAGTTATTATTGAAAAGTATTTGATATAAACTCCTTCTATATCAAAGAAACTAGTTTTTGATTCATTTTTATCATAGATTTGGATATATTATGTTTAAGTGGTTGAGTGTACGAAACACAAAATTTTGCCAGACACGCCCATGTCACTGAGTATGTCAACGATGCTGTGTTTCAATGTTGATGTCACGACCAGAAACACACCCGTGTCATTGGTAGTGTTATAGCTACTGTGATGAAAGATAAATGACACCGCCAGTGACATGACCGTGTCATTGGACGTGTCATTGCTACTATAATGCAAGTTAAATGACACGGCCAGAGACACACTCATATCGTTGAGCGTGTCAAAGCTTCTGTAAGAATGGGCAAATGACACAGTCATTGACACGCCCATGTCATTGGGTGTCACTTAAAGAAATTTTTCAAAATAACTTTTTCTTTGTCTTTCATCTGTAATTCCAACCAAAAAGATTATAAGTCCTCAAAGTGTAAAGGATTTTTGAAATCAACCCTGACAAGTAGTGTAACAAATTTATTTTGAATATATGATAAAAAAGTGTGATATCAAGTGTTGATCAAAGAATTATTCCATTGAAGTGCTATACATAATTTAATGTTAAATTAAAAACTACTTAATTGCCCAAATCATATTGATTTTAGATCTAGCTTGGGATTGAATGGCTAGTCAAAGGAAAAATATCCAAAGTGATAGTGAGCACTCTGTGCCATCAATGGACACTCTGTGTCACCATACTCAGTGGGCATTCGTGCTATAGTGGGCCATTTGCCAAATTTTATATAGTGAGCATTAAATTGACAACAATGACCTGTTATCCAAATCTAGGATCTGATTTCAGTGTGTGTCGGCATAATTAAAGAAGTTATCTACATTGAAAATAATATATTATATAGTTATTGTTAAATTAATCAATTCTAAATTTAATCGTGTTTATCATTTCAAGTTTCAATGAATTTATTAATTTCTTTATTAAACATTCTAAAAGTGATACTTTCCTTTGTTTCTAAACTATTTAATATTTAGATCTCTTTCCTTTAAATTTTCTTGCATATTGTAAATACATAAGTACCACTAAGTTTTGCTTAGTGTGTTATAATTATTTTCTGATATGCAGATTAAACAAGAAGAGTTGATACTGTAGAGTAAGAGATATGCGTTCGTAGTCAACTGCATCACAAAGGTTCAAAGAACAATATTGTAAATATTATATTCTGCATAGTTTGCATTGGCAATACTTTATAATTTTGTAAGATAGTTGTATAAGTTTGAGAGTAGTTTGAGAATTATTAACAATAGGAGTTCTTTATAATTTAACAAATATATATTTGTAATATAGGCATGATTATAGTAGTTCTTTTAAAAGTTTAAAAACTGCATTAATATATAGAAATATTTTAGCTTTATTTCTATAATACATATATAGACAAGTGTGAGTATTTATGTTACATCATCTTTGTAGTTATGTATATAGACTATGTAGGGGGTGTTACATTTAGTGGTATCAGAGCAGGTTTATGTTGTCCTAAGTTTGTGGGTTAAAAGAAAAAAGAAGTATAATTGTCATTGCTATGTGACCTATATAGTTGAATAAATATTTGATGCAGTTGATTTTTAATATTAAAATGTATAACATGGCCTCTGAATCACATCAAGGTGCAGAGGAACAAGCAATGTCCTCGCATAGTCAAGCTAGTGTGGGGAATCAACAGCCATCGGAATCTTTTGCGGAACAAATTCCCTTAGATCCTCAATTTGTGAGAAATATGGGGAAAGTTCTTAGGCAAATTGCAGGAGTTGCTGCTTCTACACAACCTCCACAGCCAGTGTCCCAAAGATCTTCATTGCAGAGAATTAGGAAATTGAGAGCAAAAAATTTTAAAGCTCATGATACTGATGAGGCTTCAGTAGAGGAGTATTGGATGGAGAGGATTGTGAGAATTTTTGATATTCTGCATTGCACTGAAGAAGAAAGATTAGAGTATACAGTTTCCTTGTTGCAGGAACAAGCTTATGCCTGGTGGGATACAAATAAAAAAGGTATACCCGCAGGTAGACTCGGGTATTTTTCCAAGAAGAATTTATGTCACATCCGAGATTTTAGAGATATAAAATTTTATATATACTCAATATATATATATATATCTAAGGTATATATAACATATACATATGGTATATTAATTGTATATGTTGGATTAATATATTACATACTTAATATATTTAATACACATATAAGGTACATTTGATGTGTATATAAGATGCACATTACTTGTGCATATGTGTAATATCCCAAATTTTTTTGAAAAGTTTTAATTTTTGAAAATTTAATAAAATAAATTATAATTTAAATGGATAAATTAAATTAATGGTTTTAAATGAAAATTGAAGGGATTTTAAATGAAAAAGTGGAATATATATGTAAAATATATACAACATATAAAAGCCAACATTTTTTAAAAGAAAAGTCAAAGTAAAATGGTATTTTGGTAATTAAATCTTAAAAATTTAAAATTAATAAAATAATTCAAAAATAAATAATTTTGGATGGAAGATAATATTTTGGAGTTTTAATTAATTAATTAATTAAAAATATATTAAAATAATAATATATATAAGGTTGAAAATGTGAGTGGGAGGAAAGAGAAAATCACTTTTTTTTTTCATCTTCTTCTTCTTCTTTCCTTCAAGGCCGATTTTCATGGCTTCAAGAGAGGGATTTTGCTTCTTCCATATTCCAAAAATTGAAGAATTTCAAGTATTCAAAGTGGATATTTGGTGATTTCCACCAAAATTAGTAAGTTTTCAACTTTTTTCTTTGAATTCTATAGAAAATTGGATTATGTTGAGTTTGGGGTTTTGATGTAGTATGTTATAATTATTGGAATGGGTGTGTATGATGTTATTTTGGGTAGTTAACAATGATTTTAAGGTTGGATTAAAGAAATGGTTGAATTTAAGTTAAGTTTGGTGAAGAGAGAAAATTTAGGGTTATTGAACATTTGAGTTTTTGAAATCATTAGTTTTAATTGTGCAAATTGGTTCCAAATGTATTGTTTTGATGCATAAACAAGGATTTTAAAATCAAATGATGGATTTAGTTAAGTTTTGATAGAGTTTGAAGATGGTAGTATTGATTTAGGGTTTTGGAAAAAAGAATTTTCAAAGAATGATTAATTGTAACATCCAAAATTTTTGAAAATGTCTAATTTTTGAAATATTTGATAAAATAAATTATAATTTAAAAGGATAAATTAAATTAATAGTTTTAAATGAAAAATGTAGGGATTTTAAATGAAAAAGTGGAATATATATATATGATATATATGCAAAATATACATAACATATATAAAAGTCAACACTTCTTAAAAGAAAAGGGTATTTTGGTAATTAAATCTTATAAATTCAAAAACAAATTAATGTTAAATGGAAGAGGAAAATTAGGACTTTTAATTTATTAAAAAAGTAATTAAATAATTAAATATTAAATTATTTTAATATATATATATATGTGGTTAAAAAAAAGATGAAAAGGAAAATATTTAAAAGTCTTCTTCTTCTTCTTCTTCTTCTCAAGAACGTGGCTTCCATGGATGATTGAAGACCAAGGATTTTGCTTCTTCCATACACCATAAATTGAAGGAATTAACAAGTTTCAAGTGGATTTTTGGTGATTTCCACCAAAATTAGTAAGTTTCCACCTCTTTTCTTTGAATTCCTTAGAAATTTAGATTATGTGAGAGTTTGGATTTTTATGTAGTATGTTATAATTGTTGGAATTGGTGTGTATGATGTTATTTTGGGTAGTAAACAATGATTCTAATGTTAGATTGAAGAGATGATGGAGTTTGGTTAAAGAATGGTGAAGAGAGAGAATTTAGGGTTATGGATTTTTGGGGTTTTGAAAACATGAATTTTAATTGTGCAAATTGATTCCAAATGAGTTTTTTTTTATTCATAAACAAGTATTTTAAAGTCAAATATTGGATTTGGTGGTGTTGGGTTGGAGTTTGAGAATGGAAGTGGAGATTTAGGGTTTTGAAAAAGTGATTTTCCAAAGTGGTTGAATTGTGTGATTTTATTTGTTTAAGCATGTTGTTTAGTGTTAAAAGTGATGAATATAAGCTTGGAATGAGTAATGGATTGTGTTGGAATGGAAAACCTTCAATGGGGGAAGGTTAGGCCATTTTTGAGATTTTGTATATAAGAGTGTATTTTTATAATGTAAATGATTTAAATGTTTTAAAATATGTTTTTAATAATATAAATAAACTTAAAACACTAATTTAATTGTAGTAGAATGGAATTCTAATGTTGAAGTAAGGAAAGGCTAAATTTTTGGAAATTTGTAGGAGTGATGTGTAATTATGATTTAATGTTGGATATGCCATTAAATGTGATACTAAATGATTGTTTGCTATCACATTTGGTTTAGGCATTGAGGGAGATTTATTTGCTTCATCCAAGTGGTGAAGGGCAAGTTAGAAAGATTGAATTGAAGGTTGTTTTTAGCTTGCTTCGGGTTGCTAGTGGAGGTATGTACAAACTTTGAATATATTGTTTATATTTGCATGACATTTGGACTTAACACATTTTGGTTGAAAAATGTGTTAAGCTACTTGGTTCATTGATTGTGTATGAATAATATGCTATGACATTTGTAATGTCATGTATGTGTTAAATGCATTGTGAAAAGCCATTGATAATGGCTAATTTGTGTAACATGTGAAATATGCATATTATGTGAAAATACCCAAAGTAATTGGGTAATGTGTTGTGAATGCAAAAATGAGATATGTGTAATAATGAAATGAATTGATATTGATAAAAAAATGAGAAAAGTGAGAAAAATGAGAAACATGTGAAAAATGAGAAAAGTGGAAAAAAAATGTGAAAATAAGGCAATGTGCCTAGATTGAATATGTGACAAAAAGAAAAAGATTAATAATGAGAAAAATGAATAAATTGTGTGCCTAGTATGTTATTTAATTTTCAGAGTTCTAGGTTTGGCGGCATGCCTATGATTGCCTACGGGCTATAGCTGGAATGGTGAAAAGACTGGGTTGTAAGCCAGGCCAGTTGATAAATATGATGTTTTTGGGGTGAAAAGACTAGATCGTAAGCCTCAAAAACTGTAGCAGTCTAGCCGGGTTGAGGACCAAGGTACTGGGGACTAAGGGCCTAGCCGGGTTGAGGTCCAAGAGACTGGGGCTGTTACATTATCCACGGATATATATATATATTGTCTACGGGGCTAGACACATGGTGTCATTATGGACCAAAGCAGTAACTCTGAAATTTGAATAGCGTATTAGATCCTTTTGGGCCATGCTTGTCTTTGTTTTACTGTGAATTATGAATTATGATACAATTGAGTAATATAATGTTATAAGTTGTGCTTATGAATTATTTGAAGAATATAAGAAAGTGGATTGATGTGACATTTATATGCATTGTGCATTTGGTATTGCATTGAGTTATATTATTATTATCAAAGTTTGTACCACTAGGCTTCGGCTTAGAGCGATTGTTTCCATCGCGCAGGTGACAGGGTAGACCCAGTTGAGCCAGAGAGTTCTTCTAGACCAGGTCGAGTCTAGACTTGTAGTTGAGCTTGTAGAGTTGCTATCGAGATCAGAAACACTGCCAGCAACATGTATATATTTTTATGTTATTGTACATTTTGAGTTTTATGCATAATATATTATGTTTTGAATTTTACGTATTGTATATTATAAAGAATGTTTGGGTCAATGTATTTGAAAAGGGAGAGTTAGTGTATTTTAAATTATATATATCTATATGTATAAATGTTTGAGAAAATTGGTGAAATTGAGAAGTATGGTTGAGAGGGTGATTGGAAATTATTGGGAGTATTTTCTTTTTACAGGTAGATTAATTGCTAAATTTTGGGATATCCAAAATACAGACAAAACTCTGGCAAATTTTTTCCAGAGATTTTTTATATATATTATTTATTTTGGGTTCTTATAACAAGTAAATAATATTTATATTCTATTTAATTTTTATATATTTAGAATTTGAAATTTTATGTTGGAAATGTAAAAAAAATTGTAAATTAATTTGTGACATTTTTATACCGTATATGCGTATTTTACATATGCTAGAAATATGTTTTGTACATATATAGGGTATAAGGGTGTTACATTTGTTTGAGTATCAGAGCCTAAGTTTAAGGTTCTCGACCTAGGTGGGGATGATAGAGAAAGAAAATGGAGGATTTGAAAAATAGTTTTTAATTGTAATACATGCATTGGCATTGGCAGTTTTTGATATCTGATATAGTATTTTCTGCTTTGTTTGCAGATATAGGTAGTTATGGCGTCTCGGCCGCATTAGGCTGCTGAGGGTAGTGCAGAGAGTGTGGCTCCAGATGAGGGTAGAGATGGAGCTAGATTTGTATCTGCTGGTGAGGCGTCTGTTTCTGTGCCTGTGAGACCAGCAGCTGATGAGATTTCGCCTGGCTGGGTATGGCATATGGTAGAGTTGTTGAGGTAGGCTCCAATTCCGCAGCCGCCATAGCCACAGCTGCAGTCGCAGTTACCGGTGAGGCAGTATGACAAACTGAGAAAGTATGAGGTTGAGGACTTTATTGGTACTACAGACCCTGCTATAGCAGAGCAGTGGCTAGACCGGGTTCAGAGGATATTTATTCAGTTACAGGCCAGTCCAGAAGAGAAGTTTGATTATACCAGATCTCTTCTGCAGAGAGATGCATATGATTGGTGGAACACAGTTCCACATGCTCTGGATGATCCACCAGTTCTGACCTATGATGATTTCTTGCGGGAATTTAAGCAGAAGTATACTCCGAGAGAGTATAAAGATGCAAAGAAGATGGAGTTCCTGAGTCTGAGATAGGATACTAGGACAGTGACCGAGTATGAGATCGAGTTTATTCGGTTGAGTCACTATACTGGTGGGATCATTTCTGATGAGTTTGACAGGTGTAGGAGGTTTGAGGAGGGACTGAGACCCTCTATCATGTGCATCATTGCAGGCTCTCGGTATAAGAATTTCTCCCAATTAGTTGCATCTGCCAGGAGTGTTGAGAGGGCGCAGAATCTTACAGCAGCTGCCAAGGTTGAGGAGACCAGAGTTAGGAGACCCCAGAGTGAGGCAGGGTCTTCATCAGTGAAGAGAGGCCGAGGGGGACATTTTCAGAGGTTTAGTAGGAGTCAGGGGCAGTTTGGCAGGTTAGTACAACGACAGAGACAGAGACAGAGACCTGCAATTTCAGTTACTAGTGCTCTGGCCCCAGTGGCTCAGAGAACTACTCCAGCTCCTTGCGTTCATTGTGGTAGAGTACACGGAGGTGTCTGCTGGTGGAGAGGTGCTTTGGGAGTGTGTTTTAGATGTGGGTCATCAGACCATTTTATCAGAGATTGTCCCGAGCCACCAAAGGTTAGGCAGGCAGATACTGCATCTTCTCGACCCAGTGTCAAAGAGGGTCGTGGTAGCAGAGGTTTTAGTAGAGGTGGTTGCCCTGGGTTTAGTCAGAGAGGAGGCTCTACATTCGGAGGCAATAGGCCAAATGAGGCTGGGCCATCTCAACGGGTTTATGTGATGCAGAGGCAGCCGGATGGTTTAGCCGTCATTGTGAGTACATTTTCTTTATTTGGTATTTTAGTCCTTGCTTTATTAGATCCTGGATCTACGCATTCATACATAAGTGCATCCATCTTTCCTGTGTCTGAATTACATTCTGAGTCCCTAGGATTTGATGTCTTGGTGACAAATCCTTTAGGGCATAGTGTTGTGGTGAGCAGGGTGCACCGAGATAGTCCAGTTGTTATTTAGGATGAGGAGTTTCTCGGTGACCAGATTGAGATGTCTTTCAGGGAATATGTTCTGATTTTGGGCATGGATTGGTTATCCAAGCATGCGGTTGTGGTAGTCTGTCAGAAGAAATGTGTTACTTTGAGAACACATGATGGTAGTGATGTTATGGTATCTTTCATCTATGTTTGTTTCAGCTGTTTCAGCTGGGAGAATGATTCGGAAGGGATGTGAGGCTTATCTTGCTCATGTTGTAGATACTAGAGTAATGGGATCCATGATTGAAAGTATACCCACAGTTGTCGAGTTTCTAGATGTTTTCCCTGATGAGTTGCCAGGGGTACCTCCTGAGAGAGAAGTGGAGTTTGGTATCGATTTATTGCCTGGTACCACTCCTATCTCTATTACCCCTTATCAGATGGCACCTGCTGAGTTGAGAGAGTTGAAGGTGCAGTTGCAGGAGTTATAGGATAAAGGGTTTACCCGCCCTAGTGTGTCCCCGTGGGGAGCGCCTGTGTTGTTTGTGAAGAAGAAGGATGGCACCATGAGATTGTGTATTGATTATAGGCAGTTGAATAAGGTGACCATCAAGAACAAGTATCCTTTGCCTCGGATAGATGATCTCTTTGATCAGTTGAAGGGAGCAGCAATATTCTCTAAGATTGATCTAAGATCAGGGTACCATCAATTGAGAGTCAAAGATGTGGACATACCTAAGTCAGCTTTTCATACGAGGTATGGGCATTATGAGTTTCTGGTGATGCCCTTTGGATTAACGAATGCACCAGCAGCTTTTATGGATTTGATGAACAGGGTATTCAGACCATTTTTGGATCAGTTTGTGGTAGTCTTCATTGATGACATTTTGGTATATTCACGTAATGAGGAGGATCCTGATAGGCATTTACGGATCATATTGCAGACTCTGAGAGAGAAACAGTTGTATGCTAAGCTGTCTAAGTGTGAGTTCTAGCTTGATTAGGTAGCTTTTCTTGGTCATGTGGTTTCAGCAGAGGGTATTAGAGTTGATCCGAGTAAAGTTGAGGCTATCTTGAATTGGAGTCCACCGAAGATCGTGACAGAGGTTAGAAGTTTTCTGAGATTGGCAGGCTATTATCATCGATTTGTGAAGGGTTTTTCTATAATAGCTATACCACTCACCAGATTACTTAGGAAAGGAGTTAAATTTGTGAGGACAGATCAATGTCAGGCGAGTTTTGAGCCGCTGAGGGAGATGTTGACTCAAGCTCCTGTCCTTACCCTGCCTATGGAAGGTAAACCATATGTGATATATAGTGATACTTCACACAGTGGTTTAGGTTGTGTTCTAATGCAGGAGGGTAGAGTCATTGCTTATCCCTCTCGACAGTTGAAACCGCATGAGCTGAATTATCCAACGCATGATTTGGAATTAGCAGCAATAGTCTTTGCCTTAAAGATTTGGCAGTATTATTTGTATGGGGAAAAGTGTTTCATTTATACAGATCACAAGAGTTTGAAATACTTAGGTGTTCAGAGAGAGCTGAATCTTCAGTAGAGACGGTAGTTAGAGTTGATTAAAGACTACGAATGTTTGATTGATTATCATCCTAGTAAGGCAAATGTTGTTGCTGATGCCTTGAGTCGAAAATCTTTGGCAGGTTTGACTGCTTATTCGCTCTCGTTGCTTGTTGAGTTGAGAGCATTGCATGCTAGATTTGAGTCTTCTGATGATGGTGCTTTGATGGCTCAATTGCAGTTGACGCCAATCTTGTTGGATCATATTAGGGAGGCTCAATTAGCTGATGAGAGAATTCAAAAAATTGTGTTGGTTTGTCAAAAAGGGGAAAGTCGAGACTTTTATGTGAGGGATGATGGCAGTCTATGGTACAGAGATAGATTGTGTATTCCTGATGATGCAGAATTGAAAAGAATGATATTTGAGGAAGCACATCAGTCACTTTTTACTATGCATCCTGGGAGTACCAAGATGTATCAGGACTTGAAGCGACATTATTGGTGGTCAGGTATGAAGAGGGACATAGCATAGTTTGTATCCAGATGTCTCACTTGCCAGAAAGTGAAGGCT
The DNA here is from genome assembly GCA_947685225.1 of Garcia nutans. Classification (NCBI taxonomy): domain Eukaryota; kingdom Viridiplantae; phylum Streptophyta; class Magnoliopsida; order Malpighiales; family Euphorbiaceae; genus Garcia; species Garcia nutans. The sequence continues at coordinate 71,645,281 of CANTUV010000031.1, read as the reverse complement.
GAGCACCAAGTTCCTTCAAGATTGCTCCAACCTTTATCAGTGCCAGAGTGGAAATGGGAGCGAGTGACAATAGATTTTGTGACTGGACTACCTTTGACTCAGAAGAAGCATGATGCAAACTGGATGATAGTTGATCGGATGACGAAGACAACTCATTTTCTTCCAGTTCGGATGGATTATTCTCTTGAGAGGTTGGCTAAGCTGTATATCAATGAGATAGTCAGGTTGCATGGAGTCCCAATTTCTTTGGTGTCGGATCGAGATCCTCGGTTTACTTTGAGGTTTTGAAATAGTTTGCATAATGCTCTGGTTCTTGATTGCATTTTAGTACTGGTTTCCATCCTTAGACAGATGGACAGTCAAAGAGAGTGATACAGATTTTGGAGGATATGTTGAGGAGCTGTATCATTGATTTTACTGGGAATTGGGACAGATTTTTGCCATTAATTGAATTTACTTATAACAATAGTCATCAATGGAGTATTGGGATGACTCCTTATGAGGCTTTATATGGTAGGAGATGCAGGACACCTTTGTGTTGGGATGAAGTTGGAGAAGGTAAACTGGTTGGTCCCGATTTGATTAAGAAAACAGAGGAGAAGGTGAAGGTGATTCGGGGTCGTTTGAAAGCAGCTTCAGACCGACAGAAATCTTATTCAGATTTAAAGAGAAGAGACATAGAGTTTAGTGTGGGAGATAAAGTGTTTCTGAAGGTGTCTCCATGGAAGAAGATTTTGAGATTTGGCCGCAAAGGAAAGTTGAGTCCTCGTTTCATAGGACCATATGAGGTGTTGGAGACAGTTGGTCCAGTGGCTTATAGACTAGCTTTGCCGCCTGAGTTAGATCGAATACATAATGTTTTCCATGTCTCGATGCTTCAGAGATATAGGTCTGACCCATCTCATATCTTGTTAGTGGAGTCCATTGGGGTGAGACCAGATCTAACTTACGAGGAAGAACCAGTGGCGATTTTGGCACGAGAGGTTAAAGAATTGAGGAATAAGAGGGTGCCACTTGTGAAAGTCCTTTGGAGGAATCATGCCACTGAGGAGGCGACATAGGAAAGTGAGCAGGCGATGCAGAGTCAGTTTCCCCAATTGTTCCAGACTTGAGGACAGGTAATTTCGGGGACGAAATTTATTTTAGGGGCAGAGAATTGTAACATCCAAAATTTTTAAAAATTTCTAATTTTTGGAAATTTTGATAAAATAAATTATAATTTAAAAGGATAAATTAAATTAATAGTTTTAAATGAAAAATGAAGAGATTTTAAATGAAAAAAGTGGAATATATATATGATATATATGCAAAATATACATAACATATATAAAAGTCAACACTTTTTAAAATAAAAGGGTATTTTGGTAATTAAATCTTATAAATTCAAAATTAATAAAATAATTCAAAAACAAATTAATTTTGAATGGAAGAGGGAAATTAGGACTTTTAATTATTAAAAAATAATTAAATAATTAAATATTAAATTATTTTAATATATATATATGTGTGGTTAAAAAAAAGATGAAAAGGAAAGAATATTTAAAAGTCTTCTTCTTCTTCTTCTTCTTCTCAAGAACGTGGCTTCCATGGATGATTGAAGACCAAGGATTTTGGTTATTCCGTACTCCATAAATTGAAGGAATTAACAAGTTTCAAGTGGATTTTTGGTGATTTCCACCAAAATTAGTAAGTTTTCATCTCTTTTCTTTGAATTCCTTGGAAATTTATATTATGTGAGAGTTTGGATTTTTATGTAGTATGTTATAATTGTTGGAATTGGTGCGTATGATGTTATTTTGGGTAGTTAACAATGATTCTAAGGTTAGATTGAACAGATAATGGAGTTTGGTTAAAGAATGGTGAAGAGAGAGAATTTAAAGTTATGGATTTTTGGGGTTTTAAAAACATGAATTTTAATTGTGCAAATTGATTCCAAATAAGTTGTTTTGATTCATAAACAAGTATTTTAAAGTCAAATATTGGATTTGGTGGTGTTGGGTTGGAGTTTGAGAATGGAAGTGGAGATTTAGGGTTTTGGAAAAGTGATTTTCCAAAGTAGTTGAATTGCGTGATTTTATTTGTTTAAGCATGTTGTTTAGTGTTAAAAGTGATGAATATAAGCATGAAATGAGTAATGGATTGTGTTGGAATGGAAAACCTTCAATGGGGGAAGGTTAGGCCATTTTTAAGATTTTGTGTATAAGAGTGTATTTTTATAATGTAAATGATTTAAATGTATTAAAATATGTTTTTAATAATATAAATAAACTTAAAACACTAATTTAATTGTAGTAGAATGGAATTCTAATATTGAAGTAAGGAAAGGCTAAATTTTTGGAAATTTGTAGGAGTGATGTGTAATTATGATTTAATGTTGGAAATGCCATTAAATGTGATACTAAATGATTTTTTGCTATCACATTTGGTTTAGGCATTGAGGGAGATTTATTTGCTTCATCCAAGTGGTGAAGGGCAAGTTAGAAAGATTGGATTGAATATTGTTTTTAGCTTGCTTTGGGTTGCTAGTGGAGGTATGTACAAACTTTGAATATATTGTTTATATTTGCATGACATTTGGACTTAACACATTTTGGTTGAAAAATGTGTTAAGCTACTTGGTTCATTGATTGTGTATGAATAATATGCTATGACATTTGTAATGTCATGTATGTGTTAAATGCATTGTGAAAAGCCATTGATAATGGCAAATTTGTGTAACATGTGAAATATGCATATTATGTGAAAATACACAAAGTAATTGGGTAATGTGTTGTGAATGCAAAAATGAGATATGTGTAATAATGAAATGAATTGATATTGATAAAAAAAATGAGAAAAATGAGAAAATTGAGAAAGATATGAAAAATGAGAAAAGTGAAAAAAAATTGTGAAAATAAGGCAACGTGCCTATATTGAATAAGTGACAAAAAGAAAAAGATTAATAATGAGAAAAATGAATAAATTATGTGCCTAGTATGTTATTCAATTTTCAGAGTTCTGGGTTTGGCGGCATGCCTATTATTGCCTACGGGCTATACGCTGGAATGGTGAAAAGACTGGGTCGTAAGCTAGGCCAGCTGATAAATATGATGTTTTTGGGGTGAAAAGATTGGGTCTTAAGCCTCAAAAACTGTAGCAGTCTAGCTGGGTTGAGGACCAATATACTGGGGCCTAAGGGTCTAGCCGGGTTGAGGTCCAAGAGACTGGGGCTGTTACATTATCCATGAATATATATATTGCTTACTGGGCTAGACACATGGTGTCATTATGGACCAAAACAGTAACTCTGAAATTTGAATAGCATATTAGATCCTTTTTGGGCCCATGCTTGTCTTTATTTTACTGTGAATTATGAATTATGATACAATATAATGTTATGAGTTGTGCTTATGAATTATTTGAAAAATATAAGAAAGTGGATTCATGTGACATTTATATGCATTGTGCATTTGATATTGCATTGAGTTATATTATTATTATCAAAGTTTGTACCACTAAGCTTCGGCTTAGCGCGATTGTTTCCATCGCGCAGGTGATAGGGTAGACCTAGTTGAGCTAGAGAGTTCTTCTAGACCAGGTCGAGTCTAGACTTGTAGTTGAGCTTGTAGAGTTGTTATCGAGATCAGAAACACTGCCAGCAACATGTATATATTTTTATGTTATTGTACATTTTGAGTTTTATGCATAATATATTATGTTTTGAATTTTACGTATTGTATATTATAAAGAATGTTTGGGTCAATGTATTTGAAATGGGAGAGTAAGTGTGTTTTAAATTATATATATCTATATGTATAAATGTTTGAGAAAATTGGTGAAATTGAGAAGTATGGTTGAGTGGGTGATTAGAAATTATTGGGAGTGTTTTCTTTTTACAAGTTGAGTAATTGCTAAATTTTGGAATATCCAAAATACAGATAAAACTCTGGCGAATTTTTTCTAGAGATTTTTATATATATTATTTATTTTGGGTTCTTATAACAAGTAAATAATATTTATATTCTATTTAATTTTTATATATTTAGAATTTGAAATTTTAAGTTGGAAATGTAAAAAAAAAAATTGTAAATCCGTCTGTGACATTTTTGTACCGTATATGCGCATTTTACATATGCTAGAAATATATTTTGTATGTATATAGGGTATAAGGGTGTTACATTGTTTGATTTTAATGCTTAAATCATGTTATTTAATGATATAAGTGGTGGAAATAAGATTGAAATGATAATTGGATTGAGTTAGAATGGAGATCCTTCAATGGTGAAGGTTATGCCATTTTAGGGTTTTGACCATAAGCATGTGGTTAATTAGTGTAATTGGTTTAAACTTGCTAAAACATGTTTCTAATGATATTAATAAACTTAAAACACCAATTTAAATGGCTTGATATGGTTTTTCAAAGTTAAAGCGAGGTGAAGCTTAATTTTTGAGATTTGGTTTAGAGTGATGTTTAATTATGGTTTAATACCTTAGAATGTGATATTAAATGATTATGTATGATCACATTTGGTATAGGCATTGAGGGAGGTTGATTTGCTTCATCCAAGTGGTGAAGGGCAAGTTGGAAGGATAGGATTGGAGGTTGTGTTAAGCTTGCTTTGGGTTGCTAGTGGAGGTATGTACAAACTTTGAATATATTGTTTATATTTGCATGACATTTGGGCTTAATACATTTTGGTTGGAAAATGTGTTAAGTTACTTAGTTCATTGATTGAGTATGAATAATGTGCTATGACATTTGTAATGTCATATATGTGTTAAATGCATTGTGAAAAACCATTGATAATATCTAAATTGTGTAGAATGTGAAATATGTATATTATGTGAAAATACCCAAAGTAATTGGGTAATGTGTTGTGAATGCAAAAATGAGATATATGGAATAATGAAATGAATTGATATTGATAAAAATGAGAAAAATGAGAAAGATGAGAAAGATGTGAAAAATGAGAAAAAAATGTGAAAATAAGGCAATGTGCCTAGATTGAATATGTGACAATGAGAAAGAGATTAATAATATGAAATATGAATAAATTGTGTGTCTAGTATGTTATTCAATTTTCAGAGTTCTGGTTTTGGCGGCATGCCTATAATTGCCTACAGGCTAAACGCCGGAATGGTGAAAAGACTGGGTCGTAAGCCAGGCCAGCTGATAAATATGATGTTTTTGGGATGAAAAGACTGGGTCATAAGCCTCAAAAACTGTAGCAATCTAGCCGGGTTGAGGACCAAGATGCTGGAGCCCAAGGGTCTAGCCAGGTTGAGGTCCAAGAGACTGGGGCTGTTACATTATCCATGGATATATTGACTACAGGGCTAGACACATGGTGTCATTATGGACCAAAGCAGTAACTCTGAAATTTGAATAGCATATTAGATCCTTTTTGGGCCCATGCTTGTCTTTGTTTTAATGTGAATTTTGAATTGTGATATAATTGAGCAATATAATGCTATGAGTTGTGATTATGAAATATTTGAAAAATATAAGAAAGTAGAATGATGTGACATCTATTTGCATTGTGCATTGGCATTGCATTGAGTTTTATTATTATTATCAAAGTTTGTACCACTAGGCTTCGGCTTAGTGTGAATGTAATTTGTCGCGCAAGTGTCATGGATGATTTGGTAAAGCCGGAGAGTTCTACTAGACCTAGTCGGGTCTAGGTTTGTATTTATTGAGCTTGAAGAGTTGTTTTTGGGTACATCAAGATCAAAGCCACTTGCCAGCATGTAGATATTTGATATTACAATGTATTTTGATATTATATATGTTATGATATGTTTTTGAAAGTATATAATATAAATTGTAAAGAATGTTTTGAATAATTTGTTCAGATGGGATTTCATATGTGTTGTTAATTTATATATCTATATATAGGTATTTGAGAAAATATGGAGAAATTGAGAAGTATTGGTGAAATGGTGAATTGATTTTTATTGGGAGTGTTTGCGTTATGCAGGTTGTGTTTTGCTGAATTTTGGAAATGTTCAAATTACAAATAAAACTTTGGCAAATTTTTTCCAGAGATTTTCATATAAAATATTTATTTTGGATTCCTATAACAAGAAGAATATTTATATACTATTTATTTTACATATTAGTATTTGAAATTTTAAAACAGAAATGTGAAAATTTTTATTAAATCGGTCTATGACATTTTATACCGTATATGCGTATTTTACATATATTGAAAATATATATTATGCGTACATAGGGTATAAGGGTGTTATATTTATTTTGGTATCAGAGCCTAGGTTTGTGGGATGATAGAGAGAGAGAAAATTGAAATTTAAAAAAATTAATTTTCAATTGTGATGCATGCATTGACACTGGCAATTTATCTGATTCCTGATGTGGCAGTGTCCATTTCATATAATGGATATAAAGTTGAGATGGCGTCTGGGTTGCATAGATCAGAGTGGCGCAGTGGAAGCGTCATTATAGAGATTTTGGATTAAGACTTTTTGAAACTTTTATTTGAAATTTAAAATTCATAGCTGATTCAATTGATGAATAAGTGAAATTAAGAAAAATAATTTATGGAATGATTTAAGATATGAAATAAAAAGTTTGAGAAATGGGCATCATAGTTACAGAAAATTTTATAGATGTACTGCAAAGTGATATTGTCTGAATTTTTGGACAAATCTAGAAAAGTTGGATGAGTTTGAACATTTAATAGAAAGTTTTTCTATATGTTAGAATCCAATGTATAAAGTTTTATAAATTTTAAAGATCGATCTCTAATTAAGAAAAATAGAAAAACACAGATTGTTGGAGTAATTCCAGCAACTCAGAATCTGTAGAAATTAAGAAAACAATAAATTTAGAAACTATGGTAAACCAACCCAGAAAAATCTGAAAATTTACACACAATATCATATGTATTCCTATAACATATGGTTAAAATTTCATGAATTTTTATTAAGGTTTGTACCTGAAAAAAATGGACAACCAGGTACTGCCAGAGAAATTATTAAAGAGACAGATTCTTTGATTTTGGAAGATTTAATTTTTAAATATATTAAATCAACTTGAAAAAAATCTAAAATATTAAATATAAGTCCATATATGTGTTAAGTGCACATGGATAAAATTTTACAAGCTTCTATAAAGAATTGGCAAGGTATATAAAAATTGAAAGTGAGATTGACATGAAACTGAGGAAGTCATGCAGTTTTGTGTAAAGAAGTAATAAATTAATTTTATGAGACAAATGAATGAAGAAAATTATAAAAATTTATATACATATGGGTATAAGTATAGAAGAAATATGAAGTTTTTAATAATTTGCAACAAAGAGTTTATAATTAAAATCAAAGAGTGAAATCATATATGATAGCCAATTATTTATTATAGAATAATGATGCATGAATTTGGGTTGAGTGTGTAAAATTAAAATATCTAAATGGATGATGTTAATTAGTGTAATGAAATGAATTAGTGTTGTTTAAATGTAAATGTTACAATTAAGATTGGAAATATGACATGGATGAGATTTGGTGAGGTTCATGTTGTTGGTTGCAATATATGAAATTTGAATTTTTGAAATGGATTTCCATAATTGTGAAAGTGATGTGTTTTGATGTTATATTAATATAAAAATAAAGTTTATAAAGTTAGCTCTTGAAAATGAGAATAATAGAATGAAGTTTAAGCAAAGTAGTAAGTTGAAAATTTAGAGTTGTAAGAGAATTTTGATGAAGATTGTTTAGATATTAATAGTTTAATGTTTAATAAGCATGAGAGTAATTTTGAATGAGTAATATTATTTATGAAAATATCATGTAACGTGTAATGTGGTTGATAATATAAAAATTGTTATGAAATAAAAGAGAAATGATTAAGTAAGTAAAAATGAGTTACTTTAGGTAATTGCATTGGAAATGATGAAAAGGGATATGAAGGGTATGATAAAGACATAAAAAAATGTGAGAGAGATGTCACAATGGAAATGTGACTAAGATTTATGTGAGGTGTTAATATATATATATATATATATATAATAAGAAACTTATTTAAGAGATGGGCGATTAAATAAGAAAGATGTTAATTATGCTGTGGTCAGAGTGTATATATATGTTGAATTGATGAATAACCTAAGTAATATCAAAAGAATGAGAAATGATAATGTTTTCTAAAAGGTGATAAATGTTAACTTTGTATAGGTTGTATATTAAAGAGGAATTGCATGATATATGTGATGAGATTTTTCAATATGAACATAATTGTGATATATAAGAAAATGTGGAAAGTAAGTCACATTGTGAATATGACTTACGAAGGTGTATGTGGATGATTAAAAAAAATATTATCAAGTGTTTGTTACCTTATACAATTACTTGTCTAGTGATATTGAGAATGATATTGCAAGTATTAATATACCTAAGAGAGTTTAGGCCTTGACCTGCGTAGAGTTAGGTCATGTGATGAATTGAGATTGAGAATGGACCCAAATAGAACTGGAGGGTGAAATTGTTATTTTAACAACTGAACTTGATAATTGTATAGTGTTTTGGGCCTAAAATATATGCGTATAAATAAGAGATTGTAAGGAAAAGGAAAGTATAATGAAGAAAGTATGGAAATGGAATATATATATATGAATGAAAATTTTTATAAGAGATAGATTAGAAATGGAGTAATAAATGAAAATTGTGTAAATTAGCATATGAACGAATGTGTATATGTAAGAGATGTTAATGATAATATTGTTAAAACATGAGTTAGGCTAATGATGAGCAGGTAATCAAGAGTAAATTGCTTTGAAACAGAGCTGAAACGTGTTAAATTTTTTTGTAGCAAAAGATTAGAAAATGAATATGTGATTTTTGTGATACGAACTTAACATTGTGATTGGAAATATTTGAAGATGAATGATAGAGGAGCAGTATTTATTTATAAGCCACAAACGTGACCATTATTATGGAATGACCGTTGGATAGTTTTGGTGAGATTGGTAGTTATGCTTCAAGAAACATGGTCAAGACTTATGGTTTGCATAGTTGTATCTTATAATTTTATACTATAAATTTGTTTATAATTATAGAAAGTGTAGAAACATAAGAGAATTGTGAAAATATGATGAGCTTTAAATGATGTGTAAGAAAAATGATTTGTGTAAATAGGGTAACTATAAAAAATGTGAGAAAATGGTAAATGAAAGGAATTATGAAAAGTGAGTAAGAGTTATATTGAATGTGTTTGAAAGTGGTCTAAAATGAATGACTTTATAAAAATGATGTGTAAAGTAAACGAGACTAGAGAAAGTGAATATTATCTGTAATGATGAATTCGAAGAGAATTAAAATTTGAGAATAAATTTGACCTAATAGAATTAAGTCATGAATTAAAAACAGATTGATGAATTTAAAATAGACTAAAGGTTGGTCAGAATAGAATAAGGTTGTGATGGTCATATTGTCATAGTTAGATTAATTGATCCAAAATGTAATAAGTTTACAAGTATTTATTGAAATTCAATGTGTGTAGTTATATTAAGAATATATAAGCTATATAATAATGTGCTTAATACAGCATTCTGATATGTATATGCATATGAAAGGAGCTAAGTTATATTAGTTTCAAATAATTATAAGAGAAAAATGTTAGTTATAGTATAATGGGAATGAATCTTATTAAGGAAATAAGATTTTACTGTTGTATAATGGTGATTTCAAATTAATATGTGGAAATTGTATAAAGAGTAGGATCAAAGTGAAGATGTGTAAAATTATTGTGTTAAGATAAAAGTTATTAACATATAAATTTAAGGTGATGAGAGTATATTTTTAAGATAATGAAGTGATCAGATATCTTGAGTGCAATAGGTGAGTGATATATATATATTAAGGAGATGAACTAATTTTGTCTAATTACAATTTGATTGAAGATATGATAATTCATTGTGACTGTTTGAGTAAATAGACAATATAATGATAAGTTATAGAATGGTAAAAAGATAATTGAGAATGTACCTAAGGGGGAGAATAGAAATTATATAATTTGATGAAATAATGATTTGGATGATTTATTACTATACTGGATAATTTCGAGGACAAAATTATTTAAGGGGGAGAAAATTGTCACATCCGTGATTTTAGAGATATAAAATTTTATATATACTCAATATATATATATATATATATCTAGAGTATATATAACATATACATATGGTATATTAATTGTATATGTTGGATTAATATATTACATACTTAATATATTTAATACACATATAAGGTACATTTGATGTGTATATAAGATGCACATTACTCGTGCATATGTATAATATCCCAAATTTTTTTGAAAAGTTTTAATTTTTGGAAATTTGATAAAATAAATTATAATTTAAATGGATAAATTAAATTAATAGTTTTAAATAAAAAATGAAGGGATTTTAAATGAAAAAGTGGAATTTATATGTAAAATATATATAACATATAAAAGTCAACATTTTTTTAAAAAAAAGTCAAAGTAAAAGGGTATTTTGATAATTAAATCTTAGAAATTTAAAATTAATAAAATAATTCAAAAATAAATAATTTTGGATGGAAGATAATATTTTGGAGTTTTAATTAATTAATTAATTAAAAATATATTAAAATAATAATATATATAAGGTTGAAAATGTGAGTGGGAGGAAAGAGAAAATCACTTTTTTTTCATATTCTTCTTTTTCTTTCCTTCAAGGCCGATTTTCATGGCTTCAAGAGAGGGATTTTGCTTCTTCCATACTCCAAAAATTGAAGGATTTCAAGTATTCAAAGTGGATATTTGGTGATTTCCACCAAAATTAGAAAGTTTTCAACTCTTTTCTTTGAATTCTATAGAAAATTGGATTATGTTGAGTTTGGGATTTTGATGTAGTATGTTATAATTATTGGAATGGGTGTGTATGATGTTATTTTGGGTAGTTAACAATGATTTTAAGATTGGATTAAAGAAATGGTTGAATTTAAGTTGAGTTTGGTGAAGAGAGAGAATTTAGGGTTATGGAACATTTGAGTTTTTGAAATCATGAGTTTTAATTGTGCAAATTGGTTCCAAATGTGTTGTTTTGATGCATAAACAAGAATTTTAAAATCAAATGATGGATTTAGTTAAGTTTGGATAGAGTTTGAAGATGGTAGTATTGATTTAGGGTTTTGGAAAAGTGAATTTTCAAAGAATGATTAATTGTTTGATTTTAATGCTTAAATCATGTTATTTAATGATATAAGTGGTGGAAATAAGATTGAAATGATAATTGTATTGAGTTAGAATGGAGATCCTTCAATGGTGAATGTTATACCATTTTAGGTTTTTGAGCATAAGCATGTGGTTAATTAGTGTAATTGGTTTAAACATGCTTTAATGATATTAATAAACTTAAAACACTAATTTAAATGGCTTGATATGGTTTTTCAAAGTTAAAGCGAGGTGAAGCTTAATTTTGGGATTTGGTTTAGAGTGATGTTTAATTATGGTTTGATGTTGAGAATATATTAGAAAGTGATATTAAATGATTATGTATGATCACATTTGATATAGGCATTGAGGGTGGTTGATTTGCTTCATCCAAGTTGTGAAGGGCAAGTTGGAAGGATAGGATTGGAGGTTGTGTTAAGCTTGCTTTGGGTTGCTAGTGGAGGTATGTACAAACTTGGAATATATTGTTTATATTTACATGACATTTGGGCTTAACACATTTTGGTTGGAAAATGTGTTAAGTTACTTGGTTCATTGATTGAGTATGAATAATATGCTATGACATTTGTAATGTCATATATGTGTTAAATGCATTGTGAAAAGCCATTGATAATATCTAAATTGTGTAGAATGTGAAATATGTATATTATGTGAAAATATCCAAAGTAATTGGGTAATGTGTTGTGAATGCAAAATGAGATATATGGAATAATGAAATGAATTGATATTGATAAAAATGAGAAAATTGAGAAAAATGAGAAAGATGAGAAAGATGTGAAAAATGAGAAAAATGAGAAAAAAATGTGAAAATAAGGCAATGTGCCTAGATTGAATATGTGACAATGAGAAAGAGATTAATAATGAGAAATATGAATAAATTGTGTGCCTAGTATGTTATTCAATTTTCAGAGTTTTGGGTTTTGCGGCATGCCTATAATTGCCTACGGGCTAAATGCTGGAATGGTGAAAAGACTAAGTCGTAAGCAAGGCTAGCTGATAAAGATACTGTAGCAATCTAGCCAGGTTGAGGACCAAGATACTGGGGCCCAAAGGTCTATCCGGGTTGAGGTCCAAGAGACTGGAGCTGTTACATTATCCATGGATATATTGCCTACAAGGCTAAACACATGGTGTCATTATGGACCAAAGCAGTAACTCTGAAATTTGAATAGCATATTAGATCCTTTTTGGGCCCATGCTTGTTTTTGCTTTAATGTGAATTATGAATTATGATACAGTTGAGCAATATAATGCTATGAGTTGTGATTATGAAATATTTGAAAAATATAAGAAAGTAGAATGATGTGACATCTAAATGAATTGTGCATTGGTATTGCATTGAGTTTTTTTGTTATTATCAAAGTTTGTACCACTAGGCTTCAGCTTAGCGTGAATGTAATTTGTCGCGCAGGTGTCATGGATGATTTGGTATAGTCGGAGAGTTCTACTAGACCTAGTCGGGTCTAGGTTTGTATTTATTGAGCTTAAAGAGTTGTTTTCGGGTACATCAAGATCAGAGCCACTTGCCAGCATGTAGATATTTGATATTACAATGTATTTTGATATTATATATGTTATGATATGTTTTTGGATGTATATAATATAAGTTGTAAAGAATGTTTTGAATAATTTGTTCAGATGGGATTTCATATGTGTTGTTAATTTATATATCTATATATAGGTATTTTGAGAAAATATGGAGAAATTGAGAAGTATTGGTGACATGGTGAATTGATTTTTATTGGGAGTGTTTGCTTTATTCAGGTTGTGTTTTGCTGAATTTTGTAAACGTTCAAATTACAAACAAAACTCTGGCAAATTTTTCCCAGAGATTTTCATATAAAATATTTATTTTGGATTCCTATAACAAGCAAAGAATATTTATATACTATTTATTTTATATATTAGTATTTGAAATTTTAAAACAGAAATGAGAAAATTTTTATTAAATCGGTCTGTGACATTTTTATACCGTATATGCGTATTTTACATATGCTGAAAATATGTATTGTGTGTATATAGGGTATAAGGGTGTTACAATTTAAAAATGAAATATATTAGTGATATTTATTTAGGGAAGAAGTGTCGGGAGTTTTTGTATCTTAAGCAAAGGCAGTCATCTGTGTCTGAATAGGAGAGGCAGTTTGTTCGTCTCAGCAAATATTTTTCAGAGTTAGTTGCATCTGGGGAAGAGAAGTGTAAATGATTTGAATAGGATTTGAACAGTCAGATCCGGGTGTATTTAGTAGCGATGAGGAATAAAGACTTTTCTACTCTTGTTAAAGTAGCAGTTGCCATAGAAAATGAGATTAAACAAGAGCAAGGAAGAAGACAACAATAAAAAAAGGGATTTTTTAGTGAACAACAACTAGGTGGCCAGAAAAGATAGAGAAATATTCAAGCCCAAATTCAAGGGTCTGGTAGAGGAAGTGGAAGGACAAAGAATAAAAGAATTAGAAGTTGTTGAAGGACAAAGTTCTGTATAGATGTCTTAGTCAGACCGTAGGATAGGTAGAGATGGTCGACCCAGTGTTAGTCAGCAAAGAGGATCTGAAACAGTGGATAGACCTCAATCTTAAGGCAATGCTCCAGCTAGAGCTTATGCCATGAAAGCTATGGAAGACCAGGATGCTCCTGATGTTGTAGTTGGTAAATTTTCTTTACTTGGTCTTGATGTGTATGCATTATTAGATCCTAGTTCTGCACATTCTTATATATGTATAACTATAGCTCCAATGAAGAAAATGTGTGTTGATAAACTTGATTATAAAATAGAAGTTACTAATCCCATAAGCCATAGTGTGAAGGTAAACAAAGTATATTAAAATTGTCCACTTAGAGTTCATAATGTAGAACTTCCTATTGATTTGATTGAACTACCATTCCATGACTTTGATGTAATCTTGGGAATGGATTGGTTGTCTTGACATCAAGCAGTTATGGACTGCTGTAATAAAGTTGTGACTTTTAAGATTTCGGGTTATGGTGAAATTGTAGTTCGAGGAGAAAAATAATTTTACCCTTCTAGTTTGATTTTTGTAGCTAAAGCTAGAAGGTTGATTAGGAAGAGATGTGAGGCTTACCTTGCTTATGATAATGATACACGACATTCAATCAAGGCTTTGGGAGACATATCTATAGTGAGTGAGTTTTCGAATAATTTTTCAGAGGAATTACCCTGAATACCACCAGAGAGGGAGGTAGAATTTGTTATTGATGTAGTTTTAAGTACAACACCAATTTCTATTCCACCTTATAGAATGACACCTCCAAATTAAAAGAGTGTAGACCCTTAATTTTTTACCCAATCCGGTCCAATATGTTTTATTTAGTCCAAAATAATTTTTGTTGTCTAATTGGTCCAAAATAATTTTAATTAAATAGTTTTTGCTTTATTATCTAATTTTTATTAATAAAAAATAAACAAATAAAAGTAAAAAAAAAATAAAAATAAAAATCGGAATCGGAAAAATCGACGACGAAAAAATCGTCGCACGGGCCCGTGGGCATTTGGCCCATAGGAAATTTTTGCGGGCGAAATAGCTTTTCTATTTCGCTCGAAGGATTTTCCTGCGAGCGAAATAGATTTTCTAGGAAATGGTCGTCCGCAGGAATTTCTTGTGGGCGACGCCCCAGCCAGCCCACATCAAACCACTATAAAATAAGGACCACATCAAACCACTATAAATAAGGACCACATCAAACCACTATAAATAAGGACCAAAGGCAATTAAATTAGGGGGAGCCGAAATTCCAACAGAAGCTTGAAAATTTGAAACCAAATCAGTGAAGGAAAAGGAGCAATTCAATTTCTTTTTTTTTTCTGGAATAGCAGGGACACGATTTAAACAATTTAAAGGCAGCAATTGTCTTTGTTCTTATTCATCAAGAAGAATTATTTTTGGAAAATCAACAAAAGGAGGTATGAGATTCTAATTTCTTTTTTCACAATAGCTAAAACTAGGATTTTGTGTTTTTCAAAAGTTAAAGTCTTAGAACTTTAATTTAGTTTTTCCAAAGTTAAAAGCACTAATACGTTACTTTATTTTCCAAAAAGACTTAAAATTGTTATTTTTACCTCTTCAAAATCTTAAAACCTTAATTCAACATATTTTTCAACAAAACTAATATTTGATTCTATTTCTTTCAAAACTTTAAATTAGGTTCTGTTTCTTTCAAAAGGCTTTAAAAAATATCTTTTCTACTTATCAAAACTTTAATCCGTTTGTTTAAATACATAAAACTTCATAAAATTATCAAATTGATTTCCAAACTCCAAAAGTAAATTCATCACCCGAGACCCTAATTCTAAAATACTAAAACCCTAATTCAACTTCCAAACCTAAAATATTAAACCCTAAAACTTTAAACCCTAATTTTTTAAACCTTAATCTATTAAAAACCATAAAAACACAAATACTTTAAATTTACATAGTAGCTTGAAATCATCATTTAAAACCATGAATCAAAAGTATTTTAAAGTGTCTAAAACCCTAGTTTCATGATTTCACCATTCAAATATTAATTTAGTTAATCAAAGAGTCTTACAAACCTTTTAAAACATAAAACCACAATCTATTTTAATTCCATAAAAAAGTCACAGTAGTTATAATTGGACTTTTATTTGCTTTATTCAATTCCATATTTGATTATGTTTTGATTTATTTTATATGCTTTAATTTATGTAAGTTCAATGCTTGTTTATTTTATTTATCATGGATGGATGTTTACTTTCTATTGATAGTTAATACCTTTGATGAATGACTTATTTATGATGAATGATTATTTACTTTTATCAATTAATTTAGATTTCCAAAAGTTGTAAGAGGTATGTTTCCACTTGGTGGGTACCTCATTAAGTAAACATCATATAATTTAATTTGCTTTTATATTTTAGAACCTATGTAAAGGGCATGTTTCTACCTTTCGGTGGGTGTCCTATTTAGGCATGTGATGTAAGGACATGTTTTCATCTTTGGATGGGTGTCCATTTATTTGTTTTGCTTGAACCTTGCTTTGATTTTTAATAAATTGATGCTTTCTTTTAATTATTGTGTGTAATATGGATAATATTGTTATATTTAAGAATTTTATAATATTAAGACCTGTAAAGGAGGCCGGTTCCAATGAACCGGGCGTTGTGGGGGTGCTGGGCCATTTCTCACCTTCCCCACACGTACCTAACTTTCCCAACCCATTAGAGGGTTGGGGATTCCTTAGGAATTGAGTCATCCACCCCTTTCTTTTTTTCGGCCCGTCCGGGTGGCGACTTCATTTTCTCCGGACTTAGGTCCGTGTTCTCTAAGGCCCCGAGCCTAAATAGTGCCGAAGTCTCAAGAACCATTCCACCGGGAGTGGGGGAAAAAATCCCCGCTCACAGTGGCGACTCCACTGGGGATAAGAGAAGTTGATTCCGTTGGTCTTTATATTATTCTATTCTTTCTCATAATGATGTTATCAATTCCATCATATTAGATTGCATCATGTGCGTGAGTTAGGACGCCCGTGTTACCCGTGTTATGTTATGTAAGGGATGCCATACTTTCACTCAAGGTATGGAGACCGAGTATGGCATAATCACTCATAGCCTCGTACCATTTGGTATATACTTGCTATGGGAACCTAAGACTTTTAACCCAAAGACTAAAGCTCATGTAATTGACCTAGTTACTTTCCTTAGGTTTTACCCCAAATGCGTGTTGTTTGACTATGGTTAGTTTATCTTAGTCTAAATCATGGCTTATTTGATTTGTTCTTTTTTCTAATCTGACCTAAGTATATTGTAAGCTCAAAATAAACTTTTCTTTAAAGTCCAAAAGACTAAAGCTATTTTCAATTTCTTTCAAGTTGGTCTTTGGACATAAGACTCTTCTAAAAAAAAATCAAAAAATCTTTGGCCCATTGTTTTGTTAGTTTTTGTTATAGATTTGTGTCTTTTTTATTATAATAATTATTGTTTTATTTAGGTATTTTATTAGTTTAAATCGATTTATTTAGTGTTTTTGTTAATTTTGTAGTTTTAGTTTATTTCAGTGTTTATGTCGTTTTTGATCTAGTTTTTAGTATGGTGTTTATGTTTTGTTGGTTATTGTTTATTTACTTTTTGTTTAAAGTTTGTTTGAGTTTTGTTTTAGGTTAAAAAAGCCAAGGAACTAAGACTGAAGAAGAAGAAATCATCACAGTAGGCGACACATGCAAGCGACATGGCCATGTCACTTGGCCATGTCTCTCCAAAATAAAGCAACACGGCCAAGTCACCTCAAACATGGCCATGTACCTCCAAATATGCTCAAACACGGCCAAGTCATCACAGTAGGCGACACATGCAAGCGACATGGCCATGTCACTTGGCCATGTCTCTCCAAAATGAAGCAACACGGCCAAGTCACCTCAAACATGGCCATGTCCCTCCAAAAATGCTCCAACACGGCCAAGTCACTTCTGACTTGGCCGTGTCTCACCAATTCCAAAGGCAAAGAAGACTAAAAACTCACAGTGGAAGACACAGGCAAGGGACACGGCCAAGTCACCTGGCCGTGTCCCTCCAAAATGGTGCAACACGGCCAAGTCACTTCTGACTTGGCCGTGTCACTCAACAAAGAAGAGAAAGAAGAGAGGCAAGCAGTGGTGGATACAGGCAAGGGACACGGCCAAGTCACCTGGCCGTGTCCGTCCAAAAGGCACTCACACGGCCAAGTCACTTCTGACTTGGCCGTGTCCCTCATGAAACAAACGCGCAACGAATTTTAAAGCCGACGTTTCGTATAAAAGGGAAAAGAAAGTTAGGGTTTCGGGGAGTTGACGATTGAGAACAGATTTGGAGCCGTCAAGAGAGTGAACTGAGGTTTTTAAACATTTGTTTTCTTGATTTTGATTTCACTTTGGATTAAAACTAGCTTAGATTAGATTGTTCTAGCCATTGAGACATCCTTCTTGCAAGATTTGAACAAGAGATTCTTCAGAAGCTTCAAGGAGTTTGTAATTTGGTTTTGTTCTTGAACTTTATCTCTTATTTTCATTGAAATTGTATTTATGAACATTAGCATGTCTAAGTTGATTTCTTTGAATATTAATGAGATGAGTATGCTTGAAATCATTATGAACTAATTTGATCTAGTCTAGGGTTTGTATGGATCTGCTATGATTGTGTGATTTGGTTATTCTCTTAGCTAATAATTTCTTTAGCCTTGATTGAATGAAACATTGTTAATATATAATTGATTGACACCCAATTATGTGTTTTAAGGTATTAGATGATGGATCGAGAGATGAAATTTAATACTTGAACAATTCAATTACGGACTTAGGTGAATTAGAAATATAACCTATTAAAAAGATTATTTCACTTATAACAAGATTAGTTGAAAGAGGTTTGAATGCGAGAGCTTATTTCCTTGACTCGATTAGTTGAGTTGTTTGAGATTTAATCTTTGAAATTGAATTAGTTAAGAGGAATAACCGTTCATACATATAAGTAGTAGAGAAGTGCAAACCCTAGACCATTTTATCAAGTGAATCAAAACATCAGCTTATTTTAATTTTCTTTGTTTTAAACTTTAAGTAATCTTCTTCATTATTTAGCAATTTAAATCTCTTTATTACTTGTTAAACATAATCTGATAAGCAATTAACCACTTTAGCTTCCTGAGAGAACGACCTTGGGGCGATCACCTTTGCTACAGCTACCTCGTATACTTGCGAGTGACGCTTTGTGGTAGAGTTAATTCGAGCACAACAAGTTTTTGGCGCCGCTGCCGGGGAAGCTAATTGGCGTAATTGTTTATTTAAAAAAAATAATAAATATTTTAGATTATTTTTCATTGTTTTCATTTTATTTTATTTGTCTTTTGCTTTTAATTTTTTCTTTTTCTAGAAAATTTTTGTTTATGCAAGGCAGGAGATCACTCGAAGGAGAGTTGCATCCATTCATTCCAGAAATTCAGAGAGTAAAAAGGAGTAGAGAGGAGTTTGAGCTTTTCACCGGATTTGATACTTCAGAGGAAGATATTTTGGATTTTGAGTCAGAATCTGAAAAATCTATAAAGATGGCTGAAGAAAGGCAAAGAACCATGAGAGATTTTGCTATACCTGGCATTGGGACTTCCACTTCTCGCATAAGACTGACAGATGCAGCAAGGAACTATGAGTTGAAGAACATTCACTATAACATGTTGCCATCATTTTATGGAGTTCCAAATGAAGAACCTTTGAATTTTATTCGGGATTTCTACTCCACCCTCAACACTTTTCCATTGGGAGGATTAACAGAGGATTAGTTGAGGATGAGATGTTTCCCTTATACTTTGAAGGATAGGGCAAAGAGTTGGCTCATGATGTTGCCTGAAAATTCACTGACAACTTGGGAGCAAGTTTATAACAAGTTCATGGGCAAGTTCTATTCACACCAGAAGACAGCTGAGTTGAGAGGGAAGATTGCTACATTCTCTCAATTTGAAGGAGAACCATTTCATGAGGCTTGGGACAGATTCAAGATGTTATTGATCCAGTGTCCACACCATCATTACCCACTTCAACTTCTGAACCAGTTTTTCTATGATGGTCTAACCCAGCAATTTCAGAACACTGTTGATAATGCAGCTGGGGGAGCCATGGGAGAAAAGACAGCAGCTGAAACCTATGATATCTTTGAGATGTTGGGAGCTAATTCTCAACAGAAGAGTGTCAGGGGAAGAAGTAAAGGGGTGAATCAGCTAGAAGCCAATAGTGAGATGGTCAGTCAGATAGCTGAGTTGACAAAGCAAGTGCAGATGCTGAATATGAAGAACAATATTTCTTCATCCACTCAAGAAATTTGTGGAATTTGTGGAAAATTAGGGCATGGAGCAAATATTTGCCCCTCTGAATATGAGTCCTATTGGAATGAAGCTGAGTAGGTCAATGTTATGGGAGGATTCCAACCTAGGGCCAGAAATGATCCTTACTCCAACACTTACAACACTGGTTGGAGGAATCACCCAAATTTTTCTTAGGCAAGGAATAATTCTCAGCAGCCTTTCCATTTGCTCCAAAGTCAGAACCAAGAGCAGGGTCAATCCTCAAATCAAGGGAAGTCTAGGATAGAGAGCTTGGAGGAAAGTTTACAAGCTTTTATCCAAGTCAGTGCTAAAAATCAAGAGGTGACCAACAAGAGACTGGATTCACTAGAAGCATCTTTTAAGAAGGTGGAGACACAAGTTGGACAACTTGCACAACAGATGAAGATTCAACAAAAGGGGAAGTTCCCAAGTCAAACTGAGCAGGCACAATTAGTGACTGTTCTTAGAAGTAGTAAGGAAATTTATAATAATGTTGAAAATGATTCTGTGAATGCAGGTAACAAAGAGAACAAGGAAGAAGGAGAACCAAAGAACAAAGGTGTTAGAGAAAGATCAGTGGAGAAGTCCCCTACAGCAGATCTACATAAAGCAAGCAATCCATACCGGCCACCTGTACCATTCCCCAGCAGGTTGAAGGATGATAAACCAGATAAGCAATTTTCTAACATCTTCAACATGCTGTCTAAGGTAAGTATTAACTTACCATTACTTGAGGCGATAAAGAACATGCCGGCTTATGCCAAATTTTTCAAGGACCTAATCACCAAGAAAAAGAGGTATGAGATGAATGAAAAGGTGATAGTTTCCGAGGTAGCTAGTGCTGTTCTGCAGCATAAACTACCTCCCAAACTAAAGGATCCTGGAAGCTTTATAATTCAAATTTCTGTGGGGAATGGAAAGGGGACTGAGGGCATGTGTGATCTAGGTGCTAGTGTGAATTTAATGCCTTACTCTGTGTTTAAAGAATTAGAACTAGGGGAGCTTAAACCAACAAAAACGGTGTTGCAATTAGCTGATAGGTCTTTTAGATTCCCGAAAGGGGTTATAGAAGATGTGTTAGTTAAAGTTGGTGGTTTGATAGTACCTGTGGATTTCATTATTCTTGACATGGAAGTAGGTAATTCTTCACCATCTGCACACACCATTCTGCTGGGTAGGCCTTTTATGGCGACTACCAACACTTTGATAGATGTTAAAAATGGAAAATTATCAATGACTGTTTTAGGACAAACTGTGGAATTTTCTATTTTTAATACTTCTCCCATTCCTACAACTGCTTTATATGAGGAATGTTCTTTAATTAATTGTGTTGAAGCAGTTGTTTCAGATGCTTTCTTGCAGACAGGTTCCCCAGATAAATTGGAGCTGACACTGAATTTAGAAGAGGAGGCTAAATCAGTGAGGGAGACTCGAGGGTACCCTAACCCAAAAGCATTTGAGAGCTCGAGGATTTACAAGGATCACACAAAAGAAATTCATGACAGAGTTATTGTGAGACAGACATTGAGTCCAGGTATGAAAGTTTTACTTTTTAATTGTCGACTCCGTCTGTTTCCAGGTAAACCCAAATCTAGATGGAGTGGACCTTTTGAGGTAACTAAGGTATGTCCTTCTGGTGCCATTGAATTGCTAAACTCTAGAACCAAAAAGATTTTTAAAGCAAATAGACATAGAGTTAAGCTATATAAAGAAGGATTTCAGGAATTGAGGATCATTGACAGCACTTTTGATCCATGATTCCTTGTCTTGCATGATGTCCAGCTTTATGACATTAAAGAAGCGCTAAATGGGAGGCAACCCATTAGTTTGAATTTCTTTTTCATAGTTATAATTTTATATTTTGCAATTTTGATTTTATGTTTAGTTTAAATAAATAGAAACCCTAAAGCTCTCTTGCATCTTGTTTTTTGAACATTTGTGTTTGTGATAAAAAGGTTGAGTTTTGCCTCACCAGGGGACGATGGAAGACAGGTTGTACTTAATTCTTTCTCTTTATTATTCTTGTTTTCCATTGAGGACAATGTAAATTCTAAAGTGTGGGGTAATCTTTTAGCTTTTCTTTAATTTTTGTTTTGGTTGCCTTGGTATGTTTATTGTGTTTGTTGTGCATGCCATAATTGTTGAAAATTTATTGATCTTTTCTGTGATTCTAGCATTGTAGTTGAGACTTTTGTATCAGCATAGAAATGAGCATTTGAATTCATTCAGGATCAATTTTCACATTCTGCGGTTCATGACATATAAATCTTTGAGAACCCACCTTTGTGAGTTTTGAGCCTTATAGATTAAATGATAGATTTTCTTTTCTTAAGTGTGCACCTTCATGATTTTGCATCTCTAGAGTTTGCTTTTGCATACTGATTGAACTCACATTATGATTTAATCTCAGGTTTTAAAATGATGAAGGCAAATTAGGTTAGCCCTTTAGCATAAAAAGACCTCCCTTAATATTGAATTCCTTAGTGAGCCAAGTTGAGCCTTTGACTTTTTCTTGTTTGATCAACACAATTCACAGCTCAATTTTCTCTTATTATCATCATACCTGCATTAAGGAATGGAGTTTTTATGATATGTCAATAGGGTGGTTTATTTCAAAGTGTGGGGTAAGAAAAAAAATGGTATTGCTATTTGGAGTTGAAATGCATACTTTGCACATTGTATTAAGAGTTGATTATTCTTTTATTCTACATTTTAAGCTAGATGTTTCATGCAAGTTTATATTTTGTATATATATATATATATAAAATGAATGATAGAAAAAAAAAGAAAAAGAAAAGAAAAAGATATATATATATATACAAAATCCATATGTTTTCTAGCTTTAGAGGAATGTTGACTCGTTATTTTTCTTGAAGTATGCAAGTATGTGAAGTATTAATGGATTGTGAGTATGCCATTTGAGGGAGTTATGAATTTCTTAGCAAGAGTATTTTCTAATTTAGATACTCCATTTCTTGATGCTCCAGCTTAAATATCTTTTCTCACACCTTTACCTTAGCCCCATTACATCCAAATGAAAGACCTTCAGATTATTTCTTGAGAAAATCAGTGAGGGAGATTGGATAATTAAGCAAGTTTATGGTAGCATGCAGTCATGAGTGGTTTGAGTGAATTAACCTATGAAATCGAGTGAAACACTTAGATGAGAGGTGAGATTTGTATGTCTGGATTAATGAATGTGTAATATCCTCATATATGCTCTAGAAGTTGTGATTATGTTGTTGTTATTGTTGTTGTTGTTATATTGGATTGAATATATGTGTTAATTGTAAGAGAAAAGAAATTGGGAAAGAAAATAGGGTTTAGAGAGAATGGTATATGTAGTGTATATTACAATATATAAAACATATATATTGGTCAAATGAAGAGTCAAGGTGATGGTTAAGTGGAAAAAGATATTTTTGGTTGTTATTGAAATTACTATAAAGGGCATGCATAATGAAAAGAAGTTTAGCTATGTTAAAGAGGGCATTTTGGTAATTCTTCTTTTGAAATTGTGTGGTGGAGATTAATAGAGAGTTTGACTTTTATTTTGATCAATTTCCTTTCTTCTTTTCACGTGTGGCCGGCCAACCTAAAGAACAAGAGAGAAAGCAAAGGTTTGATGATATTTTGAGCTCAAATTGAAGAAGTTCTAAGTGGTTAAGTGGAAATCCAAGAAGATTTACTATATTTGGTAAGTTTCTTTTGATTCTTTTAAGTTATTTAAGTTGTTTGTGAGTTGATTGTGGGTTTTAAAGTGGGGTTGTGTTGATTGTTATATGTTGGATTTAATTGGTTGTGGTGTTGGTTTTGGATTTAAAGATGATAAGTTAAGAGTGATGTTGGTTTTAGGGTTTTGGAAATGGTAAGTGATAAATTATATTGTGTTATTTTGGATTAGGTTTTGGAAGAAAGTGATTTGCTCTAATTTGAGAAGTGAAGAATTCTTGGAGAAAAGGAAGTGTTTAGAGTTGTATAATTGGTGCTAAAGGTAAGTACAAACTATATGGTTACAAACATGCATATATTGTTTAATCTTAAAACACTTTTGTTTGTAAATGTGATAAGGTATCAAATGTATTGTTAATGAATGTTGGTGATGAAAATATTGTGATGAGCATGTAAAATAATTGCTAATGATGTTGATTATGTCCATTTGAATGAGGTTATGTTGTGTACAATGTGTTTTAAGTTAACCAAAAGAAATTTGGCTACATTTAGGGTTTATGCATGAGAGATACGTAATTTGGGGCGGTCGCTATTATTCATGTGCGGTCGCTATAATTCAAGTGCGGTCGCGACATAGGTCGGGCTTCTGGCCACGAAACCTACTGTAATAAGGTTTCATCTTGTAATTGTATGGAGCGGTCGTATTCAGGTGAGGCGCGACCGCTAGAAAGGTTCTGTTCACCTTATTGGAAGCAATCTAATCCTACAACAAGATTCTCAAATACATGTTAAATAGATCATCCATTTGAGTTGTCAAGGATCAAAATAGAGATCATTTGTCTAACATCATTGTTGAATCATGAAATGTGAGATGATATGGAATTGATAATGCATATGATATTACATGAACAAGGTTATGTATTGTGTATTGTGAGGCTTGTGAATGGTGATGTGTATTATGAATAATGTACTTTGAAATGTGATACTAATAATGCTATATACACAATATGAATTGAGATATGAAATGCTATAAAGCCATTGTGATTGGCTATGATGGTTCAATTGAAAGATATATGGCATGTTTGCCTAATTGATGAGAATTGAGAATGATATGTAAATGAATTGTGTGGCTAATGTGTTATTCCATTTTCAGAGTATGTTATTGGTGGCATGCCTAATGGTAGTAACAATCTCTTGAAGTTAGGTTGGATTGAATCCTTGAAGCCTAATTGAGATGTTACAACCCTTGAAGCTAGGTTGGGTTGGTTCTTGAAGCCAAGTTGGGTTAAAGCTTAGCATGCTTTGCTCCCCTTGAAGCTTGGTTGAACTTAATCCTTGAAGCCTAGTTGGGTATATGATAATGATAAATGTGATAACAAAACCAAAACATTAACTCTGAAAATTGAATGGCATATTAGTGTGTCTTGAGCCCAATGCTTGTCTTTGTTTAATGTGAGTCATGATTTGTTTAATGTTGTTCATGAATGGTTAAATGAATAACTAATGAGGCATATGAAATGTAAAGGTATGTTGTTAGCCCTGCATATATGATGTTACATGTATAATATGGATTGAGAATTGGCATTGCATTGCACTGAAGCATAACACTAGCACATTTTGTCTTACTAAGCCATTGGCTTAGCGCGATAGTATTTGATCGCGCAGGTAACCGAGTTGAACCCGAGAGTTCTTCGAGACCGAGTGAGAGTAGACAGTGAAGAGTTGATTTTGGGAACTTAAAGATCAGAGGAGACTTGCCAATCATGTATAACTCTTTTATATTTTGTAAAGTAATGATTTTAATGTACATATGTGTATATTTGTAAATATGAAATTAAATGTTTTCATATATGTAAATATTTGATAAATTCCGCTGCGTAACAACTAAATGTATCTTTATATATATCTATTTAGTTTTGAATTACAAGTTAACTACTTATCTTTCTATAATGTATACAATTGAAAGATTATGGTATGGTTTAAAATGTTTTAAATGTTAAGAAAATCCGTAGCATCTCTATGTTTAGTGCATGTATACTACATTGTGGTGTTTGTAGTGTGCATGTATTGAATGTAGGGGTGTTACAGTTGTTTTGGTATCAGAGCCTGTAACACCCCCATATCCAATGCACACACACTACAACCACAACAATGTAGCATAAGTGCACCAAACATAGGGATGCTACGGTTTCCTTAACATTCAAAACATTTTAAACAAAACCATAACCTTTCAATTATATACATTATAAAAAAAAAATTAGGTCATTTACGTATAAAACAAAACATATTAGATATACATATCCATTTAAATATTACACAGCGGAAGTTATAAAATATTTACAAATTTACATTATAAACATTACTTTACAAAATATAAAATAAATATACATGATTGGCAAGTCAGCTCTGATCTTTAAGCTCCCAAAATCAACTCTTCAATGTCTACTCTCACTCGGTCTCGAAGAGCTCTCGGGTTCGATCCTATCAGTTCTATCACCTGCGCGATTAAACACTATCGCGCTAAGCCAAGGGCTTAGTAAGATAATCATGCAAATGATATGACTTAGTGCAATGCAATGTTCTTTCTCAAACCATATCATGCATGTATCATCATATATGCAAAACTAACAACATACTTTCACATTGCATGTCACATTTCAATATCTTGTCATATACCTTATTATTGTTCATTTAACCATTCATAGTCAACACTAAACAAAGACAAACATAATCTCATTATTCAAACATTTCACCATTCAACATTTACATCTAAGCAAACACATGCATGGGCCCAAAATCCACTAATATGCCATTCAATTTTCAGAGTTAATGTTTTGGTTTTATCATCACATTTATCAATATCATATACCCAACTAGGCTTCAAGGATTAGGTTCAACCAAGCTTCAAGGGGAGCAAAGCATGCTAAGCTTCAACCCAACTTGGCTTCAAGAACAAAACCCAACCTAGCTTCAAGGGTGGTAACATCTCAATTAGGCTTCAAGGATTCAATCCAACCTAACTTCAAGAGATTGTTACTCTTATTAGGCATGCCACCAACAACAAACTCTGAAAATGGAATAACACATTAGCCACACAATTCATTTAGATTTCATTCTCAATTCTCATTATCATTTAGGCAAACATGCCTCATTTATTTCCATTGAATCACATTAGCCAATAACAATGGCATTGTCTCATGTCATGTCTTATTTGAATTATCATTTCATCTTTGATACAACATTTCAATATACATTACTCATGAAACACATTACCTTTCACAATGCATAACATAACCTTGTTTAAATCTCAACAATGCAATTAGGGCAAAGAACAATTTATATGATTCATAGCTTTAGGATCTTTCATATGCATTTGATTAGCTCATTCATAGTTTAAAGTGTTTAGGTTTAGGTTGAGGAACCAACCTACCTATGAAGAACCAAAACATTGCAACTAGGTCAAGGAAAACAAAACTTACCTAACCCATATGAGGGACACAGGCAGCACACATGAGGGACACGGCCAAGCTTGTGGCCGTGTCACTCAACCCAATTGGACAGTAGGCAACACGGGCAAGGGACACGGCCAAGCTTGTGGCCGTGTCTCTCAATCAAACTTTGGCAGTAGCAAACATGGCTTGGAGACACGGCCGTGTCACCCAAAAACCAATCCAACACGGGCAAGATTCCATGGACTTGGCCGTGTCTCTCAAGAATTTAAAGTCTTGGCCGTGTCTCTTAAAACTTTTAGCCGTGTCACTTAAAAACAAAACCCTAATATGCACAACTCTCCTCCAATTTCACTCAAACTCATCTAACACCATATCATGTTTTTCAAATGAATGGAATCAAGGTTCTAAACACAAATTCTACATGTTTATCACAATATTCTTAATTAAAACACATCAACCAAAACATTGGCACCATATGTAGCACATATCCCCTCAAAACCCTAAAACCAACATTCTACTCCATCTATCAAAAATCAACTTACTTCTTTCATCAATTCATCCTCAAAATTCAAGATCAAGCTAATCAAACATACTTGATTAACAAAATCAAGCAACACACTCTTAGATCATCTATCAATTTCACATATCATTTAACACAAACAAAAATCCAAAAGAGAACTTACTTAAAGTGAAGAAATTCCACAAATCTTCAACTTGATTCTTCAATTCTCCCTTCAATAAGAGTTTAGAACACCCAAAACCTTCCTTAAATTTCTTGTCTTCCTTTCCCTTTCGTGAGCCGGCCAAGAACATGAAGAAGAAGAGAAAAATAATGAATAAACAAAGTCAATCTTCCTTTTAATCTCCACCACAAAATTTCCAAAAGCAAATTACCTCAATACCCTTAACCATATAACTACCCTTTTGTCTTATATGAGCCCATATATGTACTTACACACTTAACA
The DNA here is from genome assembly GCA_947685225.1 of Garcia nutans. Lineage (NCBI taxonomy): Eukaryota > Viridiplantae > Streptophyta > Magnoliopsida > Malpighiales > Euphorbiaceae > Garcia > Garcia nutans. The sequence goes on along the minus strand of CANTUV010000031.1, from coordinate 71,617,188 downwards.
CAAAAATATCTCTCTTCCTTTGACTCAACCTTTGACCCATTTATATGTTATATATATCATCATATACACAACATATAAACTTGTCTCTAAACCCTAAATTTCCAAAACACATATACTTTTCTTTCTCAATTTAAACCAACAATACAACAACAACAACAACAACAACAACAACAAAACTTCTAGGGCATAAATGAGGATATTACAGAGCCTAGGTTTGAGATTCTCAACCTAGGTAAAATGTAATAAAAAGAATATTTTTACTTAAAAAGTGGTTTTGAATAACATATATGTTTGGGATTGGCAATCTCTGATCTTTAATAAGAAGTATTCTGCTGTGTTTGCAGACATAGGTTGTGATGGATCCTCATTTGCGTCAGTTAGTTGAGGGTAGTGAGGAGAGTGTAGCTCCGGAGGATAGAGCTAGAGTTGATAGTGCTGAGGAGGCACCTGCTTCGGTGTCGGGGAGACCAGTTGGTGAGGAGGTTCCACCAGCTTGGGTTAGGCATGTGGTAGAAGCTTTGAGGCAAGCACCAGTGCAACCACCACCACCCCCTCAGCCTGTGGTATCAGTGAGGCACTATGATAAACTAAGGAAGTATGGAGCAGAGGATTTCCTTGGTACAGTTGATCCAGCTGTAGCGGAGCAGTGGCTTGATAAAGTACAAAGGATCTTTATTCAGTTGCAAGCCACATCGGAAGAAAAGTTTGATTATGCAAGATCTTTGCTACAGAAGGATGCATACGACTGGTGGAGGACAGTGCCCCATTCTATGGATGATCCACCAACCTTGTCCTATGCTGACTTTCTGAGAGAGTTTGAATTGAAGTATACTCCTAGGGAGTACAAAGACATGAAGAAGATGGAGTTCTTAAGCTTGAAGCAAGATAACAAGACTGTAACTGAGTATGAGGTTGAGTTTATTCGATTGAGCCAATATGCTGGGGGCATTATAGCTGATGAGATAGATAGATGCAGGAGATTTGAGGAGCGATTGAGGCCCTCTATCATGTGCTTAGTGGCTGGATCTAGATATCACGATTTCTCCCAGCTAGTTGCAGCAGCTCGAAGTGTAGAGCGAGCTCAAGTTATTGCAGCTGCTTCAGAGGAAGAGGTTAGGGTTAGGAGGCCCCAGTTTGAGGCAGGGTCTTCTTCTGTTAAGTGAGGTAAAGGAAGCTTTGTTCCTAGAGTTAGTAGGAGTCAGAGGTCAGCTGGTAGGTCAGAGCAGTTTCAGAGGCAGAGATTTAGACCTGCAGCTTCAGTGGCGAGTGCTCCAACCCCAATGACTCAGAGATCCACTCCACCCATCTGCATTCATTGTGGTAGGCCACATGGTGGTCCTTGCTGGAAGACTGGTGTAGCAGGGGTATGCTTCAGATGTGGATCACCTAATCACTTTGTGAGAGATTGTCCTGAGAGGCAAGAACAGATGTCAGTTGATACTGCAGCTTCTCGACCTAATGTGAGGGGAGGTCGGGGAGGCAGAGGTAGCAACCGGGGAGGCAGATCTGGGTTCAGTGCTAGAGGAGGTTCTATATCCAGAGAGAGTAGACCAGAGGAGGTTGGGTCTTCCCAGAGGATGTATGTTATGCAGAGGCAGCCAGATGCTTCGGCAGTCATAGCTGGTACTTTTTCTTTATTTGATACTTCAGTACTTGCTTTGATTGATCCCGGATCCACCCATTCTTATATTAGTGCATCTATTTTACCTGTGTCTGATATGCATGCTGAGTCCCTAGGATTTGATGTTTTGGTGACAAATCCGTTAGGGCATAGTGTGGTTGTGAGTAAGGTGCACCGGGATAGTGCAGTGAGGGTGCAAGGTGAGGAGTTCCTTGGAGACTTGATTGAGATGCCATTTAAGGAATATGATGTGATCCTAGGTATGGATTGGCTATCTAGATATGGAGCTGTGGTAGACTGTAAAAGGAAAATTATTTCTTTGAGAACTGCTGATGGTAGAGAAGTGATAGTATCTAATGAGCAGGAACAGCTAGCCTCCTTATTTGTTTCAGCTGTTGCAGCTAGGAGATTGGTTAGAAAGGGGTGTGAAGCTTAGCTTGCTCATGTGATAGATACTAGAGTGAAGGGTTCCCCTATTGATAGCATTGCCACAGTTGCAGAGTTCTCAGATGTGTTTCGAGAGGAGTTGCCAGGATTACCTCCTGAGAGAGAGGTGGAGTTTGGTATTGAATTGTTGCCTGGTACCACTCCTATCTCTATTACTCCTTATAGAATGGCACCAGCAGAATTGAGGGAATTGAAAGTGCAATTGCAGGAGTTGTTGGACAAAGGATTTATTCGCCCCAGTGTTTCTCCTTGGGGAGCTCCTATGTTATTTGTGAAGAAGAAAGATGGTACTATGAGGTTGTGTATCGATTATAGGCAATTGAACAAGGTGACTATTAAAAATAAATATCCTTTGCCTAGAATCGATGATCTCTTTGATCAATTGAAGGGTGCAGCTATGTTTTCTAAAATTGATTTGAGATCAGTGTACCATCAGTTGAGAGTCAGAGCTGAAGATGTTCCTAAGACAGCCTTTCGGACCAGGTATGGGCATTATGAATTTCTAGTTATGCCTTTTGGTCTAACGAATGCACCTGCAGCTTTTATGGATTTGATGAATAGGGTGTTCAGGCCCTATTTGGATCAGTTTGTGGTAGTGTTTATAGATGATATTCTGGTGTATTCGCGTAATGAGATAGAGCATGACAAGCATCTGCGGATTGTGTTGCAGATTTTGAGAGAGAAGCAGTTGTTTGCTAAACTGTCGAAGTGTGAGTTCTGGTTGGACCAAGTAGCTTTTCTTGGTCATATAGTTTCAGCAGAAGGTATTAGAGTTGATCCGAGTAAAGTTGAAGCTATTCTGAATTGGAGTCCAGCCAAGTCTGTGACTGAAGTTAGAAGTTTTCTAGGTTTGGCAGGCTATTATCGACGGTTTGTTAAAGGATTTTCTTTGATAGCTACTCCACTCACCAGATTGCTTCGGAAGGGAGTTAGATTTGTGTGGACAGATCAGTGTCAGGCTAGCTTTGAGCAGTTGAGAGAAATGTTGACTCAAGCGCCTGTTCTTACTTTACCTGTGGAAGGCAAACCATATGTAATCTACAGTGATGCTTCACATAATGGTTTGGGTTGTGTACTGATGTAAGAAGGTAGAGTGATAGCTTATGCTTCTCGACAGTTGAAGCTGCATGAGCTTAATTATCCGACCCATGATTTAGAGCTAGCAGCAATTGTGTTCGCATTGAAGGTTTGGCGACACTATCTGTTTGGGGAGAAATGTTTCATCTACACTGATCACAAGAGTTTGAAGTATTTGGGTGTCCAGAAAGAGCTTAATCTTCGGCAGAGGAGATGGTTGGAATTGATTAAAGACTACGACTGTTTGATTGATTATCATCCAGGTAAAGCAAATGTTGTTGCTGATGCCTTGAGTCAGAAGTCTTTAGCTGGTTTAACTGTTTATTTGCTCTCGTTGCTTGTTGAGTTGAGAGCGTTACATGTCAGTTTTGTATCTTGTGATGATGGTGCATTATTGGCACAGTTGCAATTGAAACCAATTTTATTGGAACAGATCAAAGAGGCTCAGTTGGCTGATGAGAAGATTCAAAAAATTATTTCAGATTGCAAGAATGGGAAGACTAGAGATTTTGTTGTGAAAGGTGATGGGAGTCTCTGGTTTAAGAACCGATTGTGTGTACCCGATGATGCTGATTTGAAAAGAGTCATTTTAGAAGAAGCACATCAGTCAGTGTTTGCTATGCATCCGGGTAATACAAAGATGTATCATGATTTGAGACAGCATTACTGGTGGATTGGTTTGAAGAGAGATATTGCAGATTTTGTGTCGAAATGTCTCACCTGTCAGAAGGTTAAAGCAGAGCATCAAGTTCCTACTGGATTGCTTCAACCATTATCACTACCAGAATGGAAGTGGGATAGAGTGACGATGGATTTTGTGTCTGGTTTGCCATTGACACAAAAGAAGCATGATGCTATATGGGTGATTGTGGATAGATTGACTAAGACAGCTCATTTCCTTCCGGTTCGGATGGATTACTCTGTGGAGAGATTGGCTGAGCTGTATATCCATGAGATTGTGAAGTTGCATGGTGTTCCAACTTCTTTAATGTCTGATCGAGATCCCAGGTTTACTTCAAGATTTTGGAAGAGTTTGCATAGTGCTTTGGGTTCTCGATTACACTTCAGTACTGCTTTTCATCCGCAGACAGATGGGCAGTCTGAGAGAGTGATACAGATTATTGAGGATATGTTGAGAAGCTGTGTCATTGATTTCTCTGGAAGTTGGGATAGATTTTTACCTCTTGTGGAGTTTGCTTACAATAACAGTCACCAATCTAGCATTGGTATGGCACCATTCGAAGCACTGTATGGTAGACGGTGTCGGACACCTTTGTGTTGGAATGAGATTGGTGAAAGTAAGATAATTGGGCCTGATTTGATTCAAGACACTGAAGAGAAAGTGAAGTTGATTCGAGGCAGGTTAAAAGCAGCTTCAGACCGACAGAAGTCTTATGCATATCTGAAAAGGAGAGACATAGAGTTTGATGTTGGAGATAAGGTATTTCTGAAAGTATCTCCTTGGAAGAAAATTTTGAGGTTCGGTCGGAAAGGGAAATTGAGTCCTCGTTTCATTGGACCGTATGAAGTTTTGGAAAGAGTTGGGCCAGTTGCGTATCGACTCGCTTTGCCACCTGAGTTGGATCGTATTCATAACGTATTCCATGTTTCTATGTTGAGGAGATACAGATCGGATCCATCTCATGTGTTGCCGATTGAATCTATCGAGGTGAATCAAGATTTGACGTTTGAAGAGGAACCAGTTGCTATTTTGGCACGTGAAGTGAAAGAGTTGAGGAACAAGAGTGTGCCATTGGTGAAAGTTCTATGGAAGAATCATGGAAAAGAAGAAGCAACTTGGGAAAGTGAACAATCCATGCGAGAGCAATATCCTCAGTTGTTTCAGCTTTGATATCAGGTAATTTCGAGGACGAAATTTTCTTTTTAGAGGGGGAGAATTGTAATATCCTCATATATGCTCTAGAAGTTGTGATTATGTTGTTGTTATTGTTGTTGTTGTTATATTGGATTGAATATATGTGTTAATTGTAAGAGAAAAGAAATTGGGAAAGAAAATAGGGTTTAGAGAGAATGGTATATGTAGTGTATATTACAATATATAAAACATATATATTGGTCAAATGAAGAGTCAAGGTGATGGTTAAGTGGAAAAAGATATTTTTGGTTGTTATTGAAATTACTATAAAGGGCATGCATAATGAAAAGAAGTTTAGCTATGTTAAAGAGGGCATTTTGGTAATTCTTCTTTTGAAATTGTGTGGTGGAGATTAATAGAGAGTTTGACTTTTATTTTGATCAATTTCCTTTCTTCTTTTCACGTGTGGCCGGCCAACCTAAAGAACAAGAGAGAAAGCAAAGGTTTGATGATATTTTGAGCTCAAATTGAAGAAGTTCTAAGTGGTTAAGTGGAAATCCAAGAAGATTTACTATATTTGGTAAGTTTCTTTTGATTCTTTTAAGTTATTTAAGTTGTTTGTGAGTTGATTGTGGGTTTTAAAGTGGGGTTGTGTTGATTGTTATATGTTGGATTTAATTGGTTGTGGTGTTGGTTTTGGATTTAAAGATGATAAGTTAAGAGTGATGTTGGTTTTAGGGTTTTGGAAATGGTAAGTGATAAATTATATTGTGTTATTTTGGATTAGGTTTTGGAAGAAAGTGATTTGCTCTAATTTGAGAAGTGAAGAATTCTTGGAGAAAAGGAAGTGTTTAGAGTTGTATAATTGGTGCTAAAGGTAAGTACAAACTATATGGTTACAAACATGCATATATTGTTTAATCTTAAAACACTTTTGTTTGTAAATGTGATAAGGTATCAAATGTATTGTTAATGAATGTTGGTGATGAAAATATTGTGATGAGCATGTAAAATAATTGCTAATGATGTTGATTATGTCCATTTGAATGAGGTTATGTTGTGTACAATGTGTTTTAAGTTAACCAAAAGAAATTTGGCTACATTTAGGGTTTATGCATGAGAGATACGTAATTTGGGGCGGTCGCTATTATTCATGTGCGGTCGCTATAATTCAAGTGCGGTCGCGACATAGGTCGGGCTTCTGGCCACGAAACCTACTGTAATAAGGTTTCATCTTGTAATTGTATGGAGCGGTCGTATTCAGGTGAGGCGCGACCGCTAGAAAGGTTCTGTTCACCTTATTGGAAGCAATCTAATCCTACAACAAGATTCTCAAATACATGTTAAATAGATCATCCATTTGAGTTGTCAAGGATCAAAATAGAGATCATTTGTCTAACATCATTGTTGAATCATGAAATGTGAGATGATATGGAATTGATAATGCATATGATATTACATGAACAAGGTTATGTATTGTGTATTGTGAGGCTTGTGAATGGTGATGTGTATTATGAATAATGTACTTTGAAATGTGATACTAATAATGCTATATACACAATATGAATTGAGATATGAAATGCTATAAAGCCATTGTGATTGGCTATGATGGTTCAATTGAAAGATATATGGCATGTTTGCCTAATTGATGAGAATTGAGAATGATATGTAAATGAATTGTGTGGCTAATGTGTTATTCCATTTTCAGAGTATGTTATTGGTGGCATGCCTAATGGTAGTAACAATCTCTTGAAGTTAGGTTGGATTGAATCCTTGAAGCCTAATTGAGATGTTACAACCCTTGAAGCTAGGTTGGGTTGGTTCTTGAAGCCAAGTTGGGTTGAAGCTTAGCATGCTTTGCTCCCCTTGAAGCTTGGTTGAACTTAATCCTTGAAGCCTAGTTGGGTATATGATAATGATAAATGTGATAACAAAACCAAAACATTAACTCTGAAAATTGAATGACATATTAGTGTGTCTTGGGCCCAATGCTTGTCTTTGTTTAATGTGAGTCATGATTTGTTTAATGTTGTTCATGAATGGTTAAATGAATAACTAATGAGGCATATGAAATGTAAAGGTATGTTGTTAGCCCTGCATATATGATGTTACATGTATAATATGGATTGAGAATTGGCATTGCATTGCACTGAAGCATAACACTAGCACATTTTGTCTTACTAAGCCGTTGGCTTAGCGCGATAGTGTTTGATCGCGCAGGTAACCGAGTTGAACCCGAGAGTTCTTCGAGACCGAGTGAGAGTAGACAGTGAAGAGTTGATTTTGGGAACTTAAAGATCAGAGGAGACTTGCCAATCATGTATAACTCTTTTATATTTTGTAAAGTAATGATTTTAATGTACATATGTGTATATTTGTAAATATGAAATTAAATGTTTTCATATATGTAAATATTTGATAAATTCCGCTGCGTAACAACTAAATGTATCTTTATATATATCTATTTAGTTTTGAATTACAAGTTAACTACTTATCTTTCTATAATGTATACAATTGAAAGATTATGGTATGGTTTAAAATGTTTTAAATGTTAAGAAAATCCGTAGCATCTCTATGTTTAGTGCATGTATACTACATTGTGGTGTTTGTAGTGTGCATGTATTGAATGTAGGGGTGTTACAGAATGAGTTAAGAAAATCCTTGATTGAAGTAAGATGCAATTATTTATGTCTGAGTCGTTAAGTATTTCATCTTATATGTTGGAATTATAGTTAAGGTTGTGTGAGTTTTTAATTTATGCCATGTGAATTTGCTTGAGGACAAGCAAAGTTGTAAGTGTGGGGTAGTTGTTTTGTTAGTTTTTGTTATAGATTTGTGTCTTGTTTATTATAATAATTTTTGTTTTATTTAGGTATTTTATTAGTTTAAATCGGTTTATTTAGTGTTTTTGTTAATTTTGTAGTTTTAGTTTATTTCAGTGTTTATGTCATTTTTTATCTAGTTTTTAGTATGGTGTTTATGTTTTGTTGGTTATTGTTTATTTACTTTTTGTTTAAAGTTTGTTTGAGTTTTGTTTTAGGTTAAAAAAGCCAAGGAACCAAGACTGAAGAAGAAGAAATCATCACAGTAGGCGACACATGCAAGCGACATGGCCATGTCACTTGGCCATGTCTCTCCAAAATGAAGCAACACGGCCAAGTCACCTCAAACATGGCCATGTCCCTCCAAATATGCTCAAACACGGCCAAGTCATCACAGTAGGCGACACATGCAAGCGACATGGCCATGTCACTTGGCCATGTCTCTCCAAAATGAAGCAACACGGCCAAGTCACCTCAAACATGGCCATGTCCCTCCAAATATGCTCAAACACGGCCAAGTCATCACAGTAGGCGACACATGCAAGCGACATGGCCATGTCACTTGGCCATGTCTCTCCAAAATGAAGCAACACGGCCAAGTCACCTCAAACATGGCCATGTCCCTCCAAAAATGCTCCAACACGGCCAAGTCACTTCTGACTTGGCCGTGTCTCACCAATTCCAAAGGCAAAGAAGACTAAAAACTCACAGTGGAAGACACAGGCAAGGGACACGGCCAAGTCACCTGGCCGTGTCCCTCCAAAATGGTGCAACACGGCCAAGTCACTTCTGACTTGGCCATGTCACTCAACAAAGAAGAGAAAGAAGAGAGGCAAGCAGTGGTGGACACAGGCAAGGGACACGGCCAAGTCACCTGGCCGTGTCCCTCCAAAAGGCACTCACACGGCCAAGTCACTTCTGACTTGGCCGTGTCCCTCATGAAACAAACGTGCAACGAATTTTAAAGCCGACGTTTCGTATAAAAGGGAAAAGAAAGTTAGGGTTTCGGGGAGTTGACGATTGAGAACAGATTTGGAGCCGTCAAGAGAGTGAACTGAGGTTTTTAAACATTTGTTTTCTTGATTTTGATTTCACTTTGGATTAAAACTAGCTTAGATTAGATTGTTCTAGCCACTGAGACATCCTTCTTGCAAGATTTGAACAAGAGATTCTTCAGAAACTTCAAGGAGTTTGTAATTTGGTTTTGTTCTTGAACTTTATCTCTTATTTTCATTGAAATTGTATTTATGAACATTAGCATGTCTAAGTTGATTTCTTTGAATATTAATGAGATGAGTATGCTTGAAATCATTATGAACTAATTTGATCTAGTCTAGGGTTTGTATGGATCTGCTATGATTGTATGATTTGGTTATTCTCTTAGCTAATAATTTCTTTAGCCTTGATTGAATGAAACATTGTTAATATATAATTGATTGACACCCAATTATGTGTTTTAAGGTATTAGATGATGGATCGAGAGATGAAATTTAATACTTGAACAATTCAATTAGGGACTTAGGTGAATTAGAAATATAACCTATTAAAAAGATTATTTCACTTATAACAAGATTAGTTGAAAGAGGTTTGAATGCGAGAGCTTATTTCCTTGACTCGATTAGTTGAGTTGTTTGAGATTTAATATTTGAAATTGAATTAGTTAAGAGGAATAACCGTTCATACATATAAGTAGTAGAGAAGTGCAAACCCTAGACCATTTTATCAAGTGAATCAAAACATCAGCTTATTTTAATTTTCTTTGTTTTAAACTTTAAGTAATCTTCTTCATTATTTAGCAATTTAAATCTCTTTATTACTTGTTAAACATAATCTGATAAGCAATTAACCACTTTAGCTTCCTTGAGAGAACGACCTTGGGGCGATCACCTTTGCTACAGCTACCTCGTATACTTGCGAGTGACGCTTTGTGGTAGAGTTAATTCGAGCGCAACACCCATGGCCTAAATACTAAGCCCAAAAGCCAATTTTCTAAAATCTTTTACAATGGGCTTAGAAACAAAACTATTTTCACCCAACCATTTTTTACAAAGAGCTTGCAAAAATATTTAGGTCAATTATGAAATACCAAAAATTAATTGTGGGCCTAGTTTACACTAAGAATAAATTAACCATGGGCTTGTTTTTGGCATGAACCATTAGTTACTCTTTTCAAGTGAGAAATCTATCTGTTATAAACCTCTTAATTTAGTTTTAATCCAATATAGCATAAAAGCTACTTTAGTTGGTTGGATGGATTAAAACCTAATTAATGGGAATTATCATGAATGGATTTCCATTTTTGAAAATATAACTACTAGTTGAAACGTCTGAGGGAATTATTCGAAAGCAAGATACCCCATGATGGTATTTTGTTAACCATATACCTAGGAAAAGAGACTCGCCATTCGTGTGTGGATGTTATAAGGTTGGAAGGAACGTCCTATTTATCCTTATTTGTTGATCATTTGTGCATACATGCATACATTTGTATCTCATATCATTGATCCTCTCTGGTTCACAGCTGGATTACGATAGTTCTAAAACTTACAACAATCCGACCTACGCCGGAGACGAAGTATCTAGCAATGACTCCATCACTTGCTCAGCAAAAACAATAGAGCCCGAACAAATTCAAAGGATGGTGGATGAAGCCCTCAGTGCCAAAATGGAAGAGATCAAAGAGGCCATGGTCGAGACCATAAAGAATCAACTAGCTATAATTTTAGGAAATAATGTCGAAGCATCTGCTAGCACCAAGAAAGTCAAAGGGAAGGCTAAAGTTGATGAAGTAGCTTTTGATAATGATAAGGTGATCATTGATGATGATGATTGGGCTCAATACTACCAAGATCTTCAAGACAAAAAGGAGCCAAAGGTCATTGAGAAGGCAACTATTAAAAAGACTGAGACATCTGATGTTGAAAAGATGATTGCTGATTTAGAAAAAAAATTTGAGAAGAAATTGAAAACCGAAGAGGTGTCCGAGATCGAAAAATTGTTTGAGCTAGATGAAGAAGTTCTGTACAAGTTCAAGATGCCAACTTTTGCCAAGTACAATGGTACCAAAAATCCTCATCTCCATGTGAAGCTGTATATCACTTTCATGCAGTCTGCCCGAGCTACTAAGGCTCAAACTCTAAGGTACTTCATGCTCTTATTGGATCCTGCTGTCCAAAATTGGTTCAATACCTTAGATGATGCAACACAAAAGAGTTGGGATCTACTTTACAAAGCCTTCATCCAACAATATGGATATAATGTTGAGTTAGAAGTTACCTTAATGGAAGTGGAGTCCATTAGGTAAAGGCCGAATGAGAATTTTGTAGATTATGTCAAGAGATGGAGAAACAAGGCCACTTTGCTTAAGAAGAGGCTCGATGAATCTGATCAAATAAGGATGATTGTGAGAGGTGTCCTGCCCAATCTCCATGAAAGGATGTCTCACACTCTTATAAGGGATTTCAAAGATCTTCTCCAAGCTGGTCTGCAAATTGAAGAGTGGGAAAGAGAGAAGAATCGCTTTTCAATAAAGAGGAATGACAAAAGGGAATTACCAGTCCAGAAATCAAAGCACGCAAAAAGAAGTTGATGTTGATGTGATCGGTCAAGGAAATAAAAGACAATTCTCAGAATTGGGGAAACCTCTATCATGGGTTTTTAGCAAACTGCAAAAGAAAGGGTTGTTACAACCGTTAGCTCCTCGACCTTTACATAATCCATTGCCACCGAACTTCAATGCCGAGGCCTTCTGTCAATTTCATCAAATGCGAGGGCATGAAACAGATAAATGTGCTCGTTTAAGGCATGACATCCAAGATTTGATTGATAGTGGCAAGCTACCTGAGCCGGATAAGCCCAATACCAAGAACAACCCTTTGCCTAAGTTTGGAAGAGTACCTCCACCGGCAACCTTCATGGTGGGAAAAGGATTGGAAGAAGATTTTTTTTTATCATCCTTTCAAGATGGAAATATTGAAGATGTGAAGGGAAAAGAAGCTTAAACTCAACGAACTTTCCCTAGCTTGAATATTGCTTTTCAATTTTACTTTCTTTAATATTTAAATTGGAACAATCGTGTTTTTCAAATTTAAATTTGTTTGAATAAATTCCTTTCATCAAAATTTTTGTTGGTCTTTGTTCATTTTAGTGCTCAACCAATGAGGAATCTAGCTTGATAATTCATGAATTAATATATCAAGGCATCATGACTTGAATGACTTTACTAGATGAGGGAATTGCTCTATAGCATTGAGTTGTGTATGCTTACTTAGAGAGGGCTCCTACATAATTACCTTTGTCAAGGTCCTAGGCAGTCTTAGAACATGCTTTGACAAACTTTCGAGGCAAAGTTGAACTCTGCTTATTTAAGAGAGAAATGATTTAGGCAATATTTGGTTAGCCAACAACTAGTATCCACCCTATTAAATATCAATCCCTAGTTGTCCCTTTGAGCCTTCATAAAATTTTACCTTTCTTTTCTTTGGCTTACAAATCAATAACCTACCTGAGATATTGTGATACTTTTGATCACTAAGATGAATAGGCAAGAAGATCAAAGAAAGCAATGATTAGTCAAGACCATAAGGATAGTTGAAGTTTCAAGACCATAAAGATAGTTGAAGTTCTCAAGACCATAAAGATAGTTGAAGTTCTCAAGAGTATAAGGGTAGTTGATGTTTTTAAGACCATAAGGGTAGTTGAAGTTCCCTTAATATCTCCAATATATCAAGACAACATTAGAGTAACAAATGGTTTGTCCTTGTTAATGAAGATTTATGTTACTCCCCTCATCCATTATTGGAAGCCTAAGTTGGTACAAATAAGACAACTCAGTTTGAGCTAAAAAAAATGAATCAAACAAAAAAGAGAAGAAAAGAAAACAAAAAAGACAAAAGAAAAGAAAAAGAAAAAAAGAAAAGAAAAGAAAAGAAAAAGAAAAGAAAACCTAAAAAGGCGGTTCAAAAAGCCAACTGAGTTCTCTTTTAACTAAGACAACAAAAGGCTTCCATTTGGACAATTTTACTTGAATTGGTCCAACCTGACTAAAGATACCACAAAATCAGAGGAAAAGGAGAAAGACCATCCAGTTCTTGAAAGTTCTGTACTTGATAGTCCTACAAGAAAGAAGGACAAAATGATAAAAGAAAGGAAAGAGTAAGGAAAGAGAATGGAAGAGTAAGAAAAATAAGGAAAGAAAAGGGAAAAGAAGAAAAGAAACAGATTTGGATCTTAAACTTTTTGCGAGGGCAAAAACTGTCCTAATCAAGATCCAGATTAATGCCAAAAATATAGAAGGAATTTGGAGTCTAGAAAGATTGCTCCCAACTGTCTAAAGTTCCAAAAAAGAAATTTGTAGTGTGAGGGTTTATCCCTTGTGTCACACCAGCTCCAATCTTAAAATGGCCTTCACTTTAACCCATGTCCCTTATAGACCCCGTTTCAAGCCTATCAAAGACCTGTTGATCTCTCTTGATAGGTAGAGTCTATTAGTGGAGATAGTTTGGATAAGCATGCATATGAGATAGACAATATTTAAACTCAAATGAGAACCTTTGGCCAAGTAATGTGTATTTACCTATATGAAGTGCAACAATTCTTGCTTAAATAGAAATGATTCCCGAGTTTAGTACGATAACTAGGGTTGTCATGTTATAGATATATTAATTTATCAAGTCCTGAGGTACATGGACATTGATTTGGCAAAGCCAACATTTGATTTCAAAATCAAAATTCAAAAAATTCAAAAAGTGTTTTGTCATACAAAGCCTTCAAGTTAAGGGAAGTATTTTGAACCTCCAAAGGACACATTGGGCAAAGGAAATGATTATTGGCAAGGTCATGAAGAAGCTATCAGCTGACATGCTGAAACATAGTTTGAAAAGGATGTATCCCTGACTCTGCTACTTAGGGTCTCCACCACTCATGTTTTCAACATCTTGAAGATAAAAGCCACAAATACAAAGCTTTTGATCATTCCAATGCAAGACTTGAACAAGCGTCAAAATGAAACCATTGAGAACACTTCTGCTGATCACCTCAGTCTGTGAGTTGATGGAACAACTGTAAGTATTATTCATGCATATCATGCATACATGAGCATATCACGTCACACTTTTTTGTCTTGTATTGTCTATTCTTTATCAAGGTAAATAGCAAATACCTTGCGAAGTAAAGAATCGAAAGAAGATATTGAATCAAGGGGGCATGGAAAGCCTATTCGCTTGTGAAAGCTCCAGTAAATTTGCAAAGAGAAGAAATACGTGCTTGTGCGAAGAACTAGACAGCAAAAACATCAATCAAAGCTTGCATGGATAAAATCTTTGGTTTGAGCCTACAGAGGGGGCAAAGTTTCTCCATTTCAATTTTTTGAGTTTATATACCAAATATTTTTAAGCTCACTTACAAATATTTTTCCACACAGGGGGGGCAAGGAGAGGATATAAGATCCAATCAAAATTGGAGAAGAAAGGAAAAAGCAGTTGCAAGGGAAAAGTGGTTAAAGTGAAAAAAAAAATTCCCTTGAAAGATCAAAACAAGGAAAGAAGAGCATGGATCAAGCAAGACATGGCCAAGCCAAATCAAGCTTGGTCATGTCACCTCAAAGGAAATCTTGGCAGAATATGACATGGGAAGGAAGCACGGCCAAGCCACTGGCCGTGTCTCACCTAAGGGGCAAAGTCAAGAAGGACCAAGCAAAGAAAGAAAAGAGATAGTAGGTGACACTGGCAGGCGACACGGCCAAGCCACTGGCCGTGTCCCATCATAAGCCAAAAACAAAGAAGAACCAAAGAAAAGACACAGAAGCTGACACACCCAGGAGACACGGCCAAGCCACTGGCCGTGTCACTCCCATCTTTAAAGAACAAAGAAGACCCAATCTCCAAGGATGAAGATCCATTTACAAAGGTGAAGACCCCAATTTTCAAGGATGAAGATCCATTCGAGGGTGAAGAATCACAATGCATAGAACAGCCGGAGCAGTCAGACTTCTCAACTGATAAAAGGTTAGTCAAATTCGTTCTCGGGTCCAAGTACCCAAATTAAATCTAAATCAATTCATTCTCGGGTCCAAGTACCCAAATCAATTCAAGCTCGGGTCCAAGTACCCAATCTCAGGTCCAAGTACCCAATATAGGGTCCAAGTAGCCAAATCAAATCAATTTAGGGCCGAGTATCCCAATCCAGTTTAGGATCGAGTATCCAAATTAAAGTTAGGATAGAGTATTCAAATCAAGTTAGGATCGAATGTCCAAATCCATTTTAGGATCGAGTATCCCAATCCATTTTAGGATCGAGTATCCCAATCCAATTTAGGATCGAATATCCCAATCCAGTTAGGATCGAGTATCCAAATCAAGTTAGGATTGAGTATCCAAATCTAGTTAGGATTGAGTATCCCAACCCAATTTAGGATCGAGTATCCAAGTCTAGTTTAGGATCAAGTATCCAAATCTCTTGGGTCCAGAACCCAAATTTTCCTTAGGTCCAGAACCTAGAATTATCCTTGAGTCCAGAACTCGAACCGGGTCCAGAACCCAAATTTTCTTTAGGTCCAGAACCTATAATTATCCTTGAGTCCAGAACTCGAACCGGGTCCAGATACCAAATTTTTCTTTAGGTCCAGAACCTAGAATCATCCTTGAGTCCAGAACTCGAACCGGGTCCAGAATCCAAATTTTTCCTTAGGTCGAGAACCTAGAATTATCCTTGAGTCCAGAACTCGAACCGGGTCCAGAACCCAAATTTTTTTTAGGTCCAGAACCTAGAATCATCCTTGAGTCTATAACTCGAACCGGGTCCATAACCCAAAATTTTCTTAGGTCGAGAATCTAGAATTATCCTTAAGTCCAGAACTCGAACCGGGTCCAGAACCCAAATTTTTCTTAGGTCCAAAACCTAGAATCATCCATTGAGTCAAGAACTCGAACCGGGTCCAAAACCCAAAATTTCCTTAGGTCCAGAACCTAGAATCATCCATTGAGTCCAGAACTCGAACCGGGTCCAGAATCCAATTTTTCCTTAGGTCGAGAACCTAGAATTTATCTTTGAGTCCAGAACTCGAACCGGGTCCAGAATCCAAAACCTCAACCATCTCAAAAATTAAGTCTTATTGTTTTTCACTCTCTTTCACTAAAGTTTCAGATTTTTCAAGCAGGGGGCAAACTGTAGACCCTTAATTTTTGACCAAATCCAGTCCAATATGTTTTATTTAGTCCAAAATGATTTTTGTTATCTAATTGGTCCAAAATAATTTTAATTAAATAGTTTTTGCTTTATTATCTAATTTTTATTAATAAAAAATAAAAATAAACAAATAAAAGTCAAAAAATAAAAATAAAAATAAAAGTCGAAAAAATAGGCGACGAAAAAATCGGTCTGTGACATTTTTATACCGTATATGCATATTTTACATATGCTGAAAATATGTATTGTGTGTATATAGGGTATAAGGGTGTTACAATTTAAAAAGAAATATATTAGTGAAATTTATTTAGGGAAGAAGTGTCGAGAGTTTTTGTATCTTAAGCAAAGGCAGTCATCTGTGTCTGAATATGAGAGGCAGTTTGTTCGCCTCAGCAAATATTTTTCAGAGTTAGTTGCATCTGGGGAAGAGAAGTGTAAATGATTTGAACAGGATTTGAACAGTCAGATCCGGGTGTATTTAGTAGCGACGAGGAATAAAGAGTTTTCTACTCTTGTTAATGCGGCAGTTGCCATAGAAAATGAGATTAAAAAAGAGCAAGGAAGAAGACAACAATCAAAAAAGGGATTTTTTAGTGAACAATAACTAGGTGGCCAGCAAAGATAGAGAAATATTCAAGCCCAAATTCAAGGGTCTGGTAGAGGAAGTGGAAGGACAAAGAATAAAAGAATTAGAAGTTGTTGAAGGACAAAGTTCTGTATAGATGTTTTAGTCAGACCGTAGGATAGGTAGAGATGGTCGACCCAGTGTTAGTCAGCAAAGAGGATCTGAAACAGTGGATAGACCTCAATCTTAAGGAAATGCTCCAGCTAGAGCTTATGCCATGAAAGCTATGGAAGACCAGGATGCTCCTGATGTTGTAGTTGGTAAATTTTCTTTACTTGGTCTTGATGTGTATGCATTATTAGATCCTAGTTCTGCACATTCTTATATATGTATAACTATAGCTCTAATGAAGAAAAATGTGTGTTGATAAACTTGATTATAAAATAGAAGTTACTAATCCCATAAGCCATAGTGTGAAGGTAAACAAATTATATTAAAATTGTCCACTTAGAGTTCATAAAGTAGAACTTCCTATTGATTTGATTGAACTACCATTCCATGACTTTGATGTAATCTTGGGAATGGATTGGTTGTCTTGACATCAAGCAGTTATGGACTGCTATAATAAAGTTGTGACTTTTAAGATTTCGGGTTATGGTGAAATTGTAGATCGAGGAGAAAAATAATTTTACCCTTCTAGTTTGATTTTTGTAGCTAAAGCTAGAAGGTTGCTTAGGAGGAGATGTGAGGCTTACCTTGCTTATGATAACGATACACGACATTCAATCAAGGCTTTGGGAGACATATCTATAGTGAGTGAGTTTTCGAATATTTTTCCAGAGGAATTACCCTAAATACCACCAGAGAGGGAGGTAGAATTTGTTATTGATGTAGTTTTAAGTACAACACCAATTTCTATTCCACCTTATAGAATGATACCTCCAAATTAAAAGAGTGTAGACCCTTAATTTTTGACCCAATCCGATCCAATATGTTTTATTTAGTTCAAAATGATTTTTGTTGTCTAATTGGTCCAAAATAATTTTAATTAAATAGTTTTTGCTTTATTATATAATTTTTATTAATAAAAAATAAACAAATAAAAGTCAAAAAATAAAAATAAAAATCGGAATCAGAAAAATCGACGACGAAAAAATCGTCGCTCGGGCCCGTGGGCATTTCGCTCGTAGGAAATTTCTATGGGCGAAATAGCTTTTCTATTTCTCTCGAAGGATTTTCCTGCGAGTGAAATAGATTTTCTATTTTGCCCGCAGGAAAATCCTGCGAGCGAAATGGTCGCCTGCAGGAATTTCCTGTGGGCGACGCCCCAGCCAGCCCACATCAAACCACTATAAATAAGGACCAAAGGCAATTAAATTAGGGGGAGCCAAAATTCCAACAGAAGCTTGAAAATTTGAAACCAAATCAGTGAAGGAAAAGGAGCAATTCAATTTCTTTTTTTTTTCTGGAATAGCAGGGACACGATTTTAACAATTCAAAGGCAGCAATTGTCTTTGTTCTTGTTCATCAAGAAGAATTATTTTTTGAGAATCAACAAAAGGAGGTATGAGATTCTAATTTCTTTTTTCACAGTAGCTAAAACTAGGATTTTGTGTTTTTCAAAAGTTAAAATCTTAGAACTTTAATTTAGTTTTTCCAAAGTTAAAAGCACTAACACGTTACTTTATTTTCCAAAAAGACTTAAAATTGTTATTTTTACCTCTTCAAAATCTTAAAACCTTAATTCAACATATTTTTCAACAAAACTAATATTTGATTCTATTTCTTTCAAAACTTTAAATTCGGTTCTGTTTCTTTCAAAAGGCTTTAAAAAATATCTTTTTTACTTGTCAAAACTTTAATCCGTTTGTTTAAATACATAAAACTTAATAAAATTATCAAATTGATTTCCAAACTCCAAAAGCAAATTCATCACCCGAGACCCTAATTCCAAAACACTAAAACCCTAATTCAACTTCCAAACCTAAAATATTAAACCCTAAAACTTTAAACCCTAATTTTTTAAACCTTAATCCATTAAAAACCATAAAAACACAAATACTTTAAATTTACACAGTAGCTTGAAATCATCATTTAAAACCATGAATCAAAAGTATTTTAAAGTGTCTAAAACCCTAGTTTCATGATTTCACCATTCAAATATTAATTTAGTTAATCAAAGAGTCTTACCAACATTTTAAAACATAAAACCACAATCTATTTTAATTCCATAAAAAAGTCACAGTAGCTATAATTGGACTTTTATCTGCTTTATTCAATTCCATATTTGATTATGTTTTGATTTATTTTATATGCTTTAATTTATGTAAGTTCAATGCTTGGTTTATTTTATTTATCATGGATGGATGTTTACTTTCTATTGATATTTAATACATTTGATGAATGACTTATTTATGATGAATAATTATTTACTTTTATCAATTAATTTAGATTTCCAAAAGTTGTAAGAGGTATGTTTCCACTTGGTGGGTACCTCATTAATTAAACATCATGTAATTTAATTTGCCTTTCTATTTTAGAACCTATATAAAGGGCATGTTTCTACCTTTCGGTGGGTGTCCTATTTAGGCATGTGATGTAAGGACATGTTTCCATCTTTGGATGGGTGTCCATTTATTTTTTTTGCTTGAACATTGCTTTCATTTTAATATATTGATACTTTCTTTTAATTATTGTGTGTAATATGGATAATATTGTTATATTTAAGAATTTTATAATATTAAGACCTGTAAAGGAGGCCGGTTCCAATGAACCGTGCGTTGTGGGGGTGCTGGGCCATTTCTCACCTTCCCCACACGTACCCAACTTTCCGAACCCATTAGGGGGTTGGGGATTCCTTAGTAATCGAGTCATCCACCCCTTTCTTTTTCCCGGCCCGTCCGAGTGGTGATTCCATTTTCTCCGGACTTAGGTCCGTGTTCTCTAAGGCCCCGAGCCTAAATAGTGTCGAAGTCTCAAGAACCATTCCACCGGGAGTGGGGGCGAAAATCCCCGCTCATAAAGAGTTAAAAGTGCAACTACAAGAATTACTTGATAAGGGCTTTATTAGCCCTATTGTATCACCCTAGGGTGCACAAGTTTTATTTATGAAGAAGAAGGATGGTACTTTTAGATTGTGTATATATTATCAGAAGTTGAATAAAGTGACTTTTAAGAATAAGTATCCATTATCTAGGATTGATGACTTGTTTGATCAGTTGAATGGAGTGGGTGTTTTCTCTAAGATTGATCTTAAATCAGGCTATTATCAGATGAAAGTTAAAGAAGTAGATATTCCAAAGACAACTTTCAGAACTCGATATGGACATTATGAATTTTTGGTTATGCCCTTTGGTTTAACTAATGCTCAAGTAGCTTTTATGGACTTGATGAATCGAGTCTTCAAACCCTATTTAGATCGGTTTGTAGTTATTTTCATTAATGACATATTGGTTTAGTCTAGAAATCAAGAGGACCTTGATAAGCATTTAAGAATTGTACTAGAGATACTAAGAGAGAATCAATTGTATGCTAAACTATCGAAATGAGATTTTTGGTTAACAGAAGTGGCATTTCTAGGTCATATAATATTAGCTAATGGTATTCATGTGGATCCTAGTAAAATTGAGACTATTTTAAATTGGCAGCCAGCAAAGCATATAACCAAAGTCCGGAGTTTTCTTGGGTTAACTGGTTGCTATAGAAGATTTGTGCAAGAATTTTTAAAGATAGCACTTCCTTTAACTAAGCTCCTTAGAAAAGAAACTAAATTTGAGTGGAATGCCCAGTGTCAAGCTAGTTTTGAACAATTGAAGGCTATGTTGATGAAAGCGCCTGTACTAACACAATCGACTCCAGGTAAAGACTATGTTATTTATAGTGATGCTTCTCATCAGGGACTCAGTTGTGTATTGATGCAAGAGGGTAAGGTAATTGCTTATGCTTCTGGGCAATTAAAATTTCATGAATTGAATTACCCTACACATGATTTGGAGTTAGCTACTATTGTATTTGCTCTTAAGATCTGGCAACATTACTTGAATGGTGAAAGATGTTATATTTTCACTGACCATAAAAGTTTGAAATACTTGCCAACACAAAAAGAACTAAACTTAAGGTAGAGGAGGTGGATGGAATTGATCAAAGATTATGACTATATCATTGACTATCATCTTGAGAAAGCTAACGTGGTAGCTAATGCTTTAAGTTGAAAGACTTTAGCAGGTATGTTGTACATAGAATATTATAGCAATATATGTATATAAATTAAATAAAATAAAAGATATAATGTGATATGTTAGCAGAATTGAGTGTTGAACCAACTATAGAACAAAAATTGATAGAAGCTCAGAAACAAAATCAAAAGTTATTAGAAATGTTGAAACAAGTGTATAAAGGTGAAAAGCCAGATTATGTTGTGTTAGAAGATGGTGGATTGTATTATAGAGGTCGATTGTGTATACCTAATGTGAAGAAATTGAAGGAATGTATACTTGGTGAAGCTCATACTACTACGTATACTGTACATCCCAGAAGTAATAAGATGCATCAAAATTTGAAGTCTCATTATTGGTGGCCTAGTATGAATAGAGATATTACTGAATATGTGACTCGGTATTTAGTGTGTCAATAAGCCAAAGCAAAACATCAAGTTTCATCAGGTCTTTTGCAACCTATATCAATACCAGAATGGAAGTGGGATAGAAAAACTATGAATTTTGTAACTGGTCTTCCGAACACCCAAAAGAAGCATGATACAATTTGGGTAATTTTTGATCAATTAACCAAATCATCTCATTTCCTCCAAAACTAGCTTATCGACTAGCTTTACCTCCCGAACTGGCTAAGATTCATAATGTATTCCATGTGTTGATGCTTAGACGATATAGATAAGATCCTTCACATATGATTCAAATAGAGTCCATTGAAATTCAGCCAGATTTGAATTATGAAGAACCAGTAGCTACCTTAGCTCATGAAATAAAGGAGTTGCGTAATAAGTGCATTCTTTTAGTGAAAGTGTTATAGAGGAATCATTCAAAAGAGGAAGCCACTTGGGAAAGTGAAGAGACAATGAGACAGCAATATCCTGAATCATTTCAAGTGTCTATAACAAGTAAATTTCAAGGATGAAATTTTTTTTAGTAGGGGAGAATTGTAATGTTTAAAATTTTAAATACTAAAGTTTTTAATTAATATTGATAATTGATAGTGAATTGTGATAAAAGTTGCATGGATAAGTGATGTAAATAATTAATCTAAAGTTTACTGAAAAAATTATTTATTTTTACAGTTTTACGAGACAAAAAATTGAATTAGAATCAAAGGTTAAGAGTGAGGGTACACCGTAGTTAAAATGAGATTGGCCACACTAGATTAATATATTTATATGTGGACAGGTGTGTGTATGTGTGGAAACTTCTTCTTCTCTCTTCTTCTTTCCATGCTTATCATCACCTTCACCACCAAAACATCTTCTTTCTTCCTTCTTTTCAAAAATTCAGCCAAAAGTTAAGAGGAACTCACATCTAGTTATAGGATTTTAGAAGAATAAGCTGGAAATGGGAAGATTATTAACAAGTGATCAAAGAAAAAGAGGGATTTTGAAGAGGTAAATGCTTATGTATTTTTAATTTACAACCATTTAAATTTCTATAAATTTTATTATTTGAGGTAGTTGATTGAGTTATCTTTAATGAGTTATTATTGAAAAGTATTTGATATAGACTCTATCTATATCAAAGAAACTAGTTTTTGATTCATTTTTATCATAAATTTGGATATATTATGTTTAAGTGGTTGAGTGTATGAAATGCAGAATTTTGCCTAATACAACCAGTGAGACAACCATGTCACTAAGCGTGTCAACGATGTTGTATTTCAACATTGATAACACGACCAGTAACATGTCCATGTCTTTGGGTGTGTCATAGCTACTATGATGAAAGATAAATGACACGGCCAGTAACACGACTATATCATTGGGCGTGTCGTAGCTATTGTAATACAAATTAAATGACATGGCCAAGGACATGCCCATATCATTTAGCGTGTCAAAGCTTCTGTAAGAATGGAAAAATGACACGGTCATTGACATGCCCATGTAATTGGGCATGTCACTTGAAGAAATTTCCCAAAATAACTTTTTCTTTGTCTTTCATCTGTAATTTCAATCGAAAAGATTTTAAGTCCTCAAAGTGTAAAGGATTTTTAAAATCAACCCTGACAAGTAGTGTAACAGATTTATTTTGAATATATGATAAATATGTTTGATACCAAGTATTGATCAAAGAATTGTTCCATTGAAGTGCTATACATAATTTAATGTTAAATTAAAAATTACTGAATTGCCCAAATCATACTGATTTTAGATCTAGCTTGGGATTGAAAGGCTAGTCAAAAGAAGGATATCCATAGTGATAATGAGTACTCTGTGCCATTAATAGACACTTTGTGTTACCATACTCAGTGGGCATTCATGCTATAGTGGGCCATTGGCCAAATTTTATACATTAGGCATTAAAATGCCAACAGTGACCCATTATCCAAATCTAGGATCCGAGTTCAGCGTGTATGGGCATAATTAAAGAAGTTATCTATATTGAAAATAATGTGTTATATAGTTATTGTTAAATTAATCGATTCTAAATTTAATCGTGTTTAGTCTTTCAAGTTTTAATGAATTTATTAATTTCTTTATTAAACATTCTAAAAGTTATACTTTCCATTGTTTCTAAACTATTTAATGTTTAGATCTCTTTCCTTTAAATTTTCTTGTATATTGTAAATACATAAGTACCACTAAGCTTTGCTTAGCGTGTTAGAATTATTTTTTGATGTGCAGATCAAATAAGAAGAGTTGAGACTGCAGAGTGAGAGATATATGTTCCTAGTCAACTACATCACAAAGGTTCAAAGAACAATATTGTAAATATTATATTCTGTATAGTTCACATGGCAATGCTTTATAATTTTATATGACAGTTGTATAAGTTTGAGAGTGGTTTGAGAATTATAATAATGCAAGTTAACAATAGGAGTTCTTTATAATTTAACAAATATATGTTTGTAATATAGGCATGATTATAGTTATTCTTTTAAAAGTTTAATAACTGCATTAATATATAGAAGTATTTTGGTATTATTTCTATAGTACATATATAGACAAGTGTGAGTATTTAGGTGACATCACCTATGTAGTTAAGTGTATAGACTATGTAGGGGGTGTTACAATTTCAGAATTTAATTAATAATTAAAAAATAATTTCTGAATATCTATGTCAAATATATGTATTGAACTTTGCTTGACTATTATTTTAATTTAATGCTTGAAGAATAAAAAATAAGATAATTGAAACACATAGAAATAGAGATTATTACCTTTGTTGTATAAAGAGTCATTAATATGGGTGTGTAAGGGTCGAGTTCGGTCGGATTTGGAAAATTTTATAAATAGACCAAACTTGATAAATGATGGAAAACCTAAAATCAAGCTTGACCAAAAGACTATAATATTTCGATCAACTCGCACATATTGAGATATGGTTGGGTGAAATAAGACATGTTCGGATTGGGCAAAATATAAACATGCAGTGCAAAATTTTAAACAAATTATAACATTACAAGAACAAACAGATTCCAACTTGAATTTTTAAATCTTGTTGTCCCAAGATGGCAACCAAGAGGGGGTGAATTGGTTGATTTGAAAAAGTGATGGCAAATTGAAACTTTAAAATCAACAAAGCAAGAAATGAGTAGAGTGGAGAAGATTGAACACAAGGAGCTTACAGTGGTTGGGATTACCTCAATCCTACATCCACTTCCTTAATAACTTATTAAGGTTTCACTAATATTGAGTTTTTACAAGCTCAACTCTAACTTAGTATTTTCATAAGTTTACACCAAACTTTTATAAGGTATGAGTAACTTCCTCACAACCCAATAAGAGTTTTCTCAAGTTCACTCTAAAACCTAAGTATTTCAAATCCCGCACTTAAACTTATAATAGTGTTTAATGCTCACACCCAATACTCAAAGCAATACAATTTAGAAATTTTGATGTAAAGAAGTGAAAGTTGATATGCTTGGCTATTAGAATCACAATTCCTTTCAAATAAGAGATTTCTTCTGGAATTTATAGCCATTAGGACTTTAACTAGTCATTTGAAGTGGTCCCACATGTTTGGTTCTTGTTTTCCACTTAAATTGTGCCTAAGACTCTTTGTGTGGTCGTCATACATTTGGAGTAGTCACACAATTCAAGATTTCTTCAATGGTTATTTCCAATGGTAATCTTCAAGTGCCCGACAGGATCATATCTACCCAACTAGCCATGTCTTGCAGTTGCATAAACGATATGTGCGGTTGCACAATGTATTATTATCGTTTAATTTGAAACCCTTCTTCCAGGTGTCCAATTGTTATTGTTCCAGCAAGTTTGGTGGTAAAATTCAAATTTTCCGGAGTGGTGCAGTCACACATTTAATTTCTCACCGCACAACTTCAACACTAACTCTTCTATGGTTTGGTAGAAGTTTTTCCACTTATTATGAGGTCGTACGAAATTACGAATGATGGCACAATTGTTTGTGCATCGATGCTCAATCGTACACTTTGGATGATATCACTTCTATGAGTTTTGAGATTTTCATTCATTGGTTTATGCAGTCACTCGAAAGCTTGTAGTGGTCGCATAATGTGTTTATGGTTCAATGTGCCAATCCAGAGACAGTGATTTCTTCTATGCTTTTAAGGAGTTTATTTCCTTTAGCCTTTGTGTGGTCGCTCAGTATGTTGGGTGGTCGCATGAGGCCTAAAAATTTAGTATCTACACAAATAAACTTGTTTTAAATTATTAGTACACATCAATTTGATTGTGAATAATCAAAATAGAATTTAATTGTCTAACAATCTTTCCCTTTTTTACTTTATCGATTAAATTGAATTTAAACATTGGTAAATTTCAAATCAATCAATTTGAGCTAATTTTTAAATGCAAATTATTGAAATAATTATTTAATTTTAGTTCTTCTTATTTTCTCCCCATAAACTTATGATTCTCCTTTCTCTATAGTTGTTGTTGTTTTTAAATTCAATTAATGTTTTCTTCTCCCCATTTGACAAAGATAAAAAATGAATGTATGCATAAAGATGAAAGACATAAATCATAAGTTCATCACATTAAACATAATATTGCAATAAAAAATATCAAAGGACATAAGATATAAAGGAAAACATAAAGTAACTAAGAAGCTAGTCTTGGATCTTCTCGTTTCCTTTCCTAGATGGAGGAGGAGGAGTGCCTTCTTCTTTATCAAGGAATGGAGTAGGAGAGTTGGCATGGAAGGATCCAAAAGATTCTTTATATAAGCTCTCAACATGTTCACTACATCCCAATCACTAAGTTCACATTGAGGGAGATCAAATTTCCCTTTCATCTCATAGATGTCATGATGACCATGAGCCAAGAGATCAATCTTCTTGTTAAGTTTGGTGATCCTTTTGTTGACATCCTTTTTGAAGTGAGTGAATTGTTTTTAGAGAGAGTGAATGGCTTTGAGAAGGAGCTTTAAGGTTTTTAAGGATTCACCCTTTTCTCTTATAGATTTGGTTAGTTTTGGAGGGTGCTCAACTTCAACAGAAATAGGTTCTCCTCATTCTTCTTATGTGATGTGGTACCTAGGCCTTTTCTTCTCTCTTTAAATCACACCTTTGTTTCCATAGGTGTACTCATAATGATCATCAACTTTTTTGAATGCATCTAGCATGTTCAAGGTAATTAAGATTGATGGAGTTTGTGGCAGGGCCAAGAGGATCACTTAGGGTTGATAAGTTTTCAAGCGTTAGAAAACCTAAATGCCTTGCAATTTGAGTGATTTCAAAAGAGAGAAAGAATGTTCTAGCCTTATACTTCCCATGGTGAAGAAAAGTGTCTATAAGGAATCAGGGGGTTTGGACGGGTTCGTTGTATTCTAAGTCATATAAGAAAAAAAGTCACGATGTGTAACTTTCTCATTGCCATCACTCCTTCGATGAATGGTGTAAGTGATGATCCTATGAAGGAGCCAAAAGGTTAGTGTTTTGAAATGGATGGCCTTGGAGGAACTATTATTATATTATATTTAAATGGATAGTTCACTCCAAAAAGATGAAAATTCTTCAAAGGAAAGTCCTTGTCAAAATAAGAGAATGCTCCATGAGTTTGAAAACCACAAACTTCAGCAAATTCCTCTAATGAGAGGGAAAACTCTTAATCAAATAGCCTAAAATAGATTCCATAGAATCCAATGGGAGCAATTTTGGATCTTTTCTACTCTAAGGGACATCAAAAATTCTCTTGAGAGACTAGGGTATCCTAGTTTATTTGGAAAGGAAAAATATCTTCACCTTATCCTATCATGATACCTATAGAGTTCTTCTTAAATATTGAGGTTTAAGAGCATTCCTTCACCAGGCATTTTAGTTAGCTCAATAGTTCTCTTTTTTAGCAAATAATATTTGGCCTTCTCCTCTTTAGTTTTATGTTTAGGTTTGTGGGGTTGAATACTTTTCCAGGTGAAGTGCTTGGGTTGAGATAGAGGTTCACTAATGACTATCCCTTTCCCTTTTTCATGCTTGATGCTTTCTTCTTAGAGGTTTTAGGTTTGGGTGCCATATCAAAAACACAAAAAAAAAATAGAAATGTAGAATAAAAAGTAGAAATGTATAAGAGAGAGTGTTAAGGATGCTTGCAACCTTCACAATGATCTTCTTTGTTGTTCAAAACTTTAAGAGAATGTTTAAAGAGGTGTATAAGTATTTGTAAAAGTGTATTTGACTGAAAAATGGAGGTTTTTATAGATAAAATTTAAAAACTAGTCGTTTTATGACCATTGGGGGAAAATAGGCATAATTGTACAAGTTGTAACGTTCAAAAAATGACTGTTACACCTCGTGTGCGCTTAATCCAACCAAGAATAAACAAATTCTAACTTGAATTTTTAAATCTTATTATCCCAAGATGGCAACCAAGAGGGGGGGGGGATGAATTGGTTGATTTGAAGAAGTGATAGACTTTAAAATCAACAAAGCAAGAAATGAGTAGAGTGCATAAGATTGAACACAAGGAGTTTATAGTGGTTTAGATTACCTCAATCCTACATTCACTTCCTTAACAACTTGTTAAGGTTCCATTAATCTTGAGTTTTTACAAGTTCAACTCTAACTTGGTGTTTTCACAAGTTCACGCCAAACTTTTACAAGGTATGAGTAACTTCCTCACAATCCAACAAGAGTTTTCCCAGGCTCACTCTAAAACCTAAGTGTTTCAAAGCTCACACTCAAACTTACAATGGTGTTTAATGCTCACACCCAACACTCAAAATAATACAATTTAGAAATTTTGATGTAAAGAAGTGAAAGTTGTTATGCTTAGCTATTACAATCACAATTCCTTTCAAATAAGAGGTTTCTTCTAGTATTTATAGCTATTAGGACTTTAACTAGCTGTTTGAAGTGGTTTCCACATGTTTGGTTCTTATTTTCCACTTAAATTGTGTCTAAGTCACTTTGTGTGGTCGCCATATATCTGGAGCGATTGCGTAATTCAAGATTTCTTCAATGACTATTTCCATTGGTAATCTTTAAGTGTCTAATCAGATCAAATCTACCCATCCAGCCATGTCTTCCGATCGCATAAATGATCAGTGCGATCAGACAATGCATTGTTATCGTTTAATTTGAAATCCTTCTTCCACGTGTCTAATTATCATTATTCCAGCATGTTTGGCACTAAAATTCAAATTTACTGGAGTGGTACAATCGTACAAATTTAGTTTCTCATTATACAACTTCATCGCTATCTCTTTTGTGGTTTGGTGGAAGTTTTGTTACTTGTTGTGCGGTTGCATGAAATTACGAGTGGTCCATCAATTGTTTGTGCATTGATGCTCAACCGCACACTCTGGCCGCTATCGCTTCTATGAGTTTTGAGATTTTTGGTCATTGATTGGTGTGGTTGCTCGAAAGCTTGTAGAGATTGCATAATGTGCTTGTGGTCCGATCTGGCCGCACCAGAGACTATGATTTCTTTTGTGCTTTCAAGGAGTTTCTTTCCTCTAGCCTTTGTGCAGTTGCTCAGTGTGTTGGGTAGTCGCACGAGGTCTAAAAATTTAGTACCTACACAAATAAACTTGTTTGAACTTATTAATACACATAAATTTGATTATCAATGATCAAAATAAAGTTTAATTTTCCAACAAATCTAGTTAATATTCAAACAAATTATAACATATAAAAACATATTTAGCCTAAAAAATAAAATCCCTATTTTTTGTTTTAAACCATAACCCTAAAACTAAAATCCTCCAATGTCTACCCTAAAATAAACACAAACCCATAAATCATCATCAATATATTAAAAAGATAAAAAAAATTATTTTATAAAATAAATAAAAAAACCTACTTCAGAACTCATATTAATCAAAAATCATTTATATAAAGCAAACTAAAATATCACTTAGATAAAAAAAATTAAAAACCTTGTATAGGTTCTAATATATCTGTTGACCTTTTTTGCATTACACCTCTAAGGAGAAGGATGGCCTGCTTCATACCTTAAATCAAAATGATTTATCCTTTATTTTCTCTAGTTTTCAGAGAACTCACAGAAAAACAAATCAAAAGGTACGAAGAAATTTAGAAAACTCGCAAAGAAAGGCTAGGAACCAATGGAGAATTGAATAAAAGTATAGAAATAAGGGTGTGTAGATTTTTTGAAAGAGAAAATCTAAAGAATTGGTGGAAACTGAAAAAGTGAGAATTGAGGGAGAGAAAATATAAATGGTCGCTGGTGTATTTAAGTGTAATGAACCATATGGCAATAAAGATGTTCTTATTAAGTATTAAAAAATGATGTAATTTTGTTTATGACATATAATATACCTATTTAGGTTAATATGAAATAAATAACCCTCACCTGCCCTTACTTGATGGACCATCTAGGACTGATCGAACCCACAAAATAATGCATGGGTCAGGCGGATTTGGTCAATTTCAATATATTTGCCCAGTCCTAGTCATTAGCAATGTTATAATGGAAAAAACTTGGGCTATTTGGTAAACGGATATATGAAATCAAATCGGTAATGGAAATAATTATGGAAATTAAAGAGATGTCGTGTAATACTCTTATACCCCATAAATATATAATACACACACCCAGTATATGTAAAATACGCATATATGATATAAAAATATCACAACCCAATTTAATAAAAAATTTCTTATTCCCCATTTTCTTAAAACATTTATACATATATATATATGTATACATGTCAAAATATATAAAACCTCATCTTACTCAACTATATAAAACATTCTTTATAATTTATAATATATATATTTATACTCCAAAGACATAAAATTTATACATGCTAGCAAAATAGCTCTGATTTTGATGAAGCAACACACTTCAAGCTCAACCAACACAAGCTTAGACCTGACCTGGTCTAGTAGAACTCTTCGGCTCTACCGGATCACCCTTGTCACCTGCTCGATGAGTTACAATCGCGCTAAGCCAAAAGCCTAGTGGTATAAACTTTGATAATAACAAAACTTAAAAATAATGTCAATAAAAAATGCTTATATGTTATATCACAATGTGGCATTCAAGACCACTTTTAAATATATACTTTTATCACATAAAAATTCACACAAACGCATACATAAGCATGAGCCCAAACAACTAATACATCTTTCAAATATCAGAGTTATTGTTTTGGTCCATAATGACACCATGTGTCTGCCCTTGAAGGCAAATCAAGTAATGCTCAAAAGTTAGGCCCGAAGGCAAATCATATCATAGTGACACCAAGTGTCTAGCCCCGAAGGCAAATATTAAGGATAACCTTATAGGCATGCCGCCAAATACAGAACTTTAAAAATTGAATAACATATTAGGCACACAATTAATTCACATTTTCCATCATCAATTTCTTTCTCATTTTCCCTTTTTTTTCTCATTCATGTCAATGTCATTTCATTTCAACATAGGATATTTCATAATGAAATTATATTACCCAAACACTTTGGTTCATTTTCACATTTTGCACATAATTCACATTTTATTCAATCTAGCCATTAACAATGGCCTTTTATAATGTATAATAATGCATACATAACAATTTGCATGTCACAATACAATGTTTATGTATCAAGTAGCTTAACACACTTTTCATCCAAAATGTGTTAGGCCAAATGTAATGCAATCACATTCCATTTATCATTAGTTTGCACATACCTTAGAAAGCACTTCAAAATAAGCTTTAAAACTCTCTCCAACTTGTTCTTCCAAGTTGCCCTTCAACACTAGGGTTGGGTAAACTACTCTCTCTCAATGCCTAAGCCAAATGTGATCATAAACAACCATTTAATATCACATTCTAAGGCATTATCAACATCAAACTATTTAAATTAGGAATTACCAATGAAAAACAAAGAAATGAGTTATTTTGGATAATTTCCTTAAGTAACACGCCCAACAACATAGGCGTGTTAATGACCGTGTCATGAACTCACTCTTACAGAAGCTTTGACACGTCCAACGACATGGGCATGTCACTGCTCGTGTCATTCATTCTGCCTTATAGAAACTTTGACACGCCTAACAACACGAGTGTGTTAATGGCCATGTTAATTATTTTGCCTTATAGTAGCTACGACACGCTTAGAGACATGGCCGTGTTACTGGTCGTGTCATCAACGTTGAAACTTAACACCGTTGACATGCCCAATGACATGGTCATGTCGCTTGCCATGTCAGACAAAATTTTGCATTTTGTACACTCAACCATTCAACACAACCACTTCCAAACTCAACTTGAATTCAATCACTTCTTCAATCCAACCTTAAAATCATTATTAACTACTCACAACAACTTCATACATACCCAAATAAGTTATCAAAACATTCTAATATACAATCCCAAAATCCACATATCATGTTCTTCTTTAGAATTCCAAAGAACTTGCAAAATTGATAAAGAAACTTACCAATTGATGAAGAATCCTCAAAAACTCCACTTGAATTCTTGAAATCCCTTCAATCCTTAAAGTAAATAAGAAGAACTCACTCTCTTGTCACCTCTCTCTATCTCACGAAAAATGAACAAGAAGAAGGAAAAAGAAAATATCTTTTCTTTTTAATCCATCCATCCTTATATATATATATATATATATATTAATCACTATACACTTAATTATACAATATATGGATGTGATGTTTATCTTAGGTATATGTATATGTCATGTTTATTTCAAATATGCATTCTACTTTATCACTTAAAATCCTTTCATTTTCTAATTAAATCATTCATTTAATTTATCCAATTTAAATTTAAATTTATTTTAATTTAATTTTCTAAAAATTAGGAGTGTTACAATTCTCCCCCTTAAGAAAATTTTGTCTGTGAAATTACCTACTATCAACTCTGGAACAACTAGGGATATTGACTTCACATCAACTACTCAGTCTCCCTTGTTGCCTCCTCAGTGGCATGATTCTTCCAAAAAACTTTCACAAGTGGTACTTTCTTATTTCTCAACTCTTTCACTTCTTGTGCTAAAATCGCCACTGGTTCTTCTTCATAAGTCAAATTCAGGCTCACCTCAATGGACTCCACTGACAAAATATGAGATGGGTCTAACCTATACCTTCAAAGCATAGAGACATGGAAGACATTATGTATCTGGACTAACTTAGGCGGCAAAGCCAACCCGTAAGCTACTGGACCAACTCTTTCTAGAATCTCATATGGTTCTATGAAACGAGGACTCAACTTTCCTTTACGACCAAATCTCAAAATCTTTTTCCACACCTTCAGAAACACTTTATTTCCCACACTGAACTCTATATCTTTCCTCTTCAATTTTGTATAGGATTTCTGTTGATCTGAAGCTACTTTCTGATGACTCCGAATCAATTTCACTTTCTCTTCTGTTTCCTTAATCAAATCAAGACCAATTAGTTTACCTTCTCTAACCTTATCTCAACACAAAGGTGTCCTGTATCTCCTACCATACAAGGACTCATAAGGTGCCATCCCAATACTGAACTGATGACTATTGTTACATGCAAACTCAATTAGTGGTAAAAATCTATCCCATCTCCCTGTGAAATCAATGATACAACACCTCAATATATCCTTTAGAATCTGTATCACTATCTCCGACTATCCATCTGTCTGAGGATGGAAAGCAGTACTAAAATGCAATCGAGAGCCCAATACATCCTGCAAACTCCTCCAAAATCTCGATGTAAACTAAGGATCTCGGTCTGACATTAAAGAAACTGGGACTCCATACAACCTCACTATCACATTGACATACAACTCAGCCAACCTCTCAAGTGAGTAATCCATTCAAACTGGAAGAAAATGAGCTATCTTCATCATTTGATCAATAATCACCCAAATTGCATCATGCTTCTTCTGGGTCAAAGGCAATCCAGTCACAAAATCTATCGTCACTCGCTTCCATTTCCACTATGGTACTAACAATGGCTGAAGCAACCCTGAAGGAACTTGGTTTTTAGCTTTCACTCTCTCGCAAGTGAGACACCAGGACACAAATTCTGTTATGTCCCTCTTCATACCTGACCACCAATAATACTGTTTCAAATCTTAATACATCTTGGTATTGCTAGGGTACATAGCATAAACTATCTTATGTGCTTCCTCTAATACCATAGACTGCCATCATCTCTTACATGAAAGTTTTGACTCTCCTTCTTTTGGCAATCTAACATAATCTTCTGGATTTTCTCATCTGCCAACTGGGCTTCCCTAACCTTATCCAACAACACTGGTCTCAATTGCAATTGAGCTATCAATGCACCATCGTCACAAGACTCAAGTCTAGCATACAACGCCCTCAACTCAACAAGCAACGAGAGTGAATAAGCAGTCAAACCTGCCAAAGACTTCCGACTCAAGACATCAGCAACAACATTTGCCTTGCCAGGATGATAATTAATTAAACATTCATAGTCTTTAATCAACTCTAACCATCATCTCTACCGAAGATTCATATCTCTCTAAACACCCAGATACTTCAAACTCTTATGATCAGTATAAATGAAACACTTCTCTGTATACAAGTAATGCCGCCAAATCTTCAATGCAAAAACTATGGCTCCTAACTCCAAATCATGAGTCAGGTAATTCAGCTCATGTGTCTTCAACTGTCGAGACGCATAAGCAATGACTCTACCCTCCTACATCAAAACACAACCTAAACCACTATGTGAAGCATCATTGTATATCACATAAGATTTACCTTCCACGGGTAGGGTAAGAACAGAACCCTGAGTCAACATCTCCCTCAGCTGCTTAAAGCTTGCCTGACATCGATCTGTCTACACAAATCTAACTCCTTTCCGAAGTAATCTGGTGAGTGGTGTAGCTATCATAAAAAACCCTTGACAAATTGACGATAATAGCCTACCAAACCCAGAAAACTTCTAACCTCTGTCACAGTCTTCGATGGACACCAATTCAAGATAGCCTCGACTTTACTCAAATCAACTCTAATACCCTCTGATGATACCACATGATCGAGAAAAGTTACCTGATCGAGCCAAAATTCAAACTTAGACAACTTAACCTACAATTGATTCTCTCTCAAAGTCTGCAATACAATCCATAGATGCCTGATATGATCCTCCTTATTACATGAATACATCAGAATATCATCAATGAAAACCACCACAAACTGATCTAAGTATGGTATAAACACCCTGTTCATCAAATCCATAAATGTTCTAGTGCATTCATCAATCCAAAGGGCATCACTAGAAATTCATAATGCCCATACCTCGTATGGAAAGCTATCTTGGGTACATCTACAACTCTAATTCTCAACTAATGGTATCCTGATCTCAAATCAATCTTAGAGAATACCGTTGCTCCCTTCAATTGATCAAAGAGTCTATCCGAGGTAATGGATACTTATTCTTGATGGTCACCTTATTCTATTGTCTATAATCAATACATAATCTCAAAGTGCCATCCTTCTTCTTCACAAACAAAATAGGTGCTCCTTACGGAGACACACTAGGATGAATAAATCCTTTATCAAGTAACTCTTGCAACTGCACCTTTAACTCCTTTAATTCTATAGGTGCCATCCTATAAGGGTTAATGGAGATGGAAGCGGTATGAGACAACAAATCAATACCAACTCCACCTCTCTCTCAGGAGGTACCCCTGGCCACTCATCAGGAAAAACATCTAGAAACTCGGCAACTGTGGATATACTATCAAATTGGGATCCCAATACTTTGGTATCCATAACATGAGCAAGATATGCCTTACATCCCTTCCGAATCATCCACCAAGCTGATACAGCTGAAAAAAACATGGATGAAAGATGTCTCTGCTCACTAAATACTATCACAACTCTACCATCACATGTTCTCAGGGTAACACATTTTTGCTAACAGTCTACCACAACCCCATGCCTGGATAACCAATCCATGCCCAGAATCAAATCATACTCCCTAAAAGGCATCTCAATTAGGTCACCTAGAAACTCCTCATCTTGAACAACAACTGGACTATCTCGGTGCACCCTGCTAACTACAACATTATGCCCTAAAGGATATGTAACCAAAACATCATATCCTAGGGACTCAAAATGCAAATCACTCATAAGAAATATGGATGAACTAATGTATGAATGTGTCAATCCAGGGTCTATCAATGCAAGAACTGAAGTACTAAAAAAAGTAAAAGTACCGTCTATAACAGCTGATGCATCCAGTTATATTTGCATCACATAAACCCATTGTGATGGCCATGTATCCTCTGGTCTACTTCATGTTGTAGAACCTCCTCTTTGACTAGACCCTAATCTACCACCTCTACCAAAACCTCTGCCACCATGACCCCCTCTGACACTAGGTCTAGAAACTGCTATATCTGTCTACCTATCATTTGGTGGCTCTGGACAATCACTGAGAAAATGGTGTGGTGATCCACATCTATAACACACTCTTAGTGTACCTGTCCTCCAGCAGACACCTCCATGTGCCCTACTACAATGAACATAGGTAGGTGGAGCAGACCTCTGAGTCACTGGGATTGGAGCACTAGCCATTGAGGCTGCAGGTCTCTGCCTCTGTTGTTGTACTGACTTACCAAGCTGCCCCTGACTCCTACTGAACCTTTAAGAATATCCCTCTCAGCCTCTCTTCGATGATAAAGACCCTGCCTCAACTTGGAGTCTCCTACCTCTGCTCTCCTCTACTCTGGCTGCTGCTACAAGTCCCTATGTCGTCTCTACAATCCTGGCAGGTGCAACCAACTGAAAAAATTCATGATATCGGGAACCTGCCACTAAACACATGATAGAGGATCTCAACCCCTCCTCAAACCTCCAACATCTGTTAAGCTCATCTGATATAATTCCTCTAGTATACTAGCTCGACTTGATAAACTCAATCTCATACTCAGTCACTATCCTGATGTCCTGCCTTAAACTTAGGAACTCCATCTTCTTTGGATCCTTATACTCTCTCGAAGTATACTTCTCAAATTTCCTCAAGAAATCAGCATAGGTCAAAACAGGCGAATTAGCTATACCATGGAAAATCATCTTCCACTACTCATAGGCATCCACATGTAGAAGTGATCTAGCATAATTAAACTTCTTCTCTGGACTAGCCTGCTGTTGAATAAATACTCATTAGACCCTTGTTTAGATAATTTTTGTACTAGTTTTTAGTGTGATTTTTATATGCTTTTAGTTAATGTTTTGATTGATTTTTGTTTTAAGTGTGTTTAAAGTGTTTGTTTTAGGTTTAGGTGCAAAAACACCCTTGGAAGATCAAAACAGTGCAAGAAAAGCATGAACCAACATGGCCAAGCCAAATCAAGCTTGGCCGTGTCCCTCAAAGAATGAAGATGGCGGAGCTTGACACGGCCATAAGACACGGCCAAGCCACTAGCTGTGTCTCATCCAAGGAGCAAAACAAGGAAACCACAAAGAAAGAGCAAAAATGAAGCAAGCAGAGAGAGACACACTCAATGACACGGCCAAGCCACTGGCTGTGTCACATGACACGGCCAGCAAGCTTAGCCGTATCCCAATTCATACCAAAGTCACTTGGAGCAAGCAAAGAAGGAAAGAAAAGAAACAGAAGTGGACACACCCATATGACACTGCCAAGCTAGTGGCCGTGTCACATGACATGGCCACAAGCTTGGTCGTGTCACCCCTTGAGACCAATTGAAAGAAAGAAAAGAAAGAAGAAAGAAAGAAAGCAGTGAAGGACACGGCCAGATGGCTTGGCCGTGTCCCAAAGGAAAACAAGAGACACGGCCAAGCCACTCTTGGCTTGGCCGTGTCACACTGAATATATTTGATTTCTTTTGCACGAAGTGGGGGAAAAAGTGGGGAACAAGGCCTTGTGCTTGCCAAAGAAATATTAAACAAATAAAAAGTGGGGAACAAAGTGAAATGGTGTGAGTTGGAAGGCATGGGTTGAGTATTTTTGAATGAATTAAAAGGAGAAGAAGAGGGAAATTGGAGGGAGTTCTTGTTCTTGGGTTTTTCTTGGAACAATTTCTGCTACACGTTTGGGAGAGGGAGAGAGTGACACTCTCCCTTATCCCCTCATCTTCACCTCCATTTCCATTCTCTCCACCTTCTCCATCTTCCATTGACAAGTTCTTTGAGATTCTTTGGGATAAATTGGGTTAACAAGCTCTTAAAGGTTGAAGAAGCTTCATTGAAGGGATTGGTGACTTGAGAAAGCTCCATTCCATCTTCCAAAGGCACAATCAATTGAAGGGTTGGTGACTTGAGAAAGCTCCATCCAAAGGTTTGGTGACTTGAGAAAGCTCCATTCCACATTGCAAAAAGGGGAATCAACCATTGAAGAGGGCTTGAGTTCTTCATCATACATCAAGTGGAGCTAGGAGGAAGACTAGTAATCCTACTCTTGGCATCTTCACAAGGGGTTTTTCTATTCTCTCTTTTAATTCATTTCTTATTGTTGTTGTTTTATTAATAGAATTGATATTGCAATGGAAAATTTGTATTTGTTTTATATTGAGTTGAATGTTTGTTCTAAATTGATGATGTTGAGCTAAATACCCATGCCCAGGGTTTGTAGTATATTTGATTGAATTTCTTGATTTGATATTTCCATTGATGTTCCTTGTTGATTGGTTGATTGTATTGCATTAAAAGTTAGGTTGATATATTAGCTACCTATTAATCTTTGAATATTGGATGACGGACCGAGAGGTGAAATCCGATATCGGAACTATATAATCGACCACCCTATGAATGAATTAGAAATATAAGTTCTAGGGTTTGTTAATTTGGTAATGTAAAAGAATTGGTCATTGTTAATTCATGAATGTGAGAAATAATGGATTGGTAATTGACTAATTAACCTTAAGGAACAAATTAATTACAAGGTTATGTTAATGGACAATTGAGAATTGGGCTTCGATCGAATGGACCTATGACCCTAGGCACCTTCCCAAGAATCGATTTGATCTTGTACACCCATCACACACATTAATCCCTACACACGTTAATCTTAGGTTTAAATTGTCCTTTCATAATTTTGAACAACAAACAATCCCGCATTTAAATACTTGTCAATTAAGCTACTACGAACCACACCTTATTGGGGAAATGACCTTGGGGCGATCACCTTTGCTACAGCTATCTCATATACTTGCGAGTGACGCTTTGTAGTAGTACTTAATTCGAGCGCAACAACCCTATCCGGCTACTGCTCTGCTACAGCAGGGTATGCAGTGCCAACAAAATCTGTGACTCCAAATTTTCTCAGCTTATCATACTTCCATGTCGGCAACTGCTGCTGCAGCTGCGTCTGCGGCTATGATGGTAGCTACGGCTACGGAACTGAAGCCTGCCTCGACAGCTGCACTATATGTCGTACCTAGCCCGACGGAATCTCCTCAGTTGCTGGTCCAACAAGCATAAAAGCAGATGCCTCACCAACAGACTCAACACCAGCTCCAACTCAACCCTCATCAGGAGCTATATTCTCTACACTACCCTTTGTAGACCGATGCATCTGAGATGCCATAACCACCTATTTCTGCAAATAAAACAAAATTTTCCACATCAAAAATCAAAAACTGCAAGTGTCAATGTATGAATCACAATTAAAAACCATTTTTAAAATCCTAATTTTCTGTCTCTAATAACCCACCTAGGTTGAGAATCTCAAACCTATGCTCTAATATCAAAATAAATGTAGCACCCTTACACCCCATAAATGTATAATACACACACACCTAGTATATGTAAATACATGTATACGGTATAAAAATGTCACAACCCGATTTAATAAAAATTTTCTTATTCCCCATTTTCTCAAATCATTTATACATATATATATATATATATGTATACATGTCAAAATATATAAAACCTCATCTTACTCAACTATACAAAACATTCTTTATAATTTACAATATATATATATACTCCAAAAACATAATATAATATACATAATATCAAAAAGTATTATGACATAAAATTTATAAATGCTAGCAAAATAGCTATGATCTTGATATAGCAACACACTTCAAACTCAACCAACACAAGCCTAGATTCGACCTGGTCTAGTAAAACTCTTCGGCTCTACTGGATCACCCCTATCACCTGCGCGATAAGTTACAATTGCTAAGCCAAAAGTCTAGTGGTACAAACTTTAATAATAACAAAACTCAAAAACAATGTCAATACAAAATGCTTATATGTTAGGTCACAATGTGGCATTCAAGACCACTTTTAAATATATACTTTTATCACTTAAAAATTCATACAAACATATACACAAGCATGGGCTCAAACAACTAATACATCATTCAAATATCAGAATTACTGTTTTGATCCATAATGACACCATGTGTCTAGCCTCGAAGGCAAATCAAGTAATGCTCAAAAGCTAGCCCCGAAGGCAAATCATATCACAGTGACGCCAAGTGTCTAGCCCCGAAGGCAAATATTGAGGATAACCTCATAGGCATGCCGCCAAACACAGAACTCTGAAAATTGAATAACATACTAGGCACACAATTAATTCACATATTCCATCATCAATTTCTTTCTCATTTTTCCATTTTTTTCTCATTCATATCAATGTCATTTCATTTCAACATAGGATATTTCATAATGAAATTAAATTATCCAAACACTTTGGGTCATTTTCACATTTTGCACATAATTCA
The DNA here is from genome assembly GCA_947685225.1 of Garcia nutans. Taxonomy (NCBI): domain Eukaryota; kingdom Viridiplantae; phylum Streptophyta; class Magnoliopsida; order Malpighiales; family Euphorbiaceae; genus Garcia; species Garcia nutans. Next base: position 71,577,398 of record CANTUV010000031.1, on the reverse strand, counting down.
CATTTTATTCAATCTACCCATTAAAAATGGCTTTTCATAATGCATAATAATGCATACATAATAATTTGCATGTCACAACACAATGTTCATGTATCAAGTAGCCTAACACAGTTTCCATCCAAAATGTTTTAGGCCAAATGTAATGCAATCGCATTCCACTTATCAAGAGTTTGTACATACCTCAGAAAGCACTCCAAAATAAGCTTCAAAACTCTCTCCAACCTTCTCTCCCAAGTTGCCCTTCATTACTAGGCTTGGGAAAACTACTCTCTCTCAATGCCTAAGCCAAATGTGATCATAAACAACCATTTAATATCACATTCTAAGGTATTATCAACATCAAACCATTTAAATTAGGAATTACCAATGAAAAATAAAGAAAAGAGTTATTTTGGACAATTTCCTCAAGTAACACGCCCAATAATACGGTTGTGTTAATGACCGTGTCATTAATCCACTCTTATAGAAGCTTTGACACGTCCAACTACATAGGTGTGTCACTGCCCATGTCATTCATTCAGCCTTATAGAAACTTTGACACGCCCAACAATACGGGCTTGTTAATGGCCGTGTCAATTATTTTGTCTTACAGTAGCTACGACACGCTCATAGACATGGTCGTGTTACTGGTCGTGTCATCAACGTTGAAACTCAGGACTGTTGATACGCCCAATGACATGGACGTGTCACTGGCCATGTCATACAAAATTTTGCATTTCGTACACTCAACCATTCAACACAACCACTTTCAAACTCAACTTAAATAAGTCACTTTTTCAATCCAATCTTAAAATCATTATTAACTACTCATAACAACTTTATACATACCCAAATAAGCTATCAAAACATGTTAATGTACAATCCCAAAATCCACATATCATATTCTTCCTTAGAATTCCAAAGAACTTGCAAAAAATTGATAAAGAATCCTCAAAAACTCCACTTGAATTCTTGAAATCCCTTCAATCCTTGGAGTAAATAAGAACTCACTCTCTTCTCATCTATCTCTCTATCTCACAAAAAATGAACAAGAAGAAGGAAAAAGAAAATATCTTTTCCTTTATAATCCATCCATCCTTATCTATATATATATATATATATATATAAATCACTATACACTTAATTATGCAATATATATATGTGATGTATATCTTAGGTATATGTATATATCTTGTATATGTCATGTTTATTTCAAATATAATTCAAATATACATTCTACTTTATCACTTAAAATCCTTTCATTTTCCAATTAAATCATTTATTTAATTTATCCAATTTTAATTTTAATTTATTTAATTTTAATTTTTTAAAAATTAGGGGTGTTACTTATCGTTTATTATATTCTTACCAACATTAATTAATAGATTAAATTTAATTTAGAATATATTTTTATAATTACAAATTTTAAAAATATTTTTCTTATATAATAATGATTATTACTTTAATAATAATACCACACTTAATAAAAATAATAATTATTTTATGTTATGCAGTTTCTAATATTTTTTCAATGATTTCATTTTTCATGAATTATAAAAGATAATTTACTAGTTGAGTATTGAAAATATATATAATTATTTCCTTAAAAAATTTATAATATAATTAATTTATATTTGTCATGCAAAAGGAAATGTAAAGAGCAACTGGAGATGGAGGAGGCCTCTTGAAATACCAAACATAGAAGTTCTAATCATTATGATCATATTATAGCTTTTAGGATTTGCTTCTTTTTTATAATTTGTTTGCTAAACAGCTCACTTGCAAGAAATATTGCTTTAGTGTGTGGACAACAAAAGCATGTTGCTAGTCAAATAGCCTTTTTAAGCTCTTTGGGAATGATTAATAACTCTTTTGTAATTACAACTCTAAGCAAAAATAATTATTACTTAATAATGATGATGATGATTTTTTAAATTCTATATTACTTGTCCTTTTTTTTTTTGCATATTCTTTAAGCTTAATAAAAAAAATCTTGAAATTTATTGTTTTTTAAATTTACTATAATGGTTTTAACTCTTTTTACAATATATCATTGGCTTTTTATTTAAGTAAAATATTGGCTTAATACATAAAAGAAAATTGAACTTGTTAAGAAAGTTCTATTAGTTCCTTTATTTTACATGCATCCCATTACATATCTCTATTTGTTTAAAGTGAAATTAATAATTAGTTCTCAGATGAGTTAGAAAAAGAGTGTGAGAAATGTATAATTCAAAGTCTCAGACACGCATGTAGAGCTTTTCTTCCTATTTTCTTCCCTAACTCTAGCCTATCTCTCACTCTTTTATACTTTACCAAAATTGCTTTTTGTAAAGTAAATAATCTGTTAGGTATATATGATATGCCCTAGCTCCAATTATTCATGTAATAATTGAACACATCTTATTTTAATTAATGTGTGATATTTGTAATTCTTTTACATCATGTTTAATTTTGTTAATATGATGTTGCCTTGATTAAATTTTAAGACTTGCATCATAATTGAGATCTTAATAATGAGAGTCAAGTCTTTTATAATTTAATCTAAAGTTGTTCTTGATCATAGAATTATTAAATAAGGCTTTAATGATCCAATTAGATTAATATATATATATATGATGGTCTCTATAATATATAGATTAGTTATTCTCATTAGCTAAATAATATATATAAATGGTGCCTATGAAGATATGACCATTGAACCAAACTCAATGTAAAATTCACAATAATTAAAATTACTAATAAATTGTCAATGAGATAATTTTTTGAAAAATATAATGTAATAGTTTCCTTTGACCTGAGATCATCATCATAGTAATTGATATATTATTTATTATACTTTGATACTAGACACATATTGCCTTAGAGCAATAGTTGAAAGGATATTGCATATAATTAAAAACTAGTAGAATTAGTGATTGATCATGATTGAATATATCAACTATTGATAATGAATTTAACATCTATGTCATCATTAAGATCTTGGCCAGGGAAATTGAATGAAGAAGAAATAAGTTTCTTAAGTCATTTACTTATTATTTATATTTGACATGAAATATAGTTGACAACCTATTAGGATTTGACAGGTTAACCATATCTTAGGATTGACCGGGAGCTATAATAACAAAATGAAATATTACATTATTCTTCTATAGATTCTTGATAGTAATTATTTACTTCATGTTATTTGATCATTAAGAAGTATTGCTAGAAGCCAACCTTAATTAGTAAATTGGTTTAACCAATTTACTATCGATTTAATATTGAACCTATGGAGTCACGCATTAACGAGTATTTTGGGCTTTGTTAATAGACTAATTATATTATTATTATTTAATAATTAATTTAGAGAATTTAATTATTTAAATAAATAATATTTTTAGTTCAAATAAAATATTATTATATTTTTTGCTAGCGCCGAGAATATAATTAATATTATTAACAGCGAATTGAATTTTTCTATTTAGAATAGTAAACTTAATTAATTAATATTTTATGGATAAATTTATTATATATATTTTAATTTATTATTTATATAAATGATATATAAATAATTAAAATTAAAATTAAATAATTTCATGGCCAATCTAATGCACCTTGAAAAGACTTCCCATAAGACTTAGTGCATTAGTGCATGGCCAATCAATAAATGCTAATTCCTAATAATGCACATCAATAATGTGGCACTAAACATTGCTATTCAATAATTCCTAATAATGCACATCTGCAAGCGACCTTTAATATGGCATTTACACTTGTAAAGTGTTGCAACTATGGCTATATATATCCATGGCCAAGGAATACATAATATAAGAAATTGGAATTTTACAAGTTTCAAAAAAGAGAAGTTGAGAGATAGCAAGAAATGAAGTCTTAATTTTATAGAAAATAGTTAAAAGATTAAGAGAGTCTTAATCTTATAGAAAAGTTTATCAGCTTTTAAAAGCTAGTATTTTAATAAAAATTCTAGCTTAAGGTTTTAATTTGCTAGTAAGTTTTATTTGTCAAAAGGGTTGATAGCAAAGTTCAGTCTCATGTGGATATACATAGAGATTTCGTACAATTGAAGTTTTAATATCAAGAACTTATTTCTTGGTATTTTTAAATTATGTTTTATTTAACATATATGTGAATATATATATATATATATATTTTAAACACAAATAGATATATCATAGATTGTTCTAGGTAGCAATTAATTTTGAAAGTTTCATTCAAATATTTTAGGCAAGGTTTCAAGCAACAATTCCATTTTCTTCGTTCATTTTAAAAAATTCTAACTAGCAGCATATATAAATGGGGAGAAATCAACATTCGTCCTGGGCAAGACCTCATTCAAATGTCAAGCTACTTAATCATATTCGGGTGCACGAGCATGGGAGTTTAACATTGTTACCTGGTATGGAGCTACACCGCAGCTTAAATGAAAAGACTGAGGTAAATATAATTCTTAGTAACAAACTAATTATTTAATTGCATAAAAGAGTAATCCAGTATGATTTAAATATGCATTATTATTCTTATATATTTATTATTTTATTAATGCATAAATAAGATGAGTAGCATTATTATTTAATTTATGCATACAAAATATAAGTAGATTTATTATTTATTTATTTTACAAAAATACGAGTAGTATGATTATTTAATTTGGCACAAAAAAATGAGCATTATTATTATTGGATTATTGAAAAAAAAATATGAGTAGTTTGATGAGTAGTTTGATTATTTAATTTTTACACAAAAATATGGGTAGCTTTATTATTTAATTTTGCACAAAAAATATTTTTATAGTTAGTTATATATTTTTATTTCCTATATACGAGCAAAAGTGAAAAAATATTTTAAAATTTTGGAGTTTACATACCCTGTGATGACTTTCCTATGTTATGGCAGTATGATGGTTGTGTTGTTCATGGTGGTGGAAACATCTACAAAGCCCATCAATAGTATAATCATGCTCCATCTCGTGTAAAGCGAATAATTTGACGGTGCAGCTTCAGGGACTTTATTATACAGTTGCTGTCGAAAGGATACCAAATATATAGGAGTGTAGTCCAAGCGCTTACAGAAAGGTGGATGGATACCACCTATGCCTTCCACTTACCAGTGGGAGAAATGACTATCAGGCCAGACGATTTTACTGCCATAATCGATATCATGTGTCATGGAATGCACATCCCTTTTACTAACAACATCTTGATACGCAATGAAATCCAAAAACTAATAGGCATGGAACCATCCCTAAAAGAGCTATTTAAGATCAAATATGAACCTATTATGGAGTACTAGATGAATTATACCAGACCAATTTGTGGAGAAACTGCTAAATAATACGCTTGAGGATTATTTCTCTATTTGCTAGGGATAACTATTTTATGCAACATCGAGTCTATCCTCCATTTATTAGTATTACGGCCTCTTGTTGATACTGATATTGTGTCATTGTACAATTGGGAAGAGGCCGGTTTGGCTTTCTTGTATCAGGGTTTTGATAAACTTTGCCGAAGGAAAAGATCATTTTCCAATTTTATGGTGGTTGTCGAGGTATTAATCCTGACCCCTTCATATTTTTTTTTTGAATCAATTAAAGGATGTATATGAGTCTGTCTTTTATTATTCTTGTATGTTTGGGCATATGAGCATAATCTCATGCAGGTTCCAGGCATTTCTCTAGAAAGAGTCAGGCATCCAAGACTGAGCCTTTAGTAACAGGCCGCACACTGACATCTGGTTCTCATCATGTGCATTCTCGGTGTTATCACTTGAGTCAGTTAACCTAGGATCAGGTAAAAAAGAATTAGTAACTATTAAAATTTGTGAATAAATTGACTTACCTTCTCTTCTTGACTCTACAAGTAGATATTACTTGGTGGGGTGAAGGCGATCGGGCCAATTGGACTCCTTCCATGAATGCCGCCTTATCTCTTTAAAATTCTCGCCGAGTCATTGCTGGTCTAGTATTGAGCGGGTGGTTCCTTGGTGAAAGAGTGCATAATTGTTTTCTTGGTCCCAAGGAATAGAGAGTTCCTTATGATATCCCAGCATATACATTAGATATAATATCCATGCCAAAAAAAAATCTGGATGCGTGGTCGAGATGGATATGATATCGACTGGTATCTTCTCTCACCCACTGAGTCGGACACCCAATTTATCCAAGAACAGATTTTGAATTTTGAAGTTTCCCCTGTTGATGTTTGCGAACATCCTAAAGGAGAGGAAGAAGAAATTGATGATAACGGAGATGGGGATGATAACGTCATAGTCATCTCTTCCCAGGTCAATCAAATATGTTCCGTTGCTCATCCAGGATCACTTTTCATGCACTTGTCTAATCTTGAATTTTTGCAGGTGGCTGAGAAATCAAGTGATCCTCATCTCGACGGGGTTGGTCTATCTCATGCCGCTCTGTCTCAACCATATATTTCATCTACAGCACCTTATGTTGATCCGTCCTTCGGGTTTTAGGGCTTTGATATGAACTACGAGGTTTAAAAATTACATATATATGTGTGTGTGTGTGTATTGTGATGTATGCTGTATGTATGGAAAATGCTTGAAATGCCTCTTCCTTTTCTGGATCATAGCAAATGCTCGAAGAAACATAATAGGAAATTGCAGAGAGAATTGGCTGCCAATCCTTGGCGTGTTGCTTATCTCGAGCAAAATTTTATGGACTTCCAATTTCAGAGCTACAAGGATCCTAGTGCTTCATCGTCAAGGAGGCCCCGAACTGATGACCATGAGATTCCTTCTCCTATTTCAAATAATGACTCTCCATAAAAGGTGATGAATTGCAAAGACCATTGCCTTATGGCTCTTCTCTCTTCCCTTGTTGCCCCCAACAGGTATTCCTTAATCTCTAAGAACCGTCTTATGGTGTCATATCACTCATCATGGTTTGTATTAGTTTCTATGATTGTTTCATATTCATAACAAGGAGTTGATGAACTAGTCAAAACCAGAGGCTTAAGAAATAAGTTGACATGATTTTCCCACATCGAAGCCAATGTGGCTAGGGCATCGGCCATCTAGTTTTCTTCTCTTGCTAAGTGTATAAATCTGCACTCCTTAAAATTCTTCTTTATCATGGTTAATAATCGTGATATAGTTTTAACTTCTCCTCTTTTAACTCCCACTCTCCATTCACTTAGGATACCACTAACAATTAATCACTAAAGACTTGCACCTTATCCACCTTCATAATCATCAGTGTTTCCAAACCAAAGATACATGCTTCATACTCCACCATATTATTGGTTTCCCTGAACTTCAATTTCTTAGCTAGAGGAATGAGCTCCCCTTCAGATGATTCTAATATTACTACCAAACCTGCTTCTTTTCTATTTACTATTTTATCAAAATATATCTTCCATCCTTGTACTTTTATGGCCTCTAAATGTTCATCAGGAAATTTCAAAACCACTTCCTCACTGTCCGACAATAGTTACTGAGCCAGGAATTCTGCTACTGCTTTACCTTTGATGGTTTTCCTGGTTACATATTCAATCTCAAATTCTTCTAAAATAATCAACCATCTACTATATTTCCCAATCAACGAGAGTGTCTCCCTTAAATATTTCACCTGATCTAACCTAAAAATTGCATGCACACTATATGACTAAAAGTAATGCAACTTCTAAGAAGACCAAACTACATCTATACAGGTCTTTTCAATTATACTATACTTAATCTCATAAGATAGGAGCTTTCTACTCAAATAGTAGACTGCATGCTCAACTCCCGATTCATCTACTTGGGCTAGCATAGCTCCTATTGGCTCTTCTTATACTGCTAAGTATAGTAACAAAGGTCGACTAGGTTTAGGTGGTTTCAAAACAGGCGGATTCAGCAAGACATTCTTCATTCCACTTGACTGGCAGTTCTTTTTAAGTAATTTAAAGATAGGTTCACATATTGTGATAAGCTTTGCTATGAACCTGCTATGTACTGCAATCGTCCAATGAACCCCAGAACTTCCTTCTTTGTCTTAGGGGCTAGCATATCCTTGATTCCCTTAACCTTGTTAGGGTTAATCTCAATGTCATTTTGGTCAATCACATGCCCCAATATTTTGCCTAAAGTAACTCCAAATACACAATTCTTTTGATTCAATCTTAGATTATACTTCACTGCTCTCTCGAAGAATATATCTAGGTTTTAGAAAAGCTACTCCTTTGTATCTAATTTCACCATCATGTCATCAACATAGACCTTAACTTCCTTATGCATCATATCATGAAACAAGGTGGTGGCTATCCTTTGGTAGGTTGCTCTAGCATTCTTTAACCCGAAATGCATCACCCTATAACAAAATATACCCCATGTAGTAATGAAGACAGTTTTAGCTTTATCCTCTTAGGCCATTAACACTTGGTTGTATCCAAAAAATCCATCTACGAATGAGTGTAGCACACTAGAGGCTGCACTATCATTAAGGACATCTATATGGGATAAAGGAAAGTCATCCTTAGGGGAAGCCTTGTTCAAGTCTCTATAGTCCACACAAACCCTAATTCTCCTTTCTTTCTTTGGTATAGGAACTATGTTGGCTAGCCAATTTGGATAATCTATCACTTCAAGGAAATTTACTTGTATCTACTTAGTGACTTCTTCTTTGATCAATTCTTTCTACTTAACTATCTAAGCTTTTGTTTGACAGGTTTCATATGAGTGTAAGTGGAAATCATGTGCTCAGCTATATCTCAATCAATTCCAGGCATATCCTCATAAGACCAAGCAAAGACTGTTTTATTAGTTTTTGTTATAGATTTGTGTCTTGTTTATTATGATAATTATTGTTTTATTTAGGTATTTTGTAAGTTTTTATCGGTTTGTTTTGTGTTTTTATTAATTTTGGTATTTTAGTTTATTTCAGTGTTTATGTTATTTTTGATCTAGTTTTTAGTATGTGTTTATGTTTTGTTGGTTATTGTCTATTTATTTCTTGTTTAAAGTTTTGTTGCAAGTATTGTGTTAGGTTAAAAAAGGCAAGGAAACAAATTGAAGAAGAAAGGGGCAATGGCTGACACAGGTAGAGGACACAGCCAAGTCACTGGCCGTGTCCCATACCAAGTTAAAAAGGAAGAGCAAGTCCCAGTAGGAGACACAAGCAAGGGACACGGCCAAGTCAGTGGCCGTGTCCCTCCAATGAAGCCCAGACATGGCCAAGTCACCTTCACTTGGCCATGTCTCACTTAGTTCCAAAGCAAAAGAGAATTACATCTTCATAGAAGCAAACACAGGCAAGGGACACGGCCAAGTCAGTGGCCGTGTCCCTCCAAAATAGTCCAACACGGCCAAGTCAAGCTTCAACTGGCCGTGTCACTCAATCCAAGAAGAAAAGAAGGAATTCTGAGACAAAAGCGGACACATGCAAGGGACACGGCCAAGTCACTTGCCGTGTCCCTCCAAAGAGCACAAACACTTCCAAGTCACTTCTGACTTGGTCGTGTCCCTCATGAACCAAACACGCAGCGGATTTTAAAATGGACGATTGATATAAAAGGAAAAGAAAAGCTAGGGTTTGGGGACTGTTGACGATTTTGAGAGAGATTTGAGCCGTCCAAGAGTGAAGTTAGGGTTTTAACTTTGATTTCTTTGATTTTGATTATACTTTTGATTACTTTAGCTTAGATTAGAATGTTCTAGCCATCGAGACATCCTTCTTGCAAGATTTGATCAAGAGATTCTTCAGAAACTTCAAGGAGTTTGTAACTTGGTTTTGTTCTCGAACTTATTCTCTTTATTTTCATTGAAATTGTATTAACGGATATTATCATGTCTATTTTGATTTCTTTGAACATTAATGAGATGAATATGTTTGATTGCATCATGAACTAATTTGATCTAGTCTAGGGTTTGTATGGATCTGCTATGATTGTATGAATTGGTTATTCTCTTAGCTAATAATTTCTTTAGCCTTGATTGAATGAAATATTTTAATATATAATTGATTGGCCACCAATTATGTGTTTTAGGTATTAGATGATGGATTGAGAGATGAAGTCTAATGCTAGATCAATTCAATTAGGGACTTAGGTGAATTAGAGATATAACCTATTAAAAAAATTGTTTCAATTATAACAAGATTAGTTGTAAGAGGTTTGAATGTGAGAGCTTATTTCCTTGACTCAATTAATTAAGTTGTTTGAGATTTAATCTTTGAAATTGAATTAGTTAAGAGAAATAACCATTCATACATACAAGTAGTAGAGAAGTGCAAACCCTAGACCTTTTTATCAAGTGAATCAAAACATCAGTTCTAGTTTACTTTTATTTGTTTTAAACTTCAATCAAACTTCTTCATTATTTAGCAATTTAAATTTTTTTTATTACTTTTTATTTATAATCTGATAATCAATTAGCCACTTTAGCTTCCTTGTGAGACGACCTTGGGGCGATCACCTTTGCTACAGCTACCTCGTATACTTGCGAGTGACGCTTTGTGGTAGAGTTAATTTGAGCGCAAAAAAATTTTTAAATATTTTTTAAAATCTCTCTCTCTCTCATCAGGAGTAAGGTCGGATGTTATGCTAATGTTTTTAGGATCATTAGTTGTTCCCAAATTTAATGATTATGTATCAACATAGTTAATATTAAAAATGCTCATGTAACTACTATTTGAATGTATGCAACCATCAGGAAAAACATCACACAAGTAAGCAAAATCAGACTTTATTGCATTCATTTTGAAAAAGGAAATATCATCATCCTCAAACAGAGCAGAAAAATTAAAATCAAAATCAAAATCAAAATTAACATCAATGTTATCATCATAAACTAAAAGGTCCTCAAACTGTTCTTCAATGAGAGCAGCAATTTCCTCTGGAGTCTTCTAGATCTTTAAGACAACTTCCTTCTTCTCTTCTGGGCTAGGCTCTTTATCAATTGGCGGGTTAAGCTTTTTCTTCTTTTGTTCCACTAGTTCAGCAACATCAGCAAAGATCTCAAACCCAAGGATCATCTTTCCCATGAACATAATAGGCTCTGACTTTCCTTACAGTTGTCCCAGCTCTAGTGCTTTGACAAATATTTCTTCAAGTGAAGGAAAACTCATCTTCTCATTCTTTTTTTAGTAGAACACCTCCATTTGCTTCATCATACCCCAACCCTTTCTTGGAAGTTTGAGTCTTGAAATCTTGGAGCTTAGTTACACCTGCCTTCCCCTTCCCAAGGCTAGTAACAGGTAGATAATTCATTTTCTTCATCATAGCTAGAATTCTAGAACCCATTATCTCATTATCAGAAACAACATCTACTTGAAAACCATTGAGAGGCCTCTCAATCATCAAAGCATTTACTACTTCATTATTCTTACCCTCGATAACCACTATTTCATCTCCATTTGGGAACTTGATCTTCTAATGGAGTGTAGAAGGAACTCCACCAAGAGGATGAAACTATCGTCATCTCAACAATAGTGCAAAGGTGACAGGTATATCCAAGACCAAAAATTCTACCATAGATTCAATTGGACCATCCTCCACAATTGCTTTAAAAGTCCCTTCAGCATGTCTCTTAGTATTGTCATAAGCTCTAATCGTGACCTTGGTTGGGTTTAGATCCCTTGTTGGCATAGCAAGCTTTGGCAAGATCTTACATGGGCAGACATTTACATGGACCCATCATCAACATCACACATGGAATTCTTTTCCCTCTGACCTCTACCTTGATAAAGAGCGAGCAGATATGATCTCTTCCCTCTTCTGGTAAATCTGCATCCAAAAATAATACCATTCCTATATTAACCTTGTTCTTTATCACTCCTTCAACTTTCAAAAAATTAACCAGCTCATCTGGTGTTATAGAGATGGAAATTAACATGCTAGCCAAAGCTTTGGCCATGGTTTCATGATATTTCTTAGAAGTGGCCAATACATCCCAAATGATGACACTTTCTTGAGTCCTTTTCAATTGCATAAGGACTATATCATCTTCATCTTCCTTCATTTCTTTTTCAACATCCTTTCCCCTTGCATAAGGCTTACCAGAATGGGTGTTCAATACCTCATCCTCTTCAGGCTCAAACCAGGTCCACTCCTCCTTCTTTGATTTAGAATCATCATCACTATCAGTTGAGTCCCAGAACTCATTCATAACATAGATGGCTATTGTTTAGATCATTTATGATTGTTTTTTTAAAGTAATATTATTTGTTTTTAGTTAATTTTTCATTTGATTTGTGTTTAAAGTTTGTTTGAAGTGTTGGTTTTAAGTTAAAGTGTAAAAACTCCCTTGGATGGATCAAAATGATGATGGAAGAGCATGAATCAAGCAAGACACGACCAAGTCAAAGCAGTCTTGGCCGTGTCACTCACTAAGGCAAGGAGCAAACAAGAGACACGGCCAAGTCAAGTTGGCTTGGCCGTGTCCCTCAAAAAAATTTAGGCAGAGACTGACACGGGTAGGAGACACTGCCAAGCCACTAGCCGTGTCTCACCGAAGGAACAAAACCAAAGAAAGAAAAGAAAGAAGGTAGAAGGAGACACTGGCAAGAGACATGGCCAAGCCACTGGCCGTGTCACATGACATGGCTAGGAGCTTAGTCGTGTCACCTCTTGAAAGAAGGAAAGAAGGAAAGGCAGCCTTGGACACGGCCAGCAAGCTTGGTCGTGTCCCATGAAAAGTGAGAAACACAGCCAAGCCACTCATGGATTGGCCGTGCCACCTATGGAATCCTTGAATTATTTGCAAGAATTAGGGACAAAGACCTTGCTTTTGCTAAAAGAAATATTAAAAGAAGAAAAGGTTGCCTAATTTCATGAAATAAATATTAAACAAAGAAAAAAGGGGGAGACAAAGGTGAGTGTGGTGAGTTGGCAAGCACTCTTGGTGTTTTGAAAGAATTAAAAAGGAGAGGAAGGGAGAAAGAGAGGCACGTTGGGAGAGGGTGACACTCTCCAATTCCATTCCATTCTTTTCCTTCTTGGAGAAGAAGATGTTAGTGTATGTGCCCTAGGCCATTTATTTAGATCTTTATGTTATACATTCATTATTAATAAATGAGGTTTTATTATCATTATTGTTTGTTTGCATGTTACACAATTTTGATATTTGTCCCTGGTTTATTATTGTTATAGAGATAAAAAAAATTCTTAACCAGTATGAACATTGATTTGATAATCATCAGATGGTTATGTGTATAGTGATACAAATCAATTTCATAGATACTTGTTAGAGAACAATGTATTGGATAGACCCATCATGAGATTACTACATGGGTTAGTGTCATAAGTAAATCTCATGATAGTTATGTATTAATTCTTTGACTTGAGATTGTCATAGTTTCCAATATAAGGACTATTATATTTTGACATGATCAAATATTATCCGTAACTGGATAGTAATAAAGATTATGATCATATATGATAGAAATTATGTAGAGGATAATGAACAATCAAGATAGAATTTGTCCCTCTCTTTGAGAGAGATATCTTTTGGGCCCCTCGATAAGTGAGACTGTGAAATGCATGGCCGTGCTCAAATGAATTGATAGTGTGATCAATTTCATTTGTTTTTATCAGTCTACTTGGAGATCGAGTAATCATAAGTTTGGACAATATAAGTATGAAGTTGACCATGACTTATTTCAAGCTAGATATCGTGTGACAAAGGGATTAATGCATATACTATTATTAGGCAAATTGGACATTCCTTATATTAATTGGGTAGTTGTAACGCCTTGCTAGAGGCCAATTATGACTTGTTGGTTTAATAGAGATTAAATTGACTGCCAATTAATATGGGCCTATCGGGTCACACACAAGAATGCGCTTTGGGCTAGATATAATATTAATAATATTAATATTATATATTAATATTTATTATTATTATTATTTTCATTTATATATATATATATATATTATTAGATAATATATTCAGAATCCTAATTAGATTTGGATTCTGAATTTGATTTACCTTATCCAATTATATATATTATTAGATAATATATTCAGAATCCTATTTAGATTTGGATTCTGAATTTGACTTACTTTATCCAATTTCGAATTGGATTCTGGAGTGATTATATTCTCTCTAGAAGTTAAGTCTTCATATAGGTAACATTAGAAAATTAAAAGAGAACGAAAAAAAGAAACCCTAATACGTTTTAGAGAAAACGTTTTTCAGCCTTCGCCGTTGCAGAGAGCTAGCACTCCAGACGGTAGCATTCGTGTGGATACGTAATAGAGGGTGTTTTGCGATCGAGGCATCTATTCCAAACTGTGATTTTGAATCATCAACAGGTTAGTTCTTTGTACACTTTCGTCGAATTAAACGAACAGCATGGATCCTGGTGGGAAATCAGAGATCAAAAATTTTTTTCCGCTGCATGTTTTGTTTGCAGTGATCTCCTTGATTTCCTAACAGAAGACACCATTCTCTTCCTCATCCTCCATTTCCATCTTCTCCATCTTCCATAGACAACACTTCAACTTGGTTCCTTGGGATAAATTGGGTTAACAAGCTCTTGAATATTGGTGTTTAAAGAAAGCTTCATTGAAGGTTTTGGTGACTTGAGAAAGCTCCATTCCATCTTTCAAAGGTAGACTCATCATGTAACATCCCGAATTCCAGATTGGTAAGAAACAGACATTGAGGATATGAATTAGGCTTAGAGCAAAGGAGTTTAGAACATGACCTATAAATTGAACTAGAATTTCATCCAAGTCAATGATAGAATTAGAGAGTCTCAAAGAAGACTTAATTATTTATTTGTGTCTTATCTAGATTTATAACTTGAAATTACTCAATTTGGAGTTGTACAGAATAAGATATGATGGATTTAGTAGACAATGTGCAAGCTGCCTCAGGACAGCATAGTAGGCTTGAAGTCTAAGGACCGTCAAAAATCAGATATAGCTCGGATCGACCTGAAATTTTGACACAATGTAGCCCCGGATGTCTAGTTTCAGTGGGAATAAGAATTACTTAATTTGGAGTTGTGAGTAAAAAGATATTAATAAAGAAAGACAGCAAGGTCAAGAAGGGATATCAAAAGGACCTAAGTGGAAATTTCTCAAAAGTTAGGGGTAACTATGTAAACTTAAAAATTAAGAGTAGGAAGTTCTTAATAGTGCCCATATCCGACCCCGGAAGAATATTCTCGAGATTAATCGGGTCATAACCGTGGGTTTCAATTTTTCCTGAAAATGCACGGTTTGTAAGTTACGGGCGATTTTCCGATAAGGACATTTTGGACATTTCCACTGGAGGGGCGATTTTGTAATTAAATATAACTTTGGGGGCAAAATATTAAAAGAACAAAAAAACCACTTTCAAGTGGCCAAATCCTAGCCATTAAATCCAAATGTGTTGGACAAATCATGGCCATTGAAAATAAACCAAATCCTAGCCATTAAATCCAAATGTGTTGGACAAATCATGGCCATTGAAAATAAACCAAATCCTAGCCATTAAATCCAAATGTGTTGGAAAAATCATGGCCATTGAAAATAAACCAAATCCTAGCCATTAAATCCAAATGTGTTGGACAAATCATGGCCATTGAAAATAAACCAAATCCTAGCCATTAAATCCAAATGTGTTGGACAAATCATGGCCATTGAAAATAAATAAATTAATTAAATGGAAATTAAATTATAAATAACTAATTATGGTCTTCCAAACACAAGTAAGGATCAAAAAGACACCACCATCACCACTTTTCTTCTTCTTTAAGTCGTGCTCCCCCTCCCTTCCATTTTCAAGGAGACAAGTTTCAAGTCCAAGCCATTTCTCAAGTGAAATTCAATAGGAAATAAGGTAAGATACCATCCTAAGTCTTATTCTTTCATTAGAATTAGGTATTAGGCTATGTTTAGGAAGATTTGATATTATGTTCATGTTGGGAAAGAATTAGTAAGTTGATGATTATGGTGAAAAATGATAAACTACTTAAAGGAAATGATGAAAATGGTGATTATTAGTAAGAATATGTAAAGGATTGTTAGAAAATCATAAGGTAGCATCATGTTCATATCTAGGGTTTGTTCTTACATATGTGACATATTAAATTCATAGGAAATCAAGGAGATTAGAGAGGAAAGGAAGTGAAATAGATAAGAAGAGCAAGGAAAAGCAAGGTTTGGTACTTTACCTTTGAATAATTACTTTTGATTTGGTGCTTTACCATAAAAGAAATTTTATTTGCTTACAAACTTTGGTTTATGGAAGTTTTGAAATTGATATTTAAATATATTGATTGAGTTTAAATTAAATATTTGAGTTATGTTCTTGTTTTCTTATGGCAATTGGGTTGTTAAATTTAATTGAAACCAAATGTTTTGAGAAAATTTGGCAAGTTGATTTAGTAAGTTGTTTGGACTTTAATTAGTTTGATTTGAGTTAAACTTGCAAAAATTGCTAAAAGAAAGTGTTTGAATCTTCACTTTACTATTAAAGAAGCCTTAATATTGATTTGCAAAAGAAAAATAAACTATCCTATGCATTTCAAATGTTTGGGCCGAAATGGTCCCAAAGTGACAGCTTCTGGACTATTTTTGTGGCAATTGTTTGGGGCAGCAAACGAATGAATTTTTCAACGAAATTTTACATGCAATTAGTCAACATATGAAATAAGTTTTCTGTAAAATTTCAGCCAAAAATAAGAACATTTACTTGGTCAAATGCATGACTGAAGTGGACTGAAGTTTTGACGAAAACCCAGATTTTACTATTCATTTGGTCATGCCATTTTGCGTGGCCGACTTTTCTCGCCGCAACACTATTCATTTGGTCAATTTGTGATCTTTTGAGGAATCCTTTGAAATGTTTAATATGTTTATTGTGGATATTAAATATGTGAAAAAGGGGAATGGTTTGACTAAAGAATGTGTTGCGCGACATAAATGGCAAAGTGCGATGGGAATTAAATTGATTTCTTGAATCATTCTAAAATGAAGTTGAGACTTAAATTGAATCATTTAAATCTTTTTGCTCTACTGGATAGTGGGAGTGGTAGATAAGGGTATGGTGCACTATACTAACGCATGCAGTACTGCTCATTATTGTGATATGATATTTTATTCAGTGGTGAGGCCACTGAAGCCAATGGGGAGGCCCATTGGTTAACCAGGATGGGGAGGCCCATTCCTGTGATCTGATATCGGTGGCCACTGAACCCAATGGGGAGGCCCATTGGTTAACCAGGATGGGGAGGCCCATTCCTGTGATTTGATATCGGTGGGGAGGCCCACCTATGTTACAGTGGGGAGGCTCACTGTCTTATCACTATGGTTCCCTATATACCATTAGAGCCTGAATCAAAGACATATTATTTTTCGTTAAACTACGTATTGCAAAATGAGTTGATTTATGGTTTTTTTTACATTTTTTGGAAGCATATTTACACTGAATGTACAGAAACTTCCATTGGTTTAAGGTTGGTTGAATTATGATTTAATTATTTCCTTTTATTGCGAATACTTTCATATACTACTTTTATTTTTATTGGTAAAGTACCCACTGAGCGACAACGCTCAACGAGTTAAGTTTTCCTTTACTCGTAGGTTCGGAGCAGTAGATAAATCTTGGGGGAAGCAACGACCAGACCACAGCAAATCTCAGGGGTAGATCTTTTAGATCCATTATGAGTTAGCTTGTTGTGGCATGTATATAAATAAATATAAAAGAGAATTTCTATGTTACAATGGTATGTTAGTAGTGTGTAATAATCATAAACCTTTACTTTATGTTGTATTAGAAGTGTGAACTCTTCTTGCAGATTTGTAGTTGAGGGTATAAGGTGAATTCATTGGGAGTGTATTGGAAACTGATTGTATTCACATTGGTCTGTGTAAAATGTTTTCAAAAATCATAAAAACAAGTTTTGTCGACACTTGGGACCACCAATTATAGGGGAAACTCTGGCAAAATAGTTTTTTTAAATTTATGCACTTAAAATTGGCTAAGTAAAATATTAAGACACAACTACCAGGAGATAACAGTCCATCTTGGTCTATAAACGTAGGCTAAGATGGGGTGTTACACATCAATTGAAGAGGGCTTGAGTTCTTCATCAACATTAAAGTGAAGCTAGGAGGAAGACAAGTAGTCCAACTCTTGGCATCTACAAGGGGTTTTCTATTCTCTCTTTTAATTCATTTCTAGATTGTTGTTGTTTATTAAGAGAATTAATATTTCAATGGACATTAGTGATTTGATTTATATTGAGAAGAATGTTTATTCTAAATTGATGATGTTGAGCTAATTATTCATGCCTAGGGTTTGTAGTAGATTTGATTGAATGACTTGATTTGATATTTCCATTAATATACCTTGTTGATAGTTGATTGTATTGGATTGAATGTTAGGTTGATAGATTAGCTACCTATTAATAAATATTGGATGACAGACCGAGAGGTAAAATTCGATATCGGAACTATATAATTAACCACCCTATGAATGAATCAGAAATATAAGTTCTAGGGTTTTATTAATTTGAAAATGTAAAATAATTGGTTATTGTTAATTCATGAATGTGAAAACTAATGAATTGGTAGTTGACTAATTAAACTCAAGGAAAAAATTAAATTACAAGGTTATGTTAATGGAATATTTGAGAATTAAGCTTTGATTGAATTGATCTACAACCCTAGGTATCTTTCCAAGAACTAAACCAATTCTAAGCACACCGGTAATTATTCACTTGCTATTTTATTTTTGTTATAATTTCACCATTATTGCAAACACCACATTCGTTCATTTAAATTTAATTGCTTTAATCAAATTATTACGAACAACACCTTCCTTGTGAGACAACCTTGGGATGATCATCATTGCTACAATTACCTCATATACTTGCAAGTGTCGCTTTGTAATAGTACTTAATTCGAGCGCAACAGCTACTTCCTTTTTGACCATAACTTGCTCCATCTTGCTTAGCACCACTTCTTCTTTAATTACTTCTCCATCTATGTCTTGGAAAGAAGACATGAAAAACATTTTGTGCAAATCTCCTCCAATCATGAAAGTTGCCGACGGTGGTACTCTGTTGAACCTTGGCAGTGAATTGTCCTTTGTGCTAGGCTTATTAGGTTCGAGAAACTTTCCACTATCAATCAAATTATGGATCTCATGCCTAAACCTTAAACATTTATCCATCTCATGCCCTTGCATTTGATGAAACTGACATAAAGCTTTACCATCAAAGTTAGGCGATAGAGGATTTGGCAAAGGGCGAGAAGTCAAAGGTTGCAACAGTCCCTTCTTTTGTAGTTTATTGAGAAGCCAATACAATGGCTTTCTCAACTCTAAAAATTGCCTCCTTCCTTCTTGACCAGTTGCATTAACATCGACTACCTTTTGTGTGCCTTGATTGCCATACTGGTAGTTTCCTTTCTCATTTCTTCTTGTAGAAAAATGGTTCTTCTCTATTTCCCATTCTTCTTTTTGCAAGCCAACTTGAAGGAGATCCTTAAAATTTCTAATAAGGGTATGGGACATCCTTTCATGAAGATTAGAAAACACCCCTCTCATAATCATCCTAATCTTGTCTTATTCATCGAGCCTTTTCTTGAGCAATGTAGCTTTGTTTCTCCACCTTTTCACGTAGTCAACAAAGTTCTCATTATGTTTTTGCCTAATTGACTCAACTTCCATCAAAGTAACCTCTAACTCAGCATTGTACCCATACTGTTGGATGAATGACTTTATATAATGAATTTTAGTTCTTCTGAGTACCATCCTCTAAGGTGTTGAACCAATTTTGGACAACGGGTTCCAACGAAAGCATGAAGTGCCTTAGAGTTTGAGCCTTAGTAGCTTGAGTAGACTACATAGCAGTGATGTATTGCTTCACATGGAGATAAGAATTTCCAATTCCATCAAACTTGGCAAAGGAGAGCATCTTGAACTTATATGAGACCTCTTCATCTTGTTCAAACAGCTTGTCTACCTCTGACATTCCTTTAGTTTTTAACTTCTTTTCAATCTTCTTTTCCACATCAATAATCATCTTCTCCACATTTGAAGTTTTAGTCTTTTCTATAGTTGATCTTTTCACAATCTTTGGCTCTTTCTTCTTATCTTGAAGATCTTGAAAATATTGAGCCCAATCATCATCATCATCAATAACTACTTTGTCATCATCAAAGGCTACTTCGTTGACCTTAGCCTTTCCTTTGTCCTTCTGCTTCTTAGTACTAGCAGATGCCTCAGCAGTATTCCCCAAAATTATGGCTAGTTGGCTCTTCAGAGTCTCAGCCAGGGCCTCTTTTATTTCTTCCATCTTGGCATTGAGGGCGTCGTCCACCATCATTTGAATCTGTTCAGGTTTCATTCTTTCGCTGAGAAGATAACTGAGTTGCTACTAGATTTTACATCAATGGCATAGATTGGGCTGTTGTACACTCTTGAACTGCTATACTCCAAGTCTGTGAGCCAAAAAGGATCAATATCATGTAATGCAATGTGTGTATGCATGTACGCACAAGTAACAAACACAGATAATTAGAACGTTCCTTCCAATCTTATAACTTCCACACACGAATGGTGAGTCTCTTTTCCTAGGTATAAGGTCAACAAAATATCAACTTGGGATATTCTATTTTTAAAAATTCCTTCGGACGATTTTACCAATAGTTATTTTTTCAAACATAGAAGTCGGTCCATGATAATTCCCATTAATTAGGCTTTAATCCATTGAATCAACTAAAAATAGCTTTTATGTTATATTAGATTAAAATAAAATTAAGAGGTTTACCATAAATAGATTTCCCATTTGGAAAAATAACTAATGATTCATGCCAAAAACACGCGCATGATTAATAATTCTTGGTATAAATTAGGCCCACAATTAATTTTTGGTATTTCATAATTAACCCAAATAGTTTGTAAACTCAAAAAGATGGTTAGGGAAAATAATTTTGTTTCAAATCCCATTGAGAAAAATGAATGTTTGTTTAAAAATGAATTTTGGGCTTTGTATTTGGGTCATGAGGTAGAAAATAATTTTTGACCCATTTTAGAAAAGTTTTATGTCCAAAGACCATTTTGAAAATTTTGAAAATAGTTTTGGTTTTTTAGATTTAAAAGGAAAAATTATTTTTAGTTTACAATATAATTAGGTCATATTAAAAAAAAGAATAAACCAAATAAACCATGGTTCAAACCAAGATATATCAACCATAATTAAACAATAAGCAATTGGGTAAAAAATCTAAGAAAAGTAACAAGGTGTAGGCCCTTGATTTTGGCCCCAGCTAGCTCAGTGCTAATTCATGAGGCCTGAAACAGTCAATTATTAATAAGTCTAAACCAATTTCAAACCTTTGATTGGATTGACATATTTTGAATAGGGACTAAAATAAGTTGGTTTAACTTTTAAAACCCTAATTGTGTTTGATTTAAAGGTTTGGTTGTTTTTTATTTGATACAAGTGCACTAAACCCGAAATGGGTCCAATTTGAATGTTTGGTTGATTTTTTTATTTGATTTGGGTAGATTTTAATTGGTATGGGTGTCCCATGTCGAATTGGAACACCTAATTCGACATGGGAGAGCCCCATATCGAATTGGGGCAGCCTTATTTTGACATGAGATTTTGATATGAGGCAATTTTGGGTAGTCCATATCGAATTTAGATTGACAATTTGGTATGGACTTTGATTCCATGTCGGATTAGAATCACTTTAGTTTGAGATGGTATCGGTTTGCCTCGAACAGAAGTGGTTTGAACCTGATATGGTCATAGTTTGTGTCGAATTAGGAAATCACCAATTCGATATGCCTCAAAGTTCCATTTTTAAAATGGGAAGCTTTCACGTTTAACCTAATGCACTCTTATATAAATGTAGGGATTAGCAACCTTCAGGGGACTTTTGGTTTTTTTGCAGACTTTTGGACTTTGGCTAAGACTTTGGACTTGGGACTTTTAGGAATAAGGATTAAGGAACTGAGATTAAGAAAAGAAAGAAAGAAAGTAAGCAATAAGTAGTTGAGCGAGGAGAGGCACACAACATCAAACCAAGAAGGCAGTCAACAACTGTCTTCATTCCATTCAACCAAGATTCGACACTGGTACAAATATAAAATTTGGATCGAAGTAAAATATTGATGGAACCAACAAATGAAGGTTTGAAATTATTTATTTCATCTACTTTAAATTTACAGTAGCTTACTCGTTGATTTACTCACTGAATGGTTTTTAGTTAATCAGTTTTTCTTCTTTAAAACGCCCAGTAGCTATCTTTAATACTTTATCCTGTAGCAATTTATGTGTTAAGATTTACAATTGCAATCTTAATAATCCAGACAGTAATTTGGCAAAGTCAATAATATAGATATCATCAATTTATGAATTTGCTTATAGTAGTTGAGTTTTAAATATTCAAAATCTAAGTTACATGTTTGAATAAATACCAAAACCCTAACCCTAATTCAGAAAACCTTAGAACCCTAATCCTATTTTTAAAAACCCTAAAACCCTAGCTTACATAGAAACCCTAATTCCCTAACAAAATTATATCGTGTAAACCATTTACCTTTCAGGGGTGCTGCTCCCGATCCCCCGCAAGGGGCGCTGCCCCCTTGACCTCGCACCCTAACCAGCAGCTAGCAGGACGGCTGTAAGCGCAACTCTCGTCGTCACATCCTATATTTCTTTAATGGATAATATTTAGGTGTTTTTTATATTCTTTTTAATTATTCAATTATCTTGATATGTGTTATATTATTTTTCCTTCTTTTACTCTTTTCCTTAGATTTATATGTATTTTTAAATAGACTTGTAAAAGGCATTTTTTCATTCATGGATGACTTATTTATTTAATTTACTTATTTTTACAGTTTAATTTATTTAAAGACTTTGGGATTAATGTAAACGATACATTTTCACCAATTAGTGGGTATCCTATTTTATTTATTTTCTTTAGGACATTTGAATAATTGTAAAGGCATATTTCCATCCATGGATGGGTTCCTATTCATTTATTTTATTTGAACTCGTTGTGATTTTAATAAAGTAATTATTTATTCTTATGATTGAATGTAGTATTGATAATATCATTATAACTAAGAATTTTATAATATTAATACCTGAAAAAGAGGCTGGTTCCAATGAACAGAGAGCTGTGAGGGGTGCTGGTTATTCTTACCTTCCCCACGCATACCCAACTTTTCGAACCAATAGGCGGTAGGGGATTCCTTAGAAATTGAGTCATCCACCCCTTTTTTTCCCCAGCCCGTCCGGGTGGCTACTCTATTTTCTCCGGGTTTAGGCCTGTGGGGGCGAAAATCCCCTCTCACACTAGGCCAATTATTTGAGCTTTAGTCTTTGGTTTGAAAAGTTTAGGTTTCCATAGCAAGTATATACCAAAAGGTATAAGGCTATGAGTGATTATGCCATGCTCGATCTCCATTCTTTGAGTGAAAGTATGGTATCTCTTACATAATAAAACACAGGTTATATAGGCGTCTTAACTCACATATACAATGCAATCTAAATAATGCAATGGACAATATCATAATAAGAAAGAAGAAAAATAATATAAAGACCAACTGAATCAACTTCTCTTATCCCTAGTGGAGTTGCCACTATGAGTGGCGATTTTTGCCCCCACTTACATGTGGAATGGTTCTTGCGACTTCAACATTGTTAGGCTTAAGGCCTTAAAGAACACTGGCCTAAACTAGGAGAAACACAGGCCTAAACCCAGATGGGCCAGAAAAAAGAAAGGAGTGGATGATTCGATTCCTAAGGAATCCCTAACCCCCTATTGGGTTCAAAAAGTTGGGTACGCATTGGGAAGGTGAGAATGACCCAGCACCCCCACACTGCCCGGTTTATTAGAACCAACCTCCTTTTAGGTCTAAATATTATTAAATTCTCAAATATTATAGCATCATCCATATTACATACAAACTAAAGGAAATAAACATCCATAGATGAAAATATGCCTTTTACAATGCCCAATGTTTAAAACTTAAATAAAACAGGACACCCACCATTTAGTGAAAACATGCCCTTTACATTAATCCAAATTTTAAAATAAATTAAATTACATTAAACTTAACTAATGAGGTACCCACAAAGTAAAAATTACCTCTTACATTTTGAAAACTAAAACATTAAAATAAAAAATCAAATAAAATAAACCATTCATAACATTCATAATGTAATATCCCTATGCTTGCCCTAGAAGTTTTGTATGTGGTTGTTGTTGTTGTTGTTGTTGTTGTTGTTGTGGGTTTAAATTGAGAAAAGAAAAGTATATGTATATGTGTTTTGGGAGAAATTTAGGGTTTAGAGACAAGTTTATATGTTGTGTATATGGTGATATATATAACATATAAGTTGGTCAAAGGGCTTGGTCAAGGGAAGAAGATATTTATATTGTTAAGTGTGAAATTACCAAAGTGGGCAAGAGATAATTAAGGGAATTAAAATGTGTATGAGGGTGTTATAGTAATTTTCTTTTGGATGGGTATTTAATGAAGGTTGACTTTGTGTTTTCTTCATCATCATTTCTTCTTCTTCTTCTTGTGTTGGCCGGCTCACCATAGACAAAGGAAGACAAGAGAACCAAGCAAGGTTTTGATGTTTGTAGCTCAAAAGTGAAGGAGATTTCAAGAAATCAAGTTGAGGAATTGTGGAATTTCTTCATTTAAGGTAAGAAATCTCTTGTTTTCTTTGGTTATTTTGAAGTGGTGTTGGATGTGAATTAGGGTTTGGTTGATGTTGTGATTTGGTGTGTTTGATATGTGTTTGCAAGTGTTAGAATTGATTTTAAGTTAAAAGATGGAATTGGTGTTGGTTTGGTTGTGAATATGGTAAGATTTGTGGAGGATGTTAGTGGAGAGTCAAGAGTGAAGTTGGAGTTAGGGTTTTGGAATGGTTTGTGTTTAAATGTATTATGAATGTTTTGTGAAGTGATTCTTGTGTTGAATTTGTGTTTAGAACATTGATTTCATTCATTTGAACCATGCTATATTATGTATGATGAGTTGAAGTGCAATTAGAGGAGAGTTGTGCATTTTAGGGTTTTGGTGTTGGGTGACACGGCCAAGTCATGAAAATGTGGGAGTGTTGGATTGGTTTTTGAGAGACACGGCCGTGTCCCTTAGCCGTGTTCACTACTGGATTTTGGTTTTGGGAGACACGGTCACAAGCTTGGCCGTGTCCCTTGTCCGTGTTGCTTACTGTCCAATTGGTTTGAGTGACACGGCCACAAGCTTAGCCGTGTCCCTCAAAGGTGCTGCCCGTGTCCCTCCAATGTGTTGGTTAGGGTTTTATTTCTTTGTTCTAATTGCATTGTTTTGGTTTTCCAAGGGTAGGTTGGTCCCTAAACCTAACCCTAAACACTTTAAAAACACTTGAAGCAATGAAAGATATAATCAAATGCATGTGTAAGGTCCTAAAATTATGAATCATATCAATTGTTCTTTGCCCTAATTGCATTGTTGAGATTGAACAATGTTATGTTATGCATTGTGAATGGTAATGTGTTTCATGAGTAATATACATTGAAATTGAAATGTATATCAAAGATGAAATGATAATTCAAATAAGACATGATATGAGACAATGCCATTGTGTTTGGCTATGATGATGCATTTGAAAGAAATAAGGCATGTTTGCCTAAATGTTGTTGAGAGTTGAGAATGGAAATGATAATTAAATAATAAATGATTTGTGTGGCTAATGTGTTATTCCATTTTCAGAGTTTGTTGTTGGTGGCATGCCTAATAAGTGTAACAATCTCTTGAAGTTAGGTTGGATTGAATCCTTAAAGCCTAATTGAGATGTTACCACCCTTGAAGCTAGGTTGGGTTAGTTCTTGAAGCCAAGTTGGGTAGAAGCTTAGCATGCTTTGCTCCCCTTGAAGCTTGGTTGAACTTAATCCTTGAA
This sequence comes from Garcia nutans, assembly GCA_947685225.1. Lineage (NCBI taxonomy): Eukaryota > Viridiplantae > Streptophyta > Magnoliopsida > Malpighiales > Euphorbiaceae > Garcia > Garcia nutans. The sequence continues at coordinate 71,551,567 of CANTUV010000031.1, read as the reverse complement.
GCCTAGTTGGGTATATGATATTGATAAATGTGATAACAAAACCAAAGCATTAACTCTGAAAATTGAATGGCATATTAGTGTGTCTTGGGCCCATGCTTGTCTTTGTTTAGTGTTGATTATGAATGGTTAAATGAATACTAATGAGGTATATGAAAAGATATTGAAATGTGATATGTAATGTGAAAATATGTTATTAGTGTTGTATATATGATGTTACATGTATAATATGGATTGAGAAATGACATTGCATTGCACTAAATCATATCATTTGCATGATTATCTTACTAAGCCATTGGCTTAGCGCGATAGTGTTTAATCGCGCAGGTAATAGAGTTGATAGAGTTGAACCCGAGAGTTCATCAAGACCAAATGAGAGTAGACCTTGAAGAATCCATTTTGAGAGCTTAAAGATCAGAGCAGACTTGCCAATCATGTATACTTCTTTATATTTTGTAAAGAAATGTTTAATATGTAAATATGTACATATTTTATAACTTCCGCTGTGTAATATTTAAATGTATACATATATATATAAAACTAATATGTTTTGTTTTATAAGTAAATGATTTACTTTTCTATAATGTATAATGATAAGGGTATTATATCAAGTTTAAAGTGTTTTGAATGTTAAAAGAACCGTAGCATCCCTATGTTTGGTGCACTTATGCTACATTGTTGTGGTTGTAGTGTGTGTGCATTGGATATGGGGGTGTTACACATAATAATTAAGAGTAAATCATAGAAAAAAAGAACATTGATGAATTGCTCATCATAAGCATATAATAGATTAAGTAGTCAAAATTAGGGTTGAATCTTAAATGAATTATCAACTGTATAAAATTAGGGTTCTAGAGATGGAGTTTAGGAAATTAGGCTATTGGATGTTGGGATATTAGGGTTTGAGGATTGATTTTAAGGTTTTTAACAAAATTAGGATTTAGAAAGCAAAACTAGGTTTTAGTTTTTAGAGAAATAGAATTTAAGGTTTTAGGATTTTTTAAAATAGGTTTAGGATTTTAGGTTTTAGAAAAATAGATTTAGGTTTTAGGTTTTTAGAAAAATAGAATTAGGGTTTTAGATGAATTGGATTCTGGATATTAGGGTTTATGGAATTTAGACTAGGAGGTTTAGGATTTAGGTAAATTAGGGTTTTGGTGAGTTAGGAATTGGGACTACTGAGTAAGGTTTAGGGTTCTAGTATTTAGTATTTTTGTTTAGGATTTTTGAGAATTGGTGTTAGGTGCTTAGGACTAGGGTTTTGGAAATTGGGATTTCTAGAGCTGGGGTTTAGAAAATTAAGTTTCTGGACATTAATGTTTTAGGGTTTTAGTTATTTAGAAAACTAGGGCTTAGAATATTAAGTTTTAAGAGTCTTTAGAGAAATAAAATTTAGGGCTTGAGTTTAAACAAATAGGAAATTAGGTTTTACAGAAAATATGTTATCTAAGTTGTGTTATTTAGATTGAATTCTTAATTTTAAAATACTGGAATATGTAAAAATACTAAACGAAAGAGTATATTGATTTCGTCATGGTTATTAAAGTTTATGCATAGTAACCAACCAAATTAATTGGCTACTGGATCAATTAGCAATCGATGTTCAATATTTTTAATGAAAAGTATAGATGCTGGATATTAAAATAAATTGAGTTTAGAAAGTAAAATCCTATGTCGGAGGCTCTACCAAATTGAGAGAGTATTGATTTAAGCTTATTGCATGTACCAATCTAGGGTTTTGGCTAAGCCAAGTGTATTGATTTCTTGAAACTATTTATAAATTGTCTTCTTTATTGCTACTGCCTCCTTCAAAAGACTAAATCCCCTTAATTTGACAATTAGTTGCCTTTTTATAGGCCACCTTATTAGGGCATCCCATAATCCTTCTTAAATTCAGATACACTAAACCTACACGGCTTTGGAGAATCCAAATATGACAATCTTTCACCATCAGGCCAATGCCAACGCTCCTGCTCTTTTCAGCATAAGCAATCCCTCATATTGAATTGGCATGTGCCAATTTGATATGAGTTGTATGCTCATATTGAATTGGCTTATGCCAATTTGATATGAGCATTGCAAAAATGCTCATAGAGCCAATTCGATATGAGCATTGCAAGAATGCTCTTATCGAATTAGCATAAGCCAAGGTGGTCCGACTGAATGATTTTTTAAATGTAATATTCACAATAAAACTAAATAAAATCAATCCACATATTAAACAACTATAATTGATTAATTTTGGGACTTTTTTTATACTTATACTTGATCCAACTTTTAAATGAAAATTATATTTGGGCCGATACCAAAATTAAGGGTCTACACTTATTATTAAGTACTCATTACCTTTGCAACGCATGCCTAGAATGTTTGCCCTGGGTTGTTCCTAGTCCTCGATATCAATAGCTTTGCATCCTTTTCGCATTAGAACTTATATAAGTTCTCATATACATGCTCTTCATTCACCTCAGCCCCAAGCACTGAACTACTGGCAATATAATAATGAGTTATCACTCTCTATTTTTGTTGCATTCTTTCCTTCTTTTCAAATAAAATCCCTAGCAACTATACAAGATACTTTGTTTTGTAGTATATTATATTATATTATATCTATCTATCTATTCTAATATTTAAAGAGAGAAGCAAACTCACTATCGATGAACAATGAGTTTGCTTCTCTTTTCCCATTTTGCCCCTATATGTATACACGTAATATAAAATATTAGTTTATATTATCAATTTTAATTTATAATAGAATGTCACCCTCGTGTTACTTCGGAGATCTACATTTTTTTTAGTAAATAATACAAAAGGTGATTAATATTAATAGAGGAAAAAAAATAAATCATAAATTAAGAATAAAATATTATCAATTGAGTGCAAAAAAGTAAAGCATTGATATAATTGTTATAAGATATTATCAATTAAGTATAAATAAATAAATGGTGTAATTATTTTGTGATTTTTCAAATACTATTTTTGTTTTAAATGTTCTTCTTATGTAACTATTTTGATGTTGTGAATTTTAAATGTTTTGAGCATAGTGCATTCATTATGATTCCATTAGTATTAGTCAGCATTTTGATTTTGCCACTTACGTTGATTGACTATTTATAAGAGCATTTTTATACTTGTTTTTAGTATGATTTCTATGTGTTTTTAGTTAATATTTCATTTGATTTTGGTTTAAAGTTTGTTTTAAGTGATTGTTTTAGGTTAAAGTGGATAAACTCCCTTTGCTTGAATTAAGCAAGACATGGCCAAGCCAAAACTAGCTTGGCCGTGTCCCTCAAAGAAGCGTCAAGACAGTAGCTGACACGGCCAAGTGACATGCCCAAGTCACTGGTCGTGTCTCACCTAAGGAGCAAAACCAAAGGGACCAAGCAAAGAATGAAAGAAAAGGAGCATAAGCTGACACCATCAAGTGACACGCCCAAGCCAGTGGTGACACGGCCAAGCCACTGGCCGTGTCACATGACACAGCCAGGAGCTTGGCCGTGTCACCTAATGAAGCCAAAGAGAAAAGAAAGAAAGGAAGGAAGGCAGTGATGGACACGGCCAAGTGGCTTGGCCGTGTCCCAAAGAAAAATGAGAGACACGGCCAAGCCACTCAAGGCTTGGCCGTGTCACCTATGGAAATGTTGAAATCTTTGCATGAATCAAGGAACAAGTGGGGGAACAAAGACTAGCTTTTGCCAAAAGTGTTCAAAAACAAAAGAAAAGCTTGCCTAATTTGAGGAAAAGAAAGGTTAAACAAAGAGAATGTGGGAGACAAGGTGAGTTAGAAGTGAGTTGGAAGATTGACTTGAGCTTTGGAGGGAAATAAAAAGAGAAAGGAGCTGGGAGTTTTCTACAGAAGGCTGGAGTTTTGTGCAGAAAACAGAGAACAGAGGCAGAGAAGAGAGGTTTGAGAGGAGGAGGTTGGGCATACACGTTTTGGGCAAGGAGGGAGTGACACTTTCCTTGACTCTTCATCTTCATCCTCCATTTCCATCCTCTCCAACATCTGCATCTTCCATTGGCAGCTCCTGAAGATTCAAGAAGCTACATTGAAAGGGGTTTTTCTATTTTCTCCTTTTATGTATTTTAATGTTATTATTGTTGTTGTTGTATTAAGTGTGTTGAACATGAACTAAATCATTCTCTATCTAGATTTTAATGAACCCTAGCTTATTTGTATGATTGGATACTTTTAATTGATTGAGTTGTTTTATTCTTATGATGCTTAATGATTATTGCCAATTGATGATAGCATGCTTATTGATTGGTTGTCGTTTTCATATTATTGACTTGAGAAAGCTTGATATAAATTGATTACTCATAAGGGTTGAGGATTGATTGGGGTGCTAGAGATAGACCTACAAGATCCTTTGGTTTATAGTTCCTTGTTCTTAATGCATGATCTACTTAATTGTGTTTTGAGAAGAGATTCCAGCACTCTACTTAATGATTAGGGATTAATTCGCTCGAGAGAGGTTTTAGTCTAAGTTAGAGGAATGCCAACTCAACTCTATCATGTAATGTAATTGTAGCTAGGGGGATTCAATATCTAGATAGTATCTTTATCATCAAACCTTTTTACACAACACACAATTTATCTTTGCTTTCATTTATTTAAATTAGTTGTCTTTAATTATAAAACATCACAAAAACATTAATTTGCTAAACAACAGTTAAGATTTGCACTAGTGCTTGGCCTTGTCTTCAGTGGAACGATACTTCACTCACTACTTTATTACTTGGGCGACCCGTGCACTTGCGGTATTGCTATAGCACATAGTGGCATGCACCAACTATCATAATTATAATTAATTAAGTGTGAATAACATGTGCTTATATAATTAATGTAATGATCAAAATAAAAAAAAAACAAAGATACAAAAAAACATAGAAATATTTAGCATAATTTTTTAACATTATAATATAAATATCATCAATTTACATTATTTATAAATGAAAGTAATACATTAGTCGGAATCAGCTTATGACTGTGGGTTGACCTCACCATAAAATAAGCCTAATCGCTTGTCCATGACTTTTAGGACAATCACATCCAACACTTTTAGATTAAGTTTTGTACAAATTTCGAACCACCCTCTTCCAATCCAAGTGTCTATGATATCTTTTTTTTCTCCAACATTGACATTCATTTGAATGCTAAAGGAGTTAATGTCATCCTCAAAATTAACGATCCAAGTCCTTTTATCTTCAATGTCACCATCCTTTATTATGTACATATGATTCTTTCAAAATTTTGCAAGAATATCCTATATATAAAGGAAATAAATAAAATAAAATTTTTGATGTCTTATAAGTGCAACTTAGTTAAGAGAAATTAAGGATAGAAGATTATATACATACCACAAAATGGTTCCAATATTCACCCTCGGGGGTGATACACAACCTATTATCAAAATCAACTTCAGATTCATCAGAGTAAGAAAAGGGATATTCCAACACCGATGAATTAGAGCCCACGGATTCTGTAGATGAAGCCACTCAGATATATATATATATATATATATATATGTTATAATAAAGCAGTTAAAGAGTTGACCAATTTGTATGGAAAAAAAAAAAGAGTTTGTGAATAAGGGTTCAATATGAGTGATGAAGAGAATGTATTTGATATGGGGATGTACATATATATACATTTAATAGCATTTTAATCAAAGAATATGAAACGATGCTAAGAACTCATCACATTGGAGATGAGTTTTTAATTAACTACTATCGATAGTCTAAAATAATTAATTAATGCATTATTCATGTTATAGATTTGACTACCATTATTTAGGCTTAGTGGATATCATAACATCTACAATCAACTTATTCCAACAACCATTGTTATGTATTATAAAGAATTGTATTTTCTTGACAGTTCAATGTCATTTTGACATATAACTCTGCATTTTATTTAACGATTCCATTATTTCCACATATAACCATATATTTTGAAGGCATAATAGGATGTGTTATTTAATAAATTTGATTGAGACAAACAAATGCACAACCTAACCTCATCAGCAATCTCATGTTATTTTTTAATAAATATTAAATAACATCCATATATAAAAAAAAATACATTTGATTTTTTTCTAAATAAAAAAAGGTGTCATTTAAATATATTACAATGGGCAGTTAATTTTTAATAGAGGCAAAATGTTGCATATGGAGTGTGACACGTGTGTAATTGTATACAATATTATAAATATACATCAGTCACGTCAGTGGAAAAGACCACAGTACGATGCAAATTTTTTAAAATTCTTATTTATATTCATTACTTAGACTTTAACTATAATGGTCAAGATTTTAATCAGAAAACTTTTTAACTAATATTGAAAAATTGATAGTGTATAGTGATAAAAGTATTGTGGATAAATGCTATAAGTAGAGAATAGTAAATTGTATATCTCAAAAATTTACTGAAGAGATTATTTTTACGGTTTTACGAGATTTAAAATCGAATTAGAATCAAATGATAAGAAAGAGGATGCACCATAGTTAAAATGAGATTGGTCATACTAGATTAAATATTATATATATATATGTGTGTGTGTGTGTGGACATGTGTGTGCGTGTGGAGTCTTCTTCTCCTTTCTCCCATCTTCCACGCCAAACACCATCACCTCCACCATCTTTCTTATTTTCTTCATCTTCCTTTCTTCAAATCAAATAAAATTGAGAGTAGATTACATATGATTATAAATTTTTAAAAGAATAAGCTAGAAAAGGTGATATTATCAGCAAGTGATTAAAGAAAAAGAGAGAAAAAGAGAGAAATTAAAAGAGGTATGTGCTTATATATTATACTTTCAAATAATTGAATTTCTATGAGTTTGAATGTTTGAATTGATTGATTGAGTCATTTATAATGAATTATTTCTTGAAAATATTGATTAAATGGATTGATGAGTGAAAAATGAATTAAAAGAACTTATATGTGGTGAGTTTGATTCTTAATTTAATCTTTATAAGAATTGGGTAGTTTGATGTTGTTTTAGCCATAAGTGATATTTGAAGGTTTGATTAATTAAAGTTTGAGTAAAGTATTATATGTAGACTCTTTTATGTTAAAAAAATTTGGATTTGATTCATTATTATCATAGATTTTGAATATATTGAGTTAAAATAGTTAAGTGTGCGAAATGCAGAATTTTTGCCTAACATGGCCAATGACACGCCCATGTTAGTGGGTGTGTCATAGTTACTAAATTGTAAAATAAATGACACGCCCATGTCGTTGGGCGTGTCAAAGTTACTGTGAAATGGGCAAATACATGCCCAGTGACACGCCTATATCATTGGGCGTGTCACTTGAAGAAATTTGCATAAAATGGCTCTTTTTCTTGTGTTTCATCCGTGATTTAGACCTAATTAACTATAAGGCCTTAAAGTGTAAAGAATTTTTATTTGAAATCAACCCTATCAAGTAGTGTAATAAATTTTGAATATATGATAAATACGTGTAATACCAAGTGTTGATCAAAGAATTATTCCATTGAAGTGATATACATAATTCAATGTTAATTAAAACAAATGAATTGCCCAAGTCATACTGATTTTAGATCTAGCTTTGGTTGAATGGCTAACTAAAGGAAGGATAGCCATAGTGATAGTGGGCACCTCATGCCATTAATGGACACATTGTGTCATCAGTGACAGTGGGCATAATTGCCATTATACATTCTTGAGATTTGGTATTAAAACTACTACATTAACATGTTAGCCAAACCTATTATCTGAGTTCAGTATGTATGGGCTTATTTAATGAAGTTATCTAAATTGAAAATATATGTGAATATGATGTTATGAATAATGGAAGAAATGCAAAATAATAATATAAGTTAATTACTTGAAATCAACTTACTATGTTACAATATGAAAGTGATTGGTAATGTATATATTAAGGTTTATAAGTGAAAGTTCTAATGCTCAGAATAGAAATTTTATGCTCAAGTTATTGAATTGATCAATAACTTTCTATGTGTTATAATGATTTAAAGTGTATATAATGATATAAGATACAAAGTGCTCCAAAGTATAGTACTAAATTTAAGTGCTAAAAATTATAGATTAAATGAAATTATTCTATATGTGAAATTGAAAAGTAAGACTTATTGAAAAACAAATAAGTGTAATATGAGCAATGTTAACAAATGAAAAAGTAAGTCTTAAATAAAATGATTCAAAAAAGAGAAGAGTTGCAATCCCAAAAGTGTAGTTTAGCATGATAACTTTTATAGAGTTAAAGTTATTATTTTGTGTAATCAAAATATTATGCTGGTTTGTTATTGAAAATAGTTAATATATTAAAATATTTCTTAAAATTGAGTGTTATTACTATATTTCCATAAGTATTTTCCTTTAATATTAAGTGACAAAATATGTTTATACAAGCACCACTAAGGTTTGCTTAGCGTGTTAGAATTATTTCTGACACACAGGTATGAGATCATCGGAGCAAGTTAAGAAGTGGAATTAAAGATCGCAGGAAATTACCTATAGTACATATAGAGATCTTTTGTACATTATACTCATAAGTTATGAAATGTATATATACAATTTAATTTGGCTATTTGAGAGATTGTACAAACTTGTAAACATGAAAGGAATATATGTATTTAGAGGATGAAGTTTGAGATTCTAGTGAATGATTATCAAATAAAGTAATGTATTATATATTTATTTGATTTGATGAACTTATGATGTTTATCTGATTTATAATTACTATTTGGATTATTGGAGATATTGGAAATTGGTTTAAATATTGGATTTATAAGTGTTGTATTATACAGATTGTATTATTATTATTTGAAGATTTTTGTTAGTAACATTTTGAAAGAAAACTTTGTCAATGAATTGGTTGGAGCACTGATAGTATATCGAGTAACATTCTCTGATAGTTCTAATGAGAATTATCAGGGGATGGTACATTAACTATCGAATCAACAATGACAATGACTTCGATTGACACATGCAATATTTATTTTTTCACATTAAAAAAATTTGTAATAATTACTCTTCACATTAAATGCCAATGTAAGTGCATATTTATCCACTTAAATTTAATTAATAATTCTATAAAAGAAATAAATTATATGAGCAACTAACAACGTTCATTACATCCAAAATAAGTCTAACATTAAGAAAATATGATAGTTCTTCATTGCATACCCCATTAAAATTATCAGCTTAGGCAAAATATATCTAATACAATTGAGACTAAGATGATCAATCTTTCTTGATAACACTAATTATTATAGGGGGTTTAGATGACTATCCTACAGTGAGAGATACTTCATCGTACTTCTTAAGCTCCAGAAAGTGGCATATCTCATTCCATCCTATTTTTAACCTCGCTTTAGTGTACCCCATATGATATCCCCTAACAATATCCACTAGTAAAAAGTGGACATAGGGAAACAAGGTAAAAGTTATTACATCAATAGTGGCCTGGTTACTATCTCTAAGTACTTGTTCCAGATTTTGGTGAAAATGAAATCGATATATTCTAAGATCTAACACGTACATAGAGAAGGGAATAAGGTGGCCCATGAACTTGCATTTTTTAGCAGAATTAAAAATGTTTCTTTTGTTTTTTCCTCTTTTCAATCTTTACCTTATATTGTAAGAGGACTCATTAATTCTGAGTGTATGGGGATTCCTCATTTGAGATATAAATAAAACTAACGAATTGTTTTGATTTAAATATCATGCATCCAGACGTCCAGGCTAGTCCTGCGGCTATTGCTGGTGTTGGTATTTAGATTAAACAATCACGTTCCCTTAAAAAAAAAAAAGTTGTAAGTTCTAGTTCCACACAAAAAGAGGACTTAAAATTATTTATAAAGTGAAAGCAAATAAAAAAATATGAGTAATAGAAATAGCCTATCACTTTATGGTTCCAGTCTATAGTGTCTAGACAAACCTAAAGAATGTCGTTAACAAAATAATCATCCATTTCTAGATTATTGTTTAACTAGTAAGCATAGCTAAAATAATGTCGTTTATTTTTATTGATGCTTACAAATGATACTATTCCATTGCCATTCCCGAGGTTTATTTCTAGACAAATAAAATTGATTACTATGTTTTATGATGATGTTCATCTCTTATTCCCTTTATGTATAGACAACTTTATATGAGACGACATCATTCCAATTATATTGACTAATAAAAAATGTATAAATAATTACTCAAAATAGGATGAACTTACTATAACTTCCTAAGGAAATTAATTTTTGACACGGTGATAAAATTATTAATAATTAATTATAAAATAGGGTATGTATATGAATTTATTATTGAAACCATCAACTTATTAATGGAAAACAAATTTATATCATTGTTATGCATCATTATAATAGCATCAATAAGTAGGATGAATTATTATGCTATTCATCATCTTCTATGAATTATATCATTGAGCTATATGAAAATGTTATTTCCCTTCAATTTGTAAAAGTGACATAAAAATAATAATGTAAGATGTGAGATACACAATATTAGCATAAGACATATTTGATCATTACTTAGCATGAATTTATCCTTATTGTACAAATATAATGTTATTCCTCATCATTAATTGTAGCTATTCCTAATCACTAATTGTAGGTGTGGTCATTCAAAAGTACTTATATAAAAAATTTATCCTTATGATTTGTCATATAATATGTATTCCATGTCCAAATTATACAATAAATTATTAATTTAGATAAATGAATAATTAAATTCTTCTACATAATATGTAGTTATATTTATAAATGGTAATGTTCTTTTGTACGTGTAATCCTAATATTTATGCATTAAACAAAATGTTTTAATCATAATAAACAACTTGCAATGTATAACAATGTTTTTTATTGACATTAAATATTTATGTACAGATGCATTCATAAGAAATGACACCATATATATATATATATTGATTATTTAGTTAGAGTATTCACTATATTAAAAATATATATTAAATACTTAATCATTATCCCTATGATGAACTTACTGTAATGTGGGAGGAATATTATAGTAATTTTTTATGTAATGGTTATTTTATTCATATCTAATAATTAACTAATTTTATATGTATATGTATGTATATATTATCGAGTTGTGTACAATTTTATTTCTTTGCAATGTCCTAAAAACTTTAAAAAATAATAATGTGAGATGCACAATATTAGCACCTATATAACGTTGTTATTATTAAATAGCACATATACATTTACGTAAGTACTTTGTTATATGTATAAATAAAGATGTATAAATATTGCATTATAAAATTATTTGCTTGAAATACTTAATTATTTATAAAATTTTTGCATTGCCATATTTGCACTACATATATATATATTTATAAATATTAAGCAGCTTATAATTTTCTTACTACATTAACATAGCATAATTAGCCTAAATTGTTATAATATTTCAAGAGACATAATATAAAATAGTCTAACCCCATATTAAACCTCATCATCACTCTCATATACACCGGTCCTCTTTTGTAGACCATAATTCCATAGATGGAAACATACACTGAGTCACATTTCCTTTGTAACCTGTTTTGCATTACAAATAGAGAAGTCATGTGTCAAGGAGCACTCTATCAACTTCAAAACAAACATTCCACAATTGCAACTACATTCCAAACAAAGATGTTAGTTAGTTAAATTCATGTAATTATTAAAATGAAAGAAATGCAGAATGAGGACTATGTGTTCTTACCCTAACTGTTTTATCATAAAAAATTTAACATATGCCAGTGCTTTAGGAAGCATGTCCACAACATTTTGTATCATCCTATGTAACACCCTTATGCCTTATATACGTACAATACATATTTTCAGCATATGTAAAATACGCATATGATGTATAAAAATGTCACAGACCGATTTAATAAAAATTTTCACATTTCTATTTTAAGATTTCAAATACTAATATATAAAATAAATAGTATATAAATATTCTTTGCTTTTTATAGGAATCCAAAATAAATATTTTATATGAAAATCTCTAGAAAAAATTCACCAGAGTTTTGTTTGTAATTTGAACGTTCCTAAAATTCAGCAAAACACAACCTGCATAAAGCAAACACTCCCAATAAAAATCAATTCACCATTTCACCAATACTTCTTAATTTCTCCATATTTTCTCAAAATACTTATATATAGATATATAAATTAACAACACATATAAAATTTCATCTAAACAAATTATTCAAAATATTCTTTACAATTTACATTATATACTTCCAAAAACATATCATAACATATATAATATCAAAATACATTGTAATATCAAATATCTACATGCTGGCAAGTGGCTCTGATCTTAATGTACCCAAAAATAACTCTTCAAGCTCAATAAATACAAACCTAGACCCGACCAGGTCTAGTAGAACTCTCCAGCTCTACCAAATTATCCATGACATCTGCGCGATGAATTACAATCTAGCTAAGCCGAAGCCTAGTGATACAAACTTTGATAATAACAATAAAATTCAATGCAATGCCAATGCACAATGCATATAGATGTCACATCATTCTACTTTCTTATATTTTTCAAATATTTCATAATCACAACTTATAGCATTACATTGCTCAATTGTATCACAATTCATAATTCACATTAAAGCAAAGACAAGCATGGGCCCAAAAAGAATCTAATATGCTATTCAAATTTCAGAGTTACTGCTTTGGTCCATAATGACACCATGTGTCTAGCCCGTAGGCAATATATCCATGGATAATGTAACAGCCCCAGTCTCTCAGACCTTAACCTGGCTAGACCCTTAGGCCCCAGTATCTTGGTCCTCAACCCGGCTAGACTGCTACAGTTTTTGAGGCTTACAACCCAGTCTTTTCACCCCAAAAATATCATATTTATCAACTGGCTTGGCTTACGACCCAGTCTTTTCACCATTCCAGCATTTAGCCCATAGGCAATCATAGGCATACTGCCAAACCCAGAACTCTGAAAATTGAATAACATACTAGGCACACAATTTATTCATATTTCTCATTATCAAATTCTTTCATAATTTCTTTATCAAAACTTTTCTCATTTTCTCATGATCAAACTAGGCACATTGCCTTATTATATCATCTTTTTCTCATTTTTTTCTATTCATTTTTCTCATTATTAATCTTTTTCTCATTGTCACATATTCAATCTAGACACATTGCCTTATTTTCACTTTTTTTCTCACTTTTTTCATTTTTCTCACTTTTCTCACTTTTCTCATTTTTATCAATATCAATTCATTTCATTATTCCACATATCTCATTTTTGCATTCACAACACATTACCCAATTACTTTAGGTATTTTCACATAATATACATATTTCACATTCTACACAATTTAGCCATTATCAATGGCTTTTCACAATGCATTTAACACATATATGACATTACAAATTTCATAGCATATTATTCATACTCAATCAATGAACCAAGTAACTTAACATATTTTTCAACCAAAATGTGTTAAGCCCAAATGTCATGCAAATATAAATAATATATTCAAAGTTTGTACATACCTCCACTAGCAACCCAAAGCAAGCTTAACACAACTTCCAATCCTATCCTTCTAACTTGCCCTTCACCACTTGGATGAAGCAAATCAACCTCCCTCAATGCTTATACCAAATGTGATCATACATAATCATTTAATATCACATTCTAAGGTATTCTCAACATCAAACCATAATTAAACATCATTCTAAACCAAATCCCAAAATTAAGCTTCACCTCACTTTAACTTTGAAAAACTATATCAAGCTATTTAAATTAGTGTTTTAAGTTTATTAATATCATTAGAAACATGTTTTAGCATGTTTAAACCAATTACATTAATTAACCACATGCTTATGCTTAAAACCCTAAAATGGCATAACCTTCACCATTGAAGGATCTCCATTCCAACTCAATCCAATTATCATTTCAATCTTATTTCCACAGCTTATATCATTAAATAACATGATTTAAGCATTAAAATTAAACAATTAATCATTCTTTGAAAATTCACTTTTCCAAAACCCTAAATCAATACTACCATCTTCAAACTCTATCCAAACTTAACTAAATTCATCATTTGATTTTAAAATCCTTGTTTATGCATCAAAACAACACATTTGGAACCAATTTACACAATTAAAACTCATGATTTCAAAAACTCAAATGTTCCATAACCCTAAATTCTCTCTCTTCACCAAACTCAACTTAAATTTAACCATTTCTTAAATCTAACCTTAAAATCATTGTTAATCACTTAAAATAACTTCATCCATATCCAAATAGATAATTAAATCTTAGAACTTCAAAAACCCAAAGCAAACATATTCAAATTTTCATGGAAATCCAAAGAAAAAGTGAGTAAACTTACTAATTTTGGTGGAAATAACCAAAAATCCACTTTGAATACTTGAAATCCATCAATTTTTGGAGTATGAAAGAAGAAAATCCCTCTCTTGAAGTCATGAAAGTCGGCCTTGAAGGAAATAAGAAGAAGATGATGAAAAAAAAAATGATTTTCTCTTTCCTCCCACTCACATTTTCAACCTTATATATATTATTATTTTAATATATTTTTAATTAATTATTTATTTAATTAATTAAAACCCCAAAATATTATCTTCCATCCAAAATTATTTATTTTTGAATTATTTTATTAATTTTAAATTTCTAAGATTTAATTATCAAAATACCCTTTTACTTTGACTTTTCTTTTAAAAAGTGTTGACTTTTATATGTTGTATATATTTTACATATTTATCACATATATATTCCACTTTTTCATTTAGAATTCCTTCATTTTGTATTTAAAACTATTAATTTAATTTATCCATTTAAATTATAATTTATTTATTAAATTTTCGAAAATTAGAACTTTTCAAAAAAAAATTTGGGATATTACACATATGCACAAGTAATGTGTATCTTATATACACATCAAATGTACCTTATATGTGTATTAAATATATTAAGTATGTAATATATTAATCCAACATATACAATTAATATATCATATGTATCTATTATATATACTCTAGATATATATATTAATTATATATAAAATTTTAAATCTCCAAAATTACGGATGTGACATCTTAAGCCTCGTTTGTTTATGTATAGCACTGTACAAAGAGTCAATCACTTCAGTTCTCCATCTTATGAAGTTGACTCTTAACAAGAACCAGTGAAAATTCATCTCATTGGCAAAGATATATATTTTGTCAATAGTAGTAGTAGTCTTTCCATATTTGAGAGCACATTAAGAAATCTGGTAATAGTCTCAGGGGGATCCATACATTGCTAGAATCAATATATTTTTAATATGTGTCATTATCTTCTTAGAACACCCATCCAATGTTGCAATTTGCACATGTCACTCGCTAATTCATCTTCAATTTACAGAAGGCCTGCTTTTTGTCAAATGTAGTGCAACATAATATTCATCTTCTACAATCAAAGTAAATAACATTATTCCTATTCCTAATAAAAAAAATGCGGTTCATGTAATAATGATAAGGTAAATGATTACATATAATGTCCTGCATCCAAGCATCTAGCATTCTGATATGAAACCAAAACTCTAATGTCTGTGCCCATTGCACTGTGAAATCATCTTGTTCATCCTCAAGTTATATGTGGGAATCTTGCTTATAATTTTCCATGAAATGCATTATTTAAATAATAAATTATAGCTCTAGTAATATGAGATCATATAAAATGTAGTAATAAATAAGTATGTTGATATAAAGGGATGCTCACAATGTTACATCTGTGATGTACATGTTCCACCATTCTTCAAATAACTTCAAATCAAGTTTAATTAAGACATTCATTAGGTCCATAGGAAGAACATGACAGTATCCTTTGGAACTCAATAAGCTTTTTGACATGATACTAAGACTTACTCGTTCTCTTTTGCCTACTTAAAGGATTAGGTGTCCACAGGCCACCGTAGTATTTTGGATTTGGAACATGATCCCTCTTACTAAGTTCTACTTGATACTCGGTTTCAATGAGACTGACAACTGAAACACTTATCTCATCACCTTTGATTATAGGCACAACTTTCTTGGGAGAATTTTTTTCTATCTTCCTGAAATAATAACAAATTATATCAACAAGAAAGTTTAGAACCATACATAATTGAGTAAGGATATAAATGGTAAAGTACATAATATATTTTAAATTGGAATACATACACTTTGACAAATTCATGTTGTGGGGTGACAACATCAACAATTGTATGTTTATCCTCGAACATTAATTCTTGCTTCCAGTTCTTTATCTCTTTCCTAAAGTTTAATTTTTTTTATAAGTTCATTACAACCTTTTACAAGATTAGCATTATGTTGTAAAAGCTCTATATTTTTATTTTTAAGAACTTTAAGTTGTTCTTCAAAAATCTTTGTGTGTGCTTTAATGACATAATGAAGCTTATTATATTTTCTCTTTAAAACATCTAGCCGTTGTAAAGCATTGTCTTTATTAATATCCTTTAAATGGTTTCAATACATATTTAGCATATAAAATCAAAGCAAACGTTTGATCGGTATCATGACCTGGGACCCGAAGAACATGTTAAACCTGCCTTAAAAGTAAAAGCTATTTTTTTTTCACTTTATCTATGATTTTAGAATTGGAGCTTACGAACCAACTGCCCCCCTTGTTCGCAACCATTCCCTTGGGCTAGGTTCATTTGTTCAAACTCAGCCATCTTTCCTGTTCTCTCTTCCTGCCCCTATACACATATCCCCAACTCGGTAAGCTCATCTTCCTAAGGTAAAATAGAATACACGAGCACTTCTTAATGCTTACCTGAGACCATTCATCAGGTGATCCCTAGGTTGCAGTAGAGCAGTCTTGATTCTATTTAATTTTCCATTATACCATAGGATAATGGCAAGTATATTTTTTTTATTTACCTAACTTTTAGTTCTTTCTTTGAAGGGGACAAGATATTCTGGTGGTGGATGAAGGGGAGAATTAAGGTCATAATGAACTATGGTCTGAGAAGAGATCTCCATATTCTCATCCCCTTCATTGACTTTTAATTCCATTCCTTTAAAATATGGGCAGTTTCATCTTTTGTCATTTCAATGGACAATGGGGTCATCTCCTATAAAAAGTTTTTTAACTAAAATGTTAAATATACCTAAATATTGTAATACCTTGGTATGAAAAATGGAATAGGAAGTACCTTATTAAAAATCATTTCTATTAGAGAGTTATAATAAGGCTTAAATCCTATCTTCTAGTTGGAAAGCCTTGGGAAACCACTTTTATGTCTGATTACACTAATATTTTTTAGCTGAGGGATAACTTCAGCCATAAAAATTGAGAAAATGTTAAAAAAATCCAGACAATGAGTATCCACCCACTATGTTTTTTCTTCTCTCATCAAGCAAATCTTTTATCTTTTGAATAAGATATTTCTATACAATTTTACCCCATGCAATTTTGTTGAATTCATCCACATCATCAACAACCATCAAAACCTTCTTATCTACCTTAGATCGAATGGATCTGTCTAATATAATAAGCTCAACTAGGCCTACAACACCTAATTTTTCCTTAACTCTACATCTTTACAATCTTGAAATATTTCAACCAACTTTTCTCTAGTGATGTGCCCAATTTTATCATAAAGCATCTTCTTGCCGCCTCTGATCTCCTCCTTCCCATTGAAAGGAAACCTAGTAAGTAAACAAAATTCCTTGCAACCCAGGCGGACAACCTTTTCTCCAAATTTAAATGATAGTACATCATCACCCGGGTTATCAACTGAATGTAGGATCACATTGTTGGTAAGTCCAGGCTAGAAACCAGTGTCCTCCATCCATAAAAGGTGGCCTACATTATATACCTCAAGTGATTCAATCTACATTAGAATAAATCATAAGTATAAGCATGTAATATATATATATAAAGTATTTTTAAATTATAAGGAAATAACAAACCTTAATTCTATATTTTCTCAATGCTTTTTAAATCACTTCTATAACTTTGCATCCCATTCTAATAGGGTTAATTTAAAGATACCACCATATATCCTTAGGTATTACATGATCATCTTTTTGGAGAACCACAAAATAAATGATGTAGTCAGTAATATAATAAAACTAGTGAATCTTATGAAACATACACTAATGTTGACAATAACTATACTAACCTTCAAAGCCATTTCAGTCTCCATTTCAGCAGCATCACCATCACCATTATGAACTTCATCATTTTTTACATCCTCCTCATTTTTTACATTGTCCTTCTCAATTAAATCCTTCTTCTTGATTACATTCTCCTTCTTTTCTGCAAATTTAATACTTCTCATAGCTTTCTTGGACTTTCTTTTACTCTTGGTTTTTAAGAGTCATAATTTCTTTTTTTGTTAGGACCTTTCTTATCATTAGTTGACGTAGCTCCTGGACTCCGAATCTTAATCTTAGGTAGCTTCTCCTTAAGATGCTTCTCTGATATAGGAGAGTTTTCACCTACAGTTGACTGACTTGATTCTGATGCTATATAATCTAAATTAATCAAAAAAAATATTTACCCAAATGATGTGATAATTTAAGTTATTAAAGTAAATTTGAATATACAAAAATTATATTGTTCTATACACAACATACGTTGTTAGTTATCTAATATTACATCACTTTTTTTACATAACATTTATTTTGATCAAATAATTAGTATATATTTACAAATAATATTATATTCTAAATAATTAACTTTGTCATTCACTATATTATATTGTTTAATCTCCTCATTATGAAATCATTAAGTAAATATTACAAAATTATTATGGCTTTTTAGAAAACTATTGTATTCTATACATAAAATTTTGACATTTCCCGCATTAAATTGCAATGTATTGAATTTATTATTCTAGGTAAACTCATCACAAGTACTCTTTTTGTAGATTCAATCATCGCAAAGATAATAACATAAAAACAAAATATATAGACTTACCATATAGAGTTACCAAAAAATTGAATTTTTAAAACTCCATCCCCATCAGCTCCTTTTTAAACCAAGCACAACCACAGTTATTACTTATTGTGTAGTGAAAATAAAACAAATATCTCCATTAACATAATAGAAGACTCATTTTCAACATTAGTTGAAGTTAAACTTATCACAAATACTCAAATAAACATGCAAACCATATCAAAACTTATACAAATATGAGTTTTTTACCCATGAAATTACAATATCTGACCATTCCTTTCAAAGAATCACAAACTTCTTGGAGCTTAGGGTTTCTTGATCAGTCTAAACAGTATTGTGAGTGGGAGTAGTTTGAGTGGGAGAGTAAAAGTGGGAGAGAGGAAGGGAGGTAGACATGCAAATTGGCCTTTTTTTTTAGTAAAGGATAATAAAGTATTTTTTGGTCTACTTATAGTTACTGGGTCTATAATAAGTTTTTAAGAAACAATGAAGATTTTTTTTTTTTGTATAATTTGCTCTACTCTTATAAATTTATATTTTTAGTAAAATTAATTAATTTTTTTAAAATAAAAAGAATTTCAATAATTCAAAATATAGATAGTGTTTTACATGTTTGCATAATTAAAAGATTTTTGCAAACAAATTACTAAATAAATTAATATTAGTAAATATAAATATATAAATTTATCGACACCACGTAGCGATTTATAATATTTTAAATAACAAATATTTTTATACTAATATAATTAGTACTAAAAAATATTATTATACATTTAAATGCATGTAATATTAAAAATTTTCATATATATTATAAAAATATATATAATAAAATATGTCTAATATATTAAGATATTTTTAATTTATTAGAAAATTAATTGATCAAAATACATTATTAAAATATTAGTTTTAAAAAAAATTCATTGTCTTGAAGTTCAAGAAAATTTTATAGACTTTATATATATATTGCCAATGTGAATGAAACGAATGATGCTAAGTTATTAAATTGTTATTCTTGATTTCACTATTTGATATATTTTTGGTAACTATTGTAAAAAAAAAAAAAAGCTATCGTACCTCAGTTCTATTATTTTATATTTTAAAAATATTATTTAGTTGAATATAGAAATTAAGTAAAAAAAAAAGAAGTTAACACTGAACTATTTATAATAAGATAAGTTGAATGTGCAAAGATATTTTTTTAAATTAATTTTAAAAATATTAATTTTTTGTTGCATTGATTTTTTTTTTAAAAATCATTTTTTTCTTTTCTATTTTATTCATGTTTCTTTACTTTTCTTTGCCTTTTTCCCTAATTTTTTTAGTGTGTATATATATGATATTGTCTTTTCTATGCTCAGAATGCCCTTTACATAATTTTTTTTTCAATATTGTTATTTCTCCCTTTTATTGATATAAATTATTGTTAATAATTGATCTGTTTAATATATATTTTTATAATATTTTATGTTAATTTTTATATCTAAATTCAATGATAATTTAAGTCTATTTAAAAATAAATATTATGATTCGAATAATTTTAATATTAAAATTTTTATTATTAGTGTTTGAAAAAAAGATTTAAATTTGTGTTTTATCATATGAAAATTTTAAGTATTATAATTTAATTAATAAATAATATAAATTTCAAATTTTAACCTTCTAATTAGAATGAATAAATATTAAGATTAAAAATTATATAAAAATGAAAAAAATTTAATAAATATATATTGATGTTAGTAACACTTTGATTTAATATTATATGAATTCTAATGAGTTGATGATGTAAGTAACATTTTAGTTTGATAATAAAAACGAAATTGAGATTTTTTTTAAAAATTATAGGTTTAATGATTTTTTTATATTGAGTATTATATTTTTACTAATTATACAGAATATGTATTATATGAAAAGTGAAACATAATGAATTTTAATTAATATATATATATTATTTTTTAAATAAATTATTTTTTTATTTTTGCACTTCTATAATTAATGTTTTGTTGATGAATTTTAAATATATATTTATAAATATGTTGTTATTGTAGTTTGCATATTTTATATGTAAATAAATATTTTATATATTACTGCATAGTTTATATATAAATATATAAATATATATTTTGTGTATTTTATATATTTTTATATATATTATAATTATATTTAATATAAACTATTATTTATATTTTTATTATTTAATTAATAATTATTAATTTTACAATAATTTCCGGCGGGTAATTTTGCATTAATGCAGGGTAATTTGCTTGTTTATTCTATTCGTATCTAAAATAATCAACCTAAAAGAGGACTCGTTAATAAGGCACTCCTAGACTGCATCAGATTTGTATAGGTATTTAATGCTGAAACTCCAACTTTAGCTATAAGTCTAAAAAAATTAATGGAAAGTATTAATCATGATTTGATGCAGGTTGAGGCCCTGCACGTGTTACTAGCCACCAGGTTATGATTGCCCTGCATTTAAAAAAATGCCGCAGACCCAAAACTTATTGAACTGGAACTAAGATAATGTCTGTGCTACAACCGAGAACATCAAACCTTTGATGACTCATGCATCATATTTCGCCACGTGTAAGCCATGGGTGGCTGCACAGACTGTCCATTCTACTTGTCTCTCTACTTTTTTTGTCTTACTCAAATTAATCTCTTCTCACATTTTTTTTAAAGAAATATACAAAAATTATCTTTTTTCTTTTTATTATTCTTTTTCACACGGACTCGCGCCCATACGCACATATATATACATAGGCCTTTCTCTTTTGCATCGCATCTCTACACGCCACTTTCTGATTGATTAACGCTAATAAACATTCTTTGCAAATGGAGGGGAAATTAGTGAAATCAAAATCAAGATTTAAGAGGGTATGTGTATTTTGTGGCAGTAGTACTGGGAAAAGAGATTGTTACAGAGATGCTGCCATTGAATTAGCCCAAGAACTGGTATTCTTTTTTATGCAAAAAGTCCATGACTTTTCTTTGTTTCCGGTCTATTTTTGTTTATGATATATCTAAAGGATTTCGCTTTTTTTTGGTCTGTCTTTTTGAAGGTGGAGAAAAGACTAGACCTTGTCTATGGAGGAGGTAGTATTGGGCTTATGGGTTTGGTTTCACAAACTGTTTTTCAGGGTGGAAGCAATGTTCTTGGGTAAAATCATAATAAAACTATATACTAATTATTCTTCAGGTCTTTCTTCCTTTTCTTTTTCTTATTATGAAATGGCCAAATTTTTGGTTTTTCAGGATCATACCTAGAACTCTGATGAGCAAAGAGGTGCATATATATAACTAAAATGTTCTGTTCTGTTTTAAGCAACAGAGGTGGTTTTTTAACAATTTGATGTACATATTATATGTATTCCGAAGATTTTTTTTTTGAGTTGTGGAAATCCAGATTACTGGTGAAACAGTTGGAGAGGTAAAGCCAGTAGCCGACATGCACCAAAGAAAAGCAGAAATGGCCCGCCATTCTGATTGTTTTATAGCCCTACCAGGTCCAAATTTTTCTGCTTTTTCTTTAATATGCAATATAATGCCTTTTTCTCCTTTTTGTTCCCTTGGCAATCGATTAATGGCGTCTCTTTTTTTTCATTTCAGGTGGGTATGGAACTTTAGAGGAGTTGTTGGAAGTCATCACTTGGGCTCAGCTTGGTATCCATGACAAGCCTGTAATAATTAATTAATAAATTAGATGTGTTGGTTTATTAATTTTGAGACTTTGGTTTTCTTTATATAAATTTTTAAAAAATTGCAGGTGGGTTTACTTAATGTTGATGGGTACTACAATTATCTTCTGACCTTCATTGATAAAGCTGTAGATGACGGCTTTATCAAACCTTCACAGAGAAACATCATTGTCTCTGCACCAAATGCCAGAGAACTTGTTCAAAAGCTTGAGGTTAGTAAAGTTTGTTTCTGCGTTTCTGATTTTTATGGCCTTTTTATTAATGACTTTATTGGTGAAAGAAGGGGTTCAAATATGGAAAAGACAATTTGTTGTTTAAAGAAAGAATCTTTTTCAGTTTGCTGTGTTAGTATATGCTTGTTTCTTTCTTTGTTGTTTGTGTGTAAATTATGACTATTTGTTTTTGTTCTGAGTAGGAGTATGTGCCTGTGAGTGAAGGAGTTATAGCTAAGGAAAGGTGGGAGGTTCATGAACTTCATCAACAACCACCATCACCAACGCCACTACCACATCCACAGCAACCACCACAGGTGGTGGTGGGTTTTAATGCCGCCTCTTTGCAGACTGAGGTGGCTTTGTGAAAAGACAGACACGAATTATTATTAAAAGGAAGTTAGGGAAAAAGGTGTTTTAGGCCTTTTTGTTTTGCTTTTTTGTCTTTCTGGTGGTTTTGGGGGGTCTTTTCACGTACCAAACCGTTCCATAATAGTATGGGAAAGTTTTTGAATGACTTAGTGATTTAAAGGAAAACAGTGAAAAAAAAAAAAGAGAACAGTCTTTTTTTGTATGTTACAGTCACCTTAGAGCAAAGAATTTGACTTATTGGATGGTATTAATTAATTAATTAATTAGACTTATATTTTGAACCTCTAATGATGTAGAAAAGATTATATCGAAAGAACAAGAAGCAAAATCCAAAAGAAAAAAAGGGTAGCAGCTTTATTCCCTATTCCAATGCTCTCTGGATCATACTATATCGTTATATATATTAATATTATTAGTTATTGTGCGTCCATGTTTAATTTATTAATATTCTTTATTATATAAAATAAAGTCTTAGTATAGTGTTATGTGTTGAAAATTGATTGGTGTTGTAATTAATGACATGTTTTTTAGAGTTGCAAGGGTTGTAAATGGAGAAAAAAAAATTAACTTTTTTCTTTGATTGGGTCGGTTTATCTAATAAATTGTTTCACATTAAATTAATTTTTTCATCTTTTAAAAACTCCCTCAGACATTTTCTATTTTATGAAAGTTAAAAAATTAATTATTTTAATTAAAAATATAATTTTGTATTATTTTTTTATCATATTCTTATTTTAATAAGAAATATTAAATATTTTTAATATGAATAACATTAAATATAAATTTAATATATTAGCTAAGTTACTAAAAAATGAGTTTTGAGATAAATAAAAATGATTTCTAGGCAATTACTGAGGACAAATAAAATAACAGTCTGGGAAATCATTTAGTTATTATGTGAAATGAAAGTCATGTACACAGATTTTTCAAATGTGATTGATTATAACAAAGAGAATCTAAGTGATGTATTATAAATTTAACTAAAATTTTGTAACCATTATAATAAATTTAAAGTTTTAATCAAGAAAGCAAGTTATAATAACCAGCTTGCAATTCTCTCTCTCTCTCTCTCTCTCTCTCTGCAGTTGGAGGGTTAGTCAGATTTAGATTTTAACGGTTAAGTTGGTCGAGTTCTGATAATTTTGTTCGATCTCCAAATTATATATATTTATATTGAGTTGGGATTTGAGACGGTGGAAGTAAGAGCCTCCTTTGGTGACCGAGTTGGTAGCGTGGTTGGGTTGGGTAGTTAGCAGAGATAAGTGAGAATAGTTGTACGATTACTACAGCTCATTTGCAGGGACAGAGATTTTTGAACTGTAGCTAGAGAGCTTCTTTACCCTTATCCTCAATGTAGTTCGTTTTAGATAAAAAGTAGAATTAATCATGCCTCGTGACCTAACCCACTCAACTATTTCAGTTTTTGGTACAAATCTCTACTTTTGCTTCATTTTAAAGAAATCAATTCATCAAAAATGCCCTTTCGGCTTTTGTTATTAGACTATTACTTCCTCTCCTGTTGAAAAATGTTCTGATTTCAAAATATTTGAAGAGGTGATAAAATCTGATAACTCTTATTTTATTTTCCGATGACCGATGAAGAAAAAAGACTCATATCAATAAAATTATATTAATGTCTGAACTCTTAATACAGACACAGCGCTTTTGTTTCTAATCTCACTTTTGAGTATTTTTAAAATTTTTTTTAACAAAAATATTTTAATCAATTTATTATAAATACATAATAAATTTATTGTGAATTGCATAAAATTTATAAATTCATAATAAATTTATTGTAAACTCATTATAAATTAATAAAAATTTAATATTTTAATAAATATTTTATAAATTATAATATTTTGATAAATATTTTATAAATATACTAAATTTAGAATTATTTTTAATTTTTTATATTTTTGTCAAAAGTTCTTTTTGAATAGAGTAATTTTGAAAGAGAAAATGATACTTCATCATGTTATTTAAAATTTTTATTTTTTTTATTAGAGATATTTTAGTTATTTTATTATAAATTTATAATAAATTTAATATAAACGGTATAAAATTTATAAACTCATAATTAATTAATGATAAATTCATTATAAACTCTTTATAAATTAATAAAATAAGTTATTTTAATAAATATTTTATAAATTTTAGTATTTTTATAAATATTTTATAAATATAAAAAATTTAAAATTATTTTCATTTTTTCTTATATTTTTTTTGAAAAGCCCATTTTGGAAAGCGGATTTATAGAAGAACCTTATAATGCCCGTAAACCTTCTGTATGGACAATTTTGGGCTTGATTTGAACTATAATGAACTTCGTATAAGCCCAAATTCGAGAAAGTTGAGATCCAAAATATTGTGATTGAGCTTTCATTTAATGACCAGACCAAGCTAAGAGAACTTAGAATCAAACATTTACAAAAATAAACTAAAGATAAAATAGATGTTTACATAAGTATCCTAAAAAATAATTTTTAATACAAAAATATTATAAAAATTAAAAATATTTATATTTTTATAAAATATTGATGTAAAATTTTAAAAATATATTATTTTTCAATAAAAGAAAAGTTTTATTTTTAAAATATATTTTTCCTCACTATAATTAATATTTTAATTGAAATTTTTATTTTTTTCAAACTTCAATATTAAAAAAATATTTTAATAAAATAATAAAAACTAATATTTTAAATTATTTTTCATCAAATAAAAATACAATTTTTTATAAAAAGAAAAAAAATTATTTTTAATTATCAAAAAAGTTAGCACTAAAAAAAATAAAATAAAATATATAAAAATATATTAATAAAAATTATTAAATTTATTTTTAAACAAAAATTTTACATATTATACAATAAAAAAGCTTAAAAATACACATAATTTTATTATGAAGATGTATAATAGATGTATTGTAGATGTAATGTAGATGTGTTATAGATGTTGTAAATATATTATAGATGCTATGCATATGCTATATATTTATTATTTAAATTGTGTATATTTTATGAAAAAAATATTGAATATTGTGCGAATATTATATGAATGTTGTGTGAATGTTGTTAGAATAAAAAAATTAAAGAATAAAATTAAAAAAAATATTAAAAATATTATGTAGATGCATTGTATATTTATTGTATATGTATTGTTGATGTGTTATAAATGTACTGTAGATGCATAAATGCAGTTTATATTATTTAGTGTACATTTTATATATGTTGTGTATATATTATATTATATATATATATATTTATGTGTATATTAAAAATATGATATTAATTTTTTTAAAAATAAAAAATATAAATAAAAAGTAGAAAATAAATGAAAATTAAAAAAATACAAAAATAAAAAAAAAGAAGAAAAAATAAGATGGTGAAGTAAATTTGAAAAAAAAAAAAATCCGTGACCCATAATGTTGAAAACATATGATTTTGGAGGGGTACTAGGCGTAAATTTTTCGAAACAAAAACTATTTTCAAATTTACATTGCTTAAAAATAATTTCAATATTACGATAATTGTTAAATAATATATTGATAACTACTTATTAAATTAATCTTATCCTATTAAGATTATAATTAGTATTATTCTATTCAAATTAGAATTTAATTGTAATATTTCTTCTCATCTAATTTCTACTTATACCACTATAAATACCCCATTATATATGGTTCATTAGAGATAATTGATAATAAAGAGATGTCTCTAATTTTTCATTCTCTATCTATCTTCTCTCTTCTTTTATTTATAACATATTATCAGCACGATAGTCTCTCCAAATTATAATGTTCAACAATGGCTACTTCATCTTTGAACGGTATGTCAATTAATTCGTTAATTTTTTAAGGTATTTTGAATTTAATTAAATAGGATATTATGTTCTTTTTTGCATTAAAATTTCTTGCAATTGGTATCAGAGCATAATTGAAATTGAACATTTTAGAATTATAGTTTTATACAATATTTATTAATTTGTCGAATTTTTTGTGAATGAATTTATGCACAAACATATTGAACATTTTGTGGCTTCGCTTTGCTCATTACCCTTGACTAATTACCGAAAATGAATTTATTATTGTTACTGGACTCAAAGCCACATGTTTTATATGTACATATGTGTTGTGCTTGCACAATGATACATTCATTATTATTTTATTTCAAATTTTATGGTTTTTGATTATTGTAAAAATAAATACTTATATAAACTTTTGTAGCATCGATTTGCATAATTTTTTTTATTTATTGGTTGCCAACATTTTTATTAATGGTGGATGCATAAAATATATAGGTTAAATAATTATAAAGTCCCTGAAGTTTTACATATTACACTAGTTAGTCCCTATATTTTCAGCATCTAATTTTTGCATCCCTCTGTTTTCAAAAATTAAACTGTTTAGTCATTCTATTAATATTTTTATCCTAAAAATATCAGTCAACCACTTTAATATTATAAAATATTTTTTACCCTTCCTTTATATATATTTTTCTTTGTTATTTGTTAAGTCATGCTTATTTTAAATTTTATTTATATTTTTTGCACATAATTTATTTTAATTTTATAAATATTATTAAAAAATAATTATAAACAATACGAATAATATCTTTTATTATTTTGCAAACAATTCATATAATTTATTTATTTTAATTTTATAGATATTACTAAAAAAATAATTTCAAATAATACGAATAATGTCTTTTATTATTTTGCAAACGATCTATATATAAAATAAAATTAAACATAAAATAAACTTAATAAATAACAAAGATAAATATATATAAAAGAAGTGCAAAAAGTTATTTTATAATATCAAAGTAGTTGACTAATAATTTTAGGATAAAAATATTGATAAAAGGACTAAACAGTTTAATTTTTAAAAACACAGGAATGAAAAAATTAGATGTTGAAAATACATGGACTGACTAGTGTAATATGCAAAATCTCAGAGACTTTATAATTATTTAGCCAAATATATATATATATATATATATTAAAGTAATACTTTGAACGTTATATATATATATTTATATATTTATATATTTTTAAGAAAAAAAATATTATTGATTTATATATATATCTCTTGTATAAAGAGTTGTTATGTTACAATAAATAATACATATTTCGTTAATATATTTGCAAGGATATATGTACTGTTGTTCTATTATTTATCAGTTTTAAGTATTATATATACATGGAAACAATTGACATCTGTACATGTTTTTGACTTAGATTCATGAATATGATGTAAATTTCTTATTTTTTTATGTCAATTAACCAATAAATTTAAACTTGAATTTTACGTATGTATATATATATGCATTTCGTGGTTCTTGATTCAAGTTCTTAATAAACTTGAATTTATCACCCTTGATATTTTCTGAAGAAATTATCCGTTATGGTTATTTAATAATGAGATTCACCTTGATAATGTGAATCTTAGAGATACTATGAAAAGAAAATCAAGCATTCTTACAGGATTGCTTAGAAGTAATAATTTTTCTTTTGATTACTCAAATGAGAAATTAAAAATTGATTATCTCATTATTAATTATTATAGTCTTTTTGATATATATTAAATTTTTCATACCTCAAATATGCTCGTGTAGTAGCTATATTGAAAGCAAAGAATTACAAAATATTTTAAACTAATTTTTTTATTTGCGTGTAACTAAATAAAATTTTTGGCTTTTGATGAAAAATAATCAAACTCGTCCAGTTAACTTAACATCATTCCCTGAAGTGAATGTGATATCTTTTTAAGACTATAGACGAGAATCTTGATAAAAGGGTCATGGTGAAATTTTTTTTAAAAGCAAAAGTGCTAGCTTAATATCACTCTCAGAAGTGAATGCAATGTTTTTTCAAAGACCATGGATGAGATCTTGATGAAAATGTTATGTTAAATTTTTTTTCTTAGCAATCTTGAAATCAAAAGTGCTAATTCTCATAATTATTCATGATCATAGAATATTTGTTATAATTAACATTAATAAAAATTAATGTTAATAAGATATCTGGTTCTGCAAATGTGGTTGAAGACTCAAAATAGTCCACCTTATATTCCGAATTTAAACATTCTAAATTTGAGTAACATGATATTTTGATGATGCATTGTTTTCAAGTAGATCCTGAAGAAATTTATTAAGTTTTAAAGAATATGTCGCAATGGATATCCTATTGAAATAAAGTAAAAAAAATATTGAATTTTTATGTATTAACTCTACAAATTTGAACTAGAAGTTCATATTTAAGAAATTCTAAATTTCTTAAGTAGATTGGACTTTATAAAAATAAATACAGTTGAGTTACACTATATGCACCAGAAGTGCATAGATCCCAAAATTTTTATATTTTGGCATGATTATTTTGGCCATCTAGGTTCAAATATGATGCGACGTATTGTTGAGAATACAAATAGACATCCATTGAAAAATCAGAAAATTCTTTTGTCTGATGATTACTTTTGTGCTTCTTGTGCTTAAGATAAATTAATTATGAGACATTCACCAACTATATTACATTTAGATTCTCATAAATTTATACAAAAATACATGAGGATATTTGTGACCCTATCTATCAATCTTGTAGACCATTTAGATACTTTAAAATTCTAATTAATGCTTCAACTAGATGGTTATATGTTTGTCTATTGTCAACTCCTAATATTGCTTTTTGCTAAATTTCCTGCTCAAATTTTAAAGTTAAGGTCAATGATTCTTGATTATCATATCAAGATAATTTTTATAGATAATGCATATGAGTTCACTTGAAAAATATTTTATGATTATATTATCATTGAACATTTTATTGCATATGTTCATACTCGATATGGTTTAGTTGAATTATTATTAAGATTTTTCGACCAATTATTATTCCTTTGCTTATGAAATCAAAACTTTCAATATACGCTTGGATACATATTATTGTTTATATTGCATCTTTAATTTGTATTTGACTGTCTGCATATCACAAGATTTCATTTTGCAACTTGTGTTTATCTGAATTAATATGTCTCATTTAGAATTTGCGATATTAAAATTTCTTATTACAATGTATATATTCTTATTGCATCCCCTTAAAGAAATAAAATGGATTATCAATATTATTTTGATATCCGTATAAATTTTGATTGTCTACATTATATATTATAAACCTTTACCGATAAATTTTCTAGAGCAAGATTTTTAGTGAGTTGGTTTTCACTCCATTAGGGAAAGATAAAAGTAAATGGTCAAAAGCACAATAAATTAGTTGGAATACACCAACTTTATTCAATCTTGATACAAACACAAATAAATATGAACTGAAAGTTTAAAAACTATTTCGTTTGCAGAATATTGTAAATCAACTACCAGATATCTTACAGATACCCATAATGCATCTAAATTATATGTTCCAGCTGCTAATATTCCTACTCGATTGATTGTCCCTATAGGATATTTTATTAATTTGGCAGCAAAAGAATCTAATATGCGCCTGAAGCGTGGTGGACCACTTGGTTCAAAATATTATTTTTAAAAGAAGGAGAAACAAATAATTTCAAAATGATACTCCTGAAGAGGTCAAAAGTAACATAGATCAACAGCCACATATTTCTAGAGAAGTAACCCCATAAGTGATTTTGGTACTGAGAGTTTTTGAGATCTCATTAAAATTCAAAAATATGTGAGAAAGGGGTAAAATTATTATTGATAATATATTTGCATATATTATTACTGAAATTATTAAAATATACTTATGACTAAAAATTATTAAAATTATCGACGTCGAAGTAATTGGCCAAAATGAAAAGTAATCAAGGCTGAGCTACATTCAGTTGCAAAATATACAATATTTGGACCAGTAGTCCAGACACCAGAAAATATCAGACCCATGGAATATTGAATGTAAAAGAAATAAATCAAATAAGATTATGAAAAAAGTATATTTTCTCTATTATGAATGCAATTACTCTTAAATTTAGTTTTGCAGCCCCTGAAGGGCTCGCCATTATATTATAATAATTTGTTTATATGACTCTTAAGAGAAATGAGTTAAAATTGTGAAATACAAGGTACAATTTGTGTCATAATAATTCTCACAAAGACTTTGTATAGATTATGATGAGATATATTTCTCTGTCATGGATGTTATTGTTAGTGTATGTGCCCTAGGCCATTTATTTGGATCTTTATGTTATACATTCATTATTAATAAATGAGGTTTTATTATCATTATTGTTTGTTTGCATGTTACACAATTTTGATATTTGTCCCTGGTTTATTATTGTTATAGAGATAAAAAAAATAATTCTTAACCAGTATGAACATTGATTTGATAATCATCAAATGGTTATGTGTATAATGATACAAATCAATTTCATAGATACTTGTTAGAGAACAATGGATTGGATAGACCCATCATGAGATTACTACATGGGTTAATGTCATAAGTAAATCTCATAATAGTTATGTATTAATTCTTTGAGTTGAGATTGTCATAGTTTCCAATATAAGGACTATTATATTTTGACATAATCAAACATTATCCGTAACTGGATAGTAATAAAGGTTATGATCATATATGATAGAAATTATGTAGAGGATAATGAACAATCAAGATAGAATTTGTCCCTCTCTTTGAGAGAGATATCTTTTGGGCCCCTCGATAAGTGAGACTATGAAATGCATGGCCGTGCTCAAATGAATTGATAGTGTGATCAATTTCATTTATTTTTTATCAGTCTACTTGGAGATCGAGTAATCATAAGTTTGGACAATATAAGTATGACGTTGACCATGACTTATGTTCAAGCTAGATATCGTGTGACAAAAGGATTAATGCATGTACTATTATTAGGCCAATTGGACATTCCTTATATTAATTGGGTAGTTGTAACGCCTTGCTAGAGGCCAATTACGACTTGTTGGTTTAATAGAGATTAAATTGACTGCCAATTAATATGGGCCTATCGGGTCACACACAAGACTGCGCTTTGGGCTGGATATAATATTAATAATATTAATATTAATATTAGATATTAATATTTATTATTATTATTATTTTCATTATATATATATATTATTAGATAATATATTCAGAATCCTTATTAGATTTGGATTCTGAATTTGACTTACCTTATCCAATTTCGAATTGGATTCTGGAGTGATTATATTCACTCCAGACGTGTTGCGCTCGAATTAACTCTACCACAAAGCGTCACTCGCAAGTATACGAGGTAGCTATAGTAAAGGTGATCGCCCCAAGGTCGTTCTCTCAAGGAAGCTAAACTGGTTAATTGATTATCAGTTTATAAATAACAAGTAATGAATAAAATTTAAATTGCTAACTAATGAAGAAGATTGATTAACGTTTAAAACAATAAAAGTAAATTGAGCTGAGTTTTGATTCACTTGATAGAATGGTCTAGGGTTTGCACTTCGCTACTACTTATATGTATGAACGGTTATTCCTCTTAACTAATTCAATTTTAAAGATTAAATCTCAAACAACTCAACTAATCGAGTCAAGGAAATAAGCTCTCGCATTCAAACCTCTTTCAACTACTCTTGTTATAAGTGAAATAATCTTTTTAATAGGTTATATCTCTAATTCACCTAAGTCCCTAATTGAATTGTTCAAGTATTAAACTTCATCTCTCGATCCATCATCTAATACCTTAAAACACATAATTGGTTGTCAATCAATTATATATTAACAATGTTTCATTCAATCAAGGCTAAAGAAATTATTAGCTAAGAGAAAAACCAATTCATACAATCATAGCAGATCCATACAAACCCTAGACTAGATCAAATTAGTTCATAATGCAATCAAACATATTCATCTCATTAATGTTCAAAGAAATCAAAATAGACATGATAATATCCATTCAATGAAAATAAAGAGAATAAGTTCAAGAACAAAACCAAGTTACAACTCCTTGAAGCTTCTGAAGAATCTCTTGTTCAAATCTTGCAAGAAGGATGAAACAATGGTATGAACAATCTAATCTAAAACTAGTTTTGATCCAAAGTTTAATCAAAATCAAGAAAACTAATGTTAAACCCTAAAACTTTTCTCTGACGGCTCAAAACTTTGCTCCAAATCGTCAACAACCCTCAACCCTAGCTCTTCCTTTTCCTTTTATACGAAACGTACGCTTTAAAATCCATTGCACATTTAGTTCATGAGGGACACAACCAAGTCAGAAGTGACTTGGCCGTGTGAGTGTTCTTTGGAGGGACATGGCCAGGTGACTTGGCCGTGTCCCTTGCCTGTGTCCACCACTGCTTGCCTCTCTTCTTTTCTTCTTTGTTGAGTGACACGGCCAAGTGGAGCTTGACTTGGCCGTGTTGAAGCCTTTTGGAGGGACACGGCCAGGTGACTTGGCCGTGTCCCTTGCCTGTGTCTTCCACTGTGAGTTTTGCTTCTTCTATTCCTTTGGAACTTGGTGAGACACGGCCAAGTCAGAGTGACTTGGCCGTGTCTGGGCTTCATTGGAGGGACACGGCCACTGACTTGGCCGTGTCCCTTGCATGTGTCTGCTTCTGTGAGTTGCTCTTCTTCTTTAACTTGATATGGGACACGGCCAGTGACTTGGCCGTGTCCTCTGCCTGTGTCAGCTACTGTGCATTCTTCCTTCAGTCTTGGTTCCTTGGCTTTTTTAACCTAAAATAAAACATCAAATAACTTTAAACAAAAACTAAATAAACAATAACTAACAAAACATAAACACATACTAAAAACTAGATCAAAAACAACATAAACACTGAAATAAACTAAAACTATCAAAATTAATGAAAACACTAAACAAACCGATAAAAACTAACAAAATACCTAAATAAAACAATAATTATCATAATAATCAAACTACAAATCTATGACAAAAACTAACAAAACAACTACCCCACACTTATAACTTTGCTTGTCCTCAAGCAAATTCACATGGCATAAATTAAAAACTCAAACAACCTTAACTATAATTCCAACATATAAGATGAAATCCTTCAAGACATTAGACATAAATAATTGCAATTTCATTCAATCAAGATTTTCTTAACTCATTCATTAATCCAGACATACAAATATTATCTCTCATCTAAGTGTTTCACTCGATTTCAAAAGTTAATCACTCAAACCACTCATGATTGCATACTACCATAAACTTGCTTAATTATCCAATCTCCCTCACTGATTTTCTCAAGAAATAATCCGAAAGTCTTTTATTTGGATGCAATGGGGCTAAGGTGAAGGTGTGAGAAACGACATTTAAGCTAGAGCATCAAGAAATGGAGTATCTAAATTAGACACTACTCTTGCTAAGGCACTCATAACTCCCTCAAATGGCATACTCACCAACCCTTGATAATCTTACATATTTGCATAAAAATACATGAGTCAACATTCCTCTTTTGATAACCAATGCTAGAACATATATGAATTTTGTATATATATATATATATGTAACTTTTCTTTTATTTTCTCTCTTTCTTTTTTTTTTACTTTTATCATTTTTTTAAAATATATATATATATACAAAATTAAGAATTGCATGGAACATCTAGCTTAAAATATAGGAAAAGAATAATGACTCTTAATCAAATACAATGTGCAAAGTATGCATTTCAACCCCCAATAGCACTACTTTTTTTTTTACTTGCTTACCCCACACTTTGAAACAAACCACCCTATTGTCATATCATAAAACTCCATTCCTTAATGCAGGTATGATGATAATAAGAGAAAGTTGAGCTGTGAATTGTGTTGATCAAACAAGAAAAGGTCATAGGCTCAACTTGGCTCACTAAGGAATTAAATACTAAAGGAGGTCTTTTTAAGCTAAAGGGCTAGCCTAATTTGCCTTCATCATTTTAAAACTTGAGATTAAATCATAATGTGAGTTCAATCAGTATGCAAAAGCAAACTCTAGAGATGCAAAATCATGAAGGTGCACACTTAAGAAAAGAAAATCAATCATTTAATCTATAAGGCTCAAAACTCACACAGGTGGGTTCTCAAAGATTTATATGTCATAAATTGCAAAATGTGAAATTGATCCTGAATGAATTCAAATGCTAATCTCTATGCTGATACTAAAGTCTCAACTATAATGCTAAAATCATAGAAAAGATCAATAAGTTCTCAACAATTATACCATGCACAACAAATACAATAAACAAAACAAAACAAACAAAACAAAAATTAAAGAAAAGCCAAAAGACTACCCCACACTTAGAATTTACATTGTCCTCAATGGAAAACAAGAATAATAAAGAAAAAGAGTTTAAGGACAACCTGTTTTCCATCGTACCCTGGTGAGGCAAAACCTAACTTTCAAACACAGATGTTCAAAAACAAAATGCAAGAGAGCTTTAGGGTTTCTATTTATTTAAACTAAACATAAAATCAAAATTGCAAAATATAAAATTATAACTATGAAAAAAAAATTCAAACTAATGGGTTGCCTCCCATTTAGCGCTTCTTTAATGTCATAAAGCTGGACATCATACAAAACTAGGAATCATGGATCAAAGTGCTGTCACTGATCCTCACTTCTTGAAATCCTTCATTGTATAGTTTAACTCTATGTCTATTTGCCCTAAAAATCTTATTGGTTCTAGAGTTAAGCAATTCAATGGCACCAGAAGGACATACCTTAGTTACCTCGAAAGGACCACTCCATCGAGATTTGAGCTTACCTTGAAATAGACTGAGTCGAGAATTAAAAAGTAAAACTTTCATACCTGGACTCAATGTCTTTCGCACAACTCTGTCATGAAATGTTTTAGTGCGATCCTTAAAGTTCCTCGAGCTCTCAAATGCTTTTGGGTTAAAGCACCTTTGGGTCTCCCTCACTGATTTAGCCCCCTCTTCTAAAGTCAGTGTCAACTCCAATTTATCTGGGGATCCTGTCTGCAAGAAAGCATCTGAAACAACTGCTTCAACACAATTAATTAAAGAACATTCCTCATATAAAGCAGTTGTAGGAATGGGAGAAGTGTTAAAAATAGAAAAATCAACAGTTTGTCCTAAGACAGTCATTGATAACTTACCATTTTTAACATCTATTAAGGTGTTGGTAGTAGCCATAAAAGGCCTACCCAGCAGAATAGTGTGTGCAGATGGTGAAGGGTTACTTCCTTCCATGTCAAGTACTATGAAATCCACAGGTACTATCAACCCTCCAACCTTAACTAACACATCTTCTATAACCCCTTTCGGGAATCTAAAAGACCTATCAGCTAATTGCAACACCATTTTTGTTGGTTTAAGCTCCCCTAGTTCTAATTCTTTAAACACAGAATAAGGCATCAAATTCACACTAGCTTCTAGATCACACATGCCCTCAGTTCCTTTCCCATTCCCCACATAAATTTGAATTATAAAGCTTCCAGGATCCTTTAGTTTGGGAAGTAGTTTATGCTGCAGAACAGCACTAGCTACCTCTGAAACTATCACCTTGTCATTCATCTCATACCTCTTTTTCTTGGTGATTAGGTCTTTGAAGAACTTAGCATAAGCCGGTATGTTATTTATTGCATCTAGTAAGGGTAAGTTAATACTTACCTTAGACAGCATGTTGAAGATGTTAGAAAATTGCTTATATGTTTTATCATCCTTCAACCTGCTGGGGAATGGTATTGGTGGCCGGTATCGACTGCTTGCCTTATGTAGATCTGCTGTAGAGGACTTTTCCACTGATCTTTCTCCAACACCTTTGTTCTTTGGTTCTCCTTCCTTCTTGTTCTCTTGGTCACCTGCACTCACAGAATTATCTTCAACATTATTATAAATTTCCTTACCACTTCTAAGAACAGTCACTGATTGTGCCTGTTCAGGTTGACTTGGGAATTTCCCCTTCTGTTGAATCTTCATCTGTTGTGCAAGTTGTCCAACTTGTGACTCCACTTTCTTAAAAGATGCTTCTAAGGAATCCAGCCTCTTGTTTGTTATCTCTTGATTTTGAGCACTGACTTTGATGAAAGCTTGTAAACTTTCCTCCAAGCTCTCTATCCTAGACTGCCCTTGATTTGAGGATTGACCCTGCTCTTGGTTCTGTCTTTGGAGCAAATGGAAAGGCTGCTGAGAATTATTTGTTGCCCAAGAAAAATTTGGGTGATTCTTCCAACCAGGGTTGTAAGTGTTGGAGTAAGGATCATTTCTGGCCCTTGGTTGGAATCCTCCCATAACATTGACTTGCTCAGCATTACCAAAAGACTCATATGCAGAGGGACAAATATTTTCTCCATGCCCGAAAGTCCCACAGATTCCACACACTTCTTGAGTAGATGAAGAAATATTGTTCTTCATATTCAGCATCTGCACTTGCTTTGTCAATTCAGCTATCTGATTGACCATCTCACTATTGGCTTCCAGTTGATTCACCCCTTTACTTCTTCCCCTTACACTCTTTTGTTGAGAATTAGCTCCCAACATCTCAAAGATCTCATAAGTCTCATCAGCTGTCTTTTCTCCCATGGCTCCCCCAGCTGCATTATCAACAGTGTTTTGAAATTCCTGGGTTAGACCATCATAGAAAAACTGATTAAGGAGTTGAAGTGGGTAATGATGATGCGGACACTGGATCAATAGCATCTTAAATCTGTCCCAAGCCTCATGAAATGGTTCTCCTTCAAATTGAGAGAATGTAGCAATCTTCCCTCTCAACTCAGCTGTCTTTTGATGTGAATAGAACTTGCCCATGAACTTGTTATAAACTTGCTCCCAATTTGTCAGTGAATTTTTAGGCAACATCATGAGCTAGCTCTTTGCCCTATCCTTCAAAGTATAAGGGAAACATCTCATCCTTAACTGATCTTCTGTTAGTCCTCCCAAAGGAAAAGTGTTGAGGGTGGAGTAGAAATCCCAAATAAAGTTCAAAGGATCTTCATTTGGAACTCCATAGAATGATGGCAGCATGTTGTAATGAATGTTCTTCAACTCATAGTTCCTTGCTGCATCTGTCAACCTTATACAAGATGTGGAAGTCCCAATGACAGGTCTAGCAAAATCTCTCATGGTTCTTTGTCTTTCTTCAGCCATTTTAACTGATTGTGCAGAATCTAACTCAAATTCAGAAGTGTCCTCCTCTGTATCAAATCCAGTGTAGAGCTCAAACTCTTCTCTGCTCCTTTTCACCCTCTGAATTTCTGGAATGAATGGATGTAGCTCTCCTTCTAGTGATCTCCTGCCTTGCATAAACAAAATTTTCTAGAAAAAGAAACAATTAAAAGCAAAAGACAAAATAAAATAAAATAAAAATAGTGAAAAATAATCTAAAATATATATTTTTTAATAAACAATTTCGCCAATTAGCCTCCTAGGCAACGGCGCCAAAAAATTGTTGCGCTCGAATTAACTCTACCACAAAGCGTCACTCTCAAGTATACGAGGTAGCTATAGTAAAGGTGATCGCCCCAAGGTCGTTCTCTCAAGGAAGCTAAACTGGTTAATTGATTATCAGTTTATAAATAACAAGTAATGAATAAAATTTAAATTGCTAACTAATGAAGAAGATTGATTAACGTTTAAAACAATAAAAGTAAATTGAGCTGAGTTTTGATTCACTTGATAGAATGGTCTAGGGTTTGCACTTCGCTACTACTTATATGTATGAACGGTTATTCCTCTTAACTAATTCAATTTCAAAGATTAAATCTCAAACAACTCAACTAATAGAGTCAAGGAAATAAGCTCTCGCATTCAAACCTCTTTCAACTACTCTTGTTATAAGTGAAATAATCTTTTTAATAGGTTATATCTCTAATTCACCTAAGTCCCTAATTGAATTGTTCAAGTATTAAACTTCATCTCTCGATCCATCATCTAATACCTTAAAACACATAATTGGTTGTCAATCAATTATATATTAACAATGTTTCATTCAATCAAGGCTAAAGAAATTATTAGCTAAGAGAAAAACCAATTCATACAATCATAGCAGATCCATACAAACCCTAGACTAGATCAAATTAGTTCATAATGCAATCAAACATATTCATCTCATTAATGTTCAAAGAAATCAAAATAGACATGATAATATCCATTCAATGAAAATAAAGAGAATAAGTTCAAGAACAAAACCAAGTTACAACTCCTTGAAGCTTCTGAAGAATCTCTTGTTCAAATCTTGCAAGAAGGATGAAACAATGGTATGAACAATCTAATCTAAAACTAGTTTTGATCCAAAGTTTAATCAAAATCAAGAAAACTAATGTTAAACCCTAAAACTTTTCTCTGACGGCTCAAAACTTTGCTCCAAATCGTCAACAACCCTCAACCCTAGCTCTTCCTTTTCCTTTTATACGAAACGTACGCTTTAAAATCCATTGCACATTTAGTTCATGAGGGACACAACCAAGTCAGAAGTGACTTGGCCGTGTGAGTGTTCTTTGGAGGGACATGGCCAGGTGACTTGGCCGTGTCCCTTGCCTGTGTCCACCACTTCTTGCCTCTCTTCTTTTCTTCTTTGTTGAGTGACACGGCCAAGTGGAGCTTGACTTGGCCGTGTTGAAGCCTTTTGGAGGGACACGGCCAGGTGACTTGGCCGTGTCCCTTGCCTGTGTCTTCCACTGTGAGTTTTGCTTCTTCTATTCCTTTGGAACTTGGTGAGACACGGCCAAGTCAGAGTGACTTGGCCTTGTCTGGGCTTCATTGGAGGGACACGACCACTGACTTGGCCGTGTCCCTTGCATATGTATGCTTCTGTGAGTTGCTCATCTTCTTTAACTTGATATGGGACACGGCCAGTGACTTGGCCGTGTCCTCTGCCTGTGTCAGCTACTGTGCATTCTTCCTTCAGTCTTGGTTCCTTGGCTTTTTTAACCTAAAACAAAACATCAAATAACTTTAAACAAAAACTAAATAAACAATAACTAACAAAACATAAACACATACTAAAAACTAGATCAAAAACAACATAAACACTGAAATAAACTAAAACTATCAAAATTAATGAAAACACTAAACAAACCGATAAAAACTAACAAAATACCTAAATAAAACAATAATTATCATAATAAACAAATTACAAATCTATGACAAAAACTAACAAAACAAGACGTTAAGTCTTCTCAGAGGTAACATTAGAAAATGAAAGAGAACGAAAACAAAGGAACCCTAATATGTTTTAGAGAAAATGTTTTTCCAGCCTTCGCCGTTCCAAAGAGCTAGCACTCCAGACGGTAGCATTCGTGTGGATACACGATAGAGGGTGTTTCGCGATCGAGGCAACTCTTCCAAACTGTGATTTCGAATCATCAACAAGTTAGTTCTTTGAACACTTTCATCTAATTAAATGAACAGCATGGATCCTGGTGGGAAATTAGAGATCAAAAACTTTTTCGCTGCGTGTTTTTTGGTTTGCAGTGATCTCCTTGATTTCCTAATAGTGGTATCAGAGCCACTTGTTGTTTTCGTTTAAGTCGAAAATTCCATGTTGATATGATTACATGAGATATATTGATTTTGTATGGCATGTTAACTATAAAACCCTAATTTGTTTTTCATATGATGAGAAAGGATTGTTTTTTTTTTGTTTTGTTTCTGTAAAACCCTAATTCGTTTTTCATATGATGAGAAAGGATTGGTGTTTTTAATTTCATTTTTATGAGATGATCACGTATATATGATTGGTTGATTAAAATGATTTTCATATGATGAAAACGATTAAGTTTATATGTGATATAAACATTTGGTAATGATTCTGTAATGGGTTGTACATATTCGAAATAAAACAGTAAGAAGGTTAATGAGATTAACAATTCTGTTTTAGGGTTTCACCAAAGAAAAATGTTAATGAGATTAACATTTCTATTTGGCTTCGAGGGGCACTACCCCTCGACCCTGCCTAGGGGCACTGCCCCTTCGG
Source organism: Garcia nutans (assembly GCA_947685225.1). Taxonomy (NCBI): domain Eukaryota; kingdom Viridiplantae; phylum Streptophyta; class Magnoliopsida; order Malpighiales; family Euphorbiaceae; genus Garcia; species Garcia nutans. The sequence continues at coordinate 71,510,471 of CANTUV010000031.1, read as the reverse complement.
AACCCCGCCCTATAGTTCGTTACCGCGACATTAAGAATGTCAATATATTTATTTCTATTTAACATGTTGGTGATGAATATGTTATGTTTGTTTGATGTCTTGGCATGGTGCATAGCGTGGCCTTATGACCTATGTGATTGGTTTATTCATATCTTTATTTTGGGTAAATACGGCCTGCGTGTCGTTTATTTTGTTTTAATTTATTTTACTAGTAGTTAGATTTTCTTTTATTGTAATAAATGAAGATTCAAGCTACAATGTTTGTGATGGAGATTCATACCAAGGAGAAGATGGTTCCATGGTGATGAAAGCACAAGCTCAAGTTTTGAAGATATGTAATATTGCAAGTGTTGTAATAGATAGGTTTTTCACCTAGGGTTGCCTTTATGATCTTCATTTGGTCTCTTGAAGATCATATTTAGTTTGGCCATGATATGTCACGTTTACATATTTTGTCATTTGGTATATGATGCTTATGTGATAAATTATATATATGCATATAGGATGCTAAAATATAATGATATGTAATGCAAGACATGATAATAATTTAGTTGAACCCTCATTAATAATTTAATTCTAAATGCCATCCACGTTTTGAACACCTATCAAAACTAAGATTGTATTAAAGTAGGTATTGCCAAAGCAAAATGCTTTAAACATTCCTATCTAAGTAGGATGAGTAATAGTGCTACTCATATGTTTTAAAATTGGTTAGACTTAATTAGGCTATCAAAATGGTTTTGGGCCTAAGGCATTAGGTGGAATTCAACATGCTATGACATATGATGTCAATATTCCATAATTACTAAGAGTTACATGAGATGTAATTGGTAAAGATGTTATCTACCTAAATAACTTGATTTTAAGCGTCACGCCAAAGCTGAGTTTAGAATTAAGTGAAATACGGATCTTAGGCTACTAAAATATTTCTTTAGAGGGTTATATTTCTTTAATACTGCCTTACAGTTGCTATGACACACCCAGAGACATGGGTGTGTCGCTGCCAGTGTCATTCATTCTGCCTCACAGAAACTTTGATACACCCAACAACATGGGCGTGTTAATTGCCGTGTCAATTATACTACCTTTCAGTATCTACGACACGCCCAGAAACATGGGTGTGTCATTACACGTGTCTTTAATTTTGTATCACAGTGACTACGACACGCCTAAGGACATAGGCGTGTCAGGCTAAATTTCTGGGTACGCCCATGACATCGTAAAAGTACTCTCTCTCCATTTCATTAATACAATACTCACATATCACATAGCAACTCCAACCCATGTTAAATCAAATATGCACAATCTCAAAATCATATATATAAACTCAAGATCATATATACAAACCAAAGAAGTTATACATACAAATCTTTGGTTATTACCAAACTTACTCTTCTTTCCCTTTTTTCTTGTTAATCTAAACACAAAAATCATAATAACAATAATCATATATTTTATTCAATTAATCATCACTTTCTCTCACTAACTATATCATACATATATACATAAAATCCATAAAATAAGTTCAAGAAGAAAGTACTTACTTGAATTACTTGCCAAATCTTGACTATTTTCTTTAATCCCTCTCGAATCTCATGTAGCATGAAAAATTTCACTCTTCCCCACACTCTCTCTCTAACCCACGTTGAAGAAGAAGAAGAAGAAAAAGAAGAACACTTATCTTCTCCCTACCCATCCTTAACCTTATATAATTAAAATATTATATAAAATTTCCACTTAAATTCTCCACCACTCATCTTCTTCCTTCCTTTTACTTTTTACTTTCCCTTTTATTATCAATTTATTATTATTATTATTATTATTGTTATTATTATTATTATTATTATTATTAATAATAATGAATTAAATGATTAAAATCAACTTTCCCACCACCAATATATACCTCATGCATATGTGTAGTATATGTTAGGTATATGTATATGTCTTATATATTCTATTTATCCTTCTCATGTATCTCATATATATATATAGTTCATATATAACATCCATCATAAGCATCCATCTAATATTTTCTCTACCCATTACACCCATATGCTCTCCTTTATTTACTATTCTAAAGTATATCAAAAATCGGGATATTACACAAGGCCTTTAACCTTCTTTATTTTAACAAAGCCACCTATGTGTATCTACTTATTAGCCATTCTATCTCAGGCAACTCAACTTCTAAGATCACCCTTAGTGACTTGATCTCAATCTTAATTGGCAACACTTCTTCCATTTCATAAACCAAAGAAAACAATGTCATTCCAGTCAGGGTTCACATGCTTGTTCTATACCCTCATAAACCAAAAAGCAAAAGGGAGTATTTCTGACCGATCCCTATATGTCTTGGTCATTTTAGATAAAATCATCTTAATTATCTTATACGTTGCTTCCACTACACCATTAGCCTTTGGTCTATAAGGAGAGGATCGGTGATGGTAAATCTGATACTTCTAGAATAAGTCCTTGATTGCTAGTTGAAACTGCACCCCATTGTCCGATACTGCATTATGTAGGACCCCATGCCTACATATGAGATTTTTCTCTATAAATCGAGCCATTTACTTTGCCCCCAATTTATTGAAAGATTCAGCTTCAACCCATTTTAAAAATTAATCCACTTCCACGACAATGAATCGGTGACCATTTAAAGTTGTCGGATATATCTCTCCAATAATGTCAATCCTCCAAGTTGCAAAAGGCCAGGGTGAAGACATTGAGTGTAATTCTTTGGAAGGTAGGTGATTTAGGTTTCTGTACATCTGGCACTGCTGACACCTCTTCACAAAATCAATACAGTCTCTCTCCATATTCAACTAGTAGTACTTTTGTCAAATTATCTTCTTCACCAGGTCCAATCCGTTCATAACAATTTCCTGCAAGTTTTTCTGACATGATCTATTCAACTTTAGACTTTTGCAAGCATCTCAAGTGTATCTCGTCGGGCCATCTTCATTACAACTCTCCATGAAAGGTGATGTATTGCAAGGAACATAGCCTTATAGCTCTTCTCTCTTCCCTTGTTGCACCAAATGGGTATTCCCCAATTTCCAAGAATTATCTTAGAGTGTAATACCATGCATCATGGTACATATCAGTTTCCATGACCATTTCATACTCATAGCAAGGGGTTGATGAACTAGTCAAAACCAACGGTTTAAGGAATAACTTAACATATAGAAGCCAGGGTGGCTAGGGCATTCACCACTTGGTTTTCCTCTCTTGGTAGGTGTATAAATATGCACTAACTATGAGCGAGAATTTTCTCCCCCACTCCCATGTGGAATTGTTCTTGCGATTTTGGCACTATTAGGCTCAAGGCCTTAAAGAACACGAGCCTAAACCCGGAGAAAATGGGATCACCATCTGGATGGGCCGAAAAAAAGAAAGGGGTGGATGACTCGATTTCTAAGGAATTCCCAATCCCTTATTGGGTTCAAAAAGTTGGGTATGCATGGGGAAGGTGAGAATGACCAAGCACACCCACAACGCCCGATTCATTGGAATCGGGCTCCTTTTCAGGTCTTAATATTATGAAATTCTTAGTTAATATGATATTATCCATACTGCATGCAATCATAACAAATAAATACTCACTTTATTAAAATCACAACAAGTTCAAATAAAATAAATAGATAGGCACCCATCCATAGATGGAAACATGCCTTTACAATTGTCCAATGTCTAAAAGAAAACAAATAAAATAGGATACCCACTAATTGGTGGAAACATATCCTTTAATTTGATCCAAAACTTAAAATAAATTAAATTACATGAAGCTTAACAAATGAGGTACCCACAATGTGGAAATATACCTCTTACAACTCCTTTGAGTAATTAATTAAACAAATCAATAAGCAAATATTTGAGCATTCATTATAAAATCAAATAAAAATAAATCATCCATCAACATGCACAATACTAAGGAATCATCCATTCAAGACATATAATAAGCATGCATCCAAACTTAAATAAAGAAATAGATATATAAATATAGGGTTTACACTTTAATTAGGGTTTTTTTGAATAAAATTAGGGTTTTGAGGGAAACAATGTTAGGGTTTGGAGAAACACAGTTATTGTGATATTAGATATTTAATGTAATTTGATTAAATAGATTACTTATGATGATAAAGTAGTCATTGGACGTAACCTAGTGGGTGGTTGGATGGTTAAATGAGTTTATTGGATATTTTATAAAAGAACAAAATAACAAATAATGAAGTAAAATCTTTCAACGAAATAATTTAGGGTGAGCTTCTAAAACTTTAAAATAAATTAGAACATATTAGATAAAGATTTTCAAACCTCCAATTGTTGATTTCACCAAAATTAAATGTTGATACAATACTCTTGCTTGCACCAACCTAGAACTCTTGGTTTAATAAAACCAAGACAGTAAGCCACTGCCTTGTTTGATAATGTTGTCTATGTTTAATTTTGCTTTTCTTTTCCTTGGTCAAGATGTTGCTCTGTGAGGTTGCTAATCCTTGCTGAAGGTTGTTAAATCATCCCTGCCGTTTCCTGGCTGCCAGTCTGCTAATAGTTGTTGAAGTTGCTACTCATTTCTGCCGTTTCTTGGCTGATAGTCACCCTTTTGAAGGTTGTAAAACCTGTATTTATATGACCATGCATTAGGTTAAAACATCGTGAAAAATTTTAATTTTAAAAATGAATTCCTAATGCATGTCAAACTAATGAAACTTGAATTCATGGAAAATTGAGACCATGTTTGACTCCCCCATCTCCTAATGCGACATTGAATCAAAATTAATAAGCTCCATAGAGAATTAGGGAAGGCCCAATTCGATATGGGAGACAAACTAAGGTCCAATATCGAATTGGGAAGGTCCCATTTCAATATAGGCTGTCCCATATTGAATTGGGAGACCTAGTTTGTCTTGGAAACACCCCTGAATGCCCTAACATTGAATTAGACTCAACTAAACCTTCAAAACAAACCTCTTTAGGGTTTTAAAGGTTTAACCATCCTATTAAATTATACCATCTAACTAAAAGGTTTATGACTCGAGCCTCATTAATTAGCAATGAACTAGTCAGGGCCAAAATCAAGGGTCTATAATTTGCTCTTTGCTTGAATGATCTGAGACTTTAATAGAAGAGAGTGAAAAGTAACATGGCTTTGAGCTAATTTGGATAAGGATGGATTCTCAACCCGAGGTTGATTGATTGTGTTTTGGACCCGAGATGTGATTTAATTTGGGTTCTGGACCCGAAATGAGTTTTAAACTCTAAAGTAATTTGATTTTGGTACCATGAACTGAGACTGAATTTTAGATTCTTGACCCAAAACTGGATTTGGGTTCTTGACCCAAGACTAGATTTGGGTTCTCAACTAGAGACTAGATTTTGGATTCTCGACCCTAAACTGAATTTGGGTTCTCGACTCGAAAATGAATTTTGGGTTCTCAATCCAAAAATGGATTTTTGGTTCTCGATCAGAAACTGGATTTGGGTTCTCGACCCAAAACTGAATTTGTTGACCTTCGATCAATTTGAGAGTTCTGGTTTTCTTCTAGCCAATAAATTTTAGCTCTTTTAGCTGATTGATCTTCTATCATGGCTTTCTTTTAGCCACTTGCTCCATTCTTCAATGGGTTGACTCTAGCTCTTCTAGTTGGACTGACCTTTTGTCATATAGGAATTTTGGCTTTCTTCTAGCCGATTTTTTCGTTCTTTAATGGATTGTAGGTCTTCACCCTTAAAATGGATCTTCATTCTTACACATTAGATCTTCATCCTTAGACATTGGTTCTTCACCCTTCAAAATGGATCTTCATCCTTTGGACATCGGGTCTTCACCCTTTAAAATGGATCTTCATCCATTGGATATCAAGCCTTCACCCTTCAAAATGGATCTTCATCCTTGGACATTGGGTTTTTACCCTTTAAAATGGATCTTCATCCTTGGAGATTCGTCCTATATTGGCTTCAACTCTTCTAGCTAGACTAATCTTTTGTCTTTTGCATCTTCATTCTTTTGAGATTCTTACTTTCTTCTTATTTTATTCTTTTTGTTCTTTCTTTTACAAAAAATTTAGCTATTTTTTAGCTAGCTCTTATATCTTCTCCTTGTCTCCTGCGTGGCAAAATATTGAAAGTGATTTTTAAAATATTTTGTACATGCATAAACTCAAAAATTGAAAGGAGAAACTTTACCCCCTGTGTAGGCTTAAATTAATGATTTTTTCATGCAGGCTTATATTGATGTTGGTGTTATCTAGTTCTTCGCACAAGCATGCATTTCTTCTTTCTTTTGCAAAATGACTGGATCTTTCTCAAGCAATGGGCCTTCCATGCCCCTTGACTCCATATCTACTTCATCTTTGCTTCATAGAGTATCTGTTTTTCACTTTGACAAAGAATAGGAGCATAATAAAAAATGTAGTGTGATATTCTTATGTATGCATGATATGCAAGGATGAAACTTACAATGGTTCCATTGACTCACAGACTGAGGTGATTAGCTAGATTTTTCTCATTGGTTCCTTCCAGATGCTCATTTATGTCTTGCATTGGAATGACAGAAGGCTTCCCATTTATGGCTTCTATCTTCAAGATGTTGAAAACATGAGTAGTGGAGGCCCCAAGCATGGTAGCCAAAGACATGGGAAATATCCATTTGGTTGTTAACTGCTTCATGGCATGACCTTGCAAGTGATTCTTTCATTAGCCCTCTTTTGCCCATTATTTCTTTTGAGGTTTGACAATGCAACATACTTCCATTAACTTAAAGACTTTGTATGACAAAAACACATTTTTTTAAAAATCATATTTTAGCTTTGTCAAGTCAATATCATTGTACCGCAGGACTCAATTTTCTAAATTAACATATCTATAACATGACAATACTAGTTACCATACTAAACTTAGAAATTATTTCTATTTGAGTAAGAACTATTACACTTCAGATAGACACATACACATTACTTGGCTAAAGGTCTCATTGAGTTTGAATATTATCTATCTCATATGTATGCTTATTCAAACTATCTCCACTAATAGACTCTACCTACCAAGAGAGATCAATGGGTCTTTGATAGGCTTGAAATGGGGCTATGAGGGACACGGGTTAAATGAAACAGTGCTGACAAATCTTCACACCAAAATCTTCTGTTTGAGCCATAGGCAGCTGGGAGCAATCTTGCTAGACTTTAATTTCCTTCTATCTCCTTGGAAGAAATATAGAACTGATTAAAATGATCTTTATCTTTTCCTTTTACTTTTGCATAAACTTAGGACCCGTTTTTTTATTTATTTTTAGTTTTTTTTGGGTACAACTCTAAGAAGATTGTTCTGTCTGCATCATTCTATACTTCTGACTATGGATGAGTGGAGTAGAGTCAGTTTGCTTCAACAAGGATAAATCATTTGTTGCCCTGATGTCATCTTAATAAATTGGAGATATTAGGTCTAGCATCGGGTGATCTTTGAGAATATCAACTATCCTTATGGTCTTGACTATGCATTCCTTTCTTTGATCTTCTTACCTCTTCACCTTAGTGATCATTAGACTTGTCAAAAGTGTAACAAAAACTCAAGGTGGTTCATTCGGGTTATAAGACAATGAAGAGAAAGCTAAAATCTAATGAAGGATCAAAGGGACAACTAGATATTGATATTTAATTGGGTGGATTCTAGTTGTTGTCTTACCAAACAATGCCTAGATCATCTCTCCCTTAAATAAGCAAAGTTCAATTTCATCTTGAAAGTCCGTCAAAGCATGTTCTAAGATTGACTCAATGCTATAGGGTAATTCCCTCACCTAGTAAAGTCATTCAAATCATGATGCATAGATATGCTAATTTATAAATATCAAGCTAGATTCATTATTGATTGAGCACCAAAATGAACAAGACCATGGAAAATTTAATTAAAATAATTTATTCAAACAATCTTCATTTGAAAAAACAAAATTGTTCCAATTAAATATTAAAGAAAGAAAATTAGAAGAGCAACATTCAAGCTAAGGGAAGTTCATTGAGTTGAGCTTCTTCTCTCTTTACATCTTCAATACTCTCATCTTGAAATGAGGATAAGATAAAATCTTACTCCAATCCTCTTCCAACCATTAAGGTTGCTGGTAGTGGCATTCTGTTGAACCTAGACAAAGGATTATCCTTTGTGCTGGGCTTATCAGGTTCTGATAGCTTACCACTATTGATCAGATCTTGGATCTCATTCTTCAATTGGGTGCATCTATCTATCTCATGTCCTTGAGTCTGATGAAATTGATAAAAAGCTTTGATATCAAAGTTTAGAGGTAAAGGATTCAGCAAGCCAATGGTTGTAACAACCCCTTTTTTTTATAACTTGTTAAAAACCCAAGACAGAGTTTTTTCCAATTCTAAAAACTGTCTTCTATTTTCTTGACCAGTTGCATTAACATTGACGTCCTTATGTGCACTTTGATTGCTAGACTGGTAATTCGATTTTGCAAAAAAAATGGTTCTTCTCTCTTTCTCACTCTTCTATTTGCAAGCCAGCTTAAAGAAGATCTTTGAAATCCCTTATAAGAGTGTGAGACAACCTTTCATGGAGATTAAGTAACACCCCTCTCACAATCATCCTGATCTGGTCATACTCATTAGGCCTCTTCTTAAATAATGCAACCTTATTCCTCAGTATCTTCACATAATCAACAAAAGTTTCATTTTGTTTTTGCCTAATAGTCTCTACCTCCATCAAGGTAACTTGCAGCTCGACATTGTACCAATACTATAAGATGAAAGCCTTATACAGTGTATCCCAATCTCTTTGGGTACTTTCTTCCAAGGTATTGAACCAATTCTGCACAACAGGATCCAATGAGAGCATGAAATACCTTAGAGTTTGAGCTATAATAACTCTGGCAGACTGTATGGCAGTGATGTACTTCTTAACATGCAAGTGAAGATTTTCTGTACTGTTGTACCTAGCAAAGGAAAGCATCTTGAACTTATAAGGGACATCCTCATCTTGTTAGAATAGATTGTCTATTTCTGACATCTCATAAGCTTTCAGCTTCTTTTCAAATTTCTTCTCCAAATCGGCAATCAGCTTCTCAACATCTAAAGTGTTAGTCTTTTCCACAACTGATCTTTCCACAATCTTCAGTTCCTTCTTTTTTATCTTTTGGATCTTGGAAGTATTGATCCCATTCATCATTATCAATCATTACTTTGTCATCATCAAAGGCTGCTTCACTAACCTTAGCCTTTCCCTTGTCCTTCAATTTCTTAGTGTTGGCCGATGCCTCGGCAGTGTTCCCCAAAAGTGCAGCCAGTTGGCTCCTCATAGTCTCAGCCATGGCCTCCTTCAGTTTTTCCATCTTGGCATTGAGGGCGTTGTCCACCATCCTTTGAATATATTTTGGATCCATTGCTCTTGCTGAGAAGCTAATTGAGTTGCTGCTAGATTCTATGTCACTGGCATAGGTTGGGTTGTCCTACACTCTCAAATTGCTGTACTCCAGGTCTGTGAGCCAGAAAGGATTAATGACATGTTATGCAATGTGTGTATGCATGTATGCATGTATGCACAAGTAATTGACAAAGAAAGATAATTCAGACGTTCCTTCCAACCTTATATCTTTCACACACGAATGGCGAGTCTCTTTTTCTAGGTATATGGTCAACAAAAAACCAACATGGGATATCTTATTTTTAAAAAAATTCACTCGAACGATTTAACCAATAGTTATATTTTAAAACATGGAAATAAGTTCATGATAATTCTCTTTAATTAGGCTTTAATCTATCCAATCAATTAAAATAGCTTTTATACTATATTGGATTAAAACTAAATTAAGAGGTTTATTATAAATAGATTTCTCAATTGAAAAAGTAACTAATAATTTATGCCAAAAACAAACCCATGATTTATAGTTCTTAGCATAAGCTAGGCTCACAATTGATTTTTGCCATTTCATAATTGACCTAAATAGTTTGTAAGCTCTCTTTGTAATCTTTGAAAGATAATTTTGTTGAAAAGCTTTTTGGACATTGAAGGTGTAACAAACCCTCCCCCAACCAGGTCGGTTGCCCCTTCAAGGGGAGCTCAGCTTCCACCCAAGGGTCCGCAGGAGCAAGATAGGCTCGCTACAGTACTGGACCTCCCTTGTGGGCTCCCAGCAGAATTTGTTTATTTGGCTTTAATGGTGTACAAACCATTAAAGTGGTAGAAATGGTACTAGATGTCTCACGCTAGCTCTCTTAAGGGAGAGGTCAGGTGCTCGATCTGGGGAGGCAACTTTAATGGTTTGTACACCATTAAAGACAAATAAACAAACCTTGCTGGGAGCCCACGAGGGCGGTCCAGTACTGTAGCGAGCCTATCTTGCTCCTACGGACCCTTGGGTGGAAGTTAAGCTCCCCTTGAAGGGGCAACCAACCTGGTTGGGGGAGGGTTCGTTACAGAAGGTTTTGGGTCATAAGGTGGAAGAAGATTTTTGACCCATCTTGAAAATTTTTGAAAATTTATTATTATTATTATTATTATTATTATAATTATTATTATCATCATTTTTTATGCTTACAATATAGGTAAGACATATTAGAAAAAGAACAAACAAAATTAGCCATGATTTAAACCAAGATAAATTAACCATAGTCAAACAACAAGCATTTGGGGTAAAAACCTAAGAAAAATAACTAGGTCAATTACATGAGCTTAAGCCTTTGGGTTAAAAGGTTTTAGCTCCCACAATAAGTATATACCAAAAGGTACAAGGCTATGAGTGGTTATGCCATGCTTGATCTGTATACCTTGAGTGAAAGTATGGTATCCCTTACATAACACAACACAGATAACATGGGCATTCTAACTCACGTACATAATGTAATCTAAATGATGCAATGGATAATATCATAATAAGAAAGATTAAAATAACATAAAGACCAATGGAATCAATTTATCTTATCCCCAGTGGTGTCGCCATTATGAGCGGAGATTTTTTCCCCCACTCCCATATGGAATGGTTCTTACGACTTCAGCACTGTTAGGCTCAGGGCCTTAGAGAACACGGGCCTAAACCTGAAGAAAATGGAGTCACCACTCGGATGGGCCAGTAAAAAGAAAGGGGTGCATGACTCAATTCCTAGAAAATCCCCAACTCCCTATTTGGTTCAAAAAGTTAGGTAGGCATGGGGAAGGTGAGAATCACCCAGCAATCCCACAGTGCCCGGAGCATTGGAACCAACCTTATTTTTAGGTCTTAATATTATAAAATTCTTAGTTAATATGATATTATCCATACTACATGCAATCATAACAAATATATACCCACTTTATTAAAATCATAACAAGTTCAAACAAAATAAATAGATAGGCACCCATCCATGGATGGAAACATGCCTTTACAATCATCCAATATCCAAAAGAAAACAAATAAAATAGGATACCTACTAATTGGTGGAAACGTATCCTTTACATTGATCTGAAACTTAAAATAAATTAAATTACATGAAGCTTAACAAATGAGGTACCACAATGTAGAAACATACCTCTTACAATTCCTTTGAGTAATTAATCAAAAAAATAAAAAAGCAAATATTTGAGCATTCATTATAAAATCAAATAAAAATAAATCATCCATCAACATACACAATACTAAGGAATCATCCATGCAAGACATAAAATAAGCATGCATCCAAACTTAAATAAAGAAATAGATATATAAATACAGGGTTTACACTTTAATTAGGGTTTTTTTATAATATAATTAGGATTTTGAGGGAAACAATGTTAGGGTTTGAGAAACACAGTTACTGTGATATTAGATATTTAATGTAATTTGATTAAATAGATTACTTATGATGATAAAGTAGTTATTGGATGTAAACAAGTAGGTGGTTGGATGGTTAAATGAGTTTATTGGATATTTTATAAAAGAACAGAATAATGAGTAATGAAGTAAAATCTTTCAATGAAATAATTTAGGATGAGCTACTGGAACTTTAAAACAAATTAGAACATATTAGATAAAGATTTTGAAACCTCCGTTTGTTGATTCCACTAAAATTAAACGTTGATACAATACTCTTGCCTGCACCAACCTAGAACTCTTGGTTAAATAAAACCAAGACTGTAAGCCACTGCCTTGTTTGATAACGTTCTCTGTGTTTAATCATTGCTTTTCTTTTCCTTGATCAAGATGTTGCTCTATGAGGTTGGTAATCCTTGCTGAAGGTTGTTAAATCATCCCTACCATTTCCTGGCTGCCAGTAGTCTAATAGATGCTGAAGTTGCTACTCGTTTTTGCCATTTCTTAGCTGCTAGTCCCCCTTTTGAAGGTTGTAAAACCTATATTTATATGAGCGTTCATTAGGTTAAAACATCATGAAAACTTTCCATTTTAAAAATGGATTCCTGATGCATATAGAATTAATGAAACTTGAATTCTTGGCAAACCGAGACCATGTCGGACTCCCCTATCTCCTAATCCAACATGGAATCAAAATTAATAAGCTCCATATCGAATTAGGGAAGGCCCAATTTGATATGGGAGCTAAACTAAGGTCCCATATCGAATTGGGAAGGTCCCAATTCGATATGGGACTCTCCCATATCAAAATGGGGCTTCCCAATTCAATATGGGAGCCAAACTTAAGGTCCCATATTGAATTGGGAGACCCGGTTTGACTTGGACACACCCCTGAATGCCCTAACATCAAATTAGACCTGATTGAACCTTCAAAATAAACCTCTTTAGGGTTTTAAAGGATTAAACATCCTATTAAATTATACCATCTAACCAAAAGGTTTATGACTCGGGCATCATTAATTAGCAACGGATTAGTCAGGGCCAAAATCAAGGGTCTATTCTAACCAAATTGATATACTCTTTCATCTAGTAGCTACGTTCGATAATTATAAATGATCAGGTGCTTTAAAATTGTTCTAGTAAATAATTTAAAGCCCTAATTTCATTCCATCTAGTGTTTTGCAAATTGTTCCAACATTTTAAAATTATGAATCCAATCTAAGTGATATAATTTTTGATAATATATTTTGCATAAACCCTAATCTGTAGCCTATTCTGAAAATCCAAAACCCTAACTCCCTATTTACTTAATCCAAAACCCAAATTTCCTAAATCTATAAAAAATAAAAACCCTAATCCTAAATACCTAAATCCTAACACCCCAAAACTCTAATTTCCAAAACTAAAACCCTAATTTCCAAAATATGTAAAAACCAAAAAAACCTAATCCTAACACCCCAAAACTCTAATTTCCAAAACTTAAACCCTAATTTCCAAGCAAAACCCTAATTTTATATTTAAACCCTAATTTCCAAATTTAAACACCATGAACCCTAAGTTTAAGCATATAAACTCTAATTTTGTATATTTTATGTTCAACTTAAGATTAAAACTTATATTTAATGGTTGAATTTATCATTACATGGATGATTTATTTTATTTAGTTTATAACGGATGATTTACTTTTTAATTATTCTGAATGTATGTATGGTTTAATTTATTTGGTCAATTATTTTACTATAGTTTATTTTGATTTTAAGGGATGTAAAAGGCATGTTTCCACTTTGTGGGTGCCTTAGTTATTTTTAATTATGTAATTTACTTTATGAATTTTGCGACTTTGTAAAGGATATGCTTTCACCTTTTGGTGGGTGTCCTGTTGTATTTATTTTCATGGACTTGGACATTGTAAAGGTATGTTTTCATTCTTGGATGGGTGCCTATTTTGTTTATTTTATTTTAATAAGATGATGGATGTTTATTTCTTTTAAATTATGTGTAATATGGACGATGTTATAATTTTTTAGAATTTAATAATATTTAGTTCTGAAAAGGAGGTCGGTTCCAATGAACCGGGCTTTATGAAGATGTTGGGTTATTTCTCATCCTCCCCATACATACCTAACATTTTGAACCCATTAGGGCGCTGGGGATTCCTTAGGAATCGAGTCATTCACCCCTTTTTTTCCTGGCCTGTCCAGGTGGCGACTCCATTTTCTCTAGGTTTAAGCCCGTGTTCTCTAAGACCCCGAGCCTAACAGTGCTGGAGTAGCAAGAACCATTCCATATCGGAGAGGGGGCAAAAATTCCCACTCACAATGGCGACTGCACTGGGGATAAGAGAAGTTGATTCCGTTGGTCTTTATATTATTTTATTCTTTCTTATTATTATATTATTCATTACATCATTTTAATTGCATTGTGCATGTGAGTTATGATGCTCATGTAACCCATATTGTGTTATGTAAGGGATACCATACTTTTACTCAAGGTATGGAGATTGAGCATGGCATAACCACTCAGAGTCTTGTACCTTTTGGTATATACTTGGTATAGGAGCCTAAACTTTTTATCCCAAAGACTAAAGCTCATGTAATTAGTCTAGTTACTTTCCTTAGTCTTTTACCCCAAATGCTTGTTGTTTGACTATGATTGATATATCTTGGTTTGAACCATGGCTTATTTGGTTTGCTCTTTTTCTAATATGACCTAATTATATTGTTAGCTCAAAATAATTTTTATTCCTTAAAGCCCAAAACACCAAAATAATTTTCAAAATTTTCAAGATGGTCTTTGGACATAAAACTTTTCTAAAAAGGGTCAAAATTCTTATCTACCTTATGGCCAAATACAAAGCCCCAAATTCATTTTAAAACAAACCTTTTTACAATGGGCTTTGAAACAAAATTATTTTTAACTTCATCTAAATTACAACTTTTTCTTAAATAAGCTTATATTTATTTAGGTCAATTATGGAATACCAAAAATCAATTGTGAGTCTAATTTATACCAAGAGTTATTAATCATGGGCTTGTTTAAGGAATGAATCATTTGTTATTTTTTCAAATATAGTTTTAATCCAAAATATACCATAAAAGCTATCCCTTTGTTGGCTAATGGATTAAGACTTAATTAATGAAAATTATCATGGACTGACTTCTATGTTTGAGAAAACATGATATCTCATGCTGATGTTTTGTTGGACATGTATCTATGAAAAGAGATTCGCCATTCATGTGTCTGGCTCGCATACCTGAAGTACAGTAGTTCAAGAGCTTATGATAATCCAACCTACGCTGGTGACATAGAATCCAGTAACAACTTAGTCAGCTTCTCACCAAAGGCAATGGAATCTGAACATATTCAGAAAAATGGTGGATGATGCAATCGGTTCCAAGATGGAAGAATTGAGGGAGGCCCTGGTTGAGACCATGAAAAGCCAATAAGCTACACTATTAGGAAACACTATTAAAGCAACTGCTAGGACTAAGAAGCAGAAAGTCAAGGGAAAGGAAAAAGTTGGTGAAGTGGCTATGGATGATGACAAAGTAATGATGGATGATTGTGAGCAGAGATTTTCACCCCTACTCCTATGTGGAATGATTCTTGCGACTTCAGCACTGTTAGGCTTTAGACCGTAGAGAGCACGGGTCTAAACCCAAAGAAAATGGAGTCGCCACCCGTATGGGCCGGGAAAAAGAAAGGGGTGGATGACTCGATTCCTATGGAATCCCTAACCCCTTATTTGGTTTGGAAAGTTGGCTATGCGTAGGGAAGGTGAAAATGACCCAACACCTCCACAGTGCCCAGTTTATTAAAATCGGCCTTCTTTTTAGGTATAAACATTATTAAATTCTTAAATATTATAGAATCATCCATATTACACATGAATTAAAAGAAATAAACATCCATCACTTTATTAAAATGAAACAAACAAAATAGACACCCATCCATGGATGGAAACATGCCTTTACAATGTTCATTGTCCAAAAAGAAAATAAAATAAATAGGATAAGACACCCACCATAGGTGAAAATGTGTCCCTTACATTAATCCAAAACTCAAAATAAATTAAATTCAATTAATCTTAATTAATGAGGTACCCATGAAGTGAAAACATACCTCTTACATCTTGAAACAAAAATAAACCAATAAAAATATTCAACCAAAGAAATCAAACCAATCAAACATTCACGGTGATTAAAAGCAAATCTTCAAAAATAAATCATCCATTAAAAATAAAATAATTAATATTAATATATACTGATACAAAATATGTAAAAATGGATTAAAATTGTAATTAGTGGCTAAATATACAAACTAGAGTTTTAGAAAATAATATTATGGTTTTAGGATAAAAACTAGGGTTTTCAAAGAAATATAGGATTTTTTTTATGGAAAATTAAGGTTTTAGAGTTTTAATTAGGGTTTTTATTGAAATTTAGAGTATTAGAGGGAAATAAGGTTTTTAAAGGAAGTTTAGAGTTTTGATTTATAAATTAGGTTTTTTAAGGAAATTTAGAGTTTTAAAGTGTTGGATATTTATGAATTAGGGTTAGGTGTTTATGATTAATGTTTTTATGAATTAGGGTTTGAAAATTAGGATTTAGGAAATTTAGTTTTGGTTTTACAGATTAGGGTCTTGGGTTTCTGGAACTAGGGTTTAGGAAATTTGGTTTCAGAAATTTGGTTATGGTTTTACAGATTAGGGTTTTGGGTTTCTAGAACATGTGTTTAGGAATTTTTTTTAATGAATTAAGGTTTTGGTTTTACAGATTAGGGTTTTGCATTTCTAGAACTGGGGTTTAATATTGGCTACGGTGATGAACAAAATTATTTTAAAAAATAAGAATTGCTACTAGATTGTTTAAACATTTTTCAAACTATTGCATGAGATAATAATAACATGCCTATTGTGATTTGAATGAATTAAACATAGGAAAGAAACTTTTATTTGTTAGCTCCACCAAATTGAAAAAGTTGAACCAAGCTTGACGTTTGCTACTGACTAAATCAACCTAGTCCTTTGGTCGAGCTTTGGCAATTTGGAAATTGCCTAGACACTGCCTTGATTATGGTTACTGGTTCTTCTCTTTGTTTATTAATTATTTTTGGCTACTGTATTGCTAATCCAAAAAATTATCGGTCCTATTTCTGTCTTAACCTTTGTTATTTATAGGCAAAGAAAATAAAAAAAACCTAATACTAATTTGACGGTTTAAAAAAAACCAATATTGTCTAGGAAACCTAATAAATAAGGTTAGGCTTGGTAATAACAATTAAATATCAAATTTTAAAGACCATGTCGAATTAGGAATTCCCGATTTGCCATGGATGGCCTTCCATGGCAAATTGGCAAGGCTAGTTCCCCATGGAGGCCCCTCCATGGTGAATTGGCTTGCCAATTCTTCACGATTTAATATTTTTTGTCCGGTCCGGCTTGGTTTTGCAATTTAAATTTGAATCAAACATATTTTGTTCTTTAAATAATAAATCAAACTAGGTTTAGGGCTTTAAAAACTAAACTCACTTATTTTAGGCTTTTAAAATTGGACCGACCTAATCAAAAGCTGTAACACCCCGATACTCCATATAAGTACTATACATATACCTAGTATACATACAGTAAGTATATAAAATATAAGGATGCCACTTTTCGTTACAATTTAAAATCCTTTAACAGTGTTCAAACCATAATACATTCATTTAAAGAACATTTACAAAATCATTATACTTTTAATAGTCTTACATATATATATATATAATCTTATCTTTATCAAAACTTCATTTATACATATGAATACACTTCATAAAAAATACATCATAATTAAAAGTTATACATGTATGCATCACCCTCTAGTTGGTCTCGACAAACTCTTACTCTTCTCGTGGCATAACGAAAGACTTCATATCTTCCACCTAGTCACCTGCGCGATTACACATCCGCGCTAAGCCCGAAAGCTTAGTAGTACAAATATAAAATATAAACATACATTATAAAAATTCTAACATATAATGATATATCAATTCCATGTACCATTAGTTTCTTATCATGTTTTTCCTTTTTAATTGTACCTTTCATATATCTCGACTAATTTCATATATTATATACGTATATACATATTATTATCACCAACCACAATCCATCACTAATACTCACCATCAATATATCAATACACACCTTATACCTCATACTTCATAACATTATTTTATTCACAATTCATCAATCATAATCCATCACTAATACTCACAATCAATATATCAATACACACCTTACACATCATACTTCATAACATTATTTTATTCACAATTCATCAATCATAATCCATCACTAATACTCACAATCAGTATATTAATACACACATTACATATCATACTTCATTACATTATTTTATTCACAATTCACCAATCATAGATCACATTTCCAACAAAGGCAACCATAGAACTCATTACTCATTTATTTCAACATTTGTATATCACATTGACAACAAAGACAGACTCGGGCCCAAAAGACACTAATATGCCATTCGACTTTCAGAGTTAATGCTTTAGTTTTACTATCACATTATCATTATTATTATCCCAACTAGGCTTCAAGGATTTAGGTTCAACCAAGCTTCAAGGGGAACAAAGCATGCTAAGTCTAAACCCAACTTGGCTTCAAGAACCAACCCAACCTAGCTTCAAGGGTTGTAACATCTCAATTAGGCTTTAAGGACTAGACCCAACCAAGCTTCAAGGGGAGTAAAACATGTTAAACTTCTACCCAACTTGGCTTCAAGGATCAAGCCCAACCTAACTTCAAGAGATTGTTACTATCATTAGGCATGCCACCAACAACAAACTCTGAAAATGGAATAACACATTAGCCACACAATTCATTTATTATTTCATTATCATTTCCATTCTCAATTGAATCATCATAGCCAATCACAATGGCTTCACATCACATTTGAGTTATTATAGCCAATCACAATGGCTTCACATCACATTTGAGTTATCATAGCCAATCACAATGGCTTCACATCTCATTATATCTCAAATCACATTTCATATTTCATCATTGATATATACAACATCAATTACATTAACTAAACAAACATATCGTTATTCAATCATATCATCTAGGCATGCTTCAATCATATCATTCGCATCATTATAACTCAGAACATTAGTTTCACATCTCTTTATGTCTCAATTCAAATTATACACTTCATCATTCAAGCATACATAATCAATTTCATTGCACATGTATCTTAAATTCATCGTCATATAAACAACATGTCCATTTATTTCATTTCAATCATTATTAAAACATTTATCATAACAAATTGCATTGCACATACCTTTTTGGATGATAATTATAGCTTTCACACTATACAAATAACAACATTAGTCACATTGTATTAACAATTTAGTAATTTGCTTAACACATTTATACTAAATGTGTTAAGTCTCAAAATCATATAAAAGAATACATCCATGTAAGTTTGTACTTACCTCAAGAACTACTCCCATCAATCTATACATTTCCTCTTCCAAGAATTCTCAACATTTAGGTTAATGCAACACAATCTCTTCAAAACCTAATCCAAAGATAATTATATCCATAAGAAAATAAGAGTGATAATTAACTAGGGCAACCTCAACACATGACACGCTCACCAACACGGGCGTGTTCATCAATTACTTTTCTCACAGTAGCTAACACACTCAAGGGACACGGCCAAGCTTGTGGCCGTGTCTCCCAACACAAGCTCCAACACGGCCAAGACTTCCCTAGCTTGGCCGTGTCTCTCAACACCAAATAGGCAGTGGCAGACACAGTCAAGGGACATGGCCAAGCCAGTGGCCGTGTCTCTCCAAAATTGATCCAACACGGACAAATTTCCTTAAACTTGGCCATGTCTCCCAAAAATCTTTAGTCTTGCCCGTGTCTCTTCTTTAGTTTGGCCGAGTCTCTCATGAATGAAAACCCTAAACATGGCCAAGTATCTTTTTATTGAATTAAAACACATTATGCACAACATAACCTCATTCAAATGGATATAATCAATGTCATTAACACTTATTTTACATATTCATCACAATATTCACATTAACAATACATTTAATCACTTACCATTTCAAAACCCTAAAATCAACATCACTCTTATTCTTTCAATATCAACATCCACTTAACTTACCATCTTCAAACCAAAACCAACACCAATTCAATCCTTTTAACTTATACTCAATTTCAACACTTATAAACACATCTCAAACACACCAAATCATAATATCAACAAATCATAACTCACCTCAAACACAACTTCAAAATAACAAAGGAAAACAAGAGAGTACTTACCAAAATTAAGGAAATTTCACAAATCTCCAACTTAATCCTTTGCTTCTTCCTTCAATTTGATTTTAGAATTTAGAATACCTCTCTTGCTCTCTCTTTCCTTTGGTAGCCGGCCACACACATGAGAAGAAAAGAAAATGAAAACAAGTCAAACTTCTTTTCTTCTTTAAATCTCCACCAAGCAATTCTAACCAAGCAATTACCTAAATGCCCTCATCCATTTAACTTAGCTTCTTTCACTTATATGCCCATTTAAGTAATTTCACATATCACAAATAAAATATCTTCTTCCCTTGACTCCTCATTTTGACCAACATATATGTTATATATATTACCATATACCCAACATATACACTTTCTCTCTACACATTACTTTCCTTTTTAAACAATACCTAAACATTCTCTTTTTAATTTCTTTTCTTATCAACATAACATATACACATAATTCAAACAAACAACAATTATATCCAAACTTATAGGGCACACATTGGGATATTACAATTCTCCCCCTCTAAAAAGAAATTTCGTCCTCGAAATTACCAGTATCGTAACAATTCATTCTTAACAAAATACTATCTTGACTTCCATATGAAGTTAATTATATGTTTAAGTTATTATGTCATCAAACCATATAACTTCAACTCTCCCCTTTAGAAACAACCATCTTTTCTAAATTCCATAACTCATATTTCTTTATGTTTATATATCTTATTACTTCCTTGATCAAACATTCAAAAGAACTCATTACATTTCCTATTAATATCTTTATACAAGAATCAGATCATTTTATAGTACACTTATACCTCGTCCAATCTTTATATTTAATATATATTGTTCCTTCATCTCTTTAATATTACTCTCTTAGCTTTAACCTTAGAAACCATTGGTTTATATCTGAGCATTAATTATCCCGTCATTACAATCACTGTCTAAATAGACATTTATCAAACCTCAATGGATAACAAGATCCTTATTTTTCACAAATGGAGTTACTTCTTTAGCATACCTTTCACTTAACTTACATATTAATACATTACCTTTCAACTTATTTTATAAATAACCAATCTCTTCCCTTTTTATCATAATTTATAACTACTATAACTCCATTCATTCATGTCCAATCACACTTTAAAATTTTACATCATATACATTATCATGTAAATAATTATACTCTTAATATAACTATACATATTACATTTCAATAATGATTCATAATCTTAGCCCAATCCAGATCACTTGATCTATCTGTCACAATATACCCACGTTCCAATCTTGTTCAATTCCAACCAACGATTAATTTATTTAACTTATCATGAAATTTCACAGTATTCATATATACATATATATAACCTAATTCCATTAGGGCAAACTTATATTCAATTCCTGATCTCTTCCGATCCATATTCAGTTAAATTATCATGATAACAAATTACTTCAAATTATCTTATTATAATTCCCACCAATTCTCATAATAATTTTATACCATACTTACTATCTATAGTTCATTCACTTAAACCTCAAGTCCATTCATTTATTCATTATATACCATAAACATATTCAGTATAATTTTCAGTCACATTTTATATTTTCTCCCTTTTTAATATCTCCTCACATTTCATATCATTGTTATATTTATTTTGATTACCTTTTTGTCATATTATCCATAACTCAAAACATTTCCATAATTTCCTTTTCTCTTTATACCTTCATAATTATAACCAAATTCTTAACATAAAATGATAAGGTACAACTTTATCCATCATAACTTTTAACTACGCTTCTCAAAAAAAATTTTCAATCTCACCAAATCTATATTACAATCATTTTATCTAAGACCCAAATCTATGGATAACAAAATTAACTGATCAAATATACTGAACAACACATATGGCTTTAAGAGATTAATATTCAAGCCTGGGACTTTCAAATCAATACTGTTCTTTTTATAATTTTATTTCTCAATCTTTACGAATACAAGGCTAAGGTGTATCTCAAGAGTTACATATTCCTTCTTTACATTTTTGCTATATCAGAAGTTAACACATTCCAGCTCCGTTTCAAACCAATTTGCACTCGATTATATGATCTTTATCAACTTAATTCATGTTTCAACAATATTATTATATACATTTTCAATCATATGCAGTTCTTATACAATTTCTATTTGTCACTTCATTTCTAATCCATTTACAATCTCTTATAATATATAATTACATAGAACTTTCCATATGTGAATACTTTGGGACTCTAAATATCATATTATCATCAATTTCAATGCTCACTATAACAATTTCCACTGTCCAATATTACTCAAGTCCATTCCATTCTCACTTCCATCACATAATCCATTTAACTTTACACAGTTCAAGACCTAATCTCTCTTAGGTCCACTAATACATACAACATCATTTTCCATATCACTTATTCTAAAATTATACCACTTACATATTCATAGGTCACCTTCATAATGTGATTCACACATTTTTTTATATATCATAATTTCATTCATATTGAAAAACTCAGTTCACATATCATATACATGTATACACTTAATTATATGCTCTTATTTTATTTTCCTTTTTCATACATTCAATACAAATTTAATGTTTATCACTTTCTTTTAAACACTATCATTCTCATTCTTCCAATATGATGTAAAGTATTTATTCACACTACAATTATATATATTCTGACTATACTAACACTTCACATCCTTCTTGGTCACATTCCCAATGTGACATCTCTTTCACTTTCATCTTTAAAAGCATTTAATATACTTCCATATCCATTTTTACCCTTTGCAGTATAATGACTTAAAATAGCTCATTTTCATTTGCTTATCCACTTCCCTTTTTACTTCCAAACAAATTCTCATACTATCAATCACATTACTCAATTCATAATACTTTCATGTGCAATATTAGTCATTTCACCTAGCTCATATATTGAATATACATTAAACCATCAATATCCAAATAATCTTTATCAAATTCTACTAAAACTTTAACTTTTCAACTTACTATTTCGCTTAAGCTTCAATTTGCCAAACTCATCTTTTCTTAATATCAACTTTAAAAACAACATATATATATATATATATATATCACAAAGCAATATCAAAACATATAATTTTCACAATTATCAAGCTCATTTCAAAAATCCAAATGTCACATATTACCACCATTACCATGAGCTTTCACAATATCCAAGCATCTCACATTTCTAACATTGAATTTACAATGTTTGCATTAAAATAACAATACCAATTTATATTCTTACTTAACCAATATCATCTCTTTTTCCTTTAAACAAAACCTTAACTTTATATATATACCCCAAACTTTAAATAATCACACTTTGTCTATACTAATCAACTCATTCAATATTCCACCATACTCTCCTCATTTTAATAACATATCTTTCAGTATTAACAATCCAACAATATTTCCTCTGTCTAGCAAACCCAACATAAACTTTATTATAAAGAGGTTCAAAGTGTAGAGGAAAGAGTACACACTTAAATCTTGATTTTGTTTCCAACTCATTTTCAATTTTATTCTCCTTTTCATTTCTTTATACTTCAACACATTTAACAATTCACTATACTTGCATAAATTTCCATTTTTTTTAATGTATCAATTAAACTTATATAAATCCATATCATTTATTCCTCTAACTTTACTTTCATGTAAAACCTCATTCACACACTAGCATCCATCTCATATAACACATATATTCTACCATTCATATAATGCCACATCCGCGACCAACCTAGGTGTTAATGCATATGCATGTATTACCAATTGCATTTCAAAACTCTTCTTTTTAATTCATTTTAAGCGTTTCAAAACCTTTTCTTTTTAATTTCACTTAGGCCGAGAATCTCGAACCTAAGCTCTGATACCAAAATAATTGTAACACCCCGATACTCCATATAAGTACTATACATATACCTAGTATACATACAGCAAGTATATAAAATATAAGGATGCCACTTTTCGTTACAATTTAAAATCCTTTAACAGTGTTCAAACCACAATACATTCATTTAAAGAACATTTACAAAATCATTATACTTTTAATAATCTTACATATATATATATATATATAATCTTATCTTTATCAAAACTTCATTTATACATATGAATACACTTCATAAAAAAATACATCATAATTAAAAGTTATACATGTATGCATCACCCTCTAGTTGGTCTCGACAAACTCTTACTCTTCTCGTGGCATAACGAAAGACTTCATATCTTCCACCTAGTCACCTGAGCGATTACACATCCGCGTTAAGCCCGAAAGCTTAGTAGTACAAATATAAAATATAAACATACATTATAAAAATTCTAACATATAATGATATATCAATTCCATGTACCATTAGTTTCTTATCATGTTTTTCCTTTTTAATTGTACCTTTCATATATCTTGACTAATTTCATATATTATATACGTATATACATATTATTATCACCAACCACAATCCATCACTAATACTCACCATCAATATATCAATACACACCTTATACCTCATACTTCATAACATTATTTTATTCACAATTCATCAATCATAATCCATCACTAATACTCACAATCAATATATCAATACACACCTTACACATCATACTTCATAACATTATTTTATTCACAATTCATTAATCATAATCCATCACTAATACTCACAATCAGTATATCAATACACACATTACATATCATACTTCATTACATTATTTTATTCACAATTCACCAATCATAGATCACATTTCCAACAAAGGCAACCATAGAACTCATTACTCATTTATTTCAACATTTGTATATCACATTGACAACAAAGACAGACTCGGGCCCAAAAGACACTAATATGCCATTCGACTTTCAGAGTTAATGCTTTGGTTTTACTATCACATTATCATTATTATTATCCCAACTAGGCTTCAAGGATTTAGGTTCAACCAAGCTTCAAGGGGAACAAAGCATGCTAAGTCTCAACCCAACTTGGCTTCAAGAACCAACCCAACCTAGCTTCAAGGGTTGTAACATCTCAATTAGGCTTTAAGGACTAGACCCAACCAAGCTTCAAGGGGAGTAAAACATGTTAAACTTCTACCCAACTTGGCTTCAAGGATCAAGCCCAACCTAACTTCAAGAGATTGTTACTGTCATTAGGCATGCCACCAACAACAAACTCTGAAAATGGAATAACACATTAGCCACACAATTCATTTATTATTTCATTATCATTTCCATTCTCAATTGAATCATCATAGCCAATCACAATGGCTTCACATCACATTTGAGTTATTATAGCCAATCACAATGGCTTCACATCACATTTGAGTTATCATAGCCAATCACAATGGCTTCACATCTCATTATATCTCAAATCACATTTCATATTTCATCATTGATATATACAACATCAATTACATTAACTAAACAAACATATCGTTATTCAATCATATCATCTAGGCATGCTTCAATCATATCATTCACATCATTATAACTCAGAACATTAGTTTCACATCTCTTTATGTCTCAATTCAAATTATACACTTCATCATTCAAGCATACATAATCAATTTCATTGCACATGTATCTTAAATTCATCGTCATATAAACAACATGTCCATTTATTTCATTTCAATCATTATTAAAACATTTATCATAACAAATTGCATTGCACATACCTTTTTGGATGATCATTATAGCTTTCACACTATACAAATAACAACATTAGTCACATTGTATTAACAATTTAGTAATTTGCTTAACACATTTATACTAAATGTGTTAAGTCTCAAAATCATATAAAAGAATACATCCATGTAAGTTTGTACTTACCTCAAGAACTACTCCCATCAATCTATACATTTCCTCTTCCAAGAATTCTCAACATTTAGGTTAATGCAACACAATCTCTTCAAAACCTAATCCAAAGATAATTATACCCATAAGAAAATAAGAATGATAATTAACTAGGGCAACCTCAACACATGACACGCTCACCAACACGGGCGTGTTCATCAATTACTTTTCTCATAGTAGCTAACACACTCAAGAGACACGACCAAGCTTGTGGCCGTGTCTCCCAACACAAGCTCCAACACGGCCAAGACTTCCCTAGCTTGGCCGTGTCTCTCAACACCAAATAGGCAGTGGCAGACACAGTCAAGGGACATGGCCAAGCCAGTGGCCGTGTCTCTCCAAAATTGATCCAACACGGACAAATTTCCTTAAACTTGGCCATGTCTCCCAAAAATCTTTAGTCTTGCCCGTGTCTCTTCTTTAGTTTGGCCGAGTCTCTCATGAATGAAAACCCTAAACATGGCCAAGTATCTTTTTATTGAATTAAAACACATTATGCACAACATAACCTCATTCAAATGGATATAATCAATGTCATTAACACTTATTTTACATATTCATCACAATATTCACATTAACAATACATTTAATCACTTACCATTTCAAAACCCTAAAATCAACATCACTCTTATTCTTTCAATATCAACATCCACTTAACTTACCATCTTCAAACCAAAACCAACACCAATTCAATCCTTTTAACTTATACTCAATTTCAACACTTATAAACACATCTCAAACACACCAAATCATAATATCAACAAATCATAACTCACCTCAAACACAACTTCAAAATAACAAAGGAAAACAAGAGAGTACTTACCAAAATTAAGGAAATTTCACAAATCTCCAACTTAATCCTTTGCTTCTTCCTTCAATTTGATTTTAGAATTTAGAACACCTCTCTTGCTCTCTCTTTCCTTTTGTAGCCGGCCACACACATGAGAAGAAAAGAAAATGAAAACAAGTCAAACTTCTTTTCTTCTTTAAATCTCCACCAAGCAATTCTAACCAAGCAATTACCTAAATGCCCTCATCCATTTAACTTAGCTTCTTTCACTTATATGCCCATTTAAGTAATTTCACATATCACAAATAAAATATCTTCTTCCCTTGACTCCTCATTTTGACCAACATATATGTTATATATATTACCATATACCCAACATATACACTTTCTCTCTACACATTACTTTCCTTTTTAAACAATACCTAAACATTCTCTTTTCAATTTCTTTTCTTATCAACATAACATATACACATAATTCAAACAAACAACAATTATATCCAAACTTCTAGGGCACACATTGGGATATTACAAAAGTTGTCAACTAGGTTTAAGCTTTTAAAATCTGGCCAAATTTAGTTCGGTCTCTTTTAATCGGGATTGAACTATCTCAAATCCAAAAATTAAGAGTTTACAGTTTACCCCCGCTTAAATGATCTTGATTTCATTAAGAGAGTGAAAATTAACAAGAATTTAAGCTAGTGTTGGACCCGAGATGGCTTATGCTCTGGACTCGGATTGAGTTATGGACCTGAGGCTAGATTTAGGTTCTGGTCCCGAGACTAGATTTGGGTTCTAGACCTGAGACTAGATTTGGATTTAGGACCCAGATTGAGTTCTGGACTCAAAAAATAATTTGGATTCTAGATCTGAGACTAGATTTGGATTTTAGACCAGAGATCGGATTTGGATTCTAGACCCGAATTGAGTTCTTGACTCAAAAAATAATTTGGGTTCTGGACCCGAGACTAGATTTGGGTTCTGGACTTGGAATGGATTTGGGTTCTGAACCCGGATTGAGTTATGGACTTGAAAAATAATTTGGATTTGGGACCCGAGACTAGATTGAATTCTGGACTTGAAATATCACAAAAAAAATAATTTCCACAATTAGCAAGAATTTAGCATAGAAAAAAAATTAGCTATTTTTAAACTATCATTTATACTTGATATTCCTTATATACCCTTGCCCCATGCATGAAAAAATATATTTTATTGCTAAAAATATTTTTTTAGACATGCATAAATATCTTTCACTATTTAAAATTTGATCAGCATCCAAAAAACAATTATAAATATGCTATTATTGTAAAAGCATTAACTTACTTTTGCAATTATTGAATCAAGTATACGACTAACCTTTCAAATATAGTAAATCAAACTTTAATGCCAAGCTCAGAAATGTAACTTGCAATTATTGTACAAATGCATCTTACCTTTTGAAAATTGTACAAAGTATCGGTAGTATACTTCTCATCCTCATCAGACAATTAATCCAAAGTATATGCACTATTATTTTCTTTCCTTTTACTTTACTTTTGGTTCTTTTACATGTATCAATTTTCTATTTAAATGTTTATAAACTTTTCTTCGTTTCAATTCATTCATTCAAGTTGCATCCTTGGCATTTTAAATATTTAGTATTCTCTAAGCTCCTTTCCTCCTCATCTTATACTGCCAGTATTTATTAATCAATTTTAGTCGAAAAATGGAGGTAGCATGCTTCAAGGAGAGGGCCTCGGTCCGATGCCGAACTGCTTGAACATATTCAAATGCAGGAAAATGGGATAGTTGCTTATAGACCCTTAATTTTTGACCCAGTCCGGTCCAATTAGTCCAAAATAATTTTTGTGTTGTCCAATATATTTTAATTAGTCCAAAATAATTTTTGTTATCTTAATTAAATAATATTTGCTTTAGTATTTAATTTTTATTAATAAAAAATAAACAAATAATAATAATAAACAAATAAATAAAAATAAAAATAAAAATCGGGGACTGGCCGAAAAGGGGGGCTGTGAAATGGCCAAAGCCATTTCACCCACAGATTTTTTCTGAGGGCCATTTCACCCGCAGGCAATTTCGCCCACCCCAGCTGCGGCAACTTTTTCACCAGCAAAATTTTTCCCCAGTAGTTTTTTCGCCAGCGAAATTTTTCCGACGCAAATTTTTTCGAAACCAAATTCAATTCGGTTTTGGTTTCCTTTTCTTAATTAATGTTAGATTCCGTGAGTAACTAAGATTAATCATAAAAATCTTCTATAAATAAGGACTAAAAACAACACAGGGGGGAATTTAGGAGGAAACTAGGAATCAATCGAATTTTAAAAAAATTCTTTCTGGCAGTGAAATCTATCGAACTTTTGAGAGAGCAAACAAGCAATTCAATCCATCAAAGGCAACCATCTTGCCTTTGTTCTTGTTCATCCAAGAAGTAATTTTTGGTGGAACCAACAAACGAAGGTATGAATGTCTAATTTTTTCACAGTAGCTTGAATCATCCAATTGTCTCTTTTGATTCAAAACAAAAACCCTAGAACCTTAATTTACCTTTTCTAAAGCTTAAAAACCTTAATTCGTCTCTTTGTTTTTCAAAAATCTTAAAATTGTTATTTTTGTTTCTTCAAAATCTTAAAACCCTAATCTACCTTCCAATTTTCTAAAACCCTAAATTGAATCGTTTTCTTTCCACAAACCTTAAAAAATATCTTTTCTGTTTCTATAAACCTTAAATCGTTTTGTTTATTTTTATAAAGCTTCATAAAATTATAAATTATTTTTCCAAATTCTAAAATCTAATGCATTCTCCGAAACACTGAAAACCTAATTCAACTTTAAAACCAAATAGTAAACCCTAAACTAGCTAACCTAAACCCTAAAGTTTTCTTAAACCCTAACTCCCTTAAAACCTTAAACCCTAATTTTTCTAAACCCTAATCCTTTAAACCTTAAAACCTTATAAACCTAAATATTAAAATTCAAACATAGTAAGCCTAAAAACCATAATTCAGTAGCTAATAATCATAAACCCAATGTTTTAAAGTGTCCAAACCCTAATTTCATGATTTCACTCCTCAAACACTAATTTGGTTAATTAAAGAACTTTATCAACATCTTAAATTATAATCCATTTAAATTCCTTTAAAACTTACAGTAGCTTAAACCCATAAATTTCAAAACCCTAAACATATTAAATAAAGAATCTTAAATAGAAACAATAGCCCTAATTTGAATCTTTACTTGCTTTATTTAATTTTTTATTTGATTATGTAGTCTATTATATGCTTTAATTTATTTTCAATGCTTTGTTGGTTTATTTAATTTCAATGATTGATTTGTTTAATTTATTATGGATGGATATTTATTTTATATTTTGATTGATATCTTTGACGAATGATTTATTTATGATGAATAGTTATTTACTTTTATCGATTTATTTAGATTTTCAAATGTTGTAAGAGGTATGTTTCCACTTGGTGGGTACCTCATTAGTTAAATATCATGTAATTTAAATTGCTTTTATATTTTAGACCAATATAAAGGACATGTTTCTACCTTTTAGTGGGTGTCCTATTTAGGCATGGATTATGTAAGGGCATCTTCGGATGGATGTCCATTTATTTGTTTTGCTTGGACATTGTTTTGATTTTCAATATATCAATGCTTTATTTATTGTGTGTAATATGGATAATGTTATTATATTTAAGAATTTTATAATATTACGACCTGTAAAGGAGGCCGGTTCCAATGAACCGGGCATTATGGGGGTGCTGGGCCATTTCTCACCTTCCCCACACGTACCCAACTTTCCGAATCCATTAGGGGGTTGGGGATTCCTTAGGAATCAAGTCATCCACCCCTTTCTTTTTTCCTGGCCCGTCCAAGTGGCGACTCCATTTTCTCCGGACTTAGGTCCGTGTTCTCTAAGGCCCCGAGCCTAAAGTGCCGAAGTCACAAGAACCATTCCACCGGGAGTGGAGGCGAAAATCCCCGCTCACATTGCCCGTTTAGCTGTGATGGATCTTCAACGTAGTACAATTGAGAGATCTAAGGTGAGTGTTATTTTTCTCCAATTTAATTACTTATTTGAACAAAAATATGTTATTCATTATTGATAAAAAGAAAAAATCCACAAAAATAGATTTACATGATTTGTTTAGCAAATTTTGACAGGAGAATTAGATTTACATAATTTATTTAGCAAATGTACAAAATTGTTAGCAAATATAAATTTTACAGAATTTTTAGACAAACATATGAATAAATTTATATAATTATATATGTAAAATAAATCTGTCAGTTGGATATAAAAGGAGCTTAAAGTATTTTTAAATTTATATAGCAAATATATGCATGAAAATAAATTTAACAAATTTATAAATTTACAGGATTTGTTTTAGGTAAATACATGTATAGAAATTTATTTATTTTTATTATTTATTATATGCAAGTAAATTTATAGAAATTTTTTTCGTATATTTTATACAAAAATAAATTCACTAACATATGTAAAGAATTTTTTTTCTTTTTTTGTTGTTGTTTTCTCTCTTTTATTATTATTACTATTATATATATTTTTTAAATAAAGCTAGTATTAAAAGGCAAATAAATTTTTGTATAAATAAAAAAATTTAATGTAAATAAGGTCTTAAGCATGAAAAAATTAATTGAAATTATTTACATTGTCTAACTTACTTGTCTGATGGCAGCACGACTTCAGTGTCATTCGTGGTGGAGGATGTGTTTATAAAGCCTGCCTGTGGTATAGACTGGCACCATCTCCTGTGAAAAGAATGATTGGCTTTAAGGATTTTGTCTTACAATTACCGACAAGAGGTTTCCAAATTGATAGGAGTATGGTCCAAGCATTGGCAGAGCGATGGATGGACACCAATCATACTTTTCATCTGCCTATCGGAGTTATGACTATTTGGCCTAATCGACTTCGCTGCTATAACAAGCCTTAGGTGCCATGGGATTCCAGTCCCTTTGACTAATAGCATTTTAACATCGACTGAAATTTTTATAATTGATTTTATGAGGCCCAAGTTCAAAGGACCTCATAAGATTAAATATAAGCCAATTCGAGGGTACTGGATGAATTACACTAGACAAGTACATGGTGGATGGGTTGAGCAATATATTCGGGCATTCCTGCTGTACCTATTGGTGTCGACTATCCTATGCAGGACTGAGGCTACCATCCATCTGTCGGTGTTATGAGCCCTTTCTAACCTAGATCTCATGCCATTTTATAATTAGGGAGAAGCTGGTCTCATATGTCTTTATCACTCTCTAGACAAACTTTGCAAAAGAAAGATATCCTTTACTGGTTTCATGGTCAATGTTGAGGTATAAATTTCCACAACTGATGACTCAAATAATATGTGTCTATGAGCTTGACTTTTCATTGCTTTTGTAGGTTTGGCAATATGAACATATAACCATGTGAGGATATATAGACTTGATGGACTGCGAGTTGGACATCCGAGGTTGAATTTTTGGTTATCAGGTCGTAGGGAGGTGTCGAGCAACCATCATGTGCACACCCAGCGGTATCACCTGAGTCGTCTAACCTAGGACAAGGTAAAAGATGAAATTAGTATGTAAAATTTATAAAAGGATCACTTACCTCTTTTATGGTTATAGGTGGACATCGATTGGTAGAGGGATGATGAGAGAGATGAACGGACATCACTTGTGCCATCAGTGGACACACAATATCAACAGTGATAGCGGGCAAAATTTTCCAACAGAGAATTCATTATATTATTAGTAGGCCTTTGGCTATATTCATTATATTGGGCATTAAATTGCCAACAGTGATCCGTTATCCAAACAAAAGGTTTAAAATTCAGTGTGTACTGGCAAAGTAAAAAGAATTGCATAAATTGTCTATAATATGTTATATGATTAATTTATTAAAGTTATTAAACATTGAATTTCCTTATGTTGCATGTATTGAATATAAAAAATTCATCAAATTCTTAGTAATGTCCTAAAGTGATGATTTTATTACTTTCATAAATGATAACTCAAAGTTGTCTTTCTTACTTACCTTCTTGTACATTATGAGTACATAAGCACCACTAAGCTTTGCTTAGTGTGTTAGTCTTGTTTTTTGACACG
The DNA here is from genome assembly GCA_947685225.1 of Garcia nutans. Taxonomy (NCBI): domain Eukaryota; kingdom Viridiplantae; phylum Streptophyta; class Magnoliopsida; order Malpighiales; family Euphorbiaceae; genus Garcia; species Garcia nutans. The sequence continues at coordinate 71,477,570 of CANTUV010000031.1, read as the reverse complement.
CAGATCAAACAGGAAGAGTTGAGGCTACAGAATGAGAGTTCTAAGTACTAGATCAACTACATCATAAAAGGTTTAATGACTAGTATTGTAAATATTGTGTTTTGAATTTCCACAACTTGAACCGTAGCGCAATGTGCTGGCTAAGTTTTCACATTAATGACAATGGGGCGAACTACCACTTCTTCTCCCATTTGGGTCATAGAGGCTAAGGTAGCCAGAGCATCTACAAATTGATTCTTTGTCCAGGGGAGGTAATGGAATGAAACTTCCCCAAACTGATGCGCTAAGTCTTCCAAGCATCAATGGGAAGGAACCATATGCTCTTTCCTTATTTTCCATTTTTCCCAATGATTAGGATACAATAAGAGCAAAATCTTTGTATACTTCCAGAGTCTTCACCTTTAATTCTAAGACTACCTCCAACCCAATTATGCATGCTTCATATTCTGCCTCATTTTTGGTAACTTCAAAAGCCAATTTAATTGCCAACGGTATCTATTCTCCTTCAGGGGTGATAAGAATAATGCCTGCACTGTAACCCTTGTGACTAGATGCTCCATCAAAATATGTAGTCCATATTTCCTTATTGATACCTAGGATATCTTCATCTAGAAATTTTGGCTCCTCAATTATATTTTCCATGGGAGCAACAACTAATTATTCTGCTACTACACTCCCCTTGATTACTTTGCGTGCCACAAACTTGAGATCAAACATGGCTAGCACTGTAATCCATCTAACCATCTTAATATCTAGAACTGATCATTCCATAAGGAACTTCAAAGGGCTCTAGTCTTCAATTACTTGAGTAGTGTAAGAAGCCATGTAATGATACAAAATTTGACATACCCATACTAGGGCTAAGCATAGTCTCTAAATTTGGTTATATTTGAGTCATAAGCTAATAACCTCTTGCCGAGGTAGTCGATGGTGAATTCTCTCCTCGAACCTTCCACATTTTAAGCTAGCATGGCCTCCATTGCTTCTTCATTTACTTAGAGATAAAGGAGCAAGGGGTCACCGGGCCTTAGTGGTTGTAGCACTTGGGGCAATGATAGTTATTGCTTAACTCTCCTGAATGTTACTTAGCATTTATCATTCCATTTGGTTGGGTATCCTTCTTCAGTAATTTGATGATGGGCCCACACACATCAGCCATTTGAGAGATTAATCGGCTAATGTACTACTGACAGCCCAAGAATCCCCCAATTTCCTTTTTTGTCTTAGGAGCGGGTATTTCCAGAATGGACTTATATTTGGCAGGGTCCATTTTAATTCCTTAAGAACTAACCATATGTCCTAAAAATGTCCCTGATGTTTCCCCAAACACAAACTTGGCTGGATTGAGTTTTAAATTGTATTGATGGAGTCTAAGGAAGAACCATCCTAAGGCCTCTACATCTGATTCAAACCTTTTCGATTTAATAACCATGTCATCCACATAGACTTCTACGTCTTAGTGCATCATGTCATGGAAGAGTGTAGTGGCCATTCTTTGGTAGGTTGTCCTAGCATTTTTTAGACCAAAAGGCATGACCCTATAGCCGTATGTACCCCATTCTGCAATGAAAGCCATCATCACTTTATCAAGAGGATGGACTAAGATATGATTATACCCTACATAAAAGTCAGTTAATGAAACTATCTTAGATCTAGCTAGTCTATCAACCAAGAGGTCAATGTGAAATAGAGGGAAATAATCCTTTAGAAATGCCTTATTAAGGTCACTATAGTCAATGTGAGTTGTTGGAGCTTTTGCTTTAACAGCTTCATGTGTTTGAATGATGGAACCTTGTATACTTCTATGGAGGGGTTGAGTCCTGTAATGTTGCTCACCTCCCATGCAAAACAATCCTTGAATTCTTTAAGTAGTATCCCTAACTCATGTTTATGAATGAATGAAGATGCATCGAATGTATTCTTTTGCATTTCTGTTGTTCCCAGATTTATTATTTCTTTTTCTTCATTAATCTCATTGATATTGAATATTCCATAATTCTCATCAGGAGACAAATGAGAATAGGAAGACATTTTGGAACTTTTATTGATGACTAGACGATTACATGGGTTCCTCTTATAAAAAGACTCAATGTCGGACAAACCTAGAGAATAAAAAATAATAGACTTAGATTCTGAAATAGAAAATTCATATTAAAACTTGGGCTCAGAATCAAACTCATACTTGGACTCAGTATTAAGAACTGACTCGGAACTTGACTTGATTTGAAGCTCAAACTGGAGTCTTAGCTTAGTGTCTGATACAGGGTGAGAATCTGGTTGACAATTTGACTCTTGATCTGGATGGACTCTTGGTATTAATGTACGTAAGGTAGACGCTGACGATAGACTACCATTCCTTTTAAAATACCAATTGCCAGGCATTCTCATAGCTGACTGGATCAGATGGCTGAAATCTGACTCTGCTTCTTCTCCTAACACTACAACTTGAAATAGACTATGCTCCATGTTGTCTTCAAAATCTTTCCCCATTTCTAAGGTAGGCCCACTGTCTTTTGAGCGAAGCTTGACATCAAAGAAAATTTCAAGCCCAGGGATTAGCTCATTAGTAATGGGATTTAACCATGTTTCAGGAAATCCATAATAAAGGGAGTTTGTGCCTTCTTTAATGAAATATCCATTTAATGTTCTAAAATAAGGTCTCATGGGCTAGTCAAATATCTCTCCTGACTTTTTGCATTGGGATCTTTGTTTGACTTTGCTTTCCATCTCCTTTACATCCTCTAGGGGTTGTTTATAGCCAAAACCAAATGATAGCTAGATTGAAGGATAATTTAGAAATTTCTGCATTCCTTGTTGGTTTCTTCCTAACCCCATCCCTGGAAAGTAGTTCACGTGTTTGAGGATATTGGCAACATGGAGTTTCCATATGGGTAAAAATCAAAGGGGACAGGTTCTTTACCTGCCTTTTCTTCTATAAAATTAATTGAATCAAAGGTGAAATCATATAGGGCTATGGCTAAAGGTTCTAGCTTAATCTCTAAAATTGGCACTTGAGGCAGGAGTTGGGACTTCCCATTAAGGTCTCCCTTTATAGTAACCACTCCATCCTTGTATGGGAACTTAAGTTTTTGATGAAGGGAAGATGGGACGACTTGGGCTTGATGAATCAATGGTCATCCAAGCAGTAAGTTAAAGCACACTGGTACTTCTAGAACTTGAAAAGGGATTTCATGTTCTACTAGATCAATTTTCAATTAATGTTAGCCATACCTAAAACTTCACTTTTTGTATTATCATATGCCCTCACAATTTGATCAGAAGGTAGTAACTCTACTATTTCTGTAACATCCCTTGACAATTCTCACATAAAACTATCAGATATGTTATTCAATATATTATTAGTACTCTAATCAATTCATTGGCAAAGTTTCCTTTCAAAATGTTACTAATAAAAATTTTCAAATAAAAATACAATCTGTATAATACAACATTTATAAATCCAATATTTAAACCAATCTCTAATATCTTCAATAAACCAAATATTAATTATAAATCAGATAACCATCATAAGTTTGTCAATCTAAAATAAATATATAATTCATTACTTGATTTGATAATCATTCACTAAAATCTAAAACTTTATTCTCTAAATACATATATTTCTTTCACGTTTACAAATTTGTACAATCTCTCAAATAGCCAAGATAAATTATGTATATATATAATTTATAACTTTCAAGTACAATATACAAAAGATCTATATATATACTATAGATAATTTCTAAGATCTTTAATTTCACTTCTTGACTTGCTCTGATGACATGATACGTACGTGTCAGAAAATAATTCTAACATGCTAAGCAAAGCTTAGTGGTGCTTGTATAAACATATTTTATCACTTAGTATTAAAGAAAAATACTTAAGAAAATATAGTAATAATACTTAGTTTTAATAAACATTTCAATATATTAAATATTTTCAATAACAAACCAACATAATATTTTGATTACACAAAATAATAACTTTAACTTTATAAAAGTCATTATGCTATATTACATTTTCGGTATTGCAACTTTTTCTTTTTGAATTATTTTATTTAAGACCTACTTTCTCATTTGTTAATATGCTCATAATACACTTATTTATTTTTCAGTAAGTCTTATTTTTCAGTTTCACATAGAGGATAATTTTATTCAATTTATAATTTTGCACTTAGATTTAGTACTATACTTTGGAGCACTTTGTATCTTATATCATTATATACACTTTTAATCATTATAAAACTTAGAAAGTTACTGATCAATTCAATATTTTGAATATAACATTTCTATTTTGTGCATTAGAACTTTCACTTGAAATATTAATATATACATTATCAATCACTTTCACATTATAACACAGTAAGTCGATTTTAAATTATTAACTTATATTATTATTTTGCATTTCTTCCATTATTCATAACATCATATTCACATATATTTTCAATATAGATAATTTTATTAAATATGCTCATACATACCAAACTCAGATCATAGGTTTGGATAACGAGTTAGTGTAGCAATTTTAATGCCAAATCTTAAAAATGTATAATGGCAATTATGCCCACTATCACTGATGACATAATGTGTCCATTAATGGCACGAGGTGCCACCTATCACTATGGCTATCCTCCCTCTAGCTAGCCATTCAATCTAAAGCTAGATCTAAAATCAGTATGATTTGGCCAATTCATTAGTTTTGATTAACATTGAATTATGTATATCAATTCAGTGGAACAATTCTTTGATCAACACTTGGTATTACACATATTTATCATATATTCAAAATCTATTGCACTACTTGTTAGGGTTGATTTCAAAAATCTTTTACACTTTGAGGCCTTATAATCATTTAGGTGGAAATCACAAATGAAAGACAAGAAAAATAACTATTTTAGGTAAATTCTTCAAGTGAAACGCCCAACGACATGGGCGTGTCAATGATCATATCATTTGCCCTTTCTTATAGAAGCTTTGACTCGCCCAACGACATGGGCGTGTCACTGCTTGTGTCACTACTCCTGCATTACAGAAGCTTTGACACACCCAACAACACGAGTATTTCACTTGTCGTGTCAATAATCTTGTATAACAGTAGCTATGACACACCTAATGACACAGGCATATTACTAGTCGTGTCTCCAATATTAAAACATAACATCATTGACATGCCCAGTGACATAGGTGTGTAACTGGCCATGTCAAGCAAAAATTCTGTATTTCGCACACTTAACCACTTAAACACAATATACTCAAGATCTATAATAAAAATGAATCAAAAACTAGTTTCTTTGACATAGAAAGAGTCTATATCAAATACTTTACTCAAACATCAATTAATCAATCTTTAGTCATCACTCATGGCTAAAAATAACATTAAACCACTCAATTCTTATAATGATTGAATTAAGAATCATACTCATCACTATAAGTTCCTTCAACTCATTTTTCACTCATCAATCCATTTAACCAATACTTTTCAGTAATAATTCATTATAGATAACTCAATCAACTAATTCAAACATTAAAATTCATAGAAAGTCAAATATTTGTAAATTAAAATACAAAAGCACTTACATCTTTCAAAATCTCTCTTCTTCTCTCTTTTCCCTCTTTTTCTTTGATCACTTGTTGGTAATCTCCCCTACTCTAACTAATTCTCTTAAAAAAATTGTCGAAAAAGATAGATTTCCCTTGATTCTTTTATGAAAGGAAGAAGAAAATAGAGAAGATGGTGATGGTGATGGTGGTGGTAGTTAGCGTGGAAGATGGGAGAAGGGAGAAGAAGACTCTACACACACACATGTCCATATATATATAGTTTAATCAGGTGAAGAAATCTCATTTTAACTATGGTGCACCTTCACTTTTAACCTTTGATTCTAATTCAATTTTTAGTCCCGTAAAACCATAAAAATAATTTCTTTAGTAAATTTTGAGATATATTGTTCACTATTCTCTACTTATAGCATTTATCTACATTATTTTATCACTATAACCTATCAATTATCAATATTAGTTAAAAGTTCCCTATTTAAAATTTTAGAATATTAAAATTCTCCCCCACTAATGAAATTTCATCGTCGAAATTTACCTGCTATGGCAATACGCCATTTAATTCATAACTAATCTTAAATCTCACATAAAATTAATTATTTTATTAATTTAAATAACTTTTATTTATTTATTTGTATATATATATTTTTCTGATATCACTCAATGTAACACTTCCAGATTAATCTTATTATAGAACTGCAAAAGATGCAGCTCTACACACTTACACTATTTTAAAGCTCAATTCAGTAATTACCTTTAATTCCCTTTAGAAATTTTTTTATATATTTTGTATCATTACATTCCACTATTATATATATCTCTTCCTTTCTCTCATATACTGAACTTTAAATCGTAGCTCCAAATAGTGGGTCACTGATGGCAAGTAAATGCCCATTATAATGATATGGCCAAAGGCCCACTATAGCATGAATGGCCACTGTAATGTTATGGCCAAAGGCCCACTATGGCATGAATGCCCACTATAATGATAATGGAATCAAAGATCCTCTATGACGCAAAGCGTCCACAGTTGACATAAAAGCCAATAAAATGTGTCTTATATGGCACAGAGTGCCCACTATCAGTATAGCATAAAATGTCCACTGTCACTTTGTATATTCACCCTTTAGCTAATTTGAAAACTAGATTTAACATCAGTACAATCGGGCGATATATTTATTTCACTATTTCAAATTATTTTCAATCATGATATCTTCTGATATGGAAAATTTCTTTTTAAATTGTTTGCTTATTACTGTAAATTTATAAGATATGATCAATTATTTCAATCACACTTATCATATGAACATATATACACATTATATTTGTTTCTGATTAGTTCGAGTAATTTTATTTATTCATCAATCTTTATCTTTCAAATCACTTCTATATTTCTACTATAATAATGAAATCTAAAAAGATTTCCACTCTTACTTGTTTAATTCTTTTCTTAACATTTTAAGAATTCACAACTATTCTTTCACTTTAGGAGTATATGTACATATATAATGTATTCACTGTGTTTAATACACACACTCACACACCTCACTGTGTTTAATATACACACTCACACACCTATGTATATATTTCTAATTTGATCCATAGTACATCATTTTACTAGAAGGGTTAAACTACCTTCAAATCTCACTACATTCTGTTTTTTTCACATTATCAATTCCTTTCTTTCTATTATAATCAATTGGTATTAGTTAACTCTTTAACTCTTCTATATATAATCTATAACTTATCTTCAATCACCAAATAATGTTACTATCAAGTATTCCATAAGTACACAATATGTAAATCTCACATTCTTACTTTCATTATTCAATCAATTCATATATACACTTCTTTGTTTTCTTTATCTTACTCTTCAAACTATTTAAAATCATCAATGATTCATGAATATATCATTCTTCTTACCTTGCTTCATAAATTATCTTATTTCTTCATGAATAATGTGAAATCCACTAATCACTTGTAATCACCTTTTATTTTTATTTTTCTAACCTTACACTTATTTCAAATATCCAATTAAATTTATCCATACTTTTCTCAAGTTTTCTCCACATCTAAGTTTCATCATTTAATGGATTGATTTCATTTCAATCTTATAAGCAATCTTTCATCAATTATAACTATTTTCAAGATGTAATCAATAATTCACTACTAAATCCACCCATAAACCCTACTTTGTGAAGGTATAAGAAGGTAGAAATATGCATGGGCAAATGCATGACCGTACAAGTGATCATACACATCACTGCTTGAATTATTTTTAAAATTTTGAAGAGCATAAGTATGCATAGTCTGATGCATGACCATGCGAATGGTCATACACGTCTCTACTGAAATCTCCTTTCAAGGTTTTAAGGACACAAGTTTATGCATGATCATGTGAATGATTATGTTCCTCACTGTTGACATTTCTTCTCAAAGTTTGAAGAATGGAAATATGCACAAGCATACACATGACCATGCAAATGATCATGTGTATCTCTGCTAGAATTTCTTTTTAAAATTTTAAGGAATAAAAATATATATAGGCATATGCGTGATCATATGAATGATCATGCATACTTCTGTAGGAGTTTTTTTTTTATGATTTAAGCAATAAGTTATCAATAATTTAACTCGTACATGATTCAATGAGGGATTTAAACATTATTTTAGTTAATAATCAATAAATACACATTTACATATTGCAAGAATAACTTTACTATCATAAAAGTAAAGTTTTATACTCATATTTTCCACAATTATTCAATACACAATATCTTTCACAAGTAATAGTGTTTTATTAATTCACAAATCTCTTTTCATAATAAAAATCAAGATCAATTTAATAAATAGTAAAATAAGTATTATACAAGCACTAACCTCCTTAAAAAAAATACTCATCCATCACTTTTCATTTCAATCTTTTGTTTTGATGATGTTTTTCTCGATAGATCATGTTTAAATTAGCTAAAATCCATCAAAACTTGATTCTTCTACCAATTCTCCATGATTTCTATAGTGAGAAATTGAAGAAGAAGAAAAAGAGATGAAGATGGAGGTAGAGATGATGAGTATGAAATTTGAGAAGATAATAGAAGACACTAGAAATCTTTAAATAGGCATTAGAATTTTTATCCAATACACTCACTCACACAATAGTTTTAGTGCACTCATTTTTTTAATTAACTATTACTCCAATTTTTAACCCCGAAATATTGTAAAAATAATTACTTTAGCTACTTTAAAACCCCATTATCCATATGTCACATTTAAATTATAACTCGAGTTCATTTCGGGGCTATAAGGGTATTTTCATAATTTCTTACCTTTTCGAAATCTTTTTTAAAAATATCGATATTATCCATACTCATATTTAATGTTACTCTTTTTAAGTCTTAGTCAACCTTATTACGATTAGTTCCAAATACTCAAGCTACACATAATATCATAATCAATTCAATTTACACTCATATATTCACTTAATGCAGAAATTTAGTACTTAAAATTTTTAGGGCATTACAATTCTCACCCTCGTAAGAAATTTCATCCTCGAAATTTATCTATCTGTTATAATTCATTCCTCAGATTCCAATAAATTATTACACTTCCACTGTGTTACTATGATATATCTATATAAATACTCATATTTTGTTTTCTTTTCATATCATTGTTTTTCATAAATAGGTCTAGCACACTCTAAATAATACACTATGAATTCTCAATCAATTCTTAGAATATATTCTACTACCATAAACATATGAAATATCAATTGGATCAAAACACATATCCACTTATTCAATTCACATAACTTAGATAATTGCATTTCACTTTTCTCATAACTTCACATGCCAGAAACGCATAAACCACGCTTTGATACCACTAAATATAACATCCCTTGACAATTCTCACATAAAACTATCAGAGAATGTTATTCAATATACTATTAGTACTCTAATAAATTCATTGGCAAAGTTTCCTTTCAAAGTGTTACTAACAAAAATTTTTAAATAATAATACAATCTGTATAATACATCAATTATAAATTCAACATTTAAACCAATCTCTAATGTCTTCAATAGACCAAATATTAATTATAAATCAAATAACCATCATAAGTTTGACAATCTAAAATAAATATATAATACATTACTTGATTTGATAATCATTCACTAAAATCTAAAACTTCATTCTCTAAATACATATATTTCTTTCACGTTTACAAATTTGTACAATCTCTCAAATAGCCAAGATAAATTATGTATATATATACTTCATAACTTTCAAGTACAATATGCAAAAGATCTATATATATATACTATAGATAATTTCTAAGATCTTTAATTTCACTTCTTAACTTGCTCCGATGACATGATACCTACGTGTTAGAAAATAATTCTAATACGCTAAGTAAAGCTTAGTGGTGCTTGTATAAACATATTTTGTCACTTAGTATTAAAGAAAAATACTTAAGAAAATATAGTAATAATACTCAATTTTAATAAACATTTCAATATATTAAATATTTTTAATAACAAACCAACATAATATTTTGATTACACAAAATAATAACTTTAACTTTATAAAAGTCATCATGCTATACTACATTTTCGGTATTGCAACTTTTCTCTTTTTGAATCATTTTATTTAAGACCTACTTTCTCATTTATTAATATTGCTCATAATACACTTATTTATTTTTCAGTAAGTCTTACTTTTCAGTTTCACATAAAGGATAATCTTATTCAATTTATAATGTTGCACTTAGATTTATTACTATACTTTGGAGCACTTTGTATCTTATATCATTATATACACTTTTAATCATTATAACACTTAGAAAGTTACTGATCAATTCAATATTTTGAAGATAACATTTCTATTATGTGCATTAGAACTTTCACTTGAAATATTAATATATACATTATCAATCACTTTCACATTATAACACAGTAAGTCGATTTTAAATAATTAACTTATATTATTTTTTTTGCATTTCTTCCATTATTCATAACATCATATTCACATATATTTTCAATATAGATAACTTCATTAAATATACCCATACACACTGAACTCAGATCATAGGTTTAGATAACGGGTTAGTGTAGCAATTTTAATGCCAAATCTCAAGAATATATAATGGCAATTATGCCCATTGTCACTGATGACACAATGTGTCCATTAATGGCACGGTGCCCACTAACACTATAGCTATCCTCCCTCTGGCTAGCCACTCAATCCAAAGCTAGATCTAAATCAGTATGATTTGGGTAATTTATTAGTTTTGATTAACATTGAATTATGTATATCACTTCAATGGAATAATTCTTTGATCAACACTTGGTATTACACATATTTATTATATATTCAAAATTTATTGCACTACTTGTTAGGGTTGATTTCAAAAATCTTTTACACTTTAAGGCCTTATAATCATTTAGGCCAAAATTACAAATGAAAGACAAGAAAAAGAACTATTTTAGGTAAATTTATCAAGTGACTGGTCCAATGACATGGGCGTGTCAATGACCGTGTCATTTGCCCATTCTTACAGAAGCTTTGGCAAGCCCAGTGATATGGGCATGTCACTCCTGTGTCACTACTCCTGCATTACGGAAGCTTTGACACGTCCAACAACACGGCGTGTCACTGACCGTGTCATTAATCTTATATTACAACAGCTATGACACGTCCAATGACATGGGCATGTTAATGGTCATGTCTCCAATATTGAAACACAACATCATTGACATGCCCAGTGACTGTGTCAAGCAAAAATTCTATATTTCGCACACTCAACCACTTAAAACACAATATACTCAAGATTTATGATAAAAATGAATCAAAAACTAGTTTCTTTGACATAGAAAGAGTCTATATCAAATACTTTACTCAAACATCAATTAATCAATCTTAAGTCATCACTCAAGACTAAAAATAACATCAAACCACTCAATTCTTATAATGATTGAATTAAGAATCATACTCATCACTATAAGTTCCTTCAACTCATTTTTCAGTCATCAATCCATTTAATAATACTTTTCAGTAATAATTTGTTATAGATGACTGAATCAACTAATTCAAAAATTAAAATTCATAGAAATTCAAATTTTTGTAAATTAAAATACAAAAACACTTACCTCTTTCAAAATCTCTCTTCTTCTCTTTTTTCCCTCTTTTTTTTATCACTTTTTTGTAATCTCCCTAACCAATTCTCTTAAAAAAGTTATTGGAAAAGATAGATTTCCCTTGATTTTTTTATGAAAGGAAGAAGAAAATAGAGAAGATGGTGATGGTGGTGGTAGCTAGCATGGAAGATGGGAGAAGGGAGAAGAAGACTCTACACACACACATGTCCATATATATATAGTTTAATCAGGTGAAGGAATCTCATTTTAACTATGGTGCACCCTTACTTTTAATCTTTGATTCTAATTTGATTTTTAGTCTCGTAAAACCATAAAAATAATTTTCTCAGTAAATTTTGAGATATATTGTTCACTATTCTCAACTTATAGCATTTATCCACATTACTTTTATCACTATACACTATCAATTATCAATATTAGTTAAAAGGTTCCCTGTTTAAAATTTTGGAATATTACAACTTTGATTCCCTGGCAACTTGCCACTTTGAGGGGGGCAAACATTCAATGCTAACCCTTTATCAATTAACACCATGGGTACTATCTTTCCTAGTCATATAGAGAGCATGGTTATGTCTACTCTCAACTAGAAGGTCCTTATCTGAAAGGGTATAGCAGCTGATTTGGTCATAGATGCAGCCAATGCTTTTGTAGCAGTTTTAACTGTCATCTGGATTTGACTCAAAGTCTTGCAAAGAGCTTGATGATGAGGGTAGCTAGATTAAAGGATGCTCCAAATGGAGAGGCTAGCTTGAGTCTTTTTGAGTTGCTTCATTATAGGATCTTCATCTTGTTTAGGAGTAAGGTTTGCTTTTGGTGGTATCACTGTTCTTGGCAGCAGTACCATTTGTGACAAATCGAGTGGTGGTCGTGTAACTCCTGTGCTTCTGATCATTACATTGACCTCATCCATAAAATCATTCAAATCTAACACACAATAATAATTGTGGATTAGAAATGTGGGATCTATTTTACTATCAACTAATGAGGCGATGGTATTAATGCTTTGGTTAGTTGACAATGGGTTAGTAGTGATGTTTGGTAGCCTTGGTGGTAGAATGGATTCATTCTCAATGAGGTCCTAGATCTGGTGTTTGAGGTTTCTACACATATCAGTTTTATGTCCAGTGCTCTGATGATATTCATAGTATTCATTAACTTTCCACTTCTTAGGAAAAGGATAACAGGCTTAGGATCAAGAGGCCGGATTAGGTAATCCTCTATGGCTTTCTTATACACCATGCTAAGGGGCATCCCAAAGTCTATGAAGGTCCTTTGATGTTGGCTCCTTTCCTAATGGAGTTGTGGCTGGGGAGTAATGTTGGCCACTTCATTAACCTGCTGGGTGGCACTCGGTGGAGTATTGAAATTTGGGTCCTTCCTAAATTTTGAGGAGGTGGTTGTCTCATCCTTGATTTGGCCAGTGTGCATTAAATCTTCAATCTTAGTGGCAGTAGAAATGAGGGCTTTGAAAGTTGGCAGATAATGGGCTTGAATATGGGTCTAGTAGACGAGTAACAAGTTTTTGACAATGATATCAATTTACTCTTGTTTTGAAGGGCAATTGATAATTTGCGCAGCTTTTCCTCTCCACCTCGTAAGGAACGAGGTGAAAGACTCCTTTGGGTTCTGCTTGGTGGTCTTGAGATCTTTTCTAGTAACATCCACCTCTATGTTATAATGGTATTGCTTAGTGAAAGTGTTATAGACATCCTCCCATATCCAGTATTTCTTCTTGTCAAGGTCCATGAACCATCTGATAGCATCACCCATGAGGGACCTTTAGACCAACTGAGCAAGGAGCTCATCATTGAGTCCCATGGGTTTGAGAGCCCTATACACATCTTAAGCTGAGTCTTGGAGCAACTAGGACCATTAAACTTATCCATCTCAGGCATTTTAAATTTAGGTGGTAAGTGAGCTTCGGGATATAAAGTTAAAAACTCAAGATCAAAGGTTTCATCTTGGTGCTTAAAATTTTCAATCCGCTGCTCCATTGCTTCTAATTTCTCCAAGAGGATGCAGGTTTTGGGATGCCCCCCCTTTTTGTCAAGAGATAGGTAGGGGAACCTTTGGTGTTTCTACTATAGCCCCTTACTGAGTAAGGTCGACTAGATTTTAAAACTAGGGCTCATGTTTGCTTTTGGGGATGAGGTCAGGCCGGCGGGGCCTTTCTGATTATTGGGTAACTGGCCTATTAAATTTAGGGATTGGGCAACTGGGCTATTAATTTTTGGGATGAGTACAACTGGTGTGGTTAAGACTTGAGTCGAGTAAATTTTTATCATTTTGGATAAAATAGTGGTTTCTTGGCAAGGTGTATGTCATGATGCATGGGTTCATGGATGAAAATCAAGGTATGAAGGTATTATGGTGCCTACTACTTATAGGTATGGTCTATGGCCTTTATATGCAAAAGGATGGTTTAGTCTAACAGGTCTCATTACACTAGGACAATAATATACCTAACTACATGTTAGATAATGAATCTGGTATGGGTCCAACAGTACGTGCATGTCTGCTACACCTCAAAAGGATGCTCTTTTGAGGGGCTATGTCCCACATGACACCGCCACATATGGTCTCTAGTTGGCTCGATAAGTATGGATTTAAAATCATCTTTTATTTTTTTTAAAAAAAAGACTCTCCTTTTATTTTAAAAAGAATCAGTGACCTTTATTTTGAAAAGCTAAAATTATAGAGTCGCCACCTTTATTTTTATGACGAAAAGTTAAAAAAAAACCCATATTAGTTGACCCCATTAAAATAATTTTTACCCAAAGAGGGCACTAGTCTGAAATCAATCATAATGGGTCCCAAGCAAAGTTTTCTTAACCAATTTTCATAAAAAATATTTTTATCCATTCGGTTGATTTCAAATTTCCATTTAATGAGCTTTAAGAAAATGCAGCTTTTGTGAATCATGTCTCAATGACCATAAATGACAAGATATAATAATGCATGAGTGATGTATGGCATGACCTCCATAATTGTGATATTAAATATAGAATAAATAAATATTACAATGCCCCGAGATGGCAATTCCAGGTGAGCTTTAACTCTAGCCCTTATGGGTTCTAGGTTTAGCACAAATCCCTAGCTAATATGATAAATTCAAAAAGAAAGAGTAAACGAAGAAGGAGAGAATCGTCATAACCACAAAACATCCCCTTTGTAAAAGTCTTACCAAAACTTGCAAAGGGAACCATAAAGATAAAGATAATAAAAAAATTTAAAGGGCAATGAGAGAAAAAGAAAGATCCCAATTAGGGGGGGGGGGGGGGGAGGGGGGGACTGTTGGTTGTTAAGATGTGGGCTTGCCACTCGGAATGATATTCTGAGTTTGCCTACTTATCCTTTTTGAATGGGAATCAGAGCCATAAATAGTTTTTACATTTGAATGCAAAGGATTTTTGATTAACCAGTTTTATTGTTGATTAATTTCTGAATTGAAAGAGATTTAACAAGTGTAGCTTACATTGGGTAAGCGTCTTTTCATAACTAATTGTTGAAGAGTCTTGCCGCTTCGAAGCTCCACTTGCACAAAAAATAAGCAGAACTTGATTAACAATAGACTTGAAAGCTTAAAATGATTAAGAGCTATTTTTTTTATTAAACTATTTTGCAATAGAAAAGTATTTGGGCAGAGTTTTGGGGTCCTAAAAATTTCCTCCTTAGACAAGAGGAGCGAACTCCTATTTATAGGAATCTAAATCTTGAATCAGGCAATACGATCTGCAGCCACTCTGCATAGCACACAGGTCACCGCCCAAGTCGTGGTGTGCAGCATGTCGTGCAGATACCGCTGGTAGCGCAAATCATCTGAGGGCGTCGCGAGCACAGTGGCCCCGTGCACTGCGACCGCCACATGCATTGCGGCGAGCATCGCCACCACTATTTACGCCATCATCATCATCATCATCATTATTATTATTATTATTATTATTATTATTATTATTATACATTTGAAATTTCCATTTTCACAATTATGTGAGCCAAGTGCAAAATTACAGGTTTACAATCCTATATACATATAATACATATACCTCGTATACATAAAATAAGCATATAAAATATAAGAGTGTCACTTTAATAATCAATATTAGCCCCTCAATTCAATATTAAAAATAATTATAAGTTTATAATTGAAAATCTTTGAAAAAAATTTGCTAGAGTTTTGTTATTATTCTAATAAATCTAAAATTTAAACAAACCCAACCTACAATTTAAAAATTCTTTCAATATATATAATTCCCAAATTCCATCATTTCTCCATTGGATACTCAAATATTTAAACACTTTTGCAAATGTACAAAACATTAAACATTTCCCAACATCATATTACTTTCCAACCACCGTTTCTTTATACAAGATTAAGTACTTAATAAATAAAGTAATAAATGTTATATACAAACTCATACAAACATACACATTGAGCCTAATAAGTCCTTACACAATATCCAAGTTCCAGAAATATTGATTTGGTCTAACATAACAGTGATTCCATGGCCCATCTCAGGTTGAGTCCATTTTCAATCTCAAACTCTCAACCTAACTCTACTCAGGTCTATCAACATGTACAATACCAGCATTAACTTTCTAGAACGAGTTATTTTGCAAAAGCTAACACACATAACATCTTTACACAACCACATTCTCTTTTTCATCCCAACACTTTTACATGCTTTTCAAGTGATCAACTCAATCTTTCATCACACATACATTTCATCTCATTTTCCATACTTCTCAGTATAGTTTAATCAAATTTCATGTCACATAACACAAAACATTATCATAATTACCAACACATATA
This sequence comes from Garcia nutans, assembly GCA_947685225.1. Classification (NCBI taxonomy): domain Eukaryota; kingdom Viridiplantae; phylum Streptophyta; class Magnoliopsida; order Malpighiales; family Euphorbiaceae; genus Garcia; species Garcia nutans. The sequence continues at coordinate 71,461,053 of CANTUV010000031.1, read as the reverse complement.
CATGGTCACATTTTTATCAATTTTCATCATATTCACCCTTTTTCCACAATCTGTCATATTTTTTATATTCCTTAACTAGTTTTCACATTTTATATTTATTACCTATAATTTCACATTACATATTTATACATAATGTCACTTTTAAGGAACACGAATTCCCTCAAAGTATACCGAATTCAACAATGCCAAATATGTAAATTCAATTTAGAAGTTATCAAAGTATTTACTAACATTATATAGCTCCCTCCAAGCCTTACTTTCCATAAACCCTAATTGTTTCCACTTGGGCCACTTTGGCCTAAACACATATAAATCAAACAACAAAATAAATTATTTAATTAGAACCATTTATATACTCATTTTATACAACATACCCATTACTTTACAATTTCTACCCAAATATCCATTAAAACCCTAGTTCCCTCACTTACTACCTTATTTAAACTTCAATATATTAATTTCATTTCTATCATTTTACTATAAAATAATCAATAATACATCAATATAACACCAAAAGAATGCATTACAATAATTATAAATACCTCTTTCAAAAATTCTAAATTCACATAATCTACCAATAAATCTAATTTCACCAATGAAGCCCATCTCAACCAATTAATCACTAAGTCATCATATACACATCCCAATCACTTCATAACTATCATCTTTCTCAATTAAAAACTATTCTCTCTTTAACCATTTTAGACATAATCTTAAAATTAAATAAAATAAGCTTAAATGAAGAATATTATTTACTTTATTCTTATTAAATTACAATCCATAAATATCCGCTTACTTTTTAATTTTTTCTATCATTTCTTTTTTTTCTTTTCTTCTCTTTCCCATGTTTTCTTTTCTCTTTTTTTATGTTACCCATTTCTTTTTTTTTTCTTTAACTTAAGCATATATATATATATATATTTATCTAATTAATTATTCAATTAATTTAATATTAAGATATTCTTAATCTTATTCCAATCTAAAGTTAATTTTAATTTTCTTCTTTTTATTTATTTATTTATTTTCTTCCAACTCATATATATATATATATATATGTATAAGTATATATCATGTATATTTTATGTACATGTTATATATCTTTACATACTTTTGTGTACATCATGTATATATTATATATACATTATATATACAATGTATATATATTTGCATATTTTATGTTTATACCTTGTATCTCTCTCTTCCAACATATTAATTAATTCTCCATATTAATTATTTCAATATATAAAAAAAATGTAGATGTTACAAAAATCAATTTCAAAATCCCATCTCTAAGTTCTAACAATGAATTGAATTTATTGTTCAGTCTTACAAAAAATTTCAATAATTTGTAAAAATAATTTGATTCGAGTAACAAATAAATAAAAAAAATTATACATCTCAGGAAAAAGTTAGGAACACCTTAACTCCAATAAATTTCATATATAAAGCAAGAAAAATGAAAATCAGTTCTAGAAATAAACATGTCTACCAACTTGAAAACTGAAGCAACACAACTTCCCATTTTTCTTTCTTTTATTTTTTGTTTAAAAAAATAGCTATGGATTCAAAGTGAAGTTTAAATACCTAAGTTACAACATATGAAATCTGATTTATTTTGTTATAGTTATAATTATTTTTTGAATTGTATTTCTTCAATTAAAATTAATCCCTTTAAATCCATTTTTCTAAAATTGATCACTCAATTTATTTTACACATTAAAATCCAACACTCATTTACATATCATAAATCTATCCTCAAGTCTCCAATAAATTAACCTCAAAAGGAAGTACCAAAATAACATGTGAGTGGAGATTTTTGCCCCCACTTCTGATGGAATGGTTCTTTTGACTTCGGTATTGTTAGCCTCTAGGCCTCAGAGAACACGGGCCTGAACCCAGAGAATTGGAGTCGCCACCTGAATGGGCTGAGAAACAAAAGGATGGATGACTCAATTCCTATGGAATCCCTAACCCCTTATTGGGTTCGAAAAGTCGAGTACGCATGAGGAATGTGAGAATGATCCAACACCCCCCATAACGCCCGATTCATTGGAACTGACCTCCTTTTCAGGTCCAAATATTATTAAATTCTTATTTTATTATAATGTTATTCATATTATAAGCAATTAATACAATAATTAAATATTCATCATATTATAAATCGAATGAATAAACAAACAAATTAAATGGGCACCCAAACGAAGATGGAAACATGCCCTTACAATTTCACCATGTCCATACAAATAAATAAATAGGACACCCATCAATTGGTGAAAACATATATTTTACAATGGTAAAAAATCCTTAAAATTAAAATAAGTAACTAAAATAAGCAAGGTACCCATAAAGTGGAAACATGTCTTTTACATCTCCTTTTCAAAACCCAAACAATGATAAACACAATCCAATCATTCATTATAAGCAATAAAATTAAAGCTTATCATCCATCATCAAGCACATAATAATAAATAAGATTGTACATAACAGTAAATAGAACTAAATTAATAAAATTAAGGTTTCATCATCAAATTAAAGTTTCAATCATAAGATTGAACTTCTCCATCATGCTTCTTCATATGCTGAGTGAGTGAAGTGGATCAGTTCAAGAGTTGTTATTAACATCCGCTAGTTGGTGCCTTGGTGAAAAATTAGCCTAATTACCACCCGAACATATTTAATGGACGTTCCACTTACTACTCTTCGCCGAGGTACTTGCTATGATCCTTGTCATCTTGGTTGCCAATATAGAGCTCAACCTCAAGATTCTGACTTTGCAGCAGCTCTCGACATGACTTTATCGACTAAAGCCTTTTTAGATCACTTGAGGCAGAGCTAGCCTGCATGTTACACTTATTAGCTTCAATAAATTTTGTAATTTGTCATTTTTTAAATAAATAAAATAATGTTAGGATGAAAGATATTTTCTTTTTATCAGGATTTATCATCACTTTTTACTGTTATACATTTTATTTTATCCTTCTAGTTGCTATTTGGAATGTTGTACATATAATAGTTTTATTACTAACTTTGTCTCTTTAAATTAGGAACAATCATAAACATATATCAAGCATACACAAAATTACTCCTGTCGCCAACTAGTCTTTGAAGGTTTTCCAATTAGCAATTTCTTTTATTTTTTAGCCCTAATTGTTACCTAGCCCGCCCTTTTGGGTTTTCAACCTAGTGAGCTTCTCTATTTATTTATTTTTTACTCTTTTTTAAATTTTTTAAACATAGAATTTCTGTAGTCTGTCGATGCTCACTGGTTCGCTGAACTTATTTCCATTCATGTCTGATAACTTGACCACACCTTTCTTCATTACCTCTTTCATAACATAAGGCCCTTCCTAGCTCAGTCTGAAATTTCCTCTTAGATCTAGGACATTGGCTTTACATTTTTTTAAGCACTAAATCACCAACTTTAAGTCTCCTAACATGGACTCATTTACTATAAGCCTTATCTATCTTTCTTTGGTAAAGTTGGTGATGATATAGTGCTTTTAGCCTTCTTTCTTTCAATAAAGCTAGCTACTTGTATCTGATTAATACCCATTCCATGTCTGGCAGCTTGGCTTCTAAGACTACCCTAAGGGACTTGATCTTAAGTTCAATATGTAGAACCCCCTCCATATCATAAACCAAAGAAAATGGGATCATTCCAGTCGGAGTCCAAGCGCTTATTCTGTATAGCCATAAAGCAAATGGAAACATTTTAGACCAGTCTTTGTACGTCTTAGTCATTTTGGTCCAAGCACTTACTCAATTGTCTTGTTGATGGCTTCCACTACACCGTTAGCTTTTGGTCTATATGGAGAGGATCGATGGTGACTGATCCGATACTTGGCAAATAAATCCTTAACATCTCCTTGGAACTGCATCCCGTTGTTCGATATTATAGTATGTGGAACACCATATCTTTAAATAAGGTTTATTTCAATAAATTGAGCCATTTGACTTGCTCCCAACTTATTAAAAGATTTAAGTTTGAAAAGTAATCAACTGCTACTACTATATAACGATGGCCATTTGAAGCCAATGGATGTATCTCCCCAATAATGTCTATTCTCCAAGCTGCGAATGGCCAAGGTGATGATATATAATGTAACTCTTTGGGAGGTAAATGATTCAAATTTTCGTATAGCTAGCATTGTTGACCCTTTTGCACAAAATTAATACAATCCCTTTCCATGGTCAACCAGTATTAGCCTTGTCAAATTATCTTCTTAACTAGTGCTAAACCATTCATGTGAGGCCCAAAGGTCCCTACATGTATTTCTTACATGATATGTTCAACTTCAAACTTCCTTAAATATCTCAAATGTACCCCGCCTGGCCATCTTCATTACAAGTCCCCTTTGAAAGTGATGCATTGCAAAGACCACTGCCTTATAACTCTTCTTTCTTCTTCTATTGCCCCCAGTGGATAATCCTGATTTTCCATGCATCATGATCTGTTCCCATCTCCATAATCATTTCATACTCATAGTAAGGAGTTGATGAGCTGGTTAAAATTAGAGGTTTAAGGAACAATTTGGCAGAATACTCCCATACTGAAGCTAGTGTAGCTAGGGCATCAGCGATCTGGTTTCTTCTCTGGGTAGATGTGAGAACTTACAACCTTTAAAATTTCCTCTTACTATGGTTAAGTAATCATGGAATGGTTTCAACTTCTCTTCCTTTAGCTCCCATTCTTAGCTCCCATTCTCCATTTCATTAGGATATTACTAGTAATGAATCACTGAAAATCTGCACTTGATCGACCATCATAATCATTAAGGTTTCCAAGCCAAAGATGCACGCCTCGTATTCTACCATATTGTTGGTTACTTTGGATTTTAATTTCTTAGATAAGGGGATGAGTTCTACTTTTGGTGATTCCAATATTCCTAATGTAGTTCCTTTCCTATTCATAGGTCCATTAAAGTACATATTCCATTCTTGTACTTCTATGGCCCTCAAGTGTTCATCTGGGAATTCAAAAGTTACTTCTTCACTTTCAGGCTATGACTGTTGAGCCAAGAATTCTGCCACTATTCTTCCTTTAATTATTTTCCTGGTTATACATCGAATTTTAAATTTATCTAAGATTATCAACCACCAACCATACTTCCCAATCAACAAAGGTGTTTCTCTCAAGTGTTTAACTAGATCGAACCTGAAAATTGCTTGCATACTATAAGATTGAAAGTAATGTTGCAATTTCTTTGATGAACAAACCATATCAATACAAGTATTTTCAATGATACCATACTTGATTTCATAGGGCAAAAGTTTTCTACTCAAGTAATAAATTGCATGCTCAACTCCTTATTCATCTGTCTGGGCCAGCATTGCCTCTATTGATGTTTCTTCAACTGTTATGTATAATATCAACGGTCTAACTGGTTTGGGTGTTTCAAGATAGGTGGATTCAACAACTATTTTTTTATACGCTTGAAAGATTTTTGACATTCATCATTCTATTCAATCGGTTGGTTTTTCTTTAGCAGTTTAAAGATGGATTCACAAATTGTTGTAAGTTTTGCAATGAACCTGCTTATATATTGTAACCTTCCAATAAACCCCCTAACTTTCTTATCTATCTTAGGAGCTGGCATATCTTTATTTCCTTAACCTTGTCAGGGTCAATCTCAATGCCATTTGGGCTTATTACGTATCCAAGCATCTTACCTTAGGTAACTCCAAACACACACTTCTTTGGGTTTAACCTAAGGTTGTAGTTAATCGCTCTTTCAAAGAAACATTTCAGGTTTTGGAAATGTTATTCTCTTGTTTTTGACTTTATCATCATGTCATCAACATACACCTCAACCTCTTTGTGAATCATATTGTGAAACAAGGTAGAGGCCATCCTCTGGTAGGTTGCTTTGTCTTTCTTTAATCCAAACAGCATCACTTTGTAGCAAAACACACCCCATGTAGTTATGAAAGTAGTTTTAGCTTTATCCTCTTGGGCCATTAAAACTTGATTATATAATGAAAATTCATCTACAAATGAGTGTTGCACATTATAGGCTACACTTTTAATTAAGACATCTATATAAGGTAAGGGAAAGTCATTTTTAAGGGAAGACTTATTCAAATCCTTATAGTCCACACAAACCCTAATCCTTCCATCCTTCTTTAGCACTGGAATGATATTGGCCAGCCAGTCAAGATATTCAATCACTTCTAAGAATTTTACCTGTATCTGCTTGGTAACCTCTTCCTTTATTAGCTTTGCCCATTTAGGCCTTAGGCGTCTCAACTTTTGCTTGATAGGCTTTATGTAAATGTAGGTCAGGATCATATGTTCAACTATATGCTGATCAATCCCCAGCATATATTCATAAGACCAGGTAAAAACATCTTTATAGTTTTTAAATATTATTTCAACTCTCTCTCTCTCTCTCTCTCTCTCTCTTCATGAATAAGGTCAATGCCATGCTAATATTTTTAGGGTTTTCAGGTGTTCCTAAATTTAATGATTGAGTGTCAACAGAGTTAATATTAAAAATGCTCATGTAATCACCATATATGCAACCATCAAGAAAAACATCACACAAGTAAGCAAAATCAAACTTTATTGCATTTATTTTAGAAAAGAAAATATCATCATCCTCATAAAGAGTAGACAAATCAAAATCAAAATCAATTTTCTCATCATCACATATTACAAGATCTTCCAATTGGTCATCAATGAGAGCAGCAATCTCTTTTGGAGTCTTCTGAAATCTAAAGCCAGCTTACTTCTTTCCCTCTGGGTTGACTTTCTAGTCAGTCAATGAAATGATCTCCTTCTTTACCCATTCAGCAAGCATAGCAATATCAGCAAAGATCTCAAACCCTAGAATCATCTTTCCTATGAACATGACAGGCTCTAGTTTCCCTTGGAGAGGACCCAATTTTGGAGCTTAAACAAATATTTCCTCAAGTGGAGGAAATTTCATTTTCATGTCTCCCTTCAGCAAAGTATCTTCATATGTTCCTTTATAACCTAGCCATTTCCTTGATACTTGAGTCTTGAAATTTGGAAGCTCCTTCACACCTACTTTGTCTTTCCTAAGCTCGGTTCTTGGCAAGTAATTTATCTCCTTCATCATGGTCAGAGCCTTAGAATGCACTATCATGTCCTCAGAGATACTAGCCACTTGGAAACCAATGAGAGACCTTTCCACCATAAAAGCATTGACCATTTCACTATTTTTATGTTTAATTATTATCATCCCATCATCGCTTGAAACTTGATCTTTTGATGAATTATTGAAGGAACTCCACCAAGAGAGTGAAACCATGGGTGATCCAATAGCAATGCAAAGGTAATTGGTATATCTACAACCACAAATTCAACTATAAATTCAATAGGTCCTGCCTTTACTAGAGTTTTAAAGGTTCCTTAAGGTTGCCTCTTAGTATTGTCATAAGCTTAGATTGTTACATCGGATAAACTCAAGTCACATGTAGACATTGTAGTTTTGGTAGAATCTTGAGTGGCCAGACATTTATAGCGGATCCATCATCAATCTTGACATAATTGGTTCTCTTTCCCTTAACCTCCACCTTAATAAAAAGTAGGCAGATGTGGTCTCTCCCATCTTTTGGTAAGTCAGCATATGAAAAAGAAACCATCCCAACTTTAACCTTGTTTCCCTCTTGAATGTCCTCACCTTTCTTTGCCTCTTTAGCTTTCTTTGTTCCCATAAAACTAATCAGCTCCTCTATATTGCAAAAGTGGAAATCTGCATGCTTGCCTTAGCTTTGGCCATAGTTTCATGATTCTTCTTAGATGTAGCTAGCAAATCTTAGATATTGATGTTGGCTTGGGTCATTTTCAATTGCTTAAGGATGGCATCATCTTCATCTTCTTTTCTTTCTATCCCATCATCCTTTCCCTTGTCAGTCTCTGCTTCTTTTGCTGGAGCCTACCATAAGGTTTGCTAGAGCGGTATTCAATACTTCTTCTTTGGTTTCGAATCAATCTCACTCTTCTTCCTTGGTTTCTAATTCCTCATCGCTATTGGTTAAATTCCAAAATTCATTTATAGCGTAAACAATCAATGCCTCCTCACCTATGGTTGATTCAATCTTTGCAATTGGAATCTCCTCTTTTGTAGTTTCTTCATCTATGTCTTGAAAAAATGATAAGACAAACTTCCCATTCAATCCTCCTCCTATCATGAAAGTTACTGGTGGGGGTACGTTATGAAACTTAGGCAATGGATTGTCTTTTATGCTAGGTTTTTTGGGTTCGAATAACTTTTCACTATCAATCAAATTTTGGATCTCATGCCTTAGTTGCATGCAATTATCTATTTCATGCCATTACATTTAGTTGAATTGGCAAAAGGTTTTGGCGTCAAAGTTTTGTCATAGTGGATTTAGCAAAGGTCGAGAAGTCAATGGTTGTAATAGCTCTTTCTTTTATAGCTTATTGAAAACCTAAGATAGGGGTCTCCACATATTTAAAAATTGTCTTCTATTCCCTTAGTCATCAGTTGAATTAATATCCATCACCTTTTGGGTACTCTGGCCACCTAATTGGTAATTTCTCTTATCCTTCTTTCTTCTAGAAAAATGGTTCTTCTCCCTTTTAGACTCTTCTATTTACAAGCCAGTCGGGAGAAGGTCTTTAAAATCTCTTATAAGAGTGTGAGATAGCCTCTCTCGGAGGTTGGGCATGACACCTCTTACTATCATTCTAATCTAGTCAAATTTATCGGGCCTTATTTTATTTATGTTTGATAGTTTCCATCTACATCAGGGTCACTTCTAGCTTAACATTATATCCATATTGTTAAATGAAGGCTTTGTACAACAAATTTCAATCCTTTTGGTTTTTCATATTGAATCAGTTTTGAACAACAGGATCCAGAGAAAGCATGAAAATAACTCAGGATTTGAGCCTTGGTAACTCTAACAAACTGCATAGCAGTGATGTACAGTTTAACATGCATGTGGGGATTTCTAGCTCCCTCAAACTTAGCAAATGTAGGCATCTTGAAAAGGAACTCCTTCATCATCCTCAAACAATTTGTCTATCTCTGACACCTCTTCAGTTTTTAACTTCTTTTCAAACTTCTTTTCTAAGTTGGTAATCAATTTTTCAACATCAGCAGATTCTTTCTTCCTCACAACCTTCTTTTCTTTTTTCTTGTTGATCCTAGAAGTAATGGTTTTAGTCATCATCATTAATCACCACCTTTTCTTCAATAGAGGCTACCTCACCTACGTTAGCGTTTCCCTTGTCTTTCTGCTTCTTAACACTAGTAGATGCTTCAGTAATGTTATGTTTCAATAGTGCAACTAGTTGACTTCTCATAGCCTCAACCAAGGTCCACTTCAATTCTTCCATTTCTAAGGCCAATGCCTCGTTCACCAAGTTCTGAATTTGTTCACGATCTATTGGTTTTAGTGCAAAGTTAATTGAACATTCACTGAATTATGAGTCACTATCATAGGTCAGGTTATGTAAGTCCTTGATCTGCTAAACTCAAAGTCTGTGAGCCGGAAAGGATTAATGTGATGCAATGCAATACATGTATGCATGTACGTATGTGTAACAAACAAATAGAGTTAAGGCTTCCCTTCCAACCTTATATCTTTTACATATGAATGGCGAGTCTCTTTTCCTAGGTGTTATGGTCAAAACAATATCAACAGGGGATATTCTTAGTTTTGAAAGAATCCACTCAGATGAGATAATCAATAATTGTATTGCTAAATATAGAAGTCGGACCATAATAATTCCTTCCAATTAAACCTTAATCCTTAGGGTCCATTGAAAATTTGAGCAGCATTCCTGCCATATTTTGGATTAAAACTAAATTAATAGGTTTATTATGAATAGGCTTCTTATTTAAAAAAAATAACTTATGGTTCATGCCTCAAACAAGCCCACAACTAATAGGTCTTGGTATAAATAAGGCCCATAATTTATTTTAATATTCTATAACTGACCTAACTAATTGAAACCCCATTTCAAAAACTTTGACCCATAGAAAAAGGTTTTAGTTTTCAAAACCCATAAAAGTTTTAGGCTATAAATTGAAAAATAATTTTGGGTCCACCTTTAAAAAATGAAGCCCATTGCAAAATGGTTTATTAATTTTAGGCTTCATGTTTGGTCCATAAGGTAAAAAATGATTTTTGAAAAGGCCTTGTCTCCAAAGTTTACCTTGAAAAGTTATAAAATAACTTTGGTCTTTTGGGCTTAAAATAATTTTTGGGCTATGAAATAAATTTTGAGTTTTCACCTTAGCTAGGTCATATTAGGAAAAAGGCAAACCAAATGGTTAATAATTATAGGCAAGATATGTTAATTATAGTCAAACAACAAGCATTTAGGGTTAACCTAAGGAAAATTACTAGGCTAACTACATGGGTTTAAAAAGACTTAGATTCTCATAGTAACTATACCAAAAGGTACAAGGCTATGAGTGATTATACAGTGCTCGATCTTCATATCTTGAATGAAAGTATGGTGTCACTTACACATGCACAACACATCACACACAAAATGCAAATTTAAATGATGTAATAAATAATATCATAATAATAAATAATAAAATAATATAAAGGCTAACAAAATCAACTTCTTATTTTCCCAGTGGAATTGTCACTGTGAGCGGGGATTTTTCTCCCACTCCTAGTAGAATGTTTCTTGCAATTTTAGCACTGTTAGACTCTGGTCCTTAGAGAACACGGGCCTAAACCCAGAGAATTGAAGTCACCACCTAGATGGGCAGAGAAAGAAAGGGGTGAATGACTCGATTCCTAAGAAATACCTAACTACTTATTGGATTTGAAAAGTTGGGTATGCATGGGGAAAGTGAGAATGTCCCGGCACTCCCATAACGGCCGGTTCCTCCTTTTCATATCCTAATATTATTAAATTCTTATTTTATTATAATATTATTCATACTACAAATAATTAATAAAATAATTAAACATTTATCATATTATAAATCGAATAAACAAATAAATAAAATGTGCATCCATACGAAGATGAAAACATACCCTTACAATGTCCCAATATCCATACAAATAAATAAATAGGACACCAAGCAGTTGGTGAAAATATGTCCTTTACAATGGTACAAAATTCATAAAATTAAAATATGTAACTAAAATAAACAAGGCACCCACAAATTGGAAAAATACCTTTTATATCTCCTTTTCAAACCCAAACAATGATAAACACAATCCAATCATCCATTATAAGTAATAAAATTAAAGCTCATCATCCATCATTAAGCACATTATAATAAATAAGATTGCACATAATAGTAAATATAACTAAATTGATGAAATAACTGTTCCATCATCACACTAAAATTTCAATCACAAGATTAGGGTTCAATTTATAAATTAGGGTATTGAAACCTAATCTAGAGCTAAAACAGGTAAAATTAGGATTTAAGATTCAAATGTAAAATTAGGGTAATCTAAGCTAGGGTTTAATTCATGCACACTAGGGTTTAAAATATGCAAGCTAGGGCTAGATATACAAATTAGGGTTGCATAATGTAAATTAGGATTTTAGAGTATAAACTAAGTCTAAAATATGTAAAACTAGGATTTCATATATAAACCAAAACTGAAGCCATACAAGTTTAGGGTTTAACACTTAAACTAGAATTAAAACAATGCAAGATTTGGGTTTAATGCAAACTTGTTCTTGAATTATTTAACTAAAATTAAAATTAGTAATTGGCATTTAGAACAAACAAATATTGGTTTCGTGGTATGTTTAATGAAATTTCCAAAGCTAAATTAATATGAAACATAACAGTATGCTTAATTCATAAACTAAGATGAAGATGATTAAAAGAAATATAAATAAAATAAGTTAATGAGGCCATACCTACATTGTTGGATCCTCCAAGAATCAAACTTGATTATTTTTAGGATTGCTTTCTGGATAGCCTGGATCAAATGAAGACTTGGCCGAACTTCCAGAATTTGAAAGTTGCTAGCTACTACCTCGATTCTACTTTTTATTTCTCCTTTAATTGCCTTCTGTCTTTTGATTATTAAAATTGTTCTAATTCAATGGGAATTGTCATTTTTCTCACTGATTGTGGCTGCCTCTCTTTGTTTGCTAATCCCATATTTGTAGGCAGCATTAGGGCAAATCTTTGCTCTTTAATCCAAACACTTTCAAATTCTAGCTTGATTAAGATACTGATTTGCATAAATTAAGCCGAATTCATATCAAATTGGCCTAGCCAATTCAATATGAGTTTTGCTCATGTTGAATTGGACCAAGCCAACTGAACTGAACTGTCGGTCTGATTTTCTTAAAAAGAGGCTTAATTTTAAATAAATCATTAGACTATATCTAATTCAGACTTTAAAAATCAGACTAGGATTTATTTGGACCTTTTTATTGAAGCCAAACTTAATCCACCCCTTTTAATTAAAATTGAATTTGAACTGGGCAAAAATTAAGGGCCTACATAACCATTCAAAAAAAAGGCAAAATGCATAATTTGGCCTATGTACTTTACATTTTTTTCCTATTAAACCCTATGTACTTTAATTGTGACCAATTAAGTCCATGTACATTATTGTCTCATGCTAAATTGTCCATTTTTTAATAGATTTTTTTGATGCTGTTATAATAGAGCGCTTAATACAAAAAGCATTATAGTACAGGGGCCAATATGATACTTTTTACTTTTTTGTACATGAAAAATTAAGGTAATGCGAGCTTTACAACGCTTCTATTTCACTCACAAAAAGATAATAAAAGGACTATAAAGCTCGTGTTACCTTAATTTTTCATGTATAAAAAAAGCAAAAAGTATCATATTGGCCCCTGTATTATAATGTTTTTTCTATTAAGGCCTCTAGTATAATGAAGTCAAAAAACCCTTTTAAAAAAATAGCCAACTTACTATAAAACAACAATGTATAGGAGCTTAATTGCATACAATTAATGTATAGGGGCTTAATAGAAAAAAGAAATATAGTATTGGGGTAAATTATGTATTTTGCCAAAAAAAAAATATTAAATAGCCCACAAAACTAATTTTCACCTATTATATTTAAACATCCAAAAAGACCTCCAAACTTTATTTATGTTTTTAAAATAATCACAATAGAATTTTAGACTTGGACAATAAATGCATAGGATGGCCAAATACTCATTTGGAAGAAAATGATAGAACATTCATGCTTTCACATTTTTATTGCACTTTGATAAGTGCATATCGAACATATATTTTTTTTATCAATTTTTGCATGAAATTGAGTTGAATTAATTTATTCTAAACTTATTTATATGTTCTAATTTCATTATTTTTTTTAGTAGAGCTTAGTTTGAATTAATTTTTGTAGGATTATTGCAAGCAGAAATTTTAGGTAGATTGAACCTTTAAAGCTTTAATAAAGATTTTGGTGATGATAGAGTTCGAGATTGGAAATGTTTCTTCATGAAGATTATAGAGGGCATCTCAAGCTTTCTAGAAAGGTCTGGTTCCTCAAAATCTAAGATTGTTTGGGCCTTCGAATATTAAGTCAAAATTAGGCTTGAGATACTGAAATAGAATTTCTGTCTGAATCATTAAAAGTAATTGGGCCATATCTTGGGGTTTCAAAGTCCAATTGAAGTGATTCAAAAGCTTAAAGTGTACACTTCAAGAGCTACAACTTGATGAAGGAGTCAAATTGAGATAATGTTGTTATCTGATAGTAAATTTCCTTCCAAAACACAACTCGAATTCTTAAGAGGTAGAATGCAATTTAGGAGTATGTCTTAGGTAGTTTGATATTGTTAAACATTTGGTAGTTTGTCATAAAAGGGAGATCAGACTTAGAAAGTGAGAGAAGGCTGAACACAATATTTTTTTGGGGGTTTTATTGTCAAAAAGAAAAATTATAAAGAGGAGATTGTAGAAAGATACAACAAGAGATTGGAGTTGATCTACAGTTCGATTAAAAGAGTTTTTTTCTTCACTTCCTTTAATCAATTCTATTTTTAGTTTTAATTTGTGTTTACTATGTGTAATTTAATTAATATGATGTATTTTTCTATTAGTATGAGTGGCTAAATTCGTTATCTAGAATATTGATTAAGTGTGATTAATTGTTTGATATATGATTGTGATATATTTTTCTTTATTCATGTTAATTCTATTATTGAGGCTAACGCTTGTAATTGCTTGGCAACCAATTGCATGATTCTAGATTAATAAATAAGTTTGAGAGGAATATTCATTGATTGGAATTAGATAATAGAATCATAAGAAAATAATTAGTATAAGAGCATTCAATTTGACTTATGTGAAATTATATGAATGATTGGCTCTTAATGAATTAATTATAGATTGTTAATGCTATTGAGAAATGAGTTAATAATTTATAATTGATATGTTATTTTGCCTTGAGAAAGAATAGTAATTATTTAAGAATCATTTGTCCATAACTCGAATAATTAAAATTGGATTAATAGACATAAGAAATTATCATTCAATTATCACTTGAATTCAATATTCTATGTTGTTTGTTTGACTGTTATCTTTATTAAGTAAATTATTGTTAATTAATTTAGATTTAGAATTATTTTTCTTCTTAATTATATTCATTATTTGAGGGCTTAAATAGTAGTTAAGTTGATTCTGGTTAGTAATTAGTAAACACTCTCTTGGAGCAATATCTTATTTCATAACTATATTACTTGAATACGATTCTGTGCACTTGCAGATTGTATATATCAACTTTCATACCAAAATAGATTAATCATTATTTGCATTGCAAATTTAAATTAGAATTTTGAAGCAATTCATAAATATTTTGGGATAGTTTGACCAATGATTTAATTAGAATTTCTTTCCCTGCCCTTGATAGAAATTTTTCCTTCCACTCATTAACTTTGTTTCACATTACCCTAAAATCCAATTCAAAAATTTCCTTTTTTGATTTTATGATGTAAGTTTGAATCCTAAGTACTTTAGGCATCATTCCACTATAAAAACCACCTAGAGCATTGGTTAAGACAATTCTCATTTATGTTCCATCTTTAGTACTAAACCAAACTTACGACTTGCCCAAACTTATTTGTTAACTAGTTGCCTTATCTTATTATAATATAATCAATCAAACTTTTTTGCATCCCAGAATTATAGCTCTTGCAAAGATCCTGATAACATCTACAAAGAAAGGTATAAAATCTCAAGGCCATCTCATGCTATTCGGTGCTATAAAACCACCATAAAACATCACTTTTCTTAGGGGTGTACCCGAGTTGGGCTAGATCATGTTTACCCTAGCCCATAAACTAGCCCGAGTACAACTCAGGCCTAATTTTTTTATCGTACAACTTAGCCCTAAGTCTGAGTGAGATAGATCACCTTAGGTTGGTCGAGCTATTTGAGCCAATGGGCTTTGTAACATCCTAAAATTTTTGAAAATTTTTAATTTTTAGAAAATTGGATTAAATAAATTATAATTTAAAAGGATAAATTAAATTAATGGTTTTAAATGAAAAATGAAGGGATTTTAAATGAAAAAGTGGAATATATATGTAATATATATGTAAAATATACATAACATATATAAAAGTCAGCACTTTTTAAAAGAAAAGGGTATTTTTGTAATTAAATCTTATAAATTCAAAATTAATAAAATAATTCAAAAATAAATTATTTTTGAATGGAAAAGGGAAATTAGAACTTTTAATTTATTAAAAAAATAATTAAATATTAAATTATTTTAATATATATATATATATGTGGTTTAAAAAAAAGATGAAAGGAAAAGAAATATTAAAAGTCATCTTCTTCTTCTTCTTCTTCTCTTTCCTTTGGCTGAAAATTCCATGGGAGATAGAACAAGAATTTGATTCTTCCATACTCCATAAATTGAAGAAATTAACAAGTTGCAAGTGGATTTTTGGTGATCTCCACCAAAATTAGTAAGTTTCCATCTCTTTTCTTTGAATTCCTTGAAAATTTGGATTATGTGAGTTTTGAGATTTTGATGTAGTATGTTATAATTATTGTAATTGGTGTGTATTATGTTATTTTGGGTAGTTAACAATGATTCTAAGGTTAGATTGAAGAGATGATGGAGTTTGGTTAAAGAATGGTGAAGAGAGAGAATTTAGGGTTATGAATTTTTGGAATTTTGAAAACATGAACTTTAATTGTGCAAATTGGTTCTAAATGAGTTGTTTTGATTCATAAACTAGTATTTTAAAGTCAAATATTGGATTTGGTGGTGTTGGGTTGGAGTTTGAGAATGGAAGTGGAGATTTAGGGTCTTGGAAAAGTGATTTTTCAAAGTGGTTGAATTGTGTGATTTTATTTGTTTAAGCATGTTGTTTAGTGTTAAAAGTGATGAATATAAGCTTGGAATGAGTAATGGATTGTGTTGGAATGGAAAACCTTCAATGGGGGAAGGTTATGCCATTTTTGAGATTTTGTGTATAAGGGTGTATTTTTATAATGTAAATGATTTAAATGTATTAAAATATATTTTTAATAATATAAATAAACTTAAAACACTAATTTAATTGTAGTAGAATGGAATTCCAATGTTGAAGTAAGGAAAGGCTAAATATTTGGAAATTTGTAGGAGTGATGTGTAATTATGGTTTAATGTTGGAAATGTCATTAAATGTGATACTAAATGATTATTTGTTATCACATTTGGTTTAGGCATTGAGGGAGGTTGATTTGCTTCATCCAAGTGGTGAAGGGCAAGTTGGAAAGATTGGATTGAAGGTTTTTTTTTAGCTTGCTTTGAGTTGCTAGTGGAGGTATGTACAAACTTTGAATATATTGTTTATATTTGTATGACATTTGGGCTTAACACATTTTAGTTGGAAAATGTGTTAAGTTACTTGGTTCATTGATTGTGTATGAATAATGTGCTATGACATTTGTAATGTCATATATGTGTTAAATGTATTGTGAAAAGCCATTGATAATGGCTAATTTGTGTAACATGTGAAATATGCATATTATGTGAAAATACCCAAAGTAATTGGGTAATGTGTTGTGAATGCAAAAATGAGATATGTGTAATAATGAAATGAATTGATATTGATAAAAATGAGAAAAGTGAGAAAAATGAGAAAGATGTGAAAAATGAGAAAAGTGAGAAAAGTGAGAAAAAAAATTGTGAAAATAAGGCAATGTGCCTAGATTGAATATGTAAAAATGAGAAAGAGATTAATAATGAGAAATATGAATAAATTGTGTGCCTAGTATGCTATTCAATTTTTAGAGTTCTGGGTTTGGCGGCATGTCTATGATTGCCTACGGGCTATACACTGGAATGGTAAAAAGACTGGGTCGTAAGCCAGGCCAACTGATAAATATGATGTTTTTAGGGTGAAAAGACTGGGTCGTAAGCCTCAAAAACTGTAGCAGTCTAGTCGGGTTGAGGACCAAGATACTGGGGCATAAGGGTCTAGCCGGGTTGAGGTCCAAGAGACTGGGTCTGTTATATTATCCATGGATATATTGCCTACGGGGCTAGACACATGGTGTCATTATGGACCAAAGCAGTAACTCTGAAATTTGAATAGCATATTAGATCCTTTTTGGGCCCATGATTGTCTTTGTTTTAATGTGAATTATGAATTATGATACAACTGAGTAATATAATGTTATGAGTTGTGCTTATGAAATATTTGAAAAATATAAGAAAGTGAATTGATGTGACATCTATATGCATTCTGCATTTGGTATTGCATTGAGTTATATTGTTATTATCAAAGTTTGTACCACTAGGCTTCGGCTTAGTGCGATTATTTCCATCGCGCAGGTGACAGCGTAGACTCAGTGAGCCAGAGAGTTCTTCTAGACCAGGTTGGGTCTAGAATTATAGTTGAGCTTGTTGAGTTGCTATCGAGATCAAAAACACTGCCAGCAGCATGTATATATTTTTATGTTATTATACATTTTGAGTTTTATGCGTAATATATTATGTTTTGAATTTTACGTATTGTATATTGTAAAGAATGTTTGGGTCAATGTATTTGAAATGGGAGAGTAAGTGTGTTTTAAATTATATATATATATATAAATATTTGAGAAACTTGGTGAAATTGAGAAGTATGGTTGAGATGGTGGTTGGAAATTATTTGGGAGTGTTTTCTTTTTGCAGGTTGAGTAATTGCTAAATTTTGGGATATCCAAATTACAGACAAAATTCTGGCGAATTTTTCTCAGAGATTTTTATATATATTATTTATTTTGGGTTCTTATAACAAGTAAAGAATATTTATATTCTATTTAATTTTTATATATTTAGAATTTAAAATTTTAAATTGGAAATGTGAAAATTTTTTATTAAACCAGTCTGTGACATTTTTGTACCGTATATGTGTATTTTACATATGCTGGAAATATGTATTGTACATATATAGGGTATAAGGGTGTTACGGGCTTGGCCAACAAGATTTTTAAAACATTCAAATTTTCTTATGACACTTGAATTCTTTACTCTAAACAAATGGTGTTTTTCTTGCATGCAAAAAATGGAACAAATGTTATACTAAAATTGAAATTTATCCAATAATTGTTTATTTGAAATTATTTTCTTTAAGAGCAATTACTTAGTTTATTATTCCCAAGATAAAAAATAAACAGTTTTTGGTTCAAAAGATCAATTTTTTTAGTTCTTTTTTTCATTTATGGCAAAATTAGTGTCCATAACCCGGTAGCCAACAACAAACTAATATCTTGAGTTAAACAACCATATCAGTAGTTGAAGTCCTAATTTAGTAGCTAATGAAACACCCTAAATCAAAATCAAACCACACATTATAATCAAAGGGCTTTAAATCATGAAACATATCTTAGATTTTTAATAGAAACGCCAAAAAATGAAAAAATGAAAAATAGAGAAGGAAAAAAGATAGTAAAAAATCCAAGCAAAACCTGAACATATAAAGTGTTACAGGAAGACCAAAAGAAAGATTGAGACCAAGAGGAGAGACAACACAAAGAAAAACGTCAATTGGTGGAGAATAGTACCGTGAATCAAAGATGGAGTGTGGAACTCGATGATGGAGAAGAAATGAGGAAGGATAGATGGAGAAATGGAGAAAGAAAGAAAGAAGGGAGGTTTAATGAAGTAAAGGAGGCAAAACAGGAAGAGGAGGTTGTGGTTGTGGTGAAGGTTTCACTAAAACCACTTTAGATTGTAGAGAGAAGTTAAGGCTATAATAAAAAATGAAATGGGAGAGAGAGAGTGGAGAGATACACAATAGCTAGTTTAGGGTTTTAGATTATATACATATTGTCAAGCAGGGCCGGGTTGGCTTTAGGATTTTTTTTTAACCAAACCCAAAGCTCAAACTAAATAGAGTTTAGGTTTGTCATTTTAACCCTAATTCTTGCCCTATTGTTGACTTATTCTAGCCTAACCTGGCCTAAAGCACCCAGGGTAGGCTGGGTTTCTCGGGTCCATGTGCCATTTGAACAACCCTAACTTTCCTTATCACAATAAGTATCTAAACATAGAAAAAACAAATCGAGTGTTATAAGGTCCTTGGCAGAGTCTCAAATAGGCTTAAAGATCCCTTTTTTTCATCTATTTGAAATAGAAAATATTTAATGGAGGAAATATATTGTATTATAAGAAATGTAAAGTGGTCTAAAAACCCAAATTTCTCCATAATCATTTCAAGAGCACCCCGCTCGATTTTAATCATATGGCTTACGCATGTTCAATTTGAGAGAAATTTTAATTTTCTCCCATCCCTCTTCTTCCGCATATAGTACAAAAAAATCAATTGCTATTGCAACATTATATGCAATTATTTGACTTAATATAAAGACATTTAAAGAATATAGGAATGTAAATAAGTCAAGTCAAGTTGCTTGAGCACTTGAGCTTAGCTCGTTTATTTTTTTCAGGCTTGAGTTTGATTCATTTGAAATTAGCTATGTTCGAGCTTGGTCTTGAGATTGCTAGGCTTGATATATAGTGAAACTTTATTCAAGCTTGTTAAGGATCAAAAAGCTTTCATAAACAAATAACATTTGAGGTTGAGATTGAATTCATTAAATTTATCAAATATTTTCTAAAATATATTTTCACTTTTCCCTTATTTGGTTATATATTGATTATATTCTCTCAATAATTTTTAGAGTTATTATGAATTATCAATTATCAATATACGTAAACGAGTGAACTTGTTATGGTTAATATAAAATATACAACTTTTTCATTCAACATAAACTTAAAGTTTTCATAAAAATTCAATTAATTTTGGTTCACATTGTTACATTTTTTTCATTAGCTATGTAATGATAATTTTTAAAACATTATTAATTTTACTTTATGTATTAAACATATAGTTAATTCATGGGTAAATATATATGTAGTTCTCTGAACTTGTAGTATTTAATCATTTTGCTTCTTGAACTTTTATTTTAACCACTTTAGCCCTTAAACTTGTCTAATTTTTTAAAAACTAATAGACACTCATATTAATAAATACTAGTCACTTTACTCATTTTATTTGTATATTTTTAAATAGATACGTTAGTGGCTCAGCATGACTCAGTGAATTTATGTTTATAGGTCAAAAAAAACATATATGGTTAAAGTGAAAGTTCAAAGGCCAAATTGACTAAACGCTATAAATTTAGGTTGCTATATATATATTTAGCTTAATTCATTAATTTTAATTGATTACTTCTACAGTTATCAAATTATATTGTTTAATTAGTTTTAATAAATTATGTGTAATTATATAATTTGATATTATTTTAGATGTGAAATCACATATTTATATTTCAAGTTAGATTTTTACCAAATGGGACTGTCATATTGATTTGGCATTTGCGTTAAGTTATTGTATGGGATGGGTTAAACAAAAAATTAAAAGTCAATAGTTTCAAATTTTAATTTGACTGATATGTAGTTACACTAATAAAAATTTTAATTAGCTAATATTGACTTACTCAAAATCTAAATTTATAATCCATCATTAGACGGTAATATACATACATATATATATATATATAATTGTAATATGTCACCGGATATTCAAATTTTCTTTCTTAACCATTCCCTTGTATAATATGTGTGATGATAATATATTATCACCTAACATTATGTGAAAAAAAAATTCAAAACATATTTAATTATGTTATAATTTTAAATAATAATAATAATATTTTAGTTCACTACATTTCATATAATTTTAAAAAATAACATATTTACCATATAATGAAATATCATCAATTATTATTAAATAAGTAAAAATTTTAACCTATAGTAATATAAATTAACAAGCGTGTAAATAAGGCGCATTATGAACTTATACCTAGGTAAAGTCATAATTTTATAGTCAGCTAGTTCATAAGCTTGATCAATGAGCTAATTTACAAACCTAATTAATGAGTTTGATTAATAAACCAACTCAGACCTAACAATAAGCTGAACCATAGGCTTAAACGAGCAGCGTATCAATAAACTCAAACTCAATTTGTTTAACAAACGAGTTTAGAAATTGAGCTTGAATTTGAACTCAGTTTGTTTGCGTTGGTTTTTTTAATAGGTTGTATGAATGACTTAATTTTTTAAATCTATAAAATCTGATATTAACTTATTAAATAAAAACTACTTAATTTATTTTTTAAATTTAAATTTTCTTATTTGATTTTACTTGGTTTTCTGAAGCAATTAAGGCTATTTTCATAGTTTGTTAAAAAAAAAAAAGCCAAGTTCAAAATCAAACTGTTAACCCTAATCCCGAGTAGCTCATAAGTGAATCAATTCATTTAAGTCTCTAGAAATCACTAATTATATAACAAAGCACACTTTACATTTATTTGGTAAAACGATAGAGATAATTTTATAAATTACATCACATAAATTTACATGCCTTAAAGTCTGGGTTTTAACTTTTTGAAATAAGGGTGACAAAAGTAAAGACTTGCTGCCAATAATATGTCAAAATTTATAAAAATTCCAACAAAGTCAACAGACTTACTCGATTGCATTTGTCAAAATGAACAACTTATATTATGCTAACACCGAATATATAACTTCAATTAAACTTTCGTGAACTAATTATCCAAATAAGGTGATTACAGAAGAGGTGGGATAGGTTTCAACAACTCAAACAAGTCTTATATATATTATAATAAAACAGGAGCATAAATAAGCTTTTGCATGCACAATTATTTAATTATTTCTTTTACATTGCACAATCACTTTTTTACTTTTTCATTGTTTGTTTTTTCTTTAAAGGGGATGTAACATATGCACAGGCCCGGCTATCAAGGGGAGCACCCTGAGCAACCGCTCAGGGCCCCTCAAATTAAAAAAAAAAAAAGAAACAGTTTGCGGTGGTTTTTTAGTCTTTCTGTTGAAACAATAATGTCTCACACTGTTATACATTAAGCCAGAGACTCCAAGGTGCAAAAAAATGCATCCATTAAGCAAAATTGGGCCTATAAAATGGCCCACAGGAAATATAAAGTTGAATAAGAAAGAAAAAGGCACAGGCGCTATTGAGGTCCAAATATAACTCCGTCAATCCTAAAACCTGGCAAATATAAATCCTTTGAGCCCCTCAAATAAAAAAAAAGCATATTTATTCAGTAGTCATATACGAGCCCCTCAAATATTCAATTCATGTATTTGAACTTAGATTTATGTATGTTTGGTTAATATATATGGGCCCCTCAAACTTAATAGTTGATTTATTTGAACTTAGTCATATTTGAACTTAAACTTAAAAGTGAAGTCCATCGGCTCCTCCTTCATTTTTAAGGGCCCATATTTTAATTTCTGCTCGGGGCCCCTAAAATATCCAAGACGGCCCTGCATATGCACTCGTACGAGTGAAACATGTTAGATTTGTTTTTTTTTTAATTAAAAAAAATGCTATAATAGGATTTTGGTAGAATTAAAAATTGTTTAATAGGTCTTCGGAATGTCATATATAGGACTAAAACAATTTAGATAAAGTGAAAAAGTATGACAGGAGTTCTATGTGAGTATAAGATATTAGTTGAATTCAAACGCAAGTTTTATTATATTGCAATACGACCTACTATGATATATATCAGTGAATATTGAGTATTGAAAGGGCAATACATTTTTAAGACGTATTACTGAAATAAAAAAAAATACTAAAATACATATATATATTATGATGGATAGAATTCGCAATGAGTTTATTAGAGAGGATGTGAGAGTTTCTCTTGTTAAAGATAAAGTAAATGAACATATATTGAGGTGATTTGGCTATATAAATTTAAAATCTAATTATGTGTTTGTCAAAAAGAATGAATATTTTAAATAAATGTGGTTAGGAGGGTAGGGGTAATTCTAAACTAACATGAGAAAAATTGGTTCAGAATGATTTTGTGGCCTTATATCTCTTTGCAAATATAGCCTATAGTCTATGGGAAAAAAGAATCCATATAGCCACCCAAATCAATTTGAAGTTAAAATTTAATTGAGTTGAGACTAACACAACAGCTTGCAACAAAAGAAGCTTCTAGCTTCTCTTTGTTCAACTACCAGAATTGTAAGAGCTTCCATGTTGTTAGTTATAAAATACAATAGGAGGTTAGTTAGTTAATAAGGCTGTTATTTTATTAAAAGAGTTTGTTAGTAGCTTATGTATATAATCACCATCAGCTACTTGTAACTAGATATACAATAATACAAAGATTTAGCTTTCTTTTATTCTTGATTCAATCCTAAATTTCATCATGGTATCAGAGTATCCTTTTTCCTTCCTTTCTGTGAACCTTACATTGAATTCTTGTTTAATTAAATAAAACAATGCAAACCGGAGTATTATTTTTTCCTACCGGCATGGCAGAACAAAGTAACACATCGAAAAACAACATAGTCACTAGAAGACTATAAGATACCATCTCAAGGCTGAACTATCTTCATGCCAATGATGACCCATCTTTAATGCTACTCTTACCCATTCTATCAATTCTTGGGAAAGAGCGATGAGAATGGTTCTTTTATTTATGAACAATTTGAAATTCATAGATGGAACCATCTCAATATCTTTGAAGGAAGCCTCTACCTATTCAACATGGGAGAGATGCAATGCCATGGTCCTTTCTTGGATTTACTACCTTCTTTCACCATCTATTCTGTTTCTTAAATTAAATTAAAACTTACAAAATTTATTTCATGAAGATGACAATTATACGGCGAAAATGGTTGTTTATAATGCATGAGCAATATACATGAGATGACAGTATTAATATCCATGAACAAATATAAAGCAATCCATCTGTAAAAATAGTAAAGTAAAATTTAAATTACAACTTAAAATCTAAACAAGGGGATCCCAACTCTAACCCTTTTGTGTTCTAGAATGGGAACACATTCCCTAAAGATTAAAACAAAAACTCAATCAACAATACATTAATGCAAAAAAAGGAGAAAAGTTTTTAAGTTTTGATGGGCTTGATTCTTAGAATGAAATTCCAAGTAAGCCTGCATATCCTTTTTTAATAGGAATCAAAGCCTATGTAGTTCTATCCATCATTCGATAGGGAGGTTCAACTTATAATTTGGTTTTCCTAATCTGCACTTAGGGCAACCTAATGTTTGAGTCTAATCCAAATTTAGGTTAACTATTAAACCTAAGTTCAATTATGACTAGGTTTGTTCTAAAACCTATGTTATGAAATCCCAACATAAATGCAATATACTTTTAGGTTTGTGTAAAACATAAGTCTAATCCAAATTTTAGGTTTATTTCTAAAACATAAGTTCAAATGTCAACTATGTTGAGAGTGCAATGTACTTTTAGGTTTATTTAAAACCTAAGTCTTATCTAAATTTTAGGTTTATTCTAAAACCTATGTTCAATGTCCAACTATGTTGGGAGTGTAATGTACTTTCAGACCTTAGTTCCACGATTTAGGGTTGCTAAATAAGCAATTTTAGAGTTGCTTAAATCAAAGCAAATACCCAAAGGATGATCATCACAAAAATTTGCTAAAGAAACAAATTTTAGGTCATTTGCACCAGGAAGGATTGAACCTTTTCCTTTAAAGAAGGGAAAATGAGAGAGAAAGAGAGTCAACTAGTAATTATGTTTGATTGGTTGTTAAGTATGTGTGAAAAATGGGGTGTGGGAAGGGGGCTATGTATAAAGCTTCTAGGTTGAAAATCAAATAAAATGAGTTCTTAGAGGGCATTTGAGGGGGAAGCAAGGCTAGAATGCAGTGACTAAAGGGAAAGGTAAATCTTATATCCTACTTAACTTAATCAACATGTGCCTTATCAAAAGGAGGAGGGCTCCCTCTACCCCTAACCAAGCTCACCTTATCTCACCTAGTCAAGGCTCCAATGGCTATTTCTTGCCAAATTTGCTTCATCTTCCCTACCTTACACCATTTCTCATCATGCCCAAACCTCCTATAGTTTGTGCATTGGGTGGGTTTCCACTCATAAGCCACTGACTGATACCATATCACCCCATTCTCATGTTCCAATTTAATTTCACCAGGAAACTCCTACTAGAGTTTTATGTCAAATAGAATTTGAGTGAATCCTGTTGGATTTAATTTTCTATTGTGGGCTAAATATGTGAAATTAAATACATACGGCAGTCTTGATTATATATAGTCAATTTAATTGTGGTCTTAATTATAATTTATTGACTATTGAGGTATTAATTGATTATAGGGATTAAGTGTAGAGACTCTTATATAATTACTATTTTGTTAAAGGACCAAAATAGGAATTGTGCTAACCCTACAGATATATATAAGGTCGTGGTCTCCGGAGAAACAGTATCAATTAGAGTTTTACTTTCCTTTGGTAACGCTTTCGCTAAAAGATTGATTCTGGATTCTCTGGAAGGCTGCAAACCTATTTTCTACGTGTTCTTCATAATCAAGATTGACGAACAATGATGCAAGGTACGCAATCTATCCTTGATCAATCTAATTATTGAAATCTAGTGATTTGCATGATCTAGGTGGTTGGAATAATTCAGATATATTCCTAACAAGTGGTATCAGAGCCTACTGCATAATTGCTAGAATTTTTGGATTGATTGTGTTGAATCTGTTGATTAATCGTTGTTGATGAGATTCTGAAAATTGTTATTGTTGTTAGATTTTCTGAATCAATTTTCTGAAAATTAATTTTTTTTTTGTTAATTATAATTTAATTTTCGGAATAAAAAAAATTGTGTTCTTCGGAAAAAAAAAAACAGTTTGAAGGTTTGAAGATTTTTTTTTCCCAAAGAATATTGTGAATCTTGTTGATTGGTCATATATATGATCAAAATCGTTTTTGAGTTTGAAGATTTTCGATGGCTGGTTTGTTGAAAGGAAGAAGATGACTTATTTACAGTTATGTCCCTCAGCTTTTTCTGCGTTTTTTTGCAATTACGGAACAGGAATCTGAGCTTGGCGGCTTGAGCTGCGGCTTGAGCTTGAGCTGCGGCTTGAACTGAGCTCGGCTTGAATTGAGCTCGGCTTGAGCTGGGCTGCGGCTTGAGCTGGGTTCTTGGGCCTGGTTTGTTATTTTGGCCCAAGACCTGGCCTGGTCTACTAAAATAATTTATTTTAGGTCATTTCTTCCACATTTAGGCCTACAGAACTTAGAATAAATTATTTTAGGACCTCAGAATTTTATTTTTTGATTAATTTAGCCTAATTTTATAATTTAGTCTCTAAATTTAGTTGCTTAAAGACTTAGTTATAATTTTTAGGGCTGAATAAATTTAAATACTTATATTATTAACAATTAATTTTTAATTGTAATTATTTTGTTTTAATTGCAATTAATTAATTTTAAATTTGAGATTAAATTTTGGAATATTTAGTCCTTATTGTGTTTAATATTTATAATAATAAATTGGTTTGGATAATAAGTCACCAAAGTGACCTCTATTATTTGAATTAATTTATTTGAAATATTAGACAGGTGTATTAAAATTCGTTGCGGGTAGTTAATCGGCCTAAAGGAAGGTTGCTATCTGGTTGAGTTTTGAATACACATGTGGCAATAATATGTGACAATTATTATGTTTACTATCCATGTGAATAATGAATCGGCCCAAAGGAAGGTTTATTGTTTGACATGACTGAATTGTCAGTATTTGATTACTGCGTTGAGATACTAATTACAGTTAATGTTTTGCATCCAAAGATGGAAGTATTAATGTTGTGCCAGTATCTTGTTTCCATTATTTGATCTCTACTTTTGTGAATTGTTTCATTTGTGGATCGTGAGCTTATGTTTGTTATTTTTGTTTATTTTCTTTAATGACAGCTAGCATGCCGTATAATCCTAACTGTGTCCCTATGCTTGAGGGGTCAAATTTCGGGTCTTGGAAATCAAGCATGATGATTTATCTGGGTTGTATGATTTAGACCAAGCATTCAGGATGGACAAACCTGCTCATCTTACTGATAATAGCACCGATGCTCAGAGGCTTCAGTATGAGAAGTGGGAGCGTTCTAATCGCTTAGGTTTAATGATCATGCAGCAAGGAGTCCCAGAACATGTTCGGGGTGCTATCTCCGCTGATGAAAATAATGCTAAAAACTACCTTGCCGAGCTGGAGAGAGCTTATGTCAAAAATGACAAGGCTGAAGTAGGGACGCTTTTAGCGAAACTAACCTCCATGAAGTTTGCTGGCAGTGGTAGTGTTCGAGAGCATATTCTAAGCATGTCTCAAATTGCAAAGAGACTAAGGGCGCTGGATTTGGCTTTACCAGATGACCTCTTAGTCCATTTGGCTATGAATTCTCTTCCTTCTCAATATGGGCAAATTAGGACTTCCTATAATTGCCAGCTGAATAAATGGACTCTTAACGAGCTCATTTCTCATTGTGTTGATGAGGAGGAAAAGATGAATTCTACTAAAAAAGAGAGTGCTCATTTGGTTTCTTCAGCTGGGAAGGGCAAGAACAAGAAAAGAAAGAAGTCTTCTGAAAAGACTGCTGTAAAGACTGTTGAGAAAGCTGCTGTTGTGGCTCCAGAGCAAAAGAAGCCTTATGTTCCAAAATGCTTCTTTTGTGGTAAGACTGGACATTTGAGAAAGGACTGTCCCAAATACGCCACATGGCGTGTCAAGAAGGGTAAGTACCTTGTTTTAGTCTGTTCTGAGGTTAATTTAACTTCAGCTCCTAGAAACACTTATTGGATGGATTCTGGTGCTACCACTCATATAAGTGTTTCCTTGCAGGGTTGCCTGAACTACCGAAAGCCAACTGACGGTGAAAGATACGTCTATATGGGAACTGGCGATCCGGTTGAAGTTGAGGCCATCGGACATTTTAGATTATGTTTAAGAACTGGTTATTTTTTGGATCTAATAGATACTTTTGTTATTCCCTCTTTTCGAAGGAATTTGATTTCTGTTTCTTATTTGGACAAATCTGGTTTTACTTGTTCATTTGGAGACAGTGTATTTACTTTATCTATGGATTCAAATATTTTAGGTACTGGTTTCTTGAATGAATGTGATAATCTATATATGTTGGATGTTGATACTAGTTATCATGAATCTCTGCATGTTACTACAAAAGGTACCAAAAGAAAGTTAAATACTGATAACTCAGCTGTACTTTGACATAGACGTTTGGGTCATATATCCAAATCTAGAATTGAACGTCTTGTTTCTGATGGTATCTTAGATACACTTTATTACACAGGTTTTGATTTTTGTATTGAGTGTATTAAAGGAAAACAGACTAAACAAAAGAGATTAGGTGCCTTTCGGTCTTCTGATGTCTTAGAATTGATTCATACAGATATTTGCGGTCCGTTCCCTACTGCATCTAGGAATGGCCAAAGATATTTTATATCATTCATAGATGACTATTCACGTTATGGGTACTTATATCTCATTCATGAAAAATCAGAGTCTTTGGACGTGTTTAAATCTTATAAGGCCGAAGTTGAAAATCAACTAGGAAAGAAGATTAAATCTGTTCGATCTGACCGTGGTGGTGAATACTACGGTAGATATGACGGTTCAGGCGAACAGCGTCCAGGACCTTTTGCGCTTTTCCTACAGGAATGTGGAATTGTCCCTCAATATACAATGCCTGGTACTCCCAGCATGAATGGTGTATCTGAGAGACGTAATAGGACTCTTATGGATATGGTAAGAAGTATGATTAGTCATTCTTCTTTACCAGAGTCTCTGTGGGGAGAAGCATTAAAGACAGCAGCCTATATTCTCAATAGGGTTCCAACTAAAGCAGTTGCTAAAACACCTTATGAACTTTGGACTGGACGTAAGCCTAGTCTAAAGCATCTTCATGTTTGGGGATGTCCTGCTGAAGCAAAGCCTTATAGGCCGAATGAAATGAAATTGGACTCCAAAACTATTAGCAGCCACTTTATTGGATATTCTGAGCGGTCAAGGGGTTATAAGTTTTATAATCCTACTTCTAGAACTATTTTTGAGACGAGAATTGCAACATTCTTTGAGGATGTTGATTTTGGGGAGAGAAATAAAGAAAGAAACATTGTCTTTGAGGAAGGATCAAGTAAAGAACATTCAGTTTCTATTCCCATCATTGTTTCTGATAGCGCTCAGATTCTTGCTCCTGTCGCTATTCAAGAAGTAATTCAAGGTCCAATACAAGACAATGTTGAACAACCTCTCCAGCAGGATGGAGAAGTTATTCTTCCTCAAGAACAAATTCAACAACCTCAAGAATTAGAGCCAGTTCAAATGCCTTTGAGGAGGTCTGCTAGAGAGAGAAGAAGTGCTATTCCAGATGATTATCTAGTATTTTTTCAGGAACATGAGGATACTGTAGATATGATAGATGATGATCCAATCAGTTTCTATCATATCATGCAGAGTTCCGACTCTCATAAGTGGATTGAGGCAATGAATGAAGAGTATAAGTCTATGCAAGACAATCATGTTTGGGATCTTGTTCAATTACCTGAAGGAAAGAAACCCATTGGTTGTAAATGGATATTTAAAACCAATAGGGATTCTCAAGGTAATGTGGAGAGATATAAGGCTCGTCTTGTAGCAAAAGGCTTTACTCAGAAAGAAGGGATTGACTATAAAGAAACCTTCTCTCCAGTTTCTTCGAAGGATTCTTTTAGGACAATCATGGCTTTAGTTGCACACTATGATCTTGAACTTCATCAAATGGATGTTAAGACTGCGTTTCTCAATGGAGACATTGATGAAACCATATATATGGTGCAACCAGAAAATTTTGTATCTGGAGATTCAAAACAACTGGTATGCAAATTAAAGAAATCCATTTATGGACTCAAGCAAGCTTCTCGTCAGTGGTACTTTAAGTTCAATCAAGTAGTTGTCTCATTTGGTTTTGAGGCAAATACTGTTGAGGATTGCGTGTATCACAAGTTCAGTGGGAGTAGGTTTATCTTTTTGGTTTTGTATGTGGATGACATAATTCTTGCTACTAACTGTAAGGACTTGTTGCATGAAACTAAAGTTTTTCTTTCAAAGCATTTTGAGATGAAAGATTTAGGTGAAGCTTCTTTTGTTTTAGGGATTCAGATACATCGAGATCGTTCTCGGGGTATTCTTGGATTATCACAAAAGAGCTATATTGAGAAAGTGCTCAAGAGATTTAGTATGCAAGATTGTAAACCAATAGATACCCCTGTTGCAAAAGGAGACAAATTCAGTCTTCATCAGTGTCCTAAGGGTGAACTTGAGATTCAACAAATGCAAAAGGTTCCATATGCGACAGCAGTTGGAAGTCTTATGTATGCTCAAGTTTGTACCCGTCCAGACATTTCTTTCATAGTCGACATTTAGGTAGATATCTCAGCAATCCAGGAATGGATCATTGGAGAGCAGCCAAAAGAGTCTTGAGATATCTTCAGAGAACTAAGGGACATATGCTCACATATAGGAGATCAGATCAGCTTGAGATCATTGGGTATACTGATTCTGATTTCGCTGGATGCCAAGACAGTAGAAGATCCACGTCAGGCTACATTTTTCTCTTGGCTGGTGGTGCTATTTCTTGGAAGAGTGCGAAACAAACTCTTGTTGCAACCTCCACTATGGAAGCTGAATTTGTAGCATCTTATGAGGCATCCAATCAAGCTATTTGGCTGAGAAACCTTGTCACTGGGCTGCGTGTAGTAGGTGGAATTGAAAGACCACTAAAGTTGTATTGTGACAACAAATCAGCCGTTTTATTCTCCAACAACAACAGGAGCTCTTCTCGATCAAAACACATTGAGATTAAGTTCTTGGCTGTAA
The DNA here is from genome assembly GCA_947685225.1 of Garcia nutans. Classification (NCBI taxonomy): domain Eukaryota; kingdom Viridiplantae; phylum Streptophyta; class Magnoliopsida; order Malpighiales; family Euphorbiaceae; genus Garcia; species Garcia nutans. Next base: position 71,429,876 of record CANTUV010000031.1, on the reverse strand, counting down.
GGGAGAGAGTACAGAGTGGACAGATATCCGTAGAGCATATTGGAACAAACTCCATGGTTGCAGATCCGCTTACTAAGGCAGTGATACCGAAAGTCTTTCATGAGCATACCGCTCATATGGGTGTCATTTTGTATTAGACTGTCTAGTTTGAGTGGGAGTTTGTTCTTTATTTTTCATTATGTTCTTGAATGCTCTATTTTGTTTTGGATATGTTTTTTATGTTAATGTAATTTCTTGAGTACTCATTTTGTTCTTTATTACACTCTGTATTATTGTTGTGATTGATCTCACTTTTGTTGTGACCAGTTGGAAACAGGCATGATAAGATCACATTGCATGTAGTTTCCATGCTACACTCCTATAATGAATCTATGTCGTTTGGGGGTATTGGTAATGTGATTGATGATGAACTTAGTCATGAGATATGACGAATGTTTCTTCAGTTCTTTATCAATATGACCAATGAACGGGATTATTATGAATACCTTGAATGACTGCATTTTGCGCGCACTTATGATGTATGTATTTTATTTAACATATGTTTGCCCAAGTGGGAGATTGTTGGATTTAATTTTCTATTGTGGGCTAAATATGTGAAATTAAATACATACGGCAGTCTTGATTATATATAGTCAATTTAATTGTGGTCTTAATTATAATTTATTGACTATTGAGGTATTAATTGATTATAGGGATTAAGTGTAGAGACTCTTATATAATTACTATTTTGTTAAAGGACCAAAATAGGAATTGTGCTAACCCTACAGATATATATAAGGTCGTGGTCTCCGGAGAAACAGTATCAATTAGAGTTTTACTTTCCTTTGGTAACGCTTCCGCTAAAAGATTGATTCTGGATTCTCTGGAAGGCTGCAAACCTATTTTCTACGTGTTCTTCATAATCAAGATTGACGAACAATGATGCAAGGTACGCAATCTATCCTTGATCAATCTAATTATTGAAATCTAGTGATTTGCATGATCTAGGTGGTTGGAATAATTCAGATATATTCCTAACAAATCCTAGCCTAATTCTCTTAGTTATGCACTGATCAGCAAACAATGGGACTCCCAGCACACTTCCAAGCTTATTAAACATAGCAAGAGACCAAAACTCCAATGGCAAAGCAGAAAATTGAACACAAATCGGTATGCATTGAATAGCTTCCAACTCCAATTTCAATTTAGATTACCATTGGACCAAAAGTAGAGGTTTAAAATCAAAGGCATATGGTGCTTCCTCTATAGCCTTTCACTTCCCCTTTTTAGAATTGAAATTAAAGAGGAAGATATTTTTCATTACCATACGTATTGTCAATAGTATGTACTTCCACCACTTAGTTAAAGCAAAGCTCCCCATAGCTTGAAAACTAGGGGATGGTCCAAAGACTCCCAATCAGGTATTCTTCCATCGTTGAATCTATTAATCTAGTCCAATCGTGTGGAACCTCATGACCTTGGTTCTATTTGACACCCCTAGAGCAATGAACTGCAATTCACATTCTTTATTTTGAGCTTTATTCTATGGAAATAGTTCAAAGCACACTTTCTCCTCATACTTCCATTATTCGCAAAATTGCCAATAGCAAACACTTGATTAGCTTCTACCCTAACATCACTCCTCTACCTATCATCAGCATCCCTCAAATTTGTCACAGGCTCATTAAAAACCTCTTTCAAATTTGTTGATGGTCCAACTCGCATATATTTACCATCACACAACATACACCTCTCATTTGTTGCCGCCTTACCCAACTCTACTACCCCTAATAAACTTTCAATCTCTATTACAAACCCACTAATTTGTTGTTTCATATTTTTTTGCCCAGAGATTGGAGATTTTTGAGTTTTCCTCCCCATTTTGAGAAACGACATATGTTAGCTTATTACTATTGTGTAATAAGAGAAAGCTCAAAAAAACCTCATTATTTTCATGTTATATAGTAATTCAAATAAGTTATGAATAACATATGTTAATTCAAATAAGTTATGAATACAATTTAGGAGACAACTCAGGTGAAGCCAAAAGGTCAAATACGATTTTGTTACCTATATGAAAAAGTGTTTACTCATCTCTCTAAATTAAACTCACAAAAAAGAACTAATATCAAATTAGGGAAGTAAAAAAAATATTGTACATTTTTAATAATAATTTATTTAGAAGGAAATACTTAAATGCAGCTTTATACTTAGTAAAAAAAAATTATTTTGAATCACAAATACTCATAACACAACAAAATACTTTAAAATGATTAGGTTTAAAAAAAGTTTATCATAGTTAGTTTTCATGGTGCATCCAAAAAGTTTGTTCTTGTTTGGTAAAATAGACCTTCTAGATTGGGACTAAAAACTTAAGTTATTTATTGAGAAGCACCATTAGATCAAAGTTTTGGATTTATCAAGACTATTTTTTTATGAATAAATTTGAAGGCATATTTTACATTCACTTTGCATATTTATAAAAGTTGCTGGTTATCATCTTGAATAACAGAAGCTAAGATTCATTTCTCTCCACCTTAAGTTCTCTTCCATTTATTCAATCTTAATGCATTGACTTTACATATTTAAAAATTATTTTAAAATTAATTATAAATTTCCATGAAGTATGAATATGGATTAGAAGATTTTTACATGAGAAAAAATATATATTCTTTTTCTATTTTAGTTCACAAAGGATGACAGGGCATAGGATTATGACTTAGGTCATTTTCCCAAATAAAGTTGAAAGTAATTGATAAACAATGTAAAGAGTGATTCAAGGGCCTGATTGATTAAGTGGTTTCAATTAGTTGTTCTATTTAGCAGCTGATGCAATTAAAAAGCCCAATACTAATCCATATAGATTCTAACTAAATATTTTAATTGTAATTTGATATAATTAAATTATTAAATATTGATGCAATCCCTATTGATTTGAATTAATTTTGTTTAGAGATATTTTTGAAATTTTCTTTTTAGAGTAATCACTGTTCATATTTTTGTTTCTTCTTTTCTTAATAGAAAAATCTTTAAATATTGAATCATTGTTTTGAAATATTGAATTAATAAGAAATTAAAATTTACACACTAAATACTGAATCTTATTGCTCATTTAAACAAATTCTAAATCAACTTTACACTTGATTAAGCACTAGGACTTTGGTATGTTTGACTTGAACATTAATAAGTGCATAAAGTCATATGCACAAATAAAATAATATGAATGAATACACTGATTAGAAATTCAACAAACAATCTCATACTGGTAAAAAAAGTTGAATTCAGAGAGAGAGGGAGAGAGAGGGAGAGAGAGAGAAGAAAAAAAAAGGAAGTTGCCAAAATGTTTCAATCCTAGAAACCAAGTAACTTTGAGAACCCAAAAAACTAAAAAAAGAACCCAGTAAATCTGACTCATTCAAAAGTGCTATGTGACTATTAATACAGACATTATACATTAAGAAGAAAATTAAAAAGAGCAACTGACCACATAACTTTCTTCATGTTCTTCTCGTTCAAAAAATCAAAATTATGCAACAGTTATGGAATTGACATGGAAAATTTGCATTTGACTGATAAATTTTCCAAGTAAAAGTCCAAAATCAATGGAAAATGAAGTCAAGATTTTTGAAGATACCAAAACACCTGTCAACATCCCATTTTCACAAGAAATTACGTGTCTTTTTTTGTTTCTTTATGATCAAAAAACCGTGTGGGTTCCACTCTTTGATTGGAAGAAAGATTTCTCCCAATTCCTTTCACCAGTTCCCACCACCGCATATCTCTATCTCTATGCTGGTGAGGACCAAGTCTTCTCTTCAATTTTAAAGTCTTTTTCTTATTAAATAAACATTACTTACAAAATCTAACACAAACCCACCTATAAATATCGTCACTACACTATGTTTATGTACAATACATGTGCAACAGTTTTATTTAATCAGCATAACAGCACTTGCATTCACACATACTAGTTCCTAACTAGCTAGCTACACAAAAACTATATTGATTGACATGGAAGAAATGGCACCGGATTTCGATCTTCCCGGATTTCGATTCCACCCCACTGAAGAGGAGCTATTAGATTTCTACCTGAAGAGCATGGTTTTTGGAAAAAAATTGCGTCTTGATATAATTGTTTATCTTAACATCTATCATCATGATCCTTGGGACTTGCCTGGTACATGTTTGATTAAAGTCCTCAATGAATTTTCTTAGTGATTATATTATATTTATAATATATTTATTGTATTGATGTGAATGTTGTTTTGGGTATATATAGGATTGGCTAGGAATGGAGAAAGAGAATGGTATTTTTTTGTGCCAAGAGATAGGAGGCATGGTAGTGGAGGGAGGCCAAATAGGACTACTGTTAATGGGTTTTGGAAAGCTACTGGTTCTGACAGGAAGATTGTGAGCTTATCGGGTCCTAAAAGGATTATTGGATTGAGAAAGACTCTTGTTTTCTATAAAGGAAGAGCACCAAGAGGCAGCAAGACTGATTGGGTCATGAATGAGTATCGCCTGCCTGATTCTTGTTGTCCCTTGCCCAAGGTATATTATTGCCTTCCACCATTTATTATTATTATTACTGAGTTTCGAGTTCAAGTTTATTACTACAAATTTTTAAAACAATATGATGGGGATGGTTAAGTTAAATCTAATTGATATATTACTAATTAATTCTTTAACATCACTACAGAAAGTCAAAAAATAAAAAGCTATAATGAATTTTAAAAATCTTGCTAATTGCAGTAACTTCTTTACTTTTTATGCCAGAATTTTTTAATAGAAAAATGAGGATGTTAAGTTTTTGAATTTTGAATTTATAATTTATATTCTTAAGCACTCGATAAATATATAATTTATATTCTTAAAGACTGAGGCAAAACAAATCCTGCGCTTGCGTGTAAAATAAAGTCATTGTTACAAGTCAACTTTTGTTTTATTTGGGAAACTAGATTGAAATATAAATATATGAATATCTAATGCTTATCTTTGAACCTTTTTTGTCATTTTATTTTAACTTATTATAAAAGTTAAATATTCGCTGAAAATGTACTAATTTAATTGAAATGTTTAAATATATTATTTGTCTTCATACTTTCAATTTTTTTATTTAAAAATATATAGATATCTGCTGAGAATTTATTATAGTTAAGATAAAAAAACAATTTATGAAAAGTTTTATTTTTATAATGTAGCATATTGGAATTCTGTTCCATTTATAAATACAAGTATATTTAAAAAGCAATATATTAATATCTTATTTGTATTATTATTTTTTAAATGCAGGACATTGTATTGTGTAAGATATATAGGAAAGCAACTTCCTTGAAAGTTCTAGAGCAAAGGGCAGCAATGGAGGAAGAGATGAAGACAATTCATGCATCTCCATCACCATCACCACCGCCATCTTCATTGGAAATGGATAATATGTCATTTTTCTGTCAGCAAGAAGATCCATTAATGGCGTCAATCTCTTTACACCATGTGGTTTTCAAGAAAGAAGTAGAAGATGTGGCAATGGTTAGAAATAGTATTAGTAATAGTAGTAGTAGTAGTAGTAGTAGTAATAGTAATATTAAACTTGAGAAGCCCAAGGAGGTTAAGGACGCCAAAGGGTCTTCTTCTTCTTCTTCTCCTCTAAAATTACCGATGGGGAAGGACAATCTGCCAGCGCTTGAAGTCCCTAAATTAGGGATTGATTGGAATCAAGACACCTTTTGGTTCAACAGTCCTTGGCTTCAAAATTTGACCCAAAATCTGACTCCTAATTATGCCAACATTTTAAATTTCTAAATCTAATTAATGTTCAAATAAATATGCGAAGATATATTCTGATCTTGCAGATAGTTTTATGGACGCCCTTCATCAAGATTTCAAAATCATGTTTGAGCCGATTGCTTTGAAGGGTGTCCAATGTTAATCCTTTTTTTTTTATGTTGAAGAAGACGATTTTAACACAAGTTTATTATTCACTTTGTATTTGCATTTATCATTAAATTAATATGTTGATATGCCATAGTGATAATTATTGGTTGATGTATTACTTCTAGTTAATTAATGATCAACTTTTAATTAATCCACCTTTTTGAAAGTTTATATTGACTAGATTTGTTCATGAGTTAAATTTAGGAATAATTATATGCTACAACCGTTGTAGCAATAAATGCCTACAACGGACCAATGAGATTCTTACACTTTGATTAAATGCTTACAACGGACCAATGAAATAAATCATTTAATCTACGTGTAAGAATTCCATTGGTCCGTTGTAGGCATTTATTGCTACAACGGTTGTAGCATATAATTTTTCTAAATTTAGAGTCCAAAAATGCAAAACTTTCGAAATAAATGAATTTTACAAAAAATTGTGGAATCTATTACGAATTTTATGTTTTCAAAAATTTTATCTTTGAAATACTGGAAATATATTTTTTTCTTTTATACAAATTAAATTATATGAAATTGATATAAAATATAACTCAATTCAACAAAACTTTAATTTCAAGTTGATTGTGTTTACATGCTGTTACTGTTACTAATCCCATATCAGCGGGAATAGTTTTGTAGATTCGTACAAGAAGTATTCTTCTTTATTTATTTTTCGGTATGCCGCTCCGCGAGCAAAGAGCGATAGAACCAAGTGGGCTGTGGTGATGTCAGAATTTGCACTTATTTGTATCTATTTTGGGTTTGAAGTAGTCTCTCTTTCCATTCCTCCCTTGAAATTTCATGAGTCCCGTAACCTTCTAATCAGAGAAGTACTTTATCTTTTAACAGCTTTTCCACAACAAAGAATAATTTTGTCTTAATATGGATTCTTGTTTTCCGCTAAGCGCGATTTAGGACTACATCTTTCGATAAATGTAATGCAACAAGATCATTATGGACCACTTTTGTTCAAATTAGTTTAGATTTAATAATGTCTCTCCTAACTATATTTACTTTAATTTGTTCAATTTTTATGACCGACAAATCACTAGGTCTTCGTTTCATATAATCAAATCATCTCAATCTATAATCTCTTATTCTATTCTTGATAGGCGTTATCTCCATCTTTTTTTAATGTATTCATTATGAATTTTATCCATCCTAGTATGTCTATATATTCATTTTATTATTCTCATTTTCGCAACATGCATCTTACTTATGTGGTGTCCTTTCACTGCCCAACACTAACTACCATACATCATCAAAGGTCGTATTGCATGTGGTAGAACTTTTTTTTTTTCAATATAACTGCATTTTTCAGTCACATAAAACTCCTGTGGTACTCCTTCAATTTATCCAACGAACTTTAATACTATGGTTAACATCTTCTTTGCAACCCTCATCTACTTGAAGAATATAGTCAAGATACTTAAAATGAGTGCTATAAGGTACTGTCACTCCATTCAAAACAATTTTGCCTTCCTCTCAATTCACATTACTAAATATACAATGCATATATTTAGCCTTGATTTTACTTAACTTAAAATCCTTGGATTTCAAAGTATTTCTCGACAACTCCAACTTTTAACTTACATATTCTTGAGTAATAATTCTCATCTATTAATACAATATCATCTACGAATATCTTATATCAAGGGATGTCGTCCTGTATATGCCATATTAGCTCATCAATGACCAAGGTAAAGAGATAATGGCTCAAAACTGAATCTTAGTGTAACACAATAGAAGCAAAAAAATCCTTTATATCTCCTCTCACAATGTGAATACTAGTGATAGCTCTATCATACACATCCTTCAAGACTTAGATATATCTTATAGATATCTCCCTACACTTCAAGATCCACCATAAAACTTCTTTAGATATTTTATCATAAGCTTTCTTTAAGTCGATGAAAACCATACACTACAAGAATCTACTAGTTACCAATGAAAAAAATCCATCGATACCCGTAATTTATTGTTGCCAAAAAAAATACCGAGAAATTACCGACAAAAAAATTCTCTTGTCAATAACCTTGCTAGTAATTTCTTTATTGAGTAAATGGCAAATATGCTTAATTGTTTATTACCTACAAAACTAAAATAGATGTCGGTACTTCGAACCACATAAGGTTCTATCAATAATACTGACAGATTCTCCTGTCAGCGATCTCAAAGGCAAAATTTGATCTATTTCGACAAAAAATATTTCCATCGGCACCATCGATAAACATAGTTGTTGGCGATACTGACTATGAATGCATCCGTCGATAATGCCGAGGACAAGTTTAGTCGGCATATCCAAGGGCAAATTTGAAAAGAATACAAACAGAATGGTCGTATGTTGGTAGTGCTTAGAAAATTTCTCTTGGTATTATATGGGTAAATATGTTAAAGTTTACTGTCAGATATTTGATCTATCGGTAAAATTAAATTATATATTTTTTAAAATTGATATTAATAATATATATATATATGAAATTAAAATACAATTAAATAGTACAAACTTATGTATTCAAATTGAAATTTATATTAGTAAATTTAATGAATTTAAAAAAATATTAGTAATGTAAAATATTGAATATTTTTATAATAAAATATTTAGTGTTGTATAAAGTACATAGATAATAAAAACAATAAAATAAAAATCCGAACAAACTATTGGAGGAGGTGGAGGTGGAGGCAGAGGCGAAAGCTGCGCAATATCAAATTCGGCTCTGGACATAAAGTTATTCATAAACTCCTGCATATGTTATTGAATTAATATCTGCACATGATCATGTAAGTGATGCTAAAATGTATGAGCTCACTCTACTAAATCTGCCCCCAGCCATCCGATCTCCTATCGTAAAGCAGATGAACACGAAGATGATGAAAAAAAAAGAAGTGCTAACATACTAGGACCTAAGTCCATATACCTTCTTCTCTCCCCTAATAGCTGATAAAAATAATTTTTTCTCATCGATTGGAGTATGAAATTGAGACTCTCGATCCCAAGATGCAAAGTATCAATCCTACATAAATTTTAAAATTATTTTAAGAGTCATTTTAAAATTAATTAATAATTCAATATAAATAGAAACATTTAATATTACTTACATTTAAATTTTGGAACTACTGATCAATGAATGAGTGCCTATCATGACCTTTGGTGTTCATATGAAGGAAGATCTCATCATTGGTCAGCCTAAATTTCCCTCCTATATTAAGTCAAAAATTAATGTAAATCAGAAAAGGACTTTGTTTTGGATAACTTATGATAATATTATTGCAAATATTAATAAAACCATATATTATGTACAAGTGCACGAGTATGATCGTAATGTGATCTGATGTCTCATATATGTGTGGATGGACATATACCATCCATAATACTAGATATCGACAGAAGTCTTGTGGGCCTGAAGATTAGCCAGAGCTCATCTCCAATGTACTCATACTGCTTCTCCTTATCTTTTACTTCATTCAATATATTGTTATAATGAACATCAACCTTCTTCATGAATGCAATACAAATAAAGCTATCAATAGCCTAGTCCCACCAATAATATTTTTCCAAAAAAAGAGAGAGACAAGTTATTAGTATTTTGCCATTTGAAATAAAAATAACATAGAATAAATATTTAAAATTTAAATTTTATTTACTTGCCTTAAATTCCTCAAAATAAAAATGATTCATCGCTTATGGGATGCCCCTTCAGGTAATTCCTGCTACATCTATCCTCTCCTGAATAATCTTCCCAGTATATCACGAGTACGCCTCCAACATATTATCGAAAAATCAATTAACTATATAAATAAATAAATAAAATACATAAGTGTTGAATGTTATATTAGTGTAATTAATAATTCTTTAATAAATATACTTACTCTAGCTCGTGGAGTTTAACATCGTCCCGCCGTCGTGCTCTATTAATGGTCGATGCTACTATACTAATATTCATATTTATTTTAATTATATCTATGGGCTTAGGCCCAAAATACAAAATATATTCTAAATGAGCTTTTTACATATTTACAATATATTAATGGGATAATTACAAAACTAACTAAAAAGCAAAACTTTAAAAAATAGGGCGCTTACAAAAAATTTGCAAAACTATGGATCAAACATGTTTATTTTACAAAATTACGTATAATGCATATATGATTTGGTAGAGATGTGCAATAGTCGGGTTGGTCGGGTTTTAGTAGTCGGCCAACATGACAACTATTAATTGGTTGGAAAAAAATGTATCTTGAAAAATCGATCATTATGGGTCAGTTCGGTCGGGTTCATTAGGTTTTTGTCAGGTTTAGTAAGGTTTATTAATAAATATATAAGTTGAAATCAACTAACTTAATCAGTTTAAACCGACATGGTCAGTTGAGTTGCTGTCGGATTGATCAGATTCGGACAATTTTGCTTGTCCCTATAATTTGGTGGGACCACCACTAATAAAACAAAAACAAAGACCAATGCAATAACATTGTTAAAAAAATTGACTTTTAGCAAAGAAACCTTGAATTATTTATTTATCATTTTTTATAATTAATAATATAATAATATTCTCAATTGGTACAATCTGAATATATCAAAACTCAGTATATTGGAACTCTTTATATCAAAACCGAATATATCAAAACGTCATAATTAAATGAGACACAAGCTTGCATCGTTATATATAAAATGATTAAAAATTTCATAGTTGAATGAATGAATTATAATTAATAAATTTATATAATTAAAAAATAATTAATTGACTAACTTAAAATATAGTTTATATTAATTGATTTTAAATTATATTTTGTACACATGCTTTTATATATTTTATTTATTTTATACTTTTTGAAATAATTTTAATATATAGTATAAAAATTATTTAAAAATATATTTTTTTTAGTAAAATTAGTTATATGCCACATATAATTATTTTAATACCAATAAGCCCTCATGATCTAAGGGTAATCTAAATGAAGAAATCAATATGAAAATTTATAACAATATGAAACAATATTCACATATAATTAAGGAAACAAAAATAATATTTTTGATGTACAAGGTAAAACTAAGCTTCAAGTGTAGATCATACTTAAATACAGTTAAAATAAAATGAAATTAAAATAAAATAAAATTAAATCAGAAATATGAAATGAAAACTCACTTTTATATATTATAACTTGAAAATACAAGGAGATATTGAACAATACGAAAATTCTTCGAAGAAAGGCTGGCTAAAATAATACAGAGGTTTATTTTCAGAGCTAACTCCTATATGTTTCTAACTCTGCCTATTACAATGAATGACTTCTCTATTTATAGAGAAGAAAATGAAAGGAAATTATTATCAGATAAGAAAATAACTATCTATCTTGAAAGAGAGCATCCAATTAAGACTTTTCTGTAACTTTATATGGGCTTCTAGCTGATGGAAGGTATCCAATAAAGTGTTTTCTATAACTGTAATGGATTTTTCTTCTTTTTTGATGAAATTAGTGGAGCAATCGTCCCAGCTTCACATGCAATTATATAGACATGTTTGACTAGTACTGTTGATAGTGGGTCCAAAGTCACATGGTTACTAACATTGTGTCTTGGAGCCATAATAATTCAGAAAAAGCTGAGAAAGGAAATTTGGGCCTTATGTTGATGGCCATTACAAAATAAATTTTTTTCTTTTATACTCTTATTTTTTTTTGAAATTCTAATTGTGTGGAAGTGGTGGGAAAATTCCAAAACAATCATCTTCATTTTTATCTCCAAGGTCAATGAAAGTTTTTACCTCTAATTCTAAAGGAGTAGAACGAGTCTATTGCTTCTGTGAGATGATATCAAAGAGTTAATCTTTTAGTTTTTACTCCTTCCAGTGCTGACATGTGGAAAAACTTTTGGGCTAGAAATTATACTGCCTGTGACTCTAGCTTCAGAAATCCTTGATATTGAAAATATGATTGAATTGCAGATTTTTTAATTTTATATGGAATATTAAAAGAATCCGACCATTTCACTTTGAATTTTCTGACGAGTGTAACAGTGGTATCTTTTGATGAAAATTTCAAATACCATGTAAATTGCCAAGGTAAAAAGCATTTTGAGCAGAAAAGGAGAAAACAATGAAATCTCTTTTCTTTATTGAAGGCTAGAAATTGGTTTTAAAAAGTTTAAATCCTTCTTAAACTTTTAGCTTTATAATTTTAATAGCTAAACCAAAAAATGACGACCACTGTGCGAACCATGATGGATATATAGAATGATCAGTTTTTGCATGGAAATAAAATAGCTAAGAATAACTATTTTTTGGGTTTTGGATAGGAAGGCATTAAACTATACTTGTTGCTAACCTGTTATAATCATGTATATATGTGATTTTATAGTATTTTTATTTAATTTTTAATTGTTTTTTAAATGAGAAATTTGAGCCAAAGCAAAACAATTAACAAAAAGAAGTGGAAGGTGCTAAGTCCATCTTTTGAAGGGATGAAGAGAGATCTAACACAGAACAAGACACGTTCGTGTCACCATGAAGACAAACCTTAAGAAGATTAGGACAAGCTCATCCATCTTAGCCGTTTAACATCCTAGGTGAGAAGACTTGCAGGAAGAAGAAGACATGAGCTGCCATCTTGGCTGTGTTATATCACATAACCAAGACTTAAGCTCACATAGCCGTGTCTCTCACAAGCAAAAAGAGAGACAAATGCAAGTTGACAGAACTAAACACGGGCAAGAGTCTTGGCCATGTCACCTCACATGGCCAAGATTTAAGCTCGCATGGCCGTGTCTATCACAAGCAGGAAGAGAAACAAATGCAAGTTGGCAGAATTGAACACGTGCAAGGGTCTTAGATGTGTCATCTATCCGCATCACATCATAAGGCCAAGACAACTTGTTCTTGGTCATGTTCCAGTCAATAAAGCAATGCTCTTGAACTTGGCAGTAAGGGACACATGCATACATCTTGGCCGTGTTGAAGATGAAGAGTGGAACACATGACCAAGTCATACCAAGCTTGGTCGTGTCTCTTAACTTAAGAAGCAAAATGAAGGTGAATATGTGAGCTGTAAAGTGAGACAAAGAAATGTGGCATAGCAGAATAAGAGGAATGGTGAGTTTTTAAATAAAAAGGAAGGTGGATTGTTGGAGAAAATGGGAACAAATGGTAATGGCACAATAAAAGGAAGGAATTTTTATTGAAAAGAAGACAACCTTTTGGAATAAAAGGGAGGGTTTTGAAGGGAAAGGGGAATTTTGATTTTTAGAGAAGAACATCTCCATCATCAAAAACTCTTTCTAACACACACACTCACTCACACAACCAAGTCTTGGTTTTTAGCTCAAATTTAGACATACATTGAAGAATTAGGGGATTCATCCATTTTTCTGCACAAGACTTGTTTTGCAAAGCTTTTGGAGGAGGTTTTGAGGATTCTTAATCAAAATTAAGCAAAGTTGGAGGAGGAACAAGAGAAGATCAACTCTAGTCTTCTTCAAATTGGGTTTTGTTATTCCTTGAATTAGTTTAATTAATTTATTTTCAAATTTTTATTGAATTATTATGAACATTAATATTTCAATGGTATTTGTGATTTGATTTCAATTGAGATGAGTATGTGCTTTGATTTGATGATGGTGAGCTAAAATATATATGCTTAGGGTTTCCAATAGATTTAACTAAATGATTTAATTCAAGTATTTCCATTAATATACCTTGTTATGTGAGGTGAAAACATTGGATTGAATTGTTAGGTTAATAGATTGGCCACCTATTAATCTCTAGATATTGAATGAAGGACTGAGAGGTGAAATTTGATATAGGAAATATGTATTCAACTACCCAAAGAATGAATTAGAAATATAAGTTCTAGGGTTCTCTTAATTTGCAAATTTAAAATATTTAGTTGTTGTTAATTCATGAATATGAGAACTAATGAATTAAAAATAGTTAATTATTCATAAGAATAAATTAAGTTACAAGGTTATGTTAATGGTAATTTGAAAATTAAATATTTTATTAAATCGAATTGTAAATCCTAGGTATCCTTTTGAAAGTTTCAATCAAATTTATGCAAACCGTTATTTATTTTACTTGTAATATTAGATTTCTTTTACCATTTCAATAACAAACACTCAAACTTTAATATTTTATTTTAATCAAATTATTACGAATAAATATCTTCCTTGTGACACGACCTTAGTGCGATCACCATTACTATAATAACTTTATATACTTACAAGAGTCACTTTTGGTAGTGTTAAGGAGAGTGCAACAAGTTTTTTGCACCGTTGCCGGGGAAAGATGTTTTAGTAGTAGTATGATTCCTTTATTTTAATTTTGTTTAAGTGTTTCTTTTTTAATTGTGCAGGTGATTTATGCAAGGATGTAGGTAGCAAGGTAATGAACTTGTTCTCTTTATAGACAATGTACATAGATGTCTTAGAACAGAACAAGTGGATCCTTTGGGACAAGAAGGGGAAGATGTTGAAGGGCAATTTGAAGAGAATGTAGGAGTAGAAATGGGTGAAGTTGAAGAACTACCAATGAAGGAGTTTGCCCGACCAATTATTGGAGTAACTATATCGTGTATACGGTTGAGCAATGCAGCAAGAAACTATGAACTAAAAAACACTCATTATAGTATGCTGCACTCTTTTCGTGGAATGCCAAATGAAGATCCTCTTAACTTTATTCGTGATTTTTATACAACTTTGCATACATTCCCTTTGAAAGCATTAACAGAAGATGAGCTGAAAATGAGGTGTTTCCCATACAGTTTGAAGGATAGGACAAAAGCGTGATTGATGACTTTACAGAAAATTCATTAACCATATGGACCGAAGTTTATAAAAAATTTATGGAAAAGTTCTATTCACATCAGAAAACAAAGGAGCTTAAGGGGAGTATTACAACATTCACCCAATTGGATAGAGAACCATTTCATGAAGCATAAGATTGCTTCAAATCTTTGTTGTTCCAATGCCCTCATCATTATTATCCATAACAATTGCTCAATCAGTTTTTTTATGATGGGCTTACTCAGGAAAGCAAAAATACAGTGGATAATTGTGAGTGGGGATTTTTGCCCCCACTCCCATGTGGAATGGTTCTTGTGACTTCGGCACTATTAGGCTCAGGGCCTTATAGAACACATGCATAAATTCGGAGAAAATGGAGTTTCCATTCATATGGGCTAAAAATTAAAAAGGGATGGATGACTTAATTTCTAAGGAATCTCCAATCCCCTATTAAGTGAGAAATAACCCAGCACCCCAAAATATCCGGTTCATTGGAACCGACCTCCTTTTTAGTTCTAAATATTATTGAATTCTTAACTTATTAAAATATCATCCATACTACATGCAATTATCAATAAAATGGTTTCATTCATAAAATAAGATAAAGCAGTATATCATAAAATAACATGGGTACCCATCCTTAGATGGAAACATACCCTTACAATCTTTAAATGTTCACAAAGAAAATAAATAAAATAGAACACCAACAAAAAGGTGGAAATGTGTCCCTTACAATCATCCTAAAGTCTTTAAATAAAGGCTTAATACATAATCAACCCCTTCAACTTGGCACAATTTGCTAATTAGCCCCCTATAGTTTTCGAGGAACCATATTGCCCCTTCAACTTATTATTTTTAATAGTAAGTATACCCTTAAAATTTCACTAACATAAAGATAGAAGCACGTGTATTACACTCATTTTGAACTGCATATATGTGGATTCCATGTAATTAAAAGAAGGACATGTCATTTTACAAATCCATTGAAGAAAAGCAGAAATGAACTTTGTTTTTACTCTTCATAATCGACTTCCCCAAAATTCTCCATGAAATCAATTTCAAACCATAAAATCCATTACAAAACTGATAAAACCTAAAATCGATTCTTATAATCAAAACCCAGTGATCAATTTAGTATATTGTTGGTGAATTTGCTTATGGTTGAAGAATTCTGGAGAATTGAAGCCCTATATTTTCTTTCAGAGTTTGAAACAATTCAGGTGATACATCTCCACATTTACTTCATATGTGTTTGAATTATAATCTAGGGTTTGTAAGAGATGGGAGACACAGTCATTACGGTAAGGTTGAATTTTGGTGGTGATTTCTGTAACACCCTGATACTCCATATAAGTACTATACATATACCTAGTATACATACAATACGTATATAAAGTATAAGAATGTTACTTTTAGTTTCAATTTAAAAACCTTTATCCAGATTCATAAAATTGAACATTAATTTAAAACACATTTACAAAAGTCAGTATTCTTATTTATCAAAACTTCATTCATCCATATGAATATATATATTAACTCAAAAATACAATATAATTTAAAATCAGACATGTATGCATCACCTTCTAGTTGGTCTCGAGACACTCATACCTTTCTCGTGGCAAAAAGCTGGACTTCCAGATCAACCGCAACCACCTGCGCTATTACACAACCGCGCTAAGCCCGAAAGCTTAGTAATATAAATAAGAATAAAATATACCTTACTAAAGAATCATACCTCATATTTTTAGCATCATATTTTACTTTCTTTCTCTTACCCCGTTTTTCTTTCTCAATGCATTCTTCACATATTCCTACTAATCTCATAAATTATACACATATTTACACAGAACATTCACCAAGCAATACTTACCATTTCTATCTCATATACATATCTATATACGTTATTTCAACAAGTCACCATTCAATGATTTATCCAAACCTTCATGAAAACAATTCTTACAAGTTCCACATTCATATACATTTACATATCATATTATATATCATACCAATCATGAATCACATTTGCAATAAAGGCAACCATAGATCTCATTTCTCATTTATTTCAACATTTAAATATCACACTGACAACAAAGACAGACTCGGGCCCAACAGACACTAATATGTTATTCAAAGTTCAGAGTTTCTGCATTGGTCCATAATCACAATGATCAAGCCCGTAGGCAATATATCTCATATCTCTATCCATG
Organism: Garcia nutans; assembly: GCA_947685225.1. Taxonomy (NCBI): domain Eukaryota; kingdom Viridiplantae; phylum Streptophyta; class Magnoliopsida; order Malpighiales; family Euphorbiaceae; genus Garcia; species Garcia nutans. The sequence goes on along the minus strand of CANTUV010000031.1, from coordinate 71,412,983 downwards.
GATAGCATAACAGACCCAGTCTCTTGGATCATCAACTCGGCTAAACTCGAGGAGATCCTCAACCCGGCTAGACTGTTACTACAATTCACATTTCACATTTTATCAAGTAACAGACCCAGTCTCTTGGATCTCAATTCATCTCAATGCAAAGAGATCCTCAACCCGGCAAGACTGTTACCTTTTCACATTTTCTAGGCATACTGCCAAATCCAGAACTCTGAAAATTGAATCAACATATTAAACACAAAATCTTTTCATTTTCATTTCATTCTCAATTGAATTATCATAGCCAATAACAATGGCTTGACATCTCATTTGAATCACTATAGCCAATCATAATGGCTTCATGTCTCATTTGAATCATAATATAATATTTCATTATTCAATTATACATAATCAATTATCTCATCATATCCTTTACATTATAAAGTACATCATTCATATAACACATTATAATTCATTAGATTCACAATGCATATAACATAACATTGTTTATATAATATCATATGCATCTTCATTACCATCAAAAGTATGATCAATCATTAATATACACATATATAATTTACCTTATTCATAGATTTGGAATCCTCAATATACATTAGTTTAGGTCATCTTTGTTCAAGTATATTTAAAGTGTAGATACAAAAAGACCTTTGGAGGATTCAACAATGTAAGAATAACCAAGAACAAATATCCTTAGCCAACACACTCAAGGGACACGGCCAAGCTTGTGGCCGTGTCTCACAACACCAATTCAAACAGTAGCAAACACGGGCAATGGACACGGCCAAGCCAGTGGCCGTGTCTCTCAACACCAAAAATCCAGTAGCAGACACGGGCAAGGGACACGGCCGTGTCTCTCAACATAAAATAGGCAGTGACAAACACAGTCAAGGGACACGGCCAAGCCAGTGGCTGTGTCTCTCCAAAACTCATCCAACACGGCCAAGTTTTCCCTAACTTGGCCGTGTCTCTCACAACTTGGCCGTGTTCTTCAATGATTCAAAAACCAAATACTTCAAAACTCATCCAAGCCCTTCAAAATTCACATCACAACACTTTTAATCATCATCTTTGTTATATTTATCAATTTTCTATCACCTTAACATTTATATAACTTCATTATAGCATCATACTAAACAAAATATATATATACATCACTATAATCAATTACTCAAAGTACCAATTCATTAATTCAAAACCCTAATTCAACCATTCATCATCACCCTCACAATTTCCCCAACTTATCATCACTTAAATACCATTCAAGAAATGAGTACTTACTTGAATAGCTTGCCAAATCTTCAATTCCACTTGCAAATCTCTTAATCTCCTTTAGTCTTTGGTGTAAATTGAAGCAAAATCATCTTTCTCTCTGTAGCTTCTCTCTCTCTCTCTCTCTCGTGCACTTCGAAGAAAACGAAGAAGAAGAAGAATGAATCTTCTTTCTTCGTTCTTATCCAATATATATAATAATAATAATAATAATAATAATAATAATAATAACAACAATAACAACAACAACAATAATAATAATAATAATAATAATAATAATAACAACATTAGGACACTTAAATCTCCACCACACACACAATTCCTTTTGACTTTCTTCATCTTTTTCTCTTTTTGTCCTTATCATCATTATTATTATTCATTAATTATACAAATATATATATATATATACAACACACTTTTCCTACACCATTTTATACATCATGTATATGTGGTTATATGTATATGTCATATATTTTGCATTTATTTTTCCTACATCTTCTCTTCACTTTCCCTTCAATACACACATTGAATCCAAATACAACAATAACCCCAACACTTTTAGGGTATAATATAGGATATTACAATTCTCTCCCCCTTAAATAATTTCGTCCTCAAAATTATCCAACATAAGAACAACCCATGTAGCACAACTCACCATCTTAACTTCCATACAAAGATAATCGTATCTTACATTATAATTTTATCAAATCACATAACTTCTACTCTCCCCTTTAGGAATAATCATCTTCTCTGAATTTCACAATTCATCATTGTATAGATATATATATCTTTATATCTTATTACTATCTCAACAAAGTAATCAATATAACTCATTTCATTTCCTATAAATTTTATCTTTGTACTTGAGTCAGATTATCACTATACCTCTTTATAGATATTTTCTTAACTTTAACCTCCAAAGTCATTATTCAATTCTTACAATCACTTTCAAAATAACATTTACCATACCTCAATGGATAACAATATCCTTACTTCCTTTAACTTGCTTCTCACTTACTATAAATATTAATACAATACTCTTAAACTTACTTAACAGATGAACAATATTTCCTTTTTCTCACCATGTACAATTGATATAATTCAATTTATTATGTTCATTCATAAGCCAAAACATTACATCATACACATTACCATTTAAATTTAGTACTCCCAATACAATTGTACATATTAAATCTCAATATAGATTTGCAACTTTAGCGAAACCTAGATCAATCGATCTATCTATCACAATATACTAACATTTCAACCTTATTCGATTTAAATCAACAATCAACTTATCAAAATTTTTCATTGAATTTCACCATATATACATAATAATATAACCTAATTCCATTAGGTCAAACTTATATTCAAATTCTGATCTTTTCAGATTCATATATTCAATCAATAAGAATCATGCTTATACATATACATTTCATTATTTTAATAATGATATCATCATTTCTCATACTCATTCAAAGTTTATCAATATAGCCAACAACTATGGCTTCAAATACGAACTTTCCCCCAACCAGGTCGGTAGTCCAAGTTCGGTTGCCCAACACAATGGGTCCGCAGGAGGCAGATAAGTCCGCTCAATTGTCTTTTCACAATTCATTTTTCATAATCATTTAGGCATTATACCTCAATTATAATTTATTTCTAACATCATTGTCAACAATCATGGTTTCTCATCACATCGAAATAGTATACACATATATCATCAACTATATTGAATATCTCATTATTCAATCGTATCATCTAGACATGTTTCAATTATATCATCAACCATGATGATATCACATTTCATCATTTCTCAAAACACATTATATTAACAATATAATCAATTGCAAAACATTGTTATATTTATTTTGATTACCTTTTTGTCATATTATCCATATCTCAACACATTTCCATAATTTTCCTTTTTCTCTCTTTACCTTCATAATTTATAACCAAATTCTTAACATAAAATGTTAAGGTACAACTTTATCTACCATAACTTTTAACTATACTTTTCAAACAAAATTTCAGTTTCACCAAATCGGTATTACAATCATATCATCTCAGTTCTAACTCTGAAGATAATAAAACTAACCACTAATCACACTAACCAAGTCATATGACCATAATATATTAACAATCACACTTAGGGATTGTAATTCAATATTGTTCTTCTATTATTCGAGTTTTAGCCTTTACGATTATAAGGCTAGATTGTACCACAAAAATTATATATTTATTCTCCAAACTTGTATTACACCAAGAATTAACACATTTTAATTCCATTTCAAAACAGTTTGCTTTTAATTATTTAATCATCATTAACCCAACTCATGTTCAATAATATTATCTTTAACATTTTCTACGCCTATCCTTTAATCAGATACAAATCTTACACAAGTTTCATTCATTACTCCATTTCCAAACCATCTCTTCTAAAAATTTCCAAATACAATATTCTTTCCTTACAATTTCTTATTATACGCTTATACATAAAACATTTTCACACACAAATACTTTGAATTCCAAAACATCTTATGATAGCCTCATTTAGTTATTGACATAACAATTTCACTGTTCAATATTACCCAAGTCCATTCTCATTTCTAATACCATTTCACATGTATTAGTATAAAATAATAAACATATTATATACACATTCATAGGTCACGTTCATAATGTGATTCACTTCCCACCTTTCTTACATATAACCATTACATTCATATCAAAAAGTTCATTTCAGAAATCCTCTTTATATAAACACATAATTATGCAATTTATTAAATTTCCCTTTTGCATATAGTTTATACAAATTTAATAGTTATCACTTTCCTTTGACTATTATCATTCTCATTTGTTTATCATAACTTAAGTTATTCATTAACTTCAATAAATATATACACTCTACTTATAATATTATTTCACAAGGAGCTTAATCACATTTCCAATGTGATATCTCTCTCACATTTGTTTATAAATATCTTTAACATATCTTTCATAGTCCTTTTCATCCTTTCCAATCAAATTACTTAAAGTAACTCACTTTCTTTTGCTTAATTCCTTTTCTTTACTTTCAAACCAAAATTTCCCACTAACAATCACATCTCCCAATTCCTAATACTTTCATGTGCACTAATATTCATTTCATATATCTCATGTATTAAATACATTAAACTATCAATATATCAATGGTCTTTATCCACATTCCATTAAAACTATAAATCTCAACTTACTAATTTACTTAAACTTCAATTTATTCATCTCATTCTCTCAATATCAACTTTAAAAACATCTTATATGTATATGCCACAAAGCAACATCAATACATATAAGTTTCACAATTATTAAGCTCATTCCAAAAATCTAAATATTACATATTACCACCATTAATATGAGCTTTCACTATATTCAAACCTATCGCATCTCTAACATTGAAATCACCATGTTTGCATTGAAATAACAATACAAACAACACCAATATGTCTTCGTACTTGACCAACGTCATCTCTTTCTCCTTTAAACAAAACCTTAACTTTACATATCCACACTTTAAATTATCACACTTAATCTATGCCAATCAACTCATTCAATATTTCACTGTATTCTTTGCATTTAAATAATGTATCTTTCCATATTACCCATCCAACAATATTTCCTCTTTCTAGAAACCCAAACATAAAGTTTATTAGAAAGAGATTCAAATAATAAAGGAAAGATTACATACTTTAATCTTAATTTTATTTCTAACTTATTTCTTTAAATATCAAACACATATCAATAATCAAACTTTTTACTTATACTTTCCATATCATTTATTTATATCACAATCACCTCTCAATTATCAACATTTCAAAATTTGCTTTCATATGAAACCTCATTTACACACTATCATTTATCTCATGTAATTCAAATACATCACAATTCACAATTCACATAATGCCACGTTCGAGACCAACCTAGATGTGAATGCATATGCATGTCTTACCAACTGCATTTCCAAAATCTTCTTTTTAATTCTTACTTAAATTCTTCAAAATTTTTTTTAAATTTCACTTAGGCCGAGAATCTCGAACCTAAGCTCTGATACCAAAATAATTGTAACACCCTGATACTCCATATAAGTACTATACATATACCTAGTATACATACAATACGTATATAAAGTATAAGAATGTTACTTTTAGTTTCAATTTAAAAACCTTTATCCAGATTCATAAAATTGAACATTAATTTAAAACACATTTACAAAAGTCAGTATTCTTATTTATCAAAACTTCATTCATCCATATGAATATATATATTAACTCAAAAATACAATATAATTTAAAATCACACATGTATGCATCACCTTCTAGTTGGTCTCGAGACACTCATACCTTTCTCGTGGCAAAAAGCTGGACTTCCAGATCAACCGCAACCACCTGCGCGATTACACAACCGCGCTAAGCCCGAAAGCTTAGTAATATAAATAAGAATAAAATATACCTTACTAAAGAATCATACCTCATATTTTTAGCATCATATTTTACTTTCTTTCTCTTACCCCGTTTTCCTTTCTCAATGCATTCTTCACATATTCCTACTAATCTCATAAATTATACACATATTTACACAGAACATTCACCAAGCAATACTTACCATTTCTATCTCATATACATATCTATATACGTTATTTCAACAAGTCACCATTCAATGATTTATCCAAACCTTCATGAAAACAATTCTTACAAGTTCCACATTCATATACATTTACATATCATATTATATATCATACCAATCATGAATCACATTTGCAATAAAGGCAACCATAGATCTCATTTCTCATTTATTTCAACATTTAAATATCACACTGACAACAAAGACAGACTCGGGCCCAACAGACACTAATATGTTATTCAAAGTTCAGAGTTTCTGCATTGGTCCATAATCACAATGATCAAGCCCGTAGGCAATATATCTCATATCTCTATCCATGGATAGCGTAACAGACCCAGTCTCTTGGATCATCAACTCGGCTAAACTCGAGGAGATCCTCAACCCGGCTAGACTGTTACTACAATTCACATTTCACATTTTATCAAGTAACAGACCCAGTCTCTTGGATCTCAATTCATCTCAATGCAAAGAGATCCTCAACCCGGCAAGACTGTTACCTTTTCACATTTTCTAGGCATACTGCCAAATCCAGAACTCTGAAAATTGAATCAACATATTAAACACAAAATCTTTTCATTTTCATTTCATTCTCAATTGAATTATCATAGCCAATAACAATGGCTTGACATCTCATTTGAATCACTATAGCCAATCATAATGGCTTCATGTCTCATTTGAATCATAATATAATATTTCATTATTCAATTATACATAATCAATTATCTCATCATATCCTTTACATTATAAAGTACATCATTCATATAACACATTATAATTCATTAGATTCACAATGCATATAACATAACATTGTTTATATAATATCATATGCATCTTCATTACCATCAAAAGTATGATCAATCATTAATATACACATATATAATTTACCTTATTCATAGATTTGGAATCCTCAATATACATTAGTTTAGGTCATCTTTGTTCAAGTATATTTAAAGTGTAGATACAAAAAGACCTTTGGAGGATTCAACAATGTAAGAATAACCAAGAACAAATATCCTTAGCCAACACACTCAAGGGACACGGCCAAGCTTGTGGCCGTGTCTCACAACACCAATTCAAACAGTAGCAAACACGGGCAATGGACACGGCCAAGCCAGTGGCCGTGTCTCTCCAAAACTCATCCAACACGGCCAAGTTTTCCCTAACTTGGCCGTGTCTCTCACAACTTGGCCGTGTTCTTCAATGATTCAAAAACCAAATACTTCAAAACTCATCCAAGCCCTTCAAAATTCACATCACAACACTTTTAATCATCATCTTTGTTATATTTATCAATTTTCTATCACCTTAACATTTATATAACTTCATTATAGCATCATACTAAACAAAATATATATATACATCACTATAATCAATTACTCAAAGTACCAATTCATTAATTCAAAACCCTAATTCAACCATTCATCATCACCCTCACAATTTCCCCAACTTATCATCACTTAAATACCAAGTTAACACCTTTACACACTTCAATCTTTCATTATCATCATCTCACAAACCACTTATATCAAACATAACCTCAATCAAGAGAAATCAAAACAAGAAGATGAAAACTTATATATATATATATATATAATCACAAAAATTAACTTCAAGAAATGAGTACTTACTTGAATAGCTTGCCAAATCTTCAATTCCACTTGCAAATCTCTTAATCTCCTTTAGTCTTTGGTGTAAATTGAAGCAAAATCATCTTTCTCTCTCTAGCTTCTCTCTCTCTCTCTCTCGTGCACTTCGAAGAAAACGAAGAAGAAGAAGAATGAATCTTCTTTCTTCGTTCTTATCCAATATATATATATATATAATAATAATAATAATAATAATAATAATAATAATAACAATAACAATAACAATAATAATAATAATAATAATAATAATAATAATAATAATAATAATAATAATAATAATAATAATAATAATAATAACATTAGGACACTTAAATCTCCACCACACACACAATTCCTTTTGACTTTCTTCATCTTTTTCTCTTTTTGTCCTTATCATCATTATTATTATTCATTAATTATACAAATATATATATATATATATACAACACACTTTTCCTACACCATTTTATACATCATGTATATGTGATGTATATGTGGTTATATGTATATGTCATATATTTTGCATTTATTTTTCCTACATCTTCTCTTCACTTTCCCTTCAATACACACATTGAATCCAAATACAACAATAACCCCAACACTTTTAGGGTATAATATAGGATATTACAATTTCAAGGTTGATAAAAGAGGTAGAAAGAATTATGTGGGCGGCAACATTAAATATGCAGATTATAATACTGATCGTATATCAATTCCTGAATTAATAGACGATATTAAGCAACTTAGCTATTTAGGGGTTGAAATGATTTATTACAAACCTGCTAACAATAGTGTGTTTTACAACATTTGTACGGATAGAGAGTTGTATGACTATGCATTAAGTTTGAGAGATAATGAGCTAATGGATTTACACGTATACAAAGGTTTTAGAAAAGCAAAAGTGATTGAGACAAGTGGGTTATATTTGCAAGAAAGGAATCTTAGTTGTAGTGATAATTTATTTGAAAGTAGTAGTGTGCTCCCACCATGTGGTAGTAAAGGGCAGGAGTATGTAAATGTTGGCACAACTGAGGGTGAAAATGTAGTTAACACAGTCAAATTTAATGAATATGAAACTATTGGGTGTGAGGCCGTAAATGTAGATACATCTGTGAATGGTGAAAGTGTTGAACATGGTGAAGCTTCTGAGCTAAAGGAGAGTGATAAATGTGAAAATGCTGATGTAGAGGAGTCTGATAAAGTTGAAGATGTTGTGTTTGAAGAGGGTGATGAAGCTGAGTTAGATGTAGATTTCAGTGGGGAAGATAGTGATACAGATCCTGAGTTTTAGCCCCTTATTGAGAGTGATAGTGACGGTAGTGAAGATAATGATGACTTAAGAGCTACAAGGGAATAACTAGGTTATATAAACAACAAAAGAGAAAGGAAAACAATGCACAAGTAGAAGAACCAACTATTGATTTAGGGGAAGCTGGTGTTGATGTGGGGTATCATGATTGTGCTTCAAGATCTAAAAAATTTCAAGGAAAAGTATGTGGGGATGAAAAGTTTTTTGCCAATTCTGATGATAATAGTGTAGAAAGCAGTAATGAAAATGATGATGATGAAGATGATCTACCAAACAGAAAAAGAAATAAGAGAGTTCACTATGATCCCAACTGTAAGGTACCTTTGTGGGAGGTTGGCATGGTTTTTGAGAGTGCAACACAATTCAGGGAGGCTTTAAGCAACTATGCTATTGCAAAAGGTGTTGAATTGAAGATCAGGCCTAATGAAAGAAGTAGGGTTCGTGCTAGGTGCAAAGAGATAGGTTGTAGTTGGTTACTTTTTGGCAGCACTGAAAGGCAAAAGTGGTGATTTCAGGGTGAAAACATATAACCCTGTTCACAAATGTTATAGGAAGAATAAAAACAACCTTTGTACTGCTTTCAAAGATAGGATTATACCCCAACCAAGGATTAAGTTATGGGAGTTGCAGGATTTGTGTAAGAAGAAATTGAAGGTGAATATTGGCAAGACGGTTTGTAGGAGAGCAAAAATAAAGATCCTAAGTGAACATATGGGTGATTATAAGGCAGAATTTGGGAAGTTGCAATGCTATGTAGATGAACTCCTTGAGTCAAATCTAGGAAGCACTTATATAGTAAGGATAGAGACTGAGTATGAAACAGGAAGAGTGTTGTTTGATAAGTTATACATATGCTTCCATGCAATGAAGCAAGGCTTTTTACAAGGTTGTAGGAAGATTATAGGTCTGGATGGATGCTTTCTGAAGGGAATATACAAAGGTCAAATTCTCTGTGCAATTTCTAAAGATGGAAATGGACAAATGCACCCAGTAGTTTGGGCTGTGGTTAAGGTTGAATGGAAAGAGACTTGGAGCTGGTTCTTAAGAATTCTAAAAGAAGATCTTCAGCTTAAAGAAGGAGAAGGGACAGTCATAATGACTGATATGCAGAAGATAAGTTTCACTTTGTAATGACAGTCATTTTGTATTTTTTTAAATATATTTTTAAATTCATTTTTAAGTCTAATTGATTTCACTTTTGCTACGGGTTAATACCTGCAATAGAAACATTATTGCCAAATGTTGAGCATAAGATGTGTTCTAGGCATATGATGGCTAATTAGGCCAAAAAGTGAAGAGGAAAAGAGAGAATGAAAAAAATTCTAGGTATGTGCAAAATGAACATTTGAGGTAGATTATAAGAAGAACTTGAAAGCTTTAAGCAAGTTAGGTATAGGAATTGTTGAGGACTTGTTGTGTTACAATAAAAAGTGTTGGGTAAGGGTATATTTTGGGACAGAAACTAAGAGTGACACTTATGAAAATAATATGTGTGAGACTTTTAATGCTTGGATACTCAACTCTAGGCATAAGTCTATTGTAATATCCCAAAATGTGTCCTAGAAGTTTTAGTATAATTGTTGTTTTATTTGAATTAAAATGTATATGTTATTGGAAAGAGAAAATAATTTAAAAAGGAGTGTATATGTTGTATATATGGATATATATATATATAACATATATACAAGTCAAATGGATGGTCAAAGGAAGAAGATATTTATTTTGGTTATTTATGAAATTACTAAAAAGGACAAATAAGTAAAAGGGAGTTAAGATATATAGAAGAGGGTATTTTAGTAATTTTCTTTTTAGATTGCTTGGTGGAGGTTTAAAGAGATGAGAACTTTGACTTTGTCTTTAATTTCCTTTTCATTTTTCTTCTTTTTCTTTTCTTGGCCGGGTACTCCAAAGTTAAGAGAGCAAGATAGAGTTTGATTTTCTAAGATCAAATTCAAAGGAGATTTCAAATAAACAAGTTGGAATTTCAAGAAATTTCATTATTTTGGTAAGTTCTCTCTTGATTGCTCTTGTTGTTTTTGAAGTTATTTTTGAGTTTGATGAAGTGTTGTTGATAATATGGTTAGGATTGCTTGTGGTGTGTTTGTATATGATGGAAATGGAATTAAAGATAAGAAGTTAGGTTGGTGTTGGTGATGGAAGAATAAGAGTTGTGTTTAGTGAAATTTTTTCTGTTTTACAATTAGTAAAGGCTGTGACTTTTATGATTTTTAATTAAATATAGAAAAATTTTCTTGAAGTGAATTTTTGATAAGTTGTGCCTCTATGAGTCTAGAATGACTGAAAAATATATTGATTCGATTTTGGAATGGTTATGACTTTGGAAAGATTATTTTTATTAGACCTATTCCAGCAGGTACCTTAACTGAGACAGCTATATTTCGGGATTTTTAATAAAATGTAGAAAAATAATATTCAATTGAATTTTGGATATGTTGTTTCTTAGTGAGTATAGTATTTGATAAAAATAATTTGGAACCACGTTGATTGAATTTAATTCATGGAATTCACAAAGTTCAGAACTGCTGCCAAGATGCAGGGCAATTGGAGCAGTCTGGTTGGGTGAACTATTTGACCAAGATTTTGTGTTCAGTTTGATCTGAAATTTTACAGGAATAATTTTAAGATGTAAAATTTAGTTCTGTAAAAATTTTAGAGTTTTTAGTCAAGTAGATTATTTTATACAAATTTTCAAAATAAGGATAAAGTGGAGTCTAAAACCAGAATTTACTATTCATATGGTCATTTTGCTAATATTCCTTTTGGATTAGGTTGTGAAGAGGTTGAATTGCCTTAACCTAAGTGTTGAGGATTCTTGGAAGAGTAAGTGTATAGATTGGTGTGAGTTGGTTTTAAGGTATGTACAAACTACATTATTGCATACATTCATATGATATTGAGACTTGAGACATATTTGATTATAAATGTGATAAGGAATCTAATGCATTGTGGATGTATATTAATAATGTTATGTTTAGTATAATGTGAATGTTGTGATGAGCATGTAAAATATGTGTTAATGCCATTGATTATATCCATTTGAATAATGAAATGATTAATGTGATTTGAAATATAACGAAATGTGAAATGTGCAAGATGTCATGATGCAAATGAGATGATTGAGGCATGGTTGCCTAATTTGCTTATGAGAATGAAATGAATTGAGAAAGAAATGTATAAAGATATAAATGAGAATAATTTTGTGTTTAATTTGTTATTCAACCTTCAGAGTTCTGGGTTTGGTGGCATGCCTATAAAGTACTGGATAGGTGAAAAGACCGGGTCGTAAGTCGATTCCAGTTGATAAATATGAAATGTGAATTATAGTAACAGTCTTGCCGGGTTGAGGATCTCCTTGGTTTATCCGGGTTGAGGTCCAAGAGACTGGGTCTGTTACAGGTAACAGTCTTGCCGGGTTGAGGATTTCCTCGAGTTTAGCCGAGTTGAGGTCCAAGAGACTGGGTCTGTTACCCTATCCATGGATAGAGATATATATATCGCCTACGGGCTTAATGATTGTGATTATAGACCAAAACAGTAACTCTGAACTTTGAATAACATATTAGTGTCTTGTGGGCCCATGCTTGTCTTTGTTTTCAATGTGAATCATGAATGTTTTGATTAATTATTAAATAATGTAAGATTGTGAAATATAATATTCTCTTGAATTGATCTTGAATCTTGATTGTGTGACATTAGCATGGCATTAAAGCATCATAGCACTGTAGTTTGTACCACTAAGCCGTTGGCTTAGCGCGAATGTGATTCTTCGCGCAGGTGACAGGGAAGAACCAGAGAGTTCCTCTAGGCCGAGTCGAGCCTAGATTTTGAAGAGTGAATAGTGGGCTTTAAGATCGAAGATTGACTGCCAAACATGTATAAATTTTATGTGTTGTAAAACTTGAGTTTTGATGTATATGAATTTGTAAATATTGTTACTTTTCGTTGTATAGTGAACAAATATTTTATCTACTGTATTTCATAATAAATCTTTACTTTATTTTGTACTAGAAGTGTAAATCCTTTTTGCAGGTTGTAGTTGAGGTTATAAGGGGGATTTATTGGAAGTGTACTGAGAATGATTTTGTTTGCATTGGTTTGTGTAAAAATGTTTTCAAAAATCAGAAAAAAAAACCAGTTTTGTCGACACTTGGGATTGAATTTTTAGGCGAAACTATGGCAAAATTTCTGTAAAAACCAGAACAAAAATTTGACTAAGTAAAAGTGGTAGCAACATTAGGATAGTGTGGCGCCTCTACTCAGCTTACACACGTAGGTCGGGAAGGGGTGCTACAATTTTTGGTATCAGAGCCTAGGTTTAAGATTCTCAACCTAGGTGAATTGTAAGAAAAAAAATATTTTGATTTTAAAAGTTGGTTTTTGAATAAAATACATGTTTTGGTATGACAGTCTTTGATCTTTAATGAGGAATATTCTGCTGTGTTTGCAAATATAGGTAGTAATGGAGTCCCATTCACGTCAGACTGTAGAAGGAAGTGCTGAGAGTGTAGCTCTAGGAGAGAGTAGAAATGGAGCTAGAGTTGACAGAGTTAGTGAGGCACCTGTTTCTGTGCCAGAGAGACCAGCTGCAGAGGAGGGTCCGCCGGGTTGGTTGAGGCATGTGGTAGAACTATTTAGACAAGTTCCAGTGCAACCACCACCACAGCCTTAGATGCCGGTAAGACATTATGACAAGTTGAGAAAATATGGGGCTGAAGATTTCTTAGGCACTACCGACCCTACAGTGGCCGAGCAATGGTTAGATAAGGTACAGAGGATATTCATTCAGTTGCAAGCCACTTCGGATGAGAAGTTTGACTATGCCAGATCCCTCCTTCAGAAAGATGCCTATGATTGGTGGAAGACTGTCCCTCATGCTATGGATGATCCACCTACACTATCTTATAGTGATTTTTTGAGGGAGTTCGAACAGAAATATACTCTGAGGGAGTATAAAGATTTAAAGAAGATGGAATTCCTGAGTTTGAAGCAAGACAACCGGACGGTGACAGAATATGAGATTGAATACATCTGGTTGAGTCGTTATGCCGGGGGAATTATTTCTGATGAAATAGATAGGTGCAGAAGATTTGAGGAGGGATTGCGTAATATCCCAATGTATGCCCTAGAAGTTTTTAATATTATTGTTGTTTTAATTGGATTGAATGTATATGTTGATTTGAAAGAAAAAAAGAAATTGAAAAGATAATGTTTATGTATTGTTTAAAAAGGAAAGTAATGTGTAGAGAGAAAGTGTATATGTTGGGTATATGGTTATATATATAACATATACATTAGTCAAAAGGGATGGTCAATGGAAGAGGATATTTATTTGTAATATATGAAATTACTTAAATGGGCATATAAGTGACAAAGGTTAAGTTAATTGGATGAGGGCATTTAGGTAATTGCTTTGTTAGAATTGCTTGGTGGAGATTTAAAGAAGAAGAGAAGTTTGACTTGGGTTTATTTTTCTTTTCTTCTCATTTGTGTGCCGGCTATCCAAGAAAAGAGAGAGCAAGAGAGGTGTTCTTAATGCTTGAATCAAATTGAAGGAGGAATCAAAGGTTTTGGTTGGAGATTTGTGAAATTTCTTCATTTAAGGTAAGTACTCTCTTGTTTCCTTTTGTTATTTTGAAATTGTGTATAAGATGAGTTATAATTTGTTGATATTATGATTTGGTGTGTTTGAGATGTGTTTACAAGTGTTGAAATTGATTGTAAGTTAAAAGAAATTGAATTGGTGTTGGTTTTGTTTTGAAGATGGTGAGTTAAGTGGATGTTGATGGTGAAAGATCAAGAGTGAAGTTAGTTTTAGGGTTTTGAAATGGTAAATGATTATATGTATGGATAATGTGAATATTGTGTTAAACATGCAAAATAAGTGTTAATGACTTTGATTACATTCATTTGAATGAGTTTATGTTGTGCATAATGTGTTTAATTTCAATCAAAAGAGTGTTGGTTATGGTTAGGTTTTTTGTTCATAAGAGACACGGCTAAACCAAGGAAGAGACACGGCCAAGCTAAAGAATTTTTGAGAGACAAGGCCAAGTCTATGGAAATTTGGCCGTGTTGGATAAATTTTTGGAGAAGACACGGCCGTGTCCCTTGCCCATGTTTGCTTCTGTTGCTTTTGGTTGAGAGACACAGCCACAAGCTTGGCCGTGTCCCTTGAGTGTGTTGGCCACTGTGATTTTTCCTTGCTCTTCTTACATGGTTGAGATTGAACTTACATTTGATAATGCATATGATACTATATGAACAAGGTTATGTATTATGCATTGTGAATCTTGTGAATGGTAATGTGTATATGAATAATGTACTTTGAAATGCTATATTAATGAGGCTATATGTATAATATGAATGGAGATATGAAATGATATGAGGCCATTGTGATTTGGCTATGATGATTCCATTGAAAGAACATAAGGCATGTTTGCCTAATTGATGATGAGAATTGAGAATGAGATAATAAATGAATTGTGTGTCTAATGTGTTATTCAATTTTCAGAGTTTTGTTGTTGGTGGCATGCCTATTGGTAACATTCTCTTGAAGTTAGGTTGGATTTGATCCTTGAAGCCTAATTGAGATGTTACAACCCTTGAAGCTAGGTTGGGTTGGTTCTTGAAGCCAAGTTGGGTTGATACTTAGCATGCTTTGTTCCCCTTGAAGCTTGGTTGAACCTAATCCTTGAAGCCTAGTTGGGTTTATGATAATGATAAATGTGATAATAAAACCAAAGCACTAACTCTGAAAATTGAATGGCATATTAGAGTGTTTTGGGCCCATGCTTGTCTTTGTATATAATGTGATTCTTGAATGGTAAAATCAATGAAACTATGAAGATGTAATATGAATATTGTTATGACATAATGTAGTATGATGTGATAATGTGATGTGCTTCAATGTGTATGGTTTATGAAATATAAAGGTGTGATGTTAGCTTTTCACTTATGATGTTAACTTTATGATTTAGATGTGTAACATTACTTTGCCTTAAAGTATAATGTTGGTATATTTTGTACTACTAAGCCGATGGCTCAGCGCGATAGTGTTTGATCGCGCAGGTGACAGAGTTGAACCTGAGAGCTCCTCGAGACCAAGTGAGACTAGACATTGAGGATTTTTCTTTTGGGACTTAAAGATCAGAGAAGAGCTGCCAATCATGTATATATTCTATGTTTTGTAAACTTTGATTTATAACATATTTGTAATAACTTCCGCTGTGAATTATAAAACATTTTATATATAGTGTCTTTTGGATTTCTTTTATTTGTTTGAGATTGGTTTCACTTATTTACAAAGATATTTGTTGT
Source organism: Garcia nutans (assembly GCA_947685225.1). NCBI lineage: Eukaryota > Viridiplantae > Streptophyta > Magnoliopsida > Malpighiales > Euphorbiaceae > Garcia > Garcia nutans. Next base: position 71,396,777 of record CANTUV010000031.1, on the reverse strand, counting down.
ATCTTTTTAAACCGTGGCATTTTCTATATTCAGTATACGTATATTACGATCGTTTAAGCATGCTTGGTACGTATACAGGGAATAGAGGTGTTACAATTGTTTTGGTATCAGAGCCTAGGTTTGAGATTCTCAACCTAGGTCAAGTGTAAGAAAAAGAGTGTTTTGATTTTAAAACGTGGATTTTTGAATAACATACATGTTTGGCATTGGCAGTCTCTAATCTTTAATGAGAGGTATTCTGCTGTGTTTGCAGATATAGGTTGTGATGGATTCTCACTCACGTTAGTCAGTTGAGGGTAGTGCTAAGAGTATAGCTCCTGATGAGATTAGAGAGGGAGCTAGAGTGGATAGTGCTGGAGAGGTACCTGCTTCTGTGTCGGGGAGACCAGCTGGTGAGGAGGTTCCGCCAGGTTGGTTTAGGCATGTGATTGATTTGTTGAGGCAAGCACCAGTACAACCACCACCGCCACCCCCACAGCCTTTGGTATCAGTGAGACAGTATGATAAATTAAGGAAATATGGAGCAGAAGACTTCTTGGGTACTATTGATCCAGCTGTAGCTGAGCAGTGGCTAGATAAAGTACAGAGAATATTTGTTCAGTTGCAAGCCACTCCAGAGGAAAAGTTTGATTATGCAAGATCATTGTTGCAAAAGGACGCATATGACTAGTGGAAGACAGTGCCCCATGCTATGGATGATCCACCAACATTGTCCTATGCTGATTTTCTAAGAGAGTTTGAATTGAAGTATACTCCTAAGGAGTACAAAGATGTGAAGAAAATGGAGTTTCTAAGCTTGAAGCAAGATCACCGGACTGTGATGGAATATGAGTTAGAGTTTATCCGGTTGAGCCAATATGCTGGGGTATTATATCTGATGAGATAGATAGATGCCGGAGATTTGAGGAGGGATTGAGGCCCTCTATCATGTGTTTGGTGGCTGGATCTAGATATCGTGATTTTTCCCAGCTGGTTGCAGCAGCTAGGAGTGTGGAGAGAGCTCAGGTTATTGCAGCTGCTTCAGAGGAAGAGATCAGGGTTAGAAGGCCCCAGTTTGAAGCAGGGTCTTCGTCTGTGAAAAGAGGTAAAGGAAGTTTTGTTCCTCGGGTTAGTAGGAGCCAGAGGCCAGCGGGTAGGTCAGTACAGTTTCAGAGGCAGAGATCTAGACCTACAGTTTCAGTGGCGAGTGCTCCGACCCCAGTGACTCAAAGATCCACCTTACCCATATGCATTCATTGTGGTAGGCCACATGGTGGTACTTGTTGGAAGACTGGTGTAGCAGGGGTATGTTTTAGATGTGGATCTCCCGATCATTTTGTGAGAGATTGTCCTGAGAGACAGGAGCGGATGTCAGTGGATACTGCAGCTTCCCGACCTAGTGTGAGGGGAGGTCGAGGAGGCAGAGGTTTCAGCAGAGGAGGCAGATCTGGGTTCAGTTCTAGAGGAGGTTCTACATCCAGGGAGAGTAGACCAGAGGAGGCTGGATCTTCTCAGAGGATTTATGTGATGCAGAGGCAACCAGATGCTTCGGCAGTCATAGCTGGTACTTTTTCTTTATTTGGTATTTCAGTACTTGCTTTGATTGATCCCGGATCCACGCATTCATATATTAGTGCATCTGTTTTGCCTGTGTCTGATGTGCATGCTGAATCCCTAGGATTTGATGTATTGGTGACAAATCCGTTAGGGCATAGTGTGATTGTTAGCAAAGTGCACCGAGATAGTGCAGTGATGGTGCAAAGTGAGGAGTTTCTTAGAGATTTGATTGAGATGCCTTTTAAGGAATATGATGTGATCCTAGGCATGGACTGGTTATCTAGACATAGAGCTGTTGTTGACTGCCAAAAGAAAGTTGTTACCTTGAGAACCAGCGATGGTAGAGAGGTGTTTGTATCTAGTGAGTAGGGACAGCTAGCATCCTTATTTGTTTCAGCTGTTGCAGCTAGGAGATTGATTAGAAAAGGGTGTGATGCTTACCTTGCTTATGTTGTGGATACTAGAGTAAAAGGTTCTCAACTTGATTATATACCCACAGTTGCAGAGTTTCCAGATGTGTTTCCAGAGGAGTTGCCAGGGTTGCCTCCTGAGAGAGAGGTGGAGTTCAGTATTGAATTATTGCCTGGTACTACTCCTATCTCTATTACTCCTTACAGAATGGCACCTGCTGAACTGAGAGAGCTGAAGGTGCAGTTACAGGAGTTGCTGGATAAAGGGTTTGTTCGCCCTAGTGTTTCACCGTGGGGAGCTCCTATCTTATTTGTGAAGAAGAAGGATGGTACTATGAGATTGTGTATCGATTATAGGCAATTGAACAAGGTGACTATTAAAAATAAATATCCTTTGCCTAGAATTGATGATCTCTTTGATCAATTGAAAGGTGCAGCAGTGTTTTCCAAAATTGATTTGAGATCAGGGTACCATCAGTTGAGAGTCAGAGCTGAAGATGTTCCTAAGACCGCCTTTCGGACCAGGTATGGGCATTATGAGCTTCTAGTTATGCCTTTTGGTTTAACGAATGCACCTGCAGTTTTTATGGATTTGATGAATAGGGTGTTTAGGCCCTATTTGGATCAGTTTGTAGTGGTCTTTATAGATGATATTTTGGTGTATTCGCGTAATGAGGAAGAGCATGACAAGCATCTGCGGATTGTGTTGCAAATTTTGAGAGAGAAGCAATTGTTTGCTAAATTGTCGAAATGTGAGTTTTGGCTTGACCAAGTTACTTTTTTCGGTCATATAGTTTCAGCAGAGGGTATTAGAGTTGATCCGAATAAAGTTGAAGCTATTTTGAATTGGAGTCCACCAAAGTCTGTGACTGAAGTTAGAAGTTTTCTGGGTTTGGCAGGCTATTACCGACGGTTTGTGAAAGGATTTTCTTTGATAGCTACTCCACTTACCAGATTACTTCGAAAGGGAGTTAGATTTGTGTGGACAGATCGGTGTCAGGCTAGTTTCGAACAGTTAAGAGAAATGTTGACTCAAGCGCCTGTTCTTACTTTACCTATGGAAGATAAACCATATGTGATTTACAGTGATGCTTCACATAATGGTTTGGGTTGTGTTCTGATGCAAGAAGGTAAAGTGTTAGCTTATGCTTCTCGACATTTGAAACCGCATGAGCTCAATTATCCGACCCATGATTTAGAGTTGGCAGCCATTGTGTTTGCATTGAAGATTTGGCGACATTATCTGTATGGGGAAAAGTGTATTATCTATACTGATCATAAAAGTTTAAAATATTTGGGTGTCCAAAAAGAGCTTAATCTTCGACAGAGGAGATGGTTGGAGTTGATTAAGGACTACGACTGTTTGATTGATTATCATCCTGGTAAGGCAAATGTTGTTGCTGATGCCTTGAGTCGGAAGTCTTTAGCAGGTTTGACTGTTTATTCGCTCTCGTTGCTTGTTGAGTTGAGAGCGTTGCATGCTAGTTTTGTATCTTGTGATGATGGTGCATTGTTGGCACAATTGCAATTAAAACCAGTATTGTTGGATCAGATTAAAGAGGCTCAATTGGCTGATGCAAAGATTCAAAAGATTGTTTCAGATTGTAAGAATGGAAAGAGTCGAGATTTTATTATGAGAGGTGATGGGAGTCTTTGGTTTAAGAACAGAATGTGTGTACCTGATGATGCTAAATTGAGAAGGATTATTTTAAAGGAAGCACATCAATCAGTATTTGCTATGCATCCGGGTAATACAAATATGTATCATGATTTGAGACAACATTATTGGTGGTCCGGTATGAAGAGAGACATTGCAAATTTTGTGTCTAAATGTCTCACATGTCAGAGGGTAAAAGCTGAGCATCAAGTTCCAACAGGGTTACTTCAACCTTTAGCAGTGCCTGAATGGAAATGGGATAGAGTAACCATGGATTTCGTATCTGGTCTGCCATTGACAAAAAGAAAGCATGATGCTATTTGGGTGATTGTTGATAGGTTGACTAAGACAGCTCATTTTCTTCCGGTTCGGATGGATTACTCTTTAGAGAGGTTAGCTGAGCTGTATATCCATGAGATTGTGAAGCTGCATGGTGTTCCAACTTCTATAGTGTCTGATCGAGATCCCCGATTTACTTCAAGGTTTTGGAAGAGTTTACATGGTGCTTTGGGTTCTCGATTACATTTCAGCACTACTTTCCATCCTCAGACAGATGGGCAGTCTGAGAGGGTGATACAGATTATTGAGGATATGTTGAGAAGCTGTGTCATTGATTTCTCTAGAAGTTGGGATGGATTCTTACCACTTGTTGAATTTGCTTACAATAACAGTCATCAATCCAGCATTGGTATGGCCCCATTCGAAGCATTGTATGGTAGACGGTGCAGGACACCTCTATGTTGGAATGAACTTGGTGAAAGTAAGTTAATTGGTCTTGATTTGGTTAAAGAAACTGAAGAGAAAGTGAAAATGATTTGAGATAGGTTGAAAACAGCTTCGGACCGACAGAAATCTTATTCAGATTTGAAGAGGAGAGACATTGAATATAATGTGGGAGATAAAGTATTTTTGAAGGTGTCTCCTTGGAAAAAGAGCTTGAGGTTTGGTTGGAAAGGGAAATTGAGTCCTCGTTTCATTGGACCGTATGAAGTTTTGGAAAGAGTTGGGCCAGTTGCTTATCGGCTTGCTTTGCCATCTGAGTTGGAGAGGATCCATAATGTATTCCATGTTTCTATGTTGAGGAGATACAGATCGGATCCATCTCATGTGTTGTCAATTGAATCTATCGAAGTGAGTCCAGATTTGACATTTGAAGAGGAACCAGTTGCTATCTTAGCACGTGATGTAAAAGAGTTGAGAAATAAGAAAGTGCCTTTGGTGAAGGTTCTGTGGAAGAATCATGCAAGAGAAGAAGCAACTTGGGAAAGTGAGCAAGCAATGCGAGATCAATATCCTCAGTTGTTTCAGACTTGATATCAGGTAATTTCGAGGACGAAATTTCTTTTTAGAGGGGGAGAATTGTAATATCCCAATGTATGCCCTAGAAGTTTTTAATATTATTGTTGTTTTAATTGGATTGAATGTATATGTTGATTTGAAAGAAAAAAAGAAATTTAAAAGAGAATGTTTATGTATTGTTTAAAAAGGAAAGTAATGTGTAGAGAGAAAGTGTATATGTTGGGTATATGGTTATATATATAACATATACATTAGTCAAAAGGGATGGTCAATGGAAGAGGATATTTATTTGTAATATGTAAAATTACTTAAATGGGCATATAAGTGACAAAGGTTAAGTTAATTGGATGAGGGCATTTAGGTAATTGCTTTGTTAGAATTGCTTGGTGGAGATTTAAAGAAGAAGAGAAGTTTGACTTGGGTTTATTTTTCTTTTCTTCTCATTTGTGTGCTGACTATCCAAGAAAAGAGAGAGCAAGAGAGGTGTTCTTAATGCTTGAATCAAATTGAAGGAGGAATCAAAGGTTTTGGTTGGAGATTTGTGAAATTTCTTCATTTAAGGTAAGTACTCTCTTGTTTCCTTTTGTTATTTTGAAGTTGTGTATAAGATGAGTTATAATTTGTTGATATTATGATTTGGTGTGTTTGAGATGTGTTTACAAGTGTTGAAATTGATTGTAAGTTAAAAGAAATTGAATTGGTGTTGGTTTTGTTTTGAAGATGGTGAGTTAAGTGGATGTTGATGGTGAAAGATCAAGATTGAAGTTAGTTTTAGGGTTTTGAAGTGGTAAATGATTATATGTATGGTTAATGTGAATATTGTGTTAAACATGCAAAATAAGTGTTAATGACTTTGATTACATTCATTTGAATGAGTTTATGTTGTGAATAATGTGTTTAATTTCAATCAAAAGAGTGTTGGTTATGGTTAGGGTTTTTGTTCATAAGAGACACGGCTAAACCAAGGAAGAGACACGGCCAAGCTAAAGAATTTTTGAGAGACACGGCCAAGTCTATGGAAATTTGGCCGTGTTGGATAAATTTTTGGAGAAGACACGGCCGTGTCCCTTGCCCATGTTTGCTTCTGTTGCTTTTGGTTGAGAGACACGGCCACAAGCTTGGCCGTGTCCCTTGAGTGTGTTGGCCACTGTGATTTTTCCTTGCTCTTCTTACGTGGTTGAGATTGAACTTACATTTGATAATGCATATGATACTATATGAACAAGGTTATGTATTATGCATTGTGAATCTTGTGAATGGTAATGTGTATATGAATAATGTACTTTGAAATGCTATATTAATGAGGCTATATGTATAATATGAATGGAGATATGAAATGATATGAGGCCATTGTGATTTGGCTATGATGATTCCATTGAAAGAACATAAGGCATGTTTGCCTAATTGATGATGAGAATTGAGAATGAGATAATAAATGAATTGTGTGTCTAATGTGTTATTCAATTTTCAGAGTTTTGTTGTTAGTGGCATGCCTATTGGTAACATTCTCTTGAAGTTAGGTTGGATTTGATCCTTGAAGCCTAATTGAGATGTTACAACCCTTGAAGCTAGGTTGGGTTGGTTCTTGAAGCCAAGTTGGGTTGATACTTAGCATGCTTTGTTCCCCTTGAAGCTTGGTTGAACCTAATCCTTGAAGCCTAGTTAGGTTTATGATAATGATAAATGTGATAATAAAACCAAAGCACTAACTTTGAAAATTGAATGGCATATTAGAGTGTTTTGGGCCCATGCTTGTCTTTGTATATAATGTGATTCTTGAATGGTAAAATCAATGAAACTATGAAGATGTAATATGAATATTGTTATGACATTGAATGTAGTATGATGTGATAATGTGATGTGCTTCTATGTGTATGGTTTATGAAATATAAAGGTGTGATGTTAGCTTTTCACTTATGATGTTAACTTTATGATTTAGATGTGTAACATTACTTTGCCTTAAAGTATAATGTTGGTATATTTTGTACTACTAAGCCGATGGCTTAGCGCGATAGTGTTTGATCGCGCAGGTGACAGAGTTGAACCTGAGAGCTCCTCGAGACCAAGTGAGACTAGACATTGAGGATTTTTCTTTTGGGACTTAAAGATCAGAGAAGAGCTTCCAATCATGTATATATTCTATGTTTTGTAAACTTTGATTTATAACATATTTGTAATAACTTCCGCTGTGAATTATTAAACATTTTTTATATAGTGTATTTTGGATTTCTTTTATTTGTTTGAGATTGGTTTCACTTATTTACAAAGATATTTGTTGTATCTTTTTAAACCGTGGCATTTTCTATATTCAGTATACGTATATTACGATCGTTTAAGCATGCTTGGTACGTATACAGGGTATAGAGATGTTACAGATTGAGGCCCTCTATTATGTGCATCGTGGCTGGTTTTCGGTACCAGGATTTCTCTCAGCTTGTTGCAGCAGCTAGGAGCGTTGAGAGAGCGCAGAGCATTGCAGTAGCTGCTTCTGAGGAGGAGACCAGGGTTAGGAGACCCCAGTTTGAGGCAGGGTCTTCATCTGTGAAGAAGGGGAGAGGAAGTTTTGTTCTGAGAATTAGTAGAAGTCAGAGACAGCTGGGTAGGTCAGTGCAGTATCAGAGACAGAGATCAAGACCTACACCTTCTATAGCTAGTGCTCCAACTCCGATGGTCCAGAGATCCATTCCCCCTATATGTGTTCAGTGTGGTGGAAGACATGGGGGTGTTTGATGGAAATATAGTGGATCAGTTGTGTGTTTTCGATGTGGATCGCCTGATCATTTTATTAGGGAGTGTCCTAAGATGCAGGAGCACAGGCAGGCTGACTCTGCAGCCTCTCGACCCAGTGTCAGCAAAGGTGATTGAGGAGGCAGAGGTTTCAGTAGGGGTGGTCGATCCGGGTATAGTCAGAGAGGAGGATCATCATCCGGAGGCAGTAGGCCAGATGAAGCCGGATCTTCTCAGAGGGTGTATGTGATGCAGAGGCAGCCAGATGCTTCAGCAGTTATAGCGGGTACATTTTCTTTATTTGACATTTCAGTACTTGCTTTGATTGATCCAGGATCTACTCATTCATATATTAGTGCATCTATCTTGCCTGTGTCTGAATTGCATTCTGAGTCCTTAGGATTTGATGTCTTGGTGACAAATCCTTTAGGACATAGTGTGGTTGTTAGTAAGGTGCACCGTGATAGTGCAGTTGGGGTGCAAGGTGAGAAGTTTCTTGGTGATCTGATTGAAATGCCTTTTAAAGAATACGATTTGATTTTAGGCATGGATTGGCTGTCTAAGCATGGAGCTGTGGTAGACTGTCAAAAGAAGTGTGTTACCTTGAGAACCAGTGATGGTAGGAGTGTGATGGTATCTAGTGAGCAGAGACAACTTGCATCCTTGTTTGTATCAGCTGTAACAGCTGTGATGCTTATCTTGCTCATGTGGTGGATACTAGAGTAGCGGGTTCTCAACTTAATAATATAACCACAGTTGTAGATTTTCCGGACGTGTTTCCTGAGGAGTTGCCAGGGTTACCCCCTGAGAGAGAGGTTGAGTTTGGTATCAATTTGTTGCCTGGTACCACTCCTATCTCTATCACTCCATATCGAATGGCACCTGCTGAATTGAGAGAGTTGAAGGTGCAGTTGCAGGAGTTGTTGGATAAAGGGTTTATTCGCCCTAGTATTTCTCCGTGGGGAGCTCCTGTGTTTTTTGTGAAGAAAAAGGATGGTACTTTGAGATTGTGCATCGATTATAGGCAATTGAATAAAGTGACTATTAAGAATAAATATCCTTTGCCTAGGATTGATGATCTCTTTGATCAATTAAAGGGAGCAGCAGTGTTTTCCAAGATTGATTTAAGATCCGGGTACCATAAGTTGAGGGTTAAAGCTGAAGATGTTTCTAAGACAGCTTTCCGCACCAGGTATGGGCATTATGAGTTTTTAGTGATGCCTTTTGGGTTGACGAATGCACCTGCAGCTTTCATGGATTTAATAAATAGGGTGTTTAGGCCCTATCTGGATCAGTTTGTGGTGGTTTTCATTGATGATATTTTGGTGTATTCGTGTAATGAGGAGGAGCATGACAAGCATCTGCGAATGGTATTACAGATCTTGAGAGAGAAGCAGTTGTATGCTAAGCTGTCAAAGTGTGAGTTTTGGCTTGACCAAGTAACTTTTCTCGGTCATATAGTTTCAGCAGATGGTATAAGAGTTGATCCGAGTAAAGTCAAGGCCATTTTGAATTGGAGTCCACCAAAGTCAGTGACTGAAGTTAGAAGTTTTCTGGGTTTGGCAGGCTATTATCGAAGGTTTGTGAAAGGTTTTTCTTCGATAGCTACTCCACTCACCAGATTGCTTCGAAAGGGAATTAGATTTGTGTGGACAGATTAGTGTCAAGCTAGTTTTGATCAGTTGAAAGAAATGTTGACTCAAGCACCTGTTCTTACTTTACCCGTGGAAGATAAACCTTATGTAATTTATAGTGATGCTTCACATAATGGTTTAGGATGTGTCTTGATGCAAGAGGGTAAAGTTGTAGCTTATGCTTCTCGGCAGTTGAAGTCGCATGAGCTCAATTATCCAACACATGATCTGGAATTGGCAGCTATAGTATTTGCTTTGAAGATTTGGCGACACTACTTGTATGGAGAGAAATGTTTTATTTATACGGATCACAAAAGTTTGAAATATTTGGGTGTTCAGAAGGAGCTGAATCTTTGGCAAAGGAGATGGTTAGAACTGATTAAATGTAATATCCTCATTTATGCCCTAGAAGTTTTGCATGTTGTTGTTGTTGTTGTTGTTGTTGTATTGTTGGTTTAAATTGAGAAAAGAAAAGTATAAGTGTTTTGGGAAAGAATTTAGGGTTTAGAGACAAGTTTATATGTTGTGTATATTGTGATATATATAACATATACATTGGTCAAAAGAGTTGGTCAAGGCAAGAGGAGATATTTTTTAGGGCATGTGAAATTACCAATATGGGCAAGAGATAACAAAGAGAATTAAGATATGTATGAGGGCATTATAGTAATTTTCCTTTGGATGGGTATTTAATGAAGTTTGACTTTGTGATTCTTCATCATCTTTTCTTCTTTCTTTCAAGAGGTGGCCGGCTCTCCATTAGCAAAAGGGAAGGAGAAGTGTTCTTGATACTAAGATCAAATTGAAGAAGGAATTGAGAGCTTTGGTGAAAGAATTGTGGAATTTCTTCATCTAAGGTAAGTATTCTTTTGTTTCCTTTACTTATTTTGTAGTAGTGTTGAAGTTATGATTAGGGTGATTTGTGATTTGTTGGTTTGATGATTAGATGTGTTTGTGTTGTGTTCTCAAGTGTTGAATTGGTTTTAAGTTAAGAGTTTAAATAGGTGTTGTTGTTGGAAGTGGTGGATGTTGATTTTGAAAGATGGTGATTTTAGGGTTTTGAGATGATTTGTGTTTAAGTGTAATATTAATGTGTTATGAGGTGATTCTTATGATGAATATGTGTTTAGAACATTGTTTTTGTTCATTTGAAACATGTTGTATGGTGTATATTGTGATTGAGTGCAATTGAAAGAGGGTTGAAGATGGTTAGGGTTTGGTTCGGGTGACACAGCCGTGTCTAGTGCCTGTGTTCACTACTGTGAGTTTTGGTTTGAGTGACACGGCCACAAGCTTGGCCGTGTCCCATATCCGTATTGCCTACTGTCCAATTGAGTTGAGAGACACGGCCACAAGCTTGGCCGTGTCCCTCATGTGTGCTGCCCGTGTCTCTCATATGGGTTAGGTAAGTTTTGTTTTCCTTGACCTAGTTGCAATGTTTTGGTTCTTCAAAGGTAGGTTGGTTCCTAAACCTAAACTTAAACACTCTAAACATACTTTAAACTATGAATGAGCTAATCAAATGCATATGGAAGATCCTAAAGCTATGAATCATATAAATTGTTCTTTGCCCTAATTGCATTGTTGAGATTTAAACAAGGTTATGTTATGCATTGTGAAAGGTAATGTGTTTTATGAGTAATGTACCTTGAAATGTTATATCAAAGATGTGATATCAATGATGCTTTATGCATAATATGAATTGAAATGTGAAATGTAATACAAAGCCATTGTTATTGGCTATGATGATGATATTGAGAGAAAGAAAGCATGTAGGCCTAAATGTTGATGATAATTGGAAATGGAAATGATAATTGAAAAATAAATGAATTGTGTGGCTAATGTGTTATTCTATTTTCAGAGTTTGTTGTTGGTGGCATGCCTAGTAAGTGTAACAATCTCTTGAAGTTAGGTTGGATTGAATCCTTGAAGCCTAACTGAGATGTTACCACCCTTGAAGCTAGGTTGGGTTGGTTCTTGAAGCCAAGTTGGGTTGAAGCTTAGCATGCTTTGCTCCCCTTGAAGCTTGGTTGAACCTAATCCTTGAAGCCTAGTTGGGTATATGATATTGATAAATGTGATGATAGAACCAAAACATTAACTCTGAAAATTGAATGGCATATTAGTGTGTCTTGGGCCCATGCTTGTCTATGGTTAATGTGAGTCATGAATGATGCTTGCCTTTGCTTATTGTTGATGATGAATGATTAAATGAATATAAATGAGGTCTATGATAAGATGTGAAGTATGATATGCCTATATATATATATATGTTGAGTTATAAAATGGAAAGCTATGTTATTAACTTGGCATATATGATGTTACATGCATAATATGGATTGAGAATTGGTACTGCATTGCATTAAAGCATAACATTAGCATGATTATCTTACTAAGCCGTTGGCTTAGCGCGATAGTGTTTAATCGCGCAGGTAATAGAGTTGATAGAGTTGATCCCGAAAGCTCTTCGAAACCGACCGAGGGTAGACAGTGAAGAGTTGATTTTGGAGACTTAAAGATCAAAGAAAACTTGCCAATCATGTATAACTCTTTTATATTTTGTAAAGTATTGATTAAATGTACATATATGTATATTTGTAAATATGGAATTAAGTGTTTTCAAATATGTAAATATGTAAATATTTTATGACTTCCGCTGTGTAATAACTATATGGATGTATATATATATATCTAATGTGTTTTATTTTTAAAAGTAAATGATCTACTTTTCTATAATATATAATGATAATAGTATTGTATCTATTTAAATGTTTTGAATGTTGAAGAAAATCGTAGCATCCCTATGTTTGGTGCACTTATGCTACATTGTTGTGGTTGTAGTGTGTGTGCATTGGATGTGGGGGTGTTACATTAAAGACTACGATTGTTTGATTGATTACCATCCTGGTAAGGCGAATGTAGTTGCTGATGCCTTGAGTTGGAAGTCTCTAGCAGGTTTGGCTGTTTATTCGCTCTCGTTGCTTGTTGAGTTGAGAGCGTTACATGCTAGTTTTGAAGCATGTGATGATGGTGCATTGTTGGCTCAGTTGCAATTGAGACTAGTATTGTTGGATCAGATTAAGGAGGCTCAATTGACAGATGAGAAAATTCAGAAGATTGTTTCAGATTGCCGAAACGGGGAGAGCTGAGATTTCTTTGTGAGAAGTGATGGTAGCCTTTGGTTTAAGGATAGATTGTGTGTTCCTGATGATGCTAAATTGAGAAAGATTATTTTAAAAGAAGCACATCAGTCGGTTTTTGCTATACATCCGGAAAATACAAAGATGTACCATGATTTGAAACAGCATTATTGGTGGTCGGGTATGAAAAGAGACATAGCGGAGTTTGTATCCAAGTGTCTCACTTGTCAGAGGGTGAAAGCTGAGCATCAAGTTCCAACAGGGTTGCTTCAACCTTTATCAGCGCTTGAATGGAAATGGGAGAGAGTGACAATGGATTTTGTGTCTGGTTTACCTTTGACACAGAGGAAGCATGATGCTATTTGGGTGATTGTTGATAGGTTGACAAAGATAGCTCATTTTCTTCCGGTTCGGATGGACTATTCACTTGAGAAGTTGGCTGAGCTATATATTAGTGAGATAGTGAAGTTGCATGGAGTTCCAATTTCTTTAGTGTCTGATCGAGATCCTAGATTTACTTCAAGATTTTGGAAGAGTTTACATGGTGCTTTGGGTTCTCGATTGCACTTTAGCACTGCTTTTCATCCACAGACAGATGGGCAGTCAGAGAGAGTGATACAGATTATTGAGGATATGTTGAGAAGCTGTGTCATTGATTTCTCTGGAAGTTGGGACAGATTTTTGCCACTTGTAAAATTTGCTTACAATAACAGTCATCAAACCAGTATTGTCATGGCACCATTTGAGGCATTGTATGGAAGAAAGATGTAGAACACCTCTATGTTGGAATGAAATTTGAGAGGGCAAATTAATTGGTCCTGATTTGGTTAAAGAAACTGAAGAGAAAGTGAAGATAATTCGGGATCGGTTAAAGACAGCTTTCGATCGACAGAAATCTTATTCAGATTTGAAGAGAAGAGACATAGAATTTGATGTTGGAGATAAAGTATTTTTGAAAGTGTCTCATTGGAAAAAGATATTGAGATTTGGTCGTAGAGGGAAGCTGAGTCCTCGTTTTATTGGAACATATGAAATTCTAGAAAGAGTTGGGCCAGTTGCTTATCGTCTTGCTTTGCCACCTGAGTTGGATAGAATCCATAATGTATTCCATGTTTCTATGTTGCGGAGGTATAGATCGAATCCATCTCATATCTTGCCAATTGAATCCATTGAAGTGAGTTCGGATCTGACATTTGAAGAAGAACCAGTTGCTATTTTGGCACATGAAGTGAAAGAATTGAGAAATAAGAAAGTGCCATTGGTGAAAGTTCTATGGAAGAATCATGGGAGAGAAGAGGCAACTTGAGAGAGCGAGCAAGCAATGCAAGATCAGTATCCTCCACTGTTTCAGACATAATATCAGGTAATTTCGAGGACGAAATTTCTTTTTAGAGGGGGAGAATTGTAATATCCCAAAATGTGCCCTAGAAGTTTTAATATAATTGTTGTTTTATTTGAATTAAAATGTATATGTTATTGGAAAGAGAAAATAATTTAAAAAGGAGTGTATATGTTGTATATATGGATATATATATATAACATATATACAAGTCAAATGGATGGTCAAAGGAAGAAGATATTTATTTTGGTTATTTATGAAATTACTAAAAAGGACAAATAAGTAAAAGGGAGTTAAGATATATAGAAGAGGGTATTTTAGTAATTTTCTTTTTAGATTGCTTGGTGGAGGTTTAAAGAGATGAGAACTTTGACTTTGTCTTTAATTTCCTTTTCATTTTTCTTCTTTTTCTTTTCTTGGCCGGGTACTCCAAAGTTAAGAGAGCAAGATAGAGTTTGATTTTCTAAGATCAAATTCAAAGGAGATTTCAAATAAACAAGTTGGAATTTCAAGAAATTTCATTATTTTGGTAAGTTCTCTCTTGATTGCTCTTGTTGTTTTTGAAGTTATTTTTGAGTTTGATGAAGTGTTGTTGATAATATGGTTAGGATTTCTTGTGGTGTGTTTGTATATGATGGAAATGGAATTAAAGATAAGAAGTTAGGTTGGTGTTGGTGATGGAAGAATAAGAGTTGTGTTTAGTGAAATTTTTTCTGTTTTACAATTAGTAAAGGCTGTGACTTTTATGATTTTTAATTAAATATAGAAAAATTTTCTTGAAGTGAATTTTTGATAAGTTGTGCCTCTATGAGTCTAGAATGACTAAAAAATATATTGATTCGATTTTGGAATGGTTATGACTTTGGAAAGATTATTTTTATTAGACCTGTTCCAGCAGGTACCTTAACTGAGACAGCTATCTTTCTGGATTTTTAATAAAATGTAGAAAAATAATATTCAATTGAATTTTGGATATGTTGTTTCTTAGTGAGTCTAGTATTTGAGGAAAATAATTTGGAACCACGTTGATTGAATTTAATTCATGGAATTCACAAAGTTCAGAACTGCTGCCAGGATGCAGGGCAATTGGAGCAGTCTGGTTGGGTGAGCTATTTGACCAAGATTTTGTGTTCAGTTTGATCTGAAATTTTAAAGGAATGATTTTAAGATGTAAAATTTAGTTCTGTAAAAATTTTAGAGTTTTTAGTCAAGTAGATTATTTTATACAATTTTTCAAAATAAGGATAAAGTGGAGTCTAAAACCAGAATTTACTATTTATATGGTCATTTTGCTAATATTCCTTTTGGATTAGGTTGTGAAGAGGTTGAATTGCCCTAACCTAAGTGTTGAGGATTCTTGGAAGAGTAAGTGTATAGATTGGTGTGAGTTGGTTTTAAGGTAAGTACAAACTACATTATTGCATACATTCATATGATATTGAGACTTGAGACATATTTGATTATAAATGTGATAAGGAATCTAATGCATTGTGGATGTATATTAATAATGTTATGTTTGGTATAATGTGAATGTTGTGATGAGCATGTAAAATATGTGTTAATTCCATTGATTATATCCATTTGAATAATGAATTGATTAATGTGATTTGAAATATAACGAAATGTGAAATGTGCAAGATGTGATGATGCAAATGAGATGATTGAGGCATGGTTGCCTAATTTGCTTATGAGAATGAAATGAATTGAGAAAGAAATGTATAAAGATATAAATGAGAAGAATTTTGTGTTTAATTTGTTATTCAACCTTCAGAGTTCTGGGTTTGGTGGCATGCTTATAAAGTACTGGATAGGTGAAAAGACCGGGTCGTAAGCCGATTCCAGTTGATAAATGTGAAATGTGAATTATAGTAACAGTCTCGCCGGGTTGAGGATCTCCTTGGTTTATCCGGGTTGAGGTCCAAGAGACTGGGTCTGTTACAGGTAACAGTCTTGCCGGGTTGAGAATTTCCTCGAGTTTAGCCGAGTTGAGGTCCAAGAGACTGGGTCTGTTACCCTATCCATGGATAGAGATATATATATCGCCTACGGGCTTAATGATTGTGATTATAGACCAAAGCAGTAACTCTGAACTTTGAATAACATATTAGTGTCTTGTGGGCCCATGCTTGTCTTTGTTTTCAATGTGAATCATGAATGTTTTGATTAATTATTAAATAATGTAAGATTGTGAAATATAATATTCTCTTGAATTGATCTTGAATCTTGATTGTGTGACATTAGCATGGCATTAAAGCATCATAGCACTGTAGTTTGTACCACTAAGCCGTTGGCTTAGCGTGAATGTGATTCTTCGCGCAGGTGACAGGGAAGAACCAGAGAGTTCCTTTAGGCCGAGTTGAGCCTAGATTTTGAAGAGTGAATAGTGGGCTTTAAGATCGAAGACTGACTGCCAAACATGTATAAATTTTATGTGTTGTAAAACTTGAGTTTTGATATATATGAATTTGTAAATATTGTTACTTTCCGTTGTATAGTGAACAAATATTTTATCTACTGTATTTCATAATAAACCTTTACTTTATTTTGTACTAGAAGTGTAAATCCTTTTTGCAGGTTTTAGTTGAGGTTATAAGGGGTATTTAGTGGAAGTGTACTGAGAATGATTTTGTTTGCATTGGTTTGTGTAAAAATGTTTTCAAAAATCAGAAAAAAAAACCAGTTTTGTCGACACTTGGGATTGAATTTTTAGGCGAAACTATGGCAAAATTTCTGTAAAAATCGGAACAAAAATTTGACTAAGTAAAAGTGGTAGCAACATTAGGATAGTGTGGCGCCTCTACTCAGCTTACACACGTAGGTCGGGAAGGGGTGCTACATCTATTATCAATATGCTTGGAGAGATTTGGACTAAAGTGATGACTAGAGTTAGAATAATGAGGGATTTTTGCAATTCTTGGATATGTGACATTGCCCTATAGTTATGGTGAGATTTGAAACTGCAAAAGAGCAAGCTATGAATTGTAGTATATTATGGAATAGTGATTCTAGTTTTGAGGTCCAAGAAGGGGAGTATGGACATACAATGGACTTAAGAAAGGAAGTTTGCACCATTAGATCATGGCAACTAAGAGGAATTCCCTGTGTCATGAATTTTAGGTAGTTTAATCCAGAAGACTACATCACTCATTGGTTTAGGAGAGATACTTATCTGAAGGCATACATGTTTAGTTCATTTCTGTACTTGTTTTTAGTATGATTTTATGTGTGTTTTAGTCAATGTTTTGATTGATTTTTGTTTTAATTGTGTTTTAAGTGTTGTTTTTAGGTTTAGGTGCAAAAACACCCTTGGGAGATCAAAATAGGGTAAGAAAAGCATGAACCAAGCAAGACATGACCATGTCCCTTAAAAGAAATTCAAGGCAGAAGCAGACACACCCAGAGACACGGCCAAGCCTCTGGCCGTGTCTCATTCAAAGAACAAATCAAGAACAAACCAAAGAAGAGAAGGAAAATGAGCAACAGGAGACACTGGTCGTGTCACCTGACACGGCCGTGTCACCTGGCCGTGTCTCACCTTGTATCAAAGACAGTGAGGGACACGGCTAGGAGCTTGGCCGTGTCCCAGGAAAGAAAATCAAGAGACACGACCAAGCTCCAAATGGCTTGGCCATGTCACCTCTCACAACCAAAGAGAAGAAAGAAAGAAAAGAAAGGTCCAGTGAGGGATACGGCCAAGGGACACGGCCGTGTCCCATGAAAAATCAAGAGACACGGCCAAGCCAACCTTGGCTTGGCCGTGTCACCTCAAGGAAGAGACCAAGAGACACGGCCAAGACATTCTTGGCTTGGCCGTGTCATACCAAAATTATTTGATTTCTTTCAACTAAGTGGGGGACAAAGTGGGAGACAAACACTATTGCTTGCCAAAAGAAATAGAAAACAAAGAAAAAGTGGGGGACAAAGGGAAATGGGATGAGTTGGAAGGCATGGGTGTTGATTTTTGAATGAATTAAAAGGAGAGGAAGAGGAAAATGGAGAAAGTTCTTGGCTTCTTGGAGCTAAAATTTTGCAAGAAACATGAGAGAGGGAGAGAGTGACACTCTCCCTTGTCCCTTAACCTCCAAACCTCCATTTCCATCCTCTCCACCTTCTCCATCTTCCATTGATAGGATCTTTGAGGTTCTTTGGGATAAATTGGGTTACAAGTTCTCAAAGGTTGAAGAAGCTTCATTGAAGGGAGTGGTGACTTGAGAAAGCTCCATTCCATCTTCCAAAGGCAAAATCAATTGAAGAGTTGGTGACTTGAGAAAGCTCCATCTAAAGGTTTGGTGACTTGAGAAA
This sequence comes from Garcia nutans, assembly GCA_947685225.1. NCBI lineage: Eukaryota > Viridiplantae > Streptophyta > Magnoliopsida > Malpighiales > Euphorbiaceae > Garcia > Garcia nutans. The sequence goes on along the minus strand of CANTUV010000031.1, from coordinate 71,378,733 downwards.
GCTCCATTCCACATTGCAAAGGGGAATCAACCATTGAAGAGGGCTTGAGTTCTTTATCAAATACATCAAGTGGAGCTAGGAGGAAGACTAGCAATCCTACTCTTGGCATCTTCACAAGGGGTTTTTCTATTCTCTCTTTTAATTCATTTCTTATTATTGTTGTTGTATTAATAGAATTGATATTGCAATGGACAATTTGTATTTGTGTTATATTGAGTTGAATGGATATTATAAATTGATGATGTTGAGCTAAATACCCATGTTTAGGGTTTGTAGCATATTTGGTTGAATGCTTTGATTTGATATTTACATTGATGTTCCTTGTTGATTGGTTGATTGTATTGCATTAAATGCTAGGTTGATAGATTAGCTACCTATTGATCTTTGAATATTGGATAACGGACCGAGAGGTGAAATCCGATATCGAAACTATATAATCGACCACCCTATGAATGAATTAGAAATATAAGTTCTAGGGTTTATTAATTTGGTAATGTAAAAGAATTGGTCTTTGCTAATTCATGAATGTGAGAACTAATGGATGGGTAATTGACTAATTAATCTTAAGGAACAAATTAATTTACAAGGTTATGTTAATGGACAATTGAGAATTGAGCTTTGATTGAATGGACCTATAACCCTAGGCACCTTCCTAAGAATCGATTTGATCTTGTACACCCACACACATTACTCTCTACGCACGATAATTTAGGTTTAAATTATTCTCGCACCATCTCGACACAACAAACTCTCGCATTTAAATAAATTGTCAATCAAGCTATTACGAACCACACCTTCTTGGGGAAACGACCTTGGGGCAATCACCTTTGCTACAACTATCTCGTATACTTACGAGTGACGCTTTGTAGTAGTACTTAATTTGAGCGCAACAATACACACATTACATTCAATGTGTGCCTAGTATCAAATTGTGGAGGGAAAAAGACTATTCTCAGATCCTGCCACTAGAGATAAAAACTCTTCTTGGCAGACCAAAAAGAAATAGAAGAAAGCCTAGGGATGAGGTAAAGAAGATAGGGAAGTCAACAAGATATGGTGCTAAAATGACGTTCTCTCTTTGTGGCCATCAGAATCACAACAAGAAAGGGTGTCCTAATAAGATATGCTATATACTTTTATCAACAATGTGATTTTTATTTGTCATAACTATTAAATTTTATGTGTTGTTTTGAGCAGGAGTCAACATATGGTGGTTATCCACAAACTACTGCATCATATGGTTCTCTAGGATTAGGATCTCAAACAAGTGACTCTGGCTCACAACTAAATTCAGTTAGGACAAGTGCATCATCTGCAATAGAAACTGATAGCATAAGAGGAAGAGGGCAAAAGAGATCAGCAACTTCTATACCTCAGTAGAAACAAGGGCAACAACCAAAGAAATCTAGGTTTAGTGAATATGGGCTCTACATCAACACAAATACAAGAGTTTCTATACATAATGTATGTTGTAATTTATGTGTAACTTATTGGATTCTAAATTTTAGCAATTATAATTGTTAGTTGACTCACTATTTGTTGTTTTATCAGGTTGGAATGCCTACCAGAAGGATAATCGATAGTACAAAGTTCAAGAGATTACTTAAATTACTGGTGACATAGGATGCAAGGCTCATGGTTTGAAATTTAAAGGAAAAATGGCCATAACATCTAGACAACTTCAGGAATAAAGATCTACAACTAGATTGTAGAAAAGGCAAGCAACAGAAGTAGCAACAGGAGCAACAATAGGGTCCAAGGGAAAAGAAGTGATGAATAAGCTATAGTGATTAAGTCTTATGATTTTGTCAGTGCATTATGTACTGTGAAAACTTAAATTGTGTGTGACAATCTTTTTTGAAGATAATTATGGTTATGTAATTAGATTTCTTGTGACAATCTTGTTCTAACATTATATGCATTCTGTGATAATACCAAGTTGATTTTAATGCATTATCAATTTCTTTTAGTTAGTATGCAAATGGGTACATTGTGTATGATAGTGACTGTGATAGCTTTAAATTACAGATTTAGGCAGGATCTAAATTGTATATTGTATAGTATTTTCCTGACTTTGGTTGATAAATATGTTTTTAATTTAGGCAGGATTATATTAGATTGTGTGTTGTGTTTAACTCTTCATTTTTGGGCCAATATTTAGTTAAAATTAAAACACAAAAGAGACATTTCAATTAAGTTAATGAATAGCAAGAATTAAACAAAATAACTTCTAATTAAATTCAAAAAGTTTGGATACATGTTGCAGAAATAGTTGTAGATTCCCTACTGCAACTCACTAATAAAAACCAAAATGATAAAATGTTGCATAATCACTACTGCAACTTAAGAGTCTAAACCTGCATACCATAACCTATTCGAAAATGACAAAATAACCAATTCCATACCATAACCTAAACTAAACTTGCTTCTGCACAAAAAGAGCGATGATCACAAGAACCAAACACACAACCTTCTTCAAATAATTTGCAACTGCCTTTGCATTATCTCTTTGTTGTTCAACCTTCTTAAGCTTCCTCATCAACCTCAACACAGGCCTTCTCAAGCTATCTGGATATGGTGGCTCGTACCAAACAAAGTACTTACAAGGTTGCAGTCCTTGAATCTGTTTTAAACCAATAAAGAAAATTAAAATATTTTCCACCCAAAAAACATATGTTAATTAACTAATTAACAAGATAAAACTCACTCCATATTTATTGCAGTCGAAGAACCTCCTTCCAGGATTCGCTTCAGTCATCAAATTCTTCAACGAAGCCGATTTTCCACAATAACAATCAAGAATTGTAAAATCACGTTGTGCAGAGTCATTTTGGGACAAAGAAGGTGTATTTTGATATCTTGAAGCCATTTGAGCAAGCAATGTCTTCTAAACTGAGATGAATGGGAATGGGGGATTAGAGATTTTGAACATGTTGATTTGGGGAAGAATGCAACAAAAGAAGGAATGAAACAGATTTTTATTGGGTAAAAATCTATTTGTTAGAGTAATTAATTACTTAAGCATCTCTTCACGCGTGATATAGGAGGTGAGTGCACACATTTTTCCATCTCAACATCAAGCGGTCTGTTTGCTATTGAAAATAATAAGTTGAAGGGGGCAATATGGTTCCTCAAAAACTATAGGGGGCTAATTGGCAAATCGTGCAAGTTGAAGGGGTTGGTTATGTATTAAGGCTTAAATAAATTACAATTACATAAACTAAATAAACAAGGCAGCCACACTAGATGGAAACATGCCTTTTACAATTTCCTTTAAATATATATATAAATCTAAGGACAAGAATAAGGCAAGGGAAAAATAATACAATATATATGAACGTAATTGAATAATTAAAAAGAAAATAAACAAACACATCTTAATATTACCCCATTAAGGAAATATAGTGCGAGACGAAACAAGTCGTGCCTATGGCGGTCCCGCTGGATGGGTTTTATATTTATAGAAATTATGATTTTAAGGTTTATGGGTGAAATTTGGATTTTTAGGGAAAAAACTTAGATTTAAGGTTTTATAAGATTACGAATTTTTAGATCAAAACATGCATGGATATGATCACAAATTAATATGCGATCTAATGTTGATTAATGAAGTGAGGCTATAGATGAAATTAGGGTTTGAACATAACAACTAATATAATTGAGATTTGAATCATATTAAACTCGGTCTATTACCTACTGGATGAATTTTAAATTATAAACTATCAATTATAATTAACTTCTGCTTGATTTTATCATGGAATGAAAACATTATAATATTAAAAACTTATTAAAGTTTAAGAATTCAAACCTGCATTCATTGGCTCCACCCAAATTTAATTTGTTGAACCGAACTTCCCGATGCTGCTGTCTGGATCAGCTATAATCTTGGCTGGCTCAAGTAATCCGAAGATTAATGATTTTTGATATAAATTTAGCTACTACCTATTTTTGCAATTCCTTTCTGTCTCTCTATTTCTTTTCTTTTTAATTATTGTTGATTTTCTTAATCATGACTGCCTCCTCATTAATTCATTAAGCCTTCATATTTATATGAAAATAAACTAGGTCAAAATTAGTTAAACTGTACTTAATTTGGATTTTCCAATTTATAAAACCTGTCCATATCAAATAAAAATCAAATTAATTCAATATGGACAAGAAGTAAGAGTCTTAATTTGATATGGAATGGTCCTTATCAAATTAAAATTTGTTTAATTTGATATGGACCTATTTCCATATCAAATTGGAAAGCCAATTTGATACGAAAATGGTCTATATTGAATTGGTAGCCAGCCAATTTGATATGGACCATGTCCATATAAATTAGACACCCCAATTCGATATGGACATGTCCCATATCAATTTAAACCAAAATCAAACTCCTCTAATTTCAAATTGAACCATTTTAGGGCTTTCAAAGTTGAACCGACTTATTTTAGGCCTTATAAAATTGAACCAATCTAATTAAAGGATTTAAACAGGTTTAAGCCATTAAGAATTAACCAAACTTGACTAGGCATTCTTTAATTAGGATTGAACTAGCTAGGGCTAAAATCAAAGGTTTACAGTTTGCCCCATGCTTGAACGATCTTAAATTTATTCAAAGAGTGAAAAGCAATATGACTTCAAGCTAATTTTGGATAAGAATCGGGTTTAGGACCCATGAATTGAATTTTGGATTCTAGATCCAAGACTGGATCTAGGTTCTCGACCTGAGTTAGGACTTGGATTCTTGACCCAAAACTGAATTTGGGTTCTCGACCCAAGATTGGATTTGGGTTCTCGACCCTAAACTTGATTTGGGTTCTTGACCCGAGACTGAATTTGATTTGGATATTTGACTTGATACTAGATTAGTTGGGTTCTGGACCCAAAACTGTATTAGTTGATTTCTGAACCCAAGGTTGGATTGGTTGGATTCTAGACATGAGGTTGGATTTGAGCTCTTCTAGCTTGATCATCCCTTTGTCGTTTGAGAATTCTACCTTTCTTCTAGTCAATTGGTTTCAGCTCTTCTAGCTGACTGACCTTCTATCAGTTGAGAGTTCTGGCTATCTTCTAGCCAATTATTCCATTCTTCGATGGATTGTGGGTCTCCACCCTTTAAAATGGATCTTTATCCTTCGACATCTAGTCTTCACCCTTCAAAATGGATCTTCATCCTTGAACTTTGGGTCTTCACCCTTTAAAATGAATCTTCATCCTTGGACATTGCGTCTTCATCCTTGGACATTGGGTCTTCATTGGGTCTTCATAATGAATCTTCATCCATGGACATTTGTCCTATATTGGCTTCAGCTCTTCTAGCTGGACTAATTTTTTATCTTTTGGATCTTCATTTCTTTTGGGGTTCTTACTTCCTTCTTGTTATGTTCTTTTTGTTCTTCTTTTTTTCAAAAAATTCATCTATTTTTATCTAGCCTTTATATCCTCTCTTTGCCCCCCTGCATGGAAAAATATTGAAAGTAAGTCTAAAAATATTTTGTACATGCATAAACTCAAAAATTGAAAAGAGAAATTTTGTCCCCTGTGTAGGCTCAAACCAATGATTTCTTTTTCCATGTAGGCTCTGATTGATGTTCGCATTTTGGTTCTTTGTACAAGCATGCATCTCGATTTTTATAAAGTGACTGAATCTTCCTCAAGCAATGGGCCTTCCATGCCCCCTAATTCCATATCTGCTTCATGTTTACTTCATAGAGTATATGTTGTTTACTTTGAAAAAGAATAGACAATGCAAGACAAAGAATGCAGTTTGATATACTTATGTATGCATGATATGCATGAGTAATACTTACAATGGTTCTATTAACTCACAGACGTAGGTGATCAACTGAAGTGCTCCTATTGATTCATTCCAAATGCTTGTTCAGATCTTGCATTAGAACATCATAAGACTTTACATCTATGGCTTTTATCTTCTAAAAGTACAAAGTATGAGTAAAGGGGGGCCCCAACAAGGTAGAGACATGAGATGTAACACCCTTATACCCTATATACATATACCATGTATATGTAATATATGCATATACTGTATAAAAATGTCACAACCTAGTTTACCAAAAATTTTCACATTTCCAGTTTAAAATCTTAAATACTTTAAAATGTATATTTAAATAACAAATAAAATATTCTTTACAAATCATAGGTTCCAAAATAAATATTTTATATGAAAATATGTGAAAACAAAATTCGCCAGAGTTTTGTATGTAATTTGGACATTCCAAATTTTTAACAGTTACACAAACTGCATAAAAACACTCCCAATAAAACAAATCACACATTTCCACCACAGCTTCTCAATTTCTCCACATTTTCTCAAAATATTTATATATATATATATATTGTAACACCCCCTGCATAGGCTATACACTTAACTATATAGGTGATGTCACCTAAATACTTACACTTGCCTATATATGTATTATAGAAATAAAGCCAAAATACTTATATATATTAACACAATTATTAAACTTTCAAAAGAAATACCGTACTCAAGCCTATATTACATACATATATCTGTTTAATTTACAAGAACTCCTATTATTAACTTACATTGTAAACATTATTATAATTCTCTTACTAATCTCAAACTTATACAACTATCATACAAAATTATAAAGTAGTGCCAAGTGAACTATACAGAATACAATATTTACAATATTGTTCTTTGAGCCTTTGTGATACAGTTGACTAGGAATGTACATCTCTTACTTTGCGGTCTCAACTCTTCTTGTTTGATCTGCATGTCAAAAAATAGTTCTAAAATACTAAGTAAAGCTTAGTGTTGCTTATGTATTTACAATATGCAAGAAAATTTAAAGGAAAGAGAACCATACATAAAATGATTTAGAAATAATGGAAATTATTACTTTTAGAACGTTAAATAAAGAAATTAATAAATTCATTGAAACTTGAAATAATAATCACAATTAAATTTAGAATTGGTTAATTTAATGATAACCATATACACATTATTTTCAATGTAGATAACTTCTTTAATTATGCCCATATACACTGAACTTAGATCCTAGATTTGGATAATGGGTCACTGTTGGCAATTTAATGCCCACTATATAAAATTTGACCAATGGCCCATTATAGCACGAATGCCCACTGAATATGGTAATATAGAGGGTCCATTATGGCACAGAGTGCCCACTATCACTTTAGATATCCTCCTTTTGGCTAGCCATTCAATCCCAAGCTAGATCTAAAATCAGTATGATTTGGGCAATTCAGTAATTTTTAATTAACATTAAATTTTATATAGCACTTCAATGGAACAATTCTTTGATCAACACTTGGTATCACACATATTTATCATATATTCAAAATAAATTTGTTACACTGCTTGTTAGGGTTGATTTCAAAAATCCTTTACACTTTGAGGACTTATAATCGTTTTGGCTGGAATTACTAATGAAAAACAAAGAAAAAGTTATTTTGGAAAATTTCTTCAAGTGACATGCCCAATGACATGGGTGTGTCAATGGCCGTATCGTTTTCCCATTCTTACATAAGCTTTGACATGCCCAATGACATGGGAGTGTCACTAGCCGTGTTATTCAACTTGCATTATAGCAGCTACGACACGCCTAACAACACGGGCGTGCCACCGACCATGTCATTTATCTTTTATCACAGTAGCTATGACACGCCCAATGACATGAGCGTGTTACTGGTTGTGTCATCAATATTGAAGCACAACATCATTGGCACGCCCAGTGACATAGCCGTGTCAGGTGAAATTCTGTATTTCGCACACTCAACCACTTAAACACAATATATCCAAATCTATGATAAAAATGATTTAAAAACTAGTTTCTTTGACATAGAAAGAGTCTATATCAAATACTTTTCAATAGTAATTTATTAAAGATAACTCAATCAACTAATTCAAATAATAAAATTCATAGAAATTCAAATAGTTACAAATTAAAAATAAATAAGCACATACCTTTTTCAAAATCCCTTTTCTTCTTTAATCACTTGTTGATAATCTCAACTTTTTCAGATTATTCTTCTAAAAACCTATAACTAGATGTGATTTCCTCTTAAATTTTGGCTATATTTTTGTAAAGAAGGAAGAAAGAAGGAGTTTTGGTGGTGAAGGTGATGATAGGCATGGAAAGAAGAAGAGAGAAGAAGAAACAAACTTCTACATACACATACCTATCTACATATATATATATATATATTGTTTCATCTAGTATGGCCAATCTCATTTTAACTACGGTGCACCCTGTTTCTTATCCTTTGATACTAATTTAATTTTAGTCTTGTAAAATCGTAAAAATAATTTCTTCAGTAAATTTTATGATTCACTATTTATATCACTTATTCATGCCACTTTTATCACTATTTACTATCAATTATTAATATTAAATTAAAAATTTAGTATTTAAAATTTTAAATATTACAAGTCTCCTCCACTAAAAAATTTCATCCTTGAAATTTACCTGTTATAAATGCTTGAAATAATTGAAGGTATTACTGTTTCATTGTCTCTTCGCTTTCCCAAGTGGCTTCCTCTATCAAATGATTTCTCCACAACACTTTCACTAAAGGAATACGGTTATTACACAACTCCTATATCTCATGAACTAAGATAGCCACTGCTCTTCTTCATAATTCAAATCTGGCTGAATTTCAATGAACTTTATTTGAATCACATGTGAAGGATCTGATCTATATCGTCTAAGCATCAACATATGGAATACATTATGAATCTTAGCAAGTTCTGGAAGTAAAGGTAGTCGATAAGGTACTGGACCTATACGCTCAAGTATTTCATATGGTCAAATAAACCTAGGACTTAGTTTACCTTTTTTTCTAAAGCAAAGAACCTTCTTCCAAGTTGATACTTTCAAAAATAACTTATCTCCCACACTATATTGAATATCATGCTATTTCAAATCTGCATAAGATTTTTATCTATCCATTGCAATTTATAATCGATCCTTTATAAGCTTCAGTTTGTCGTAAGTTTGTCTTATGAGATTAGCTCCCGCAAGTTTGCTTTCATTCAATTCCACCCAACATAATGGAGTTCTACACTTCCTTCCATAGAGTGCTTCGTATGGTACCATCCCAATACTCGTTTGATAACTGTTGTTAAAGGCAAATATCTATCTCAAGTACCTTTAAAATCGATTACACAACTTCTAAGCATATCTTTAAGTAATTGTATCATCCTTTTCGATTGACCATCAGTCTGTAGATGAAAAGTAGTACTAAAATGGAGTCAAGTACCCAATGCTTTCTAAAAACTTTCTCAAATTTTTGAGGTAAAGCGAGGGTCTCAATCTAAAATAATAGACATTGGTACTCCATGAAGCCTGACTATCTCATTAATATATAATTCAACAAGTCTATCCATATAATAATCAACTCGAATGGAAAGGAAATGTGCTAATTTGGTTAATCGATCAATAATTACACAAATTGTATCATGCTTCTTTTGGGTGTTCGGAAGACCAGTCACAAAATCCATGGTGATTCTATCCCACTTCCATTCTGGTGTTGATATAGGTTGCAAAAGACCCAATGGAACTTGATGTTCTGCTTTGACTTGTTGACACACTAAACATCGAGTCACATATTCAGTAATATTTCTCTTCATACTAGGCTACCAATAATGAGACTTCAAATTTTGATACATATTATTACTTCTGGGATGTACAGTATATGTAGTAGTATGAGCTTCACCAATAATACACTCCTTTAGTTCCTTCACATCAGGTACACACAATCGACCTCTATAATACAATCCACCATCTTCTAACACAACATAATCTGGTTTTTCACTTTTATGCAGTTATTTTAAAATTTCTAACAACTTTTTATTTTGCTTCTGAGCTTCTATCACGTTTTGCTTTATGGTTGGTTCAACCCTCAATTATGCTAATATAACACATTATATTATTTAGTTCATTTAATTTATATATACATATAGTATTATAATATTCTATATACAACATACCTGCTAAAGTCTTTCGACTTAAAGCATTGGCTACCATGTTAGCTTTTCCAAGATGATAGTTGATGATACAATCATAATCTTTAATCAATTCCATCACTTGCTTTGCCTTAAGTTTAGTTCTTTTTGCGTTGGCAAGTATTTCAAACTTTTATGGTCAGTGAACATATAGTACCTTTCACCAGACAAGTAATGTTGCCATATCTTAAGAGCAAATACAATAGCAGCTAACTCCAAATCATGTGTTGGGTAATTCAATTTATGAAATTTTAATTGCCTAGAAACATAATCAATTACCTTACCCTCTTATATCAATACACAACCGAGTCCTTGATGAGAAGCATCACTATAGATCACATAGTCTTTACCAAAGGTCGGTTGTGTCAATACAGGAGCTTCAATCAACATAGCCTTCAATTGTTCAAAACTAGCTTGACACTGGGTATTCCACTCAAATATAGTTTCTTTTCTAAGAAGCTTAGTTAAAGGAAGTGTTATCTTTGAAAATCCTTGTACAAATCATCTATAGTTTCAATAAACTAGCTAACCTAAGAAAACTCCAAACTTCTATTATATTTTTTGGTGGTTGCCAATTCAAAATAGTCTCAATTTTACTAAGATCCACATGAATACCATTAGCTAATATTACATGACCCAAAAATGCCACATAAAATGCTAAGCAAAGCTTAGTGGTGCTTAAGTATTTACAATATGCAAAAAAATTAAAGGAAAGAAAACCATAAATAAAATGATTTAAAAATTTGGAAATTATTACTTTTAGAACATTAACTAAAGAAATTAATAAATTTATTGAAACTTGAAATACTAAACACAATTAAATTCATAATCGGTTAATTTAACAATAACCATATACACATTGTTTTCAATACAGATAACTTCTTTAATTATGCCCATACACACTGAACTCAGTTCTTAGATTTGGATAACGGGTCACTGTTGGTAATTTAATACCCACTGTATAAAATTTGGCCAATAGACCACTATGGCACGAATGCCCACTGAATATGGTGACATAGAGTGCCTACTATTACTTTAGATATCCTCCCTTTGGCTAGCTATTCAATCCCAAGCTAGGTCTAAAATCAGTATGATTTGGGTAATTCAGTAGTTTTTAATTAACATTAAATTATGTATAGCACTTCAATGGAATAAATCTTTGATCAACACTTGGTATCACACATATTTATCATATATTCAAAATAAATTTGTTACACTACTTGTTAGAATTGATTTCAAAAATTCTTTACACTTTGAGGACTTATAATCTTTTCGGTTAGAATTACAGATGAAAAATAAAGAAAAATTTATTTTGGGCAATTTCTTCAAGTGACACGCTGTGAGCGGGGATTTTTGCCCTCACTCCCGGTGGAATGGTTCTTGCGACTTTGACACTGTTTTTGCTCGGGGCCTTAGAGAACAAGGGCCTAAGCCCGGAGAAAATGGAGTCGCCATCCGGACAAGCCGAAAAAAAAAGGGGTGGATGACTCGATTCCTAAGGGATCCCCAACCCCTTAATGGATTTGAAAAGTTGCGTACGTGTGGGAAAGGTGAGAAAGGGCCCAGCACCCCCACAATGCCTGGTTCATTGGAATCGGCCTCCTTTGTAGGTCTTAATATTATAAAATTCTTAAATATAATAATATTATCCATACTACATACAACAATTAAAATAAAGCATCATTATATTAAAATCAAAGTAATGACCAAACAAAATAAATAAATGGACACCCATCCGAGGATGGAAACATGTCCTTACATCATCGATGTCTAAAACTAAATAGGACACCCACCGAAAGGAGGAAACATGTCCTTTACATTGGTCCAAAATATAAAAGCAATTTAAATTACATGATGCTTAATAAATGAGGTATCCAACATATGAACATACCTCTTACAAAGTTTTGAAATCAAAACAAATCAGTAATAGTAAACATCCATTCATGATAAACAAATCAAATATCAAAATTAAATAAATCAATCATCAAAACATATAATAAACTACATAATCTAATTTAAAATTAAATAAAGTAATAAATGTATAAATTTAGGGTTTACATCTTAAAATAAGGTTTTAGAATTTTAATTACTAAATTAGGGTTTTATAAAAAAAGAAAGTTAAAAAAAGAAAGTTAAGTACATAGACTCATAATGTACAAATAAATATTGACCCCTTCGACGAGCCCATACAGTGATCCCGCTAGCAGGTTAGAGGGCGGGGTCAAGGGGCAGCGCCCCAGAAAATTTTAGAAACTGGCTTTTAGTGTTGTAGGTTTAGGTGTTGAAAATTAAGATTTTAGGGTTTAAGATTTAGAAAATAGGGTTTCGAAATTGGAAGAAATAAGCTACTGTAAATCTTAGAAAAATAGAATTGATTATGGTTTTGAGAAAACAAATTATTGTTTTGTAGTTTTAGAAAAGTGTAATTATGGTTTTAGATTTCAAAAATATGCTTTACGGGTATTAAGGTATTAGTGTTTTGAAAAATACTTTTTAGGGTTTCAAATAGAGTTTGGATGGTAAGTAGAACAATTGATCATCTATTGCACGTTTAAACAATTAATCCAATTTGAATTATGAAGCTACTGTAATGATAAGCAAAGAAATAGAGATTCAAACCTCCGTTGTTGGTTCCACCACAATCTTTAAATTCTGGTTGAACAATAATAAAGACAGTGTAGGCTGCCTTTGATGGATTGTTGTTGCTTGCTCACTGCCTCTTACTCCTTTAAGGTTTTCTTTTTTGGCTGCAAAAATCCAGAAGTCCAAAGTCCGATAAAAAATTTCAGCTCCTCCATTATGTGTCTTTAATGTGGTATTTATAAGAAAAAATAAAAAAACCTAATACTAATTAGCTAAGGAAATAAAAACTTTTTAGGAAATAAAATTAAAAACCAAGTAGAATAGAATTTTGGCAAAATCGCGCGCGGGCCGGGAGTGCGAAAGTGCGCTGGCGAAGAAAAATTTTCGTCGCCGATTTTTATTTATTTATCCTTTTTTATTATTAATTTTATTATTAATTTTATTAAAAATAAATATTATAAGTAATAAATATTATTTAATTAAAATACGACAAAAATTATTTTGTACTGTTTAAAAATATCGAATTAGACTGGTAAAAAATTAAGGGTCTACAGTTTGCCCCTGCTTGAGCAATCTGAGATTACAACAAAAGAGAGCGAAAATCAATGTAATTTTTGACTGGATTTAGAGCCATAATGGACTCTGTACCCAAGGTTGGTTTGAGTTCTGGACTCAAAAATAATTTGAGTTCTGGACCTAAGGTGAATTTAGGATTTGGGTTCTGGACCTAAGGTAAGTTCTGGACTTAAAAATAATTTAGGTTCTGGACCAGAGGTGAATTTAGGATTTGGGTTCTAGACTCGAGGTAAGTTCTAGACTTAATTTGGGTTCTGGACCCGAGGTAAGTTCTGGACTTAAAAATAATTTGGGTTTTGGACTTGAGGTAAGTTCTGGACTTAAAAGTAATTTGGGTTCTGGACCCGAGGTAAGTTTTGGATTTGGATTTTGGACCCAAGGTAAGTTATGGACTTAAAGATAATTTGGATTCTGGACCAGGGATAAGTTCTGGACTTAAAAAAAAAATTGGGTTCTGGACCCGTGATAAGTTTTGAACTTAAAAGAATAATTTAGGTTCTGGACGTGGAATAATTCAAATTCTAGATCCAAGGCGAGTTTTGGACTTGAAAATGATTTGGGTTTTGGACCCATAATGAGTTCTGGACTAAAAAATGATTTGGGTTCTGGACCTAAGATTGACCTTTTATCAGTTGAGAATTTTGGCTTAACTGGCTATTCCATTCTTTAATGGATTGTGGGTCTTTACCCACCAAAAATGGATCTTTATGCATTGGAGATTGGGTCTTTACCCTTCTTCATCCATTGGAAAATTGGGTCTTTACCCTTAAAACATGGATCGTTATCCATTGGAGATCGGGTTTTTACCCTTGAATCATGGATCTTTATCCATTAGAGATTGAGCCTTTACCCTTGAATCATGGATCTTTATCCATAGGAGAATGAGTCTTTACCCTTGAAACATGGATCTTTATCCATTGGAGATCGGGTCTTTACCCTTGAAACATGGATCTTTATCCATTGGAGATTCGATCTTTACCCTTAAAATATAGATCTTTATCCATTGGAAATTGGGTCTTTAACCTTGAAACATGGATCTTATCCGTTGGAGATCGGGTCTTTACCCTTAAAACATGGATCTTTATCCGTTGGAGATTGGGTCTTTACCCTTGAAACATGGATCTTTATCCGTTGGAGATCAGGTCTTTACCCTTGAAATATGGATCTTTATCCGTTGGTGATCGGGTCTTTACCCTTGAAATATAGATCTTTATCCATTGGAGATCAGGTCTGTACCCTGGCTTCAACTCTTTTAGCTGGACTGATCTTTTATTCCTTGCATCTTCATTCTTTTGAGAGTTTTAATTTTCTTCTTTTTCCATTCTTTTTTTTCTTCCTTTGCACTTTTGCAAAAAATTTAGCCCCCTTTTTTTTTAGCTAGCCTTCATATCTTCTCCTTGCCCCCTGCGTGGTAAAATATTGGAAGTGAGTTTCAAAATATTTTGTACACACATAAACTCAAAAAACATTGAAAGGAGAAACTTTGCCTCCTGTGTAGGCTCAGACCCATGATTTTTCTATGCGGCTTTGGTTGATGTTTGTATATTGTCTAGCTCATCGAATCAAGCATGCATTTCTTCTTTCAACCATTCATCATCACCCTCACAATTTCCCCAACTTATCATCACTTAAATACCATTCAAGAAATGAGTACTTACTTGAATAGCTTGCCAAATCTTCAATTCCACTTGCAAATCTCTTAATCTCCTTTAGTCTTTGGTGTAAATTGAAGCAAAATCATCTTTCTCTCTGTAGCTTCTCTCTCTCTCTCTCTCTCGTGCACTTCGAAGAAAACGAAGAAGAAGAAGAATGAATCTTCTTTCTTCGTTCTTATCCAATATATATAATAATAATAATAATAATAATAATAATAATAATAACAACAATAACAACAACAACAATAATAATAATAATAATAATAATAATAATAACAACATTAGGACACTTAAATCTCCACCACACACACAATTCCTTTTGACTTTCTTCATCTTTTTCTCTTTTTGTCCTTATCATCATTATTATTATTCATTAATTATACAAATATATATATATATATACAACACACTTTTCCTACACCATTTTATACATCATGTATATGTGGTTATATGTATATGTCATATATTTTGCATTTATTTTTCCTACATCTTCTCTTCACTTTCCCTTCAATACACACATTGAATCCAAATACAACAATAACCCCAACACTTTTAGGGTATAATATAGGATATTACAATTCTCTCCCCCTTAAATAATTTCGTCCTCAAAATTATCCAACATAAGAACAACCCATGCAGCACAACTCACCATCTTAACTTCCATACAAAGATAATCGTATCTTACATTATAATTTTATCAAATCACATAACTTCTACTCTCCCCTTTAGGAATAATCATCTTCTCTGAATTTCACAATTCATCATTGTATAGATATATATATCTTTATATCTTATTACTATCTCAACAAAGTAATCAATATAACTCATTTCATTTCCTATAAATTTTATCTTTGTACTTGAGTCAGATTATCACTATACCTCTTTATAGATATTTTCTTAACTTTAACCTCCAAAGTCATTATTCAATTCTTACAATCACTTTCAAAATAACATTTACCATACCTCAATGGATAACAATATCCTTACTTCCTTTAACTTGCTTCTCACTTACTATAAATATTAATACAATACTCTTAAACTTACTTAACAGATGAACAATATTTCCTTTTTCTCACCATGTACAATTGATATAATTCAATTTATTATGTTCATTCATAAGCCAAAACATTACATCATACACATTACCATTTAAATTTAGTACTCCCAATACAATTGTACATATTAAATCTCAATATAGATTTGCAACTTTAGCGAAACCTAGATCAATCGATCTATCTATCACAATATACTAACATTTCAACCTTATTCGATTTAAATCAACAATCAACTTATCAAAATTTTTCATTGAATTTCACCATATATACATAATAATATAACCTAATTCCATTAGGTCAAACTTATATTCAAATTCTGATCTTTTCAGATTCATATATTCAATCAATAAGAATCATGCTTATACATATACATTTCATTATTTTAATAATGATATCATCATTTCTCATACTCATTCAAAGTTTATCAATATAGCCAACAACTATGGCTTCAAATACGAACTTTCCCCCAACCAGGTCGGTAGTCCAAGTTCGGTTGCCCAACACAATGGGTCCGCAGGAGGCAGATAAGTCCGCTCAATTGTCTTTTCACAATTCATTTTTCATAATCATTTAGGCATTATACCTCAATTATAATTTATTTCTAACATCATTGTCAACAATCATGGTTTCTCATCACATCGAAATAGTATACACATATATCATCAACTATATTGAATATCTCATTATTCAATCGTATCATCTAGACATGTTTCAATTATATCATCAACCATGATGATATCACATTTCATCATTTCTCAAAACACATTATATTAACAATATAATCAATTGCAAAACATTGTTATATTTATTTTGATTACCTTTTTGTCATATTATCCATATCTCAACACATTTCCATAATTTTCCTTTTTCTCTCTTTACCTTCATAATTTATAACCAAATTCTTAACATAAAATGTTAAGGTACAACTTTATCTACCATAACTTTTAACTATACTTTTCAAACAAAATTTCAGTTTCACCAAATCGGTATTACAATCATATCATCTCAGTTCTAACTCTGAAGATAATAAAACTAACCACTAATCACACTAACCAAGTCATATGACCATAATATATTAACAATCACACTTAGGGATTGTAATTCAATATTGTTCTTCTATTATTCGAGTTTTAGCCTTTACGATTATAAGGCTAGATTGTACCACAAAAATTATATATTTATTCTCCAAACTTGTATTACACCAAGAATTAACACATTTTAATTCCATTTCAAAACAGTTTGCTTTTAATTATTTAATCATCATTAACCCAACTCATGTTCAATAATATTATCTTTAACATTTTCTACGCCTATCCTTTAATCAGATACAAATCTTACACAAGTTTCATTCATTACTCCATTTCCAAACCATCTCTTCTAAAAATTTCCAAATACAATATTCTTTCCTTACAATTTCTTATTATACGCTTATACATAAAACATTTTCACACACAAATACTTTGAATTCCAAAACATCTTATGATAGCCTCATTTAGTTATTGACATAACAATTTCACTGTTCAATATTACCCAAGTCCATTCTCATTTCTAATACCATTTCACATGTATTAGTATAAAATAATAAACATATTATATACACATTCATAGGTCACGTTCATAATGTGATTCACTTCCCACCTTTCTTACATATAACCATTACATTCATATCAAAAAGTTCATTTCAGAAATCCTCTTTATATAAACACATAATTATGCAATTTATTAAATTTCCCTTTTGCATATAGTTTATACAAATTTAATAGTTATCACTTTCCTTTGACTATTATCATTCTCATTTGTTTATCATAACTTAAGTTATTCATTAACTTCAATAAATATATACACTCTACTTATAATATTATTTCACAAGGAGCTTAATCACATTTCCAATGTGATATCTCTCTCACATTTGTTTATAAATATCTTTAACATATCTTTCATAGTCCTTTTCATCCTTTCCAATCAAATTACTTAAAGTAACTCACTTTCTTTTGCTTAATTCCTTTTCTTTACTTTCAAACCAAAATTTCCCACTAACAATCACATCTCCCAATTCCTAATACTTTCATGTGCACTAATATTCATTTCATATATCTCATGTATTAAATACATTAAACTATCAATATATCAATGGTCTTTATCCACATTCCATTAAAACTATAAATCTCAACTTACTAATTTACTTAAACTTCAATTTATTCATCTCATTCTCTCAATATCAACTTTAAAAACATCTTATATGTATATGCCACAAAGCAACATCAATACATATAAGTTTCACAATTATTAAGCTCATTCCAAAAATCTAAATATTACATATTACCACCATTAATATGAGCTTTCACTATATTCAAACCTATCGCATCTCTAACATTGAAATCACCATGTTTGCATTGAAATAACAATACAAACAACACCAATATGTCTTCGTACTTGACCAACGTCATCTCTTTCTCCTTTAAACAAAACCTTAACTTTACATATCCACACTTTAAATTATCACACTTAATCTATGCCAATCAACTCATTCAATATTTCACTGTATTCTTTGCATTTAAATAATGTATCTTTCCATATTACCCATCCAACAATATTTCCTCTTTCTAGAAACCCAAACATAAAGTTTATTAGAAAGAGATTCAAATAATAAAGGAAAGATTACATACTTTAATCTTAATTTTATTTCTAACTTATTTCTTTAAATATCAAACACATATCAATAATCAAACTTTTTACTTATACTTTCCATATCATTTATTTATATCACAATCACCTCTCAATTATCAACATTTCAAAATTTGCTTTCATATGAAACCTCATTTACACACTATCATTTATCTCATGTAATTCAAATACATCACAATTCACAATTCACATAATGCCACGTTCGAGACCAACCTAGATGTGAATGCATATGCATGTCTTACCAACTGCATTTCCAAAATCTTCTTTTTAATTCTTACTTAAATTCTTCAAATTTTTTTTAAATTTCACTTAGGCCGAGAATCTCGAACCTAAGCTCTGATACCAAAATAATTGTAACACCCTGATACTCCATATAAGTACTATACATATACCTAGTATACATACAATACGTATATAAAGTATAAGAATGTTACTTTTAGTTTCAATTTAAAAACCTTTATCCAGATTCATAAAATTGAACATTAATTTAAAACACATTTACAAAAGTCAGTATTCTTATTTATCAAAACTTCATTCATCCATATGAATATATATATTAACTCAAAAATACAATATAATTTAAAATCACACATGTATGCATCACCTTCTAGTTGGTCTCGAGACACTCATACCTTTCTCGTGGCAAAAAGCTGGACTTCCAGATCAACCGCAACCACCTGCGCGATTACACAACCGCGCTAAGCCCGAAAGCTTAGTAATATAAATAAGAATAAAATATACCTTACTAAAGAATCATACCTCATATTTTTAGCATCATATTTTACTTTCTTTCTCTTACCCCGTTTTCCTTTCTCAATGCATTCTTCACATATTCCTACTAATCTCATAAATTATACACATATTTACACAGAACATTCACCAAGCAATACTTACCATTTCTATCTCATATACATATCTATATACGTTATTTCAACAAGTCACCATTCAATGATTTATCCAAACCTTCATGAAAACAATTCTTACAAGTTCCACATTCATATACATTTACATATCATATTATATATCATACCAATCATGAATCACATTTGCAATAAAGGCAACCATAGATCTCATTTCTCATTTATTTCAACATTTAAATATCACACTGACAACAAAGACAGACTCGGGCCCAACAGACACTAATATGTTATTCAAAGTTCAGAGTTTCTGCATTGGTCCATAATCACAATGATCAAGCCCGTAGGCAATATATCTCATATCTCTATCCATGGATAGCGTAACAGACCCAGTCTCTTGGATCATCAACTCGGCTAAACTCGAGGAGATCCTCAACCCGGCTAGACTGTTACTACAATTCACATTTCACATTTTATCAAGTAACAGACCCAGTCTCTTGGATCTCAATTCATCTCA
Organism: Garcia nutans; assembly: GCA_947685225.1. NCBI lineage: Eukaryota > Viridiplantae > Streptophyta > Magnoliopsida > Malpighiales > Euphorbiaceae > Garcia > Garcia nutans. The sequence continues at coordinate 71,358,805 of CANTUV010000031.1, read as the reverse complement.
ATGCAAAGAGATCCTCAACCCGGCAAGACTGTTACCTTTTCACATTTTCTAGGCATACTGCCAAATCCAGAACTCTGAAAATTGAATCAACATATTAAACACAAAATCTTTTCATTTTCATTTCATTCTCAATTGAATTATCATAGCCAATAACAATGGCTTGACATCTCATTTGAATCACTATAGCCAATCATAATGGCTTCATGTCTCATTTGAATCATAATATAATATTTCATTATTCAATTATACATAATCAATTATCTCATCATATCCTTTACATTATAAAGTACATCATTCATATAACACATTATAATTCATTAGATTCACAATGCATATAACATAACATTGTTTATATAATATCATATGCATCTTCATTACCATCAAAAGTATGATCAATCATTAATATACACATATATAATTTACCTTATTCATAGATTTGGAATCCTCAATATACATTAGTTTAGGTCATCTTTGTTCAAGTATATTTAAAGTGTAGATACAAAAAGACCTTTGGAGGATTCAACAATGTAAGAATAACCAAGAACAAATATCCTTAGCCAACACACTCAAGGGACACGGCCAAGCTTGTGGCCGTGTCTCACAACACCAATTCAAACAGTAGCAAACACGGGCAATGGACACGGCCAAGCCAGTGGCCGTGTCTCTCCAAAACTCATCCAACACGGCCAAGTTTTCCCTAACTTGGCCGTGTCTCTCACAACTTGGCCGTGTTCTTCAATGATTCAAAAACCAAATACTTCAAAACTCATCCAAGCCCTTCAAAATTCACATCACAACACTTTTAATCATCATCTTTGTTATATTTATCAATTTTCTATCACCTTAACATTTATATAACTTCATTATAGCATCATACTAAACAAAATATATATATACATCACTATAATCAATTACTCAAAGTACCAATTCATTAATTCAAAACCCTAATTCAACCATTCATCATCACCCTCACAATTTCCCCAACTTATCATCACTTAAATACCAAGTTAACACCTTTACACACTTCAATCTTTCATTATCATCATCTCACAAACCACTTATATCAAACATAACCTCAATCAAGAGAAATCAAAACAAGAAGATGAAAACTTATATATATATATATATAATCACAAAAATTAACTTCAAGAAATGAGTACTTACTTGAATAGCTTGCCAAATCTTCAATTCCACTTGCAAATCTCTTAATCTCCTTTAGTCTTTGGTGTAAATTGAAGCAAAATCATCTTTCTCTCTCTAGCTTCTCTCTCTCTCTCTCTCGTGCACTTCGAAGAAAACGAAGAAGAAGAAGAATGAATCTTCTTTCTTCGTTCTTATCCAATATATATAATAATAATAATAATAATAATAATAATAATAATAATAATAATAATAACAATAACAATAACAATAATAATAATAATAATAATAATAATAATAATAATAATAATAATAATAATAATAATAATAACATTAGGACACTTAAATCTCCACCACACACACAATTCCTTTTGACTTTCTTCATCTTTTTCTCTTTTTGTCCTTATCATCATTATTATTATTCATTAATTATACAAATATATATATATATATATATACAACACACTTTTCCTACACCATTTTATACATCATGTATATGTGATGTATATGTGGTTATATGTATATGTCATATATTTTGCATTTATTTTTCCTACATCTTCTCTTCACTTTCCCTTCAATACACACATTGAATCCAAATACAACAATAACCCCAACACTTTTAGGGTATAATATAGGATATTACAATTTCAAGGTTGATAAAAGAGGTAGAAAGAATTATGTGGGCGGCAACATTAAATATGCAGATTATAATACTGATCGTATATCAATTCCTGAATTAATAGACGATATTAAGCAACTTAGCTATTTAGGGGTTGAAATGATTTATTACAAACCTGCTAACAATAGTGTGTTTTACAACATTTGTACGGATAGAGAGTTGTATGACTATGCATTAAGTTTGAGAGATAATGAGTTAATGGATTTACACGTATACAAAGGTTTTAGAAAAGCAAAAGTGATTGAGACAAGTGGGTTATATTTGCAAGAAAGGAATCTTAGTTGTAGTGATAATTTATTTGAAAGTAGTAGTGTGCTCCCACCATGTGGTAGTAAAGGGCAGGAGTATGTAAATGTTGGCACAACTGAGGGTGAAAATGTAGTTAACACAGTCAAATTTAATGAATATGAAACTATTGGGTGTGAGGCCGTAAATGTAGATACATCTGTGAATGGTGAAAGTGTTGAACATGGTGAAGCTTCTGAGCTAAAGGAGAGTGATAAATGTGAAAATGCTGATGTAGAGGAGTCTGATAAAGTTGAAGATGTTGTGTTTGAAGAGGGTGATGAAGCTGAGTTAGATGTAGATTTCAGTGGGGAAGATAGTGATACAGATCCTGAGTTTTAGCCCCTTATTGAGAGTGATAGTGACGGTAGTGAAGATAATGATGACTTAAGAGCTACAAGGGAATAACTAGGTTATATAAACAACAAAAGAGAAAGGAAAACAATGCACAAGTAGAAGAACCAACTATTGATTTAGGGGAAGCTGGTGTTGATGTGGGGTATCATGATTGTGCTTCAAGATCTAAAAAATTTCAAGGAAAAGTATGTGGGGATGAAAAGTTTTTTGCCAATTCTGATGATAATAGTGTAGAAAGCAGTAATGAAAATGATGATGATGAAGATGATCTACCAAACAGAAAAAGAAATAAGAGAGTTCACTATGATCCCAACTGTAAGGTACCTTTGTGGGAGGTTGGCATGGTTTTTGAGAGTGCAACACAATTCAGGGAGGCTTTAAGCAACTATGCTATTGCAAAAGGTGTTGAATTGAAGATCAGGCCTAATGAAAGAAGTAGGGTTCGTGCTAGGTGCAAAGAGATAGGTTGTAGTTGGTTACTTTTTGGCAGCACTGAAAGGCAAAAGTGGTGATTTCAGGGTGAAAACATATAACCCTGTTCACAAATGTTATAGGAAGAATAAAAACAACCTTTGTACTGCTTTCAAAGATAGGATTATACCCCAACCAAGGATTAAGTTATGGGAGTTGCAGGATTTGTGTAAGAAGAAATTGAAGGTGAATATTGGCAAGACGGTTTGTAGGAGAGCAAAAATAAAGATCCTAAGTGAACATATGGGTGATTATAAGGCAGAATTTGGGAAGTTGCAATGCTATGTAGATGAACTCCTTGAGTCAAATCTAGGAAGCACTTATATAGTAAGGATAGAGACTGAGTATGAAACAGGAAGAGTGTTGTTTGATAAGTTATACATATGCTTCCATGCAATGAAGCAAGGCTTTTTACAAGGTTGTAGGAAGATTATAGGTCTGGATGGATGCTTTCTGAAGGGAATATACAAAGGTCAAATTCTCTGTGCAATTTCTAAAGATGGAAATGGACAAATGCACCCAGTAGTTTGGGCTGTGGTTAAGGTTGAATGGAAAGAGACTTGGAGCTGGTTCTTAAGAATTCTAAAAGAAGATCTTCAGCTTAAAGAAGGAGAAGGGACAGTCATAATGACTGATATGCAGAAGATAAGTTTCACTTTGTAATGACAGTCATTTTGTATTTTTTTAAATATATTTTTTAATTCATTTTTAAGTCTAATTGATTTCACTTTTGCTACGGGTTAATACCTGCAATAGAAACATTATTGCCAAATGTTGAGCATAAGATGTGTTCTAGGCATATGATGGCTAATTAGGCCAAAAAGTGAAGAGGAAAAGAGAGAATGAAAAAAATTCTAGGTATGTGCAAAATGAACATTTGAGGTAGATTATAAGAAGAACTTGAAAGCTTTAAGCAAGTTAGGTATAGGAATTGTTGAGGACTTGTTGTGTTACAATAAAAAGTGTTGGGTAAGGGTATATTTTGGGACAGAAACTAAGAGTGACACTTATGAAAATAATATGTGTGAGACTTTTAATGCTTGGATACTCAACTCTAGGCATAAGTCTATTGTAATATCCCAAAATGTGTCCTAGAAGTTTTAGTATAATTGTTGTTTTATTTGAATTAAAATGTATATGTTATTGGAAAGAGAAAATAATTTAAAAAGGAGTGTATATGTTGTATATATGGATATATATATATATAACATATATACAAGTCAAATGGATGGTCAAAGGAAGAAGATATTTATTTTGGTTATTTATGAAATTACTAAAAAGGACAAATAAGTAAAAGGGAGTTAAGATATATAGAAGAGGGTATTTTAGTAATTTTCTTTTTAGATTGCTTGGTGGAGGTTTAAAGAGATGAGAACTTTGACTTTGTCTTTAATTTCCTTTTCATTTTTCTTCTTTTTCTTTTCTTGGCCGGGTACTCCAAAGTTAAGAGAGCAAGATAGAGTTTGATTTTCTAAGATCAAATTCAAAGGAGATTTCAAATAAACAAGTTGGAATTTCAAGAAATTTCATTATTTTGGTAAGTTCTCTCTTGATTGCTCTTGTTGTTTTTGAAGTTATTTTTGAGTTTGATGAAGTGTTGTTGATAATATGGTTAGGATTGCTTGTGGTGTGTTTGTACATGATGGAAATGGAATTAAAGATAAGAAGTTAGGTTGGTGTTGGTGATGGAAGAATAAGAGTTGTGTTTAGTGAAATTTTTTCTGTTTTACAATTAGTAAAGGCTGTGACTTTTATGATTTTTAATTAAATATAGAAAAATTTTCTTGAAGTGAATTTTTGATAAGTTGTGCCTCTATGAGTCTAGAATGACTGAAAAATATATTGATTCGATTTTGGAATGGTTATGACTTTGGAAAGATTATTTTTATTAGACCTATTCCAGCAGGTACCTTAACTGAGACAGCTATATTTCGGGATTTTTAATAAAATGTAGAAAAATAATATTCAATTGAATTTTGGATATGTTGTTTCTTAGTGAGTATAGTATTTGATAAAAATAATTTGGAACCACGTTGATTGAATTTAATTCATGGAATTCACAAAGTTCAGAACTGCTGCCAAGATGCAGGGCAATTGGAGCAGTCTGGTTGGGTGAACTATTTGACCAAGATTTTGTGTTCAGTTTGATCTGAAATTTTACAGGAATAATTTTAAGATGTAAAATTTAGTTCTGTAAAAATTTTAGAGTTTTTAGTCAAGTAGATTATTTTATACAAATTTTCAAAATAAGGATAAAGTGGAGTCTAAAACCAGAATTTACTATTCATATGGTCATTTTGCTAATATTCCTTTTGGATTAGGTTGTGAAGAGGTTGAATTGCCTTAACCTAAGTGTTGAGGATTCTTGGAAGAGTAAGTGTATAGATTGGTGTGAGTTGGTTTTAAGGTATGTACAAACTACATTATTGCATACATTCATATGATATTGAGACTTGAGACATATTTGATTATAAATGTGATAAGGAATCTAATGCATTGTGGATGTATATTAATAATGTTATGTTTAGTATAATGTGAATGTTGTGATGAGCATGTAAAATATGTGTTAATGCCATTGATTATATCCATTTGAATAATGAAATGATTAATGTGATTTGAAATATAACGAAATGTGAAATGTGCAAGATGTCATGATGCAAATGAGATGATTGAGGCATGGTTGCCTAATTTGCTTATGAGAATGAAATGAATTGAGAAAGAAATGTATAAAGATATAAATGAGAAGAATTTTGTGTTTAATTTGTTATTCAACCTTCAGAGTTCTGGGTTTGGTGGCATGCCTATAAAGTACTGGATAGGTGAAAAGACCGGGTCGTAAGTCGATTCCAGTTGATAAATATGAAATGTGAATTATAGTAACAGTCTTGCCGGGTTGAGGATCTCCTTGGTTTATCCGGGTTGAGGTCCAAGAGACTGGGTCTGTTACAGGTAACAGTCTTGCCGGGTTGAGGATTTCCTCGAGTTTAGCCGAGTTGAGGTCCAAGAGACTGGGTCTGTTACCCTATCCATGGATAGAGATATATATATCGCCTACGGGCTTAATGATTGTGATTATAGACCAAAACAGTAACTCTGAACTTTGAATAACATATTAGTGTCTTGTGGGCCCATGCTTGTCTTTGTTTTTAATGTGAATCATGAATGTTTTGATTAATTATTAAATAATGTAAGATTGTGAAATATAATATTCTCTTGAATTGATCTTGAATCTTGATTGTGTGACATTAGCATGGCATTAAAGCATCATAGCACTGTAGTTTGTACCACTAAGCCGTTGGCTTAGCGCGAATGTGATTCTTCGCGCAGGTGACAGGGAAGAACCAGAGAGTTCCTCTAGGCCGAGTCGAGCCTAGATTTTGAAGAGTGAATAGTGGGCTTTAAGATCGAAGATTGACTGCCAAACATGTATAAATTTTATGTGTTGTAAAACTTGAGTTTTGATGTATATGAATTTGTAAATATTGTTACTTTTCGTTGTATAGTGAACAAATATTTTATCTACTGTATTTCATAATAAATCTTTACTTTATTTTGTACTAGAAGTGTAAATCCTTTTTGCAGGTTGTAGTTGAGGTTATAAGGGGGATTTATTGGAAGTGTACTGAGAATGATTTTGTTTGCATTGGTTTGTGTAAAAATGTTTTCAAAAATCAGAAAAAAAAACCAGTTTTGTCGACACTTGGGATTGAATTTTTAGGCGAAACTATGGCAAAATTTCTGTAAAAACCAGAACAAAAATTTGACTAAGTAAAAGTGGTAGCAACATTAGGATAGTGTGGCGCCTCTACTCAGCTTACACACGTAGGTCGGGAAGGGGTGCTACAATTTTTGGTATCAGAGCCTAGGTTTAAGATTCTCAACCTAGGTGAATTGTAAGAAAAAAAAATATTTTGATTTTAAAAGTTGGTTTTTGAATAAAATACATGTTTTGGTATGACAGTCTTTGATCTTTAATGAGGAATATTCTGCTGTGTTTGCAAATATAGGTAGTAATGGAGTCCCATTCACGTCAGACTGTAGAAGGAAGTGCTGAGAGTGTAGCTCTAGGAGAGAGTAGAAATGGAGCTAGAGTTGACAGAGTTAGTGAGGCACCTGTTTCTGTGCCAGAGAGACCAGCTGCAGAGGAGGGTCCGCCGGGTTGGTTGAGGCATGTGGTAGAACTATTTAGACAAGTTCCAGTGCAACCACCACTACAGCCTTAGATGCCGGTAAGACATTATGACAAGTTGAGAAAATATGGGGCTGAAGATTTCTTAGGCACTACCGACCCTACAGTGGCCGAGCAATGGTTAGATAAGGTACAGAGGATATTCATTCAGTTGCAAGCCACTTCGGATGAGAAGTTTGACTATGCCAGATCCCTCCTTCAGAAAGATGCCTATGATTGGTGGAAGACTGTCCCTCATGCTATGGATGATCCACCTACACTATCTTATAGTGATTTTCTGAGGGAGTTCGAACAGAAATATACTCTGAGGGAGTATAAAGATTTAAAGAAGATGGAATTCCTGAGTTTGAAGCAAGACAACCGGACGGTGACAGAATATGAGATTGAATACATCTGGTTGAGTCGTTATGCCGGGGGAATTATTTCTGATGAAATAGATAGGTGCAGAAGATTTGAGGAGGGATTGCGTAATATCCCAATGTATGCCCTAGAAGTTTTTAATATTATTGTTGTTTTAATTGGATTGAATGTATATGTTGATTTGAAAGAAAAAAAGAAATTGAAAAGAGAATGTTTATGTATTGTTTAAAAAGGAAAGTAATGTGTAGAGAGAAAGTGTATATGTTGGGTATATGGTTATATATATAACATATACATTAGTCAAAAGGGATGGTCAATGGAAGAGGATATTTATTTGTAATATATGAAATTACTTAAATGGGCATATAAGTGACAAAGGTTAAGTTAATTGGATGAGGGCATTTAGGTAATTGCTTTGTTAGAATTGCTTGGTGGAGATTTAAAGAAGAAGAGAAGTTTGACTTGGGTTTATTTTTCTTTTCTTCTCATTTGTGTGCCGGCTATCCAAGAAAAGAGAGAGCAAGAGAGGTGTTCTTAATGCTTGAATCAAATTGAAGGAGGAATCAAAGGTTTTGGTTGGAGATTTGTGAAATTTCTTCATTTAAGGTAAGTACTCTCTTGTTTCCTTTTGTTATTTTGAAATTGTGTATAAGATGAGTTATAATTTGTTGATATTATGATTTGGTGTGTTTGAGATGTGTTTACAAGTGTTGAAATTGATTGTAAGTTAAAAGAAATTGAATTGGTGTTGGTTTTGTTTTGAAGATGGTGAGTTAAGTGGATGTTGATGGTGAAAGATCAAGAGTGAAGTTAGTTTTAGGGTTTTGAAATGGTAAATGATTATATGTATGGATAATGTGAATATTGTGTTAAACATGCAAAATAAGTGTTAATGACTTTGATTACATTCATTTGAATGAGTTTATGTTGTGCATAATGTGTTTAATTTCAATCAAAAGAGTGTTGGTTATGGTTAGGTTTTTTGTTCATAAGAGACACGGCTAAACCAAGGAAGAGACACGGCCAAGCTAAAGAATTTTTGAGAGACAAGGCCAAGTCTATGGAAATTTGGCCGTGTTGGATAAATTTTTGGAGAAGACACGGCCGTGTCCCTTGCCCATGTTTGCTTCTGTTGCTTTTGGTTGAGAGACACAGCCACAAGCTTGGCCGTGTCCCTTGAGTGTGTTGGCCACTGTGATTTTTCCTTGCTCTTCTTACATGGTTGAGATTGAACTTACATTTGATAATGCATATGATACTATATGAACAAGGTTATGTATTATGCATTGTGAATCTTGTGAATGGTAATGTGTATATGAATAATGTACTTTGAAATGCTATATTAATGAGGCTATATGTATAATATGAATGGAGATATGAAATGATATGAGGCCATTGTGATTTGGCTATGATGATTCCATTGAAAGAACATAAGGCATGTTTGCCTAATTGATGATGAGAATTGAGAATGAGATAATAAATGAATTGTGTGTCTAATGTGTTATTCAATTTTCAGAGTTTTGTTGTTGGTGGCATGCCTATTGGTAACATTCTCTTGAAGTTAGGTTGGATTTGATCCTTGAAGCCTAATTGAGATGTTACAACCCTTGAAGCTAGGTTGGGTTGGTTCTTGAAGCCAAGTTGGGTTGATACTTAGCATGCTTTGTTCCCCTTGAAGCTTGGTTGAACCTAATCCTTGAAGCCTAGTTGGGTTTATGATAATGATAAATGTGATAATAAAACCAAAGCACTAACTCTGAAAATTGAATGGCATATTAGAGTGTTTTGGGCCCATGCTTGTCTTTGTATATAATGTGATTCTTGAATGGTAAAATCAATGAAACTATGAAGATGTAATATGAATATTGTTATGACATAATGTAGTATGATGTGATAATGTGATGTGCTTCAATGTGTATGGTTTATGAAATATAAAGGTGTGATGTTAGCTTTTCACTTATGATGTTAACTTTATGATTTAGATGTGTAACATTACTTTGCCTTAAAGTATAATGTTGGTATATTTTGTACTACTAAGCCGATGGCTCAGCGCGATAGTGTTTGATCGCGCAGGTGACAGAGTTGAACCTGAGAGCTCCTCGAGACCAAGTGAGACTAGACATTGAGGATTTTTCTTTTGGGACTTAAAGATCAGAGAAGAGCTGCCAATCATGTATATATTCTATGTTTTGTAAACTTTGATTTATAACATATTTGTAATAACTTCCGCTGTGAATTATAAAACATTTTATATATAGTGTCTTTTGGATTTCTTTTATTTGTTTGAGATTGGTTTCACTTATTTACAAAGATATTTGTTGTATCTTTTTAAACCGTGGCATTTTCTATATTCAGTATACGTATATTACGATCGTTTAAGCATGCTTGGTACGTATACAGGGAATAGAGGTGTTACAATTGTTTTGGTATCAGAGCCTAGGTTTGAGATTCTCAACCTAGGTCAAGTGTAAGAAAAAGAGTGTTTTGATTTTAAAACGTGGATTTTTGAATAACATACATGTTTGGCATTGGCAGTCTCTAATCTTTAATGAGAGGTATTCTGCTGTGTTTGCAGATATAGGTTGTGATGGATTCTCACTCACGTTAGTCAGTTGAGGGTAGTGCTAAGAGTATAGCTCCTGATGAGATTAGAGAGGGAGCTAGAGTGGATAGTGCTGGAGAGGTACCTGCTTCTGTGTCGGGGAGACCAGCTGGTGAGGAGGTTCCGCCAGGTTGGTTTAGGCATGTGATTGATTTGTTGAGGCAAGCACCAGTACAACCACCACCTCCACCCCCACAGCCTTTGGTATCAGTGAGACAGTATGATAAATTAAGGAAATATGGAGCAGAAGACTTCTTGGGTACTATTGATCCAGCTGTAGCTGAGCAGTGGCTAGATAAAGTACAGAGAATATTTGTTCAGTTGCAAGCCACTCCAGAGGAAAAGTTTGATTATGCAAGATCATTGTTGCAAAAGGACGCATATGACTAGTGGAAGACAGTGCCCCATGCTATGGATGATCCACCAACATTGTCCTATGCTGATTTTCTAAGAGAGTTTGAATTGAAGTATACTCCTAAGGAGTACAAAGATGTGAAGAAAATGGAGTTTCTAAGCTTGAAGCAAGATCACCGGACTGTGATGGAATATGAGTTAGAGTTTATCCGGTTGAGCCAATATGCTGGGGTATTATATCTGATGAGATAGATAGATGCCGGAGATTTGAGGAGGGATTGAGGCCCTCTATCATGTGTTTGGTGGCTGGATCTAGATATCGTGATTTTTCCCAGCTGGTTGCAGCAGCTAGGAGTGTGGAGAGAGCTCAGGTTATTGCAGCTGCTTCAGAGGAAGAGATCAGGGTTAGAAGGCCCCAGTTTGAAGCAGGGTCTTCGTCTGTGAAAAGAGGTAAAGGAAGTTTTGTTCCTCGGGTTAGTAGGAGCCAGAGGCCAGCGGGTAGGTCAGTACAGTTTCAGAGGCAGAGATCTAGACCTACAGTTTCAGTGGCGAGTGCTCCGACCCCAGTGACTCAAAGATCCACCTTACCCATATGCATTCATTGTGGTAGGCCACATGGTGGTACTTGTTGGAAGACTGGTGTAGCAGGGGTATGTTTTAGATGTGGATCTCCCGATCATTTTGTGAGAGATTGTCCTGAGAGACAGGAGCGGATGTCAGTGGATACTGCAGCTTCCCGACCTAGTGTGAGGGGAGGTCGAGGAGGCAGAGGTTTCAGCAGAGGAGGCAGATCTGGGTTCAGTTCTAGAGGAGGTTCTACATCCAGGGAGAGTAGACCAGAGGAGGCTGGATCTTCTCAGAGGATTTATGTGATGCAGAGGCAACCAGATGCTTCGGCAGTCATAGCTAGTACTTTTTCTTTATTTGGTATTTCAGTACTTGCTTTGATTGATCCCGGATCCACGCATTCATATATTAGTGCATCTGTTTTGCCTGTGTCTGATGTGCATGCTGAATCCCTAGGATTTGATGTATTGGTGACAAATCCGTTAGGGCATAGTGTGATTGTTAGCAAAGTGCACCGAGATAGTGCAGTGATGGTGCAAAGTGAGGAGTTTCTTAGAGATTTGATTGAGATGCCTTTTAAGGAATATGATGTGATCCTAGGCATGGACTGGTTATCTAGACATAGAGCTGTTGTTGACTGCCAAAAGAAAGTTGTTACCTTGAGAACCAGCGATGGTAGAGAGGTGTTTGTATCTAGTGAGTAGGGACAGCTAGCATCCTTATTTGTTTCAGCTGTTGCAGCTAGGAGATTGATTAGAAAAGGGTGTGATGCTTACCTTGCTTATGTTGTGGATACTAGAGTAAAAGGTTCTCAACTTGATTATATACCCACAGTTGCAGAGTTTCCAGATGTGTTTCCAGAGGAGTTGCCAGGGTTGCCTCCTGAGAGAGAGGTGGAGTTCAGTATTGAATTATTGCCTGGTACTACTCCTATCTCTATTACTCCTTACAGAATGGCACCTGCTGAACTGAGAGAGCTGAAGGTGCAGTTACAGGAGTTGCTGGATAAAGGGTTTGTTCGCCCTAGTGTTTCACCGTGGGGAGCTCCTATCTTATTTGTGAAGAAGAAGGATGGTACTATGAGATTGTGTATCGATTATAGGCAATTGAACAAGGTGACTATTAAAAATAAATATCCTTTGCCTAGAATTGATGATCTCTTTGATCAATTGAAAGGTGCAGCAGTGTTTTCCAAAATTGATTTGAGATCAGGGTACCATCAGTTGAGAGTCAGAGCTGAAGATGTTCCTAAGACCGCCTTTCGGACCAGGTATGGGCATTATGAGCTTCTAGTTATGCCTTTTGGTTTAACGAATGCACCTGCAGTTTTTATGGATTTGATGAATAGGGTGTTTAGGCCCTATTTGGATCAGTTTGTAGTGGTCTTTATAGATGATATTTTGGTGTATTCGCGTAATGAGGAAGAGCATGACAAGCATCTGCGGATTGTGTTGCAAATTTTGAGAGAGAAGCAATTGTTTGCTAAATTGTCGAAATGTGAGTTTTGGCTTGACCAAGTTACTTTTTTCGGTCATATAGTTTCAGCAGAGGGTATTAGAGTTGATCCGAATAAAGTTGAAGCTATTTTGAATTGGAGTCCACCAAAGTCTGTGACTGAAGTTAGAAGTTTTCTGGGTTTGGCAGGCTATTACCGACGGTTTGTGAAAGGATTTTCTTTGATAGCTACTCCACTTACCAGATTACTTCGAAAGGGAGTTAGATTTGTGTGGACAGATCAGTGTCAGGCTAGTTTCGAACAGTTAAGAGAAATGTTGACTCAAGCGCCTGTTCTTACTTTACCTATGGAAGATAAACCATATGTGATTTACAGTGATGCTTCACATAATGGTTTGGGTTGTGTTCTGATGCAAGAAGGTAAAGTGTTAGCTTATGCTTCTCGACATTTGAAACCGCATGAGCTCAATTATCCGACCCATGATTTAGAGTTGGCAGCCATTGTGTTTGCATTGAAGATTTGGCGACATTATCTGTATGGGGAAAAGTGTATTATCTATACTGATCATAAAAGTTTAAAATATTTGGGTGTCCAAAAAGAGCTTAATCTTCGACAGAGGAGATGGTTGGAGTTGATTAAGGACTACGACTGTTTGATTGATTATCATCCTGGTAAGGCAAATGTTGTTGCTGATGCCTTGAGTCGGAAGTCTTTAGCAGGTTTGACTGTTTATTCGCTCTCGTTGCTTGTTGAGTTGAGAGCGTTGCATGCTAGTTTTGTATCTTGTGATGATGGTGCATTGTTGGCACAATTGCAATTAAAACCAGTATTGTTGGATCATATTAAAGAGGCTCAATTGGCTGATGCAAAGATTCAAAAGATTGTTTCAGATTGTAAGAATGGAAAGAGTCGAGATTTTATTATGAGAGGTGATGGGAGTCTTTGGTTTAAGAACAGAATGTGTGTACCTGATGATGCTAAATTGAGAAGGATTATTTTAAAGGAAGCACATCAATCAGTATTTGCTATGCATCCGGGTAATACAAATATGTATCATGATTTGAGACAACATTATTGGTGGTCCGGTATGAAGAGAGACATTGCAAATTTTGTGTCTAAATGTCTCACATGTCAGAGGGTAAAAGCTGAGCATCAAGTTCCAACAGGGTTACTTCAACCTTTAGCAGTGCCTGAATGGAAATGGGATAGAGTAACCATGGATTTCGTATCTGGTCTGCCATTGACAAAAAGAAAGCATGATGCTATTTGGGTGATTGTTGATAGGTTGACTAAGACAGCTCATTTTCTTCCGGTTCGGATGGATTACTCTTTAGAGAGGTTAGCTGAGCTGTATATCCATGAGATTGTGAAGCTGCATGGTGTTCCAACTTCTATAGTGTCTGATCGAGATCCCCGATTTACTTCAAGGTTTTGGAAGAGTTTACATGGTGCTTTGGGTTCTCGATTACATTTCAGCACTACTTTCCATCCTCAGACAGATGGGCAGTCTGAGAGGGTGATACAGATTATTGAGGATATGTTGAGAAGCTGTGTCATTGATTTCTCTAGAAGTTGGGATGGATTCTTACCACTTGTTGAATTTGCTTACAATAACAGTCATCAATCCAGCATTGGTATGGCCCCATTCGAAGCATTGTATGGTAGACGGTGCAGGACACCTCTATGTTGGAATGAACTTGGTGAAAGTAAGTTAATTGGTCTTGATTTGGTTAAAGAAACTGAAGAGAAAGTGAAAATGATTTGAGATAGGTTGAAAACAGCTTCGGACCGACAGAAATCTTATTCAGATTTGAAGAGGAGAGACATTGAATATAATGTGGGAGATAAAGTATTTTTGAAGGTGTCTCCTTGGAAAAAGAGCTTGAGGTTTGGTTGGAAAGGGAAATTGAGTCCTCGTTTCATTGGACCGTATGAAGTTTTGGAAAGAGTTGGGCCAGTTGCTTATCGGCTTGCTTTGCCATCTGAGTTGGAGAGGATCCATAATGTATTCCATGTTTCTATGTTGAGGAGATACAGATCGGATCCATCTCATGTGTTGTCAATTGAATCTATCGAAGTGAGTCCAGATTTGACATTTGAAGAGGAACCAGTTGCTATCTTAGCACGTGATGTAAAAGAGTTGAGAAATAAGAAAGTGCCTTTGGTGAAGGTTCTGTGGAAGAATCATGCAAGAGAAGAAGCAACTTGGGAAAGTGAGCAAGCAATGCGAGATCAATATCCTCAGTTGTTTCAGACTTGATATCAGGTAATTTCGAGGACGAAATTTCTTTTTAGAGGGGGAGAATTGTAATATCCCAATGTATGCCCTAGAAGTTTTTAATATTATTGTTGTTTTAATTGGATTGAATGTATATGTTGATTTGAAAGAAAAAAAGAAATTTAAAAGAGAATGTTTATGTATTGTTTAAAAAGGAAAGTAATGTGTAGAGAGAAAGTGTATATGTTGGGTATATGGTTATATATATAACATATACATTAGTCAAAAGGGATGGTCAATGGAAGAGGATATTTATTTGTAATATGTAAAATTACTTAAATGGGCATATAAGTGACAAAGGTTAAGTTAATTGGATGAGGGCATTTAGGTAATTGCTTTGTTAGAATTGCTTGGTGGAGATTTAAAGAAGAAGAGAAGTTTGACTTGGGTTTATTTTTCTTTTCTTCTCATTTGTGTGCTGACTATCCAAGAAAAGAGAGAGCAAGAGAGGTGTTCTTAATGCTTGAATCAAATTGAAGGAGGAATCAAAGGTTTTGGTTGGAGATTTGTGAAATTTCTTCATTTAAGGTAAGTACTCTCTTGTTTCCTTTTGTTATTTTGAAGTTGTGTATAAGATGAGTTATAATTTGTTGATATTATGATTTGGTGTGTTTGAGATGTGTTTACAAGTGTTGAAATTGATTGTAAGTTAAAAGAAATTGAATTGGTGTTGGTTTTGTTTTGAAGATGGTGAGTTAAGTGGATGTTGATGGTGAAAGATCAAGATTGAAGTTAGTTTTAGGGTTTTGAAGTGGTAAATGATTATATGTATGGTTAATGTGAATATTGTGTTAAACATGCAAAATAAGTGTTAATGACTTTGATTACATTCATTTGAATGAGTTTATGTTGTGAATAATGTGTTTAATTTCAATCAAAAGAGTGTTGGTTATGGTTAGGGTTTTTGTTCATAAGAGACACGGCTAAACCAAGGAAGAGACACGGCCAAGCTAAAGAATTTTTGAGAGACACGGCCAAGTCTATGGAAATTTGGCCGTGTTGGATAAATTTTTGGAGAAGACACGGCCGTGTCCCTTGCCCATGTTTGCTTCTGTTGCTTTTGGTTGAGAGACACGGCCACAAGCTTGGCCGTGTCCCTTGAGTGTGTTGGCCACTGTGATTTTTCCTTGCTCTTCTTACGTGGTTGAGATTGAACTTACATTTGATAATGCATATGATACTATATGAACAAGGTTATGTATTATGCATTGTGAATCTTGTGAATGGTAATGTGTATATGAATAATGTACTTTGAAATGCTATATTAATGAGGCTATATGTATAATATGAATGGAGATATGAAATGATATGAGGCCATTGTGATTTGGCTATGATGATTCCATTGAAAGAACATAAGGCATGTTTGCCTAATTGATGATGAGAATTGAGAATGAGATAATAAATGAATTGTGTGTCTAATGTGTTATTCAATTTTCAGAGTTTTGTTGTTGGTGGCATGCCTATTGGTAACATTCTCTTGAAGTTAGGTTGGATTTGATCCTTGAAGCCTAATTGAGATGTTACAACCCTTGAAGCTAGGTTGGGTTGGTTCTTGAAGCCAAGTTGGGTTGATACTTAGCATGCTTTGTTCCCCTTGAAGCTTGGTTGAACCTAATCCTTGAAGCCTAGTTAGGTTTATGATAATGATAAATGTGATAATAAAACCAAAGCACTAACTCTGAAAATTGAATGGCATATTAGAGTGTTTTGGGCCCATGCTTGTCTTTGTATATAATGTGATTCTTGAATGGTAAAATCAATGAAACTATGAAGATGTAATATGAATATTGTTATGACATTGAATGTAGTATGATGTGATAATGTGATGTGCTTCTATGTGTATGGTTTATGAAATATAAAGGTGTGATGTTAGCTTTTCACTTATGATGTTAACTTTATGATTTAGATGTGTAACATTACTTTGCCTTAAAGTATAATGTTGGTATATTTTGTACTACTAAGCCGATGGCTTAGCGCGATAGTGTTTGATCGCGCAGGTGACAGAGTTGAACCTGAGAGCTCCTCGAGACCAAGTGAGACTAGACATTGAGGATTTTTCTTTTGGGACTTAAAGATCAGAGAAGAGCTTCCAATCATGTATATATTCTATGTTTTGTAAACTTTGATTTATAACATATTTGTAATAACTTCCGCTGTGAATTATTAAACATTTTTTATATAGTGTATTTTGGATTTCTTTTATTTGTTTGAGATTGGTTTCACTTATTTACAAAGATATTTGTTGTATCTTTTTAAACCGTGGCATTTTCTATATTCAGTATACGTATATTACGATCGTTTAAGCATGCTTGGTACGTATACAGGGTATAGAGGTGTTACAGATTGAGGCCCTCTATTATGTGCATCGTGGCTGGTTTTCGGTACCAGGATTTCTCTCAGCTTGTTGCAGCAGCTAGGAGCGTTGAGAGAGCGCAGAGCATTGCAGTAGCTGCTTCTGAGGAGGAGACCAGGGTTAGGAGACCCCAGTTTGAGGCAGGGTCTTCATCTGTGAAGAAGGGGAGAGGAAGTTTTGTTCTGAGAATTAGTAGAAGTCAGAGACAGCTGGGTAGGTCAGTGCAGTATCAGAGACAGAGATCAAGACCTACACCTTCTATAGCTAGTGCTCCAACTCCGATGGTCCAGAGATCCATTCCCCCTATATGTGTTCAGTGTGGTGGAAGACATGGGGGTGTTTGATGGAAATATAGTGGATCAGTTGTGTGTTTTCGATGTGGATCGCCTGATCATTTTATTAGGGAGTGTCCTAAGATGCAGGAGCACAGGCAGGCTGACTCTGCAGCCTCTCGACCCAGTGTCAGCAAAGGTGATTGAGGAGGCAGAGGTTTCAGTAGGGGTGGTCGATCCGGGTATAGTCAGAGAGGAGGATCATCATCCGGAGGCAGTAGGCCAGATGAAGCCGGATCTTCTCAGAGGGTGTATGTGATGCAGAGGCAGCCAGATGCTTCAGCAGTTATAGCGGGTACATTTTCTTTATTTGACATTTCAGTACTTGCTTTGATTGATCCAGGATCTACTCATTCATATATTAGTGCATCTATCTTGCCTGTGTCTGAATTGCATTCTGAGTCCTTAGGATTTGATGTCTTGGTGACAAATCCTTTAGGACATAGTGTGGTTGTTAGTAAGGTGCACCGTGATAGTGCAGTTGGGGTGCAAGGTGAGAAGTTTCTTGGTGATCTGATTGAAATGCCTTTTAAAGAATACGATTTGATTTTAGGCATGGATTGGCTGTCTAAGCATGGAGCTGTGGTAGACTGTCAAAAGAAGTGTGTTACCTTGAGAACCAGTGATGGTAGGAGTGTGATGGTATCTAGTGAGCAGAGACAACTTGCATCCTTGTTTGTATCAGCTGTAACAGCTGTGATGCTTATCTTGCTCATGTGGTGGATACTAGAGTAGCGGGTTCTCAACTTAATAATATAACCACAGTTGTAGATTTTCCGGACGTGTTTCCTGAGGAGTTGCCAGGGTTACCCCCTGAGAGAGAGGTTGAGTTTGGTATCAATTTGTTGCCTGGTACCACTCCTATCTCTATCACTCCATATCGAATGGCACCTGCTGAATTGAGAGAGTTGAAGGTGCAGTTGCAGGAGTTGTTGGATAAAGGGTTTATTCGCCCTAGTATTTCTCCGTGGGGAGCTCCTGTGTTTTTTGTGAAGAAAAAGGATGGTACTTTGAGATTGTGCATCGATTATAGGCAATTGAATAAAGTGACTATTAAGAATAAATATCCTTTGCCTAGGATTGATGATCTCTTTGATCAATTAAAGGGAGCAGCAGTGTTTTCCAAGATTGATTTAAGATCCGGGTACCATAAGTTGAGGGTTAAAGCTGAAGATGTTTCTAAGACAGCTTTCCGCACCAGGTATGGGCATTATGAGTTTTTAGTGATGCCTTTTGGGTTGACGAATGCACCTGCAGCTTTCATGGATTTAATAAATAGGGTGTTTAGGCCCTATCTGGATCAGTTTGTGGTGGTTTTCATTGATGATATTTTGGTGTATTCGTGTAATGAGGAGGAGCATGACAAGCATCTGCGAATGGTATTACAGATCTTGAGAGAGAAGCAGTTGTATGCTAAGCTGTCAAAGTGTGAGTTTTGGCTTGACCAAGTAACTTTTCTCGGTCATATAGTTTCAGCAGATGGTATAAGAGTTGATCCGAGTAAAGTCAAGGCCATTTTGAATTGGAGTCCACCAAAGTCAGTGACTGAAGTTAGAAGTTTTCTGGGTTTGGCAGGCTATTATCGAAGGTTTGTGAAAGGTTTTTCTTCGATAGCTACTCCACTCACCAGATTGCTTCGAAAGGGAATTAGATTTGTGTGGACAGATTAGTGTCAAGCTAGTTTTGATCAGTTGAAAGAAATGTTGACTCAAGCACCTGTTCTTACTTTACCCGTGGAAGATAAACCTTATGTAATTTATAGTGATGCTTCACATAATGGTTTAGGATGTGTCTTGATGCAAGAGGGTAAAGTTGTAGCTTATGCTTCTCGGCAGTTGAAGTCGCATGAGCTCAATTATCCAACACATGATCTGGAATTGGCAGCTATAGTATTTGCTTTGAAGATTTGGCGACACTACTTGTATGGAGAGAAATGTTTTATTTATACGGATCACAAAAGTTTGAAATATTTGGGTGTTCAGAAGGAGCTGAATCTTTGGCAAAGGAGATGGTTAGAACTGATTAAATGTGTAATATCCTCATTTATGCCCTAGAAGTTTTGCATGTTGTTGTTGTTGTTGTTGTTGTTGTATTGTTGGTTTAAATTGAGAAAAGAAAAGTATAAGTGTTTTGGGAAAGAATTTAGGGTTTAGAGACAAGTTTATATGTTGTGTATATTGTGATATATATAACATATACATTGGTCAAAAGAGTTGGTCAAGGCAAGAGGAGATATTTTTTAGGGCATGTGAAATTACCAATATGGGCAAGAGATAACAAAGAGAATTAAGATATGTATGAGGGCATTATAGTAATTTTCCTTTGGATGGGTATTTAATGAAGTTTGACTTTGTGATTCTTCATCATCTTTTCTTCTTTCTTTCAAGAGGTGGCCGGCTCTCCATTAGCAAAAGGGAAGGAGAAGTGTTCTTGATACTAAGATCAAATTGAAGAAGGAATTGAGAGCTTTGGTGAAAGAATTGTGGAATTTCTTCATCTAAGGTAAGTATTCTTTTGTTTCCTTTACTTATTTTGTAGTAGTGTTGAAGTTATGATTAGGGTGATTTGTGATTTGTTGGTTTGATGATTAGATGTGTTTGTGTTGTGTTCTCAAGTGTTGAATTGGTTTTAAGTTAAGAGTTTAAATAGGTGTTGTTGTTGGAAGTGGTGGATGTTGATTTTGAAAGATGGTGATTTTAGGGTTTTGAGATGATTTGTGTTTAAGTGTAATATTAATGTGTTATGAGGTGATTCTTATGATGAATATGTGTTTAGAACATTGTTTTTGTTCATTTGAAACATGTTGTATGGTGTATATTGTGATTGAGTGCAATTGAAAGAGGGTTGAAGATGGTTAGGGTTTGGTTCGGGTGACACAGCCGTGTCTAGTGCCTGTGTTCACTACTGTGAGTTTTGGTTTGAGTGACACGGCCACAAGCTTGGCCGTGTCCCATATCCGTATTGCCTACTGTCCAATTGAGTTGAGAGACACGGCCACAAGCTTGGCCGTGTCCCTCATGTGTGCTGCCCGTGTCTCTCATATGGGTTAGGTAAGTTTTGTTTTCCTTGACCTAGTTGCAATGTTTTGGTTCTTCAAAGGTAGGTTGGTTCCTAAACCTAAACTTAAACACTCTAAACATACTTTAAACTATGAATGAGCTAATCAAATGCATATGGAAGATCCTAAAGCTATGAATCATATAAATTGTTCTTTGCCCTAATTGCATTGTTGAGATTTAAACAAGGTTATGTTATGCATTGTGAAAGGTAATGTGTTTTATGAGTAATGTACCTTGAAATGTTATATCAAAGATGTGATATCAATGATGCTTTATGCATAATATGAATTGAAATGTGAAATGTAATACAAAGCCATTGTTATTGGCTATGATGATGATATTGAGAGAAAGAAAGCATGTAGGCCTAAATGTTGATGATAATTGGAAATGGAAATGATAATTGAAAAATAAATGAATTGTGTGGCTAATGTGTTATTCTATTTTCAGAGTTTGTTGTTGGTGGCATGCCTAGTAAGTGTAACAATCTCTTGAAGTTAGGTTGGATTGAATCCTTGAAGCCTAACTGAGATGTTACCACCCTTGAAGCTAGGTTGGGTTGGTTCTTGAAGCCAAGTTGGGTTGAAGCTTAGCATGCTTTGCTCCCCTTGAAGCTTGGTTGAACCTAATCCTTGAAGCCTAGTTGGGTATATGATATTGATAAATGTGATGATAGAACCAAAACATTAACTCTGAAAATTGAATGGCATATTAGTGTGTCTTGGGCCCATGCTTGTCTATGGTTAATGTGAGTCATGAATGATGCTTGCCTTTGCTTATTGTTGATGATGAATGATTAAATGAATATAAATGAGGTCTATGATAAGATGTGAAGTATGATATGCCTATATATATATATATGTTGAGTTATAAAATGGAAAGCTATGTTATTAACTTGGCATATATGATGTTACATGCATAATATGGATTGAGAATTGGTACTGCATTGCATTAAAGCATAACATTAGCATGATTATCTTACTAAGCCGTTGGCTTAGCGCGATAGTGTTTAATCGCGCAGGTAATAGAGTTGATAGAGTTGATCCCGAAAGCTCTTCGAAACCGACCGAGGGTAGACAGTGAAGAGTTGATTTTGGAGACTTAAAGATCAAAGAAAACTTGCCAATCATGTATAACTCTTTTATATTTTGTAAAGTATTGATTAAATGTACATATATGTATATTTGTAAATATGGAATTAAGTGTTTTCAAATATGTAAATATGTAAATATTTTATGACTTCCGCTGTGTAATAACTATATGGATGTATATATATATATATCTAATGTGTTTTATTTTTAAAAGTAAATGATCTACTTTTCTATAATATATAATGATAATAGTATTGTATCTATTTAAATGTTTTGAATGTTGAAGAAAATCGTAGCATCCCTATGTTTGGTGCACTTATGCTACATTGTTGTGGTTGTAGTGTGTGTGCATTGGATGTGGGGGTGTTACATTAAAGACTACGATTGTTTGATTGATTACCATCCTGGTAAGGCGAATGTAGTTGCTGATGCCTTGAGTTGGAAGTCTCTAGCAGGTTTGGCTGTTTATTCGCTCTCGTTGCTTGTTGAGTTGAGAGCGTTACATGCTAGTTTTGAAGCATGTGATGATGGTGCATTGTTGGCTCAGTTGCAATTGAGACTAGTATTGTTGGATCAGATTAAGGAGGCTCAATTGACAGATGAGAAAATTCAGAAGATTGTTTCAGATTGCCAAAACGGGGAGAGCTGAGATTTCTTTGTGAGAAGTGATGGTAGCCTTTGGTTTAAGGATAGATTGTGTGTTCCTGATGATGCTAAATTGAGAAAGATTATTTTAAAAGAAGCACATCAGTCGGTTTTTGCTATACATCCGGAAAATACAAAGATGTACCATGATTTGAAACAACATTATTGGTGGTCGGGTATGAAAAGAGACATAGCGGAGTTTGTATCCAAGTGTCTCACTTGTCAGAGGGTGAAAGCTGAGCATCAAGTTCCAACAGGGTTGCTTCAACCTTTATCAGCGCTTGAATGGAAATGGGAGAGAGTGACAATGGATTTTGTGTCTGGTTTACCTTTGACACAGAGGAAGCATGATGCTATTTGGGTGATTGTTGATAGGTTGACAAAGATAGCTCATTTTCTTCCGGTTCGGATGGACTATTCACTTGAGAAGTTGGCTGAGCTATATATTAGTGAGATAGTGAAGTTGCATGGAGTTCCAATTTCTTTAGTGTCTGATCGAGATCCTAGATTTACTTCAAGATTTTGGAAGAGTTTACATGGTGCTTTGGGTTCTCGATTGCACTTTAGCACTGCTTTTCATCCACAGACAGATGGGCAGTCAGAGAGAGTGATACAGATTATTGAGGATATGTTGAGAAGCTGTGTCATTGATTTCTCTGGAAGTTGGGACAGATTTTTGCCACTTGTAAAATTTGCTTACAATAACAGTCATCAAACCAGTATTGTCATGGCACCATTTGAGGCATTGTATGGAAGAAAGATGTAGAACACCTCTATGTTGGAATGAAATTTGAGAGGGCAAATTAATTGGTCCTGATTTGGTTAAAGAAACTGAAGAGAAAGTGAAGATAATTCGGGATCGGTTAAAGACAGCTTTCGATCGACAGAAATCTTATTCAGATTTGAAGAGAAGAGACATAGAATTTGATGTTGGAGATAAAGTATTTTTGAAAGTGTCTCATTGGAAAAAGATATTGAGATTTGGTCGTAGAGGGAAGCTGAGTCCTCGTTTTATTGGAACATATGAAATTCTAGAAAGAGTTGGGCCAGTTGCTTATCGTCTTGCTTTGCCACCTGAGTTGGATAGAATCCATAATGTATTCCATGTTTCTATGTTGCGGAGGTATAGATCGAATCCATCTCATATCTTGCCAATTGAATCCATTGAAGTGAGTTCGGATCTGACATTTGAAGAAGAACCAGTTGCTATTTTGGCACATGAAGTGAAAGAATTGAGAAATAAGAAAGTGCCATTGGTGAAAGTTCTATGGAAGAATCATGGGAGAGAAGAGGCAACTTGAGAGAGCGAGCAAGCAATGCAAGATCAGTATCCTCCACTGTTTCAGACATAATATCAGGTAATTTCGAGGACGAAATTTCTTTTTAGAGGGGGAGAATTGTAATATCCCAAAATGTGCCCTAGAAGTTTTAATATAATTGTTGTTTTATTTGAATTAAAATGTATATGTTATTGGAAAGAGAAAATAATTTAAAAAGGAGTGTATATGTTGTATATATGGATATATATATATAACATATATACAAGTCAAATGGATGGTCAAAGGAAGAAGATATTTATTTTGGTTATTTATGAAATTACTAAAAAGGACAAATAAGTAAAAGGGAGTTAAGATATATAGAAGAGGGTATTTTAGTAATTTTCTTTTTAGATTGCTTGGTGGAGGTTTAAAGAGATGAGAACTTTGACTTTGTCTTTAATTTCCTTTTCATTTTTCTTCTTTTTCTTTTCTTGGCCGGGTACTCCAAAGTTAAGAGAGCAAGATAGAGTTTGATTTTCTAAGATCAAATTCAAAGGAGATTTCAAATAAACAAGTTGGAATTTCAAGAAATTTCATTATTTTGGTAAGTTCTCTCTTGATTGCTCTTGTTGTTTTTGAAGTTATTTTTGAGTTTGATGAAGTGTTGTTGATAATATGGTTAGGATTTCTTGTGGTGTGTTTGTATATGATGGAAATGGAATTAAAGATAAGAAGTTAGGTTGGTGTTGGTGATGGAAGAATAAGAGTTGTGTTTAGTGAAATTTTTTCTGTTTTACAATTAGTAAAGGCTGTGACTTTTATGATTTTTAATTAAATATAGAAAAATTTTCTTGAAGTGAATTTTTGATAAGTTGTGCCTCTATGAGTCTAGAATGACTAAAAAATATATTGATTCGATTTTGGAATGGTTATGACTTTGGAAAGATTATTTTTATTAGACCTGTTCCAGCAGGTACCTTAACTGAGACAGCTATCTTTCTGGATTTTTAATAAAATGTAGAAAAATAATATTCAATTGAATTTTGGATATGTTGTTTCTTAGTGAGTCTAGTATTTGAGGAAAATAATTTGGAACCACGTTGATTGAATTTAATTCATGGAATTCACAAAGTTCAGAACTGCTGCCAGGATGCAGGGCAATTGGAGCAGTCTGGTTGGGTGAGCTATTTGACCAAGATTTTGTGTTCAGTTTGATCTGAAATTTTAAAGGAATGATTTTAAGATGTAAAATTTAGTTCTGTAAAAATTTTAGAGTTTTTAGTCAAGTAGATTATTTTATACAATTTTTCAAAATAAGGATAAAGTGGAGTCTAAAACCAGAATTTACTATTTATATGGTCATTTTGCTAATATTCCTTTTGGATTAGGTTGTGAAGAGGTTGAATTGCCCTAACCTAAGTGTTGAGGATTCTTGGAAGAGTAAGTGTATAGATTGGTGTGAGTTGGTTTTAAGGTAAGTACAAACTACATTATTGCA
The DNA here is from genome assembly GCA_947685225.1 of Garcia nutans. Lineage (NCBI taxonomy): Eukaryota > Viridiplantae > Streptophyta > Magnoliopsida > Malpighiales > Euphorbiaceae > Garcia > Garcia nutans. Next base: position 71,333,833 of record CANTUV010000031.1, on the reverse strand, counting down.
TACATTCATATGATATTGAGACTTGAGACATATTTGATTATAAATGTGATAAGGAATCTAATGCATTGTGGATGTATATTAATAATGTTATGTTTGGTATAATGTGAATGTTGTGATGAGCATGTAAAATATGTGTTAATTCCATTGATTATATCCATTTGAATAATGAATTGATTAATGTGATTTGAAATATAACGAAATGTGAAATGTGCAAGATGTGATGATGCAAATGAGATGATTGAGGCATGGTTGCCTAATTTGCTTATGAGAATGAAATGAATTGAGAAAGAAATGTATAAAGATATAAATGAGAAGAATTTTGTGTTTAATTTGTTATTCAACCTTCAGAGTTCTGGGTTTGGTGGCATGCTTATAAAGTACTGGATAGGTGAAAAGACCGGGTCGTAAGCCGATTCCAGTTGATAAATGTGAAATGTGAATTATAGTAACAGTCTCGCCGGGTTGAGGATCTCCTTGGTTTATCCGGGTTGAGGTCCAAGAGACTGGGTCTGTTACAGGTAACAGTCTTGCCGGGTTGAGAATTTCCTCGAGTTTAGCCGAGTTGAGGTCCAAGAGACTGGGTCTGTTACCCTATCCATGGATAGAGATATATATATCGCCTACGGGCTTAATGATTGTGATTATAGACCAAAGCAGTAACTCTGAACTTTGAATAACATATTAGTGTCTTGTGGGCCCATGCTTGTCTTTGTTTTCAATGTGAATCATGAATGTTTTGATTAATTATTAAATAATGTAAGATTGTGAAATATAATATTCTCTTGAATTGATCTTGAATCTTGATTGTGTGACATTAGCATGGCATTAAAGCATCATAGCACTGTAGTTTGTACCACTAAGCCGTTGGCTTAGCGTGAATGTGATTCTTCGCGCAGGTGACAGGGAAGAACCAGAGAGTTCCTTTAGGCCGAGTTGAGCCTAGATTTTGAAGAGTGAATAGTGGGCTTTAAGATCGAAGACTGACTGCCAAACATGTATAAATTTTATGTGTTGTAAAACTTGAGTTTTGATATATATGAATTTGTAAATATTGTTACTTTCCGTTGTATAGTGAACAAATATTTTATCTACTGTATTTCATAATAAACCTTTACTTTATTTTGTACTAGAAGTGTAAATCCTTTTTGCAGGTTTTAGTTGAGGTTATAAGGGGTATTTAGTGGAAGTGTACTGAGAATGATTTTGTTTGCATTGGTTTGTGTAAAAATGTTTTCAAAAATCAGAAAAAAAAAACCAGTTTTGTCGACACTTGGGATTGAATTTTTAGGCGAAACTATGGCAAAATTTCTGTAAAAATCGGAACAAAAATTTGACTAAGTAAAAGTGGTAGCAACATTAGGATAGTGTGGCGCCTCTACTCAGCTTACACACGTAGGTCGGGAAGGGGTGCTACATCTATTATCAATATGCTTGGAGAGATTTGGACTAAAGTGATGACTAGAGTTAGAATAATGAGGGATTTTTGCAATTCTTGGATATGTGACATTGCCCTATAGTTATGGTGAGATTTGAAACTGCAAAAGAGCAAGCTATGAATTGTAGTATATTATGGAATAGTGATTCTAGTTTTGAGGTCCAAGAAGGGGAGTATGGACATACAATGGACTTAAGAAAGGAAGTTTGCACCATTAGATCATGGCAACTAAGAGGAATTCCCTGTGTCATGAATTTTAGGTAGTTTAATCCAGAAGACTACATCACTCATTGGTTTAGGAGAGATACTTATCTGAAGGCATACATGTTTAGTTCATTTCTGTACTTGTTTTTAGTATGATTTTATGTGTGTTTTAGTCAATGTTTTGATTGATTTTTGTTTTAATTGTGTTTTAAGTGTTGTTTTTAGGTTTAGGTGCAAAAACACCCTTGGGAGATCAAAATAGGGTAAGAAAAGCATGAACCAAGCAAGACATGACCATGTCCCTTAAAAGAAATTCAAGGCAGAAGCAGACACACCCAGAGACACGGCCAAGCCTCTGGCCGTGTCTCATTCAAAGAACAAATCAAGAACAAACCAAAGAAGAGAAGGAAAATGAGCAACAGGAGACACTGGTCGTGTCACCTGACACGGCCGTGTCACCTGGCCGTGTCTCACCTTGTATCAAAGACAGTGAGGGACACGGCTAGGAGCTTGGCCGTGTCCCAGGAAAGAAAATCAAGAGACACGACCAAGCTCCAAATGGCTTGGCCATGTCACCTCTCACAACCAAAGAGAAGAAAGAAAGAAAAGAAAGGTCCAGTGAGGGATACGGCCAAGGGACACGGCCGTGTCCCATGAAAAATCAAGAGACACGGCCAAGCCAACCTTGGCTTGGCCGTGTCACCTCAAGGAAGAGACCAAGAGACACGGCCAAGACATTCTTGGCTTGGCCGTGTCATACCAAAATTATTTGATTTCTTTCAACTAAGTGGGGGACAAAGTGGGAGACAAACACTATTGCTTGCCAAAAGAAATAGAAAACAAAGAAAAAGTGGGGGACAAAGGGAAATGGGATGAGTTGGAAGGCATGGGTGTTGATTTTTGAATGAATTAAAAGGAGAGGAAGAGGAAAATGGAGAAAGTTCTTGGCTTCTTGGAGCTAAAATTTTGCAAGAAACATGAGAGAGGGAGAGAGTGACACTCTCCCTTGTCCCTTAACCTCCAAACCTCCATTTCCATCCTCTCCACCTTCTCCATCTTCCATTGATAGGATCTTTGAGGTTCTTTGGGATAAATTGGGTTACAAGTTCTCAAAGGTTGAAGAAGCTTCATTGAAGGGAGTGGTGACTTGAGAAAGCTCCATTCCATCTTCCAAAGGCAAAATCAATTGAAGAGTTGGTGACTTGAGAAAGCTCCATCTAAAGGTTTGGTGACTTGAGAAAGCTCCATTCCACATTGCAAAGGGGAATCAACCATTGAAGAGGGCTTGAGTTCTTTATCAAATACATCAAGTGGAGCTAGGAGGAAGACTAGCAATCCTACTCTTGGCATCTTCACAAGGGGTTTTTCTATTCTCTCTTTTAATTCATTTCTTATTATTGTTGTTGTATTAATAGAATTGATATTGCAATGGACAATTTGTATTTGTGTTATATTGAGTTGAATGGATATTATAAATTGATGATGTTGAGCTAAATACCCATGTTTAGGGTTTGTAGCATATTTGGTTGAATGCTTTGATTTGATATTTACATTGATGTTCCTTGTTGATTGGTTGATTGTATTGCATTAAATGCTAGGTTGATAGATTAGCTACCTATTGATCTTTGAATATTGGATAACGGACCGAGAGGTGAAATCCGATATCGAAACTATATAATCGACCACCCTATGAATGAATTAGAAATATAAGTTCTAGGGTTTATTAATTTGGTAATGTAAAAGAATTGGTCTTTGCTAATTCATGAATGTGAGAACTAATGGATGGGTAATTGACTAATTAATCTTAAGGAACAAATTAATTTACAAGGTTATGTTAATGGACAATTGAGAATTGAGCTTTGATTGAATGGACCTATAACCCTAGGCACCTTCCTAAGAATCGATTTGATCTTGTACACCCACACACATTACTCTCTACGCACGATAATTTAGGTTTAAATTATTCTCGCACCATCTCGACACAACAAACTCTCGCATTTAAATAAATTGTCAATCAAGCTATTACGAACCACACCTTCTTGGGGAAACGACCTTGGGGCAATCACCTTTGCTACAACTATCTCGTATACTTACGAGTGACGCTTTGTAGTAGTACTTAATTTGAGCGCAACAATACACACATTACATTCAATGTGTGCCTAGTATCAAATTGTGGAGGGAAAAAGACTATTCTCAGATCCTGCCACTAGAGATAAAAACTCTTCTTGGCAGACCAAAAAGAAATAGAAGAAAGCCTAGGGATGAGGTAAAGAAGATAGGGAAGTCAACAAGATATGGTGCTAAAATGACGTTCTCTCTTTGTGGCCATCAGAATCACAACAAGAAAGGGTGTCCTAATAAGATATGCTATATACTTTTATCAACAATGTGATTTTTATTTGTCATAACTATTAAATTTTATGTGTTGTTTTGAGCAGGAGTCAACATATGGTGGTTATCCACAAACTACTGCATCATATGGTTCTCTAGGATTAGGATCTCAAACAAGTGACTCTGGCTCACAACTAAATTCAGTTAGGACAAGTGCATCATCTGCAATAGAAACTGATAGCATAAGAGGAAGAGGGCAAAAGAGATCAGCAACTTCTATACCTCAGTAGAAACAAGGGCAACAACCAAAGAAATCTAGGTTTAGTGAATATGGGCTCTACATCAACACAAATACAAGAGTTTCTATACATAATGTATGTTGTAATTTATGTGTAACTTATTGGATTCTAAATTTTAGCAATTATAATTGTTAGTTGACTCACTATTTGTTGTTTTATCAGGTTGGAATGCCTACCAGAAGGATAATCGATAGTACAAAGTTCAAGAGATTACTTAAATTACTGGTGACATAGGATGCAAGGCTCATGGTTTGAAATTTAAAGGAAAAATGGCCATAACATCTAGACAACTTCAGGAATAAAGATCTACAACTAGATTGTAGAAAAGGCAAGCAACAGAAGTAGCAACAGGAGCAACAATAGGGTCCAAGGGAAAAGAAGTGATGAATAAGCTATAGTGATTAAGTCTTATGATTTTGTCAGTGCATTATGTACTGTGAAAACTTAAATTGTGTGTGACAATCTTTTTTGAAGATAATTATGGTTATGTAATTAGATTTCTTGTGACAATCTTGTTCTAACATTATATGCATTCTGTGATAATACCAAGTTGATTTTAATGCATTATCAATTTCTTTTAGTTAGTATGCAAATGGGTACATTGTGTATGATAGTGACTGTGATAGCTTTAAATTACAGATTTAGGCAGGATCTAAATTGTATATTGTATAGTATTTTCCTGACTTTGGTTGATAAATATGTTTTTAATTTAGGCAGGATTATATTAGATTGTGTGTTGTGTTTAACTCTTCATTTTTGGGCCAATATTTAGTTAAAATTAAAACACAAAAGAGACATTTCAATTAAGTTAATGAATAGCAAGAATTAAACAAAATAACTTCTAATTAAATTCAAAAAGTTTGGATACATGTTGCACAAATAGTTGTAGATTCCCTACTGCAACTCACTAATAAAAACCAAAATGATAAAATGTTGCATAATCACTACTGCAACTTAAGAGTCTAAACCTGCATACCATAACCTATTCGAAAATGACAAAATAACCAATTCCATACCATAACCTAAACTAAACTTGCTTCTGCACAAAAAGAGCGATGATCACAAGAACCAAACACACAACCTTCTTCAAATAATTTGCAACTGCCTTTGCATTATCTCTTTGTTGTTCAACCTTCTTAAGCTTCCTCATCAACCTCAACACAGGCCTTCTCAAGCTATCTGGATATGGTGGCTCGTACCAAACAAAGTACTTACAAGGTTGCAGTCCTTGAATCTGTTTTAAACCAATAAAGAAAATTAAAATATTTTCCACCCAAAAAACATATGTTAATTAACTAATTAACAAGATAAAACTCACTCCATATTTATTGCAGTCGAAGAACCTCCTTCCAGGATTCGCTTCAGTCATCAAATTCTTCAACGAAGCCGATTTTCCACAATAACAATCAAGAATTGTAAAATCACTTTGTGCAGAGTCATTTTGGGACACAGAAGGTGTATTTTGATATCTTGAAGCCATTTGAGCAAGCAATGTCTTCTAAACTGAGATGAATGGGAATGGGGGATTAGAGATTTTGAACATGTTGATTTGGGGAAGAATGCAACAAAAGAAGGAATGAAACAGATTTTTATTGGGTAAAAATCTATTTGTTAGAGTAATTAATTACTTAAGCATCTCTTCACGCGTGATATAGGAGGTGAGTGCACACATTTTTCCATCTCAACATCAAGCGGTCTGTTTGCTATTGAAAATAATAAGTTGAAGGGGGCAATATGGTTCCTCAAAAACTATAAGGGGCTAATTGGCAAATCGTGCAAGTTGAAGGGGTTGGTTATGTATTAAGGCTTAAATAAATTACAATTACATAAACTAAATAAACAAGGCAGCCACACTAGATGGAAACATGCCTTTTACAATTTCCTTTAAATATATATATAAATCTAAGGACAAGAATAAGGCAAGGGAAAAATAATACAATATATATGAACGTAATTGAATAATTAAAAAGAAAATAAACAAACACATCTTAATATTACCCCATTAAGGAAATATAGTGCGAGACGAAACAAGTCGTGCCTATGGCGGTCCCGCTGGATGGGTTTTATATTTATAGAAATTATGATTTTAAGGTTTATGGGTGAAATTTGGATTTTTAGGGAAAAAACTTAGATTTAAGGTTTTATAAGATTACGAATTTTTAGATCAAAACATGCATGGATATGATCACAAATTAATATGCGATCTAATGTTGATTAATGAAGTGAGGCTATAGATGAAATTAGGGTTTGAACATAACAACTAATATAATTGAGATTTGAATCATATTAAACTCGGTCTATTACCTACTGGATGAATTTTAAATTATAAACTATCAATTATAATTAACTTCTGCTTGATTTTATCATGGAATGAAAACATTATAATATTAAAAACTTATTAAAGTTTAAGAATTCAAACCTGCATTCATTGGCTCCACCCAAATTTAATTTGTTGAACCGAACTTCCCGATGCTGCTGTCTGGATCAGCTATAATCTTGGCTGGCTCAAGTAATCCGAAGATTAATGATTTTTGATATAAATTTAGCTACTACCTATTTTTGCAATTCCTTTCTGTCTCTCTATTTCTTTTCTTTTTAATTATTGTTGATTTTCTTAATCATGACTGCCTCCTCATTAATTCATTAAGCCTTCATATTTATATGAAAATAAACTAGGTCAAAATTAGTTAAACTGTACTTAATTTGGATTTTCCAATTTATAAAACCTGTCCATATCAAATAAAAATCAAATTAATTCAATATGGACAAGAAGTAAGAGTCTTAATTTGATATGGAATGGTCCTTATCAAATTAAAATTTGTTTAATTTGATATGGACCTATTTCCATATCAAATTGGAAAGCCAATTTGATACGAAAATGGTCTATATTGAATTGGTAGCCAGCCAATTTGATATGGACCATGTCCATATAAATTAGACACCCCAATTCGATATGGACATGTCCCATATCAATTTAAACCAAAATCAAACTCCTCTAATTTCAAATTGAACCATTTTAGGGCTTTCAAAGTTGAACCGACTTATTTTAGGCCTTATAAAATTGAACCAATCTAATTAAAGGATTTAAACAGGTTTAAGCCATTAAGAATTAACCAAACTTGACTAGGCATTCTTTAATTAGGATTGAACTAGCTAGGGCTAAAATCAAAGGTTTACAGTTTGCCCCATGCTTGAACGATCTTAAATTTATTCAAAGAGTGAAAAGCAATATGACTTCAAGCTAATTTTGGATAAGAATCGGGTTTAGGACCCATGAATTGAATTTTGGATTCTAGATCCAAGACTGGATCTAGGTTCTCGACCTGAGTTAGGACTTGGATTCTTGACCCAAAACTGAATTTGGGTTCTCGACCCAAGATTGGATTTGGGTTCTCGACCCTAAACTTGATTTGGGTTCTTGACCCGAGACTGAATTTGATTTGGATATTTGACTTGATACTAGATTAGTTGGGTTCTGGACCCAAAACTGTATTAGTTGATTTCTGAACCCAAGGTTGGATTGGTTGGATTCTAGACATGAGGTTGGATTTGAGCTCTTCTAGCTTGATCATCCCTTTGTCGTTTGAGAATTCTACCTTTCTTCTAGTCAATTGGTTTCAGCTCTTCTAGCTGACTGACCTTCTATCAGTTGAGAGTTCTGGCTATCTTCTAGCCAATTATTCCATTCTTCGATGGATTGTGGGTCTCCACCCTTTAAAATGGATCTTTATCCTTCGACATCTAGTCTTCACCCTTCAAAATGGATCTTCATCCTTGAACTTTGGGTCTTCACCCTTTAAAATGAATCTTCATCCTTGGACATTGCGTCTTCATCCTTGGACATTGGGTCTTCATTGGGTCTTCATAATGAATCTTCATCCATGGACATTTGTCCTATATTGGCTTCAGCTCTTCTAGCTGGACTAATTTTTTATCTTTTGGATCTTCATTTCTTTTGGGGTTCTTACTTCCTTCTTGTTATGTTCTTTTTGTTCTTCTTTTTTTCAAAAAATTCATCTATTTTTATCTAGCCTTTATATCCTCTCTTTGCCCCCCTGCATGGAAAAATATTGAAAGTAAGTCTAAAAATATTTTGTACATGCATAAACTCAAAAATTGAAAAGAGAAATTTTGTCCCCTGTGTAGGCTCAAACCAATGATTTCTTTTTCCATGTAGGCTCTGATTGATGTTCGCATTTTGGTTCTTTGTACAAGCATGCATCTCGATTTTTATAAAGTGACTGAATCTTCCTCAAGCAATGGGCCTTCCATGCCCCCTAATTCCATATCTGCTTCATGTTTACTTCATAGAGTATATGTTGTTTACTTTGAAAAAGAATAGACAATGCAAGACAAAGAATGCAGTTTGATATACTTATGTATGCATGATATGCATGAGTAATACTTACAATGGTTCTATTAACTCACAGACGTAGGTGATCAACTGAAGTGCTCCTATTGATTCATTCCAAATGCTTGTTCAGATCTTGCATTAGAACATCATAAGACTTTACATCTATGGCTTTTATCTTCTAAAAGTACAAAGTATGAGTAAAGGGGGGCCCCAACAAGGTAGAGACATGAGATGTAACACCCTTATACCCTATATACATATACCATGTATATGTAATATATGCATATACTGTATAAAAATGTCACAACCTAGTTTACCAAAAATTTTCACATTTCCAGTTTAAAATCTTAAATACTTTAAAATGTATATTTAAATAACAAATAAAATATTCTTTACAAATCATAGGTTCCAAAATAAATATTTTATATGAAAATATGTGAAAACAAAATTCGCCAAAGTTTTGTATGTAATTTGGACATTCCAAATTTTTAACAGTTACACAAACTGCATAAAAACACTCCCAATAAAACAAATCACACATTTCCACCACAGCTTCTCAATTTCTCCACATTTTCTCAAAATATTTATATATATATATATATTGTAACACCCCCTGCATAGGCTATACACTTAACTATATAGGTGATGTCACCTAAATACTTACACTTGCCTATATATGTATTATAGAAATAAAGCCAAAATACTTATATATATTAACACAATTATTAAACTTTCAAAAGAAATACCGTACTCAAGCCTATATTACATACATATATCTGTTTAATTTACAAGAACTCCTATTATTAACTTACATTGTAAACATTATTATAATTCTCTTACTAATCTCAAACTTATACAACTATCATACAAAATTATAAAGTAGTGCCAAGTGAACTATACAGAATACAATATTTACAATATTGTTCTTTGAGCCTTTGTGATACAGTTGACTAGGAATGTACATCTCTTACTTTGCGGTCTCAACTCTTCTTGTTTGATCTGCATGTCAAAAAATAGTTCTAAAATACTAAGTAAAGCTTAGTGTTGCTTATGTATTTACAATATGCAAGAAAATTTAAAGGAAAGAGAACCATACATAAAATGATTTAGAAATAATGGAAATTATTACTTTTAGAACGTTAAATAAAGAAATTAATAAATTCATTGAAACTTGAAATAATAATCACAATTAAATTTAGAATTGGTTAATTTAATGATAACCATATACACATTATTTTCAATGTAGATAACTTCTTTAATTATGCCCATATACACTGAACTTAGATCCTAGATTTGGATAATGGGTCACTGTTGGCAATTTAATGCCCACTATATAAAATTTGACCAATGGCCCATTATAGCACGAATGCCCACTGAATATGGTAATATAGAGGGTCCATTATGGCACAGAGTGCCCACTATCACTTTAGATATCCTCCTTTTGGCTAGCCATTCAATCCCAAGCTAGATCTAAAATCAGTATGATTTGGGCAATTCAGTAATTTTTAATTAACATTAAATTTTATATAGCACTTCAATGGAACAATTCTTTGATCAACACTTGGTATCACACATATTTATCATATATTCAAAATAAATTTGTTACACTGCTTGTTAGGGTTGATTTCAAAAATCCTTTACACTTTGAGGACTTATAATCGTTTTGGCTGGAATTACTAATGAAAAACAAAGAAAAAGTTATTTTGGAAAATTTCTTCAAGTGACATGCCCAATGACATGGGTGTGTCAATGGCCGTATCGTTTTCCCATTCTTACATAAGCTTTGACATGCCCAATGACATGGGAGTGTCACTAGCCGTGTTATTCAACTTGCATTATAGCAGCTACGACACGCCTAACAACACGGGCGTGCCACCGACCATGTCATTTATCTTTTATCACAGTAGCTATGACACGCCCAATGACATGAGCGTGTTACTGGTTGTGTCATCAATATTGAAGCACAACATCATTGGCACGCCCAGTGACATAGCCGTGTCAGGTGAAATTCTGTATTTCGCACACTCAACCACTTAAACACAATATATCCAAATCTATGATAAAAATGATTTAAAAACTAGTTTCTTTGACATAGAAAGAGTCTATATCAAATACTTTTCAATAGTAATTTATTAAAGATAACTCAATCAACTAATTCAAATAATAAAATTCATAGAAATTCAAATAGTTACAAATTAAAAATAAATAAGCACATACCTTTTTCAAAATCCCTTTTCTTCTTTAATCACTTGTTGATAATCTCAACTTTTTCAGATTATTCTTCTAAAAACCTATAACTAGATGTGATTTCCTCTTAAATTTTGGCTATATTTTTGTAAAGAAGGAAGAAAGAAGGAGTTTTGGTGGTGAAGGTGATGATAGGCATGGAAAGAAGAAGAGAGAAGAAGAAACAAACTTCTACATACACATACCTATCTACATATATATATATATATATATATTGTTTCATCTAGTATGGCCAATCTCATTTTAACTACGGTGCACCCTGTTTCTTATCCTTTGATACTAATTTAATTTTAGTCTTGTAAAATCGTAAAAATAATTTCTTCAGTAAATTTTATGATTCACTATTTATATCACTTATTCATGCCACTTTTATCACTATTTACTATCAATTATTAATATTAAATTAAAAATTTAGTATTTAAAATTTTAAATATTACAAGTCTCCTCCACTAAAAAATTTCATCCTTGAAATTTACCTGTTATAAATGCTTGAAATAATTGAAGGTATTACTGTTTCATTGTCTCTTCGCTTTCCCAAGTGGCTTCCTCTATCAAATGATTTCTCCACAACACTTTCACTAAAGGAATACGGTTATTACACAACTCCTATATCTCATGAACTAAGATAGCCACTGCTCTTCTTCATAATTCAAATCTGGCTGAATTTCAATGAACTTTATTTGAATCACATGTGAAGGATCTGATCTATATCGTCTAAGCATCAACATATGGAATACATTATGAATCTTAGCAAGTTCTGGAAGTAAAGGTAGTCGATAAGGTACTGGACCTATACGCTCAAGTATTTCATATGGTCAAATAAACCTAGGACTTAGTTTACCTTTTTTTCTAAAGCAAAGAACCTTCTTCCAAGTTGATACTTTCAAAAATAACTTATCTCCCACACTATATTGAATATCATGCTATTTCAAATCTGCATAAGATTTTTATCTATCCATTGCAATTTATAATCGATCCTTTATAAGCTTCAGTTTGTCGTAAGTTTGTCTTATGAGATTAGCTCCCGCAAGTTTGCTTTCATTCAATTCCACCCAACATAATGGAGTTCTACACTTCCTTCCATAGAGTGCTTCGTATGGTACCATCCCAATACTCGTTTGATAACTGTTGTTAAAGGCAAATATCTATCTCAAGTACCTTTAAAATCGATTACACAACTTCTAAGCATATCTTTAAGTAATTGTATCATCCTTTTCGATTGACCATCAGTCTGTAGATGAAAAGTAGTACTAAAATGGAGTCAAGTACCCAATGCTTTCTAAAAACTTTCTCAAATTTTTGAGGTAAAGCGAGGGTCTCAATCTAAAATAATAGACATTGGTACTCCATGAAGCCTGACTATCTCATTAATATATAATTCAACAAGTCTATCCATATAATAATCAACTCGAATGGAAAGGAAATGTGCTAATTTGGTTAATCGATCAATAATTACACAAATTGTATCATGCTTCTTTTGGGTGTTCGGAAGACCAGTCACAAAATCCATGGTGATTCTATCCCACTTCCATTCTGGTGTTGATATAGGTTGCAAAAGACCCAATGGAACTTGATGTTCTGCTTTGACTTGTTGACACACTAAACATTGAGTCACATATTCAGTAATATTTCTCTTCATACTAGGCTACCAATAATGAGACTTCAAATTTTGATACATATTATTACTTCTGGGATGTACAGTATATGTAGTAGTATGAGCTTCACCAATAATACACTCCTTTAGTTCCTTCACATCAGGTACACACAATCGACCTCTATAATACAATCCACCATCTTCTAACACAACATAATCTGGTTTTTCACTTTTATGCAGTTATTTTAAAATTTCTAACAACTTTTTATTTTGCTTCTGAGCTTCTATCACGTTTTGCTTTATGGTTGGTTCAACCCTCAATTATGCTAATATAACACATTATATTATTTAGTTCATTTAATTTATATATACATATAGTATTATAATATTCTATATACAACATACCTGCTAAAGTCTTTCGACTTAAAGCATTGGCTACCATGTTAGCTTTTCCAAGATGATAGTTGATGATACAATCATAATCTTTAATCAATTCCATCACTTGCTTTGCCTTAAGTTTAGTTCTTTTTGCGTTGGCAAGTATTTCAAACTTTTATGGTCAGTGAACATATAGTACCTTTCACCAGACAAGTAATGTTGCCATATCTTAAGAGCAAATACAATAGCAGCTAACTCCAAATCATGTGTTGGGTAATTCAATTTATGAAATTTTAATTGCCTAGAAACATAATCAATTACCTTACCCTCTTATATCAATACACAACCGAGTCCTTGATGAGAAGCATCACTATAGATCACATAGTCTTTACCAAAGGTCGGTTGTGTCAATACAGGAGCTTCAATCAACATAGCCTTCAATTGTTCAAAACTAGCTTGACACTGGGTATTCCACTCAAATATAGTTTCTTTTCTAAGAAGCTTAGTTAAAGGAAGTGTTATCTTTGAAAATCCTTGTACAAATCATCTATAGTTTCAATAAACTAGCTAACCTAAGAAAACTCCAAACTTCTATTATATTTTTTGGTGGCTGCCAATTCAAAATAGTCTCAATTTTACTAAGATCCACATGAATACCATTAGCTAATATTACATGACCCAAAAATGCCACATAAAATGCTAAGCAAAGCTTAGTGGTGCTTAAGTATTTACAATATGCAAAAAAAATTAAAGGAAAGAAAACCATAAATAAAATGATTTAAAAATTTGGAAATTATTACTTTTAGAACATTAACTAAAGAAATTAATAAATTTATTGAAACTTGAAATACTAAACACAATTAAATTCATAATCGGTTAATTTAACAATAACCATATACACATTGTTTTCAATACAGATAACTTCTTTAATTATGCCCATACACACTGAACTCAGTTCTTAGATTTGGATAACGGGTCACTGTTGGTAATTTAATACCCACTGTATAAAATTTGGCCAATAGACCACTATGGCACGAATGCCCACTGAATATGGTGACATAGAGTGCCTACTATTACTTTAGATATCCTCCCTTTGGCTAGCTATTCAATCCCAAGCTAGGTCTAAAATCAGTATGATTTGGGTAATTCAGTAGTTTTTAATTAACATTAAATTATGTATAGCACTTCAATGGAATAAATCTTTGATCAACACTTGGTATCACACATATTTATCATATATTCAAAATAAATTTGTTACACTACTTGTTAGAATTGATTTCAAAAATTCTTTACACTTTGAGGACTTATAATCTTTTCGGTTAGAATTACAGATGAAAAATAAAGAAAAATTTATTTTGGGCAATTTCTTCAAGTGACACGCTGTGAGCGGGGATTTTTGCCCTCACTCCCGGTGGAATGGTTCTTGCGACTTTGACACTGTTTTTGCTCGGGGCCTTAGAGAACAAGGGCCTAAGCCCGGAGAAAATGGAGTCGCCATCCGGACAAGCCGAAAAAAAAAGGGGTGGATGACTCGATTCCTAAGGGATCCCCAACCCCTTAATGGATTTGAAAAGTTGCGTACGTGTGGGAAAGGTGAGAAAGGGCCCAGCACCCCCACAATGCCTGGTTCATTGGAATCGGCCTCCTTTGTAGGTCTTAATATTATAAAATTCTTAAATATAATAATATTATCCATACTACATACAACAATTAAAATAAAGCATCATTATATTAAAATCAAAGTAATGACCAAACAAAATAAATAAATGGACACCCATCCGAGGATGGAAACATGTCCTTACATCATCGATGTCTAAAACTAAATAGGACACCCACCGAAAGGAGGAAACATGTCCTTTACATTGGTCCAAAATATAAAAGCAATTTAAATTACATGATGCTTAATAAATGAGGTATCCAACATATGAACATACCTCTTACAAAGTTTTGAAATCAAAACAAATCAGTAATAGTAAACATCCATTCATGATAAACAAATCAAATATCAAAATTAAATAAATCAATCATCAAAACATATAATAAACTACATAATCTAATTTAAAATTAAATAAAGTAATAAATGTATAAATTTAGGGTTTACATCTTAAAATAAGGTTTTAGAATTTTAATTACTAAATTAGGGTTTTATAAAAAAAGAAAGTTAAAAAAAGAAAGTTAAGTACATAGACTCATAATGTACAAATAAATATTGACCCCTTCGACGAGCCCATACAGTGATCCCGCTAGCAGGTTAGAGGGCGGGGTCAAGGGGCAGCGCCCCAGAAAATTTTAGAAACTGGCTTTTAGTGTTGTAGGTTTAGGTGTTGAAAATTAAGATTTTAGGGTTTAAGATTTAGAAAATAGGGTTTCGAAATTGGAAGAAATAAGCTACTGTAAATCTTAGAAAAATAGAATTGATTATGGTTTTGAGAAAACAAATTATTGTTTTGTAGTTTTAGAAAAGTGTAATTATGGTTTTAGATTTCAAAAATATGCTTTACGGGTATTAAGGTATTAGTGTTTTGAAAAATACTTTTTAGGGTTTCAAATAGAGTTTGGATGGTAAGTAGAACAATTGATCATCTATTGCACGTTTAAACAATTAATCCAATTTGAATTATGAAGCTACTGTAATGATAAGCAAAGAAATAGAGATTCAAACCTCCGTTGTTGGTTCCACCACAATCTTTAAATTCTGGTTGAACAATAATAAAGACAGTGTAGGCTGCCTTTGATGGATTGTTGTTGCTTGCTCACTGCCTCTTACTCCTTTAAGGTTTTCTTTTTTGGCTGCAAAAATCCAGAAGTCCAAAGTCCGATAAAAAATTTCAGCTCCTCCATTATGTGTCTTTAATGTGGTATTTATAAGAAAAAATAAAAAAACCTAATACTAATTAGCTAAGGAAATAAAAACTTTTTAGGAAATAAAATTAAAAACCAAGTAGAATAGAATTTTGGCAAAATCGCGCGCGGGCCGGGAGTGCGAAAGTGCGCTGGCGAAGAAAAATTTTCGTCGCCGATTTTTATTTATTTATCCTTTTTTATTATTAATTTTATTATTAATTTTATTAAAAATAAATATTATAAGTAATAAATATTATTTAATTAAAATACGACAAAAATTATTTTGTACTGTTTAAAAATATCGAATTAGACTGGTAAAAAATTAAGGGTCTACAGTTTGCCCCTGCTTGAGCAATCTGAGATTACAACAAAAGAGAGCGAAAATCAATGTAATTTTTGACTGGATTTAGAGCCATAATGGACTCTGTACCCAAGGTTGGTTTGAGTTCTGGACTCAAAAATAATTTGAGTTCTGGACCTAAGGTGAATTTAGGATTTGGGTTCTGGACCTAAGGTAAGTTCTGGACTTAAAAATAATTTAGGTTCTGGACCAGAGGTGAATTTAGGATTTGGGTTCTAGACTCGAGGTAAGTTCTAGACTTAATTTGGGTTCTGGACCCGAGGTAAGTTCTGGACTTAAAAATAATTTGGGTTTTGGACTTGAGGTAAGTTCTGGACTTAAAAGTAATTTGGGTTCTGGACCCGAGGTAAGTTTTGGATTTGGATTTTGGACCCAAGGTAAGTTATGGACTTAAAGATAATTTGGATTCTGGACCAGGGATAAGTTCTGGACTTAAAAAAAAAATTGGGTTCTGGACCCGTGATAAGTTTTGAACTTAAAAGAATAATTTAGGTTCTGGACGTGGAATAATTCAAATTCTAGATCCAAGGCGAGTTTTGGACTTGAAAATGATTTGGGTTTTGGACCCATAATGAGTTCTGGACTAAAAAATGATTTGGGTTCTGGACCTAAGATTGACCTTTTATCAGTTGAGAATTTTGGCTTAACTGGCTATTCCATTCTTTAATGGATTGTGGGTCTTTACCCACCAAAAATGGATCTTTATGCATTGGAGATTGGGTCTTTACCCTTCTTCATCCATTGGAAAATTGGGTCTTTACCCTTAAAACATGGATCGTTATCCATTGGAGATCGGGTTTTTACCCTTGAATCATGGATCTTTATCCATTAGAGATTGAGCCTTTACCCTTGAATCATGGATCTTTATCCATAGGAGAATGAGTCTTTACCCTTGAAACATGGATCTTTATCCATTGGAGATCGGGTCTTTACCCTTGAAACATGGATCTTTATCCATTGGAGATTCGATCTTTACCCTTAAAATATAGATCTTTATCCATTGGAAATTGGGTCTTTAACCTTGAAACATGGATCTTATCCGTTGGAGATCGGGTCTTTACCCTTAAAACATGGATCTTTATCCGTTGGAGATTGGGTCTTTACCCTTGAAACATGGATCTTTATCCGTTGGAGATCAGGTCTTTACCCTTGAAATATGGATCTTTATCCGTTGGTGATCGGGTCTTTACCCTTGAAATATAGATCTTTATCCATTGGAGATCAGGTCTGTACCCTGGCTTCAACTCTTTTAGCTGGACTGATCTTTTATTCCTTGCATCTTCATTCTTTTGAGAGTTTTAATTTTCTTCTTTTTCCATTCTTTTTTTTCTTCCTTTGCACTTTTGCAAAAAATTTAGCCCCCTTTTTTTTTAGCTAGCCTTCATATCTTCTCCTTGCCCCCTGCGTGGTAAAATATTGGAAGTGAGTTTCAAAATATTTTGTACACACATAAACTCAAAAAACATTGAAAGGAGAAACTTTGCCTCCTGTGTAGGCTCAGACCCATGATTTTTCTATGCGGCTTTGGTTGATGTTTGTATATTGTCTAGCTCATCGAATCAAGCATGCATTTCTTCTTTCTTTAGCAAAATTTATGGAGCTTCCTCACGCAATGGGCTTTCCATGCCCCCTGATTCCATATCAGCTTTATGATTGCGTCATAGAATATTACTATTTATTTTTGACAAAAAAATGGAGTGTGATATGCTCATGTATGCATGATATGCATGAATAATACTTACAGTAGTTTCACTTACTCATAGACCAAGGTGCTCAGTTGAAGTGTTCTCATTGACTCCTTCTAGATGCTCGTTCAGGTCTCACAGAAGGCTTTGCTTTTATGGCTTTTATTTTAAAGATGTTGAAAATATAAGTGGTGAGGTCCAAGTAGCATAGTCAGGGATTCATCCATTTCGGACTATGAATCAGCATGTTAATTGATAGCTTCTTCACAACCTTGCAAATAATCCTTGACTTTGCCCAATGTGTCCTTTAAGGTTCGACTATTCAACATATTTCCCTTAACTTAAAGGTTTTTATACTAAAAAAATAGTTCTTTTTTTTTAAAATCAAATGTTGACTTTGTCAAATCAATGTCATTGTACCTCAAGACTCAATTTCCCAAATTAATATATCTATAACATGACAACCCTAGTTACCGTACTAAACTCGAAAATCATTTTTATTTAGGCAAGAATTGTTGCACTTCAGATAGGCACATACACATTACTTGGTCAAAGGTCTCATTTGAGTTTGAATATTGTCTATCTCATTGCATGCTTATCCAAACTATCTTCTTTGATAGACTGTACCCACCAAGAGAGATCAATAGGTCTTTAAGAGGCTTGAAATGGGTTCTATAAGGGACATGGGTTAAGTGGAGGTCATTTTGAAAATTGGAGTCATTGTGACATAATGGGCAAACCCTCACACTACAAATTTCTTGTTCAGAAAGTTGGAAGCAGGAATAAGATAGAGCTTTGAACATTCTTCTTTCTTTTTAACGTTAATCTAGATCTTGAATGGGAATGTCTTTTCCCTTATAAAAAGGTTGATAGCTACATTCCTTTTCTTTCTTCTTTTTCCCTTTTTCTCTTTCTTTTTCGTACTCTTCCCTTTCTTTGAGCATTTTATCATTTTGTCCTTCTCCCCTGTAGGACTATCAAGTACAGGACTTTCAAGAACTGGATAAATTTTCTCCTTTTTCTCCGATTTTGATTGAATCTTTGGTTGGGTTGGACCAATTCAAGTCAAAACTATCCTTATAAACCAAATGGAAGTCTTTTGATGCTTTAGGTAAAAGAGAACTCGGTTGGCTTTCTGAACCGTTTTGGGTTCTTTTTTATTTAATTTTCATTTTTTATTGGTTCTAGCTCTAAAAGAGTTGTCCTGTTTGTACCAACTTGGGTTTCTAATAATGGATGAGTGGAGTGACATAAATCTTCTTTAATAGGGATAAATCATTTGTTACTCTGATGTCATCTTGATAGATTGGAGATATTAGGTGAACTTCAACTACCCTTATGGTCTTGAGAACATCAACTATCCTTACAGTCTTGACTGTGCATTCCTTTCTTTTTTATCTTCTTCCCTCTTCACCTTAGTGATTATAGGACTTGTCAAAAGTGTAACAACAGCTCAGGGCAGGTCATTGGGCTTATAAGTCAATGAAAATAAACCTAAAATTCTATGAAAGGGACAGCTGGGAATTGATATTTAACTGGATAGATACTAGTTGTTGGCTCGTCAAACAATGCCTAGATCATCTCTCCCTTAAACAAGCAGAGTTCAATTTCGCCTCGAAAGTTTATCAAATCATGTTCTAAGACTAACTAGGACCTAAACCAAAGTCATTATGCAAGAGCCCTGTCTAAGTAAGCATACACAACTCAATGCTATAGAGCAATTTCCTCACCTAGTAAAGTCATTCGAATCATGATGCCTAGATATGCTAATTTATAAATATCAAGTTAAATTCGTCATCGGTTGAGCACCAAAATGAATAAAGACCATGAAAAATTTGATGAAAATAATTTATTCAAACAATTTTAATTTAAAAAACATAATTGTTCTAGCAAAATAAATAGAGCAACACTCCAAGCTAATGGAAGTTTATTGAACAAAATTTCTCCTCATTCCACATCTTCAATATTCTCATCTTGAAAAGAAGATAAAACAAAATCTTCTTCCAATCCTTTTCCTACCATGAAGGTTGCTAGTGGTGGCACTCTATTGAACCTTGGCAAAGGATTGTCTTTTATACTGGGCTTATCAGGCTCAGGCAACTTACTACTGTCAATTAAATTTTGGATCTCATATTTTAGTTGCAAGCATTTGTTTGTCTCATGTCCTTGTGTCTGATGAAATTCACAAAAGGCTTTAGTTTCAAATTTTAGGGGTAAAGGATTCGGCAAAGGTCGAGGGGCCAATGGCTATAATGGTCCCTTCTTTTGTAGCTTGTTGAAGACCCAAGACAAAGGCTTCCCCAGATCTGAAAATTGCCTTCTATTTGCTTGACCAGTCGCATTAACATCAATTTCTTTTTTTGTGCTTTGATTGCTCGACTGGTAGTTCCCTTTCTCATTCTTTCTTACTGAAAAGCGATTCTTCTCCCTTTCCCATTCTTTAATTTGTAGACCAGCTTGGAGAAGATCTTTGAAATCCTGGATGAGTGTATGAGACATCCTTTCATGAAGACTAGGCAACACCCCTCTCACAATCATTCTTATTTGATCAGATTCATCGGGCCTCTTCCTGAGTAATGCAGCCTTATTCCTCCACCTTTTCATATAGTCCACAAAATTCTCATTTGGCCTTTGTCTAATAGACTCAACTTCCATTAAGGTAATTTTTAGCTCGACATTATACCCATATTGCTGAATGAAAGCCTTGTACAACATGTCCCAATCTTTTTGAGTACTTTCCTCTAAGGTGTTGAACCAATTTTGGACAACAGGGTCCAATGAGAGCATCAAATAACTTAGAGTTTGAGCTTTAGTAGCTCAGGCAGACTGCATAGCAGTGATGTACTACTTCACATGGAGATGAAGGTTTCCAGTACCATTGTACCTAGCGATAGAAGGCATTTTGAATTTATAAGGGACCTCCTCATCTTGTTCAAATAGTTTGTCAATCTCGGACATCTTTTTGGTTTTTAGCTTCTTTTCAAACTTCTTTTCTAGGCTAGCAATCATCTTCTCAACATCGAAAGTTTTAGTCTTTTCAACAGTTGCTCTTTCCACAACCCTTGGCTCCTTCTTCTTGTCTTGAGAATCTTGGAAGTATTGAGATCAATCGACATCATCATCAATGATCATCTTATCATCATCAAAAGCCACTTCACCAACTTTAGCGTTCCCCTTATCTTTCTTGGTGCTTACGGATGCTTCGACATTATTCCCAAACATTATAGTCATTTGATTCTTCATGATCTTAGCTAGGGCCCCCTTTAGTTCTTCCATTTTAGCATTGAGGGCGTCATCCACCATTCTTTGAATTTGTTTGAGCTCCATTACTTTTGGTGAAAAAGTGATTGAGTCGCTGCTAGATTCTTCATCTCCGGCATAGGTCGGATTATCATAAGCTTTTGAAATGTCGTAATCCAGGGCTGTGAGCTAGAAAGGATTAATGATATGTGATGTGATGCATGTATGCATGTATGCACAGACAATAAACAAACAAGGATAAATAGGACGTTTCTTCCCACTTTATAACTTCCACACACAGATGGGGTATCTTATTTTTGAATATTTCCCTCGAACGTTTCAAACAACAGTTATATTTTCAAAAATGGAAATCAATTCATGCTAATTCCCATTAATTAGGCTGTAATCCATCCAATCAACTAAAGTAACTTTTGTGTTATATTGGATTAAAACTAAATTAAGAGGTTTATTACAAATAGATTTCTCACTTGAAAAAGTAACTAATGATTCATGCCAAAAATAAGACCATGATTAATAATTCTTAGTATAAACTAGGCTCACAATTGATTTTTGGTATTTTCATAGTTGACCTAAATAATTTGTAAGCTCTTTGTAAGAAAATGTTGGATGAAATGCAAAAATAATTTTGCTTGAAAAACCCATTGTAAAAAGCTTTTAAGAAAAAAAAATGGATTTTTGACTTTGTATTTGAGTCATGAGAAAAGAATTTTTGATTTGTTTTTAGAAACGTTTTATGTCCTAAGTCAATCTTGAAAAGTTTTGAAAATAGCTTTGGTCTTTTGGATTTTAAAGCAAAATTTATTTGAGCTCACAATTTAATTAGGTCATATTAGAAAAAGAACAAACCAAATAAGCCATGATTTAAGCCAAGATAAATTAACCATAGTCAAACAACAAGCATTTGGGGTAAAAATCTAAGGAAAGTAACTAGGCCGATTACATGAGCTTTAGTCTTTGGGTTGAAAGGTTTTGGTTACAATAATAAGTATATACCAAATGGTACAAGGCTATGACTGGTTATGCCATGCTCGATCTCCATACCTTGAGTGAAAGTATGGTATCCCTTACATAACACAACACAGGTAACACGGGCGTCCTAACTCACGCACATGATGCAAACTAAATGATGCAATGGATAACACCATGATAAGAAAGAATAGAATAATAAAAAGACCAACGGAATCAACTTTTCTTATCCCTAGAGGAGTCGTCACTGTGAGTAGGGATTTTCGCCCCTACTCGCGGTAGAATGATTCTTGCGACTTCAGTACTGTTAGGGCTCAGGACCTTAGAGAACACGGGCCTAAACCTGGAGAAAATGGAGTCGCCACCCAGATAGGTCGGGAAAAAGAAAGGGGTGGATGACTCTATTCCTAAGGAAAGTTGGGTAAGTGTAGGGAAGGTGAGAAATGGGTTCGAAAAGTTGGGTATGTGTGGGAAAGGTGAGAAATAGCTCAGCACCCCCACAACGCTCAGTTCATTGGAAACGGCCTCATTTGTAGGTCTTAATTTTATAAAATTCTTAAATATAACAATATTATCTATACTACATGCAACAATTAAAATAAAGCATAATTCTATTAAAATCGAATCAATGACCAAACAAAACAAATAAATGGACACCCATCCGAGGATGGAAACATGTCCTTACCTCGTCCATGTCTAAAACTAAATAGGACACCCACCGAAAGGAGGAAACATGATCCAAAATATAAAAGCAATTTAAATTACATGATGCTTAATACATGAGGTACCCAACATATGAAAACATACCTCTTACAAAGTTTTGAAATCAAAACAAATCAATAATAGTAAACATCCATTCATGATAAACAAATCAAATATCAAGATTAAATAAATCAATCATCAAAACATATAATAAACCATATAATCTAATTTAAAATTAAATAAAGTAATAAATGTATAAATTTAGGGTTTACATCTTAAAATAAGGTTTTAGAATTTTAATTACTAAATTAGGGCTTTGGAAAAAAGAAAGTTAAATACACCGACTCATAATGCACAAACAAATATTGACCCCTTCAACGAGCCCATACAGAGATCCCACTAGCAGGTTAGCTAGCGGGGTCAAGGGGCAGCACCCCAGAAAATTTTGGAAATGGCTTTTAGTGTTGTAGGTTTTGGCATTGAAATTTAAGATTTAGAAAATAGGGTTTCAAAATTGGAAGAAATAAGCTACTGTAAATCTTAGAAAAATAGAATTGATTATGGTTTTGAGAAAACAAATTAATGTTTTGTAGTTTTAGAAAAGTGTAATTAGGATTTTAGATTTTAAAAATATGTTTTACGGGTATTAAGGTATTAGTGTTTTGAAAAATAGTTTTTAGGGTTTCAAATAGAGTTTGGATGGTAAGTAGAACAATTGATAATCTATTACACGTTTAAACAATTAATCCAATTTGAATGATGAAGCTACTATAAAGATAAGCAAAGAAATAGAGATTCAAACCTCCGTTGTTGGTTTCACCACAATCTTTGAATTTTGGTTGAACAATAATAAAGACAGCGTAGGCTGCCTTTGATGAATTGTTGTTGCTTGCTTACTGCCTCTTGCTCCTTCAAGGTTCTCTTTTTTTGACCGAATAAATCCAAAAGTCCAAAGTCTGATAAAAAATTTCAGCTCCTCCATTCTATGTCTTTAATGTGGTATTTATAAGAAAAAATAAAAAATCCTAATACTAATTGGCTAAGGAAATAAAAACTTTTTAGAGAATAAAATTAAAAATCAAGTAGAATAGGATTTTGGCAAAACCGTGGGTAGGCCGAGCATGCAAAAGTGCGCTGGCAAAGAAGTTATACGGGCGCTGGGCTCGGGCCAGCCAATTCGCTGCACGATTTTCCTGCTGCGAATTGGCCCAAGCCAATTCGTCGCCAGCGATGAAAAATTTTCTTTGCCGATTCTTCCATTACCGATATTTATTTATTTATTTATTATTTTTATTATTTTTATTATTTTTATTAAAAATAAATATTATAAGTAATAAATATTATTAAAATAGATATTATTTAATTAAAATACCACAAAAATTATTTTGGACTGTTTAAAAATATCAGATTGGACTGGGTAAAAAATTAAGGGTCTACACGCCCAATGACATGAGCATGTCAATGGCCATGCCGTTTGCCCATTCTTATAGAAGCTTTGACACGCCAAATGATATGGACGTCTCACTGGCCATGTCATTTAATTTGTATTACAGTTGCTATGACATGCCCAATGACACGGGCATGTCATTGGCCATGTCATTTATCTTTTATCACAGTAGCTATGACATGCCCAATAACAAGGGCATGTTACTAGTCGTGTCATCAACATTGAAGCACATCATCATTGACATGCCTAGTAACATGGTGGTGTCACTAGCTATTTCAGGCCAAATTCTATATTTCGCACACTCAACCAATTAAACACAATATATCCAAATCTATAATAAAAATGATTCAAAAACTAGTTTCTTTGACATAGAAAGATTCTATATCAAATACTTTTCACTAATAATTCATTAAAGATAACTCAATCAACCAATTCAAATAATAAAATTTATAGAAATTCAAATAGTTACAAATTAAAAATACATAAGCACATGCCTCTTTCAAAATCCCTTTTCTTCTTTAATCACTTGTTTATAATCTCAACTTTTCTAGATTATTCTTCTAAAAACCTATAACTAGATGTGATTTCCTCTAAAATTTTGGCTAAATTTTTGTAAAGAAGAAATAAAGAAGGAGTTTTGGTGGTGAAGGTGATGATAGGCGTGGAAAGAAGAAGAGAGAAGAAGAAAGAATCTTCTACATACACACATACACACCTGTCTGCATATACATATATAGTTTCATCTAGTATGACTAATCTCATTTTAACTACAGTGCACCATCTTTCTTATCCTTTGATTCTAATTTAATTTTAGTCTCGTAAAGCTATAAAAATAATTTCTTCATTAAATTTTATGATTCACTATTTACACCACTTATCCATGCCATTTTTATTACTATTTACTATCAATTATCAATATTAAATTAAAAGTTTAGTATTTAAAATTTTAAAAATTACATATATATCATAAACACATATAAAACCCACATTATACAATTTATCCAATATATACTTTATAATTTACAATGTATGCTCCAAAAATATAACACAATATACATAATATCTAAAGTACTATAATATAAAATATATATATATATATGATGGCAAATGGCTCTGATATTGATGTACCCAAAATCAACTTAACAAGCAATCTCAAATCTAGACCCGACTCAGTCTAAAAGAACTCTTTAGCTCAACCAGATCACCCATGTCGCTTACGCGATGAATTACGATCGCACTAAGTTAAAAGCTTAGTGGTACAAACTTTGATAATAATAATAAAACTTAAAAACAATGCCAATGCATAATACATTTGTATGCTATGTCATAATACGGTATTCAATTCCATTATATAACATAATTTTTTATATTTTTATAATTCACATAAACACATATGCAAACATGGGCCCAAACAAACTAATACACTATTGAAATTCCAGAATTACCGTTTTGAGTCCAAATTGACACCAACTGTATAAGCCCGAAGGCAAATCATATATCAGTGACACCTAGCATCTAATCTTGAAGGCAAATCATAAATCAGTAACGCATAGCGTCTAGTACCAAAGGCAAGTAATGAGGATAACCTCATAGGCATGCCGTCAAACACAGAACTCTAGAAATTGAATAACATACTAGGCACACAATTGATTCATATTTTTCATAATCAACTTTTTCTCATTTTCTCATAATTAATTAGGAACTTCATTTTCTCATTTTTCTCATTCATATCAATGTCAATTCACTTTAATTCATCATATTTCATCATTTCATCACAATGTATGATATTTCACATTAAAATCACATTATCCAAATATTTTGCATTATTTTCACATAATTCATATTTTATTCAATTTATCCATTTACAATGGCTTTTCATAATACATATAATGCATACATAATAACTCACATATCATAGCACAATGTTCATGAATGTTCAATATATCAAGTAGCTTAACACATTTTCCATCCAAAATGTGTTAGGCCATATGCAATGCAATCACATTCCATTTATCAAGAGTTTGTACATAGCTCAATAAGCTCTCAAATGTAAGATAAAAAACTCTCACAAACCTTCACTTCGAAGTTACCTTTCAACATTAGGGTTGGGCAATTCACCTCTCTTTAATGCCTATTCAAAATGTGATCAAACACAATCATTTAATATCACATTTTAAGGCATTTCCAACATTAAATCCTAATTAAACATAACTCTAATCAAAACCCCAAAATTTAGTCCTTATACTTTAACATTGAACTTTCATTTTAATCCATTTAAATTAATGTTTTAAGTTTATTTATATTATTAAAAACATATTATAACATGTTTTAATCATTCACATTAATTAAATACACACTCTTATACAAAACCCTGAAATGATATAACCTTCACCAATGAAGGTTCTTCATTCCAACTTATTCCAATTATTAATCCAAGCTTATTTCCATCACCAATATCATGAAATAACTTGATTTAAATATTAAAAATAAACAATTCACCATTCTTTGAAAATTCCCTTTCCAAAACCCTAAATTCAACACTACTTCATCCAACCTCTATCCAAACTTAACCAAATCCATCATTTGACTTTAAAATCCTTGTTTATACATCAAAACAACCCATTTGGAACCAAATTTCAAAATTAAAACTCATGATTTCAAAAGTCTATATGTTCCATAACCCTAAATTCTCTCTCTTCAACCAACTCATCCCAAACTTAACCATTTCTTCAATCCAACTTAAAAATCAGTATTAACTACTTAAAATAACTTCATAAATACCCAATTAAGAAATTAAATCATGCTAATAGAAAATTCTAAACTCAACATAATCTCAATTTCATGAAAATCCAAAGAAATAAGTTAGAGAACTTTGTAATTCAAAAGGAAATCACCAAAACTTCCCTTGAAACCTTGAATTCCTTTCAATTATAGAAGCTTGGATGATGAAGAAATATCTCCCTTGGTGGCTATGGACGTTTGATCAAACATGATGAAGAAGAAGAAGATGGAGATCACTTTTGTTTTCTCTTTCTTTTCACTTTGAAATTTAACCATATATATAATATTATTTTATTATATTTTTATTTATTTATTTATTTAATAAAAATCATAAATTACATCTTCTATTCAAAAAAAATTATTTTTTATTTATTTAAATAATTTTAATTTTTCAAGATATATTTACAATATTGCCACTTAACTTTTGATTTTTCTTTTTAAAGTGTTGACGTTTCTATATGTTGTATATATTTAATATATATTTCACATATACATTCCACCTTTCACTTAAAATCCTTCAATTTTCCATTTAAATTATTTATTTAATTTTAATTTATTTTATTTATTTCAAAAATTAGGAATGTTACACGAGAGACATCCATTTGGTTGGTAACTTCTTCATGGCAAGACCTTGCAACTGATCCTTTCATTAGCCCTCTTTTGCCATTATGTCTTTTGAGATTTGCCAATGTTGTTTTCTTCCCTTAGCTTAAAGGCTTTATATGTCAAAAACAATTTTTTTTTTGTTTTAAAAATAATATTTTGGCTTTGTCCAATCAGTGTCATTATACTTCATGACTCGATTTTTCAAATTAACATATCTATAATATGACAACCCTAGTTACCATACTAAACATTAGAATCATTTCCATTTAAGCAAAAACTATTGCACTTCAGATAGGCACATACACATTACTTGGCCAAAGGTCTCATTGAGTTTAAATATTATCTATCTCATATGCATGCTTATTCAAACAATCGCTACTAATAGACTCTACCTACCAAGAGAGATCAATAGGTCTTTAATAGGCTTGAAACGGGGTCTATAAGGGACACGAGTTAAATGAAGGCCATCTTTGAGTTAGAGCTTATGTGACACTACTGACCAACCTTCATACTACAATCTTTTTGTTGGAATTATCTAATGTTAGAGGTTCCATTCTCACCTTCTGGGCATCACTTTTATCTTTTGACTTCATGAAAATACAAAGCTTGAATGTCCTTCCATCTTCTTGATAGAAATTTGGATCCAATAAGTACTATCTTGATTTTTAGACCCCCTTTCTTATTCTTTCTTTTTGTCCTTTTTCCTTTTGGAATATCGAGTCTAAGACTTTCAAGATTGCAGACCTGGAGCTATGTTGGATAAAATGAAAGATTGTCTTTTCCCTATGTATTAGAATCCTTGACTGGGTTGGACCAACTCAAGTCAATCCGTCCTCATAAACTAAGTGGAAGTCTTCTGCTTACTTTAGATAAAAGAGAACTCGGTTGGCTTTTGGAACCGCCATTTTGGGTTTTATTTACTTTTATTTACTTTTTTCTTTTTTTCTTTTTTTTCTTTTTTTATCTTCTTTGTTTTAAAGTCCTAACTCTAAGAGAGTTGTCTTGTCTGCACCATTCTATGCTTCTGACTATAGATGAGTGAGTTTGCTTCGACAAGGATAAGTTATTAGTTACCATGATGTCATCTTATTAGATCAGAGATATTAGGTCTAGTATTAGGTAAACTTCAACTATCCTTATGGTCTTGAGAACTTCAACTATTCTTATGGTCTTGATTATGCATTCCTTTCTTTGATCTTCTTGCCTCTTCACATTAGTGATCATCAGACTTTTCATAAGAGTCGCAATAGCTCAGGGTAGGTTATCGGGCTTACAAGCTAATAAAGAGAATCTAAAATATCATGAAGGTTCAAAGGGACAAACTAGGGATTGATATTAACAGGGTGGATACTAGTTGTTGGCTTACCTAATAATGCCTAGATCATCTCTCCCTTAAATAAGCAAAATTCAATTTTGCCTCTAAAGTTTGTCAAAGTATATTCTAAGATTGACTAAAACCTAGACAAAGGTAATTATGTAGGAGCCCTCTCTAAGTGAGACACGGCTCAATGCTATAGAATAATTTCCTCACCTAGTAAAGTCATTCAGATAATGATGCATAGATATATTAATTCATGAATATCAAGCTAGACTCATCATTGGTTGAACACTATAATACAAAAGCCAACAAAATTATAGATTTAATAAAAGTAATTTATTCCAACAATTCTAATTTGAAAAACATAATTGTTCCAATAAAATACCAAAGAAAACAAAATAAAATAAGCAACACTCAAGCCAAGGGAAGTTTGTTAAGTTAAGCCTCTTCTCTCTTCACGTCTTCTACACTCCTATCTTGAAAGGAGGATAAGACAAGATCTTCCTCCAATCCTCCTCCTAGCATGAAGGTTGCTGATGGAGGTACTCTTCCAAATTTAGGCAAAAGATTGCTCATGCTATTGGGCTTATCTGACTCAGGTAGTTTACCACTGTCAATAAGATCTTGAATTTCATGTCTTAATTGAGCACATTTATCTGTCTCATGCCCTTGCATTTGATGGAATTGAAAGAGGGCCTTTGCATCAAAGTTTGATGGTAAAGGATCTTGTAGCAGTCGAGGAACCAAGGGCAATAATAACCCCTTTTTTTGTAACTTGTTGAAAACCCAAGATAAAGGTTTTCCCAGATCTGAAAATTGTCTTCTATTCCCTTGGCCAGTAGTTGCATTAACATCCATTTCTTTTTGTGCACTCTAACTGCCAGATTCATAGTTTCCTCTTTCATTCCTCCTTTCAGAAAAATGATTCTTCTCCCATTCCCACTCTTCTACTTTCCAATCTAGCTTGGAGAGTATCTTGGAAATCTCTGATAAGGGTGTGAGATAGTCTCTTATGAAGGTTGGGTAGGACACATCTCACTATCATTCTAATCTGGTCAGACTCATCAGGCCTCTTTTTAAGAAGAGCAGCTTTACTTCTCCACCTTTTCACATAATCAACAAAATTCTCATTCTGCTTCTATCTGATAGTTTCCACCTGCATCAGGGTTATTTCCAGTTAGACATTGAATCCATATTGCTGAATGAAGGCTTTGTACAACATATCCCAATCATTTTGTTTACTTTTCTCTAAGGTATTGAACCAATTCTGCACAATGGGATCCAATGAGAGCATGAAATACCTTAGAATAATGCAACAGGAGGTGCAATAAGTGAAAAGACAGCTGGTGAGATGGTGCAACTATTTGAAATATTGGGAGCTAATTCACAATAGAAGAGTATTGGAGAAAAGCGTAGAGGAGCCTTTGAGTTGAATGCAAATTCAAAAATGGCATGACAAATCATAGAATTAACAAGGCAAGTAAAATTACTAAATGCTATAGAAAACTTGTCTATTTCAAGTCAAGAAACATGTGTATCATGTTGTGTTATAGGCCATAATACAAATGTGTGCCCTTCAAGCTTTGGTCAATTCCAAGAAGGGCAAGAGTAAGTATATGCCTTTGAAGGTTTCCAACAAAGGGGTAAGAATGACCCATATTCAAATTCTTATGACCCCGGTGGGAGAAACCACCCAAAATTTTCATGGAAGAATCAACAAAAAGTTCCACCTCAACAACCCTTCCAACCCTATCAAAGAGGACCTAATTTCTATGGGCAAACTTCAAATCACGATCAACCACAGAAACCCATATTGGAAGATAATTTTAATGCTTTTATTCAAATTAGCACACAAAATTAGAAAGTGAACAATAAGAGATTTGATTCTTTGCAGGCATCATTGAAGAAGTTTGAAACACAAGTTAGTCAATTGGCTAACCAATTTCAAGCTCATCAAAAAGGAAAATTTCCAAGTTAACTGGAGCAAGGCAAGGCAGTCACGGTCTTGAGAATTGGTGAGGTAATTGATAACAAAATTGGTGATTCTTTGGATGCAGGTACAATTCAAGAAAATTGTGAGGAAATGCAAACAAGCCAAGCTCAACTAAATGATCAAAGGAAGAGGAGAGCTTAGAGGCATCCACTTCACCAAAGTTGCACAAATCTCCAAATCCTTATAGACCGCTAATTCATTTCCTAAGCATGTTAAAAAATGAGAAATAAGATAAACAAATTTTTGAAATTTATAACTTGCTCTCAAAGGTAAGTATAAATCTTCCCTTACTTGAGGTGATTAAAAATATGCCAGCTTATGCCAAATTCTTCAAGGAACTAAAATCTAAAAAGAAAAGGTATGAACTAAATGAAAAGGTGATAGTTTTGAAAGTAACAAGTGTTGTTTTACAATACAAGTTACCTCCTAACTAAAGGATCTTGGAAGCTTTATAGTTAATATATCTATGGGGAAAGGGAAAGAAACCACTGGTATGTGTGACCTTGGAGCTAGCATAAATTTGATGCCATATTCCATTTATTTCAAATTAGAGCTAGGAGAACTTAAACCAACTAGAATGGTGTTGCAACTTGCAGATAGAACTCTTAGATACCCAAAGGGAATTATAGAGGATGTTCTAGCTAAGGAAGGAGGTTTGATTGTTCCTGTTGATTTCATTATCTTAGATATGTGGGAAGAAATTCCCAGGGATTCTAAATACACAATTTTGTTAGGAAGGCTTTTTATGGCCACAACTAATACTTTGATTGATGTTAGAAATGAAAAATTGACCATGACTATTTTAGGGCAAACTGTGAAATTTTTAATTTTTAACACCTCCCCTATTCTCACTACTGTTGTGTATAAAGACTGCTCTTTTATTGATTATGCTGATCTTATTGTTGAAGAAGTTTTCTTGTAGGAAGCTAATAAGGACACGCTTAAGATGACCTTAAGTTTGGGTGAAGAAGTTGAAATTTTTGATGTAGAAATTGAGGAGTGTGTAGACCCTTAATTTTTTACTCAGTCTAGTCCAATATTTTTAAATTAGTCCAAAATAATTTATGGGATTTTAATTAAATAATATTTATTTTAATATTTATTATTTTTAATTTTTAATAAAAATAAAAATGTAATATTAATAAAGTTAAATAAATAAATAAATAATCGGCGACGGAAGAATCGATAATGAAAAATTTCATCGCTGGCGAAATTGGCTTGGGCCAAGCCACTGCAGGAAAAACCTACGACGAATTAGCCACAAGCCAATTAGCCACAGGAAATTCCTGCAGCGAAATGGCCTTGGGCCAATTCACTACAGGAAATTTCTGCAGCAAATTAGCTGGCCCGTGCCCCAACTCGCTCACAACTCTCGCAATTCTAGTGCTAGCCCTCCCGTAGCCCGCAGCAGTTTTTGCCAGCGCAGTTTTTTTCGAAATCGAATTCTACTTGGTTTTTATTTCTTTTCCTAAATGGTTTTGATGTCCTGAGACAATTAGAATTAGAATTTGATTTTTCCCTATAAATACCACATTAAAACATACAAAAAGAGGAGGGAATTGGGATCTTTTAAAAAAGGAGATTTTGAACTGGACTTGGGACTCTTAAATTCTTTCGGCCAAAGGAAAACCCTAGCAAGTAAGAAGAAATCCGATACAGAGCAACCAAAGGAGGCAACAAGCAATCATCTCCATATTGCTTTGCTCAACCAAAACCAAATCTGAAGCAGGCAATAGATTGGTTCAATTTCTTCAAGTTTTGTGGAGCCTTCAAATGTAGATAAATTGCTCTAACTTCAGTTTATTAAATCATTAATCATCTTTATCTTTTAAGCCATCATCACACTGCCTTAGTTATTTAATTCTTCCTTTAATTTAGTTTACATAGTAGCATAAATTAATTCATACAATACTTAAGGTCTTAATTAAAGTAAATAATATAATCATTCAAAACAATAGTATATTTTCTTAAACCCTAAGTTATTTAAACCCTAAATCTTAATTAATTTTGTTTTCAAACCTTCACAGTAGTTTTTATAATTTTATTCATTGAGTTATTTTAATGTTTCGATAATTAATTTAGCTTTCAATGTTTATTTCACCTAAAAAGTATTTAAATAGTTATTACAGTCAATATTAAAAGCACACTCAACTTTGATCACGGAAAAGCATCAAATTCTAAATTCAAAATCATAATCTACAGAATCAAGATTTTAAACCATAAAACCTTAATATCCTAACCGTAAAACCCTAAAACTTTAATAGCCTTAAAAAATATTTTTCAAATCTAAAATCCTAATTACACCTTTCTAAAAATCAAAACAGTAATCTGTTTTCTTAAAACCCTAACCAAACCTATTTTTTTAAATCACAGTAGCATTATTTTCATAAAAACATCCAAAACCCTAAATCTTTAAAACATCCAGTAGCTATGTTATTTCTTTAAAATATTTTTCAACTAATTAAACTAGTATATGTAAAACCCTAGTTATTAAACATAAAACCCTAGAAACCCTAATTGATACATGAACCCCTAACGTTAATATATTTACTATTTTATTTAAATTGGATGAATGTTTAGTATATATTTTGATTGATGTTTGATGTTTTTGATGAATGATTTATTTATGACAAATGGTTGTTTACTTTTATTGGTTTATTTTGATTTCAAAATATTATAAGAGGTATGTTTTCATATTTTGGGTACCTCATGTCGTGAGCATCATGTAATTTATTTTATTTTAAAGTTTTTGGACCATTATAAAGGACACGTTTCCACCTTTCGGTAGGTGTCCTATTTAGTTTTAGACATGGGCAATGTAAGGACATGTTTCCATCCTCGGATGGGTGTCCATTTATTTTGCTTTGTTTGGAAATTGCTTTGATTTTAATATAATAATGCTTTATTTTAATTGTTGCATGTAATATGGATAATATTGTTATACTTAAGAATTTTATAATATTAAGACCTACAAAGGAGGCCGGTTCCAATGAACCGGGCGTTGCCGGGCGTTGTGAGGGTGCCGGGCTGTTTCTCACCTTCTCCACACGTACCCAACTTTTCGAACCCATTAGGGGGTTCAGGATTCCTTAAGAATCGAGTCATCCACCCCTTTCTTTTTCCCAGCCCATCCAAGTGGCTACTCCATTTTCTCCGAGCTTAGGCCCATGTTCTCTAAGGCCCCGAGCCTAAACAGTGCGGAAGTCGTAATAACCATTCCACTGGAAGTGGGGCCAAAAATCCTTGCTCATAGTGGTGACTCCACTGGGGATAAGAGAAGTTGATTCCGTTGGTCTTTATATTATTCTATTCTTTCTTATCATGATATTATCCATTGCATCATTTAGTTTGCATCGTGTACGTGAGTTAGGATGCCTGTGTTTCCCGTGTTGTGTTATGTAAGGGATACCATACTTTCACTCAAGGTATGGAGATCGAGCATGGCATAACCACTCATAGCCTTGTACCTTGTACCTTTTGGTATATACTTGCTATGGGAACCTAAGCCTTTCAACCCAATGACTAAAGCTCTTGTAATTGGCCTAGTTACTTTCCTTAGGTTTTACCTCAAATGCTTGTTGTTTGACTGTGGTTAATTTGTCTTGGCTTAAATCATGGATTATTTGGTTTGTTCTTTTTCTAATATGACCTAATTACATTGTGAGTTCAAATAAATTTTTCTTTAAAGACCAAAAGACCAAAGCTATTTTCAAAACTTTTCAAGATGGTCTTTGGACATAAAACTTTTCTAAAAACAAATCAAAAATTCTTTTGCTCATGACCCAAATACTAAATCAAATTTTTCTAAAGTCTTTTTACAATGGGCTTAGAAATAAAATTATTTTCAACCTTTAAAAGAGCTCACAAATATTTAGATTAATTATGAAATACCAAAAATTAATTGTAAGCCTAGTTTATACTAAGAGCTATTAATCATGGGCTTGTTTTTGGCATGAATCATTAGTTACAATATAGCATAAAACCTACTTTAGTTGGTTGATCGGATTAAAACCTAATTAATGAGAATTATCCTGAACTGATTTTCATTTTTGAAAATATAACTATTGGTTGAAACGTCCAAGGGAAATTTTCGAAAATAGGATACCCCATGTTGCTATTGTGTTAACCATGTTACCTAGGAAAAGAGACTTGCCATTCGTGTGTGGAAGTTATAAGGTTGGAAGGAACATCCTAGTTATCCTTGTTTGTTTATTGTTTGTGCATGCATGCATACATTTGCATCTCATATCATTAATCCCTTCTGGCTCACAGCCCTGGATTACGATAGTTTAAAAGCTTATGACAATCCGACCTACGCCAGAGATGAAGAATCTAACAATGACTCAATCACTTGCTCACTAAAAGCAATGGAGCCCAAACAAATTTAAAGAATGGTGGATGAAGCCCGACCCTGGCTGAGACCATAAAGAACTAATTGGCTATAATTTTAGGAAACAATGCCGAAGCATCTGATAGCACTAAGAAGCCAAAGGACAAAGGGAAGGCTAAAGTTGGTGAAGTGGTTTTTGATGATGATAAGGTGATCATTGATGATGATGACGATTGGGCTCAATACTTCCAAGATCCTTAAGACAAGAAGAAAGAACCGAAGATTGTTGAAAGATCAACTATGGAGAAAATTGAAACTTCTGATGTTGAAAAGATGATTGCGGACTTGGAAAAGAAATTTGAGAAGACGATGAAAACTGAAGAAATGTCCGAAGTTGACAAATTATTTGAGCTAGAAGAAGAAGTTTCGTACAAGTTCAAGATGCCATCCTTTGCAAAGTTTGATGGAACCGAAAATCCTCACCTACATATAAAGTAGTATATCACTGCTATGCAGTCCGCCTGAGCTACTAAGGCTTAAACTCTAAGGTAATTTAGCTCTCATTGGACCCTATTATCCAAAATTGGTTCAATACCTTAGATGATGGCACACAAAAGAATTGGGATCTGCTATACAAGGCCTTCATCCAATAATATGGATACAATGTCAAGATAGAAGTTACCTTAATGGAAGTTGAGTCCATTAGACAAAGGCCAAATGAAAATTTTATGGACTATGTGAAAAGAAGGAGGGATTCAAGCGATAGTGATGATGATCTTATACTCAAGAAGGAGGAATGGACTTGTTCTAAGCCTGATGAAAATGAAGTAATGAACACAAGATCTGGTAAGCCTTATGCAAGGCCACCACCTAAGGAGGTAGAGGCTAATAAAGGAAAGGAAGTCGAAGTGGGAAACAAAGAAGAGGAAGATGATATTGTGCTTAAGTAGTTGAAGAGAACCCAAGCAAGTGTTAGCATTTGGGACTTATTGGTCACTTCTAAGAAGCACCGTGAAACTATGGCCAAGGCCTTGGCTAGCGTGCCAATTTTCACCTCTATAATGCCGAAGGAATTGATTAACTTCATAAAAGTTGAAGGAGTAATGAAGTGTGAAGACATTCAAAAGAAGAGCGAAGTTGACATGGGAATGGTATCTTTCTCGGATGAGAATTTACCAGAAGAGGGGAGAGATCACATCCATCCTCTCTTTATCAAAGTGGAAATCAAAGGAAAAAGGACTCTATGTGTAATGGTTGATGATGGGTCTGCCATAAATGTTTTTCCACTTAAAATATTGCCAAAACTAGCTATGTCAACGAGGGATCTAAGCCCAATTGAGGTAACCATTCGGACTTATGACAATACTAAGAGGCACGCCGAAGGAACTTTCAAAACTGCTGTAAAGGTTGGTCCAATTGAAAATATTGTTGAATTTGTTATTTTGGACATACCTGTTACATTTGCCCTACTTTTGGGACGACCATGATTCCATCCTCTCAGTGGAGTTCCTTCCACCCTGCATCAAAAGATCAAGTTCCCTAATGGAGATTAGACGATGGTCATCGAGGCTGAGGATAATAAGGTTGTTAATGCTCTAATGGTGGGGAGGCCTCTCAATGGTTTCCAAGTAGCTATAATTTCTGATGATGAAGTAGTGGACTCTAAGGTCTTGAACATGATAAAGAACATGAGCTACCTTCCTTGAGCTGGTCTTAGAAAGGGCAAGGCCGGTATAACAAAGCTTCCAGATTTTAAAACTCAAACTTCCAAGAAAGGGTTGGGATATGATGAAGCCAACAAAGATGTCCAGCGAAAGAAAAATAAGAAGATGAGCTTCCCGC
Organism: Garcia nutans; assembly: GCA_947685225.1. Lineage (NCBI taxonomy): Eukaryota > Viridiplantae > Streptophyta > Magnoliopsida > Malpighiales > Euphorbiaceae > Garcia > Garcia nutans. The sequence continues at coordinate 71,296,855 of CANTUV010000031.1, read as the reverse complement.
CACTCAAAAAAATCTTTGTCAAAGCTCCAAACATGGGGCCACTCCCAGTAAAGCCTGAGCCAATCATGTTCAAGGGAAAGTTGATCCCGAGTTTTGAAATTTTTGCTAATTTTGCTGAGCTAGTAGAACAAGTGAAGAAAGAGCTCACCCTGCCAATCTACAAGGAGCCCAATCCGGAAGGGGAAAAGGAAGCTATCCTGAAAGCCGAGAAATCTCTAGAGGAGATTGCTGCCCTAGTTGAAGAGAAGTTTGAAGATGTTTTGCTTTATGATTTTGAGAATAATGATTTTGATTTTAATTTTAATTTGTCTGCTTTGTATGAGGATGTTAATGTTTTCTTTTCCAAAGTGAATGCAATAAAGTCTAATTTTGCTTACTTCTGTGATGTTTCTCTTGATGGTTGCATACATTCAAATAGTGGTTACATGAGCATCTTTGATATTAGCTTTGTTGATATGCAGTCATTAAATTTGGGAACAACCAAAAATTCTAAAAACATTAGCATAGCATCCGACCTTACTCCTGATTAGAGAGAGAGATATTTTAAAAAAATTTTAAAAAATATGAAGAAGTATTTGCTTGGTCTTATGAGGATATGCCTGGAATAGATCGAGACATAGCTAAACATCTCATTCCTAATTACACTCATATGAAGCCTGTGAAACAAAATCTTAGGCATTTGAGGCTGGAATGGGCTGAATTGGTTAAAGAAGAGGTCACTAAATAATTATAAGTAAAGTTCCTTGAAGTGATAGAATATCCAGATTGGCTAGCCAATATAGTACCCGTGCCAAAGAAAGATGGAAGAATTAGGTTCTGTGTGGACTATAGAGATTTAAACAAGGCATCCCCTAAAGATGATTTTCCTTTACCCCCTATAGATGTCCTCATTGATAGTGTAGCCTCTAGCGTGCTACATTCATTTGTAGATGGATTTTTTGGATACAACTAAGTATTAATGGCCCAAGAGGATAAAGCCAAAACTACTTTCATTACTGCATGGGGTATATTTTGTTATAGGGTGATGCCTTTCGGATTAAAGAAAGCTAGAGCAACATACCAAAGGATGGCCACCACATTATTTCATGCATGATGCACAAAGAAGTCGGAGTATATGTTGATGATATGATGGTGAAATCATATACAAGGGAACAACACTTCCAAAACTTAGAATTATTCTTCAATAGAGCATTGAAATATAAGTTAAGATTAAACCCAAAGAAGTGTATGTTTAGGGTTACCTCAGGCAAATTGTTGGGACATGTGATTGGTCCAAATAGCATTGAGATTGACCCTGACAAAGTTAAAGCAGTCAGGGATATGCCAGCCCCTAAGATAGATAGAGAAGTTAGGGAATTCATTGGTAAATTATAATACATTAGCAAGTTTATAGCAAAGCTCACTACAATCTGTGAGCCTATCTTCAAGTTGCTTAAAAAGAATTAGCTGGTCCTGTGGAATGAATAGTGTCAAAGGGCCTTTGAACGAATAAAAGAGTTTTTGCTGAATCCACCTGTTTTGAAACCACCTAAACCCGGTAAACCCCTATTACTATACTTAGCAGTAGAAGAAGAGTAAGTAGGAGCTATTGCTAGCCCAAGCAGATGAGTCAGGGATTAAGCACGCAGTTTACTATTTGAGTAGAAAGCTCCTACCTTATGAAATTAAGTATAGTATCATTGAAAAGACCTCTATAGCTATGGTTTGGTCTTCTAAGAAGTTGCAGCATTACTTTCAATCATATAGTGTGCAAGCAATTTTCAGGTTGGATCCAATGAAGTACTTAAGGAGACACCCTCTTTAATTGGGAAGTATGGGCGATGGTTGATAATATTGGAAGAATTTGAGACTGAGTATGTAACTAGGAAAATAATCAAAGGTAGAACAGTGGCAGAATTCCTAGCCCAACAACCATTATCGGATAAGGTGGAAGTTTTTGGCGATTCATTGCTCGTAGTATCCCAAGTAAATGGAGAGTGGGAGTTGAAAGAAGAGAAATTAAAACCATACCACCATTACTTGACCATGATGAAGAAGAACTTTAAGGAGTGCAGGTTTATACACCTACCAAGAGAAGAAAACTAGATGGCTGATGCCCTAGCCACATTGGCTTCGGTATGGGAAAATCCTTTCAACTTTTTCCTCAAGCCTCTGGTTTTAACCAGTTCATCAACTCCTTGCTATGAATATGAGACAATCATGGAAACTAATACAGACCATGATGCATGGTATGATACTATAAGACGATTTTTGGAGGAAAGGGAATACCTGTCGGGGGCAATAAAGAAAGAAAGAAGAGCCATAAGGCGATGGTCTTTGCAATACATCACCTTCCATGGAGAGTTATATCAAAGATGGCCTGATGGGGGTACACTTGAGATGCTTGAGGAAGCCTGAAGTAAAGCATATCATGTCAAAAATACACGCGGGAAGTTGCAGTCCACATATAAGTGGTTTAGCCCTAGTTAAAAAGAAAATTCGACAAGGTTACTACTGGTTGACCATGGAGAGAGATTGTATTGAGTTTGTAAAGAAGTGCCAACAATGTCAGATGTATGGTAATTTGAATCATATACCTCCTAAAGAATTGCATTCTATGTCTTTGCCACTTGGGGGATTGACATTATAGGAGAGATACATCCGATAGCCTCAAACGGTCACCGTTTTATTGTAGTAGCGGTATATTATTTTTCAAAATGGGTCAAAGTTGAATCCTTCAACAAATCGGGGGCAACTCAAATGGCTAAATTTATTGAAAGGAACCTCATCTACAGGTATGGGGTCCCGCACAGTGTAATATCAGACAATGGGGTACAGTTTCAAGGAGCAATTAAGGACTTATTCTCGAAGTACCAAATCCATCATCACCGATCTTCTCCTTATAGACCAAAGGCTACTGGTGCAGTAGAAGCAACAAACAAGATAATTAAGCAAATTCTATCCAAAATGACTAAGACATACAGGGATTGATCAGAGATGCTTCCTTTTACTTTATGGGGATATAGAACAAGTGTGTGAACACCGACTAAAATGACACCGTTCTCTTTGGTTTACGGGATGGTAGCATTGAAATTGAGATCAAGTGTTAAGAGTGGTCTTGGAAGTTGAACTGCCTGAAATGGAATGGGTAGTGAGCAGATATACACAGTTAGCTTTACTAGAGGAGAGAGGGTTAAAAGCTTTGTATCATCATCAACTGTATCAAAGGAGGATAGCTCGGGCTTACAATAGAAGGGTTAAGATCAGAAAACTCGGAGTTGGGGATTTTGTGTTGAAACAATGTAATCCTAATGTATCTGATCCGAGAGGAAAATTTAGGCCTAGCTGGGAAGGGCCATATGTTGTGAAACAAGTCATGAACAAGGGTGCAATGAAGTTATCAGACATGGACGGGAACGAGTTTAGTGAGCCAGTCAACATTGATTGGTTGAAGATGTTTATATATAAAAAAAAGAGAAAAAGAAAAAAGAGACCGCTAGGTTGAAAACCCAAAAAGGGCAGTCTAGGCAAAAATTAGGACAGTTCGCTAGTTCCGAAAACCCACAAGGGTAGACTAGGCAAAAATTAGAGCAATAAAAAAATTTTAAAAAAGAAGGTCCGCAAAGTTTAAAACCCACAAGGGAGGCTTAGGCAAAAATTAGGACATCTCGCTAATTCTGAAATTTCACAAGGGTGGAATAGGCAAAAATTAGAGCAATAAAAAATATTTTAAAAAAGAAAGGTTCGCTAAGTTGAAAATCTGCAAGTGTGGCTTAGGCAAAAATTAGGACAGCTCACTAGTTCCGAAAACTCACAAGGGCGGACTAGGCAAAAATTAAAGCAATAAAAAAAAGAAAAAAAAGTTGCAGTAAAAATGTAAATTATATATCATCATTATTTTTATCATTATACTTATTATACAATATTTCCTCAATTGATACAATGCTGATAGAGCACTAAGAATGAGGTGGTGGATCATGATCAAATAAAGCCTTAAAAAAGTCATCGCCTATTGAAGAAAGAGGCATATTTCCCATCCCTAGTCCGCCCGAAGTAGGAGCACCTGAATCTCTATTACCTTGGAATTCAAATCTGTAATGGTCCTCATCCGAAGTAGACGAAAGGATCTCATGGTCATCGGCTTGGGGTCCTCTAGATGACGAAGCACCAGGATCTCTCAACCCCTGAAACCGAAAGTCTTAAAAATCTTGCTCTGACTAGTGATATAATTTTTCAAAATGGGCAACCTGTTGATGACTAGCAGCTAATTCTTCTTGCAGTTTCTTATTTTGTTCCTTAAGTATCCGTTGTGAGCCAGAAAGAAAAAGAGTAAGAGCATACATAATCATGCATACATATAGCATAAATTATCATGGAACAAGAAAACCTACCAGGTAATTCATATCAACTCCCTGTGGATGAGATGGGATCTCCGGTTGATTAGAATGAACAAATGGAGGAGCAGTAAAGGAAGGTTCAGCCTCAAGACCAAATGAGCCAGTAGCATGCAACAATCATTAAAAAAAGTCAAAACAAGTTATGAAAGAAGCAATTGCAATGGAAAAATGGTAAAAATTTACCTGAGAAGTGATAGCCCCGAGATGCGAGATAGACTTTCTTCCCTCTCCGTGATACTCCTCCTCATCTTCATCCTCATTTTCCTCAGGAATCTCCCATACACCAACAGGAGATACATCAAAGTTCAAGAGTCCTATTCGAATAAATTGGGTATATGATGCACCCGATGGATAGAGAAAGGTTTCAACATCATAATCATGCCGAGCCAAACACCATGCATTCTCCGGCATTGATGTGAATTTAAAGTATACTCCAGGCAACTCATCGTGATTCTCCACTGCTTAGGACCAAGGAACCACTCATACACTCTCTCTCCCCGAGAAACCAGCCACTAGACACAGGGCTGGCAATGACTCGGCGGGTATATTGAAAAGGCAATGCGGCATTCATGGAGGAAGTCCAGTTCGTCTGCTCTTCTATGTTCCACTAAGCCAAATTGACCTATAAAATGACATAAGGTAAGTGAACTTTTATACAAATTTTAAAGTATACTAATGCTATTTTACCTGGCCCCAGGTTAAGCAACTCAAGATATAGCGTTACGTGTGCACATGGTGAGAGTCGGGAACTGCTACATGATCGGACCAAAAAAAATTTAATCTCAAATACCCGACTCTCTCTCGGAAAATGTCAGGCACCCTTACAAGATTAAGATCATATGACCATACCTACAACAATAATAAAAATCAAATTCATGCAAGAATAAGAATGGAATTTACATTGGTTGAAGAAGAGTACCTCGACAACCACCATAAAGCCAACAAAAGATAGCTTATTTCTACAAATCTTATCAAGTCCATGATAAAGATAGGCCAAGGCCAGCTTCACCCCAGTCATAAAGTGGTACCATACTCATATCAGTAAGGGCCCTCAACACCAAAAAATGGATGGCAGATTAGGTACTGTATAAAATGGTCGACCCGAGAAAATACAGTAAAAATCCTCGTGCATATTGTTTAGCTATTTTCCTATGAACCTGTCCTTCGTAGTTCATCCAATAACTTCGAATCGGCTCAATTTTTATCTTGAAAGGCCCTTTAAATGATGGTTCTATACCAATTAACTGTTGGACTTCTTTAAATGTTAGAATATCATTGGTAAGAGGGACTGAAAGGCCATAGTACTGGATACCAGTTATGGTTGTATAATCGACTAGGCTAAAGGTCATTTCTCCTATAGGTAGGTGAAAAGTATGGGTCGTGTCCATCCACCACTTTGACAATACTTGAACTACACTCCTGTCTATCGGACACTCCTCGAATGGTAATTGCAAGATAAAGCTTTCAAAACCGCAATCTCGGATAATCCATTTTATTCGAGAAGGTGCTACATCACACCATTGTTGGGCTTTATAGATACACCCTCCATCCCAGATAATGCAACGATCAAGTTAACACGAAGCCAGGTAAGTTAACACAAGGTAAGTATATCATAATATCAATACCACTGATTTTTTAGGCTAAATTTATTTATGTTCTATTTTTAGTCTATCTATTTACTTATTTGTTAAATTCTTAAATATAGTCATCTAACTAATTTATTTTTCCTAAATAAAAAAAACACAAAAAAATAAAAATGAAAAATAATTTGCTGTTAAAATAAATAATTGAATTATTACCTTGGTTTTTTGACTTGAACTACGATGAAGCTGCATCCCGGCTAGTAGACTTATAGTTTCATTTTCATGCCATCGAATAAACTCCAATAACTCAGCATTAGATCGAGTTTCTGATCTCAAAGCATGAATTTTCTCCTTAACTCTATGCTAAACTCTCTGATTTCACTATCAAAATATGCGTAATTATGGACGAAAAGAAGAGATGAGCAGAGGTTTATATAGAAAAATTGCAAAGAAAAAAGACAAAAAGAAAAATAGTATTCTCATGAAAAAAGAAAAAAAGAAGAAAAAGTAAATGTTACAATTGATAAATAGTAAATGAATAGTATATAAATAGTGACTACACAATGAATAAATAGGAAACTCAATTATGCAATTCAATTATTCAGATATTTGAGTGTATATAAATATTTTTGCACTTTTAAAATATTTTTACACGCAGGGGGAAAGAAGATATGGGCATGGTAAAAATTAGCTAAATTTTTTGCAAATTCCTTTAGTATCCTATTGACTATAATTATTTTTTGCAGATAATCAAATCTCTCTTAAGTTCAGAACTTAGCTTAGGTCCAAAACCTAAATTCTCTCTTAAGTTCAGAACTTAGCTCGGGTCCAGAACCTAAATTATTTTTACGTCCAGAACTTAGCTTAGATCCAAAACCTAAATTCTCTCTTAAGTCCATAACTTACCTTGAGTCCATAACCCAAATTATTTTTAAGTCTAGAATTTAGCTTAGGTCCAGAACCTAAATTCTCTCTTAAGTCCAGAACTTACCTTGGGATAAAAGGGAGGATTTTGAAGAGAAAGGGGAATTCTAATTTTTGGAGAGGAACATCTCCATCATAAAAAACTCTCTCTAACACACTCACTCACTAACACGACCAAGTCTTGGTTTTTAGCTCAAATTTAGACATACATAGAAGTAGGGGATTCTGCACAAGACTTGTTTTACAAATCTTTTGGAGGAAGTTTTGAGGATTTTTCATCAAAATCAAGCAAAGTTGGAGAAAGAACAAGAGAAGATCAACTCTAGTCTTCTTCAAACCAGGTTTTGTTATTTCTTGAATTAGTTTAATTAATTTATTTTCAGATTTTTTTTGAATTGTTATGAAAATTAATATTTCAATGGATATTTGTGATTTGATTTCAGTTGAGATGAGTATGTGCTTTTATTTGATGATGATGAGCTAAATTATCTATGCATAGTGTTTGCAATAAATTTGATTAAATGATTTAATTAAAGTATTTCCATTAATATACCTTGTTATGTAACTTGATTACATTGGATTGAATTGTTAGGTTGATAGATTGGCAACCTATTAATCTCTAGATATAGAATGAAGAACCGAGAGGTGAAATTTTATATTGGAAAGATGTATTCAACTACTCGAAGAATGAATTAGAAATATAAGTTCTAGGGTTCTCTTAATTTGCAAATTTAAAATAATTAGTTATTGTTAATTTATGAATGTGAGAACTAATGAATTAAAAATCACTAATTATTTAGAAGAACAAATTAAGTTACAAGGTTATGTTAATGGTAATTTGAAAATTAAACATTTGATTAAATAGAATTGTAAATCCTAGGTATCCTTTTGAAAGTTTCAATCAAATTTGTGCAAACCTTATTTATTTTATTTGTAATCTTAGATTTCTTTTACTATTTCAATAGTATATAATTAAACTTTAATATTTTTTTAATCAAATTATTATGAACAGACACCTTCCTTGTGAGAAGACCATGGGGTGATCACCAATACTATAACAACCTTGTATACTTGCGAAAGTCACTTTTGGTAGTGTTAAGTAGAGCGCAACATAACCCCAATATGAATAGGGTTTGCAGTAGTGTGGATTTTGAAAGGTCATGTCCCCACTTTGAATGAGATATAACCTTGAAAATCTTGCAAGTGGAATAGGAAGGTTCAAGAATGTTACTATTAGTGCAAAAAATCTGTGAATGTTACAAAGCTCATGTGTTCTAAGATAGCTATATAATATTCAGTTGTTTTTAAAAGATCCCATGGCTTGAAGTTCTAACCTTGGCGAAAAATTTTTGAAATGCTTATTGAAGGATTATGGAAATAAAATCCTTCTTCAACTGTCTAAATGTTTAGATAATTAGCTTTTACAAAATAATTGGAACTTAACTTTTGATATTTTTTTTGGGATAAAACTATCATAGAATTATTTGAAATATTTTTTAGGATAAAAATAATTGATTCGATCCATTATTGGATCTAGAAATCTTTTTGTGATGACTTTGCCTCTTCTTCAGCAACTATTTATGCCCACAATTTAATTGGTAAGACAAAGGAAGGAAGAAGTTTAAGGGAAGGTTTAGGAGGTTCTTGATCCTTTTGGACAACTTTTCCTTTTCCTTTTCAATTTCAAAATAAAAAACACTAAGAATTACTTACCATCTTGCAAAATTTTATTTTAATGTAATATTTTGAACATCCTTTTATAAAACTTCTTTTGCATATTTTTAATCAATGCGAAGTAAAAATTTTTGAATTAGTAAATCCCATTGAAATTTTGTAATGCATGTGAAAATGGAAAGAATTTCCTTTTTTATTGTGGAATAATTTTTTCTAACAATCATTCCAATGTGTAAAAGTAAAATGAATGATTAGTTCCTTGCTATTTTTAGCTTACTTCAGTATATACCCCTATATCCTAAATCATAAGCATATGTCTCAACTATATTAGGAGCTTGAGGATTAGTTAAATGCAAATAAGGAATGGTATGGACCTATTGTTTAATTGTCTGAATAATTTTCATATGTTGGTCAGACCGTGGAACTAGGTTTTTCTTAAGACGATCAAGCAAAGGCTTTATTATTCTATTTATATTAGAAATAAAATCTAGGACATAGTTAAGACATCCTAAGAATCTCTATAATTGTGTTCTATCAAAGATTTTATGAGAAAATTTTATTAGGAAATTCCAATGATCTCTCAATTGGGATGATTGTACCTTGAGAATGTGATGTGCTAAGAATCTAATCTTAGTTTGAAATAAAGAAATTTTTTATTTATAAACAACAAGAGCATTTTTCTTAACAATATAAAAGAATGTTTTAAGATGTTTGAAATATTATTCTATGGATTTAGAAAAAAAAATTAATACGTCATCTGTGTAGACAATGTAAAATTTTGAATATGGATTAAATGTCTTTCATGATTCTTTGAAATTCAGAAGGAACATTTTTCATATCCAAAATGTATTATTGTCCATTCATATTGTCCAAATGGAACAATGAAAGCAATGTTATAATAGTCTTTTAGTTGAATTTGAATTTGCCAAAATCTATATTTTAAATCAAATTTGGAAAAATAAAAGAGGAATGTTTTTTCTGTAACAAATCTCTTTTATTAGAAATTGGATATCTTATCCACTTCAAAGCCTTATTCAAAGGTTTGTAATTAATTATGAGTTTAGGAGTACTTTGTTCTATTTCTGAATTTTTATTCACATAGAATGTTGCACAGCTCCAAGGAAACTTAGATTTTTTAATTAATCCTTTTGACTCAAGATCTTGAATTTCTTTTCTACATCGAGCTTCAAGTTCTTGGTTCATTTGAATAGGCCTAAATTTTTTGGGAATTTGTTTCTCATTAGAATCAATTTCATAAGACAGATCTACCATATATTATTTTCTATTCCAAAATATATTTGGTAAATCAGCAAAAATTTCTATTTCAATGAGATTTTGAAATTTTTGAAGTTTTTATTTAGTGTTGGAATTTTGTAATTGGTTTTCTATTCTCTGTAATGACATTTCTTATTTTAGAAAACATATATTTTTTTATTTTCCCTTAATTATGCAATTAATCTTATTTTCTTAAATTAAACAAGCTTTTATAAAATTAAGATTTCTTGTTTTTGGTTTTTCAATGAAAGGGAAAATCAATTTATCTTTTTTGGTTTTGAAAGAAATTCCATTATAAAATACTATATAGGGAGTTCTCAAATAAATGAATGGAGTCCCTAATATAAAACCTTCATGTATTCCTTTTACCCAAACAAAAGATGTTTTAATTTGAAAATTACTTGAAGTAATGGATTCATCAGTTTTTGAAGTAATGATAATTTTTGATTTATTTGCAGAAATAAGTTTTCCTCTAGTTTTTTCTTGGAAATGTCTAGGAACAATATCTTCCCTAAGATAATTAACTCAGCTCCTATATCAAAAAGAGCAATTGTATTTATTTTGAAATCACTGGGGAAAACAATTGTAACTTTAACGAGATATTTTCTAAAGGTTACTTGTTTAAGAAGAAATAAAAAATCTTGAGGAACATTTTCAAGCGTTCCAATTTTCTTGGATTCCTCAATTTTTGGTTCATTTTCTATTTCTTCTTCTTCCTCCTCCATGAGGTTTCTTTAGATGCTACTTTTGAAAAAAGTATTTGAAGTATCTATGAATCCTCATATTATTTCTCTTTGAGTATTTTTAATTCCATTTTTATGGTTTAATTTCTTCTTGAAGATTTTGAATTGTAGGTAATTGTTTTGTAGTTTTTCCTTTTGCTAGAATTGTTATCAAATTGTAAGAATTCTTAGGAATTGTTAGTTGAACTACAGGCTTAGAAATTGATGATTTGGAATTGGAATTGGAATTTTCTCCTCAAAATTTCATGAGTTTTTCTAAAAACACTTTTTGAACTTCAGGATTCTCAATATGCTTAAAAATGTCGAGCATGAACTCTTGATCTTTTGTAAGCATGTTGATTTGTTTAAAAGGGGATTTTGAATCATATTGTGTCTGAGGCACTAGTGGTTCCTATTTCATCTGTCCATAGGGGTTCACTATTGCCAGTGGGTTCTAATTCAGATAACTACTTGAAGAATCAATAAGAAGATCTTGCAACTTATGGAGGAGTTCATCTTCTATCTAAAGTTCCTAAATTTTTTTATTGACTCTACAGTATTTTGAAATATGTCCTGTCTTGCCACATTTGTAACAAGTGACTTCTTTCATGTGAGGTTTTGAAGAGGAAGGTTTGAGTTTCCTAGAGAATTTTTTTATAGGGTTTTAAAGATTTCCTATAGAATTCTTCTCTATTAGGTTTTGAATACCTCTTCTTTCAATACTAAGGCTTTTTGAAAGGATTGGAATGATAAGTTTTACTACAGCTACCCCCATAACCTTAGTCTGCATTTATTATGGAGTATTCTAGCTGTTTATAAAAAATTCCTAATTCTTTTTTGGTTTTCCTCATTTCCTACTTCAAATGTTTTTGAAGTTTGAAATCCTAACAAATCTGAAGTCCTTCTCTCTAGGTAAACCAATAAGAAACTTTTCTTTTCAGAAGGATTAGTTGGAATCTTTCCTAATCATGATTCTTGTTAGAAAATCATTCTTATACCATTGGAAATCACTCAGCTTTTTACATCTGAGATTGGAAAAGGAATTCTGCATTTTTATCCTTAAGGTGTTAAGGGTCATCTATGAAATGCATGGAAATTGTGAGAATTAGGATTGCTACTGCATCTGAAATAGTTTCTCCAAATTCATCAAGAATGGGAGTTACATTCTCTATAGTCTAGATTGAACATAGAATGTCCATCTACGGTTGAGGTGTGAGATACTAATCCTACCATAATTTATGTTTCCTGGAAAATCCAACTAGAAAGATTTCAACTATGGCTCTATCTAGGATTCCTGACTCTGATTTATAGGCATTTGCTGCCATGGTCATTTGTTGAAGGAAACGAATGATATTTATTATGTCATACCATCTAAATTCTATTCATAGTTGGCAGAGGCATTAAATTTGGATTGATTCAGGATATTGGGTATGTTTTCGAATCCTAAATCTGGTGCAGTGGAAATTACTAAGGTCGATTCTTGGACCAATAGAGTTTATTTAATATTGGTCTTGGGCTTGGACTAGAATCTTCATATTTAGAATGTTGTTCTATAACAATAACAGTTTTAGATGCTTGTGCTTAGGGTGGAGCTTTTGGAACTATTTGAGGAGTACTAGAGCTTTGGTGTGTTTGATCTTTGGCTAATCCTATTGAATTGGTCCAAATTTAATTTCCTTAAAACTGATTTCACAATTAAAACCGAATAAAGAGATAATCATATTTTAAAACCTTTTGAAACTATTCATCTTCTTTCTTTAAGGTCCTTACAGAAATATAGGGACAAACATTTCAAATATATCCATTTAGGATTTGTAGAGGTTGGTATAAAACCTTTAACAAAAGAAGAGTTAAACACTTCAATCTTAGCAGTCCTTAGGGATACTAGATTCACCAATTTGCAAGGCTCACTGGTAAGCTTTGTAGAATCTAGCTTATGCAGTGGTCTAATTTCCTATGATTGTTATCCAAATTTAACAATTCCTTGAATGATAAAAACATTCTTCAGTCTTTGATTCTCTAGATCAAGACCCATAATTACCACATGATAGAAGGATCCATTCATATAGCCCTTATTTATAAGGTGAATTATAAGGCTATTGTTTCTACCTTTTGCTATGAAACATCAATTTCAAAGTATAAAAGGATAAACTTTGCTTTTACAGATGGATCTATCTAGATAAAATACTGTAATTCCAAGACAAATTCAATGTAAAGATATTAATCTTCCATAAGAAAGGATCTTGGAAGGAGTAATAAACCCAATCCTCCTTCTAGCTCTAGGTCCAATACCTAGCTTAGAGAAATAACCCAATTTGATGATGGATGTGTTAAACTGAGTTTTAATAGGTCTTATAGTTCTAGATTTTTAGATGCCTCTTCAACATCCAATACTATAGACCTAGGAAAAATTTCTCCCACTCATTCACATGTCATCTTCCCAGTCACAACAGGAGCCCAACCTTACTCTTGTTATTCACTCACCTTTTACAAACTAAGGTAATAATCAATAGGAAACAAATACTTCTATTATTTACCTTCCATTTGTATGCCAAAACAATAGTGGTCAACAACCTATTCCACATAGATGTTCCACATCTAGCATTCCTAATGCCACATTCCAAAATGTAGACCATAGTTCAAATATAGTCCAGCCAGTCTACACAAAACTTGAACCTATAGAATGTCAGGTATCTCTACCAACCCCATCAAATACTTTAACTATAATAGAAAATGTTACAAATGAATTAAATTTCATAAAAAAAAAAGGAGTTTTAAGTTAATAAAAAAATTTCTTTATGATGATTCTATGCAGTTTTAAACACAGAAAAAATAAATTGGTTTTTCAAAACTTTCCTTGAATAGAGAAAGGAAATTTAGTCAAAATATTATGATTTTGTTCTCAAAAATAAAGTTCATATTTTGTTTTTTGACTAGTTTGAAATTCATGTCTCACTGGAAGGAATTTCATATCCTTTTTCTGATTTAAAATCAACTAATCTTGTCACAATTAGGGAAAATTTTCACAATGGGAACTGGCTACTAGTGGTAGAAAATTACAATCAGAACATCCAACTTTGAGACAAATAAAATTTACTCACTTTGAGTCACAGGCGGAAGCAACCCATTTAAGAATCCAAATGAAGATTCTTCTATCAACCTTAAGAATCTTGGCATTCAAATAATTTCACTAATGCCTACCTTAATACCCTAGGAACACAACTTACTAAGATTGAGAAATCATATATATAAATACCCTCATTTTAGTATTAAAAATAAATTTATATTTCAATAAAGGAAAATCTTTGGGAAAAATTCGCTAGAGTATTATCTATAATTTCATAAAATTCCATATTTAACAAGCACAACCTGTATTAAAAATGTACACTCCCAAGAATAATATTCTTTGCACAATTCACCAAAATTCCAACATTACACCGAAATCATCATTTCATTAGTTGATACAAAATGTTTTACTGTTAATTATAAACAATACCATCACAAATACATATATATATATATATAATTTCCCCAAAACAAGTTCAATATACATATGATCTTTATATCATACAAAATCCAAGATACATTATATTAAAAAAAAAACTATTCATTTATGCAATTCCTATCATTATTGGTCTTGTGGCAAAACAAAGACTCCAATCTTCACCTTGCTATGGACCGCTATGCTCTGTAGTCCTCTCACCTACGCAGTACAACTAATTGCGCTAAGCCCGAAAGCTTAGTGATGCATACCTTGACAGTAATACACTATTTTAAAATCAAAACATACATTACACTCACATCACACAATGTTTTCAATACACACATTATTTATTAACACATTTTTTATCAATTAAACTTTTACTTATTGTCATCCTATATAATTCACTTCTCATCCACAACATAAAATATTTACAAACATATTACAAACACATACATCGGGCTCAGATAGCCTTATACAATATTCAAGTACCAAAGACATTAATTTGGCATATCGTATTAGTTGACACCTGTAATATCCAAAACAATATCCTAAAATTTTTGGAATACTTATTGTTATATTTGAATTAAATGTTATAAGTGTATATATGTTTAAGTGGGAAGATAAAGAAGGTAAGTGGAGTGTGTATATGTTGTATATATGGAGATATATATAACATATACAAGTCAACATTTAATTAAGGTCAAAAGAAATATTTAATTTTAATTGAATTGATTGAAATGGAAATTAAAGTAAGTGGAAGATGATATTTATGAATATTATATTATTATAATTGCTTGGTTGAGATTTAAAGAGAAAGTTGGGTGGTTAAGAGTGGTTAGAAAGTTGACTTGGCTCTTCTTTCTTCATCTTCTTCTTCTTCTTTCCTTGCTTGGCCGATTATCACCATAGCAAGAGAGGAAAGAGAGATTTTGCTCACCCAAACTCAATATTAAAGGGTGTTTCAAGTGATCGAGTTGGAATTCTAAGGGTTTTCATCACTTTTGGTAAGTTTTCCACTTGATTCCTTGGTTTTCTTTTAAGTTTGTGTTTTGAGTTTGGTGTTTGATTGTTGATGGTAAGTGTATATTTAATTTTGGTGTATTTTAGAGTTTTTGATCTTATTGGTGTTGATTTTGGGATTGGTTTGAAGGAAAGGTTAAGTTTGGTGTTGCAAGAGCAAGTGTTGTGTTTTGTGTATGTGATGGTTGTGATTTGTGTTTGATGTATGTATTGAGTTGTTTTGGTATTTTTTCAAGTTATTATGGTTTATTGATCTGTTTGGTTAAGTTTGTTTGGAGTGGAAGATGGTGAAAGTAAGAGGTTTGTTGGATGTGGTGGTGTTGGTGTCGGAATAAGGATTTTTGGCCTGACACGCCCATGAACATGGCCAAGTCTTTGGGCGTGTCAATGGTTCTATTTTTTGAATGGGTGACATGACCAGTGACACGCCCATGTCACTGAGCATGTCACAGCTTCTGTGTTGGAGTAGCATTGACACTGCCAGTGACACGCCCATGTCAGTGAGTGTGTCATAGCTACTGTGATGTTGGTGGATTGACACGTCCAGTGACATGCCCATGTCACTGAGCGTGTCAAAGCTTCTGTGTTGTGACTTTAGGGCACGGCCAGGGATATGCCCGTGTTGTTGAGCATGTCATGTGTAGAGTTTGCCCTAGTTGGTTCTTAGCCTTATTATCTCATGTGTATCTTTAAGTGAGTGTGTATTATCCCTTTTGGATTAGGTTTTGAAGAGATTGAGTTGCCCTAATCCAAGTGTTGAAGAATTCTTGGAAGAAGAGATTGGTGTTGTGTGAGTTGCTCTTGAGGTAAGTACAAACCCTACATTATTGCATACAATTACATGACTTTGGGACTTAACACATTTGGTTGTAAATGTGCTAAGTAATTTATTGCATTGTTAATACATTTGATTAATGTTATGATTTGCATAATGTGAAAGATATGATGATCATTCAAAATGTATGTCCAATGCAATTGGTTATGTATACTTTAATGATGAGATGTGAAGCCATTGTTGTTGGCTATAATGATGCAAATGAAATAATTGGGGCATGGTTGCCTAGTTTGATTATGAGAAATGAAATGAGAAATGAATTGTGAAAGAGATTGATAATGAGATAAATGAATTAATTGTGTGCCTAGTATGTTATTCAATTTTCAGAGTTCTAGGTTTGGCGGCATGCCTATGAATCGCTGGATAGGTGAAAAGACCGGGTCATAAGCCTTAAAAAAAACTGTAACAGTCTAGCCGGGTTGAGGACCAAAATACTGGGGACCTAGGGTCTAGCCAGGTTGAGGTCCTAGAGACTGGGTCTGTTGCATTATCCATGGTTATATATATATATATCGCCTAAGGGCTTGATGAATGTGATTATGGACCAAAGCAGTAACTCTGAACTTTGAATAGCATATTAGATCCTTTTTGGGCCCATGCTTGTCTTTGCTTAAATGTGAATCATGAATGATGAAACAATTGAATGATATAATGAAATGTAATGTTATGAAATATGATATTCTTGTGAATTGTTTATAATATTTGAAAGTATGACATTTGCATTACATTAAAGCATATTGTTATTGTGGTTTGTACCACTAAGTCGTTGGCTTAGCGCAATTGTGGTTCATTGAACAGGTGACAGGGTAGATCCGATTGAACCGGAGAGTTCAGCTAGACCGAGTCGAGTCTAGGCTTGTGAAAAGTGGATTGTGGACTTTAAGATTAGAAATGAACTGCCAAACATGTATAAACTCTATATATTTTGTAAATATTGATTTTGATGTATATATATGTAAATGCCGCTACAATTTCCGCTGCCTAATAAATAAATGTTTTATCTAGTATGTTTTATAATATAATTTGAATGTGTTAAATTCTTATATTGTTGTTAAATTGAAAGATTGGGTTGTTTAATATAAACTGTGACACTCCTGTATTTGATATACTTAAATTAGAGATGTGGTTGTATGTAGTGTGCATATATGGGGTACGGTGGTATTACATCTGTTTTGGTATCAAAGCCTAGGTTTGAGATTCTCAACCTAGGTGAAATGTAAGAAAAAGAAAAATTTTAATTTTAAAATATTGTTTTTGAATAAGATACATGTTTTGGCACTGGCAGTCTCTGATCTTTGATGAGGTATATCCTGCTGTGTTTGCAGATATAGGTAGTGATGGCGTCTCAGTCACGTCAGTCCATAGAAGGTAGTGCTAAGAGTGTAGCTCCTGAAGAGGGTAGAGATGGAGCTAGGGTTGAGAGAGCTGGAGAGGCACCTGCTTTTGTGCCAGAAAGACCAGCTGCTGATGAGAGTCCGCTGGTTTGGTTACGGCATCTGGTATAATTATTGATGCAAACTCCAGTGCAGCAGCCGCCACCACAGCCGCAAGTGCTAGTGTGGCATTATGATAAATTGAGAAAGTTTGGGGCTGAGGATTTCTTTGGTACTACAGATCCTGCTGTAGCTGAGCAGTGGTTGGATAGAGTTCAGAGGGTATTTATCCAGTTGCAAGCCACTCCTGAAGAGTAGTTCGATTATGCTAGATCTCTTGTGAAGAGAGATGCATATGATTGGTGGAAGACGGTTCCACATGCTATGGATGATCCACTGACCTTGTCTTATGGTGATTTTCTGTGGGAGTTTGAGCAGAAATATACTTCGAGGGAGTATAAGGATGGTAAGAAGATAGAATTTCTGAATCTGAGACAAGATTACCGAACAGTGACAGAGTATGAGATAGAGTATATTCGGTTGAGTCACTATACCGGTGGGATTATTTTAGATGAGATAGACCGGTGTAGAAGATTTGAGGAGGGGTTGAGGCCCTAAATTTTGTGTATTGTTGCTAGTTCTTGGTATCAAGACCTTTCTCATCTTGTTGCAGCGGCCCGGAGTGTTGAGAGAGCGCAGGCTATTGCAGCAGCTGCTACTGAGGAAGAGACCAAAGTTAGGAGACCCTAGTTTGAGGCAGGGTCTTCATCTGCAAAGAGAGGCCGAGGAGGTCATTTTCAAAGGTTCAGTAGGGGTCAGAGGCAGCCTGTTAGGTCAGTACCACATCAGAGGCAGAGATCGAGACCTACTGTTTTTATGGCTAGTGCACCGACTCCAGTGGCTCAGAGGTCTACTCCACCTACATGTGTCCATTTTGGTCGGATACATGGGGGTGTTTGTTGGAAGATTGGTGGATCAACTGTGTGTTTCAAATGCGGATTGCCTGACCATTTCATCATAGATTGTCCCGAGCTACAGGAGGATAGGCAGGTAGATTCTGCAGTTTCTCGACCTAGTGTGAGAGGAGGTCGTAGTGGCAGAGGTTTCAATAGAGGTGGTCGACCTGGGTTTAGTCAGAGAGGAGGCTCTACGTCTGGAGGCAGTAGGCCAGATGAGGTTGGATCATCTCAGCGAGTGTATGTGATGCAGAGTCAACCAGATGCTTCAGCAGTCATTGCGGGTACATTTTCTTTATTTGGCATTTCAGTTCTTGCTCTAATTGATCCGGGATCTACTCATTCATACATAAGTGCATCTATTTTTCCTGTGACTAAATTGCATTCAGAGTCCCTAGGATTTGATATCTTGGTGACAAATCCTTTAGGGCATAGTGTGGTAGTTAGCAAGGTGCATCGTGATAGTTCAGTTGTGGTGCAAGGTGATGAGTTTTTGGGTGATTTGATTGAAATGCCTTTTAAGAAGTATGATCTAATTTTAGGCATGGATTGGTTGTCTAAGCATGGGGTTGTGGTAGACTGTCAGAAGAAGTGTGTTACCTTGAGAACTAGTGATGATAGAAGTGTGATGGTATCTAGTGAGCAGAGACATATTGCATCCTTGTTTGTTTCAGTTGTTGCAGCTAGGAAGTTGATTAGAAAAGGGTGTGATGCTTATCTTGCTCATGTTGTGGATACCAAAATAGTGGGTTCCCAACCTGATAGTATACCCACAGTTGTTGAATTCCCAAATGTGTTTCCCTAGGAGTTGCCAGGGATGCCCCCTGAGAGAGAGGTTGAGTTTGGTATCGATTTGTTGCCTGGTACCACTCCTATCTCTATTACTCCCTATCGAATGGCGCCTGTTGAGTTGAGAGAGTTGAAGGTGCAGTTGCAAGAGTTGTTGGATAAAAGGTTTGTTCATCCTAGTGTGTCTCCGTGGGGAGCACCTGTTTTGTTTGTAAAGAAGAAGGATGATACTTTGAGATTGTGCATTTGATTATAGGCAATTGAATAAGGTGACTATCAAGAATAAGTATCCTTTGCCTAGGATTGATGATCTCTTTGATCAATTGAAGGGAGCAGCAGTGTTTTCCAAGATTGATTTGAGATCAGGGTACTATCAGCTGAGAGTCAGAGCTGAAGATGTTTCTAAGATAGCTTTTCGCTCAAGGTATGCACATTATGAGTTCTTGGTGATGCCTTTTGGATTGACGAATGCACCAGCAGTTTTCATGGATTTGACGAATAGGGTGTTTCGACCCTATCTAGATCAATTTGTAGTAGTTTTTATTGATGATATTTTGGTGTATTCATGTAATAAGGAGGATCATGATAAACATTTGCGGGTTGTGTTGCAAACCTTAAGAGAGAAGCAATTGTATGCTAAGCTATCTAAGTGTGAGTTTTGGCTTGATCAAGTGACTTTTCTTGGTCATGTAGTTTCAGCGGATGGTATAAGAGTTGATCCGAGTAAAGTTGAGGCCATTTTGAATTGGAGTCCACCGAAGTCAGTGATTGAAGTTGGAAGTTTTCTGGGTTTGATAGGTTATTATCAATGGTTTGTGAAAGGTTTTTCTTTGATAGCTACTCCACTCACCAGATTACTTTGAAAGGGAGTTAGATTTGTGTGGACAGATAAATGTCAAGCAAGCTTTAAGCAGTTGAAGGAGATGTTGACTCAAGCTCCAATTTTTACCTTGCCTATGGAAGATAAACCATATGTGATTTACAGTGATGCTTCACATAATGGTTTAGGTTGTGTTTTGATGCAGGAGGGTAGAGTCATAGCTTATGCTTCTCGGCAGTTGAAGCCGCATGAGTTTAATTATCCGACGCATGATTTGGAGTTGGCAGCCATAGTGTTTGCTTTGAAGATTTGGCGACCTTATCTTTATGGAGAGAAATGTTTTATCTATACAGACCACAAGAGTTTGAAATATTTGGGTGTTCAAAGAGAGCTGAATCTTCGGCAGAGACGGTGATCAGAGTTGATCAAAGACTATGATTGTTTGATTGATTATCATTCTGGCAAGGCGAATGTTATTGCTTGAGTGGGAAGTCTTTGGCTGGTTTGACTGCTTATTCGCTCTCGTTGCTTGTTGAGTTGAGAGGGTTGCATGCTAGTTTTGAATCATGTGATGATGGTGCTTTATTAGCTCATTTACAATTGTGACCGGTGTTGTTGGATCATATTAAAGAGGCTTAGTTGGCAGATGAGAAAATTCAGAAAGTTGTGTTAGATTGCCAAAATGGAGAGAGCCGAGATTTTCATGTGAGAGGTGATAGTAGTTTATGGTTCAAAGATAGATTGTGTGTTCCTAATGATGCAAGATGGAGAAAGATTATTTTGGAGGAAGCACATCAATCGGTTTTTGCTATGCACCTTGGAAGTACCAAGATGTATCATGATTTGAAGCAATATTATTGGTGGTCAGGTATGAAGAGGGACATAGCGGAGTTTGTATCCAAGTGTCTTACTTGTTAGAGAGTGAAGGCTGAGCACCAAGTTCCTACAGGGTTACTCCAACCTTTATCAATGCCTGAATGGAAGTGGGAGCGTGTAACAATGGATTTTGTGACTGGCTTGCCGTTGACTCAGAAGAAGCATGATGCCATCTGGGTGATTGTTGATCAGTTGATAAAGACAGCTCATTTTCTTCCAGTTCGGATAGACTATTCTATGGAGAAGTTGGCTGAATTGTATATCAATGAGATAGTGAGATTGCATGGAGTCCCAATTTCATTGGTGTCTGATCAAGATCCTCGATTCACTTCAAGGTTTTGGAAGAGTTTGCTTGCTGCTTTGGGTTCTCGATTACACTTTAGCACTGCTTTTCATCCGCATACAGATGGGTAGTCAGAGAGAGTGATACAGATTTTAGAGGACATGTTGAGAAGCTGTGTCATTGAATTCTCTGGGAGTTGGGACAGATTCTTGCCATTGATGGGATTTGCTTATAACAACAGTCATCAATCCATTATTGGAATGGCACCATTTGAGGCATTGTATGGTAGAAGATGCAGAACACCTCTATGTTGGAATGAAGTTGGAGATGGCAAGTTGATTGGTCCCGATTTGATTAAGGAAATGAAAGAGAAAGTGAAGATAATTCGGGATCGGTTGAAAGCAGCTTCAGACCGACAAAAATCTTATTTAGATTTGAAGAGGAGAGACATAGAGTTCAATGTTGGAGATAAAGTATTTCTGAAAGTGTCTCCTTGGAAGAAGATTTTGAAATCCAGCCGAAAAGGGAAGTTGAGTCCTCGTTTTATTAGACCTTATGAGGTATTGGAGAGAGTT
This sequence comes from Garcia nutans, assembly GCA_947685225.1. Taxonomy (NCBI): domain Eukaryota; kingdom Viridiplantae; phylum Streptophyta; class Magnoliopsida; order Malpighiales; family Euphorbiaceae; genus Garcia; species Garcia nutans. The sequence goes on along the minus strand of CANTUV010000031.1, from coordinate 71,275,290 downwards.
GGACTAGTTGCTTGTCGACTCGCTTTACCGCCTGAGTTGGATAGAATTCACAATGTCTTCCATGTTTCTATGCTACAGAGGTACAGATCAGACCCATCTCATGTCTTGTCGATTGAATCTATTGAGTTGAGTTCGAATCTGACTTTTAAAGAAGAACCAATTGCTATTTTGGCACATTAAGTGAAAGAGTTGAGAAAGTGCCACTTGTGAAGGTTCTTTGGAAGAGTCATGCGAAGGAAGAGGCAACTTGGGAGAGTGAGCAAGCGATGCAAGATCAGTATCCTCAATTATTTCAGATTTGATATCAGGTAATTTCGAGGACGAAATTTATTTTTAGAGGGGGAGAATTGTAATATCCCAAACTATACCCTAAAATTTTTGGAATACTTATTGTTATATTTGAATTAAATGTTATAAGTGTATATATGTTTAAGTGGGAAGATAAGAAAGGTAAGAGGAGTGTGTATATGTTGTATATATGGAGATATATACAACATATACAAGTCAACATTTAATTAAGGTCAAAAGAAATATTTAATTTTAATTGAATTGATTGAAATGGAAATTAAAGTAAGTGGAAGATGATATTTATGAATATTATATTATTATAATTGTTTGGTTGAGATTTTAAGAGAAAGTTGGGTGGTTAAGAGTGGTTAGTAAGTTGACTTTGCTCTTCTTTCTTCATCTTCTTCTTCTTCTTTCCTTGTTTGGCCGACTATCACCATAGCAAGAGAGGAAAGAGAGATTTTGCTCACCCAAACTCAAGATTGAAGGGTGTTTTAAGTGATAAAGTTGGAATTCTAAAGGTTTTCATCACTTTTGGTAAGTTTTCCACTTGATTCCTTGGTTTTCTTTTAAGTTTGTGTTTTGAGTTTGGTGTTTGATTGTTGATGGTAAGTGTATATTTGATTTTGGTGTATTTTAAAGTGTTTGATCTTATTGGTGTTGATTTTGGGATTGGTTTGAAGGAAAGGTTAAGTTTGGTGTTGAAAGAGCAAGTGTTGTGTTTTGTGTATGTGATGGTTGTGATTTGTGTTTAATGTATGTATTGAGTTGTTTTGGTTTTTTTGCAAGTTATTATTGTTTATTGATCTGTTTGGTAAAGTTTGTTTGGAGTGGAAGATGGTGAAAGTAAGAGGTTTGTTGGATGTGGTGGTGTTGGTGTCGGAATCAGAATTTTTGGCCTGACACGCCCATGAACACGGCCAAGTCTTTGGGCGTGTCTATGGTTCTATTTTCTGAATGGGTGACACGACCAGTGACACGCCCATGTCACTGAGCGTGTCACAGCTTTTGTGTTGTAGTAGCATTAACACGGCCAATGACACGCCCATGTCACTGAGCGTGTCAAAGCTTCTGTGTTGTGAGTTTAGGGCACGGCGAGGGACACGCCTGTGTTGTTGAGCGTGTCATGTGTAGAGTTTGCCCTAGTTGGTTCTTAGCCTTATTATCTCATGTGTATCTTTAAGTGAGTGTGTATTATCCCTTTTGGATTAGGTTTTGAAGAGATTGAGTTACCCTAATCCAAATGTTGAAGAATTCTTGGAAGAGGAGTTTGGTGTTGTGTGAGTTGCTCTTGAGGTAAGTACAAACCCTACATTATTGCATACAATTACATGACTTTGGGACTTAACACATTTGGTTGTAAATGTGCTAAGTAATTTATTGCATTGTTAATACATTTGATTAATGTTATGATTTGCATAATGTGAAAGATATGATGATCATTCAAAATGTATGTCCAATGCAATTGGTTATGTATACTTTAATGATGAGATGTGAAGCCATTGTTGTTGGCTATAATGATGCAAATGAAATAATTGGGGCATGGTTGCCTAGTTTGATTATGAGAAATGAAATGAGAAATGAATTGTGAAAGAGATTGATAATGAGATAAATGAATTAATTGTGTGCCTAGTATGTTATTCAATTTTTAGAGTTCTAGGTTTGGCGGCATGCCTATGAATCGATGGGCAGGTGAAAAGACCGGGTCGTAAGCCGAGCCCAGCTGAAAAATGTGAGATATGATGTTTTTGGGGTGAAAAGACTGGGTCGTAAGCCTCAAAAAAACTATAACAGTCTAGCCGGGTTGAGGACCAAGATACTGGAGCCCTAGGGTTTAGCCAGTTTGTGGTCCAAGAGACTGGGTCTATTACATTATCCATGGATATATATATATATATCACCTACGGGTTTGATGAATGTGATTATGGACCAAAGCAGTAACTCTGAACTTTGAATAGCATATTTGATCCTTTTTGGGCCTATGCTTGTCTTTGCTTAAATGTGAATCATGACTGATGAAACAATTGAATGATATAATGAAATGTAATGTTATGAAATATGATGTTCTTGTGAATTATTTATAATATTTGAAAGTATGACATTTGCATTACATTAAAGCATATTGTTATTGTGGTTTGTACCACTAAGCCGTTGGCTTAGCGCGATTGTGGTTCATCGCACAGGTGACAGGGTAGATCCAGTTGAACCGAAGAGTTCAGCTAGACCGAGTCAAATCTAGGCTTGTGAAAAGTGGATTGTGGACTTTAAGATTAGAGACGAACTGCCAAACATGTATAAACTCTATATATTTTGTAAATATTGATTTTGATGTATGTATATATGTAAATACCGCTACATTTTTCGCTGCCTAATAAATAAATGTTTTATCTAGTATGTTTTATAATATAATTTGAATGTGTTTAATTCTTATATTGTTGTTAAATTGAAAGATTGGGTTGTTTAATATAAATCGTGACACTCCTGTATCTGATATACGTATATTACAGATGTGGTTGTATGTAGTGTGCATATATGGGGTACGGGGGTGTTACAACACCTCTGTGTCTAGCCCTAAAGGCGAATAATATTATCAAAGTGACACCCAGTGTCTAGCCCCGAAGGCAAATAATATCATAAGTGATGCACAACATCTAGTCTCGAAGGCAAATTATATTATAGGCATGCCATACTAATAGCACCGAATACAATTCTCTAGGACATAATATTATATAAGATAAACATACAACATACACTTCACATCATGTCACATTTTTATATTTTCATTTACATTCATTTCCTCTTTCTCATCATTATTTTCATTTCCTTTCTTATTTCTCACTCATATCATTTTTTTTTCACATTAATCATATACATTCACCTTCCATACCTATGTCCAATATTTCTCATTATTTCCAATCAAGTTGCATAAAGTAGCTCATTTTCATATCTTTAAACACATGATATCATCTTATTCACATTATACATTTCCATTCACATTGCATTAGGTATATTTAATTATCTTATTGTATCCAATATCTCATTTGTCAATTTTCATGATTTTCTTTCTTATCACATTTCCATATCTTTACCAATTTCCACACATTTCCATATTTTTACCAATTTCCATACATTTCCATATTCCACATACTATTTTCATATTTCCCATATATTTCAATTATATAAGTATATTTTCTTGTCATATTCCTAATGCAGCATACTTCCCATTCCAAATGCACAAAATGTACTTTTACCAATTACGTTTTATAAGAATTTTAACCATTTTACAATGGCTTAATATCTCACAATCCAAGCATTTCACACAATTTCACAAACAACAATGTACTTTTACCATAATTTCCAATAACAAAGTAACTTAACAAATTTTCACAATTCACAATGTGCCAAGAAAATTCAAATGCAATTAATGCAAAAGCTATCAAAGTATATACTAGCCTTAATTTTGCCAAGTTCTAAGCTCCAATCACCTTCCAACTTTAACTTCACCATTTTTCCTTCAACACTTTGATTTTATAGTTTCACCTTACTCAAACTTAAACCAAATTATAAATAAAAATATTGCATTAACAATACATTTCATGTCATTTTAATCAACCAAACATCAATTATATTCATTCTACTCAAAATTGCTCCAAGACCCTAATTTACCCTTTTACTAAGTTCTTTAAACTTTAACCAACCAATATCTTTTTCATCAACCAACCTTAGAATCAATACATATACATCAAAACAATACCAAAACAATTTATTTCTACAATTATAGCAACCTCCATCACAAACTCAAATTTCACATAACCACTCATAAACCCTAATCCTCACTACCTCCTTCAAACTTCACCAAAACTTGATCATTTCCACCATACGACCATAAAATCATAACATTCATATCAAAACTACCTCAAAATAACCCATTTTAGCAATTTTGAAAACCTCCATCAAAACATAGAATTCCACGTGTTCACAAACTCATCAAAACCAGGTTTAAAGTAAGAATTACTTACCTAAACCTTAATTGTTCTACAAAAACACCCTAATTCCTTTGGATTCTTTATGAAATTTGATGAATAAAATGAAGAAAATTCTCCTTTCAAGCTCCATGAAATTCTGTTGTCAAAAGGGAAAAAGGAAGAAGATGACACTTTTTTTTTTGTCTTCCTAACCACATATAATTAATTAATAATTATAAAATATTAGATATTTCATCTTCGACCCAAAGACAATTTATTTTTTATTTATTTTTATTATTATTTCATTTTAACTTTTAACCTTTGACTTTTTAACTTTTGACTTTTGTCTTTTGTCTCATTTTGTCCTTTAGTGCAAAATATATATATCATGTATATATTGTTTATACATTATGCATACAACGTATATATTTTTGCATTTATCATGTTTATACCTTATATCCTCCCCTTCCATCATTTTAACTAACCCTCCATATTAATTATTTTTTTTGCATTTAAAATCTCAAGTATTACATTGAAAATAAACCTCTATAATTTTTTGGCTAGCCTTTCTTCAAAGAATTTCCAAATTGTTCAATAACTCATTGTATTTTCAAGTTATAATATATAAAAATGAGTTTTCATTTCATATTTCTGATTTAATTTTATTTTGTTTTAATTTAATTTAATTTTAATTATATTTAAGTATATTCTATACTTGCAGCTTAGTTTGACCTTGTGCATCAGAAATATTATTTTCATTTCCTTAATTATCTTTGCATATTTCATATTGTTATAAATTTTCATATTGATTTCTTCATTTAGATTACCCTTAGATCCTAAGGGCATATTGGTACATATATATTAGATACTTTTATATTAATATATGTTATTTAATTTATATTTTTTAAAATAATTTTAACATATGCTATAAAAATTATTTAAAAATATTTTTTTAATATATAACACAATTCACTTTTTTTACATATATCTAATTATATATAACATACACCCATATATAACTAAATATATAATAGTTATATTATATTGTTCTTTTCAAATTCAACTCTTATATCTATTTATATCTAATATATATTGTTATTTATTATTATTTATTAGTTAAAATATATGTAACATTTATCCACATATACCTATATATATCTAGTTATATGCAACCGTCGCTAAGTCTAAACCAAAACAACGCCATTTTAATTTTTGTTTATTTAGTATCTTTTTCCTTGTGTTTTCATTTATTGCGTATCTCTCTGAATTTTCCCTCTCCCGCTCTCTATCTTATATCTCTCAGATTTCCTCTCTCTCACTCTCTCTCTAATCTCTCTCGATTTTCCTCTCTCTGCAAAATAATAAACTGTTAGAGTTTTTGCAAACAAGAAAAGAGAAAGTTGAATTCTCCTCTCTCTATCTTATCTCTTCGAGTAAATGACATTGCTGTAAGTCAATTGTCAATAAACTAAAGCTAGGGTTTTTGAGATTCAGGTAATTGTTATTTATGTCCGCTTAAAATCCTTTCCCTAAGATGCTAGCCATTGTTTTCTCCTTTTATTTCTTATTCTCTCGCATCTTGTGGCTTTTCTTTTTTCACTTTGTTTGTCGTTCTCTAGTTTATCTTCCACTGTGTGTTTGTCGCCAGCGATCGATTGACAACATATAAGGTTTTTTTTTTGTTTTATTTCTTTTTTATGCTTTTCTATCAACAATAGGATTGCTCTTCACTGAGATGAGAATGCGCTTTTTTCCTTTTCTTTATTAAAATTGCTATCTTCAAGTTTGCTTCTTATTTGAAAATTCTGCAATTATGTGATTGAATTTGAGCTTCCAAGTTCACCTAATGAGTGAGTCTTCAATCAAATTTGAGTCTGCTCTATAATAAAAGAGTTGTTTGTTCTCCAACAATCTTAATTTATGTGCTTGATTAGTGAAATGATTTACTCTACAATGTTGCAGAAATTTGGATGTGTTTGTTAAACTTTCTTAATTCATTCATATCATTGATCAGAGTTCTATATGAAATAGAAAGCCCAAGGGTAAAAGATGTTGGAATTAGAAATCCTTTCAAATTGTAGTCTTAATTTAAAGAGGTTGTCGTAATTTCTGGGTTCAAGAGGTAAAATGTTTACCTATATACATTTTTTTCAATACATGTTTTTGAGTCCTTTTTCCATTTAATTCTTAAGGAAATGAATGAAAATGTGCTCATCACACCAAAAATTGTATTTGCCTCTACTATGCCATTTCCATTCAGTAAGTATTTCCTTCAATTGGTGTAGGAAGTTTTTATCTACTCTATAGAATTTTGAACTCATTTTAATCTACACGAAATAAATTACATAGTTATTGGTAGTTTATGCAGTTTCATTTTGCTCTAGTTCTTGTTTTAATTTATATTTCTTTGTTCTTTGAATAGAGATTGGCGGAACATTTTTTTTCATTTGATGAAACCCATATCAGGCTTTCTTAAGATGAAACCCATATTTCATTTTCTTTTCTTTTTTTTTTAAAAAAAGTTTGAGCTTTAATTTTAAGATTTATTATTATTGAAAAATATAAAGTGTGTTTTTACCTTATTAACTCAAGTTTGTGATTTGGTAATACATGCACAGGTTTGTCAATTTTCCCAGCTTGTGTTGAAACGAGAGCATGCTTTTATTGATAATGTGGGCCCGGGTTGTGTGGAAACTCCTGCCAAGGTATTACTATAAATTATACCTGCTGTTGTAATGAATTAGTATTAGACTTGCAAGTAAATTGTGGTCACTGTTAATTCCTAATTTGCTGGCATTACGACACTAGAGATCATATGCCACATTTTCTGAAATTGATTTTGGTTTTTCCAATTCAGATTAAGCAGTCTTTCCTAGTTCCATGACTTGCATTTTCAAGCAAGATTCTAGTATTAGCATAACGGGAAACTAAATTTCCTCAATTAACACAATTTACTTAGCCTATTCATTTACATCAGTCGCAAAAACACCTTGTTCTTTTGGTTAATTATTTCTTAATAAATACTTAAGAAGAGTTATCTATAAAGAGCAGTAGAGTATGCTATTGTGAGATAGATGCTTAGACTCATATGATATTATAGGAAATTTTCCTTGTTATTTATGAAAGATTATAGTATTAGAATGATATAAAACTGAATAGAAAATTTAATTATCAATGAAAGGCTGCTTATTTTCTAAATTTAACTGTGCATGACTCACTTTGGATTTCTGTAAAATAATGTGTTAATTCTACTACTTTAACCAGGTTGGCATTCCTACTGATAAATATATATTCATCGTCTTAGAAGAACAAGATGTGAAGGCAAAGTTGTTTAGCAATCCAAGTGGTGTGTGTGATAGAAGCAAGTATTTTTAGCCATAACAACTCTATTCTATGTAAATTATAGTTATTTTTATTTTTTACATATGATATTAATTTGTTTTAAATGTATTAGATTAGTAATTTTGTGTTTAATGATATGGTTGTAAAATGTTTATTTTCATTTGGTAATAAAGTAGTATTAAATATTAATTTGTGTTCTAAATTAATTTTATTTATTTAAATAAATAAATAAAATTTTATGATGGTTATGAATTATAGCAAAAGTAATAATGTAAAATATAATTCACTAATGGTTTTAAATTGTCACAAAATAAAAAAATAAAATAAATATTGCGGCAGTTTATAACCATCGCAAAAGAGAAATTATATATTATATTAAAAATTGCAAAGGTTTCAAAACTATAGAAAAATATTTATTAAAAAATACAATGACGGCTATTCAATTATCGTAATTTTTTTTCACTAAATTTAAATTATTTATCGCAACAGTTACATTAAGTGAATTTTTGCGACGGTTATGAAACCGTCACTAAATATTATTTTGCGACGGTTATGCCGGTAGTTGGCAAAAACCGTCGCAAATTAACCTAGCGACGCCTTTATTAGTAGCGGTTTTCAAACCATCGGAAGAGTTGTTTGGCGACGGTTAAAACCGTCGCTAAATTCTCATTTTTTTGTAGTGATATACACATATATACTATTATTCTTTAGTTAAAATATATGTAACATATACTCATATATACTTTTATTCTTTAATTAAAGTATATTTAACATATACCGGCATATACTTATGTATACCCACATATATAAAAAATTGCAAAAATGATTTCTTTGAAATATTTTATTAACCATGTGGTGTGCAATTATAATAAAGACTAAAAAAATCCTTAAACATTACAACAAAACCCAAAAGCACAAAAAGTAAAAAACAAAGAAAAAGAAAAAAATTTACAAGTAAAGTTCTCAAAACTCCATTGACATATGGTCAACATTAACCCAACAACATAACTATGATGACCCCCATTAATCGTCACATATGCACTCTCAAACATTTTTGGAATATTTTCTTATGTATAATCAATCAAAACCCACTTTTCTCCTTACAAGTTGTAGAAGGCAAAAAAGAATAGGCTTTTGTCTTGAGGTCTTACTACCCTGTGAGTTGCACTTTTGAACCTATTATTGCTCAATACCTTCTTGGGCATTGCACATCATTTAAATCAATAAAATGGAAAATCAGAAGATTCAAAACTTGAGTAACAAAATTGAAAAACGTTGCTATTCAACTATTATGTCTCATAATACAAGGAATTAGAGATCAAAATCAAGATATACAATGATATTAAATATCTGAATAGCATCACCAACATTGACCACTATAGTGTTAATTGTAAGAGTTACTAGAATCCATTCTCCAGTTTTGCTAAGTTGCAATCCACCTGCAACTTCATCTTGGAAAACGAGAGTGATAGTAACAAACCAATCATTCAACAACTTTGCTACTCGTTCATCCTCAAAAAACTACATTTCCATAACATGACACCTTATTAACAAGTACGTACCACTGAATTAATATCTATTAATTGATCATTCCAATTCAAATTCTTAATAGGTTTTTAATCAATGTCAAAAAAAAGAAAAAAAAATGTAATCTCACCAGTGACAGTTACTGTATCCAACTTCAAATAGACAAAAATCGATTCACATTAGAATCACAACTTCCATGTTAAAAAGCAAAATAAAATCACAAGTTCCCATTTCAATTGCCAATACCACAACCCAGAAAAAAAACTCAATATTCAACTAAATTCCTATTTCAAGTTTATTTTTAATAAAATTTTAACAATAACAATTATTATGAATTTCAAGAATTAGATAAAAGCAAAATGCTACAGCATCAAAGAAGCTAATGCCAGTAGCTTTATCTTCTTTTCTCATATACTCTACCATTTGTCTCGATGTACTCCAATTTAACGAGTCCTCTAATCGACACAAAAAAATATAGCTCGCCATTGATATGGCGATTGCTGTCGCTGTTAGGGATGTGGATGAGGAATGGGACATTGTTAGGCCCAATAGCTAGAGGATAAGAGTTGTGGGTTATGTAGTTTTCATGGTAGACAGCATCATTTTGGATGATTAGGTCTTGAATAAGGTTGTCGTTTGGGAAATTCTATTTCAGTCAATTGCTTTTTGTGACATTTGGACAATCGATGTGTCAGAGAAGGTTGAAAAGGTCATTAGGTTTTGCAGGTGGCTGGATCCATGAGTAGTAGAGAAGAGAATTGATGGTTGAAGCAATAAAGAATGTGAAGAAAAAAAAGAAAAAGGAAGACTGAAACCACGTAGATTTGAAAAAAAATTTAATAATACGTAAATATGAAAATAAAAAAGTTAAAATTAAAAAAAATATATAATGAGTATAAAATTGAAAATGAAAATTAAAAAGTAATATATGGTGTAATTTGTTCTATATTAATTTAATTATTATTTTAAAATTAAAAAATAGATTATTTATTTTAATTACATATGAGCTTAAACCCAAATTACTTTTATATATCCTAAATGGGCTTTTTATATATTTACAATACATTAAGAGGAAATGACACTATATACTACCTTTTAACTTTTATTTTTAAATTTATTGCTCTTAATTTTTTTTTCATTTTAAAATTTTATTTTTTTATTTTTTTTGTATTTTATTTTTTCAAATATACGGTACCTGTTTTGCTTTTCTTCTTCTTCTTCTTCTTTTTCTTCCCTTTTCAATTTTTATGTTTTTTTTCCTTTTGTTAATAGTACTACAACTTCATGGCTAAATAAACCTATGGAATAAAGCTTACATATTTTATAATTCTATTGCTAGTGTGACATAAGCAAATAATCGAAGATATTATGCAAGCATTAACAAGATTACAGATGCTCTGTAATTGTCGGCTTCAACCACAAATACATAGGAAAATATTAAAATACCTAACCGAGCATAGTGGTGCAAAGTTGTGGCCCCTAAATCACTTGATGTAGCAAGATTTGCACCATGCTCAAGAAGATATTTTGTATTCCCTATATATATATATATATATATATATTACATACACCTCATGCATGTAAGACACATAAAATACAAAAATATTACAGTAATTATTTGTAAAAAATACTTATATTCACTGCCTAAATAAATACAACCTTTAACAATAAAAATTTAGTAAATAAAATATATTTTTAATTAGTAAATCAATAAATCTTTATTAGAAAATTTCTGATTTTTTTTTTCAGAGTTTTGTCAATAAATTGGATAATTTCCAAATCAATAAACTCAACCTGTAAAGAAAAAGATACTCCCAAATTCTCAATTCAATCCAAACTTCATCATTTCTCCCAATATTATCAAGTAATGCATACATACATACATTATGTACATTGCTTACAACTTATTAAACTTACAGTGCCAAAATTATTTAAACATATTTATAAAAAATCTCAAAATGTACTTAAACATAGTATAATTGAACAAAGTTTATATTTACATGATATGCAAACCCAAAAGGTGTTGTGGAGGGATTCTTTAACTTCCAAATACTAACTCAAATGTTAGACATGGTCTGGTCTACCAGGTCTCTCCGTCTCTATCATATTACCCGCACGATAAAATCAATCGCGCTAAGTTACTAGCTTAGTGGTACATACTTTGATAACAATAATTATTTAAAATGCTTAGAAATGAATTATTCTACAAATGTAACACATTAGCCATACAATTCACTAACATATAACAATCATCCATATATTAGGCCCAAAAGTCTCTATACAATATTCAAGTTCATGAAATATTGATTTGGCCTATCGCGATATCGAAGATCTAAGTTTCATATCATACTACATGAATGTGCATCCCATATCGATACCAGAGGTCAAGTGTTATATAAAATAGCCCGAAGGTCAACTTCTATCGACACCATAGTATTCGACACCAGTGTATCTCTCCCGAAGACATATTAAAATGTCATACATAACATTGGATGGTACCAAATGCAATTCTCTAGAATAAGTTATTGTATAATGCAAGTATATATTACACATTTATCATATTTTACCCATTTTCATCATATTTACTCTTTTTCCACAAATCATAGACATTTTTCCCATTTTTCAATCACATTTAACATATTCCTTAGTTACATTTATAGTGTGACTCATTTCCACATGTTTCATACAATTAATACCACTTTGTCATTTTCCCATAAAATAATATTCTTTAAATTCAAAACAATGTAAAAATCATGTTTTTAACAATAAATGCATAGTCATCAATATTTATCACCTTAAAAAATAGTAACATTCTTTAAAACATGACAATGCGGATGATGCAAATCATAAACAATGAATTTAAATGTTAACAAAGTATGTACTGACGTTAAAAACTCTAAAATCAATGCCAACTCTCCTTCTAACCCTTACTTTTACCAAAACCCATAATTCCTTCACTTGGAAAAATTGAAGCTACACACTCCGAAACCAAATATTAAGAAAATTTATTTCATTAGAATCATATTTTTATTCATTCTACTCAAAATAATTATTAATTACATAATTCCTAACCAAGGCCCCATTTAAAAGCCTAATCCTTTACTACTTTATTCAAACTTCACCTTAACTTAATCATTTCCATAATCCAATCATAAAATCATTATATATACACCAAAACTACTTTAAAACAACCCATTACAACAATTATTGATTCCTCCATCAAAATCTCAAAATTTATATATTCATAAAAATCACTAAAACTAAGCTTAAAGTACAAACTACTTACCTAAACCTTGATTACTCTTCAAAAACATCCTGAATCCTTTGAAAAATTGGTGAAATTTGCTATGGATGATGAAACAAATCTCCCTTTGTTTTCTAATGGTGGACGGCCAAAAATGAGGAAGAAGAAGAAGAAATGGTTTTTAATTTTTCTTTCTTTCCTAACCAAATATATATTAATTAAATAATTAATATTTAAATATTAGATATTTTAAGTCCTTAATTTTACATTTACATATTTTAAGTCCTTAATTTTAATTTTACTTTTATTTTTTATTTAATATTAAATATATATTTAACTTTTAACCTTTTGCTTTTTACATAATTTTTGTTTTTTAATGACAAAGTATATATTAAGTATATACCATGTATATATTAGATATCCAATATATATTTTATATACATTTTGGATATACATTAGGTCTATATTATACATTTCTCTCTTCTATCACTCACTCCTCTATATTAATAATTTAATTTTATTTAAATAAAATACGGGTGTTACCAGCAATATGTAATTGCCTAACATCATGGAGAAGAGGAGTCTCGCTCTCACCTGCATATGTGCAATAAGACCACAAATTATACCAGGTGCATAAAAGTCAATAATTAAAGCTGATCTTTCACATGCATGTGGGACTGTTGGGGAAAAGAAAGTAACAAAATCAAGAATTTCTCACAAAGGAATAAAAGAATAGATAACGGAAAATAATAAAAGCATACCATCTTCATCCTTTGTATCCACATCAAGCTTCTTGAATTGCAAATAATTTTAATTGTAATTTTCTTTTTATTGTGGTTTGTTGATTGTAAATCCCTTTTTTTTAAAAATTTTTTTGGATTTCAAATGTATTAATTGAGATTTTTTTCTAATGTACCACACTGCATATGTTCAATAAAATACTTCAAAAAAAAATTCAATCATTTAGCTTTCGATCAAATTTAACAAATTATATCAACTTATACGTGGGTGTATATTATAAAATAATAACAGTATATGTTATATATATGTAGATATATGTCGATATATATCAACATACTTAAGTAAGTTGATGAGTAGAGAACTCTCTCTAATTCAATAGGGTTTTTTTTCTTTCTGCGACATGGCAACTGATTCCACTTCGGTGGGTCACTCCTCGTTGGATGATTCCCGATCGTTTGCCTCTTCTTTACAGCAGCGTTTTCTCTCTAAACCGATGATTGGGAAATTCAAAGGTATGCCTTCAATATCGTTTACTGATGAGGATATTGTTAAGCTTTCAAAACCCTTTAATTTTGCCTTAATTGGAACTTTTAATTCTGGCCGACCGGCAATGATTTCTTTGAGGAAATCCCTAGAGGCAGTTGGATTTAAAGGATCATTCCGCCTGGGCCTTATTGATGCTTCTCATGTCCTAATTACTTTTGACTTGGAAGTCGATTTCCTTCGATTTTGGTTAAGGAACACATGGTATTTTAATGGTTTCGCCATGGTTGTATCTAAGTGGTCTCCTTTTTTCCGTTCTAATGTTGATAGCCCTCTTGTCCCTGTTTGGGTTTCAATGGAAGGCCTTCCTGCTCATCTATTTCAAAAGGAGGCTTTGTTTAATATTTCATCTGTAATCGGTTCTCCTCTTAAAGTGGACAGTGCCACTGCTTCTTTAGTGAGACCCTCGGCAGCTAGAGTTTGCATTGAAGTTGATGTTTCGAAAGAATTGCCTGCTCGAATTTGGATCAATAATGGTTCACGGGGTTTTTTCCAATCTGTTTTGTTATGAAAACCCTCCATCATATTGTACTCATTGTGAGAGATTGGGTCATACTGCCGTTTCTTGTGTTTCTGCTTTTGAAGGCAATGAAACAGAGCAACAGGTGGACCCTCCGAAGCTGAATATGTCGAACTTAATTCAGAAGCAGGAGTGGGTGGTTAAGCAGAAGCCAACTATCGAAATTACCATTTCTGAAAATTTGACTGGCAAATCATCACATGTTACTATTCCTGAACCATTTGTTGTTGAGACTGATGTCAATAACATTTCAGCATCACCAATCATTAATGAACAGTGTCCTACCTCTCATGCTATTGCTATTAATTCGGATACAATTACCGAATCCTTTCCTGTTATTGATAAATCTTCAGAGGGTATTCCTTCAATTGCTGGTCTTGTGCTTCCTCGAGATAATAATCTTGCCAATCTGGGTAGTCTCTCCGATGTTGATAGACCGGAATCCCCTATGGAATCTAATTCATTTGGCCACACTTCAGATGGAGATGAACAGATTGGGAACCTTATTTCTGTGGAGCAACTACATCACTCAAATTTGTCTATTGAACACAAATTACAAGCTGCTAAAGGGGATGAAGATTTTATACCAGTTACTAAGAAAAAGAGAGGGCGTAAAAAGGTGAATGCCCCTATTTGCACAATGTTAACTCATGTTCATTCTAAAACTTTAGCTGCTGACTCCACATCCTTATAATGAATATCTTATGCTGGAACACTAGAGGCATCAATTCCTCTTTCTCTCGTCTCCATAAATTATGTTTTGAATTAAAAATTTGCTTACTGGTTGTGATTGAGCCTATTTGTGGGACTAATAAGCTATCATCTTTTGCTACTAATCTAAATTTCTCAAATTTTTATGGCAATTCTAGTAATAAGATCTGGTTCATGTGGAAAGACAGCATGTTCACTTTGTCTAATTTTGAGGATAAAGGTAAAATTTTTTTGGCTTCGGTTAACGCTTTGTCTTTAAACTTTAATTTTATTATGGCTGCGGTTTATGGGGCTCATTCTCGGACTGCCAGAAAGATACTTTGGGACAATTGTGATCATTTTGCGGACAATATTTCTGGTCCTTGGCTGATAGGAGGAGACTTCAATATCGTCAAATGTCCATCTGAATATAAGGGCTCAGCTTCTCCATGTCTGCCTAGTATTCAAGATTTCTCTGATTGTATTGATCGGTGTGGCTTGATTGATTTACCTTATATTGGAAATACTTACACTTGGACAGGTAATCGTTCTTCTGGTCGGGTGTGGGAGTGCCTTGATCGCTTTCTGGCTAATACTGCTTTTTTAGATGCTTTTGATGAGATTTTGGTTAAACACTTAGGGAAGACCTCTTCAGATAATTCCCTTTTATTTCTTGACTGTAAACAAAGCTCGGCTAAAATTGCAAAATCTTTTAAATTCCAGCATATGTGGTTGTCTCACAATTCTTTCAAGCCTTTGGTGCAGAGCACTTGGTCAAAATCTTTTCATGGTGGTGGAATGAAAAGCTTGCATATTAAGCTTAAGGAATTGAAGGCTGCAATATGTCATTGGAATAAAGAGGTTTTTGGTAACATTTTCTCTCTTGTTCAAGCTGCAGAAACTGAAGCTGAAGCAACAGAGCTCAATTACTTTCAAAATTCCACTGAGGTAAATCGCAAAGATTGGAATGAAAAACAGGCTCAGCTAATTTCTAAAACTCGTCTTGAAGAGACCTATTGGAAACAGAAGGCTCATTTGAAATGGCTTGCAGATGGCGATGCGAATACTAAGTTTTATCATACTTATGTGAAGACAATTCGCAAGGTCCAGCGTATCAATTCTATTAAAGACTCCTTTGGGGTTTGGCTATCTTCTCAAAAGGATATTGGTGAGGAAGCTATTAAGTTTTATTCATCTCTCTTTCAGGCGGATCAGACTTCTGGTCCAGACTTTACTTTTATGCTTAAATTTCTTCCTTCCATTGTGACTAATGAGCATAATACTCTTATGAGTGCTGTTCCATCTGATTCTAAAATTAAGCAGGCAGTCTGGAAACTTGATCCAAGCAGTGCCCCCGGACCAGATGGCTTTGATGGGAGATTTTACAAGGATTGCTGGGATATTGTTAAATGGGATATGTGTAGTGCAGTCAAGGAATTCTTCTTGGGTCTTCCTATTCCTTAGTCTTTCAACTGCTCTCAAATCATCTTAATTCCTAAAGTGGACAATCCATCCAGCGTTAGTCAATTCAGGCCTATATGTCTGTCTTATTAGTAAGGTTTGCACACGCATTCTGGCTGATAGGCTTTGTTTATTTTTGTGTGCAATCATCTCTCCAGAGCAGGCATGTTTTATGAAAGGCAGATCGATTCATTCTTAATTTCTTCTTGCCAATGAAATGATTCATGAGCTGGACAGAAAAGCAAGAGGGAATAATATTACTATAAAACTGGACATGGCGAAGGCTTTTGACCGAGTTTCCTGGCCTTTCCTTGAAGCCGTTCTATTACGCTTTGGTTTTTCTCCTTTTATTGTGCGGCTAATTATGCAACATCTTTCATCCACCAGGCTTTCTGTTTGTGTTAATGGTAAAAGCTATGGTTTTTTCAGGCCCAGTAGGGGAGTAAAGCAAGGTGATCCTCTATCCCCATTTCTTTTTATTTTGGCCTCTGAATGTTTTTCGAGAGGTTTGTCTCAACTGATTGCTTGTGGGCGTATTCATCATTATAAGTTAGCTTGAAATTGTCCTCTTGTTATTCATTTGGCTTTTGCAGATGATCTTCTTGTTTTTATCCGGGGAGATCAAGTTAGTATCAAGAACTATAATGACTTTATTAAACGTTATCAAGTTGTTTCTGGGCAGTAGATTAATCTTGATAAATGCTCACTATATGTTTCCAAGAAAGTTTCCACTGCTATGATTTCACGTTTGGAATCTTCCTTGGGTATCAAGCGAAAATATCTCCCTTTCACCTATTTAGGCGCTCCCATTTATCAGGGTATTA
This sequence comes from Garcia nutans, assembly GCA_947685225.1. Classification (NCBI taxonomy): domain Eukaryota; kingdom Viridiplantae; phylum Streptophyta; class Magnoliopsida; order Malpighiales; family Euphorbiaceae; genus Garcia; species Garcia nutans. Next base: position 71,258,145 of record CANTUV010000031.1, on the reverse strand, counting down.
ATCGTACCTCTTATTGCAGTGATCTAATCAAGAAATTTGATGGCAAGCTTATGGGTTGGACAAGGCGTTTCTTGTCCCATGGAGGACGCCTACTTCTTATCAAGCATGTCTTAAACTCTTTGCCCATTCATATTATGGGGGCCATGAAAATCCCTGCCGAGGTGATAAGGATTTTGGAAACCAAAATGGCTAGCTTCCTCTTGGGGGGGTAATAATGCTCCAGATCGTTATCACTGGGTAAGCTACAAAAAATTGTGTTTTCCGCCAGATGAGGGAGGGCTTGGGATTAGGTCTTTACTATCAATTCAAGAAGCCTTCTCGGTCAAGCTTTGGTTCTCTTACAAATTTGAAAGGTCTCTAGGGTCGAATTATATGGAAAAGAGATATGGTAGAGGCGATGAAATGAAATACCAAATCATTGACTCTACTTCCTGGAAGCGTATTTGCCAAACCCACTCTTTATCATGTGCTCTACTTGATTCTCATAATCTGCTTCCTGCTGCGAATGATTCTGATATTACTAAGCTTCCTTTTTCAGCCATTTATGAGATGATCAGAAATCATCAAAGCAAAACTTTGTCTTTTTCTATGTTGTGGGATCATATTTTTCCATTAAAGATATCCTTTTTTACTTGGAGAATCCTTCATCAAGCTCTTCCGTTGCACCATCGGCTTCAGATCTTAGGCATCTCAGGGCCTTCATCCTGTCCATTCTGTTATTCCAATGAGGCTTCTCTTGATCATGTATTCTATTTTTGTTCAACTATTCAAGAGGTATGGAGATTCTTTGGATGCTATTTTTTGAGCAATAATTCCTCTCAACGATCTTTACGGCAGGAGATCATGAGTTGGTGGATAGTTTCAAAGCCTAAATCTCTTATGGGTCTGCTTCGCCGTCTGATACCTCAAGCTATACTGTGGCACACTTGGAGGATTTATTGTAATTTAACTTGGGGTGAAGGTGATCTATTTGTCTCTGTCATTCGGCCTCAGGTTTCTCGGTTTGTTTATTGTTGGGGCATTATTAATTCACACCGAAAATTTGCCCGGAGAGATTGTGCTTCAGTTGCTGACCTTTTGCCGTCTGGTTTTGGCTCTCCTCTTCACAAACCTACTTTGGTGCGGTGGACTCGTCCCTCTCTTCCTTTCAAGGTAAACGTCGATGCCTCCTTCACATCTCTCTTGGCATCTAGAGGGGCAATTATTCGGGATTTTCATGGCCAGTTTGTAGTTGCTTGCTCCTTCGCTATTAAAGCTACCAACTCTTTTCAAGCTGAGCTTTATGCTACGCATTATGCCATTGCTTGGAGTTCTACGCTTATTAGCCCTCCTTTGCATATTGAAGTTGACTCCCAAAAGGTAATCTTTGTCATTCAGGCGCCTCCTCCAACAAACTCTGTTGCTCTCAGCATATCGACCTTCCTTCAATCCTCAGGTTCTTGCATCACTCATATATTCAGAGAGGGCAATCAAATTGCTCATGGACTGGCTCAAATGGCGAAAATGTCACAAGCTTGTACTGTTTTTTATAATTTTCAATCTTTACCGAATTTGCTCAAAGGATTGGTGAATACTGATTGTATGGGTATTCCTTTTTTGAGATATAAATAAAATTCTTTCTCCTTGCCAAAATATATAATTAATATATAATGAAATGAATAATAAATTAAGGAGAATGATAATTTAGTAAAATAGTTATATAAAATAGATTATTAAATAACTTATTTAATTATTGTGAAAAATCTTAAAGTGATAATTATCTGTGATCAGAGCGAGTATATCGGTATATGTTATATATAGTTTAACTAAAAAATAATAATATATGTAGATATATGTCCATATATATATTGATATATGTTTGATATATGCTACATATATTTTAATGGTATATGTTTGTATATATTATATATATTTTGACGGTATATATTGACATATTTCGGTATATGTTACATATATTTTAAAAGTATATATTGATATATATCGGTATATGTCAGTATATATTGGTATATATTTATATATATTACATATAAAATGATATTTTTATAATTTTATGTTAAAAAAATATTTTAAAATAATTTTTGTAGTATATGTCAAAATTATTTTTAAAATATAAATGAAATAAAATATATTAATATAAATAAAATTTTAATTTTTTTTTTCAAAATGAGAATATATTTGGGTATATATAGGTATTTGTTACATATAAATAGAAATATAATATAAATATTTTTAATTTAATATTTTAAAAAATTATTTTGAAACTAAAAGTAGAAAAAACAATATATATATATATATGTATATACACAAATGACTACTGTTTTTTACATTTTACATTTTATCTTATTTTATAGGTTATTTTCATTAATACAAGTTTTAAATGGAGTCAAATTAAAAATTAATAAAATAAGATAAAAAAAAGTATTTCTTCACTTTATAACCCATATGCAAAACATAATATACTGTCTACATTACAAGAGACACATCCAATTTCTAAGTCCCATATTTTTGCAAACCAAAACATTATTTCACGTGAAATTGAATTTTTTTTTTTCAAACTCTGGTATCTTTTTAAATTTGTTTTATTATTTAGGTTATTTTTATAAATATCACATATATTAATTTACGAGAAAATTACACTATATACTACTACATTTTAAGTTTCATTTTCAATTTTATTACACTTATTTCTTTTTTGTTTCAATTTTAACTTTTCTCTTTTCAATTTTACCCATGCTGTAAGTTTTTTTTTTTTTTTTCAATTTTTCAATTGTACCCATCTTCTTCTTCTTCTTCTTCTCCTATCCAAGTGTATCTACTAGTACTTGGACTACTTATGATAAATTTGATAATGGTCAAGTTGGGGATCTTTTTATCTTTGTGTTCTCATGTTAGCATTTGGTAATTCAGTTCCATGTAGGCAACAGTGAAAAATCATCACCTGCATTCGATTGGTTATTAATAATACAAGTTAGCTCTTCTGATTCCTTGAAATTTGTTTATTTTTTTTTTGGTACGGTGAAACTTGTTAAAGATTTGAACATTTAAAAAACAAGAAAATTGATCTTCAGTTTTATATATGGAAAAAATCATGTTTGAACACTTCAATTTATATAAAAACTTAAATGTCTGATAAGTTTATGAATTTAATCTGACTAAGTGTTTGTAAATAATTTTTTTTTTATAAAACTTTGTTAAACAGTGAAGTTTGTGTTCATATAAGCATAACCATGCATACCAGCTGCCAAATAAAAATCCTCAACCGAAATGTTGTCATATGCGTGTGACTTTCTTCTTTACCTTGTTATTATCTTCTGTTACTTTGCGGTTTAGTTTGTTTTAAGAGCTATAGAGGAACTGCATTTCTTTGTGAATTGATTGATTTTTCTGTTGGAAATACAGCAAGTGGAAGACCTGCTTAAGATAAACAATCTGGAACTCTTACTGCTGCACTTAAATTTTGCAGATAGAGTACACAATTTTTTTGAGGAAAAACTTGATTCTATTTTTATTAGACAAGATTGATAAAAACCTCTAATTTACTCTCCTCTTTATAGTCTGTAGAGGGAGTTTGTTACAGCAAAATCTGCTACTATTATGCTAAAGAATAGCTACAAAGTGGACTGCTTCTGTTCCACGTTTTATTAGCCACTACTCCTACTTTCTAGTAAAAAACTCAGTCAACAAAAACAAAATAACAAAATAACGGCAGCAATTTAAATTTAGTCAGCAAGTTTATAACGGTAACAATCACCCCCTTAAACTTGCTTGACTCCAATCTTGTCCCTTAGCTCCAGAAATCTCTGTCTTCCGAGCGGTTTAGTTAGAATATCCGCCAGCTGCACTTCTATTCTGGTGTAATCCAGCTTGACATCTCCATTTTTTACAGAGTCACGAATAAAGTGGAACCTTGTATCGATATGTTTACTTCTTTCAGGATGAACTGGATTGTTGGCTAAAGAGATTGCTAATTTATTGTATATCCTTAGAATAGGCTTAACTTGATTATTGCCTCTCAAACTTGCAATTATCTTTGTAAGCCATATTCCTTGACAGGTACCTCCTGTTGCTGCAATACTCTGCTTCGCATGAAGAAAGAGCAACAATTCTTTGTTTTTGTGAAACCCAAGTAATTGGACTTTCACCAAGGAAAAACATAATTCCAGTTGTGCTCTTCCTGTCATCTGTATCACCTGCAAGATCGCTGTCACTATACCCAATCAGCGCCTCACACTCCTGATTCTTCTTATATACGATTCCGAGATCAAGTGTTCCTTTCACATATTGAAGGATTTGCTTAACAGCGTTCATATGTGATGTTGTTGGAGTTTCCATATATCGGCTAACCACCCCAACTGAATAAGCAAGATCAGGACGGATATTTACCAGATATCGAAGACTCCCGATAATGCTTCTGTATACAGTAGCGTCAACTGGTGGTTCCTCGTCATGCTTACTCAGTTTGCACCTCGGATCCATGGGTATATGACAGCTATTGCAATCTGACATCCCTGCTTTCTCAAGAATCTTGCTGGCATAACTCGATTGGCATAAAGTTATAGATTCTGAGTTTTGTTTCACCTCGATTCCCAAGTAGTAACTTAGGAGTCCCAAGTCGCTCATCTCGAACACCTTCTTCATTTCATGCTTGAATCTATCAATCAAAGTTGCACTTGATCCTGTGAGGATAAGATCATCTACGTATACTCCCACCACAGTAACATCATTGTCTGTTTCCTTCATGTAAACCGCGTGCTCGAATGGGCATTTTCTGAAATTTAGTGATATGAGACTCCGGTCCAGCTTGGCATTCCTCTTGGGGCCTGCTTTAGGCCATACAAGGCCTTATACAGTCTAAGCACCTTCTGCGGATGATTCTTGTCAATAAATCCTTCAGGCTGCAGCACGTACATCTCCTCTTCGAGTTCACCATTTAGAAATGCTGTTTTGACGTCCATATGGTGAACTTTCCATTGCCTTTTGTGCTGCATATGCAAGAATTGTTCTTACCGTCTCAATCCTCACAACTGGAGCAAACACCTCTTTGTAATCGAGTCCATATTTCTACACATAGCCCTTTGCTACAAGTCGGGCTTTATGCTTGGTTATCTTCCCATTTGGATCTTTCTTCAGCTTGAAAATCCACTTGAGCCCTGCAGCTTTATGATCCTTGGGCAAATCTGCAAGCTCCCAAGTTTTGTTCTTCTAGATTGATTCAATCTCCATCTCCATTGCTTGCCGCCAATTTTCATTGCGGTTTGCTTCCTCGAACTGTATTGGTTCCTCCATAGATAAGAAGCACAGGCCTATCTCTGCGTCAACTTCTCTGGTTTCATTGTAGATTTCCTGCAATGACCTGTATTTTTGTGGCGGAGTGGAGTTGTTAGAATCTGAGTATGATGTACTGGTAGGAGAGGTTTGTACTGAGGATAGAGGCAACACTTCCCCCTCCTCCAATACCTTTGTAGCACCCCCCCCCCTGTATCTCTTAATTGTACAGCAAAGGTACCGACACTCTCCAGCTCCTCTTCTTTCTTTTCGGACTGCCATGACCAACTCTTTTCTTCTTCGAAAATGACATCTCTACTTATTATTAGCTTCTTTTTAATTGGATCATAGATTCGGTAAGCTTTTGATCCTTCCTCGTATCCAAGCATGACTCCTTTTACACTCTTGTCTTTAAGTTTGGTGAGATGAGGTGATGTTGTCTTGATGTGAGTAAGACAACCAAATACACGAAAATGGTGTATATTTGGGATCTTCCCACACCAAGCTTGATATGGTGTAATCCCCTCTACACTCTTCGTCGGACACCTGTTCAACACATAAACTGAAGTTTTAACAGCCTCACCCCATAAATTTGCAGGTACCGATTTGCTTTTCATTATGCTCCTCGTCATTTCAAGAACAGTTTGATTCCTTCTCTCCACGACGCCATTCTGTTGTGGGGAAAATGGTGCCATGACATGTCTCTTCACACCTTCTTCTTCGCAATATTTCTTGAATTCAGATGAATTAAATTCACCCCCACGATCTGTTCTGAAACACTTTAATCTTTTTTCACTTTCAGATTCGGCCAGCTTCTTGAATCTTTTGAAAGCTTCTAATGCTTCACCTTTCCACTTTAATAGAAAAATCCACATATAGCGTGAATAATCATCAACTAAGAGCATAAAATATTTGTTACCTCCTGGTGTTATTGGTGAAATCGGACCACATAGATCTCCATGTATCAACGCAAGCTGTTCCTCTGCTCTAAACGTTGCAGTATGTGGGAATGGCAATCTGTGTTGTTTTCCCACTACACAACCATCACACACCTGATTAGTTTGTGAAATCTCTGGCAGTCCCTCCACCATTCTCTGTTTTGACATCCTCATCAATGCTTGGAAATTCAGATGATCGCATCTCGCATGCCATAGCCAATTCTGATCTGATATGCGAGTCATCAAACACACTCTCTCGGCAACCTGGAGCTTTGCAATAAACAATCTGTTAGGTTGTCTCTTCACCTTGATTGTGAGCCGATTTGAGTCATCATAAACCCTCAAGATTCCTCCTACAATAATCACACGTTCGCCATTTTCATCTATTTGTTCTAGGCTGATGATATTGCTTTTCAATTTGGTATATAATATACATTTGTTAGTGTCAAGTGTTCTCCATTTTTGCATTGGAACAACACTGAATCTAACCCATGTATATTGATTATAGACCCATCACCAAATTTTACTTTACCAATAATTGACTGATCAATTTCAGAAAAACAATTTACATCCCCTGTCATGTGGTTACTGGCTCCAGTATGGAGATACCAACCGGTTTCCTTCATAACACTTCCTCCTGTAGCTGCTACATATACTTCCCCTTCATTGACTTCACAGGTTTCGATCATCAACAAGGAAGGTTCTTCAATATAAATTTCTCCTTGTGAAATGTTCAGCTCGCAAGTTTCAATTAATAAAAGGGACGGTTCTACCTCATCTTTTTTCTGTCAAATTAGCTTGTTCATCTCTCTCATTTGACACGCATTCTGATGCGAAATGTCCCATTTTGCTACAACTGTAACATTTAATTTTTGATTTGTCGAATTTCTTCCTTTACGATTTCGACTCATCATCGCCGCCTCGGCTTGACTCACTGTTGTGTCTCCCTCTGCCACGACCGCGTCCTCCGCGTCCTCTGCCTCTACCACCTCTTGTATCGGCAGAAGCTTTCTTGTTCTTTTTAGCCTCCTCCCTTGCCTTCCACTCTGCTCTCGTGAGAAGAAGTGTTTCTTCAGACTTACCACCACAGCTGAGTAGACGTTCTTCATGGGCTTTTAGTGAACCTATCACCTCCTCAACTGATTTGGTTGATAGGTCACTAAACTCTTCTATGGTGGATGCAATCTGAAGAAATTTTGAAGAAATAGAACGCAGAAGTTTTTTTACTACCTTCTCCTCTTCCACTGTATTTCCAAGATTACGGAGTTTGTTGACTATGATTGTGAGCTTTCCAGAAAAATCATCTACTGTTTCTGCTTCACCCATCCTCAAAGCTTCGAACTCTCTCCACAAGGTTTGAGTTCTGACCTCCTTCACTTTGTCTGCGCCTTGGTTCATTGTCTTGAGCATGTTCCATGCTTATTTTGCCGTCTTCTTAGCACCAAGTTGAAGCAAGGTATCTTCACCAATACCTTGATAGATGGCTGCCAATGCCATCTTATCTTTCCTGTTGTCAACTGGACCTTCTGACTCAATTGGATCCCATACTCCTTGAGCCATCATGAAGACTTCCATTTTAATAGCCCATGCTGCATAATTGCTTTTTGTCAGCAAGGGATATTTTAGAGTGACTGAACCTTCCTTCTCTTGGAATGATGCGCCTTCATTCGAGGTGGTACTGCTGGAATTTTGAGTTTCTTCACTCTCTTTTTGTGCTCTCTCTCTCAATCTTGACCTTTCTATCTCTAGGTGAGACATTGATAACAGGCCTTGATCTCAACCGCTCTGATACCAAATGTTGGAAATACAGCAAGTGGAAGACCTGCTTAAGATAAATAATCTGGAACTCTTACAGCTGCACTTAAATTTTGCAGATAGAGTACACACTTTTTTTGAGGAAAAACTTGATTCTATTTTTATTAGACAAGATTGATAAAAACCTCTAATTTACTCTCTTCTTTATAGTCTGTAGAGGGAGTTTGTTACAGCAAAATCTGCTACTATTATACTAAAGAATAACTACAAAGTCGACTGCTTCTGTTCCATGTTTTATTAGCCGCTACTCCTACTTTCTAGTAAAAAACTCAGTCAACAAAAACAAAATAACAAAATAACGGCAGCAATTTAAATTTAGTCAGCAAGTTTATAACGGTAACATTTTCTGTTCTTCTGTTCTTTATTTTATATTGGAAAAGTTTCACTCTTTTCTTGGAAAACAATATGATTGGCATTTTAAGGTATAGAATATTGCTTTTACTTTACTGATGTATTTGTTAATTTCTGGTTGGTTCCTACTGATTGTTCTCCTGGAAATGATATTTAATCTGGGTCCGCTTGTAATCCTATGCTTGCTAGAATCCTTTTCCATTTTAGTTTTCGATTTAATTGAATTTTGGGATTTAGCAAAGTTGGACTTTGCTTTTGCAATATTATGAAGTCGGTTGCTTAATGCGAGGAGTGCTGTATTTTTGTAAAAGAAATATATGCTTAAAATATTTTTAGAAACTTTTTTTTTAAACTGTATTATTTTTTAAAATAAAATTTTTCTTAAAGGTAGTTTTGTAAATGTCTATTTTCTTTCTGTGATCACATCTTATAAAACTCTATCAGCACCTCATCTTCTTTTCTTTCTTGTCTTGTTTCTCTTTGATACTTTCTATGTTAATTTTAATTTTAAATTTTTATTTGAAAATATATTTTTCCCAAATTAGAAGCTGTCTACGTTCTAGGATTTTGTGGATTATGAATTTTTTAAAATTTATTTCTTTTAGATTTTGTTCATTTACGTTGTAAATTTTTAATTTATTACTTTTTTAAAATTAAAAACTATTTTTATTTTTTAATTTTTTTTTAAATTTTTAAAAATTATATTATAATTTTTTTACTATACACACAAAAATATACATTTTATTCATACTACAACATTTTGTATTTATAGCTATGAATCATAGCTACAAATTTTCAAATCATAGCTAATATATAGTAATAGCTATAAAAACAAACATTCATAATTAATTTTTATGGTACAAATAACTTTTAGTGGTGCACATTAAACACTTGAAGCAAATTCTTTATAATTGTTATGACATGAAAAGTATTGTGCTAATAGTTACTTAATAGCTTCATTATTTTTGTCATATTGTAATTCATAGCTAATTAAAGGATTTAGCCATATTTTTACAATTTTATATCTATAGTAATCTCATAATATCATTATTAACTACGGTTGTTTTCTTTTATAGTCAAAAGTGAACTATAGCTATGAATAATAATATATACTATAATAATTAAAAATTCAAAACAAGTGAATTTTCATATAATATTACTAGAATAGCTAAATAGACATTATTTTTCTCGGCTAAACGTTGCCACAATGTCGTAATATTTGAAAAAAAAATATATATGCTTTTACATTGAATTTTATAATTATAAAATAAAGAATAAATTTAATTAGCTATTAGCTATGTAATATACACACACTTCCAACTAAAAGATATTTCATATTTAAAAAAATTTCCTATTATATATTTACAAGGTTACCATTGAGTAAATAAAATTTGTATAGAGAAATTTTTTTTGAGTGAAATCAATATGCTTTTTAACATCTTATATAGCTGTACCTTGAATAAATTTAACATATTCACCTATGTAATAAATTTCGTTCCTCGAATGATATGGAATAATATTATTAGATAGTGGTTTGTTAGACAAAAATAATGCCTATGCTATAATATAAAATAATTAGGAACTTAATTATACAATATCAAATCAAATATTATATATCTTAAATATAGAAAAACAATCTATTTAATATTTCTAACAATCATTATGGAAAAGGTATTTTTTTTTTCTCATCTACCTTGCAAACTCATCATTTTAAACAATCTGCTGTCTTAGGTAATTTACATTCAAAAAATATAGTATAACATTAAAAAAATCAGTCAAAAAATATAGTATAAATTTGAGAGGACCAAGGTGTACAAGATCACAAAATAATAAACTAGATTCATAATTACAAACTCCTTCACCTACTCCAGAGCAAAACAACAAGCTATTTTTCACTTTTTTTTTCCATCAGCAAAGCACTAAAATTCTAAAACTCTTTTACAACTAGCTTCACATTATTTTCCTCATACATGAAATAAGATTGATCAATCTCTTTCAAAGCTTGCATGATAAAAATATATATTAGTGTGTATTAGACCTTATTAATATATTAGAAAATAATATGGAAAGAGATCTTCGAAAATTGAAGAATAATAATGTAAAAAGAACGAAATAAGAACCTTATTAATATGTTGCTTATAACAATAGATCATCATCATTGATCTCAGGTTTTGAATCCAATTGATTATTACCAACAGTTTGCTCTTAATTATAATTAATAGTAGAACTAAATGTAGCAATATTATGCCTTTTCCATATTGTCGAGTAATCTTGATCCTCAGTCATACTTTCTAAGACGTCATGTTGAAACACTTTTGTATAGTAATAATCAGAATGACTCTCTAATACAATTTGCCAATTCAGGTTATGATTATCTTTTACATAAAACACTTGTGAAGCTTGACATGCAAGCTTATGGCACATTTGTCATTAGCTTACAAGAAGTGTTAACACTAACAAAGCTTTATTTATCTATTTTTACACATTTTTCAACACTATAAATATCACACCAATCACATTTAAATAAGACAACTCTTTGTTCCCCTAAATATTGAAGTTCAATTATTTTATAACTCTATAGTAGTTGTAGTAAATCATTTTTTTACATAATCAAATAAAAGACAAATAAACTAAAAAATTAACAATAAATAAAATTTAATTAACCAAAATATAACATTCCTTTAGTGATACAATACAAGTGAAAAATGATAAAATTTCAATTAACAAGAAAAGAAAGAAGAATCTGCAGCAGCAACAACCTGCAAAGTATGGGAATGACAAAATTTCAATTAACAAGAAAAGAAAGAAAAATCTGCAGTAACAGCAACCTGCAAAATATGGGGATAAAATTATATGCTTGAAAAATATATAAAAAAAGAGAAAAAATAAAAAAAATTATGAAAAATAGAAACATTCTCTACTATAAATAGGGGATAAAATACAAAAAAAGGGGGCAGCAAAATACAAAAAAAGAAAAGGAAAGCTCATAATAAAAAAAAGGAAGAGAAAATAAAAAAAATATATATGCAAAAAAATTTTAAAAAATATAGAGAGAAATATTGAGTGAAGATTAAGAGCAAAATTTTTAGAATAGTTTTCTCTGGAAGAGAGAATTATAGAAAAAGCTTAAAATTTTATTAGATACCGGTGGTAAACTCCGTAAAAAAAAATCTCTGCAAATCAAATAATACAAGTTCAACCATTTACAACAATCAAGGATCATAATGAGGTAAACACACTATGCAAACTGATTTTTTTTACTGCAATTTAATTATTATTTTATTTAATGCAACTATAAATGTGAATATACAATTTTAAAAACGTGCTCTGGAAGTGATTACATTTGCATATCTATGGTAAATAGCTTGAAAAAAAGCAGGAAATGCATATAATTAACATACACATAACACCATAAATTTACTATAATAACCACAAATTATTATAGATTATATGAAAAAGTAGAAAAAAAGGGAAATCAGAATAGTAAACACGGTATAGTTTAAAAAAAAAAGAATAATAAACACAGTAGATATATAAAACAACAATAGATTGAAAAATTTACATTCGACACTAGCAGTAAGTCAAATAAACATTGATATATATATATATATATTTTCATGATAAAAAGGATAAATAAATTAAACTCATTTCTTGAATAAAAGAATATATACATGTTCTAAAATAGCAATAAAAAGATAAATAAAAAATACTAATCTCTAAATAGAAGATAATTTATGAATAAAATAAATAATGCCAAAACCAAAAGTTAATTAAAGATTTCCTATTCGCTTTCGTTTCCTCTCTACTGCAAAATAATAAAAAAAATGAAATCAAGATCCAAAGGACATAATTTGAAATATATTTGATTTTTAGGGCAAATTTAAGTTAAACCCAATAACAGTACATATACATTAGAAGATTTAACAACAAAAATTAAGAAACATAAAAATTTTACCTTAAAAATTCGTAGATGAATAACAAAATTGAGATGTTTGGAGTAGGTGTTGTAGTCATAAATAAAAAAAGGGAAAATATTAGAGAAGATAATTTTTATTTGTAAGAAGAATTTTTCATTGTGTGAAAAAAGAAATGAATGAGATAGAAAGAAATAGAACTGAGCGGCGCAATTAGAACAAAAGTAAAAGATGAGTCTTTTTTATATAAGGTGAGATTAGGGTTACTCACTCTTATCTAAAAAACATTTTTTTATTATAGAAATTTCTCTTTTATTTATTTATTCATGCATCTTTTATTTTTCTTAAAGTCTTTATATGCATCACAGCATTCGAAAGGGCATGTAATAAATTACTTACTGTGCATTTTTTATTTCATTCATTTGCATTTTTTTTAATCAAAATCCATTAACATACATACATGAATGAGTGGTTATGAAGTTACCCATCTGTTGCATCTCTTTGATTATATATATATTATTACTTCTAGTGTCTATGTATGACAGGACTTGGTAATTGTTTTTAAATAATGACTTTATCCTACCAATGATACCAATAATTTATAAATAAAATACCCTTTTCCTCTTCATTTCAATAGAAAATAATCGAAAGAAATATTAATGCATTAATCTATTTTTATTTAAATCAACTAATTAAAAAAACAAAGAACATATTAAAATAATCCATAAATAAAAACAATGATATCAATAAAAATAAAAAATAAATTTAATAAAAAGGTTATGTCCAGGTAATAATAATAATAATAATAATCAAACTACGAGGACTTTGATTCTGTCAAACGGATATATAGGCATTCGAAATCAAGTTTCGAATTTAAGTTCATCTTAATAAAAAATAATTTTTCCCAAAAAAAATATATAACAATAAACATGAACTAATCAACGAATAACAACATAAAAGACATAAAATATTTAATAAAATATATGAAATTAGAATAATTATGTCCAAAAAGTGGGCATAATTTTAAAATAATAATAATAAATTCAGTGTATATTAAGCTATAAAATCTTGTATATTCAGGTAGTGAGTATTTGGATTAAATAATAAACTAATAAATAAAATATGTGCAACGGGATAATAACATTATAAAAATATTTAAAATAAAATAAAATTAATAAGTATTTTGTGTCCAGATAGTGGATATAAAAAAATTAAATATAAGAATAATTAAATAAAAAAATACAATTTGAATTTATATGCAGGAAGTGAATATAATTCCTCCTAATAATAAATAAATAATAAATAATAAAATCTTACAATAATTATAGTATCAATTTTGGGCATTGTAGAGTGATTTTCCTTTTCTATACGTAATCAATCCTCAAAACCTTATCTCCGAAAATGCAGACCATTGTTAGGTATCCAATCAAATTTTATAATTGATTAGTGGCAACTCCTAACACACATAAAAAATAATAAAACTAAACATAAGCCGACTAAAATGATTATATTTATATATCCGCCGGCTCCTCCGTCAATCCATGTGCGACAGCTGGCGACTCCACTAGAAAATAGTAAGTTACTAAATAGAGGGGTTAAGATATATATATATATATATATTATTGTGATGTTTATGTTTTATTTATTGATTGTATTTATAGATTTATTTAATGTCATCATTTTATATAATATTTAATTACGCCCATATTAGTATTTGCATATTTCAACCGACAAGTCTTTTATCATACACTCACTTAAAGGTGAGGAACTGACCTATTACACTAATAAGCTTAGTATGAGGATAAAGTAGAGATGCCTCCGTGGGAAACCCGGCAGGGCTTTCGAAAAATCCTCACCCATACTGTCTTTGAGCTAGATATTGGCTGAAAGAACCCTCTAATCCAAGTTGTGGGCGATAATGGGATGACTCATAGTCTAGGAACCTCAACACCATTGTGAAATAAGGTGGATATGTACCTTGAAAATAGAACTCAATCCCATTAATTCATACATTTAGGTAACCTTCCCTAAACCATTCTAAAACTATTTAGGATTAATATACAAAACAATCTATATTCATTCTCTCTTATTTGCTTGTTACTTTTCAAGTCACAATGTATTTTTTTCTTTAATTTTCTTTCATACATTGATGCAAGTACACACATGTTATACGTGCAAAATTATACATTATTAAACGAAAGGTGCTAAGTCACGGAGCTCAAAAATCCCCTATCGATTGAGTGAATGACTGAGCTCTTGCCATCAGATCTAGCTATGAAAATGGCAAAAAAAAAGTACTTGATGAGAGGGACATCGAAATTATCAAGAGATTTCAAGCATTGTTATTAGGGAAATATGGGCTACATGACACGCCTATTAAATTTCTTGATTAGCACCCAAAGTTTCCTTTCCTGAACTATTTCTATGTGCCCATGGAAGATGTTTGAACCTTCCAAGAGAAGCATTATGTCTCTTATGGTACTTGGCCAAGCTTTACAAGATTGGGATATTGTTAGATAAAGTATGGTTATTAGATGAGAATTGGGAGTTTGAGCTCGAACATCATTCTTGCTTTTTCAAGTGGCTAATTTCGTTCATGGATCTTGATCAATGGCTCTTGACTTTACAAGAAAAGAGATTGAAGAACTATTGTCTGGCCATATTCAAAATTCGAGGGCAATATAATTGAGGCAAACAAGCTGAATTAGTCTATAGAAACATATTTGAGATAGAGATAGCGGAGGTCTTTAAGGAAAATCCGTTAGTGGACCCCTATAAACATGGGTCTGATTGGTACGTAGTTAATGAAATTCTTTGTGAAGCCAATCAGATACAAGCATACACAGTGCCTCCAGGCCTCTTAACTCCTGAGGTGTACCACTTTCATGGAAGGTTAAAATGGGATTTGAATAGCTTACACCTTGGTGTCATCCTATATTACAAGACAGTTGCTGCTAACTATTATAATGGGCTAGTTCAATTATTTATTTTAGAAGATGAAGATGAAGATGAGGTAAAGGAAGAAGAAATTAATTATGATGATGAAACCCAGGAGACGAGAATGAGTGACCAGAAGAAGAACCCATGCTAGTAGCTGAAGTAGTGGAAAAGCCACCACATCACGAGGACAAGGCCATAAATGAGGAATAACTACTAGAAGATGAAGAGTCTGAGTCTGAAGAAGAGCTACCCCCAAATGCCCAAGAAGCATAATAGAGACCCCAAGTGATGATGCAACCTGGGATGAAAGGTGAAAGAAAGCTTAGGAGGCATATGAAATTAGAAGAATGAAGATGTTTCTTTTATGGATTTTGGGAGAGGTGATCAATGAAATTAGGATAATTTAGCGGGATTAAAAGAGGACATATTGATTGGATGTGCACTTGAGTCTTATAGTATTTAGACTATGAGACATAAGATTATGTCCTTTGTCTTGTAAACTTTCTTCGTGATCAATGACAAAGTGCCCTTTGGATAAATATTATATTATGTAATTTTGCACTGCATGAAATTGAAATTTTGTGTCATATATCATTGCAATTTCTGGCATTTGTTATAAATATACTTGTGACTAATAAGCATGTTTTTATTATCTCTTTTACATCAGGAGCCACTTCATAATCTTGTGACCTTCTGACATGAATCCTCATAATAGGAATGTAATAGATACATTTGAGGCAGAAGTTGTATCACATTCAGAAGTGAAACAAAGAGAGGATGGAGATTATCTCCATACGGGGGGTTTTACTTCAGCTCCCCACATTAAAACATATAGACTTTCAGCAAAATGATTTGAGGGCCCTGAAGGAAGTCTGGGATAATTTGAGGCCAAAACACAGAATTCAGTTTAATGAACAGTTTAGTTGGATAGCATACCTGATGTATGTCCTGGTGTTCTTCCCAATGCTGAAAGCCATGCTTAATTATTGGGACCTATGCTACCAATGCTTCATATTTGGACAATTGAACTTGACCCCTACTATAGAAGAATACCTCTTCATGACCAACATATCAGAAAAGAGTGAAATCAAACCATATGTACATGATAGAAGGGCAATTGGAAGAAAAAAATTAGCTAAGATCATGAGTGTGCAAGCAAAGACTATAGAGGAGTGGGAGAGCCCCAATCTAAAGGTATTCGAGTGGAGCCTTTGTTAGAATTTGTGAAGAGAAATCTCCATAAAAAAGAAGGGTTTCAAGTCTTTGCGCTACTCATATATGGAATGGTTTTATTCCTGAAGGAATTGAACTATGTAGATCCCAAGGTTATTACCTTTTTCACTAGTATAATAAGAGGAATGGATCCGATAATCAGTATACTAGAAGAAATAATAAGATTATTAAATTATTATAGACGACAAGGGAAAGGGCGATTTATAGGTTGTTCTACTCTCTTAAGTATATGGGTCGTGACTCATTTTAAATGCCCCCTTCTTTTTAGTTCCCAATGATTTAGTATGAACCAGGATATAACGTGACAAAAAATTATATGGCAAAATTTGGATCAGCGGAATGGCCTAAAATAGCTCCTAATAAGAAACAATGGTTGAGATTTCTACAGGAGATAAAAGAAGAAGTTATGTCCTGGTTGGATTTCTGGAAAGATAGATAGTCATCAATATTTAATTGTGGGGATCTCGCATGGGTGCCTCTAGAAGGAATATAGGGAGTTATTGCATATGCACCTATGATGGTAAGAAGACAACTTGGGTCACTTCAATTCATTCCTTAAACAGCAGGATTAAACCTTATGGAGTTTGATTATGGAGGTGAAGGGACCTCTGTTAAGCTGGGCATAATTTTGGATGCATGGAAAACTGTGAGAAAGATACGATCTGAAATTTACAGGGACTCAGTAACTCAAGAATACTTAGAATGGCACCAAAGATAAGGAAAAGGATTTATCCCTCCAGTAGTGAAGATGACTAAAAGACCCTCTACATCAAATGAGCATATTCCTATTACTGCACCCATAGATAAAAAAATGTCTGCCACAGATAATAGAGATATAGCTGATTGGATTCGGGAGACTACAGAGGCTGAAATAAAGGCTTTTAAACTACGCAGAGAAAATGAAAAGCTTAAAGAGGAAATAGCAAAAGCCCAAATGCCAGTTGAAAGAATCTAATACAATGAAAAGGAAGACAATAATCATAGAAGTTGAAAGAAAAGCATTTGAACTGGAGTAGGAAAATAACCAGTTGAAGAGAGAAATGTGCAGACTCCAAGGGTTGGTAGTGGAATATAAAGAAAGGGAAGAAAGCATGAAAAGTGAGATTGAAGCTCTGGTTGAGGAATCATGCCAACAACAAACTAATATCCAAAACTTGGTATGGAAAATCCAAGCATATCAAGACCAGACAGACCAACTGACAACCTCCATGCAGCAGGTCTTGGTAGAAAAAAATGATTTGACAGCTCGCATAAGAGTGTACAAGGAAGATTGTTTTTTTTACCATGATAACTTTACGAGAGTATGTACGCAATCTAACAACCTAACCAAAAAGTTGAGGTCACTAGGTCAACAAGCAAACAGCATGGTTCAAGAGGTGAACCATATGAGGATGATTTACATGCCAGTGGGGCGCATGGACAGGAGCTCTATGATATGCTAGAGAAGATGTATCGAGAGCTTTCCTATTACAGATGGTTCAAATGAGGGTCACAAGAGTTAACAAAATTTGATTCCTTTTGTAATTTGAATAGACAAAATATTTGTGTTCTTGTCATATTATTGGATGTTTAAATATGTATGCTAATTTTCATTTTACATGACATTAGTTACGTGTACCTTTTTTTCATTTCATCATGATTTCATTCAAAAGAAAAAAAGGTAAACAAAGATATTTCCTAATATAAAATACATTTATTGTCACATCCTAAAGTTTAGATAGTCGAGTATTAGGCAAGAAGGACATAAATAAGTGGTCAAATAGAGGCTTGAGATAGTCAAAAACAAAATCGGTGTGCAAAGGAGGCCCGTGAAGTCGACGGGACCTAAAGGTAATTTTTTGAAAAGCCGAGGACCTAAGAGTAATTTTCTGAAAAGTTGTGTCGGTTCTTAATAGTGACCCTAACGGATGTCATAAATGTGTTCTCGGGATTAATCGGGTAGTAACGGTGGTGCATGATTTTTCCTGAAAACGCACGGTTTGTAAGTTATGGGCGATTTTCCGATAAGGACATTTTGGACATTTCCACTGGAGGGATGATTTTGTAATTAAATATAACTTTGGGGGCAAAATTTAAAAGAACAAAAAGTCACTTTCAAGTGGCCAAATCCTAGCCATTAAAACCAAATGTGTTGGACAAATCATGGCCATTGAAAATAAACCAAATCCTAGCCATTAAATCCAAATGTGTTGGACAAATCATGGCCATTGAAAATAAACCAAATCCTAGCCATTAAATCCAAATGTGTTGGAAAAAACATGGCCATTGAAAATAAACCAAATCCTAGCCATTAAATCCAAATGTGTTGGACAAATCATGGCCATTGAAAATAAATAAATTAATTAAATGGAAATTAAATTATAAACAACTAATTATGGTCTTCCAAACACAAGTAAGGATCAAAAAGACACCACCATCACCACTTTTCTTCTTCTTTAAGTCGTGCTCCCCCTCCCTTCCATTTTCAAGGAGACAAGTTTCAAGTCTAAGCCATTTCTCAAATGAAATTCAATAGGAAATAAGGTAAGATACCATCCTAAGTCTTATTCTTTCATTAGAATTAGGTATTAGGCTATGTTTAGGAAGATTTGATATTATGTTCATGTTGGGAAAGAATTAGTAAGTTGATGATTATGGTGAAAAATGATAAACTATTTAAAGGAAATGATGAAAATGGTGATTATTAGTAAGAATAAGTAAAGGATTGTTAGAAAATCATAAGGTAGCATCATGTTCATATCTAGGGTTTGTTCTTACATATGTGACATATTAAATTCATAGGAAATCAATGAGATTAGAGAGGAAAGGAAGTGAAATAGATAAGAAGAGCAAGGAAAAGCAAGGTTTGGTACTTTAACCATTGAACTCCTTTTTAAAATTTTTCTGTTTTACAATTAGTAAAATGCTGTGACTTGTATGATTTTAATTAAATATAGAAAAATTATCTTGAGTTGAATTTTGGATATGTTGTTGTTTAATAAGTCTAGTATTTGAGAAAAATAATTTGGAACCACCTTGATTGAATTTAATTTACGGAATTTATAAAATTCAGAACTGCTGCCAGGATGCAGGGCAACTGGAGCAGTCTGGTTCGGTGAACTAGTTGACCAAGATTTTGTGTCCAGTTTGATCTGAAATTTTAAAGGAATGATTTTAAGATGTAAAACTAAATTATGAAAAATTTAAGAGTTTTTAGCCAAGTGGATTATTTTGTACAAATTTTCTAAAACAAGGATCAAGTTGGGTCAAGAACCAGAATTTACTATTCATATGGTCATTTTGCTAATATTCATTTGGTCATTTTTCAAAAGTAATCCAATTGATTCCTTATGCATATAAATGAGCATAATATGTTATTAAAATGACAAAATATGATATTTCACATTGAAATAATATAAGAAACATAAGTCGATAATTGTATAATGCATATTCGATTAAGAAATGGCATGAGAATTTTGGCTCCACTGGGTATCTGGGACAGTACTGAGTACGGTAAGGGTATGATATATCATACTATATGCAGTGCTGCTTTAATATAGGACTTCGGTCCGAGTTATATAGGGTGACGACCCGAGCTATATAGGACTTCGGTCCGAGTTATATAGGGTGACGACCCGAGCTATATAGGACTTCGGTCCGAGTTATATAGGGCAATCGCCCGAGTTATATAGGACTCCGGTCCGAGGGCTTTGGCCACAGATTCCACAGGGCTTGGTCCGCAATTTTTTTTTAGGGCCACAGCCACAGAATATATATACAGTTGTTTCAGTTAGTTCCTTACCATACGTTAGTCTACCAAATTACCTTGTGGAGCGAATTGATAAAATGATAATAACTGAATATATGACATGTATGGATTGTTTTTACTGTGATATTATTTTTCAATACGGCTCATTGATTTTTAAAGTGCATTATGCTTTTATAATTATTTTCCGTAATTAGTTAAAGTACCCACTAAGCAATGCTTAGCGAGTTTAGTTTCTTCTAAACTCGTAGGTTATTAGCAAGGAGCCAGTAGCGAGCAGAAGAGTTCTGCGATTTGCGGGTCATCAACAAATTTAGGTGGTGCTCTTCATTTTGTATTTTGGTATTAGAAACTGGCATGTACTTATTTGAACAATACAAAGAGATAACTTGATGTAGCATGTAAATCTAGTAATGTATAATAACTGTATGGTTTTGAATTAATTTGGGTTGTGAATATAGAAGTGTGAATTCTTCTTGCAGGATTGTAGTTGAGGTTATAAGGGTGGATTATTGGGAGTGTACTTGAGTTGAATTGTGAAACAAAATGTTTTTCAAAAATAAGAAAAATTAGTTTTGGCGACACTTGGGACCACCAATTATAGGGGAAACTCTGGCAAATTTTTTTTAAAATCTGCACTTAAAATTGGCTAGGTAAAATATTAAGACATAACCACCACGAGATAACAGTCCATCTTGGTCTATAAACGTAGGCTAAGATGGGGTGTTACATTTATACTGTCAGGAATATCAACATAGCCTTAATTTCAAAAAACAGATTCAACTTAATTCACCGTTATGGGACCCGATCGAAGACTAGACTGATGGAGGACTAAGCCCAAGAAGAAATGAGGCAAGATATTGACCAAATAAAGGATAGGTTAGATGAAGTTTCAGAAATGAGAAAATCAATTAGCACAACTCATGAAATTACCCAAAGGCAAGAAAACCATAGAAACCATGCTTAATCCCTTAGGATTAAGGACCCCAATAAGGACCTCAATAGCTTGTTCCTTTACGGGTGCCATAGGGGATCCTGTGTATCTAATAGGTTTTATCGCACCATACAGGCTAGATGAAGGGAGACCAAGTAATAATGTCCAACTAGCTAAAAATATCTACGCTTTCAAACCTCATTAAGGAGCACCACAAGGAGCACAAGTAGGTGGAGCTCAAATCAATCCTAGACCTCTTGCTACTTCTGATGAGCCTATAGTAATACCGGACTCGAATGATCCAAAGGTGTAGAGTAGTTTCAAGAGGTCCAGCTCTAAACCTATTTCGAAAAAGATATAATGGTTGGAGGAGCGTTTAAAGGTGATTGAAGGAGTTATATGGGACCACTAATGCATCGTAGTTGTGCTTGGTACCTAATGTGACCTTACCATTAAAATTCAAAACTCCAGAATTTGAAAAGTATGATGGCTTAATTTGTCCCCAAAGCCATCTATCTATGTTCTATAGTAGGATGGCAACATACATTAGTAATGAGAAATCACTGATTCATGTTTTTTAAGAAAGCCTCATAAGGCCAGCAGTAAGGTGGTACATGAATTTAGATCAAACACACGTATGAAGATGGAAAGATCTGGCAGATGCTTTCATAAAGTAATATAAACATAAATGGATATGACTCCTAGCATGGATGATCTAAAAGCTATAGAAAAGAAAAAAGATGAAAATTTTAAAGAATATGAGCAAAGGTGGAGAGATAAAGCAACACAAGTCAATCTCCCTCTCAGGATAAAGAGATGATATCCAAGTTTTTGGACACATTGGGACAATCATTTTATAACATGCTGCTAGATAACAAAACCACCAACTTCTCATATTTGATCCTCGCTCAGGAAAGGATTGAGCAAGGGATGAAAAAGGGAAAGATTGAAGAGCAAAGAATGAAAGGAAATAACTCAAAATGACAATATTTAGGCAAAAAGAAAGAGGAAGAAGCCCACATGATAAGAGGAGATCCATAGCCTAAAGAAAATTATTATCATAATCCGCCATCACATTATGTGGCAAATGTAAGGGCTAGAATATATCAATCCCCTTATCACACTTCCCAATTCATGAATTCTCAAAATGATCTTTATTCCACTCTACCGGGTGCTCCTATGCTTGATTAAGGAGCAAACAATAGACCAAATCAATCCCATCAAGGAGGGCAGTAAAATAATCACCCTCGGGAAAGAAGGATAGAAGAATTTGACCCTATCCCCATAACTTATGCATAATTATTGCCCCAGCCAATCGAAGGACAACAAGTGTGCCTGACACTATTAGAACCGATGAAGCCACCGTACCCCAAGTGGTACATTCCTAATGCAAAATGTGAATATCATGCAGGGGCACCTAAGCATTCCATTGAAAATGACACTGCATTTAAAAGAAAAATCCAAAGTCTTTTAAATGCAGGATGATTGAAATTCAATCAAGAATCAAAAACTCCTAATGTGAACAATAACCCTCTGCCAAACCATGATGGGGGAAAAATCAATGTTGTAATTGAAGAAGAGTTTCATCAGTGTAAGGAAAGGGTAGAGAAAGCTCAAATGCCTATGGAGCAACTTTTTCAAATTTTGGTCAAGGCGGGAATAATTCTTAAACGCCAATCAGGTGATAATTCTCCCCCTCAACTTGGTTGTTTTTGTGACTACCATGGTAAGATGTCAGATCATGTAATTAATGAATGCCTATAGCTCAAGATGAAAGTTCAAAATTTGATGGATGCTAAAATTGTGATATTTGGAATAGAAAGAAAGGAAAAGGAAGATGTGAACATGGTGTCCATTGATCTTTCCATCACAACACCCATTTTAATATCATGTTCACCAAACATAACCAAAGAGGAAAAGTTTGACAAATCTTTGCATGTCACCAACTCCTTTCGGATATAAAGATTCAAAGGCAACACCTTGGAAGTATGGATGCAAGATAACAAGTCAAAATCAGGGTATATACCAAGCAAGTAATGAAATTGAATCAGTAGTCAATATTTCGGGAGTAGGTGGCATGACAAGAAGTGGTTTCTGTTATACTCCAGAAGAAGTAGAGAATAAAAAAAAAAGATGAACTTGAAAGGCATAGGAAGGGAAAAGATAAGGAAGTAGAATTGGTGGGAGAAAGTGAAGAAAATAGTTTCAAGATGCAGACAACAAGAGTGACTCCCAATTAGAAGTGAAGAAGTCAGTCTCTGAGTTTGAGTCATGTGAATTTTTGATGTTGGTTAAGAAAAGTGAGTATAAGGTGATTGAACAGTTGATTAGAACTCCAGCTAGAGTTTCACTATTATCTGTGATCTTGAATTCAGAATCTTATCAAAATGAACTACTGAGAATTTTGAATCATGCACATGTTTGCCATGATATATCCATAGATAGCTTAAACAATATAGTTGGAAGTGTGATGGCGACTAACTACATATCCTTCACTGATGATGAAATACCTGGAGAAGGAATTGGGTGTACAAAGGCTTTAAATATATCAGTCCAATGTAAAAGATATTCCATTGCCAAAGTTTTGGTAGACAATGGGTCATCCCTGAATATCCTACCTAAAATAACCCTCTCAAAGCTACCAATTGATGAGACATATATACAACCTAGTTCTATTATAGTATGGGCTTTTGAAGGAACTAGAAGAGAATTCTTAGAGGATATTGAAATACCTATCCAAGTGGGTCAAGTCACATTTAACATCACATTTCAAGTGATGGAAATGGTACCAGCTTACAATATGTTATTGGGACGACCAAGGATACACTCAGGAGGGGCAGTACCATCATCTCTACATCAGAAGGTCACATTCATCATTAAAGGAAAGAAGATTGAAATTTTTGGGGAAGAAGACCTTCCGATCACTAAACCAATCTTAACCCCATATGTCGAAGCAACAAAACAAGCCTTTAAAATTTATTTCCAAACATTTGAAATAGCAAACACTTCATATGTTAGAGAAGGATTGGTCATAACAACTCCTTGATTATCAGCTGCAGCTGTGATGGTGGCAAACGAAATGTTAAGGGCAAGCTATTCCCTAAGAACAGGTCTAGGAAGACATGAATAAGGAATCAATGCCTTTCTGCTTCCTCTCAATATTGACAATAGATATGGATTGGGATACAAGATTCCTAGAAAAGTTAAGAAGAGGATTCATAAAAAGAGAAAAATGGTCATCATTGTATACCCTTAATTTTGGCACGGATTAGGTTTAAGAAGCTTACCTTATTCCGTTATAATTTTAAAGAATCTAAACCTAATTTTAAAGCTTGGTCCAATTCACAAAAGTCTAAATTAAATTGTAAAACATATTCAGTCCAAGGGAAATAAAAAATTAGGGTTTGGTTTGAGTTGGGACAGATCAAAAATTGATATAGGTTGGCTCTATATCTATTTGGAACCTCCAAATCAATATGAGCCAAGCTCCATATCGATTTGGACCTTCCAAATTGATATGGGTTGGCTCCATATCGATTTGAAACCTCCAAATCGATATGATCCCCTCCAAATCTAAATTTTGACCGGACATTTGATTTCCTAATCAAGTTAAAATTCATTTAAGACTTAGATTAGGCAGTTTAGTTTTAGGGTTAAGTGATTGTTTCCCTATAAATAGATGATTAAAAGATGGAGAAAGAGGCAGTAATTTTGATGAGTAATCAACACAGAAGCAACCATTGGCAATTAACAAAAAAAAAAAGAAGCAACAACATGAGGAATTATCAGGCAGACGATCAACAATTAGCACGGCCTAGCTAGAATTAAACACAGAAGCAATAACAAGGTAGTATTCGGCCAAAAGCTATAATTGATCTAGGCCGGCAGTAGCTGAGGCAAGCTTGATTCAATTCATCAACTTCGGTGGAACCCACAAATAGAGGTTTGGCTTTTTCATTTAATTCATTTAGTTCACAGTAGCTTCATTCATTGATTTACAACTTGTTTAATCATCCAACATATGTATTTTTTCCTATAAGTGTCATTAAAGGTTTAAAGATTGTGAAATTATTTAGGTCCGGTAGCCAACTTAAATCCAATAGTTTTAAATATTTTGATCACTTGATTTAAATACTGCAATTCTAATTTAATGATCAAATAATCCAGTAGCAATGTTTATCTTTTCAAAATATTTTTTTTCATCACAGTAGCCAATATTAAACCTTGAGCTTTAGCTAAACCGTAATATCCAGAATCCAAAACCATAAACCCTAATATTCTAATATCCATGAACCTAATATCTGAAACCTTATTTCCTTAAATCCTTAGTTTCCAATCTCAAAACTCTAATTCCCTATCGGCTTAACCTAAAACCCCAAAACCCTAATTTCCAACTTAAAACCACACTCTTCAAATCAAAACCTTAATGGTATCATAAAACCCTAGGTAGATAATTAAAACCATAGTTTTAGGTTACCTAATTTTACATTTATAAACCGTAATTTAAGATATAAATCCTAATTTGTATATTTGATGTTTAATTTAAATATTAAAACCTAGATTCAATTATTTCATGTTTATAATGAATGATTTATTAATGTTTTATTTGTTATTGATGATTTATTTTATTTTTGCTAATGGAGAGTGTTTGATTGATTTAATTTCATTTAGTTAATCATCTAGTGCTTTAAAATGTAAGAGGTATGTTTCCACTTTGTGGGTACCTCATTAGTTAAGTTTAATGTTATTTAATTTATTTTGAGTTTTAGATTAATGTAAAGGGCATGTTTTCCACTAAAGACATTAAATAATTGTTGTAACGGCATGTTTCCATCCTTGGATGGGTGCCTATTTTGATTGTTTATTTTAAATAAAGATGATGGATGTTTATTTCTTTTAATGTGCATGTAATATGGATGATGATATAATAGGTTAAGAATTTAATAATATGAAGACCTAAAAAGGAGGTCATTTCTAATGAATCGGGTGTTATGGAGGTGCTGGGTCATTCTCACCTTCCCCATACATGCCCATCTTTTTGCACCCAATAGGGGGTTGGGGATTCCTTAGGAATCACCCTTTCTATTTTCCCGGCCCATCTAGGTGGCGACTCCATTTTCTTCGGGTTTAGGTTCGTGTTCTCGAAGGCCCTGATCCTAGTAGTGCTGAAGTAGTAAGAACCATTCCATATGGAAGTGAGGGTAAAAATCCCTTCTCACAATGTCGACTCCACTAGAATAAGAGAAGTTGATTTCGTTGGTCTTTATATTATTGTATTCTTTATTATTGTAATATTATCCATTGCAACATTTATATTGCATTGTGTGCATGAGTTAGAATGCCCGTGTAACCCATGTTGTGATATCTGAGGGATACCATATTTTCACTCAAGTTATGTAGATCGATCACGGCATAACAACTCATAGCCTTGTACCTTTTGGTATATACTTGCTATGGGAGCCTAAACTTCTCAAACCAAAGACTAAAGCTCATGTAATTGGCCTAGCTACTTTCCTTAGGTTTTTACCCAAATGCTTATTATTTGACTATGATGGATATATCCTGGTTTAAACATTTCCTATTTAGTTTATTATTTTTCTAATATGACCTAATTATCTTGTAAACTCAAAATAATTTTTCCTTTAAATCTAAAAGACCAAAACTATTTTTAAAATTTTCAGGATGGCCTTTGGATAAAAACTTTTCTAAAATGGGTCAAAAAAATTTTTTCTAACTCATGACCCAAATACAAAGCCTAAAATTCATTTCTAAACAAACATTTTTTACAGCGAGCTTTGACACAAAATTATTTTCCCTAACCATCTTTTTGAATGAGTTTACAAACTATTTAGGTCAAATATGGAATACCAAAAATTAATTATGGACCTTATTTATACCACAAAACATTAATCATGGACTTGTTTTTAGCATGAATCATTAGTTATTTTTTCAAATGGAAAATCTATTTATGGTAAACCTCTTAATTTTATTTTAAACCAATATAGCATAAAAGATATTTTTAGTTAATTCAAAGGATAATGGGAATTATCATGGACTAGATTCTATGTTTGAAAATATAACTATTGGTTAAAATCATCCGAGAAAATTTTTTTAAAACAGAATATCCCATGCTGATATTTTGTTGACCATGTACCAAGAAAAAGAGACTCGCCATTCATGTGTGGAAGTTATAAGGTTGGAAGGAACGTCCTCATTATCTTTGTTTGTTTGTTACTTGTGCATACATGCATACACGCATTGCATTTGTAACACACCCTACATAGTCTATATACACTTAAATATATAGGTGATGTCACCTAAATACTCACACTTGTCTATATATATATATAGTATAGAAATAAAATCAAAATACTTCTATGTATTAATGCAGTTATTAAACTTTCAAATGAAGTATTATAATCATGCCTATATTACAAACATATATCTGTTAATTTATAAATAACTCCTATTATTAACTTACATTATTATAATTCTCAACTACTCTCAAACTTATACAACTGCCATGCAAAAAATTATATAGTATTGCCATGTGAACTATACAAAATACAATATTTACAATATTATTCTTTAAACCTTTATGATGTAGTTAACTGGGAACGTATATCTCTCACTCCGCAGTCTCAATTCTTCTTGTTTAATCTACGCATTAGAAAATAATTCTAACATGCTAAGCAAAGCTTACTGGTGCTTATGTAATTATAATATGAAAGAAAATTTAAAGGAAAGAGAACCATACATAAAATGATTTAGAAACCATGAAAATTATTACTTTTAGAACATTAAATAAAGAAATTAATAAATTCACTGAAACTTGAAATACTAAACACAATTAAATTCAGAATTGGTTAATTTAACAATAACCATATAACACATTATTTTCAATATAGATAACTTCTTTAATTATGCCTATACACACTGAACTCAAATCTTAAATTGGGATAACGAGTCACTATTGGTAATTTAATGCCAACTGTATAAAATTTGGACAATGGCCCACTATGGCACGAATGCCCTCTGAATATGATGACACAAAGTGTTCATTGATGGCACAGAGTGCCCACTATCACTTTAGATATCCTCCATTTGGCTAGCCATTCAATCCCAAGCTAGATCTAAAATCAGTATGATTTGGCCGATTCAATAGTTTTTAATTAACATGAAATTATGTATAGCACTTCAACGAAACTATTATTTGATCAACACTTGGTATCACACATATTTATCATATATTAAAAATAAATTTGTTACACTACTTGTTAGGGTTAATTTCAAAAATCCTTTACACTTTGAGGACTTATAATCTTTTTGGCTGGAATTACAGATGAAAGATAAAGAAAAAGTTATTTTGGGAAATTTCTTCAAGTGACATGCCCAATGACATGGATGTGTCAATGACCGTGTCCTTTGCCCATTCTTATAGAAGCTTTGACACGCCTAATGACATGGGCTTATCACTAGCCGTGTGATTTAATTTGTATTACAGTAGCTACGACACGCCCAGAGACATGGTCGTGTCACTTGCCGTGTCATTTATCTTTCATCATAGTAGCTATGACACACCCAATGAAACGGACGTGTTACTAGTCTTGTCATCAACATTGAAACACAGAATCGTTGACACGACCAGTGACATAGCCGTGTCACTGGTTGTGCCAGGAAAAATTCTTTGTTTCTCACACTCAACCACTTAAACATAATATATCCAAATCTATGATAAAAATGAATCAAAAACTAGTTTCTTTGACATAGAAAGAGTCTATATCAAATACTTTTTAGTAATAACTCATAAAAGATAACTCAATCAACCAATTCAAATAATAAAATTCATAGAAATTAAAATAGTTGCAAATTAAAATACATAAGCACAAACCTCTTTCAAAATCCCTTTTCCTCTTTAATCACTTGTTGATAATCTCAACTTTTTCAGCTTATTCTTCTAAAAACCTATAACTAGATGATATTTCCTCTTAAATTTTGGCTAAATTTTTGTGAAGAAGGAAGAAAGAAGGAGTTTTAGTGATGAAGGTGATGATATGTGTGGAAAGAAGAAGAGAGAAGAAGAAAGAAACTTCTACGCACACACACACACCTGTCTACATATAGATATAGTTTCATCTAGTGTGGCCAATCTCATTCTAACTATGGTGTACCCTCTTTCTTAACCTTTGATTCTAATTCAATTTTTAGTCTCGTAAAATTGTAAAAATAATTTCTTCAGTAAATTTTAAGATTCACTATTTACATCACTTATCCATGCCACTTTTATCACTATTCCCTATCAATTATCAATATTAATTAAAAGTTTAGTTTTTGAAAATTTAAACATTACAATTCTCTCCCACTAAAAAAAAATTATCCTCGAAATTTACCTGTTATAGACTATTGAAATAATTGAGAGTATTGTTGTCTCATTGTCTCTTCGCTTTCCCAGGTGGCTTCCTTTATCAAATGATTTCTCCACAATACTTTCACTAAAGAAATGCGCTTATTATGCAACTCCTTTATTTCATTAGCTAAGATAGCCACTGGTTCTTCTTCATAATTCAAATCAGGCTGAATTTCAATGGACTCTATTTGGATCACATGTGAAGGATATGATCTATATCGTCTAAGTATCAACACATGGAATACATTATGAATCTTAGCCAGTTCTAGAGGTAAAGCTAGTCGATAAGTTACTAGACCTATACATTCAGGTATTCCATATGGTCCAATAAACCTAGGAAGTAGTTTACCTTTCTTTCCAAAGCGAAGAACCTTCTTCCACGGTGATACATTCAAAAATACCTTATCTTTCACAATATATTCAATATCACGTCATTTCAAATCTGCATAAGATTTTTATCTATCCATTGTACTTTGAAATCGATCCTTTATAAGCTTCACTTTGGCTTCTATTTGTCTTATGAGATTAGGTCCCACAAGTTTGCTCTCATTCAATTCCACCCAACACAATGGAGTTCTGCACTTCCTTCCATAGAATACTTCATATGGTGCCATCCCAATACTTGTTTGATAACTGTTGTTTTAGGCAAATTCTACTAAAGGCAAATATCTATTCCAGCTACCATCAAAATTGATTACACAACTTCTAAGCATATCTTTAAGTACTTGTATCATCCTTTCCGATTGACCATCAGTCTGTGGATGAAATGTATTACTAAAATGGAGAGGAGTACCTAATGCTTTTGAAAAATTTCCCAAAATTTTGAAGTAAAGTGAGGGTTTCAATCTGAAATAATAGATATTGGTACTTCATGAAGACTAACTATGTCATTAATATATAATTTAACAAGTCTATCCATTGAATAATTAACTCAAAAGGGAAGGAAATGAGCTGATTTGGCTAATCGATCAATAATTACCCAAATTGTATCATGCTTCTTTTAGGTGTTTGGGAGAACAGTCACAAAATCCAAGATGATTATATCCCACTTCCATTCTAGTATTGATATAGGTTGCAAAAGACCTGATGGAACTATGTTCTGCTTTGACTTGCTGACACACTAAACACTGAGTCACATATTCAGTAATATCTCTCTTCATACTAGGCCACCAATAATGAGACTTCAAATTCCGATACATCCTATTGCTTATGGGATGTACAATATACGTAGTAGTATGAGCTTCACCAAGAATACACTCTTTTAGTTCCTTCACATCAGGTACACACAATTGACCTCTATAATACAATCCACCATCTTCTAACACAACATAATCTAGATTTCCACCTTTATACACTTGGTTCAAAATTTCTAACAACTTTTGATTTTGTTTTTGAGCTTCTATCATTTTTTTCTTTATGTTTGGTTCAACCCTCAATTCTGCTAACATAACACATTATATCATTTAGTTTATTTAATTAATATATACATATAATATTATAATATTCTATATACAACATACCTGCTAAAGTCTTTGGACTTAAAGCATCAGCTACCACGTTAGCTTTTCTAGGATGATAGTCAATAATAAAATCATAATCTTTGATCAATTCCATCCACCTCCTCTGCCATAAGTTTAATTCTTTTTGTGTTGGTAAGTATTTCAAACTTTTATGGTCAGTGAAAATATAGCACCTTTCACCATACAATTAATGTCGCCAGATCTTAAGAGCAAATATAATAGCAGCTAACTCCAAATTATGTGTAGGGTAATTCAATTCATGAGATTTTAATTGCCTAGAAGCATAAGCAATTACCTTACTCTCTTGCATCAATACACAATTGAGTCCCTGATGAGAAGCATCACTATAAATAACATAGTCTTTACCTAGGGTCAGTTGTGTCAATACAGGCGCTTCAGACAACATAGACTTCTATTGTTCAAAACTAGCTTGACACTAGGCATTCCACTCAAATTTAGTTTCTTTTCTAATGAGCCTAGTTAAAGGAAGTGCTATCTTCGAAAATCCTAGCACAAATATTCTATAGTAACTAGCTAACCTAAGAAAACTCTGGACTTCTATTATATTCTTTGGTGGCTGCCAATTTAAAATAGTCTCAATTTTACTAGGATCGATATGAATACCATTAGCTGATATTATATGACCTAGAGATGCCACTTTCGTCAACCAAAAATCACATTTTGATAATTTAGCATATAATTAATTCTCCCATAGTATCCGTAGTACAATTCTCAAATGCTTATCATGCTCCTCTTCATTTTTGGAATAAATCAATATGTCATCAATGAAAATAACTGCAAACTGGTCTAAAAAAGGTTTGAAGACTCGATTCATCAAATCCATAAAAGCTGTTGGAGCATTAGTTAAGCCAAAGGGCATAATAAAAAAATTCATAATGTCCATAACGAGTTTTGAAAGCTATCTTTGGAATATCTACTTCTTTAACTTTCATCTGATAATAACCTGATTTAAGATCAATCTTAGAGAAAACACCTGCTTCCCTCAACTGATCAAATAAGTCATCAATCCTAGGTAACGGACTTATTCTTAATAGTCACTTTATTCAACTGTCGATAATTTATACACAATCTTAAGGTACCATCGTTCTTCTTCATAAATAAAATTGGTGCACCCTAGGGTGATACAGTAGGTCTAATAAAGCCCTTGCTAAGTAATTCCTATAGTTGCACTTTTAACTCTTTTAATTTCAGAGGTACCATTCTATAAGGTGGAATAGAAATTAGTGCCATACCCGGAACTACATCAATAACAAATTCTACCTCTCTCTCTGGTGGTATTCTAGGTAATTCCTCTGGAAAAATATCTGGAAACTTACTCACTGTAGTTATGCCTCCTAAAGCCTAGCTTGAATGTCGTGTATTATTAACATAAGCAAGGTAAGTCTCATACCTCTTCCAAATCAACCTTCTAGCTTTAGCTGTAGAAATCAAACTAGAAGGGTAAAATTGTTTTTCTCCTCGAACTACAATTTCACCATAACTCGGGCTCTTAAAAGACACAACTTTACTATAGCAGTCCATAACTACTTGATTTCGAGACAACCAATCCATTCCAAAGATTACATCAAAGTCATGGAATGGAAGTTCAATCAAATCAACAGGAAGTTTTACATCATGAAATCTAAGTGGACAATTTTAATATACTTCGTTTACCTTCACACTATGGCCTATGGGATTAGTAACTTCTATCTCATAATCAAGTTTATCAACACACATTCTCTTCCCTGAAGCTATAGTTGTACAAATATAAGAATGTGTAGAACCAGGATCTAATAATGCATACACATCAAGACCAAGCAAATAAAATTTACCAACTACAACATTGGGAGCATCCTAGTCCTCTACAGCTTTAATGGCATAAGCCCTAGCTGGAGCACTGCCTTGAGACTGAGGTCTATCCACTATTTCAGATCCTCTTTGCTGACTAACACCACCTCTACTTGTCCTACGGCCTGATTGAGACCTCTGTACAAAACTTTTCCTTTAACAACTTCTAGTTCTTTTATCATTAGACAATCTCTAATTTTATGCTCTAAAGAACCACATTTCAAAGAAGCCCCTTTTTGATACCAGCAATCCTCACTTGCATGGCTCTTACCACAATATTGACAAGGTTTAGTAATAGCCCTTGGAGATGAGCCCGTAGCCACTGCAAACTTACCACCTCTAGACCTTTGAAAACTAGCTCCACTTCCTTTACCAGACCCCTAAGTTTGAACTTGAATATTTCTCTATCTTTTCTGGCCACCTTGTTGTTGTTCACTAGAAAATGCTGTATTTGATTGTTGTCTTCTTCCCTGCTCTTGTTTAATCTCATTTTCTATGGCATCTGCCATAATAACAAGAGTGAAAAACTTTTTAATCCTCATCGCTACTAATATATACCTGGATCTGACTCTTTAAACCTTATTCAAACTGCTTGCACTTCTCTTCCTTAGATGCAACTAACTCTGAAAAATATTCGTTGAGTGAACAATTTGCCTCTCATATTCAGACACAGATGATTTCCTTTTATTAAGATACAAAAACTCCCGATGCTTCTCCTCTAAATAAATCTCACTAATATATTTCTTTTTAAATTCTTCTTGAAAAAATGTCCAATTGAGTCTACTTGCAGGTACACCTTTTTGCTTTGTATCCCACTAGGCATAAGCTTGTTCCTATAATAAAGAAACTATACACTCCAATCTTTTCTCATCAGTACAATGTAAAATATCAAAAACTCTTACAATTCTCTCCATCCAATACTCTACTACTGAAGACTCATCAGTATAACAAGCTTTAAAATCTTTTGCTCCCAATTTCATAATTCTCTCCAATGGAGATCTTTGAGACACCGTCGATGGAGGTTGTGTAGGAGGAGCAACTCCTACAATTTTCTTGAGAACTTCCCCCATATTTCTCACAAATTGGAGATCTAAGGGAATTTTGTTCTGAAGAAAGGTTCGATGGCTATTGATTCCCACACTAGCTTGATTGTGTGAGGACACAGCTTTTTCCTCTGCACCTTAATGGGATTCAGATGCCATCTTATACCTTTAAACATTACAAATCAACTACGTTAAAAATTTATTCAATTATATAGTTCACATAGCAATGACAGTTGTACTTCTCTTTTCTTTTAACCCACAAACTTAGGATTGACTAAACCTGCTCTGATACCAATATATGTAACACCCCCTACATAGTCTATATACACTTAACTATATAGGTGATGTCACCTAAATACTCACACTTGTCTATATGTATATTATAGAAATAAAATCAAAATACTTCTATGTATTAATGTAGTTATTAAACTTTCAAAAGAGCTATTATAATCATGCCTATATTACAAACATATATCTATTAATTTGTAAAGAACTCCTATTGTTAACTTACATTATTATAATTCTCAACTACTCTCAAACTTATACAATTGTCATACAAAATTATATAGTATTTCCTTGTGAACTATACAGAATACAATATTTACAATATTGTGTTAACTGGGAACGTATATCTCTCACTCTGTAGTATCGACTCTTCTTATTTGATCTGCACATCAGAAAATAATTCTAACACGCTAAGCAAAACTTAGTGGTGCTTATGTATTTAAAACATGCAAGAAAATTTAAAGGAAAGAGAACTGTACATAAATTATTTAGAAACCATGAAAATTAGTACTTTTAGAACATTAAATAAGGAAATTAATAAATTCATTGAAACTTGAAATACTAAACACAATTAAATTCAGAATCGATTAATTTAACAATAACCATATAACACACTATTTTTGATATAGATAACTTCTTTAATTATGCCCATACACATTGAACTCTGATCCTAGATTTGGATAGCGGTTCACTGTTGGCAATTTAATGCCCACTGTATAAAATTTGGCCAATGGCCCACTATGGTATGAATGCCCACTAAATATGGTGACATAAAGTGTCCATTGATGGCACAGAGTGCCCACTATCACTTTCGATATCCTCCCTTTGTCTAGCCATTGAATCTCAAGGTAGATTTAAAATCAATATGATTTGGGCAATTCAGTAGTTTTTAATTAACATTAAATTATGTATAGCACTTCCATGGAATAATTCTTTGATCAAAACTTGGTATCACACATATTTATCATATATTCAAAATAAATTTGTTACACTACTTGTTAGGGTTAATTTAAAAAATCCTTTACACTTTGAGGACTTATAATCTTTTTGGCTGGTATTATAGATGAAAGACCAAGAAAAAGTTATTTTAGACAATTTCTTCAAGTGACACGGAAAATGACATAGGTGTGTCAATGACCGTGTCCTTTTCCCTTTCTTATAGAAGCTTTGACATGCCTAACGACACCGGTGTGTCATTGGCAGTGTCATTTAACTTGCATTATAGTAGCTACGACACGCCTAGAGACACGGCCATGTCATTGGTCGTGTCATTTATCTTTCATCACAGTAGCTATGACACTCCCAATGACACGCGCGTGTTACTGGATGTGTAATCAACGTTGGAATACAAAATTGTTGACAAGCCTAGTGACATGGCAGTGTCATTGGCTTTGTCAGGCAAAATTATGTGTTTTACACACTCAACCAGTTAAACACAATATATCTAAATCTATGATAAAAATGAATCAAAAACTAGTTTCTTTGATCAAATACTTTTCAGTAATAACTCATTAAAGATAACTCAATCAACCAATTCAAATAATAAAATTCATAGAAATTTAAATAGTTGCAAATTAAAATACATAAGCACATACCTCTTTCAAAAGCCCTTTCTTCTTTAATCACTTGTTGATAATCTCAACTTTTCCATTTTATTCTTCTAAAAACCTATAACTAGATGTGATTTCCTCTTAAAGTTTGGCTAAATTTTTGTGAAGAAGGAAGAAAGAAGGAGTTTTGGTGATGAAGGTGATAATATGCATGGAAAGAAAAAAAGAGAAGAACAAAGAAACTTCTACATAGTCTACATATATATAGTTTCATCTAGTGTGGCCAATCTCATTTTAACTATGGTGCACCCTCTTTCTTAACCTTTGATTTTAATTCGATTTTTGCTTTCATAAAATAGTAAGAATAACTTCTTCAGTAAATTTTAAAATTCACTATTTACATCACTTATCTATGCCACTTTTATCACTATTCGCTATCAATTATCAATATTAATTAAAAGTTTAGTATTTAAAATTTTAAACATTACAACATTATGTGGCATTGACCCTTTCTGGCTCACAGACCTAGAGTACAGCATTTCAAGAGCATACAACGACACCACCTACAACAGTGACTTTGATTCAAGTGCTTCATTAGGAGGATGGATGCAAACCTGCTAAGGATTTAGTCGATGAAGTTTTCAATGCGAGGATGGCTAAGCTACGAGATCAATATTCTGAAATTATGAAGACCAGTTGATTGAAATTCTAGAGATCATCAACAATGCTAATGAGGCATCTCCCATTGACATAAAGAAGAAGAAAAAGGCAACATTAACAAGGAACATGTCCACTGATAGAGATTAGATGAAAAATGAGGGGCCAATCCCTATTCTACAAGACTAGTCGAACCATGTGCTATCCAAGTGGAGCAATAAGGGTGGTTACCAGCCAGTGGGCAATATCAAAGGGAAAGAAGATGTGTTGAGAAAATGCAAAAACTGAACCGACAAAGAAAAGTAAATTTTCAAACATGGGGGAACCTTTGTCAAAAATTTTAGAAAATCTAATGAAGATGGATTTACTACAACCATTGGCAACTCGACCACTACACAAGCCTCTGCCATCAAATTTTAATGCCAAGGTCTTCTATCAATTCCATCAAGTGCAAGGGCATGAGACAGATGAATGCGTTCAATTAAGGCATGAGATACAAGATTTGATTGACAGTGGAAAGCTTCTTGAGCCTAATAAGCCCAACACTAAGAATAATCCTCTACCTAAATTTGAGAGGGTACCATCGCTTGCAATCTTCATGATGGAGGGAGGATTGGAGGAGAATTTTATATTGTCATCTTGTCATGATATGAATGGAGAAGCTGCTAAAGAGCAGAAGCTACTAAGCAAGCTTGGACTAACTATGGATGATTAAGCAATGATCCTTGATGAAGGAAAAATCCTTGCCCTTGATATGTCTAAATAAATTAAGCATCTTTGACTCCAACTAAACAAACTTTCCTTGGCTTATTTGTTTTATGTTCTATCTTTGATATTTTCTGTAACAATTATGTTTTTCAAATTAAGACTATTTGAATAAATTACTTTCATCAAATTTTTGTTTCTGTTGGTATTTGTTCATTTTGTTGCCCAATCGATGACGAAACTAGCTTGAGGTTCATAAATTAATATATTTATGCATCATAATTTGAGTGACTTTACTAAGTGAGGGAATTGTTCTATAGCATTAAGTTGTGTATGCTTACTTAGAGAGGACTCCTGTATAATTATGAGTGTCTATGTCCTAGTCAATCTTAGAACATGCTTTGGCGAACTTTTGAGGCAAAATTGAACTCTGCTTATTTTAGGGAGAGAAGATCTAGGCATTATTTGGTAAGCCAACAACTAGAATCCACCCAATTAAATGTCAATTCCTAGTTTGTCCCTTTTGAACCTTTATGATATTTTAGATTGCTCTTTATTGGATTGCAAGCCCGATAACCTACCCTGAGTTGTTGTGATACTTATGACAAATCTGATGATCACTGAGGGGAAGAGGCAAGAAGATCAAAGAAAGGAATGCATAATCAAGACCATAAGGATAGTTGAAGTTCTCAAGACCATAAGGGTAGTTGAAGTTCACCTGATTCTAGACCTAATATCTCTAATATATTAACATAATATATCCAATCTATTAAGATGATATCAGGGCAAAAAATGATTTATCATTATTGAAGCAAACTCACTCTACTTCACTCATTCATAGTCAGAAGAATAGAATGGTGTAGACAAAACAACTTTCTTAGAGATAGAGCAAAAAAAAAAAAGAAAAAAAGAAGAAAAAGAAAAGAAAGTAAAAAATAGAAAAGAAAAGAAAAGAAAAGAAAAGAAGAAAAAAAAAGGAAAAAGGAAAAAGGAAAAAGGAAAAAGGAAAAAGGAAAAAGGAAAAAGGAAAAAGGAAAAGGAAAAATCCAAAAAGGCAGTTTAGAAAGCTAACAAAGTTATATTTTTTATCTAAAGCAAATGGAAGACTTCCACTTAGTTTACGAGGATAATTGACTTGAATTAGTCCAGTCCAACCAAAGATTCAAATTAAATCAGAGAATTAGGGAAAAGACCATCTTTTGTTTGATCCAACGTAGCTCCAAGTTAGCAATATTAAATGTCTTAAACTTGATATTCCAAAAGGAAAAAGGATGGAAAGAAAGAGAAAAAGAGGGTAGTCCAAAGATCAAGATAGTACTGATTAGATCCAGATTTCTGCCAAGAAGATTGAAGGATATTCAAGCTATATATTTCCATAAAGTCAGAAGATAAAGGTGATGCCTAGAAGGTGAAAATGGAACCTCTAACAGTATACAGTTCCAACAAGAAGATTGTAGTGTGAAGGCTTGTCAGTAGTGTCACATCAATTCCAGCTCAAAGACGGCTTTCATTTAACCCATGTCCCTTATAGACCTCATTTCAAGCTTATTAAAGGCCTATTGACCTCTCTTGGTAGGTATAGTCAATTAGTGGAGATAGTTTGATTAAGCAAGAATATGAGATAGACAATATTTAAACTCAATAAGACCTTTTACCAAGTAATGTGTATGTGCCTATCAGTAGTGCAATAGTTCTTGCTCAAATAGAAATGATTCCCAAGTTTAGTACAGTGACTATGGGTTATGATGTAATGGATGTGTTAATTTGGAAAAGCCAAGTCCTAAGGTACAATGACACTGATTTGACAAAGCCAAAATATGTTTTTAAGATGTTTTTTTTTGAAAAAAAAATGTGTTTTTGTCACACAAAGCCTTCAAGTTAAGGGAAGTAAACAACATTGAAAAAACCTCAAAGGACATAATGGGCAAAAGAGGGCTAATGAAAGGATCACTTGCAAGGTCATATCATGGAGAAGTTAGCACCCAAATGGATGTCTCTTGTGTCTCTACCCTGCTAGGGCCTCAATTACTCATTATTTCTTCTTGGAAAATAAAAGCTATTGATGTGAAGACTTACGCTAATATAATGCATGACTTTAACAAGTGCTTTGGCTTATCACTTCTGTCTGTGAGTCAATAGAACCATTGTAAGTATCATCCATGCATATCATGCATACATAAGAATATTGTGAGCGGGGATTTTTGCCCCCACTCCTGGTGGAATGGTTCTTGTGACTTTGGCACTGTTTAGGCTCAGAGCCTTAGAGAATATGAAGTCGCCACTCGGACGGGCCGAGAAAAAGAAAGGGGTGGATGACTCGATTCCTAAAGAATCTCCAAGGAAAGTTGGGTACGTGTGGGGAAGGTGAGAAATGGCCCAGCACCCCCATAATGCCCGGTTCATTGGAACCGACCTCCTTTGCAGGACTTAATATTATAAAATTCTTAAATATAACAATATTATCCATTAAGGATTTACCCTTTGCCTACATTAAGGAACCGGCCTCCTTATCCTCCTTTGAAAATATATGGATTTATCCTTTCCTTTTCTGGCTCACAACGAATGCTTGAGGAGAAAAATAGGAAGCTTCAGGAGGAATTAGCTGTGAGTCATCGACATGTAGCCCATTTTGAGGAAATGTATCAACAAGAGGCACGAGACTTCTGATACTTTCGATTTCAGGGCATGAGGGAACCAAATGCTTCTTCATCAAGAGGATCATGGACTGTTATCCATGATATACCACCTCCCTGTTTAGGCGATGATAGAACAAATTTTCAAAGCCCCAGAGGTTTAGATATTCCTTCCTCGAGCGGATATTGGACGGATAATATGCTCCCTCCTCCAACAGGTGATGATATTTTTAGGGTTTTGTTTGATTACGAACCGCCTCCTTCCTCGCAGTGATAAAAATATAAAACTTGTAATAAAAACTTGTAATTAAGCCAAAAATGGTAATGATAATAATAATTTTTTTTTGTTTTGTACACTTTTTTTTTTACTTCTGCTCTTCTCTTTTTTTTTTAATTAGATACAGTGGCTTTATCAAATCAGTGTCATAGTACCTCAGGACTCGACTTTCCAAATTAACATATCTATAACATCACAGCCCTAGTTACCATAATAAACTTGGGAATCATTTCTATTTAAGCAAGAACTGTTTTACTTCATATAGGCACATACACATTACTTAGTCAAAGGTCTCATTTAGTTTGAATATGGTCTATCTCATATGCATGCTTATTCAAACTATCTCCACTAATAGACTCTACCTACCAAGAGAGATCAACAGGTCTTTGATAGGCTTGAAATGGGGTCTATAAGGGACATGAGTTAAATGAAGGCCATTTGTAAGCTGGAGCCATTGTGACACTATGGACAAACCCTCACACTACAAATTTTTTGTTTGAACTTTAGGCAGTTGGGAGCAATCTTGCTAGACTCCAAATTCCTTCTATCTTCACGGCATTAATCTGGATCTTGATTAGGACAATCTTTGCCCTTGCAAAAAGTTTAGTACCCAAATTCATTTCTTTTCTTCTTCTCTCTTTTCTGTCTTTTTATTTTTCTTACTCTTCCCTTTCTTTGAGCATTTTATCATTTTGTCCTTCTTCCTTGTAGGACTGTCAAGTACAGAGCTTTCAAGAACTGGATGGTCTTTCTTCTTTTTCTTTGATTTTGATCGAATCTTTGGTTGGATTGGACTAATTCAAGTCAAATTGTCCTTATAAACCAAATGGAAGCCTTTTGCTGCATTAGGTAAAAGAGAACTCAGTTGGCTTTCTGAACCGCCTTTTTAGGTTTTATCTTTCTTTTTTTCCTTCTCTTTTTTTCTTCTTTTTCTTTTTTTTGTCATTTTTTTCTTTTTTTTCACTCTTTTTTTTCTTCTTCTTTTCTTTTCTTTTTTCCCTTTTTTTGGGTTCTAATTCTAATAGAGTTGTCTTGTTTGTACCAACTTGTATTTCTAATAATGGATGAGTGGAGTGGTATTAATCTGCTTCAGTCTTGACTTTATTTGTGATATTTGGTCTAATTCAGGTGAACTTCAACTACCCTTATGGTCTTGAGAGCTTCAACTACCCTTATGGTCTTAAGAACTTCAACTATCTTCATTGTCTTGACTATTCATTCCATTCCTTGATCTTCTTGCCTCTTCATCTTAGTGATCATAAGACTTGTCAAAAGTATCACAACAGCTCAAGGTAGGTTGTTGGGCTTATAAGTTAATAAAAAGAAAGCTAAAAATTTTATGAAGGCTCAAAGAGACAACTAGGGATTGATATTTAATAGGGTGGATACTAGTTGTTGGCTCGTCAAACAATGCCTAGATCATCTCTCCCTTAAATAAGCAGAGTTCAATTTCATCTCGAAAGTCTGTCAAAGCATGTTCTAAGTCTGACTAGGACCTAAACAAAGGTAATTATGCAGGAGCCCTCTCTAAGTAAGCATACACAACTCAATGCTAAGAGTAATTCTCTCACCTAGTAAAGTCATTCAAGTCATTATGCCTAGACACATTAATTTATGAACATCAAGCTAGATTCCTCGTTGGTTGAGCACCAAAATGAACAAAGACCAACAAAAATTTTATGAAAGTAATTTATTCAAACAACTTTAAATTTAAAAAAAAAACACAATTGTTCCAATTAAATATTAAAGAAAACAAAATAAATAGAGCAATATTCAAGCTAAGAAATGTTTGTTGAGTTGGAGGCAAGGATTTTTTTCCATCATCAAGGATCATTGCTTCATCATCCACAGTCAGTCCAAGCTTGCTTAGTAGCACATCATCTTTAGCAGCTTCTCTATCCATATCATCACAGGATGACAAGATAAAACTCTTCATGAAGGTTGTAAGTGGTGGCGCCCTTCTAAATTTAAGTAAAGGATTATTCTTAGTGTTGTGCTTATCAGGCTCAGGCAGTTTACCATTGTCAATTAGATCTTGGATCTCATGCCTCAATCGAGTACATCTATCAGTCTCATGTCCTTGAGTCTGATGAAATTGACAAAAAGCCTTAGTATTAAATTTTGGGGGTAAAGGATTTGGCAAAGGTCGAGGAGTCAAGGGTTGCAACAATTCCTTCTTTTGTAGCTTATTGAGAACCAAAGATAGCTACTTCCCTAATTCTGAAAACTGTCTCATTCCTCCTTGACTGGTGGCATTAACATCAACTTTCTTTTGTGTATTTTGATTGCTAGGCTGATAATTCCATTTTGCAAAAAAATGGTTCTTCTCTCTTTCCCTTTAACTTTTCCACCGGGGTGATAACCGCCTTTATTGCTCCACTTAGATAGCACATGATTTGGCTGGTCTTGTAGAATAGGGATTGGTCCCTCATTTTTCATTCGATCTCTATTAGTGAACATGTTCTCCATGGATGCTGCCTTAGCATTATTGATGAGCTCCAGAATTTCAATCAACTGGGTCTTCATAATTTCAACCAATTGATCTTGTAGCTCGGCCATCCTAGCTTTGACAACTTCATTGATTATATCCCTTAGCTGGTTTGCATCCATCCTCCCAATGAAGCACTTGAATCAAAAATCAATATTGTAGGTGATATCATTGTATGCTCTTGAATTGTCGTACTTCAGGTCTATGAGCCAGAAAGGATTAATGATATGTCATGTGATGTATGTATGCATGTATGTATGTATGCACAAACAATAAACAAAGAAAGATAGTTAGGACTTCCAACCTTATAACTTCCACACATGAATGGCGAGTCTCTTTTCCTAGGTATATGGTTAACAAAATACCAACATGGGGTATCTTGTTTTCGAATATTTTCCTCGGACGTTTCAACCAATAGTTATATTTTCAAAATGGAAATTTGTTCATGATAATTCCCATTAATTAGGTTCTAATCCATTCAACCAACTAAAGTAGCTTTTA
Organism: Garcia nutans; assembly: GCA_947685225.1. Taxonomy (NCBI): domain Eukaryota; kingdom Viridiplantae; phylum Streptophyta; class Magnoliopsida; order Malpighiales; family Euphorbiaceae; genus Garcia; species Garcia nutans. The sequence goes on along the minus strand of CANTUV010000031.1, from coordinate 71,215,096 downwards.
TGCTATATTGGATCAAAACTAAATTAAGAGGTTTATTATAAATAAATTTCTCACTTGAAAAAGTAACTAATGATTCAAGCCAAAAATAAGCCCATGATTAATTATTCTTAGTATAAACTAGGCTTACAATTGATTTTTGATATTTTGTAATTGACTTAAATAATTTGCAAGCTCTTTGTACAAAAAGGTTGAAAAAACAATTTTGTTTCTAAGCCCATTGTAAAAAGATTTTAGAAAAAATGGATTTTGGGCTTTGTATTTGAGTCATGAGAAAAGAATTTGTTTATGGAAAAGTTTTATATGCAAAGACCATTTTGAAAAATTTTGAAAATAGCTTTGGTCTTTTGGATTTTAAAGAAAAATTTATTTTGAGCTTACAATATACTTAGGTCATATTAGAAAAAGAACAAACCAAATAAGCCATGGTTTAAGCTAAGATAAATTAACCATAGTCAAACAACAAGCATTTGGGGTAAAAACCTAAGGAAAGTAACTAGGCCAATTACATGAGCTTTAATCTTTGGGTAAAAAGGCTTAGGTTCCCATAGCAAGTATATTCCAAATGGTACAAGGCTATGAGTGGTTATGCCATGCTCGATCTCCATACCTTGAGTGAAAGTATGGTATCCCTTACATAACACAACACTTGTAATACGGGTGTCCTAACTCACGCACACGATGTAATCTAATATGATGCAATGTATAATATCATGATAAGAAAGAATAGAATAATAAAAAGACCAACGGAATCAACTTCTCTTATCCCCAGTGAAGTCGCCACTATGAGCGGAGATTTTTGTCCCCACTCTCGGTGGAATGGTTCTTGTGACTTCTGCACTGTTTAGGCTCAAGGCCTTAGAGAACACAGGCCTAAGCCCGAAGAAAATTGAGTCACCACTCGGACAAGCAGAAAAAAAGAAAGGGGTGGATGACTCAATTCCTAAGGAATCCTCAACCCCTTAATGGGTTCGGAAAGTTGTGTACATGTGGGGAATGTGATAAATGGCCCAGCACCCCCACAACGCCCGGTTCATTGAAACCGGCCTCCTTTGCATGTCTTAATATTATAAAATTCTTAAATATAACAATATTATCCATACTACATGCAACAATTAAAATAAAGTATCATTATATTAAAATAAAAATAATGTCCAAACAAAGCAAATAAATGGACACCCATCCGAGGATGAAAACATGTCCTTACATTGTCCATGTCTAAAGCGAAATAGGACACCCACCGAAAGGTGAAAACATATTCTTTACATTGGTCCAATAAAAAATATAAATTACTTAAAATTTAACTAATGAGGTACTCACAAAGTGGAAACATACCTCTTACAATTTTAATAAAAAAATAAATAAATAATAATTATAATAATAAAGAGAATATCCATCCATGATAAATTAAATAAATAAAGTATTGAAATTAAATCAATTAAAACATATAATAAACTATGTAATCAAATCTAAAATTAAATAAAGCAAATAAAGATAGAAATTTAGGTTTATGTCACAATTTAGGACTCTTTAATTAACATTTAGGGTTTTAAAATTTTGGAATTATTATTATTATTATTTAGGCTACTGTGAGGGTTTTTGGAAAAATAAAATTGATTAGGGTTTTATAATTTTAAAAGATTGGATTTAGGGTTTAAGATTTTTTAGGTTTGGCCACTGGAATTAGGGTTTGAGGTTTTTTTGGTTTACTGGATGGGGGTTTGAAAAAATGAGATTTTAGAATTTCAGGAATAAATTAAGATTTTCATAGATTAGGGTTTTGGAAACTAGAGTTTTGCAATTTGGGTTTTGGTGGCTTTAGGTAGAATAGTTTTGGGAAAGGGTTTTGGTGTGACAAGCTTTAAAACAAATTAAGGTTTTGATTTATCTTTTTAGAAGAAACATTGATTCTGGAGATAAATTGAGATTTTAGAAAAACAATTAGGTTTGTGAGACTTTAACAGAATAATTTAGGGTTTAAAGGTTTTGGAAATAAAATAACAGTTTAGGGTTTTGATAATTTAATCAATGATTTAGGCTACTGGATGAATGAACAATTTGATCTATAAAACATATTATTAAGTTTAATAATTTAGGTTACTGATTTAATATCAAAACAAATGATAGAAACATTTAAAAGAAAATATTGCAATAACATAGTATGCTTAAACAATTCATGAATCTAAACGTAAGAATGTTGTAAATATAATAAAATCAAAGATTTATAGTCAAACCTCCATTTATTGGTTCCTCCACAATTGACTTCTGGATGAACAATGAACAAAGGCAGTGTTACTGCCTTTGATGGATTGGTGATTGTTAATTTCTTTTGCCGTCTTCTGCCTTTCTGGTTTAATCTCTCTTAATCTCAATTGTCGACCCTTGTTAATGTTAATTCTCCCCTTTCTAAATTATGAAGCGTTATTATTTATAGGCCTTAACCTCACTCAGAATCCTTAACCCTAATATTAATCCATCCTTAAATCAAATTCTAGTTCAATTAGGAAACTCATTGAAACCATGTCGATATGGGGCAACTAGGTCGACATGAGTTAAGGCCATGTCGACCTAGTTGCCCTAGGTCAACATGAGACCAACCTCATGTTGATCTAGGCTGCCAGATCGACATGAGGCATGCTCATGTTGACCTGGTCTGTGTAATATCCTAAAGTATACCCTAAAATTTTTGGAGTTATTGTTGTATTTGGATTTAAAGTATATGTTTAATTGAAAGAGAAAGGAAGATAAATTAATAATAAAGGAAATATTATAAGAGATAGATGTATATGGAGGATAATATGTATACATATGGTATTTGGAAAATATGGAAAATATAAATGTAATATAAAAGAGATATACATATACCAACATATACATCACATATATATATTGTATACATTGGTGTAGGAAAGTAAGTATATATAATAATAATAATAATAATAATAATAATAATAATAATAATAATAATAATAATAATAATAATAATAATAATAATAATAGTAAAAGAAAAAGAAGAAATGGAAAGTCAAAGGGAAGGATATGTGGTGGAGGATTTTTGTAATATTTATTATATTATTAATATATATATATATATGATATGTATGGAAAAAAGAAGAAAAGATCTTCTTTCCTTCTTCTTCTTCTTTTTGCACGAGAGAGAGAGAGAGAGAGAGAGAGAGAGAGAGAGAGAGATGTGATTTTGGTTGGTTTATACACCAAATTCTTAAGGGTTTTAAGAGAGTTGAAGTTAGAGATTGAAGATTTGGCATAATATCCAAGTAAGTGTTCATTTCTTTGAGTTGATTCTATTGATTGTGTTTATATTTGGTTTGGTTAGTGTGTGAAGATGATGATAGTGAAAGATTAAAGTTATAGATATGTTAAATTGGTATTTAGATGATGATAATTAGGGTTATTTGTGAGGATGATGATGAATTGTTAAAATTGTTGAGTAAGGGTTTAGTATAAATGAATTGGGAATTTGAGTAGATTCATGGTGATGTATATAATGATTATTATTATGATATATTGAAGTTATATAAGTGTTAAATTGATGGGTAATTGATGAATATAACCAAGATGTTGATTAAGGGTGATGAAGTATGAGTTTTGAAGTATTTGTGTTTTCATGGATGAGAGTTCGAATGCATGATTTTTGCCTGACACGGCCATGTTGTTGGGCGTGTCGACGGTACTGAGTTTGACGTTTGTGACACGACCATTAACACGGCCATGTTACTGAGCGTGTCATAGCTACTGTGAGAAAAAGTAATTGACACGGCCATGAACACGCCCGTGTTGTTGGGCGTGTCAATGTTTCTGTGAGGCAGAATGTCACATCCGCCTACTGCATTTATGCAGTGTAGACACGTGCATAGCAAGAGTAGGGAAAAGGAGAAGATAATTCTTGATAACAGCCCTAGATAAGGTTGTATGACAAAAGGGACATAATTGTAATTTTTAATAAAGTTGGGGACGTAGATGTAATTTCAAAGAAAGTTGCACCGGATGTTCTTAATAGTGCATATAATAGATTTCAAAAATGGAATGTAGAGAAAAACCGGATCGCAACGACGTGTAACGGTTTTTCCAGGAAATGTCCCGTTAAAGAAAAATGAAGAAATGTTGCCTAAGGGCATTTTGGTCATTATCAATTAAAGTCATACATGAATTTAGGGTAGGAAATAAAGACGTGAGTACGTAGAGAATGGCGAGAGGTTAAATATGAAACGATCGTCAGTGGAAACGAAGCCGGAGAAAACCCGAGCAAAAATAGGACCTAAAGGGAATTTTGTAAAAAGTTGAGGGCTTATTGGTAATTTTTCAAAATGACTTGGAAACCTAAAATAGACCTTATAAATAGAAAGTAGAGGTCGAGAGGATCAAAACTATATATAGTTTGACTCATGGAACTATACGGTTTAAAAGATATGATCGATTAATCGCCGGAACGTAATGTGGGCCCGGTTTCGTGTCGGGACCGGATGAGTAACCCGGGACAACTTTATGAGATCCAATGGGAAGAGAGACAAGTGGAAAGAAGTAAAGGAAAAAGGAAGTTACAAAAATCAAAGGTTGGCCAATCAAAAGAAAGCACTTAGCATGTGTAATAAATGTGTTATAAATGAAGAAAGAGAAAAAGTGGACAAGTGGGCAAGGTGATCATCATTTCCTTTGTCTATAAATATATGTGATATGAAGAGCAAATTCTCTCTTTTTCCACTCACCAAATTCGGCCAACAAAAGAAAATACCAAGGGACTTCCAAGTTTTTCCAAACTTTGATTTTTAAGGTAAGTTCTAAGGTTTTTAAGTGTGTAGACTTTAATTTTAGTATTAGTTTTAGGTAGTTATATATTTATTGGAAGATTGGGAATTAGAGTCTTATATGGAATTGAAAAACATAATAATAATATTAAGTAAGTGATGAGATTAATTGATTAAATGGAAGAATCAAGATGTAGAAAGATTAATAAGGTTGGATTAGGGGTTTCGGTTGGAAAAGAAATAGAGGATAATTTATTATTTTGAAATTCTAAGGTTTATGTTGTATCTTGAATTGATTGAAGGAGAAATAAAGAATTAAAGAAGGAGAAGAAGGAAAAGCCAAGAGGAGTTAAAGAAATAAGGTTTGGTACTTTACTTTTGAATAATAAATTTTGGTTTGATGCTTTACAAACTTTGGTTTATGAAAGTTTTGTTGTTGATGCTTAAATATATTGATTTGAGTTAAACATGCAAAAGTTGTCAAAGAGAAGTGTTTGAATTTTCACTTTACCATTAAAGAAGCCTTAATATTGATTTGCAAAAGAAAAATAAACTATCCTATGCATTTTATGTGTTTGGGCCGAAATGGTCCCAAAAAGACAGCTTTCTGGACCTTTTTGTGGAAATCGTTTGAGGCAGCAAATGAATGAATTTTTCAACGAAATTTTACATGCGATTAGTCAACATATAAAACAAGTTTTCTGTAAAATTTCAGCTAAAAATAAGATCATTTACTTGGTCAAATGCATGACTGAAGTGGACTGAAATTTTGACGAAAACCCAGATTTTACTATTCATTTGGTCATGCCATTTTGCGTTGCCGATTTGTCTCGCCGCAACACTATTCATTTGGTCAATTTGTGATATTTTGAGGAATGCTTTGAAATGTTTGATGTGTTTATTGTGGATGTTAAATATGTGAAAAAGAGTAATGGTTTGACTGAAGAATGTGTTGCGCGGCATAAATGGCAAAGTGCGATGGGAATTAAATTGATTTCTTGAATCATTCTAAAATGAAGTTGAGACTTAAATTGAATCATTTAAATCTTTTTGCTCTACTGGATAGTGGGAGTGGTAGATAAGGGTATGGTGCACTATACTAACTTATGCAGTACTGCTTGATATTGTGATTGAATTGATATGATCTGAACTCAATGGTGAGGGCCATTGGGGGCCAATGGTGAGGGCCATTGGTTATAACCAGGATGGTGAGGGCCATTCTGTGATCTGATATCGGTGGTGAGGGCCACCTATGTTACAGTGGTGAGGGCCACTGCCTTATCACTATGGTTCCCTATATCCCAGTAGAGCCTGGATCAAAGACATATTATTTTTCGTTGAACTATATAATGCAAATGAATTTGAATTATGATTTTACATTATTGAAAACATATCATACTGAATGTATCACGATTTCTATTGGTATAATGTTGGTTGATTGTTGATTTTATTATTTCCTTTTTACGTCGAATACTTTCATGTACTACTTTTATTTTTATTGGTAAAGTACCCACTGAGCGACAACGCTCAGCGAGTTAAGTTTTCCTTGACTCGTAGGTTCGGAGCAGTAGATAAATCTTGGGGAAGCAACGACCAGACCACAGCAAATCTCAGGGGTAGATCTTTTAGTTCCATTATGAGTCGATAGTTGTGGCATGTATATGAATAAATATAAAAGAGATTTTCTATGTTATAATTGTATGTTAGTAGTATGTAATAATCATAAATCTTTACTTTATGTTATATTAGAAGTGTGAACTCTTCGTGCATGTTTGTAGTTGAGGGTATAAGGTGGATTTATTGGGAGTGCATTAAATTTGATGGTATTCTTATTCACATTGGTATGTGTAAAATGTTTTCAAAAATCAGAAAAACAAGTTTTGACGACACTTGGGATCCAAATTTCTAGGCGGAACTATGGCAAAATTTCTGTAAAAATCAGAACTAAAATTTGACTAAGTAAATTGGTAGCAACAATTAGGATAGTGTGGCACCTCTACTCAGCTTACACATGTAGGTTGGGAAGGGGTGTTACAATTAGTGGTATCAGAGCTAAGGTTTAGCCGCTTCTGGGTAATCCAACATAGGAGGATGTACGTTTTATGTCGGGAGTGGCCATTACCGACGTAAAACGAGATATCCTGTAGTAAATAAGAGATTGTACGATTTCATGGAGTCCTAAATTTTGCAATGTATATAAGGGCTTCCTAATATTGTAAAACTTTGTGTTTGGAAATAAATAAAAGTTGTGTTGTATATGTGTAAATTAAGAATTTTATATTTATATACATGCCACCTAGGGTAAGATAATGCTGTTGGTCTGGGTCGATAATAATGATGGGATGGTATATGTTTACTCTTTAGATGTCGCAAGCAGCGCAGTGTGATATAGAGGAGGAGGTCGAGTCTCAGGCCTCCCGAGTTGTAGAAATGCGTGTATCTGAGACATCAGCGTCGGAGCAACCACCCGCTGATGCTCCTATTCCCAATGAAATGTTGCAACAAATGGCTGCCGTATTTCGGCAGATAGCCGGCGTTGCCCCAGCACCACCCCCAGCGCCAGCACCCGTACCAGTACCTGCTGTAGGAGGGGAAAGGAAACCCCCAATAGAAAAGATAAGGAAGTATGGTGCAAAGGAGTTTAAGGCTCGAAGGGACGATGATTCTTCAACAGCCGAGTATTGGCTGGAAGGAACAATACGAGCCTTAGATCAGTTACAGTGTACGCCAGAAGAGCGAGTGATCCTTATTAGTGGAAGAAGCATATATATGGTGGGACACAGTTCACCAACGAGTTTCACCGGAACAGAGAACATGGGATTTCTTTGTGAATGAGTTCAAGAGGAAGTTTATATCAGAGGCATACCTAGATGCCAAGAAAAAGGAGTTTCTACACTTAAAGCAAGGTCGACTGACCGTTGCTGAGTACGAGAGGGAATTTACTAGGCTGAGTAGGTATGCCAAGAAGACAATTGAAGACGAACATGATAGATGTAAGCAGTTCCAGGATGGATTGAATAATGAGATTAGGATGCAGCTAATTGCTGCTAATATCAAAGAATTTTCCGAGTTGGTCAATAGGGCTCTAGAAGTAGAGCAATGCCAGTCTGATGAACAGAATAGACGACAGAAGATGAAACAGAAGAGAGGTACCCAGAACTATTCGGGAAACTACCAATCATCAGGGAAACGATTCCGAGGCAGTGGTTCCACGGGAGGCGGTCAACGTCGAGGTTATAGCCAGGGATCGATTCGCGGTGGCTTAAGTCAAACTACCTCAGTCGCTAGTACGGGATGATCCGGAAGAGGACAAGGAAGAGGATTCAGCCGAAGCGGAGGTAACTTCTTTATCGATCCGAGAGGTAATGAAGGCGAAAATAATAATCCACGCTGTGATCAATGCGGACGCCGTCACACGGGAGAATGTTGGGGTCGGACATTTGCATGTTATATATGTGGATCTTTAGACCACCTTATGCGAGAGTGTCCCCAGCGAATATAGAATCTACCTAGGGATACTGAGAGATCGCAAGCGGCAGCAGGTCGAGGCCGAGGCAGAGGAAGGAGCGAAAATCCGTCGCGTGTGCAATCTGAAACAGTGAATCGACCAGAAGCAAGGGCTCCTGCTAGAATGTATGCCATGAGGGGGCGAGAAGACGAAGAAGCGCTAGACGTGATTGCAGGTCAGTTGTCTATGTTGGAGTTTCGCTTTACGTTTTAATAGATCCAGGTTCTTCACACTCATATATATGCAAGAAAAATGAAAAACTTGAGAACCTAAAGGTAGAACTAGAAAAAGAAGGAATATTAGTTACTAACCCATTAGGAAATGAGGTGATTACTAGGAAGGTAGTGAAAGATTGCCCCGTAGAGATACACGGACATATCTTTTGGGGAGATTTATTTGAATTACCATTTCAAGAATTCGATGCTATTCTTGGGATGGATTGGTTGGCCAAGCACGATGCACTAGTTGACTGTAAACGGAAGAGAGTTACCTTGTATACTACAGACGGTGACGAAGTGACCCTAGTAGGAAAAAGGAAGGACTATCTAACTAACATTATTTCTGCCATGACGGCTAAGAGGTTAGTGCAAAAAGGTTGCGAGGCATACCTGGTATGTGCATTAGTAGCGAAAGAAGAGGCACCAAAGTTACAAGATATACCTACTGTATGCGATTTTCCCGACGTATTTCCTGATGATTTACCCGGATTACCACCTAAACGAGAGGTGGAATTCATCATAGACGTGTACCCGGGAGCTGTACCAGTATCCATCGCACCTTACCGAATGGCGCCAGCGGAGCTAAAAGAATTAAAGGTACAGCTACAAGAACTTTTAGACAAGGGGTTCATAAGGCCAAGTGTGTCACCATGGGGAGCACCAGTATTGTTCGTGAAAAAGAAAGACGGATCCTTAAGGTTGTGTGTAGATTACCGTCAACTTAATAAGCTGACCATCAAAAACAAGTATCCGTTACCTCGCATAGATGATCTGTTTGATCAACTCAAAGGTGCTGGAGTCTTTTCAAAAATTGATCTACGATCGGGTTATCATCAATTGAGAATTAAAGATGAAGACATATCAAAAACCGCATTCAGAACTCGCTATGGACATTATGAATTCATTGTTATGCCTTTCGGATTAACGAACGCACCTGCAGTATTCATGGATCTGATGAATAGAATCTTCCACCCGTATTTGGATCAGTTCGTGGTGGTATTTATTGACGACATATTGGTGTATTCAAAGAATCGAGAGGATCATGATCGTCACCTTAGAATTGTTTTGCAAACCCTGCGTGAGAAGCAGTTATACGCTAAGTTCAGCAAATGCGAATTTTGGTTGGAAGAAGTAGCTTTCTTGGGACATATTATATCGGCAGAAGGAATAAGGGTCGATCCCAAGAAAATAGAAGCAGTATTGGAATGGAAGTCACCTAAGACAGTAACGGAAGTCCGTAGTTTCTTGGGATTAGCAGGATATTATCGCAGATTCGTTAAAGGGTTTTCCATGATCGCCGTACCTATGACCAAGCTACTTCAGAAGAATGCCAAATTCCAGTGGACCGACGCTTGTCAAAGGAGCTTTGAAAAGCTGAAACAAAAACTTACTGAAGCACCTATTCTTACACAACCAGAATCAGGAAAAGATTTTGTGATTTATAGCGATGCATCCCATATCGGGTTAGGTTGTGTATTGATGCAGGAAGGCAAAGTCATTGCGTATGTCTCTCGACAGCTCAAGCCACATGAAAAGAATTATCCTACGCATGACTTAGAGCTAGCAGCGATTGTTTTGGCTTTCAAGACGTGGAGGCATTACTTATACGGGGAAAAATGTTACATCTTTACGGATCATCAAAGCCTGAAATATTTGCCCACGCAGAAAGATTTAAACCTGCGACAGCGAAAATGGATGCAATGGTTAGCCAACTACGACTATACGATTAATTATCACCCGGGCAAAGCGAATGTCGTAGCAGATGCACTTAGTAGGAAGTCAATGCAAGCGCTAAGTGCTATGAGGGTAACGTTAAAACCTACAGAAGATGGAGCTATCTTTGCAGAAATGCACGTGCGACCTAATTTACATCAACAAATACGTGAGGCTCAGAAGGAAGATGAACAAGTGAAGAAGTGGAGTCAACAGGCGCAGGAGAACTGTTCAGGAGACTATCAAATTTGTCTTGATGGTATTTTCTACTACAAGAAGAGAATGGTGGTACCTAAGTCCAAGGAGCTGAAGAAACAGATTTTGCAAGAAGCTCATAACAGTTCTTATACAATGCATCCAGGAGTAACGAAAATGTATCGGGACTTGAAGGAGTATTATTGGTGGCCAGGAATGAAAAGGGATATCGTTGATCATGTAACGAAGTGTCTAACCTGTCAGCAAGTGAAGGCAGAAGATCAACTACCCTCAGGGCTACTACAACCTATTACGATTCCAACCTGGAAATGGGATCGTATTACTATGGATTTTGTCACAGGATTGCCTATGACAAGGGACAAACATGACGCGATTTGGGTAATCGTAGACCGGCTTACTAAGTCCGCTCATTTCATACCAGTACGTGTGGATTACTCGCTAGACAAGTTGGCAGACTTGTATATCAAAGAGATTATACGTCTCCACGGAGTTCCAACTTCGATCATATCCGATCGAGACCCACGTTTTACGTCAAATTTTTGGCAGAAGTTACAAACAGCCCTTGGAACTCGAACTTACCACAGCACAGCATTTCATCCCCAGACAGACGGACAGTCAGAAAGAGTGATTCAAATTTTAGAAGATATGCTGAGGGCGTGCGTTTTAGAATTTAAAGGTAGTTGGGACAAACACCTAAGCTTAATGGAATTCGCGTACAACAACAGTTATCAATCCAGCATACAAATGGCACCTTACGAAGCACTGTATGGTCGAAAATGCAGAACTCCAGTTTGCTGGACAGAATTGAGTGAGGAAAAGATGTTGGGGCCAGACATAGTTAAGGAAACTGAAGAGAAGGTAGAAATCATTCGAGACCGATTAAAAGCAGCAGCGGACCGGCAAAAATCATACGCGGATCTAAAAAGGAAAGACATACAGTTTGAGGTAGGTGACAGAGTGTTCCTCAAAGTCTCTCCTTGGAAGAAAGTGTTACGATTTAAACAAAAAGGCAAGCTAAGCCCTAGATTCATCGGACCATATGAAATTATTAAACGGGTAGGTCCGGTAGCTTACCAGTTGGCGTTACCACCTGAATTAAATAAAATACATGATGTTTTCCATGTTTCGATGCTAAGGAGGTATCGTTCAGATCCAACCCACGTCATACAAGTTCAAGATATTGAGATTCAGCCTGAAATGACATATGAGGAAGAGCCGGTAGAGATCCTAGCACGTGAAATCAAAGAGTTGCGAAATAAGAAGATTCCATTGGTCAAAGTGCTTTGGAAGAATCACAAAGTAGAAGAAGCTACATGGGAACGCGAAGAAACTATGAAGAAGCAATACCCATATTTGTTTTCACTTGATGAGCTTCGGGACGAAGCTTAAATTAACGAGAAAGGAACTGTCACATCCGCCTACTGCATTTATGCAGTGTAGACACGTGCATAGCAAGAGTAGGGAAAAGGAGAAGATAATTCTTGATAACAGCCCTAGATAAGGTTGTATGACAAAAGGGACATAATTGTAATTTTTAATAAAGTTGGGGACGTAGATGTAATTTCAAAGAAAGTTGCACTGGATGTTCTTAATAGTGCATATAATAGATTTCAAAAATGGAATGTAGAGAAAAACCGGATCGCAACTACGTGTAACGGTTTTTCCAGGAAATGTCCCGTTAAAGAAAAATGAAGAAATGTTGCCTAAGGGCATTTTGGTCATTATCAATTAAAGTCATACATGAATTTAGGGTAGGAAATAAAGACGTGAGTACGTAGAGAATGGCGAGAGGTTAAATATGAAACGATCGTCAGTGGAAACGAAGCCGGAGAAAACCCGAGCAAAAATAGGACCTAAAGGGAATTTTGTAAAAAGTTGAGGGCTTATCGGTAATTTTTCAAAATGACTTGGAAACCTAAAATAGACCTTATAAATAGAAAGTAGAGGTCGAGAGGATCAAAACTATATATAGTTTGACTCATGGAACTATACGGTTTAAAAGATATGATCGATTAATCGCCGGAACGTAATGTGGGCCCGGTTTCGTGTTAGGACCGGATGAGTAACCCGGGACAACTTTATGAGATCCAATGGGAAGAGAGACAAGTGGAAAGAAGTAAAGGAAAAAGGAAGTTACAAAAATCAAAGGTTGGCCAATCAAAAGAAAGCACTTAGCATGTGTAATAAATGTGTTATAAATGAAGAAAGAGAAAAAGTGGACAAGTGGGCAAGGTGATCATCATTTCCTTTGTCTATAAATATATGTGATATGAAGAGCAAATTCTCTCTTTTTCCACTCACCAAATTCGGCCAACAAAAGAAAATACCAAGGGACTTCCAAGTTTTTCCAAACTTTGATTTTTAAGGTAAGTTCTAAGGTTTTTAAGTGTGTAGACTTTAATTTTAGTATTAGTTTTAGGTAGTTATATATTTATTGGAAGATTGGGAATTAGAGTCTTATATGGAATTGAAAAACATAATAATAATATTAAGTAAGTGATGAGATTAATTGATTAAATGGAAGAATCAAGATGTAGAAAGATTAATAAGGTTGGATTAGGGGTTTCGGTTGGAAAAGAAATAGAGGATAATTTATTATTTTGAAATTCTAAGGTTTATGTTGTATCTTGAATTGATTGAAGGAGAAATAAAGAATTAAAGAAGGAGAAGAAGGAAAAGGCAAGAGGAGTTAAAGAAATAAGGTTTGGTACTTTACTTTTGAATAATAAATTTTGGTTTGATGCTTTACAAACTTTGGTTTATGAAAGTTTTGTTGTTGATGCTTAAATATATTGATTTGAGTTAAACATGCAAAAGTTGTCAAAGAGAAGTGTTTGAATTTTCACTTTACCATTAAAGAAGCCTTAATATTGATTTGCAAAAGAAAAATAAACTATCCTATGCATTTTATGTGTTTGGGCCGAAATGGTCCCAAAAAGACAGCTTTCTGGACCTTTTTGTGGAAATCGTTTGAGGCAGCAAATGAATGAATTTTTCAACGAAATTTTACATGCAATTAGTCAACATATAAAACAAGTTTTCTGTAAAATTTCAGCTAAAAATAAGATCATTTACTTGGTCAAATGCATGACTGAAGTGGACTGAAATTTTGACGAAAACCCAGATTTTACTATTCATTTGGTCATGCCATTTTGCGTTGCCGATTTGTCTCGCCGCAACACTATTCATTTGGTCAATTTGTGATATTTTGAGGAATGCTTTGAAATGTTTGATGTGTTTATTGTGGATGTTAAATATGTGAAAAAGAGTAATGGTTTGACTGAAGAATGTGTTGCGCGGCATAAATGGCAAAGTGCGATGGGAATTAAATTGATTTCTTGAATCATTCTAAAATGAAGTTGAGACTTAAATTGAATCATTTAAATCTTTTTGCTCTACTGGATAGTGGGAGTGGTAGATAAGGGTATGGTGCACTATACTAACTTATGCAGTACTGCTTGATATTGTGATTGAATTGATATGATCTGAACTCAATGGTGAGGGCCATTGGGGGCCAATGGTGAGGGCCATTGGTTATAACCAGGATGGTGAGGGCCATTCTGTGATCTGATATCGGTGGTGAGGGCCACCTATGTTACAGTGGTGAGGGCCACTGCCTTATCACTATGGTTCCCTATATCCCAGTAGAGCCTGGATCAAAGACATATTATTTTTCGTTGAACTATATAATGCAAATGAATTTGAATTATGATTTTACATTATTGAAAACATATCATACTGAATGTATCACGATTTCTATTGGTATAATGTTGGTTGATTGTTGATTTTATTATTTCCTTTTTACGTCGAATACTTTCATGTACTACTTTTATTTTTATTGGTAAAGTACCCACTGAGCGACAACGCTCAGCGAGTTAAGTTTTCCTTGACTCGTAGGTTCGGAGCAGTAGATAAATCTTGGGGAAGCAACGACCAGACCACAGCAAATCTCAGGGGTAGATCTTTTAGTTCCATTATGAGTCGATAGTTGTGGCATGTATATGAATAAATATAAAAGAGATTTTCTATGTTATAATTGTATGTTAGTAGTATGTAATAATCATAAATCTTTACTTTATGTTATATTAGAAGTGTGAACTCTTCGTGCAGGTTTGTAGTTGAGGGTATAAGGTGGATTTATTGGGAGTGCATTAAATTTGATGGTATTCTTATTCACATTGGTATGTGTAAAATGTTTTTAAAAATCAGAAAAACAAGTTTTGACGACACTTGGGATCCAAATTTCTAGGCGGAACTATGGCAAAATTTCTGTAAAAATCAGAACTAAAATTTGACTAAGTAAATTGGTAGCAACAATTAGGATAGTGTGGCACCTCTACTCAGCTTACACATGTAGGTTGGGAAGGGGTGTTACACAGAATGAGTGACACGTCCATTAACATGACCGTGTTACTAAGCGTGTCAAAGCTTCTGTATTGTTGGCTTAGGGCACGATCATGGACACGCCCGTGTTGGTGAATGTGTCATGTGTAGAGTTTGCCCTAGTTAGTTATCCTTCTTGTTTTCTTATATGTATAATTATCTTTGGATTAGGTTTTGAAGAGATTGTGTTGCCTTAACCTATATGTTGAGAATTCTTGGAAGAGGAAGTGTATAGATTGTTGGGAGTTGTTCTTGAGGTAAGTACAAGCTTACATGAATGCATTCTTTTTCATAATTGTGAGACTTAACACATTTAGTTATAAATGTGTTAAGTAATTTACTATATTGATAATACAATGTGACTAATGTTATGATTTGTATAGTGTGAAAGATATGATGATCATTCAAAAAGGTATGTACAATGCAATTTGTTATGATAAATACTTTATTGATGAATTCAAAATATATTATGTATATTCTATTGATGAGTTGTTTTAATGTGAATTAAGGTATGATAAGATGCAAAACCATTGTGATTGACTATGATGATTCAAATGAAATAAGTGGGGCATGTTTGCCTAAATGATGATGTTTAATGCAATTGATGATATATACTCTCTTGATGAGATGTGGAGCCATGGTTGTTGGCTATGATGATGTAAATGAGACAATTGAGGCAGGGTTGCCTAGTTGATTATGGAATAAGAAATGAGAAATGAGTTGAGAAAGAAATTGATAAAGAGATAAATGAAATGATTGTGTGCCTAATATGTTAATTCAATTTTCAGAGTTTTGGATTTGGCGGCATGCCTATAAAGTACTGGATAGGTGAAAAGACCGGGTCGTAAGCCGATTCCAGTTAATAAATGTGAATTAAAGTAACAGTCTAGCCGGGTTAAGGATCTCCTTGGTTTATCCGGGTTGAGGTCCAAGAGACTGGGTCTGTTACTTGATAAATGTGAAATGTGAATTAAAGTAACAGTCTAGCCGGGTTGAGGATTTCCTTGGGTTTATCCGGGTTGAGGTCCAAGAGACTGGGTCTGTTACAGGTAACAGTCTAGCCGGGTTGAGGATCTCCTCGAATTTAGCGGGTTGAGGTCCAAGAGACTGGGTCTGTTACCCTATCCATGGATAGATATATATATATATATATATATTGCCTACGGGCTTGATTATTGTGATTATAGACCAAAGCAGTAACTCTGAACTTTGAATAACATATTAGTGTCTTGTGGGCCCATGCTTGTCTTTGTTTAAATATGATTTACGAAATGTGAAATGGATGAATAATGAGACGTATGTTTACCTTTGTTGGAAATGTGCTTCATGACTGGAGAATTGTGAATAATGAAGTAATTGAATAAAATAAGGATATGTAATGTTATAATGTATGACATGTAATATGTGTATTGATATATTCATTGTGAGTATTAGTGATGGAATTGTGGTTGGTGTTAATGATATATATATATATGAATATAATATATGAGATTAGTAGAGATATATGAAAGGTGTAATTGAAAAGGGAAACCATGATAAGAAACTAATGATACATGAAGTTAATATATATATATATATATTAGAATTTCTGCAATGTATGTTTATATTATTTATTTGTACTACTAAGCTCTCGGGCTTAGCGCGGTTGTGTAATCGCGCAGGTGAGTAGGTGGTAGATCTGAAGTCTTTCGTTATGCCACGAGAAGAGTAAGAGTTTGTCGAGACCAACTAGGAGGTGATGCATACATGTATAAATATTATGCTATATCTTTGACAAGAATGTATTCAGATGTATAAATGAAGTTTTGATAAAGATAAGATTATTATATATATATGTAAGATCATTAAAAGTATAATGATTTTGTAAATGTTCTTAATATTAATGTAATATTGTTTGAACTCAGTTAGAGGTTTTTAAATAATTGTAACAAAAAGTGACATTCTTATACTTTATATACGTACTTTATGTATACCCGTTATATGTATAGTATTTATATAAGGTATGGGGGTGTTACAGTCTGCCCAGGTCGACATGAGTCCAACCTCATGTCGATCTAGGCTGCCAGATCGACATAAGGCATGCTCATGTCGACCTTGTCCCTCTAGGTCAACATGAGCAATTGCTCATGTTGACCCGGCCGGCCTAACTCGAATTATTCTTGCCTTTTTTAGCTTATGGACCGAAAAATTTTAATTTGGCAGATTCAACTTGATTTTAGGGTTTTATAAATGAATTTATGCCTCTTTAATCTGAACCAACTTCTTTAAAAATTATAAACTATGTTTAAATATTTTAAAGTCGGATCAAATTTATTTTGACATTATTTAATTAGGACTGTATCAAATTGTTAAAAATTAAGGGTCGACAAATATCATACTGCATTTTTGTCTTATGTTATCTATTCTTTGTCAAAAGTAAATAACAATACTCTATGAAGCAAATATGAAGCAGATATGGAATCAAAGGGGCATAGAAGGCCCATTGCTTGAAGAAGATCCAATCATTTTACAAAAATAGAGATGTGTGCTTATGCAAGGAACCAAACAAAATGCAAAAATCAATATAGGCCTACATGGGAATAAAATCATTAGTTTGAGACTATATAGGGAGCAAAGTTTCTCCTTTCAATTTTTTGAGTTTATGAGTGTACAAAACATTTTCAAACTCACTTTCAATATTTTTTCATTCAGTGGGCAAAGAAAAGATATAAGGGCCAGCTAAAAAATAGCTAAATTTTTTGCAAAAGGAAGAACACAAAGAATAAAACAAGATGAAAGTAAGAATTCCAAAAGATTGAAGATGCAAAAAGACAAAAGATCAGTCCAGCTAGAAGTGCTAAAGCCAAATAGGACAAATGTCCAAAGGATAAAGATCCATTTTTGAAGGATAATGACCTGATCTCCAAAGGATAAAGATCCATTTTTTAAGGGTAAAACCCGATCTCCAAAAGATAAAGATCCATTTTTGAAGGGTAAAGACCCGATCTCCAAAAGATAAAGATTCATTTTGAAGGGTAAAGACCCAATCTCCAAAGGATAAAGATCCATTTTTGAAGGGTAAAGACCGATCTCCAAGGATAAAGATCCATTTTTGGAGGGCAAAGATCAGATCTCCAAAGGATAAAGATCCATTTTTGAAGGGTAAAGACCCACAATCCATTAAAGAATAGAACAACCAGTTAGAAGAAAACCATAATTTTCAACTGATAAAAGGTTAGCCAAATCTAATCTTAGGTCCAAGTACCCAGTCTCGGGTCTAAGTACCCAAATCAAATCCAATCTTAGGTCCAGAATCCAAATTATTTTTTATCATCCTGGGTCTAGAACCCAAACCAATCTTGGGTCTAAAACTTAAATTATTTTTCTAGTCCAAAACTCAATCCAGGTCCAGAACCTAAACTATTTTTTCGAGTCCAGAAATTAATCCAGGTCTATAACCAAAACTAACTCAAGTCTAGAACCTAAAATCATTTTTGAGTCCATAACTCAATCCAATCTTGGGTCCAGAATCCACCCTTATCCAAAATCAGCTCAAAATCATGTTGCTTTTTACTCTCTTCCACTGAAGTCTCAAATCATTCAAGCAGTGGGCAAAACTGTATACCCTTAATTTTGGTAGGGATTTGGTTTAAGAAGCTTACCTTGTTCTGTTATAAATTTAAATAACCTAAACCTAATTTCAAAGCTTAAATATTAGAGGGTCCAATTCACAAAAGTCCAAATTAAATTGTAAAATAGGTTCAGTCTGAGAGAAAAAAAAAATTAGGGTTTGGTTTGAGTCGAGACAGGTCAAAAATTGATATGGGTTAGCTCCATATTGATTTGGAACCTCCAAATTGATATGGAGCCAAGATCCATATTAATTTAGACCTTTCAAATCAATATGGGGCTTGCCCTAGATCGATTTGGACCTTCAAAATCGATATGGGTTGGCTCCATATTGATTTAGATCCTCCAAATCGATATGAGCCCCTCCAAATCTAAATTCTAACCGGCCATTTAACTTGTTAATCAAGTTATAATTTATTTAAGATTCAGATTAAGCAGTTTAGGTTTAGGATTAAGTGATTGTTTCCCTATAAATAGATTATTAAAAGATGGAGAAAGAAGCAGTAATTTTGATGAGTAATCAATACAGAAGCATCCATTGGCAATTAACAATAAAAAAAAGGAACAACATGAGGATTTATCAAGCAGACAATCAACAATTAGCACGGCTTAGCTAGAATTAAATATAGAAACAATAACAAGGCAGTCTTCGGCCAAAAGCTATAATTGATCCAGGCAGGCAGTAGTTGAGGCAAGCTTGTTTCAATTCATCAACTTTGGTGGAGCCCACAAACGGAGGTTTGGCTTTATCATTTAATTCATTTAGTTCACAGTATCTTCATTCATTGATTTACAACTTGATTAATCATTCAGCATATGTATTTTTTTCCTATAAGTATCATTAAAGGTTTAAAGATTGTGAAATTATGTAGGTCCAATAGCCAACTTGAATCCAGTAGTTTCAAATATTTTGATTACTTGATTTAAATACTGTAATTCTAATTTAATGATCAAATAATCCAGTAGTAATATTTATCTTTTCAAAATAATTTTATTCATCCCAATAGCCAATATTTAACCTTGAGTTTTAGTTAAACCCTAATATCCAGAATCCAAAACCTAAACCCTAATATTCTAATATCCATGAACCTAATCTCTGAAACCTTATTTCCTTAAATCCTTAGTTTCCAATCTAAAAACTGTAATTCCCTATCTGCTTAACCTAAAACCCCAAAACCATAATTTCTAGCCTAAAATCACACTTTCCAAATCAAAACTCTAATGGTATCTTAAAACCATAGGTAGATAATTAAAACCATAGTTTTAGGTTAAAACCCCTAATTTTACATCTATAAATTCTAATTTAAGATGTAAACCCTAAATTTATATATTTGATGCTTAATTTAAATATTAAAACCTAGATTCAATTATTTCATGTTTATGATTAATGATTTATTAATGTTTTATTTGTTATGGATGATTTATTTTATTTTTGCTAATGGAGAGTGTTTGATTGATTTAATTTCATTTAGTTAATCATTTAGTGCTTCAAAATGTAAGAGGTATGTTTTCACTTTGTGGGTACCTCATTAATTGAGTTCCAATGTAATTTAATTTATTTTGATTTAGGGATTAATGTAAAGGGGATATTTTCCATTAAATGGTGGGTGTCCTATTTTATTTAGTTTTGGACATTAAACAATTATTGTAAAGGTATGTTTTCATCCTTGGATGGGTTCCTATTTTGATTATTTATTTTTAAATAAAGGTGATGGATGTTTATTTCTTCTAATATGCATGTAATATGGATAATGCTATAATAGGTTAAGAATTTAATAATATTTAGACCTAAAAATGAGGTCAGTTCCAATGAACCGGGCGTTATGGG
Source organism: Garcia nutans (assembly GCA_947685225.1). Lineage (NCBI taxonomy): Eukaryota > Viridiplantae > Streptophyta > Magnoliopsida > Malpighiales > Euphorbiaceae > Garcia > Garcia nutans. Next base: position 71,194,858 of record CANTUV010000031.1, on the reverse strand, counting down.
GGTGCTGGGTCATTCTCACTTTCCCTATACGTACCCAACTTTCAGATCCCAACAGGAGGTTGGAGATTCCTTAGGAATCGAGTCATCAACCCCTTTCTATTTTCCTAGTATGTCCAAGTGGCAACTCCATTTTCTTCGAGTTTAGGCCCGTATTCTCTAAGGCCCTGAGCCTAACAGTGCCGAAGTCGCAAGAACTATTCCATATGGGACTAAGGGCAAACATTTTCACTCACAGTCGTCTAGCAAGATTGGCAAATCAAGAAGCTTAAATGAAAAAAATGGCATTCCCACCCCTAAGGCAAACATTTTAGAAGTGTTGGCTTTTTTCCATGAAGAGATAAAAATGGTAGGAGATCCACAAGATGTGCAAACAATATTAAAAAATTTATTGGTAACTAAGGTGAATGAAAATGAGCCTTGTGATGAAGCAACCTTATAGGATATACCTTTGCCACCATGACAAGATTTGAACAATTGGAAAGCTTATGAATTGCCATCTCATGAATCAAAGTAATCTAAATAATTAATTTCCTATGATTCTGCCCAATATTGTAGGAAAATATTAGCATGGGCTATATTTTTGAATGTGTCAAAATATTTTTTAATAAAATAAAGTACAGGTTCCATTTCCATCCTTGAACTCCTTGCTACTTTCATTCTATTACTTTTCTGCTTATTTTCTATATCTTTGTAATATTTCCCTTTTATACTCACTCTACCCAGGAATGCCAATGATGAATTAAATCTTAATAAAATTGAGTTTGGGTATGACTTCGATAACCCTATCTTTGAAATTACATCTGATGAAGAGGATGAAGAGGATTTTCCTCCTAAAATAACTAGGATGATATAGTAGGATGAAAAATTAATGCAACCTTTAGAAGAGGCAGTAGAGACAATAAATTTAGGAACCAAAGAAAATAATAAGGAAACAAGAGTTAGTACATCTTTACTTCCAGAACTCAAAAAGAGGCTAGTTAAATTACTAAAGGAGTTCATGGATGTCTTCGCATGGTCATACCAGGACATGCGAGGACTGAGTACGGACATAGTTGTGTATCGTTTACCATTAAAGCTAGAGTGTAAATCCGTAAAACAAAAGTTGAGAAAAATAAAGCCTGATGTTTTGCTAAAAATAAAAGAAGTAAAAAAAAATGTTTGAAGCAGGTTTCTTAGAGGTGGCCAAATATCCAGAATGGGTGCCTAACATTATTCTTGTTCCACAGAAGGATGGAAAGGTCAGGATGTGTGTTAATTATTGGGATCTTAATCGAGCAACTCCAAAGGATCATTTTCCTTTGCCGCATATTGATGACATGGTTGATAATACAGCTCGATTCCATATGTTCTCATTAATGGATGGGTTCTCAGGGTACAACCAAATTAAAATAAATTCTAATGATAAGGAAAAATAACTTTTATCACTCCTCGGGAAACATTTTGTTATAAAGTGATACCTTTTGGATTTAAGAATGAGGGGGCAACTTATCAGAGAGCAATGGTTACCCTATTTCATGATATGATGCATAAGAAAATAGAGGTATATGTCAATGATATGGTAGCAAAATCTCAACATGGTAAAAATCATGTTGTTGTTTTGAGAGGGTTGTTTGAACGATTAAGGAAATATTAACTCCAATTAAATCCTACAAAGTGTATATTTGGAGTCTCATCGAGGAAGTTATTAAGGTTTGTAATTAGTAGGAGGTGTATTGAGATTGATCTTGAAAAGATTAGGGCTATAGTTGAAATATCAGCTCCTAAAACTGAAAAGGAGCTCCGAAGTTTTGTAGGAAGGCTCAATTATATAGCTCAATTCATTTTACAACGAACAGGTACATGTGAGCTTATTTTTAAGCTTTTGAGAAAGAACAACTAGGGAAAATGGAATGAGGAATGTCAAATGGCATTTGATAAGATCAAACATTATTTACATCTAGTTCTGCAACCTCCTATAAAAGATCAGGACAGTGGCCCAAGATAAAGATCATATCAATCCAGCTAGAAGAACTAAAGTTGAGGCAAGACAAAGGCCCACCCCAAGAATAGAGAATCAAGATGAAAATTCATTTATGTCAAGGCAGACATTTTCAAGCGGATTTCTTAAAGCATCCATTGTCCAGCCTTTATTGGATTTATTGAAGTATCCTGATGGCACAATCTCTAGCCTATATTGGATTTGTTAAAGTATCCTAACGGCATAACTTTCCTTAATATGTTGAAATATCCAAGTTTATTTTTAGTGAGATATTAGAGTCGTTCAATATCCTACCAAGTTATTAGAGTCACTTGGTGGTTCTCATGTGGATATTAGAGTCGCTCGATGACCATTTTGATTTACCAAGATATTAGAGTCGCTTGGTGGATTTCATCAGGATATTAGAATTGCTCGATGGTTTTTTTCACTCACCAAGATATTAGAATCGCTTGGTGATTCTATGGGGATATTGGATTCACTCAATAAACCCATTAGGATATTAGAGTTGCCCAATGACTCATTGAGATATGAGAGTCGCTCAATAATTTTTGGTCATCAGGATATTAGAGTTGCTTGATGAACCCATTGGGATATTAGAGTTGCCCATTGACCCGTTGAGATGTTAGAGTCATTCAATGGTTTTGTCACTTCGTCATTTCATCAGGATATTAGAGTCCCCTGATAAACTTATTAGGATATTAGAGTTGCCCAAATCCAGTTTTAGGTCCAGAATCCAACCAATCAAGTTTTGGGTCCAGAACCCAACCAACCTTGGTTTAGGGTCGACAATCCAAAATCCAGTCTTGGGTCGAGAACCCAAAATCCAATCTCGGGTCGAGAATCTAAAATCTAATCTCGAGTCAAGTATCCAAATTAAATCCAATTTTGGGTCGAGAACACAAATCTAGTCTCGGATCGAGTGCCCAAACCAAATCTAGTCTCGGGTCGAGAATCTAAATCCAGTTTCTGATCAAGAACCCAAATCTAGTCTCGGGTTGAGAACTCAAATTCAGTCTAGGGTAGAGAACCCATATCCAGTTTAGGATTAAAAACCCAAATCCAGTATGGGGTCGAGAATCCAAATTCAGTATAGTGTCGAGAACCCAAAGTCCTACCTCAGGTCGAGAACCTAGATTTAGCCTCGGGTCGAGAATCCAAATTTAGTTTATGGGTCCTGAACCCAATCATTATCCGAAATTAGCTCAAAATCATGTTACTTTTCACTCTCTGAATAAATTTTTTAGATTGTTCAAGCATGGGGCAAACTGTAGACCTTTGATTTTGGCCCTAGCTAATCTCATCCTAATTAAAGAAGGCCTAAATCAAGTTTGGTCCTTTTTTAGTGGCTTAAACCTATTTTTAAAGCCTTTAATTAGATTGGTATAATTTAATAAGGCCTAAAATAAGATGGTTCAATCTTTAAAACCCTAAATAGGTTTATTTTAAAGGTTTGGTCTGCTCTAATTTGACGTGGGGGATTAATTTCACTTCATAGGAGTACCCATGTCTAATTGGGCTTCCCAGTTCGATATGGGACAGCCCATATTGAATTGGGATTCCCAATTCAATATGGGACATTCCCATACCAAATTGGGACCTTCTCAATTCAATATGAGAAGGTCCCATATCGAATTGGGTCTTCCCCAATTCTATATGGGACCCTAATTCAGCATGGAAACTAATTTGGTGGACTCCATATCAAATTAGGGAAATCCTAATTCGATATAGAGCTTATGGATTTTGATTCCATGTCGGATTAGAAGAGTTTGAGTCCAACATGCTCATGGTTTGGGTCGAATTAAAATTAATCTAATTCGATATGCCTCAGGAATCCATTTTTAAAATTAGAAGTTTTAAAAAGGTTTAACCTAGTATACTCTCCTATAAATACAGGTTTAAGAAGAGAAGAGAGGAGCGAACAACCTTCAGTACCATTGAATTATCACCTAGCAACTAAACAATTATCAAACAGAAAACAAAAAGCGTTCTAACACAGAGAAAGCATCATCAAACAAGGCAGTAACTTACTGTCTTGATTTCATTCAGCCAAGAAGTACGAGGTTGGTGCAAGTAAAAGAGTTGTATCAACATTCAATTTTGGTGGAATCTATAAACGGAGGTGTGTTTTTCTAACTTAATTCAATAATGAACCGGGCATTATGGGGGTGCTGGGTTATTCTCTCCTTCCCCATACCTACCCAACTTTTCGAACCCATTAGGGGGTTGGGGATTTCTTAGGAATCCAGTCATCCACCCCCTTCTTTTTCTCGGCCCATCCGAGTGGCGACTCCATTTTTCTCCAAGTTTAGACCTGTGTTCTTTAAGACCTTAAGCCTAATAGTGCTGAAGTCACAAGAACCATTCCACATGGGAGTGGGGGCAAAAATCTCCACTCACAGAGAACCATTGGTATTGGACCTAGAAAAACCAAATTTCTTAAAGGCATCGGTGAGGCATTGATTCCATACTGGTGGTGCTTGTTTGAGACTATAAATTAAGCAGTCTAGATGACATACATGATGCAGTGTGATGGGGTCAACAAACGTTGGTGGTCATGTCATGTAAACCTCTTCTTCTAACTTGCCATGTAAGGGCATATTTGAAATATCCAATTGTTTGACACTTCAATTGTTTGCTACCGTAAGAGAAAGTAGTAATCAAATAGTAGTTGGTTTGACCATGAGCTAAAAGTATCATTGAAATCAATGCTCAGATGTTTATGATATCCTTTTATGACTAGGTGAGCTTTGTGTCAATCCACCAAACTATCCGCTTTCCTCTTAGTTTTGTAAACCCATTTACACCAAATGATATTTCCTCGAGGAGAAGTTTCCACAAGCTGCCATGTCCCATTACTTATGAGAGTATTGTATTCTTAAATCATAACATCATGCCAGAGAAGAATTTTCATTGCTTGAGAATAAGCAGAAGGATCACACTCTTCATTAAGTTGGAAAACATAGGATTTTGGCTTCTTAGGCTTCAAATATCCAGTTGGGCACATGCACATGTCATTAGTACACTGAACTGACTATTTAGATGAAACAGAGTGTGCATGTGTTGTGGCAGCATGTGAGTGTGGTATATACCTACTAAGATCAACCTTTAATGAAATTGGCGGTGGACTAGGATTATGTAGTAGTACAAATGTTGGATCTGGTGGTGAGCTACTAGCATCTGATGGTACATGTGTTGGATGTGACATTACACTTTTATCTTCCAATTGGATAGTAGGTTGTGATGGACTAAGATGGCACTGCAGGAAACTATTCTTCATGCACAATCGACATAGGTAATTGAAAAACTGGTGAAGGGTTAGTCTTGGTAGTGGATGAAAAATCAACATCTTCTAACTTCTTGAATGAGAATATCTACTCATAAAAAAGAACATGATGTGAGATAAAAGCTTGTAAGTGCGTGGATCAAGGTAGTTATACCCTTTGTGTAATTTACTATAAAAAATGAAAACACAAGGCTTGGAGTGAGGTTCCAATTTATTCTTAGTATAGGGTCGCAACCATAGATAGCAAAGACACCCCAACACTCGAAGAGTAGAATAGTCCGGTTTGGTATTAAATAATTTTTCAAAAGGGGAAATATTATTAATAGTTGGAGTAAATAAACCATTTATGGCATAGACGACATTTCAAAGGCATGAGTCCAAAAATTTGAAGGAAAGCATGAAAAAGTAAAGCACAACCCATTTCAACAATGTGATTATGTTTGCTCTTGGAACAACCATTTTGTTTGGGTGTATGGAGACAAGAGGATCATTGGGTAATATCATTAGCATGTAAATAATGAGTGAGGGTTTGAAATTCTCCACCCCAATCAACTTGGAAAATTTTAATGGGGTGACTGAAAAATTTTCTCTACCATGGAATGAAATTGCATAAAAATGGAAAGAACATTGACTTATTTTTAATGAAATAAATCCATGTATATTTACTAAATTGGTCAAAGAAAATAATAATAACATAAATTATCATTATATAAAACTAGAGAAGGGTCCCAAAGATCTGAACAAACTAAATCAAGCAGTCCATCAGCCACAAAGAAAATGACACAAAAGGTAATTTATGATTCTCCATAGAACAAGCTTGATAAAGAGAAGAAGAAGATGAAGTGGGTGAAGTAAAAACTTGAATTGGATCAATCAAACTTCAAATGGTGGGCATGTTTGCATGTCTAAGCCATGCATGCCAAGTAGACAACGAAGTAAAAAAGACTTAGGATGAGAAACTTGAGCAAGAGAGTGAAAAGTATAGAGTCCCTTTCATTTAGACCTTGGACACATGATCTCCTTCATCACCAAATCTTTTATCTCAAAATAAGTGGGAAAAATCTCAATCGAAACATTATTAATGGTAGTAAAGGTATTAACAGATAATAAATGTTGTTGAGAATTATGAACACACAAAATATCGAATAAAGAAAACTCACGATCCTTCAATTGAATTTGAGATTGGCCTATATGAGAAATTGGAAGTCGAGAGTCATTACCCAATGTTACTTATCTAGGTCCTTGCTATTCTAAATGAATGGCAAGACTTCCCATGATCAAAGTTAGATGATGTGTAATGCCACTATCCATTAACCAAGACTGGCCATTACTCAAATTAGAGTTGGCTTGAGGATTTGTCATAGATCTAGAAGAATTCAAACCCTTAAGTAAGGGATACAATCTTGTTGTATGCCTATTACCTTGAAAATTAAAATAAATAATCGGTCTTATGTGATTGGAATTAAAGGACCCAGCTTGTATACTATTTAAAGGAAGGCCATATCCACATGTTTTATCCATAAAAGAATTGGGGTTAGAGTCCTCCATGTCCCTTAGTTTCACTAGGGGAAGAATTCTATATTTGAGAAAATTGCATAGTGGGGGCAACCACGGCAAGCTGGTTGTCACGCTTTAGTCGTCACTCCTCTTTAAGAAACATCCCATAAAGGTCAATAATTGTGAATGCATTTGTGCGATGATCCAACAAATGAATAAAAGTATTAGAAGATGGAGCAAGACCACTAGTCACAAACTCTATAAGTTGTAATTCGATATAGGATGTTGAAGAGCAATAAGTTTGTTCGAGAGTAATTTAGCATGGCTAATATACTCATCAAAAATTTTATTTTCCTGCTTTAAATGATGCAATTGGATGTGAAAATCTCGAATTTGAGCTCGAGATCTAGATCCATATGCTACTTTTAGCTTCAGTAATGTCTGCATAGCATTGTTAGCACTAACGAGTTGAGGAATCGCCATTTTTGAGATAGAAGAAACAATCCAACTAAGGACAAGTTGGTCATGCAGTTTCCAAGTATAGTAGGTAGTTTCAGTTTGATCATTTTCCATAGTTCACGAAGGATATGTGCGACTGCCATTAACATGGTGCTGAGCCCACAACCACTAATCATAGGCATAAAATATGTATGCCATAAGAGAAATTTTGTAGAATTTAATTTAACTAATATTTTATGAAACAAATTGGGATTAATAGTTGTTGAATAAAAAGAGAGATTAGAAATAGCCAAGGCTATATTAGTATTTTCTGCCATGCTTAAATAAAAGAAGAAAGAAAATAAGATAAAGATGTTGATAATCACGAATTTTAATCCCTAGGCTCTGAAACTATAATAGCTTTATATTGAACCATGAAATCACATTATAAGAGTTGATGTATTTAAACAGGTTTCCATCATAATTCTATTAGGATATAATAACATAATTAATATATTCTTCTCACTATATTCTTCTCACTATAGGAATATGTCTCTCTCAAGTATGCTTGCAATAACCACATTAGCAGAATTCCAGCTCCCTTAGATTCCTATTCCTTAAAAAAATATTATCCTTTTTCTAATTAAATACCAACATTATTTTATGATGAGGAGGAAATCGGTTATGAAAATTTTGATCTAATTGAATCCATAAAAATCCAAGCGATTTATAGTTTTATACTAGATATATAATTAGTTGTATTTTTTTTAAATCGAGTTCCTAATTTATTTTATATAAAATGTTGTAAAAATAGAGTATATTTCAAAATGAAACTATCCCATATTAAAAGTTTACAACATTCTTTCTTGATTTATATATATGTATTAAGGAATAACATATAAGAACTTAAGCATACAGAAAACAGTGACTGAATACATTCCACAATAAAACCATGACAATTTTATTTTAATATACTAACCAATATATTTTTTAAACATACACACTCTTTTTCTAATGTGATAGATCGAAGCCCTATCCAAACTTCCCTACACACTTGGACTAGGCCAATTAGACGAAGCCAAGCCTTGAAGTCCTAAAAGACGCCCATGTCACCATAACACAACCCACTATTATTTTTTTGAAGGAATAACATACAAAACATATGCACAGAGAAAATAGTGATTGAACACATGCCACAACAAAATAATAACAATTTTGTTGTGGCATGCTAACCAATATATTCCCTAAACACAACCTCTTTTTTAAATGTAGGAGGCCAAAGCCCCATTCCTTGATGTATGTTAAAACACATTTCATTCAGTTAATGAAGAGTAAGTGGGAGAGATGAGTTTGTGCACCAAAAGAATTGGGCCAAAAGTCCAAATCTAGTGCAAATCAGTATATTGTTCCTTATGTGCATATACATAAGGGCCTAGGCCATACTAAAATTTTTGCTTCGGTATATTATTTATATTTTCCAAAGCTAATAACTCTCCTTCTCTCATCTGTTACCTAAGATTTCTCCAATTTCCATATGTTTTCTAATATCTTTATATCTATTGGCGAAAGGATATGGGTCCTACATGGCCCCTCTCACCGGGGACCAGAAGATGTTATAGGAGGCTTTTGGTCACCATAGAAACTTTAAATCCTCTGCCAGTTCTATTGCTCAAACGATGAGTCTTTAACCCCCCTCCTCTTAAAAGCTTTTATTTTTTCTAATCCACTTTGGGTTAAACAATGTATATATATATTTAAATCCATGGCTGAATTGATGCCATCTTAGCCATGGATCTTAAAATATATGTATATATATATATAACCGACCTTGGCTGAAATGATACCATTTCAACCAGAGTGGGTTAAAAAAAATAAATAAATGCATTCTTCATGCAGTGAACCAGTGAGGCGAGAGGAGAGGAGCAATAAGCCCATGACCATGAGTGGCCTGCACCATCATCCACCGCACCACAGTCAACACCTATAAGCCTAATGCACAATAGTTAGCAGGTAGGCTTCTTGAGCTTAAATTTTTTTTTTCAATTTATTGGTTCTTTTGTGATTTTACTTATTTGGTTTAGATTTTATCTTAGAAATTTAAAATTAGGTTTTAATTTTTTTTATGATGTTATTATCTAATTTATTATTTTTAATTTATTAGTTTTGATGTTAATTATTTTGCATCTTGATTATAAATTGGGAATTTGGGGCCTTGGTGATTAGGTTTGGTATTTATGTTAATTAGTTTGCAATTTAATTATAAATTGGGAATTTGGGGATTTGTGATTAGGTTATGTATTTAGGTTAAATAGTTTGCAATTCTATTATAAATTGGGAATTTGGGAATTTGTAATTAGGTAAGGTATTTAGGTTAATTAGTTTGCAATTTGATGGTAAATAGAGAATTTAGGGATTTGTGATTAGCTTAGGTATTTAAGTTAATTATTTCAAAATTTGATTATAAATTGAAAATTTAGAGATTTGTGATTAGGTATTTGATCAAATATTTTGCAAGTTAATTATGAATTATATAACACAAATTTATTTTTTTAAAAAATTACTTTTTATGTTACTGTAATATTAAATGTTCAATTTTATCTTCAATTTGCATGTAATTTTTTTTGGTTGAAAAATTTGCCCCCCCCCCCCCCCCCCCACCTAAATTCCTAGTTCAGCCATTGTCTATATCTCTATTCTCTTCTATGTTGGGTTAAAAATTAATTTTCTACTAATTCTTATTCTCTTGTATTTATGTTCTCATGTATTAAAAAGTACAAAAGAGTTTGTTGAATCCCCAGATACACCATATTTTATAAACTTTCAATTATTGTGGGTGAATTATCTTTAAAGATAGTGTCTATACACACTTCAAACTTTAATTATTTCTTCAAATTTTCCAACAAAAAGAATATTGATTTCTATAATATTCCATCATGATTGATTTTATACTTTTTACTAGTCCTAAGAATCTTTGCAAGTCCATATTGGTAGGAGATTGAGCATCCATCAGAAAGACCCTTATTCTTTTTGATCTTTATGCCTTTTTGATGAACTAGCTGGGAATCTAATTGGGAAATTCTCAACTTCCTCAATAATGGTGTAATTGAGGGATTCAACTTAAGTTGGTGTTCCCATATCCTGTGAAAGCCTCTTCTTAAATGCTCCACGTGTTCTTTCTCTTGTGTGGCTTATCATTTCACACTCTGTTTTGTCAAACATGACTCTTAGGACCATAAAAATAGGAGCTTGAATGGTGACTCTTGAATAGATCTTAGGGATGTTACTATTGTAGTGCTCTTATGTTACCTTTCGAGTTCTTCTATAATTCTCTTGATCTTCTAATGAAAATTTTACTTTGAATTAAGAAGTATTATTACTATTGCAATTGCACATCCAAATCAAAATGGATATTCTCTAACCCTAAAGGTTCCACCTTGTTTCACATCATTAGCATTACCTATTAACTTAATGTCTTAAATGGCCCTTCGTCCAAATTTGCCTCTAGGTTGTTAAACTTTCTGAGCTTACAAATACAGAAAATCCCTCCACCTTTGAAGTCCTTGTCTTTGAACCTTCATTTTTTGAGTGCAAGTTAGTTCTTATAGACTATTTCTTGGTAAACCATGTGCACTTAAGACTTGGTTGAGTGACAAGAGGAGATTGTTTTTTAACTCCTTTGATACTTTGATGGACTCTTAATAGGATTTGGAATTTTTAGGTCTTTTTTCTTGTACATCCTTCTAGGTTTAGCTATTGAAATCTATACCCTGTGAATTCTTTTCTTATGGTCAATCTTTAACTCACTTTGCATTTTCCTTGGGATAAATGTTACTATATTCACAATTATAATAGGAAAAGGATCTTCGTCCTCTAGCTTGGTCTATTATTCTTTGAAAATTTTAAAATTCCTTTGTTGATCTTATATATCACCTACCACATTCTCAAAACCCCAAATATAAGTAGAATGATTCCAAGAGTTGTGATACATACAATAATATTTCCTTTTCACTCCTCTCTAAGTGAAATAACATATTTAACAAGAAGATATTTCTTTAGTAGAAAATAAAAAATATTATCTGCTTTTGCCATGTCAAGGTTGCATTGTTGAGAACATGATGACTATTGTTTCTTCCAAACTTCTAATGTCTTAGTTCTATACGGAATGGATACATATGAGATCCAACTTTGGTTAGTAATGTCAATCACTAACTTATTGATTGTTGATCTCTTGATAGTAAGGAAACTATTGTAATATCCTGTAAAAATATAAATATATATTGTAACACCCCTTCCCAGCCTACATATGTAAGCCGAGTAGAGGCACCACACTATCTTAATGTTGCTACCAATTTTACTTAATTTGAATTTTAGTTCCGGTTTTACAGAAATTTTGCCAGAGGTTCGCCTAGAAATTGGATCCCAAGTGTCGACAAAACTGGTTTTTTTCGATTTTTGAAAACATTTTTACACAAACCAATGCAATCAGTTTCAATACACTCCTAATGAATCCACCTTATACCCTCAACTACAAACCTGCAAGAAGAGTTCACACTTCTAATACAAAATAAGTAGAGGTTTATTATTATCACATACTACTAACGTACAGTATAACTGTAACACCCCCATACTCTATATAAGTACTATACATATACCGGGTATACATACAGTACGTATATAAAGTATAAGAATGTCACTTTTTGTTACAGTTTAAAAACCTATATCTGAGTTCAAATAATATTACATTAATTTAAATATAGAACATTTACAAAATCATTATACTTTCAATAATCTTACATATATATGATAATCTTGTCTTTACCAAAATTTCTTTTATACTTATGAATACATTCTTGTCAGAAAATACAACATAACGAAATTATACATATATGCATCACCTTCTAGTTGGTCTCGAAATACTCTTACCCTTCTCGTGGCATAACAGTTTGACTTCCAGATCAACCACCTACTCACCTGCGCGATTTATACAACCGCGCTAAGCCCGAAAGCTTAGTAGTACAAATAAATATTATAAACATACATAACAGACAATCATACTTATATGTTAACTTCATATGTTATTATTTTCTTACATATTTTCCCATTTCAATTACACCTTATATATATTTCTACTAATCTTATAATTATATACATATGCACGTATTTCATTAATACAACCCACAATTCCATGACTTATTAAAATATTCATAAAATAATACTCACAATGTCCACAATCCCATCCATATTATACATCATATTGTATTTTCATGTAGCACCTTCAGATCTCATCATTCAACATAGTTTTTTTTTTCAATCCACATTCACCTTCAATAATTTACTTATACATTGTAATCATCTTATTTCATAATTATCATCATATATCTCATAACATTACATCTTATTCCATAATTCACATTTAAACAAAAATAATCATTGGTCTCATTATTCATTCATTTCACATTTCATGAATCACATTTAAACAAAGACAAGCATGGGCCCAAAAGACACTATTATGCTATTCAAAGTTCAGAGTTACTGTTTTGGTCTATAATCATAATCATCAATACATTTATCCATGGATATTCAACTAGATTTGAGCTTACGACCCAGTCATTTCACTCAATCTAGTTTCAATAATTTGTTTTTGAGGTTTACGACCCGGTCATTTCACCCCAAAAACATCACATTTCACATTTTCCAACTGGAATCGGCTTACGACCCGGTCATTTCACCTATCCAGTGATTCATAGGCATGCCGCCAAAAACAGAACTCTGAAAATTGAATTAACACATTAGGCACACAATCATTTCATTTATCTCTTTATCAATCTCTTTTCATTTCATTTCTCATAATTAATTAGGCAACCATGCCTCAATTATATATTTTATTTGCATTATCATAGCCAACAACCATGGCCTCATATCTCATATGATCTCAAATCACCTTAATCAATTCAAATGTATATAATCAATGGCATTAACACACATTTTACATACTCATCACAACATTCATATTATACCAAACATAACATTATTAATATACATCAACAATGCATTACATTTCCTAATATTAATATACATCAACAATGCATTACATTTCCTAACACATTTACAACCAAATGTGTATCAAGTCTCAAAGTCATATGCATTTATGCAATGATGTAGTTTGTACTTACCTTAAAACCAACTCACACCAATCTATACACTTACTCTTCAAAGAATCCTCAACACTTAGATTAGGGCAATTCAACCTCTTCACAACCTAATCCAAAAGGAATATTAGCAAAATGACCATATGAATAGTAAATTCTGGTTTTGGACTCAACTTAATCCTTATTTTGAAAAATTGTATAAAATAATCTACTTGAATAAAAACTCTAAATTTTTACAGAATTTAGTTTTACATCTTAAAATCATTCCTTTAAAATTTCAGATCAAACTGAATACAAAATCTTGGTCAAATAGTTCACCCAACCAGACTGCTTCAATTGCCCTGCATCCTGGCAGCAGTTCTGAACTTTGTGAATTCCGTAAATTAAATTCAATCAAAGTGGTTCCAAATTATTTTTCTCAAATACTAGACTCACTAAGAAACAACATATCCAAAATTCAATTGGATATGATTTTTCTACATTTTATTAAAAATCCCGAAAGATAGTTGTCTCAGTTAAGGTACCTGCTGGAACAGGTCTAATAAAAATAATCTTTCCAAAATCATAACTATTCCAAAATCGAATCAGCATATTTTTCAGTCATTCTAGACTCATATAGGCACAACATATCAAAAATTCACTTCAAGAACATTTTTCTATATTTAATTAAAAATCATACAAGTCACAGCCTTTACTAATTGTAAAACAGAAAATTTTCAACTTCACTAAAAACAACTCTTACTCTTTCATCACCAACACCAACCTAACTTCTTATCCTTAATTCAATTTCAACACTTATAAACACACCACAACAACCTTAATCATACTATCAACAATAATTCATCCACCTCAAACACAACTTCAAAAAGAACAAAGGAAATCAAGAGAGAGAACTTATTTGAATATTATGCCAAATCTTCAACATCCATCTTCAATTCTCTCAAAATCCCTATGGATTTGATGTGAATATTAGTAAAATCACCTCTCTCTCTCTCTCTCTCTCTCTCTCTCTCTCTCTCGTGTAAGAAGAAGAAGAAGAAGAAAAATATCTTTTTCCCTTCTTCTTTTCATGTTTATCATATATATATATATATATAATAATAATAATAATAATAATAAAATAAATTATTTCTAAAAACCTCCACCACACACTTTTCTCCCTTTGACTTTTCTTTCTTCTATTTCTTTTATTATTATTATTTTATTATATTATTATTATTAATTAATTAATTATATAAACTTACTTTTCCTACACCACTTTATACGTTATGTATATGTAATATATATGTTGGTATATGTATATCTCTTTTATATTTCCTTTATATTTTCCATATTTTTCAAATACCACATAAATATATATCATCCCTCATATACACCTATTTCTTATAATATTTTCCTTACATATTTTACCAACATATCTTCTCACAACTACCATTCCAATGTACACCAAAATCAGGTATTAAATTAATTCATTTATCTTCTTTTGACTTTCATTAGTTTAACTTATATATGTTATATATACCTTCACTTCTTTTCTCCTTCCATTAAACATACTCCTTAAATCCAAATACCACAATAATTATTCCAAAACTTTTAGGGTGTACCTGGGGATATTACATATATTAATAATTAAAGTTGATAATTAGAGTACTAGAACAAAAATAATAATAATAAATAAAATTAGAATTTATTGATGGGTATTATTATTAAAGTTAAATTAGTATTAGTGAATTATTGATTAAATAAAAAAAGAGAAAGAAAAAAAATAGATATAAAAAAAGTATTTAACATCACTGTGGTTTGAACCTAGGATAGATAAGAAGAGTAGCAAATAAGTTTACCATTAGACTAGATAGCCTATGTCTATTCATAAAATACATTAACTAATATTAAGTTATAAGTTATGTTATTAAAAAAATAGTAATGATAATAATTATAATAATAAATAGAGTGGTTGTTATAATAAAAAAATAAATAATAATAAAAATAAGTAAATAATATAAAGTATGAAAACTAAATTGATAATTAAAGTAATGATAATGATATTACTTAGTAGCAAACAAACAAGAAGAATAATTAAAGTGGATTATATGACAATAATTATAATAGAAATAATTATAATAAAATAATTTAAAATAAAATATGTATATAATTAAAGTTAAACTATTAATAGGTATAATTATTATTAACAAACAATAAAATAAAATAAAGTTAGAATATCTTTTTATTAGTGGAATAATTATTTGAGTTAGTGGATGTAATATCCCATATAGTACCCTAAAATTTTTGAAAATATTAATTGTTGAATTGAATTAAAAGATTTTAAAGTGTATTTATGATTACGTGGGAAGATAATAGGAAGATGTGTATATGCTTTGTATATGGAGATATATACAATATATATACAATTCTATAGCTTATTTGGTCAAGAGATATTTTGATTAATTAAATAGATTTAATTTAAGATAGTGAAGATGACGTAAGTGGGTTTAGTATTATATTGTTAAATACTTGGTGGAGAGTGATTTGGGGAAAGTGTTTGGTTAAAAGAGTGTGGTTTGACTTTGCTTCTTCTTCTTCTTCTTTCTTCTTTGGCCGGCCATCACCACCATCTTCAAGAGGGAGAGATTTTGTTGCTTCCAAACTCAAGGAATTGAAGGATTTCAAGAGTTCTAGTTGGAGTTTTAAGGATTTTCTTCACTTTTGGTAAGTTTCCAACTTGTTTCTTTGTTTTCTTTTGAGTTGTGTTTATGAGTTTGGTGAATGGTTGTTATAGATGTGTTTATGGTTGATTTGATATATTTGAGGTTGTGTTGTTCTGTTAACTTCGATTTTGGGGTTGGATTGAAGAGAAAAGGGTTAAGTTTGGTGAAAGAGACAAGTGTGTGGATGGTGTAAGTTTGAGTTGTGACATATGGTTGTAATTGTGTTTTGATGTTTGTAATTGAGTTGTTTTAAGGTTTACTCAAGTATTATATGGGTTGTTGATGGTTTTAATTGAGTTTGTGTGTTGTTGATATGGTTATTGGAAGATGATTGTTGGTTGTGGCGTTTTGGTGTTGATTTTAGGGTTTTTGGCCTGACACGCACATTAACAAGGCCATGTCTTTAGGCGTGTCGTTGGTTCTATTTTTTGGGTTGGTGACACGTCTAGTGACACGCCTATGTCACTGAGCGTGTCACAGCTTCTGTGTTGTAGTAGTATTGACACGTCCAGTGACACGCCCATGTCATTGAGCGTGTCATAGCTACTGTGTTGTTGGAAGATTGACACGTGCAGTGACACGCCCATGTCACTGAGCATGTCAAAGCTTCTATGTTGTGGGTTTAGGGCACGGTTAGGGACACGCCCGTATTGTTGAGCGTGTCAAGTGTATAGTTTTCCCTAGATAGTTCTTACTCTTATTTTCCTTATGTGTATCACTAAGTGAGTGTTGTATAATTACCTTTGGATTAGGTTTTCAAGAGAGTTGAGTTACCCAAGCCAAGGTTTGAGGGACATCTTGTAAAAGGAAGTTGATAGAGTGGTGTTGTTGCTTTTAGAGGTAAGTACAAACTTTGAATGATTGCATACATCTACATGACATTGGGACTTAACACATTTAGTTGAGAAATGTGTTAAGTTACTTGATAAATATTATTGATGAATGAGTTATATGTTATGATATGCATAATGTGAATTATGTTGATGTATCAAAGCAATTGAGTAATGTGTTGTAAATGAAAAGAAATGTTGAATAATGTGATCAGATATGTGAAAACATAATGGAACAAATTGATATTGATATAAAAGAGAAGAATGAGAAAAGATGATAAAATGATGATATAATAAGGCAATGTGCTTAGTTTGATTATGAGAACTGAAAAGAGAATGGAATTATAAAAGTATTTGATAATGAGATAAATGAATAAATTGTGAGCCTAGTATGTTATTCAATTTTCAGAGTTCTGGGTTTGGCGGCATGTCTATAAATTACTGGGCAGGTGAAAAGATTAGATCATAAGACAGGCCCAGCTAGCCGACTTATGATGTTTTTGGGTGAAAAGACTAGGTCATAAGCCTCAAAACCTGTAACAGTCTAGCCGGGTTGAGGACCGAGATACTAGGGCCTAAGGGTCTAGCCGGGTTGAGGTCCAAGAGACTGGGGCTGTTACACTATCCATGGATATATATATTGCCTATGGGGCTAGACACATGGTGTCATTATGGACCAAAGCAGTAACTCTAAACTTTGAATAGCATATTAGATCCTTTTGGGCCCATGTTTGTCTTTGCTTTAATGTGAATTATGAAATGTGATGCAAATGATTAATATATTGAGATATAATGTAATGAGTTGATATATTCACATGTGTTATGCATTAGTATCACATTAATCTTTATTAAATCAAAGTTTGTACCACTAAACTTTTTGCTTAGTGCGATTGTGGCTCATCGCGCAGGTGACAGGGTAGATCCGGTTATGCCGGAGAGCTCATCTAGACCTAGTCGAGTCTAGGCTTGAGTTTTTGAGCTCAGAGTTGTTAGTGGACATCAAGATCAGAGACAAATTGTCAGCATGTATAAATTTCATATTTTTGTACTTATTGATTTTGATGTAAACATATGTATATTCCGCTGCATTTTTCGCTGCTTATTAAACAAATATTTTGGATAAATTTTTGGGGTAATGAAGATATATGAATATGTATTTTAGTAAGGAATGTTTTATCTATTACTTTTTATAATATAAGTTAAATGTTTTAAGTTACTCTTATTATTGAAATGATTATTTAATGTTAAAATTGTTAAAGTTGTTTTGTTTCTAAATGGACTGTAACATTCATGTATCCGGTATACTTATATTACATATAGTTGATATATGTGGTGTACATATATTAGGTGTAGGGATGTTACAGTGGAAATATTAATTATTAAAAGCATGAGACATTACTAAAAGATGTCTGAAATAAAAAAATGAAAATTAAAAATAAAAAAATAATGTGAGTTGTATTAATTGAATGTGGTTATTTTTTGAATAAGAAAGAAATAATTAGATACAGAGAAGGAAATCGGTAGAGAGAGAGAGAGAGAGAGAAAGAAAGAAACAGAGAAAGAGAATGAGGGAGGAAAAGAGAGTAATTGTCTGACTTTTGAAGCTTTGTTATTTACCTTCCGTTCACCTTTTTCCAACAAGTGCCAGCCACCAAGGAAGGTAACTCTATGAGCTTTCCAACACTATCCAAACCGTCGTGAATGGCGGCCGGACAAAGCCGCACACGCCGCCCGAACTGGTGATCGGAGCTCTCATCAGCGTGACTTTCCAACCAAGTTTCTGATCGTTTTCTGATCCCTTTTTCTGGCGACTCGGGCATTTTAAAAAAAATCTCTTCATGAGCTTTAATTTAGTATCTCATTTGCTAATTTAGGATGGGTATTTAGAAATTTCATAAATAGTAAAGTAGTAAAAATATATATAATAAAAAATATAAGAAAAATAATAATTAATTAATTTAGAATAATAATTATAATTATAAATATTAAATATTAAACTAAAATTTAATTAGTAAGTTACTAAGTTGATTAAAATTTTTATTAATAATTGGTTATTTACTTAGAATTGCTTATTTTACTAATTGATTTAAATAAATCATTTGCTAATTTAAAAAATAATATTTATAGTTGCTATTTATTTATTTATAGAATTAATTAAATAGTTGCAATTAGAATGAAAAATTAAAAAAAATGAAGATAATTAGATAATAAGTTTACATATATGTATTAGATTTAAAAAGGAAATATCAATATAACTTATAATTTAATATTTAATATTTGAGTGGTAAATATTTATTGGTAAATTTTAAAATATATTAATTATATTATATGAAATTGTTGAATTAGTAATTTGTCGTGAATGAGTAAATTTAAAGCTATCATTTAATTATACTTAAGGAATTTTGTTAATATATATAGTTGTTTATTAATTGATTAATTATTGTAATTAGAAAGAAGTATATATATAAGTATAATAACAATATAAAAAAAACTTATGGTAAAAATAAATTAAGTTATTGAATTATAAATTTTTATTAGTAAATTACATAATAAATAAATGATATTTTAAATATAAGAATATGAATAAATGTATGTATGGAATTTATAAATTAATTATAAGCTAATAAACTAATAGTTTGCTAATTAAGTTATATTAAAGACTATTATTAAATTATTATTTATATATGAGTTTTTACTTACAAATTAAACTAAGTTAATTAAATTATTTATGAATTAAAATAAGTTAGTTAATTATTAAATGATTAAAATAAGTGTTAAATATAATATGATTAAAATTTATAGTAATTCATAAAATTAATTATTTAATTAAATTTTTTATTATTATAACTATAATAATTAAATTATTATTTATTTTTAAACTTAAATCAATGACAAAGTAGTGATTAACAATTAATATTACTATAGAAATAAAGTATTATTATTAGATTAATCATAAATTTATTATAATTATTATTAGTAGTAATTATCAATTTTATAATTATTGTTAATATTAATTTTTACTGCTACTACTATTACCAATATATTATATTTATTTTTTTAAGTTTATTATAAATTTATTTCAATTGCTAGTATTATTAATATTATTACTGCTAAACTTAATATAAATTATTATAGCTCAATTAAAGGTAATATATTATTAATAGTGTCATTATTGATAATATTTTTTAAAAAATATATAAAAAAAATTATATAAATAATATTATTTTTATTTTAATAAATTTTTTTATTATAATATATTGTTATAATTATTATATAAACACAAACTTATTTCGAAAACTAAATTAAACAAATTTTAAATATGTATATGAATTAATTTAATTTCATTGAAAATAAATATAAGATTATATTTTCTTAAAGTGCCAAAGATTAAATAAATATTATTTAAACATAATTAACTAAATTAACTAATAATATAAATATTGTCATAATTATTATTAAACTATTAAAAATAAATTTACTAAATTAATATAACTTAATTATATGTTGAAATATTATAAATACTTAATAAATTTGGACATTTAAATTATACTAAGTTGTTAAAAAAATATTGTTGAAATATTTGATGAGCAATTGACTTGACAAATTAAAAGAATACTCATTGGAATATTATTGCAGGATTTTGGGAACGATCGGTTTATGTTAGAACTCTGCTAAAAACTTCATTAGAATTTAGAGAACGTCTTAAACACATTTCTCATGTCATTCATATCATAGTAGTTTGGCAATTTTAGGATTTTTTTTAATTAATAATTATTCTTATATCACTCTAGGAGTGAATTCAACAGCTGAGATAAGTCATAAAGGTGATCAAGTTGGTTAGATGAATTTAGCCAAGGTGAGTGGATAATTATATAATATTGATATTTTATTAATAACTATTTGTATGATTTGTTAAAAATATTTTATGATGATAGTCAGTTTATAAAGAATTTTGAATGGATAAAATATTGTTTATGAATATATTTAAAATGTGAATAAATAATGATATATTGATGTTTAAATTATAGAATGATGATTATCTATGGAAACAGTTAAATAAATATTCTGAATGCACTCAATATATATTTTCTAATAGAGGCACATGTAATGATAGGGTGTTAGATGAATTGACGGATTATGAATATCATATTATCTTTGGGACAACGCTTGGTATATATATAGCCTTTGAGGCGTATATCAAGTGGTCTCCTTTTAGAAGTAGCTCTGCACATGTATATGACCATGATTATTTGCTCTTAATGCTACCATGCGTCATCATTGCGCCCAAAATATTAGCATTTACCCTTAGTCTGTAGTAAATATATATTTATTTACGCCTAAGGTGTTACGTAATCTATGGACTATATATTTTGAGTGTATAAAGGTATATGTTTGATTTTATGAAGAATATTATGAATTTATTTGACAGCATTATGATAAACAAAAATAATATTTATGCATCTTTATGAATTTTATATTAGTAAGAATATGTGAAAACTTTATTTGTCCCCCCTTTGTTATATAATTATCTTCTCACTGAGCAGTTGGACTGACCTATTTATTATATAAACATTTTCAGATATTAGAGAATAGTTCAGTAGAATTCCTTTTCATTCCATTCCACAGGCATGTAGAAAAGGTTGAACCAACATATTAGACTTACAGTTGATCGTATTTGGAGTTATATGTTTAATTATGATGGATGATATTAAAGATGTATTTAATAATAATAGTATTAATTTTAATGATGAATATATAATTAGATTCATGGTTATGTATATGTGAGAGATACAAAATATTCAATATACGAAAAGTGATTTTTATAGCAGAGTAAGTTCACCCTAGCTTTAGAGAATGGGGTGTGACAACTATAGCTGCTTTTCTTTTCTAATTCTCCTCTAAAAAAACTCCTTTTTTCAACTTTGCTAGTAAGTTCATAGAAATATATGAACTTCATATCTTAGAATTTCTTCCTTAACTCAATATCTAACCACTGATGAGCCATTTTTCACAAACTTAGTATCAAGTAGGAACATTTTGCATTTATTCTTCAACTTTTTGAAGTTTGTAATAAATGCATCCTCTCATTGCCCTCTCATTTGAGTGATCCTTGATAGCTCAACTATACAGACTTCAGATTTAGCTCTGAAAAATTAAATATGAAAATGTCTTCTTATCTCTTGCTAATAACATACCGAGTTTCTCAATAGAGTGTAAAGTTAATGCAGTTCATGAATTAGAAAATAGTCTTAACTTATAATAAGAATTTTTTTTTATAATTGGTCAATTCACCATGTTGAATACTAGACTTTGTAATAGGATTCAATGTAGATTAACCATCATCTCTTAAGAATAGAGCAAATTCAAGTATCCTTATCTTCTAGAGTGTAGATTATCTCTATCAATGTAGTTAGGATAAGGTTCATGAAACTCATGATGGCTAATTTGCCTTAGCTTACAAAGCACGAACACGGACAAGGACACGATATGACGCAGACACGATATGATACGGATACGTCAACAAAGTAATTTTTAAAAAATAGGGATACGACATGGATGGGACACGTTTATACATATATATGTATATGTATATGTTTTAAATTATAAAAATACAATGAGAGATAAACATATATTCAAAGTAATTATACATATATATTTGTTGTAAGTTATAAAAATATAATAAGAGATAAAAATATACCCAAAACAAATATATATTAGTTCATTTATATATAAATATAATTATAATAAAAAAGAAGCTTTGTCATTAAAATTGATTGTAATTATCTAATTAGTAACTTACCAATATCACGTAAATAAAATTTTATATCAAAATATATCCTAAAATATCTTAAAGTATCCTAAAATGTGGTCCCACCATGTCCTGTTTGTGTCCCCGCCATGTCTTTCCCATGCCTAAAAAATATAAAATAATAAAATAATAAAACACGTATTGTAACACCCCTTGACAATCCTATGAAGAACTATCAAGGGATATCACACAATTCCTATACACCTTTCATATAACTTTTAACAAGCACTAAAGCTAGGGTCAATCACAATTTCGGTAGAATCTCCCCTAAAATTTGACACTGCCAACATCTTCTCCAATTAAAACATAACCCGCTGAAGAAGGCACTCCTAACACCTCTCATATTCAGTCTCAACTTCAACCTAAACAACACACCAACAATCATCCATATTTTAAATCAAATAATTATATCATCTTGTTTACATTGTATATCTTTTTCTATAACTAATATTATATACTATAAAACTTGAAATTAAACCATCTTACAAAATATACTAAATTCTAGTTAACCATAATTATACAACTGTCATTATTGATATAATATTACTATGTGAAAAAATTAAATACATAATACAAAACTCTTTAATAAACCACATTCTGAATTGTAGTTGATCTTGAATTCTATAACTCACTCAGCTGGATCTATCCTGACCATGTGATCTACACGTTAAAAATAAATCTAACACGCTAGGCAATACTTAGTGGTGTTTGCATATTCATAGTTTTCCAAAATTTAAAACATGAGGAGGTAAATGAAATAAGATATATAAATAAATTTCAACTTTAACATAGTAATTGGATATAGAATCAATTAAAAACAATCTATCTCGATTTAACATTATTAAACTCAATATTCATATAATTAATAAAATTATAATTTTTGTACAATTTTATTATCAAGATTAATTTTATTTACTTTGCCCTCACACACTGAATTTTAAATCCTAGGTTCGGATAGTGGATCAATAGTGGCAAATAGATCTCCAATAATATCAGTCAGTATGGTTAATGATCCAGTAATGGCAAAATGCCCAATGGCAGTAGTGACACTAAATGTCCAATAGTAAGGATGCCTACCCTCTGGTAAGCCATTGAATCTAGAAGCTAGGTTTAGGGCAATTAAATTTTACCTCATTTTCAAATATATATTATCATCATTGTGTCAATTAGTTAAAGATTAATAACAATTCTTTTAAAAGAACACTTTTCCACTCTATTTAGAATATATTCATCAAATGTATTATAAATAATTATTTTAATTTCAAAGCTTGATAAATGCATATTTTATACACAATTAGGATAACATTTATATTAGTTTTGTTTAGTTTTTGTTAGTTCTTTTATTAGTTTTATCATATTTCATTTGATTTTAGTTATTTAGTATTATTTTATATTTTAATAGGTGAATTTTGAAAAATACAACAAAAAACTAGTGAGAGCACAAAAAGGCAGAGATGCATATGAGAAGATGCATGGACATGTAATTGGTCATGCATGTTGCTGCCAGAGTTTTTCATTGCAGAGTTTTGAAGTGCAAAAGGGTGCATGAGCATATGCATGGCCATGAAGTTACTCAAGCATGAATTTACAACATATTTTTCCTATTATCCTTAATCAATTTTGAATTCAAAAGAACTAATCTCATATCCAATTCTAAACCCTAATTTTGCCATAAACTCTAGTTTGATTCTTCTAAGAATCAATAGTTGTTTTAAACATAATTTTAAACTAAAAACTATATATAATCACTTAAATTTATTCAAAAATGAGCTTAGAACAATTTTCTCTCCACTTAGTTCCATATTCAAACTTTTTTCCCTGACAAATTCAGTTAGTTAATTTCATCACAATAACTTAATTAACATGGTTCAATAATTTACATAATCCATGAAAAATCAAAAGGAAACAAAAGAATAACATATTATCAATATACAAGCACAAACCTCTTTCAAAATTACTTCTTCCTTTCATTTTTCTCACTTCTATTTGATAATATGATGATAATCTTAGTAATTCTCACATAAACTAATGAATTCCTATGAAAATTTTGAGTTATACATGAAGATCTTTGTGTTTTCATGTATGGTGAGGAAAAAGAAGAGGGATATGATGGTAGTGGAAAGGTGTAAAAAATTTTGAATGGAAAGATGAATAAATAAAAATCTAAAAATAAGAATTACTTATATGCAACTTATGGTTTTGATCCTATAAGGTGTTCACACCATAATTTCCATATACCCACTTTCTTAATTATTTCTAATGTGATTTTAATTCTATAAAATCATAAAAATAATTTCTTTTATTAATTTAAAACTCTATTATCCATTTTTTGTATCCTAATTTCAAAAATAATCCAATTCCAGGGTCAAAAGAGCTTTTCCATAAAATTTTACCTCTTAAAGATTATTTATTTATTTTTAAAAATGAACCAATCCTATTTTTCCATCTCTTTCAAATACTCAAGTCACTCTCAACATTAATTTAGGAAGTCACTACTTAAAAATTTCAACCGTTACACGTACAGACGCATGTCGAACACGTATTAGACATATGTCTATGTCCCTGCCATGTCCGACACCGACACTTCACTCTGCGTGAAGGTTTGGTGCTTCATATGCCTTAGCCAAGTCTATAAAACTATTGTACTACATCATAAATTTCATTGAGATCAACTCAAGTAGCAGGAGTATGATTGTTGTTTCTAGGAGGTGGATTTCTTCCCTATTTAGCTTCTTGATTAGTGTCCAAGTCTACAACATAAAGGACATTTCCGATTTCATTCACCCTCAAAAGCAGATGAGCCGTTATAATATTAGAAAAAAATTGTTAACTACCAGTAGGTGTCCATTGTTGCGACTTCTATTATAAAATACCTTTGAGTTCGAGGAGGGTTCCACCTTATAAGAAGGATTATAGTGATCTCCATTCTGATCATAGCTAAGTTATGCAATCCTCGGTTAAAGCTCAAAGTTGCCTTTGAGTTTGTCATATCTTGTGAGTTTTCATCAACTGATTCCCATGAGGTTTGATTACTTATTTGAATTTCTTTTTTATCCAACGTTGAGTTCATGCTCTTGATGGTGAATTCAATAGCTTTTTTAATTTGATATAAAAAAAACAAAAGAAAAAGTTATAGTATCTTAGTAACAATTAGATTGACAAGTATTGTCATTTTTAGTTTCCAACATTAAGAAATGCCAGAGGATCATGAGTGTAACACCCTTATACCCTATATACATACAATGCATACACCCAACATAAGTAATATACAAATATACTATACAAGAATGCCACAACCCATTTTAATAAAAACCTTTACTTTTCTTGATAGTTTGCGATATATATCTACACATACATACCTTTACTTGAATCATTTAACTGATATAATGTAAATAATAGAAAAAATATTACTTGCTAAAACACATACATACCTTCATTAAAAAAAATTTATCCAAAATATTCTTGATAGTTTACGATATATATATACACACAATAAAATATAATATAATATACATGAAGTTAAAATGTACAAAAATATAAAATATATACATGCTGGCAGTTTGTCTCTGATTTTAATGCCCAACAATCAACTCTACACTCAAGATCTCAAGCCTAGACCCAGCTCGGTCTAGATGAACTCTCTAGCTCAACCGGATTTACCTTGTCACCTGCACGATAAATCACAATCGCGCTAAGCCAAAAGCCTAGTAATACAAACTTTGATAATAATAAAATTCAAATGCAATGCCAATGCACAATGCATAAGGATATTATATCTCATAACACTTTATTTTAATATATTGCTCAATTCTTCCACAATTCATAATTCACATAAAAACAAACACAAACATGGGCCCAAAGCATCTAATATGCCTTTCAAATCCCAGAGTTATTATTTTGGTCCAAGTTAACACCATGTGTTTAGCCCCAAAGGCAAATCAAGTGATTGCTTAAAAGCCATCCTCGAAGGCAAATCATATCATAATGAGGACAACCTCCTATGTAACATCCCAACTAGGCTTCAAAGGCTAGGCCCAACCCAGCTTCAAGGGACTGCTACATCATTGGCATGCCGCCAAACACAGAACTCTAAAAATTAAATAACATACTAGGCACACAATTATTTCATTTTTCCATTATCAATAACTTTCTCATTTTCTCATAATCAAGCTAGGCACAATGCCTCAATTATCTCATTTATATCAAT
The DNA here is from genome assembly GCA_947685225.1 of Garcia nutans. NCBI lineage: Eukaryota > Viridiplantae > Streptophyta > Magnoliopsida > Malpighiales > Euphorbiaceae > Garcia > Garcia nutans. The sequence goes on along the minus strand of CANTUV010000031.1, from coordinate 71,167,962 downwards.
ATAGCCATCACCAATGGCTTTACATAACATCTTTAATGTATGCATAACAAACCGCATTACCCAAACATTTTGGGTCATAATCATATCTTGCACATAGTTCACATTACATATAATGCATTTATGACATCATACAAATCATAACATATTACTCATGCACAAATGATGTAGCAACTTAACACATCTTCCAACCAAAGTGTGTTAAGTCCAAATGTCATGAAAATATAATCAATTATTCAAAGTTTGTACTTACCTCTAAAAGCAACAAAACAACCACTTTCAACCTTCTCTTCCAAGATATCCCTCAACACTTGGATTGGGTAACTCAAGTCTCCTCAAAGCCTAGATCAAATGTGATTATAAATAATCACTTAGCAACATACTTATAGGCATATACAAAATCTCTCGACACAAGGATAAGAAACACAAAGGAAAATAAGGAAAAAAAATATCTAGGGCAAAATCTACAAATGACATGTTGAACAACACGGGCATGTCAATGACCGTGCCCTAAACCTAAAACATAGAAGCTTTGACACGCTCAGTGACATGGGTGTGTCAATGACCATGTCCTTAGCTCTATAGTACAATAGATAAGACATGTAGAGAAACATGAGCATGTCCCTGCCCGTGCCAAAAGTCCTACAACACAGTAGCTGTGACACGCTCAGTGATACGGGCGTGTCACTGCACGTGTCAATACTATAACATTACAGAAGTCATGACATGCTCAGTGACATGGGCGTGTCACTTCACATGTTACCAACACTGAAAACAGAACCATCGACACGCCCACAGACATGGCCATGTCACCGAATGTGTCAGGTCAAAATCCTGATATCACACATAATTGTCACATCCAAAGTTATCTTTCTTTTCCGTTTTCAACTCTATTCAAATTCAACCATATCCATCATTTTACCATAAAATACTTGTATATACATCAAAACAACTCAATTAAAAGTAAAATACACAATTACCCAACTCAAAAGTTACATAACCCAAAACTCTTATTCTTTTCACCAAACTTAACCATTTCTTCAATCCAACCCTAAAATCATAGTTAACTACTCAAAACAACTTCATACATATCAATACCAACCATTAAAAAAATACTACACCAAACATCCAATTCACACATATACAAACTTTCATAGAAAAACAAGGAAACAAGTTGGAAAAAGTTGGAAACTTACCAAATATGGAGAAAATCCCCAAAACTCCAACTTGAACACTTTAAATCCTTCAATTACTTGAGCTTGGAAGAAGCAAATCCCTCATTTCCTCTAACGAAAATAACCAGCCTTCAATGGAGAAAGAGTAAGAAGAAGAAGATGATCCCAAACTCATCTCTATCCAACCACTACCCTTATAGCCATATAATTTCCACTTTAAATTTTCACCAAGTAAAATATATATTACTTAATTAATATAAAAATAAATCATCTTCCACTAACTATACAAATAATTTTTAATAATTTAAAATAACCTTTGACCAATTTAAAATAATGACTTGTATATGTTATGTATATCTACATATATAATATACACATTTTTACTTTTTCACTTAAATATTATTTTATTCTTTTCAATCATTTATTTAATTTTCAAAAATTAAAATTTTTAAAATTTTGGGATATTACAATTATCTCCCTCTAAAAATAAATTTCGTCCTTGAAATTACCTGCTCTCAAGTCTGGAACAACTGGGGATACTGACTCCGCATCATCTGCTCACTCTCCCATGTTACCTCCTCAATGGCATGATTCCTCCAAAGAATTTTCACAAGTGGCACCTTCTTATTCCTCAACTCTTTCACTTCCTGTGCAAAGATAGCCATTGGTTCTTCTTCGTAAGTTAGATCTGGACTCACCTCAATTGACTCTACTGACAAGATGTGAGATGGGTCAAACCTGTATCTCTGAAGTATAGAGACATGAAAGACATTATGAATTCATTCTAACTCAGGTGGCAAAGCCAATCTATAGGCCACTGGACTAACTCTCTCTAGTACCTCTTATGGTCCTATGAAACGAGGACTCAACTTTCCTTTACAGCCGAATCTCAAATTTTTCTTCCAAGGAGACACCTTCAAAAACACTTTATCTCCCATACTGAGCTCTATGTCTCTTTTTTTTTAAATCCGAATATGATTTCTGTCGGTCTGAGACTGCTTTCAGATAATTCTTAATCACCTTCACTTTCTCTTCTATTTCTTTAACTAAATTGGGACTGACCAACTTACCTTCTCCAACCTCATCCTAACATAGAGGTGTCCTACACCTCTTACCATACAATGCCTCATAAGGTGACATCCCAATAGTGGACCGATGACTATTGTTATAAGCAAACTCAATCAGTGGTAAGAATTTTTCCCAGCTCTCAGTGAAATCGATAATACATCTCCTCAACATGTCCTCTAAAATTTGTATCACTCTCTCTAACTGCCCTTCTGTTTGAGGATGGAAAGAGTGCTAAAATGTAACTGAGAGCCTAAAGCATCCTACAAACTCCTCCATAATCTCAATGTAAACTGGAGATCTCGGTCAGATACCAAAGAAACTGGGACTCCATGCAACCTCACTACCTCACTGATATATAGCTCAGCCAATCTCTCGAGAGAATAATCCATCCGAATAGGAAGAAAATGAGATGTCTTTGTCATCCGATCAACTATTACCCAAATCGCATCATGCTTCTTCTAGGTCAAAGGCAATCCAGCCACAAAATAAATCATCACTCGCTCCCATTTCCATTCTGGCACTGATAAAGGCTGAAGCAATCTTGAAGGAACCTGGCGCTCAACCTTTACTCTCTGTCAAGTGAGACATCTGGATACAAACTCTGCTATGTCCCCCTTCATACTTGACCACCAATAATACTGCTTCAAATCCTGATATATCTTGGTACTCCCAGAGTGCATAACATAAGCTAACAGATGTACTTCCTCCAAAATTATCCTTTTCAATCATGCATCATCAGGAACACACAACCTATCTCTGTACCATAGACTTCCATCATCTCTCATATGAAAATCTTAACTCTTCCCCTTTTGGTAATCCAATACAATCTTTTGAATTTTCTCATCTACCAACTGAGTCTTCCTAATCTGATCCAATAATATTGGCCTCAACTGCGACTGAGCCATCAAAGCACCATCATCACAAGACTTAAATCTGGCATGCAATGCTCACAACTCAACAAGAAACAAGAGTGAATAAGTAGTCAAACCTGCCAAAGACTTCTGACTCAAGGCATCATCAACAATATTTGCCTTGCCAGGATGATAATCAATTAAAGAATCATAGTCATTAATCAAGTCTAACTACCGCCTCTATCGAAGATTCAGTTCTATCTGAACACGCAGATATTTTAAACTCTTGTGATCCATATAAATGAAACACTTTTCACCATACAAGTAATGTCGCCAAATCTTCAAGGCAAAAAATATAGCTTCTAATTCCAAATCATGCGTCGGGTAATTCAGCTCATTCGGCTTTAACTATCGAGAGGCATAAGCAATGACTCTACCCTCCTATATCAGAACACAACCTAAACCACTATGTGAAGCATCATTGTAAATCACATAAGGTTTACCTTCCACAGGCAGGGTAAGAATAGGAGCCCAAGTCAACATCTCCCTCAGCTGCTCAAAACTCACTTGACACTGATCTGTCCACACAAATCTAACTCCTTTCTAAAGTAATCTGGTGAGTGGAGTAGCTATCATAGAAAAACCTTTCACAATCTGATGAGAATAGCCTGGTAAACCCAGAAAACTTCTAACCTCTGTCACTATCTTAGGTGGACTCAAATTCAAAATAGCCTCAACTTTACTTGGATCAACTATAATACCCTCTATTGAAACCACATGATCAAGAAAAGTCACTTGATCGAACCAAAACTCACATTTAGATAGCTTAGCATACAATTGCTTCTCTCTCAGTAAATGCTTGTCATGATCCTTCTCATCACATGATTACACTAGAATATCATCTATAAAAACCACCACAAACTGATCTAGATAGGGTCTGAATACCCTATTCATCAAATCTATAAATGATGCTGGTGCATTCGCCAATCCAAAGGGCATCACCTAGAACTCATAATGCTCATACCTCGTGCGAAAAGCTATCTTAGGTACATCTCCACCTCTGATCCTCAACTGATGGTACCCCGATCTCAAATCAATTTTAAAGAATACTGCTACTTTTTTCAACTAATTAAAGAGATCATCTATCTGAGGCAATGGATACTTATTCTTAATGGTCGCCTTATTCAACTGCCGGTAATCAATATACAATCTCAAGGTACCATCCTTTTTCTTTACAAATAAAACGGGTGCTCCCCACGGGAACACACTAGGGCGAACGAACCCTTTATCCAACAACTCCTAGAACTGCATCTTCAACTCTCTCAACTCAGTAGGTGCCATACGATAAGGAGTAATAGAGATGGGAGTGGTATTGGGCAACAAATAGATACCAAACTCAACCTCTCTCTCAGGGGGTATCCTTGGCAACTCCTCAAGAAAAACATCTGAAAACTCGAGAACTGTGGGTATACTGACAAGTTGGGACCCCACTACTCTGATATCTACAACATGAGCAAGATAAGCCTTACGTCCCTTCTAAATCATCCTTCTCGCTGAAACAGCTGAAACAAACATTGATGAAAGATGTCTCTGCTCACTAGATACCAACACATTTCTACCATCACAGGTTCTCAGGGTAACTCACTTTTGCTGATAGTCTACCAGAGTCTCATGCCTAGATAACCAATCCATGCCTAAAATCAAATCATACTCCCTAAAAAGTATCTTAATCAGGTCACCAACAAACTCCTCTTCCTAAACCATAACCAGGCTATCACGGTGCACCCTGCTAACCATAACACTATGCCCTAAAGGATTTTTCACCAAAATGTCAAATCCTAGGGACTCTGAATGCAAATCACTCACAGACAAGATGGATGCACTAATGTATGAATGAGTCAACCCAAGGTCTATCAAAGCAAGAACTTAAGTACCAAATAAAGAAAAAGTACCAGCAATAACAGTTAAAGCATCTGGCTACCTCTGCATCACATATACCCGCTGTGATGGCCCTACCTCATCTGGTCTATCTCTAACTATAGAACCTCCTCTCTAACCAGACCCAAATCTACCACCCCTACCAAAATCTCTGCTACTATGACCTCCTCTAATACTGGGTCAAGAAGTTACAGTATCTATCTGTCTATTCTCTGGTGGCTCTGGATAATCTCTGAGAAAGCGATCTGGCAACCCACATCTGTAACACACTGCTAGTGTACCTATCCTCTAGTAGACAACCCCGTGTGCCCTACCATAATGGACACAGGTATATGGAAGTGGTCTCTAAACTACTAGGGTTGGAGCACTAGCTACTGAAACTATAGGTCTCTGTCTCTGTCTCTGTTGTTGTACTGACCTGCCAGATTGCCTCTGTCTCCTACTGAATCTCTGAAAATATCCTCCTCGACCTCTCTTCATTGATGAAGTCCCTGCCTCACTCTGGGGTCTCCTAGCTCTGGTCTCCTCATCCCTAGCAGCTGTTGTAAGACCCTGTGCTCTCTCAACACTCCTAACAGCTGCAACCAACTGGGAAAAATCCTAGTACCAGGAGCCTGCTATAATACACATGATAGAGGGTCTCAGCCCCTCCTCAAACCTCCGACACCAGTCAATCTCATCAAAAATGATCTCACCAGCATACTAACTCAACTAGGTAAACTCTACCTCATACTCCGACACTGTCATGGTATCCTGCCTCAAACTCAGGAACTCTATCTTCTTTGCATCCTTATACTCCCTCAGAGTATACTTCTGCTAAAACTCCCATAGGAAATCATCATAGATCAGAACTGGTGGATCATCCAGAGCATGTGGGGCCATCTTCTACCAATCATATGCATCCCTCTGCAAAAGAGATCTAGCATAATCAAACTTCTCCTCTTAAGTAGCTTGCAGTTGGATGAACACTCTCTAGACTCTGTCTAGCCACTTCTCTACTACAGCAGGGTCTATAGTACCAATAAAGTCCTCAGCTCTAAACTTCCTTAGCTTATCATATTTTCTCATCAGCAATTATGGTTGTGGCTGCGGCTGTGGTGGTGGCGGCTGCTGTACTGAAGCTTGCCTCAACAGCTCCACCATATGCCGTACCCATCCCGGTAGAATCTCATCAGCTATTGGTCTCTCTAGAACAGGAGCAGGAGCCTCTCCAGCTATCTCAGCTCTAGCTCCATCTCTACCCTTACCAGGAGCCACACTCTCTGCACTACCCTCTGCAGACTGATGCATTTGAGATGCCATAACTATCTATATCTGCAAACACAGCAGAAATTGTCACATCAGAGATCATAAACTACCAGTTCCAATTCATGTATCATACTTAAAAATCATATTTAAAAATCTCCATTTTCTTTGTCTCACTACCCAGCAAGGTTGAGAATCTCAAACCTAAGCTCTGATACCAAAATAAATGTAAAACCCTTATACACTATATACGTACAATACATAAACCCAACATATGTAATATACAAATATATGATAGAAGAATGCCACAACCCATTTTAATAAAAATCCTTACTTTTCAAATTTGTATAAACTTGAATCATTTAACTGATATAATGTAAATAATAGATAAAATATTACTTGCTAAAACACATACATACCTTCATTACAAAATTTTTATCCAAAACATTCTTGATAGTTTGCGATATATATATACACATCAAAATATAATATAATATACATGAAGTCAAAATGTACAAAAATATAAAATATGTACATGTTGGTAGTTTGTCTCTGATCTTGATGCCCAACAATCAACTCTACACTAAAGATCTCAAGCCTAGACCCGGCTCGGTCTAGACGAACTCTCTGGCTCAACTGGATCTACCTTGTTACCTCTATGATGAATCACAATCGCTCTAGGCCAAAAGCCTAGTAATACAAACTTTGATAACAATAAAGTTCAAATACAATGCCAATGCATAATGTATAAGGATATTATATCTCATAATACTTTATCTTAATATATTGCTCAATTGTTCCACAATTCATAATTCACATAAAAATAAATACAAGCATGGGCCTAAAGGATCTAATATGCCATTCAAATCCCAGAGTTACTATTTTTGCCCAAGTTGACACCATGTGTCTAGTCCTGAAGGCAAATCATATCATAATGAGGATAACCTCCTATGTAACATCCCAACTAGGCTTCAAGGGCTAGGCCTAACCCAGCTTCATGGGACTACTACGTCACAGGCATGCCGCCAAACACAGAACTCTGAAAATTGAATAATATACTAGGCACACAATTATTTCATTTTTCCATTATCAATATCTTTCTCATTTTCTCATGATTAAGCTAGGCACAATGCCTCAATTATCTCATTTATATCAATATAGCCATCACCAATGGCTTTCATAACATCTTTAATGTATACATAACAAACCGCATTACCCAAATATTTTGGGTCATAATGATATCTTGCACACAGTTCACATTACATATAATGCATTTATGACATTATACAAATCATAGCATATTAATCATGCACAAATGATGTAGTAACTTAACACATATTTCAACCAAAGTGTGTTAAGTCCAAATATCATGAAAATATAATCAATTATTCAAAGTTTGTACTTACCTCTAAAAGCAACAATACAAGCTTAAACACCACTTTCAACCTTCTCTTCCAACATATCCCTCAACACTTGGATTGGGTAACTCAAGTCTCCTCAAAGCCTAAACCAAATGTGATTATAAATAATCACTTAGCAATACACTTATAGGCATATACAAAATCTCCCAACACAAGGATAAGAAACACAAAGGAAAATAAGGAAAAAAAACTATATAGGACAAAATCTACAAATGACAAGCTCAACAACAAGGGTGTGCCAATGACCATGCCCTAAACCTATAACACAAAAGCTTTTGAGATGCTCGGTGACATGGGCGTGTCAATGACAGTGTCCTTAGCTCTGTATTATAGCAGATAAGACACATCTAGAGACATGAGCATGTCCTTGTCCATGCCAAAACTCCTATAACACAGTAGCTGTCACACGCTCAGTGACATGGGGGTGTCACTGCACGTGTCAATACTATAACATTACAGAAGCTGTGACATGCTCAGTGACTGGACATGTCACTTCATGTGTCACCAATACTAAAAATAGAACCATCCACATGCCCACAAACATGGCCGTGTCACCGGGCGTGTCAGGCCAAGATCCTGATATCACACATAATTGTAACATCTAAAGTTATCTTTCTTTTCCCTTTTCAACTCTATTCAAATTCAACCATATCTATCATTTTACCATAAAATAATTGTATATGCATCAAAACAACTCAATTAAAATTAAAATACACAAGTTAAAACCATGACTTCACAACTCAAAAGTTACATAACCCAAAACTCTTATTCTCCTCACCAAACTTAACCATTTCTTCAATCCAACCCTATAATCATAGTTAACTACTCAAAACAACTTCATACATACCAATACCAACCATTAAAACATACTAAACCAAACATCCAATTCACACATATACAAACTTTCATAGAAAATCAAGGAAACAAGTTGAAAACTTACCAAATATGGAGAAAATCCCCAAAACTCCAACTTGAACACTTGAAATCCTTCAATTACTGGAGCTTGGAAGAAGCAAATCCCTCCTTTCCTCTAATAGAAATAACCGACCTTCAATGGAAAAAGAAGAAGAAGAAGATGATGATCTCAAACTCATCTCTGTCCAACCACTACCCTTATAGCCACATAATTTCCACTTTAAATTTTCATTAAGTAAAATATATATTATTTAATTAATATAAAAAAATCATCTTCCACTAACTACACAAATAATTTTTAATAATTTAAAATAACCTTTGACCAATTTAATATATTGACTTGTATATGTTATGTATATCTACATATATATAATATACACATTTTACTTTTTCATTTAAATATTATTTTATTTTTTCAATCATTTATTTAATTTCCAAAAATTAAAATTTTCAAAATTTTAGGATATTACAATGAGGTTCTTAATGAATTGAAGCTTATATAGGGATGTAGACACTTTTCAATTTGTTCCACCATTTAAGAAATTTTTTGCTAAGCCCACCTTATATAGCAATGTCATCATAATCTTAAGACTCAATGCAAATTTCCTTTCCTTAAATAACAAAAAAAATTAAAAAACAAAAAATAAAAAACAAAAATGCAAAAAACAAAGAGAAAAAAAAAACTTATTGTCTTTGAAGGGATGATGATGACATTAATCCACTATGATGTGTCTAACTAGGCATGCTAAAATTACATGCTAGTGTGAAAATTATACATTTTCACTAAGGCAATCTTTTGGCCTTTTAAGAGATGGAAATTGAAAGTGTGTTGTAGGTGTGAGGTATTTGGACTAATTGGTGGCATGTGTAGCCATTGATGAGCACACATTCGCACCACCAAATGTGATGATCCATTGAAGATTTCAAGTGGTACAATGACAAGAAATAAAGTAAGGAAGATGAAGGAGGTTTTGCAATAATATTTGCAACATTGATTGCAACCTACTTGTTTACCTAAGATTGAGTTGTATCAATTTGGTTGAGGAGTATAAGTGCTTTATCACTTGGATTCTACATCAATTGGTTGAGTTGATGTACTTTTGAATTCTTTTTAAAATGATTGTATAAGATTTAAAGTGACCCGAACTCAAGTTTTGAGATTTTTAGCCTAGTTTAAAAAGAAAGCTTAGCTAGATCAAAATAGTTATTAAATAAATTGCAAGAATAGGAGCTTATTTCTTGAAAATGATTGATTATAATATCATTTCATTGTTCATGTGTGAAATTGGAATTGTTTGAAAGTACTAAGCTTTTGTAAAGATTATAGACATACTGTTGATTGTTTGAAAGATTGCTTAATTATTTGATTTGCTTTATCAAGAGTCAATTTGATCATAACCATCATAAGTAATTCTCTATAGTCTCTCATTTTAATTTTTTTCACTTGTCCTTGTTTGTAAGTAGTTTAGTCATATCATTTAGTAAGAAGTTTGTAGTAATGTTTGGAATTACTACATCTAGCCATGGTGGAAAATTAAAACAAATGAAATCATGTAAAATAAAATCTACGAGAAGATTTTCTAGCCAACAAATTTCATCACTGTGATAGAAAGAGAGATGACAAATAATCTATATGTCACACACGGGCGACGAGAAGCCGACAAGATTTTTTTAATTGGTTTTTGTCAACCTATATTTAGTTGTTATTGTTTTTGTTATGTGTTAGGAGTCACCACCAATTAATTATAAACTAAAGTTTAGAAATTTTTAAAAAAATGAAAAGAGAACCCAAGGCTTGAACCTAAGTAATCCAATGTTTGACATTAGGAACTCTCTCTCTTTTTTTCTTGAAAAATAAAGAAAACTCTAGAGCTTGACTCTTACTAGAAAAATGATTATTATATGTAGACATTTTTATTTTATTTGGGAATTTGAAAACCTCTTTTTTAAAAAAACAATTGCTTAAAACTTGTATACCATGTTTGCTTGCATGTATCTAAATGCTCAGACAAAGTGTTAATTTATTTTTAAAATCATCCTTTTGCATTAAGAATTTTTCTTTTTGAAAGAAGAATATAACATTGGAACTACAGTAATCCCTAAATGTGGAATAAATTTGGTACTTAACTTTAGTTACGTGATCTTTAAAATGTCTTATTAGGTTCTGTTCAAGCAACAGCTCTGGAACTTAGAACAAAATCGTCTGTCATTACCTCTATAAGTATCTTGTTAACAATTCTTTCACCCATCAAGGTATGCTTTTTTCATTCTAAGTTTGTAATTTTTTGTCTCACATTCGGATAAGCTAAGCTTAGTTTTACCATCTTTTAGCATTGTACTCACTTTTCCAAGTATTTCAAAAATAAATTTTTAATAGAATATGTGCTTTAAGGCATAAGTTGGACATATTCAGTTTGGTTTACCAAATTTCTTGGTAGTTATTTTTTCTATGGTTATTTATTTTTTTTTTTTTGGAAGCTACAAATATATAAGAAAAAGGAAAATTTATTAAGAAAAACCAATAGATTATACAAATTTGATGATCATAAACCTAAATTGACTTTAAAGAATCCCTAACTATGCTTTTCACATCTTCTTTTCTTCTCCTCCTTGCAACTTTAGGCATAATACATTTTTACAACATCTGAGTTCACCGAATTTGGAAAATCTTCTCCATTCATATTAGTTAAAATGAAAGCTCCTCCAAAGAATTCTTTCTTTATGATGTATGGACTTTCATATTTAAGAGTCCACTTTCCCTGAGAGTCCTGATGCCTAAGAATAATCTTTTGAGCACCAAATCTCCTTCTTGAAATTCCCTTGCCTTCATCTTCTTTACATGGGCCTTGATAAGTCATTTTTGATATAATTGACCATGACACAAGGTTGTCAATCTTTTTTCTTTGATAAAGTTTAATTGATCATAACGACTTTGCACACATTTAGCATCATCGAGCCCAGCTTCTGTAATAATTTTGAAACAAGGAATCTCAACTTCAATGGGCAATACTGCATCCATGTCATATACTAAAGAGAATGGTGTTACCCTAGTAGATGTCATGACTGTGGTCTTGTATCCATGAAGAGCATAAGAAGCATCTCATGCCAATCTTTATACGTTATTGCCATTTTCTGAATTATCTTCTTAATATTCTTATTGGCTACTTCAACTGTACCATTCATCATTAGATGGCATGGGGAGGAATTATGTTGCTTAATTTTAAATTTTTAGCACATCTCTGTCATATCCTTATTCCTAAAATTCTTTGCACTATCGATGATAATACGCTTGGAAAGACCATATCGACATATGATATTCTGTTTAAGAAATTTCAAAACCATATTCTTTGTCACATTGGCATAAGAGGTTGCCTTTACCCATTTGGTAAAATAATCAATTGCTGCTAGAATGAATCGATATCCATTGGAAGCTTTAGGTTTTATTGGGCTAATCACATCTAATCCCCATATTAAAAAAGGCTACGGGGAAAACATTACATGCAAGGGTGTTGGAGGTGCATTGATATCATCAGCATATTTTTGACACTTATGACATTTTTGAACATAATTAATGCAATCTGATTCCATATTTAGCCAGAAATAACCCATTTTTGAGAATTTTATGAGCCAGCATATACCCACTTGAATGTGTACCATAAAATCCTTCATGAACTTCTTCTATCAATATTTGAGCTTCTCTTTCATCCACACATCTAATCAAAATTGTATTATAGTTTCTTTTGTATAAGATATCACCACTTAAAAAGAAATTCATTGCTAGTCATTGAATTATTCTTTTATCAGTGTTTGAGGCTTTTGGATGGTATGTTCTATTTTTGAGATTCTGCTTAACATCAAAAAACCATTGTAGACCCCTAATTTTGGCCCTAAGCTCATCCAATCTAAATTAAAGAAGGCCAAGTTAAATTTGGTTCGATTTTAAAAGCTTAAATCTAGTTTATATCTTTGGAATAGATCGATCCAGTTTTGAAAGACCTAAATAAAGTTGGTTTAGTTTTTAAAACCCTAACTTAGTCTAATTTTTTTTAAGGACCAAATCAAATCTAATTCAATTTTAAAAGCTTGAATTGAATCTGATCCAACCTTGAAGGTCTGACCAAGCCCAGTTTACCCATAAAAGTAAAAAATTCTTGGATCCACAGCGAATTGGACTCCAATTCACTATGAAACATTGTCCTTGGCAAATTGGGACTCCAATTCGCCATAGACTTAATACCATGACGAATTTGGGGTCCTTTAATTCCCCATGGACCATGTCCATGGCGAATTGAAGCCTTAATTCATTTAACTTTAGCTTTAATTATGATTTTAGGATAGATTAGGATTCCTAATGAAGATCAAACTCGTTTTAATCGTCAAATTAGTGTATTAGGGTTTAGCTTTAACTATAAATACAAAATCAAGACCAAACAATAAGGGAAGGAGGATTTAATCAGAAACCTAGTAGCATTGCGTGATTAGCAACATGGAAGAATTAACACAGAGTGCAACAACAATCAACCCCAGCAACAATTATCAAAAACAAAAAGCAATAAACACAGAATTAAAAGAAAAACACAAGTAACAGACAACAATCAAATGGATAAAGGGTAAATAATTGTCCTCGAATTACATTAAAACCTTCAACCAGAATTCACCAAATGCAGGCAGCAGCAAGCTTATTCCAATGTATCAATATTTGGTGGAGCCTCCAACGCAGGTTTTATTTTATAAATTTTATTCACTTAAAGCATTATTTAGTCCAGTAGCTATACTTCTCCTTAAGCATTAAAAGCATTATTTACTCTAGTAGCTGAGTAACCTAGGTTGTAAACTTGTATAAATACTAAACATAGTAAGCTTGTCATAAATTGCATCTTCTAAACATTAAACCTCATATATCGTCGGGCAGTAGTAAATTTTAATGTATAATTCATGTTAATTATTTGAACCATTATAATAAACTCTAGTTTTCAATATTTTAAAATCCTAATATTATTTTCCTAAACCCTAACTTTCTAAACCATAAAAACCTAAATTTCTATAAATATAAGCACTTAGCTTACATAGAAATCCTAATTCCTCAGCAAAACCATATCCTATAAACTATTTACCCTTGTCGTCACACCCTATCTTTCATTAATGGGTTAATATTAAAATTTATTTATAAATTGAAATTTTTATAATTAACTTTAACTTCATTAGTTTAGCCCTAATTTAGCGTTGTTTATGCAATGATTAGTTATTTGTTTGATTACTTGCTTTTCCATGGATGATTATTAAATATTTATTGATTGTACTTTTAATAGATTTGTAAAAGGCATGTTTTCACTCGTGGATGCCTTATTTATTTAATTTATTTATTTTTTGTAGTTTAATTCATTTAAAGACTTTGGGATAATTATAAGGGACATGTTTCCACCAATTGATGGGTGTCCTATTTTTATTTACTTGTACTTTAGATATTGGACATTATTGTAAGGGCATATTTCTATTTTGTACGGGTGCCCATTTTTATTAATTTGAACTTTCTTGATTTTAATAAATATTTCTTTATTCCCATTGCATGTATTATGGATGATATTTTAATAAGTTAAGAATTTAATAATATTAAGACTTGAAAAGGAAGCTGGTTCCAATAAACCGGGCACTACAGGGGTACTAGGTCGTTTCTCACCTTCCCCATATGTACACAACCTTCCCCATGAAAATCCCCACTCACAACCGTGGCTTACCATCACGTTCTTCTTCAAAGTTTATACAGTAAGCATTGACCCCTCTGGTTTCAATCTTGATGGGAGGCATTTTTCCATAAGTGTCCAGTTGAAACATTGCAACTAATATCGCTAATGCATCTGCAATTTGGTTTTCAATTCAGGAAACATGATCGAAATTTATGAATTTAAAGCTTTGAGCTGAATCAAGAATATATTCTTGATAAGGTACTAATTTCAGATCTCTGGTTTCCCATTCTCCTTTTAACTGGTTAATTATCAATGTTGAATCACCATACACTTCTGTTGCGCTCGATTAATTACTACTACAAGCGACACTCGCAAGTATATGAGGTAATTGTAGCTATGGTGATCACCCCAAGGTCATCTTACAAGGAAAGAATTATTTTGCAATAGTTTGATTGACAAATAAATTTAAAAGCAAGAGTGTGATATGTTGGAATGGTGAAAAGCAATTTAAATTTAAAAGTAATGTGTGTAATGGTTGTACAATATTAATTCAAATTCTTGGAATGGTGCCTAGGGTTGTAGATCAATTTATTCAAAGCTTAATTCTCAAATTATCCATTAATATAACCTTGTATTTTACTTTATTCCTTGAGTTTAATTAGTAATTACCAATTCATTAGTTTTCACATTCATGAATTAACAACAACTAATTCTTTTGAAATTGCAAATTAATAAAACCCTAGAACTTATATTTCTAATTCATTCTTAGGGTAGTTGAATGCATATCAAATTTCACCTCTTGATCCTTCATTCAATATCTAGAGATCAATAGGTAGCTAATCTATCAACCTAACATTCGATCCAATATAATCAACTAAAAATAAGGTATATTAATGGAAATATCAAACCAAGTCATTAAATCAAATCTACTACAAACTCTATGCATGAGTAATTTAGCTCATCATCATTAATTTAAAATAAATATTCATCTTAATATAAATCAAATCACAATTGTCCATTGAAATATTAATGTTCTTAACAAACAACAACAATCTAGAAATGAATTAAAAGAGAGAATATAAAAACCCTTTTAAAATGCTTAGAGTTGAACTTCTAGTCTTTCTCCTAGCTCCACTTTAAATATGATGAAGAACTAACAAACCTTCTTCAATCAATGGCTCTCCTCTTGAAATATGGAATGGTAACTCTCTCAAACCTCCAACTCCTCAATCAAGCTTTCTTCAAACCCTAACCTTCATAAGAGCTTGCCCACCCAATTTTATCCCAAAAAATATTAAGAATCTTGTCTATGAAAGAAATAAAAGATGAAGGTGAAGGTGATGTTCATGGTCTCTCTCAGGACCAAGAACAAGAAGATGAACCAAAGGGCTTTCTCAGGACCAAACCTCCCAATGTGTATATATCTCCACTTTCCATTCTTTTTAATTTCTTAAGACACCAATTATATCTTGACAACTCACACACTCCACTTTGTCTCCCACTTTCTTCATTATTTAAATCTTCATTCCATGAATTAGGCAATCTTTTTCTTCTTTTATTATTTCTTTTTAAAAGATAGCACTTGTTGTCTCCCACTTTGTCCCCCATCTCATGTAAAATAATTCATAGCTATCACATGAGACACGGCCAAGCCTTAAGTGAATTGGTCATGTCACTCATTCTTCTTGGGAAACGTCCAAGCCTTAAGGCTGTGTCTATGGCTGCCCAAAATTATTTCCTCTTTTTCAAGTGTGACACGGCCAAGTCACTGACCGTGTCATGTGACACGGCCAATGGCTTGGCCGTGTCTTTTGCTTGTGTTCACCTCTGCCATTTTCTTCCTCTTTTCTTATTTTGTTCAATTGGTGAGACACGGCCAAGACCTTGGTTGTTTCATGTGACATGGCCGGTGACTTGGCCATGTCTCTTGAATGTAGTCTCTCTTCTTGTTCTTTTCTTTGCTTTGTTCTTCAAGTGAGACACGGCCAGTGGCTTGGCCATGTCATTGGACACAGCCAGTGGCTTGGCCGTGTCTCTAGAATGTGTCAGTCTTTGCCCAATTCCTCTTAGGGACATGGCCAAGCCAATTTATCCTAGTCGTGTCCTACTTGTGCCTTGTCCTTCCTGCCTCTTATGATGGACACAGCCAAGTCATGAAGTGTCTTGGCCGTGTCCCATGCTTTTTACCATTTTGCTTCATCAAATTTGAGTTAAAGCTCCATTATTTTAGATTAAACACTTCAAACAAACTTAAGCATAAATTTAAAGAAACATCAATCAAAAGCCAATAAAATTACACTATAAATAAATACACAAATGATCAAAATAAATACCTCACACTTAATTTTTTGCTTGTCCCCAAGCAAAGTTAAAATCAAAATAAACTAAATAAGATAAATTTAGTCAAGTTCAAGACTCCCATTTTATTAAATCCACAATCATTATCAAATCAAGAACAATCAGTACTCAAGCAATTTAATAGCCAATCCATACATACCAAAAAATTGTCTCTCCCTTATAAAACCTCATAATTGTTTAATCAGGTAGTGTTTAAGCTCTCAACATTCAATGAAGGATTATCTCTATAGGCTTGCTTATCAATCAAATCTCCACTACCTAATTACAATCAAGCATCAATCATATGGTCTTTCATTGGGTTGTAATGGGGCTATGGTAAAGGCATGACATTTAGGAAATCTGAGCTTATTCATTACGTTCAAGAGCACTTCAAGAATGAAGTAACCGATCATATGTATAACCCAACAATCCCAAAACACCTTCCTCTCTCCTACCACCTGACATTAAAGAGCTTTTCAAGGGAACTCACTTATTAAATTTTGCAATGATCATTCCCAAACCTATTCCAACCCAACGAAAAAGAATAACAACTTCTATTATTTTGATTTTTCTCTCTTTTTTATTTTTATTTTTATTATATTTATTTATTTATTTATTTTAATTAAAATAGGGTTTACAACTAAAGAACACAATACTTTGCAATTTTAAACCCACTCAATTTAACCCCACACTTTATTTATCACAACACTCAATCATAAACGCTCTTAAAATACTCTTGACCTAATGCAAGAGTAATAGTTAAAGCAATAAGGTTCAAGCTAATGGCATTACGAAAAAGAAAGAAAAGAAAAAATGAAATAAGCTCAAAATTGGCTAACTAAGGTCGGATATAAGGTTTGTCTTTTTAAGCCAAAATGGGTTCACCTAATTGCCTTAATCATATTGATGCCTAATTGAAACTTTTATGTATTCTTAAAATGCATGTCAAAGCAAGTTTTAGCAATTCATCAATCAAAGATGTTTACACACAATAAAGAATAATAAGTTGATATCCAACTTAATAGGCTCAATTCCTCACTAGTTTAAAGGTGATGCAAAGAATAACCATCAAAATTGATAATAAGCACCAATTCTAATCAATTCTCAAATTCATGCAAAAAAAAAATTCAAAGGTCATCTATCAACAATCTTATAACAATTGAACTTTTCAAAATTCATTTATTCAAAGAAAAAAACTAAACTTAAACAAAGATAAATTAAAAGTAAAAACTGCACCCCACACTTAAATATTCACATTGTCCCCAATGTGAGCATGCATAAATTTAAAAGAGAAGAGTTCAGATGAAACCTAATTTCCATCGTTCCCATATGCGATATGAAGTGATCCTACCATCCTTAATGAATTTTTCACCCATGTTTGAAAATTTGAATAGCATGCAACTTCGAAAGGTACCTAGTGTATTGCAAAGCCTAAATAGCATCCTTTGAAGAGCAAATGTCCAAAGGAAACATGTGAAGGTTGTCTTAGGGTGATCCTCCAATGCTATAGGAACTTGGTAAAAATCTTTTTCAGTCAGCAACATGGTTATATCCATTTTTTGCTCTTCCTCACCACCGAGAGTGGAAGAGATGATTATTGGTTATATACTGTTCTCCCTAATCAAAGCATATTTTAAAAGTTTTGGGGTCTTTTTAAGTTTGACCAAGTTTGGTTGAATCTCTTTTTCATCCACTTTAACCATCTGAAGTCCCCTCTTAACAACCTCAGCATTTAAGATTAACTTGCACTCCTCAATTTCTGAATTGGAAATTTCAAAGTTCTACTTCTAAGGGCATGCTCATCTCAAGCTTATCTTCACTATCTTCTTTGGCAGGACCAAGAACAAGAAGATGAACCAAAGGGACTCTCTTAGGACCAAACCCCCTAACATGTATATATCTCCACTTTCCATTCTTTTTAATTTCTTAAGACACCAAGTATATCTTGACAACTCACACACTCCACTTTATCTCCCACTTTCTTCATTATTTAAATCTTCATTCCATGAATTATGTAACCTTTTTCTTCTTTTATTATTTCTTTTTAAAAGATAGCACTTGTTGTCTCCCACTTTGTCCCCCATCTCGTGTAAAAAAATTCAAAGCTATCACATGAGACACGGCCAAGCCTTAAGTGACTTGGTCGTGTAACTCATTCTTCTTAGGACACGGCCAAGCCTTGAGGCTGTGTCCATAGCTGCCCAAAATTTCTTTCTTTTTTCCAGGTGTGACACAACCAAGTCACTGACCGTGTCATGTGACACGGCCAATGGCTTGGCCGTGTCTTCTGCTTGTGTTCACCTCTACCATTTTCTTCCTCTTTTCTTGTTTTGTTCAATTGGTGAGACACGGTCAAGACCTTGGTCGTGTCTCTTGAATGTAGTCTCTCTTCTTGATCTTCTCTTTGCTTTGTTCTTCAGTTGAGACATAGCCAGTGGCTTAGCCATGTCTCTTGAATGTGTCAGTCTCTACCCAATTCCTCTTAGGGACACCGCCAAGCCAATTTGTCCTGGTCGTGTCCTGCTTGTGCTTTGTCCTTCCTGCCTTTTATGATGGACACAGCCAAGTCATGAAGTGTCTTGGTCGTGTCCCATGCTTTTTAACATTTTGCTCCATCAAATTTGAGTTAAAGATTCATTATTTTGCACTTCAACCTAAATTAAAAACTTCAAACAAACATAAGCACAAATTTAAAGAAACACCAATCAAAAGCCAATAAAATTACACTAACAACAAATACACAAATGATCAAAACAACTTCCAACCTTTTGATCTTCATATCAATAGTGGTTTGTATTCTTAAAGCATAGGCTTCATATTCAACTATGTTATTAGTGCATTCGAAACACAATTTGGTTGTTACAGGGAAATATTTTTCCTCTGGGGAGATTCAAATCACTCTTATCCCACTTCCTAAGGCATTTGAAGCTCCATCAAATTTTATAATCTAGTTTCTTTTTTTATCCTTATTCTTCTTCCACCAACATGATTCCTTCATCGGGGAACTCATAACTTATTGGTTTATAGTTTTTAATAGCTCAATCTGCCAAATAGTTAGCTATAATATCCCTTTTATCGTCTTTTGGGTGATATATGCAATCTCATACTCATTTAGTAAAAACTGCCATCGAGCAACTCTCCCAGTTAAAGCTGGCTTTTCAAAAATGTACTTAATGGGATTCATTCGAGATATAAAAAAGGTGGTGTAATATAACATGTAGTGCCTTAATCGATGAGCAGCCTATACTAATGCAGCAGAAGTTCTTTCCAACATAGAATATTTTGCTTCATAATTGGTGAACTTTTTACTTACATAATATATTACTTGCTCCTTCTTTCTTAAGTTGTCATGTTGCTCAAGAACACCGCCCATTGAGCTCTCAAAAACTATCAAGTATAAAAGAAGAGGACAACTGGCTATAGTCAGTTGTAGAATTGGTGGAATCTGTAAATAATATTTAATTTTATTAAAGGCTATTTGACATTCATCATTCCATTTGCCCGTATTATTCTCTTTCAAAAGCTTGAAGATAGGCTCACATATAGCTATTAATTGTGATATGAATCGAACTATATAATTAAGCATTCCCAAAAAGCTCTGAATATCCTTTTCAGTTTTAGGGGCCGACATTTCAACTATAGCCCTAATCTTATCAAGATCAATCTCAGTTCCTCTCCTACTGGCTATAAATCCTAACAATTCTCCTGAAGAAACTCTAAATATGTATTTTGCAGGATTTAATCGGAGTTGATATCTCCTTAGTTTCTTAAACAATCTTTCCAAAACTACAACATGATCTTCACCATGTTGAGATTTTTTATCATGTCATTGACATATACTTCTATTTCTTTATGCATCATATCATTAAATAGGGTAACCATTGCACTCTGGTAAGTTGCCCCCGTATTCTTTAGTCCAAATGAAATTACTTTATAATAAAATATTTTCCAGAGAGTAATAAAATTATTTTTTCCTTATCACTAGTATTCATTTTAATTTAATTGTACCCTGAGAATCCATCCATTAATGAAAACATATGCAATTGAGTTGTATTATCCAAGAGCACATCAATGTGCGGCAGAGGGAAATCATCTTTTCGACTTGTTTGATTAAAATTTTGATAATCAACACATATTCTGACCTTTTCATCTTTCTTAGGGACAAGAACAATGTTAGCCATTCATTCTAGATACTTGGCCACTTCTAGGAAACTTGCCTCACACTATTTTTTTCTTCTTCTTTTATTTTCAATAAAACATCAGGTTTCATTTTTCTCAATTTTTATTTTATGGGTTTATATTCTGACCTTAATGGTAAACGATGCATAACTATGTCCGTACTCAGCCCCTTCATATCCTAATATAACCATGCAAAGACATCAAAAGACTCTTTTAGCAATTTAATCATCCTTTCTTTGAGTTCCAGAGGCAAGGATGCACTAATCCTTGTTTCCTTCCTATTTTCTTCGGTTCCTAGGTTTACTCTTTCTACTGCTTCTTCTGAAGGTTGTATAATTTTTTTCATCATGTTCCATCATCCTAGTTATTCAGGTCAGAAATCCTCTTTATCTTCTTCATCAGATGTGATTTCAAAGATAGGGTTATCAAAATCAAACCCAGACTTAATTTCATCAAGATTTAATTCATCATTGACATTCCCGGGTAAAATGAGTATAAAGGATAAAAATTACCAAGATAAAGAAATTAAGCATAAAGTAAATGAATGAAAGTAGTAAGGAGAGTTTAAGAATGGAGATGAAACATGCACTTTATTTTATTAGAAATTATTTTGTAACATTTGAAAAAAAAGCCCATGCTAACATTTTCTTAAGATATTGAGCAGAATCATAGGAAAATAATTATTTAGATTACTTTGATTGAGATGGAAATTCATAAACTTTTCATATTTTTTTTTTAGATCTTGTCCTGGTAGCAAGCATCTAACCCATAAAGTTACTTCATTATGAGGCTCATTTACATTCACCATAGTCACCAATGAATTTTTTGATATTGCCTCCATATCTCGTGGAGCTCCTTCCATCTCTGTTTCTTTATGGAAAAAAATCAGCATTGATTTGCCAATCTTGCCAGTCGATGATCCTTTTTCTCTTTCTGAATTCTTCTTCTGTCTTCTCTAGTAATCTTGTATCTCAATCCAGCTCTATTGTCAATATTGGCAGGAAGCGAAAAGACATTAATTCCTTGTTTATGTTTTCCCAAACCTTTTTCTGGGAAATAGCTTACTCCTAACATTTCTCTTGCCACCATTATAGCTAGGGGTGCTCACAGTTCTGTTAACCAAATCATGAGGGTAAAAAAAATTGGTCCATCATTTTGGTTTAGAAAAATTTAAAACTTAAACTAAAACCTAAATAAACGGTTAATCATTTATCGGTTAAATGTAAAAAATGGACGGTTAACTGTTATTTTTAGTTTTTAACCGTTACACTATATAAAAAAATAAAAATAAAAATTAATAAATTTCATATATATTTAATTTAAAAAAACCAAATATAACTCATCACAAAAATTAATCTTAACACAAACATACAATCAAAATACAAAATCATATTTTAAATTCAAATATAATCCATCAAAATAATTTAATATATAATATGCAATTTATTTATATAATTTATTATTTATTATAACTTATAATTTATTCTATAAAATTATACATATAATTTATAATTTATGTATAATATATATAATTTATATATAATTTCTAATTAATGTATATAAATTATAGTATAATTATAAATTTATAATTTATTTATATATTTAATTATATTGGTTAACTATTCAGTTCGGTTAACCAAACCGAATAGTTTTTTAACAATAAAAATTGAAATCGAAAATCATAATTTTAAAAAATTTAAAACCTAAACCTAAACCGTCGGTTTGGTTAACAATAATTTTTGGTTTGGTTTGATCAATTTTCGATTTAATCAGTTTTTTGAGCACCCTTAATCATAGCCACAACTAATAATCGAGGAGTTGGCATGACCAATCCTTCTCCAACATATGAAGTGTTTGATATTCCAAAGGATTGGAAAGAACTTTCAAAAGCTTCTTCTGCTGCTTCAACATATGGAGTTGAGACAGGTTTAATGATCAAAATGTCTTCTTCTCTCAAAATTTCAATCATCTTTCCTTCAATGATGAAATGGACTTTTCTGATATAGTGATGATGGTACTGCTCCTTCTGAGTGTATCCATGGTTGTCCCAATGACGTATTGTACATCACTTGAAATGTGATATTAAATGTGACTGGATCCACTTGGATAGGTATTTTGATATCCCCTAAAATCTCTCTTCTAGTCCCATCAAAGGCTCAAACTATTATAGAGCTAGGCTGCATGTATGTCTCATTGATTGGTAGCTTTTAGAGGGTTGTTTTAGGTAAGATATTCAGGGATGATCCATTGTCCACTAGAACTTTTGCAACAGAATATCCTTTACATTGGAAAGATATATGTAAAGCTTTTGTATGCCTAGTCCCTTCTCCAGATATTTCATCATCATTGAAGGATATGTAATTAGCTGTCATTACACTCCCAACTATGTTGTTCAAGCTATCTACAGACATATCATGGCAAACATGTGCTTGATTTAGAATCCTAAGTAGTGCATTTTGATGAGATTTTGAATCTAAGATCAAAGATAGTAATGAGACTCTAGCTGCTATTCTATTTAACTGTTCAATTACCTTGTATTCACTTTGCTTAACCAACTTCAAAAATTCACAAGCCTCATGCTCGAAAACTGACTTCTATATTTCCAATTGTGAGCCTTTTTTATTGGTTGCATCTTGAAATTCTCCAACTCCACTTTCTTCCCCCAATTCTTCTTCCTCAGCTTTCCATTTCCTACATCTTTCTAGTTCTTCTTTTCAGCGATTCTTTACTTCTTCAGGCGTATAGTTCTGCCCACTTCTCCTCATACCACCTATACCAGAAATATTGATCATCGATTCAATTTCATTACTTGCTTAACATATACGAAGATTTCGGCTCACTAACTCAAACCCATGCTTCCAAGGAATTACTTTTGAATCCTTATATCTGAAATGAGCTGGTGTTTTGATTATAAGTTTTGTGATCTCTGGAGACATATCAGATTTTTCCCTTTTCATTTCTCCTGACGAGCATGATATTACAATAGGCGCTAGGATAGAAAGACCAATCGACACCATATTCACACCTTCGTCTTTCCTTGTTTCTATTTCAAAAATCACACTTTTAGCACTCATTAATTCTTGAAATTTCATCCTGAATTACATGCATTCATTGATTGTATGATCCTATATCTCACAATGGTAGTCACAAAAGGGTTCTTGTTAAAGGAGAGATTTGCCTCTCTATTGGCTTTTAAGAACTAATCCAGTTTTGATTAAAGTTTGAAAAAGCTTTCCTATAGGCATTTGAACTTTCTCTATCTTCTCCTTATATTGTTGAACCCCATCCTCAATAATGGCATTGATTTTGTCCCATCATGATTTGGTAAGGGATTATTGTTCACATTAAGAGTCTTCGGTTATTTGTTAACTTTCAACCATCTCGCATTTAAAAGACTCTGAACATTTCTTTTAAATGCAGTATAATTTTCAACAGAATGTAGGTACCCCTGCATGGTATTCACACTTTGCATTGAGGTTATAAATTTGGGGTAAGGTGGTTTCATTGGTTCCAATGGCGTCAAGCACACTTGTTGTCCTTGTAGTAGTTGGACAATAATTCCACATAAATTATTGGGATAAGATCAAATATTTTTATCCTCTTTTCATGAGGTAGATTATTTCATTGCTCTCCTTGATTAGGTTAATTTGTTCTATTATTTGTTCCTTGAGTAGGCGTAGAAACACCAAGTAGAGTGGAATAAAGAGCATTTTAAGGTCTCATGAATAAGGGAGCTTGATAAGGGAATTGATATATTTTAAGCCTTACATTAGCCACATAATGTGGTGGAGGATGATGATAGTAGGTTTATTTTGGCTGTGGATGTCCTCCTATCATGTGGGTTTTTCCCTCTTTCTTTTTACTTGAATATTGTCTTTTTAAGCTACTCCCTTCAATACTACGCTCCTCAATTTTTTTCTTTTTTCATGCCTTGCTCAATCATTTCCCCAGCCAGGACCAAATCTAAAAATTTGATAATTATGTTAACCAGCAACATGTTATAGAATGGTTGTCCCAGTGTGTCTAAGAATTGGATATCATCACCTTATCCGTGAGTGGGAGACTGACCTATGTTGCTTTGTCTCTCTATCTTTGTGTATATTCTTTAAAAGTTTCATTGTTTTTCTTTTCCATAGCTCTCATATCATCCCTGCTAGGTGCCATATCCATCTTATGTTTACATTGCTTCATGAAAGTATTTTTTAGGTCTTTCCATCTTCAAATGTGTGTTCTATCTAAACTCATGTACCACATCATTACTGGTCCTGTAAGACTTTCTTAAAAAACATGAATCAGTAATTTCTCATTACTGATGTATGCTGCCATTCGACTACAAAATATTGATAGATGACTTTAAGGATAAGATAGTCCATCATATTTTTCAAAGTCAAGAGTTTTGAAATTTAGTGTATGGTCACGTCAGGTACCAGGCATAGTTAGGATGCATCAGTGGTTCCATAAACATTAACCTCTTCTATTCATTCTATCTTTTTTGAAATAGGTTTAGGACTAGCTCTTTTGAAATGCACCTTTGGGTCATCCAATTCTAGGATTATTATAGGTTCTTCAGGGAAAAAAGAAGGTCTTGGATTTATTTGAACTTCTCTTACTTGCTCCCCTTATAGCATTCTTTGATGGCACATGTAAAAGTTTAGGTTATCTGGGTTCCTAATCCTAAGGCAATAGGCACAGTTTCTATTGTGTTCTTGCCTTTAAGTAATTCCATGAGTTGTGCCAATTGATTTCTCATTTCTGAAACTTGTTTTAACCTATCCTTTATCTGATCGGTATCTTGCCTCATTTCTTCTTGGGCTTTATTTTCCATGAACCTGGTCTTTGACCGAGTCTCGTAACGATAAGTTAAACCGGATTTATTTTTTGAAATTCAGGCTATGTTGATGTTCCTGATGGTATATTTATTTTGTATTAGAAAATGTTTTTATTTACCAATTTCCATTTGAATCATGATGCAATAATTATGCAAACTCATTTTTTTAAAAAAATAATAAAATAAAATAAAGTAAATGATTGACCATTCTTTAACACAATACAATATATATATTTTTCCTTGTCAAATTACAAAAGGAATCATATCATGTTAACTTTTTGTGACCTTCATCTGAATCTTCTGTAATAAGAAAGCTCTCGATACATCATTTCCAACAAATTATAGAGCTTCTGTCCAAATGATCCCATTGTCATATAATTATCTTCATATGGTTCACCTCTTGGGCTATGCAGCTTTCTTATTGAGCTAATTCTTTCAATTTTTCAGTGAGATGATTAGCCTGGGTGCATACCCTTATAAACTTATCCTGATAAAAGATATAATCTTCCATTTATGCTCTCAGGCGTGTGCCTACATCATTTTTTTTAGCCAAAATTTGATTTATAGAAGCAGTCAATTGATCCATCTGGTCTTGATATGCTTGGATTTTCCACACTAAATTTTGGATATTATTTTTTTACTGGCATGATTCTTGGACTAAAGCCTTTATCTCGCTCTTCATTCTTTCTTCCCTTTCTCTATATCCCTCTAACATCTATTATAGTATAAACATTTCTGCCTTTAACTTTACTATTTTCTTGCTCCATTTCAAAAGCTCTTCTTTCGACTTCCAAGATTGTCATCTTCCTTTTCATTATGTTGGATTCTTGTATCAGGATTTTTACTATTTCATATTTAAGCTTTTCATTTTCCTATAAAGCTCAAAAATTCTTTTTTTTAGCCTCTGTAGTCTCTCGAATCCAGTACGCTACATCTCTATCACATGTGAAAGACATTTTTCTCACGTAGCTTCATCAATAAGAACATGCTCATTTGATATAGAAGGTTCATTATGCATCCTTGCTATAGGAGGGCAAACCCCTATCCTATTTTCCAGTGCCAGTCTAAGTAACCTTAAGTCACTGAGTCTCTATAAGTTTCAGATCTTATTTTTCTCACAATCTACCATGCATCAAGGACTTTTTCAAGCTTGATAGATATCTCCTCATCCCTATAATCAAAGTCTATGTGAGCCGACCCTGTTGTTTAAGAAATAAATTATAAAAATCCCAACTGTCTTCTTACCATTGCTAATACGTGTGTGATGACCCCCTATATTCCTATTAAAAGGAACCCATGGAAAATTAACATAATTGAATATTAATTATTGTCTATCCTTCCAAATGGCTAACCAGGATATATCTTCTTTTTTATCTGTTGTAGAAATCTTAACCATTGCTTTTTGTTTGGGGCTATCCTAGGCCATGTTGTAGATCCAAATTTTGCCATATGATTTTTTTGTATTATTGTATCCTAGTTCATACTCAATAATAGGAAACTGGAATTAAGGAGGACACTTGAAATGTGTTAAAGCCCACGTACTCAACAAAATGGCACAACCTGTGAATCATCTGCTTCCTTGCTTTCTATAATAGTTCAAAGACCTCACTATTTCTACCAGTATACTAATGACTATATCTATTCCTCTTATTACACTGGTAAAGAGGGTGATCACTTTAGGATCTATGGAGTTTAAATCTTTCAGAAATAAGACCATACCATAAATGAGTAAAGCCAAAATCTGGAATTCTTCCTTTCGATCCATATTATTTTTCCAAATCCTAGTAAGGGTTCCACTCGAATTACCTTGGATTATGGACTTTTCCATCCTTCTACCACACTTGCATACCCAACCATAATCTTGGCCAATTGTTTTCTACCTAGTTCCCTCTTATTGTGTGCATGTGGCTTAATATCTTTCTTTTCCAATATTTTGGTTATGATGTGATACTCTTCTATTGTAGGTGTTAAATCTATTTGTCTAATTGTAAAACAATGGTAACATGAGTCCTAGTAATTTAGCATGGCCTTTAGCATAGGCAAGAATACCGGTGTGTACATAAGGTAAGCAATCATCCCAAGCTGGTTATTAAATTGGATCCTTTGTTGTGGTCTCATACTATCTCAAATTTCGTTTGAAGCCCTTAAATCATTTTATTGGAAGTCTATTTCCCCTAATGTCGAAAGTTGGACCATAACTTATGTAGGAACACAATCTTCTTCTATTTTTACAATGACTCTGATTCTTTCATGGCTTCTGCTTCAGATATATTTAAAACACACAATGATTCATTTTAGATAGTTACAAGAGTGCAAAAATTCTCCTTTCATAATAAAAAAAAAAACATGTTTATTAGTCATTTGATAAATCATTATATCAGTATGAAAATCTGTTGATGATAAATGTCGAAATGCTATATCATGCACAACTACAATGTTATATGATACAAAATCATAATGCCATATGATGTAAAAATTACACAACATTTATTAAAATGGAGTTTTATCATTGATCATGAGGAAGTTTCCTAAGATAAGGAAAAATGCACCATGAATTAAAAATAGCGAGCAAATAGAGGAGCTTGAATATAGATTTCTTTATTTATTGATCCTAAACGAGTTTGGAAGATGCTACAACAGGTTTATCTAAAGGTGTGAATTGTTGAGTTCTATTCCTAACAGTTAGATTTACCTTATTTCACCAGGTTTGAGGTTTCCAGACTATGGGTAATCTTACTGTCATCTATAACTTGGACTAGTTAGCTCTCTCAGCTATTATATGGCTAAAAGGCAGTCTAAGTGAGAATTTTTCATAGGCCCTATAGGGTTTCCCACGGAGGGAGGGAACCCTACTTCATTCTCATACTAAGCCTATTAGGGTAATAGGTAATTTCTTGACCTTTAAGTGAAGAGACTTATAGGTTTAAATACGCAAATAATAATATAGGTAATTAATATTTTAGAAATATACAAAAAAAATATTAAACAAATCTCAAAACACAATCAATAAATAAAACATAAATATCACAATAATATATATAGCTTAACCACTCTATTTAGTAACTAGCCTAGTCCCCAGTAAAGTCGGCAGCTGTCACACATGGGACAATAGGGAGCCGGCAAGATATAAATTTAATTAGTTTTTATCAATTTATATTTAGTTACTATTTTTTATGTATTAGGATTCGCCACCAATTAATTATAAGATTTGACTAGACATCTAGTAGTGGCCTGCATTTCTAAGTTCTGGGGGGGAGGTTATTACGTGTAGGGGAGGAAAATCACTCTACATCGCCTAAAATTAGTACTATAATTATCGCGATATTTTATTATCTTTTTTCATTTTGCAAAAGAAATTATACTCACTGTCTGAATATAAATCTTAATTTTATTTTTTTATTTTTTTACTATTGTATCCACCATTCGAAAATAAATATTTTTATTAAAACTTTTATTTTATTTTATTATTTTTTATATTTTATTATTCTTGTAAACATATATGTCATTTATTAGTTAATGATTTAATCATTACATTCACTATCTAAATATAAGGATTTTGTAGTTTAATATTTGTTAAATTTATAATAATTATTTTTACATTATGTCCATAACTATTCTAGTTTTAGATTTTTATTGAAAATTTTTTTATATTTTATTTTTGTAATTTTGTTAATATATTTTACAGAAAAAGGTGGACTTAAATTCGAAACTTGATTTCGATTGCCTACGTATCCGTTTGATGGAATCAAAGGCCCCATAGTTCGATATTTCTTTTATTATCATTGTTATTAACATTGTTGTTATTGTTGTTGTTATTATTATGATTAGGTCCATTTCCTAGACAAACTTTTTATTAGATTTATTTTTTATTTTTATTATTATCATTTTTATTTGATTCACAAATTATTTTTTTTAATTTTCTATTTAATTTTTATGTGTTATTCTTATTTTTATAATCACATCCAATTCATAGATTTAATTAGTGAACTTTATTATGCCTATATTTCATTTCTCTACAATAAATATTAATTTTATCTAATAATTATTATATTCGTTGCTTGAATAAAAATAATTTCTATTACTTTTATTTTACCTTATTAGTGATTAATAAAATATACAAAATAAGATGTCTTTATTATAAATGATTAAGAAAGTAAAATTTAAAATACAAATATTAATGGGCTTGTCAATAGAAGTTTTTTATCTTATTAATTTATAATAAATGACAAAAAAAAATGTTAGGAACTATTAAAGTATCGCATCTTTATTCTTGGTACTCATTATTTATATTCTATTAAGCATAAGAAGTAAAATGATAAACAACAATTAAGTAATGAAAAGATGAAAAAAATAAAATATTAAAATAATAAAAAAAATTGAGTTGCAGTGTAACGTTCAAAGTGACGTTTTACTGCAAAAAAAATGTAATATCACAAAATTTAACACTTAAAAAATATTATCATAAAGATAATAACAATAATAATAATAATAAAAATGATCATGATCATGATCGTGATCATGTTGATAATAATAATAAAAATATGTGAATGAAAGCAATAATGATGACAAAACATATAAGTAGCCACAAATAATGTCCAATAAACCAAAGAAGACCGTTCAATTGTGGTATCTTAAAACCATAATTCCCTAGATACATTGATCATTTTCCTCTTTTGTCTCCATTCTTTTCTATTTCCTGCAGCTCTATTCTCAATTTCTCTCTTCTTTCTTTTCTCTAAGAAAAAAAATTTTATGCATGTGTTTCTCTATTCAAACTTTCAACTTTTTTTTTAAAGTATCTGTCTTGCAGTTAAGCAAATAACAACTAAGGTAAAAGAACTAAATCCCTATTGATTATATATTTTTTTTAATCTTTTTTGTTAAACTCAAAGATGTTTGTAAGCTCTTTTTATGGATCTAATCCATCTTTGCTTGAAGAAAAATCAAATATATAGACTAATTATTTCTTTCAAATTCGTTGTTTGTTGAACTTGATTTATGTTATTTATATATTTTTATCTTTTTTTAAAAAAAATAGGAAATTTTAAATTTGTTTTGGTCTTGGTGTTGTATCCTCTTATTTATGGATTATCTTTTTTTTAGAGTTAGTTTTTTTTTTCATGAATGTATTGTGTTTTATTATTATTATTATTATTATTATTATTATTATTATTATTATTATTATTATTATTATTATTATTATTATTATTATTATTATTATTATTATTATTTTCCTTGAACACATCTTATTTACTTACTTTGTAATAAATGAGTAAAGAAATCATAGATAGAAGCAATTTTTTATTTTATGTATGTCATTTATTGAGTGATAATATTTATTTTGTTTTTATGTGTTTTCTGTTAACATCAATCTATACTTGTGTATGTCGTAAATAACTTAAGATCTATTTGTACTCATATTCATGCCTATTGCATATATTTCTATTACTCCCAACCATTTAATTTCTTCCCATTTAAGATGAATGATATAGTCACTTCCTGACTATATCTCATTTTATTGCTATATGTATGTGTTTTTTAAGATTAAAAGAAAAATAAATAAATAAACAAATAAACAAATATAGATAAATAAATAAATAATGAATTAGACTTTAGTAGAGTGTTTACCTGACTTTGGTCCTTAATTTTTGAAGATTGAGTGCAAATTTTAGTTTTTTTTGTTTGATTTTCTAAGAAAATTTATTAAGTATACTTCATGTACTTAATAAAACTTAAGATTTTCTATTTCCTCTACCAAGAAATTACTGCTCACGGTTTTTCTTCCTCTATTTTTCAGCTTGTATTCTTTTTTTTTTTGTCAATTTTCTCTCCCCTTTTCTTCTTTGTGTTTTTTTTTTTATTATTATGAAGGAATTTTCTATTGACTAGTTTCTTTTTTTTGTTGCATTTCTTCAAGAATTATAGCAGAAAACATTGCAGAAAAACAGAAATTATTATTTTTCCTTGTTTTAAGATGTTTTTGTCTATATATTTATTGTATATTTGTATAGACAATAGTAAATAAGATTATAAATATTTTATTAATAATTTTATTTATTTATTTTTTAATTACTGTTTCAATTTTATTATATATATATATAGAGAGAGAGAGAGAGAGAGAGAGAGAGAGAGAATTACTACAATGTGCACTATCAGAAAATTATACATATTATTAAGGTATAGTTATAGAATGTACATAACAAATAAATAAAAGACTCCACCATATAACTATCCATAAGAATATGTTGGTAAATTCACAATGAATAGAATGAGGACCACTCAAGATTAAAATATAATATATCTTATCTTAATATTATATAAATAATTAAAATAATTATTTAAGATAATTATTTTAAATTTTAAATTAATTTTTAAGATAATTATTTTAAATTTTAAATTAATTCAACATTCTCCCATTTGGTCTAAATATGTATTTATCATAAAATATATATGGGTTAATTAAATACATATCATAAGAATCATGGCCATATATTCTCTAAATAATGAGTGTTACCTTCCATGCATCAGTTATAATTTTGTATTTAAATTTAATAGGCATAAACTTTATGATTAAACATTTAATGTTTATTTGGGTTTAATTCAATATGTTTGTCAATCTCACACAATGTATATACCAAACTTCAGAGATAAAAAACTATAATACGGAATTCATTATTTACATACCTTTAATTGACCAAGTATGATCTAAAACCCATCCAAGGAACATATTCCTTAAACTCATTTGGATGTATCCCTTTTGTCAATGGATCAGCCAACATTTCTTTCGTCTGAATGTGTTCTATGATCACGACTAACTTTAACATGTTATCTTAATGCCAAGTACTTATATTGATGTATTTACTTTCACTTTCACTTTTGTTATTCTTGATAAAGAAAACAATAGCTGCATTATCACATTACAATATGATCAGTATGGAGACAAAATTCACAATCTTGAGTCTAACAATAAAATTCTTTAACCATATGTTTTGTGAACTCACCTCAAAATAGGAAACGAACTGTCTCCATGGTGGAAATGGCAACCAATAACTGCTTTATACTATATTGTTTATTAGTGATAAGTATTTTTATAATTAGTATAAAGTTTAATGGAAATTTTTTACAAATAATTTAGAGAGAATTATATTATATGTCATTTAATTTTTTTTTCAAAAATTTTTTACAATTTTTTTATATGTTTAGTTTATCAAATCTATACTAAATATAAATCTCTGAATGGGAGTATATCTTTAATTGTTATGTATATACTAGATGTAAATTTTTGAAAGTGTGATATTTTATAATTAAAAGTTGAAAAGTGGATATTTAAAATATATATATATTTTTTAATTTTTTTGGCATATTTTTAAAGAAGTTCAAATAATTTAGAGGTCGGACCTAGTTTATTTTTAAGGAATTTTACAAAACTACACATAATATATTTTTTTTTCAAAAATATGGCAAAAAAAATAAAAAAATATTTACACTTTTGAAAAAGTTGTCAAATTTCTAAAAATTTATTTTCCTTAAACGTTTTTTATATGTTACATAGATATTATGTAAATATTTATTAAGAGAATTAATATATATATATATATATATATACACTTTGATATCTAAATCATTCCCATATAATTTAAATTAATAATTTTACTATTTTAAATATAAAAAATTTTATGATTCAACAATTAAAATAAAAAATACATATAAAAAAATAAAACATCTACAGAATATTTACAAAATAGTAAAAGAAAATACACATATTATATATATATATATTCACATTTGTTGCATGGATATTGTGTAAATGTTATATGAATATATTATATGTCGTGTGTATACTAAGTATATGATGTGAAAATATCTTTATATGATGTGCATATATTTAAAAAAATTAAAAAAACATTCAAATATAAAATTAACTCAAACAGATACTAAAATAAAACAAATGCAAATAAATATATATATAACAATATTCAAACAACCATATTAAAAAAAGGAATATATGAAAAAATTCATAAAATAAAAAAAAATTCTTTGAAGCATTTTATTAAATATGTAAAGTACATTACTATTAAAGAATATCAATATCCCAAAAAACTCATTTTATTGCCAAAACAACACACATATTGCAACATCAAATAAATCGGCTACAAAAAAAACTAAAATCTGCAATTTCATACACCAACTATCAGTAGCAAATAATCAACAAAAAATAAATAAAAATAAAAAGGAAGAAAGGAAGAAAGAAATAAGAAGAAGATAGAATATGCAAATAAATAACCTCCTAAACTTATGCAAATAAGTCAGCAGTAGCAAGAAAACAATATGCAATTAAAAAAATAAAATCAAAGAAAGAAAGAAAAAGCGAAATAGATAGAAAAAGAAAAAGAGATGAAGAATGAAAAAGACAAACAAAAAATATTGATAAAAAGATATATTAAAAAAAAAAAGACTGAATACATATGTAGCCTCTTAAATATGTAGCATTTAGCCATTTTACCTCTCTCGAACGTTCAATTTAATCATATAACTTCCTGAGCTTATGTTTTTGAAATTCGATAAATCATGTCGAGTCATAATGAGTCATTAAAATAGATATTTAGTACAAAATATATAAATATAAGAAGTGAAGTAATCAATATTTATTAATATAGATATCTATTAATATAAAACAAATAAGTACAAAAGATAAAATAGTTAAAATGAAAGTTTAGAAGTAAAAAGATTAAATGTTATAAGTTTATAGGGCTGTATATGTATTTAGTGTTAAAAAAATATGAGAAAAATAAAAGTGAAATGAGGAGGAGATAAAAGTGAAAAAAAAAATGAAGTTACAATGAAATTGGAAAACAAATCTTATTTTAAGATAAATTGCGCAATCTTCTCTTATTTTTAGTGCCAACCAGCCCTAATAACTTGTGCACTAGCGAGATTAGGATTACCACAACTCGTGAAGTCATAAGTTTTCCAATTTATTAATCGAAAAATAAAATAATGATGTGCAGGTGATAGCAACATAAGCATAGGGTTGAAATTGATAAAATATTTGTATCAATAGACAATATTCAAATTAGTATTAATTAGTGCACAGTTGCACACGGGTGCCTGTTTTTTCTTGCATTATTTAATTAATTATTAAATAATCATAAATATCAAGGCTAACAGTTTGTGTCCATGTGCATGGCAATGGCTTCAATTATTGCATGAAATGAAATATTGCATGTTAATTAGCTTATGCCCCTATATTATTCACATATGATAATCTCAACTCGATATTTGAATTACTCAGCAACAGAATATATTCCTCAGACAATACATATTTTCTCTTTATATATAGAATTGGAAGATCCATTAAATTATTATATTATAAAATATTTTAAATCTTGTTATTTCAGTAAAATTAGTTTTAGGATTAAAAGTATTACTTTTAAAATAATAATAATTAAATTATTAAACGTAATAAATATTAAAATTATTATAACCATTTATGTTTATATTAGCCTTCATGATTAAGAGATTGAAAATGAAAGAAATATATATACAGTACCGCCATTGTAGTTTTACTCTACTCGATGATGAAAGGACTTAAAAAAAAGGAGAAAATAAATCTTTATCCTATAAAATATGAGCTTAGACATCAATTGGACGACTACCTTTATATTAATCATTATTATTTTCCATATTATGAGAATGGAGCCCCAAAATTAAATGAATTAAAAATCCAAATAATTAAAACAATTATCAGTAGTGAAAGCTAAATAATTTAATATTGCAAGTAGCATATTAATTATTAATTTCTCCGTTTGGTTATACATTAATGCCACCCGTGTACTTCAATTATTATGCTATTAAAAACCATTTGCGATGTTTTTAAGTAATTAAGATTGTAATCAAGTGATGAGTTGGAGAAAATGGTTGGCGAGAGACATTGCGTAGACCTTGCTGAGATTTGTGTTAGATCCACATCCATAACCCCACGAAGCCATCAAAGGTTATCGAGGATTTTAGATTCCTTTTGTCTCGACATGCAACAACTACTCTAAATATAAACTCATCAGATTCCAATGTAGTTCAAATCACTAGAAACATAAAAACTTTCATCATAGCTATAGAGCAATTCTTTTTTCCAAACAATGGCTGCAACAAGCTTATTCCAAGCTCGCTCTGATAGTTTACCCACTAGACCACACCCTCTAATGTCACAATTAGATGATCATATCTCCAGATTAAGAATTTCTGAGGCTACCTGTAATTGTATCTCATCAACTTCCATAGCCAACAATCTTAGAGACCTTCAAGATTTGCGTGAATGTGTAGACAAGTTGCTTCTTTTGCCTCTAACACAGCAAGCATTAGCCCAACATCAGAATCGTAAATGGGTTGATGAGTTGCTTGATGGGTCTCTTAGACTTCTTGATGTTTGTAATGCTTCCAAAGATGCATTATTGCAAACAAAAGAATACTGTTTAGAACTTGTATCCACCATCCGAAGAAGACAAGGAGGCGAAAATGGTATTGCAATTGAGGTTAAGAAATATTTGACTTCTTGGAAGATGGCTAAAAAAGCTAACCAAAAGGCTTTGAATTATTTGAAGAGTTCAGAGAAGAAATGCTCTTTGCCATTTAATTGTATTGATAATGGCAATAATAATGAGATTGCTACTATTGTTTCTATGTTAAGAGAAGTAGAAGCAGTCACTCTTTCTGTGTTTAAATCCTTCTTGTCTTTCATCTCCAGGCCAAAGGGTCAATTTTCTAAGCCATCAAGCCATTGGTCTTTAGTCTCAAAGCTTATGATTCATAAGAGAATTGCATCTCAGCAAGAAGAAGAAACAGATGCCAATGAATTTGCAATGGCGGACTCTGCTTTGGAATCTTTTATGGGATCCAAATTTGATAATTTGGAAAATGTTCAAACCCATTTAAAGAATTTGGAGCTTACTATTCAACATCTTGAAGAAGGAAGTCACAGTCTATTCATAAGATTGATCAAAACTAGAGTTTCTCTTCTCAATATTTGCAATTAGTTTATGGTTGTTATCATCAAGAGGAGTCATATATAATTAATTGTACATCAATATTCGGATGTTCATTTTTGTATAAGTCTTTAGATACTATTTAAATTCTCAAAACCCTTTGCCCAATTTATTTATTTATTTTTTTAATTTTACACGTGGTAGTAGTTTTTAACTTCTCTACATTGTATATGCAATGCAATATGCCAATCAAATTTCATTCAGTTTTCTAATATAATACCAAAAGAAATTGGGGAAAAACAAAGGAAACATAGTATATTAACTCTCTCATACACCCTGTGAGCCATATGGCTCTCGACTTTATAATTACAACATTGTTAGGGTCGAAACCTTAGGAAATAACAGGCTTAAGCCCGAAGAAAAGAAGTAGCAAAGCCCATTCAACAGGCCTAAACAACACTCTATTCTGAGCAAGGCCCATTCTATCCATAGGATTCTGTTGTAGTTGAAGCCAAATTTAGTGTCTACACTAC
Source organism: Garcia nutans (assembly GCA_947685225.1). Lineage (NCBI taxonomy): Eukaryota > Viridiplantae > Streptophyta > Magnoliopsida > Malpighiales > Euphorbiaceae > Garcia > Garcia nutans. Next base: position 71,130,812 of record CANTUV010000031.1, on the reverse strand, counting down.
ACACCTATTTCATAATTATGGACGATTGCAACCCCAAAAAAAAAAAACTTGCTTCAAATTGGGTTTTGATTCTTTTCTTTTCCCTTGAAAAGACACTCATACTCAAATTTATGTTGTGTATTATTTTTATTTTTTTTATTACAAGAGGGTTTATGTTATGTGTTTTTATTATACTAGGAGGGTGTAAATATACTGAGGATAAGCAAGTATTTTCCTTTTTGCTTCATAAAATATTATTTTCTTATTGAATTGACATAGGACAAGCGTGGGTTATAATGGAAAATACTAAGCGCGGGTTATATTAAGTGTTTTCACAGTTTGGTAACCTTAACAGTTAACTGAAAAACCGAATCTGAATTTATGTCAGATTCGATAATTTTATAAAATGGATTAAGAAGATGCAATGGCACATGTTGGACTTAAAGATGCACACGTTTCTAGTAATGACAAATGAAGAAGAGGCTGTCAATGGAATCCTCTCCATGCTCGCATTATAGATTCCAACAAGTTTCCCTCATTATTATTATTATTATAAGGATCGGATCTGTGGCCTTTCAACTTCTCAACAAACACTTCAACGTTAAAGAGCCTTTGGTGGGTGTTCCTGAAATTACGTCTAAAAGTTAAAGAAATTTGGAATTGAATTTATAAAAATAATAATAATAAAATGAACAACAATGTCAATCATGCAAATTTAAACTGATTAATTAGTTAGCTAAAAATTACATTATAAGGCATAAGCATCTTCATTTGTCAAAAATTGAACAATAATGTTGGAGCTTGGAATGGCAATTGGTTTTGCAATTAAGAAAATTATGTCTCATTTTTTAATTTTTCTTAATGTTTAAAGTTTTTTTTTATACTTTTAGCATATAAAATGTATACTAGATGTATATTTTTAAAAGTGTGGTACTTTTAGAATTAAAAATTAAAAGTAAATTTTTTTGAAAAAATGTGACTTTTTTTAAAAGTATTTTTATTTTTTTAAATATTTTTCAATTTCTGTCTTTGCCTTATTTGGGTTTGAATATTTCTGTCAAAAGAATTTATAGACATGCACTTTATCTTTGATAATTTTATATTATTAAAAAAGTACATATATGTTTATTTCATTTATTTTTCCATTTTATATATTTTTTTAAATTTCAAATTAACCATAAGAAAGTTTTATTACATTGAAACTTTATTTCAGTTGTATTAATTATTTACTAATTTTATAATTGATTTACTTATATTTTTTTTATTTCTATATATATTATTTAATCATGGCTCGCAATAAATTATACAAATTATGATATACTTATTATGATATCAATTTCTTATACGCATCACTTTTGACCATTTGGCTTCACTAGTTCAACAACTTGGTCAATTATGATAGTAAGGCAACTCCATCGGAAACTCCTCCACTCAAATTTAACCTTTGATCTATTGGAATTAACATATATTAAAAAGAATTTATATTTGAATCCATGAGCCAATCTTGCTGAACTAATGACTCGATACGCTTAATTTAAATATTTCCATGGTCCTATTTTTATAGTATATTATATTATTTTTAGATGTCCTAAATTATAGTCCATTTGTTATAAATAAAATCATTATTTTACTATTATACCCTCATTTAATACACTTTTTCTCATCATAATTACAAATAGTATTAAAAATAGTTTGAAAAATGTGTTATATTTAATAGGGATATATTAGGAAAAAATCAAATTTTAAACTAAATTAACTATACTTTTTTTTATATTTGTGAAAATAACCAGTGGATTATAAAAATGAGATGGAGGGAGTATAAATTTATAATTAATTAATTATTTTTAAATAAATTTTAAGCATACTTTGAAAAAAAATAATATTATAAAAATTTGCTTCTCTCAACAAATTATGTTTAATATATTTATTTATTTTTTTTTCTCTTTATTTTATATGAGTGTTATTTAAGAGAAATCCATGAATAAAAATAAATAAAAAGTTTCGACGCTGATTAATTTATTATTATATTATATGCATATGCAAAAAATAAATAGAATTTTGTTAAGCTATGACTTCAAAAAAAGAGAGCAAAATTTCTCTTTTAAGCCCTAATTTTACTCTAAATTATCTTTCTTTATTTTTGCCTTAGTGTTTATTGCACTTTTCATACAATCATTATTTTGTAATTGTGTTAATCTATCAATAAATCATTGTCATTTGTCAAAAAATAATAATTAAGTTAATCGAAGATATATATGTGTGTGTGTGTGCATAGGTTTCTAAATTTACATATATCAAAAAAAAATAAAAAGGAAAAATAGAAAAATAGTTGAAACAAAAATTAATATCACAATATTATAAGTGGAAATCGTAAAATGAAATCAAAAGTAAAGAGAGAAATTTAAAAAATTTAAAAAAAATTAAAAAATAGTTTAAAAAAATTCGAACCTTATATTTTTCTCAATTTTCCTTTTTTAAAATTGCATTTTGAATTTCATCTTAGTCTCTTTAAATCATTAGATGCATTAAAATTAATTTGGTTAAAAAGTTTTTATTTTCCTACTTTTCTTTTTCTTTTATGAGTTTGAATAATATCAACATGTTTACTTGAGAAGTAGTGACAAGCCTAAGGTCTAGGGCAACCCATCCCAAGGAGCAAAAAAAGAAAAAAAATTATATATATCCAATAAAAAATGATATATAGGCAATCAATATACATATAGGCAAACAAAGAAATTTTTATTTAGATATTATATTATTATTTTTAATATTTAATAATGAGAAAATTGTATATAGATATTATATTGTTATTTTTAATATTTAATAATGAGTGGGCAATTAAACTTGAATTGGTTGGGACAACTCAAATCTAGAAATCAAACTATTTGTTGTTGAAGCTAAACGATAGGATGATAATTTAAAATTTTAATATATATGTATATATTATATTCAAAAAAGAAGGGGGCAGTTGCCTCCCTTTTCTAATCTTGATTATAATTGAGAAAATATCTCATTTAAATTTAAATCAATTAAAATTAATATATTGCATGAACACATTTTATTTATAATTTAATTTCCAAATAAATAATACATAAATATAATATTTTTGTTTAGTGGTATATATCTACCATATTTTGGAGACCTTTAAGTAACACCTATGTATAACTATTATATTTTTATAGTAGTACACATACACGATTAGGAGGCATTTATAGTTATGTAATGTGAAAATCTAAATGTCTATCATTTTTCTCCCTAAGGATAACCTAATTAATTTTTTTATTCAATAATAGTATGTGAGGCCTTGTCCAAGCACTGGCCTGGCCTATTAAGGGAGCCAAAATGTTTATTTAGATTTAATCTCATACAAAATTATAGTATACGGTCTCCACTCAGTTTGATAAGCACGAATTTAAATATTATGCCTTTTATTTTGAAAACGATAACTTTATTTTGAAAACCATTTTATTGAAAGTCTTCACTTTAATTTATTTTGTTTGGAAAAAGTTAAGAAAAGCCATTTAATTTGACTCCAAAATATTTTATTGTCCAAGCCCAAAATGTATTAATCTGAAATCAACACGATAGGTTCTGAACTAGTTTTTCAAGTTAAGTAAAATTTAATTTCCCTTTAGTGAAACTTTAACTTTTGAAAATCACTTTTTATGAATGAAAAAGTATAAGGATGTATGAAAAAATAATATGATATGATCACGTATATGTATAACATTCATAAAGAGTTAAAGAAAGAAAACAAGATTACATTTAAAATCCCAAAATAGAAGATCCTAGTTATAGCCCTTGTAAGTACTAGGTTAAGCATACATTCCCCAAATACTTGAGCAAATAAAGAAGAAAGGAAAAGAATCAATTTTGTGGCTTTTAGGCAGGCTTGCTATTTAGGTTGAAATCTCAAGGTATTTCTACATATCTCTTATGAGAATTAGAGCTCTTAGCAGTTCATGCCTTTGATTGTAAAAGTCTTGCTTTGATTAATTAATTTAAGTTGGTTATATTATCGAACTTGAAAAAGATTAAGTTTAGGTATGTTACCTTTGAATATTTTCTCTTGAATTGAATGCTTGGACCTTTGGGCTTCAATTGAAGGTTTGGGCCTTGATTTTCGGCTTAATGAAAGGCTTGGGCGTTGACTTTGGGATTAATAGAAAGCTTGAGCCCTAATTGACTTGGCTTGGCTACCAGGTTGGCAAATTATTGTAAGACGGTGGTTATGAGGCATCGTAGGTGGTTGCCCCGTTATCATCCATATCGAAGGCAAAAATTAGCCTTTGATAACACCGTGGAGAAGTTGTCGGCTACTATTCCGTTAACTGGAGAGGAGGTGTTTGAAAGAGTACAACCACTAAGGGGCCATGTATATGGTAAGACACAACGCCAACCTCGATTGAATAAAGGTGAACCTCGACCTATTTGGAAGAAGATATCTATATTTTTCCAACTTGAGTATTGAAAATTTTTGCCGGTTAGGCATGTCCTTGATGTGATGCATATCAAGAAAAATATATGTGAAGCTTTTACTGGTACCTTGCTAAATATACCAAGGAAGTCAAAAGATAAGGAGTCTGTCCATCTTGATATGGCTGAAATGGGAATAAGAACGGAGATGAGGCCAAAAACTCCCGGAAAAAAAAAAAAGAGAAGTTGCCGACGGCATCTTGGAACTTATTGCATAAAGAAAAGAAGATTGTCTGCTCATCCTTGGTTGGTATGAAGTTAAATGATGGTTTTTGTTCAAACATTAAGGGTCTAGTATCAATGGAAAATCTGCGACTTGTTGGAATGAAATCTCATGACTGCCATACAATGTTGCATCACTTACTCCCCATCGCAATTCGGTCAGTACTACAAAAACAGGTTAGGTGCACTATTATTAGGTTTTGCCTCTTCTTCAAGGCAATTTGCAGTAAAGTCATCGAGGTGGATAAACTGGAAAAAATGCAAGCTTAGTTGGTGGAGACCATATGCTTGCTAGAAAAGTACTTCCCCCCTTCCTTATTTGATATAATGATCCATCTCTCAATTCATCTTGTGAGAGAGGTTAAGCTCTGTGGGCCAATCTTCCTACGCTGGATGTACCCTTTCGAGAGATATATGAAGACTTTCAAGGGTTATGTACGGAATCGGGCTCGTCCGGAAGGGTGCATTGCTGAGGCCTATGTTGCAGAAGAGGTCGTTAAGTGTTTGGTCAACTTTGAAGAAGCAACTGTTGGATTGCCGAAAAATGTTAGGGATAAGAACGACGCAAAATACAGACCCTTATCTGGTGCAAAAGTGATAACGCCAAGTAAGAAGGACTTGCACCTAGCACATTTGTGTCTTCCCCAAAATTGTAATGACGTTCGCCCATATTTTGAGTAAGTTACTTCAATTTGTTTTTGTTATTTCCTTATTTTCTGTATTTTGTTTCAAAAATTAATAAAGTTGATTTTACTTGCAGTAAACATATGGCTTCTTTGATGACAAGATATCCACAACATGAAAATGATGAAGAGTGGCTAAAGAACATGCAAAATGAAACATTCCCTAAGTGGTTTCATAAAAAGGTAAAATCTTATAGCCCAAGTATTTTGCTGCAATTTGCAGCAAAAATAGGCCTGTTTCTTTATATATTTTACTGAAAAATAATGAATGCCCTGTACTTGTGAATTCTTTTGAAATACTACAATATTTATCTTCTCTCAAAGGCTATATCATACTTATGGCCAATTTAATTTTTTGGACAGATTGCATCAGAATTACTTGATGAGAAGAATACAGTAACTAAGGATATAATGTGGATTGCAGCAGGGCCTAACAAGGATGTAGCTACATTCAGTGGCTATAGAATCAATGGTGTTACCTACAGCACCAAAGAACATGATGATACGCGGCAAGTTCAATGCAGCGGTGTTTGTGTAGGTGCCGATACAATGCTTGTGAAGGGTAAGGATAAAAACATCGAGCATACTTCACATACATTTTATGGAGTTATTACAAGTATTTGGGAGTTGGACTATAACCACTTTAGGGTTCCTATCTTTCCTTGTAATTGGGTAGATATGAACAAAGGGGTTAAAGTATATGACTTGGGATATACATTGGTTAATTTGAACAAATTAGGTTTTCTAAACGATCCTTTTGTGTTAGGAAAACATGTCAAGCAAGTTTGTTACATAGATGACCCTCTTGAAAAATTATGGTCAGTTGTCTTAAAATTACCTGACAAGTACTATGATGAAAGTGATGATGAAAATGAGGGATCTATAGAAATAGAACTTGAGAATGAGCTACATTTGCCAACGTTCCCATATGTTGATGAACTCGATGAAGAAAACATTAGTTACATGCGGGAGGAAGAAGAATTGATTCAGTTGTCATGATGGTAATAATTTCATTTGTTTTAAGTTCTATTTTGAAATTATGTCCTGCCATTAATTTTTCCATCCTTTATACTTGCAGGTCCAACATCCTTAATGCCTATCACAACTCCCTACTGCCTGTAGAATGTTTTGTTTATATCATTCAGAATTTAATGAAAGATTGGTTGGACGCTTTGTTGAAAGTTTTGTGTTTCTTATTTAAATTTGTTGAAAGTTTCATTTGTACCTATCATTCGATCTGTATCTTTATTTGACACTTTGTTCAAAGATTTGGTTATATAATTTATTGAATCATATGGTTTTTGCTCTAACACCTTGCTGATGGATTTGGTTTAACACTTGTCAGTGGAGGATTTCATTTGATTTATGTTTTTGGTTTGATTTGTGTATAGGGATTACTTTCATTTAAGGCAAATTTTTTTTAACACTCAGTTAATCAGACAACAGTTTCTTACGGAAAACCATTGTCTGAACATATATTATACAATAGTCTGAACAGTTAATCAAACAACTTTTTAAATAACCGTTGTCTGAAACATCTTATCAGACAACTATTTTTTTTTTACCAAAAAAACACTTGTCTGAACATATATTACATAACGGTTCCTAAAAACCGTTGTCTGTATGCTTGCTTCAGACAACGGTTTTTTTTAACCGTTGTCTGAAACATCTTATCAGACAACGGTTTTGTATGACCAGAAAAATAGTTGTCTGAACATATATTACACAACGGTCCCTAAAAAACCATTGTCTGGTGTGACCAAAATGACACCTAATAGACAAAGGTTAAAAAAAACACCGAAAACAGTTGTCTGAAAATTAATCAGACAATGCTTTTTTGGGAAAAAAAATCGTTGTCTGTTTTTTTCAGACAATGGTTTTTTCCTTAACCGTTGTCTGATTCAGTTTTTCTTGTAGTGTGGGCTTGGGCTCAACTTCACTCTAAAATCTTTATAAGAGCAAAATAAACAAACAATATATAGGGCAAAAAAGAGTAAGTAAAGGTAGAAAATTGGAATTACTTTCCTTTCTAGTGTGTTTTGAAGCTTGGGGGAGATTTAATATTTATAGAGAACCTTAAAAAAATCAAAAAATGCAATTTTCCAATATGGGATTCAGAAGTTCAAAGCGGCAGTCACATAGGACAAAATGTGGCATCCATACAAGTGTAATTGCAGCAACCGCAGATGATGCAACTACCACAGTAGTCATCTTAGTCATTCTGGATCCATTTGATTTCTGATTCGCGCGATTTCAATTGTGTTAGATTCATTATCGTGTTGGAGTTTATTTAGTTACAAAATTGAGCTTTTATTTAGATCAGAATTGAGTTCACAACTACCCTCAACATGGTTATTTTGTTTGAAAAGTGACCATGTTGTTATGAACACATGTTTCAATAATGTCAATGCCAATGATATGCAATGAAATGATCACCTATTATAGGGTGACTGGGATGGCCTGTTCTAAAATTACCCTTGAATGTCTATGGAAGCCTATCTAAAAGGGGTAAGAAAGGAAAATCCTTGGTTTGACCTAAGATATTTATGTAAACTTATCCTAATAGGGTAAGGAAGGCTCATCCTAAGTCTGACCTAAGGTGTCTACGTAAATCTATCATAATGGGATAAAGGAGTTCCATCCTAGATTTGACCCAATATGTCTATATAAACCTATCATAATGGGGTAAAGTAGCTCATCTTAAGTTTGACATGAGATGTCTATGTAAACCTACCTTAATTGGGGTAAGGGATGCCCATTCTAATTTTTGACATAATATGTCTATGTAAACTTAACCCAATGTAGGTAAGGGAGACATGTCCTAAGTTTTGACTTAAAATATCTATGTAAACCTACCATAATGCTAGATTAGTTTTGAGCTTATATTGATTCAGAGCCTCAGTGGCTAGCAACTAGGTGTGTCCTATATAATGCTAGATTGTTTCTAAGCTTATGATAACTCAAAGCCTCAATAGCTGGTGGCCGAATGTGACCTCAATGCTGCTAGATTAGTTCTAGGCTTCTGCTGATTTAGAGCCTCGTGTGATTGGTGGTTGGATGTGAACTTTGTGATGCTAGATTGGTTATGGGCTTATGAAGATTTCGAGCCTCAGTGATTTGTGACCGGATATGACCTTTATGATGCTAGATTTGTTCTAGGTTTATGATAATTCGAAGCCTTGGCAGTTAGCGGCTGGATGTAGCCTTTGTGATTCCATATTGGTTTTGGAATAATAATGGTTGATGATGGATCTAAAGCTAATTTCGAGTCTTAGTGGCTAATGATAGATTTAAAGTTGATTTGGAGCCTTGGCGGCTAATGATTGCTCTATGACTTTGTCACTGATATGAGTTGGCTGGATCTAACGACACTGAATTTGGACTTTGTTTGGCTATTGAACCAAGCTTTGGGCAAATCATAGATGACATCATGTTTTAGGGTTGTCATCAAGATGGCTGGATCCTAGACCTCGTACCTAAAATAGATTTAAAAATCTGACATCTGCTACTTGGAATGAATTTGAAAGTCTGATTCTAAGACTCTTACCTAGAATATATTTGAAGGTCTAATGGATTTGAATGTCTAATGTTGATATAGTAATGAAATTTTGATTTGATGGAGGGCATCCTAAGCCTAATCCAAGCATGCAGAAAAGGAAAGTTATGTACCTTGAAACCTAAGCTTTTGGCCGATAGATACTTGGTTTACAGTCTAAGTAGATGCCCCCAGGTTTAAGGGATGATTGATTTGACATTTGTTATCCTAAGATGGCAAATAAGAGGGGGTGAATTGGTTACTAGAAGAAGTGATGCAATAAGAATAGAGCATAGAAGAATGAACACAAGAGATTTATAGTGGTTCAGATCAAATCAATCCTAAGTCCACTCCCCAACCTTCAAGATGAGAATTTCACTAACTTTGGATTTTTACAAGCTCAATCCTAACTTGGTATTTTTATAAGCTTACACTATACTTTCACAAGGTTTGAGTAATTTCCTCATAACCCAACAAGAGTTTTCTTAGGCTCACTCTAAAATCTTAGTATTTCAAAGCTCATACTTAAACTTATACAATGGTGTTTAATGCTTACACTCAATGCTCAAAGAATACAAATAGAAATTTTGATGCAAAGAGATGAAAGTTATTTATCTTGGCTATCTCAATCACAATCCTTCTTAAAAATGAAGTTTCTTAGGGTATTTATAGCCTATAAGTCTTTAAATAACCATTTGAGGTAGGTGCCAACATGTTTGGATCTTATCTCCCACTTTAATTATTATCTAGAGCAACTTCATGATTGGACCACTAATTTCCCAATCATACTTTCAAAAATATGGTCATACCACTATTGGTCCAGTTGCACTTTTTAAATTTATGGCAACAATTCTTCAACGACGAGTACAGGTGACATCCACTAATTGAGTGAAAGAATAACAATTATGAAATTTGAAATCTGTTGTAATGGTCCGGTCATACTATTGAAGGTATGCCCAAAATATAAGAGTACTCTTGGCCGTGAAACTTATTGGGGTTTTTTTTAAAAAATTTTAACAACCTGGCTTGGTCCAGTCAGCTTTTCTGTGGTCCTGTTGGACTTATCATGGTACTTTAAAAAATTGAGAGTACTTCTAATAATGAAACTCTCTAGAAGTATTTTTCAAAAGTTCAAGCAAAAGTATGGTCGGACTCCATGTTGGTTCGAGCGGACTTTCTATGGTCCTGTAAGAAATTGAGAGTACTTCTCTCTGTGAATATTTCTATGTTAAATTTACTTGAATTTCGGCAATGGTCCAATCAGGCTTCTTCATGGTCCGATTGGAATTTTTATAATTTATCCAAAAATTAAGTTCCTGTATAATGCAGCTCAATGCAAAACTTTAGTTCTATTAAATTTGCTTACCTAAAATCAAAATAGAATAAATTAAGCCAAGGTTTTGGCTAACAACATTTTTTTGTGGTTTTTTTATTCATCTATTGGTGACAAAGTAATGAGGCTAGTAGTTTGATACTAGATTTAAACTAAGGATGCAGAACTAATGATAGGTTTAGTTTGATTAAAAGTCAGCAACATTAGTTGAATATTGTACATGGTCAAAAATAATTCTAATTCAGCAACAATTCAACAGTTTTATCTATCGAGTTAGTGGTATATATTTTACCCAATATATAACTAGTAACTAATATCTTTGAAGTCCAAATATTATCTATATAAAGACAAAATAAAAATAAAAGTCTAATCTCAAACTTCAAACTTTTATGCTTGCAAAAGAAATAAAGATAAATTAAATCATTAATACAATAAAATTGAATAACAATATAATCTAAATGAACATATTACCTAAAAATCCACTTTCAATTTCATTATCATTATCTCCATAATTATCCTCACTACTAAAACTGTCAGAATTACTTCTAGACTTATCATCACCTACAATTTTTGAATAAACTATTATCAATTGTATATTGAAAATCAAAGAAAGAATATATATTAAAAGTGAAATTTAGTAAATAATTGAGTAATTAAACAACAAATTGAGATTTTATATTTACCTTCTTCTTGAATCCAATCTTAGAGACATATTAGAGCTTGAATGGTCTTTAACTTAAGAGAACTTCTAGTTGCCAATATAGTTTTTCCTCCTATACTAAAAGCAAATTTTGAAGGGATGCTTATAACAAGAATATTCAAAACATCACGAATCATTCTTCATAGTTGTGGAAATCTTATTGAACACTTTTTCCAAAACTCTTAAATATCCAATTCTTCATTGAAATCATGGGTTGCCACATCCAAATACAAGTGCAATTGGGACTTATTGTTTACATTAGGTGTATCATATATAAATTCAAAATAATCACTAACTCATCATCAACAACCCTAATATCTTTTTTGGCTCCATTTAAAGATATTTCACTAGAAGTTCCAACATAGGCAAAGTTAATGTCGTGTTGCTCATATTCTTCATATAACTATTTAAGATAATCCACAATATTTCCAGCTTTACCTTGAACTCCGTCCTTTTCATAAATCATGCCATATTAATACTTTAAGAATTTTACTTTAAATCTAAGATCTAACAAGATTGGACAAGCTAATATGCTATTGTAGTCAATCCAATACTTATCAAGATTGTTTGCATTGATTTGACACTATTATATAAGTATCAAATTGCCCTTATGTTAATTCTAGTAATTTTGAACAAAATTTCCACACTCCTTTAAGAAACAAATTTGAACTTGGAGTTTTAGTGGCTAAAAATATGCATGTTACAACATAAAACTTTTAAGAATTTATGATTTGCTTTTTATATTTTTCCAATCATTATTTAAAATTGCATATATCCTCATTGTTTGATCCCACCCTTCAAAATAATCAAATACATTCTTATAGTAAAGAGCATTTTCAACCATATTAAATGTAGAGTTCCATCTCACAAGCATACCAAGTGTAAACCTTTCTTTCCTTCCAATTGAAAATTCTTTTGTGCAACATCGAAAAACTTCTTCCTTCTAATTGATCATTTATTGATATATTTATCATCTCTCTTATTTTAGTGATGACGCCATCAATTTTTTTCTGTACCAGATTCTGCAATCAAGCTCATAATATAGGCATAGCAACGAACTTGAAAAACCTCCACAAAAGATAAGAGACCGTTTAATCATAAAAGGACTCTTAAGAATGGACATCATTGAGTCATTGTATGATGCATCATCAGAAAGTGATAGCCAAGATTTTATTGTTAATTTTCCATTTCGACAAAGGCAAATCAATTTCATCCATAATAGACATGCAATCATAAGGATAATGGAATATAGATAGAAGTATTTTATCTTTTATATAACTCTTAGTGTATATCTTTTATCACAACTATATTGTATATCTCATCATAGTTGCATTGTATTGGATAACTATGTAAATCAATATATATAGGGTTTACCTCATTATGAGATATCTGAATATCACTCATTTTGATAGTATTAAAGCATCTTACCAAACATGACTTCTCCTCCTCCTCCTCCTCCTCCTCCTCCTTCTTCTTTTTCTTCTTCTTCTTCTTCTTCTTCTTCTTCTATGAACACAATAACAACTATAAATACCAATATTGTTTCTCCATCTCTTTCTTCCCTTTCCACAACTATTTTAAATGTTAATAACATTAAAAATCATATTCTTGAAGTTCTTGATTTCTCAAACAATGTTTTTCAGAAAACATTTTTTGTTAATATTCTTTGTTGTCATCAAGTATATGATCATATTGATGGTTCTCCATCTTGTCCTTCATCAATAGTCACAAATTCTAATGGTATTGTCTCAGCTAATACAGATTTTCTCTCATGGAAATAAGTAGATTCTTAAACATGTTCTTCATCCTGGTGAACCTTTAATTGCATCTGAGACATGGTTTCAAATTGAAAATCTCTTTCATGATCATGTTGATGCAAAATATCTCCAACTAAAACTCAGTTTCAACCAATCCTTGAAACAAAGTAGATTGATGGTGGAAGACCTATATCATGTGAAATCTATATATGATTCCCTATATTCTATTGGTCATCCAATTGATGAAAGTGATATCATTTTACAGATACTTGCTAGCCTTCCTTTTAACTATTCTGATGTTGTTACTGTGATGTTAGTAAGCCTCTTCTAACTTTTTTAGAGTTACATTCATTCTTATTCACTCATGAAAGCCAAATTCAAGATAATAAAACTATCAATTATCCTAATATGCTATAAGAATATACCAGATTACCAAGAGAAAATTACCGACATAAAATATTTTATTGGTAATACCGACAGAATATCGAGAGAAACAATAAAAAAAATAAATTAGAAAATACACTATAAAATCCATAATTTTGCACCTGGCCTAAATAATTGGAAAAAATGAAGTTAGGAAAAATACATATCAATTTTCCTTGCATAAGAGAGAGAGAGAGAGAGAAACGAGCAGCCAGCAGAAACCCGAGCACGGATCATCCGCATCACTCGTGACTCGATCCCAATTTCTAACTCCTATAATAGGAGCTCACTCCTCTTGCTTAAGGATCAAAATTTTTAACCCTCAAACTCTATCAAATTATACTCGTGATGAAAATTAATTAAATAAAATTTTTTTAGACTATTATTGGAGTTTTTACCTCATTTTTAATCAATTCTGCTTAATTTTTCGCGCAAGTGGAGCTACGAAGTAGCAAGGCTCTTCAACCTTTTATCAAGAAAAAGTGTTTATCCAAAAGGCTTCGTTTGCAAATTTGGTGAGTATTACATACGAAGGCCCTGCGGTTGTACTTGCTTTCTCATTTTTCTTTCCTTTGAGTTTATTCATTAGTTACGAATTTATGCTCAACTTAAGACCCATAAGGGCTAGAGTTGAAGCTTCCCTAGGATCATTATTTTGAGGGAGCTGTAATATTTTATTATTCAGCACTGCACTTTTGGATGTCATTATTATTAAATATACATGCATTACAATTTATTGTCATTCATAGTTATTTGTGGCGTAATCCATAAAAATCACATTTTTCATTAAATCAATTAAAAGAAAGTCAAAATCATCAAAGATAAATAAAAATTATTTTTTTATAAAAATTGATATGAAAACTTAGCCCGAGACCCATCATAATTGATTTCGGACTAATGTCCTTTTTTGGTAAAAATTAATTCAATTTAATGGAGTCAATTAAACGGATTTTTTCTTAATTTTTCACACAAAAAATAAACTAAGATGACTACTCTCCAACTCTTGCTTTTTAAAATAAAAGCCACCATCCATTTTAAAAATAAAAAGAAAGTTTCTTTTAGATAAAAGAAACAAAATCTTTTTAAAATAAAAAATAATTTTAAAACTCGCACTTACCGAACAGACTGAAGACTGTACGTGGCAGTATCACATGGGACTTAGCCCAAAATAGCATTCTGGCTTCTCCTCATTAGTGGGCCAGACCTTGGCGCTCAAGCAATTCCTCACATAAACCAATAGAGTACCTACAAATATTTTGTCAAGAATATGGCACCAATAATTACCTATAAATTATACCGACAGAATATTAAAGCGTCGATAATATTTAGTGTGAATTATTGGAATAATTGTTCAGAGATAAACTTTCTCGATAGAAGAAGATTTGTCAGTAAAGTAGTCAAAAGATGTTTGACTAATTGAGTCCCACTTAAAGAGAGGATATCATTTCTGTTGGTAATATCGACAGAAAATAATATTATATCAATAATACCGACAGAAACAATATTATATCGGTAATACCGATAGAAAATGAATTTTTCTCGATAATCAATTTTTCATAAGTCAAATCTTTGTTGACTAATTTACTGACAAAATGGTGATATATGTCAGTAATTTTAATAGTTGTATGACATGGATGTGTATTGGTGAGAGAAATTTAGTTCTCTTGGTAATACCAACAGAAATTAAATTCTCTCAGTATTATCGAGAGCATTGAATCTTCTATCGGCAAATGAACAATTGTGACCTAATAAAGTGGGCAAAAATTTTACCTCCTCAAGTTGAACTGTTTACTAAGAGAAATATCATTTATGTAGGTATTATTCTCTTCATATTACCGAGAGTAGTGAAGCATCTGCTAGTATATTATTTACTTTACCAAACAACTTTCCATTTATCTAGAGAAGATGATAATCTATGGATAATATCGAGAGATGAAAATCTTCTCTTGATTAAAGAAAAACGTGAGCTAAAATTTTATCATCTCAATTATTGCACATTACCTAGAGAATTGTTGTTTCTCTCTATAATATTGAGAGATGCCTATCTTCTATCGACAAAAAAAATTGAAGAGACTTTTCATAAAATAGTAATTTAATAGTTTACCGAGAGAGTATAGTTTTTGTCAATAATACTGATAGAGAATAGTGTGAGCGGGGATTTTCGTCCCTACTCCCGGTGGAATGGTTCTTGTGACTTCGGCACTGTTTAGGCTCGGGGCCTTAGAGAACACAGACCTAAGTCCGAAGAAAATGGAGTCACCACCCGGACGAGCCGGGAAAAAGAAAGGGGTGGATGACTCGATTTCTAAGGAATCCCCAACTCCCTAATGGGTTCAAAAAGTTGGGTACGTGTGGGGAAGGTGGGAAATGGCCCAGCACCCCCACAACACCCGGTTCATTAGAACCGGCCTCCTTTATAGGTCTTAATATTATAAAATTCTTAAATATAACAACAATATCTATATTACACACAATAATTAAAATAAAGCATCGTTATATTAAAAGAATTAAAGTAATGTCCAAGCAAAGCAAATAAATGGATACCCATCCAAGGATAGAAACATGCCCTTACATCCATGCCTAAATAGGACACCCACCGAAAGGTAGAAATATGTCCTTTATATTGGTTCTAGAAAAGCAATTTAAATTACATGATATTTAACTAATGAGGTACCCACCAAGTGGAAACATACCTCTTACAACATTTGGAAATCTAAATAAATCGATAAAAGTAAATAACCATTCACCATAAATAAATCATTCATCAAAGGTATTAAACATCAATAGGAAGTAAACATTCATCCATTATAAATTAAATAAACCAAGCATTGAACTTAAATAAATTAAAGCATAAAAAATAAATCAAAGCATAATCAAATATAAAATTGAATAAAGCAAATATAAATTCAAATTAGGGCTACTGTTTCTATTTAAGTTTCTTTATTTAATGTGTTTAGGGTTTTGGAATTTATGGGTTTAGGATTTGTAATTCTTAGCTACTGTGAACTTTAAGGAATTGACATGAATTAAAGTTTTATAATTTAAGAGGTTGACAAAGTTCTTTAATTAACCAAATTAGTATTTGAGAAGTGAAATCATGAAACTAGGGTTTGGGCTCTCAAAACATTAAGTTTATGACTATTAGCTACTGAATTATGGTTTTTAAGCTTACTATGTAAAATTATAACATTTATGTTTATAAGGTTTTAAAGTTTAAAGGATTAGGGTTTAGAAAAATTAGGGTTTCGGTTAGCTAGTTGAAGGTTTACTATTTTTTTTTAAGTTGAATTAAGGTTTCAGAGATTTTGAATTAGGGTTTCAGAGAATGCATTAGGTTTTAGAATTTGGAAAAATAATTGATAATTTTATGAAGCTTTATGAGAATAAACAAAACGATTTAAGGTTTATATAAATAGAAAAGATGTTTTTAGGGTTTGTGGAAAGAAATAGACTCAAATTTAGGATTTTGAAAATTTGGAAAGCAAATTAGGGTTTTGAGATTTTGAAGAAACAAAAATAATAATTTTAAGCTTTTTGGAAAACAAAGCAACGAATTAAGGTTTTTAAACTTTAGAAAAGGGGAATTAAGGTTCTTAGGTTTTTTTTATATTGAAGAAACAGAAATAATTTTTAAGATTTTTGAATGATGAAGCTACTATGAATTAATGAAACAAATAAAGAAATTCATACCTTCGTTTGTTGGTTCCACCAAAAATCACTTCTTGGATGAACAAGAACAAAGACAAGCTTTGCTGCCTTTGATAGGTTGAATTGCTTGTTTACTCTCTCCAAAAAAAATCAAATTGATTCAAAACTTTTCCTCCTCAGTTTCGGTCTCAATCTTTCCTCTAAAATTCTGCGGGCGAAATGACCCACAGCCATTTCGTCCACGCTGACTTTCGGCGATGATTTTTTCATCGCCGATTTTTTTGTCGCCGATTTTTATTTTTATTTTATTGTTTATTATTATTTTTTTTATTTTTTATTAATAAAAATTAGAAACTAAAGCAAATATTATTTAATTAAGATAGAAAAAATTATTTTGGACTAATTAAAATATATTGGACAACACAAAAATGATTTTGGACTAATTAAAATATATTGGACCAGACTGGGTCAAAAATTAAGGGTCTACAGTTTGCCCCCTGCTTGAATGATCTGAGACTTTAATGAAAGAGAGTGAAAAGTAATAAGACTTAATTTTTGAGACATTTGAGGTTTTGGGTTCTGGACCTGAGAGATTCGGATACTCGATCCTAAACTAGACTTGGATAATCGATCCTAACTGGATTCGAATACTCGATCCTAACTGGACTTGGATACTCGATCCTAAATTGGATTTGGATACTTGATCCTAAACTGGATTTGGATACTTGATTCTAAATTGGATTGGGATACTCGATCCTAACTGGATTGGGATACTCGATCCTAACTGGACTTGGATACTCTATCCTAAACTGGATTTGGATACTCGATCCTAACTGGACTTGGATACTCAATCCTAAATTGGATTTGGATACTCAATCCAAAATTAGATTGGGATACTCGATCCTAACTGGACTGAGAAACTAGATCCTAAACGGGATTTGGATACTCGATCCTAACTGGATTGGGATACTCGATCCTAACTGGACTTGGATACTCGATTCTAAACTGGATTTGGATACTCGATCCTAACTGGACTTGGATACTCAATCCTAAATTGGATTTCGATACTCGATCCAAAATTAGATTGGGATTCTCGATCCTGACTGGACTGGGATACTCGATCCTAACTTGGATTGGGATACTCGATCCTAAACTGGATTTGGATACTCGATCCTAAACTGGGTACTTTGACTCAAGATTTGAATTTAATTTGGGTACTTGGACCCGAGATTGAATTTGATTTGGGTACTTGGAGCCGAGATTAATTTAATTTGGGTACTAGGACCCGAGAATGAATTTGATTTGGGTACTTGGACCCGAGATTGGGTACTTGGACCCGAGATTGAATTGGATTTGACTGACCTTTTATCAGTTGAGGATTCTGACTGCTCCGGGTGTTTTATGCATTATGGTTCTTTACCTTAAAAATGGATCTTCGTCGTTGGACCTTGGATCTTCAACCTTAGCATCGAATATTCACCTTTGAAAATGGATCTTCATCCTTAGAGATCGGGTCTTCACACTTGAAATTAGATCTTCATCTTTTAAATTGGATCTTCATCCTTAGAATCAAGATCTTCATCCATGGAAATCGGGTCTTCACTCTTGAAAGCGAATCTTCATCCTTTGAGATCGGGTCTTCACCCTTGAAAATGGATCTTCATCTTTTGAGATCGGGTCTTCACCCTTGAAAATGGATCTTCATCCTTGGAAATCGGGCCTTCACCCTTGAAAGGGGATCTTCATCCTTTGAGATCGGGTCTTATTTAGATTATTTTTGTACTTGTTTTTAGTGTGATTTTATGTGTTTTTAGTTAATGTTTTGATTGATTTCTGTTTAAAGTCTGTTTGAAGTGTCTGTTTTAGGTTTAAGTGCAAAAACTCCCTTGGAAGATCAAAATAATGAAGAAAGAGCATGAATCAAGCAAGACATGGCCAAGCCAAATCAAGCTTGGGCATGTCACCTCAAAGAAAATTAAGGCAGAGCTTGACACGGCCAAGCCACTGGCCGTGTCTCATCCAAGGAGCAAAACAAAGAAACCAAAGCAAAGAAAGAGCAAAAATGAAGAAGCAGAACTTGACACACTCAAGTGACACGGCCAAGCCACTAGCCGTGTCACATGACACGGCCAGGAGCTTGGCTGTGTCCCATCCCAAGCTCAAAGCAAGCAAGGACCAAAGAAAAGAAACAGAAGAGGACACACCCACATGACACGTCCAGGAGCTTGGCCGTGTCACCCCTTGAGACCAAAGAAAAGAAAGAAAAGAAAGAAAGAAAGAAGTAGTGATGGATACGGCCAGCAAGCTTGGCCGTGTCCCAAAGAAAAATGAGAGACACGGCCTAGCCAAAGCAAGCTTGGCCGTGTCACCATTAATAAATAAGAATTCTTTTGCACGAAGCGAGGAGGGAGGCTAGGGTTTTTGCGAAAAAGAAAAGAGAAAAAAGAAAAGAAAGAAAAGAGAGGAAACACGATTTAGGGAGAGGGAGAGTGACACACTCCTTGTCCCTTCATCTTTATCCTCCATTTTTATCCTTTCCATCTTATCCATCTTCTGTTGATAAGATCTTTGAGATTCTTTGGGATAAAGTGGGTTAACAAGCTCTTAAAGGTTGAAGAAGCTTCATTGAAAGATTGGTGACTTGAGAAAGCTCCATTCATCTCTCAAATGCATAATCAATTGAAGGATTTGTGACTTGAGAAAGCTCCATTCCACGTTGCAAAGGAAAATCATCCATTGAAGAGGGCTTGAGTTCTTCATCATACATCAAAGTGGAGCTAGGAGGAAGACTAGTAATCCCACTCTTGGCATCTACAAGGGGTTTTTCTATTCTCTCTTTTAATTCATTTCAATATTGTTTTTATTGTATTAAGAGAATTGATATTGCAATGAACAATTTGTATTTGATTTATATTGAGTTACATGAATGTTTTAAATTGATGATGTTGAGCTAAATAGGCCTATGGTTTGTAGTATATTTGATTGAATTCTTTGATTTGATATTTCCATTGATGTACCTTGTTGTTGGTTGATTGCATTGGATTGTATGCTAGGTTGATAGATTAGCTACCTATTAATCTCTAGATATTGAATGAAGGATCGAGAGGTGAAATTTGATATCGGAATTATGTAATCGACTACCCTAAGAATGAATTAGAAATATAAGTTTTAGGGTTCATTAATTTGCAAATGTAAAACAATTGGTTGTTGTTGATTCATGAATGTGAAAACTAATGAATTGGTAATTGACTAATTAAACTTAAGAAACAAATTAATTACAAGGTTAAGTTAATGGATAATATGAGAATTAAGCTTTGATTGAATGGACCTATAACCCTAGGTACCTTCCCAAGAATCGATTTGATCTTGTACAACCATCACACACATTAACCCTTACACTCATTACTCTTAGGTTTAAATTACTCCTGCACCATTCCAAACAACAAACTCTCATTTTTAAATTAGTTGTCAATCAAGCTATTACAAACTAGACCTTCCTTGTGAGACGACCTTGGGGCGATCACTGTTGCTACAACTACCTCGTATACTTGCGAGTGACGCTTGTAGTAGTACTTAACTCGAGCGCAACAAGTTTTTGGCACCGCTGCCGGGGAAGGCTGTTAAGTAGTGATAGTTTGATTTTTTTTATTTAATTGTTTGTTTGTTTTCTTTGAATTGTTTGTTTATTTTGTTTGATTTTCTTTCAATTTAATTATTTGTTTGTTTTCTTTAAGTTGCTAAGTGCCTTTTGTAAAGATGAAGTTTTCAAGGCACGGGGGAGTTTATGATAGGAACGATGAGTCTGAAATGGCATGGCAATTAGCAGAATTGGCGAATCAACTTAAGGTGCTAAATGCAAGAGGAAGAGCACCTATGCCATGCCAAGAGATATGGCATGTATGTGGCAATGCAGGGCATAGTGCAAATACAAGCTCATTCAGTTTCGCACGATACCAAGAATGGCAAGAGGAAGAAGATGACTTTGATAGTTTCCAGCAAATGGGTATAAATGACCAATATTCTAATCCTTACAACCCAAGCTGGGGAAGCCAACCAAATTTTTCTTGGGAAAATCAGCGACACATTCCACCTCAAAATTATTTTCAACCTTACCAAAGAAGTTCTTACTCTCAAGAACAATATTCAAGTCAAGATCAACTTAAGGAACCCACTTTGGAAGATAGTTTGAATGCCTTCATTCAAATTAGTGCACAAAATCAGAATCAATGCGAGAAATCCACTGTGGAAGATGATTTGAATGCTTACCTTCAAATTAGCACACAAAATCAGGAAGAGAGCAATGAGAGGTTTGATTCTTTGGAGGAATCATTGAAGAGGGTGGAAATTCAAGTTGGGCAACTGGCACATCAACTCCAAGCACACCAAAAGGAGGAATTTCCTAGCCAATTGGAGCAAGTCAAGGTAATCACAAATTTGAGGAGTGAACAGGTAATATATAACAAATTTTATGATTCCTTTGATGCAGGTACTAATCAAGAAGAAAACGGTGAGGAGATACAACCAAACATAGAGGAGTTAGTTCAATCAGAGAAGGAGGAGAATTTGAAAGCATCAACATCGAAAAAATTACATGAACTTCGAATTCCTTATATGCCCCCAATTCCATTCCCAAGTAGGCTAAAGGAAGAAAATCAAGGTATGCAACTTTCTAAACTTTATGACATGCCCTATAGTGAAGATAGTGAAAATAAGCTTGAGATAGCCAAGACCTTAGAAGAAGAGAAGGCATTGCCCAATTTAGAAAATGAGGAGAGTAAGCTAATTTTAGATGCTGAGGTTGTTGAGAGAGGACTTGACATTATTAAAATGGATGAAGAAGTCATTCAACCAAACTTGGTTGAACTTAAAGAGTCCCCAAAAATCATCTCTTCTACTCTTGGTGGTGAAGAAGAGCATACAATGGATAGAACCATGTTGCACAATGAAAAGGGTTTTACAAAGTTCCTATTGCACTGGAGGATTACCTTAAGATGACCTTCACATGTTTTCAAATATCGCTACTTAGGCGTAGCAATACATCGGGTATCCTTTGGAGTTGTATGCTATCCATCCCTGCAGATATGAGCGACAATTGCATTATGGGTGGAAGGAGCATTGTACATCGCATATGGGAACAATGGAAATCAGGTTTCATCTAAACCCTATCTTTTAGTTGATGCATGCTCACATTGAGGACAATGTGAATCTTTAAGTGTGGGGTGTATTTTGTGTTTTGTGTTTTTACTTTTAAGTTATTTTTTTTTTTAAGTTTAGTTAATGTTTTTAATGTTTTTCTTTGAATAAATGAATTTTAGAAAGTTCAATTGCTATAAAATTGTTGATAGATGACCTTTGAATTTTTGAAGCATGAATTTGAGAATTGAGTAGAATTGGTGCTTATTGTCAATTTTTTTGGTTTTTCCCTTGCATTGCCATTAACATAGTGAGGAATTGAGCCATCAACTCATCATTATTGTTGTGGGTGAACATCTTTGATTGATGAATTGCTAGAACTTGCTTTGACATGCATTTTGAGACTACATAAAAATTTCAATTAGGCATCAAGATGATTAAGGCAATTAGGTAAACCCACTTTGGCTTAAAAAGACCAACCCTATATTCAACCTTAGTTAGCCAATTTTGAGCTTATTTCATTTTCTCTTTTCTTTCTTTTTTGCAACACTACTAACTTTGAATCATACTATTTTGTCTCTTACCCTTTCATTAGGTCAAGAGCATTTTAAAAGTGTTTATGGCCGGGTGTTGTATTGAATTAAGTGTGGGGTTAAATTTAGTAGGTTTAAGATTGCAAACTATTATGTTATTTAGTTGCAAACCCTAAAAAAAAAGAGAAAAATAAAAAAAATAAGAATAAGAATAAGAATAATTGATGTTCTTGTTGAAAGGGTTGGAATATGTTTGGGAATAATCATTGCAAGATTTAATAAGTGAGTTCCCTTAAAAAGCTCTTTAATGACAAAGGGTAGATGAGTGGAAGGTGTTTTGGAATTGTTGGGGTATATATATATAAATGGTTACTTCATTCTTGAAGTGCTCTTGAACTTAATGATTAAGTTCACATTTCCTAAATGTCATGCCTTTACCTTAACCCTTTACAGCCAAAAGAAAGACCTTTTGATTGATGCTTGATTGTAATTTTGTGGTGGAGATTTGATTGATAAGCAAGTCTATGGTAATATTCTTTCATTGATTGTTATAAGTGTAAACATCACCATGATCAAACACTTGTAAGAGTTGGTGAGGGAGTGACAACATAGGTTATGCATGGAAAACCACTTAATTGCATGGGTATCGATTTTGTTTGATTTGATATTGATTGCGGACTTAGGGATAGGGAAGTCTTGATGCATTCTTATAACTCTTGAACTTAACAAAATTTATCTTGTTTAGTGTTTTGATTTTAGCCTTGCTTGGGGATAAGCAAGGAATTAAGTGTGGGGTAGTTATTTAGATTATTTTTGTACTTGTTTTTAGTGTGATTTTATGTGTTTTTAGTTAATGTTTTGATTGATTTCTGTTTAAAGTTTGTTTGAAGTGTTTGTTTTAGGTTTAAGTGCAAAAACTCCCTTGGAAGATCAAAATAATGAAGAAAGAGCATGAATCAAGCAAGACATGGCCAAGCCAAATCAAGCTTGGGCGTGTCACCTCAAAGAAAATGAAGGCAGAGCTTGACACGGCCAGGAGACATGGCCAAGCCACTGGTCATGTCTCATCCAAGGAGCAAAACAAAGAAACCAAAGCAAAGAAAGAGCAAAAATGAAGAAGCAGAACTTGACACACTCAAGGCCGTGTCACATGACATGGCCAGGAGCTTGGCCGTGTCCCATCCCAAGCTCAAAGCAAGCAAGGACCAAAGAAAAAAAAACAGAAGAGGACACACCCACATGACACGGCCAGGAGCTTGGCCAAGAAAAGAAAGAAAAGAAAGAAAGAAAGAAGCAGTGATGGACACGGCCATCAAGCTTGGTCGTGTCCCAAAGAAAAATGAGAGACACGACCAAGCCAAAGCAAGCTTGGCTGTGTCACCCTTAATATATAAGAATTCTTTTGCACGAAGCGAGGGGGGAGGCTAGGGTTTTTCTAGAAAAGAAAATAGAAAAAAGAAAAGAAAGAAAAGAGGGGAAACACGATTTGGGGAGAGGGAGAGTGACACTCTCCTTGTCCCTTCATCTTCATCCTCCATTTTTATCCTCTCCATCTTCTCCATCTTTCATTGATAAGATCTTTGAGATTCTTTGGGATAAAGTGGGCTAACAAGCTCTTAAAGGTTGAAGAAGCTTCATTGAAAGATTGGTGACTTGAGAAAGCTCCATTCATCTCTCAAAGGCATAATCAATTGAAGGATTGGTGACTTGAGAAAGCTCCATTCCACGTTGCAAAGAAGAATCATCCATTGAAGAAGGCTTGAGTTCTTCATCATACATCAAAGTGGATCTAGGAGGAAGACTAGTAATCCTACTATTGGCATCTACAAGGGGTTTTTCTATTCTCTCTTTTAATTCATTTCAATATTGTTTTTATTATATTAAGAGAATTGATATTGCAATGAACAATTTGTATTTGATTTATATTGAGTCGCATGAATGTTTTAAATTGATGATGTTGAGCTAAATAGGCCTATGGTTTGTAGTATATTTGATTGAATGCTTTGATTTGATATTTCCATTGATGTACCTTGTTGTTGGTTGATTGCATTGGATTGTATGCTAGGTTGATAGATTAGCTACCTATTGATCTCTAGATATTGAATGAAGGACCGAGAGGTGAAATTTGATATCGGAATTATGCAATCGACTATCCTAAGAATGAATTAGAAATATAAGTTTTAGGGTTCATTAATTTGCAAATGTAAAACAATTGGTTGTTGTTGATTCATGAATGTGAAAACTAATGAATTGGTAATTGACTAATTAAACTTAAGAAACAAATTAATTACAAGGTTAAGTTAATGGATAATATGAGAATTGAGCTTTGATTGAATGGACCTATAACCCTAGGCACCTTCCCAAGAATCGATTTGATCTTGTACAACCATCACACACATTAACCCTTACACTCATTACTCTTAGGTTTAAATTACTCCTGCACCATTCCAAACAACAAACTCTCATTTTTAAATTAGTTGTCAATCAAGCTATTACGAACCTGACCTTCCTTATGAGACAACCTTGGGGCGATCACTTTTGCTACAACTACCTCGTATACTTGCGAGTGACGCTTGTAGTAGTACTTAACTCGAGCGCAACAGGTCTTCACCCTTGAAAATGGATCTTCATCCTTTGAGATCGGGTCTTCACCCTTGAAAATGGATCTTCATCCTTTGGAGGTCGGGTCTTTACCCTGGCTTCAGCTCTTTTAGCTAAACTGATCTTTTGTCTTTTGCATCTTCTTCTTTTGAGAGTTCTCATGTTCCATTCTTTTGTTCTTGTTTGTTGTAAAAATTCAGCTATTTTTAGTTGGCTCTATCTTCTCCTACCCCTTGTGTGGCGAAATATTTGCAAGTGAGTTTGAAAATATTTTATATATAAACTCAAAAAATTGAAAAGGAGAAACTTTTCCCCCTGTGTAGGCCCAAACCCATGATTTTTCTATGCGGGCTCTGATTGATGTTTTTGTTGTTTAGTTCTTCGTACAAGCACGCATTTCTTCTCTTTGCAAATTACTGGAACTTTCTCAAGCAATGGGCTTTCTATGCCCCCCTAATTTGATATCTTCTTTTGATTGTTTACTTCACAGAGTGTTTGCTATTCACCTTAATAAAGAATAGACAATACAAGACATGAAAGTGTGATGTGATATGCTCATGTATGCATGATAATACTCACAGCAGTTTTATTGACTTACAGACCGAGGTGATCAGCAGAAGTATTCTCATTGACTCCTTTTCAACACTCGTTTAAGTCTTGCATTGGGAATGATAGAAAGCTTTGCATTTATGGCTTTTATCTTCAAGATGTTGAAAATATGAATAATGGAGACCCCAAGCAGCAGAGTCAGGGATTCATCTATTTCAAACTATGTCTCAGCATGTCAGTTGATAGATTCTTCATGACCTTGCCAATAATCATTTTCTTTGCCCAATGTGACCTTTGGAGGTTCAACATACTTCCCTTAACTTGAAGGCTTTGTGTGACAAAAATATTTTTACATTTTTTGAATTTTGATTTTGAAATCAAATGTTGGCTTTGCCAAATTAATGTTAATGTACCTCAGGACTTGATTTTTCCAAATTAACATATCTATAACATGATAACCCTAGTTACCGTACTAAACTCGGGAATTCATTTCTATTTAAGCAAAAATTGTTGCACTTCAGATAGACACATACACATTACTTAGCCAAAAGTCTCATTGAGTTTAAATACTTTCTATCTCATATGCATGCTTATTCAAACTATCTCCTACGATGGACTGCATGTAGAATTTTATCAGAAAAATTGGGACATTGTAAGACCATTTGTATGTGGGTTTATTCGTGTAGTGTTAAGGGGTGGTGATATTGATTGTTTGTTTAACAAAACCTTACAAGTGCTAATTCACAAAGCGAACAAACATGAGACCATCAACCAATTTTGACTAATCAATCTATGCTTGATTCTATATAAAATTGTTACAAAGGTGATTGTCAATCATCTCAAACCGTATCTCCCACAATGGGTACATCAAAATTAGGTGAGCTTTGTTCTGAGTAGGAATATAACAGATAACATTATCATCTCAAGAAATTATTCATTCGATGCAGAAGAAGAGTGGCAAGAAGAAATGGATGGCAATCAAAATTGATTTGAAAAAAGCATATGATAGGTTGGACTGGGATTTTATTAAAGGTACTCTCAATATATTGGTATTCTGAACATCCTTAGGTTGACAATCATGAAATGCATTTCAAGCTCTAAGATGTAGCTTATGTGGAATGGAAACCTGTCACAAGAGATCAAACCATGGAGAGGAATTAGACAAGGACATCCTCTATCTCCTTATATATTTGTTCTTTGTATACAACAATTATCTCAAGCTATTGAAGATGAGGTGAGATCTAAGAGATGGAATCCTATTTTTCTTTCTAAGGACGGCCCTCCCCTGTCCCATTATTTTTTTTCCAGTGACTTGATTTTGTTTGCTGAAGCATCTATTAATCAAATATCACTGATGAAGAAAATTTTTGAGG
Organism: Garcia nutans; assembly: GCA_947685225.1. NCBI lineage: Eukaryota > Viridiplantae > Streptophyta > Magnoliopsida > Malpighiales > Euphorbiaceae > Garcia > Garcia nutans. The sequence goes on along the minus strand of CANTUV010000031.1, from coordinate 71,103,867 downwards.
AGTTTTGTATGTGTCCTGGACATAAAGTGAATGTCAGTAAAACATAAATGTTCTTCTCCAAAAATATCTTGCAAGAAGAAGCCAAACGTATAAGTGGAAGGATAGGATTCAAACAGGTGGGTAGCCTTGGTAGGTATCTCGGTATGCCTTTTCTCCATGGTCGTGTAACAAAAGGGACGTACAACTATATAACTAACAAAATTAAGAATAAACTGTTAGGCTGGGGGGCAAAAATGTAATCATTAGCTGGACGAGTTACTCTAGCTAAATCGGTGTTATCGGCTATTCCAATGTATGTCATGCGGTCCACCTATCTTCCAAAAATAATTTGAAAGGAGATTGAGGGGATTGTTAGGAAGTTCATATGGGGAGGTAACAATAACAAGAGAAGCATTAATCTAGTTAATTGGGATGGTGTCTGTCATCCAACTGAATATGGTAGTTTGGGAATAAAGAAAGTAGAAACCCATAATAAAGCCTTTCTGATGAAAATAGGGTATCAACTGTCAACAAATGTGAACAAGATCTGTGTTAGAGTTCTCAAAAGCAAATATAAATGGAAAAATGGTATTCCTCAATCTCTTCAAAAAGGCAATGGCTCAAGACTGTGGAGAGGTATTTGTAATATTTGGGAAGACATCAAAAATGGCATATGTTGGATCATAGGAGATGACAACACGGTGGACTTCTGAAAGGACAACTGGCTTAAAGGAGTAGGACATTTGAATAGAGTGTGTTAGGATATTAGCATGATTCCAAAATGGTGCAATTCCAATCCGTGATATGGTCATGGATAATGGAGAATGGAAGTGGGAGGCTTTTAGCAATTTATTGCCTCTGCTAGTACTCTTACACATTGCTGCAACACATACTCATAACGATGACTTAAGGGAGAATTGCATCACTTGGAGCTGGTCTAACAATGGCCATTTCTCGGTTAAGTCAGCCTACAGCATGCAAATAGGTAGGCATTGGAGAAATAGGGACAGTAAATGGAAGTGGATTTGGGAAGTTTAAGGACCCCATAGAGTAAATATGTTTTTATGGCTACTTCTGCATAAAAAGGTGCTTACGAATTATGAAAGAAAAAGGAGAAACTTGACGATAGATGACAAGTGTACATGGTGTAGGGAACAAAGTGAGGATGTTGATCATGTAATCAGAAAATGCCCAAAAGTCATTGCAGTGTGGAGTAGCTTTTATTAAAGTAGGTTACATGGATCAATTCTTGGGAATGGACTTAGACAGATGGTTTGAATTGAATCTAAAAAAAGCAGATGAGATTGGCAAAGACATTGAATTATGGTCAACTCTCTTTGCCATCACTTGTAGGAACATTTGGCTTCATCAAAATAAGCAACTGTTTGATAATAACTTTGTGAAGAAGGAGAGCATCCTGGTGATGAGCATGCTGATGCTGGAGGATTTCCTTACTACAAGAGGAGAAAGGGATATTAGCAGTAGTTTAATATAATAGAAGGAATGGGCACTAGTTGGTTGGGATCCAACTCCAGCAAGTTGGATAAAGGTTAATAGTGATGGGGCTCTAAAAGGAATTAATGGTCCAGCATCCTCAGGCAGTGTGATAAGAGATCACAGTGGTTCATGGTTGGCAGGCTTTTTAAGGAATTTGGGCAGTTGCACAGTAATGGATGCTGAGTTTGAGGTGCAGTCGATGGACTTAGCTTGGAATTGAACTTGGGATATAGAAAGGTAATCTTAGAATTAGACAATTTAGTTGTAGTGCAAATGATGACTAAGCATAGTGGAGAAGACATATGTCCTGCAAATATGTGCATTTTAGCAAGTTTGATTAACAGAAGGTGGGAGGTTATTGTAAAACATATTCATAGAGAAGGTAACAGAGCTGCAGATGCATTAGCTAATTTGACTATTTTCCAACCTTTAGGATTCCAGTACCATATGACGGTTCTTGAGATGGTGGCAAACATACTAGAGGAAGATATAATAGGAGTTTCATTTGAAAGGAAATTAGTAATATAATTGTTCTCCTCTTTTGTTTCTCTGCTTGTACCAAAAAAAGAAAGAAAAAAGTCAGCTTGCAGACATTTTTACCAAAAGTCTTTTAACTATTACTTTTTGTAAGTTGAGAAACAATTTGGGCATCACTATCCATGCCCAGCTTGAAGGGAGGTAATGGAATATAGATAAAAGTATTTTATGTTCTATATAACTCTTGGTGTATGTCTCTTATCACAAGTGTAATATATATCTTATCACAACTATATCGTATTGGATAATTATGTAAATCACTATATATAGATATGGTGTACCTCATTTTGAGGTATCTGAATATCACCCATTTTTAAAGGACTCTAAAACATAGTATTCTTTTATTTAATTTCCAATTAGAATCAACAAAATGAGTAGTAATACAAATGTGCTCTTCTTCGGTATGTTATTTCTAATTATCAGTTATTAAACAAATTTTTCCATGAATTTTTATTGAAGTGTCCTTGACATTACCTCTTTCTTTACATATAATGCGAAAATCTCCCTTTTTAAGTATTTGCCTACTATATGGATTGAATTGAGAGCAAGATTTTCTTATCATGTGCCTAAAGCATTTTTCGTCTACTATATTAAATGCATGAGTTCCCTAGACTACATATAAACTGATGAAATAATGAAGTTCATTTTCATCAAATTTTTAGGTTTTTGCAGAACTACCCCCCCTAAACCAGGTTTAGTTGCCAACATAAACTATTTAATGTCATCATTCACATATTTAGGACATTTATCTATATGATTCTTCAAGTGAGAAGTCCCATTCTTTGGTGCGACAATGAAGATTGAGTGACAATATTTACATTTAGCTTTTGCTTCATCTTTATCATCACCAATAAGTTGTCCAAAATGTTGTCAAACATTGAAAGATGTTTTTTGCCACTTTGTTTCAAGCTTGAATTATGAAAAATCCCTAATTTTTAACTAATTGTGAAATATTTTATGTAGGTGGTTTTGAAAATAATCTACTGGAATATGAACTCATTTTCTATACAAAAGGAAAAAATTAATTTAATTAATCACATTAGATATAAAAAAACAAACTTGAAAAATGAAGATTGAACAAAAATTGATACTTCCAAGTCATGAAGAATTGATGAGCTTGATTTTAATTTTTAGAATTTCAAATTGGGGAATCTAGACTAGAAAGGAAGGAAGTTGAAAAGTGAGACTTTTTGCATCTGAAAATGTGATGAATGATGATCTCTAACTCTGCATTTCCAATTTGCATATATTCTAGAATATCCCTTAAGTATTCAATATTGCATCGTTTTAATCAATCCTTTCATCCTATTTTTATAGTCCAGTAGCTATTTACACACATATTAATAAAATATGGTTAAGTTAGTTAAGAATTAATTTTTTTCTAGTATACCCTCATTAAATATAATGCATTTTTCAAACCATTTTTAATGTTATTTGTAATTGTTGTGGGAAAATGTGTATTAAATGAGGGTATAATAGTAAAATAAATACTTTATTTATGGCAAGTGGACTATAATTTAGGACATTAAAAAATGGTATAATGGACTATAAAAATAGGATGGGAAAGTAATATAATATGATATAATAAGTTATATATTTATTTTGCTAAAAAAAGTAAAAAAAGAAAACTATTCATGTATAAACTCATATACTCATATTTTATAATATAATGTAAATTTATAATATAATAATTGAACTTGCTTAAAGTCAAATATCTCAATTTTATCATTTCTTATTACTTTTATCGTGGCAGAACTAGAAATTTATTAAAAGAGGCTAAATTTTCATAGAAAAATTATAAATGAGTTTACTATAAAATTAAACATTTAATATTATAGAAGTTAAATATTTAATTTGTGTTATTAGATTAATTATGCCTAAGAGATGGTAATTATATCATACCACTTTACATATTTTGAAAACATTCAATAATAGCTTCATTTTTAATTTTTTTAAAAAAATATTTTTCTCCATGTAAAAATTTTATGAATTAAAATAAAATTCATTTAAATTCATATATATATAATTTATTTAAATTATATATATAATTATATATATACACACATTCATTTATATATATGAATTTTATATTTATATATGAATTTATATATATATATATATTATATATATAATTCATTTAAATTATATATACAAACATTCATTTATATATATATATTTTATATTTATATATGAATTTATATATATTTATATATATAAATTTATATGCCTTCTTTGCATGCCTATAAACACAACCACCCAACTTTTTTAAAATAAAATACTCTCAAGTGTTTTATATTGCTGAGGGGTCCGGGGTCATTATAACAATACATTATATGATAGATAATAGATGACATATATTTGATGAGTACATATAAGGAGTTGGATTTTAATAGAAGCAAATTAGTTAGATTATATTTCAAGTTACAATATTAATATAATTTGACATTCATATATATGACAAGTTATATATGAATAATTTTTTTTATATTGCACTTTTTTATATAATAATTTTTACTAATATATGGTCATATATTATTTTTAAATTGTTTTATATTAGATATAACTTCTTATACTATATTAAGTATATTTAGTAACTACTTAATAGATTTTAATATATTAAATTAGTGTTTCATAGTTTACAAATATTAAATAATTTGAAATTAGACTTAATTTATAACAAGTGATGAATAATTATATTAATATAATATACTACTTATTATAATTATTGAATAGTGTTGTTTATATATATATATATATATAATGAACCACTAATAGTTCTTTTAAGTAGTAAATTATTAATGTTTCAAAGTCATGTGCATGTAATACCATTATAAAATTGAACAAAAATTTTAAGTTTTACCATCAATTATTTTATGATTATAAAAAATGCAATTAAATAAAATGTAGAGTTACAATTTGTTTAAGAGAAAATTACATCATTTACTAATTTTTAAGTCTTTTTTTTATTTTTACTAATGATAACTTTTTTTTATTTCTAACTTTTTCATTTTTCATTTTTACTATTAATCAACTTTTTATTCTCGAAAATACGATCAATTTTTTTCTTCCCTTTCTTCTTCCTCTTTCTCTTTCCCGTCAATTTTTTTTTTCTTTCTCATCTCATTATTGCTTTCGCTATTCGCCAATGTGGCATCATTAAACTTGATCGCGATCTTTTGCTATTGTAAAACAATATTTCAATATATACTGCTACTCTCATACCCCAATCGAAGCATTATCCTTCAACTTGTGATTGCGATTATTAATCAATCAACCAATGACGCAAAATGGAAGTGATAACTACAAATCAGAGCAGGAAGCCATTGCTATTGTGCCTCTCTCTACTATCATACCTGAGATAATAAAGGACAGTCTGGTGCATAAATGCTCCCGCTATACGCAAAATCTGAAAAAGAATCGGATTTATTGGATCTTTGTTGAAGATAATATCACACCTGAGATAATAAAAGGCAGTTTGGTACACAAATACTCCCGCTATGCGCAAAATCTGGAGAATGATCGAATTCATTTGGTCTTTGTATACGGCCTTTCCTTATAATTACAAGAGACCATTTTCAAGACTCGAATTCGAGACATCAAATCACACGGCGACAACACTTACCGTTGTGCTAAGAGTCCCCTTCAATTGCTCACCTGGGACAACACTGCCTCTAAAGTCGAGCACCACCAGGTTCTTCTAGAATTTTTATTTTGACCTACGTGGGCAGAGGCGGAGGCAGGTGGGGTCGCGTGGGGGTTGACGACCCCCCTGCCGGCCGCCGGACGTGTATTTGTAAGGGGGCTTTTTTGGCCGCCGGAGCAACGAAGGTGAAGGCTCTGTGCCTCAAGCCCCCCCCCCCCCCCCCCCCCCACCCGTTCCAGCTGGCTCCGCCACTATACGTGGGTATCTGATTTGCTTTTTATCTTTTTTTTATTATTATTATTTTGGTTTGCAGAGCTCTGAGGCTATTGGGACAGGGAGCGTTTGATTGTGGGAGTTTGAATTTGAATTTTGAGTTCTTCGTTGGTAGTTTGATTTGTTCTCTCTTCACTTATGGTTCTAACATGCATTTGCATATCTATTTAACCAATAAATGACGCTGCTTGTACATCAAATTATCCACAAGACTCAGTTCAAGTTCTTGATTGATTATGGCAATTTTTCTCCAAATCTTGGGTTTATAGTGTCTTTTCCCCATGGAGGCGGGGGCAAAGAGTGGTTGTTTTTCTTCAAAATCACTACTGCTAATTTTGATTTTTTGTTTCCTGTGTAGTGCAGGATGCTTTGTTCCTCCGGTGCAGGCCATTAAGATTTAAGAGGCATACTGAAATTTTTTGGCTTTTGTTTTAAGTACATAGGTTGATTTGTACAGCCATTTTGTATCACCTTTTACACTTGGGAATAAAAATTCTGCTACTTTATTGACCACAAAAAAAATTATAGAATAATAGCACTAGTGCATCTTTATTATATGGTAATCATAAATATTTTCAAATGAGATAAATACAAAAATATATCGTCCAATGTTCAATGATTCGATTAGATAATACAACTTTTTTTTAATACTTGAGCATTAGAAGCCTTTAATTAATGTACATGTCCTGCCAATGAACCTTGACAAAAACATATTTTCTCAGCTAAACCGAAAGACTATGTAATACACAGCTGGTAATGTTTGGGTGCTTAAATGTGAAATTAATACTATAATTGAAACAAAGTCACACATCTTTCAATTAAATTTTAATACCCAGAATACGATTTATTTATAATAAGAGCATACTCATATTATCCAAACATATTAATATAAAGGTAATGCATCTCTTGACTCTATTAATTAATTTAAATTTTGAGTTCTTTTTTAACCAATTAAAATAAATTAATCTTATTTCCTTGATAACCAATGTAAAAAAAATTAATAGTTATATATGTCGATATATGTTACATATATTTTAACGATATATATTGGTATATGTTGATATATGTCTATACATATTTATATATGTAGATATATATATATATATATATCGATATATATTACATATATTTTAATAGTATATATTTGCATATTTTAATGTATATCGGTATATGTTAATATATGTTAGTATATATTATATATAAAATAAAATTTTTATAATTTTATATTAAAAATTATTTTTAAATAATTTTTATATGTCGATATGTTGATATATATTAGTATATGTTGATATATGTTAGCATATGTTGATATATGTCGGTATATATTACATAAATTTTGATGGTATATATCGATGTATATCGGTATATGTTATATATTTTTTAATTATATATATTGATATATGTTGATATATATCGGTATATGTTTCATATATTTTTAATAGTATATATTGGTATATATCGGTATATGTCGATATATGTTACGCATAACAACATATGATTATTAAAATTAAAAAAAATAATAATATAAAAGTTATATATATTTTGTTATATATCGATATATATTAATATATATTGGGCTATATTAGTATATGTCAGTATATAATACATATATTTTAACTAAATAATAATAATATACATCAGTATATGTAGATATATGTTGGTAGTTACATATAACTAGATATATATATGTTACATATATATAGATATATGTTAATATATGTTACATATAACTAGATATATGTGAGTATATATTGCAAAAGAATAACAATATATATTATATATGTGGGCATATATTAGTATATATTGCATATATTTTAACTAATGAATAACAGTATATGTCGATATATATCGCATTTAACTAAATATGTATGGGTATATATTTAGTTATATATGGATATATATTACATATAATTATATATATGTGGATATAAATTTAGTTATATGTAAGTATATATTTAATTATATGTGACTATATATCACATATAACTAAATACATATGTGTATATGTTTAGTTATATGTGTTACATATAATTAAATATATGTAAATATATATTTATTATATGTGGATATATATTAAATATAATTAGATATATATTAAGTTATATGTAGGTATATATTACATATAACTAGATAAATGTGTTAAATTTAAAAATAATAATAATATATGTGAGTATATATTATATATAACGACGTATACATATTAAAATTTAAAAGAATAATAGTATATTATATGTCGATATATATTATATATAAATAATAAAAAAATATCAGTATATATTAATATATATGATTATATGTCAGTGAATATGTGGTTATATATTACATACAACTATACATATGTAGCATATATCTCATTATAATTAATGAGCAATAGATAATAAGACAAAAAAAATTAATTAATTAAGCACATTTGCTAATTAAATAGAAAAAAATTTTCATGATTTTTCATAAAACTTTTTTTAATTTAAATATTTTATATTTTTAGTAATTAATTTTTTTTGTTAATATTATATTATCTTATATTTTTTATAATATTATGCTTAAATAATAAAAATGAATTTTAAAAAAATTATTGCAGTTAGTGGACATGCAAAAATATCAACTAAATTAATTTATATGTAAATTATTTTACGTTCAGTGGCTTAATGAGTTTTGTGAAAAAACTATTTATGTTATATGTGCTGTACATAGATTTTAGTGGAGATAGACACAATGAGTGCGTTGTACGTATATGTTACCAGAGGCGAAGCTGGGGAGGTCATGTGGGGGCTGACGACCCCCCCTCGCCGGCGGCACAGAACTAATATATAGGGGGTCTGCGCCTCTGGTGGTGAGTGTTGCAGAGAGAACGGGAGGGCTCCGCCCCCCTCAACCCCCTGCTTGTTGCCTTGCTGAGACTGCGAGAGAAGAAGAAGAAGAAACAAGCGTGAGAGGTTGAAGACAACCTCTTATGCAAAAATACTATTTTGCCCCTCGGGGCTTTAAATTTTTTCTTTTTAAATTCTATAAAGTGAAACGGCGCCGTTTCAAGAGAAATGGCACCGTTTCACTTAATACGTTTAAAAAATAAATAAAGCCAGCAGTGTTTGCTGCTGGCTCGAGAGAAAGTTAAACCGAGAGCAGAGACAGAGGGGCAGAGAACTGAGAGAAGAACGGAGAGGAGAGGCGGAGAAGACGACGATGCTCCAACACCGAGCCACCGGAGACGGCGACGCTACACCACCGAGCCGGCAACCAGGTTTTTCAAATTTTTGTAATTTTTTTTAATTTTATTAGTTAATTTGTTATTTTTTATGATTATTATATTTTAGGTTAATAAAATTGAGGATTTAGATTATATATTGGATTTTAATTTTAAATATAGAATGTAGATTAATTAGTTGAATTAATTGATTTTATTGTGTTTTGTGAATTTATGATAATTTTTTTTTAGGTTAAAAATTGGAGATTTGATAATTTTTATTTTAGGTAAATAATTGGAGATTTTTTTATATATAAAATATATTATATATTGGGTTTTAAATGTAGAATTTAGTTTATTAATTAGTTAAATTAATTATATTTATTATGTTTTGTGAATTTATTATAATTTTTTTTAGATTAAAAATTGGAGATTTGATAATTTTTATTTTAGTTAAAGAATTAGAGATTTTTATATATAAAAAATAGATTATATATTGGATTTTAAATGTAGAATATAGTTTATTAATTAGTTAAATTAATTATATTTATTGTGTTTTGTGAATTTATGATATTTTTTTTAGGTTAAAAAATGGTAATTTGATAATTTTTATTTTAGGTAAAGAATTGGAAATTTTTTATATATAAAATAGATTATATATTGGGTTTTAAATGTAGAATATAGTTTATTAATTAGTTAAATTAATTATATTTTTTGTGTTTTGTGAATATGTGATATTTTTTTGTTTTAGGTAAAAAAAATTAGGGATTTTATTTTTATATATAGAATATAGTTTATAATGTTTAATCAATTGGTTTTTAAATATAGAATATAATTTATTAATTATGTTGTATTAATTGAATTTACTTTTGTTATGTGTATTTGTGATTATTAGAATTTAGGTAAAAATTGATAATTTATTTTCTATATAAATATAGATTGTTATTTATTTGAATTTTAATTAATTATAATAATCTAATTAAAGTGATATGTGTTGTGATTATGTTGAATTAATTGCTTTTATTAGTGTTTTGTGAATTGTTATTAGGTTTTACATATAAAATGCAATTTAATATCTTGTTATTGTTTAAAATGCTTAATATAACTTAGGTTAAACAAGTTCTAAATTAAACAGATATGGATAAATTTGTGATCAAGACTAAGAGAATACGAAATGAATATGGTGAATCATCTAATATCCCTATTCCGACACCGATCCCTACATTAAGTAGTCATGCAAGTCAGAAGGTATCTAGCGATGATATAAGGCGTCCGGATATTAGTTTTGATTATATTGTGGGTGACCCCGCATTGCGTAAACCTATTTATGAGTTTGATGTTGAGATTATGGATGATGTTAGAAGACAATATGTGGCTAAAAGTCCTTGCCAACCACGTGGCCATAATTTTCCCCAAACAGAATTTGGAAAAATTATGAAGAGTTTCAGAGAGAATTGGTACTCTAAATTTGAGTAGTTGGAATACAGTATTTCCAAAGATGCAGCATTTTGTTTTTGGTGTTATCTTTTTAGTTCGAATAGAGGATCAAAACGAGGAGATAATGTATTCACAGAAATTGGATTTTGCAATTGGAAAAAGGTCATGGAGAGATTTAATGAACACGTTGGCGGTTCCAATAGTCCACACAATAATGCAAGAGTACTATATGTTGGTTTCAAAAATCAAAAACAAAGTGTGTCTCATATATTATCTTCCCACAGCCAAGAGCAAGAGAGGCATTATCGGACACGTTTGACAGCTGTTGTTGACTGTATACGTTTTCTTTTAGCAAATGGCTTAGCTTTTCGAGGACATGATGAGTCAGAAAAGTCTTTTTGCAGGGGTAATTTTCTTGAACTTTTCAATTGGTACAGTCAACGCAATATTGATGTTGGAAATGTAGTTAATTCAAATGCTCCTGGAAATAATCAACTCACTTCTCCACATATCCATAAACAAATAGTGAGTGCTTGAGCTTTAGAGATGACACTAACTATTATTAAGGATATTGGTGATGACTTTTACTCTATATTAATTGATGAAGCTCGAGATAATTCTGTAAAAGAACAAATGGCTGTGGTATTAAGCTATGTTAATAAGTTGGGACAAGTGATGGAGCGATTAGTTGGAGTGGTACATGTGAGTGACACATCTGCTTTGTCTTTAAAAAGTGCACTTGAAGATTTTTTTACAAAACATGGGTTATCACTAAGTAGAGTTCGAGGCCAAGGTTATAATGGGGCTTCTAATATGCGAGGTGAATTCAATGGGCTAAAAACCCTCATTTTAAATGAAAATCCCCAAGCAAGATATATTCATTGTTTCGCTCATCAACTCCAATTAGTGCTTGTAGCAGCAGCGAGGAGCAATAGATATGTGAGTAAATTTTTTGAATATGTTATAATGATTGTGAATATGGTTGGAGTTCATGTAAAAGGAGAGATGCTCTCCGTCAAAAACAGCATAATGAAATCGTTCAACGTTGGGAAAGAGGTGATATTCAATCAGGAATAGGATTGCATCAAGAAACAAGTTTGGCTCGACCCGGTGACACGCGTTGGGGTTCTCATTATAAAATAATTGTGCGGCTTCTGTCTATGTGGTCAGCAGTGAAAGCGGTTCTTGAAAACATAATAGACGATAGAGCTGAACAAAGAACTCAAGGGACAGCTGTGGGCTTGGTTGATAAAATGGAAAGTTATGATTTTATTTTCATTACTTACTTAATGAAGACAGTTTTAGGACTGACAAATGATCTATCTCAAGTCTTACAACGAAAGGATCAATGCATTGACAATGTTGTACATTTAATTGCAATGGTCAAACAGAAATTGCAAGACTTCAGGGGATATGGATGGGATGAATTATTACAAGATGTTAATGATTTTTGTATAGATCACGATGTCACGGTCCCTAATATGGAAGATAATGTTCCGGGTCGTCTACGTTCTAAGCGTGCTGGTATTCCTATTACTTATTATCACTACTTTCGAGTGAAAATATTTTGTCAGGTAATTATTCTTCTTCGTATTATGATACTAAAACTATTTATAATACAACTTAATTTTCTTTTATTCAATACTAGGTTGTTGATTTTATTGCACAAGAAATGAAAAATCGGTTTACAGAAACAAGTTCGGAATTGCTTTTATGCATTGTTTGTCTTTCACCTATAAATTCATTCTCTAACTTCAAGCGATCTCGATTACTTCGTCTTGCTGAACTATATCCAAATGATTTCTCCAATACTATGATACTTGAAGATCAACTTAAGACCTACATTGCTGATGTAAGAAGGAATACAGCTTTCTCTGACCTCCATGACATTGGAACTCTTGCTCAAAAAATGGTTGAGACAGGTTATGACATTATGTTTCCTTTGGTATATCTGCTTGTTAAGTTAGCTTTAGTCTTACCTGTTGAACTGTTAATGTTGAGAGAGCTTTTTCAACAATGAACATTATCAAGACGGATTTACGCAATAAAATGGGAAATGATTTTCTGACCGAAAACTTGGTGTGTTATATAGAGAAGAAAATTTTTGTAAAAATTGAAAATGAAGCTATTATGCAACGTTTTCAAAAAATACAAACTCGTAGAATACAATTACCAGCTCTTAGGTGTAGTCAATCTAGTAATATAAATTAATTGTTGAACTATTGTAATATTAAATATTCAATTTTATTCATAATTCGTCTGTATTTTTTTTCTCTTGGTAATTTTGCCCTCCCCCCGCCCCCCTCAAAAAGTCTCTGGTTCCGCCACTGTATGTTACCATAAAAATGAGTGGGCCGTGTTTTTACAATTGTAAAGTTTTGCGATTGTAAAGTTCAGCTACAATAAAAATGGAAAAAAGTTTTAAGCATAGTATTTTTAAAAGAGAATTTATTTTTAAGGCATTTATTTAATTATCCTTTTTTTATGACGAGTGATATATTGTTAAGTCATAGTGGATTTAAGAGAGTCCATGGTTTAAATCCTGACTGCCACATGCATATGTGTTTATATATTTTTTTTAAAAGAGAAAATTACACTTTTTTCAATTTTATTACTCTTAATTTTTTTATTTTTAACCTTTTACTTTTTTATTTTTATATTTTTTTTATCCTTTGTTTTTTCAAATATAGGGTTTGTTTATTTTCCAATGATGCTGCATACGCGTCCAACTATAAAACAATGAATGATTGGAGAAATTCAATAAGCATCCAACTGTGAAGTCATGAATAATTAGAGAAACCATTAAGAGTCCAACTGCAAAGCCATGAATGATTGGAGAAAGCAATAAAACAATGGAAGTAATAAAAAATTAAAAAATGCTGCATATTTTTTTGTCTTCTTATTCAACTTTTCCCTAATAATTTTTGTAATTAGTTCATTTTTGAAAATTTGATTGCACTCTTTTGAGACTTTCTGAAATTGTAAAGTTATTTTTTTTAATTTGCCATGGAATGGGAGAATTTATTCTTGAAAAAATATATTATATGCAACACACATATCTATAGGAGAAATATTTGAATATATATTATAGTAATAGAGAGCCAAAGAGAGAGGCGTGGAAGATAAGAAATAAAGAAAGTGCAAGAAACAATTGATTAAAGAAAGAATAGAAAATGGAGGAGTCAGTGAAGTGCAGGCTGTGCTCTACGCAAATGGGTCCTTTTCTTTCTTTTTTTGGGACCTATCAAATTTGTGTACCTGCCATAACTTGATGAGTATTTAGTTCATTATTTAAGAAAATATCATTTTTTGCAATTTTGCTGCATTTAAATTTAGACAGTGTTGAACTTGGGAAAGCATAGAAATTTAGATATTTAACATTTGGATTGATATTGCAATGACAAGCGAAGTTACTGTTAGCAATCTTTTACTGTAATATTGCCTTCATTAATTTTTTTTTTTTTTTTTGTCATTCAAGTTGTTCATTCTTTTTTTTTTGTGTGTGATATTGGCTTCTTTTTTCAAAAATGATTTTTTACTGTGATTTTTTTTAATTTTTTAATTTTTTCATCAAATTTAATAGATTATATCAATTTATTTATACATGTGATAAAAGTAAACATATAACATTAAAAAACTTAAACAAAACAAAAAAAAATCTTATAGAAATACACTAAAATAATTAAACAAAATGTTCTATTGATATATACAATTTAAATGAATACTTCAAAGTGTATTATTTTAGATGAATAATAGTATATATTGATATATGTTATATATAAATAGATATATGTAGATATATATTGTAAAAGAATAATAGTGTATGTTTTATATATATGGGTATATGCTGCAAAAGAATAATAGTATATGTTATATATATGTGAGTGTATAGCAATATATATTAGTATATATGTATCGGTATATGTCGGTATATGTTATATATATTTTAATGAAAAATGACAATATATGTGAATATATATCGGCATGTAACTATTTTATATATTTATTTATATGTGGACATAAGTTAGATATAGCTAGATATATATATGAGTATTTGTTACATATAATTAGATATATGTGGGTATATGTTGCAAAAGAATAATAATATATATTATATTTATGTGGGTATATGTTAGTATATATCGGCATATGTTATATATATTTTAACTAAAGAATAATAGTATATGTCAGTATATGTTATATACTATAACTAAAGAATAACAATATATGTTGGTATATGTCAGTATGTGTGAATATATATCGATATATATTATATATAACTATATATATGTGTCGGTATATATTACATATAACTAAATATATGTGGGTATATGTTGCAAAAGAATAACAATATATGTTACATATATGTGGATATATATTGGTATATGTTGGTATATATTACATATACTTTAACTAAAAAATAACAATATATATGAATATATGTCGGTATATAATTATTTTATATAGTTATTTATATGTCAGTATATGTTACATATAACTAGATATACTAAAAATAATAACTATATATGTTGGTATATGTTACTGAAAAGAATATTATTTCTAGGTATATGTTACATATAATTTAATTAAAGAATAATATATGTGGATTTATGTAGGTGTATGTTATATATACTTTAACTGAATAATGAAATTTGTAGGTATATGTGGATATATGTTACATATACTTTAACTAAAAAGTGATATATATGGATATATGTAGGTATATGTTATGTATATTTTAATTAAAGAATGGTACTTGTAGATATATGTAGGTATATATTAATGAATTATACGATAATAATAATAATAATCCAAAGTGAATTAATAATTAAGTTGAACAATATAAAAATTTGGTTTCTCTCAAGTGTTGATTTGACATAATTAAATTTCAAAATAATAAATTTAAAAGTAATAATTAAACTTGAAATTAATAATTACAAGCCAAATGACAATAGCAGAAAAGGAAAAGAAAAAAGTTTTAATTGATATATATATGGATATATGTTACATATAACTAGATATATCGAAATTAATAATAATATATGTTGGTATATGCTACATATAAATAAATATATATACGTATATATTGCAAAAAAATAACAAGATATACTTAATAAAATTGGACAAAAATTACAAATATATCAATAGTAAAAAATGCAGCTCAATGTTTATAACAATATATACTGATTAAATTTCAAAGAATCGGATTATAAAAATGATATATATTTGGTTATATATCAGTATATGTTATATATAACAATATATACTTGTTAAAATTTAAAAAATAATAATATTAAACTACTATATATGTAATCATATACTGATATAAGTTACATATAATAACATATATTTATTAAAATTTTAAAAGAATAAAAGTATAAAGTTATTATATGTATAGTTATGTGTCAATATATGTAATATATAGCAACATATACTTAATAAAATTCAAAAGAATAAGAGTTTAAAAGTGATATATGTTTAGTTATATATTGATATATGTTACATCTAATATATACTTGTTAAATTTCAAAATAATAAGAATATAAAAATGATATATATTTAGTTTTATGTCGGTATATGTTATATATAATAACATATACTTGATAAAATTCAAAAGAATAAGAGTATAAAAGTAATATATATTTAGTTATATGTTGGTATATGTTACATCTAACAACATATACTAGTTAAATTTCAAAATAATAAGAGTATAAAAGTAATATATATTTAGTTATATATCGGTATATGTTACATATAACAACATATACGCGTTAAATTTTAAAAAAATAAAAGTATAAAACTATTATATATTTAATTATATGTCTATATATGTTATATATATAACATATATTTATTAAAATTCAAGAGAATAGAAATATAAAAATAATATATTATATGTTAGTATATGTTACATATAACAATATATGCATATCAAATTTCAAAACAATAAGAGTACAAAAGTGATATATGTTTAGTTATATAAAGATATATGTCACATATAATAACATATACAGATTAAATTTCAAAAGAATAAGAGTATAAAAGTGATATATATTTATTTATATGTCGGTATATGTCGGTATATATTATATATACTTTAACTAAAAAATAACAATATATATCGACATATATTACATATATTTTAACTAAAGAATAACAATTATATATTACTATATATGGATATATGACGATATATATTACTTATAACTAGATATATATCTTACATATACGTAGGTGTATGCAGTATATCAATATATGTTGATATATATATTACATATAACTAGATATATGTGTGCATATTTTGTAAAAAAATAATAATATATATTATATATATTAGGATATATGTTGGTATATGTTATATATACTTTAACTAAATAATAATAATATATATAAATATATGCTGATATATGAGGATATGTGTCAGTATATAATTATTTATATAATTATTTATATGTGGGTATATATTACATATAACTAGATATATCAAAAGAAAATAATAATACATGTTGGTACATATGGGTATACAGTACATATACTTTAACTAAAGAATTGCATTTGTGGATATATGTAGATATATATTAATAAATTATACAATTATAATAATAACAATCCAAAATGAATTAATCAAGTTGAACAATGCAAAATTTTAATCTCTCTCAAGTGTTGATTTCATGATTAAATTTCAAAATAATAAATTTGAATGTAATAATTAAACTTGAAATTAACAATTATTTGCCAAATGACAATAGCAGAAAAGGAAAAGAAAAAAAAATTAATTAATTTATATATGGGTATATGTTATATATTTTATGATTTATTTTATAATCATCACTTGCGAATATTATTACAGAAAATGGAGATTATTTTTCTATTATAATTAAAATTAAATATATGATATTAAAATATATATGTTGGTATATATATTTTAATGTAAATTAAATAAAGTATGATATTAAACTTTGAAAAACAGTTTATAACCGTTTATATTAAAATACGATACTAAAAAATAACAATATATGTAAATATACATCAGTATATGTTACATATATTTTAACTAAAGAATAACAGTATATGATAGTATATATCGATATATGTGACTATATGTGGGTATATATTGGTATATGTCGGAATATGTAATATATAACAATATATATATATTAAATTTCAAAAAAATAAGAGTATAAAAATAATATATGTTCAGTTATATGTCAATATATAGTACATATAAGAACATATACATATTAAATATAAATGAATAATAATATAAAATTATTATATATTTAGTTATATATTAGTATATGTTACATATAACAACATATACATGTTAAAATTTAAAAGAATAAAAGTATAAAAATAATATATATTTAGTTATATGTTTGTATATGCTACATACAATAACATATACTTGCTAATTTTTAAAAGAATAACAGTATAAAAGTAATATGTAACACTCTTATATCCTATATACGTATAATACATATTTTCAGCATATGTAAAATATATATACGGTACAAAAATATCACAGACCAGTTTAATAAAAATTTTACATTTCTGATTTAAAATTTCAAATACTAAATATAGAAAATTAAATAGTATATAAATATTTTTGACTTGTTATAGAAACCCAAAAAAAAATATTTTTATATAAAAATCTCTGGAAAAAATTCGCCAGAGTTTTTTCTGTAATTTGGATATCCAAAAATTTAGCAAAACACAACTTGCAAAAAGAACGCACTCCCAAATAATTTCAAATCACCATTAATCATACTCCTCAATTTCACTAAGTTTCTCAAACATTTATATATAGATATATATATATATATATATAATTTAGAACACATTTACACTCTCATTTCAAATAACTTAACCCAAACATTCTTTATAGTTTACAATACATAAAATCCAAAAACATAATATATTATGTATAATACCCAAAATATACAATAACATAAAATATATATATTCTGCTGACAGTATTTCTGATTTTGATATCAACTCTACAAGCACAAATATAAGTCTAAACCCGACCTGATCTAAAAGAACTCTCCGACTCAGCCAAGTCTATCATGTCACCTGTACAATGTAAACAATCGCGTTAAGTCAAAAGTCTAGTAATACAAACTTTAATAATAAAAAAAATCAAATGCAATGCCAATGAATATGGATATCACATCATTCCATTTTCTCATACTTTTCAAATATTTCACAATCCACAATTCTCATAAAACAAACACAAACATGGGCCCAAAGATAACTAATATGCTATTCAAATTCTAGAGTTACTATTTTGATATATAATAACATCATGTGTCTAGCTCCGTAGGTAATATATCAATGTAATAATCCAACTAGGTCTGAGCTTATGACCCGGTCATTTCACCCAGCCTAGCTTTAAGGACTTATTTTTGAGGCTTACGACCTGGTCATTTCACCTCAAAAATATTTTCACAGTGATGCCCAGCATCTAGCCCGTAGCAAATCATAGGCATGCCGCCAAACACAGAACTCTGAAAAATGAATAACATAATGGGCACATAATTTATTCATATTTCTCATTTATATCGATATCAATTCATTTCATTATGTTTCCACATATCTCATTACATTATACCACATTACCCAATTACCTTGGGTATTTCAACATAATTCACATATTAATCACATTTAATGTAATCTAGCCAATACCAATGGCTTTTTAACAATGCACTTAATACATACACAACAAATGATATTACCCAAACATTTTGGGTCATTTTCATATAATAGACATATTTCAATCCACAACAAATGATCTATAAAGAGAAATTAAAGAAATAAAATTGAATTAAAAGAATTAAAACAAAACAATAAAGTGATATAGAACAATTAAAATTCTTATTAAATAAAGAATCTACTTCTTCTGAAACCTCCTCGAAGGAAGAAAAATAACAAGAAGATATTGATAAAAATAGAATTAGTATAATATATAAAGATGAAATACCTAAAAATTTTATATTTTTATTTCATGAAATAACCTCAAAAAAATATTTAATATCAATAAAATTAAAATTTTTAAAAATTATATTATAAATACTATAACCTTATTTGACACAGGAGCAGATCTAAATTGCATAAAATCTAGTTTAGTTCTAAAGAGATTTTGAAAAAACACTAAAAAAAATCATCTTCAACAAATAAATCTAAAATAAATATTCTTAGTAAAACAGAAGCATCAATTATTAATAAAAATTTAAAATTATTTTTATTTTGACTGACGTGCAACATATAGTAATTCTAGGAACACCATTTATGAATTTAATAACTTTTTATTTAGTAAAAGATGACAGTATAACTTTTAAAATAAAAAAATAAAAAAATTATATTTCCTTTTATTGAAAAACTTAGAATAAAGAATTTAAATTTACTTAAAGCACATTCAATTTATGAATTAGAAATAAATGCAATAATAAAAAATAAAGTTTGAACAATTTTGTAATTTAAAAAATAATTATCAGTTACAGAAAATATATGAACAATAAAAACGACTTAGTAAAAAATAAAATTGACCAAATAAAGGCTCAAATTAAAAATGAATTGTGTGCTGATCTACCCAATATATTTTGGAACAGAAAATAGCATATGGTTGATTTTTCCTATGAAATAGACTTTGAAGAAAGGTCTATTACTACTAAAATTAGACCCATACAAATGAGTCCGGATATGATAGAGTTTTGTGAAAATGAAATAAATAATTTAGAAAATAAAAAAGTTTATTACTAAATCCAGAAACACATGGTCTTGTGCAGTCTTTTATGTTATTAAGGTCTCAAAAATAGAATGTGGTTCTCCTAAATTAGTAATTAATTATAAACCCTTAAATAAAGCACTAAAATGATTAGGTACCCTATTCCAAATAACAAAGACTTATTAAATAGATTGTATGAAGCAAATATATTTAGTAAATTTGATATGAAATCTGAATTTTGGTAAATTCAGATTAATCCTAAAGACAGATATAAAATAACATTTACTGTTCTATTTGGCCAGTACAAATGGAATGTAATGCCTTTTGGATTAAAAAATGCACCCTCTGAATTTTAGAAAGTGATGAATGATCATTTTAACCCTTATATAAAATTTTATATAGTTTATATTAATATTCAGTAAAACCCTAGATTAACATTTTAAACACCTAAAAATATTTTTTATGGTAGTAAAGAAGAATGGCTCAATACTCAGTAAAATTAAAATATCCTTATTTCAAACTAAGATTAGATTTCTGGGATATTATATAGAACAGGATATAAATAGAGCCCATAGAAATAAACTTAACCTTTGGAGATAAGTTTCTTGACTAAATATTAAATAAAGTCCAATTACAGAAATTTTTAGGATGTTTAAATTATGTTATAGAATTTTATCCTAATCTAAATAGGATAATAAAACCCTTACATGATAGGCTTAGGAAAAACCCTAGTCCATGGACAGAAATCCACATTGGTGTAGCAAAATAGATTAAAGTCTTAGTAAAAACTATTCCTTGTCTTTATATCCTTGATCCATCAGCTCCTAAAATTATAGAGACTGATACTTCAGACATAAGATATAATGGGATTTTATAACAAATAAAGGAGGGTAGAGAAATTATAGTCCAATTTACCTCAGGACATTGGAATCCAACCCAATTAAATTATTCTACTATTAAAAAAGAGATTTTAAGGATTGTAATTTGTATTTCTAAATTTTAATCTGATTTATTAAATCAAAAATTTTTACTTTGGATTGATTGTAAAAGTGCTAAAGAAGTTTTGCAAAAAAATGTTAAAAATCTTACCTCAAAATAAAATTTTGCAAGATGGCAAGCTATTTTAAGTATTTTTTATTTTGATATAGAATATATAAAATGAGAAAATAACAATATACCTGATTTTTTTACTCATGAATTCCTTCACAGGAATTATAGGGAATAAGAAGAAAAAGCCAATAAAGCCAAAGAAATAGTAAAGTTAGATCCTGACACCTCTCTTAAAGCCTTGTCTGATCATTCGGACAATATAACTAAGCCATCAGGCACTAAAATCATAAAATCTTGGGCCTAAGTAGCTGAAGAAAATACTGTAGAACATGATAAAGCCCAAAATGAAGTAGTAAAATAATGGATTAATCAATTAGCTAATTCTCCAGAGGTACTCCAGGCCCTTTAAAAATTGGGTCTCCAGCCTTCTACAAACTTGGCTCCTGGAGCCACAGATAAAGCTCTCGTCCCTTTTGTAAAACCTAGGTCAGGAGAATATTCTTCTTCAAATGTCTTGTCCATAAATATTATAAAATTAGAGTTGGATGTTTCAAACCCCCAACTCAAATTATTTCTTCAAATTTTCAATTTAAAGGGTATTCAAAATGGTTTACAAAAACTTAAAGGGATATAGAATTAATACTTGAAAATGAATTCTTGCGAGAAGCAAATCAGAATCCATGAGATATTATTAAGACTGTATATCCTAAAAATTAATTTTTTAGACCTATTGATTTATTAAAGACTCGATGATACTATTTAGCTATTCTTGAAGATAGTGGCTCTATAAAGACTCACATATAAAACAATATGCCCCTCTTATACCTATTGGGATTATATAGATGTCGGAACCAAAGCTCTCCTTTTCTAGAACCCTACAAATACTCATTTTTGGTTATTGTATTTCGATACTAATATCAAGACTGATAAAATTCTCATGTGGTTTATAGAAGGGTGGTATTATTTTGGTAATAATGAAAGGACTTTATCGCCAGAAGCTCTTTCAGCTTACCAATACTTTAAAACCCATGCTCACCCTTCCTTGTATGAAAAATGATTTTCTTCTCTCTAAGTATTTTGTATGAAATTCTTTATACCATGGGTATTTTAATGGTACTTTGAACTAGCTTATCAGTCAAGTACTAATATACGTGTGGTATCCATAATGTATAAAGTCAAGTGGTGGAATGCTTTCAGAAATTCTACCACTGAGATATCTGTTAAAAAATGGTACTATAAGCAAGAGTATGGCAAAGTTGATCCAAAATAAGCCATTACTTTTGGAACTTAGAAAGCTCATTGTCAAGTCCTTCTCATAGCTGCAAAGACTGCTGAGGAATATAAAGTCATTATGGAACAGGTAGTTGAGTCCTTCCGTCAACATTTGAGCCCATAACCTTAAAACCCTCTTCTTCCGATTCCTCCACTAAAATCTAATCAAAGAAGTCAAAAGCCCATTCTAAAGCCCAGTCCAGAAGAAAGAAGTATGTTTCCTCTTCTTCCTCTGACTCATCATCCACCTCATCATCGCCGTCGTCATCTGACTCATCTTCTGAATTTGACTCAGATTCAGATTATGCTCCCAGCAATGAAGATGATTGTTATGAGTCTTGTCTCCAGTAAAGAAAAAGAAAAAGAATAAAGTAAAAAAGAAAAGAATAAAGAAATAAAGAAAAAAGAAAAGAGAAAAAAATAAAAAAATTTTATCTGGTTTGAATTTTGGTAAAAAAAAAAAAAGTAGAATGAACCTTATTCCTTCACATGACTACAGTAAAAATAGTACTGACAGAATACTATTTATCAATAGTATAAAATAAGTATTGTTTTCCGGATATGAAACTATTCATCTACAATCCTAGCATGTGAAAAATACAGTAAAGATTAGTAAAATTTTGCCTATTTAAAGAACCTCTTCTGAAGCTTGAAGGACATCAAATTTTCTTCAGACTCCTCTACACTCTGAAAAAACACTGCAAGCTTAGTTTAGGTTTTTTCATTTCCTTCTCACAAAAACCTTCTTTCATTTCTGTATCCCCTCCATCTGTAAAATTCTCTTGTAAGTTTAAATACTTGTTTTTATTTTTGTATTTTGTTTTTAAACTTATATTTGGTATAACTATGCTCTGTACCTGCAGCCTAGTCTGATCTGGTACATCAGAAATTTATTTATAAATTTTATTTGTATTTTGATATAATACTGGAACTATTGGTATATCGGATGGAAACCCAGATATAAATTCAGAAGCTAATTTCGAATGAATAGTATTCATGTCTGCACTTAGGTATAACAACTTCACGTACCAATATTCTTGCATTTCTACTTTTGTATAATATTTAAATTCTGATTAATAAAGTATTTGATATGTTTTTAACATGAAAACATACTCTTTTACATTCTTTATGTTTATTTAAATTTTATTTTAATCTCTGTATAGATTTAAGAGTGCGTATTGCCTGTTGTTTAGAAAATCTACCATGTTACTTGTTTCCTCTTGCGATCTATCTAGTTTTTGATGTCGATATATGTTACATATAACAATATATACGTATTAAATTTTAAAAGAATAAAAGTATAAAATTATTATATATTTAGTTATATGCCAAGATAAGTTACATATAATAATATATACTTGTTAAAAATTTAAAAGAATAATAGTATAAAAATAATCTATATTTCGTTATATATATCTATATATGTTACAAATAACAACATATATGTATTAAATTTTAAAAGAATAAGATTATAAAAGTGATACTATAAGCAGGGATTTTCACCCCCACTCCCGGTGAAATGGTTCTTGCGACTTCGGCATTGTTTAGGCTCGGGGCCTTAGAGAACACGGACCTAAGTCCGGAGAAAATGGAGTCGCTATCCGGACGGGCCGAGAAAAAGAAAGGGATAGATGACTCGATTCCTAAGGAATCCCCAACCCCCTAATGGGTTCGGAAAGTTGGGTACGTGTGGGGAATGTGAGAAATGACCCAGCACCCCCACAACGCCCGGTTCATTGGAACCGGCCTCCTTTACAGTTCTTAATATTATAAAATTCTTAAATATAATAATATTATCCATATTACACACAATAATTAAAAGGAAGCATCATTATATTAATATCAAAGCAATGTCCAAGCAAAATAAATAAATGGACACCCATCCAAAGATAGAAACATGCCCTTACATCCCATGCCTAAATAGGACACCCACCGAAAGGCAGAAACATGTCCTTTACATTGATTCTAAAATAGAAAAGCAATTTAAATTATATGATATGAGGTACCCACCAAGTGGAAACATACCTCTTACAACATTTGGAAATCGATAAAAGTAAATAACCATTCATCATAAATAAATCATTCATCAAAGGTATTAAACATCAATAGAAAGTAAACATCCATCCATGATAAATTAAATAAACCAAGCATTGAACTTAAATAAATTAAAGTATATAAAATAAATCAAAGCATAATCAAATATAAAATTGAATAAAGCAAATAAAAATTCAAATTAGGGCTACTGTTTCTATTTAAGTTTCTTTATTTAATGTGTTTAGGGTTTTGGAATTCATGAGTTTAAGCTACTGTAAATTTTAAAAGAATTGAGATGGAGCCAAGTTTTAGAATTTAATAGGTTGATAAAGGTCTTTGATTAACCAAATTAGTATTTGAGTGGTAAAATCATGAAATTAGGATTTGAACACTTTAAAACACTTAGATTTATGATTTACGGTTACTGGATCATTATTTTTGAGCTTATTGTGTAGAATTAGATTTATATGGTTTTAAGGTTTTAAAAATTAGGGTTTAGAAAAATTAGGGTTTAGGTTAGTTTGTTTAGGGTTTACTGTTTTGGATTTTGGAGTTGAATTAGGGTTTTAGAATTTTTGATTTAGGGTTTTGGAGAATGCATTAGGTTTTTAGGATTTGAAAATCAATTGATAATTTTATGAAACTTTATGAAAATAAACCAAACGATTTAAAGTTTATAGAAACAGAAAAGATGTTTTTTAGAGTTTTTTTGGAAAGAAACAAATTTAATTTATGATTTTGAAAATTTGGAAAGCAAATTAGGGTTTTGAGATTTTGAAGAAAAAAAATAATTTTAAGCTTTTTGGAAAACAAAACAACGAATTAAGGTTTTTAACTTTAGAAAAGGGGAATTAAGGTTCTAGGGTTTTTGAATTAAAAGAAATAATTGGATGATTTAAGCTGCTGCGAAGAAATTAGACAATTGATGCATACCTCCGTTTGTTGGTTCCACCAAAAATTTCTTCTTGGATGAACAAAAACAAAGACAAGCTTTGCTGTCTTTGATGGATTGAATTGTTGTTTGCTCTCTCAAAAAAATTAGATTAATTCAAAAGCTTTTCCTTCTCAGTTTCGGTCTCCAATTTCTCCTCCAAATTTCCTCCCAATTTTCGATCGATTTCCTCCTTTTTGTGTGTTGTTTTTTTGTCTTATTTATAGAAAAAAAATTTTATTCATTCTAGTTATTCACGGAATATAACATTAATTAAGAAAAGGAAACCGAAACCTAATTGTATTAGGTTTCAAAAAAATTTGCGTCGAAAAATTTCGCTGGCGAAAAAAAACTGCTACGGAAAAATTGCGCTGGAGGAAAAAAAAACTGCTGCGAAAAAATTGCGCTGGCAAAAAAGCTGTCGTAGCCATGGGCGAAATTGGCCTGCAGGCCATTTTGCCGCACCGATTTTAGGCGATGATTTTTTCGTCTCCAATTTTTATTTTTATTTTTATTTTTTTATTATTTTTTATTTATTTATTAATAAAAATTAGATACTAAAGCAAATATTATTTAATTAAGATAACACAAAAATTATTTTGGACTAATTAAAATATATTGAACCACACAAAAATTATTTTGGATTAATTAAAATATATTAGACCGGACTGGATAAAAAAAAATTTGGTCAAAAAATCGAAAACGCACGAGCTGTCGGGCCTGTGGGCTGTGCTGGCAGCAATTGCGCTGGCGAAAATAGGCGCAGCAGGCTAATTCGCCCCCAGATTATTTCTGCAGCGAATTGGGCTGCCACGCGCTAGCGCGGCAGAGCTATCGCAAGACGCTCACCGATCTGTTCGATTTTTTATTTTTTATTTTTATTAAAAATAACTATGAAATAATATTAGTAATTAAAATATTATTAAAATAAATAAAATACTACAAAAAATTATTTTAGTCTATTGGATTTGAATGGGTCAAAAATTAAGGATCTACGGATACATATTTAGTTTTATGTCAGTGTATGTTACACATAAAAATATATACGTATTAAATTTTAAAAGAATAAGAGTATAAAACTATTAAATATTTAATATATATGTTGATATATATTAAATATAATAATATATACTTGTTAAAATTTAAAATAATAAGAGTATAAAAGTATATATTAAAATATGAATAAACTAGACAAATATGTATAAAAAAAATATGAATTATGTCATATATTAAAAGGATATTTTTAAATAATTTTTATAGTGCATGTTAAAATTATTTTTAAAAATATAAATTAAATAAAATATACAAAAGTAAATATAAATTTAACAAACTATGCTAATATATTGTTGTACCTAATTAATTATTAAATTAAAATATTATAAAAATTAACTGATAAAAAGTAAGGTATATATTATTTTATACTAATCCATATGTGAAAAAATATGGATGAATAACAATTGGGCTGCATAAATAACAATGGGCTATGTATTCCTGCAATTACAAAATGAGAGAGTCCTATTTTTGAAATTTCATTTTTAGCACCGTAATTTGAGAAGTAATATTATTTATAAGGTATTTTTGTAATTGTCCCTTTTTTGTAATTATAAAATCAATGAATCATATTTTTGCAAATTTTCTTTTAAGTGTTTTACTTTTGAAAATTGTATATGTTTTTAAGCTACTTTTATAATTGTCACTTTGTAAAATATATAGATGCCATATACACGTCACACCAGGCTAAGCCCATAGAAAATAGTCATGTCCAGCCCTGTTAAAAAGACAGATTTTTAACAGGTGGACAAAAGTCTAATTTTGCTCTTAAATTATATTAAAAAGTTTAAATTAATCTTAAAAATTTTTTTTTAATCAAATTGAAATTTTTTTTTTAAATTTAGTCTAAATTATTTTTTTTAATAGAACTGTTAAATAGTTAATGACATGAGATCAATTTGGACTGAAGTTAAATATTACGGAGCCAAATTAAACTTTTTAAAAAATATTAATATAGTATATTTAAAAAAATTATTTATTAATTAATTATTTTCAATATCAATAATTTTAATATTAATAAATATTTTTTATAACTTTATGATTTATAATAATTTAATAATATATAATTTAAGTAAATACTTAAAATTATTAAATAATTTATAATAATTTATATTGTATAGGATTTTATAGTATTTTTTAATTTAATATTAATTATAATATATTATGAAATTAATATTAAAAATATTTTATATTAAAAATATTTTAACTGATAATATTAAAAATAGTATTTTTAATATTGTAATTTATAATATTAATAAATATTAATAATTTTAATTTTAATATATTTTGTATTTTTAATAATTACTTAATTTTTAATTTTATAAATTATTTATTACTTAATATTTTCAATATCAATAATTTATAATATTAATAATTTTTTATAATTTTGCAATTTATATTATTTTATTGATCTATAATTTTAAAATGATTACAATTTTAATAATTTATATATATAATTTGAGAATCATAATTTTTAATTTTTTTAAAAAAATATAAAAAAGATTTGGAAATTATAATTTTTTTAAAAAAAATCAATGGAAAAGAAAGATAATAAAAAATGAATAGTGAATTATCTACTCTTATGATATATTAAATGGTGTTGAATAAAAAAAAAACAGCGTAGTTTTAATTTTTACTATCTATGCAATAAAATTGAAGGTATAACATTAACATAGATAACTATTATAAACTATAGAATTATAAAAATTATTTATTAATGTCATAAATTATTGATATTAAAAATAATTAATAAATAAATAATTTATAATATTAAAAATTAATTAATCAATAAAAATGTGAAATATATTAAAATTATTAAAATTTATGCACACCAAAACTTAATCTAGTAATAAATGCATCTCATTAGACAATCTATGATCGATCCCTTTCTCTCCATTTATAATAATAAAAATATTAAAATCTATTAATATTATAAATTATAAATTATAAATTATTGATTAATATTTTTAGTATTAATTTTGTAATATTATAATTAATATTATATTTAAAAAATATTATAAAAATTATTTAATATTTTTAATTATTTATTAAATTATATATTATAAAAGTATTATAAAATTATAAAAAATATTTATTAATATTATAAATTATTAATATCAAAAATATTAATTAATAAATAATTTTTTAATTATATTATATGATTTTTTTAAAAAAATTAATTTAGTTCTTGATATTTAATTTTAGTCCAAATTAAATCCTTACTGTTAACTATTTAACAATTCCATTTAAAAAAAAAGACAATATGGAATAAATTTAAAAGAAAAAATATTAATTTGGTAAAAAAAAAATTTAAGGACTAATTTAAATTTCTCGTTATAGTTTAGGGGGCTAAATTGAATCTTTATCTTTTAACATGTTAGGCTGAGCCTATATGAAAAAATCTATATCTAGACATCAGAAATATATATGAAAAAATCCTTGATCCAAATAGAACATTTATATATTTTCATGGGATATTTACAAATCTAACCTAAACAAATAAAATCATTTTAAAAAAATACAAAGTTTCAAAAAAAAATTTCAATAATACTTTAACCACTATTTCAATTTTAAAAATATTGAATATATATAACATATAATCAACATATAAATAACATATAAAACTTATAAATAGATCATACATAACATATAAATAACATATAAGACATATAAAAAACATATATCAACATATAAAGCTTATACTTAATATATAAACAACATTTATAGAAACTCATACATAACATTTAATCAATATATAAACAACAAAATGAGGCATATAAATAACATATAAAAAGAAATATATAATTTTATCATTTGGAATCAAGCATATATATCAAAATATATACACCATAAAAGATGTAAATGTTTCTTCATTTGGTATCCACCATATATATTAAAATATATACAATATACACAAGATAACAGATGTATGTATGTCTTCATATGGTATCCACCATATATATATATATATATATATCAAAATATATACAATATATATATGACATGCAAAAAAAATTATCATTGCCAGATTATAATTCTGTTATAATTTAATTTTTTTTTCAGACTTGAGATTCAATTTTATGTAACTATAATTTAACTTTGTTGATTATATGTTAATTATATGTTCATTTATATTTTGTTTATATGTTGCATATGTTTATTACGTATTTGTCTATATATTGATTATATGCTGTATATATTAATTATATGATCGTTTATATGTTATATATGTTATTTATATGTTCTATTTATTATTTATATGTTCTACATATTCATTTATATATTGTATATATTTATTTATATGTTATATATATTATAGACCAAGCGGGAATTTTATTTTGTTTGTTCACTCGTCCAGTCTCCAAACAAAACAATATAAATATGAATTAATAAAAAATTAAACAAATACAACTCAAGTAAAATGGTATATACACATTCACCAAATATAAAATTGAAAAAAATTGCAAAAAATTTCCTTTGATATATTTTATTGAATATGTAATAGTTGAACAAAAAAAACCCTTGATCAATATAGTTGAAAAATAAAATCAATCAAAAATTTTTAAAAAAATAAAAACATTTACAAACACAAATCACATCAAAATCAAATATCTAAATAAAGTGTAAAATCATATAGAAAAAGAAACAAACAATACCTACAAATAAACACAGAGATGTAGAAATAAAAAGATTGAGAAACGCCCAATGGAAAGGAACATTGGAAGACCAATGATGAATCCAATACCCACAATGGCAATTCAACGCAGATGTGATGTAATACTAAACACTTGGAAAAAATATCATCAAAGAAAAACTCCCACAATTAATGCTAGTTACAGATCGAAGCCACACTTTTAGCGCAATTAATAACTTCTTTACTTCCCATTATCAGATTGTGAGAAAAGAGACGGTCATTCATTGAACTGCATTTGCTTCAGCAATGCCCTTTGAACTCCCCTTCTAACGGCAAAATTGGCCATGCTTAAAAATTTATATTTTCCTTTCTTCTCCCATTTCCAAACTCTGCCTCAACTTGTTAAAGTAGAGTGTGCTAAAGGTAAAACCATACTGAACAAGTCAATGCCAGGACAAGGGCAACCAACCTCTAGGAAGAGGCGACCATGGTAACAGGGGCGAAGGGACGTGGAAGGGAAGGGGTTGCCCCCCTTCCCTTTTTGAATATATATATATATATAATGTTTTTTAAAATTTTTTATTAATTTTTTTAAAAAATTTAAATTGCCCCCTATTTTTTTTATTTTTACAAAAAGTAAAAAAAAATATAATAAATTATTTATTTTATAGCAATAGTTCTCATTTAAAAAATTGACGAAATATTAATAATATATAAATGCAAAAAAAATAAAAATAAAGAAAATGATAAATTTTTTAACTAAATTAATTTGAACATATTTATAAATTTTTCAACTAAATTAATTTAAACACATTTAATGAATTAAAGAACTCATTTATTTTAATTATTTTTTAATAAATTATATTTATTATTTAATTTTTTTCTCTTTATTTTATTTTTATTATGAATATTTTTTTTATAATTAAACTCATATATATTAATATTTTTTTATTAATTAATTTTTTAATAATAAAAATATATTATTAATAAATTTATAAAATACTATTAAAATAAAATGAGAGATAAATAACTACGAGGAAGTTAAAATTTGTAAAAAAAAATTCGTCCCCCTTTATTCCAAAGAAGGAAAAGAAAATGCGAGAAAATCAGCATGGAAGGCGTTCATGAACATGCAGATCCCAAGCCATACCTAGCTCAATTGATTTCCCATCAAACAGGGAAAACTAAACATGCATTAATGCAATAAGTCTCGCTATATTACATTTCTTTTTTTTTTTATCAATAAAACAAATCAATTCAGAGCTCAAATTTTACACAAACTTGGTGTGGCCTCACCGATGATGATAATCTTGTAAAGGTTATCTTTTATTGATCATACAGTTGATTCTCATGATCCTTTCCCGCCTCGTTGTTTCTTTTCTTCTAGTGCACCAGCTTCATTCAACATGTCAGCGGCATCATTATGCATGTCCAGTTTCGCAAGGGCAACAGACTGCATGTAGAAGGCTGTGGGCCACTCTGGATATACACATTGTGCTTGCATTGCATCTCGAAGGGCAGCATCTGGTTGATCACATAAGAGATAACATAGACTCCGCCGAGCAAAAACAGTTGGAGAAACCATTGTCCCCACATCTATGAACTGCAAAAGAAACAAAGCAAAACATCATAATCTTAATTCCAAGTTGTCCCACTGTGGCTTCTCGTCAGAATCTTTTCAAGGCACGTATAAGCCCAAAAAGCCTAGTATCTAGGAGAACCCACTCCAGAAAGCAACCAAAACAAAAAAAAAAATAATACTATGCAATATATATATATATATATTGTTTATGTAATTTAAGTTAAAAGTACAATACAACTTTGAATTTGCATAATTTTTTTTTGAATTTTGGGTCATTTTTTAATATTTAATAATAAACGGGCAACAAAAATTTGAGTCACTCTAGGACAACTAAACTAAAGTATCAGGGCTGACCCTATATGTAAGCACAAGGCAAACAAAATAAAAGGACGCAAGAGGATGCTCATGAGGCAAAGACCCATATGAAGCTAATAATATTAAAAGGGGCAACCCGGTGCACGAATGCTCCCGCAATGAGCGGGGTCCGGGAAAGGGTCGGACCCATTGGGTCTTTCTACGCAGCCTTTTCTTGCAATTAATTGCAAGATGCCGTTTTCACGACTCGAACCCATGACCTCAGATTACACGGCAACAACACTTACCGTTGCGCCAAGGCTCCCTTTCATGAAGCTAATAATATTATTTCAGGAAAAATTAATGACGCTTCAATAAATTATTCACAAAACAGAAATAGCAAAAATTTGTTTTCAAATTCTGGATGGAAAACGACCAGAGGAGACAAACAAAACAAGGTAAAATGTAAGGCAACAACATGAAGCTGTCACCAATCTGTTATCGATATCCATAAAACATACAAAATCAGTGGAGCCATAGTATAGCAAATAAAATTATAAAAAAGCACAATTCTTTAGAAAAATCCATCAATGTTGTAGAAAGGAATTTTGATAATAATCTTTTGCAAAACCACCTCAGAATTACTTTCATGAAGATTTAGATT
Organism: Garcia nutans; assembly: GCA_947685225.1. NCBI lineage: Eukaryota > Viridiplantae > Streptophyta > Magnoliopsida > Malpighiales > Euphorbiaceae > Garcia > Garcia nutans. The sequence goes on along the minus strand of CANTUV010000031.1, from coordinate 71,071,085 downwards.
TATAACAGAGTAAACTTCAGATGCATACCTGGGAATAACAATCAATGGCAGTTTTAAAATCTTTATCACGGAATGCAAAGTCCCCTCGTTTCCTCGACTCCAGCATGTCTCTCATTTGTTGTGTCCACTCCTGGAAAGACAACTGGACCAAACCACATCAAATTAACCTCTAAACTAAAAAATTTCAAGTATAGAAATAGAGATGATGATCGTAACTATATTGTTACCTCGTTTGTTCCCTCATCATCTTTGTAGTGTGTCATAACCAAAAACTGATGAATTGCTGTGAGGTCCATCCGTGCACAAGCCTCACCCATCGGTGAGCGAGGGCGTTGTGGTGCTGGAGGGGCTTCTTCATGTTTTGAAATGCCCAGCATTACATATGATGGAACCTGCATATCCAACATATCAATAATTAGTTTCACATGAAGGATTGCTCATCTTCATCAAACCAGAATCCCCAATCCCATGTGTTACATCCTATTTCTATTGTGTAGGTTTTGGAATTTCATTTTGATGCCTTATAAAGCATTAAAGACTTAAACCACAAAAAGGGTAGCTTGGTCAATATAAAAATATGAAGATGAGGACTTGAAGCATAAAGATGGCAGACTTGATCCTCTATGCAGCATAAAAAAACTGAACTAATCCCATAAGAACAAAATATCAGCAGTTGGCTTGATCCTATGTGATATAAAGCACGGTAAGTGGTACAGACTGCATCATGAAAACAGCACTAGATCCCATATGACAAATGAAAGAAATGGTCTTTGATTCAATATGAACACAAATAATGAATTTTGTGATATACAAGGTTCATAATATGAGTGGATTTGATCCCATATAAAGCATGAGAACAAACTTAATTCTATAACCACATGAAACCATAAATAGCAGACCTGATAAATTATTTAACAGAAAAAAAAATACATAATCACATGCTCTAACCCTCCTAAAGCCAAACATAAATGTACCTATGAAAGGGAAGGCTTTATCCTAGATACTATACAAGGGGTAACCACATCATACTTTCATTAGAAATAATTAAACTATCTGCTAAAATCTGAAAATAAAAATATAGTATTTTGAAGTAGAGTACGTGAGTTTCTAGTTGGTGAAAAATCTCATTGTAAAAATGTTCATAGGAAAGCCAATATCAAGAATTCTGATGCAGAGTTCAAGACTCTGTGCTTGCAAATACTTTCAATTCCATAGCTTTCTATCAATATCAAATAAGAATTATCAGCCTTCTATATGTAATGATGCACTCTGAAGTCTGTATAGTGGACATTGAAGAATATCCAGAAAGGAATTTTGGGAATTGATCTTCCAAATCTTGGCAAATTTTGTAACACAACATCATTCATTAAAAGCTATTTTTTTTTCTTATTATCTAATTCAAACGTCGTCACAGGACACTATTTTCATTTTCTTTTTCACAGTGCAATTTTCAATTCAATTCAGCCAAAAAAAAAAATCAGCAATTCTGAGCATCTAGCAAAAGGTGAAACATATTACTAGCTTATTATAAAGGAACAAAACAACATCTTGAATTGATTACTAGAAAAGCAAATGGTTGAGACCCCTTACATCAGGTTTCATTTGCAGGGAAGCCAGTGTTCCAACAAGAACCTTCGTACTAGGCCGTTCTCTGGGTTCATATTGCAAACATTGAGAGCCCAGCTCAACCACCACAGTCGCTTCTTCTGTGGAAAAGTTTCCCTCCAAATGTGAATCCATCAATGAAATGATATTTTTTCCCCTTATCATATCAAGAGCCTGTATACATGCAGAATTATCATATAGATTCTATCTTGAAGAATACACAAAACAGAAAAAAATATCAACATACTAAAAAATCAAGATAATTAATGACATATGAAGGATGGGTACCAACATTATGATGCAAAATAAGGCCCCATGTTCGATTTTGATATATTTACCATTTGTCATTTATGCTGCAAGCATTTCATGAATATCATAAAATATTATCAACACAGATTCAAAATAAGACAGTAACAATGTTAATATACCCATCCAATGCAGTTGTTTCACTTATCATGGTAGCCGCATTACAAAAAATTATAAATGTCACTGCTCACATTCAAAGTGAAGCACTGTGATTATAGTCCAGATACCTTTGATTGCATTGAAACTTCAAGCAAACTATTTCAGTTTAAGCAAATCAAGATGAGTTATATGCAGAATTAAGAACATTTACTTACTGAGTTATTATGCTGAAAGGTTTTTTTTGTGTCAAAATTTTCTGATGTCAGATCAGTAAAATAAAGTATGGTCAATTAAGGTGAGATAAGCATAGCAGGTTGTATTTTCTAGTTCCAGCAGGAAACAAGGCACAGGTTCAATAGGCAATTGCTTGTATTTCTATTCACTACTCTTATTTTATAGTTCAATTAGATCGCCAAGTCCCAATGAATGAATCCACTTGTAAGCAGCTCGGAGGATGGTCAAAAGATCTCTCTTGGTTGCCCATTCTCATCAGCATAGATGAGCCAATGTTGAACCTACTTTTAGAACTCATTTACTCAATGAGACAATCCTGAACTAAGTGAAACTTGACTTGTTCAGATCTCATGAACTAATTTATAGACAAATGAGTATGTCCATTTATAGACCAATTTTGATTTCAAATTCATATATTTATATATTATATACATAAAAAGATATTAAAACTTATTCATTAGAAAAATGTGTTTCAAAGTACTTCACTCACATTACATACAAAGTAATTAGAATACTATATTGTGTTCAGAAAATGAAAATTACTAAACATCCTAAAATTTCTTAAAAAAATACTTTAATTAATTTTTTTTTTATGATTTTACTTCTAAAAATTGAAAATATAGACATAAAAGTATTGCTTGCTTTAAATAAACAATTATTGCTGTAATCAATTTATAAGCAATCCCTCTACATTCAAACTCAGAACTTCACAAATTCAAAAGAAAATGACAAGAGAAGGTGAAAAAAAAAAGATATGATTAATCAAACATATGACATGTATTTAATAACCTAACAAAGAGAAGATTTGTTGATCACATTTGAAAGAGTGAAATTTATTACAAATAAATATATTATATTTAGTTTGTCATTTACGCATTTTTTCTCTATGTTGTTTGCATTTTTCTTTTTCCTTTTCCATAGTTTAGTTCTTCTTTCCATTTCCTTTTTTTTTATATGGCACGTCATAAATTCATTAAAGGAGATTGGGATTGTTACCCTTTTTTCTCTTTTCCATAATTTGTTGTTTCTGGTACAAGGTACACACTGACCATTAGGCTGCTGCTTTAGTTTTTTCAACAAAAATTATCACTAAAGAGAGCAACAAAATTTCAAAAAAAAATTAGGCTTTCAATTATTAATCCTAAATTTTTTATTTTTCTAAATACAAAAAATTACTTGCAATTTCAAAGATTCCTAATAGAAGATAATTAGAATGCTGCTCATATAGAGAATTCCAATATTCTTGACAGTTTCAAGATGTAGCTCAGTAAAGGCTTGTCTCTTTTAGGTATGTTTATTTTTACTACTATGAAATACTAAGCCTAAGCCTGGTTTTGATTTCTCATTTAACAAACAAGTGAATTAGAATACTAGCATTTTTAACCTTGTCTAAGACAACACTAGATTCAGATCAGTTCAACTTATTTAATGAGCGAGCAAAGTTTCTGACTTTGGACCTCTCACGAAAGAGCTACACCTAAGAATGCCAAAACTCAAGGCAACATGGCTCATCTACAAATGCTTCTATATTATCAAACATTTACAAAGTGAAATAAAGAACAGAGCAATTACAATTCATCAACCTACATTTTCCATTGCCAATTTTGTTTTCAAGTAATGGGTCCTTACTTCAACAACTTGCTTGACGGAATTATAAACATATACCACTTACATGACTTGGAGGAATATGCTTTCCACTAAGCAAATCCAGAAGAACAGTACCAAAACTATAAATAACGCTCTCAGGGGTCACCCTTCCTACAAAAACAAATGAATATCATGTCAAATGCAAACAAGAAGATTATCACACGATTTGAAGAAGGAAATGAGCAACTGTCAACAAAAATATTCCAGATAGACAGCTAGTCATCCATTTTGAAATGGTTATTGCAATTCACTGCATACTAAAGAAGGAAAACACAATAAACTCAATTAATATAAGTGAATACCATGCAATGATATAACGCTGAAATGATAGCCTAAAAGGTCCTTTTCCACAAGGGTTTGAGAAAATGACGTGATTTTTTGTTTTTATTTTGTTTTGGACACGTAACTCCTCATGACGCCAAGTCCCTGGCTGAAAAGTGGACCCAGAATTTTAGAAGGAAAAAATTAAAGTTGGAGATTTTATAAATTTTAAGGATAGTAGTATAAATGGAAAAACTCAAAAGACAATTAGTGAAATTAACCCAAATACTATAGCTATCTTTTATTCCATAAATCCATTTCCAATCTATTATCTATTGTGGCAATGATCTTGCAACATACAACAATCTAGAATCAATTTTCTTATCAAACTATGAATTGAATAGTCTAAAATTGGATAATGAAAAACCTATTAAGCTTTAAAGTAGTAAGTAAACATACATAAGTGAGCTCAAAACAAAAAAAAAAAAGAAAAAAAGAAAATTCCAACAAGACATAATAAAGGAAAAATTATATAATACAATGGTGATTCCAACTAGACATCCTAATTGGAATGGCAAACCAATTAGATAATAATATATTTTATATATTTTATCACCGAAAATTTAAAAAGTTCAACTAGACAAATTTAGGTATATTTTTGGAAAAACATCACGATGTGTTATTATTTAATTAGTTTCTCATTTCAACTAGAATGCCTAGTTGGAATCACCGTCGTACCATATAATTTCTCTAATAAAGTGCAACATGCCTATATTTATGTTCGGCTTGTTTATTAACTAAACCATAAATTTGTGTTCATGCAAGGTTTTTTAAACTCAATAAATGAACATGAACAAGCTTTTATCATACCAATTCACAAGGTGCTCAATAAGCAAACAGGCTCTATTTTTTTTTTTTTTTTATTCTATATATGCATTTGTGAGGTACCACTTGCCAAGGTATTCAAGATAGCACAGCAGAAAATTCCAATGTTAAATTAGTACTTCCTTCTATTTCTTTCAATAATATTATGCCCATCATCTTTTATCTTTTTCATCTTGAGAAGTGGGAATTTACTTCTGTAGGTAGGATCGTACTCTAAAGAACAACTATCAAGCGTAACTTATAGTTCCACACATGAAAATTTTCATTACAGTTAACTAAGGCATGGAATCCAAAAATAACAGCTATTATGAAATGCACCAGTGATCCACAGTTGTTGACAGCATCTTTGTTCTTTTTCTTTTATCAATTTTTTTTGGGGTATAGAACTTTTGCATACCCAACTTGCTTGAAGAACACCAAAAAATAAGCAATAGGATCACAGCAATGCAACGAGATAAAATAGACATATCTGAGTCAGGGTATTCAAGACCAGCTAAACACAATTTTCCAAAGTAATAAATGTATGTGAATATTCCAGAAGTGAAAAACAAGATTATAAATGAATACATTTAAGACAGTTGTTACCATTTCTTAAATACTCAGGAGGAGTATAGGCAAGATTTGTGCTATAACTTTTCCCATCCCTACTATTCTTCATCAAGCCAAAACATGAAAGGCGAGGATCTCCATCCTAAGAGATCCATTAATTAAAATGATTATCAACCCAGACAAACAACAAATGTTATGAGATAATATGAAGAATCACTTCAATAAAAAATGTGCATGTTAAATTATGGAAAGGCATACCTCATCAAAAAGAACCCTATATGCATTCAAATCATGGTATAATGGACGACACTGAGAACTGCAATAATCTAAGGCTTCAGCAATGCAGAAGGCTACTCTTAAACGCATTGCCCATTCAATGGTTTGGTTTTCCCCTGTGAAGAGTGAATACACACTCCAAGTCAGACTAGATATCTTCAATTAGAGAGAGCACATGGTAGAATGATATAGTTCAAACTATCACATATTACATATAAGAATCTCCAGAAAAACAAGTTAGAAAAAAAATCTTCTAATTGCAAATTCTTAGCTAGAAGAGACCCACTATGGATGCCTGGATTAATTTATACCTACATAGCAATAAAAGCTTTTGGCTTATTTTAGTTTCAGAATTTGTACCCTATAGCTCCCCCTTGGTAGAGGGAGGGAGCAATCAGACAATAGAGTATCAATTGCACAATGAAAATTTCAAGATACAACAACCCTAACTTATGGAATTGGCCATTAGTGAAAATTAGTGTGCTTCTCTAGTTTTTCCCCATTTCGACTCAATATCAGGTGAAAGCAGTTCCCAAGTAAACGGAAGTTTTCAAGTCTGGAGACACTTGGGACAGAAAGGTATCGCTTGTTTTAGTTCATAAATATCATTTCTCAACTAGCACTTGCGGCATTTAAAAAACAAAAACATGATTTGTAGTTTCTAGAGAATAAGAGGAATCCAAATATGAGATATGTTGGTCCTGCTAGCGTCACCTTAACTCCACATTAGTATGATATTGTCCGCTTTGGGCTTGAGCCTGCATGGATTTGTTTTTGGACACCTCCCAAAAGGCCTCATACTAATGGAGTTCAAGTGGACACTTATATGTAAGGTGAGTTTCCTTCATATTTCCAATGTGGGATTTGGTTTGTTATCCCAACAAGATAGCAGTTCCATCAAGGAAATTGAACATGGTGACTAGGAAATCAGCTTTGTTTGGAGTACATATTGGGTATGTTGCATTCAAAGGGCAGGAGATTAGATTTTAATTTTCAAATATGCATGACTTGCTTCATATTTATCATATTTAGAGAGTATTTATCATATTTGGCTGGGAGACCCAAAAATAAGGTAGCAACCGAGACTGGCTTCTCCAATTGGCGATGCCAACAGCAAAAAAGTTTCCAGCTTTGAGGTTAAGTGGTTTCCCAAAAACAGAAATCTATAAAGAAGGTAGTGCATTACCCTTCCGTAAGTTTATAGTTCTTCAGTCATCAATTTAGCATCTTTTGTTTCTAGAATTGTGTTTGGCTGACACATCATAAATCTCTCTTATTTTTTCCTTAAGAGGCATTAATCTGAGATAGAAATATATTGGGCATATCAAACCAAAACAAATGCTCCAAGGAAAAAGATAATAATGAAAAGAATCCACCATTCCAAATTTCCAATGACATATTTCACTAAATAGGGAAAAAAACAAAGAAACACAGAACAACCTCAACATTATTACAACACATGGAATATACTAATAAGGAAAGTGAAAAAACAATGACCCACTGGGGAGAATTACCAACATAAACATGAATCAAACAATCATTTAGAATTGGACATATAATGCTACTTTCAGTATTTGTATGCCAATTGGTCAAGGCCCAATATCTAAAAGGACATTAACATTATTGGAAACATAATCAAAATGTCAAGAATTAAATCAAAATGATCTAAAAAAAGGGAGCATATTGACTTCAATGACTTTAGCATTTACAGGAATCCGAACTTTTATTTGCTTCATCAGGGATTCAACAAATGATCAGCTGAGGGGATTCAGTTCAAAATTAGGCATGTTCAGGATTGTATAAATTCAATAAGCTAGGAGCGAACCAGCCATTTTCCAGGTACAAGCATTAAAGATTGTAGAACAGTTAAAACGGAAATAAACTGGACATATAAGGAAGAGACAGAAATTAAGCCATAAAAATCGTTTGATTCATAAATGAATAAATAACTGCCAAGCAGTATGCTTCAATAATAAAGATATATAAAGACACAGCTTAAAACAATAAAATCAATAATTGAACTCAATTAGTCAAATCAAATAAAACATAAACACACATACAGTGAAATAAATGCTTAGCTAAAGTATCATTAGTCATGTACTCAGCAACAAGCAGCCTTTCATCCCCATCACAGCAGTACCCAATCAAATTAGCAAGTCTTTTATGCCTGAGCTTCCCCACACCCCATGCCTCCTCCTATAACCCAAATAACAAAAAAAAAACGAAACAAACAATTAAAACAATCAAAACCCACTTCACAAAAACAAACAAAAATCCAACAAAGTATACCGCAAACTGCTTAGGATCAGGCCAAGCCGTCTTCGTAAACTTTTTTACAGCGATCCAACGCCGGTTCTGAAGACGACCCTTGTAGACATGATTAGGGGCCTTTTCACCGCTCTCAGAGACAATATTATCAGAACTGAAGTTGTTGGTAGCAACTTTAAGGTCAGAGAAAGAAAATTCAGAGAAAGAAGGGGCACCAGTAGAAGGGTCAAGAAGAGCAGAAGGAGATGTATGGCCTTGATGAGGTTGGGATTCTTTTGTGATATGGTCTTTTTCTGGGTGGGTTTCAGATAAAAAGGAAGATTCACAGCAGCCCATTAGTAGAAGAGAGGTATTAGAGATAGAATTGAGAAGGTTGAATGAAAGCTTTGAAGAATATATTATTATAGAGAGGAAGAAGAGGAGGAGGAGGAGGAGAAGCGGTGTGTGAAAAAGGGAGGAAATGAATTGTGCTTTGTGTTTTTGTGTTCTTTTCTCTTTCTTTTCTTCTACTGTAAGTTGGCTGCTGTAATAAAGGCTTCATAACTTTCAACAGTGATCAACGCTGTTGTTTCGCTACCGCTTTGTTTTTTAACTGCTTACTTGTTTGATGTCTTTGTCTTAAAAAAATTAAAATAACACTGCCACGGTCCAACGTTGATATCCACTTTCTTTTATTTGATATTATTTTAATAAATTAAGTAATGTATTAAGCAGCAGCAGAATTAGTAATTGAATGATGGGGATAAAATTTTTAAGCTAAAATAATTATAGATAAATTAAATATTTAATATTATAAAAAATATAATTTTTTGTTATTTTATATTATTTATTATTAAATTCTAAAAATTTATCAAATTTTTTATATATTTTTTATTTTAATTTTTAAATTTATCAATTTATTTAAAGTATTTAATTAAATTAAATTTTATAAAAATATTATTTCAAATGAGAATATTAAATTTATTCAATTCATTATTAAATTATAAACTTTTAGCATTAATCTATATATCTAATTATAAAATTTTAAATATTCATTAGTTAAAAATAAATAAATATATATATAGTCTAAAAAGACAATAATTTAAATATAATTTATATATATAATTATATAATAATTTATATAATATATATATATATATTATAATTTGTATATATATGATATATATATATATATATAATCTGTATGGTGAGAGGCGGGAGGATGATCTATTGCTCGGAGGACCTCATGCCTCTGCCACATATATCAATGAATTTAACCAAATAAATATAGAGGCATTTATAAAATTATCTAAAATTAAATTTTATTTTAAAAATACTATAAGAATAAAAATATTTTTAGAAAAAAATTAAAATAAAATTTTAAAAATATCTCACTCCTCACTAAAATAAAATTTTTTTAATACCTCTCATCTCACTATAATTAATGTTTTATTTCAATTTTTTAAAAAACTTCACTATTAAATAAAAATATTCTAATAAATAATAAAAATTAATATTTTAAACTAATAAAATAATAAAAATTAATATTTAACTTATATTTTTAGCATATAAAATTTATTAATTTTTATAAAAAAAATTAATTTTGATTAAAAAAAATAACACTCACAAAAAGTTTTTAATATTTATAAAAATATATTAATAAAAATTATTAAATTTATTTTTAAATAAATTTTACATATTATATACGTAAAAAATAAAATTAAAAAATTATGAATTTCATTATATAAATATTGTGTGGATATTTAATAGATATTTTGTATATATTTAGTAGTTATTGTGTATGTTATATATGTTGTATGAATTTTATGTAACTGTTGTGTGAAAACTATTTAAATATTGTGTGGATATTATGTAGATGTTGTGAGAATAAAAGATTAAAAAATAAAATTAAAAATAAATAAATTTTAAAAATATTTATAAATATTTAGTAAATGTATAGTAAATATACGATAGATGCGATAAATATTATTTATTTTGTTATGTGTGTATTTTTTATATCTTGTGTATATATTTATTTTTATGTGTATAATAAAAATATGATATTTTTCTGAATAAAATGATAAAAATTAAAATAGAAAAATTAAAATAGAAAAAATTAAAATAGAAAAAATAATATTTAAAAAATTAAAAATGAAAAAGAAAGCCATGCATCTCCCTGTTTTGAAAACAAAAGTATTTTTTCTGTAAAATTGAAAAGTGCTACACAAATTTTCGTGTCCAGTGTAAATTTCTCATAAATATATATGTGCAAACTTTAAAAAAATTTAGGCTCCATTAAATTTATATAAACATATATGGATAATAATATTTTTTTTTTAATCCTAAAAAAGTCACACTATCTTTTGTTTTCACCATTTTTCTCTCTCTTTCACTATGAAAGACTATTTTCATGGCTTAATGTATACACAAAATATATATAAAAAATACATTAAATATCTAATATATATATATGATATATAACTAATATATACACTTTCATAAAAAAATATAAAAAAATATAAAAAGTTAAAAATTAAATATAATAAATAATAAAATAAATATAATATAATATAATATAGTATAATTAAAATAATATGTTTATGGATTGGAAGAAGAAAACATATCTAATATTTTAATAATTAAATATTATGTAATTATACAAATTGGTGAGGGGTAGAATTGGAAATCAAGTTGTATAAATTAAATCTTCTTCTTCTTCTTCTTCTTCACCATTAGTGGCCAAATTTCTTGAGCTTGAAGGGGAGAATTTTTCTTCTTTCAAATACTCAAAATTTCACAAAAAATTTAAAGGAATCAAGATAGTTTTGAAGAACTTTTAAGTATTAGGTAAGTAATCTTTGTTTTTAGGCTTAGTTTTTATGATTTTTATGAATATGTGACTTATGGATTTGAGATGGAGAAGGTTATAATTGTTGTAATTGGTGGTTTTGAAGTTATTGTGATATATATATAATGATTTTGTGATTGGAAGTTGGATACATTTTGGGGAAGTTAGGATTTATGGGATTGATATGTGAAATTTGAAATTTTAACAGAGGTTTCAATAATTACTAATATGTATTTTTTTGAAGTTGTGTGGATGTATATGTGATGATTTTATAGTTAATTGATTAAAAATGTTGGGTTTTGTTGTAGTTTGGATAAATTAGTAAGTGAATTAGGGTTTTTGGTGGAATTTGGGTAGTAGGGGTATAATTGATGTTTGATTTATTAAAATGGCTTAGAATATGATACTAATAGAATATTTTTACTTATAGTTTGGTTTAGAACTGGTTGAGGAGGAATTTTCAAATTAAAGAGAGGAAGGACTTTTGTAGAAGTAAAGATTGGAGTGGCCTTGAATTTGTCATATTCAAAGTTTAGTACATACTTTGATAATTATTATTTTAATTATATTGGTTTTGGAATAACACATTTTAAATTGATAAATGTGTTATGCTACTTTAAAATTTAGTTTTAATATGTGATGTGCTTTGTTATAAGAAAAAGAGTGTGAAATACATGAATTGTTATTTGTAAAGCCATTGGAGAATGGCTAATGATATAAATATGTGCAATTAGAGAAAAATGTGATTTATGCATTTATAATATCATATTAGGTCACTTTGTGAATATGGTCAAGAGACATGTATTGTATGATCGAAAAGTGTGGAATTGTGAAAAGGATATGAAAAGTGTGATGAAATTGAGAAATGATAAAATGACTATGGTAAAGTGATAATTATGTGAAATGTTTGTACACCATATATAATATCTAGTTCTAGAGAATTGTATTTAGTTCTGTCGGTTTGGTATGCCATTAATATGTGATGATATTTTATGAGCCTTCGGGACTAGACACACTGATGTCATTGTTATTACTGTGCCTTCGGGCTAGACATGTTGTGTCAATAGAGCATGCGTCTTCGGACGGTATGATATGACACTCAGATCCCTAGTGTTGCGATAGACTAAATTAATTTTCTGAAACTTGAATATTGTATAGGGACTCTTGGGCTCAATGTATGTGATTGTGAAACTTTAATGAGATTTGTGAACATTGTGTTCATTGAAACATAGTGCATCGTTTTAAAATTATTTTTATTATTAAAATATATACCGCTAAGCTAGTAGTTTAGTGCGATTGATTTTATCACGCAGGTAATAGAGTAGAGGCAAGGAGCCCTAATAGACCTGACCAGATCTAAATTTTGGATTAGTACTAAAAGTTTGATATTTTTGCCACAAGACCATTGCCAACTTGCATATCATGTAAATATACATTTATGTTCAAACCTACTAAACTTGCATATATTATGTTAAAATGTAAAAATGTTGTGTTTTTTTATGTATAGTAAAGTTTGTAGAAAATTTAAAGAACAATATATGTGTGTGTGTGTGTGCGCGCGCGCGCGCGCATATGATAATGGAACCTTTAGTGAATTTTGGAGAATTGGTTGAGTAGATTAGATTCATAGATATTTGGGAGTGTAAATTTATTTGTAGGTTGTGTACTTGTTGATTTTTTTAGAGAATATTAAAATTACAGATAAAACTCTGAAATTTTTTTTTCTAGAGATCTCCTTTTTAAATTTTTATTCTAACATTTAATTATTTACATATATTTATTTACCTACTAAATTATCTTTAAATGGTTAAATTATTTTCTGCATAATTAATTGATTTTTCTATTGCTAATGTTGGCAACACTCTTGTATTCTATTTATATATTATATATATATGAGACGTTTGTATTATACATATGTAGGGTATGAGGCTCATCCTGTAACACCCATAGTCTCATTAGAAGTATTTAAATAAGGTGTATGAAGGATAATTGGAGTGTTGAGAGAATTATATATATAGTATATACCTAATGTATATATAAGATATACATAAAATATATATTAGATACGTAATATATACATGATATATATCTAACATATAAAAAGACAAAGAATAATAAAAAATCAAAAAGTAAAAAAAAAGTTAAGAATTAAATATAATAAATAATAAAATAAATATAATATTATTAAAATAATATATTTTTGGATAGGAAGAAGGAAAAATATCTAATAATTAAATAATTAAATATTATGTATTTATTTATATTAGTTAGAGGTAAAATTGAAAGTAGCATAATATAAAAGTCCATCTTTTTTTTTCACTTAGTGATGGTGGCCAGAATTTTCTAAAGGAAAGGAGGAGGAGTTCTTCTCATTCACACACAAAATTTCACAAGATTTTTAAGGGTTTAGAGGTGATTTTGAAAATTTAGCAATAATCAAGTAAGTTTTCTTTAAATTTTTTCTCTAGTTTTTAGAGTTATGTATAGCTTGGGTAGAGAGGAAAATTGATTTTAATTGTTAATATGGGTTCTTTTGAAGTTATTTTAATAAGTATATTATGATTTTATGGTTAGAAGTTAAATATGAGTGGGTTTTGGTGAAGTTAGGGTTGTAGGGTAGTTATGTGAAAATTGAAATTTTGAAGGGGTTACCAATAATTACTATAATGAATTGTTATGAAGTTATTTTGGTGTGGAGATAATGAATTTATAATTGGATGATTGAAATGATTAGGTTTTGGTGGGATTTTTGGGTAGAATGGATATAATTGATGTTTAATTTATTAAAATATATTGAAATATGATATTAATGGTATATTTTCATTTATAATTTGGTTTAAGAGTGAGTAAGGTAAACTTGCAAAATTAAAGAGATGAAGGACATTGAAGAAGTTAGGGTTTAGAGTGAGCATTGGCATTGGATTTTTGACATTTTTAAGGTTAGTATATACTTTGATAATAATTGTTTTAATTACTTTGATTTTGGCATAACAAATTATGAATTGGTGAATGTGTTATGCTACTTTAAATTATTTTTCATATATGATGTGCTTTGTTCTAGAAAAAAAGTGTGTGAAAAGCATAAAATGTAACATATTAAGTCATTATAGAATGACTAATGGTTTGGTTATGCACAAATAGAGAAAATTATATTTTATACGTTTGTAATGTGGTATTAGGCCATGTTGTGAATGTGGTCAAGAGACATGTATTGTATGATTAGAAAGTGTGGGAATTGTGAAAATGATATGAAAAGTGTGATGAAATTGAGAAATGATAAAATGACTATAGTAAGATGATGATGTATGTGAAATATATATTTGCCTTATATAATATCCAGTTCCAGAAAATTATATTTAGTATTGTCAGTTTAGCATGACATTGAGATGTACTGGCATGCCATTGAGATGTGATGAAATTTTATGAGTCTTCGGGACTAGAAACTCTGATGTCACTTTTATTACTGTGTCTTTGGGCTAGACACGCTACTGTCACTGTTATTATTGTGCCTTCAAGATAGACACATTGGTGTCAAGATAGGCCGAATCAATATCTCTGAAATTTGAATATTGTATAGGTACTTTTGGGTCTAATGTATGTATTTGTGAAATTTTGGTGATATTTATACACATTGAAGTATAATGCATTATTTTAAAATTATTTCTTATTATCAAAGTATATACCACTAGACTTTCGAGTTTAGCACGATTGTTTTTGTCGTGCAGATGTTAGGACTGAGGAGAAGGGTAGTCCAGAGTGAGATTGAGGTTAGAGTTTCTGTTTTGCCACAAGATCAGTGCCTATTCGCATAGCAAGTAAATATTTGATTTTGATTAAAATCCTTATGTTTATAAACATTATGTTAAACATTATATTATTATGAAGAAGGTTGTAACATTATTATATGGTTAAGTATTGTAAATATTTGAAATACACCATATATATATATATATTATGGGATCTTTGATGTTTTTAGAAAAATGTTGGAGTTTGAGTATTTATATTGGGAGTGTATTTTAATGCAATTTGTATTTTGTTGATTTTGGGAACCGTTGAAATTACAAATAAAACTCTAGTAAATTTTTTTCAAAGATTTTCTTTTAAAATTTGTATTTTGTCATTTAATTATTTATGTTCAGATATATATTTATTTCCTAAATTTATCTTTTGAAAAATAATTGATTTTATTAAAAATTAAAGAGAACTTTTTATTGTTAACTATAATGACATTCTTGTATTTTACATGTGAAGATTTGCTTTTGCTATGGCTTCGGTGAATTCCCTTAACCAAGTCACTGCCTATGAGTCACCGACTCATTATTCAACAGGCACACGGACAGAGCCTCGAGCTCCTCCCACTGTTTTCATTACCTACTTTTTTTTTATTGCATTTCTCCCTTGGGAGATGTCTTTTCTTTTGATTTCACTCAATTTAAAATTAATCCACTAGAAATTTGAGTCAAGGCTTATTTAGGATATAATAGAGTTTTGGGCATAATTTCGTATTTATTTAAAATTAATAATAAATTTTAAAATTATTAAAAAAGTTAAAATTATTTTACTAAAAATTTAGGCCAAAACCCATTTAAGATATAATAGAGAGTTAGCCGTAATCCTATATCTATTTAAAATTAATAATAATTTTTAAAATTATTAAATAGTTTCTAAAATTAATTCACTAGAAATTTGGATAAAAGCCCATTTAGGATATATTAAGGATTTGGGCTTAAGGCCTTATATAGTTAAAATAAATAATGTATTTTATAATTTTAAAATAATAATTAAAATAATATATTATAAATATGTAAAAAAACATATTTAGGATATAATAGTAATTTGGGCCTAAGCCTATATATAATTAAAATAAATAATGTATTTTAAAATTTATAAATAATAATTAATAAAATATATTATAAGTTTAGAATAAAGCCCATTTAGAGTAACTATAAGAGCGTTATAAATTACAAATTATTTATATTAAATAATGAAATTTCACAATGCATATAATTAGACTTATGAAAATTCATAATGTGATAATAAAATTAATGAGAATAAAATCATAAATAACTATACAAGCTTATAAATTACAAACTATAAAACTAATAAATAATGAAATTTCAAAAAGCATATATTTAGATATATGAAAATTTAGAATACATATAATAAAATTAACAATAAAAAAATAATCATAAATAATTAGACAAACCCATAAATTAAATTACAAACCTAATAAATAATGAAATTCAAAAGAGAAAATGACATCCTCCATTATATTTTTTAAAAATTTTATTTTTTTCAGGAATGTTTTAGTCATTTTATTATAAACTCATTATAAATTATATAAAATTTATAAACACATTATAAATTTATCATAAATTCATTGTAAACTAATAAAAATTTAGTATTTTGATAAATATTTTATAAATTTAATAAATTTATTTTTTTTAATTTTTCTTGTATTTTTATCAAAGATTTAATTCAAAAAAGAGATTATTACACTGTATACCCCTTTTACGTTTTCAATTTTCAAAAATACAGTCCCAAGGCATTACATTTTTCACTTATATGATTTTCATCTCTTTTTTTCAAAACTAACTTTTTGACATTGTTTTTTATTTTTTTTAATTTCATTTTTTAATTATTTAATTTTATTTATATTTTTTTATTTAAAATTTTTTAATGACATATTTTCAATATAAATATAAAAAATTAACATATACACAATATATATATAATATACATTCAACAGTATAAACTACATCTACAACACATTAACAATATACTACAATAAATTTATAACACGTCTATATAATATTTTTAATATTTGTTTAATTTTGTATTCTCAAAATATCCACACAATATTCATAAAATATTCACACAATATTTAACAATTTTTACATAAAATACATACAACTTAAATAATAAAAATATAACATACATACAACATCTACAACACATCTACATAACAAAATTATATATATATATTTTTTATTTTTTTATGTATATAATATATAAATTTTATTTAAAAATAAATTTAATATTTTTTATTAATATATTTTTTTTATTTTTTTATTTTTTGAGCGTTATTTATTTTTTATAATTAAAATTAAATTTTTTTCTTTTTATAAAAAATTATGATTTTTATTTGATGAAAAATAATTTAAAATATTAATTTTTATTATTTTATCATAATTTTTTTATTTAATAGTGAAGTTTAAAAAAAATTAAAAATTTGAAGTAAAATATTGATTGTATTGAGAGAAGAGGTATTTTTGAAAAAAAAAATTTATTTTGTTAGGGAATAATGTATTTTTGAAATTTTACATAAAATTTTTATAAAAGTGTAAGGCCTATGAAAATTCACACTAAACATATAAATGTAATTAGCATAATAATTGTGTTATTATTGTAGGTATTATATTGTGAAGTCTTTGTTATAATAATTACTTTAATATTGCATGTGAATTATTTTAGGTGTGCATTTTATTATTTTATGGAAATGACATATTTACAAAAGTGTTTGTGGTTTATGAAATATTGTTGTAGTCCAGTTGATATAAGGGTGAGCTATTGTAAATATTTTTTTATTATAGGAATGTTAAAAATTAGTTCGGTAGCTATTATATTTGAGAAAATTCTACCAGATTTTCTATATTAATATATATTGAAATGTAATTCTTTTTAAAATAATTTAGCAAAAACACATAATATAAGTAAATTTCAGTACCCATTTGGTGAGTTTCTTATTGTTTGTCATAAATGAGAACTCACTAAATTGTTCAATTTGGATAATTTAGAAATAACAATATATATATATATATATATATTAATTAGCATTTATGTGAAATAATTGTGTTGTAAGTTTTATAGAAAATTAATAGTTGTATACACTTAATTTTTCACCATCATGTTAAAATTCAGTTTGCTACTACTCGTGGCATCAAGAATCGTTTAAATTGGATGTTGAACAGGCCCAAACGGGCCTTTGGAAGTTAGTTGCGCTGATTGGGCCGGAATCGGGCCCATTGTGGCTGCGAGGCCTGGTAGCTAGTGTTATCCTAAGATGCTTAAAAACTATCGTGAGAAGCAATTTTTCTGCCACGACGCGTCGAAACGCCGCAGTAGCACCCTAATAAGATTTTTTCTAATTTTAGCCCTCAAAATCTGTATAATAGCCATCTTTTACCTCATTTTCACACACATCAACCAACCAAGCAAATCTAATTGCTAGTTGATTCTTTTTTTCTCTCTCTTTTCTTTCAAAAAAGTCAAAGGTTCAAATTTTTTTAATGGGAACGGCCTAAAACTCGCTTTCTTTTGGGTACTTGGTCAATACTTGGATGTTTATTTTAAAATTTAGTTTGGCATAAGAACCTGAAATCAATCTTTTTCAAATTTAGGTTGGCATAAGAACCTAAAATTAATCTTTTTCAAATTTAGGTTGAAATAAAAATCTAAAATCAATCCTTTTCAAAATTAGGTTGGCATAAGAATCTAAAATTAATCATTTTCAAATTAGATTGTATTTGCACTAGGAAAATTCAATCCAGCCCAAGTGGTAAGGATTGAGGAAGCAGCTTATTTGGGAATGACACCTCGAGGGATGAAAACTTGAAGAAGACAAACATTTAAGGTATTAATTCTTTAAGGAGCTCAACATGGGAAAAATATTTAAGGAAACATGAACCAGGAATCATTGAAAATGTGGATGACTACCAAGCAAACGCGTTCAAAGCCCACTACTTGAAGATGTTCAACTACTTGCCAATCAAAAAGGGAGAAGAAGAGAGTGGAAACTTGAAGAATAGAGGGAGGAAAAATGAGCCATCATTCAAGAAAGAAGGAGCAAAACAAGAATAAAGGGAGAATTTGACATTCGAAAGATGCAACCAATCAAATTTAGAAACAATTTGACAACTAAGACATAATTCTTGGGAAGTTAGAGAATAAAAAATCCTATAGTTAAATTTAGTTCCTATCCTCTAGATTAGATTAATTCCCTGTGAGTTTCCAGCATAATGTATTTCTTCAATTTGTTACAATTGGTACAATTCTTCAGATGATTTCATATCACTAAGAGTACTCTATAAGCATTTTGATTTGTAGTGAATATTTAGTTTGTTATTTGCAATTTGGTTGGTTTACCCATTTGTACAATAAAAATTTACATAGTTTCCTCAAGATTGCATAGTACATTGATTTAATCATTCCTCAAATCTTTAGTTATGTAATTTAATTGCTAATGTTTCTCTTAGCATAATAAGTAATTGTGTAGACCCTAGATTTTTACACTAGAACTGAAAGGCCCATATCCCAAATAATTCCTGAAAAATATATATACATATTTAGAAATATTAAAATAATTTTACATATATTTTAGAACATGAAAAAAAATCTTTAAAGGCTGAAACCCTTAAATAAGGGACTAATAGCATGAAAATCGGGCCATTTTAAGGTTTTATCAAAAAATTTTCCAAACTCATTGAAAATAGTTCCAAATCACTTTTTTTTAGTATCCCAAGAGATTCAGAATATGAAAAAACTTAGAAAGCCGAAAACCCTGAATTAGGGTCCGACAGCTTAAAAATCGGACAATTTTAGGGTTTGTCAAAATTTTTTTAGAACCCATTGTAAATATTTTCAAATAACCTTTTCAAGAATTTCAGAAGATTTGGGATATGAAAAACATTGAGGGTGCAAATCTGGTAGCCGAGCCCCAAAAAAGTAAAAAATATTGACTTTTTGAGAGGTTTGGGTGCCGTGAGAATATGCCACACATCTATTCCTATGGAATAGGCGTGTTTGACACCCATTCCTATGGGAATTTGTGTAAAACACCTATTCCCTTAGGGAATAAATGTTACGCACCTATCCCTATAAGAATAGGAGTGTGGCACACCTATTTTCTCTCTCTCTATAAATGGTCACCTCCAAACCTATTTCTGGGACTTAGGAGTAAAAACTAAGGAAAACGCTATCAAATTATTTTCTTAAACAATTCAAACACTCAAAATCAATTTTTAAACACTCTTAAACACTTTCCAAATTAGAAACTTGGGAAGAAATCCCACAAAAACCTAATTTCATAAACCAAAAGCATAAGGATTTTTAGGTATTTTTAAGGGCTTTTGTTTTGATTCTTGAAGAAGTTAAAGAATTGGTGGAGCCTACTTGATGATTTGGGACTGTAATTCTAATTTATTTCCTTATTTTTCTTTCTTTGACTTTATTATTTCTTGGTCCCTTAACTTATTAAATTAAAATGGATTAAATATTTAAAATGATTTGATTATGTTAAAAATAATCTTAAATAACCCTAATTATTGGTGTGAGGATTTTTTTTATTTTTAAAACCCTTATTGACTGAATCTTGAATCTATAATAATATATTAAAGATATTTGATTTTAGAATATGTCCTTTGGATTGCCTTTGATTGGACTGTGGAATGGAATATTATTGAGAAAATTTTGATCTTTGAACTGTTACTTAGTTTGGCTTTATTTTGGATATAAAACAAGGACTTTTGGACATTAATGGAATCAAGAATGAATTGGAAAATTTATGAGCTTGATTAGAATATGGATATTTGCTAGAATTCTAGACCTAAAGTGCTTTGAACATATAATCATTGCCGGAAACCAAAAAAACTTTATTTTTGGAGAATTAGTATGATTCTTAACTTAATTTTCAAATTAATCAATTATAAAGTTATTTTCATGATATTTAAAGCATTTTAAAATGGTAAAAACTAATTCTTTAAATTTTTGGAGAAAACCCTAATTATGAGATTTTAGACCATTTTGCCTCGTTTTGCATGCCAAGTGCATTTTAAAGTCAAAATTAAGAAATACTTAATATAATCTCATTTTTAATATACTTGAAATGAAAATTTAACATTTTGGATGAACACTACACTAATGGTGCAACTATAAGGCTGGGCATGAGATAAGGTATCAACACAAAAGAGTTCATGGTAAAGCTTGCAACTGTGAGACTGAAAGCAATAACGATATAGTGACCACTACACTAATGGCACAATCGCTAAACATTCTGAAACTTCACAAAGATGAATCATGCCTTGTTCTAATTATAGGAGTCCAAGCTTGTAGTTGGAGTCTTGCTTGCATTCTTCAATGGGGGCTAAATCCCTCTAGAGGCCTTGCATTATAGTCAATAAACCTTCTTTAAACATTTGAAAGTGTTCTCTTGTGATGGGTCCATTAGGTAGGCTAAGTGGATCCTTGGACTTGGTATTAGGTGGCTTCTTGGTTGTATCAGGTACATTTGATTTCACAATGCAATCATATCAAACGAATTTACCATGATAGATGAAGATTATTCTGTTTACATCAGATAATTGAAAGCAAAGTTTGTCATAATTTCGTTATATATTGATGACATTCTTATTGCCAAAAACAAAAAGGAGTTTCTAAACCATATTAAAGAGTGGTTATCAATAAGTTTTTAAATGAAAGACAAAGGTAAAGTTATATATATTCTTGGAGTAAAGACTTCAAGATCATACGAGAAAATTGTTGTGTCTTTCACAAGAGGTATATATAAAGAACATACTTAAAAGATTGAATGTGATCGTAAACTCATGGATACTCCCATTTTTAGGGACATGATACATAAGGAACTAGATATGAAATACATATCTACGCATAATATGTTCTCTTAACAAAACTTGTTCATAGAAACATATTTGTTACGTACACAAGGTCTCAAGGACTGTGTAGATGTTACTATGTAATATCCTAAAATTTTAAAAATTTTAATTTTTGAAAATTAAATAAATGATTTAAAAGTATATATATATTTAAGTGAAAAAAGAAAAATGTGTATATGATATATATATATATATATGTAAATATACATAATATATATAAGTCAACATTTTAATATGGTCAAATGTTATTTTAAATTATTTAAAAATTTATTTTGTAGTTAGTGGAAGATGATATTCTTTTATATTAATTAAGTAATATATATTTTTTATTTGGTGGAGAGTGAAAGTGGGAATTTGTTTGGTTTATAAGAGTGTTAGTTGGATAAAGATGAGTGAGTGATCATCTTCTTCTTCTTCTTTCTCCATTGAAGGCTGGCTATCTCCATTAAAGAAAAGGAGAAATTTGCTTCTAGTAAGCTCAAGTAATTGAAGGATTTCAAGTGTTCAAGTTGGAGTTTTGAGGATTTTTTTCATATTTGGTAAGTTTCCAACTTGTTTCCTTAATTTTCTATGAAAGTTTGTATATGTGTGAATTGGATGTTTGGTGTAGTATGTGTTAATGGTTGGTATTGGTATGTATAAAGTTCTTTTGAGTAGTTAACTATGAATTTAGGGTTGGATTGAAGAAATGGTTAAGTTTGGAGAAGAGAATAAGAGTTTTGGGTTATGTAATCTTTGAGTTGTGAAGTCATGGTTTTAAATTGTGTATTTTTCTTTTAATTGAGTTGTTGCGATGTATATACAAGTATTTTATGGTAAAATGATGGATTTGGTTGAGTTTGAATAGAGTTAAAAAGGGTAAAGAAAGATAATTTTGGATGTGATAATTATGTGTTGATATCAGGATTTTGTCCTGACACGCCCGGTGACAAGGCCATGTCTTTAGACTTGTCGATGGTTCTATTTTCAGTATTAGTGACACGTGAAGTGCCACGCCCATGTCACTGAGTGTGTCACAGTTTTTGTAATGTTATAGTATTGACACGTGCAGTGACACGCCCATGTCACTGAGCGTGTCACGGCTACTGTGTTATAAGAGTTTTGGCACAGGTAGGGACACGCCCATATCTCTGGATGCATCTTATCTGCTGTAATACAGAGCTTAGGACACGGTCATTGACACGCCCATGTCACTAAGCTTGTTAAAGCTTTTGTGTTGTGGGTTTAGGACACGGTCATTGACATGTCCATGTTGTTGAGCGTGTCATGTGTAGATTTTGTCCTAGATAGTTCTTTTCCTTATTTTTATTTGTGTTTCTTATCCTTGTGTTAAGAGGTTTTGTATATGCCTAAAAGTGTGTTACTAAGTGATTATTTATAACCATATTTGGTTTAGGTTTTGAAGAGACTTGAGTTACCCAATCCAAGTGTTGAGGGATATCTTGGAAGAGGAGGTTGAAAGTGGTGTTTGAGCTTGTTTTGTTGCTTTTAGAGGTAAGTATAAACTTTGAATAATTGCTTATATTTGCATGACATTTGGACTTAACATATTTGGTTGGAAAGCGTGTTAAGTTACTTACTACATTGTTGGTGCATGAGTAATATGTTATGATTTGTATAATGTCACAAATGCATTATATGTAATGTGAATTATGTACAAAATATGATAATGACCCAAAACGTATGCGCAATACAATTTGTTATGTATACATTAAAGGTGGTATGTAAAGCCATCGGTGATGGCTATATTGATATAAATGAGATAATTGAGGCATTGTGCCTAGCTTGATCTTGAGAAAATGAGAAAGATATAGATAATGGAATTATAAAAGAATTGTGTACCTAGTATGTTATTCAATTTTCAGAGTTTTGTATTTGGCGGCATGCCTAAGATGTAACAGTCCCTTGAAGCTGGGTTGAGTTTGGTCCTTGAAGCCTAGTTGGGATGTTAAATGATGTAGCAGTCCCTTGAAACTGGGTTGGGCCTAGTCTTTGAAGCCTAGTTGAGATGTTACATATGAGGTTATCCTCATTGTGATTATGATTTACCTTCGGGGCTAGATACATGGTGTCATCTTGTACCAAGCAGTAACTCTGAGATTTAAATAGCATATTAGATCCTTTTGGGCCCATGCTTATGTTTGTTTTTATGTGAATTATGAATTGTGGAATAATTGAGCAATATATTAAGATATAATGTTATGAGATATAATATCCTTATGTATTGTGCATTGGCATTGCATTTGAACTTTATTGTTATCAAAGTTTATATTATTAAGCTTTTGGCTTAGCGCGATTGTGATTCATCGCGCAAGTGACAGGGTATATCCGGTTGAGTCGGAGAGTTCGTCTAGACCGAGTAGAGTCTAAGCTTGAGATCTTGAGTGCAGAGTTGATTGTTGGACATCAAGATCAGAGATAAACTGTCAGCATGTACATATTTTATATTTTTATACATATTGACTTCATGTATATTATGTTATATTTTGATGTATATATATCACAAACTATCAAGAATGTTTTGGATAAACATTTGATAATGAAGTTATGTATGTGTTTTAGTAAGAAATATTTTATCTATTATTTATATGGCATCATTTAAATGATTTAATTTTATACGAATTCAAAAAGTAAGGGTTTATTTTATTAAATGGGTTGTGGCATTTTTGTATCATATATTCTTATATTACATATGTTGGGTGTATGTATTGTACGTATATATGGTATAAGGGTGTTACATACTATATTCCCATTATTTGTTGTTTTCCCCAAACTATGTTCGCTTGTTATTTTATTAATACTGAAACATGATATGGTGTTTTGGGTTTACATGAGTTTGAATGTTAAGTATATTTGATGTTATTATGTAAGAGCATGTTGGATAGAATACAAATTAATCTTCCCATATGGTTAATTTCCTTCTACTTGTCTATGTGGCAAGTGAAGATGAGACTAATTTCAAGCATTTTATCTAGGTAATAATGAGCTCATACTTGAAGCAAGATGGTTGTCTCATTCACATTATGAGATTTGTTATTTTTAGCTAGTTACACATGATTATGCCTAATTCTATCTAAGTTATTAGATGTGAGTTATGAATAAACTTAAGTAGGTATGTGAACTCTAATTAGGCATTGAGTG
This sequence comes from Garcia nutans, assembly GCA_947685225.1. Classification (NCBI taxonomy): domain Eukaryota; kingdom Viridiplantae; phylum Streptophyta; class Magnoliopsida; order Malpighiales; family Euphorbiaceae; genus Garcia; species Garcia nutans. The sequence goes on along the minus strand of CANTUV010000031.1, from coordinate 71,046,317 downwards.
TTTCTAAACTATCAACTGTATGGTATTTTGAATCAAAATATATTTTTGATAGACATGTGCAACACTATGGTATGTGTTTTGTACCATATATGCAAAATTTGACAGCAGGGTGGACAAAAGCATATAATCTCAACTTTTTTCAATGTGTAACTCTTGCAAATTTTGGTCCTCAAAGTAACCTTTATGGTTTTTGGTTAGTTCTTGAGATATTGTTAGATGTTTGCTATCTTAGGATATTACTATAAGGTTGTGAATGATTAGAACTAATGAGATATTTCTAAAAAAACCAATTTAATTAGGATCAAGAGAACTGAATTGGAAAGAAGATCATTTGATACTCACTTTATCTTTGTATTCATAGGTCAACTAATTATGTTTATGTGCTTACATAATTATGAATGCAAATTATCATGAGATTAGTTAGAGACGATAGAAATGTGATAAGTGATCTAATACAGTTACTTTCATTAGCATATGATTCGTCATGTGCAAGTGGGAGATATTGATTTTTGGATCTACCCATGATGGATGGGTAAGTATTTTGTTTGGATAAATATTTAAATATTAGTTAATTATTTTATTTTGATAAATATTTATAAAGTATGAATGGGATTAGGAATCCTATTCACAATATGGTTATGATTCTTGATAAATCCTATTTAAAGGGTGAATGAATTATAGTTTCAGTTTGGTAAAAATATCTCTAAAGGTAAGGAGAAAAAAGAACGTGAGTTTTCTCTCTACAATGTTCTCTCTCTCTCTCAAGCACTCTACAGTTTTCTTCTTCCATAAGAAACTCTACCTTTGTGAGTGCAAGTGTAATTATGAGGTTGTTTTAGTTTTTTGACTATGGAAAGTAAGGATTTTCCATCTATGGTGATTGCCATTCACAACTGGTGATACAAGTAGTTGGTCAAAATTTTTCGTAAGTATCGTTAGTAGTAACATCTAACCCTTTTATTGTATATAGGTGCGTTCTAACAATATCATCATGAAACTTTTATCAAAAAGAAAAAAATCTTTCATGAATAATAAATATTAGTTTCATGATACATACATATATATAGATACAATACAAATATGTATCTAACTAATCCTAACTTTAATCCTAGCTAATAGTTAACAATGTAAGAAAATTATTTCAGCATGCGCAATATTATTGTGGATTTTAAGCAAAATATGGGCTAAGACATAAAATTGATTATCAAATATAAATGGAACCCAAATGGTTAATCTTATAATATGTGTTGTGCTATATATTGGGATATATATTAATTTGGGCCAAAAAAAGATTTTGGATTTTGATGAATGACCTAAAAAACTTAAGAAATAGGCCAAATCACTTTTTTACTATATAGAACACGCTCTCCTTTTTCACGTTATTTTTTTATGAGACTCTATCATAAGATTTTTAGAGTATAAAGGAAAAAGAAGGAGAGAGAAATCATTAATTTTTATACCAGTAAGAAAGAAAAATTAGTTGAATCACTATAGATTCAAAGGACTCTATAGAATCAAATTAGTATTTTAACTTTAATCAACTGTATCCATATAGTGTTTTAAGCTCTCATGCATGTAATCCTAGTTTGACTTTAACTAGATTATGCTTACAAACAAGTCAAAAATATAATAACTTATTTATATCATATTATATAATAATATACAATTAAAAAAAGAGTGATAAATGGAAAATGATAATATGCTATACCCAAATAGTAATATGTACATACACCTATTGCACATATAAATATTAGAATCTAATGATATATTTGTTTTGGGAAAGAAATAGAGTATCATAATCCTTTTATGAATTTAATATATCCTTTTTATGAGGCAGAATAATGACATTGGGAAAAGACTCAACTGTGCCTCTAAAACATACAGATTAAAGGTATTTGTACAAATTATTTTGTCCAAAATGTACGAGCTCACCTATTATAGGATACATAAAAGCTATCTATAGAAAAGTATGTTAGGGCATTTAATGTTGTTTTCAAAATTGAAATTACTAAAATAGCCTTTTAATTTTGAGAGGAAAATAAAATGATAGATTTTAACTCCATTTTCCTTCTTTATTCTCTCTCCCAATCTTAATTATGGTCAACATTCCCAAATTAATTCTATTATGATAGTATATAATACTATTATTCTCGCAAACTTTATGGTCTCCTACCTTAGAATTTATAACACTAACCAATTACATTGTTTCTATTTTAAACTTCATAATTATAAGTTTTGAGGGTAATGTAATACCCACTTATTAGACTTTATAATACTATTATGGTAATATAATATTATTATTCTCGTACATTTTATTACTCTCCTACTCAATTGAACTATTCATATTTTATTTTTTTTTACAGACTATTTTAAAATTTTTTTAATTGTAAGTGTTTATGTTAATATAATAAAATACTTTAGACTGTAAGGTGGTAATTTTTAAGCTAGTATTAAATTGATGTAACTAATTAGAGTAGTCTAACCAAAAATTAGGAGCATATTTGTTGAATAAAATAAGTTAGAATTTCCATTTTCTATAATTTCATACTATACTAATATAATTAAAGCTAATTTGTAAAAATTGAACCGGACTAGCCATTTCAACTAGTTAAATCATGAATCGAATCAATGTCTATTTTATTTGGTATAAAAACCCATTAAAAATAGGAATGAGCACGATTTAGTCTAATATAAAGATCTAAAAATCTCTGAAACTGAAATAAAATTTGGAGATTTTAATATGCCTACAAATCGGAACCGAACCGAAATAAAAAATTATTCGTATTGTATTGTTCCAAAAAAAATCAGAATAATATGATTCAGAGATTCAATTCTAATATAGCGATTTCGGTTCAATATAATACTATTTAATTGTTTTAGCAATAAAAAATGTGCAATATTAATTTTAAATTAAATTATAAAATTACTTTGATTAATGAAAAATTAATAAAAATATTTGTATATTTTATCTATATTTAAAAAAATTACTTAATTGTATTTTCTTAAATATTTATTTTATTTATAACTATATATTTTTTATTTTGTAGTTAAATTAAGAAAATTGTTTTAGTTATTTACATAATATTAGATATTACATAATAAATCAATGTAGTTCTCAGTACGGGTATAGGCTAGTATCCAAAATCGTTATTAGGCTAATATTCAAAATCAATATAATTCTCAATAAGAGTCATGATCAAATTTGTTACTATAAATCAGTATGCATTATCATAAATTTATTCATATATAAATAGGCACTGGTTACTATATATAAATTAGACATAGTCATTTGTTAGTATGGTAACTGAACTCTAACAATAATATCTCCATAGTTTTTCATTGGAAAAATAATTAAAATATTTAGAAATATGCATTCTTGAAACTAAAAAATTTGAAAAAAGTTATCAATTAATTGAGGAGAGAGAGATTTTTTTATTCTAATTTGAAATTCAAATTCAAAATCGTAATTATGACTGAAGGGTAATCTTATCCTAAAATTTTATTATATTCATGAAATATCATTATTGACCCTATTAATTAAAATGAAATGACAAAATAACCTTTTTTATCTGACCATATTCTAGTCAAATAGTATTGTAGCATCCTTATACCCTATATAAATATATATAGAAATACATACATACATATATATATATATATAATACAAGAGTGCTGCGATAATTAAACCTGTAGAAATTCTTACTGAAAATTTTGGTTTAATAAAAATTTAAAATTAATTCAAGAATTTGAATATTATATGTATATATTTATAACAAATAAATAATATTAATTACAATACTGTCTCAATTAAATTATATAAAAATTTAAGAAAGATTCACCAGAGTTTCGTTTATAAAATCATGATTGCCAAATCTTTAAAATTAAAAATTCTACATAAAAATGCACTTCTAAAAGTCAATTTCACAAACTCTATAACTTCTCTAATTTAACAAATCCCAAATAACACAAAATCAACCAAATAATATTAGACAAAATAATATTTATATAACTTTTTTTATAAATAAAATACTTATAAAACCCTAATTGGTTTATCAAATATAAAATAGTTATAATTACAAAACTAGAATTTATTGAAAGCAAAATTATATATGATATGCAATATCAGTAGAAATGGTCTTGTGGCGAGGACTTTACGCTTTTTATTCACCCTCAACCTATGCTTTTTTAGACTTGTCATGGCTCTTTCTATTCGTAACTCTGTCACCTGCGCGATAACATTTAATCGCGCTAAGCTATACAGCTTAGTGATATTTATTTTAAAAATAAATAAATAAATAAACTCAATTTATATCAATTTAGATATAACATCTTTCATAAAATGAAATAATCATATTTTAAACAAATTTCACATTTTCAACATTTCATATCTTAACATACTTAAATTATGTCTATACACAATTGTCCAAGTTTCGATAGCATTGAATAGGCCTATCGCTATCCGTAGGTCTTGACACCGTAGACAAAGTATCATAATATCGAAGTATCTCATCCAAAGGCCTATAATAATCACAAGTCTCCCAACACCATAGTATCTCGACGCCATAGTATTGCGATACCGTAGTATCTCATCCGTAGGCGTAAATATAGTAATCACGTCATGATGTATTCATAATCGTCAGCATGTCAACTCGACAATACCAAACTCAATAATACAGATCAAGAACACAGGTAGAGCATTCAAAGCACAATAATATTTCCATCAATATATATATATATATTCCATAACATTTCCATCAATTTTTTAAAATTAATCTCATATAATCATTTCTATAATTTTTCATAATTCATCAAAGCCAAATAAATAATATATATATATATATTTCATTAAAATCACATAATCAATACACACACACACATATATATATACATTCCATAATTCCTTTAATATATAATTTAATATTTAGATTCAAATTTAACATTTATATAATTAAATAAATTAATAATCAAATAATTTTTAAAATATTTTAATCCTTCTTATAAACTACAAAATTTCCTAATATAATAATTTTCAATTTAGTTAATCAAATTAAACATCTCTTTACATTTTTATTAAAATTCATCAAATTATCTTTTGAATTTTACATTAAATCAAATAATCCCTCTGCTTCAAAATATTTACATGGTTTGACAAAATATGCATATTAAGAATCGGTCGATAAAAATTATTTTGCCCTTTTTTACCCTTAACACATTAAGATATTAATAAAAATCCTTCATTTAATGCTTTAACTACTCTTGGAAATATAACTCAATTATCCCTTTTGCTTTGGTATGAGTATTTCTTTATTAACTGATATTGGTAATTATAAAGGTTATTATAGAAAAATAATACTACTTAAGTATTGAAATATCTAAACCTTGCAAATATTTTGAGACATCCAAAAAAGAGAGTAGCATGCAAATATTTTGGGACAGAGGGCGTAATATTTTAAATATAATATCTAAAAATATTTATATCATAATTCATTAAATTTAATATAAATTTCACAAATATATTCAAGTAACAATTTAAAAATAATATCAAATTTATTTCATGTCAAAATATTATAACTTAAATTAAATATTTTCAAAGTAAATACAAACTTCAATTAGCTCCAAAATTAATTTAATTTCACATTCTAAGCTTTAATTCAAAAGAATCCTAAACTCTACCACTTGAATTAAATTGGGCAAAATATTCCTAAACCAATAAAATATTTAATTCTTCAATTAAACACATATTTATACTTAAAATACTCTAATTAACTTTTAATTACTCAAAACCTAAGCAACCTTCATTAAAAATCTAAATTCAAAAATTTCATAAATTATAATTTCTTAATTCTAACTCAATTCAACTAATTAATCATAAATTCAATATATAATCATCATATTTACTTCATATACATCTTCTTTCTCAACATAAATAAATTTTCTCTGTAATTTCTAAATTTAGATAAACTAAAATTCTTAAAATTTAACTTAAAAAATAATATGCTTACTTGAATATTCAAATTTTCCTTCAAAATCCACTAGAATCTTTTGATTTTTGGGTAGAAATTAAGATTGAAATTTTTTTTGAGAGTATATGGCAAGGAAAGAAGATGAAGGAAAATAGAAAATTTCTTCTTCTTTTCATTCTTATCTTTTAGTATATTTTATATTATTATTATTATTATCTTTAAACCTCCACCATTCCTTTTTCTTTCTTCTTTTCTTTTTTTATTATTACTATTACAACTACCACCACCACCACCACCACTACTATTATAATTATAATTATAATTATAAATATAATTATAATTATTATTAGTGGTAGCATTATTATTATTATTTTTTATGGATGTATCAATTATCTTCCCTTTAAAAAATTCCGTCTTTGAAGTTTATCTATTGCTTAACTCTGAAAAAGTTGTGGATATTGGTTACGTATAACTTTCTCACTTTCTCAAGTTGCCTGTTCGTTGGAGTGATTTCTCCAAAGCACTTTCACCAAAGGTATCTTTTTATTCCTGATTCTTTTATTTTACGTGTCAAAATAGCCATCGGTTCTTCTTTATATGTTAAATCCAGATTCACCTTAACTGATTCAATTGACAATATATGAGATGAATCTGATCTATATCTTCGAAGTATAGAAATATAAAAAAATATTATGAATTTTCTCTATTTCAAGTGGCAAAGCCAATCTTTAAGCAACAGGCCTAACTCTTTCAAGTATCTCATAAAGCCCAATAAAAGGAGGAGTTAACTTGCCTTTCTAACCAAACCTCAAAGTCTTCTTTCATGGTGACACTTTCAAAAATACTTTGTCACCTACATTATATTCTATATCATTCCGCTTTAAATAGAAATAGGACTTTTGTCTATCCGATGCCACTTTTAATCGATCTCGAATAATCTTTACCTTTTCCTCTGTCTCCTTTATCAATTTTGGACCCACAAGCTTTCTTTCTCCCACTTCATTCCAACACAAGGGTATTCTATACATTCTACCATATAATGCTTCATATAGTAACATTCCTATACTGGATTGAAAATTATTGTTATAAGCAAATTTAATCAATGGTAGATGTCGATACCAACTCACTGTAAAATAAATTATACATCTTCTCAACATATCTTTTAGCACTTGTATTACTCTTTCTGATTGTTCATTTGTCTGAGGATGAAAAGCGGTGCTAAAGTATAGTCGAGTACCCAAGGCACCCTGTAAACCTTTTCAAAACCTTGATGTAAATCGTGGGTCTTGATATGACAATATAGAAATTGAAACACCATACAACCATACTACTTCACTATTATATAACTCTGTTAGTTTGCAAGAGAATAATCAGTCCTGATTGGGAGAAAATGTGCTGACTTTGTCATTCAATCAATAATTACCTAAATTACATCATGTTTTCTTTGTGTGAGAGGGAGTCCAAATACAAAATCTGTTGTCACTCGCTCTCACTTTCATTTTGGAACTGATAAAGGTTGTAATAAACTCGAAGGAACCTGTTGCTCTACCTTAACCTGCTGACAAGTAAGGTATCTAATTATAAAATCTGCTATATCTTTCTTCATCCCTGACCACCAGTAATACTCTTTTATATCTTGATATATTTTAGTACTTCCAGGATGCATAGCACATGGAGATTGATGTGCTTCCTTCAAAATTATTCTCTTTAAATCTAAATCATCGGGAACACATAATTGACTTTGGTACCACAAACTACCATCATCTCTAATTATAAAATCCTTACTCTCCCCCTTAAGTATTTCCTCAATTATCTTTTACAATTTTTGATCCTTCTTTTGAACTTCATGAATTTGATCTAGTAAAACTAGTTTACCTAGCAATTGAGCCACAATAGCACCATCATCAGCAATCTCCAAATGAGCATTCAAAGCTCTCAGCTCTAACTGCAATGGCAAGGAATTAACAAGCATTCCTGCTAAAGACTTTACTTAGAGCATCGGCCACTACATTCACCTTGCCTAGATTGTAGTCTATCAAATAGTCATAATCTTTAATTCGTTCTAACCATTGTCTCTGTCTAAGGTTTAATTCCTTTTGAGTACTCAAATACTTGAAACCTTTTTTATCTGTATAAATAAAGCATTTTTCACCATATAGATAGTGTCGCCAAATTTTCAAAGTAAACACTATAGCCGTCAGTTCTAAATCATGCGTCAGATAATTCAACTCATGAGATTTTAATTGTCTAGAGACATAAGTAATAACTTTACCCTCTTGAATTAAGACACGCCCTAAAACATTATGTGAAGCATCACTGTAAATTACAAATGGCTCACCTTCAATGAGTAATGTAAGAATTAGAGCTTGAGTCAACATCTCTTTCAAATGATCAAAACTCATTTGACACTGATCGGTCCACACAAACTTTACATCTTTATGAAGTAACTTGGTGAGTGGCAAAACTATCATAGAAAATTCTTTCACAAATCGATGATAGTAACTAGCCAATCTCAAGAAACTCCTAACCTCCGTCATATTCTTCGATGGATTCCAATTTAAAATTACCTCTACTTTGCTAGGATCAACCCTAATACCATATGTTGATACTATATGGCCGAGGAAAGCAACTTTATCTAGCCAAAACTCACACTTTGATAACTTAGCATATAGTTTTTTTCTCCCTCAAAGTCGACAGTATAATCTGTAGGTGTCTATCTTGATCATCCTTATTATGTAAAAAAAACTAAGATATCATCAATAAACACCACTACAAACTGATCCAAATATGGCCTGAAGATCCGTTTCATCAAATTCATAAAAGCAGCTGGTGCATTTGTTAACCTAAAAAGTATTACAAAAAATTCATAATGACCATACCTTATGAGAAAAGCAGTTTTAGGCACATCCACCTCCTTTACTCTCAACTGATAGTACATTGATCTCAAGTCAATCTTAAAAAATATAGCCGCACCCTTTAATTGATCGAAAAGATTATCAATGTGAGGCAATGGGTACTTATTCTTGATTATCACTTTATTCAATTGTCAATAATCAATATATAACTCTAAGGTGTCATCCTTCTTCTTTACAAATAAAACAGGCACTCCCCACGGTGATACGCTAGGGCAAATAAATCATTTATCAAGCAACTCCTGTAACTACACCTTCAACTCTTTTAATTCTGCAGGTGTCATTCGATAAGGAGTAATAGAAATAGGTTTGGTGCCTAGAACAACATTAATACCAAACTCCACTTCTCTCTCTGGAGGTAATCTTAACAACTCGTCCTGAAAATACATCAGAAAATTTAGAAACTATAGAAATACTATCAAAATTAGGCTTCTCAGTCTTGGCATCTACCATATGAGCCAAATAAGCTTTATACCCTTTTGAATCATTCTTCTAACTGTGACAGCTAAAATAAAATGAGACAGGAGGTGTCGTTGCTTACCCAAAACTATAACATCCTTACCATCTCTTATTCTCGAAGTAACATTCTTCGACTTACAATCTATTATAGCCTGATGTTTTGATAGCAAATCCATCCCCAAAATAAGATCATAACATAAGATAATTTTTATACACCTTACTGATAATTACACTATGCCCTAAAGTATTAGTAACCAACACATCATCTTGTAAAGGCTTAGCATGCATATCTTCAACAAGCTTAACAGAAGTATTGATATAAGAGTGTGTCGATCCAGGATCAATCATTGCATAAACAATAATGCCAAATAAAGAGAATTTACCAACAACCATAGCATTCTACTCCCGCTACATCACATAGACTCTCAGAGAAGCTCTAGCCTCATCTAGTCTACTCACTGAAACTAACTCTTCTCTCTGACTGGGCCCTGCTCGGCCACCTCTGCCACCTCTACCTCCTCTAAAGCTTAGTCTAGACACTAAAGCCTTTATCTGTCTGACCACCGACATCTTTGAATAGTCTTTCATATAGTAGTCTTTAGACCCATATCTAAAATAACCCTCTAAACTCGTTCTCTAAAAGGTACCTTTGTGCATCTTACCACACTAAGTGCATAAAAGGGGAGCAGATCTCTGAAAAGAGGGTGCTAGAACACTAGTAGCTGAAGATGTAGACCTCTGTCTAGACTAAAATGACCTACTTAGTTGCCCCTGATTCCTATAAAATCTTTAAGGTAAATTCCCATGCCCTCTCTTATTGGCTAATGATCCTGCCTTAAACTGGGATCTTTTATTTTTACTCTCTTCTATAGTTGTAGTAGTTGCATTTTTTGAGTTTTCTCTACATTTCTAGCAGTAGACACAAGTCTAGAAAACACCTCATACTGAATTGCTGCTACTTAACATCGAATAGCATGTTTTGATCCATTTTCAAACCTTTTGCATCTATCTCTCTCATCAGTAATAATTCCTCCATCATACTTATTCAACCTTAGAAACTCTTTTTCATATTTTGACACTAACCTTGATTTCTGCCTAAGATTTAAAAACTCCTGCTTCTTTTCATCTCTATAATCACTAGACATGTACTTCTCTTCAAACTCTGTTAAAAAGTCATTAAAGGCCAGCAATGGTGGTCTATCTAAACTATGAGGAATAGTTTTTCACCAATCATATGCATCATTCTGAAGCAAGGAGATTGCATAATCAAACTTTTCATCTAGAGTAGCCTCCAACTGTACAAAAACCTGCTGAACCCTATCTAACCATTACTCTGCCTCTGTTGGGTCTGTAGTACCCATAAAATCTGTACCTCCATATTTTCTAAGTTTATCATATTTTTTTCCTTATTGAGTGGCAGGGACATGGCAAAAATACTCTACCATTTGCTGAACCCATTCTGGAGGACCATGTGATATTGGTCTCACTGGTTGTGATGCCTCTCTTACATCCTCTACACCCACTCTCTCCCTATCATCGGCCTCCCTAACATTTAGATTATTACTCTCTGTAATTTCTTCCTCTAATCTTTGAGTTCCAGAAGCCACCCTAAATTCATATGAAATTATAAATAAATATTGCCATATTAAAGACCAATATAGGTGCTAATGCATATATATGTATCTTAATTCAAATCACATTTTAAATAATTAATTCCTTTTAAACTTACCTAGCTTAAGAATCTCAAACCTAGGCTCTGATATAAAAAATTGTAATACACTTATATTCTATATACATACATACAGAAATACATACATATATAGAATACAAAGTGCTATGGTAATTAAACATGTGGAAATTCTTACTTAAATTTTTGGTTAAATAAAAATTTAAAATTAATTCAAGAATTTGAATATTATATATATATATTTATAATAAATAAATAATATTAATTAAAATGTTGTCTCAATTAAATTATAAAAGTTTAAGGAAGATTCACCAGAGTTTCATTTATAAAATCATGATTGCCAAATCTTTAAAATTAAAAATTCTGCATAAAAATTCACTTCTAAAAGTCAATTTTCACAAACTCCATAATTTCTCCGATTTAACAAATCTCAAATAACACAAAATCAACCAAGTAATATTGAAATTAAGTAAGATTGAATTTTTTTTATGAGATTCTCGGGCAAGAAAAGAAGAAGGAAAATAAGAAATTTCTTCTTCTTTTCATTCTTATCTTTTAATATATTATTATTATTATTATTATTATTATTATTATTATTGTTATTATTATTATTATTATTATCTTTATCATCTTTAAACCTCCACCATCTCTTTATTATTATTATTATTATTATTATTATTATTATTATTATTATTATTATTAGTGGTAGCATTATTTTTATTATTTTTATTTTTCATGGATGCTACAAGCATTTTCCTATAGGATATAAAATAACTTTGTTACCCTTAGTTAAAAAATAGCTTAATTAGTAACTATTTATTAATATGATCATTAATTACGTCATATAATGTGATTATTAATTCCATTATATAGAGAATACGTACTTTTTAGTTTCAAATTGATATTTTTATATTAAAGATAAAAATTATAAATATAAATAATAAATTAAAAATTAAAAATTTTGAATATTTAAAATTTTAAATGTTGAGTATGTATAACATATGTGTTTTTTACCAATTATTAATGAGATATAAAAGCAAAAATTGTGCCTTTTTTTATCTTGGCAAATTTATTTTTTAATATTATTTAATACATAAAATAATTTATAATTAAATATTTTTAAGTTTTTTATTTTTTATTTTTGTTTTGTTAAATGTAAAAATTAAATTTACTATCATTTATTTAATTTTATATGAAATCATGTATAATATATATTATATTTTTTATATGTAACTTGCTTTATATATTTTTAGATTCACTACAAATATATAACTAAATATACTAAACTCATTAGTACATATATAAAATAATTTATTAATAAATTATTTTTATGATTCATATCATTATTATTTAATTTAATAAATTCATCATCAATTATATTTTAATTATATTTAAAAATTAATTTATCAAATTCTTAAATTAAATGAACTATTAGCTAACATTTAATTAATTTGATGAAGTGTCGAAATTTCTTACAAGATCCAAATTAACTCTATTAATTTTTTTTTTGTGGTATATGCTCAAGATTATTCTCACAAGAATATATAGTTCATTTATTTTAATATAATATAAAAAATTATATAATGTTTGAAGCTTTTTCCTTTTATTATTTTAATATAATATTTTTATTTTAGATAATTATGCTTTTAAAATAATAGATTTATCTACTAAAATAAATAATTTTTTAATATAAACCAATAAAATTAACTATTTAAAATGAATTTCACAATTAATTTAAATGTAAAAATTCATTTAGAAGTGATTCTTTAATAAAATTGAATAATTAAATTAATATTCATAAGAAATTTTTCTTAGCATGTAAGTTTAATAAATATATTTAAAAAAAGTGAAATAATAATTATGTATACACGTTTAGTTTTTACTGTAGCTTATAGATACTATTTAATAGTTAAATTTTATACAACTTAATTTTCAACTTTGAACTTTTATAAATATACTAATTAAATTATTAATTAGATATTTAATTCTAATTATGTAACCAAGTTAAAAGAAAGGAAAGAAAAATAAATAGGGTAGTTGAAAATTTTTTATTTTTTCTAATTGAATGGGTCAATTCTCAATTGAAACTTTACAAACTATAATAAAAAGTTTAATACAATACAAAAAAGAATAAGACATGGTGTTATTGGTTTAATTTAGACATATGAAGAGTAATTGATATGGCAAAACACTTTATTTTTATCAATAGAGTAGATTTTAGGGATTTAGAATGTGAATAGAGTGATACCCTTTTGAATATATAACTTTATTTTTTTCAATGAATTATTGATAATTTATTTTTTGACTCGTCCTTAATAAAATCAATAAATTATATTGGGGAATTGTTATAACTAGGAAACTATATTAAGTAATTGCATTGATAATAATTAAGAGAAAATTAATTTTTTATGTTCTTTCAAATTAATTTTAACTAAAAGAATAATGGATTTTACTGTAGTTTTAAAATTATTTAATTATAATTCATTATTTTTCGTTAGCCTAGATTATTAATTTATTATATATCCAAAGTAATCAAGTTAAAATAAAATTAATTGATTAATATATATTGTATCCTCCAATTATTATGTCTACCAAATTAAATGAAAAAATTTAAATTTGGTAACATTAATTTTATATAATGAATTAATCATAAAATTATATTTTATAATTTTTTTGTTAATAAATGATTTTATTGTCAAAAGAATATAAGTACAATTGAATTACAATGATCTATACAATTCAACATATATTATAATACATATTTTATTCAACGTATATTTTATAAGAGTTGTTAACGAGTGTTGACACTCTTTAAATAATAATAAATGCTCTAATTTCTATTAGTGTGTGCACTATTTTTATTTAAATTTAATGTATTATTTTTTATTAAAAATTGTTACAATTATTTTTTTTCAAAATGATTAATAAAAAAAATATATACATTTTAAAATTATTGCATAAATTTCAATGAAAATAAAACATATTTCAATAAAAATAAAGTATTTATTACTGCTTAAAAGGTGTCAATATAGCACTAGTTAACATTTTCCATTTTATAAAAATATTAGCATATATTTTATAATTTTATTATAAATATATCTATTATTTTATTCAATATAAAAATATTAATATACTTTTAAATAGGGATTAATATAATTTTAAATAGGAATGTGCAAAAAATCTGAAAATTCGATCGTACCACCACTCAATCAACCCGTCCGGCTATATTAGTTTAAATCGATTGAGTTGGTCTGTTTTAATTTATGTATTTACTATAAAAATCGACCAAACCGACCACTAATGGTCGATTTTTAAAATTATTTTCTTTTACTATTATTAAGTAGTCGAATTATTTGAGTTTTGAAATCCGACCAACCCTACTCATGCTCATATTTATTTTTAAAATTATATATTATTTATTTATTAGATAATAAATATAATTAAAGATTTGAAGAAAAAAAATATGAATTTAAATCTATATGTGCTATTAATGAGGTATTGGAATTAGTATGATTTCATTAATTATACAGTGAAAGAAAAAAAATCATTAATAGATATTTTTTATATTAAGAATATAATTGATTTTTTAATTAGTTTGTACAAATTTTGTATATATGAGTTTATACAAATAACAACCATATTTTTAATTACTTACTATTGCAAGTGTCCTGTGTTCTTCTAGTGTCTTTTTAAGATTTGATAGAAATCATTAATATTTGGTTGATTTTCTCTTAATTATACCTTTATTAATGCGAATCTTAACACTTATTATTGATTAATGCATATATTCCTTATCAATGCCTCTCTTAATTATTCAGTAGCACAAACCCATAAATAATGATGTGCCATTTCACCAACCTATATATTCAAATAATTTTATGGGATTTATTTTTTTATATATACAACTTAAAAAAAAATATAAACTAGAAATGATAATTAATAGAATATTTCCAAATATCAACATAATCTATATAAGTATGTAAGATTTTTATAATAATTATAAGGGGTTAAAAAAAAAGAAAAATTTAAAAATAAGTAAATTATTTCATTTATTTATATAAACATTATATATAATATTTTAGATGGGTATGGATGACAATAGTAGACATTAATTAATTAGAAATAAATTGGGAGAAATTTAAATGATCGAATGATTAAATAGAACTGAGGAGGAGTAGCAAAATGTTAATAGAACTTAATAAAAGATAATTACTGACCAAAATGTGGTTGTGTACAGAAGACATGAGAGAGAAGTACATAAAATTGATGATTGGTAAGTGAATAATCAAAGTGAAAAAAAAAAAGGAAATTCCAATTGCATAATTTTCAATTATCCCTAACTATTTCTAGAGAAGCTATTCATTTTAATTATTTTATCCGTAGGAGCACTTTTAGTCAATATGCCCTTCGAATTGGACCACACAGATAAATATGATTCTTTTGGTACCCAAAAGAGAGAGAGAGAGACAGAGAGAGAGAGAGAGAGAGAAAAGAGAGAGAGAGAGAGAGAGAGAGAGAGAGAGAGAGAGATATTCAATTTCAGAGTGACATTTGGTTCGGCAATAACTAAATATTATGCCACCTTTTTAAAGATATGATATGCTGAAAACTATAATAATTCAATAATAAGGAAATTATTTGGAGAATTGAAAAAAATGATCTCTAATCAAATTTTAATCTTAATCATCATAGACATAATAAAGGGTTTTATATGAATGTTGAGCACTTTTTCCATGGAATTTTTATGGGGTTGTTTAGTTGTGATATATAAATTTTATTTTTTAGAAAATTCGCTAAAGAAAAATAAAAAATAGAAACTATTATTTAGTTAGAAATATTATCTATTTTAAAATTTAGAAAATAATTTTTTTTATCTTTTTTAGATAATAGTTGAATTTTAAAACATCAATTTAGTTATTTTCTAAATGAAAAATAAAAAATATTTTAAAAAAATTAGTTTTTTTTAGTATTACAATGGGGTGGGGGGGGGGGGTTAAAGTTTAAGAATATTTTTAAATTAATTTTATAATAATTTAAAATTTTTATTCTATTTAAAAATATTATTTAATTATAACTTTACTTTTAAATTAAAAATATATAAATATTTAGATTATGAAATTGTTTATATAATTATATTTTTATACAAAAATAAATAAAAAGAAAATATTTAAAAACTATATAAAAATAAAAAAAAACAAAAATTGAAAAACGAAATTAAGTGAATATAATTTTCATATTTCTAATTTTTTTATTTAAAAATAATTAAAAAAAAAAGCATTTTTCACAGCCAAACCGCAGTTAACGTGAGCTACAATTCGTACCATGCTAACGATGTCCACAATATTGTTTTTGCATCTTTTCAGCTGTGAACTGTCCATATACGTTATAGCCTATAACTTCTTTATAAAATCATTAAATCAAGAAGTTATGGTAATTTATGTAAATTGAGCATATAACAATATTGATTTGATGATAAAATAGCTCAAAACACTAAAAAAAATTAATAAATTAAAACTTAATATAATTAGAGAATAGTAAATATTTTAACATATACTTTGCCTCCAACAAGTGTAATAGATGCCACATATTTCATCTGTCCTATTCTGCAATACCACAGGGCAATCTTAATCATTCATAAGAGGACATGCTTTTATTTATTTATATATTCTTTTAGGAAATAATTTTATTTTTTTTAAAAAAAAGATATTTTTTAAAAAATTTTATAAATTGAAAAGTATGTGTGAAAAATTTATATAATGTTGTATTTTTGCTTTATATAATATTTTGCCTCCTGTGTAATTAGGGTAAAGAGATAATACATGAACGATGACTGAACCTATTTTGAGTTTCTGAGAGCCTACATACTTGGTAGTAATCATTTCATAGCCCATATAATGTCAAAAATATTTTTTCTCAAAAATAATTACTCACTTTTCTGACTCTCAGAACTGCAACTTTAAACCAAATTGACATGTTACAACCACAATGTCCTCACTTCATTCAGACACTTCTATTATTTATTCATATTATTATTTCTTTTTTAGTCATTTCATGATCCTTTTTGTACTACCCAATATCTCCACTCAAAATAATGGCCTTACCCAAGATCCTTTCACTGCTCAAGTCCATTATTTGTTCCCCAAAAAAAAAAAAAAATTCAGTGTGTCATACTTCATTTTGGTACAGATAGGCCATAAAGAATTGAACTAATTATGAACTCAGACCCATACACTTCATATATTTACTCCAACTGCATAACTTGTGCAAATACGTGCAGGGAACAAAGATCAGGCTAGTAAAATATGAAAAGAGAGCACATTACTGCAAAATGAGATGTTACTTTAATAATAATTTAATCATAATAATATATTCTAATAATAAACGATTTACTACAAAAATAAAATAAAAAAAATAAAAATCATAATACCTGCTAACACTGCAAAATGAGATATTAAAATTTTTTAAGAAAAAAAATAGAATTTTTTGACCTTCTGTTAACCTTATAAAATCCTTTATTTTAATCTAATCAATGACAATTTATCCTCCACCAAACCCTACCCCCTACTTCGCCTCGCCCCAAACATTACCTAAATTAAGAGTATCTGTTGTTGCACCCATGCCAGTGACATTTGTTGCAAAGTAGGATTTGTAATATCAAATCACAAGTCTCTTCACCCTGCAATATGAAAATTGTGAACTTCTACGGCGAGCTGTCAATTCTGCAGTCAAAAAAAGATGGTTGAAACCGATACTCTTAAATGGCTACAACATCTTTTTTTATTGCAAGTCTTTTCAGTGAAAAGGCCTATACAGAAATTAATATATAAAATAAGAAAAGAACCGAGAAAAGACATTATTTTACAATACATGTGATAATATGGGCATTTCTCTGACTTGCGTCATCCTAGACAGCCCTTCACACACCTACACCTCAACCTCAACTCAGTCAAAATTTAGGGGAATTCTGCTCGACTTAGATTGGCCAGATTGCACATCCGTTTTACCCTTTTAAATTTGTTATTAGTGCCCTCATTTCAGGAATGACTGATGCTTGATGGCAGATAAATGACCAATTTGCCAATAGTAACCACGGGAGCTAGCCAGCACCTGCATTGCCAAACATATGGCAGCGGCTCTATTTAGTTTTAAACCACATGATTTCCATCCTTCCCTTTTTCTTTTTCAATTCCAAGTTGGCATTTGATTGTAGTGGTTGTCTCAATATGATCAAAGCCAGTGCTGGTGGAAACCAGATGATATCATCTCTCACCATTGTTTGCAATCCAATCCTTCAAAATAATTGAAGCCAGCAATATAACTTGCCAATGAGCCAAGATCCACAATCATCAATCACCTTCAATTTAGGAACAACCGCTTGTAATTCCACTTCAAGAGCACAGGAGTGCGACTGGAATAGTCAAACTCCAAATACACAATTCTGGCAGATCCTGGCTTCGTACAATTTCTCATAGGAGTACAAGTATGCATATAACAAGCAATCTCTCTACAAAAGAGAAAATGCACATCAATTGCACCATACAGCCCTATGAAACTCGTTCATGCTCTCGAGCCACCGTTTCTTCTTCACTACGCTGAATAAGCTCCTCATAGGCCTTCATTGACTCAGCCATGAACTTCTCCATGGCTTCAAAAATGCGTTGCAAACTCCCCTGTAGACTGCTATTGCTAGTATCACTTTGATAAACAACGTTTCCAGCCACTGAGAGGCCATAACCATCCCCAGCAACCAGAACTATTTTCTTGTCTAATGCCTGAATTTCCTTGTGTATCTTTTGATCCTCTCTATCTAAATTCTTTACTTTTCTCTCCAAATCCTTGTTCATCATCATTCTCTCACGCATTTCTAGTTTATCTTGTTCCCAAAGCTTAAGCACACTTGATGCAAAAATGCGCAGAGCATCAATTACTTCTTTCTCAGATAACGTATCCATAGCTTGTGCCCACTGATTACATATTACAAACACTGGAGGGGCACCCATCCTACCTGGTGAGAAGGGAGCTATTCCATCTGGTGTCTCTTCAGGTTCATAAAGAATACATTTATGAAGCCAGTTATTTAACGCTCTTACATAACCCTTCTGGGAACCTATCCAACTTGAGAAGCTGGAAGTCCAATTAAGAAGGTCATGCTCAAGCTTCAATGTCGCTTTAAGATGATCATCACCAAGCTTTTTGCCAGATCCAATTGATCCTAAACCTTTGGCTTCTTTAATAGCTAGACACTGATTCTGATGGCATTCAAGCATACTTCTCCACATCCTAGTTAATCTGAAATGATAAAAAGCCAGATAAACGACCATTAGAAACAAAAATAAACTTCAACCATAAAGTTAATTTGGAGATCATAGGAAAATAACAAAAGTTTGTCGCTTATTCACAATGAAACAGATTTCCAAATTAATCACCACTCCCAGAAAAATGAAATTATATGCATTTATTACAATTGAAGGGAACCCATTAGGACACAAATAGATCGTCACCATAATATGAGACCAAGACTACATAACCTGCACGTGAATGCCATAACTTAATCGAAGATAAAAGTGAACTAACACAACATTAGGTTTATTGACAAATATCCACCAACTTCTTTAGCCTTCAAAAAACAGGGTCATCTCCTTCAGCAAGTGATGTACATAAACCATGTCTTAAATGATTAGGCATATTATATCATCAGAATTATACATATCCTGTGAGCATGAAATCTCCTCTGATCGTTCGATCTAGTGTAACCATGTATACCTAACTCAACCATAGGTATTGTATCACAAGTGAAAAGTAGTAGGATGAAATCATGAATCAAAGTTTGCTTAAAAACATCTAACCTGCAACCACTGACTCCAACTGTAGCTTCAGTTGCATATGAATGGTGCACAGAAAGCTCCAGTTAAGTTGCAAAGAACCAGGGACAGAATTTGTGAAAGTTCAATTCCATCTCACTCTCATTTGATGCATATATTGATCCAAGTTTAACTCATGTCTCTCGAGACTCATAAGTGCCATAATGGAGATTTTGCAATTAATAATGGTTAGACACACTAGTAAATGTGAACCCAACCAGTATATGAGAGAGAGAGAGAGAGAGAGAGAGAGAGAGAGGATACACTAATGCTCTAGGTCCAAGTAATGATTGGCATGTTCCTCCACTAAAGCCATTAATTTGAAACCATTAACGAGCGATCCTAATGTGGGTAGATTTGGTCAAGCGAATGCAAAAATAGTACTTCAAAACCCATTATATGTTCAAGGCCATTTGCTAGATAAAAGGCAGCTTTTATCTTAGATCCTATACAAAATCTCAGAGATGACGGTGGACATAGCATCTCGAAGCTAGGATCCCTTTCCTTCCAACAAGCATCCATGCACACCACTTGGATGTTTGATTAAACTTTTCTACTTAAAGTTCACTTCACCCATATATCCAGTGCACTTCCATGGTAAGCAAAGATGTCAAATGATATGTTAATACTAGAATATTAAAAGATGCTGCTAGATTTTGAATCAGTGAAACGTCCTCTCCCATTCTAGAACTAACCTCTACAATATTACACGACATAAGAACTCAAAACAACTTTTATACCTCATGAGTTTCAAATTTACAATTAAGAGACCTCCACCAGCAACATCAGCACACACTCATTCTCACACATAAATGGATGTACAGCCCCAACAATCAGGAACCCCCAGATACCCATTACTAAATATTTCCCCATGCATCTGCATTTCAGTCTAATGATTAAATCATATCCGAGTCCTTGTAAAGTATAAACTAGCATGCTGGCATAGATATATTGCACTCTGGCAACTTGCATTTCACTGCATTAAGCACAAACCGTAGATTATTTATCAGGATATTTTCTAATCTTGTTTTGAAGAACACTAGCCAAAATACACAAGACACTATTAGATTCCATATTGTCCCAATTCAAAGCTCTTCTCAACTAATAACTGATCCTACCCACTTAATCGTCAGATCTGAAAAACTATAACTACAGTAATTTCACTATAACAAGTCCTGACATCAAATGTACTGACCAGGCCACATCCAACCAAAAACCAAAACAAATATATGCTGATAGCAGAGAAGAGTATCTAAAAGCAATGTCAACACAGAATCAAATGGATAACACCAGTCAAACTGAAGCAGGTATATTTATCAGTCAAATGCATTGACGACCAATTAATCCAGTCTTGAAAGTCGAGTGAAATAAGTTCACAGCAGAAGAAAAACAAGAAAAAAGGCTGAAAGGGAACTCCATTAGTTAACTGTCAACATACCCGCAAATTAATTCGTTAAGCTGTGGCCATAGCTCATCATCCCGAATCTTGTTTATTGTAACAGATATCTTATCTACTACCTGAATTGCTATTCTTATTTTTGTTGACAGACTCCTAATTAAAATTCGAGTTGCATCAACTTTATGAGCTTCAGCACCCCGCTCATCCAAATGCTTCAGCTTACGGCACTTCCTCTCATGAGCTACCCGCATTTTCTCCTCAGCCTGTAAGAACAGAATGATGTATATCTGTTAAGAAGCATATAAAGACAACAATCTGCAACGTATTCAGAACCCCTACCCTACATTGCCTCTGCTCTGAACTCATATTTCAGCAAAAGTACACCAAAATACCAAGTAAGAAACATTAACAGATAAATATTTTAGATGGTCAAGAAAAGTTATCTCATTTGTTTTGTAAAGACATTGGGCACAGGAAACAGTCTAGTATGTAAGTGAACTATAAACTTCCAAATATATATATAAGCACACTTGTTACAATAAGATCTAAAATCATGTAACATCAAACAGGGATAAATAAATATAAACATAGACAACCCATTTGATTCCAAAAGGACTGGATTTGCAAATAATTGACTGCAGAGAGGGAATGTAAGTCTCATGTCAAAGCGGGGATAAATAGACAAAGAAACTTGTGTTTGGTAGAGAATAACAAGGAGAATTTCAGTTGGTCAAGAAACCAAATGGCGCAATTAAAAGAATGATGTTCAGCTTAACAATAGAAATCAGTAAGATGCATCATACCTTAACTTCATTATATAGTTTCTTCTCCCAAAGATGCAGCTTTTGCAAGGTAGAAGAAAGGTTTTTTGACCTTATTGCCAAATCTTCATCAATCTCCAATTTGGCCGGATCAGTTTTATCTGTGGAGGATGAGGGCTCAATACTTTTGGAAGTAGATGGCTGTGAGGACACCATAGATAATGGAGGAGTAACTCCGTTCAACATCTTAGAAACTGCTTCATACAGACACAATAACAAGTTAAACTCCAACTTAATGAAGTCCCACTTAATAAAACATATAAAACCAACTATACAAACTATCATCAAAATTTTTTTTTTAAACTGTAAAGTGTAATCCAGTGCATAGACGCTATCCCCTACTAAATTAGACACCAAAATTACAGGAACTCGTACAGATCAAGCAAGTATACAGCGGCAATCACTCAGAAATAACATATTTAGTTTAGAAAGAGAAAAAGAATCCCCAGAATGAAACAATTGTACCCACCATATTTTCGCTGGTAAGGAAGCCTTCCCACTTCAAGCATCTTGGCAATTTCTTTCCCAGAGTCGGAAGCTCTCTCAAATTGAAACTTGATTTCAAAAGCAACTTGAGACACATCCCGCAACCCACCACCTCCTCGCTTAAATCCCGCACTTCTGTGCTCATCTGGCCTCTTATCATCTACAACTTTCTTCTCCTTCACCACATGCACCTCAAACTCCAGTTCTCCATTATTATCCATGGACACACTCGGTCTCGTTTGATACAGAGATGCCTCAGTATTACCACCAACCTGAGCATCCCCATCTTCCATCATCACCGATTTGGAGTAATTATTTGTCGCACCACCGCTTCCTCCGCCGCCATCAACATATTTCTCGCGTCCATGAACTTCCTTTACAACCTCTTGTTGGTAATCCTCATCTTCCAAATCAGGAATTCCCTCCTCGTCTCTCAATTCCTTAGAGTCTCTGCTCGGCGTATAAGTCGGATAATAATTATCATGACTCTCAAAGAGATTCAAGAAATCCCAAGGTGAAGCTGACGGAGGCGGAGGTGGAGGAGTCGGTGGTTTTGACGGAGAAGCCACAGCAGGCGGCGTAGCTGATGATCCATAGGGAGGAGGGGAAGACCCATAGTACCCAGTCATTGGGCCGCCCCCAGGACCATAATTTGGGTATCCAAAAAAATTCATTGGGTATGAATTATTACTAGGAAAATAATACGAAGATGAAGATTCACCAAAATGAACAGTCTCTGGAGTCATAGGCCTCTGCCCATAAACCACAGAAGGAGTCGTCGCTTTATTCTTCATATAATTCATATGTAAAAACCCACCACCAGGATAAGAATCATGCTCAGTACGCATATATTCTGAAGGCATGTACTCAACATGACCCCCGTCGCCGAGGTGGTGCAAAGGTGAGGAATGATCAGAATGGTGGAGATGGGAATCGGAATCATGATCATCATCATCAGAATCAGAGTGAAAATGAAGGTGAGAACCGGAGTTAGAATGTGAATGATGAGGTTTATTAAGCGAACTAGTAGCTTCATCATTGAAGCTAACGCGATCGCCGCCGCCCTTTCTTTGAGGAGGCAAATTGAATTTAGGAGAAGGAACAAACCCAGAACCAGCATAATCTTGTTCAATAAAATGATGCAAAGAAATACCAACCATTCTCAAAGAATGAATATAAGCATTATGAGCTTCAGCTAAAGCAAAACGCTGGACGATAGCTTCGTCAAGAAAAGTACACCGTTCACGGCAGAGCGCCACCGCCGGAAGATCATCAAGCTTAGAAGTAGTACAACCCATTAATATTTTAAACAAGTAAGATTAAATTATGGAGGTTGGGATTTGGTTTTATTATTATTATAATTAGTCTGGTAGGTGTGTTGGGGATGGTTATAAGATGAATAAGAAGAAGAAGAAGAGTAAACACGATGACATAGAAGATTTGATAGAGAGAGAGAAGGTCTGTTTGTTTCTCGGGAAAATTTCTGTTAGGGTTAGAAGAGTAAGAAAAGATAAGGGTAAAGGACAGGAAAAGAGCAAGGAATCTTGCCAGCAAGGAGATTGTCGTTGTCTGTTGCAGAAAGAGAGAGAGAGAGAGAAAGTGTTGTGTGGCGTGGGCATTGTAGTAGTGGGGGTGTGTATGTATACGTCGGTGTTTATTTGTAGTGTATCTATATACTAATAATATTTTAATATTAAAATATTATTATCATTTAGAGTATACTCTTAATTATTATATTAAATATTTTAATTTAAAATTATTATTTTTTAAATAATATTTCTTTTACTTTTATTAGAAATATAATATCACGTGTTACTATGTTAGTTTCTATATTTTATATTATAATTAACCTTTTACTTATTTTAAAATAATATGTCAATTTATATTTTTCATTTAATTTATATTTTTATTATACTCATTATAAATATATTTGAATCACTTGTTAGAAAAATTATATATATTAATTTTAATGCTAATTCAGTTTAAAAAATTTAATATCAATTATTCATAATAAAAATTAAATATTATATAATTGAAAAGATAAATTTATTTTTTTTAAAAAAAGAATTATGTGTGAAAATTAGGTGCTTTTTAAAACATATTTAATAAGGTTTGTATTGTTGTGTTGGGTTAGTTAGGTCAAAAGAAATTCTAATTTGGGGAGTAATATTGTGATTTGGCATTTGCAGGTTAGCGAAAAAGTGTGAAAAGGAATTGAGGGAGTTTAGGTTTGACCGAAAATTTGACGACCGTTGGCCGTGTGACGTCTAAAATCAGACCTCTCTTCTTTATGTGTTATCTCAGATATGCCCCTATTTAAAGCTTATATTTATTATTCTGGGATTTCTCAATTATTATTATTTAGTGTCCACCCTTTTTTTGCTTTTTTTTTATTTAATTTTAATTTTTTTTGTTGTTATCTTAAATAAATGGCAGGAGCAGCACGGATACTCAAACGGACCTAACTTTGTTTTTACTCCAGGAAAAACTAACGTTTTTTTTAAAACCTTCTTGTACGTTTCTCTTTTATAATTTTTATATATTTTCATTTTTTAAAAAATTTTAAATTGAAGAAAAAAAATAGTGTTAAATTAAAAAGGCTAAATTAGCTTGTAAATTTTTTTTAACCAAATTATTTTTTAATTATCCAAATTACCCTTTTTCTAATGAAATTATTAAATAATTAACAGCACGGGTCAATTTGAATTGAAGGTGAAATTGAACTTTTTAAAAATATTAATATAATATATTTTAAAATTTTTATTTATTAATTAATTATTTTTAATATCAATAATTGACAATACTAATAAATATTTTTTATAATTTTATGATTTATAAAAATTTAATAATGCATAATTTAACAAATAATTAAAAATATTATATAATTTATAATAATTTGTATTATATAGAAGTCTATAATATTTTTAAATATAATATTAATTATAATATTATGAAATTAATATTAAAAATATTAATAAATAATTTATATTGAAACGGACCTACTTTGTTTTTACTCCAGGAAAATCTAACGTTTTTTTTTTAAACCTTCTTGTACGTTTCTCTTTTATAATTTTTATATATTTTCATTTTTTAAAAAATTTTAAATTGAAGAAAAAAATAGTGTTAAATTAAAAAGGCTAAATTAGCTTGTAAATTTTTTTAACTAAATTTTTTTTAATTATCCAAATTACCCTTTTTCTAATGAAATTATTAAATAATTAACAGCACGGGTCAATTTGGACTAAAGGTGAAATTGAACTTTTTAAAAATATTAATATAATATATTTTAAAATTTTTATTTATTAATTAATTATTTTTAATATCAATAATTTACAATACTAATAAATATTTTTTATAATTTTATGATTTATAAAAATTTAATAATGCATAATTTAACAAATAATTAAAAATATTATATAATTTATAATAATTTGTATTATATAGGAGTCTATAATATTTTTAAATATAATATTAATTGTAATATTATGAAATTAATATTAAAAATATTAATAAATAATTTATATTAAAATATTTTAACTGATAGTATTTTAATATTTTAATTTATAAATTTAATTTATAATTTTAATAATTTTAATTTAATATATTTTGTATTTTTAATAATTATTTAATTATTCATATTATAAATTATATATTAATTAATATTTTCAATATCAATATAAAATATTAATAATTTTTTATAATTTTATAATTCATAATATTTTAATAATCTATAATTTAACAATGATTAAAATTTTATAATTTATATATATCATTTAACAATCATAATTTTAAGTTATATTTAAAAAAATAAAAAGATTTGGAAATTTTAATTTTTTTTTTAAAAATTCAATCAACAAGAAAAAATAATAAAGAATAAATAACGTATTATTTATTTTTATGGTATTTTATATGGTCATGAATTAAAAAAAAAATAGCATAATTTTGCCTTCTATTATTTATGCAATAAAATTGAAGACATGGCATTAAAATAGATAACTATTATAAACTATAAAAATAAAAAATTATTTATTAATATTATGAATTATTGATATTAAAAATAATTAATTATTAAATATTTTATAATATTAAAAATTAATTAATCATTAAAAAATATATAATATTTTAAATTTAATAATATTTAATAATATTATAAATTATAATTTTTTAATATAAATTATTTATTAATATTAATTTCGTAATATATAATTAATACTATATTTAAAAAATATTATAAAAATTACATAATATAAATTATTATAAAAAATTAATATTTTTTATTATTTATTAAATTATAAATTATTAAATTATTATAAATTATAAAATTATAAAAAATATTTATCAATATTATAAATTATTGATATTAAAAATATTAATTAATAAATAATTTTTTAAATATATTATATTAATATTTTTTAAAAAGTTTAATTTAGTCCTTGATCTTTAATTTTAGTCTAAATTAGTCCTTACCGTTAACTATTTAACGCTTCCGTTAAAAAAAAAAGCAATTTGAATCAAATTTTTTAAAAAAAGTACTAGTTTGATTCAAAAAAAAATTAAGGGTCAATTTGAACTTATCATTATAGCTCATGGGCTAAGTTGGACATTTATCCTTTTCAATGCCAAAAAAAAAAAGTGTTTTTTTTTCAAAAAAAACTCCCCTCTATTAGTTTTAAGCATTAAATAAAAAAAGTTCATTATAAATAATGATGCTTGTTTTCTCTCTATGCACAGTTGTCTAACTTACGTCGTTTCCATTATGAAGAAGAAAACGAGAAAACAGAATATTGTGCAACATTTAAAGGAAGATGATGAAGTTGTGACTGGTAAGGAGATTGGGAATGAAATTGCTAATAGTGGATTGAGGTTATGTATTGATCCATTTATTGATGAGGAGATGAGAGCGATTGTTACAGATGATACAATGACTTGTACAAATTTAGTGCTTAACGATAAAGGTGAGGGAGGGCCTTATTTACAGATTGATCCGGGTAAAGCTACGGAGAGAGATGTAGGGGATGATAAGGAGGAATTTGGGGCCGGTGATAGAGCAAGAGGGAATAAGAAGCTCTGGTCAGATTTATTTTCACACAATAGGATTAGATCCTTTGATTGCATTTTATACATCTAGCAGTGAATGATGTATTGAAAGTGGTGAAATTTTAGTCGATTGAATTGAAGCTTGAGATTGAGAAGTGGAGGAATGCATTGATTAGAAGTGTGTATGAGGATAATCCTAAATTTTCTGCAATTGAGGATTTTGCGATGGCGCGATGGAAGAAGAAGGGCTTGAAGACAGTGTATATGGTCAAAAATAATATTTTCTTGTTCTTGTTTGACGATGAAGAAGGGAAACTGAGTGTTTTGAAGGAAGGACCTTATACGTTTGATAGAAGGCCCTTAATTCTTAGACAGTGGAAGCCTAAATTGCAGATGGATTTAGAGAGCATTCAAAAACTACCAATTTGGGATCAGTTTCCTGGGTTACTTTGGAAATTTTGGTCTAATGAAATGTTGAGTAGGATAGGGAGTGTGCTTAGCACTCCATTATTCACTGATGCTTGTACAAGGAACATAATGAGATTAGGTTATGCGAGGCTATTGGTGGATATGAATTAAGCTAGTGGTTTTCCTTATCACGTTGTGCTTGAAGATGAATTGGGAGAGCAATTAATACAACAGGTAGTTTATGAGTGGAAACCTGCTGTTTATGTGAAATGTAAAAAAGTGGGTCATGATGATAAAGATTGCCCAATGGCTAAAATTAAAAGGGTTTGGCAAGAGAAGAAGAATAATGGGGAAAAGTTTATGAATGCGGGAGAGGAAGGTAAATCTCAAGGAGATAAAGCTAAATGTTTTGGAGTTCTGATAAATGGTGGTCTGACTAAAAATATTTTTTTGTGCAAATCCTATTGAGGTTAGTAGTGAGGCGAAAGATGTTTCTTCTTTCGGGGTTAAGGTAGTTCTGAGTAATGATGAGAAAAGTGATGATTGGACGATGGTTAGTAAGGCTAAGGGTAAGGCAGTTGTGATAGCTAAGAGGGTTGTTGATAGTAAAAATTAGGATCTCATTCTTAAGAGTGGGAGTAGCCCTTATGCTAGGGTTATTGGAGAGTGTAGAGTGCCTATAAAGTTGCTAAATCCCCCAAATAGGGGTAGATGATTGAGTGTTGGAATATTAGGGGTCTCAATGACCCTAGAAAGTAGTCAGAAGTTCGCCATTTGATTGCTTCTGAGAAGCTGTGGATGATTGAAATATTGAAACTAGAGTAAGATTAGGTAATAAAGAGAGAGTAATAAGGGCTTTAAGGTTATCTGGCTGGAACTTGGAGTCTAAATACCAGTCTGCTGATCTAGGTAGGATTTGGATTTTATATAATCCAACAATAATACATATATGAATAGTTTATGTGGCTGACCAAATTGTGCATTGTAAAGTGTCAACAGAGAATATGGACTTTTATTGGGCTATAGTTTATGGAAGCAATAACTATGTTGAAAGAAAAAGATTATGGCATACAATGGGGGAGATTGGGATTAATTTGAACGCACCTTAATTAGTTCAAGGTGATTTTAACTATATACTTGGTGGCCATGAAAGAGCGGGAGGGGGAGAATTAGAAATGGCTAGTTGTAAAGAATTTAGAGAATGTTTATCTAAGGCTGGGTTGATGGATATCATATTTAGAGGGACTTGGTTCACTTGGACTAATAACTAAAATGCAGAAAATAAAATTTGAAGGTATCTTGATAGGAGCTTGGTTAATGATAAATGGAATGAGCTTTTTGGATGGTCTGATGGTGAGTTTATGCTTGCTGGTATATCTAATCATGCTCCATTAGTAATGTATTTGAGGAGAGTTGGTGAAAGCCAAGGTAGTATGTTTAGATTTTTCAACATGTGGACTACTAAGCCCAGATATCCAAATATTGTAAAGGGGGCTTGGAGAACTAATGTCCAAGGCAGTGTAATGTTTAGGTTGTAGAATAAATTGAAGATTCTAAAAAAAAGAATTGTGGGTGCTTAACAAAGAAGAATTTTTAGATATCTCTAAGAGGGTGGAGGATTGTAGATCCTTGTTGTATTCCCTTCAGAATTCTTTATAGTTAGAGCCTAATAATATTGATTTACTAGATGAAGAGAGAGGTCTATTGCACCATTTTCGTTTATTGTTGCAGCAAGAGGAAGATTTTTATAAGCAAAAGTCTAGAGTGAATTGGGTGCAGTTGGGAGAAGCAAACACAAATTTTTTTCATAACCAAGTGAAAGAGAGAAGAGATAGAAATAGAATCTCTAGTCTGACTTTGCCTAATGGGATGGTTACTTCTGATCCTAAAGAGATTAAGCTAGCAATAGTTGAGTTTTACAAACAACTAGTTGGAACAAATAATATTTATAGGAAGAGTGCTTGTGCTGATGTGATTCTTAATGGAGAGTTGGTGAATGAAGAGGAAACTACTTTGTTATGTAAAGTTGTTGAGAAGGAGGAGATAAAAATGGCTTTGTGGTCTATAGACAATGATAAAGCCCCAGGGATTGATGGGTATAATAGTGTTTTTTTTTAAAGAAATCATGGGATATTATTGAGGAGGATGTAGCTAATGATGTTTTGGAGTTCTTTACCATAGGTAAGTTGTTGAAGGAAATAAACTCTACTACTTTAACAATTTTACCTAAGATACCAAATCCTGCTGGATTAGTTAACTATAGACCTATTGCTTGTTGTACTGTGGTTTATAAAATAATAACAAAGATAATTGCTAAGAGGTTAGGGAAGGTGCTTAGTAGGATTATAAACTCTTTTTAGTCAGCATTTATTTCAGGAAGGAAAATTACAGATAACATACTACTAGCACATGAATTGGTGTGGAATTACCATAGAGTGGGGGGGGGGGGGGGGTGGAAGCAGAAATGTGCTTTAAAATTTGACTTGAGGAAGGCATATGATTCTATTCAATGGGACTTTGTAGAAGAGATGCTATTGGGTTTGAGATTTCCTGAGAAGGTGGTGCACTGGATTAGGGAGTGTATCGAAACTCCACATTTTTCTGTCTTCGTAAATGGAGCACCTGAAGGATTTTTTCCTGGAAAAAAAGGGCTCAGACAAGAAGATCCAATGTCTCCTTTGATTTTTGTCATTGCTATGGAATACCTATCAAGAAGTTTGAATTTTAGATTTCCAAGGGATTTTAAATATCAAGAGGGTTGCAAGGATCTTAAAATAAATCATCTATGTTTTGCAGATGATTTATTCTTATTTTTTCAAGGAGATATAAATTCTGTTAAGTGGTTGATGTCTCAACTAAAACATATGGAGGAAGTCTCAGGTTTGCAAATTAATGAGGGAAAAAGTTCCATTTTCTTTTCTGGAGTGCCTGATATTAAGAATGATAGAATTTTAAGTGACTTGCAATTAAAAGAGGGTGTGTTACCAGTCAAATACTTGGGGGTGCCTTTGATTTCAAGTAGGTTGAAGAAAGTGCATTTGTGAGGTATTGATTGAGAAGATTATAGCAAGACTAAATTCTTGGACTGCAAAAAAATCTATCTTATGCTGGTAGACTGCAATTGATTAATGCAATATTGAGAAGCATGTAGGTTTTCTAGTGTAGCATTTTTGTGTTACGTAAAGCAGTAATTAATGAGATAGATAAAAGGTGGAGAAGTTTTTTGTAGTCTGGAAAGGCAGAAGGTTATAAAAGGAATATGGTTACTTGAGATTTGGTTTGTAATCCAAAAAGTGAAGGTGAGTTAGGTGTTAAAGACTTAAATATTTGAAATATTGCAGCAATTGGTAAATGAGTATATGAATTGTAATGTGAAAAATCTTCCCTGTGGGCCAAATGGATAATTGCAAATAAGCTAAAAAGATTGGGGTTTTGAGGTATTACCAAGCCACTAGAGGCCAGTTGGAGTTGCAGGAAACTTGTGGCTATCAGAGGAAGGCTAAAGCCATTTTTTGTTTACCAATTGAAGTAAGATGAACTAGATTTTTTATTCGATCCTTAGCTGGAGGGCTTATGCTTAACAGATAAATTCCCTAATTTGAACATTTTGGATGATGACATCCCTAAAAATGCAAAGGTGAGAGAAAGATGGAGACAGAAAGATGGAGACAAGGGGCTTGAAATCTTTCAAACCCAATAAATGATGTCACAGAGCAGACATGGCAAGAGGTAAGAAAGTTTAGAATTGTAAATGGGGTAGTAGATATTGTTAAATGGGGCTTAACAAAGGATGGTATATACACTGTGAAGTCTGCTTGGGATGCTTTAAGGCAGAAAAAAGAAAAGGTGAGTTAGTTCAAACTTATTTGGGTGAGAGGTCACATTCTAAGGCAAAGCTTTATTGGTTGGTTGGCCATTAACAACAGGCTAGCAATTAAAGATAGGCTACTGAAATAGAAAATGGTGCAAGATGATAAGTGTTGGTTATGCAAAAGTGCTACAGAAATTGTTGCTCATCTCTTCTTTGATTGTGCTTTCTCTGAGAGAATATGGGTACATGTATTAAATAAATGTGATATTAGAAGAAGCAAGCTACAATGGAGGCTAGAAGTTAGTTAGTTTCCAAGAAAGCAATAGGAAAAAGTGGATTGGCTAAGATAAGAAGAACAACAATGTTATCTGCTATTTACTAGATTTGGAGGAAGAGAAATGTTGTTATTTTTCAAAATGAAAATGCTGAGAGTAAAAGAGTTGGTAGGAATATTGAAAACACGATCCAACTGAGTTGTGGAGATGGTGGTTGGATGAGAGATGGTAGATGAAATGAATGGAATTAATGAATTTTGTAGCTAAGTGAATGGAATTAAAGAGAAGAGTACATATTGATTTAGCCACTCTGAAGGTCTGTATCTGGTTTAATATGATGTGAATGATTTGTTTTTTCTATTGTTTCGCTTGAATGGTGAGCTGTAGGTTGAAGAGTCGTGTCATAAAATAGTAGTTGAATTGTGTAGCTAGGAGTACAACATGTGTGTGTAATTGTGGATGGTTGATCTAGTTGTTTGTTTTTGTTTTGATTCAATTTTGGCAATAAAAATATGATTATTGACCAAAAAAATACCAAGAAAAAAGTTAATAAAAAAAACCAAGAAAATTGTTAGAGTAAAATGGTAATTATGCTCACGAAAGTTTTAAAAGTATCTACATCGATTTAAAAAATATTTTGTGATCTAATTTGAAATAAGGTTTTGGATGATGGTCCATAGACATTTGACAAGTGCTCTTTGATTCTAGTGTCATAGAAGCTAATTGTTACATCCTGCTAATTGGCTACCAAGTTTGTAAGAAAGAATTGTTCAAGCGAGGCCAAGGACAAGATAGCAACTCGATAAGCAATAAAAAAAAGCAACATCATAGGCTTATTGCAAAGTTGGCTAGTAGGTAAGATGGTTGCAAGGAGACTTGGGTCGAGCTAAGACTTGACAAGGAAAGTTAAGGCATTAGAGGCATTAGCATGACAAGCAAGCTAACAATGCATAAGGTTAAGGAAATAAGCTAGTAGAGTCTTGTGGAATTCTCTAAAGACTTGTTTAGCATACTGTGCCAATGTGTGGAAGCTCCTGGCAGCTGCTAGACGAATTGGGGGAAGATTCCAAGCCCGTTGGGCATGTGATGGGCAAGGCATCTAGGCTAGCAAGCAAATGACAAGGCATCCATGGGCTAAAACATGGCAAAATATTCTAAAGAGTTGTGGAGAACTCTAGAGCATTGCAGTGGATGGGGTACCATTTTACTTAATCTTGGAAGGTTGTAAGCTAGTCTAGAAGATTATAGGGAATTCACCAAAAATATACCTTCATTAAAAGGCTTAATATTTTTTAGACTCTTTTAATCTTAGGTGACCTGAAAATGATAAAAAAAAACCCTTAAACTTAATAAATAGCTCTTTCTTTTTCTTTGGAAATGCTACCAACCATATTTCTTTTCATCTTCTCAATTTGTCTTTCTCTTTCACTAATATTCTACAATCTCCAACTCTATTTCTTATCAAAATTTTATGTTTCTTCTTTATTATTTGCAATAAAATCTCTACTGATGCATTAAATCAGTAAGTCAAAGTTTTTTTTAAATCAAGCTATGAAAAAAAATAAAGATTATATTTTTAAATATGCATATATATTTAAGTTATTATAATTATGATATTTTATAAGAAACTTATTAATTTTATTGTGTTTAACCATAATTTGTATCTCTTTTCTATTTATCTTCTTTTTTTCTTCCTTCATTTTAAATTTTTAGACGTTAAAAAAATTAAATGGAGCGACATGGAGATTATTGGATTGTATTTAAAGTAATATTGCATAATTATGGAGGTTGTTAGGGCTTGTTAGTGGATTATAATATGTAGTTATGGATTATTAGGGACAGTTAGAACAATTAATAAAAGTTAAAGAGTGTTAACCCCTAACTCCCTCTAACTATCCCTAATTATCCCTAACCATTATACCTCAAAGATAATTTGTATGCTTTTGTCAAAAATTGAAATATTTTTTATTTATTTTGATTTTTTAAAGAGAAAAAAAAACTTACAGGCATACCTTAACTCTATCTAATTTGCTCTAACTCATATTAAATTACTTCTAATTAGTATTAAAAATTAGCCATTATACAACCTAAGACAAAATGTAAGTTTTTGTGTTTAAATAGAATCTGTCTGATTTATTTTTATTTTTAAAGAAAAAAGGCAAAAAGAACAACTCTAACTCTCCATAACTTACCCTAACTCATATTAAATTGCTTCTAAATAGTATAAAAAAATCTCCATTACAACTCTAAGATAATCTGCATACTTTTATCTAAAAATAAAATATATTTGATTTATTTTTATTTTTAAAGAGAAAAAAGGCTTGCAGATATGCCCTAACTTGCTCTAACTCACATCAAATTACTTCTAATTGACATTGAAAATACCCATTATACCTCCAAGACAATCTACATGCTTTTTTCTAAAAGTAAAATATTTTTGATCTATTTTAATTTTTACAGAGAAAAAAAACTTACAAACATACTCTAACTCCCTCTAACTTGCCTTAATTCACATCAAATTACTTTCAATTGATGTTGAAAATTATCTATTATACAACCCAAGACAATCTATATGCTTTTGTATTTAAATAGAAAATGTTTGATTTATTTTGATTTTTAAAGAAAAAATGCTAAAAGAACTGTCCTAACTCGTCATAACTTGTCCCAACTCATATCAAATTTCTTCTAACTAGTATAAAAAATTCTCCATTATAACTCTAAGATAATTTACATACTTTTATCTAAAACTAAAATATGTCTAATTTAATTTTACTTTTAAAGAGAAAAAAGAGCTTATAGACATGTCTCAATTCCTCCTAATTTACTCTAACTCCTGTAACTTGCCCTAACTCACATCAAATTACTTCTAATTGAGATTAAAAATAATTCATTATACAACCTAAGACAATTTATATGCTTTTGTATTTAAATAGAATATTTTTTATTTATTTTAATTTTTAAAGGTAAAAAAGCTAAAAAAAATACTCTATCTCTGCCTAACTTTGCCTAACTGGCATCATATTACTTCTAACTAAAAAAGTTGAGATGTCTACAGTAGAATGGGTAAGACACTTTCTTTAATAATAATATGCCATTCTTAAATTATATTGATTATGATATAAATATTGAATTTCTATTATATTAACATATTAGATTGTAAGATGTTTGTTGCTAAATTTATTGAATTCTTCATGTTCCTAAATTGTGATATGTGGCAATGCAATTAGAAAAATCTGAAGTAGATGGGATACATCACTATATGTTATTTATGATACCGGGTAGTGCAAAAACATGTTGATTTATATCACGGTGATGATGAGACGTGAACAATTTATTGTATGGTGTAAATAAATAATATATGATGTAGATGTATATATATAAATATGGTGTAATTATGTATGTCTTAAACATTTGAACCGAATTTGCATTGTCCTTTCAATTATAAATGGTTTAGTATTTCAAATTATTGTAATAGCTTTAATTTAGTATTACTTTGGTGTAATTCAGAAATACCTTAATTCTCCCTAACTTGCTCTAACTTCATCTTTGTACACTCTGACAAGTTTGATACTTAATCTGATCAACATACCAGCCTCATTTTTATTTCACTTTCAAATTTTAGTCAAAACAGTAAATAAACAGTATCCATAAGTTTAAATTCATAAATGTCATAACTTGTCCTAACTCTATTTTTATGTATAGACTTGAAACAAGTCCCAAATCAATCATAACAAAAAAAAATTCATTAGCCAACAATACAAATTATATAATATGTCTTCACCACTATATATAACAATATAATAATTTATAAATTACATATTAACATCTTCTAATATTTATTATAAATAAAGGAATACAATAATGAATATTTTATTTTTGAGTAGTCTAAGTACTTGCAGCTTGTGAAGCAGAATGAAGTGATATCGAATTCTGACATGTGAGTCTATTATGGTTTTGTTTCTGACAATGTCTACATGTCATATCTCATTTTACTAGCACGTGGCATATGATATCAAAAACAATAGTACAATTATTATTAAAGTCAAAATAAATCAGATAAATTTTATTTTCAGACAAGTTAGGAGAGTTAGGACAAATCTATAAGTTTTTTTTTCTATTTAAAAATCAAAATAAATTAGACATATTTTATTTTTTAGAAAAAATATGTATATTATCTTAGGTGTGTACCAGAAAATTTTCGATGTCAGTTAGGAGCAATTTGATGTGAGTTAAGGTGAGTATAGAGAGTTAGGACAACGCTTTTAATCTTTTTTTCTTTAAAAATTAAAATAAATCAGACATATTTTGTTTAAATATAAAATCATGTAGAATTTCTTAGGTTGTATAATGAATAATTTTTAATTTCAATTAAAAGTAATTTGATGTGAGTTAGGGTAGGTTAATGAGAGTTAGGACATGTCTGTAAGCTTTTCTCTCTTTAAAAATTAAAATAAATCAAATATATTTTAATTTTTAAACAAAAGTAAGCAGATTGTCTTAGAGGTGTAATGAAGATTTTTCGATGCCATCTAGAAGTAATTTAATGTGAGATAGGAAAAGTTGAGTTGGGGCAATTCTGTTAGTTTTTTTTCTTTAAAAATCAAAATAAATCAGATATATTCTATTTAAACATAAAAATATGTAGATTGTCTTAGATTATATAATGAATAATTATCAATGCCAATTAGAAGTAATTTGATGTGAATTAGGGCAAGTTAGTGGGAGTTAGGACATGTCTGCAAGCTTTTTTTTTTCTTTTTAAAAATCAAAATAAATCAAACATATTTTATTTTTAGACAAAAGTATGTAGATTATCTTAAGGTGTAATGAATAATTTTCGATGTCAGTTAGAAGCAATTTAATGTGAGTTAAGGTAAGTTATGGAGAGTTATGACAGTTTTTTTAGACTTTTTTTTTTAAAAAAATCAAAATAAATAAAACAAATTCTTTTTAAACATAAAAGCTTACAGATTGTCTTAGGTTGTATAATGGATAATTTTTAATGCCAATTAGAAGTAATTTGATTAAGTTATGGCAAGTTAGGGTAGTCAGTTTCTTTAAAAATTAAAATAAATCAGACATATTTTATTTTTAGACAAAAGTATACAGATTATCTTAGAGGTGTAATGAAAATTTTTTTTATACCAATCAGAAGTAATTTGATATGAGTTATGATAAGTTATAACGAGTTAGAATAGTTCTTTTAGCATTTTTTCCTTTAAAAATCAAAATAAATCAGACAAATTCTGTTTAAACATAAAAGTATATAGATTGTCTTAAGTTTTATAATGAATAATTTTTAATACCAATTAGAAATAATTTGATGTGAGTTATGATAAGTTAGGAGAGTTAGAGCATGTCTATAAGCTTTTTTTTATCTTTAAAAATTAAAATAAATTAGACATATTTTATTTTTAGACAAAAATATGCATATTGTCTTAGAGGGTAATGGTTAGAGATAATTAGGGGTACTTAGAGGCTAACACTCTTTAACTTTCATTAATCGCTCTTAATTGTCCCTAATAATCTCTAATTGTATATTATAATCTACTAACAAGTCCTAACAACCTTCATAATTATACAACATTATTTTAAACACAATTCAGTAACATTCATGTCATTCTATCTAATTTTTTAATAGTTCAAAAATTAAAGTGAAGGAAGAAAAGGAAGAAAAAAAAAAGAAGATAAATAGAAAAGAGATACAAATTATGGTTAGATACAATAAAATCAACAAGTTTCTTATAAATCATCACAATTATAATAACTCAAATATACATGCATAGTTAAAAATACAATATTTATTTTTTTCATAACTTGATTTTTTAAAAAAAACTTTAACTTACCAATTTAATGCATCCGTAGCCATTGTATTGCAAATAATAAAAAAGAAATGTAAAATTTTGATGAAAAATGGAGTTGAAGATTGTAGAATATTAGTGAAAGAGAAATAAAAATTGAGAAGATGAAAAAAAATGTGGTTGACGGCGTTTCAAAAGGAAAAGAAAGAGTTGTTTTATTAGGTTTAAGGGTATTTTTATCATTTTTAATTCATCTAAGATTAAGGGAGTCTAAAAAGTATTAAGATTTTTAATGAATATATATTTTTGGTGAAATCCTAAGATTCTACTACCCATGGTTGGCAAGTTAAGCTTGCATTTGATGGAAAAAATTCTATGATTGCCTAGTCCAAGGCAAAGCTGCTTAGGATGTGTGAACGGATCTAGAGAATGGCTATCTACCATGCACTCATGGAGGATTCTGGAGGATCAACTACCACCATATATTAAGAAGGTGGTGGTTGATCCTTGTAACATGGAAATCCTTAGAGAGAGAGTTAACTAGTATTCTAATTGAGAGTTCCTTGTAACCAAGCTTTGTATTCTTTGGCTAAGTTTCTCTTTTATGCATCTTTCTTTTTGTTTGGTTTACTACTAAAGATTTTGTTGTATTTGGTGGAAGGTTGACTTAGCTAAATCTTAGGAAGTCTATCTTGCTAAGTGTTGCACTTGGACAAGTTCAATTTCTTGCCTTGTGACACTAGGCTGAAAATTAACCTTGAATCACTAAAAAAGCTTCCCTTGCGTTACCATGGGAATTTTAGACCCCTAGCATGTTAAGCTAAATAGGAAGCGCATTAGGAGTACCATAATAGGGCCTAGTTAGGATATGCAATGGTGCTAATTGAGATGGTGCAATGAAGGGATTTTCCTAAATTTATAGCCTTATTGAATGAGAATGATGGGAAATTGATCCAACATGTTAAATATAAGTGGAAACCAACAAAGTGTGGGAGCAGTGGAAATTTCTAATCACTAGAACATGGTGGATCAAGGGTGTAGAAATGGCTCTCTCTCTTTCTTCCTTTTTCTATCCATATCTCCTATATGTCTTCATCGATTGCTTACACGGGTATAGATAAACAAATGAAAGGAATTTATATAATATATATGATTAAGAGAATTTGTATTAGAAATATGAAGTGATTTGGATGGTTAAGCAACTCCCAATAAATTATTTTCTTCTCTTTTTATTACAATAAATTAAAAATAAATAAATAAATGATTAAATAATGATTAAATAAATATATAAACAAT
This sequence comes from Garcia nutans, assembly GCA_947685225.1. Taxonomy (NCBI): domain Eukaryota; kingdom Viridiplantae; phylum Streptophyta; class Magnoliopsida; order Malpighiales; family Euphorbiaceae; genus Garcia; species Garcia nutans. Next base: position 71,007,101 of record CANTUV010000031.1, on the reverse strand, counting down.
AAAATAAAATAAAACACAACTAAAATACTAAATAATAATAAATTGATAATTATATTATTTATTTAAAAAAAGATTTTCTTTAAATTATTTCAAAAACTAGATGATTATAATGACTTAGATAAACCTGAGGGATCTGTCAAATGACAAAAAAAATATAGAAAAAATAAAAAATCCAACCTGAGCCAATATTTTGTGTTTTATTTCATTTTTTCAAGCTTATTTTCTCCGAGAGATCCACTTCAACTTTTTAATGCATTTTAAAATAGATATCTCTAAGAATAAACAACTAAGCCAAAATCTAGAAAATCAAAATTTAAAGAATTAAAGTAGGCAAACCTTGAAGAAAAAGAATTATTAGAGAACTATAAGAAAAAATAATCTTAAAATTGGAAAACACCTTTGAGAAAATGAATAGCTCTTAGTTACATAATTAAGAATAGTTAATCTTTTCACTCTATATGATTTGGGTTTATTCCAATCAAGTTTTGTTCAAGTAGCTTTTGCTTTGCGATTTGTCAAATCGCAAGTATGTACAATGAGGGATCTAATTTTAGGGGTGTTCTCGGGTTGGACTAAACTAATTTTAGTCTAATTATAGCTTAGCCTAAGAAAAATTTGAGTTTAAAATTTAGGTTGAAACTTAGCCCGTGGTTTGAGTAAACTTTGGCAACTCAAGCTTCACATTAAGTTTTAGGGTAAAAACATTTGGTTAGATTTGTCCAAAACTACATCATTATGTACATACCAAAATGGCATTATTTTGGACAGACCTAAAATGACATCGTTTTAATAGTAAATTACTTTAAAAAAAATAAATCTAACCCCAGAAGAATTCCATCAAACTCAAAATCTTGACTCAAGATTTTTAAATTTTTTACCCTCAACCTGAAGCTTGACTTAGTACTTAAAAACTCAGCCCAATCTAGCCGACTAGATTGGAATTAGACTAGGTTAACATGTTGGTGAATACCAATATCTATTGGATTATTATAGTGTTTTCCATGCATATTAATCATCTTCTCCTTTTTCTTATATTTAATTCGATATGAATGTGAGATTTTTAACAAATTTATCCTATATTGAGGTCACATCACGTTTCCTGTTGCTCTTTTTGTTTTAAAACTTAGTTTCATATTTTTATTTTTGATTTATGTTTATCATGATTTTTTATTCATATTTATGTGATCCTCAATCTATATATGATTTTATTTGAGTTTATAGCATGAAAAATATATTTTTTGTAAAAAAATACTTTTTACTGGAGATTTGATGTTCTTAGTTTAATTCATAGTCTAAATAATATTTTTATGAAACAATATATTTTAAACATTATGTAATTTATTTTAAATACAATAATAAAATGCATAATTTTTTAAGTCCATATGCAACAAAGTTCATTAATGGCACTTGTATGTAATCTTATTCATTTTATAAGATTTTGAGTCCAATTTATTTGTATATTCTTTTCATATAATTGTTTGATATATTTGTGTTTCATTTAATGAAAAGTATCAATATTTAAAGGTATTTTGAAATACTTCTAAAAAGAATAATAAAAATGGATAAAAGTGAGAGACTAGAGAAATTGCTTCAAACACTCATAAAGCTAGGAGTTTGTATCCAAACAACTTCACAAAGATTTTTTTCCTTCTTTTTCAATCCTTTTGCAAGTAATTTCTTCCATTTTTATGCTTGAATAGTTGTATAATGCTTTAACTCTCATTTCTCCTTCTTTTTCTTATTATTTTATGATTTTCAAGCCTTCAAAGAGCATATCCTGTGTTGTAATTTTAAGCTAGAAAAACACAGTAGAGAATGAAACAAAAAAATAGGAGAGAAATGAGCTACAAAAAACATATTTTTTATTCAATTATGAAGAGCTTTTTTAAATACATATTTGCAACAAACAATCTTAAAAATCTTACATAACATTTTTATATCTCTAATTATTTTTCTAAAAATAAGAAACCATAATCTCACTAATAATAAACTTATTGACTAAATAATTCTACATTAATTCCTAACACTCCCCCTTAATATATAAATCTTTAACACCTAACAACTTTTAAGTTTTATTTTAAAAAAAACTCAAATATGCTTGTACATTAACTAATGCTAAAAAAAGCTCTTCTTTCTCCGATTGTTGATTCAAAACAAATTTTGCTTTTAACTTCTTGTTGAGTCTTACATACTCTTTCCATATGATCCATTTGACCACATTTATTGCATTTGGTATTTGGTCTCTATCAATACTTGAATTGTAGATGACTTGTTTTCTTAACATAACCTTCTTCCATAATAGATCTTCTTTGTTCAAATGCCTATAATATATATATAAATTCTGCCAAGGTAATACTTTACATATCTTGAGAGTTCTATAATGAAGAGGTCGTGGTTTCATATTTTTCAGGTAGTACGATTAAGATTTTTTAAATTATTATTTCATCAGAAAATTTCTTACCGAGTAATCTCACTTTGTCTGCTATATTTATAACCTGTCAGCATATTCCTTGGCTATTTTTTAAACTTTCATTTTTTCAATATCAAATTTGGAAATCAAATTCATTATTTGCATATTTTTCATCATGTCATTACTTTTATATTTCTCTTTAAGATACTCCCAAATCTTTACATCATATTCTTTTTGCATAATTTTGGTTAGGATTGATGGTGAAACAGTAGAGAATAAGAAAGCCTTAGCTCTAGCTTTTGTTGTCCTTTTCTCCTTATGATTTTAAATTTGAGCCTATGTTGGATTGTTTCCAAGCAGAGAAATCTCATAGTCTTCTTCTACCGCTTCCCAAAGATCTAGGCTTCGAGATGGGATGTTATTTGAACTACCCAAGCTTTATAATTTTCTCTATCAAATTTTAGTAGAGACATTGATGCAAAGTAATTTGATTGTCCCTCCATTTGTACTTATGAGTATAACTATGGATATGGATATGCCTATTGTTATAGCTATGAATATGGTTGTATTTAATAGTTATGGTAATCGGGTATGGGTATTGGTATGGATATGATTATAGAGATTTCATAGGTCCCATAAGATTATTTATACTTTGATACCACTATTAACTTTTTAATGGACCTATATGAAACTGCTCAATTTTATTTCTATGAAATAGTCTTTTTATACATGAATTATAACAAAATAAAATAAAAAAAATTCATAAAATTTGATGTTAACTTATTAAATAAAAACGATTTAATTTATTTTTTAAATTCAAATCTTTTTGTTTAGTCTTACTTCATTTTCTACAGTAGCTGAGACATATTTTCAATATCTGTTAGTTTTTTAATAGAGCTATATGAAACTACTCAATTTTATTTATATGAAATCGCCTTTTTATATATGAATTGTAATAAAAAAAATAAAAAAAATCCATAAAATTTGATATTAACTTATCAAATAAAAACTACTTAATTTATTTTTAAATTCAAATATTCTTGTTAATTTGGTCTTGCTTGATTTTCTGCAGCAATTGAGGCATATTTTTAACATTCTTCCTTACATTATTTGCTGTAAACTTAAAGCTTTTTTTCATAGCTTCAAATTTAGCTTATCAATCTTAAGCTTCTCCTGATAGCAATATAAAATTTCAGCAGTTTAAGGACATGATCTAGTCCCCTTCAATTTCTTTTCATTTTATTACTGTCTATAGACATGTCAATCACCTTCATTATTTTTTCATTTAATTGCAGTTTATAGACATATTGGTCATTTCATCATTTTTGTTTGTATTTTATTATAGTCTATAGATATGCTTGTCACTTCATCTGTTTTTGCATCAAATTTTAGTTTAAAGACTGGAAAAGTCTTCATCAAGTTTTTGTATTTGTATTTATTATGAATTTGGTTATGTGTTTGTGGTTATAGTTATAATTGTGGTTATGATTATAGTTATGAATATGGGTACGGTTATGTGTATGTCTATAGGTATGACTGTAGAGACTTTGTAGGTTCCTTAAAGATCATTTAAGCTCTGATAATACTATTGCAGTTTTAAGCTAAAAAAACACATTAAATTATGAAATGAGTTGCAAATAACATATGTTTTATTAAATCACGAAGAGCCTTTTTAAATACACATTTGCAATAAAGAATCAAAAAAATCTGACCTAAAATTTGCATAATCTCTAATTAATTTTCTAAAAATAAGAAACCATAATCTCACTAATAATAAATTTATTAACTAAATAAAAAATAAACATATTTAGAAAAATAGTAAATAAATGTTTCTACATTAAGTCTTAACATCCTTCTATTTATATTTATTTATGTTAGAATACATTGCTTATTTACTTGATTATTTTGATGCATATTTGATTAGTATAATGGACAAAAATTATTTTGATAAATCAATTGTGAATTGAATTATATAAATAATGCCAAATATATTAGCACAAAGCATTAAAAAAAACTTCCATGCTCAATCTTTTAAGCTTGTATTCATTTATGGGATATTGGACTTGCAAAGAATCTTCTATCCTTACATAGAACCTGAACCAGCATTTTAAAATTTATTCGAATATGAACTCCTTAATTTCACCTTATCTATAATGGGTGGGAGCTTAAAAGTAACTAAGTATACTAAAAATTAAGTGAAAAAACCCAATAAACTGCTCATATTTCTATTTTTGGTAAGTACAATAAAATATTAAATGTTAATAAATATTCTATTTAAATAAAATTGTACTTTAAATAATATAATTAGTCATAAACCAACATGATCTATAGATATGATCTTTTATTGAGTTGTAAAAAAATGTAAATAACCATTTGAAATTAAATATATAACTCCATTATAAATATGAAACTGCAAACTTTTTATTTTCAATCATTTATACCAATTAATGATTTTATTCAACAAATTTATCATACATAGTACCTTATATAGTTATATATGAATAATTTATTAAATATATGATATTTTATCTTCATATCTTAAAAATTTCAATATAGGTAACAATCATACACATAAGACCTTATATATTCATATGATCTTATTAATAATCATTACTATAGTTATGAGAAATAAAAATGAAACTTGAGCCAACTTTTTAACTTTATATATTAATAGTTTCAATTAATAAATTATGAGAGATACAAATAACATAGAGAGAGGTAAATAATTATAATATATGATATTTTTGTATTATATATATTTTGGTAGCTTATATTTCTTTCATTTTTCAATTTCAGTCAATAAATTTATTATATACAAGATATTTTATATTTATATATTAATAGTTTATTGAATATTCAACATTTTATTTTCATATATTAATAGTTTCAATTTAAAATTTTATTATTAATTACTCTCTCCGTATAATTTAGATAGGGAAAATTTCCTTTTTGGTGTATCTTTTATATATAAAATATGCCATTTTAGGTAAATTTTGGGGAGTGAAATGAAACAAAATACCATTTATACCCTTGTCTTAAAAGTTTAATTTGAGGGATATTTTTTTTAGGGGTATTTAAGTAAATAGAGATGGAAAAAGTAAAATTTCCTTAATTTTCGTGTCCATTTTACTTTTTCTATGTAAATGATACGGAGGGAGTATTAATTTATTGGTAATTTATTAAATATATGATCTTTAATTTTCATACATTAATATTTTCAATTAACATATTTTTTGTTGATAATTTATTAAATTTAAGACTTTTTATTTTATATATTAATAATTTCATATACTATTAGTTTAATAAATATATGACATTTTATCTTTATATATTAAAATTTTCATTTAAATTTTTTAATAATTAATAATTTATTACTAATTTATTAACCAATAAGATATAATTTGATAGCCATAAGCGTGTATTATTCCTGTTTAGGTCTCAAATTCAAGTCTTAGATGTTCTTTTCCTCTATATATAAATAATTAAAAATGTATTACTAATTTATTAAAAATATGACTTTTTATCTTAATATATTAATAGTTTGAATTTAAAAATTCATTAGTAATTACTAATTTATTAATAATTTATTAAATATATAATCCTTAATATTTATATATTACTCTCTTCATTTTATTTCAAGTGTAGTTTTAAAAAAAATTATTTCACTTTAAATGCCGCTTTTAGAAATTCAATAAAATATTAATTAAAAAATTTTCAATATTGCCCTTATGAGATGAAAATAATTAATGAAAGAAAGTAAGTATAGTGAGAAACGTGAAAATGGTATTTAGGTAAATTATAATAAAATTTTTATAAAATTTATAATAACTAAATATTTTCTTGGTCTGTGCGCACTGTTCTTACATTATATTTGAAATAAAACTTAGGGAGTAATATTTTAAGTTAATGAATTTTTATTAATAATTTATTAAATATATGATATTTTATTTTCATATATTAATAGTTTCAATTAAATTTTAGAGCAAATAATTATTACATATGATATTTTAATGTTATATATATAAATGACGTGACAACTTAAAATTCTTTCACTTTGCTCCAGTGGCGGAACTACCATAGGGTAATGTAGGGTCACATGACCCCCAACCAGTGGTAAGAAAGGGGAGACTGTGTTTTGCACATGCTGCAAATAACAAAAAAAAAATTTATTTTTAAGTTAGCCATTAACGAAAGTTTAATTTAAAAAAAATACGCCCTTAGCGAAACAATGTTATTTCGCTGAGGCGTATTAAAAAAAATGAGAGAGAGGGGGAGGGAGTTGGGGGGCTGCGTTGGCAGCCATAGCCCCCACCAGAAAGCCGTTGGCTACCCCTTCTTTACCGGACCGCCATTACACGCAGACCGAAGGTATTTATGCCTCTTTTTTTATTTTTACTGTTTATTATTTAAATTAGGAATTTTTTTAATAATAATTTTTTTAATAATTGTTGATTTTGAGTTTTGTTGATTTGTGTTTTATTGTTTATTTATGTAATTATAATATTATTGTAACACCCTTATACTCTACATATGTATAATACACACAATCCATATGTATAATATATATATATATATATATATACAGAATACAAGAATGTCACGTATATTTTTTTCATTTAAAAACTTTCAGCATTCCAAAATAATTATTTAGAACACTTTATATATATATATTTTTAAAAAAATAAAGAAAAATATTCCTCAGTAATTTAAATATAAAAAGATACATTTTAAAGAAAAATCTCAGGAAAAAATTCGCCAGAGTTTTATCTGTATTTTGGATATTTCTAAAATTTTAATTTACTTAACCTACATTTAAAATACACTACCAAATATTCATTTAACACATTCATTTCTTCAAAATCTCCAACATAACCACATAATACATAAATGTTTATATATATATATCAATACATATAATTCATCCCTCAAATTTTCAACATTTAAAAACTAAACATCATTTTATAATTTACATCATATGCATATAATAAACATAATATTCATATTTAATTAAATTTCACAAAGTTTAAAATATATATATGAGTTGCAGATGACTCTGGTCCGTGGTAGCTCGATAAACTTCAAAAATAAACAATTATAATCTAGACCTGGTGTGGTCTAGCAGCATTATCTGAATCAACTCTATCACCCGCGCGATACAATTTAATCGTGCTAAACATAATGCTTAGTGGTACATGTTTTGGTATAATAAATAAATGTCATAACACATACAATGCCGTAGATGTATTATGATAAAAATGTCAGAAAATTTAATTTTTTTTTTTTGCACATATCAACAACACATCAATCATCCACATGCATTGGGCCCAAAAATTATTATATACTAGTCTTGTTCCAAAAATATTATCTTGAGCTAACTCAATCATCTGTGATAGCAACGTGTCTCACCCGAAGGCGTATAAAATCTGTGATACTAGCGTATCTCACCCCGAAGGCATAATAATATCTATGACACTAGTATGTCTCACCCAAGAGCGTAACAATATCTATGACACTAGTGTGTCTCACCAAAGGGCATAATAATATCCAACAACAACATTCTGAAACTAGACTTCATATAAGGTGACATACAATTATATTTTTATAATTTCCACTTTTCACTTTCTTTTTCATATTTTCAATGCATCTTTAACATTATTATCATATACAAATACAAATGTTGCTCATTTTCACATGTTAGTGCACAATTTGTAATTTTCACATTTTGCATACACATCCTATTTAGCCATTCTCAAATGGCTTATCATGTAATAATCATCATAAAACAAGCATCGTTACTCCAAACAATGCCACACACACATTCATAAATATCAAGCAGCATCACACATTCAACATAACCAATGTATTATGCTAAAAATCAATGCAATCAAACACATTATACACCAAAGTATTTACTAACCTCAATTAAGTTAAAACTTCACTCCACTTCTAAAATCTTCTAATGCCCTTTACTACTAAGTTGGTGAAATTACAACATGCTCAACACCTATGGAAAATGTAAATGTAAATAATCAATCAATATTACATTTCTAGGTGTTTAAAGCATAAAATATAAATTTAGACACATTCCTTCAAAAATACTAATATGTGCTCTAACACACTCAAACTTTCAAACTTTACTCTAATCAATCCTAATTTTATTATAAAGTTTAAATTTGTCATAAACATTATATTTTAATACATTACAAGCATTAAAATATAATATATCACTTTTTCATCAAAATTTTAAAATTTTTCCCTAAGTCTCTTTGATTTTGGTTTTTCGTTCTAACCAATTCCAAATGGTAATTTGAGCTCATTTATATTATTAACAATACAAAATAACACAATTCAAATCATAAAACTAAATACACCATCACTTTTTACTAAAATCCTTACCAAAACTCTAACTTTCATACTACCTCTTCCAAACTCTAACTAAACCTTATCAAATCCAATATTTAACCATAAAATCTTTACTTACTCATCAAAAAAATATTCTACTTATCCATTTCAATAATTATAACATACTATTTCAAAAACCCAATTCATACATATTCATATTCAAAGAAAGCTTAATAAAATTCAAAGAATCTTTACCTATTACTTGAAAATCCTTTAATATCACCTTTAATCCTTAAGAACTTGATGAAATTTTGAGTATTTGGAAGAAGAAAATCTTCTCCTAGCCACAATAAAATTCGTCCAAAATAAGAGAGGAGGAAGATGATGATGATTTTTTTTTATATTTCTCACTTTCCTAAAATACCCCTCACTTATATATATATATATATTTCCTAAATAATTAAGTATTAAAATAATGTGATATTTTTTTCTATCAATAATTATCTTAATTGTAATTTAAATTAATTATATTTAATATAATTTATTTTTATTTTTTTAACTTTTAACCTAACTTTTTTTTTTCTAAAAGTATATATGTTAGGTAGATATTATGTATATATTATGTATTCCATGTATATGTTAGGTAGATATTATATGTATACTATGTGTCCAATGTATTTTCTTTATATCTTACATACACATTTTATATTTTTATACTTCCATCACTTTATTTAATCTTTTAAATTATTTATTTAATTATTTATTAAATTTTTGTTTTAATATTTTAACAAATTTACGGATGTTACAACTCTCTCCCCCTTAAGTAATTTCATCCTCGAAATTACGTGATATCAATTCTGAAAAGTTGGGGATGCTGGCTTTGCATAATCTGCTTACTTTACTAGGTCGCCTTCTCTATAGAATGATTCGTATATAACACTTTAACTAATGACACCTTTTTGTTTCTTAATTCTTTTACCTTTTGTGCCAAAATTGTTACCGGTTCATCTTCATAAGTTAGATCTGGATTCACATCAATCGACTCCACTGATAAGACATAAGATGAATTCGATCTATAACTCCAAAGCATAGAGACATGGAAGACATTATGAATCTTTTCCAATTCAGGTGGCAAAGCCAATCTGTAGGCCACTGGTCCTACTCTCTCCAGTATCTCATACAGTCCAATGATCAAGGACTTAACTTTCTTTTCCAACCAAATCTCAAAATCCTCTTCCATGGAGATACCTTCAAGAATACTTTATCTCCCACACTGAACTCTATATCTTTTCTCTTCAAATCCGAGTAAGATTTTTATCGGTCTGAAGCTGCTGTCAATCTATCTCGAATTACCTTAACCTTTTCTTCTGTTTTCTTTATCAAATTAGGACCTACTAGCTTGCATTCTCCAATCTCGTTCCAACACAATAGTATCCTATTCTTTCTACCATACAAGGCCTTATAAGGAGTCATCCTAATGCTGGACTGAAAGCTATTGTTGTATGCAAACTCAACTAGAGATAAATGTTTATCCCAACTCCCAGTAAAATCGATAACACAACTTCTCAACATGTACTCCAAGACCTGAATCACTCTTTCTGACTGTCCATCCATCTGAGGATGGAAAGTGGTGCTAATGTTAACCGAGACCCCAAGGCATCCTGCAAACTCTTTCAAAATCTGAATGTAAATCTTGGATCTCGATCTAACACTAGAGAAACTGAAACTTCATGCAGTCTTATCACTTCATTAATATACAACTCAGCCAGTCTATCAAGTGAGTAATCCATCTTAATTGAAAGAAAATGAGCTGACTTTGTCAATCTATCCACTATTACCCAGACTGCATCATACTTCCTTTGGGTCAAAGGCAATTCAGCCACAAAATCCATGTTTACTCTCTCTCACTTCCACTCAAGAACTGATAATAGTTATAGCAACCCTGAAAAAACCTGGTGCTCAGCCTTCACCCTTTGACAATTGAGACATATGGACACAAATTTTGCTATATTCTTCTTTATACCTGACTACCAATATTGCTTCTTCAAATTATAATATGTCTTGGTACGTCCGGGATGCATAGAAAAAGAAGATTGGTGTGTCTCTTCTAAAATTCTCTTCCTCAATTCCATATCATCAGAAATACATAATCTATCTTTATACCATCCTCTACCATCATCTCTCACAAAAAAAAATCTCTGCTCCCCCATTTTTGGCATTCTTCCATAATCTTTTGTAATTTCAAATTTGACTTATGTGCCTCTTTAATCTGATCAAGTAATAATGGCCTCACTTACAATTGAGCTATACGAGTACCATTATCATAAATCTCAAATCTAGTATGCAATGCTCTCAACTCAACAAGAAACGAGAGCAAATAGGTAGTCAAACCTACCATGGACTTCCGACTCAAGGCGTCCGCAATTACATTTGCCTTGCTAGGATGATAATCAATCAAATAGTCATAATCATTTATTAACTCCAACCACCACCTCTGTCTAAGATTCAACTCTTTTTAGACATCTAAATATTTTAAGCTCTTGTGATCAGTGTAAATAAAATATTTCTCACAATACAAATGGTGCCTCCAAATCTTCAATATAAATACAATGGCCGCTAACTCCTAATCATGGATCAGATATTTTATCTCATGAGATTTCAACTATCTGGAAGCATATACAATAACTCTACCCTCTTGCATCAACACACAACCCAAACTACTATATGATGTAACACTGTATATCATAAATGGTTTGCCTTATACAGGTAGAGTAAGAACATGAGCTTGAGTCAACATATCTCCCAACTGCTCAAAGCTTGCCTAACATCGATCCATCCATACAAACTTCACATTTTTTCTAAGCAATTTGGTAAGTGGCGAAGCTATGATGGAAAATTCCGTCACAAACCAACGGTAATAACCAGCTAATCCCAGAAAACTTCTAATCTCAGTCACATTCTTTGGTGGACTCCAATTCAAAATTGCCTCAACTTTACTCGAATCAACCTTTATATTCTCTATTGAAACAACATGCTCGAGAAAAGTCACTTGATCTAAGCAAAATTCACACTTGGATAATTTGGCATATAGTTATTTCTCCCTCAAGGCCTACAACACAATCTGTAAATGTCTGCCATACTCTTCTTTACTGTGAGAGTATACCAAGATATCATCAATGAACACCACCACAAACTAATCTAAATATGGCCTAAACACCCTATTCATCAAATCCATGAATGCAGCCGGTGCATTTGTTAATCCAAAAGGCATCACCAAGAACTCATAATGGCCATATCTCATGCGAAATGCAGTCTTAAGTACATCTGCATCTCTAACCCTTAACTAATGATACTCCGATCTCAAATCAATCTTAGAAAACATTGCAACCCCCTTTAACTGATAAAAATATCATTAATATGAGGCAATAGGTATTTATTCTGAATGGTTATTTTATTCAACTGCCGATAATCAATGCACAACTTCAAAGTACTATCCTTTTTCTTTACAAACAACACTAGTGCTCCCCACGGTGATACACTAGGGCGGATGAATCCTTTATCAAGCAACTCCTGCAACTGCACCTTCAACTCCTTTAATTCAACATGTGACATCTGATAAGGAGTAATAGAGATGGGAGTAGCACCGTGCATCAAATTGATAAGGAGTAATAGAGATGGTAATCTAGGCAAATCATCAGGGAACACATCCGAAAACTCTGCTACTATATGTATATTATCCAGCTGAGATCCCACTATCCTGGTATCTATAACATGAGCCAAATATATCTCACACATTTTTTGGATCATCTTTCTAGCTGATATAGTTCAAATGAATATGGATGCAAGGTGTCTCTACTCACCAGATATCACTACGTCTTTCCTATCACGTGTTTTTAAAGTGACACATTTTCGCTGACAGTCTACCATAGCCCTATATCTGAATAACCAGTCCATACCCAAAAACACATCATACACCCTAAAGGGCATCTCAATCAAATTACCTAGAAACTCTTCATCATGTACAACAAGTGGACTATCTCGGTGTACCCTACTAACTACCACATTGTGCCCTAAAGGATTGGTCACCAGTACATCAAACCCTAACGACTCATAATGCATATCACTCACAGGCAGGATAGATGCACTGATGCATGAATGCGTCAATCTAGGATCAATCAATGCATGCATAGGAATGCCAAATAAAAGAAATGTACTAGCCACAATATACGAAGCATATGCTTGTCTCTACATCACATGTACTCTATGTGATGATCTTGCCTGGTCTGGTCTACTAGTCCCTATCGTGGATCCTCCTCTCTGACTAAATCCAGGTCTGCCACCTCTACTATCACCTTTTCCACTATGACCCCCTCTGTCACTGGGTCTAGAAACTGTTATCTCAGTCTGTCTATCTATAGGTGGCATTGGACAATCTATGAGAAAATGATATGTGGAGCCACACCTAAAACAAGTGGGTGTATGAGTTTTCCAATAGACACCCCTATATGTCCATCCATACTGAGCACAAACAGGTGGAGGAGATCTCTGTGGAACCTACTAAGGTTGTAAGTCTCTGCCTCTGCTACTGAAATGATCTGCCAGACTGTCCTTGACTCTCACTAAATCTTTGAGGAAAACTCCTTCTATCTCTCTTTCCAGATGAAAACCCTATCTTAGCCTGGGGTCTCCTGCCTCTGCTCTCCTCCTCTTTGGCAGCTGCTGCAAATCTCTGTCCTTTTCTACATTTCTAGTAGCTGCAACTATCTTGAAAAAATCTTCCTAATGAGAGGCTGCCACAAGACACATGATAGATGGCATCGGACCCTCCTCAAATCTCCTGCATTTGTCTATCTCATCTGACAATAAATCCCCTGCATACTTACTCAATCAGATGAATTCTTTCTCGTATTCTGTAACTATCTTCCCATCTTACTTCAGGCTCTTAAACTCTTTCTTCTTGGCATATTTATACTCTCTAGGGGGTGTACTTCTTCTTAAATTCCCGTAGGAAATTAACATAAGTCAACACTAGTGGTTCATCCATCCCATGGGGTACAGTCTTTCACCAGTCGTAGGCATCTCCCTACAGAAGAGACAAGACATAATCAAATTTCTCCTCTTCAGTGGCCTGTAGCTGGATAAAAACCCTTTGTACTCTATCAAGTCACTGTTCTATCTCAGTTGGATCAATGGTGCCAACAAAATCTGTAGCTACGTACTTTTGCAACTTGTCATACTTTCTAGTCTGTGGCTGCTGCTGCTGCATTGGGGCCCGACGGAGCAGATCCACCATCTACTTCACCCAAATTAGAAAAATCTCCGGTCTTGCTAATCCAGCTGACCTTGATACCTCCCCAGCAACCTCCGCAGACCTAACATTTCTCTCCTCAGGAGTAACACTCTCGGTGCTCCCCTTACCAGAAACATGCTCCGGAGATGCCATAACTGCTAACGTCTGTAATTACAGAAAGAATTGCCACATTAGGGACCAGATAAAATGTCAGTATAAATACATGTGTTATGATAAATCACATTTTAAATTCCATTTTCTCTCTCCAAAAATTTACCTAGGTCGAGAACCTCAAACCTAGGCTCCGAAACTAAAATAAATGTAACACTCTTATACTCCTATATATATATAATATACACACTCCATATGTATAAAATATGTATACAGAAAATAAGAATATCACGTATTTTTTTTTCATCTAAAAATTTTTAGCATTCCAAAATAATTATTTAGAGCACTTTATATATATATTTTTAAAAAAATAAAGAAAAATACTCCTCAATAATTTAAATATAAAAAGACACATTTTAAAGAAAAATCTCTGGAAAAAATTTATCAGAGTTTTATTTGTATTTTGGATATTTCTAAAATTTTAATTTACTCAACCTGCATTTAAAATGCACAACCAAATATTCATTCAATGCATTCATTTATCCAAAATCTCCAACATCACCACATAATACATAAGTGTTTATATATATATATATATATATATCAATACATATAATTCATCTCTCAAATTTTCAACGTTTAAAAACTAAACATCCTTTTATAATTTACATCATATACATATAATAAATATAATATTCATATTTAAGTAAATTTCACAAAGTTTAAAATATATACATGAGATACAGATGGCTTTGATCAGTGGCAGCTCAATAAACTCCAAAAATAAACAATTACAATCTAGACCTGATGTGGTCTAGCAACACTCTCTCAATAAGCTCTATCACCTGTGCGAAACAATGCAATCGCGCTAAGCATAATGCTTAGTAGTACATACTTTTGTATAATAAATAAATGGCATAACACATACAATGTTATATATGCATTATGATAAAAATGTTAGAAAATTTATTTCTTTTTGCACATATCAATAATACATCAATCATCCACATGCATTGGGCCCAAAAATTCTTATATATTAGTCTAGTTCCAAAAATATTATCTTGGGCTAACTCAATCACCTATGATAGCAACGTGTCTCACTCGAAGGGGTATAAAATCTGTGATACCAGTGTGTCTCATCCAAAGACATAATAATATCTATGACACCAGTATGTCTCACCCAAGGGCGTAACAATATCTATGACACTAGCGTGTCTCACCAAAGGGCGTAATAATATCCAACAATAATATTCTGGAACTAGACTTTATATAAGGTGACATACAATTATATTTTTATAATTTTCACTTTTCACTTTATTTTTCATATTTTCAATGCATCTTTAACATTATTATCATATACAATGCAAATGTTGCTCATTTTCACATGTTAGTGCACAATTTGCATTTTTCACATTTTGCACACACATCCCATTTAGCCATTCTCAAATAGCTTTATCATGTAATAATCATCACAAAACAAGCATTGTTACTCCAAACAATGTCACACACACATATTCATAAATATCAAGCAACATAACATATTCAACATAATCAATGTGTTACGCTAAAAATCAATGCAATCAAACACATTATATACCAAAGTATGTACTCACCTCAATTAAGCTACGAATGGAGTTAAAACTCCACTCCACTTATAAAATCTTCTAATGCCTTTTACTACTAGGTTGGTGAAATTGCAACCTACTCACACCTATTAAAAATTTGAATGTAAATAATCAATCAGTATCACATTTTCTAGGTGTTTAAGTAATAAAACATAAATTTAGGCACATTCCTTCAAAAACACTAATATGTGCCCTAATGCACTCCAACTTTCAAACTTCACTCTAATCAATCTCAATTTTATTCTAAAGTTTAAATATGTCATAAATATTATGTTTTAATACATTCCAAGTATTAAAATATAATATAACACTTTTTCATCAAAATTCTAAAATTTTTCTATAAGCCTCTTTGATTTTAGTTTTTCATTCTAACCAATTCAAATGGTAATTTGAGCTCATTTATATTATTAATAACACAAAATAATATAATTCAAATCATAAAGCCAAATGCACCATCACTTTTTACCAAAACCTTAACTTTCATACTACCTCTTCCAAACTCTAACTAAACCTTATCAAATCTAATATTTAACCATAAAATATTTACTTACTCATCAAAATAACATCCTACATATCCATTTCAACAATTGTAACATACTCTTTCAAAAATCCAATTCTTACATATTCATATTCCAAGAAAGCTTAATAAAATTCAAAGAATCATTGCCTATTACTTGAAAATCTTTCAATATCACCTTTAATCTTTAAGAACTTGATGAAATTTTTAGTATTTTGAAGAAGAAAAATCCTCCCATAGCCACCATGAAATTCTTCCAAAATGAGAGAGGAGGAAGAAGATGACTTTTTTTTTATATATATATATTTCTCACTTTTCTAAAATACCCCTCACTTATATATATATTTACTAAATAATTAACTATTAAAATAACGTGATATATTTTTTTTCTATCAATAATTATCTTAAATTGTAATTTAAATTAATTATATTTAATTTATTTATTATAATTTGTTTTTATTTTTTTAACTTTTAACCTAACTTTGTCTTTTTCTAAAAGTGTATATGTTAGGTAGATATCATGTATATATTATGTATTCCATGTATATGTTCGGTAGATATCATGTGTATATTATGTGTCCAATATATTTTCTTTATATTTTACATACACATTTTATATTTTCATACGTCCATCACTTTATTTAACCTTTTAAATTATTTATTTAATTATTTATTAAATTTTTATTTTAATATTTTAACAAATTTACGGATGTTACAATTATATTGTTGTAATTTGGATTTTTTTTTGAATTGTTGATTTATTTGTGTAATGTTAAATTGGAGATTTTTTTTAAAAAATGAAGAATGTAGTTTTATTTTTTACTCGTTTTTTAATAGTTTATGTAATAATTGTTGATTTTTTGCTTTGTTGATTTTGTGTTTTGTTTTTTATTATTTAAATTGGGGATTTGTTGTTTGTTTGTATGATTATATAGTTGTAATTTGTTTTTTTAGAGATTTAGAGTAGGATTTAATTTATTAAAAATTAAATATAATAGTTTATTTGAATTGTTAATTTATTTGTGTGATTTTGTTGTTGTTAAATTGGGGATTGTTTTTTTTTTAAAAAAAAATAAAGAATGTGGTTTAATTTTTTATAAACTAAGTTTAATAGTTTATTTAATAATTGTTGATTTGTGTTTTGTTGGTTAGATGATAATGAATTGTTGGTTAGTTTGTTTTTGAAATTTAGTTTTATTTGATTTTGTTATTGTAATTTAAGATTTATTTTAGAAATATAGAATATGATTTAATTTATTAAAAATTAAATATAATAGTTTATTAGGTTAAACTAATTTATTTCTTTTTTAATATATATTAATTATAAATTAAAATAGATATGGATAAATTTTTAATCATGAATAAGAGAGTGCAGAATAAATGTGATGAAACCTCGAATATTCCTAAACCAATTTCGGCATCAAGTAGTCATGCAGTTGGTGAAGAAACTTATAATAAAAAAGGGCGCCAGGAGTTAAGTTTTGATGATATTATTGGAGACTCTATTTTGCATAAACTCATTGATGAGTTTAATGTTGGGATTAGAGATGATGTTAGGCCACATTATGTGGCTAAAAGACCTTGCCAATTATATGACTATAATTTTTCACAAACAAAAATTTCAAAAATTAAGAGGAGTTTTAGAGATAATTGGTTCTCTAAATATGAGTAGTTGGAATATAGTATTTCTAAAGATGCAACATTTTATTTTTAATGTTGTCTTTTTAGCTCGAATAGAGGATCCAAGAGGGGGATAATGTCTTCACAGAAATTAAGTTTCACAATTGGAAAAAGGCAATGGAGAGATTTAATAAATATGTTGGCAGTCTAAATAGTCCACACAATTATGCTAGAATTAAATATATTGGTTTCATAAATCAAAGACAAAGTGTATCTGATGTATTATCTTCTCATTTCCAGGCTTCTTACTGCACCTATTTGACCACTATTATTAATTGTATTCGTTTCCTTCTATTATTAGGGTTGGCTTTTCGAGGGCCTGATGAGTCAGTGAATTCATTTCATCGGGGTAATTTTCTATTACATCTTAGTTGGTACAACGAACATAATATTGATGTTGGAAATGTAGTTAACTTAAATGCTTTTGAAAATAATCAATTCACTTCTCCATTAATATAAAAGCAAATAGTGAGTGCTTATGCTATGGAGACGACACTTGCCATTATTAAGGATATTGAAGATAACTTTTACTCTTTATTAATTAATGAGGCTTGAGACAATTCAGTGAAGGAGAAAATGGTTGTAGTATTGAGATATGTTAATAAATTGGGACAAGTGGTGGACCGATTAATTGGAGTAGTGTGTGTGAGTGATACATCTACTTTGTCTTTGAAAAGTACTCCTGATGATTTTTTAGCGAAACATGGGTTGTCGATAAGCAGAGTTAGAGGTCAAAGTTATGATGGAGCTTTTAATATGCGAAGAGAATTCAACGGGTTAAAGACCCTAATTTTAAATAAAAATTTCTTGGCAAAGTACATTCATTATTTCGTTCATCAGCTTTAATTAGTGCTTGTTGCAATAGTAAGGAACAATAGATTTATGAGTAATTTTTTTATTATGTTGCAATGATTGAGAATATTGTTGGAGTTTCATGTAAAAGGAGAGTTGCTCTCCGTCAAAAATATCATGATGAAATAGTTCAACGCCTAGAAAGTAGTAATATTCAAATTGGAATATGCTTGCATCAAGAACAAATTTAGCTCAACTAGGTGAAGTGCATTGGGATTCTCATTATAAAATAATTATGTGTCTTCTCGCTATGTGGTTACCTATGAAAGAAGTTCTTGAGAATATTTATTAGGATGGTTCTGATGAAAGAAATTAAGGGGTAGTTATGGGCTTGATTGATAAAATGAAAAGCTATGAATTTATTTTCATTACTTTCTTAATAAGGAAACTTTTAGGAATGACAAATGATTTATCTCAAGCCTTACAAAGAAATGATCAAAATATTGGTAATGCAATTCATTTGATTGCAATAGTTAAATAAGAATTGCAAAGCTTTAGAGAGAATGGATGAGATAAGTTATTAGAAGTTGTTAGTAATTTTTGTATAGATCATGATGTCATGGTGTCTAATATGGAAGATAATGCATGTCATCTATATTCAAAGCGTACTAGTATTCCTATTTCTTATTACCACCATTTTCGAGGAAAAATATTTTGCCAGATACTCTTTTTGTTTAATAATATACTTAAATATTTATTATACTACAACCTAATTTTCTTTCATTCAATTCTAGGTTATTGATTTCATTGCTTAAGAAATGAAAAATTACTTTATAGAGTTAAGTACGAAATTGCTTTCATGTATTGCTTGACTTTCTCCTAAAAACTTATTCTCCAACTTTAAGCTGTCCAAATTACTTCGTCTTGCTGAACTTTATACATATGATTTCTCCATCACCAATCAAATGATACTTGAAGATCAACTTTAAATTTATATTGCTGATGTAAGAAGAAATATAGTTTTCTCGACATTGGAGCTCTTGCTCAGAAAATGGTTGAGACATGTTATGATACTATATTTTCTTTGGTATATCTGCTTATCAAGTTAGTTTTAGTCTTACCTGTTATAACTGCTACTATCGAAAGAGCTTTTTCAGCAATGAACATTATCAAGATGAATTTGTACAACAAGATGGGAGTTAATTTTCTGACCGCCTACTTGGTGTGTTATGTGGAGAAATATTTTTTTAAACTTTAAAAATGAGGCTATTATGCAATATTTTAAAAAAAAAATGTAAACTCGTAAGATATAATTATAATCTCTTAGTCGTAGTAAACCTAATAACACAAATTAATTGTTGAACTATTGTAATTGTAATGTTAAATCTTTAATTTTATAGTGAAAGGGTCTGTAATTTTTTTTTCTACATAAATTTTGACCCTCTCTCAGCAAATTTTTAGTTCTGACACTACTTCACTCAGATGCTTACTCTCTCTCTCTCTCTCTCTCTCTCTCTCCCCCCCCCCCCCCCCGCTCTCTCTCTCTCTCTCTATATATATATACTAGACTTGTCATGACTCATAATATGATGTATATATATTATATACAAAGTAATAATAATGATATAATAAGATTTAACTTTTGATAAATTACAATAAAAAACTAAAATTTAGCACCATACTTTTTTATATTCTCATATTTTTAAACTAAAAAATTATAAATAATTTGATTATATTTATAATATAATAACAATATACAATATATATTAGGACAAATATCCAATTTAGACCATGTACTATAGCATATGGACCACATTAGCCCCTAAATATTTTTTTTTGAACCAGATTAAAATTTTTTTTGTCAAAATTGACTCAAATTAGCCCTTTTTTAACAGAACCGTTAAGAAAACTTAACGGTTGCTGACGTGGCGGCTTATCAGGATCTAATACGGACTTTAAGTATAGATTAAGGTCCAAATTGAACCATAAACCAAAAGTTTATAATTCATTAATATTAAAAATTATATTATTTTAAAAAATTATTAATAAATAATTTTTTAATATCAATAATTTATAACATTAATAAATAATTTTTATAATATTATAATTTATAATAATTTTATTAATTTATAAATTATAATATATTATACTAATATTAATATTTATTAAAATTATAAATTATATTATTTTAAAATAATTGTTGAATTTTTTCATATTTATGATCTATTTTATTTTTGTATATATTTTAGAAAATTAGTTAATGTTTCTATAATTTTTTTTAAAATATTTGTTGCTCTTTAATATTAATAAATTAGTTTTTCATTTTTTAAATGTGCTAATAAACTATGTATTTAATTGAGAAAATTAACAAAAAATAATACAAGAGTCTCCTTGTAAAAATGACATTTAAAATAAAAATAAATTTTGGGATGAACAAAAAAAAATAATGCATTATCAACGTATAAAAAATAATAAATATAAAAATAAAATTTTTAATTATCAGTTGATTTATAGTTGATGCATAAAATATCTATCTAAAAATATCTTTATATATGGAGTATATATTTCAGCCTGAGAAGGAAAAATTCATTTATTTTAAAATATTTTAAAATCTATAAATTATGTTAAATTATAATAATTTTAATTTTTAAATATATTTCTTATTATTTAACAATTATTTAATTTTTCATATTACAAATTATTTTTAATATTAAATTGATATTATAAATTATAATATTAATAAATTATAAACTATAAATTATTTATTAAAATTATAAATTATTAAAATTATTATAAATTATAATATTTTAACAATTATTTATTATTGTTATGAATTATTGACACAAAAATTTATAATTTATTAATAATTTTTTTAAAATAATATAATTTATAATATAATAAATTATAAATTTTGATTAAAGGTTCAATTTGGATTTCAATCTATTTTTAAAGTCCTTATTAGACCATAATAAGCTGTCACGTCAGCAACTGTTAATTTTTTTTAACGGTCCTATTAAAAAAGGGCTAATTTGAGCCAATTTTGATAGAAAAAGTTTAGGCTTTTAACAAAAATATAAGAAAAATTAAAAATAATTCTAAATTTACTATATTTATAAAATATTTATCAAAATACCAGAATTTATAAAATATTTATCAAAAGGTCAAATTTTTATTAGTTTACAAGGAGTTTACACTGAGTTTATAATGAGTTTATAAATTTTATACAGTTTATAATGAGTTTATAATAAAATGACTAAAACACCTCTCGTAAAAAAGTATAAATTTTAAAAAACATGATGGAAGGTGTCATTTTCTCAAAAAGTTTTAGTTAAAAATATTTAGGGACTAATGTGGTCCATACGCTCTAGTAAAAGGTCCAAATTGAACCTTTGAACATATATATTATATAAATAATTTGATTTAAAAGTACTAAAATAAAAAATTTTGGATTTATTAAAAAACAAAATACACATCAAAGTCATGTCGAAGTAGGGATGAACTCGGGTCGGGTTGGGCCGAATTTATCCCCAGTCCGTAGCCCAGCCCGAGTATAGCTTAAGGCTAACTTTCTGGCCCATAGCCCGACCCTAAGCACGAATGGGCTGAACCACCTCTGGTTGGCCGGGCCAGCGGGCTAAAAAATGGGTCAGCCCGAATTTAAGAAACGGAACTAAAAGATCTCATCATTTTTAATAATTTTATTGTAAAATTTATATTTTAATTTTTTTAATTTTATTCCCACTATTTTTAAAATATAACAATTTTAAATAAACACAACTTCATAAATCTCTCTTGAGTTTAAAAAAAACTTCACAAATCTATATATACATATATGATCAAAAGACACTAAAAAATTAATGTTTTCCTACATAAACAATAAATAAAAAAATGTCTGGAGTCAGCTCAACCTAGCCCAAATCACTCGGGTCGGGTTGAGTTTTTGAATTGGCGGGCCACATGAACACTCTATGCTGAAGAGCCTCCACAAGTGATCATATTCATATACAATGCACTTGGTTAAACAGCTACTACTTGTACGATAATAATCTGAATTACATGACATTGACCAACACCAACACCAACACCAACACCAAACTTTTTATGTCTATACTTTTACCAATTATCTATCATTCTAAAATAAATTAACGAAACTATAATTAAATTAAAGCAATAATAAGAAGAGAATATAAGATTATCATTGAAAGAAATATTAAAGTTTATACTATTTTTAATATTAAAGTTTACACTAGTTTTCACTGAAAAAAAATGTTAAAATAGTTTGGAACTAATTCGTTTATGGAAAACTAGTACACGTCTTTGTTACCTGTATGCCAATTATATATATTTATATATTATATAATATATATTTTTCCTATTAATAATGTAGTAAAGAAAATGCAAACCCCTTTCATTTGTTTTTATTTCAAATATATATATATATATTTCAAAAGATGCGTCTAGAATTATGAATGACTGGAGACGAAAAGAGTTATATATGGAATTTGCATGGGCATTAAGGTCAAACAAATAGGCTTTGCTGGCCGAGCAATTAAGAATTAAAGTTCCTAAAGTAAAAGTCACAATCAACCATTGACCATCCACAACTTGTTGTTAAGGTATATTATTATTATTATTATTTTGTAAAATAACAGAAAATTAATTAAGAATTTGTTGTAGAAGAAGAAGATGAAGAAGAAGAAACGTCTTAAAATTGGGTGTTTGTTTCCTGCACAAACTGTATCTCTTAATCACTATTACTTTCTTCCATAAGAACCGAGATCTTTCTACTTTCTTTTTTTTATTAAATTTTTTTCTTTTTGACGTAATAAATTATTATCCTAAGTCACAAAAAATTATAAAATAGTAATTACGTAACATATATATCATTTAAAATGTCAACTCAATTCAATTTTAGACTACTACTTTTAATATACAATTATAATTCTTCTAGATTATAATTTTCCCCCCTATTCCAAGTTAGTTATTTAGGTCTTTTTTTCTCTCATCTATAATGATATTGACCTTACGAATATTTAGAACTTTCAGTATTTGAAAAAAAAAAATTTTGATAACGTGCATGACCACTGGATAAAAAAAAATGTATTTTAGTTAAATATGATGTAAAATGATAAAATTTTCATTTGCCCCGACATTTAAAATGTTAATTTTTTTATTAGTTTGTAATGGACAATTTAAAATAATTATGATATACAATTTTGTCTTATTTTTATTACATGATATGTTAAATTTTATATATGATGGATTCAGTTAAAGATAAACAAATATTTTTGGACTAGTTCTACTTAATTTTAAATATAACTTTTGATTTTCCTATTTTGAATGGAACATATTTCAATGAAATAAGGAGGTAAATTGTAGGGAAGGCCATCCTTAGAAAATTTCAAAAATAAACGCAACTCTTTATAATATTTAAATAAAACTCTAATTATAATATTTAATTTAATTTAATTACTTTTTGTGTTCAAAGTTATTCGGCATAGAATATTCAAATTCCAGCCCACAGGATAGAGCTGTGTTGTCTGTCAGAAGAGAAAGAATAAAACTAGTTTAGAACTTTGGGCATGGAACGGGAGATTGACCCAATCTCCCATGCATACATATTCCTCCCTATTTGGAATTTTCTTTTTAAATAATTCATCTTCAAAAGCGATTTCTATAAACTCTTTCTATATATAATTTTCTCTTTTCATGATTTAATTAATTAATTAAGCAATTAATATCCTACCTCATATTAACATTTCATTTAAATGATCCATGTACTTTTTGCTTTTGCTTGTATATGATTTCTTTTCATTTTTTTTGTGCTGGATTTGTTATGTAGTATTTTAATTTAGTTATTTTGATCTTCCATTTACAAAAAGTCTAAAAAAGTTAATTTTAATGTTTAACTCTAACAACTAAATCCTAACTTAATTGTCAAAAATATTATTACTCCCGCTTAAATATTAAATTCGAGTTTTAAATATTTATATCCCTTATATATAATTAATAAAAAAAAATGTAACCACTCTTTCCAAATTATGCATATTGTCTATACTAATATTAATAACTCAAGGATTCCAACCATTTTTTATGAGAAAGAGAGTGAGTTGTTCAAAATCATATTTTGATTATGTATTCAATAACTCTCTTAAAAATTAAATTTATATGCAAACATGCACCATCAAAAATCAAGTTGATATGAAATCATTACATTTTTTTTTTTGTAATTATGGGCGTCAATTAAAAATGTGTTATATATATATAATGTTTTTATTATCTTTCAATTGATTCAATGTAATAAACTTAACTTATATATCTAATTTATATTAGTATTTAAAATTATTGAATTATTAAATATAATAATAATTCATAGATAATAAAATATGTTATAAAATAAATTCAATAAAAATATGAAAAAATTGCAAACACCGAAAATAATAATAACTATGCAAATAATAAAAAGATATTCGTAATTTTTATTATTAAAATTGATGTCTCCAAACATATATAATCATATATATAGGTTTATAAGTGGATAAATATCTGAATCTACTTCTATAAAATTAACTGATTTATATTAGATTCAACATTAATTCATTTATAAATTGTTTTTTATTTGATTATTAGAATATTTTATATTTTTCATAATAAGAATGTGAGTACATTTATAATAACAAGTATTTTGTGCATATTTATTATTTATTTAAATATATATTTTGGCTTGTTATCTTGGATTTCTATTGATTTTGGGATGTTTTAATGTATGTTATAATTGATAGATGATAATTTTTAGAAGAAAAATGCTTAAAAGTCCTATTAAAAGCCTCGAACGTAAATCTTGGGCAATGCTTATTGCATCTGAAAAGAGAAGAAGAACTAAAACCTTGAGCGTGAGTCTTGGTCAAAGCTTAAACTCACCTAGAACTGATGCAAGAGTGGATAATTGTTATAGATGGATTTCATACATTTTAGGAAATAGATTTTCTACAATTTTGAGAATATTATCAGAAGATTCTTTTAAATTTTATCCATATTTAAAGATAAAGATAACTATTGTTTTAAGATTATTATTATTTTATTTTTTTTTAATTAAACTTTGGTCGAGGACTTTAGTTCAGATTTTTGTCCATATTTTTTTTTATTTTATTTCAACTTTTCTTCATTAAATTCATGAGCAAGTAAATTTGAATCGTTTGAAGGGTGATTGAGGTTTCAATTTGCTAAAAGATTGTGAGATCTAAATAATTTTTTTGTTTTATTTTTTTAATTTTTAGTATTTATATTTTTTTTGTAGCTTATTAATATTATTATTTTGCTATTTATTCAATAAGACTTATTGTTCATTTAGTTTAATAATATATTGCTATTTGAAATACTTGAATTCGTAATTATTCTTATTGTTTTGATAATTAGTGGCAATCATGTATAATACTAAAAAACTATATAATCTAACTTAAATGAACCTCGCAGTTGAATTTATTAGTTAGAATCAAATTCATCTAATTTTTAAAATTGTTAGTGAATTAAATTCTAAGGACGTTTGTATAGGGTTGTTCATTAGCAAATGTTAATTAGTAAACGCCTCCTAATTAATTTAAAAATTATGGAAGGATTGGTTATTCTGAGCATCTCTAACAATTAGAACTGATTTATTGAAAATTAGAAAGAATTACCTTAACATCAAGAGTCAATTCAAATAATTGAAACTAATATTAGCTCTTTAGCTAAAATTAATTCGATTGACTTTTTCCTAAATTATTTTTGTCGTGATTTATTTTAATTTTCAATTTTTAGTTTTAGTTTAATTTTAAATCTCAATCATAAAACACCTCTTATTTAATTTTCATTCTAGTTTTATTTTGATTTTCGAAAGAAAGTTAATTAAGTAGTCAATTTCATATAGATTCGACCATATTCACTACTATTATAATTTTTTTAGAGAATATAAATTTAAATTTAGTGACTTCGAGGCCCATCAATTTACAATTATCTCAAGAAAATTCAATCAATTGCTATGTGAATGATTACAACATGATATACATCTTACCAAAAATATTATCTTTTAATTATTTTTTAAAATTATATGATTTGAATATTAATCCATGATTAAAATAATAATTTATAAAATATAGATAATTCAAATTTCAATTATAGTTCAATTAACAAGTGAATATTTATATCTCATTCACTAAAATTTCAATCTTAAAGATAAGTTGCAAGAAAGAAAATATTCCTCTTTACTTCTTATTGATCTTGTGTAGATGCATGTTTTAACTTAGATAAAAATTATCAAACCATTTCATTACAAGATTGATTTATATGACTTGAAGATATAATAAATTTTTCTAAAATTTTGAAATTTCACTTTCTATAATTATTTTTATAGTTTTTAGCCTACATTTGTTTTTAATTTATCTATTAGATATATAAACTTATTATTTTTTTCCTCTACAATTTTAGTCTTTTATGGTCGTTTTATTCAAATTAAGTATTTATTTGATTTGACTTTTAGAAGTTTTTATTGAAGATAAAACCGAATAACGAACTTCTGTTATATCTATTTCTCTGACTCCTTGTATCATGTTTAAATGTTAAATATGTTTGAATATTTTAGCTAATGTATCTCTATATATATTTGTACAAAATATACAAAATGTATTAGCCTTTATCATTAATAAATTTTCAAAGCTTTCATCCTCTTTATGGCATCAGAGTTGTTCAGCTTTAGCTAGCATTAACACCTCCACCCATGGTTGATGATCATTCCTCATAAACTTTTGCCATTAATAAACTTCAAATCATTTCAACAACTATTCTTGTAACCAATAAATGTGGGCGCCAACACACTTTGACCAAGGAAATCAAAGGCGCAGGCGCAGCAATTGAAGAAATTTTATTGGAGGCGCCGAAATGTTTGATAAAAAAAAATTAAAAAAAAGGAAAGCCAAATAAAATTCTCCTCTGCTCATACGCGTTTTCCCTTGCTTATAAATAGGCAAGGGATATTAAGCATAATTGATATCCTAAAAGAGAGAGGCAGTGAAGAAAAATTAGAGAGTTATATTGTAATTCTTATTATTTTCTTCTAATAAAATTCTTCTATCCTTGTCCGTGGTTTTTCCCTTAATTCGTTTAAGGTTTTTCCACGTAAATTCTGTGTCTCTTGTATCTTTATTTTTCTCAAAATTTTAGCTGTGTTTTTGCTTTATCTGGTCCGTTTTTACAACAAGTGGTATCAGAGCTGTGGTATTTTGAAAAACCAAATATACCACGAGGAAGAGAAAATTACGTGGAGTTTTTTGGTGTGATCTGTTTTAAAAACGGGCCTAAAAACGCGAAATTTGTGAATAGTAAACAGTCACGTGGTTTTTTTAATAGTAACTGTAGCAGAATTTATGAATAGTAACTGCATATATATACTGTAGCAAAACTGTAGCGGATCACTGTAGCAGATACTGGGAGCTAATTTTTTGGAGATAAAAGCGATGGCGGCAAAATTTGAGATTGAAAAGTTCAGCGGGAGAAATTTTTCACTGTAGAAATTAAAGATAAAAGCTATCTTGAGAAAAGATGGTTGTCTAGCGGCAATCAGTGAAAGGCCGCAGGAATTCACAGATGATACTAAATGGAACGAGATGGATGGGAATGCTATTGCAAACCTTCATCTAGCACTTGCAGATGAGATCTTGTCCAGCTTAGCAGAAAAGAAAACGGCAAAGGAGATATGGGATCACCTCATCAAACTGTACGAGGCCAAGTCATTACATAACAAAATTTTTCTTAAGAGGAAACTGTATACCTTGAGGATGTCAGAATCTACTTCAGTGATGGAGCACCTTAATGTCTTGAATACTCTATTTTCCCAGCTTACATCTTTGGATCATAAAATAGAGTCACAAGAACATGCAGAACTTCTACTCCAAAGTCTACCTGATTTGTATGATCAACTCATCATCAACTTGACAAATAATGTTCAGCCTGATTCTCTGGTCTTTGATAATATAGCATCTGCTATCTTGGAAGAAGAGAATCGGCGGAAGAACAAGGAGGACAAGCAGGCAGGTTCACAACAAGTGGAAGCTTTGACGGTGATGAGAGGAAGATCGACAGAACGTGGCCCAAGTGGGAGTCACAATCATGGGAGATCAAAATCAATGAGTAAAAAGAATTTTAAATGCTACCACTGTGGCAAGAAAGGTCACCTGAAGAAGGATTGTTGGAGTATGAAGAATTCCAATTCTCAAGGGAACGTGGCAAGCACTTCAGAAGATGGAAACGTGTTGTGTTGTGAAGCAGCAATATCAATGGAGAGCAGGAAGAAATTTACGGATGTGTGGCTTCTTGACTCAGGAGCAACTTATCATATGACCTCTCGAAGAGAATGGTTCCATCTTTATGAACCTATCTTAGGAGGATCTGTGTATAGTTGTGAAGATAATGCCTTAAAGATCATAGGCATTGGATCCATCAAATTGAAGATGTATGATGGTACAGTTCGCACTATTCAAGGAGTGCGACATGTGGAAGGTCTGAAGAAGAATTTGTTATCTGTGGGAGAGTTCGATGATCTTGATTGTACTATCAAAGTTCGAAAAGGAATCATGAGGATTAGCCGAGGAGCGCTTGTAATTATGAAAGGAGAAAAGATTGCTGCAAAGTTATATATGCTTTTGGGAAAGACTGTGCAAGAAGCAGAAGCATCTGTTGCTTCAAACAGTTCGAGTGAAAGATCTGCAATGGTGTGGCATCAAAAGCTTGGACATATGTCTGAACAAGGTATGAAAATTCTTGCTGAGAAAAAGTTACTTCCAGGTCTTACAAAGGTGTCATTACCCTTTTGTGAGCATTGCACAACAAGTAAGCAGCATCGACTAAAGTTTAGCATATCCAATTCTAGAAGCATGAATATTCTTGAATTGGTCCACTCTGATGTATGGCAAGCACCAGTTTCGTCACTAGGAGGAGCGAAGTACTTTGTGTCCCTCATCGATGATTACTCCAGAGGATGTTGGGTGTATCCTATCAAAAGCAAGGGAGATATATTTGCAACTTTCAAAATATACAAAGCGCGGGTTGAACTTGATTCAGGCAGTAAGATCAAATGTTTAAGGTCAGATAATGGAGGAGAATATACTGGGAATGAATTTGATAGCTTTTGTAAACAAGAAGGCATCAAAAGGCAGTTCACTACGGCGTACACTCCACAATAAAATGGAGTAGCAGAGCGGATGAACAGAACTCTGTTAGAAAGAACAAGAGCAATGTTGGGAGCTGCAGGTCTTGATAAGGCATTTTGGGCAGAAGCAGTCAACACCGCCTGTTATGTGATTAACAAGTCTCCATCTACAGCAATTGATCTAAAGACTCCAATGGAGATGTGGACAGGGAAGCCAGTGGATTATTCAAACCTCCATATATTTGGAAGTCCTGTGTATGTGATGTACAATGCCCAAGAAACTACGAAGTTGGATCCAAAATCCAGAAAGTGTTTGTTCTTGGGATATGCTGATGGTGTAAAGGGGTATCGCCTGTGGGAGCCCACTGCCCACAAGGTTATAGTCAGCAGGGATGTTATCTTTTTAGAAGATGAATTGAAAAAAGAAGGTGATAGCACTTTGAAAGAAATTTCAGAGACTACAATGGTACAAGTAGAAAAGAAGTCCACAGAAGAAGATTCTTCTGAAGCAGAACCAGAGCACGAGGAGGAGGAAGAGCAAACTGAGTCTGAAGAGTCAGAGCTTGGAAAGGGAAAGCGCACAAAACGTACACCAGTCTGGCAAGAGGATTATGTTATGGGCAGTAATGTTGCTTATTGTCTTCTAACTGAGGAAGGAGAACCATCAACTCTCCAGGAAGCAATGAGTAGTTCAGATGCGTCTCAGTGGATGACAGCAATGCAAGAGGAAATTGAAGCCCTGCATAAGAACAAGACTTGGGAGCTTATGCCATTACCGCGAGGAAGAAAAGCTATTGGCAATAAATGGGTCTATAAGATCAAAAGAAATAGTGATGATAAGTGGAGCGGTATCGTGCAAGATTGGTGGTAAAAGGGTATGCTCAGAAAGAAGGGATTGACTTCAAAGAAATATTTTCTCCTGTAGTTCGGTTGTCAACAGTTCGTGTAGTCTTGGCAATGTGTGCTACACTTGATTTACATTTAGAACAACTAGATGTGAAAACAACTTTTCTTCATGGAGATCTTGAGGAAGAAATCTATATGCTTCAGCCAGAAGGTTTTGAAGAAAAAGGAAAGCGGAACTTGGTTTGTAGGTTGAACAAATCTCTATACGGTCTAAAACAGGCGCCGAGGTGTTGGTATAAGAGATTTGATTCCTTCATCATGAGCCTTGGATACAACAGACTTAATGCAGACCCTTGTGCATACTTCAAGAGGTTTGATAAAAGTGATTTCATTATTTTGCTGTTGTATATAGATGACATGTTGGTAGCAGGCCTCAACAAAGATCATATTCAAGAATTGAAGGCACAGTTGGCTAGGGAATTTGAAATGAAAGACTTGGGACCAGCAAACAAGATTCTAGGGATGCAAATTCACCGAGATAGAAACAATAGGAAGATTTGACTTTCTCAGAAGAATTACTTAAAGAAGGTCTTACGACGCTTCAATATGCAAGACTGTAAGTCAATTTCTACCCCACTTCCTATTAGTTGCAAATTATCCTCCAGTATGTGTCCCAGCAATGAAGAAGGAAGGATGGAAATGTCTCGAGTACCGTATGCATCAGCAGTGGGGAGTTTGATGTTCGCAATGATTTGTACACGATCAGACATTGCACATGCAGTGGGAGTTGTAAGTTGGTACATGGCGAATCCTGGTAGAGAGCATTGGAGTACTGTAAAGAGGATCCTAAGATATATTAAAGGAACCTCAGATGTTGCATTATGTTATGGAGGATCAGATTTTATTGTCAGAGGATATGTTGACTCAGATTATGCAGGTGATCTTGATAAAAGTAAGTCTACCACAGGGTATGTGTTCATTCTTACTGGTGGAGCAGTAAGTTGGGTATCAAAAGTGCAGTCAATTGTGGCAACTTCAACAACAGAAGCAGAATATGTTGCAGCTACTCAAGCTAGTAAGGAAGCAGTCTGGTTGAAACTAATCATGGAGGAACTCGGGCATGAACAAGAGAAAATTTCTCTATTTTGTGACAGTCAGAGTGCCTTGCATCTTGTAAGGAATCCAGCTTTTCATTCTAAATCAAAACACATACGAGTCCAGTATCACTTCATTCGTGAGAAAGTGGAAGAGGGCATTGTGGATATGCAGAAAATTCATACAAAAGACAACCTATCAGATTTTTCGACAAAAGCAGTTAACACTGACAAGTTTATTTGGTGTCGATCCTCTAGTGGCTTGACGGAAGCATAAGCAGCATGGAAAGACAAGGAAGAAAGAATGGTGTGAAGATATGATTGATCCTCAATCAAATCTTCAAGTGGGAGATTGTGGGCGCCAACACACTTTGACCAAGGAAATCAAAGGCGCAAGCTCAGCAATTGAAGAAATTTTATTGGAGGCGCCGAAATGTTTGATAAAAAGAAAAAGAAAAGCCAAATGAAATTCTCCTCTGCTCATACGCGTTTTCCCTTGCTTATAAATAGGCAAGGGATATTAAGCATAATTGATATCCCAAAAGAGAGAGGCAGTGAAGAAAAATTAGAGAGTTATATTGTAATTCCTATTATTTTCTTCTAATAAAATTCTTCTATCCTTGTCTGTGGTTTTTACCTTAATTCGTTTAAGGTTTTTTCAAGTAAATTCTGTGTCTCTTTTATCTTTATTTTTCTCAAAATTTTAGTTGTGTTCTTGCTTTATCTGGTCCGTTTTTACAACAATAAAGACATCCTCATCTCTATCAATGTTGTAACTCAAAACCCTTTGAAGCTCACTCCAAACAATTATCCATCCTAGCGTGCCTAGTTCATGACCTTACTTATCGGCTTTGCACTCGCCAGTTACATCGCTAGTGAAACCTCTTGCCCTTTTGACAGCATCATTATCAATAACTTCACTCAATCAAACCCTGCTCACACAGTTTGGCTTTGCCAAGATAGCCTGATCCTTCATGCAATTATCACATTCATCTCTGAAATAATTGTGTCTCTTGTATCCTTAGCTCAAACCACTTTTGAAGCATGGCAAAAACTCAGTTGCCTCTATGCTAATAAGTCCCAATCTTGGGTTATGCATCTCAAATGACAATTGTATCTTAGATATGGTGATAAGTCCATAATGGAATATCATCAATCCATCAAATCACTTCATGATGACTTAGCTCTTATTGACACCCCTCTCTTTGATGATGACCTTAAATTCACAGTTATAATGGAGATGGATCAGATTTTAAGGAAATAACAATAGCTATAAGAGCTCGTGATGCATATATCTCATTTTATAAATTACATGACAAAATTGTCGACTATGATACCTTTCTAAAATGGTAGCAACTTAATGATACATCCATTACTATAGTCAATTTTACTTGAATAAATAATCACACTTGAGATTTCTCCAGTCAGTAGACTCCTGACAATCAATAATGCTCAATCTCGAGCAGGCCTCATGGATCTTCATCTTGTCTATCCTGAGGACATTCCATAACAATTAGGTTTTTTGTTCAGTGTCAATTTCGCGACAAACTAGGTCACATTGCCAAAAGCTTCTTAAAAATCAAACTTTCAAATTCAACACCCACTGCTAACATGACAATGGAGAGCAAATCTGCCAATCAAAATTGGTTGATGGATAGTAGAGCCTCTCACCATTTTACAAGTGATATAAGCAATCTATTTGTTCATTTTGACTACACTAGGCAAAATGATGTATTAATCGGAGATGGATTAGGTTTGCTTATTACTCACACTAGACACACATTATTCCTCACCATCCTTCTTCTTTAAAATTATCAAACGTTCTTTGTGTTCCATCAATGCAAATAAACTTAATATCAATTTCCAAATTTTGTCAATCTAACCAAACTTCTATTGAATTCTTTCCCTCTCACTATCTTTTTAAGGATCTTATCTTATATGAGTGGTCTATGGAAGCAAATTCATCACCATCAGCTTAGGTTGCACTGAATCAACAATCCATCAACTAGCATTCCCATTTCTCATTTTGGCCATCCTTCTGCAAAAATTCTTCAGTTTTAGATTAAAAAACTATCTTTTTGCATTTCAAAAAAATAATTTCCAATGCATATCTTTCTTTTGCAATAAAATGCATAAACTTTCTTTTGGTGCATCTTTAGTGTCATATACTCGATCCTTACAACTTTTATTTTCTAATGTATGGGAGGCAACTCCTAATATCTAACTTGATGGTTTTAGATATTATGTGATTTTTATTGATCATTTTACTCGTTTCACTTGGTTATTTCCCATTATAAACAAATCATATGTTACCTCTATTTTTCATTCATTTTGAATTCAAGTTGTAAAAGAATTTCAAACCTCCATTGTCACAAATTATTCTGATAGTGGGGGTGAGTATATTGCTCTCTCTAAATACCTTAAGGAACATGGCTTTAAGTATCTTCTCACACCACCAAACAAACTAGAACACAATGACATTTTAGAACTCAAGCATCTCTATCTAACTGAAACTTCACTAATCTTGCTACACATGGCATTCTTGCCCTTTTACTTTTGGTCCTTTGCCTTTATAATTGCATGTCACCTCATTAACCAACTTCCCACACCTATTCTCTCCATGAAATCCCCATATGAAAAGCTATATAACTCACCCCCAACTACATGAAATTACGCATGTTTGGCTGTCAATGTTTCTCCTAGCTTCGCTCATATATAAGACAACTCCAATAATGATAATTCCCTTGTGTTTTTATTAGATATTTACTTAACCACAACTCCTACTTGTGCTTTGATGTCGAAATGGGTCGTATTTATAATTTTTGTCATATTGTTTTTAATAAGGATTTCTTCCCTTATGCATTTACCAATCTTCACTTGCTATGTGTTTCTTCCTCTAATTCTACATCTTGGCTTCCTGCTATTAGCTCCTCTCCAAACTTCTATTCATTAACAATTAATTCAAACTCTATGATGCAACCTGAAGGTGTGTCCACAATGGACTCTTCCTTTTCTGCCCCTCAGGTATGTCTCTTGTCTTTTGTCCATACCTCTTCTCCTTTGCCCACTTCTACTTTAACACCACTATCATCCTTGTCTTCTCCCACTCTTATTACAACACCTTTTCCATCCCCACCACCTCTACTTAATCCTACTTGTACTCATCCTATGACAACTCGATCATAGAACAATATTTTCAAATAAAAGAAAGCTTTTAATGCCTCCAAATACATTCTTCCTGAACCCCAAGAACTCGACGTGTATAAGTCAGGTACTCAAAGATCCATAGTGGAATAAAGTATTATCTTCTAAGTACAATGCTTTAGTTTTTAATGGTACATGGACTTTATCTCCTCTACCTTTAAGCAAATGGGCAATCGAGTGTAAATGGGTCTTTCAAATAAAATGCAATTCATAAGGCAGAATTGCTCAATTCAAGGCCCGTCTAATGGCCAAAGGTTTTCATCAGCAACTCGGGATAGATTATGGTGAAACTTTTAGTCTAGTTGTTAAAACAACTACCATTTGGTACAATTGCAGTAACTCATGGTTGGCACATTCAATAGTTAGACGTGAATAATGCATTTTTGAGTGGCACTTTAAGTGAGAAGGTGTATATGCATCAGCCTCTGGGATTTATTGACAAGCAATCTCCTTCTCTAATATGTTGACTACATAAGTCCATTTACGGACTTCAGCAAGCACTACGTGTGTGGTACATGGTACTATAACAATTTCTATTACATTATGGCTTCACTTTTTATTTACATTCATGAGAACATGATTATTTATTTTCTCATCTATGTGGATAATCTTATTGTTATAGGCAATAATGTAGCATTGATTCAGTGGTACATCTCATGCTTATCTGAAAAATTTTCTGTGAAGGATTTTAGCATTTTTAATCATTTTTTAGAGTTTCAATAGTTCTAGTTCATGATAGCTTATTGTTATCACAACAACAATATATTTAAAATCTCCTCAAGAAGCATAACATGACAGACTCCAAGATAATTGGGTCTCCTCTCGCATTGGTGATACCATTAACTCTAAATAATGGCAGCTCCGGTCATGATCCTTATAAGTATCATAGTCTTGTCGGTTCCTTACAATACTTGGCATTCACTCATCTTGATATAAATTATTATGTCAATAAACTTGCGTAATTCATGCATAAGCCAATTGTTCTTCACTAGCAAGTTGCCAAAAGGCTGCTTCATTACCTCAAAGGTACACTCTATCATGGTCTTCTTATTCACCCTCACAAGGAGCTCAAATTCACAGCCTACTCTAATGTTGATTGGGCCGATGATATAGACAATTTTCTCTCTACATGTGCCTATATCATCTATCATATTCTCACTCCTGTGTCATGGTCATCTCGACATCAATTGCATGTTCTTCCACTGTTGCATATAAACCAGCCCTCTACTGTGATAATGTTGGCACCACCTATTTTTTTACTTATCTCATCTTTCACTTGCGTATGAAGTATATTGCTCTTAATTATCACTTTATCAAGAAACGCGTTTAAGCAGGTCAGCTCTCTGTTTAACATATTTCTAGCAAGGATTAAATTATTGATCTCCTAACAAAATCATAGTCCAAGCAACAATAATACAATTTCGGTGCAAGCTTGGTGCTTTCGATGGGAGCACCATCTTGCAGGGCCATATTGGAGATAAAACCAAATAACAAATTTTTGTTATATCTTCTTTTCTTAATCCTTCAATCATATTGTTTAAATTTCAAATATATTTGAATATTTCAATTGATGTATCTATATATATACTTGTACAAAATTTACACAATGTAAGCTTTCATCCTCTTTAGTTTTCAATGGTTAAATATCCAATTGAATACAAGTACAAGTGCTCATTTAGCGCAATTTAGAGAAATATTTTAGTGGAGTTCTCATTTAATGCAATTTAGAGAAATATTTCAAATCAAACATGATTTAATAATTTACAAATCAACGTAAAGTATTTATTTATAAAAATTAGCTAGGATAAATTCATTCGGTTCGGTTTATAAATTAATTTGATCAACAATAAAAATATGAAAATATATCAAAATATTGTGATACTATGTAGCAATATAATAAATATAAATAAGTCAAACTATCATGAGATAGTAAATAATAAAAGAAAAGTAACTTGTAAATGATACATAAAAGAATTAGGATATATGTGTGTGTATAGGGTTAAACCGTTTTAATTATTTTTTAACCAAATTAAATTATTAATTTTTTTTCAAATTTCAAATCAAACTAAATCACTTAAAACCACTATTTTAAGATTTTAATATATTATGGAGATAAAACATTATTTATTAACATATATTTGATATTTACAAATTTATTTTAGATATTTTTGAAAGATAAAATTGTAAAAGTATGGAAACCATTAAATTAGTGGTTCGAAAATTTATGCTTTTTAAACCATAAAATTATTATAGAAAATCATACCATAGAGATTGAAAATCAATACAAACAAGAATTGAACAATATCATACCATTGGAAACCATGAAACAAACAAACCCTATAATTAACTATTAACTTTTGGATTGAAAATTAGAATTTTCAATATTTAAACACAAAAGCTAATTTTTGTAAAAATAAAAAAGCTATTAAAATTTAAAATAATTACACAAATACTTACTACTAACATATACATATATATTTATATTTTTTTAGTATATTCATTCACATAACTATATGTAAATTAAATTAAAATATATAATTATATTTATTAATATATGTTATGTTTACTAATTTATAATGGCTATTATGGTTAAATTGAATGGATACTGACTCCCAAATTATAATTGTAGTGCATATTCATTAGAGGGTGTTTCGTTCAACTTGTAATTTAGATTAAATTTAAGTTGACGTATTTATTTAAATAATTTTATAAAGTTATAAGCTAAGTTTTATAAGTAAAAAAGAAATTATTTGAAGAAATTAATTTATTATTTTGATGCTTGTATAAGGTAATTTGACCAAATAATTTACTATATTATTCCTATTTATTTTTTAAAACCTATTAAGTATTCTTATTATCATCCATTAAATATCTCTTTTTAGCCATTTTAATGATTAATAAGCTTATAATCTATCTTTATGTATTTTACTAAAACAATTAAAGCTAACACAATATTATACCTCGTGTTACTGTCTCAATCTTGTCATATATCTTAATTTTTAATATTTAAAATTAAAATTATTATTTATTACATAATAGATATTTATTTAGAGAATTCAAACTGAATTAAGATATTATAATTGATATTAATTTATATTTATTTAAAGAGTTCATATGGAATTATGATATCTTATCTAATATTAATAATAGTTATAATTATTTGAAAAGTTCAAATAGAATTATGATATATTATTTGATATTAATAATTGTCCTATAAAATTCAAATAGGATTGTGACATTCTATTTGATATTAATAATAATTAGTTATATATATAAATGTATATATAACATAAAAAATAAATAACTATTATAATATTATCCTCTTATCTTATAATATTATTCATCTTCAAAATCATAATATTATTATTTAACTACTATATGATTGTTCAAACGGCATATAAGTAATATGATATTTATATTTTTTTATATTTTTGTTTTTATTTTAATATTTTTAATATTTTTTTTGATATATTATTTTTCATTTATTTTTATTTGATAATTATATTTGCAATTATGACGAAAAAGATTGTCATTCCTTGCTTTCTTCTTTGCTTTTCTCTACCATCGGTCGCTATTCAATGTAATTTTTTTTTTATATTTTTTGGTATTTTATTATTTCTTCAATAATTCAATTATTGTGTTGTTTGATTTTGATTTTTTTTAATATTGCATTTTTTCTATTTTTTTTTTTACATTTTTTGGTTATTTGTTTGCTATGGAATTTTTTTGGATTGATTTTGTGTTATTTGGCTATTATATGAATTTTTTGTGTGTTTTTTGTAATATTTTGGGTTAATTTTTTTTGTTATTTGTTATTTTTAAATTCTTTTTGAGTTTTTAAGTTAATTATTTTTATTTAATTTTGGTTAAACTATATTTTTTTTTAATTTATGTTAGCATTTTTAATTTCCATAATTTAATTTTTTGTATTAGAGGCAGAAATATTTTGGTACATGCGTGTAAGAGGATGATAATATGTATTGCCTCTATAATTATAAATCAATTTTATGCTAATTATACAGTGTTAACATATCTTATTGTAAATTATTTATCTATTATATTCAATTTGCTTTTGAATATAATTTATTAGTTTGATTCTATTAAAATATTAATAAAATTTGATAAAAGAAATAGAAGTTAATATAAATTTTTCTAAGCATACTATATATGCTTGTAATAAATTGTAGATATTATTAATATTATTATATAAAAATTTTCTGCATGATTTAGTTGGTAAATTGTATGAAAGCAATTAAACCCGATAATACAATCTGTATAAACTGAAATTAAAAGTCATGTATGCTTAAACACTTTTTTTTTTTGTGAAATATAATATAATTATATTATTTATTTATTTGTGTTTTCTTTTCAACATGGTCTATCTTTCATTTGCACCATTAACCAAATTATATTATAAACCAGATAATCTGAGTCAGGAGCTTACGTGGGTTGCATCTGTTTACTGTTTGCATTATCTTCTCTCATTATTAATGAAGATTTGATTTTTAAGAATGGAATATTTTAAGAAATAATTTTTGAAAGAAATCGTATATGGGCATGTATTTTTTTTATATCTGCTCGAGAAAAAACTTTAATTTCATTTGGACTATAAATTAAACTGTGAATATATTTAATTGTTCAGATAATAAATAAATAAATAAATATTTTTAAATTATGATTTAAATATGATTCAAAATTTGTCTATGAAATCGAAACATAAATTTAATTTCTAATTGGAGTCAACTTTCAAAAGAGGCTTGACGTTCCAATTGGAGTGAATATATTTTAGAGTAAACTTTCGAAGAGACACTATTTTATAATGGGAATCAAGAAGTCTTTAAACTAGTCTTTCAACACCTTTCCTGTTTTTTGTTTAAGGTTGGATTAACTATCAATTAGCTATAATATTGTAATGATTTATAAATGGAAGATTTATAAGAGATATATTCTCACCATCCAATTAGTCAAATTTCAATTTTCAAAGAGATGATTGATGAAACTTTGAATTTGAAATAAAAGTTAATTATACAAGTAAGTCCCATTGGCACTTATTCTAATTCCCAATTCTCAAATAATTGAATAAGAGGAAAATAATGAAATTCTGTAGTCTTATCAAGCAATTTTGTAGGCCATTTGGGTGTTCTGCACTATAATAGAATTTTTTGATGTTTTGTTGTTAATTGGAATTTATCTAAACTAAATTTAGGGGCCAAGGACTTTTATAACCTACTTTATGTCAATATCATTCAAATACCATTTTAATTTCTTACAATGTCTATCCTCCTAAATATTTTATACATTAATACATTTTTCTATACTTAAAAAAAGAATTGTATGCATAAATAGTAGTGAGAAAAAAAAATAAAAAAATTGATCTCTTATACTGAAAAAAAAAAAGAATTGTATGCATAAATAATAATGAGAAACAAAAAAAAAAACAAGAGGGGAAAATATAAATACAAATATGAGATACCATAATTCATAAAAGGACACATCAATCCATAATTGTTAGGAGACTTTTCTAATATAAACATTATTTTGTATAAATTATTTTTTAATTTCTAACATTATTTACAATTTAAAATAAATATATTTCTAGAACTCTATAAATTAACCGATTCTGTATAAAAATAAATCAGTATATGTATACATATAATCTTTAAATGTTAAAAAACATTTCTAGTAAGAAGAAAAATCTTATCCTTGATGTGATGCCTAATAAAATGTTTGACATGAATTTCAATATTGACAACAATTATTTCAAAAAGTTATTTATTGGTTTATAACAAAAAAAAAATTATTATCAATTACTAATTTAAATTTATATCATTGTCAATTTGTCATCAATAACAATTTATTAATGATTAAAGTTCACTCTAATTTTTTC
The DNA here is from genome assembly GCA_947685225.1 of Garcia nutans. Taxonomy (NCBI): domain Eukaryota; kingdom Viridiplantae; phylum Streptophyta; class Magnoliopsida; order Malpighiales; family Euphorbiaceae; genus Garcia; species Garcia nutans. The sequence goes on along the minus strand of CANTUV010000031.1, from coordinate 70,966,124 downwards.
TTTTTGTGTCAACTGTTGTAGTATATTTATAACATACATTTTCTAAAACTTAAATGGTATTGTTTAACTTTGTTAATATTTACCATAATAAGACTCAAAAGACTAAAGTGATGTGTTGAATATATGGGTCTAAAAATTTTCTATTCTGCTAGTTATACAATTTAAAATTTTATATTTAAAAATTTCATGTTTAAATTTGACTTTAAGCTAAGCTCCTATATATATTTTAAAATTTTAAATTTCAATATAAATATTTTTATCATACCAAAATTAAGGTTGAACTAATAAATTGTTTAAGAATAAGCTCATAACTATTTTTTCTTTAAATGAAAAAACGAATTATAGTATTCAAGAGTGGTTGAACATAAAGATATAAAGGAATTCCATCATAACAAGAGAGAATCATTTGCAATTTTACAATGGGTAGCTTATCCACTATGATTTTATAATCTTTTTGTGTCTATGACCATCTTTACTTTTTATTTTTTTCAAAAGAGTTTAACCAATTTGAAATAATTTACCTATCAATTAACTATTAAGACATTACTATGAAGAAATTATGATTATTTGGCTACGAGAAAATTTAAAGAAAATTGTTCTCATTTTCACCTAAAAAAAGGTCTTTCGGACTCATTTTTCTCAACTAACTATTTTTGCCCAAAAGTCTTTTTGGCTATAAGAGAAAAAAAAAAAGTATATGTGCTTTAGCATTTGTAATAATGTTATTTTGTTCTCCAATCAATAGTTAATTAATAATTCTAACTAATTATTATCTAAATAACTCCTATCACGCATTGTATCTTCCCCACCTTAATTAACCTTACTATCATTTTTCCACTGCCATTGGCTTTCTTTTAATTTCAGCATACCACAAAAATAAGAATAATAACTAATAATTAATTGCCATAATTGGCTTATAATTCTCAGCTCACTTTTTCTGTAATTTTTCCCCTTCTATTCATCAAATTTTGCATGTAATAATAATTAATAAATGCTAATAGGTCATTTATGAGATCGTGGACCAATTACTTTTCTAGTTGCATGTCAATTATGGATGTAGCAGAACAAGCAAGTATTTAAAGTTCTTGATATTTTGATTTGTGTGCTGGGGTTTTAAATTATTTTAATTTTGGGGTTTCGTATCACTTAGTGCAGGGATAAAATATATAATAATTTTATATTCATATTAACTAATAGACCAATTGAAAAAAAATATTATTAGAGAATATAATAAGAACAATTATAATATATTAAATTATTTTATCATATTTATTTATTTGATATTATTACTTTTTATTTATTTTTGGGTTAATCATAAAAAATGAATTTAAACATTTTTTTTTTAATTTTATCATAAACTTTTCAAAGTATTAAAAAAAAGTGCACGAATTATGCAGCTTGTTTCAATTTTATTATACCGGAAAGATCAATTTGACTTGTAAAATTATTGACGTGTTAATTTTTATTAATTGACGTGAAATATTGAGGTGAATATTAATTGCAAAAAATTGCTAGGACTTTAGTGTGATTTTCATTTTTATCATGAACTTTTTAAAATATCAACAAGTATATGAATTATGCATTTCATTTCAAATCTATCGTATTAACAGGGAGAGATTATGAGCGTTGGACGGCTCTTGACCATACACAGGTTGTTCGTCCATATTAATCACAACGGATAAACATTTAATGAGTACATTTAAGTTTGTAAATTTTAATATTAATTTTTAGTTTTTTCTAAATGATATATCTATTATATTAATATAACTTTTTGTTTCATTGGACTATTTTGTAACATCTCGAGCTAAATAGTCGCAGACAATTGATATATCTATCAACTGTTCATTGCGACTGTAGGTTAGGAGAGGAAGAAGAAGGTAGATGTTGGGATCTCAATACATCTCTGAGGCCAGCTTTTCATTTTTAGCTTCCTATTTAGTGTTACAATTAAGAAGTGGAGAAGTTAAAGACAGTCTTTTAGAAGCAACTTACCAATTAAGAGTGGATGAATGAGAAGCGGCTCTAGGAGCGACTCGATGCATAATAGAGAGAGCTGAAAGCACAAATATGTGAGTGGGAGCAAGCATTACAAGATCAAATATAGAGAGACGTCCAAACATAGTTAGTTCAATTTTTGCAATGATTCTTGTCCTCCACGTCTACATATCATGATTCAACTGCTCCACCTCCACCTCTATCTCTATCTCCAGCTCCCCCTCCCCCTTCTTAATTATTTATAAACTTTATTTGTATATTTTATTTATATTATTTAAATAATTTAATTAATGTTATAATTATTTTTATTTTTATATAAGATTTGTATTTTATTTATATTTATGTTTTTTAATTTATATTTATATTTTTTATTTTTATATATGATTTTTATAGTATGTTATTTTGTTATTTCATTATCTATAATTTAAATTTGTTTTTTGTTTTTTGAAAATTTATGATAGATAACTGACAAATTTTAGTATTGGAATAATAGTCGATAAATTTATCAACAAATTATCGATTGATATTGAAAATATTTAGAACAATACGGATAAATTACCGACTGATATTGAAAATATGTAGTATTGTATCAGTGGATTACAAATGTATCCATATGTAAATACATAAATTCGTAGATTTGCCGATCGTTTACCAATCGTAATTTTGTAACTTTGAATACATTAATCGATAGATTACCAACCAAATTTTGAATTTCAAAAATAATAATTGTAATATTTGCTAATTGATCACTGATAGTTTTTCTACTTCTTAAAATATTATTAAAATATATTACCAAGCTTTTACCGACTGCCTTTTCAACTAAATTAACTTATGAAAATAAATTACCGATAATCATTTAGTCAACACTTACCGATAGTTTATTTTTCTCTCGGCATACCATTGTAGTTTCTTATAATCAAAACTTTAGTCGGCAAGCAATCCATAATTATTGACTGACTGTAAATTCTCTTAATAAATACTTTGTCGACAAAGTAGTCATAGACTAAATCTTTTAGTTAGGACATTGTTGGAGATAGTTTTTTTTTTTTGTTACCATTGAAATACATTTCATTTTATATATATGCAAAAAGCATCAGTGAATGTCATTCAAGAAAATTATTATTTAAAATCTTTTTATTTATCTATTTATTTATTCAATAAAAATACATTAACACCAAATCTAATTTTTGCTTGAAACTCTTCGTGTTATGCATGCCCAACACTAAGTTACTCAATTTCGAAATTTAGAATGTATAATTAGAAAGTGATTAATCAAAATTAGCCAATTTTAATTTTGATCAATATGTAAACTAATCTATATATATTTTTAATGGATTAAAAAAGACCAAACATAATTGAAATTGTTGGGATGAGTTTGAATTATTTAAAAAGTTTTGTTGTTCCCAATTACTCTTATTTAGGAAGTTGAATTTCTAGATTGAAAATTTATTTTTTATTGGATGTTGATCTTCGTAATTTGATATTATTTAGGAAGACTTATTGGATAAGACTTCTAGCTCTTTTTTACTAAGTAATTAGGAATCCTTCTTAAATAAAATTTGTATTCTTCGTATTCAAGTCAAACACTCCTATATATATAGTCTGAACATGCAGCTATTTGATAAATAATTTTTGTGGCAATCATGTGATTTCACTTTAGGCTCACATCGTGACTTATAATTTTGTGAGATTATATGAGGTTTTTGGATGTAATTGGTTTAAAGATTTTGAGTATTCCCTTTTGTTCTCGTACATTTTTCATTTTTTTAGTGAATTTTATTCTTCGCCCATGGATGTAGGCTTATGCCGACCCATATTAAATTTCTGCTTACTCTTCTATTTTTCATTTGCTCTTTTATTTTTTTCAATTTATATTTCGTTATTTATTTTGTGGCTTTTATTCCTAATAAGAGGTATCAGAGCCTAGTTCGTTGATTTAATATTTATTTTGGGTCAATTATGGTAATGAAAAGATTTGAGATTGAGAAGTATGGTTGCAATATTAACTTTGCCCTTTGACAAGTTAAGATGAAGGCAATTTTGACACAGAACGAATTGCACTAAGTATCATTGGGCAAAGATAAATTGTTTGAAAAATTCACTGAGGAGTAAAAGCAAGATTTGAAGGAGAAGACAGTGACTACCATTCATTTATATTTGTCTAATAAGGTTTTGTATGAAGTCATTTATAAGAAAACTGCCAAAGACTAATGAGAAAAATTAGAGTCTTTATATGTGAAGAAAAACCTCAATAGTAAATTAGTTGTGAAGTGTCACATGCATATGCTCAATATAGCAAAAGATACATCTTTTAAATCCCATGTGATGAATTTAATTATATTCTCATGTATTTAGAAAATTTAGACATTAAGAATGATGAGGAAGACAAAACACTTATATTATTAAGTTCATCACCTCTGTTTTTTACAAATATTAGAGAAACTCTATTTCATAATAGGAAAACTTTAACTATTGAAGATGTTAAGAAAGTTTTGTTTGCTAAAAAACTTGTTGATAAGGAGCTTTGTTTTGATAAAAAATAGTACAGCGAAAATTTTGGTTGTTAGAAATAAATACAATTATTTGACATGTAATTACTGTAAAAGGAAAGAGCACTTCAAAGCAAATTGTCTTAAGTTACAAAATAAAAATAAATAAAAGACTCAAGAAAATAATTCTGCTAAGGTTGGTGTTGCACAAGATGATTTTTATAGTTATGTCTACTTTGTGACTGGAGAAGCTACCAAAATGAGTGGAAGGTGGTTCTTAGATTCTGATTGCTCATTCTACATATGTGTCAATAGGAATTGATTTTATTATTGCAAACCAATTGATGATGAAGTTGTTTTAATAGGCAATATTCATCCATATTGGTACTGTTAAAATTAAAATATCTGATAGCGTAGTTAGAACTCTTGCTTAGTTTGACATATTCCTAATATGAAAATGAATCTTATTTTATTGTATGCTTTGAATAATATTGGTTGCATTTTTACTTTTGGAGATAGAATTTTGCAAGTTTTTTGAAAGATTCTATTATTGTGGGTTTAGTTATAGGTTCGTTATTCATGAGAAGTTTGAATTATGATAATTTTGTGATTAAGCCTCTTTTATTAAGTAATTAAGTAAGTTCAAGCCTTATTTAGGCTTGATCAGTGTTTGCAAAAACTTAAATTGCTAGGTTGTATTGGAGAAGGTGGAATAAAATTTTAATTTTTGGTACAAGAGAATTCAAAGTCAAGATGGAGAATATTGGAGTGACTTTGAATTATTTAAGAAGCTTTGTTATTTCCAATTATTATTATTTGAAAGTTAGATTTCTATATTGAAAACTGATTTTTATTGTAAGTTGATAATATTTAGCAAGACTTGTTGGATAAAACTTTCAATTCTTTTTTACAAAGTAACTAGGAATTCTTCTTAAATAAAATTTTTATTATTTCCATTCAAGTCAAGCACTCATATATATATAGGCTCAAGATGTAGCTATTTGAGTAAAAAAAAATTTATGGCCATCTTGTGATTTTGTTTTAGGCTCACAGTGTGACTTATAATTCTATGAGATCTTATGAGATTTATAGGTATAATTAGGTTTAAGGTTTTGAGTGTTCCATTTTGTTATTGTGCCTTTTTGTTTTTGGTGAATTTTGTTCCTCGCTCGTGAACATAGGCTTATGCCAAATCACATTAAATTTCTACTTGCTCTTTTATTTTTCATTTTCTCTTTTATTTTTCTCAATTTATATTTCGTTATTTATTTTATTGTACGCATCAAGTCAACCCATATAAATTTTTGTAGCTTTTGTTCCTAATAGAAACTAAACCAAATTATCCTATAAAAATTTTCTAGACAAAAAAATATCATACTCCTCTTTCACATGAGTCACTAGATGTCACATGCTAGCCTTTTTTTTTTTTACAAATTGTGATTTTCATATGGTAATATTTTGTTTTTGAGGTAACATAGTACGGATGGGATGAGTATACGAAGCAAATTTTTTATTAGTAATGAAAGATTTATTAATTGGAAAGCATTATAATAAGTCTTGATGCTCCTAGAATCAAAACACATGACAAATACCAATTTGCCCCCATATCTTACAAGTTTTAAACCAAAAGGAGAAAACCCCTTACAACTTAATATCCTAAAACAAGAATTGAGGCTTACCGATATAAAAAGGACAACAACCCTATGACAAATCTCAAATCTAGTCCAAGATTCCTAAACAACTTCAAATATCATACCCAAAGAAATGAGGGATGAGAAGGACAAAAAAGCCTTACTTGATATTGATGGGAAAATAGCTTAGATAAGACATTAAAATTGAGTTGAAGAAAGGAGGCATGTGGCTCCACTATCCAGTCAAAAAATTGAAGCACCGACCGAGGAAACTCCAAGGGTAGGAAAGATCACACGACAACTTCTGAAAGCTCAGAGGAAAATTAATTTTCTCCTTAAGCAAAAAGATCATCAGGTATAGCCTTGAATCCTTATGCAAACTCCACAGAAAAAGGAAGCCTTCATAATCACTCTATCACCAAGAAGAAGACTTTGGAATACAAGTATCTATTATTTGTGAAAGAATAAAAGGCTACCTAGGATTGGATCTAGAAAAAAAAACACTAAAAAAAAGAGAAATTTTGCCAGAACTATAAAGAAAAACTAAGGATCTAGAGTTGTCGTAGGCCTTCAAGCTAGCAGTAGGCCTTCAGGCCTGCAATAACCTTAGATCTAAGAACGAAGAAGGAGGAGTGTCCATTGAAGAGAAGGGAACTTCAGAGCAAAGAAGGGGATTTACTTGCGTAAGCATTGTGTTTTTTTTTATCATGAAAAAGAAATTTCATTAAAGGGAGAAAAAACTACATATTGTCTTGAAGAACCAAGCCACAAAAAGAAAAACTAGAATACAACCAACCTTTCCTTTAAACCTAAGCACCATAGAGCTTAAACTTGAAATCCTTGTTCAAAAAGGCCATATAAAAACAGCAAGTGTTGTGTTAGTATATGATACAATTTGATCTAATAATGTTTTTGGTTTATATATTTTTACATACCAAGAAAAACAAAAAATTTATATATTGGAAAAATAACTTATTTATAGTTTGTTCATCTTGCTACTATTATAATTGTAATTTATCATATGTTGGCACTAAATTTGTCATTCATATTTATATATACTAGAATGATGCTCTCGAATTAATTTTGGGATATATATATTATAAAATAATCTTAATCATTTAGTTACACATAAGAAATATTTAAAATATATTACAAGAGTTAAAAGAAAAATTGAGGATCAAATAAAACATGCAAAAAGTGAGTGTCAATGGTATATGTAATTCTAGAATTATATGAAGGGCAATTGAGTATATAAATTCTAAAAAATCATAACAAGTGCAAATATATATAGAGAGAGAAAATAGTAAATTAAAATAAAATAACAATTAATGGTAAGAGCATACACTAAAAAAGAATAATTCTAATAAAAACCAAATGCAAAATAAAATAAAAAAAGCTGAAATCATTATTAATAGATATCGAAAGTTTGTAATTTTGAATGAAGAATATAATATTAAAATCCATATGACCGTACATGCATAAAAAAAATGGTTAGAAATTCTATTTAGTGGGCTTATTCAACATTGGAATTGTTTTTTAGTAGAATACATGCATAAATTTATATTTATTTTTGTATGAATTAAAACTTATTTAGAAATTCATATCATTAATTGTACAAATTTAATAATATTTGCATTAGTTTTTATTAAAATTGCTAGGATATATAAATTAATGGTACTATACTTTTTAAAATAGACTCATATTTAATATATAAAATCAAATATTATAATTAATTTATAAGCATATTTTTTTAAAAAAAAACTTTATTTACATATCAAATGACTTTTATATTGATTATTTTTAATATAATGTATAATTTTTATTTAAAAAATTAGTTTTTTCTCATGTGATTCAAAATAGTGAGAACAATAAAAAGCAAAGATATATATATTTTTTATTTTTAAAATTGATCTTCAAAATAATTATATGAATTTATTATGTTATTTGAAATAAATATATTATTTGAAAATTGAAAATAAGCAAAACTAATGGAGAAATTAACAATTTAGATAGGTCATAGTATAATTTTAGAAAAGAGAAAAAACTTAAAATATATATGACATTTTTAAATTTTTAAATATTTAGGTTTGAAAAATGAAAATAAAATAAATTTAAAGGATATATTAACAATTTGAGTGGACTGCAACATACATTATGGTAATAGCAAAACATAATTTTTAAAAAATTTAGGAGCTAAATAATTTCAGTGGTTTAATCATGGCATCATGCAATATTTAATAATTACAGTGGATTAATTTAATATATATATATATATATATACACACATATATAAATTAGTAAAGTTGGGATTGACATGATTTATGCTCTATGAGCAATTTGTTCATATGATATTTTCTGTCATGAATAAGCCGGTTGTTATTTGTTCAGAAATAGATCAGTTAACATGAGTTTATATGCATATGATGTTATAAGTAAATAAATATTAAATTTTATTTGTACAAAACAAATTAATTTACATTAAATCTAACATTTATTTTCTTAAAAATCTTATATATGTATTTTTCGAATTTTTTGATGTAGAAAACATGGTTTCCACATGTAAAAACTTATAGAAAGTATTATGAGGACAGAACTTAGGCCGAGATATGTACACATATGTTTGAATGTATGATTATAGTTAACAGTGTTTATTATTAATGCTAAATGAATAATATATGAATATAATTGCAAAGTGGAGTACCAAAATCACACATAAATTATCAAATCTTATCAAGACAATAGTGGAATTTGAATAAGAAAGCAATTCTAATAAGGCCATAATCAATTATATAATAAGAAATGATTTGTCATAACAAAGAACTGCTTTTTTACTTTTTTTTTCTTGATATTTTTTTTATATTGGAAAATTTGAATTTAATTTTTGTAATTTTTTCTGCCCATAAATGTATATTTTGGGAGATAGTGATTTCCTCTTTGAGCTTTAAATCGGAGATGATATATATACAAAGGTCAATGGGAGAAGCAAAGCCCCCCATGTGAATTGTGATTGGGCTATAATAATAATAATAATAATAGTAATAATAATGAGCTATCTGTAAAAGAAAAAATTATATGCTACAACCGTTGTAGCAATAAATGTCTACAACGGACCAATGGAATTCTTACACGTAGATTAAATGATTTATTTCATTTGGTCCGTTGTAAGCATTTAATCAAAGTGTAAGAATCTCATTGGTCCGTTGTAGACATTTATTGCTACAACGGTTGTAGCATATAATTATTCCTGTAAAAGAAGCAATGAGGATAGCCTCTTTTTCAGTCACCTGAGACTTTCACAATTGCTGGTTGCTAATAATCTTTGGCATTGAATTCTTTGGTCCCCATTTGGCCATTTCTTCTCTCTCTCTTTCTACAACAAGAAGTAGGGCCAAATGGTATGATTAGTGACAGTACCAACCAAGAATTAAATGCCATTATAGTGAGTCCTTTTCAACTTTCCTTTTTCTCTTCCAATCAAACAAACCTTTATGTCCCCTTTCACTTTTCCATTTTCGTAGCTTTACTTTGAGGTGAAAGCTCAATCTACAGTTCCCATACCCTAATTTCATTCCCGGCTAACTACCATTGGTTGGTTGGTTGCCCATCCAATCATATTTATTAACTAGTCTCCTTTTATTTTTTTTAAACAATAAGGAAAGAGATTCATTATTAAAAATAAATAATTTATATCTCCCCAAAAATTATCACTTTTATAAAAAAAAATAATTCATTTTAAATTATCATGTTATATAATAAAAAATTAAAAATATATATTTTTATAATTAATGGCTTAATTAATAAAATAAAAATATAATATTAATAAATTAATAGATAATATTTTAATCAATTTAAAATAATTTTATATAATATTTAAATAATTTAATAATTTTTTTATAATATGTATGAGCTGAAAGCGATGATTACAATTAAACGGGTGAAGTATTATAGAAGATTTTAAAAGTTGAAGTGAATAAACCTTTCAACAAATCCAAAATAATAAGAGGAGGCTTTCCCTAAGCAGCACACAAGCATACAAATCAAATGGAAGCTAAGAAGCAAAAAAAAAAAAAAAAAAAAAAAACTAAAACAATAAAATGGATTTAAGGACCAAAGTTTCAAAATTTGTAACCCAACGCTAAATGCAATAGCTTGTGATATTGAGGAGGCAAATCGTTAGAAATGGCTCTGTTTGATGATAAAAGCCTAAAATCAACAATTGATTTTCGAAACTCAAAGAAGGAAGAGATAAAATCAAGAGATTTAAACTGTCCCTTAGACCTTCAACTTGCTTTTTGAAAATTAGAACTTCTTCATTGAGAAGTGAAAACTGGGAAACATCCCCAAGAAAAGGTGTTCCATCCTTTATAGTTAATGTTCTGCTTCATATATAAATCTATGCCAAGAAAAAAAAATACTTCTATTAGAATAAGGCCTCTAGAAAAAACCAAGCTAAAATAAGAGCTAGATATAAGAGATCTATAAACCGAATTCCAAATTTATTTGAAAAGACTAGAGAAAAAATAAAAAAAAGAGTAAAGATCTAGTGTTGTCGACGATAAAAAAGAGTGAAGATCTAGAGCTGCCAACTATCAGAAGACCGACAACAACTCTAAATATGGATCTATATCAAAGAAGAGAGAGGGAGATGTTAGAGAAACAAGAGAGAAAAGAGAAAAACATTTTAATTTTAATATACCCTCTTCACTTATTTCTTAACTTGCATTACTATGATTTTTTCTTTTTTTCTTTTTTACTAATTAACATTTCTCCTAGTAAAATAAATATTTATTATGTTGTGTATTGTTTTCAAAATTAAATTAATGAAACATAATGCGCATATAAAACTTTATAATAAATTGTTAGTGTATGTGCCCTAGGCCATTTATTTGGATCTTTATGTTATACATTCATTATTAATAAATGAGGTTTTATTATCATTATTGTTTGTTTGCATGTTACACAATTTTGATATTTGTCCCTGATTTATTATTGTTATAGAGATAAAAAAAAATAATTCTTAACCAGTATGAACATTGATTTGATAATCATCAGATGGTTATGTGTATGGTGATACAAATCAATTTCATAGATACTTGTTAGAGAACAATGTATTGGATAGACCCATCATGAGATTACTACATGGGTTAGTGTCATAAGTAAATCTCATGATAGTTATGTATTAATTCTTTGACTTGAGATTGTCATAGTTTCCAATATAAGGACTATTATATTTTGACATGATCAAACATTATCCGTAACTGGATAGTAATAAATGTTATGATCATATATGATAGAAATTATGTAGAGGATAATGAACAATCAAGATAGAATTTGTCCCTCTCTTTGAGAGAGATATCTTTTGGGCCCCTCGATAAGTGAGACTGTGAAATGCATGGCCGTGCTCAAATGAATTGATAGTGTGATCAATTTCATTTGTTTTTATCAGTCTACTTAGAGATCGAGTAATCATAAGTTTGGACAATATAAGTATGACGTTGACCATGACTTATGTTCAAGCTAGATATCGTGTGACAAATGGATTAATGCATGTACTATTATTAGGCAAATTGGACATTCCTTATATTAATTGGGTAGTTGTAACGCCTTGCTAGAGGCCAATTATGACTTGTTGGTTTAATAGAGATTAAATTGACTGCCAATTAATATGGGCCTATCGGGTCACACACAAGAATGTGCTTTGGGCTGGATATAATATTAATAATATTAATATTAGATATTAATATTTATTATTATTATTATTTTCATTTTTATATATATATATATATTATTAGATAATATATTCAGAATCCTAATTAGATTTGGATTCTGAATTTGATTTACCTTATCCAATTATATATATTATTAGATAATATATTCAGAATCCTAATTAGATTTAGATTCTGAATTTGACTTACCTTATCCAATTTCGAATTGGATTCTGGAGTGATTATATTCACTCCAGACGTTAAGTCTTCTTACAGGTAACTTTAGAAAATAAAAAGGAGAACGAAAAAAAAAAAAGAAACCCTAATACGTTTTAGAGAAAACGTTTTTCAGCCTTCGCCGTTGCAGAGAGCTAGCACTCCAGACGGTAGTATTCGTGTGGATACGCGATAGAGGGTGTTTCGCGATTGAGGCATCTCTTCCAAACTGTGATTTCGAATCATCAACAGGTTAGTTCTTTGAACACTTTCGTCGAATTAAACGAACAGCATGGATCCTGGTGGGAAATCAGAGATCAAAATTTTTCCGCTGCGTGTTTTTGGTTTGCAGTGATCTCCTTGATTTCCTAACATAAATTTATATTTATGATCTCTTTTCCTATTATGTTAGAAATTAAACGTGTTTTCTTTTTAGAATTTTCTAGAATACTTAGTAGTTAAGTATCCTTAACTTACTCAAATTGAGTTTGACTTATTAAAGGAGGATTTCAAATTGAATTTGAATTAGTAAATGAGATTTTCAAATTGAACTTGAATTAGTTAAGGAGGTTATCAAGTTGAATTTGAATTAGTTAAGAAGGTTATCAAATTGAATTTGATAACCCATAAACCTCATTAACACTCCTATATATATATGGCCTTAGACCATTTCTTTAAGATGTAATGAAAGAGATTAAGAAAAAGAGATAGAAATTGGTAGTGCATGGTAAGGTTTTGAGTAAAAGTAAAATTTGAGAGGGTTAATGTGTTTTAGTGTGAAATTTTTCTCTCTGTATTTTGTAATTTGTAGTTTATTAATTAATAAAAGTTCAAGTGTTTGTTATTGAATTTGATCCATCCTTTGGCAATTAATTTAATTGCCAACACCTAGTATTAGAGCTAAGGTTAGATCGAAATAGCTTCAAGTTCAATGTCTGGAGTTCAAATTCAATCAACAATTTTCAAGTTCAATAGAAAAAATAATTTTGCGATGTGGAAGTATTTGATGGAGCTATGCTTAAAAAGCAATGATTATGGCAAAATTTTAAAAAAAGAAATTGTCGAAAAGAAAAATTCATCAATTGAAGAATTACAATAGCTGGATCATGATCGTTCGTTAAATGAGAAGACTTTATTTTTAATCTGCTAGTCTGTGGAACTATCGGTCTTAGAAAAAATATTTCATGCAAAAACAGCAAAGGAGACATGGAGTATTTCACTCAAAACATATAAAGGTGCAGATCCAGTCAAACAAACAAGAATGTAAGGGTTAAAAAGACAGTTCGAGCTGATGGAGCAAGGAAAAGATGAAAGTGTTCGTGACTATTTCTCAAAAATGGAGAACTAGTCAACAAAATGAAGAATAATGGTGACAAAATAAAAGAAAGAGGTATCGTAGAGAAGATTTTATGCACATTGTGCAGTCGCTTTGATTATGTAGCAATAGCTATTGAAGAGTCTAAAAACTTAGACTCCATGACTCTTAATGATCTATAAGCTTCATTGGAGTCACGTGAGATGTTGATGAATGAAAGTTCACCAAGTACGATGGAACAAGCTTTAAAAGCTCAAGTGAATTTAAAGAATGATGAGAAGACACCCAGATTAGAGCATAATAAAAGGGGATCTAATTTCAGAGGCAGAAATTTTAGAACTACTTCCAGACAAGGAGCAAAAGAAGGTGAATCTCAACAAGGTAAATCCAATATTCAATGTTATAAATGCAAAAAGTATGGTCACTATCAATATGATTGCAAGTCACATATTTAATGCCATAATTATAAAAAAAATGTGGCCATTACAGTAGAGAAGGTTGTGCTAAAAGAACATACCACAAAGATAATCGTGTTGGAGTGGTTCAGAATGATGATGCAAAAACCTTGTTGATTGCTATTCATGAAAAGGGTGGTAGTAGCAATTGCCAGTGGTTGTTAGACTCAAGTTGCAACAATCATCTAAGTAGAAACAAGGAAGTCTTCTCTGTGTTGGATGAATCTTTTCACTCTTTTGTAAAACTTGGTGACAACTACCAAGTTCCAGTAACTGGAAAAGGAAGGATCGTTATTAAAATAAAGAATGGGTCTTCAAACTATATTTCTGAAGTTTACTATACTCATACTATTTATTAAAACTTGTTAAGTGTGAGACAATTGGTAGAAAAAGGCTATGACTTGTGTTTTAACAAACATTAGTGCACGGTAAGTGATGTAAAGAAAGGAATGACATTAAAGACAAAGATGTCATTCAATCGCCTATTTTCAATGTACATAAACTATGGTAATGCCTCATACTGTAATTCAATAGTTGTTGATGATAATTGGCTATGGCATATGCGACTTGGGCATTTAAATTTTGGAAGCATCAAATTTCTTGTAAATGAAGAATGGGTTTCAGGCTTCCTACTGTTCAAGTTCCTGACCACGTTTGTGAGGATTGTGTTTTGGGAGCGACAAAGTAGGCATGAAGAGCTAAAGGACCACTAGAGCTTGTGCATTCAGATTTATGCTATGTGGAGGTTCCATCTAATGGAGGTAACAAATACTTTATTACTTTTATTGATGATTTCAGTAGAAAAAGCATGGGTATATTTCTTAAAGCAAAAGTCTGATGCATGTGAAGTACTTAAGAGTTTTATGGTATATGTTGAAAAATATAGACTTTTCAATTGATTATTTATGATTTTTCTAAGGTATTAACTGAATTTTATTTTCTTTTGATTATTGGTTAAATCTTTCTAAATTAAGTTTTACTCTCTCTCAAGATCTAAAACTAATATTGATATTAATTCATATATCTTAATCCTATGTCTACTTTCGTGATCATAAGAATTAATTCAATTCATTAATATTGGTGAAGATCTATAAACAGTCTCCTAAGTGTTTTTTACCTCTAAGCAAAAACTACTTAAAATTATTAATTTTTTTAAACTAGTATTCGCTCCATCACATAATACCTTAGATATAACAATTATTGGCCATATAATTGTAGTTTTAAGCACAACGATAATAAAATAATCAAAGAGAAATAATTATTGATTTAAATATGAATGAAGTTCACTATAAAATAATAAAAAGAATTGTTTAACCCTAATTTAGGGTTTAGCTACACATATTTGAAAATAAGGCAGCAATCAAAAGTAAAAAAATAATTGAGTTTCAACATAAAAACAAAATTGAATTTAAAAGAAAATAAATGTAGAATTAGAAAATTAGAACTTGGATCTAATGGACTTGAACTTCACTTGAATCTCTTCACAACTGTCTTTTTTTCCTTCTCTCCAAAGAAAATCTTGAAAGAACTTAAAAGTTTGTATAGAACTAAGGATGAATGAGAATAAGGGTAGAGGCTTGCTTATATAATGATCTTGGGACTTTTAAACTCATTAGGAATAGAATTTGAAGACTTATAAACTGATTAGGAATAAATCTATGGTAAATATGAAGACTCCTAATCTATTTAGGAATACAGTTAGGGTAAAATCTTGAAACATTTTGTATAAATAACTACCAATAGAAGTCCACAGGCATGCCATTTATCCTCCATACCCATGAATAATTATTCCACATCGAACTATTTGATAATCTTCTTCAGACAATAGGCACTCAGGATGCACGACCATGGAAATGTAACAACACGGTCGTAGAGATCAAAACCATTCTGGATTTCTTTCGTTTCTCTTTTCCTCTTTTGGACAGTGCTAAATTGATTTCCAATCCTGTGAGAATTGACTTGCACGATCGTAGAGATGATTTCCTTTTGTTTTGAGTTATAGTGCCTTTTTTTTGTTTTGCATCTCCACTTATGTTTGTGAAGCTAAACTTCAAGATAACAATTATTGTAGCTTTCACAATAAAAACTCATCAAATTTAATTAATTAAAATAAAAATATAACTAAAATAATTAATAAATTATATGCAAAATATGGCTTTATCAATCAACAATTGTGCATCACCTATTATTATCCTAATAGAACTTCCAAAATGCTCTTATATAAGCTCTAGAAGGGTTCAAGATACATATAGTGAATTAGTTCATATTACTACTATGATTCCTTAACTTTTCCATCAAAAATTCGGCTCAAGCATTGGAGTGGATACGTTGAAAAAATCGATATCTATCTTTAATCTCTTTGTCTCTGCAGATCTAGAGCATGAGCAGTTGAATAAGAATTAGTCTATCAATTCCTAGTGAACAATCCAGTGAATAAATTTACAACAGTTATCGCATAATTTTGTTTTATAAACTTATTAATTTGCCTCCTCAAAACAAAGATATTAATTATTGATAAATTAAAAATTTTCTTAGTTGTTGAAATTGAAAACCTATTTGAATTGTTTATAATTAATTAACTAATCAAGTTATGTATGCTTATTATTAAAAAAACATAAAATTGATTTAGAAGAATTTAAATTTGAATAAGTTTGGACAATAAATAAGTGACTTAATATCACCAACCATTCCCTATACTTTACTACTTGTATCATTAAAATCATTAAATATCAATTGTTACTATAAATTCTCCTAATATTCAATTTCGTCACATTAAAATATCTAACATTGTTCATTGACTAGATGGTGATGACCCTAAATTATAAATGTTGAATCCTAAACCATAAATTTTAAACTTTAAATCTCTAAAAAAACAACTTTGAAAAAGAATTTATTTTCAAATCACAAAGGGACATTTATCTAAGAATCAAATGTTGGCCCATTAAGCCAAGTGTCTAGCCATATTAATTAATTAAAAAAAACAAAGAGGAAGTTGATTGGTGTGTGAATTTGTGTAGGGCATGGATTAACAAAAGTAAATGAAAAGGAAAAGATTTTTGTTATGGTTTTGGTACGGCCGACTTTCAGTAAAAATAAAATAAAAAAAAAGAAATAGCTTTCTTGTTCTTTCCTTGAGCAGTGAACAGAGAGGTAGAAAGAAAAAAAAATCACGTTTGTCTCATCTTCTCTTGGTTTTTAGTTTGATAATTTTCACCAAAGATTTCAAGTAGTTATTGGATCAATTTTGGAGGGCTATTCTCTATATTTCTTGGCGTGATCATTCAAGAAGGATTGATCTTACTAAGGAGGTATTTATATATTTTCTCCATTATTAGTGATTTCAAATATGGATTACTCAAGAATATTTTATACTTGATTTCTTTGATAGTAGATTTATTTCAAAGCTTGTTTCGTAATTTTTCTCTCTATATTGGAGGATTTTTCACATTAAATCTTGTGTCTCTTGCTTTTGTAGTTGTTGTTTGTTTGCTATTATTATCTTATTTTTTGTGCATTGATATTGCTTGGCTTGAAATTATTTCAATTTACACAATTAATTATTGTTGATTTAGGACAATATTAGAGCATGGTTCTTTGGATATGGAATTAATTATGTGAATTAGAATGGAGAATTCGCATGTACCATGATTAAACTGTTAGCTTCAAATTATTCAATTTGAAAGTCAAAGATGGAGGATCTTATCTATTGTAAAGACCTGTATGATCTTATAAAATTAGGATCTACTAAGCCAAGTGAAAAATTAAATAATGATTGGGAGAAGATGCACAAAAAAACTATTGGTACTATTTTAGAATAGGTAGATAATAATGTTTACCATTATATAAGCAATGAAATTAATGTGCAGAAATTATGGAACAAGTTGAAAATTATGTATGAGAGGAAAAGTGCTCAGAATAATGCTCTTGCTATTAGAAAGCTTATGAATTTGAAGCTAAGGGACGGATGGTCAAATTGCAGAATACTTAAGTGAATTTCAAGAATTAGTAAATCACTTGAGCATCATGAAAATAACCCTAGATGATGAATTGCAAGCATTATTGCTCTTGAGTTCTTTGCTAGATAGTTAGGAGACATTGATGGTGTCTCTTAGTAAATTTACTCCAAGCAGTGTTTTGTCTTTATCCTTAGTAAAGAACAATCTATACAATGAGAAAACTAAAGGAAAGGATATGATCATTGATACTTCATATGCTCTTATTATAACCATAAAGAGCAGGGGTAGAAGTAAAAGCAGAGGACCTAAAGGGCATTATAAATCCGGAGGCAGTAACAATCAAAAGGGATATTTAGTTATTAACACTGCAACAAGGAGAGACATATAAAAAGAAACTGCAAAGCTTGGAAAAAGGAATATAATGATGAGAAAAAAAAGACAAATTATCATAATACCACTACAAATGTAGCTGATGATAATGAAGAGATGGTTATACTTTTTTTGGCTGAGGAGCATAACAATATTACTAATTCTGATATTGAGTGCATTGTTAATTTTGCAGCATCCTACCACACTGCACCAAGGAGAGATGTCTTTACTATATACAAAGCATATAATTTTGGTAGAGTAAAAATATGTAATACCAATTATGTAGATATAGTGGGTATTGGTGATGCTTGTGTTCAGACAAATATTAATTGCACGTTGACTCCAAAGAATGTGCGATATATGTTAGATCTATGCCTAAATTTGATTTCTACTCATGTCCTGGATCTTGATGGTTATTACAACATCTTTGGTGATAAAAAGTAGAAATTTACCAAAGGTTCAATTATGGTTGCTAGAGGTAGATTGCGCTACACACTCTACAAGACTCAAGTGAAGATGATTAAAGTTGCTCTAAATGCAATTAAAGATGATATTTTACCAGACTTGTGGTATAAGAGGCTGCCTCATATGAGTAAGAAAGTGTTGTAAATTTTGGCAAAGAAGTCTCTCATTCCATTTGCCAAAGGTATGAGTCTAAACCCTTGTGATGATTGTTTGTATGTTAAACAACATAGGGCATTTTTTAGTAGTTCCTCTAAAAGGAAAAAAAATACACTTGAGTTAGTTTACTTTGACGTGAGTGGTTCCATTGATGTGGAAACATTATGAGTTAGCAAATATTTTATTACTATTATTGATGATGCTTCACAAAAGGTTTGGGTGTTTGTTTTAAAAGTAAAAGACTAAGTTCTTCAGCGTTTTAAGCAGTTCTAAGCAATGGTGGAAAGAGATTAGGGAACATCGTTAAAGTATCTTTGCAGTGACAATAAAGGTGAATACACTTCAAAGGAGTTTGAGAATTACTGCTTAGAGCATGGGATCTGAATGAAAAGAATATTTTTAATACTCCACAGCATAATGGTGTAGCTAAAAGGACAAATAGAACCATCTTAGTAAAGTTTAGATGCATTACTAAAATGGCTAAACTTCATAAGCTATTTTGGGATGAAGCACTGTACACTGTCTGCTACTTAATGAATCGCTCTCCATCAGCTCCTTTAGATTTTGATATGCCCGAGAGAGTATGGTCTGGAAAAAATGTTACTTACTCTCACTTGAATGTAATTGGATGTAAAGTTTTTGTGCTTGTGCCTATGGTACAGAGATAAAAACTTGATGATAAAGTTGTTCTATGCATTTTTTTTTTGGGTTATGGAGATGCAGAGTTAGATACAAGTTATGGATCTAGCAAAGAAGGAAGTTATCAAGTCCAGAGATGTAATCTTCCATTAATATAAGACTTTATTAGATTATGTAACATCAGAGAAGACTACACGTAGTGATGGAATTTCTCTTCATGTATCAATTTCTACTTTAGTCAGAAATGCCATAGATGAGAGAGAGTTCCTTGAAGAACATGAGATTGATGATATGTCAGCACCAGTTGATGTTGATGATGATTGTTGCGCTCGAATTAAGTACTACTACAAGCGGCACTCGCAAGTATACGAGGTAGCTGTAGCAAAGGTGATCGCCCCAAGGTCATTTCCCCAAGAAGGTGTGGTTCGTAATAGCTTGATTAAAGCAATTAAATTAAAAGCGAGAGTTTGTTGTTTGGAATGCAAAAGAACAATTTAAACCTAAGATTAAGGAGTGTAGGGTTGATGTATGAAGGTTGTACAAGATCAAATCGATTCTTGGGAAGGTGCCTAGGGTTATAGGTCCATTCAATCAAAGCTCAATTCTCAATTATCCATTAACATAACCTTGTAAATTAATTTGTTTCTTAAGTTTAATTAGTCAATTACCAATTTATTAGTTCTCACATTCACGAAATAGCAATAACCAATTATTTTACATTTGCAAATTAATGAAACCCTAGAACTTATATTTCTAATTCATTCATAGGGTAGTCGATTGCATAATTCCGATATCAAATTTCACCTCTCGGTCCTTCATTCAATATCTAGAGATCAATAGGTAGCTAATCTATTAACCTAGCATACAATCCAATGCAATCAACCAATAACAAGGTACATCAATGGAAATATCAAATCAAAGCATTCAATCAAATATACTACAAACCCTAAGCATGGGTTTTTAGCTCAACATCATCAATTTAAAACATTCATTCAACTCAATATAAATCAAATACAAATTGTTCATTGCAATATCAATTCTCTTAATACAACAAAAACAATATTGAAATGAATTAAAAGAGAGAATAGAAAAACCCCTTGTGAAGATGCCAAGAGTAGGATTGCTAGTCTTCCTCCTAGCTCCACTTTGATGTTTGATGAAGAACTCAAGCCCTCTTCAATGGTTGATTCCCCTTTTGCAATATGGAATGGAGCTTTCTCAAGTCACCAAACCTTTGGATGGAGCTTTCTCAAGTCACCAACTCTTCAATTGATTTTGCCTTTGGAAGATGGAATGGAGCTTTCCCAAGTCACCAAACCTTTCAATGAAGCTTCTTCAACCTTCAAGAGCTTGTTTAACCCAATTTACCCCAAAGAACCTCAAAGATCTTGTCAATGGAAGATGGAGAAGATGAAGATGGAGGATGAAGATGAAGGGACAAGGAGAGTGTCACTCTCTCCTCATCCCAAATTGGTGTTTGCCCCCTCCTTCTCTTTTCTTTTCTCTATTTCCTCAAAACCCTAGCCGTCGTCCCCTTTTTTTTTCTTTCGCGCAGAAGAATTTATAGAAATTAAGGGTGACACGGCCAAGCTTGGGTGAGCTTGGCCATGTTTCATGGTCTTTTTCTTTCTTTCCATTAGGTGACACGGCCAAGCCAAGGTTGGCTTGGCCGTGTCTCTTAATTTCCATGGGACACGGCCAAGACAGTTGGCCGTGTCCCTCACTGGCTCTTCTTTCCTTTCTTTCTTTCTTTCTTTCTTTGGAGTTGAGTGTGTGACACGGCCAAGACAGGTGAGCTTGGTCGTGTCTGCGGTATTTGGAGAGACACGGCCACAAGCTTGGCCGTGTCCCTTGAGTGTGTCTCCTTCTGATCTTTTGGACTTCTTCTTAGCTTGGTATGGGACACGGCCACAAGCTTGGCCGTGTCCCTTGAGTGTGTCAGCTACTATCCATTGTTTTCTTCCTCACTTGGTTCCTTGCTTTTTCCTTCCTCTCTTGTCTTTGGTTTTGCCCTTAAGATGATGTTTGCTTATTAACCTAAAATAAATACTTAAACAAACTTTAAACAAGAATCAAATAAACATTAAACAATAACAAATAAACACCAAACTAAAAACTAGAACAAAATTGACATAAACACTGAAAATAATTAAAACTACCAAAATTGATGAAAACACTAAATAAACAAATTAAAGCTACCAAAATACCTAAATGAAACAATAATCATCATAATAAATAAGATACAATTCTATGACAAAAACTAATAAAACAATGATGTTGAGCAGGGGGAGTAGCCCCTTTCCTTCTCATATTATAGAAGAACCTCAAGTTAAAAGGTCAAGCAGAGAACATCATTCATCTACCAAGTATCACAGTTCTAAGTATGTAACAGATACTGAAGAGAAGGAAGCTAGAAAGCTTCCAAGAAGTTCAAAATCATAAATAGAAGACTTAATTGATAAAATCAATGCAGAAAGAGATGAGTTCTTTGAAAAAGAAAAATACTTATGAGCTTGTTAAACTTTCAAAAGGTAAAAAAGCCTTGAAAAATAAATGGGTGTACAAGCTTAAGATGGATGAAGAGAAGCTAGTGAAGTACAAAGCTTGTTTAGTAGTAAAAGACTTCAATAAGAAGAAAGGGGTTGATTTTAATGAGATTTTTTCTCCTGTTGTGAAAATGATTTCCATTTGAGTAATTATTGGTTTAACTGCTAGCTTGCATCTTGAGCTTGAGCAGTTAGATGTGAAATACTATATTCCTTCATGCTGATTTAGAGGAAGAAATCTACATGGAGCAACCAAAGGGATTTGAAGTAAAAGGAAAAGAACACATGGTTGAAAAAGAGTTTGTATGGGTTGAAACAAGCTCTGAGACATTGGTATAAGAAATTTGACTCTTTCATAGTGAGTTATGGCTATAGCAGAATAGATGCAGATCATTGTGTCTACTTCAAGACATTTTTATATAGTAAATTTGTCATTTTTTGCTCTATGCAGATAATATATTGATAGTAGGGTATGATGCTAAAGTAATTAATGGATTGAAAAAGGAGTTGTTTGGCTCCTTTGATATGAAAGATTTGGGACCGGCACAACAGATCTTAGGCATGCAGATTACTCGTGATAGGAAAACTAAGAAGTTGTGGTTATCACAGGTAAAGTATGTTAAGCAGGTTCTAAGTAAATTTAATATGAAAAATGTTAATCTCTTGCTAATTACTTTACACATAGCAAGAAATTTTATCATTCTACTCAAAAGGTAAAGGAAGAAATGGTAGTCATTCCTCTCCTCTGCAATTGTGAGTTTAATGTATATTATGATTTACATCCGGCCAGATATTGTTCATACTGTTGGTTTAGTCAGTAGGTTTCTTTCGAATCCTAGTAAAGCCACTAGGAGATGGTCAAATAGATTCTCAGGTATTTTAGAGGTACTTCTAAGAAGTGCTTATGCTTTGAAGGCTCATAATCAATTCTAAAGCGATATACAGATACAAATATGGTAAGTGACCTTAATGGTAAAAAATCAACTTCAGGGTATGTGTTTACTTTTGCTGGGGGAGTTTTATCATAGCAGTCTAAATTGCTAAAGTGTATTGCTCTATCCACAACTGAGACAGAGTATATAACTATGAATAAAACAGGTAAAGAGATGCTTTGGTTGAAAAGGTTTCTTGTAGAGCTGGGTTTGAAGCACGGTGAGTATATTATAAATTGTGATAGTCAAAGCGGTCTAGATTTGAGCAAGATTGACACATATCACTATTGGAAAAAGTATGTTAATGTGAGATACCATTGAATTCATGAAGTAGTGAATAATTAAGAGATGTCATTGGTAAAGATTCACACTGATAAGAATCCAACTGGCATATTAACTAAGGTAGTGACTTGTGATAAGTATCAGTCTTACACCAAGATGGTGAGACTAAGTGGTAACTAAGTAATCGATGTGTTGATATCTCCCTATGGGATAGAGGGGGAGATTGTTGGCCCATTAAGCCAAGAGTCCAACCCATATTAATTAATTTTAAAAAAAAACAAAACAAAGAGGAAGTTGATTGGTGTGTGAGTTTGTGTAGGACACGAATTAACAAAAAGTAAATGAAAAAGAATTGTTTTTTATTTTTATTTTGGTGTAGCCGACTTTCAGTAAAAATAAAAAAACAAGAAACAGCTTTCTTGTTCTTTCCTTGCGCAGCGAATTGAGAGGAAGAAAGAAAAAAAAAATCAAGTTTGTCTCATCTTCTCTTGGTTTTTTATTTTGATAGTTTTCATCAAAGATTTCAAGTAGTTATTATATTAATTTTGGATGTTTATTTTCTAGATTTCTCGGCATGATCATTCAAGAAGGATTGAACTTGATGGAGATGTATTTATATAGTTTCTCAATTATCGGTGATCTCAAGTATGGATTTTTAGAGAATATTTTGTACTTGATTTCTTTAATAGTAGATTTATTTTGGAGTTTGTCTCATATTTTTTCCCTCTACACTAAAGAATTTTTCACATTAAATATTATGTTTCTTGATTTTGTGATTGTTCTTTGTTTGCTACTATTATCTTATTTTTGTGCATTAATATTGTTCGGCTTGAGATTATTTTAATTTACACAATTAATTATTGTTGATTGAGGTCTCAATGTCAAAATCGCAATATTCTACTAATTCTTTTTCTCTTTCTAAAATAATATTTGTCAAGCTCTTTTTGCCACCATCTAGTTGCCAAAAATGAAGGTAAAACTTTTAATGAAAAAAAAAATTAAATGATGGAGGACTTTATCGTGATAAATTAAAATTTAAAGATTGTAATGATATAACTGTAAAATTAAAAGTTAATGGATGATTGGTAATATTAACCCATAAATAGTTACATTTATAATTTACATATCATTTGTAATAAAAAAATGAAAATCATTTGCCATGAAGTTCATTTAAATTTTAGATAAATTATAATGTTTGAAACAATTATATATATATTCTCAATTTGCAGTTTACTATCGTGTTGTCATATTATGTTGTCTTATTATATTTTAGAATTCATTTTAAATTTGTAACTTTTATTGGTTTATTAAGTATATGTTTTACTAATTTTTTCTTTTTAAAATAGAATTCTTAACTCAAATATAATAATTTAAAATAAAAAATTTTTAATGAATTCTTAATTATATACAAATAAAAAATGACAAGTATAAAAATTTATGGTATCCAATTATACTAAACAATTGTTGAACTTCCACAATTTAATAACATAAAAACACCATGTAGATTTGGCTATAATTAATTTTATTTTGACATTATTATTCTCATATAATGTATACTCATATAAGAATTTTTAGTAATTTGTAATTATTTGTCAATGCCTCTGTGTCAAATAGTGTATTTAATATATTACTGAAAAAATTAATCACTAAAAATATATTTTACAGAGATATATTATTGAGATTATATTTTACTGAAAAATATCATATTATCATGTTTGAAAAATACAATAAAATAAAAAATGCTGAAGAAGTTAATTTGAAAAAATAATAACTTGTTTGGTTATAACTCAACTTTACTATAAAAGTTTGATTAGTATCTAAACTACCTTTATAATATCTCTTTCTTATTTTATCATCTCTTAAAGTAGAGGTATGATTGTCTTTTGATATAAGATTCATTAATTCTCTTTTTCAATAAAATATTTTTGCTTGCACACTTTATATAAAATATTTTACTAATTAGTTAATAAAATTTAGTGGGCCAAATATTTTATTGTACATTAATTATTTATAAATAAATATAGTATTATTCCTAAAAAGGATAATAAAGTGCAATCAAAAGCATTATAATATGCAAAAACCGTTTTTCTTTGTAAATAAAACTCAATATTTTAATTAATTTCCTTATTAATTATTTTTATATAAATGTATTGTCTCGATCCATAATTCGTTAGCATTTATTTACTTTTGGGAAGGATATTATTTCCACAAGATTTATTTTATTATGAAAAAAAATTATTATTATTTATAAAAGGTACTGTCTAATTAATAAGAAATTTACATAATTAACCTAAAAGGAAAACTTAAACTTTCGCTAAACTATCACAAATAGGAGAAAGAAATTAATAATTACAAATTCACGTTATATTATATATTATATTAAAATAGTCACAAAGAATATTGTTCCTTGTGACAATTAATTTTCTAAAAAACCATGACACTTTTTTAAATTTTCAGTTTTACCCTTTTTTCAATTCATTTTTTTTACAATTTTTTTTTCTTTTTTAATCTTCCCCCTGCTTCTTATGGCCCCTATTTACTACATGTACATACATATTATTCTGTTGGGTTTGACGCTCACCAATTCATGAGCTGACATGATATCTCTCACTTCGAACAATTAATAATTATTTAAACTATTTAAAATTTTAATTTAAACTATTATTGTAGTTTAAATTATTATTTATAATAGATAATCAGATTTGTTATATTTTGTACTTTAATTTATATCATTTTAAAATTTATAGTTTTAATCTCTAATATGAACCTAAAGCATTCTATAGTATAATAATTTAAATTATTTAAATTAAGGGAGAAAAAATGTTATAAATTTAAATTCTATCAACAAATTTAAGAGATTTAAAATATTAAATATTTAAATTAAATATTATGAATTAAATACTTAATTATGGGCGTGTGATTAATTATAATTGCATTATGCCAAGTTGATTCTTCATTTAATTAATTAATTAGATAAATTATTATCACATTCTTCAATTTATAACTTTCTATAGATTTTAGAATACAAAAAATGTTCAGTGTTAAATTTTATTTATAGATATGAATTATATGTTTGAAAATATAATATTTTTAAAATATTATAATATGATAAAATTGAGGTACAATAGCTTTTTTTTCCCTTTACAACAATCACCAACTAATATCAAATCTTGAAATCAAAAACCACAATTTAATAACTTAACATTATCAAATATGTATGAGATGAATGATGTTAAATATTAATATATATTAGTAATATGATGTCAAATATTTTAATAATATTATAACAAATTAATTTTTTAAATGTGTAGTTAAAATTTTATTTTTTTAAAAATATCTTTTCAATATAATTACGACTAATCATATTATTTAAAATATTTTTTATATAAAAAATACATTTCATTGTTTTTATATAATTTTATATAAAATAAATTTAAATATATAATGTATATCATCAAAGATTAATAATTATAATTAAATATTAAATTTTATTGAAATAATTTCTGAAAAATAATTTTATTTTCTACAAAAAAAATATTTAATATTTGATTTGTTTTCAATAAATTAATCATATCTTACTATAAATATTATATAATATATAAATGAAAAATTAATATTATATACTACTGCGTTTAATATACTAATTATATTAATATATAAATTATTTTTATTTAGAATAATATAAAATGTTATAAAGTGCGGAATAGCACAGGCATTATTTTGCTTGTTTCATGCTAAAAGACACATTACTCCTTCTAGCTTATGATTCTTATATCTGTGTTATGTGTCTCTTATATATGATATATATGTCTCTTATATCTAAATTGTAAGTGATAAAAAAACATATATTTGTATTATATATCTCTTATATATAATGTATATATTTTATATACATGATATATATGTATTTTATATTTAACTTTGTTGAATTGTAAGTGATAAAAAAATATATTTGTGTTATATGGCTCTTCTATGATATGCATATGCCTGTTATACTTATATGAGATGTATGTCCGTTATATGTGTCATATGTTTCTTATATGTGATATATATATTTTGTATAGGTGTTGTATATTTTATCTTTACTGAATTGTAAGTGATGGAAAAATACATTTGTCCAATATGTCTCGTATATGTCTTTTTTATATGTGATGTATATGTCACAATAAGAATTGATTGTGAAATTATTTGGTTATTTCGCTCTTGTTGCATGAGTTGTAGATTTTCTTGGTTTCTTCTCTGTTTCTATGTTGAAAAAGCAAATGATTTCAGTATCATATAACACATACATTACACATACAATAAATACAAATAACATATATAATACATATATAAAATACAGCATATATATGATACATATACAACAAATATAAGTAACATATACAATAAATATATGATAAATATACAATAAATATACATAGCATATATAACACATATATAAAATATAACATTTATGACACATATAATAAATACAAGTAACATACACAACATATATATGATAAATATATATGACATATACATCACATATACAAAATATAAATATATACAACACGAACAATAAATGTAAGTAACATATACAAAATGTATATGATAAAATACAATAAGTATAAATAACATATGCAACACATACAAAATATAACACATATTGACACATATACAATATGTGTTTTATATTTAACTTATATTGAATTGTAAGTGATAAAAATATATATGTGTGTTATATGTCTTTTCTATGTGACTTGTATGTTTTATATATATGATGAGTTATGTGTTGTATATGAGCATACAACTAGGGGTGCCGAATTTTTTCAATCTTTTCGATAATATTATTCATTATATACATATTTTCAAGTTAATAAATTCTCTGTCCCCCAACCCAATCATTTTGTTCTTGCATGTTTTTTCTTCCATTTCTTTCCTTTTTCTTGGATTTTTTTTATTTTTCGATCAAGTTTGTGTTAGAATTAATTTTAAATTGTTAAAATTAATCCTCTAATTAATCATAAGTGTGGGCTAAATATATTTAAATATTAAATATGTATTGCAGTCAAATTAAGATAGTCAAATTAAAGTTGTGATCAAATTAGGATTGTTGACTATTTAGGTGTTCTACTCGTAATAGGATTATAAGTGTAGAGACCGATAAGAATTTCTGTTTTGTTGAAGGACCAAAATAGAAATCATTATCATCAGTTATAAATAAGGGGTCGTGGTCTTCAGGGGAACATAACAATTTTTAGAGAACATTACGTTCCTTCAGTAGTGCTTCCGCTAAACTTAAAGTGTGTATCTCCTGGAAGGCGACAAACTCCAAAATCGTCTTCAGCTTCAACATACGATGATGTCAGGTATGCAATTTACCCCTTTGCAATTTAATTTGAATAATCTAGTGATCTATGCATATTTTAGGTTTTAGGGGAATCAAGTTTTCTCCTCCTTTCAATTGGTATCAGAGCCCTATGCTAGGTTGCTAGATTTTCCGATTAAATTGCGGTATTGATTATTGTTTTAATTCTAGAAAATTAATTCGGTGATTGTAATTTTTGAGAATTAATTTAAAATCGAAATTATTAATCTGAAATCAATTTTGGTTTGATTTGTTTTGGATTAAATTACTGTTATTATTTAATTGATTCTAAAAAAAATCAATTTCTGAACTTGAATTTGTGCTTGTGATTTTTTCTGAAATTAATTAATTTTTGGGTTAATTAATTATGTAATTAATTAATTAAAAAAATTTCATTTAATTTTAAAATTTCAATTTAAAATTTAATTCAATTGAGTTTAAATTTTGGTATTTTAGTCCTGATTGTGTCTAATATTTTAATAATAAATTATTTGAAGCAATAAGTCACCAAAGTGGCCTCTATTATTTTAATTAATTTATTTGAGATATTAGACAGGTGTATTAAAATTCATTGCGGGTAGTATGCCGGCCCAAAGGAAGGCTGCTATCTGGCTGAGTTTTGAATACACGTGTTGCAATAAATATGTGACAATTATTTGATTTTATCCATGTGGATAATATATCGGCCCAAAAGAATGTTATTATCTGACGGGACTAATTGTCAATATTTTGATTGCTGCGTGAGATACCGATTACAATTAATATTTTATGTCCAAAGATGAGAATATTAACGTTGTGCCTGGTATCTTGTTTCCATTATTTAAACTCAAAATCAAGTTTATAATTTATGGATCGTGATCGTACAATTTTTTATTTTTCTTTTTCTCTGAATTTAGCTAATATGCTATATAAACTCCTAGTGTACCTTTTCTTTAGAGGTTAGATTTAGAAATTCAATCATGTTGATTTATCTGGGACGCATGTATTTGGACTTAGCATTTAGGAAGGATGAACCTATTTCTCCTACTGAAGAGAGCAAAGATGCTCAGAGGGTTCAGTATGAGAAGTAGGAGATTTTTTTATCTTGCTTGGGTCTAGTGATCATGCATCAAAGAATCCCAGAAATATTTAAGGAGCTACTCTGCTAAAGCTATAATGCTATGAACTACCTTGCCCAACTGGAAAGCGACTATGTCAAATGTAATGAAGTCGAAGTGGGGACATTTTCAGCAATCTAATTTTCGTTAGGTATACTGGCAATGGTAGTATTAGGGAGCATATTCTGAGCATGTCCTAAATAGCCAAGAGGCTAAAGGCTCTGGATTTGGTTTTACCATATGACCTTTTAATCTATCTAGTTGATGGCTAATAAAGGGGAGAATGCTCGTTTGGTTGCTTCAGCAGATAAGGACAAAGGTGAAAAGAAGAATAAGACTGCTAATAGAAGGACTGTCCCAATTACACCACGCGACGTATAAAGAAGGGTAGTACCTTGTTTGGTTTATTATGAGGTTAATTCAACTTTAGTATCTAGAAACACTTATTGAATGGATTACAGTGCTACTATTCATATAAATGTTTCATTGTAGAGTTACTTGAACTACTGAAAACCAATTGACGGTGAAAGATACGTCTATATAGTAAATGGCAAACTGGTAGAAGTAGAGACATAAAAACATTTTAGATTGTGTTTAAGAACTGGATATTATTTGAATCTTATAGATACTTTTGTTATATTATCTTTTAGATAGAATTTAGTCTCTGTTTCTTATTTGGACAAATTTATTTTTTACTTGTTCATTTAGAAACAGATAATTTACTTTATCTATAGATTCAAATATTTGATACTAGTTTCTTAAATGTTTATGATAATCTATATACGTTAAATGTCAATGCTTCTTATAATGAAATTCTGCATGTGAGTACTAGAGATATCAAAGGAAAGCTGGATATGGATAACTCAGCTGAACTTTGACACAGATGTTTGGATTACACATCCAAATCTAGAATAGAACATCTTGTGTCAAATGGTATCCTAAATACATTTGATTACACAGATTTGGATTTCTATGTTAAGAATACTAAGTTAAAATAGACCAAACATAGAGATTAGGTGCTATTAAGTCTTCAGTCATCTTAAAGTTGATATATATGGATATCTGTGGTTTATTCTCTATAGCATCATGAATGACCAAAGATAATTCATATCATTCATAAGATGATTACTCACGTTATAGGTACCTATATCTCATTCATGAAAAATCTAAGTCTGTGGATGCTTTAATCTTATAAGGCTGAAGTTGAAAATCAACTCAGAAAGAAGATTAAATCTATTACATCTGACTGTGGTTGTGAGTACTGTGGCAAATTTAATAGCTCAGGTGCGTAGCGTTCTGGACCAATTGTTATTTTCCTACAGAAATGTGGTATAGTCCATCAGTACACAATGATTGGTATAACCAGTATGAATGGTGATGCTGAGAGACATTACAAGACTCTTTTGGATTTGATGAGGAGTATGATTAGTCATTCATCCTTATCAGAGTCTTTTCTAAGAAAAAGCATTAAATATAGCAGTCTATCTTTCTAATTTAGTACCAATCAAAGTAGTCTAAGTACTTTCATACTTAGGGATATCCAGCTAAGGCTAGGCCTTATAGGCCTAATAAGGGTAAAATTAGACTTCAAATATGTTAACTGCTACTTTATTGGTTATTCTGAGTGATCATAGGGTCTAAATTTTATATTCCTACTACCATATTAGTGTATTGAGATGTGTATTAAGATATTCTTTAGGATGTTGAGCTTGAGGGGGGAAATAAGGTTATAAACATTGTCTTTGAGGAGAGATCAAGTTAGGAAATTTTGATTCTCATCATTGTTTTCTGGAGTGGTAGTGTCACTCTTATTCTAGAAGCAATTCTAAATCCAATATAAGACAATGTTAAAGAACTTTCCATCAGTTTGAAGATCCGTTCTTCATTAGGATCAAGCTCATCAACCTTAAGAATTTGAGCCAGAACATGTGCCTTTAAATAGGTCCATTAGAGAGAAGAGAAGTGCTATTCTAGATGTTTATGTAGTATTTCTATAGGATTCTAACTCTCATAAGTGGATTGAGGCAATGAGTGAAGAGTTTAAGTTTATGCAAGACAATAAAGTTTGGAATCTTATCCCATTACCTAAAGGAAAGAAACCTATTGGTTTTAAATGAATATTTAAGACCAAAAGGAATTCTAAAGGTAATATGGAGAGATATAAAGCATGTCTTGCAGTTAAAGGCTTTACTCAGAAGGAATGGAATGACTATAAAGAGATCTTCTCTTTGGTTTTATTGAAGGACTCTTTTAGGACAATCATGGCTCTCGTTGTACAATTGTTCTTGAGTTTCATCAAATGGATATTGAGATTGTGTTTATCTATGGAGATATTGATAAAAACAATCTATTTGGTGCAGTCAGATTGCTTTGAATAAGGAAACTCAAAGCTACTGATATGCAAATTAAGAAAATCCATTTATAGGCTCAAGCAAGCATCTCGTTTGTGGTACTTTAGTTCCATCAAGTAGTTGTCTCATTTGGTATTGAGACAAATGCTATTAAGGACTGTGTATATCACTGTGTGTTTCACTAATTCAGTGGGAGTAGGTTTATTTTCCTGGTTTTATGTGTGGATAGCATAATTTTTGTTACCAGCTATAAGGTCTTGTTGCATGAAAGGTTTAGATAAAGTTTCTTTTGTATTAGGGATCCAGATACTTCGAGATCACTCTCGATGTATTCTTGGATTATTACAAAAGAGCTACATTTAGAATATGCTCAAGAGCTTTGGTATGCAAGAATATAAACCAATTTATACCCATGATCATCATAGGTGATAAGTTTAGTCTCATACAGTGTTTTAAGGATGAACTTGAGGTTCAGTAGATGTAGCAGTTTCCTATGCATCGGCAGTTGGGATTCTGGTGTATACTCAAATTTATACTTATCTGAATATTGTGTTTATAATTGGCATGTTAGGTTGATATCTTAGTGATCCAAAAATGGATCATTGGAAGGCAACCAATAAGGTTTTAAGAAATATTCAGAGAATAAAGGAACGTATGCTCACATACAGAAAGTCAGATTAGTATGAGATCATTTGGTATACTGATTCTGACTTTATCGAATGTCTTGAGTAGCAAAAGATCCACATTAGACTACATTCCATGGTTTTGGAATTTGTAGTATGCTATGAGACATTTGATCATGAATTTTTTTTTACTTTGCTGAATGTCACAGGGCTGCACATTATGGCTAGCATTGAAAATGCTAATAAAGTTTTAAGTGTGACATTAATTCAGCAGTTTGATTCTCCAATGACAGTAGGAGCTATTTGGTATTTAGTTTCTGGCTGTAAATGGAGAAAATACAGAGTGGACAGATATCCATAGAGCATGTTAGAACGAACTCCATAATTATAGATCCTCTTACTAAGGCATTGATACCGAAAGTCTTTCATGAGCACACTGCTCATGTGGGTGTCATATTGTTTGAGGATGTTTAGTTTCAGTGGGAGTTTTGTTCATTATGTTTTGAATGCTCTATTTGGTTTTGGATATGTTAATTCAGTTTCTGCAGAAAATGAAGTATTCACTTTTGTTTATTACACTCTGTGTTATTTTTTGTGGTTGATCTCAATTAAGTGTGACCAGTTGGAAACAGGCATGATTAGATCATATTACATGTAGTTTCCATGCTACACTCCTATTATTGATCTATGTCATTTGAGAGTATTGGTAATGTGATTGATGGTGGTTTGAGTCACGATGAATGTGGCGACTGGCCCTTCAGTCCTTTATCGATATAATCAATGGACGAGATTGTTTGAGGCACCTTCAGTGTGACTGCTTTTATGAGCTCATTAAGGTATATACATTTATATTTAATATATGTTAGCCCAAGTGGGAGATTGTTAGAATTAATTTTAAATTGTTAAAATTAATCCTCTAATTAATCATAAGTGTGGGCTAAATATATTTAAATATTAAATATGTATTGCAGTCAAATTAAGATAGTCAAATTAAAGTTGTGATCAAATTAGGATTGTTGACTATTGAGGTGTTCTACTCGTAATAGGATTATAAGTGTAGAGACCGATAAGAATTTCTGTTTTGTTGAAGGACCAAAATAGAAATCATCATCATCAGTTATAAATAAGGGGTCGTGGTCTCCAGGGGAACATAACAATTTTTAAAGAATATTACGTTCCTTCAGTAGTGCTTCCGCTAAACTTAAAGTGTGTATCTCCTGGAAGGCGACAAACTCCAAAATCGTCTTCAGCTTCAACATACTATGATGTCAGATATGCAATTTACCCCTTTGCAATTTAATTTGAATAATCTAGTGATCTATGCATGTTTTAGGTTTTAGGGGAATCATGTTTTCTCCCCCTTTCAGTTTGAAGACAATTCTTAAAAAAAAAATAATAAGATTTCTTCACTCCCATTTTTGTAGATTATGCATATCTAGTTGTTGTAATTAATAATTTAAGTATAAGTTTTTATTAATTATGATGATTTTACAATATTGTCTAAAAATTTGATTGGTAATAGGATGAAATTAATTGTGATATAAATTCAAATTTTATGTTAATTTTTCAACGAAATAAATAACAAAATATAATAATAATTTGAAATTTATTTGGCAAAAAATATAATATATTTCATCTTTTTGGTCAAAATGTTTTAATAAAATTGAAAAAAAATTAATTGTTAAAATTTATTAGAATTTTTGTGTTATTAGTCTCATATATCTCTGTAAATGTAATAAAAAAAATATATTTGTATTATATGTCTCATATATACATACATACATATATACATACATACATATATATATATATATATATCTTTTATATGTACATTGTAAGTGATAAAAAACATATCTCTGTTGATGGGCATGTTGAATGAAAATAGGGAGAGAAAATAATGACTTGCGTTAATTGAAAGGAAAACTTAAAAATCAAAGTGGCGAGAGAGGAAAAAAAGCTGTATTTTTTTAAAATAAAAACTTAAAAAAAGTAAAACATGAAAATAAGATAAGTTATAAATAGAAAAAAATAAAATAGATGCATTAAAATAAAATAGAACTTGGTACTATCCCTAACATACCGAGCCTTGCACTTAGCCTTAATGTCGAGCTTTACACTTGGGCTCTACCCTCTGTCATTTAGTCGCATTATATTTTAGTGGCTTCAATCGGGCTCAGTCGGGCCCCTGGAGCAACATATGTCTTTATTTGACAAGTCAAATGACTAGAGGCGACTAATAATAATACTCCTATTTACCAAGCTCTCGGCTGAGCTCCTTGTTTGGTATGGCCGACCGAACTCTGCAAAAGAAAGATCGACCTCGGTTCTAGACACCTTAGTCTGATTGAGCTCTCCTGACATAGCTGTCATATGGCTCTAATACATCCGCAATATGCGCTGATCGTGTCTCTCTCCACCAACTATATATAGGGGTCGCCCCTTATAGATAAACATGTTCTTCTACTATTACTTTCTCTCTTTATGCTCAGACCGATCGAGTTCTGACTTAGGCATCAGAGCCTCCTTTCAGGAGCCCGATCCTCCTCTTTTCTGGTCCTACAGGTGGGAGAGCCATAACAGCAGCAGCAGCAGCAGCACCTGAGCCCGAGCTTGGAGAGCTAAGAGACCCCTGGGGACAACGTATCATCAATGGTAAGATGAGCGTGGAATATAATAGCTATTTCCCAATACAGGCGATTGAGCCTCAGGTACATTCCTTAGCTCTTTCAATAAGAGCACTATAACCGTGTAATATTATTTTATTCAATGTGTATCCCAAAACCTTTGTGCGCACCGAACTCTTATAGCACCCTCGTGAGTGCCAAATGTTAAACACACTGATTGTACAACTCACAGTGCCTTGGTCGCACACCGAGCTTTCAACACTTTAATTGTGCAGCTCATAGTTCCTTAGTCGCACACCGAGCTTTTAGTATTTTAATCGTGTAGCTCACAGTGCCTTAGTTGAACATCGAGCTTTAGCACTTATCGTGCATCTCAGTACCTTAGTCGCACTCCGAGCTTTAGCACTTACCATGCATCTCAGTACCTTAGTCGCACACCGAGCTTTAGCACTTACCGTGCATCTCAATGCCTTAGTAACACACCGAGCTTTAGCACTTATCGTACATTTCAGTGTCTTAGTTACACCCCAAGCTTTCAGCACCTTAATCATGCATCTTACAGCGCCCTCGCACACACCGAACTACTAATTGGAACATGATAACATGAACCATTGTCATGCTTATCACACACCAAATTAAGCAAACTAAACTCTACAAGCAGACAAGCTAATATAAGCCATGAACAAAAATAAACCAAGCAATAAAAAATTTATCATTTCATTTAAAATTATGAACTTTATAGTGCCCTCGCGTGCACCGAACTATTATGGCACTTTCGTGTGTACCATACTTGTATTTTTGATTTGTGTGTGATATTAATGATCTAATTGTACACTAGAGAACTTATATTCACTATTTCAAATCTTGTCAATTTGAGGGCTATTTGTATTCTGAGCCTCTCATCTTTCTGTAATGATAATTCTCCATTATTGTATAAAAATGTATGTATCGAACTACACTCACCTCACCTAAAGGCACGTCCAAGAAGTCGTCTGACATGAATGTCAGAATATCAAAGGGGGAATCCCTAGGTACCGAGCCTTGGTACCCTACTGCATCAAGAATGAGCTTTTCATCCCCAGGCACCAAGCCACAACCATGGAAATAGCATAGATGAATGGTCCACACCAACAAGAGAAGTCCCGAATCTAGCCAAAATGAGAGAGCTCATGTAGTTCCTTCCGAGCCAAGAATCTAGTTGCAGTAAAAGAGTTTGAGCAGCTCCTCCCAAAACATAAAGACCGGTTCTAAGAAGGCTCTCCCATGAGCCATAAATTTGAGAGACATCATCCACAAAAGCTATGCCTTATGCAGGTAATTATTCTACAACTTTACCTTTTTTATTTTATTAAGATCTTAAAACACATGTATAATTTCATATATGAGCATGGTATGAGTAGCAGAGCACTCGATGAACGAGCATTCATTCACGCACCATGTACTAAGCATGCTAAATAAAGCCATGCCCAAGGTACATATATAATAGTAGAACACTCGGATGCACCTCGTGCTTAAGCAGGATGAACAAGTGTCATCAACACGCCAATAAAAACATAGCAAAATATAATATAAATGCAAATTCTATTATAAAGTGAACCACTAGTCTAATGCAAATAAAACATCACATTAAGACTAAAATAAAATGCAAATATAAAAG
This sequence comes from Garcia nutans, assembly GCA_947685225.1. NCBI lineage: Eukaryota > Viridiplantae > Streptophyta > Magnoliopsida > Malpighiales > Euphorbiaceae > Garcia > Garcia nutans. The sequence continues at coordinate 70,929,274 of CANTUV010000031.1, read as the reverse complement.
CCAAGTTAAACTTCATTTCATTAGAAAAAATTTCATTACATAAGGAGCCTGATCTTTATAACTGTGTAAATCGAGTCGATCCCTACAATTGCTATATAAAAATTCCATTATAAGTTTAGGACCTTGTCCTACTTATCCCATTCCTCTTCATCCTCATCTTTATCATCTTCGGCCTCTGCTTCATCAACGAGCTCGTCAATGTCTATGTCTATCATCCAGGACAAGTCCATGTCTGAATTTTCTTCTTTTAGCCTCTTTGATATAGCTTGTTAGCCACTCCTTTTGGACTCGGTAGCTAGTCCTTGGAGAGCAGCCTCCAAAGCCTCCTTTGCTAGGAGCAGCTTCTCGATTTTGGCTTTCAATGTTTCTTGAGCTAGGCGCGGCTCCTCGATTTTAGTTCTCAATGCTTCCCAAGATAGGCGTAGTTCCTCGATCTTAGCATCAAAGGCCTTTTTCGCCTATCTGCCACAGTGTTTGGATTATTTATACCAAATTGGATCTAAGTACAAGTTGGATTATTTCTTATCATGTGAGAAATTGTGATCATCTTTTATGCAAGTTCATCCGAGCTTATTCTCTTATTCTTGAGCCTTTTCTGAGGGATGGCTCGGTATATCTGCTAGAGCACCTTCTGGGTTCCTGGGTCCTGCACTGAGTAGATTGTACCTTGCAGACCCATGAGCTTCTAGTTCACTACCTCCACCAGCTGAACTAGGCTATGAAGGCGGGCTAGTGATTCTCCAACCTCTCTAGGAGGCAAACTTTCTTGAGCCACTTCAAGGGGCAATGTCAAGTCTTTAGTAACGGGATCTTTCTCCTGAGCAACACTGTTCCCGGCAGCTCATCTACTAGATGGCTCGCCAGACATCATTGCCTTCTTTCGAGCTTCCTTCTTGACATTCTTTTTTTCCATGTATTTCAGTTCTCTTGAAGCTGATCTCGAGCTTCTCTCTGCCCAACACAACTAAGGGTCAAACATATAAACATTAAGCAAACAAAAACTAAGTCTCTTAGAGCATAAGTAATATTTACCTGCCCGGTCTTCAAGACAAATCTTTTTCAGAATTGTCCCAAGGGGAAAGTACTCCCTTATCAGCTTGATGACATTCCTTTTCTCCTTTAGAATGTTGCGCTCTATAGTTTCGAACACTGTGAGCTCACCATCATTGAGCCTTCCTCTGACTGCCTATTCACCACTGGACCCGATTATCCTTGTGTTCTAGCAGCCAAACACCTCACAGTTCTCTAGAATGAAGAACTAGTCTTTCCAGGCCTTCATTGTGTTAGGCTTTCCTATAAAGAGACTGAGCCCGGACTACCCTTGCATATATAAAAAATCTTTATCAAATCCTGAGCGTAGCCTCAGGATGCTAAATGCACTCAACATCGGGAGAAGGTACTACCCCGAGCAGCCTGCACAATATCTCAAACCCGTGATAGTTTGCCATGGGTTGGGGCTGAGCTGGTAGGGGCGATATTGTGGTAGCGCAGAAAAGCTAGGAGGAAAGGGCGCAAAGGAAATCGCACCTCGGACCTTAAGTCTTCTTTATAGATCATCACCTGATTGTCGAAAAGATCATCATAGGCTCATAATTCCTCTCTAGGGACGAGCATCTTGCAATCGTCTGGTATTCAATACTTCTGTTGGATCCCCTCTAAGTCTCTGCTTGTTCGAGTGGACTAAATATCTCTTACTTGAGGGAGTAGCCTCACCCAAAGCACTAAGAGAGCCTGCCTCTCCTGACCCTTTTGGTGAAGATGAACTAATAATCACTCACATTATTTTTACTATAAAATCTTAAACACAAAAATAAACCTAACCTTTATAGTTTGCTAAGCCAAACTCTTAAGCTTTTAGAAACTTTAAACACAGTAGTCAATCAGAGCTTCTCTCTTTCTAGCCGAGTGAGATGTGTTGTTGCCCCACCCTCTATTTATAGTGGGGGACTTCAAGCAAGTGAACCGATGTCATTATTGCATGACACGGGAGTTACGCTATTCGTAGTGTTATTGCCCCGCTTGAACTGTTGCCACGGTTACCAAAGCGTTAGCTCCCTCTTGTTTGCCACGTGTCCTTTTGAAAATCTTAACCGATATTAATTGGCATAAATGCCAAGACTTATGAGGGGGACTAGTGGTACCACCCTTGGAAAACTAAGCTTAGCCCTCGTGTTCCTCGAGCTCAGCCCTCAAGCTCTTTGAGCTCTCCTCCCTCAAGCTCCTCGAGCTCTCCTTCCTCAAGCTCTTTAAGCTCTACCTTGTGTTTCTCAAGTTCCTTATAGCCCTAGCCAAGGTTGTTTGACTTCTTTAAGTTAAAGGTCCTAGTCTTACATAAATATTAGATGACCAAAGGGGGACTAGTGGTACTGTCCCTAAAATACCAAGCCTTGTGCTCAGCCTCAATGCCGAGCTCTACACTTGAGCTCTACCCCTTTGTCATTCAGATGCATTATGTTTCAATGGCTTTAAACAGGCTCAGCCAGGCCCCTGGAGCAACAAATGTTCTTGTTTGACATAAATATCAAATGACCAAGAGAGACTAGTAATAGTACCCTTACTTACCGAGCTCTCGGCCGAAGAAAGATGAACCTCGGTTCTAGACACCCTAGTTCGATCGAGCTCTTCTGATACAATTGTCGTACAACTCTGACACATCCGCAATATACGCTGAATGTGTCTCTCTCCACCAAATATATGTAGGGGCAATGGTGGAACCAGGGGGATCCTGGGGGGGGGCAATGGACCTCCCTTGGTTCATACATACATATACATATATATTTATATATGCACACACACAAATTATAATATCTTGTTCCCTTTTATATTCGGCCTAAAAAGATCATATTGGTCCTCTTATATATGGATATTTGGCCCAAAGAAATCATATTGGTCCTTTTATATTTGGCCCACACAAATTATATTGGTATATATATACATATATATATATATATTGTTATGAATATTGGTGTATGTATATATATTATATGTTATGATAAATTATAATATATATTAAATCATTACAATATATATAATATATACATGACATTATTGAGGTATAATTTTAATTTTTTCTGTAAAAATTTTTACCTAATAATTTTGAAGAAAACTTAAAATTAAAAGAATTAGAATATTAAATTGCATGGCAAACTAATAAAAAATTAAAGAATATTAGGTAATAACAAAAAAAAGAGTATATTTTGAGTTTTTTAGTCCTTTCAAGTTAACTTGAATATAAATATTATTGCTAACTATTTGTATTAGACATTAAAGCCTCCCACGAAAAGCCTGATTTTTCTTCTTTTTTTTTTTTGTCTTGCAGGTGGGAGAGCCACAGCAGCAGCAACTTCCGAGCCCAATCTTGGAGAGCTAGGACACACCTGAGGATAGCCCATCATCCGAACTGAAAATATAATAAATTGTATGATTTTTTTTATGAGATCATAATAAATGGTATAAGTTTCTCATAATTAAATGGGCAAATTGCAATTAGATGAAAAAAAAATTATTATTTTTACCCATTGTATAAAAAGTTACTATTTTTAGCTGCAGTTAATGGAGGTGAATAAGTTCATGAAGAAACTAAATTAATAATACCTAATAATTGGTTCCATGAATTTTCTTTGATTATAATAAGACTTCAAAGTAAAGTAAGATGATGCTAAGAAATTTAAACTTAATATTCAAGTTGAAATTGGTATTTGTACATACTTATGTGTGATAAAACAGCAATATATTTACACTCATAGGGGAAAATGTTATATTGGACTTAATGCATGAAAGTAAAATAAGTTATTAGACTTGTAAATTTTTAGTGCTAGTGTGTTTGTTTGTCTGTCTGTTTTTATAATGTAGAGCCAAATATTCATTCTAAGAAAGTTTATACCTTTGAAAACTTCTTACCTAAAGAAAAAAAAAAGAATATATCTTTATGGCAATATGAAAGTTTTTAATTTAGCAATAAAATAGAGTAAATAATCAAAACTTGAATAGGTTAAAAATATAAACAGAATATATAGTACCCAATTGAGCAATGATATTTAGCTTTCATCATCATCCCGATGGGTCCAGTCCTTAAATAGCACATACTCAAATTTCCCAATCAGCCTTGTTGTTACAATCCACTCTTGTCTCCCCAAAACCTTTGATTTTTTTTTTTTAAAACCAAATAATTCCACTCTCTCTAATAAAGTTGAACCATTACTTCAAAGAAAAAAGGAAATTCATGGGCATACACAACACCACTCATCTTGCATTATTGTCCTATCACACATATAAGCACATCAAAGAGACATTGAATTTGTAAGCTAATCTTTCATTTTTTTTACATGTATAAAATAATTATTATGTGCTTTATGTCAATATTTGCAGCCACTGATAATGATTACGTTAATTTTAATGATCATTGCTTAAAGATTTAACCATAAACTAAGAAGAATGAGACAAAAATAGCTATCAAATAACACTACAGTTGAGAGCTAGTTAATTAGGTATTTCTCATGATGAATCATGCAGTCATAGAAAGAATATTACACCATAATTTTGAACAGATTATGCTCTCTTACCATGTGCAATGTTCCTGTCTTTTCTCATTTTGTTTCTTAGATTTTTTTTCGTTTGATTCTAACTAATATCTATCAATTATTTTACTTATAAATTCGACAAATGCAATATTTACAAAAAAAAAAAAAAGTTAAAAATTGAAAAATCAATCAATTTACGTGAATTTCTGTACTTACATATCTGACAAGGTAGATTGTGTGATAAGTGGATATTGATAATAAAAAAATACAGATTGAAATTCTTATATATTAAAGATGAAAACATAAATACTGACTATTATTGATTTGGTTAAAGCGAATCTTTAATTTGGTTTTTGTTTCTTAATTACAATTCCTTTATCAAGTGTTTTTTTTATTTTATTTAAACTTTATTTCAAATGGACAATCAAAGTGAAAACTGAAAATCTGAAAAAAATTGTAATTATCAGTCATACTTTTTACATAATTGTATTAATTTTTTTTAAAAGAATAATTGAATTTGGCCCTTTAAAATGTTAAACATTTTCTTACAATTTTAAAAAGCATATAATTAATGCTAATCCTTTTCTTTGACCACTTGCAGATCTGCAATCTCAAATGCCATTATTGGTACTTCTTTCCTCGTAATATTAGAAACATTAATTGAAGTTTTTGTTTTGTATTGACTTCATAAGAATTATTTATTTATATATCGTACCTATGTATTAGCAAGGGGAAAAAGGAACTGCATTAAAGCAAATTGAATTAGCAAACCCTTGTTGGGTAGAATAATTCAATGGGTTGTTTAAAATTCAAAAAATATTCTCTTTTTTTTTTCCTTTGGTTTCTCACAATGCATTAGTCAAGTTGTGTGGGCAGAGACAGGCATTAGTATTTAGTAGTGCTGCTGGCGGTAACTTTGAGGCATGCAAATTGCCAAGGCCAAGTACTATATATACATAATGGCCAAAAAAAAATACTATATATGCATGTGACTAAGTATAATTATATTATTTTTATTTAATTATATTGATAAATATTTTCTTTTTATGTGTAAAAAAAAGTTATAATTTAATTAATGAAAAGTAAGTCAGAGAGATGAGATCTATCTTAACAATTACTTTCGCTTTGCTTGTGTGGACTCTCAAACTCTAGCCCCTTCATTGCTGGATATAACCATTGTTGAGAAATTATAAATGAAGTGCAATTTTTAATATGTTTGATATTTTGATTAAAAGTTTAAGTTATAATATTATTTATATGTATTAACTTTTTTTTAGCATTACAATATAAGGAGAGAAAAATCAAAATTGAATCTATCTATAAAACGTGCTTGTGGTTAGGCTATGATTTAATATGTTAAATGTAATTACTTTTTAATTTTTGTGAAAATTTTAAAAAATATGTAGAGATTTAAATTATATAATTTTTTAGATTACGAGAGAGAGAGAGAGACATTATATTATTAAATTATTACAAGACAGATATTAAACTATTAGCAGTTTAGTGGTAATTTCAATTCTAATATCTTAGATGCCTTTCCTTTGAAAGGAGGAAATGAAAAAGAAGGGTATCTAAAACTGAAATGTAGAAGAGAATAAGCGGATAGGGTTAAGAGTTGCAGACTTGCAGTTATACTCTTTGTATGTACAATTCATTCTCAAAATAAAGTAAAAAAAATAAAATAAAAAACACAGAACCGAGTATAATAGCAAGCCAATTCGTACTATAAAAAAAAAAAAGGAAGCCAATTGGCAGTAATTTTAAATGTCAAAATGCAGAATATTGGTTAATTTACAATGTGGATGATGGTGTTAATCAAAGGTTAATCAACTGAAAGAATCAATAATTAATTAATTAATAGAGTATCAAAGTAAGTAATAAAATAAAAGAATATCCAAACAGAGCCCTACCATTCTGTAAAGCCTAAAGTATTGGGGACTTTCTGCAGAATCCCTCTTTAGTCTTTACAATTCTACTGAGAGACTGATTTTTAATCATAATGCTCTTATGGGAATATGAGAAAGTTAGCATCAAAGATTCACGCATTCCCCCACTTTTTTTTTTTTTACTTTTTAAAATTTTAAAATATGCAAAAAAAAAAAAACACAAATGTTAAAGGACTAATAATTTTTTTTATTAATCATATATAAAAAAAATATATATTTAGAATATTAACTCGAAATCTCACCATGAGCAATATATTCATTATTCTGACTATCAAATATAACTTTGATGGTTAGAAGAACTAATTATTTACTTGTTAAGCAAAATAATTCCATATACTTTTAAAATTACAAAAAAATATAATTACATCGAGATTTAATAATATGAACATATTAATATTGGTCAATATTTAATTAATACCATTATCAACCTAAATTTATATTTATTGTTTATTTGATTGTTAAAAAAATGCATTGTATAATAAATTGATATATAGTTTTAAACTACTAAAATGTAATTTAATTTTCAGAAATATATGTTACTCTCGATTTTTTTTTTCTTCTACAATTCGAGTAGTAGGTATCTCGTAATTATGAAAAGGAAAAAGCAAAAAAGATGTGGATATAGGGATATCCTCCCATTATAAGGACAGTATTTTAGGGGTAGCCTACCCCAATTTATACTAATACATGTGCATGTGAGAGACTCGGTCGTAATAAGCAAAATTCAACAGAAAACCTGTTTCCGTTGGATTCTCCCTCTTATTCTGTGGATACTTGTCTTGTCATTTGACTACCGTTGAAAGTCAAGCCATAATTTTTACCTAATATCCCTCCGTGTTATTTACATAAAAATAAAATAAAATAAACACAAAAATTAAAAAAATTTTACTTTACTATCTCTATTTATTTAAATACTCTTAAAAAAATATCCCTCGAATTAAACTTTTAAGGCAAGAATATAAATGCTATTTTGTCTCATTCCACTTCCCAAAATTTATCTAAAATAACATATTTTCTATATAAAAAATACACCAAAAAAGAAAATTTTTCCTTTGTAAATAATACAGAGGGAGTATTATTTAATCACTGAGTATATTTATTTTTTAAATTTACAAATTATAAAATTTAAATTCTCAACCCACATTTCATAATCTAAAAAAAAATATTAATAACTGTGAGTTAAAAACTTTATGGTCAATCTTATTGAATGATAATTAATAGGAGAATTAATTTCTATCCATGCAAATAAGTGTTTAATTTTATTTTTTTAAAAGTCAAGTCGGATATAATCATAAAAGAGATAAAACGCTCATTGTCAAGTATTAACATAGTTGCATATTCAGATAATTAAATTTGATATTTTTAATTAAGTTAAAAATGTCTCTTATCAATTAATTTACACGGTCAATAGTAATAAGTATTTAATTCTTGATATTTATAATTATGAACTTATTTATAAATATATAAATTATGAGTAGGATATGCTCTAACTTACCAAAAATAAAATTTAGTCTCAATTGAAGCGTAAATTAGTCTGAAAATACTATGGTATACGAAAGAAAAATTATACATATGCAACATTAATTTTTGATAAAAAAAATTATAAAAATTGTTAATTTGAAATTTATAATAAATACAATCAATTACAACTTTTTAAAACAATCTTATAATTTATTAATTTTAAAATTTATATTATGAATGCTTAAAAGTTTAATTTTATTTAAAATTTCAATGTTATTAATCGCCACTTTTACTTCTCTCTTGGAAATAAAAAGGGTAGGCTTAATATACAACTTTAATTATGGGTTATTACAATAGCAGTGCATCATTGTTAATATAATTTTATGCTGACTTGCAATTAAAAATAAAAATGATATAATTATGGCTGCGTGTATTTGTTCTCTTCAGGAGGTGTTGAAATGGTGAAATTACAGAATATTTATATTTACATTATAAAATTATATCCTTATCTCTCACAAAAATTAGGAGAATCCCTAAAAAAGTTTAATTAATAAATTTCACTTTAGTCTTTGCAAAATAATAAATATTGTCTATTTTTGTGACAACAAAGTAATATTAAATAATTTTTAGTTGAATTCACTCTTTTGCTTTGCATATTCTCAAAGTGCTTAATAATTGAGTTTTGAGTCAATAATTTTCTTGTAAATTTTAATATTAATTAATGTTTAATTAATAAAAAAAATATCAAATCAATTTTCCATAATATTTTAGGTGAATATAGTTTAGAATTTTTTATAAGAATATCTTAAAAAAAACATATTTGCACAAAACCTAGAATTCCAATTTCGAAAATTCTCCTAGTATATTTTTAGTTAAAAAATGTTTTTCAATTTTTTTTTTGAAAAGATAGAAAAATGACACGAATTTTTTGAGTAAATTACTCTATATGTAATTTTTTTTTATTTCTTTTCAATATATCTTAATGTTTTGATATAGTTTTAATATGCATATTAAAAACAGAATATATCTTTAATATACAATATATATATATATATATTAGAATTATGCCTTAGAAAAAGAAGTATTTTTAAATTTTATTTGAGAGTTGAAAAGTGAAGAAAGGTCCAAATATTTTCTATAATTTGTCATGATAAGGCACTAATTTTGTGAGTCATCGGATTGGACCAAATTGTGCCGAGCGGAGAGTTTAAGGGTGCAATTTTTTCGAAATGTCAGGCCTTACCCATTGAACCCATCCTGGACTTATTATATACTGCATATTTACATATTTTCTTGGAGAATATTATTATCAACGGGCTTCATTGATACTGTTGGATCTGAGTTTGCATGAAAAATATAATTTAATAATATATATTTAAACCTTCAATGAGAAATTGTAATTATAAATTTGTAATAGTTACTCTATGCACAGAAACAATTTTATCCCAATCTTATAACTATTCCATGAACCAAACAAGCCTATAAGCGAATATGATTTTCTATTCTTTGTTGATGGTTTCATACTTCTTCAAATTAATGAAAAGAAGAAAAATGGTAAAGGGGTCAACGAATAAAAAAGAATGCTATAAGTGTGAAACTTACATACAATACAAGCAGCCATAAAGAGCTTTCACTTACAATTACATAATGAATTTCTCTTAGATGATAATGCCTGTCTGTTTTGATTGAGCTTTGAGGTCTTTCAACTTCTTCAGTATATTGGTGAAGTAATCCTGTAAATATTTCTCCAGTGTGACAATATCTTTTGAGTCCACTCCTAGGAGGTTATATATTTCAGTCATTGGAGCAGAGAAAACAATATCACTTGTTAGAACCGGTAAATGTCACACCGAACAAATTAGGATGTTGTGTTAGAATTAATTTTATATTGATAAAATTAATCCTCTAATAATCATAAGTATGAGCTAAATATATTTAAATATTAAATATGTATTGCAGTCAAATTAAGATAGTCAATTAAAGTTTTGATCTAATTAGGATTGTTGACTATTGAGGTGTCCTTCTCGTAATAGGATTATAAGTGTAGAGACCGATAAGAATTTCTATTTTGTTGAAGAACCAAAATAGAAATCATCATCATCAGTTATAAATAAGGGGTCGTGGTCTCCAGGGGAACATAAAAATTTTAGAGAATATTACATTCCTTCAGTAGTGCTTCCGCATAACCTAAAATGTGTATCCCCTGGAAGGCGACAAACCCCAGAATCGTCTTCAGCATCAACATACGATGATGTCAGGTACGCAATTCTACCATTTGCAATTTAATTTGAATAATCTAGTGATCTATGCATATTTTAGGTTTTAGGGGAATTAAGTTTTCTTCCCCTTTCATTTAGGGGAATCAGGTTTTCTTCCCCTTTCAATTGGTATCAGAGCCTTATGCTAGGTTGCTAGGTTTTTGGATTAAATTACTGTGATTATTTAATTGATTCTGAAAAAATCGAATTTCTGGACTTGAATTTGGGTTTGTGATTTTTTCTGGAATCAATTAATTTTTGGTTGATTAATTAATTAAAGATTAAAAAAATTAATTAAAGATTATATATATATATATATTGAAACTGTTCTTCGTGAAATTGTTTTTTGGGTTCTTTGATTGATTTTCTACTGGATTGATCAAAAAAAAAATTGTTTCGAGCTTGGAGTTGGCTCATGTGTAAGGCTGGCTTCACAGAATACTGCGTAAGGCTGGCTTCACAGAGCAGCGACTACTTTTCGCTCCAAACAGTGAAAGGATAACAGAAAAAAAAAATTAAAGAAAAAACATGCAATTTACGTCTGTGCTTCTATTATATATATATATATATATATATATACACACACACACGCACATGGCTAAAAGGAAACATAGCCATTATTTTATGATGTTTTTTGAAATTGCAATTTGCTTCTTTGCTTCTATTATTATTTTTTTTAATTTAAAGTTTATTTTTATTTTTATTTTATTTTATTGCAATATTTAATTGAGTTTAAATTTAATTAAATATTGTAATTACAGTTCAATTAAAGTTTAATTTTATATTTATTATAAATATTAAATTTTAATTGTATTTGAGAATTTATTAAATTGAGTTTAAATTTTGGTATTTTAGTCTTAATTGTGTCTAATATTTTTAATAAATTAATTGAAGCAAAAAGCCGCCAAAATGACCTATCTTGTGTAAATTGATTTAGTTTGAGATATTAGACAAGTGTATTAAAATTTATTGCGGGTAGTAAACCGGCCCAAAGGAAGGTTGCTATCTGGCTGAATTGAGAATACATTGCGGTAATAAATATGCGATAATTATTATGTGTTTATCCATGTGGATAATAAATCGGCTCAAAGGAAGGTTTATTATTTGACAAGACTGAATTGTCAATATTTTATTACTGCATTGAGATACCAATTACAGTTAATATTTTATGTCCAAAGATGAGAATATTAATGTTGTGTCCGATATCTTATTTCCAATATTTGAACTCTACTTCTGTGATTTGTTTCAATTTTTTGTGGATTGTGAGCTTATGTCATTTATTTATTATTTATTTTCTCTGAATTCAGCTAGCATGCCGTGTAATCCCAACTTTGTCCCTATGAATGAAAATATTAATAATAAGACTGTTGATAAGGGAAAATATTTGGTTTTAGTATGTTCTGAAGTTAATTTAACTTCGGTACCTAGAAACACCTGGTGGATAGATTCTGGTGCTACTAGTCACATAAGTGTTTCAATGCCGGGTTGCCTAAATTACCGAAAGCCAACTGACGGTGAAAGATACGTTTATATGGAAACTGGCGAACCGGTAGAAGTAGAAGCGATAGGACATTTTAGATTGCGTTTAAGAACTGAAAATTTTTTAGATCTAATAGATACTTTTGTTATTTCGTCTTTTAGGCGGAATTTAATTTCTGTTTCCCATTTGGACAAATCTGGTTTTACTTGCTCATTTGGAAACAATAAAGTTACTTTATCTCTGGATTCGAAAATTTTAGGTACTAGTTTCTTGTATGCACTTCATAATCTATATATGTTAGATATTGATGCCTCTTATAATGAGACCATGCAAGTTAGTACTATAGGTACCAAAAGGAAGCTGAATATGGATAACTCAGCTGCTCTATGGCACGGACGTTTGGGTCACATATCCAAATCTAGAATAGAGCGTCTTGTGTCAGATGGTATCATAAATACACTTGATTTCACAGATTTGGAATCCTGTGTTGAGTGTATTAAAGGTAAACAGACTAAACAAAAGAGATTAGGTGTCAATAGGTCATCAAACGTCTTAGAGTTGATACATACGGACATCTGTGGCCCATTCCCTACAACAACTAGGAATGGTCAAAGATACTTTATATCATTCATAGACGATTACTCATGTTATGGGTACCTATATCTCATTCATGAGAAATCTGAGTCTCTGGATGTTTTCAAATCTTATAAGGCCGAAGTTGAAAATCAACTCGGAAAGAAGATTAAATATGTTAGATCTGACCGTGGAAGTGAGTACTATGGCAGATATGACAGTTCAGGTGAACAACGTCCAGGGCCATTTGCTATTTTCCTGCAGGACTGTGGTATAGTCCCTTAATACACAATGCCTGGTACACCTAGCATGAATGATGTATCTGAGAGACGTAACAGGACTCTTATGGATATGGTTAGAAGTATGATTAGTCATTCTTCTTTACCTGAGTCTCTGTGGGGAGAAGCATTAAAAACAGCAGTCTATCTTCTTAATAGAGTACCAACTAAAGCAGCTGTAAAGACACATTATGAGCTTTGGACTGGACGCAAGCCCAGTCTAAAGCACCTTCATGTTTGGGGATGTCCTGCTGAGGCTAGGCCTTATAGGCCTAATGAGACAAAATTGGACTCCAAAACTATTAGTAGCTACTTTGTTGGTTATTCTGAGCGATCTCGGGTTTTAAGTTTTATAATCCTACTTCCAGATCTATTTTTGAGACGGGAATTGCAACATTCTTTGAGGATGTTGAGTTTGGGGAGAGAAATAAGGTTAGAAACATTGTCTTTGAGGAGGGATCGAGTCAGGAACACTCAGTGTCGATTCCTATCTTTGCTCCTGGGACTGTTCAGGTTCATAGAATTGTTAATATCCCAGAAGCAATTCCGGATCCAATACAAGACAATGTTGATCAACTTCCCCATCAGGATGAAGAAGTTGTTCTTCCTCAAGTACAAGCTCAACAACCTCAAGAATTTGAGCCAGAACCTGTGCCTTTAAGAAGGTCCACTAGAGAGAGAAGAAATGCTATTCCGGATGACTATATAGTATATCTTCAGGAACATGAGGACACTGTAGACATGGTGGAAGATGATCCTATCAGCTTTCATCATGCCATGCAGGATTCCAACTCTCAGAAGTGGATTGAGGCAATGGGTGAAGAATTTAAGTCAATGCAAGACAATCAAGTTTGGGATCTTGTTCCATTACCTTAAGGAAAGAAACTCATTGGTTGCAAATGGATATTTAAAACCAAGAGGGATTCTAAAGGTAATGTGGAAAGATATAAGGCTCGTCTTGTAGCTAAAGGCTTCACTCAGAAAGAGGGGATTGACTATAAAGAGACCTTCTCTCCGGTTTCATCGAAGGACTCTTTTAGGACAATCATGGCTCTAATTGCACATTTTGATCTTGAGTTACATCAAATGGATGTAAAGACTGTGTTTCTCAATGGAGACATTGATGAAACCATCTATATGGTGCAGCCAGAAAACTTTGTGTCTGGAGACCCAAAGCGACTGGTATGCAGATTAAAGAAATCCATTTATGGACTCAAGCAAGCTTCTCATCAGTGGTACTTCAAGTTCCATGAAGTAGTTGTCTCTTTTGGTTTTGAGACAAATGCTGTGGAAAATTGTGTGTATCACAAGTTCAGTGGGAGTAGGTTTATCTTTTTGGTCTTATATGTGAATGACATATTGCTTGCTATTAACTGTAAGGACTTGCTGCACGGGACCAAAGTCTTTCTCTCAAAATACTTTGAGATGAAAGATTTAGGTGAAGCTTCTTTTGTATTAGGGATTCAACTACATCGAGACCGTACTCGAAGTATTCTTGGATTATCACAAAAGGGCTATATTGAGAAAGTGCTCAAGAGATTTAGTATGCACAACAGTAGACCAATTGATACCCCAGTTGCTAAAGGAGATAAATTCAGTCTTGATCAGTATCCAAAGGGTGAACTTGAGATTCAGGAGATGCAGAAGATTCCTTATGCGTTAGCAGTTGGGAGTCTGATGTATGCTCAAGTTTGCACTCGTCCAGATATTTCATTCATAGTTGGCATGTTAGGGAGATATCTCAGCAATCTAGGAATGGATCATTGAAAAGCAGCCAAAAGAGTCTTGAGGTATCTTCAGAGAACTAAAGGACATATGCTCACATACAGGCGATCAGATCAGCATGAGATCATTGGGTATATTGATTCTGATTTCGCGGGATGCCAAGACAGTCGAAAATCCACATCAGGCTACATATATCTCTTGGCTGGCGGTGCTATTTCTTGGAAGAGTGTGAAACAAACTCTAGTAGCTACCTCCACCATGGAAGCAGAATTTGTAGCAAGTTATGAGGCATCCAATCAGGCAATCTGGCTGAGGAACTTTGTCACAGGGCTGCGCATTGTGAATGGCATTGAAAGACCATTAAAATTATACTGTGATAATAACTCAGCGGTTTTATTCTCCAACAACAACAGAAGCTCTTCTCGATCGAGACACATTGGGATAAAGTTCCTGGCTGTGAGGGAGAGAGTACAGAGTGGACAGATATTCATAGAGCATATTGGAACGAACTCCATGATTGCGGATCCGCTCACTAAGGCTGTGATACCGAAAGTTTTTCATGAGCACACTGCTCATATGGGTGTCACATTATTTGAGACTATTTAGTTTCAGTGGGAGTTTGTTCATTATGGTTACATTATATTTGTGTATACTCTGTTTTGTAATAGATATATTATGTTATTAATACTCAGTTTCTGCAGAAAATAAAGTATTTATTTTGTTACACTCTGTATTATTATTGATTGATCTCACTAAAGTATGACCAGTTGGAAACATGCATGATTAGATCACATTACATGTAGTTTCCATGCTACACTCCTATTATTGATCTATGTCATTTGAGAGTATTGGTAATGTGATTGATGGTGGTTTGAGTCACGATGAATGTGGCGACTGACCCTTCAGTCCTTTATCGATATAATCAATGGACGAGATTGTTTGAGACACCTTTAGTATGACTGCTTTTATGAGCTCATTAAGTTATATACATTTATATTTAATATATGTTAGCCCAAGTGGGAGATTGTTAGAATTAATTTTATATTGATAAAATTAATCCTCTAATAATCATAAGTATGGGCTAAATATATTTAAATATTAAATATGTATTGCAGTCAAATTAAGATAGTAAATTAAAGTTTTGATGTAATTAGGATTGTTGACTATTGAGGTGTCCTACTCGTAATAAGATTATAAGTGTAGAGACCGATAAGAATTTCTGTTTTGTTGAAGGACCAAAATAGAAATCATCATCATCAGTTATAAATAAGGGGTCGTGGTCTCCAGGGGAACATAACAATTTTAGAGAACATTACATTCCTTCAGTAGTGCTTCCGCATAACCTAAAGTGTGTATCCCCTGGAAGGCGACAAACCCCAGAATCGTCTTCAGCATCAACATACGATGATGTCAGGTACGCAATTTTACCATTTGCAATTTAATTTGAATAATCTAGTGATCTATGCATATTTTAGGTTTTAGGAAAATTAAGTTTTCTTCCCCTTTCATTTAGGGAAATCAGGTTTTCTTCCCCTTTCATGTTGGATTATGCATATATAACATAAATTTCAGTATAATGCTAATATATCCTTATAAACTATTGCACACAGCAGCTTTTAGGTGACAAAAAAGATTTTTTTTTTAAACAACGAAATAATAGCTACTTGTTATTTGGTTAATGTTGGCTTAAAGCTAATTTTAAAAATAGCTTATATTTTATTTTTTTTTACTTCTAAAACCAATTTCAGGCTCATAAAAATAAAACTGTAAGTAGTTATTTTCCGCTGGTTCATAAAGATTTTTCGTTATTTTTGGTCCAAAAGATGCTATTTGTATTAGCAATGCCAAACTAGCCCTCGGTGGATAAGGCAGCAAATTAGCTCATTTTCAATACGCTTCACATAACATGGCTAGAAAGTTTAGAGGAGCATGAATTTATTACCTCTGAAAATGCCAATCTATCAGCAACATCATTTGTCCACTCAAAAAACCGAGTCAGCTGACGGGTGAATCTTAAGACTGAAACTGGAACAGTTGTAACATTTGCATCCTGCCCTGCTAGCCTTTCACACAATGTGATGACCTAAAGCCAAGACAGCATGATTAGCATACAAGAAACAGATTGCATCATTTTCTTTGGATCAATGGACATAAAAATTCACATCATTACAAGAGAAGTAAACTTAGAGCTCAGAAAAGCTGCCTAATCACATTGGTTAAAATGGCTAGCAGATCATAAGCAATCCGATAAAAGTATATTCAGAGCATTTTTAGGAAGCAAAGCAAAAACTATCTTCTTTAGTGACGAACTGAAATGGTTTCCAAATTGACAACAAAGCAGATAGCAATAGAAAAAAAATTTTTAGCAGATTAACATTGATATATGCTTTAAAGATACTTTTGTTTAATAGTTTACCTCTTGACTTGTCCATGCTCGAGGACCAGCAAAAGTAAGAAGCTTCCCATTAATGCTCTCATTCCGAAATGCTATAAATGTCAATCGAGCTATATCCTAAATATGAAATGCAGAACTGTGCTTAATTTGAAAGCAATTATAGAAATATTATGATTTAGCTGTTTCCACAAAAACTAATCACAGAAGCTATCACAAAAATAGAACCTGTGTGTCCATGTAAGCAATTCTTGTGGGAGCATCCGTTCCCCAAACAGATTTTTCTTCTAGTATAGGTACTGCATATTGCCCAATAAGGCCCTGATAAATTAGCAACAAGCATTTGGACTCAGCAATTGGATAATAACATAAAAAAATGTGAAGGCAAATAACAATATGCAAAATTGGGAAGAATTGCTGAATCATGTATGACTATTAAATAGAATGATTACTAATTGTTGTATGCATCATGTTCCTGACCAGAATTCTACTCAGAGAACATGAACATTATTGCTTAACTGTTCATGTGTATAAATTTTTAAGCACATAATGTAGAAACTATTACACACAAGTTCCAAGAAATTTCTAAATATCCATAAGCTCACAAGCATAGCTCTAAAAATTTTTTGTTTAAGTTTTCAAATGGGGAAAATATGACTTAGGAGTGAGAATAGAGATTAATCAATAAAAAGGACTTGAGGGACCAACATGAAAGGTCAATCTGATAGATAAGACACTGATAGAGGTAGTACAGCAATGGTATAATGCAGATAATAATATTCAAATCCTTGATCTTTGTTTGATTGTTTTGAAGGTTCTATAGGATACCCATGACCTACATTATCTTTAAAAAAAAAAAGAAAATACAAGTCCTAGCAAACTTCATCTTGAGAATTGGGCAGAAATACAATTCCTAGCAAACTTCATCTTGGAAAAAAAAAAGAACTAGGCAACGTCCTAGCGGTCGAGCATTGTACTTAATAAAGCAGATGTTCAGCTTCCTTCAAAATTTTTAAAAAAATTAAAAACAACAAGTCATTAATAAAAAGCAAGAGAAATGAGTTTGTAAAGGTATTTACTTGCTTGAAACCACATGATCGGATTATGATATGATTAAGGCCAGAGTCCTGAAGAAACTTGTCTGTACAATATTTAATCTCCATTAATGGAACTTCAGGGTGCTTATCACAGTTATGAATAGAATAGAACACATATTTCTGAATTCCCATTGCTTTTGCAGATTGTATAAGATCAACTTTTCCTTCCCAATCTACCTAAACAGAAGACATGGATTAGACTAAGCCCAATTAACAAACCACTTCTAATCAATTCCAACAATAATTTTCACAAATTTCAAACTCTAACTAACCGTTTTGATTGGCTCTTCTGGCCGCCTGTGGCGCAATCAATAACTGTATGAATGCCAACCAACGTTGCTGGAATAGTCTCCGGTTTGCTTAGGTCTCCCTGCTCAGTACATATACTATGAGAAGAGAAGAGAATGAATTTTAAATTGTTGATTATAATTAGAGAGATACACTGACGACAGTGGCGCCCCAATCGCGAAGGAAGTCGGCGGGAGTAGGGCGAGGCTTGACAAGGCAGCGCACTTCATAACCTTCATCAAGCGCTCGCCGGACAATTTGCCTGCCAAGAGTTCCAGTAGCTCCGACCACCAGTATACTCGTCGGCCTTACTGGAGTTCCCGGAGCAAGATTCACTGCACCGGCTGGAACTCTTCCCTCTGCCGAGCTCGCAGTCACCGTCAACCGGACATTAAGTTTCCCTTCCAATTTAAAATTAAAATAACAAAAAAATTAAATAAAACCAGTTTTATGAGTTACTGAGAATGTTTGAGCAACTGTGAATCTAGAGAGATATGAAGCTGAGAGAGAAACGAAAGGCTCCGTGTGAAACTTTTAGGAAATTTAGAGACAAGTTACATTCTTTATATATTTAAGGGCATTTTAAGTCGTTTGATACTTATTTTTATATTGGGATTGACGAGATGATCGTTTTAAGTATAATATTATATTTTTAGCTTTGAAAATATTTTGGTCGTTTCGGTGGTCAAAAAATTTTCGAGATCGATTTTGAAATTTATATTGCCATTTTCATGACCACGACGTCATTACGGTCGTTTTGACTATAATATTGCTTGGATTTTATTTTAAGTATTTTTTTCGAGTAATTAATAATTAATTAATAAATAAATTAAATTAAATTAAATTAAGGGTATATTGGTAATTTATCACCCAAATTACTATAAATATGGGTGTTAGGGCACCCAATCAGATGCCTAGGAGCCTTGTGCCGTTAGAAAGAGAAAAGAGGAAGAAAAAATAAAATTTTGGGTCAAAAATCAGAGTAGTGTCGTTTGGTCAGAGGGAGTGCAGAAGCTGGTGTCGTTCGGCGTGCAGAACGTGTCGTTCGGAGCGGAGCTGCGGGCTGGAGGGCGTGTCGTCGAGCGTGCCACACGAGTCGTTCGGCGGGGCAACGTGGTATGAGGCCTGTCGTTTGGGCTTCTCAAATTCTGCCAGTTTTGAGATTTTGAGGTTTTCTTCAATTTCTTTTAATTTCTTCCAACTTCATAGCATAATTTCTGTTATTTGGTGTTAGTATAACATATAGGATGTTTAAAAATAAAATTTTAAGGTTAATTTTGATTTTTAATGAATTTAAATAGATTAAATTGTTTAAGAGTGTTATTGGTGTTATTAAGTTTGAATTTAAGATACATGAAAATAGGTTTATGATTTGTAACTAAATTTGATTTAGATATATTCTAAGGATGTTAAACTTGATCTAGAAATTTATTTTGGAATTTTCATGTTTGATTTATATTTTTAATTCATTAATAAAGTGAAAATTTATTACTGCTTGTGATTACTGATATTCTAGTAGTTCTGTCGAATTTTTAAAAATCATTGGTAATTGATCTAGGTCTGAATTTTTGATATGTTTTAGGATATGATGTTAGGTGTTTATAAAAAATATTTTGAAGTCTGGTTCAAATGTTTGTGTTTCGAAATAAATTTATTTCTCAACTGCTACCAGTATGGTAACTGGTTGTATAAAGCTGTTTATAAAATTAATTTGAGGGACATATATGTTTACAAAAAATTCTGAAATTTTTATATGTTCTTTATGCTGGAGTTATTTGTATGGAAAAAATAATTGGGAATTTTTACTGTAACTGTAAGGGGACGGAATTGGTGTGTTTTTGGCAAAATGTCTGTTGGGTTCCAAGCTGAAATTAGAATATCACAAAGTATTTTTGAGGGACTAAACCAATTCCGATTGCTATGAAATTTTGCACAGCATGCATTTGTATATTGGATGACCTTCTGGAATTTTTCCAAAATTTTTAAGTGTTAAAATTATTTTCTGTGAATTTTTGAAATTAATCACTATTTTAGTAAACTTTATTAGTTTTAGTTGAAAATATGATTTTAGGATTTCGAGAGGAGTTTTATGCAAAAATGTTTAATGTTTGGATTAAATAAGTAAATTTTGATATTCTGAAAGTTAGAACCTTGGTTTATTTAATGGACTTTTGAAATTTAAGTTAGAATAGGTTTAATTGTCAAGTTTAAACTATAGTCTTGGTTTGAGCCGATTTGGCTCAATATAAAATTTATTTTTTTGTAAATTGATGGATTACAGGTCAGATTGTATCTTTAATTTAATTTAGATGCTCTAATAATCGCTGAGATGAAATTACTTAGAAATATGTACTAGAGGTATTTTTCATTATTTGACTATATGTTTGATGTTTCGTCATTCACGACATGCATGGCATTCATCATGTTAGATATATTAGTGATATTGATTATTGGGCCATGTAAACATTTTCTTAGGCGATAACCAAATCGGTGCTCAAAATTAGTTGGTCGGTGAGGGTGTCTAGTTTTTCTTTGCAAACCAGGTAAGTTTCATGGGTGTATGTGATTACTTGTGATGTGCTACTTGCTAACCAAATACTATATATATATTATAGCCCTTCTCAATATATATTTATTCCTTTCAATTTTGCTAGACTATTCTTTCTACCCAAGCTTTGCATGTGAATAGAAGACAGAGAAACATATGTATTTGATTTATTAATGTATTAAATGAACTTGAAAATCTTTGTGTTGTGTGATGGTGTGTCATATGGGGACGGAGGTTATTGATTGAGATTGTTCATTGACTATTGCTATTGATTGCTCATTGAGGCTATAAGCCTGATTGCTCATTAGAGCTATAAGCCCGATTGTACATTGATATTGATTGAAGGAGGAGGTATTATGATATTGGTAGACCCCGACACACCATTTTGTATGAATTGATTGTGATTGAAGTTCTTGTTATATATATTGTTTATTGTTATAGAAAAGTTTCTCTGCCTCTTACTGGGCGTCTATATAACGCTCACACCCCTATAGACGGATTTTGCAGGTTCAGAGCGTCTGTTAGCATACGTCGTATTTCTCCGCAGTCGTTCCTTTGAATTTCTTGTCATCAATCTTGGTTAGATATTATTCCGTTTCTAAATAGAAATTTCTGAAATAAAATATAGGCGGACCGAGTCCGAACCCTTTGTTTGTAATAAGAGTGGAATATTTCCTTTCGTTTGTGATTGCATTCAAGAGTGAATTATTTAGATATCTTGTATTATAACTAGAACATTTGAACATGAATTTGAGTGTATTAAACTTAGAAAAGGATTATGTATTGTGTTAATTAGTAAGTATTCAGGCTTGTAATGTTGTGCTTAGGTATAGCTATACGCCGGTCACGGCTTTTCAGTTGGATCGTGACACTCCGATACTAAATTGCGCTGCCATGACAGTGAGGTGTTGCTAGAAAATGCGGCAATTTCACGGTGGTGAGAGTGGTGGCGGTGGTGGTGGAATTTGCCAGTTGTTGCTAGCTGAGTCGGAAGCCTCCATGCCATTGTTGGTCTTCTGAGGAAGCAGAGAGAAACAGAGAATCAGAAAAAGCACAGAAACCAAAAACACAATGGATGTGAATGGTGCCACGTTGTTTTCTGAAGCGGATTCAAGATATTGGTCACGTGTATTGCTCCACTACTTACATTCGGTGGGCCGTGGCTAATTTAGAGGTCACGTGCATTCATTGCCTTTGGAATAGTTTAAATTTCGTTTTAGCAGGGGCATGTCTAACGCATTTTTTTTAAGTCAAGGTTTACAAGAATAAGGATTGACTTATCTCTTAGCGCTTTTTTTTTTTTTTGAACAGCTCTCTGCTTTTGTTTGTTTTGGAGAGAATGGATGAGAAAGGATGAAATAGAAATGTAATTTTCTCCAATATTTTTTATGACAGTAATAAAAAAAATTGAGAGATAAAAATAAATTCTCTTTCAAATTTATTAAAATCTTTTTTCATTAATTTAGAGAATAAATGAGAAAAATAAAAAAAAATAAAAGATGGATAAATTATTAACATACTAACATACCCTTCATCAACTTAAAATGATAAGATTGCAACCGCCACCTTTCGTGGATTTACAATTTTAGATCTAGAAATGCTGACAGTAGTTTGACTATCGACAGCCTTATATAATCTTTTTTCCTTATTTTTTAATTAGTTTCCCTAGTAAATGGGGAGTTCGGGGTATAGATTTTTTATATCTAAACTATTTTGTTCATCTCTTCTTCATCTTCATGGTGTTTATTATGTTTATGGTGTTTATAATTCTTAGTTTCGATTATGGTTGGGAGCAAGCCAAAACCTTGAGGGGATGTAATGGTTTTTATTCCATCACCTTGATGTTTAGTGGTTTTGAGCTCATGAGAGCTAAGTTTTGCTGGTCTGTGTTGAAGGTTGGAGAGGAGCTCTGCTTGATGAAGTTTCAAAGATTGGTTAAGAGTAGCTATCCTCACAACCCCGTGGATTATCTTATTTTTTGTAATAAGCTTTACAACCTCTATCTACTCTCTGTGCATGTTTACTTAAACTTTGGATGCTTTCACTTCTCATATTTTCTTTGCTCTATTTGTTTATGGCAACCCCCATGGTTGTCCAGATCAAAGTATTGGATTGGTACTATATAAGTGGTTTGAGTATTGTTAGATTCCCTTTTTCAGTAAGGATTATGAAGTATACCGTCAAACTTTCCATAAGAGTCTTATAAGGGTTTCTATCTACGGCTCTCGAGTAAGACTATTTTAGTCTTTGGCTTGTTGCATATTAGTTTTGTTCCTAGTTATCATCAGGTTGTTGTGCTAAAATTTCTCATATGGCCGATTCTCTTCCTTATTTGGCCTACGGCTCGTCTTGAGAAGGATCACCCAAGTCAGTGCTAGCAACAGGATTTTAATTGATAAGCTTCTTTATGTTCTACTTTTCTGTTATCCCTCTTCGTGGTCCTCCTCCCATGATAAAGACTTTTTGTAATATGATGTTCTTTTAATATATCTATCTTTATTCTAATTAAAAAAAAGGTTTATAATAATAAAATTAATAATATTTATTTAATGTTTAAAATATGTGAAAAATTATAATAATTATTTTTATTATGATAATATATTTCAAAGTTATTATATTTAAATTTTTTTTATAATATATTTAATATTAATGAAATTTATTATGACTTTCTTAAGATAAGTAACTAAATTATCATTCATCAACTCATCTCTATGTAATGAATTCTTAATGAATTTCATTGTTAAAACTCATTTGACAATGTTGTTGCGACAAGTAAGGTCAAAACTAATTTCTCTAGTAAATATACTAATGAATAAATATGACATTTCTTTAATTGAATCAATTTCTTAGAGAGCTTGCTCATAATATTAGAAATTTATTATTTGAGCACATATTCATGATATAATAGTCAAGTTGATGCACAAAGTTATTAACTCTACTACTGAAAAAATTATTTGGATAAAATTCAATAAACCAGATCAATTTTCTCTTATCAAATGATAGGGCTATTCAAGCAGTCTGCTAGCCCGATAAATCCAGCCTGGCCCCAAAAGTTTGGGCCGATTGGGCAGGCCAAAAATTTTTTAGGGCTGGAACTGGGCATTCATGCCTGGCCAAAGCTCAGTTTAGGTTGGGTATCGGGTTCATATTAAAAACCCTCAGGCTGCCCCGAGTTCAGCTTGGGTTTTAATTTTTTTTTTAATTTATACATAAAATAATTAAACCTGAAAATAACTATTTATCTTATCAGTATCACAGCCCCTCACCCAGCCTTCACACTCACAACGCCGCAGCCCATATACACAGTGCCCTGCATCCCATAGCCCCAATTGATTATTAATTGGATTAATTATTTATTGTTAAATTAAATACTGCATGTAATTTGGGTATTAATTGGGTTATTAATTGATTGATAATTGATTGTTAATTAAATATATTTAATTTGGGTTATTAAGAGATTGATAATTGATTGTTAAATTAAATACATTTAATTCTAGGTTTTTTTTTAAATAAACGTTTAATTCAAGTTATTAATTAATTGATAATTGATTGTTAAATATTATTAAAAGTTACTTTGTACAAATTAAAATAATAAAGATAAAATTTACCTCATACTTAAAAATAAAAAGTTCTAAAAAAATTCAAAAATTTTAAATTTTAAATTTATTTTTTAAAAAAAATACATAACCCGGTGGGCTAGTTTCTTGGCCTACCCGGACCAGTCTGACCCGATCTGGCCAGGCCCGAATGGGCCTAGGATTATGTCACACTCCATTTTCTTAATTCTAAAGGTGGACTTATCTTACAATCTATCAAAATTTTAATTTACTAAATAAACATCACTCATCATTTAATTTACTTAATAATCTCCAATTACACAATCCAATAAATATTAATATTCTTAAATAAAATTTATTATTATTTAGTACAATAATATCAATAATTATTAAATAAATAAATAAAATAACTATATTTGTCCGATCTTAACTACACCCGGAAGGAAGAAAAAGGAAGAGATGTTTTACTAGTTTATTCTTCAATATCTGAAATGTTATATATATATATAAGGGGATGAGTCCAACTACTCAGTTAATAGATAAATATGTAACAATGAAAAATAAATATGATCTAATAATATATGTATATTATATAAACATTATCTATAGCTCAATTGGATAAATATCATTTATATCTCAAAAAATTCAAATTATAGCATAAATCAATCATCTTTTACATACACTCAAATATAATTTTTTATTGATTTATCTTCAATTCAAGAGTGAATGATGACTTACCTCGCAAGTTTAAAAAGAAATAACTTCAATATAAATATGCAGAGCAATTATTCCAATTAAAGGATAAATTTATAATATCATTAAATTTATATAAATACTCATTAGTAAGATACGATTATACAAGTTTATAATAAGAGTATATATAAATTATTTAACCAGCATAATATAATCAATTAGTTATAAATATGAAAAATAAACTACCATTATTTATTTTCAATTTATAAAAAAAATAGATATCATTCAAAAATAAATCATCACTTTGAATATAGTAAATTTTTTTCTAAAATCACACACACACACACACACATATATATATATATAATATTGTAGAAATATAATATTACATACTTACCTATTCACCTAGGCCAAATATTATATTTGGTTAATCAACACGGTCCCTTTAATATTCTATAACTGCAACTGAATTCGTTCCTATAATAATATAAGAATATTATTTAATTTAAATTATATCTAACTATATATATATATATATATGTTATAAAAATGATGTGTAATTTTGATCTCTAAATTCTAACGATTATTTTGGTAAATTGGTAACTCTCAAAATTTTCTAAAATAATACTCAAATGAGTATTATCTAATTTCTAAGGCAATTATCTATCAAATTTTTTTAATAAATATTTTCAACAACTCGATAAAATTTTAACTGTAAAAATTTACTAAGTAATTATAATTTTTCTATATATAATTAAATTAAATTATTTTAGTTTATTTATTTTAATATTTTATTACTAATAATATTTATTTATTAACTAACTTATTCATTTACCTATTTGATAATATTAATTTAATTTACAATATATATATATATATATGTATGTTTTTATAGTAACAGAAGCCAAATATTTACTTATACAAATTTATTTTTAAAAATAATAATAATAATCATAGAATTTTAGTTATAATATTTTACTATTATAATACTAATAATATTAACATTTATTTATTACTTAATATAATTTATATGTTAATATTTTTTTAATTCATTTTTAAGTAAAAATAATAGAAACATAATTACCATAACAATACAAATTTTAATTAAATAATTAATTTTATGAATTTTTATAAATTTTTAAATCATATTTTATTTACCACTAAATTTAATTATTTAATAATTAATTAACTCAATTTAATTTATAAGTATTTTAATTATCTTAATTTATTTGGTAAACTAAAACTCTTATTAATAATAGTATTTAATATATCTTAATTACTATTTACTATATCTTAATATACTATTATTTATTATCTTTTAATTAATTTATTTATCTCATAATACTTTTATTTATAACTTTCTATCAAAAATACTACTAATTTATATTAAAACAAAAATTTAAAATTCAAGAATTAAACTTAATTTAACTATAAATATATTTACTCTAAGCTAATATACGTATATATACTATTTTCATTCTAATTAATCAATTATTAAATAATTATATATATTCATATATTAATAAAAATTCTTAAATGTAATTAATAATATATATATAAATATATTAACTAACAATAATCTACTAGTTCATAGTTTTATCAATTTATTATATATATTAATTTGTTCTATAATCTAATAATATTTAAATTAATATTTAATTATGTTTATTTTTTTTTATTTTTTTTAAACGGTGGAAAAAGGCACCACCAAGCTCTTTTATTAAAAATTAATATCGAAAATGAGGAAATACAAGGTCAGTCTTGACAAGACCCTTAATCAGTTGAGGCAAAGAGCTAAAGGATGTGAATATACAATCAACAGCATTAATACGACAATATTGTGCCAGGCAGTGTGCAACAGAGTTTGTTTCTCGAAAAATGGCACAAGCTGTAATGGTGAGAGGGATTTGAAGTTGCTGAAAGGGATGTCTCCTTTGGGAGTAACGAGCAACAGCCTCAGAAGAATCAGACTCAATAATCATTCTATCAAAACCATACTTGCTTGCCCATTGCAGCCCTCCAAGTAAAGCTTGAATTTCTGCAGTTTCAGCGTTCGTGGCAGTTAGTTTATTGCATATACCGGCAATAAACTCTCCATTTGAATCCCGGATTACAGCGCCATAACCTGCAAAATCGGTCGTATAAGTAGCATCGACATTGGCGCCAGTAAACCAGCAGTGGCTTGCGGATACGCTTGCCGAAACTAGCAGGGAGCAAGTCGGCATACATGGCTGCTGGCTTAGCGAATTTTCTTGCAGAGACCGAAACACCCCAAGCTTTGATCTCCTTATCAATTTTCTGGTACACTATATTTTGATAAAACTTGCCACAGTCCCAAGTAATAGAGCAATAAACCAGCCAGATGTTATACAGTATGATAATTGGAATAACTTTAGCCAATTTGCTTGTAAGAGAGTTTCCCTTTGTGTGCAGCCACCAGATCATAAGCTCTTGATGTAAAGAGTGGGATTTGGTGCGGGAGGAAGGCAAGATTCTGCTACGATAATATGCCCAAATGTCAACCACTTTGCAACACTGAAAGAAAACATGTTTTTCGTCTGCACTGCCTGCCATACAAAAGGGGCATGCTGAAGCCATATTAATACCAATTCTTTGTAAATTTTGTGGTAAAGGGAGAGATCTGTGGAGCATCCTCCATGCAAAGATAGACAATTTGACAGGAATGGAAGTGTCCCATATAGCCTCGAATTGTAACGAAGGCTGCTGTTTGCGTCGAATGAGATCATAAATTGCTGAAAACTTCGACACATCAGACCTGCAGAGAACGGCAGAAACAACCGAATCATATGTGCTATGAATACGAGCAATACGTTTCCATCCTGGAGAATCCGTAGGAAGGAACGTATATTGTCTATTGCCATATTTGCCTTGCATATAACCTTGCCACAGAGATGTTTCGGTCTCAAATTTGCGCAAAATTTTTATAGAACAAGCTTCCTGCACAGTGCGCAGAGACCGCAAACCCAAACCTCCTTCTTCAATGCGGAATAAGAATTTTTTGTAGGCAATCCAATGATGCTTCTTTTTCCCATTATCAAAACCCCAGAAAAAAGAAGATATTTTCTTCTCAATGAGACCTATTACTGGTGAGGGGAGAACAACCACATTCATTAGATGCAAAGGAACTGAGTGAAGAACATGCTTTATTAGTATTAGGCGACCCCCAGGAGAAAGCAAATTCTTAATCCATCCTGAAAGCTTCGAATCAACCTTCTTTTAATAAATCAGTGCAGTGAATTGCTTTCGTCATTCCCTGATGTATTGGCGCACCCAAATAGGTAAAGGGAATCTCCTCTTTTTTCATAGACAGTAGCCTTTCCATTTCAGCCACCACCGCAAGATCGGCTTTTTTAGAACAGAAAAATGAACTCTTTTCCAGATTAGTGAACTGACCAGAAAAGTGTTGATACTCATTTAAAAAGCTCCTAAAATTGGCAAGAGAAGATGCGTCACCATGGAGGAATATTAGAAGATCATCCGCAAATGCTAGATGAGAAACAGTGGGGCATCTTCTATTGATTTTATATGACATAATTTTAGCTGAAGCAATCTGGGCATTAAACCCGCGAGTAAAGGCCTCCGATGCAATAATAAATAGCAGAGGTGACAGTGGGTCACCCTGCTTGACCCCTCTGGAAGGCTTAAAGTAACCGTAGCTACGGCCATTTACAAGAATAGATAATCTGGTAGCATTAAGATGGTGCATAATTAACCGGACCACCTGTGGTGAAAAACCAAACTTGAACATTATGTATTGAAGGAAGCCCCAAGAAACACGATCAAAAGCTTTAGCCATGTCTAATTTTATTGCCACGTTATACCCAACAGAAGATTTATCCAGTTCATGAATCATTTCGTTTGCTAATAATGCATGAGAATGAATAGACCTCCCCTTCATAAAGCCGGCTTGTTCCACCGATATAACTTTGTCTAAAATGTTAGCAAACCTATTAGCCAGGATTCTGGTGCAATTTTTACTGATGAAAGAAGCCAAACAGATTGGCCTGTAATGTGAAAAATTTTCAGGTCTCTCCTTCTTTGGTAGCAAAATAATTTGAGCACTTCCGAACCCGCTTGGCAAAGGTAGACAAAGAAAGAATTCTTGGACTGCACTGACCACATCATTGCAAATAAACTCCCAACAACTTCTGAAAAACATTCCATCAAAACCGTCTGGCCCTGGTGCACTGGAAGGTTCCAGTTGCCATACCGCCTCTTTAATCTCAGAAAAATCAGGGACAGCACTTATCATTGCATTTTCCTCACAAGTAACCAGACTAGGAATATGTTGCAGCAATGGACATTGAAAATCCGAACTAGCGTTTGGGTCTTCACAAAACATACCTTGAAAAAATTCAACAGCAGCCTCACCCATTGCATTCTGTTCAGTGCGACAGATGCCACTCTGATCAACAATGTTGTTTATCCTGTGCAACTTTCGCCTCATCTTCACATATGTATGAAAAATTTTTGTATTTCTATCACCATCAGAGAACCACTGAATATGAGCCTTCTGTCTCCAGTAAATGTCCTCCAGTGTAAGCTTTTCCTCCATGATAACCTTCTTAGCATCTAAGTCATTCCTGTTGTCATCACTTGGATCCACTTGATATCTTGCTTCTGCCTCCTCCACATTGGACTCAGCAAGAGCAATAGCATCAAAGAGGTTCCCAAAAATATTTTTATTCCATGCCTGTAGGTCTTTCTTCAAGGTTTTGAGTTTATCAAATAAACCCTTCATTCCTCCATAGCTGAAAGTTTTAGACCAACTATCCCTGACCACAGATTGGAATCCATCATGATGAAGCCAAATATGCTGAAACTTAAATTGTTTTGGAATTGATTCACTATCTGATGCACAAGAAAGAACAAGTGGCGTATGATCAGAAGTAGAACTATTCAGGTATCTAACCGAAACAGAATCGAAACCATCAAAGAAAGCAACATTGGCAAAAATCCTGTCAATACGCTCCCAAACTTTGCCATTAGGACGATTTCCAGACCATGAATATTGCAAACCAGAACTAGGAATCTCTGCCAAGGAGCAATCCACAACACAATTATTGAAATCCTGCATAGCCAATAAGTCTGGATCACCATTGCCTTTATAATCAGAAAGGGAAAGCATCACATTAAAATCCCCCCCTATGACCCATGGACCACAAATATTCTGAGCAATTCCAATCAAATGATCCCACAAAAACTGTCTATGGGCCCTAGAATGAAACCCGTATATTGCTGACATATCAAAAGTGAAACCCGAAGCAACATGAGTAAAATGACCAGTAAGAGCTCGTGGAAAATCACTGCAACTATGAAGAGTATATTGGTGCGATTGCCACATTACCCAGATTTTATTATTACAAGAAGAAACAATGTCACTAAAACCAAGCTTGTGAGCAATAAACTGTTTCTTTGAACCATCAACCAATGGCTCGATACAAACCAATAATCCAAGATGATACTTACAAAATAAGTTATTCAAACGGTTAAGCGATGACTTTATTCCTCTCATATTCCAAAACATAACATTCATAGCATTCATTGATGTTTATTATGAGAAGTAAGAGACCTAGTGATAATTGCTTTTGACACAATACCTTTTGCTTTATTTTTTGATCCCCTCGGCCTTCCTCTGCCTTGCTTTGCCCGAAGCTTAACATCATCATTTGTCATCCCAGGCTCGGAGTTAATAGAGTCAGCATCGGTGTCATAATCTTCCCCAACATCACTGGATACAAACTCCATGCAAGCATTATTTTCTGCTGTGATCGGGTCCTGCACTATTACCAACTGATCAGACAGAACAGTAATATCATCAGATTCAGTTATTATGTGATTGCCTGGTGTTGAATTATTTTCCCGAACATTATCTTGCTGGTTCACTGTGTCTGCTACAGTAGCATGCACAGATGAACTAGCTTGATAATAATCAGTCTCATCATTATGTTCATCTGGGACACTGTTTGTTGCTATTTGATCATGCAATGATTTGTCAACATCATTATTTTGCAGCACGGCAATAGGCACTTCAACGTGCGCAGTCTTGCTTTGGTCTTTGTCTGCACGGTACTGTTGGGTGCCATGCACAGCTGGTGCATTAATCTTTTTAGGAGCATCACAATTTTCAACAAAAGAAACTTTTTTAGTAACTGGGACCCACTCTTTCTTAGTTGTTGATGGATTTTTCATTTTTGGCATTACTTGTGTAACTTTATTGTCCTTTTTTGCAGTAGCTAAAACTGGCACTTCATCATTCTTCCTTTGATTGCATTCACCAATTTTATGGCCTAACTTGCAGCAGTCCAAACAGAAATGCGGCAAATCTTCATATTCTATATTTTGCGCAAAACCTCATTCAGGATTCCCCAACCATAATCGATCCGGGAGACTTGTTGATAAATCAACTTCAACACAAATCCTCGCAGCTGAAGGGCGACTGAGTTTGACGGTAGCTTCATCCGCACGCAAAGGAGTTCCGATTTTGCTAGCGATAGCAAATAACGGTTCCTTCAAAAACAAGTGTAACGGCAATCCCTCCAGTGTAATCCACGCAGGATATAAGGAACTATCCCTTCCAGGGATGTATTCAGGAGTCCATTTGAATACGTGCATAGTGCAACCATTAAATGACCACATTTTACGAAGGTAGAATCTGTGGAAATCATCCTCAATGGAAAAATTTAAAAGAACATCATCGGAATTCAACTTACCAACTGATACTGGGCCTTTGAAGCCGATACCTTCTATCAGTTTCCGCAAAACAATCAAGCTTGGTTTCGGACCATTGAAGTGGCCAATCAAAGCAAATCGAAAAGGTTTGGAATATCTTGCAATTGCATCAGATGAAAATTCTAAGGCTGGCATGCCCTTGTAGGAGAAGGACTTGCAGTCGTCATCCTTAATGGAAACACCAGAAAAGCTTCGATCAAAAGAAGGTCGTGGAGGAGCAGAAGTAAAAGCGTCTAAGAAGGATTTTGCCGCCGGCCCAGGGGGAGCCGGCGACTGATTAACAGCCATTGAATCCTCGGTGGCGAGAAACCCTAGAAGAGCTCCTTAAGCGCCATCGTTCTTTGAAAATATATTTAATTATGTTTAATTATACTTAATATTAATATTTTCATTTATATTTTTACTGTCTATTAATTAATTATCCTATATTCTAATTTATCCTTTAATAATAATAATTAGTTAGTTTAACTATAAATTATAACTTCTATTTTGCTACTTTATTAATTTTAACTAATTCCCTTCTTTTTTTAATCTAACAATATATAAATTTTATTAGTTATAATTGTGATAAATTCAGAAATTATTATTATTATTATTATTATTATTATTATTTTCACTAATTATTTCTAATTTATTATAATTTCTATATAAAAATTTAATCCTAAATTCTTTATTAAATCAAAATTTTATTAATTAAAAGTTATTTTATATTTCTGTTTAAATAAACCTAATACATGTATTTATAGTTTTTCTTAAATGTTCATCTATAATTCACAAATAATATATCAAACCGAAGCTTAAGATGAGAAGAAATAAAAAATACTCGAGTCATAAAAAAATCATTGAAAACTCGATCAGAAAGTGACGCCAACGTGATATTCAAACGATGCGTGACACACGCTCCGAGGTCGAATGATGGCATTCTTGATAGAGGTCGACGTGGCTCTGAGGATAGATCACGGTGGTCTGGCGCTTGTCGTCCATTGGTGGCTGAAAGGAGATAGATCAAAGGCAAAACGCTACTGCCGTTTGTTCTCCTCCCTAAATTTTATGTCCTCCGATTTGATTTTTAGTCACTGTTACCCTAAAAATTCCTTTTCTCTATCTGTTGCCTCTCTAGCTCATTATTTCCTATTAACAAATCTCATTAATTCACTCTATTAAATACATTTATTCTGTCAACTCAGTCTAATCCCACTTCTTCTTTCTTTTAATTATAAATTCAATTATATATATACATTGTTTCAATATAACTTTCGACACTATAAATTTGGCTGGCATAAATTTTTTGTTTAATTGTTTTGTGCTCCACTAAGTTTTTTTAAATAATTGTTTATGCTCCACTATACATTATTATTATTATTTATTTATTATATTTATTTTTTACCTACTTGATTCCTCTAACTTTAAATTATTATTGTTATATAAATTTTTAAATAAATCAGTTTTAAATCTAATTAATTAACTTTTTTAACAATTAATTTAACTTTTACTATATTATTATTATCAAAATTACAAGATATTACATTTTTTCCCTCTCAAGAAAATTAATCCTCAAATTTTTATTAACTCGTCGATAG
The DNA here is from genome assembly GCA_947685225.1 of Garcia nutans. Taxonomy (NCBI): domain Eukaryota; kingdom Viridiplantae; phylum Streptophyta; class Magnoliopsida; order Malpighiales; family Euphorbiaceae; genus Garcia; species Garcia nutans. The sequence goes on along the minus strand of CANTUV010000031.1, from coordinate 70,896,125 downwards.
AAACAAATGAGAATATTGAGCAAATATATTTTCATCTCTTTCCCAGGTTGCTTCCTTCTTAGAATGATTATTCCATAAAACTTTCATCAAAGGAATAACCTTGTTTTTTAGGACTTTTCTTTTCTCGGGCTAAAATTACAACTGATTTTTTCTCATAAGTCAAATCTTCTCATAATTTTACTGGTTATCCCTAGAGTATATGCGAATGATCACTTTTGTACTTTTTCAACATGGATACATGAAAAATATTATGTATTTGAGATAGTTTTGGGGGTAGTGCAAGTCTATAAGCAATATGGCCGATTTTTTCTACAACTTCATAAGGCCCGATAAATCGAGGACTTAGTTTTTCTCATTTACCAAATCGCACTACACCTTTCTATGGAGAGATATTCAAGAATACTTTATCCTCCATATCATACTCAATATCCTTTCTTTTCAGGTCTTTAGAGCTTTTTTGTCTGTCTTATGTAACTTTTAATCTGTCTTTGATCAATTTAATTTTATTAGCAGTCATCTGCACTAATTTTGGGCTCACTAGCTCTCTTTCTCCGACTTCATTCCAGTATACTAGAGTCCTGCATTTTCTTACATATAATGCTTCATAAGGTGTTATGCCTATGCTTGAATGGAAACTATTGTTATAAGCAAATTTCATCAATGGTAAATGCTTATCCCAACTTTCTTTAAATTACATAACACAACTCTAAGCATATCCTACAAGGTTTGAATAGTGTGTTCCGATTGTCCATCAGTTTGAGGATGAAAGGAAGTATTGAACTTCACTTTTGTACTTATAGCATATTGTAGACTAGGCCAAAATCTAAAAGTGAACTGTGAATCCCTGTCTGACACTATAGATACTAGAGCACCATGCAGTCTCATAATTTTCTTCACATATATCTCTGCAAGTTTATCCAAAAAGAAATTCATTCTGATGGGTAAGAAGTGAGATGACTTTATCAATATATCTACAATCATCCAAACAACAAACAACATTATGACTTTGCTGGGTACGGGGCAAACAAGAGATAAAATCCATGGTAATATGCTCCCACTTTCATTCAGGAATCAGAAGTGGTTGCAGAAGTCCAGAAGAATGCTGATGTTCTGCTTTAACTTGTTGACACACCAAACATTTTGTTACAAAATCTGCTATATTCTTCTTCATATTCTTCGGCCAATAATTTTTTTTGAGAGTTTTATACATCTTAGTACTACCTAGATGCATAGAATAATTAAAACAATGGACTTCTTTCATTATCTCTCTTTTTTAAAGTATCCACATTTGGTACACATAATATGCTACCAAATACTAAAGTACCATTTTCTCTAGTAGCATAGTCTGTATGAGTACTTGTTTTTACACCATCAAGAATCTTCTTCATCTCTTCATCTAAAACTTGAGTTTCTCTGATTCTTTCTACCAAAATCGGTCTGACTTTAAAAGTTGCCAATAGTACTCCAGAATCATTCATCGTCAAATCTACTCTCAAAAGATCGAATATCCAGTAGTAATGGAAGTCGTACAGTCATGATATGGAAAAGGCTACCATGTGACTTTCGACTCAGAGCATCAGCTACCACATTAGTCTTCCTAGGATGATACTCAATAGTATAATCATAATCTTTTAACAACTCAACTCATCTCCTCTATCTCAAATTCAAATCCTTTTGTGAAAGTAGATACTTCAAACTCTTGTGATATGTGAATATCTGATATTTTTCTCCATAAAGATAATATCTCTAAATTTTTAAAGCAAATACCACAACAATAAGTTTCAAATCATGAGTGAGATAATTCAATTCATGGGATTAAAGCTGTCTAGAAGCATAAGCTATTACTTTCCTGTGCTACATCAAAACACATCCTAAACCCTTTTAAGAAGCATCACCGTACACCATAAAATCACCATTGCCTTCAGGAAGAGTAAGAATAGGAGTGGATGTCAAAAAAGCTTTTATTTTTTTTAAAAGCTTTGCTGACAGTCCTCAATCCAGTTAAATTTTGCATTCTTCCTTAGCAATTTGGTTAATGGTGATGCAGTAATAAAGAAATCTTATACAAAGCGACGATAGTACTCCACCGAGCCTAAGAAACTTCTCATCTCTATAGGAGCTGTTGGAGATTCTCAGTTCATCACTGTCTCTATCTTTTTTAGGTTAACATAAACTCCCTCTGCTGATATGACATGACTTAAAAATGCCACTTTATTCAGCGAAAACTCTCATTTACTGAGCTTAGCATACAACTATTTATTCTTCAAGATTTGTATTACAATTTTCAAGTGTTCCTCATGTTCCTCTCTACTTTGAGAATACATCAGAATATCATTAATAAATATAATTACAAACCTATCCAAATAAGGATGAAATACCCTATTCATAAGATTCATAAAAGCAGTTGAGGTATTAGTTAACCCGGATGGTATTACTAGAAATTTATATTGTCCATATCGAGTCCTACAAGTTGTCTTTGGCACATATGAGTTTTTGATTTTTAGCTGATGATACTCTGATCGTAAGTCTATTTTAGAAAAGACTTTTGAGTCATTTACAAAGAGAAAGTATTTTCTCTCGTTAATGTTTTCGACAAAAAAGTTATTATCTAGGTAAATAAATAGTCTCAACCCAATTAATTGAGTAAAAATTTTAGCGTCATTATTTGAGTTATTTACCGAGAAAAAATATTTTCTGTTTGTAATACCAAGAGAATATAATTTCTGTCGATAAAATTACAAACAAAATATATTTTCTGTAAGTAATACTAACAGAATATATTTTTTATCTGTAATTTTTTCATTAAAAAAGTAGTCATCTCAGTAAATAAATAGTCGCCATCTAATTGGTTGAATAGAAATTTTACCGCCATTATTTAAGTCATTTATTGAGAGAAAGTATTTTTCTGCCGTAAAATTATTGAGAGAAAATATTTTCTGTCAGTAATACCGAGATAATATATTTTATATTGATAAAATTACCGATATAATATATTTTTTATAGGTAATACCGAAAAAATATATTTTCTCGATAATTTTTTTGACATAAAATAGTTCTCTCGGTAAATAAATAGTTGTAATCTAATTAGTTGAGCAAAAATTTTACCGCCATTATTTGAGCCGTTAACTGAGAGAAAGTATTTTTCTATCTGTAAAACTACTGAAAGAAAATATTTTCTATTACGAGAGAATATAATTTCAGTAGGTAAAATTACCGATAGAATATATTTTTTATAAGTAATACCGACAGAATATATTTTTTTGGGTATTTTTTTAATGAAAAAGTAGTTCTCTCCATAAATAAATAGACGCAATCCAATTAGTTGAGCAAAAAATTTACCGCCAATATTTGAGCAGTTTACCAAGAGAAAGTATTTTTCTATCAGTAATATTACCGAGAAAAAATATTTTTTATTGGTAATACCGAGAGAATACATTTTTCGTAGATAAAATTTTCTCCAGAATATATTTTTCTGTAGGTAATACTGATAGAATATATTTCCTTTCAGTAATTTTTTTGACAGAAAAGTAGTTATCTCGGTAAATAAATAGTAGCAACCTAATTAGTTTAGCAAAAATTTTACTGCTATTATTTGAGCCGTTTATCGAGAAAAATTATTTTTTTTTCCTGTAAAATTATCGAAAAAATATATTTTATCAGTAAAATATCCAAAAAATATTTTTTATTAGTAATACCAAGAAAATATAATTTCTGTAGATAAAATTACAAATAGAATATATTTTCTCTTGGTAATTTTACAGAAAAAAATACTTTCTCTGGTAAATTTTTCGACAGAAAAGTAGTTCTCTCGGTAAATAAATAGTCACAATCTAATTAGTTGGATGAGAATTTTACAGCCATTATTTGAGCCATATACAGAGAGAGTATTTTTCCGTCGGTAAAATTACAGACATAATATATTTTATGTTGGTAATATTGAAAGAATATAATTTCTGTAGGTAAAGTTACCGAAAAAATATATTTTCTGTATGTAATACTGACAAAATATATTTTCTCTTGGTAATATTTTCGACAAAAAAGTAGTTCTCTCGGTAAATAAATAGTCTCAACCCAATTAATTAGGCGAGAATTTTATTGCCATTATTTGAGTCATTTACCTAGAGAAAATATTTTTCTGACTGTAAAATTACCGTCAACATATATTCTCTATTGGTAATACCGAGAGAATATAATTTATATAGGTAAAGTTACAGGCAGAATATATTTTTTGTAGATAATACTGACATAATATGTTTTCTCTCGGTAATTTTTTTGACAGAAAATAGTTCTCTCGGTAAATAAATAGTTGCAAACTAATTAGTTGGACAAAAATTTTACCGCCATTATTTGAGTCATTTACCGAGAAAATATATTTTTATATTGGTAAAATTATCGAGAGAAAATATTTTCTGTTGGTAATACAGAGAATATAATTTATGTAGATAAAGTTACAGACATAATATATTTTTTGTAGGTAATACCGACAGAATATATTTTCTCTCGGTACTTTTTTCGACAAAAAAGTACATCTCTCTATAAAAAATAGTCGCAACTAAATTAGTTAGGCGAAAATTTTACCTCCATTATTTGAGCCGTTTACCAAGAGAAAATATTTTTTATCTTTAAAATTACTGAGATAAAATATTTTATGTTGATAATACATAGAGAATATAATTTTTGTAGATAAAGTTACTGACAGAATATATTTTTTATTGATAATACTGACAAAATATATTTTCTCAGTACTTTTTTTTGACTAAAAAGTAGTTCTTTAGGTAAATAAATAGTCACAATCTAATTAGTTGAACAAAAAAAATTTAGCCATTATTTGAGCCATTTAACAAGAGAGAATATTTTTCTGTCGGTAAAATTAACGAGAGAATATAATTTTTGTAGGTAATGTTATCAACAGAATATATTTTCTGTAGGTAATACCGATAAAATATATTTTTTATCTGTAATTTTTTAACAGAAAAGTAATTTTCTCGGTAAATAAATAGTCCCAACCCAATTAAGTTGACAAAAATTTTACTCTTATTATTTGAGCCGTTTACCGAGATAAAGTATTTTTCTGTTGGTAAAATTATTAAGAAAAAATATTTTTTATTGGTAAAATTATTGAGAGAAAATATTTTCTCTCAATAATATATTTTCTGTAGATAATACCGACATAATATATTTTCTCTCGATACTTTTTTTGACAAAAAAAATAGTTCTCTTGGATAATATATAGTCGTAACCTAATTAGTTGGGCTGAAATTTTATCACTATTATTTGAGCCGTTTATTGAGAGAAAGTATTTTTTTGTCGGTAAAATTACCGAGAGAAAATATTTTATACTGGTAATACCGAGAGAATATAATTTTTATAGGTAATACCGACACAATATATTTTCTCTTGGTAATTTTTTCTACAGAAAAGTAGTTCTCTCGGTAAATAAATAGTCACAACCCAATTAGTTAGGCAAAAATTTAGTCGCCATTATTTGAGTCATTTATTGAGATAATGTATTTTTCTGTCTCTAAAATTACATACAATATATTTTTTGTTGGTAATATCGAGAAAATATAATTTCTATAGGTAAAGTTACCGACATAATATATTTTTTGTAAGTAAGACTGACAGAATATATTTTCTCTCTATAATTTTTTCGATAGAAAAATAGTTCTCTCAGTAAATAAATAGTTGCAACCCAATTAGTTGGACGCAAATTTTATCCCCATTATTTGAGCCGTTTACCGAGAGAAAGTATTTTTCTGTTAGTAAAATTACCGAAAGAAAATATATTACGTTGGTAATACCGAGAGAATATATTTTTTGTATATAAAGTTACCGACATAATATATTTTCTGTAGGTTATACCAACAAAATATATTTTCTCTCGGTATTTTTTTGACAAAAAATAGTTCTGTCGATAAATATATAATCGCAATCCAATTAGTTGGGCTGAAATTTTACAGCTATTATTTGAGCCGTATACTAAGAAAAAGTATTTTTCTGTCGGTAAAATTACCGAGAGAAATTATTTTATGTTAGTAATACCGAGAGAATATAATTTCTGTAGGTAATATCGGTATAATATATTTTCTCTTAGTAATTTTTTCTACAGAAAATAGTTCTCTTGGTAAATAAATAGTTGCAATCAAATAAATGGGCGAGAATTTTATCGCTATTATTTGAGCCGTTTACTGAGAAAAAATATTTTTCTGTTAATAAAATTACCAACATAATACATTTTCTTTTGGTAAATTTATTGACAGAAACTTAGTTCTCTTAGTAAATTTTATCTTTAAAAATAATTTTTTTCTCTCCTCTTCCATTTCTGTCAATCCTCTCCCATTTTTTTCATTTCTCCTCTCCCTCTATCTGTCTCTGTCCCTTTTTCTGTTTTTTTTTTGCTTGAAGAAGAAGAAGAAGGTATTTATTTTGATTTTTTTAATTTTTGATAATTTGTAATATATATTAAATTTTTATTATTTATTTTTAAATTGGTTGTTATTTTTGTAAATTTGATATTTTGTTATGGGTTTGTGAGTGTTGCAGTTTAAGTTGATTATTTATATTTTGGTTATGTGTTGTTTGATTTTTAAGGTTATTTTAATTAATGATAATATTATTTTAGGGATTTTTAAAATTTTCATAATATATTTAGACTTTTTTTGTATTTAGAAATTTATTTAGGGTGTTAAATTTCAATTTTTTTTTTCAATATTTAAAAAAAATTAGGAAAAATTGACTTATTTTTATAAATTTTAGAATAAAAATTATAAATTTTTTAAATTTATCTAATTAAACACAATATGTTTTAAGAAATTTTAAAATTTTTTGTTATATTTTTAGAAATTTTTGGTAAATAGAATATTTTAAGGTGTTAGATTTTTTTTGTTGTTTTTATGATTTTTTAAAAAAATGTAACCAAAATTGATTTATTTTGATAAATTTCAAAATAAAAATTATTTATTAATTATTTTAATTAAATAGAATTTTTTAGGGAATTTTAAAATCTTTTGTTTTGTTTTTAAAAATTTTTTGGTAAATAAAAATATTTTAGGGTATTAGATTTTTGTTTAAAGTATTTTTTTATTTTTTTAAAAATTTTAGGTAAATTTAATTTTAAAATTTTCATTATAAAAATGAACTGAAGAAAAATTTTATTTATTTAACTAGAATAATTCTTAGAGAACATTAAAATTTTCATAACACTTTTTAGAAATTTTTTGGTATTTAAGGGTGTTAAATTTTTTTAATGTATTTTTAGTGCTTTTTATGAATTTAGTTAAAAATTATAATTTTTTATTTTTAAAAATTTTAGATTTGGTGTAAAAAAAATATAATTTAGGGTATGTTTTGTGATTTTATAGATTTTTAGCTAATTAGTTTTAAGAATTAAAATATATATTATTTTATTAATTTATATGAAATAAGTGTTTAAATTTTTTTGTTATTTTATAAATTTTTAGCTAATTAATATTAAGAATTAAAATTTTATGATTATTTTATTATTTTATAGAAAATTACTGTTATTTTATAGACTAATTAGGAGCAGATCTAGGAGTAGATGTAAGTTTACGTATATGAGCAGGTTCAAGTACATGAGCATATTCATATCCGGATGCAGGAGCATATGTAGAACGAGGTAGCCAACTTTATGCAAAAGATCTTCGATCTATTACGACAGTTTTCTTCGGATGTTCTCCTCCATCTCCACTTTTACCGCCTTCCGCTTCTACTTGATTTTAATTTTTTTTATATGTACTTTATATTTTAATTTTATATTTTTATATATTTTTATTATTTTTATGTACATTTATTTTATACTTTTTCATTATTAGATTTAATTTTTATTTAAATATAAATTTTATTTTCATATTTTTTATTCTTTTTAATATTTAATTCACTCATATATTTTCTATATATAGTATAAAAATTAAAATAATAATAATAAATATATTTTAAATTTTAAAAATAATAAAATTTTATAATAAAATTTTTTTACCGACAGATTTAAATAGTTTGTCGGTATATGTATTGCCGACATAAAATTTTATCTGTAATTTTAATAAAACAAGCGAGATTTAATTTTATTGGAATTACCAATTAAGTCATTTTCTGTCGGTAATACCGACAGAATTTTCTCTCAGTATTTTACCAATATAATTATCTGTCGGTAATTACCAATGAAATTTTCTCTCGGTAATTTACCAATAGAATTTTCTTTCGGCATTACCAACAAAATTTTCTGTTGGTATTACCGACATAATTTTTTTTCGATAATTTATCGACATATGTTTATTTTTTTTGATATTTTCATTACAGACAAAAGATATAATTACAGAAATTTTCTGTCGATAATTTGTCAGTAAATCTAATTATCGATAAAAAAATAAAAATTACCTACTGATTTTTTCGTCGGTAATTCGGTATATTCTTGCATTGTGCTTCTCCATGCTTCAGAATCTTTGGCTTTAACATAGCTTGTAGATACAGTAATTGCGAAACTACACTTTTGACAAATGTCCTCCAAGGTCCTTGTGCTTCTCACTAGAAGATCATCTACAGATTCAAAATTCTGCAGCTCTTGTTTATTTTGAACATCTTTATGATCATTGAAAGTAACACTAGATTATGCTTTTTTTTTGCCAATCCTAGATCGTTGCTTCATCAAACTTTACATTCCTACTTAAGACAGTTTTATTAGCAAAAAAAAAAACTTCTATAGCCCTTGGCCGATGTCCCGTAGCTAATGAAGATGCCCTTTTGAGCTTGACTATCTTCCTTGCATCTTTAGTTTCTGGCATATGATAATAACATATCTTTAAGATTATTAACTGAGGGCTTGAAGCAATTCCATGCTTCATATGGTGTCTTGTTCTTTAAGGACATTGTAGGCAATCTATTCAACAAGTTTATAGAGGTGTCAACTGCCTCTGCCCAAAATTTGCTTGCCTTTTTCTTTTCAAATAGAAGACTTCTAGCCATCTTTATTACTGTTTTATTCTTCCTCTCAGAGACACCATTTTGTTGCAACTTGTATGGAGTTGTTGGCTAATGTTTAATACCTGCACTGCTACAAAACTCAACAAATTGACTAGAGGTATATTCAATATCATTGTCAGATCTTTAAAGTTTAATGCTCAAGGTGCTTTGTTTTTCTACAAAAGCTTTGAATTTTTTGAAAACAGTGAAAACCTCACTCTTGAGTTTGATAAAATATACCCAACGCATTATGGTATAGTCATCTATAAAGAGAATGAAGTATTTATTACCACTCAAAGAAGTTACTTGCTTTTCAATGGAAACTTTGCTTATTTGCCTTGTTGACAAATCTCACATATTTGAGCGTTCATATATATATATTTGGCATGTTTTTAACCAACTCATGTTTTTTTTTTTTTGAAGAAAACTCATGTTTTTTAATTATACTAAACTTCTTTGGTTATAGTGTCCAAACCTTTTATGCCACAAGTTTGAATCACTTAAGTGATTCCAGCAAATGCATGTTTAGCAGTCTTCTCCCAATTGAGGACAAAACTCTGGCTTTTCATCTTCACACAAAGCAATTTTTCTTCGCAGGAATAAAAGATAATGCATTGGTTGCCTTTCAATTATAGAGAATATTGCTTTGCTTTTCAAGCATCTGACTTACACTTAATAGGTTTTGACTAATATTAGGTACAAAAAACACATAAAAACGGAGTTTGATACCTAAATTTGTTTAGACTACAACTATCCTCTTCCTTTGACTTCCATGAATTCACCATTGCCAACCATTACCTTAGAGTTATAGGTTTGGTCAAGATCCTTGAACATTGTAGCATTATGGCACATGTGGTGCGTGCATCCACTGTTAATGAGCCAAGCATTACAAAGGCTTGGCTTGAGAAACATAATGCTACAAAATGTTACTCCTGTTTGTATTTACAATTTGTACTTTGAGATTGAGGACCTTTGTTTTTATATTTGCAGACTTTAGTAATGTGCCCAAGTTGTTTACAATTGTCGCACATCGCAGTGGCGTAGCCAGCATGTTGATGGAGCCTGGGCAAGGTCAGCATGTTGATGGAGCCTGGGCAAGGTCAGCATGTTGCAGGTCCTCCCCGCCGCTCACCCACCCACCATCCCAGCCGAACTCAAAAACTTTCGGCAGCCAAGTCTGGGCGCCGGCCCACCCTTGCCCACCCCTAGCTACGCCCCTGGCACATCGCATCTAGCCTTCACCAGTAGTACATCACCAAATGTGTAGTCTTCTTACAAAGTGTGCAAGTTGGATATTGCTTCTATTAGGACCCTTCTTTGTTGCTCTTCCCTCCATTCTCGCTTTTCTTCTCATTGAATTATTTTTTACTTTATTAGATTATTGGGTCTGCATTCGGAAGGCTCCTTCAGCGACTTTTTCTTGCCTTAAAGTCCTTCTTTGCTCTTGTGCTTGTAGTGCATTCATTAATAATTTCATTTTCTTGCATGGTTAGAGACTCAAAACTCCTTTTTCAAATTTAGCACTTGCATTTGTTTGGTTCTATCACTTTCTTGATACTCCAATTTGAGCTTGTCCCAAAATTCTTTGGTTGTCTAGCAATTCATATTTAAGTGGAACGCTGAATTAGCAATTGAATTTTGGATAATAGTCTTAGCTTTGAACCTTTTGGTATTTTCTTTTAGTATGGTCTCTAATTTATGCTATGGTGGAATCTGCAGAAAGTGGAGCTGTTGGTTTATCTTCAGCTACAACTTCTCAAAGATCATGTGCTTTCAGGTAAGTTTGCATCTTTATGGACCAAATTTGGTAGTTTCCCCCCATAAAGACTTGTGGGGCTAACAAGGAAATATTGTTATTGGTTGCCATTTTTGAATTGTGGTTTATTCTGGTTTTTCAAATGAACTTTCTTAGTTTTCTCTAAAAAAACACAGGTCTTGTCAAACCAACTGTGGTTCTAATATCACTTGTTGGAGTTATTATAGGTATAAAGATGTAGGAATAATAAAGAAGAATTGATATGTTTATTCCATTTAAGTTGCGTAATTTATACCCCAAAAAAAATATATTCTTTTTATTTTTTTTTCCTGCTAATTTTTAAGCTACTACACCTTATTTCTGAATTTAAAAAAATTATAACAAACTTAAATTAATATCCAACAATGACCAAGTATACAATGCTGGAAATTTGAAATATCAACAATTGAACATATTTAAATGTTATAAATCTTTTTTTTTTTGAGGAATTTATATAATACACGGTATTTTGTTTGTCTCTCTTCATTTTACTGGTGTATTTTTTTTTTTTAAATTTCATGCTTTTCTCTTTTTATATGCACGGAATTTACTTCTTTTTTTTTTCATTTATATGATAGAGTTAACATCGTGCTCATTTTGCATTTTTTTTGTGTGCAATTTTTTTATTTGTTTTATAATGTTTCTTTTATCTATTTTTTTCTTTTCTTTTTTCCATGCATATTTATATTTGTATTTTTTATGCAACCATACAAATATTTATTTTTTGAAATATTTTTATTTAATATAAATTCTGAATAATAAATTATTATTATGTTTTATTTTATTTTTTATATATAAAGGTGCGTGTATGAAATATAATTGAAAATTAATTAACATAAATTACATTTTAAATTAATTAATTAATTAAATTTTAATTATATTATTATATATAAGTTATGTTTTAATTATATAATTATATATAAATTATGTTTCATTTATGCGATAAATATACGTTGTTATATGTAACATATATCAATATATATTAATTTATGTATTGTTACTTTATTACAAATTAACTGATATATGTTATTGTATGTAACATCTATCAATATATATTAACATATATTAGTTTGTATATTGTTATTTTATTATAAATTAACTGATATATATTGTTATATGTAATATATATTAATATATATTAGTTTGCATATTGATATTTTATTACAAATATCAACTGATACATGTATTATATGTAGCATATATCAACACATATTAATTTATATATTAATATTTTATTGCAAATCAACTGATATATGTCATTATATGTAATATATATTAGTTTTATATTGATATTTTATTACAAATCAACTAATATATTTTGTTATATGTAACATATATCAACATATATTAGTTATATACTGATAATTTTTTTGTAAATCAACAAATGTATGTTGTTATATGCAACATATATGAACATAAAACAACATATATTAATTTGTATATTGATATTTTTATTTAATATTTTTTCTCTAAATCATCCGATATATATTCATATATATTATATATATATATCAATATATAACAACATATCATACTTTGTATTCTCATTTTTTTTTCTCTAAATCATCTAATATATATGAATATATTACATACATCAATATATAATAATATATATATTAGTATATATTGATATATGTCTATACATATTACATATATAAAATGACATTTTTATTATTTTATATTAAAAAATAATTATAAATAATTTGTATGCTATATGCCAAAATTATTTTTAAAAATATAAATTAAATAAAAAAATTTAAATTTTATTTTCAAAATGAAAGTATATGTGAATATATATGGGTATTTGTTATATAAATAGAAATTTAATATAAATATTTATAATTTAATACTTTTAAAAATTTATTTTGAAATTAAAATGAAATTAAAAAAATTACAAATGACCACTGCTTTAAAAAAAAAAGTGGCATTTTTATTTGTAAATAAGGAGGAGAGTTGCAACAAAAGCCCAGTTTTCCGTAAATTTGCAGAAAAAAAAAGTTCTGCAATCATATATTTGAAATTTTTTTTTACTTCTGTATATTTGAAAAGTATATTTTGTCTTAGGTTATTTTTTAAAATATCCTTATTTTTTTACCGTATGTAGAATGCAATTTTTTTTGAGGATAATTACATATTTCATAGATGAGAAATAGTAGACATAAATAGAAAGTGATTGTTGATTTATTGAAGATTAATGGATTTTAATTTTGATAATTTAATCTGGATGTAGAAGCTCACAATGTTACTGTCAGGTAAAATTAGAATAAGTAATAATATTTAATTATAAATTTAGAATAATCACCCTATTTAATATATCTAATCTGATCTTAATATAGTACAAGCCCATAAATTTCAAGACGTAAGCCTAAATAATTTACACAGCTAATTAACACGAGTAATAGACACAAGTCACCTAAATTAAAAATTTCAAATCAATTGGTTTCAAATGAGTCAATTTTTATTTAATCATCGAATTAATTAAGACGTAAACCTAAATAATTAAATAAATTTTGTTTAAGCATATATACATATATAATAAAAAATTACAATTTTATAAAATTTATTATAATTTTTACAAATAAAAAATTGATAAAAAAAAAAAAGTAAATCAATAGAAAGCACGGGCAAGCATATAGTACCAGTGTATATTAGCCCGTGCATAGTACAATAGGTATTTGACAAATATATGCAAATATGGAATTGAGAACTGTTCTGCATTTAAATCACAATCCTTCAAAGAGACAAATGCTTCATAATAGTTAGGTTTCAAAACACTATATTTTGTAATACAGGTTTTTCAGGTTCTCAGGCTCCTATGATGTTCAATTGTTCTATACTCATCTTGACAAATGGTTACCAAGAAGAAACAAGGAAAATTCTTTAATGGCCTTCAGACTAACAGAAAGCTCTAACCCAATGCAGCGGCTGATCATCATACACCATTATTTACAAAGAAACTGGAACTGATTATTTACCAAGTCATCTATATACAGACTGCTTCCTTTCCACTGAAATGTCAATCAGAGAAGACGAAATGCTGATATGGATGACAAAAAATGAATCCCTAAGAATCTGATGAAAAATTGGTTAATGTAAAACTGTTGTTAATTGAAAAGCAGTCTCTTATTCTCTTTAGTCAGAGAACAACTCCTCCAATTCTAATTCTGTCTTAATCAAGGGACTTTTATACAACTCCACCTTCCCTTGAGCACCAAATCCATTCTCTGCATGAACTACATCAGCAGGCCAATCCTGCTCATGGTCATCCTCTATCAAGTGGTCATCGGTTTCATGACCAGCCTCATTTCTCTTGTTTTTCTCTCCATGCCACTGGTGCATGTGACCCAAAGTTGGACTTTTTGCAGCCTTCACTTCAGTATTCTCACATATGCAGGATAGCGGATTTTCATAAAACTCACCCATGCCAGGTTTCACCTCATTTGGCTCTCCCATGAAGCCAATTTGACAAGTACGAACCTTGGAGGCAAATTCTTCCCATGTCATATTATGTCGGTTCAAGAACAATTTATAAAGTTTTTTAGCATTTGGCCGAATCGTTGGCTTGTGCCCAAAATACCTCCTGCAATATGAAAAATTATAGTAATTAAATTAGTTGGTGGTTAAGAGGGTTGCCAATGCACTAGGCATTCAACAAGTATAAAGTAATATATGTCCATATTTGAAAACCTTCTAAGCAGTGTAAATATGCAGAACAAGCTATAAACTTCCCTCTTTGCCTAGTAAGTATCAGTAGCACATACTATAAATCTTGCTATTTGTGTTGGGAAAATAACATGCTTAAACATTAGGTGAGCAAAGCAAAAAGAAAAAGGAAAATTTCAAAAGGAAAAAATATTTTTGAAGTTGAGAATAATCTTGATGCTTCCACAGGAGCGTTATGATATTCTGGTTAAATTATTTACGAGATGGTTTCCACAATCTATTGTAAAAGAAATGAGCAGCATACCTCCGTCCAGCTAGCATTCTAGCCATGTTGCCATTATTGTTAGTGACAAAAACATCACTTTCATCACAAACAATGTAGTCTAGTGCAGCCATGCGTGATGAAAATTCAGAAAATTGTGCCAATTCTTCCTTGCTGGTTAAAGTCTCTTTTGAATGAAAATTGGGAAATAGTGCCTTCAGCGGTGCTAATGTCTCTTCACCTCCATACACTTCACCTGATGCCACATACATGTGAATATCATTTCCGAAACCTAATGCTCTCAACATTAAACCAACTTCCTCTGGGGTTAGTGGGCATCTTCCTTGCCTTCTCTCTTTGTCAGGGTTCTTTTGCTGCATTCAACAAAAGAGACATAAATTAGCATCTCTGCTATGTGTCATAAACTGTTAAGCATGCATGATACTTTCTACAAAGGTATTGGGGCCTCACATGTAAACTTATCCACCTCTTCCGAATTTTACCAAGCTCAATCATCTCTTTTTCTCCGCCGCCATAATAACATCCAGAGAAAGCAAGCATATCAGCTTCAAACCTATAACATAATGTGTTAAACTACATTAATGAACTCCTCTCAGTTATTAATATCCTAAACTTTTCATAGGTGAAATCTCTTCAATGCTATTAACTATCAAGATCTCACATGCATTAATAAATTAATGAGCTCATTCAGTCTTAAATGAGCACATAATACCCTGTATTTATTTACATGGTAAAATGAAAACACAGCATTAAGTTTGCAGCTTAAAAAAACCGAGAAGGTTTTAAGTAGTTAAATCGCTACAAGAACCAAGAAAGAGAAGGAGCTTACCTCAAGTGCAATGCAATAAAGTGCTCACTTTTCATTCTCATTCTTTCAACCAACTTTTTACCCATTTCAAGAATTGGATCAGTGAACTTTAAAGCATGGTAATTGACTCTGCATCTTAGCTTCTGCAAATCCATGTCCAGCTTATTTGAGAGCCTGTAATCAAATTTCCCAAGCTGAATAGCCTACAAAATAAATGGAATGAAAACAATTCTCAGTTCTTTAACAAATATAAAGATAATGGAGCTATATATCGATATATCTATCTTTCTATATATGTGAATATATATAAGATGGAACCCAAATAGCATTAATGATCAGCCCTTCACTTTTATTGTTCATTAGCATAATCTTAAGAATACCCTGAAAATGCTGCATAACATTAACCAAAATACTTAGAGAAAGCAACGGAGATACAGCCACCTAACAACTGCACATCCTCCTTTGTAACCATGGTCTACTTGCTATTTCCCTCCTTTTTGGCTTTTATAAATGAAAGCATGTATCAACTCTTCCATACTTCCCAGCTTCCTAAGTTCTTATCACATTCTATCTTTAAATTAAAGATATTACTAGCTCGATCCTAATTCCTAGATTAGCTCATTTGAAGAATTTCCAAATTCACATGTCCACTTAACATTCATCTAGGAAACCAGATGGAACTAGAGTTTAATCATTCTCCATGATAGTTGCATTACTGCAATTAGGCGTACATATATAACCCACAGCTTCACTTGAATAAGTAGGCTTTTTTTTGGTTTTTTTTTGTTATCTAGGGACACCAATTAACCTAGTATTACTGACAATGCAAGTCCTACAACTGGGCATGTATTTCCATAAGCTTTACATTACACAAGTGAAAGCAACTACAAACAAAGTGCTTGAAGTCCATTTCTATCATCAAATTTTGCACAATTGAGAATTGCACCATATTAGCGATAAATGGAACAAAAATTCAAACCATAGTATTTGGTGAACTGTAACCGAAAAGTTACATAAAGTGAAACAGACATTTTATAGTTTTATTAGAAATTGTGAACTTACATGCTTCTTACTAAAATGAGGTAAAACATTATTCTGATAGCATTTTGGAGAGCACTTCCTTGGGGCACGCATGGAATAAGGAGTCACAACTTTCCCTCCCTTAGTTGGAAGCTTTTTGATGATTTTTACATCTTTTGAGAGGTATGAAATAAACCAGTCAACATCAAATATTTCAGCAAAATTGCTGCACAAAACACCAAATATTATGAATGCACCGGAAAGGAATTAGACTTTGAAGTGGTAATTTAGTAATGAGTACAACAGCATACCTAATGTCTTTCCAGAATGATTTCTGATCTAACTTTGGCACAACAAGAGTAGCATTCAAAATATAAGCTACAACAACAGAATCCGTAATCTGCAGCCATAATAGGTAAAGCATTCAGTACCTAAAACTAACTTAGCCTCATAGCCATGGTTATGATGACAACATCCATTCAACAATTACAAGACAAACATTGGGTTTCATATATGAACATTAGTGAAGGTACATAAGAAATTATGGAGTGGCCAATTCCAAATGTTGACATTATGTGATACTGCCAGTAGCAATCACGTTTTTTCAATAACAAAACTAACACTCAAATTGCTAATGAGTAGATGAGTTAAAAGACTCACCCCGGTTCTCTGTTGATTTAAGCCTCCACTGGTAGCAATCAACAAGTACCGATTGTGATGTGTTTTCAGATCAGCAGCTATTAGATACAACAAAAGATCTCCATTAAATTAAGTGATTCAGAAACTATAACTAAAAACAATATATATATATATATATATATATATATGAAAACACGGAAACAAACTTAATGAGCTAGTCCTCTGCGACGTAACCTAGTCTAAAGTGCCAAAGTAATTTTGAATCAAAGTCATCAAACATGCTCGGGATTTACATTAACAAAAGACCATTCAATACATTAACTCATGCCAATGATTTTTCTCTCAAAATAAATCAACCAAACATCTTTTGAACAAAAGTTCATATCCTTACAATGTTAATATGGACAGAGAGATAATATTTCTTTAGGCATTGGGAAATATAGATATATATATATATATACACTGCTATCAGTTTCCATATGAAGAATGCAACTGACATGAGCTTCTAAATCCAGAAAAGAAACAGTTATCACAATAACAACTGAAATACAGTTCTAAAATTAGACAAATTCTGCAATGTAATAGCTATCTCAAAAGAAAAATTCAAAATGATAATTGTCAAACAATTATAAAATAAGAATAATTTAAGATAACAGCTATTGATCCCTTTTTTTTAATATATTTTTCATAAATAGAATTCTAAAAACATTAAAAATAAAAGTCGGTAATTATGGACACAACCTAATAAAACGTGCATTCCATTTCCTTTTTTTTTTAATTTTTTTTTCATTTTTGGTAAATAAAGATATTCAAATAATTAAATATCCATTTTTAAACTCACAAAGTAAAATAAAAAGAAAAGAATAGATTGTGATATTTTACTTGGAAAGCTATCGCCGGCGTTACTGCAACCATAGTAAAAGTTGGATAATCTCGAAGACCATAAATCACGCCCCAAGCTCTCTCCAATTTCCTGAGAAAATACAAACACAAATCATCCAAATCCTAATGTAGAAACCAAAATCAATATCTCAAACTAGCACCAAACCAGAAAAACACACAACTGTATATCGTTACCGGAACAAGAAGCACCGTCTTTGTATTGGAACTCGAGTTTACTGATATTACTGCATTATGTATCTAATGTCGCAAAAACCAAAAAAAAAACAGAGAGAATGAATTAAAAAATCAGCGAAAAATAAACTCCAACCTCATTTAATAAAAAACAAACAAATGCGGCATAATCAAAGACCTTAATCTTAATTATCGGAAGAACAGAGAAAATGAATTACCATTGAGGAGCGGTGGTGGTGGTGGTGGTGAAGGTTGATGATGGGAGGAGGGAAAGAAAAAAAAGAGAAAGCAAGAAAGAGAAGAAGAAGACAACAAAAAAAGGCGGAGAGTTTATGAAACAAGAGGTGGCGCCGGCGCAGAATAAGGAAAATCCGATAGAGGTCATCGGTGAAGCTACGGTGTGCAGTAACATGATCTCTCTTCTTTTTCTTCATTGTACAAAGAACAATAAGCAGTTGCTATTGAAGTTCTTTGAAGAGAAAGACTAGAAGAGAATGAAACGAAGAGAGCATTTGTTTTGAAGCTAAAACAAATACGGCTTTATTATTATTATTATTATTATTATTTTGGTTTTGGTGAATATTTTTTCTGGTATTTTGTTATGTTTACAGATATATATTGTCCCACCACACAAGAAACTAAAATCTGAAAAAGAGAAACAGAATTGGCTTTCAGGCCTTCAGTAGACTTGGCCTGCACAAGACAAGCACAGCACCGCAGCTTCTCTTCTTTTCTTTTTTCTTTTTTCTTTTTTCTGTTTTTCGCCTCGACAAAATCGCGCCTAAATCTTATGTGTGTATGACTAACTTTTTGCCGTTTTATTCTCTGTTACTTCTCTCAACCAACTCAACCCTTTGCTGCCCTTAAGATTTCAACACGTGTCGTGTTCATCAAAATGGTTTCTATTGTATTTGGATGAAAAGAATTAGTTTTTTTTTTCAAAAAAAAAGTGAAGAAAAGAATTAGTTAGTGAAACATATCTAAATCTTCAACTTTTTAAGCAAAAACAGTTTTTTTTTTTTTTAAAAAATCTAGTCTGCCTCTCCTTCGCCTTGCCCGTTTCATATCTATCATATTAGATCATGTTTCGTGTAGTCCGTTATTAAATTGTAATACTATTATTTGTTAGATTATTTAAAATTAAAATGTTATTATAAATTAATAATAAATAAATATTTTTTTAAGTAATATTTTCTCACCAGGCTTCCTAGTTCACAACAATTTTAAAAAATTAATTATTTTTATATTTTTCTTATTGCATATTTATTTTACTATAAGATATATTTATTAAATATTTTTAATATTTTAATACTAAATTTGTGTATAATAGAGTTTAATTTATTACCAATTAATTTATTAAAATGATAAATAAATTACAATTTAAGATAAATAAAAAGGTAAAATATATCTTGCATATCAATTTTAGATATATAGATATTATTAGTATGAAAAGCAATAATTATGGAAAATTTAATTGACACAAAAACTATATATTTAAAAGTTTTTAAAATATTAACTATACTTTAATTAGTCTTTATTAAATATTGCTTTTGCGTGCAATCTTCTCACTAAGATCATTCTTATCATTGTCATTTTTTTTTATTGGCTTTAACTCAAAACTTGCATGAGTGATGAATAAGAGAATGCGAAAATGGATAATAAATCCATTATCCTAAAATAAAATGGCTACTATGAATTATCTTATTGTGGCAATGATATGAAATCAGAGAAAACTAAAGAAAATCAACAAAAGAAAGTGAGCAAAAGAGCAATATGGTTAATTTAGATTTTAAAAATAATTTAGGTTTAATTATTATAAAAATTGTTTCCAATAACAACATTGTAAAATTAATTGCATCTGCAAGATAGCGTAACATAGAAAAAATCAAAGTAGAAACTAAAAATAGAAAGCTTTACTATAATTTCAAGATATTTATTTCTCTTTTTTCTGTTTTCTTTTATTTTTTGATTTTTATTAAAAAAAATTCTTATATATTTAAAAAAAATTAAGACAATTAAATTTTTATGAAAAAAGAAAGTAGTAGAGGGCGAAAGAAACAGAAAGATGAATAGAATAGAATGAAAAATAAGAGAATTATTAATTTTTTAAGACAATAATATATATTATAATTCACTAATATTGTGCGCTTGCATGGCAAGAAAATAAATTAGTGATCTACTCATACCCAAACTTATGGTGCGAGGAGTTCATAGCCAAAAATTTCTCAATATTCATTACTTTCCCGGCAAGCTCTTTGTTTGCTGCTGGTTCTCTATCACGTGCCATGCACGTGTCGGCACAATAATAATAATCGCATCCTTTTACCAATAATAATAATTCCATCCTTTTACCAAAAGCGCTATTATAATGTAATTGATCAAATCTAAACATTGAACTAGATCTGTCCATGGTTAATCAACAATGGTCGATTTCAATTCAAATATAAGTTTTTGTCTTTGAATCAAATTATTTATAGCCCCATTTACACTTTATTCGTTTCATAATTTATTATAATTTTATAATATATTGATAAGTGCATAATAAATATATATTTTTCTATCAGTTTTATATGAAATTAAGTTAAATTTACTTATTTTGAGTTTAATTATGTGTTCTATTTTTATTATTTTTGAGTTAAGCTTAATTTTAATTAATTTGTTGTAAAACTCTTATAAACAGGAATTTTAAACAAATTAGACTCTTAAAGTATTAATGAAGATTTCGATAATGATAGAGTACAAGATTAAAAGAGTTATCTTCATAAAGTTGATAGAAGACATCCCAAGCTTTTTATAAAGGTATGGTTTGTAAAATTTCGAGTTCGTTTGGTTCTCCAACTTTAAAGTCAAAATTGGGTTTAAAATACAAAAGCAGAATTTCTGTCCGAACTATTAAGAGTAATTGGGTCATAACTTAGGTGTCTAAAATCCAAATGGAGTGATTCCAAATCTTAAATTTATCTAATTTTCAAGAGCTACAACTTTACTGGAGGAGTTAATTCTAGATAAAGCTTCTATCTGATAAAAAATTGGCTAGGAAGTTCAAATTTGAAATTTCTGCAGAAGTTGAGTAGGAGTAGGAGTTTATTTTAGTAAGGTGAATAAGAACGTGAACAATAATCATCATGACCATTCCTGCAAAAATTGATATCTATCTCATTTCTTTCACTGAAGAGCATTCATTCATCATTAGAAAGACGTTGGAAAGAAGAAAACTGAGCTTGGAGAAGGATTCAATCATCTCTCCAGGATTCATACATCAAGTTGAACATTTGATCATGGTTTAGAAATTCAATTTTTAATATTTTGTTTTTTTTTATTTCTTTAAATTCAATTTTAGAGTTATAGATACTTTGATTTATTTCATCATTTCTAATGTTTTTATGTTCAAATTAGCTATGAACAACTAATCTTCTTAGTGGAATTAGGTGGATTTAGGGTTATGAATGATGGGCACGAATTGATTTAATTACTATTTTATTTCTTGAATTGAAATTTTGTTAATTTGTTCTTAATGTTTGTGATTGACTGGCCACCAATTTTTTGTTATATTGAAATCATATGCTGAGTGAAAGCTATGTATGATTTTAGATTAAGAAATTAATAATTTTAAAAAATTCTATTTAGAGATAAAAGAATAATCTACAGACTAATTTAATTCCTTCGAGCTTGATAGATCATTGTGGTTTATTATTTATGAAAATAAAATTTATAAATTTCATCGATAATTAATTTTCTTGCTTGAGAAAGAGGAAGATTAAAATTTAAAAAATTGGTAACTTTGATTCAAAAAAAATTTGAATTAGTTTGAAAAATTATTTTTGCCCATTTGAAATAATTCCAATGAAACCTAATCTTATTGTTCATCTCAATTATTTAAATTTAGAAATTTGAATTTTTATTTGAAGTTTGAATTAATAGATAATTATCTTAGTTTAATTTCATTTGAATTTGAATTTAATTTTGAAGTTCAAAATTAAGGATTGAGTATTTAATTTTTAAAACATCAAATTAATTATTTAGTTTTCAGATAATAGTCAACTTGAATTTTGATTAATCAAATTACTTCTTCTCTATGGAAATGATATTTTGCTCACTGTTTTATTATTTGTTTATATTATTATTTGTTTATAATTTGTGCACTTGCAGTTAGCTAGATTAAGACCTAACAAATTTTTGGTGTCGTTGCGAAGAAAGGAGAAATTAATTTGATAATAGTAAGTTTAAAGAGATCATTAATTTAAAATTTATTTTAATTTTTTTCTTTTTCTACAGAAATTATATGCTCAGTAATAGACAAGTTGTATTAGAAGAATTTAATCCTGAAATCGAAAAGCAATATGGAGAGAATAATAGAGTACGAAGGGAGAGACTTTACTTAGAAAGAGAAGAAAGGGAACAAATTCGGGCACAAGAGTCTCTAGAAGAAAGCAGGGTTGAAGTAAGGGAAGCTAGTGATAAAGAAGTCAGTAAGGATAACCCACAAAATCAAATTCAACCAAGAAACCTTACTTTGAGATAACGTGTTATGCCTAATGCTTAGATTAGATCAAGCATCACTCGACCTGCGGTGAATGCTAACAATTTTGAGCTTAAACCAGCTCTCATTAACATGGTTCAACAACAACTTTTTATGAGTGAGACCAGGATGATCTTATTGCTCATTTGGCAAATTTTTTGAAAATTTATGACACAATCAAGATGAATGGAGTCAGTGATGATGCAATTAGGCTGCGCTTTTTTCCTTTCTCATTGAAGGATAAGGCAAAAACTTGGTTACAATGATAAGTAGCTAGAACTTTCACTACTTAGGATGATCTTTCTAAAGAATTTTTGGCAAAATATTTTCTTCCTGGGAAAACTGCAAAATTAAGAAATTATATAAAAAGTTTTATACAATTTGATGGTGAATCACTTTATGAAGCATGGAAAAAATTTAAAAACCTTTAAAAGAAGTGCCCTCACCATGGGATTCCAGAATGACTTATTGTTCAAATATTTTATAATGGGATAATATGGCCATTGAGGAGTACAATTGATACCACTGCAAGAAAGGCTCTTATGAATAAAAATACAGTTGAAGTATTCGAATTACTTGAATCCATAGCAGCAAATAATTACCATTGGTCTAGTGAGAGATTTTTACCAAAAAAAAGTGGCTGGTGTACATAAAGTAGATGAAATTTTACTACTTTCAGCTAAGTTTGATGCCTTAGCTAGGAAGTTAGAACATGTTAATCTTGCCACTGCAGGTTGTGAAGGGTGTGGTGAAAACCACCAATCTTTTGAATGTCTAGCTTAAGAACAAGTGTATCAAAATAGAGCTCAACAATATCCTTATGGAAACACATACAACCCTAGTTAGAGAAATCATCTAAACCTGTCTTGGGGTGGTAATCAAGGTAACCAAAAGACATTTTATCAACCTTCATTCTTGAGAAATCAAATTCAAAGCTAGCTACAACCACAAGAAAGTAAATCATCTTATGAATTGGCTTTGGAGAAATTTATTGGATTTGCTTCTAAATGGTTTGACAAATTGGAATCAAGAATATAACATATTGCAATCCAAAGTAAGAATCTAGAAATTCAAGTTGGTCAAATAACAAGCTCTATTAACAATCATCTACAAGGAGTGCTTCCAAGTCAAATTGAAATTAATTCGAGAGAACATTGTAATACTATTTTCCTAAATAGCATACAGCTTAAAGACTCAACATAGAAGATCTCAGCTCTACAAATTTCTTCTTCTAAATTGACAACTATAGAAATTGAAGCTGAAAAAGAGGAGGCACTTATTAAACAAGAGATAAAATATTACATGCCACCCATTCCCTTTTCTCAGCGGCTGATACAACAAAAGTGGAATCAACAATACAATAAGTTTCTTAAAATTTTTAAGAAACTTTGCATTAATTTACTTTTCATAAAAATTCTTTTTCAGATGCCAACATATGCGAAGTTCTTAAAGAAACTTTTTTCTAAGAAGGGAAAGATGGAAGAAATAGCCTTAGTTGCACTTACTGAAGAGTGCAACACATTATTAGAAAATAAACTTTCCTCTAAGCTTAAGGATCCATAAAATTTTTCTATTTTTTGTCAAAATAGTAGATTTAATTTTCAAATTTCATTATGTGATTTAGGTGCTAGTATTAATCTAATGCATTTATCTGTTTACAGAAAATTAAAATTCACATAAATGACACCTACCGATATAATATTACAACTTGCAGATGGATCAGTCAAGTACTTTGAAGGCCTAGTAGAAAATATACTTGTAAAATTGAAACAATTCTATATCCCTATTGATTTTGTAGTTGTGAATTTGAATGAAGATATAGATGTTCCTCTGATTATTGGGAGGCCCTTCCTAGCTACCGTTGGAGCTGTAATTGATGTGAAGAATGGCAAGATCACCTTAAAAATTGGGGATGATCAGGTGGAGTTTAACATAATTGAATCTCCGAAGGATTCTACTTTTAAAAGTTCTCAAGTAGAGGCAAGCGATAAATCTCTTCAAAAAGACTTTATTAAAAAGGATTCGTTCAAAGTTTACCCAGTACCAAATTCCAAGCCAAAGGAAGAAAACTGTAAAGTAATCCATTTCACTTCACCTATGGATACAAGTTCACAAATAAAAATTGAAGGTATAAAGAACTTGGGAAGTATAATTTCATGTTAATAATAGCAAGTAATATGGTAGGAAATAAAGTACAATATAATATTTCACCTTAAGCTTTAAAAGGAAGTCAAGCTAAAGACTTTAAATAAATACTTTTGGGAGGCAACCTAATTTTTTATTTTTTTATTACCATTTAATCTTTATGATTTTAGTAGTCTTAATTCATTTGATTAAGTTAATTTGAAGTTTTGATAGTTGTTTTACATAATATTAGAATTATTAATAGAGTTTATTAGTATTTTGTAGGTTGGGAGAAATAATTTTTTTAAGTGGTAGTGAAAATATTTAATTTTGCATAATTTTTAGTGTTTTAAGATTTTAATTATATATTTTTTAATGTTTTATTTTTATTGTTAAGTAAATATCAAAGGTGGAAAAAGAAAGGGTAAGAAAAAGGTAAGTTTAAATTGTGATTATTCTAAAAAAAATTTGGACACAATAAGCTTTTGTCTCAATCGCGCTGTTGGAGAGCTGCGCTTCTGTCGGGATAGCGCTGATCAGCGCGATCGATACAAGCCCAATTTGAATTTTTTTTTTTTGAAACATGAAACCCAATCAATCCTCTTTTCTTCACTTATTTCTTTTTCTTCTTTTTCTCTCTCTCGCACTCTTAACTTCTCTTTCAAAATCTCTAATTATAAACCTCAAAAATTCCCTCAATTTCTTTCACAATCACACAAATTCTTACCAAATACACTATACCTATTACTCAAATTATTAAACCTTGGCATCAAGATTAAAAAGCATTGCAAGAAAATTATCAACAAGAAAAAGGTCTCAAGCTCTTCAAGGGATGAGGTAGATTTATCTAACAAATTTAATGCTCATTTTCCCATTTTATAATGAAGAAAAAGGTAAGAGATTTATATCTCTATATTCAAGAACTATTCGCCATAAAAGAGGAAAGTTTTCATCTCTTATCTCTTTTTCTTATCATATTTTTTTTCTTGTTATTTGTGTATGATCTTGTTTATGGTAGATTACTTTTCATTGAGGATAATTTTTAATTTTTTTTTTCAAATATGTTTGGTTATTTTGTTTGATTTTTGTTTTAATTTAGTTATATGAAAAAAAAATTCAAATTTTTTTTTTCAATTTTAAGTTTGTTTGTTTTGCATTAGATTTGGTTAGGTTTTTTTTTTTAATTTTTTTTTAATTTTGTTTTTTATTATGTACTAGATTTAATTCTCAATTTTTAATAAATATTAGAATTTGTTTTACACCTATTTTTCAATCTATTGGGTTAATTTTGATCTCTACTTATACTTTATTTGTTATTGAGTGTATTAATTATTATTATTTTATATTTCAACATGATAATTGAACTTTTTTTAGCTAGATTAAAATACTTTTTACTTATTTTCAATTTAATATATGGAATGGATGAGGTTATGACCTTGAAAAACTTTGCAAATTAAGAGCTCTTATTTTTTAAAATAATAGTTAAAATTATTTTTATCATAGTCTTTTGAGTTCATTATAATGTAATAGATTCTTGAGTTAGTATGTATCACTAAGATAGTAAATTGTTTATTTATATGGGGATATGATACGAGGATTATACATAATATATATAATTGATTTATTAAAAAATTTTGCCAGATTGAGCATAAAACGCACTCATTTTAGATAATTAAGGTAGAATAGAGCATAAAATGCATCTACCATATATATAAAAAATAAAAAAAAAGAAGAAGAAGAAAATAGAAAAAGAGAAAGAAAATAACAATAATAATGTGATAGAGCATAAAATGCACCCATTGAATAAATAAATAAATAAATATATATATATAGTAATAATGATAAATACATAGTTCTTATTGATTCTCAATTGTTGTATAGAGTTGGCTACTTAGTGTTGCTTACTATATTCTTGAATTAATGAAATTATGATTAATTTCTTATGACTATGATTTAATATAAAAGTTTTTGTTAATCACCCTAATTTATAAGTTTGCTTAGTTTATAAAGTTATTTAAGATTATAATTCTTTGAAATTTAGTATTTTAAGTTGAGGATAAGTGATTGTTATTTTTTTTTGTTAATTATATTTGGTTAATTATTGGAATTTAATTTAATGATGGTTAATTTGTTTGAGGACAAGCAAAAGTTTAAGCATTGGAGATTTTGATAAGTGCATAATGAATATACATTTTTCTATAAGTTTTATATAAAATTAAGTTGAATTTACTTATTCTAAGCTTAATTATATGTTTTGTTTGCATTATTTTTGAGTTAAGCTTAATTTTAATTAATTTGTTGTAAGACTCTTATAAGTAGAAATTTTAGACAGATTAGATCTTCAGTACATCAATAAAGATTTTGATAATGATAGAGTCTAAGATTGAAAGAGTTGTCTTTATAAAGTTGATAGAGAACATCTCAAGATTTTTAAAAAGGTCTGGTTTGTCAAAATTCGAGTTCGTTTAGGCCTCCAACTTTAAAGTCAAACTTGGGCTTAAAATATAGAAGCATAATTTCTGTCCAAATTACTAAGAGTAATTGGGTCATGACTTGGGCGTCCAAAGTCCAATGGGGTGATTCAAAATCCTAAATTTATCTAATTTTTAAGAGCTACAATTTTGTTGAAGGAGTCAATTCAAGATATGACTTCTATCTGATAAAAAAATGGCTGAAAAATTCAAATTTGAATTTTCTGCATAAGTTGAGTAAGAGTATGAGTTTATTTTAGTAAGGTGAATATGAATGTGAACAGTAACTATCATGACCAATCCTGAAAAAAAATTGATATCTATCTCATTTCTTTCATTGAAGAGCATTCATTCATCATTAGAAAGACGATGGAAAGAAGAAAACTGAGCTTGGAGAAAGATTTAATCATCTCTTCAGGATTCATCCATCAAGTTGATCATTTGATCCGGTTTAGAAATTCAATTTTTAATGCTTTGTTTTCTTTGTTATTTTTTTAAATTCAATTTTAGAGTTATGGTTACTTTGATTTATTTCATCATTTTTAATGTTTTTATGTTCAAATGAGTTATGAACAATCCCTAGTGAGATTAGGTGAATTTAGGGTTATGGATGATGGTTATGAATTGATTTAATTGCTATTTTATTTCTTGAATTGAAGTTTTGTTGATTTATTTTTAATGCTTATGATTGACTGGCTACCAATTGCTTATTATATTGAAATTATATATTGAGTGAAAGCTATATATGATTTTAGATTAATAAATCAACAATTTTAGAAAATTCTATTTAGAGATAAAAGAATAATCTAAAAACCAACTTAATTCCTTTGAGCTTGATAGATTGTTATGGTTTATTGTTTACGAAAATAGAATTAATAAATTTCATCGATCATTAATTTTCTTGCTTGAGAAAGAGGAAGATTAAAATTTAAGAAATTGATAACTTTGATTCAAGAAAAATTTGAATTAATTTGAAAAGTTATTTGTACCCATTTGAAATAATTCTAATGAAACTTAATCCTAATGTTCATCTCAATTATTTGAATTTGAAAATTTAAATTTTTATTTGAAGTTTGAATTAATAGATAATTATCTTAGTTTAGTTTCATTTTGAATTTGATTTTAATTTTGAAGTTTAAATTAATGATTGAGTATTTAATTTTTAAAATATTAAATTAATTATTTAGTTTTCAGATAATAGTCAACTTAAATTTCGGTTAGTCAAATTACTCATTCTCTATAGAAACGATAATCTACTCATTATTTTATTACTTAAATACGACCCGTGTACTTGCCGTTAGCTAAGCTAGGCCCTAACATATATAATTTGTTTTAATTTTTTTATTTTCATTTTAACCTTTTATGATATAGTTTTTCACGATAATTTCATAGTTTGAAAATTATATATTTTCAAACCATCAATTTGGTGGTTTTTTATGATTTTATGATTTTATTTTTTAAAAATATTTGAAATAATTTTTTAAATAATAAATATATGCTAGTAAATAATTTTTCATCTCCATAACATATTAAAATCTTAAAAATATTATCAAATAAGTAAATTATTTTTATTTGATCATACTATACTATATTATCTTGCCAAACATAATAAACTATTTTTTTCTAATACTGTATCATATATTACTAAACCACATTGTCAGACATTCAAACAAAGTATTAAGAATAATTTTAAAATGTTCGGTTGTAATTTAAATTTTGACTCTAGGCAATCCAAGGAGGCGGTATGAAGTGATTAGGGAAACAGTTTACAAATGGTTTAATTAAAAAATTAGAGAATTTGTTTTTTGAATTAAGATTAACAAAAAGTAAAATTAGTAAAATTAATTTTTTAAAAAATTAATAAAAAAAAGGATTTAAACTTAATTTTTTAGGACAAAGTTTTAATTTGGATTCTATACTATATCGCGTAGACTATATTAGCCCTTAAAGTTTTTTTTTTAAAAAATTAAATCTTTTTTTAAATTTAGACAAATTTAAATCTTTTTTAAAGAAATAATTAACTAAATTAACAGCATGACTCAATTTGAACCTCAGTTCAATATTATAATTTAAATTAAACTTTTTACATTTATTAATAGTAGTATAGTGGGAAAAGATGCAAATATTTTCTTAAAGTTGTTAACTAGGTACAACTTTGCCATACCATTCTTTTTCTAGGATCAATTATATTCAAATTTTGGCAGAAATAACTTTTTAAGCCCTTGATTTGGATGAAAATTTTAAGAATTTTCTTTTAAAATATCCTCAAAAATAAAAATATTTTCAAAAATATTTATTTATTTATTTTAATTTTAAAAATATTTTTTAATTATCAGTTATAAAAATATTTTTTAAAGTATATTTTAAATATATATTTAGTATATATTTCATATATTAAAATACACAAAAAAAATATAGGATATTTAAAAAAATAAATAAATAGTGGGCTCTAATTTCCTCAAATTTTAATAGACTTTGTTTTTTTTTAGTGAGTGATCTTTTTTTTATTATTATTATTTTTCTCTCTTTCTGAAATCTCAATTAATTTGTTCAGGATTTGATTGTGTTATTTTTTACTTTTCCAAATGCAAGTAAACCCAAAAACTTTTATTAAAATTCAAACAAAATTTCCATCATTTATGCATTAAGTTTTTATGCAAAAAGTTTAAACGAAATCGGCACCAATTATAAACACCATCGTTGAACAAGAGTGGTGCAGCCAAATATGCCACCGAGTGTGCTTTTTCACTTGCACGCTGGATCAGCTCCGGATTTTGTTGCAGCAAAGCCCAAAGAGAAGTGAGTCAAGACCGAGTGAGATGGAGATTTCATCCAGTAAGTGTGGATTGTTTCTTTCTTCTCTGACTTCGATTTGAAAGTCTAAGCTTATATCGCCACCGTCAAACTCGCCACCAATTTCTCCTAGTAGCACGCAGGTGGTTTGTGGGTCGTTCAACTCAGTTACCAGCTTATTTCATCTATTCGAGGTTTACAGCTTGGAAAGATGAAAGTGGGAGAATCTGGGAGGGATTTAAGGGCCAAGATGCATACCAGACTCAAAAAGGATTTGAGTATGAGCTATTCCCTTCATTTCCGTCATTTTCAATTTGTTTCTCGAGAAAAAACCATATTTATAAAACTATATTTGCAAATTTCATTTCATTTCATTGATTGATTATAGACTATATTTCCTTTGTTAAATTGCTTTATATTACTCCTAATCTCGATTTTTTTTCTCTAATTCCTTTATTAAATTCATTATTATGAGTGTATGCGATCTAATCATAATGTGATTGAAAGTTGAATTTTAATTTTGTGATCACTAATTGATGATTAGTGCGTATTAACTTTATTATTGTTTAACATAGAATTATATATTAGTTAATCTTATTTAGTTTGTTAACTTGTTACTAAGCAATATTTGTGGGTTCACTTGTTTTTTTCCTAAAAAATAAACAACTTTAACAGTGTCAATAGGTATGTTTAACGAGGGCTTTAAAAAGCTTTTTTTTTAAAAACAATCTGGGTCTAATTGAGCCTAGAAAAAGAAATGGTGTCCGGTTGTATTTTGATGATAATTGTAGGGGTACATCTGTACATTTTATCTAATATAATATTTTTAAAAATTATTTATTAATAAATAATTTTTAATAAATAAATATTTAATATTAATAATTCATAATACTAAATAAATAATTTTTATAATATCATAATTTATATTAAATTAACATCTCAAGGTCCTTTGATGGGGACAAAAAAATCATCTTAGTTGCAATCACTAAACCAATAGAACAAGGCTTAACTCTGCCGCTAGTCCATAAGCAAGGTAAGTATGTCTATTACTGGCCAGCTCCGGAACAAAAAGACTTAATGGAGTAATAATACCTTATCTTGGATCGAAGATGCTAACGGGGCGGGGTTCAAAACTTGTGTCTATCTCCTGTCAAGTATGTTCTCCAAACATAGATTATGTATAGGGTAGTACTCTTGAAAAGAGAGAATCCCACCGCATGAACATAAGATTAAGTTACAAATGTAACTTCTGAGGGATCGACCACTCTTCTAAATAGAGTAAAGTAAGGCAGAGAATTGTTGTTCATTGGGCCGCCGAAGTGCAGAGGTTGTTCCCATCATTGAAGTCAAAGTGTGGGACTGAGCCCTCCGAATGATAAAGACAAAAAAAGTGCTTAGTTTCGTTGGAAAAACCAATGCACATCAATCATATTCACTTTCTCTCGCCCTACTTCTATGTAAGTGGGTCTCTATCGAATTGAACTCGCAAACTATGGGAAGGAGGACGAATGGGATGCACACGATTTGTCGGTAAATCTTTTTGCTATATTTTGTAAGTAAGACAGAGTTTGTTTTCGGGGTTTGTTTTTTGGTTTCAATTTTTTAACTTGGAATTAATAATTTAATAATTTATAATGTTAAAAAAATTTGTAATTTATTTTTTTTTTAATTTTCTTCAATTTTTATATTTTATATTTTTAAAAAGTTTAAAAATTATTTTCTTAAAAAACTATTGGATTAAAAATAAAAAAAATTTGGCTTAAAGATTTATGATTTATTTACAGAAAGATAGTCACGTTAGATAAAATTAATAAAATGAATAAAAACTATTAATTTTTTCACATTCATTAATAATATTCATAGGTTTAAAATCATAACTACTAATTTTACAATAGAAAAAGTCAAAACTATAAATATTTTGAAAAAAATAAAGTAATAAAAATAAAAGAAAAACAATTAGGTAGTCTACTCTACAATCTAATTTAAAACAACTATACACATGATTGTTTTAAAATTAATTTTACCTAATTTAATTAATTAATAAAATAATTTTTTAGTTTTAAAAATTAATTAAAAATTTTAAATTTTTGACAATCAAATTTTAATTTTTTTTATTAAATCATCAAATTACAAAAATTATTAAAATTATTATTATTTTTAAATTATTATAAATTATGATAATTATATTATTTTTAAAATCATTAAATTACAAAAAAATAATAAATTATAAAATTTTTAATATTATAAATTATAAAATTATTAATTTTGTGTTAAAATTATTATAAATTATGATATTATAATGGTAACATAATTTGTAGATAGTACTAAAATGTTCAAAATTATATAAAATAAATTTCTTGAATTGTCAACCCTGACTAGCTAAAGTGAGCTCATGATACTCAAGCTACAAGTCAGATAATATGACTTAAGTTTTCTTTGAGCCTAGTTGCATATGAGACCAAAACTTAGCTTGATCTAGCATGTATATAGCCCTATTGATGCTGCTAAAAAATTGTTTAGCAATTAGTATGAGCATTTGCATATAGATAGTAACTATTTAGCCTATTCATTGATTACTTGAGAATATTTCTTTATAATACATTTTCTTTAATAGGAATGTGAGCGAGAATTTTTACTCCCACTTCCGGTAGAATGATTCTTGCAACTTTGACACTATTAGGCTCTAAGCCTTAAAGAATACGGGCCTAAGTTTGGAGAATAGGAGTTGTCACCCGGGCTGGGAAAGAAATAAAATGGGTGGATGACGCGATTCATAAGGAATCCCCAACCCCTTCTGGATTCGGAAAGTGGATACACATGGAGAAGGTGAGAAGTGACCCAACACCTCTATAATTCCTAGTTCATTGGAACCGTTATCCTTTTCAGATCTAAATATTATTAAATTCTTAAACTATTACGAAATTATTCATATTACAAGCAATTAAAGGTAAATAAAATAAAGAACAATCATATAACTCAAACAATAAAATAGGCACCCATATGAGATAGAAATATGCCCTTACAAATGTCCAATGTCCAAACTACAAGTAAAGTAAGATGGGACACTCACGAAAGAGTAAAAACGTATCCCTTACATTAATTTTTAAATATAAATTAAATAAAAGAAGCAAATTAAATAAATAATGCACTCACAAAGAGGAAACATGTCTTTCACAATATTAAAATCCAAATAATAAAAATTGCAATCTACAAACATGTAAATAATTATTATACAAAGAATTATAAATTATGGCTTAATTAAAAGAAAATTAAGATTAATCACAAAAATTATAATCCACAAACAAATCTTAATATTAATCCATTAATGAAATATAATATGTAATCCTAAAGATAAATGATTTACCATATTCGTAATGAGTTGCTACCTCCATAATATAAATTAGGATTTTAAATCAGAATTTAGGATTTAATAATGTAAAATTAAGATTTGATCCTAAAACTAGGGTTTAACATGAAAAATTAGGGTTTTCTAATATAATTAGGGTTTTTAACCTAAAATGAAGTTTTAGAAGGCTAAATTAGGGTTTTGGAATGACATTAAGGTTTTAAACCTAAAACTAGGGTTTCAGATTTACAAGGCTAAGATTGAAACATGCAATCGGGGTTTTGGATCATAAGGTTAAGGTTAAAACAAGAAACAATACATAACATGTTTACAAAATTTAAAAAATGAGATGATCAATTAAATAAAATAGTTTAAGACCATATCTGCATTGTTGGCTCCACCAAGATTGTTTTATTGAACCAAGCTCGGTTGTTTTGAATTGCACAATAGTTTGGATCAATTAAGATTCTTGACTGGTGTTTAAATAATTCGAAGATTGTTTGCAGTTCCTCACAAACTTTGGCTATTGTCTCTTGATGGCTCACTATCTCTCTTTTCTTTTGTTTCTGGGCTTTTACTTGCAAATTGTAATTGTCGCTTCATTTCTGTGCTTCCTTTTTGCTAATTCTTGGCTTCACCTTTAATTCATGATTTTCCCCTTTTATAGTGTTTAATTAGGGTTTTGTGAGGGCTAAACTTGATTAAAAGTCCTAATCGAGCTAGAAAACCATCAACTTATCTAAATAGAGTCTGGTTTAAGGTAGAATTAGGAAACTTTGTCTCATGGCAAATTGGCATGCCTAATTCGCCATGAGCTTGGTTCATGGCGAATTGGTATGGCCAATTTGTCATGTTTTGGGTTTTAAAGTTCAACCAAGCTTGGTTCGGACTTTTAAAATTGGATCGGCCTTGGTTTGGACTTTTAAAATTAAGCTAAACTTGGTTCAAACTTTTAAAATTGGATTGGATTTGATTTGGGCCATTTAATTAGAACTAAACTCATTCAGGGCCAAAATTAAGGATCTATAAGGAGAAATAAAAATAATTAAGAGCTTATAAAAAATAATGTGATATGCACATTTAGGGAGGTGGGCATATAATGATTAACCGATTGAAAACTCATTTTGATTAACAAACCACAAGGCTTACTCGATCGGTTTAGTTGGGGAACATGATGTTTAAATTTTTTTAATTGGTTATCAGTTAACCGAGATCAGTTAATCAATTAATAGTTAACAGAGAACGGTTAATCGTTAACCATTAACTGAAAAGAAAACACAGTGTTTTACAACAAAACACTGTGTTTTCATTTAATCTTCTATTTCGTTTTCCAAAATAAAATAATCGCAACTACCTAAGCCAATACCCTTAACACAATTTCTCTCTTCTCTCACTTCTCACTTCTCACAAAACTTAGCCCCTCAAACAAAGACCTGACGGTGCTCCATTATTGACCATCAACTTGCATCTCATTCTCCTCCACCACCGTCAACCATCAACTTGTCGAAGTGTACACAGACTAAAGAACATTTGATAAGTAATTTTTAATTGCATTTTTTTCTTTTTTTTTTCTTTTTTCATATATAATTCATAAATTAAGTTTTGTTATTTGTATATACAATTCAATTGCATTTCTTTTTTTTATAAAAAGTTATAAATCAAATTTAATTTTCTTAATTTTTCTTTCGTCAAGCACAGACTGTAGGATTATCAATTGTTGAAAAGCTTTAGTAAGAACTCAAAGAATACATGGATATAGTGAAGTTCAATATTTGCATTGAGAGACCTAAAGTGGCAAATTAATCATTAAATTACACAAATTGAGATGTAGAATGTGGCTTCACACAATGACAGTATGATGGTATGTTTACATTGACTGAGTTGAGAGAAGGCTAAATTGATAATAGGAGCTTGGGGGAATGGAATTTAGATAGTTGTGAGTGGAAATTTTTGCCCTTACTCCTGATAGAATGATTCTTGATACTTTGGTACTGTTAGGCTCTAGGTCTTAGAGAACACAGGCCGAAGCCAGAAGAATTGGAGTTGCCACCTGGACGGGCCTGTAAGATAGAAAGAAGTGGATGACTCAATTCATAAGTAATCTCCAACCTCCTACTAGATTCGAAAATTTGGGTACATATGAAAAAGGTGAGAAGTGACTCAACATTCCCATAACGTCCGGTTCATTAGAACATGCCTCCTTTTTAGGTCTAAATATTATTAAATTCTTAAGTTATTATGATATCATTCATATTACATGCAATTATTGAAATAAAGATCATATTATAAAACAAACACATCAAACAAAATAGGTACCCATGTAAAATGAAAATATGTCCTTCCAAAATCCGTGAAAATAAATAAAATAGGATACCCACCAAAATATGAAAACATATCCCTTATAATAGGTCAAAGTCCATAAAATAAGCTAAATTACATACACTTAATAAATAAGGCACCCATAAGTAGAAACATACATTTTATATCTCAAAATCTAAATAATAAAAATTGCAATCTACAAACATATAAATCATTATATAAAGAATCATAAAATTAGAGCTTAATTAAAAGAAAATTAAGATTAATCATAAAATTCTCAATTCAAAAGCAAATCTTAATATTAACTCATTAATAAATATAGTGTACGATGCAAACGGCGGTCCCGCTAGCCGATTAGTACACCGGAGTCAAGGGGGCAGCACCCCCGAAAGGTAAATTATTTACCAAACTCGTTGAACGAGTTGTTGACTCCAGAATGTAGGTTATTAGCAAAATTATGGTTTAAACCTTAGAACTAGGGTTTTAGTAGTAAATTAGGGTTTTATTAGCAAATTTAGGGCTTATTCATACAATTAGAGTTCAATTATGCAATTAAGGTTTACAAGATGAAATCAAGGTTTTGAGCAAAATCAAATTAATAAACCAAAGAAATAATAAACTCTACATGATTACATAATGAAGATAATCAATTGGATTAAATAGAATTAGGTAATAGAAATCATACCTACATTGTTGACTCCACCAAGATAATTTTGTTAAACCAAGCCTCAGTGCAATTCTTCTACAAAGGTTAATGTTGGATTATGCCTCAAAATTACACAGTTGGTTTGTATCAATAGGTTCGTGGCTGAGGTTTAAACAATCTGTAGACCCTTAATTTTTTACCAGTTCGGTCCAATATATTTTAATTAGTCCAAAATAATTTTTATTATCTTAATTAAATAATATTTGCTTTAGTATCTAATTTTTATTAATAAAAAATAAAAAATAATAATAATAAACAAAATAAATAAAAATAAAAATCGGCGACGAAAAAATTGGCGACCAAAAAAATCGTCGCCAAAGAGTTGCGGCGAAATGGCCTTGAGCCATTTTGCCCGTAGGCCAATTTTTGCCCGCAGCCAGCTGCGGCAACTTTTTTGCCAGCGCAAATTTTCCGCAGCAGTTTCTTTCGCCAGCGAAATTTTTTCGAAACCAAATACAATTAGGTTTCGGTTTCCTTTTCTTAATTAATGTTAGATTCCGTGAATAACTAAAATTAATCATAAAAATCTTCTATAAATAAGGACTAAGACAACACAAAAAGTGGGAGAAACTTTGAGACCGAAATTGAGGAGAAAAACTTTAAAAAATAAATCAGATTTTAAGAATTCCTTCTGGCAGTAAAATCGATCGGATTTTGGAGGGAAATTTGAGACCGAAATTGAGGAGGAAAATTTTGAAAAATACATCAGATTTTAAGAATTCCTTCTGGCAGTAAAATCGATCGAATTTTGGAGGTGAAATTTGAGACCGAAATTGAGGAGGAAAACTTTGAAAGATTTGAAGAATTTCTTCTTGCAGTGAAATCAAACGGACTTTTGAGAGAAGCAAACAAGCAAATTCAATCCATCAATGGCAGCAAAGCTTGTCTTTGTTCTTGTTCATCCAAGAAGAAATTTTTGGTGGAACCAACAAACGGAGGTATGAATATCTAATTTCTTCATAGTAGCTTAAACCATCCAATTGTCTCTTTTGATTCAAAAACCTTAGAACTTTAATTTACCTTTTCTAAAGTTTAAAAACCTTAATTCGTTTCTTTGTTTTTCAAAAATCTTAAAATTGTTGTTTTTGTTGCTTCAAAATTTTAAAACCCTCAAAATTTACCAAAACCCTAATTTGAATCTGTTTCTTTTCAAAGCCCTAAATTGAATATGTTTCTTTCCAAAAACCCTAAAAAATACCTTTTCTGTTTCTATAAACCTTAAATGGTTTTGTTTATTTTCATAAAGTTTCATAAAATTATCAATTGATTTTCAAATTCTAAAATCTAATGCATTCTCCGAAACTCTAATTCTAAAATTCTAAAACCCTAATTCAACTCCAAAACCCAAAGCAGTAAACCCTAAACTAGCTAACCTAAACCCTAATTTTTCTAAACCCTAATTTTTAAAACCTTAAAACCATATAAATTTAAATGTTAAAATTCAACACAGTAAATCCAAAATAATGATCCAGTAACCGTAAATCATAAATCCTAATGTTTTAAAGTGTCCAAACCCTAATTTCATGATTTCACTTCTCAAATACTAATTTGGTTAATCAAATAACTTTATCAACCTCTTAAATTAAAAAAATTTAATCCATTTCAATTCCTTTAAAACTCACAGTAGCTTAAACCCATAAATTCCAAAACTCTAAACACAATAAAGAATCTTAAATAGAAATAGTAGCCTTTATTTGAATCTTTATTTGTTTTATTCAATTTTATACTTGATTATGTAGTCTATTATACGCTTTAATTTATTTTCAATGCCTTGTTGATTTATTTAAGTTCAATGCTTGATTTATTTAGTTTATCATGGATGGATGTTTACATTCTATTGATGTTTAATATCTTTGCTAAATGATTTATTTATGATGAATGGTTATTTGCTTTTATCAATTTATTTAGATTTCCAAATGTTGTAAGAGGTATGTTTCTACTTGGCGGGTATCTCATTAGTTAAATATCATGTAATTTAAATTGCTTTTCTATTTTAGAACTAATGTAAAGGACATATTTCTACCTTTCGGTGGGTGTCCTATTTAGGCATGGATTATGTAAGGGTATGTTTCCATCTTCGGATGTGTGTCCATTTATTTATTTGCTTGGACATTGTTTTGATTTTCAATATATCGATGCTTTATTTTAATTACTGTGTGTAATATGGATAATGTTGTTATATTTAAAAATTTTATAATATTAAGACCTGTAAGGAGGCCGGTTCCAATGAACCGGGCGTTATGGGGGTACTGGGCCATTTCTCACCTTCCCCACACGTACCCAACTTTCTGAACCCATTAGGAGGGTTGGAGATTCCTTAGGAATCGAGTCATCCACCCCTTTCTTTTTCCTGGCCCATCCGGGTGGCGACTCCATTTTCTCCGGACTTAGGTCTATGTTCTCTAAGGCCCCGAGCCTAAATAGTGCCGAAGTCGCAAGAACTATTCCACCGGGAGTGGGGGTGAAAATCCCCGCTCACAGTGGCGACTCCACTGGGGATAAGTGAAGTTGATTTCGTTGGTCTTTTTATTATTCTATTCTTTCTTATAATGATATTATCCATTGCATCATATTATATTTCATCGTGTGCGTGAGTTAGGACGCCCGTGTTGCCCGTGTTGTGTTATGTAAGGGATACCATACTTTCACTCAAGGTATGGAGATTGAGCATGGCATAACCACTCATAGCCTCATACCATTTGTTATATACTTGCTATGGGAACCTAAGCCTTTTAACCCAAAGACTAAAGCTCATGTAATTGACCTAGTTACTTTCCTTAGGTTTTACCCCAAATGCATGTTGTTTGACTATGGTTAATTTATCTTGGCTTAAATCATGGCTTATTTGGTTTGTTCTTTTTCTAATATGACCCAAGTATATTGTAAGCTCGAAATAAACTTTTCTCAAAAGTCCAAAAGACCAAAGCTATTTTTAAGACTTTTCAAGATGGTCGTTGGACATGAGACTTTTCTAAAAACAAATCAAAAATTCTTTTGCTCATGGCCCAAATACTAAGCCCAAAATCCATTTTTTCTAAAATATTTTTACAATGAGCTTAGAAACAAAATTATTTTCATTCAACCTTTTCTTACAAAGAGCTTGCAAAAATTTTTAGGTCAATTACGAAATACCAAAAATCAATTGTGGGCTTATTTTTAGCATGAATCATTAGTTACTTTTTCAAGTGAGAAATCTATCTATAATAAACCTCTTAATTTAGTTTTAATCCAATATAGCATAAAAGCTACTATAGTTGGTTGAATGGATTAAAACCTAATTAATGGGAATTATCATAAACTGATTTTCATTTTCGAAAATATAACTATTGGTTGAAACATCCGAGGGAATTATTAGAAAATAAGATGCCCCATGTTGGTATTTTGTTAACCATATACCTAGGAAAAGAGACTCGCCATTCGTGTGTGGATATTATAAAGTTGGAAGGAGCGTCCTAATTATCCTTGTTTATTGATTGTTTGTGCATACATGCATACATTTGCATTTCATATCATTGATCTTTTCTGGCTCACAGCCATGGATTACGACAGTTCAAAAGCTTACGACAATCCGACCTACGCCAGAGATGAAGAATCTAGCAATGACTCAATCACTTGCTCACCAAAAATAATGGATCCCGAACAAATTCAAAGAATGGTGGATGAAGCCCTCAATGCCAAAATGGAAGAAATAAAAGAGGCCCTAGCTGAGACCATGAAGAACCAATTGACTACAATATTAGAAAATCATGCCGAGGCATCTGCTAGCACTAAGAAACCAAAGGACAAAGGGAAGACTAAAGTTGGTGAAGTGATTTTTGATGATGAAAAGGTGATCATTGATGATAATGATGATTGGTCTCAATACTACCAAGATCCTCAAGACAAGAAGAAAGAACCAAAGATTGTTATAAGATCAACTATGGAGAAGACCGAAACTTCTGATGTTGAAAAGATGATTGCTGATTTAGAAAAGAAATTTGAGAAGAAGCTGAAAACCGAGGAAATGTCCGAAGTTGACAAATTATTTGAGCTAGATGAAGAAGTCCCATACAAGTTCAAAATGCCATCTTTCGCGAAGTTTGATGGAACCGAAAATTCTCATCTCCATGTGAAGCAGTATATCACTACTATGCAGTATGTCCAAGCTACTAAGGCTCAAACTCTAAGGTACTTCATGCTCTCATTAGACCCTGTTGTCCAAAATTGGTTCAATACCTTAGATGATGGAACACAAAAGAGTTGGGATCTGCTTTACAAAGCCTTCATCCAACAATATGGATATAATGTCGAGATGGAAGTTACCTTAATGGAAGTGGAGTCGATTAGGCAAAGGTCGAATGAGAATTTTGTGGATTATGTGAAGAGATGGAGAAACAAGGCCGCTTTGCTCAAGAAGAGGCCGATGAATCCGATCAAATAAGGATGATTGTGAGAGGGGTGTTGCCTAGTCTACGTGAAAGGATGTCTCATACACTCATCCGTGATTTCAAAGACCTTCTCCAAGCGGGTTTGCAAATTGAAGAGTGGAAAAGGGAGAAGAATCACTTTTCAATAAAAAGGAATGAGAAAGGGAACTATCAATCTAGTAGCCAAAGCATGCAAAAGGCAGTTGGTGTTAATGCTACTAATCAAGGAACAAGGAGATAATTTTCAAAATTGGAGAAACCGATGTCTTGGGTTCTCAATAAGCTTCAAAGAAAGGGATTGCTATAACCCTTAAATCCTCGTCCTTTGCCTAACCCTCTCCCATCTAATTTCGACACTAAAGCATTTTGTCAGTTTCATCAAATGCAAGGGCATGACACGGATAGATGTGTGAGGTTGAGACATGAGATCTAAAATCTAATTGATAATGGGAAGCTACCCGAGCCCAATAAGCCAAACACCAAAGACAACCCATTACCAAAGTTCAATAGGGTACCACCACCGGCAACCTTCATGATTGGAGGGGGTTTGCATGAAGATTTTGTCATGTCTTCTTTTCAAGATGTGGGTGGAAAAGCAACCAAAGAAGAAGAGGCATTTGTCAAAATTAAACAAGCTATGATGGGTGAAGAAGTAACAATTTGTGTTGACAATGGATTTTAGGATTCAAGCGATAGTGATGATGATCTTGTATCCAAGAAGGAGGAGTGGACTTGGTCCGAGCCCGAAGAAGATGAGGTAATGAACACTAGAGGTGGAAACTAATAAGGGAAAGGAAGTTGAAGTAGGAAATAAAGAAGAAGAAGATGATGTTGTGCTCAAGTAATTGAAAAGAACCCAAGCAAGTGTTAGCATTTGGGATTTATTAGCTACTTCTAAAAACATCAAGAAACTATGGCCAAAACCTTAGCTAGCATGCCAATTTATACCTCCACAACGCCGGAGGAGCTGATCAACTTCATAAAAATTGGAGGAGTAATGAAATGTGAAGAGGTTCAAGAGAAGAGGGAAGTTAATATGGGAGCAGTTTCTTTTTCAGATGCGAATTTACCGGAGGAGGGGAGAGATCACATCCGCCCTCTCTTTATCAAAATAGAAGTCAAGGGGAAGAGGACTCCATGTGTAATGGTCGATGATGGGTCTGCCATAAATGTTTGTCCACTTAAGATATTGCCAAAGCTAGCCATGTCAACAAGAGATCTAAACCCGATCGAGGTAACAATTCGGGCTTATGACAACACTAAGAGACATGCCGAAGGAACTTTCAAAGCTGCTGTCAAGGTTGGTTCAATTGAATCTATTGTTGAATT
The DNA here is from genome assembly GCA_947685225.1 of Garcia nutans. Taxonomy (NCBI): domain Eukaryota; kingdom Viridiplantae; phylum Streptophyta; class Magnoliopsida; order Malpighiales; family Euphorbiaceae; genus Garcia; species Garcia nutans. The sequence goes on along the minus strand of CANTUV010000031.1, from coordinate 70,853,854 downwards.
TGTGATTTTAGACATACCGGTTACCTTCGCCTTACTCTTGGGGCGACCATGGTTTCATCCTCTTGGTGGAGTTCCTTCCACCCTTCATCAAAAGATCAAGTTCCCCAATGGAAATGAGATAGTGGTCATTGAAGCTGAAAATAATGAGATTGTTAATGATCTAATGATTAAGAGGCCTCTCAATGGTTTTCAAGTAGCTGCAATTTCTGAAGATGAAGTAGTGGACTCCAAAGTCTTGAATATGATGAAGAACATGAACTACCTTTCCGGAGCTGGTCTTGGAAAGGGTAAGGCCAGTTTGACAAAGCTGTCAGACTTTAGAACTTAAACTTCCAAGAAAGGGTTGGGATATGATGAAAACAACGATGTCCAGCCAAAGAAGAGTGAGAAGATGAGCTTCCCACCACTTGAAGAAATCTTTGTCAAAGCTCTAGATATGGGACCACTCTAAGGAAAGCCCGAGCCAATCATGTTCATAGGAAAGTTGATCCCGAGTTTTGAAATTTTTGCAGATGTGGCCAAGCTAGTGCACCAAGTGAAGAAAGAGCTCACCCTGTCAGCCAATAAAGAATCCGATCCAAAAGAGAAGAATGAAGTTGTCCTGAAAGCCAAGAAGACTCCGGAGAAGATTGCTATCCTGGTTGAAGAAAAGTTTGAAGACATCCTGCCTTATGATTTTGAGAACGATGATTTTGATTTTGATTTTAATTTGTCTGCTTTGTATGAGGATGATGATGTTTTCTTTTCCAAAATGAATGCAATAAAGTCTGATTTTGCTTACTTGTGTGATGTTTCTCCTGATGGTTGCATACATTCAAATAGCAGTTACATGAGCATCTTTAATATTAATTTTGTTAACACACAATCATTAAATTTGGGAACAACCGAAAATCCTAAAAACATTAGCATAGCATCCGACCTTACTCCTGATGAGAGAGAGAGATTTGAAAAAATATTCAAAAAATATAAAGAAGTGTTTGCTTGGTCTTATGAGGATATGCCTGGAATAGATCGAGACATAGCCGAGCATCATATTCCTACTCACACTCACATGAAACCTGTCAAACAAAAGCTTAGGCGATTAAGACCCGAGTGGGCTAAATTGGTTAAAAAAGAGGTCACTAAGCAAATACAAGTGAAGTTCCTTGAAGTGATAGAATATCCAGATTGGCTAGCCAACATAGTACCTATACCAAAGAAAGATTGAAGGATAAGGGTCTATGTGGATTATAGAGATTTAAACAAGGCTTCCCCTAAAGATGATTTTCCTTTGCCTCATATATATGTTCTCATTGATAGTGTAGCCTCTAGCGTGCTACACTCATTTGTAGATGGATTTTCCGGATACAACCGAGTGTTAATGGCCCAAGATGATAAAACCAAAACTGCCTTCATTACCACATGGGGTATATTTTGTTATAGGGTGATGTCTTTCGGCTTAAAGAATGCTGGAGCAACCTATCAAAGGATGGCCACCACACTATTTCATGACATGATGCACAAAGAAGTTGAAGTATATGTTGATGATATGATGGTTAAATCAGATACAAGAGAACAACACTTCCAAAACTTGGAATTATTCTTCGATAGAGCTTTGAAATATAAGTTAAGATTGAACCCAAAGAAGTGTGTGTTCGGGGTTACCTCAGGTAAATTATTGGGACATGTGATTGGCCCGAATGACATTGAGATTGATCCTGACAAAGTCAAAGCAATCAGGCATATGCCAGCCCCAAAGACGGAGAGAGAAGTTCAGGGATTTATTGGTAAATTACAATACATTAGCAGATTTATAGCAAAGCTTACAACAATTTGTGAGCCTATCTTCAAATTGCTTAAAAAGAATCAGCCGGTCATGTGGAATGAAGAATGTCAAAAGGCCTTTGAGCGAATAAAATAGTATTTATTGAATCCACCTGCTTTAAAACCACCTAAACCAGGCAAACCTCTACTACTATACTTAGCAGAAGAAGAAGAGTCGATAGGAGTCATGCTAGCCCAAGCAGATGAGTTAGGGATTGAGCATGCAGTTTACTATTTGAGTAGAAAGCTCCTACCTTATGAAATTAAATATAGTATCATTGAAAAGACCTGTATAGCCGTGGTTTGGTCTTCTAAGAAGTTGCGGCATTACTTTCAATCATATAGTGTGCAAGCAATTTTCAGGTTGGATCCAATGATGAACTTAAGAGAGACACCCTCTTTGATTGGAAAATATGGTCGATGGTTGATAATATTAGAAGAATTTGAGAATGAGTATGTAACCAGGAAAACAATCAAAGGTAGAGCAGTGGCATAATTCCTAACCCAACAACCATTACCAGAAAGCAAAGAGGTAATCTTGGAATTTCTGGATGAACATTTAGAGGCAATTGAAGTACAAGGGTGGAAAATGTATTTTGATGGAGCAGTAAACAGGAAAGGAGTAGGTTTGGAAGTTATACTAGAATCGCCCGAAGGGGAACTTATCCCTTTAGCCAAAAAGTTAAAATTTAGGGCAACCAATAATATGGTGGAGTACGAAGCTTGTATTTTCGGTTTGGAATCCCTAATGATTATAAAGGTGGATAAGGTAGAAGTTTATGGCGATTCATTACTAGTAGTATCCCAAGTAAATGGAGAGTGGGAGTTGAAAGAAGAAAAATTAAAACCATACCACCATTACCTGACCATGATGAAGAAGAACTTTAAGGAGTGTAGGTTTATACACCTAGCAAGAGAAGAAAATCAGATGGCTGATGCCTTGGCCACATTGGTTTCGGTATGGAAAAACCCTGTCAGCTTATTTCTTAAGCCTCTGATTTTGACCAGTTCATCAACTCCTTGCTATGAATATGAAACAATCATAGAATTGATACAGACCATGATGCGTGGTATGATACTATAAAGCAATTTTTGGAGGAAAGAGAATAGCCGCTGGGGGCAACAAAGAAAGAGAGAAGAGACATAAGACGGTGGTCATTACAATACATTACATTCCATGGAGAGTTATATCGAAGATGGCTTAATGGGGTGAATTTAAGATGTTTAAGGAAGCCTGAAGTGGAGCGTATCATGTCAGAAATACATGCGAAAAGTTGCAGTTCGCACATGAGTGGTTTGGCCCTAGTTAAGAAGATTATTCTGCAAGGTTACTACTGATTGACCATGGAGAGAGATTGTATTGAGTTTGTAAAGAAGTGTCAATAATGTCAGATGTATGGTAACTTGAATCACATGCCTCCTGAGGAATTGCATTCTATGTATTCACCTGGCCATTTGCCACCTGGGGTATCGATATTATAGGAGAGATACATCCGACAGCTTCAAACGGTCACCGTTTCATTGTGGTGGCAGTAGATTATTTTTCAAAATGGGTCAAAGCCGAATCCTTCAACAAATTGGGTGCAAGCTAAATGGCTAGATTTATTAAAAAGAACCTCATCTACATATACGGGGTCCCGCACAGTGTGATATCAGATAATGGGGTACAGTTTCAAGGAGCAGTTAAGGATTTATTCTTGAAGTACCAAATCCATCATCACCGATCCTCTCCTTATAGACCAAAGGCTAATGGTGCGGTAGAAGCAACAAACAAGACAATTAAGCAAACTCTGTCCAAGATGACCAAGACTTACAGGGATTGGTCAGAGATGCTTCCCTTTGCTTTATGGGGATATAGGACAAGTGTGCGAACGCCTACTGGAATGACACCGTTCTCTTTGGTTTATAGGATGGAAGCGGTATTGCCAATTGAAATTGAGATCAAGTCATTGAGAGTAGTCTTGGAATCTGAACTGCCTGAAACGGAGTGGGTAGCGAGCAGATACATACAGTTAGCTTTACTAGAAGAGAGAAGGTTAAAGGCACTGTATCAAAAGAAGATAGCTCGAGCCTACAATAGAAGGGTTAAAATCAGAAAACTCAGAGTTGGGGATTTAGTGTTGAAGCAATATAAGCCTAATGTATCTGATCCAAGAGGGAAGTTCAGGCCTAGCTAGGAAGGGCCATATGTCGTGAAACAAGTCATGAACAAAGGTGCGGTGAAGTTATCAGACATGGATGGGAACGAGTTTAGTGAGTTGGTAAACATTGACAGGTTGAAGAAGTTTTATGTATGATATATATATATATATATATATAAAGAGAGCTCGCTAGGTTGAAAACCCAAAAAGGGCGGCCTAGGCAAAAGTTAGAGCAGGCCGCTAGTTTCAAAAATTCGAAAGGGCAGACTAGGCAACAATTAAGGCTAAAAGAGAGAAAATCGTCAATTAGAAAACCAGAAAGGGCTAGTTGGCAACAGGAGTGATCTTGTGTATGCTAGCTTTATGTTTGCTTGTTCCCCAATTTAATAAAATAGAATTAATGTTAAAATTGTTCTATGTGCACTGTTATAAGTATTTGACCAAATATGGATGAAATAAATAAACACAATAGCAAAAGGTGATGACAAATTATAAATGGAAAAGAAGCATCTTTTATTACTTTAATTATTTTTCATCCTAACAATACACTTTTTGAATTAACAAATGTAAAATCTATGACAGTCGATAAATATAACATGTAGGCCAGCTTTGCCTCAACTGATCCAAGTAGGCTTCAGTCAAGTAAGGCATGTCTAAGTCGGGAGCAAAGTCAGAATCACTAGGCTTAGCTCCATACTGACGGCCAAGTCGGCGAGGATCATAGCATGTACCTGCACGAAGAGCTGCAAGGGGAACATACATCAAGTATGTTCGCATGGTGATACGAGAAATCTTCCACCAAGGTACCAACCAACGGATATTGACTTCAGCGCGTGAGTGGATCCAGTCAACCTAGTCAGCATATGAAGAAGCAGGATGGAGTAGTTTCCTAGTAGAATGATGACATGGCAGATATCTGTCAAAATCCATGGATGGAGTATCAAGCAAACAAAGATGCTCCTGAAGCCAAATCTGTGAAGAAAAAATTAAATTAAAAAAAAAGTTCGCTAAGTTGAAAACCCCCAAGGGCAGCTTAGGCAAAAATTAAGACAACTCGCTAGTTTCGAAAACCCACATGGCCGGACTAGGCAAAAATTAGAGCAATAAAAATATATATAATAAAAAGAGGTCCACTAAGTTGAAACTCGCAAGGGCAGCTTAGGCAAAAATTAGGACAACTCGCTAGTTTCGAAAACCCACATGGGCGGACTAGGCAAAAATTAGAGCAATAAAAAGAAAAAAAGAAAACCTAAATTGAAAACTCGAAAGGACAGTTTAGGTAATTACCTGAAGCAGCAACGGACTCCCAGTCAGTCTCTTTAACAATCCTGATTTAAGTCGGTCTAATCCAATTAAAGTCTCGGCTAAGATCACAGGTACTGGAGACAAACCTCCTTCCATTTGGTCCACAATATCCAATACTCATGGATCAATATCGCCGTCAGAAAAAACAAGTAAGAATTGGCCAAGCAACCAAAGACAGAGCATGCGTCCCCATGCCTTAGTAGGGGCTAAATGAGAAAGACAAAAATCTATCAAAGGAGCAAGTAGAATTTTTTCACCTCTCATCAACCGAAAAACTTCGGGTTTTGGAATTTGAAATAACATCTGCATCTTCTGTTGAGTTTTGGAAATCAATGTGGGTAACGCCATTTGTTGATTATTTGGATATCCAAAGATGGCCTCAAATTCTTCAATCAAGGGACATATTTCAAAGCTATTAATTTTAAATGCCCTAGAATCCATATTCCAAAAGGAAGACATGGCATGTAAGAAGGAGTGGTCCAATTTAACATTTTGAAAATACTTTAAAACATCAAGTTTTGACCACGAAATTTACTTCCAGTGAATAGCATCCATATTTTTAAATATAATTTTTATCTTCTTTAAATGATGTTCGGTCATGGTTGATGAATGAAGGAAAATCAAAATTGTTAAAAGGGAGTTTTTTATGTTGAAATGGAAAGTTTTTGGTTTCTATATGAAATATGGCATAAAAGGTGATTTATATAGAAGAAACAAGCCTTTCCGAAATTGATAAGGAAAAGGTAATGGGAAAGGGTGAGACCGTATGGCATAAGGAAAGGAATTAGCAACGAATTTCCTTTACAGCGTTGAATTTGGTTTAGCAAAGTGATGTGGCTGTGAATTATGAAATTGTGATGTACTGTGATAAAAAATATGAAAAAGAAAGTTTAGCAATTGTGATGCAATGAAAAGTGAAAAAAAAAAGTGAAAAAAAAAAATTACAGTAAAGATGGAAATTGTATTTTTCATTACTATGCTTATTGTACAATGTTTATATAATTGATACAATATTTAAACATCACTAAAAAGGTGGTGGTAGATCATCAAATAAAGCCCTGAAAAAGTCGTCGCCTGTTGGAGGAGGAGGCAAATTACTCGCTTCGAGATCGCCCGAAGCGGGAGCACCAAAATCCCTATTACCTTGGGGTTCCGATCTATCATGGTCCTCATTAGAAGCAGACGAAAGGATCTCATGGTCCTAAGCCTGGGGACCTCTTGATGAAGAAGTGTCAGGATCCCTCATCCCCTGAAATTGAAAGTCTCAGAAATTTTGTTCGGATTGATGATATAAATTTTCAAAATGAGAAGCCTGCTGACGACTTGCAGCAAACTCTTCGTGAAGTTTCCTATTTTGTTCTTCGAGCATCCGCTGTGAGCCAGGAAAGAAAAAGGTAAGAGCATACATAATCATGCATACATATAGTATAAATTACCATGAAATAAGGAAACTCACCAGGTAATTCATATCAATGCCCTGCAGATGAGATGGCATATATGGTGGGCTAGAATGAGCAAACGAAGAGGCAGTAAAAGAAGGTCCAGCCTCATGATCAAATGAGCCAACAGCCTGCAACAATCATTAAAGGATCAAAAAAAGAAAGAAACAGTTGCAAGGTAGAAATGGTAAAAGTTTTACCTGAGAAGTACTAGCCCCAAGATGTGGAACGAATTCTCCTGCATCTCAATGATGTTCCTCTTCATCTCTACCCTCATTTTTCTCGGGAATCTCCCGTATGCCAATAGGAGATACATCAAAGTTCAAGAGCCTTCTTTGAATAAAGTGGGCATAAGATGCACTCGGCGAATAGATAAATGTTTCAATACCATAACCATACCGAGCCGGCCACCATGCATCCTCCGGCATCGACATAATATTTAAAGTGTATTCCGGGTAAGGCATCGGAATCCTCCACTGCTCTGGACCGAGAAACCACTCATAAACTCTCTCTCCGAGAAACCAGCCACTAGACACTGGGCCGGCGATGACTCAGCGAGAATGTTAGAAAGATAGTGCAACCCTCATGAAAGGAGACCAGTTCGTCCGCTCTTCTAAGTTCCACCAGGCCAAATTCACCTGCAAGATGACATAAGGTAAGTAAACTTTCACATAAAATTTAAAGTATACTAATGTTATTTTACCTGGTTCAGGTTAAGCGGCTCAATACGAAGTGGTGAGTATGCACATGGTGGGAGCCGGGAACGTCCACACGATCAGGCAACCAGAAATTTAATCTCGGATACCCAATTCTCTCTCGGGAAATACCGGGTACCCTCACGAGGTTGTGTTCATATGTCCATGCCTACAACAATAATAAAGATCACATTCATGCAAGAAAAGAGTGGAAATGACATTGGTGGAAGAAGAGTACCTAGACAACGGCCATCAAGCTGACAAAAGATTTCTTATTTCGGCAAAGTTTATCAAGACCATAGTAAAGACAGGCGTGACCAGCTTCACCCCAGCCAGAAGATGGTACCGTTCTGAAATAAGAAAGGGCCTTCAACACTGACAAATGGATGGAGGATTCAGTGCTGCCTAAGATGGTTGATCCAAGCAAATATAACAAAAATCCTCGAGCATACTATTGGGTCGTGTCTCTGTGAACCCGTCCTTCGTAGTTCATCCAATAGCTACGAATCGGTTAAATTTTTATCTTAAAAGGCCCTTTTTATGATGGTTCCATACCAATTAATTTCTGAATTTCTTCAAATGTTAAAATATCTTTGGTCAGAGGAACCGAAAAACCATCATATCAAATGCCGGTTATAGCAGTAAAATCGACCTGACCAATTGTCATCTCTCCAATGGGCAAGTGAAAAATGTGGGTTGTGTCCAACCATCATTTTGCAAGTGCCTGGACTACGCTCCGATCTATCTGATACTCCTCGGATGACAATTGTAAGATGAAGTGCTCAAAGCTGCAATCTCGGATAATCTGCCTTACCCGAGAAGGCACTACATCGTACCATTGTCGGGCTTTGTAGATACACCCTCCGGCCTGAACAACGCAATGATCACACTAATTCAGAGCCAGGTAAGTTAATACCAAGTAGGTACATATCATCTTATCTTCTTAAATTAATATATTTTTCCAAAATTTTCTAAAAAAGATAATAATATAAAAATATAAATAAAAAATAGAGACAAACACCATAATAATAAAAGTGCATAATATAAAAACATAGACAAAATAATAATAATAATAAAAAAAATAAAATAAAAAATAAAAAAAATAAAAAAATAAAAAAAAAAGAGAAAGAAAAAAGAAGAAAAAAGGAAAAAAATAATTACCGCGCTCTTTTGGTTGGAACTACGATGAAGCGGCATCCCGACTAGTAGATCTATATTTCCATCTTCATGATGCTGAATAAACTCTAATAACTTAGCATTAGAATGAGTTCCTGACCTTGAAACATGCATTTTTTTTGAAAACTATGTGCTAAATTTGAAAGAATTTGAGAGAATTATAGAAATTGAGAATTTAGCTGTGAAGGAAATGAAGGAATTCGTTCATTTATATAGAGAAACGACAATGAAAAAAACAAAATTCAAAAGTAATTTTACTATTGATGAATAGTAAATTTTACTATTTATGAATAGTAAATTACTATTCATCAATAGTAAATTATTATTTTCAATAGTAAATACCATTTACTACTATAAATAGTAAGTTACTATTTATAAATAATAAATAGTGCATAAACAGTTACTATACAATAAATTCAATTATTCAATTTAATCATTCACATACTTGCGTGTATATAAATATTTTTACACGCAGAGGGCAAGAAGAAGATATGTGCATAAAAATTAGCCAAATTTTTTGAAATAAAAAAAATTATTAGCTCGGGTCCATAACCCAAATTACCTTAGGTCCAGATCCTAGAATTTTTTCTAAGTCCAGAACTTAGCTCGGGTCCAGAACTTAAATTTACCTTAGGTCCAGAACCTATAATCTCTTTTAAGTCCAGAACTTAGCTCGGGTTCAGAACCCAAATTTTTCTTAGGTCCAAAACCTAGAATCTCTTTTAAGTCCAGAATTTAGCTCCGGTCCAGAATTCAAATTTTTCTTATGTCCAAAACCTAGAATCTTTTCTAAGTTCAGAACTTAGCTCGGGTCCAGAACCCAAATTATTCTTAGGTCCAGAACCTAGAATCTTTTCTAAGTCCAGAACTTAGCTCAGGTCCAGAACCTAAAATTATCCTTGAGTCCAGAACTCGAACCGGGTCCAGAACCCAAAACCTTAACCATCTCAAAAATTAAGTCTTATTGCTTTTCACTCTCTTTCACTAAAGTCTCAGATTAGTCAAGTAGGGGACAAACTGTAGACCCTTAATTTTTGACCCAGTCCGGTCCAATATATTTTTATTAGTCCAAAATAATTTTTATTATCTTAATTAAATAATATTTGCTTTAGTTTCTAATTTTTATTAATAAAAAATAAAAATAAAAATCGGCGATGAAAAAATCGGCGAGGAAAAAAATCATTGCCACAGGATCAGGGCCATTTCGCCCGCAGGGATTTCCTGTGGGCAAAATGGCATGCAGGCCAATTTTCGCTGGCAGCCAGCTAAGGAAACTTTTTCGCCAGTGTAATTTTTTTGCAGCAATTTTTTTTTGCAGCGAAATTTTTTCGACGCAAATTTTTTCGAAACCAAATACAATTAGGTTTCGGTTTTCTTTTCTTAATTAATGTTAGATTCTGTGAATAACTAAAATTAATCTTAAAAATCTTCTATAAATAAGGACTAAGACAACACAAAAAGTGGGGGGAAATTTGAGACCGAAATTGAGGAGGAAAACTTTAAAAAATAAATTAGATTTTAAGAATTCCTTCTGACAGTAAAATCGATCGAATTTTGGGGGGAAATTTGAGACCGAAATTGAGGAGGAAAACTTTGAAAAATAAATCAGATTTTAAGAATTCCTTCTGGCAGTAAAATCGATCGGATTTTGGAGGTGAAATTTGAGACCGAAATTGAGGAGGAAAACTTTGAAAGATTTGAAGAATTCCTTCTGGCAGTGAAATCAAACGGACTTTTGAGAGAAGCAAACAAGCAAATTCAATCCATCAAAGGCAGCAAAGCTTGTCTTTGTTCTTGTTCATCCAAGAAGAAATTTTTGGTGGAACCAACAAATGGAGGTATGAATATCTAATTTCTTCACAGTAGCTTAAACCATCCAATTGTCTTTTTTGATTCAAAAACCTTAGAACTTTAATTTACCTTTTCTAAAGCTTAAAAACCTTAATTCATTTCTTTGTTTTCCAAAAATCTTAAAATTGTTGTTTTTGTTGCTTCAAAATTTCAAAACCCTCAAAATTTACCAAAACCCTAATTTGAATCTGTTTCTTTTCAAAGTCCTAAATTGAATCTGTTTCTTTCCAAAAACCCTAAAAAATTCCTTTTCTGTTTCTATAAACCTTAAATCGTTTTGTTTATTTTCATAAAGTTTCATAAAATTATCAATTGATTTTCAAATTCTAAAATCTAATGCATTCTCCCAAACCTTAATTCTAAAATTCTAAAACCCTAATTCAACTCCAAAACCCAAAGCAGTAAACCCTAAACTAGCTAACCTAAATCCTAATTTTTCTAAACCCGAATTTTTAAAACCTTAAAACCATATAAATTTAAATGTTAAAATTCAATACAATAAATCCAAAATAATGATTCAGTAACCGTAAATCATAAATCTTAATGTTTTAAAGTGTCCAAATCCTAATTTCATGATTTTACTTCTCAAACACTAATTTGGTTAATCAAATAACTTTATCAACCTCTTAAATTATAAAACTTTAATCCATTTCAATTCCTTTAAAACTCACAGTAACTTAAACCCATAAACTCCAAAACTCTAAGCACAATAAAAAATCTTAAATAGAAACAGTAGCCCTTATTTGAATCTTTATTTGCTTTATTCAATTTTATATTTGATTATGTAGTCTATTATATGCTTTAATTTATTTTCAATGCTTTGTTGATTTATTTAAGTTCAATGCTTGATTTATTTAGTTTATCATAGATGAATGTTTACATTCTATTGATGTTTAATATCTTTGCTGAATGATTTATTTATGATGAATGGTTATTTACTTTTATCAATTTATTTAAATTTTCAAATGTTGTAAGAGGTATGTTTCCACTTGGTGGGTATCTCATTAGTTAAATATCATGTAATTTAAATTGCTTTTCTATTTTAGAACTAATGTAAAGGACATGTTTCTACCTTTTGGTGGGTGTCCTATTTAGGCATGGATTATGTAAGGGCATGTTTCCATCTTCGGATGGATGTCCATTTATTTGTTTGCTTAGACATTGTTTTGATTTTCAATATATCGATGCTTTATTTTAATTGTTGTGTGTAATATGGATAATGTTGTTATATTTAAGAATTTTATAATATTAAGACCTGTAAAGGAGGCCGGTTCTAATGGACCGGGCGTTGTGGAGGTGCTAGGCCATTTTTCACATTCCCCATGCATACCCAACTTTCCGAACCCATTAGGGGGTTAGGGATTCCTTAGGAATCGAGTCATCCACCCCTTTCTTTTTTCTGGCCCGTCCGGATGGCGACTCCATTTTCTTCGGACTTAGGTCCGTATTCTCTAAGGCCCCAAGCCTAAACAGTGCCGAAGTCACAAGAACCATTCCACCGGGAGTGGGGGCGAAAATCCTTGCTCACACAATCCAAGGATTGTTGCTACTTTAGCTATTGCCTTCCTTGCCTTTTTGTCTCTTGCTTTTTGTCTCTATTTTAATTAATAATTGTGGTCATGTTTTAATTGCCTCTTATTTCCCCTTTGGTTCAATTGCTTTCTGTTTCTCTGTTTATGTGCTTTCTTTTTTTGCTAATTTTTCAGCCTTGGTTGCTGTTGTCTCTTTTTAGCTAATTGTGGCTTAGGGTTTTTGTTGCTATTCGATTTGTTAATTTTTTTTCTTTCTTTTTTTTATTATTTTTGTTGTCCCCTTATTAATGACCATTTTGTTCCTTTTTATATTGCTTCCTTAGAGTTTAATCAGGTCCCTCTGATAAGTCCCAATTGCATCATAAATCCTTCTACTCATTCGAATTAATTGAGTTTTAGTAGAATTAGGATTGCTAAAATCAACAAAAATCGATTTAGGCTTGGAATTAGGGCTCATGGTGAATTGGCCTTGGCTAGGCTCATGGCGAATTGGCTAAGCCAATTCGTCATGAATTTAACTTTTTGCTTGGTTTGGGCTCTTAAGGTTAAATTGGACTTGGTTTGGGCTTTTAAATTTAGATCGAACTTAATTCAAGCTTTTAAAATTAGATTAAATTTGATTTAGCCCTTTTAATTAGGACTGAACTCATTCAGGGCTAAAATTAAAGGTTTATAGTTTTGCCTCCTGCTTGAATGATTTGAGACTTTAGTAGAAAAGAGTGAAAAATAATGATATAACTTCTGAATTTTATACCAAGTATCTGTAAAATAAAACACAGAAATAAACAAACAAACAAAAATCAAATGATGGATACCCTATAGTGAGGAACCATTGAGTATCGGCATACAATCGTTGGGTAACTCTAGCATTCCAATAAAATCACCAAGCAACTCTAATATCTTGGTAAATCAAAACAATCATCGAGCAATTCTAATATCTTGATAAAAAAAACCATCAAGCCACTCTAATATCTTGAAAATCATCAAGCGACTCCAATATCTCGGTGAAACAAAATAATAATCGAGCAACTCTAATATCTCGATGAAACCACCAAGCAACTATAATATCTTGGTAAATTAAAACAATAATTGAGTAACTCTAATATCTTGATGGGATAGTGAGCAACTCTAATATCTCACTTCAATATAGGGTGAAGGTTTGGATGTTTTACTAATTTGTAAAACTGCACCATCAGGATACTTTAACATATCTATTATAGGCTGAAGGTTTGGATACTTTACCAAATCTGTAAAATTGCATTGTCATGATACTTTAACAAATTCAATATAGGCTGGAGGTTTGGATACTATACCAATTTTGTAAAATTGCACCGTCAAGATACTTTAACAAATCCAATAAAGGCGGGAGGTTTGGATACTTCAACAAATCCATAAAAATGCGCCGTCAGGATACTTTAACAAATTCAATATAGACTGGAGGTTTAGATACTTCAATAAGTCCAAATTATTCATCATTCTTTAATTCTGAGTAGACTCGGCTGTGGATGTTTCAACAAATCTATTGGAGTTTCATGTAGATAGAAACTTTATTTTGAATACTTCAATAAATCCAGAAAAATGTATGCCTTTGTATAAATGGATCTTCATCTTGATTATTAGGAATGGACCTCTGTCTTGGATTGACTCCAGCTCTTCTAGCTAGACTGACATTCTGTCGTTTGTATCTTCATTCATTTGAGAGTTCTAGCTTTTTTCTATCCACTTGTTCCATTCTTTAATGGATATTACTTGGGGATGAACCTTTGTCTTGTATCGACTTTAACTCTTCTAGCTTGACTAACCTTCCGTCATTTGAGAGTTATGGCCTTTTTCTAGCCACTTATTCCATTCTTTAATGGATTATGCTTTGCAGAAAATTCAGCAATTTTTTATCCCTCATATTCTTTCTTCGCCCTCTACGTGGCAAAATATTGAAAGAGAGTCTGAAGATATTTTATAAACTCATAAACTAAAAAATTGAAAAGGAGAAGCTTTGCCCCCTGTGTAAGCTCAAATTGTAATTCCACCTTATGTGTTATCTCTTATCAACATTTCTGATAGCATGCAACTCTTCTTTCTTTTGCAATGGGCCTAGATCTTTCTCAAGCAATAGGTCTTTCATGCCCCATGATGCTATGTTTGCTTCTCATAGTTTGCTTCGTAAAGTATCAACTGTTCACTGTGATAAAGAATAGGCAACACAAGATAATAAGAGTGCAGTGTGATATGCTCATGCATGCATGTATGGATGTTATGCATGAATAATACTTACAGTGATTATACTGACTCACAGATTAAGGTGATAGGCCAAATCACTTCTGTTGGCACCTTCGAGATGTTCATTTAGGCCTTGCATTGGATCATCAGAAAATATCACATCCATGGCTTTATCTTCAAGATGTATAAAACATGAGTAGTAGGAGCCCAGGGATGCATGAGACATCCATTTCAAATCATGATTCATCACATTAGTTGGTAGTTTCTTCATAACCTTATGAATAATTCTTTCATACCCAATATGTCCTTTAAGGTTCAATAGTGCAATGTTCTTCCCTAAGCTTGAAGGCTCATATGACAAGAAAATATTTTTTTGAAATTTAATTTCAATTTTGAAAATAAATATTGACTTTGTCAAATCAGTATCAATGTACCTCAAATGGTTGAATCCATGCCCTCAATATCTGAGCTTATAACTTTAAAGCCCTCTTCATGTGGTTCCCCTACTGAAACTCAGTACTAAAGCCCAGTCTAGGACAATAAGAAAATCTCTTTCATCTTCTTCTGACTCATCATCCACCTCATCATCATCGTTATCATCTGACTTATCTTCTGAATCTGACTCAGATTTAGACTATCATTCCAGTAATGAAGATGACTGCTATGGGCTCTTGTCTCCTGTAAAAATAAATAAAAAAGAAAAAGGGAAAAAGAAAAAGAAAAAAGGAAAAAGGAAAAAGGAAAAAAGGAAAAAATAAAAGAGAAAATAAAATCTGGTTTGAATTTTAGTAAAAAGGCAAAAGGAACCTTATTCTTTTATATGGTTCCAGTAAAAATGGTACTAACAAAATACTATTCCCCAATAGTATAAAGTATGTATTATTCATCTACAGTGCTGGAAGCGTGAAGATACTATTTACCTGACAATGTACTATTTATCTACACTATCAACATGAGAAAAGTATAGTAAAGATCAGTAAAGCTTTGTCTATTTAAAACAACCTCATCTAAAGCTCAAATCAAGAATTTTTCTGCAGAACCTTTGCACTCTAAAGAAAAACTGCAAGCTTATCTTAGATGTTCCTTTCCCTCTCACAAAAACCTTCTTCCATTTATGTATATCCTCCATTTGTAAAGTTCTCCGATAAGTTTAAATATTTATTTTTGTATTTTTAATTTTTATATTTTAAATTTATATTTTGTATAAGTATACTCTGTACCTGCAGTTTTATCTGATCCGGTACATCAGAAATTTATTTGTATATTTTATATTTGTATTTTGTATAATACTGGAACTATTGGTATATCAGATGGAAACCCAGATATAAATTCAAGAGTTGAATCTGAATAGACAGTATTCATGTATGCACTTTGGTATAACAATTTCATAAGAGCCATCTTGTTGTCTCTTCTTATGACTGGCATCACCACCATCTCAAAATCTTTCAGTTTTCCATTTGTTACTTATCATTTTCTGATTTTGAAGTCTAATTTGTTCCTATGTTATGTTAAGCATTACATGAATGAATGAAGTCATATGAAATTGGCTAATAAGATTATTATTCATCATAATAATATTTATTTGATTTGTTTGCCCTACTATAAGTGATCTGTTTTCCCTATCTTTGTTTGTTTGGCATTAAAGACTTTTAAATAGTTTAAAAAATAAAATCATAAAAAGCTTTAAGTGTTGTATAAAAATGTTTGGCAAACTGATAAACCATATGGACGCGCTAATGAGACAGTCCAGCATTTATCATTTAGTTGTCCTACTACAGATGCAGCTTCAAATTAGGTCCCTCTTCCTTATGATTAGACAACAAATTTGTAATCCATTTTCTTATTTCCGTTTTTACTTATGCATACTGACTGTTTTCTATATACATTCAGCATTTATGTTTATGTATATTTTAGTAGATTACATTTATATTAGTATATATATTAATATTTCAACTTTTTTTTTATCTAATTTCATTGTTTTTTTTAGTTTCTAGATAATTCTTGAACCAAACAAATACACATAATAATAATATAAAATATAAATAAAATACAAATAAAAAATTAATAAAAAAATTAATAAAAAAATATTTAAAATGGAAATTTCGTTTCTAAATCATTAAATTTGTTTGTAAATACACAAATTTAGTCCAGAAATTCCATTCCAAAGTCATTCTCGGTTTGGTCTCCAACATGGTTCTCAAATTAAAACGGACTCGGAGCTCCGTTTCTAATTAGAAATGGAATTTTTGTTTCAAATCCGTTTCAAATTAGAATCAGACTATTTTTTCTGTTTCAAAGTTATTAGAAACGAGTATTTTAGTGATGGAATTTTTTCATTTCAAAGTCGTTCCAAATTTTGTTTAGAAACGAATTTTTAATAATTAAAAACATATTTTTCTATTTCAAAATTGCTAAATTCTTGTAGTGTTACACTACAGTTGAAAATGCTACCAATTCAGCCTCAATTATGGATAATCTTATGTATAATTATTTCTTACTACTCCAAGATATGGCCCCACCATTTAGTAACACAGTATATCCAGAGGTAGACTTTCTTTCATCTAAATCTCCTCGGTAATCAACATCTATATAGCCTCTCAAATGTAACTCACTTCCTTGATAATATAGTGAGTAATTAGTTGTTCCTTTCAGATATCTTAAAATTCTCTTTATTGCTTTCTAATGTACTTTCCCTGGGTTAGACTGATATTTGCTCACCAACCTAACAGTATAGCAAATATCAAGTCTTAAGCACAACATGGTGAACATGAGACTTCCAATAGCACTAGAATAAGGAACATTACTCATTTATTCATTTTCATCATATGGAGTCTTAGGACATAAGGTTTGGCTCAAGTTCTCACCTTTTGATATAGGAGTATTTATGGGCTTCATATGAAATCATTCAAGAATTTTTTTTAATATATGGCTCTTGTGAAAGTGACACTAATTTCTTGAACGCATTATAATCTTAACTCCAGGAATGTATGCATCTTCACTCATATCCTTCATTTCAAAATGAGATGATAATCAATCTTTGATCTCATTCACAAATCTCTTATCATTTCCAACTATAAGTATATCATCTACATATAATGATAATATTGCAAATTTTTCATTGGATCTTTTCATGTATACATAATGGTCTTCACTAATCATTTTAAAATTATATGACACTATTACATTATGAAATTGAATATAACATTGTCTAGAAGATTGCGTAAGGCCATATGTTTACTTCAAGAATCTACACACCTTATGTTTTTTGCCTTCTTTAATGAAATCTATTGGTTGTTATATATAAAATTCTTCTTCTAATTCTCCATTGAGAAAAACAATCTTTATGTATCCATTTGATGTACCTTAAGATCCATGCTAGCAATTATAACTAAAATTAGTCTAATTTAAGTAAATCTCACCACATGCAAGAAGGTTTCTTCATAATCAATCCCTTCTTATTGCGTACACCCTTTTGCAACTAAATAAGCCTTGTAGCATTTAATATTACCATCAACATTACGTTTGATTTTGAGAACCCATTTGTTCCAGTTACTTTACTTCCTTTTGGCAAATCAACTAAACCTCAAACTTAGTTCTACTTTAGACTCCATCTCTTCTTCCATTGCGTTAATCCACTTTTCCTTTGTGAGGCATTTAAGAGCTTCATTCACATTTTTTGACTCTTCTTCATCTTATAGAGTAATTAAGAAAATTCCTCCTTCAATCTCAAAAAAACGACATGGAAAATTTTTCCTATTTTTTAATATATTTGAAAGTATCTGAAATGGATTCATTCGTTCTCATGTTACTCCCACTTGAATGTAGGGTATTTAATTGATCTCTAATAGCGGAAGTAATATGGTCCTGAGTTTCATATAGGGATAAGTCTTTACCTATCTCACCCTTCTTTGGAAAATCATTCTCTAAAAATGTGATATCTCATGTTCAAATTCGATGATGCTACCACTATCTTGCTCACCTCTGAACACATTTCCTTTTAATTGTTTAGATTATCTTATAAATATATCTTCCTATTAGACCTAGTTTTCCATATTTATGGGAAGGTTCATGTACATAGGCAGCACAAACCATGACCTTAGTATATTCAGGTTAGGTTTTTGTGCTGTCCATAACTCATATGGCATTGTTGTAACTAATTTAGGTAGCACTCGATTGAGAACATATGTAGTTGTCAGTAATGCATCACCCCAAAAGGTAATGGGTAATTTTGCTTATACCATCATTGATCTCACTATTTCTTGTAGAGTTCTATTTCTTCTTTCGGCATCACCATTCTATTATGGTGTTGCTGAAATAGTTAATTGACGTTCTATTTCTATTTTATTATAAAAACTACTAAATTGATTAGATGGATACTCATAACCTTTATCAGTTCTTAGGACTCCTATTTTCTAGTTTAATTGATTCTCAGCAGGACATTTGTACTTCAGAAAATAACTAAACCTTATATTTGTGAGAAATAAAAAAGATATAGCCATATCATGTGTAATCATCTATAAATGTGATGAAATAAATAGCTCCATGTCCAGCGCTTATGTTCATTAGACCATAAATATTAGAATGGATTAATTGCAATGGAGCTTCAGCTCCTAATGCTTTTTCAAATGGTTTTTAAGCTTTTTTTTTTTTCAGCTAGGCAATGCTCACATATAAACAATACTACTTTTTCTAAGCTTCCTAACAAGCTTTCTCTTATTAGTATATTCATATGTCGTTGACCAATGTGGCCAAGTCTAGCATGACATACATTCACATCATTTTCATCAATATTAGAAGATATAAACAAGGAAAAACATACATTACTAGAACAATAATCAACATCAAGTATAATAAAACCATAAAAGAAATCCATGTCCAAAGTAACTTGTTCCCAAAGACAAGTTAACAACATTTTTAGTGAAATTCAAATTGAATCCTAACTTAAGTAAAACCAACATAGAAACTAAATTTAGATAAATATTTGGAGCATACAACACAACATGTAGAAGCAGGATTTGACCTAATCTCCTTGACTTCAACTCTTAAGTTGTTTCCTATATCTATCCATTTCGCTTCATATGGAATTAGCTAAAATTTCATGAAGGCACTCATGTCTTTCGCTATATGGTTTATGATTGCTGAGTCTATAGTCCACAAAAGATGAGATTCAGTTAGGAAAATAGAACTAGAATCATTAGTTGCATAGTCTTGTACAAAAAAAGTGTGTTACCTTCTTTGGCTCGCCATAATAGTAAGCAAAGTGTCCCTTTTTATAACAACTATAACACTTAACTTTTGCCACAATTTTCTTTTTGTTAGGACTTTTTTTTTATGTTGGTAGAACTTCCTTCTTTTGTTGACCTAAGTACTTTTTTTTTTGTTCTCCCCTTGTTGGAATTCATCTTAAAACTTACATTTACGTCCATTCCCACCTTGTGAGCTAGAACTGTAACACCTTTATACTATATATATAGAAATACATACATAGGATATAAGAGTGATACGGTAAATAAACCAATAGAATTACTCTCGGAGAATTATAGTTAATTAAGAATTTATAATTAATTTAAGAATTTAAATATTATATGTATAAATATATACATAGCAATAAAAAATTTAACAAAAACTCAAGAGTGATTCAATATTTAGTATAAAAAAATGCAATATATCTAAATAAATAATACTAATTAAGTTGTAGTTTTAAACCATATAAAAATTTTTAAGAAAAATTCGCTAGAGTTTTATTTATAAAATTATTAGTGCTAAATCTTCAAAATTGAAAATCTTGTAGAAAAATGTACTTCTAAAATTCAATTTCCACAAACTCCATAACTCCTCCAATTAACCAATCCAAATCAATACAAAATCAACCAAATATAATTATACAAAATAATATTTATATAACTTTCATATGACAGAACATTTACAAAACTTTAATTTGTTTATCAAATATAAAATAGTTGTAATTACAAAACCAGAATTTATTGAAAGTAAAAACTATACATGGTATGCAACACCAGTAGGAACGGTCTTGTGGCAATGTCTTTAAGCTTTTAAATACTCTCAAACCTATGCTTTCTCAGGCTTATTAGGGCTCTTTCTATTTATAACCCTGTTACTTGCGCGATTAAATTATATAATTTAGTAATATTTATTTTGAAAATAAATAAATAAACTCAATTCACATCAATTTAAATATAATACCTTTCATAAAAGAAATAATCACATTTTAAATAATTTTACATTTTCAACATTTCATATCTCGACATACTTAAATTATGCCCATATATAGTTGTCCAAGTTTCAATAACATTGAATAGGCCCATCGTGACCCCTAGGTCTCGACATTAGAGATAAATTATCGCGATACCGAAATATCTCCCCCGAAGGCATATAAATATAATAATTATAAATCTCCCGACACTGTAGTGTCTCGACGTCATAGCATCGCGATACCATTGTATCTCGCTCATATGCATAAATATAATAATTACGTCATGACACATTCATAATTGTCGGTATGCTAACTCGATAGTACCAAACTCAATATTACAAATCAAGAACATGTGTAGATATTTAAAACACAATAATGTTTCCATCAATATATATATATATATTCATAACATTTCCATCATTTTTTCAAAATTCATCTCAAATAATCATTTCCATTATTTTTCATAATTTATCAAAAATCACATAATCAATATATATATATATAATTTTCATAATTCACTTAATAAATAATTTAATATTAGAATTCAATATAATTAAATAATCTTAGTAATCAATTAATTTTTAAAATACTTTAATCCATTTTATAAACTACAAAAATCCCATAATATAATAATGTTCAATTTAATTAATGTCACGACACAAACTCAATGGCACGTGACTAGCACTAGGGAATGGAAAAATACGTGGCTTTCAGAATTCGTAGTCAGCCTGATAGCTCATTTTTCGAGAAATCTAGGTAGTAATAGCAATCACTATCTCAAATCAGGCCCACAAGCTTACTAATATTATACTATTAATATAATATCTCATCATCAAACATTGGTTAATAAATATATTTGATCAAACAATAAATTTAAATAGAAAGATATATAATGGAAGAAGTATCATATGGAATTCTAAAATACAACAAGATGAAATATATAAATAATAAAATAAATAATTGAATAATTCCTGTTGAGTGATTAAAAAGGTAGGATGAACTGAATAAGCAGTACTTTTAGGCTCAACATGCAACCTGAAAAAATGGTAAACAAAAATGAGTGTTTGACTCAATGAGCTATATAGCAATTAATATAATATATCATTTAAATGCCAATAATGCTCATGCAATGACAGCCAGATAAATAAATCACATAATCGCACAAGAATACGAGCTGATTCTCTTATCTTGCTCTCTTAGTCCACACGTTTCTCTTAAATTCTAATACATAGAATCCAACGTTACGGCCTTAGCCAAGCAGTACTACTCGACTGACAAGCAGCACTGAGTATGAGAATACCCTCGCCATCACGCTAATCCAAATCTCATTATCATTATATAATATCATTGAGTCATAACCCATATTCCAGATCACGTGTGGGCCCATATCATCTTAACCCTATTTAGCAAACATGAAGAATATGCACTAAGCACAATCAACACATATTCAATATACATTAAGCTTATAATAACAAATATACATATATTGCACTAGCAGTCGATACATTTATACAAATGTAGCTATGAACATAAGTTAGGGGAGCGGGATATTAAATTAATCTATATAACTCGTAGTAGACGAAACTCGTAACTCTCCTCGAAGTATAGACTGATGATGGAAAAACACCTTGCCGGAAAAGGATGTTGGAATTGGCAGGAGTCTTCGTCGGAGGCTCTTGGGAGGCGTCAACTTCGTCCGGTAAGTGCGGGTTACTACGGCATTGGACA
Organism: Garcia nutans; assembly: GCA_947685225.1. Taxonomy (NCBI): domain Eukaryota; kingdom Viridiplantae; phylum Streptophyta; class Magnoliopsida; order Malpighiales; family Euphorbiaceae; genus Garcia; species Garcia nutans. Next base: position 70,831,753 of record CANTUV010000031.1, on the reverse strand, counting down.
AAAGAAATCTTAGTAGCGTTGGACTCATCGGATGATGGACTTTCTAATAGTGCAGGAGGTGTCGAAAAATGATCACCAGACAATGGTAGTCAAAGAAAAATCAACTGGCTCTCTCTCTCTCTCTCTCTCTCTCTCTCTCTCTCTCTCTCTCTCTCTTCCTTTCAATTAATATCCCCCCTTTTTTTCATATATATATATATATATATTAATAATATCATTTTTTCAAAAATTTAGTAGTAGATTACTAAATAATATAAATTTAACTATTTATATTATTTAAATATCATTTTAAAATAATTCAGAAATCGGATTATTACAATTAATTAATTATTTTTTTTTCAAATTTCACAAATGATTAAGTAATAATTTAAAAATTAGTACCAAAAATATTTATAACATAATTCATATAATTTAATATAAATTTGCAAATATATTCAAGTAACAACTTAAAAATAATGCCAAATTAAGTTTATATTTAAAATATAAAAATGTTAATTAAATATTTTTAAAGTAAATACAAACCTCAATTTGCTCCAAAAATCAATTTAATTACTTCCTAAATCTCCAATTAAAGAAATTATTTCTCTATTACCTTGAATTAAATCAGCCAAATAGTATCCCTAAATTAATAACATTCAATTCTTTAATTAAATACATATTTTACTTAAAAATACTTAAATTAACTCTTAATTGCACTAATTCTAATTAAACCTCATCATAAATACTAAAAACAAAAATTTCATAAACCTTAATTTCTTAATTCTAGCTCAATTCAACCAATTAATCACAAATTAATCATATAAATATCATATTCTCTTAATTACCCAAACTATGTTCTAACTACATCATCTTTCTTATCATAATTAAATTTTCTCTCAAATTTCTAAATATTTACATAATCTAAAATTCATAAAATCAAGCTTAAAAATAATATACTTACCTGAATCTATAATTTTTCCTTCAAAATCCGCTTGTTTTGATCTTAGGTGGAAATTAAGTAAGATTGAAGGTTTTTTTATTTTATTTTTAGAGAGGTTCGGGTAAGAGAGGAAAGATGAATAAGAAGAAAATTATAATTCTTGTTTCTTTATCTCTTATCCTCTTTTTAAATATTTTATTATTATTATTATTATCATTATCAATATCTCCACTATCCATTATCACCGCCAACCATCCACCTTTTCAATTTGCTGGTATCAGAGCCATCTTCTTTTAGGGGTGGTAGTAGATAGATATAGAACTGTTTACATAGTTAAATTTTTGACTTATAAATCTAGAAGTGGACTTAGTGTTGTCTAGGTATTGGATATGCAGTAAGACCCGTGTCAGCCGATGGATAGGCGTTTAGGGCAGTAAGTCAGTGGTCGCTACCAAAACCAACATTAATAAACTTTAAAAATCTATTTTTTAAAAATTTAAAAATGGAACCATTTCTATGTAAATCTGCTAGTACAACTAAATCAGATAGTTCTGAGTCGTCAGAAGTTAAAAGGATAGTTAACAGAAATGAAGTAATTTTGGAAGACTTTAATAAAGCAATTGATAATTGGGTAATACCAAAGATAGATAAAGAACAGATTTATAAAATACCAAAATTAAATATATTTAAAAATGATTATATAATTAAAGCTAAAGAAAGAGATGTACAGTTAAGTAAACCTTTTGAGAAAATAACTTTACTTTCTGCAGAATCAATAAAGCATCATAAAAATAAAAAATACAAGTATATACACATAGGATTAGTACAAAATAGGTATAAAACCTTTAACTAGAGAAGGATTAAATACTAGTATTCTGGCTGTGGTCAGAGATGCTAGGTTTGTAAATTTTAATGACTCACTGCTAGGAACTATAGAAACTAGTCTGAGTAGTGGTCCAATCTCATTTGACTGCTTCCCAGACATAACAATTTCATTAAATGATCCAAATATATTAAAAAGTGTAGTTTTAGAAATTAAAACACATAATTATAAAATGCTTGAAGGATCTATTCCTGTAGCATTAATGTATAAAATAAATTATAAAGCTATGGTATCTGCTTTTGCCACAAAATATATAATGCAACCTAAATTAGGAGAAACTAAATTTTTACAGACAGATTTAAGTAAAGCTAACACAGTAATTCCTAAGACTATTCAGTGGAAAAATATTAGTCTCCCTGATGAATGGGTTTTAGAGGATGCTGTTCCTCTTCCTGAACCAAAGACTATAGTTAAGCCCAATATAGAACTCAGTAAAATTGAACAATATGAAGACGGTAAGGTAAAATTAAAATTCAGTAGACATAGTGTAAGCAGTAGGTATTCAGACTCTTCCTCCTCTGTATCAACAGTAGACATAGGTAGAGCCTCACAGTTACCTTCTGTAATATATGCTTCATATAAAGAAAATGAACCTAAACCTGTATTGCAAACAGTAGTAAAGCCTAGGTATTCTACATCAGATATACCTAAGTCTAGTAATAAACTAAAAGGTATAGATTATAGTACAACAGTTCCACACTTATATTATAATCCAACAGGAACAATGAACCTTTGGAACCAAACCCTAATTATAATCAACCTCAGAATATAGAACACTCACCTTCTCCACCCATGTCACCTACAGCTTCCTTCATGACAGGAAATGTAGAAAGCATAGATAAAGAATTAAATATAATTAATAAAGAATTTATTTTTAATTATGATAAATTAAATAAAGAATTAACAGCAACTAAAAATAAAGATAAACTAGAAAATGTAATGAAAAAGGTAAAAGACTTTGAATCAGTTAAAGAAGAATATGTTGACTTTATAAGAAATTATGAAGTTAATATGAAATTCTTTGATTGGTTTAAAAGAATTTATAGAGGAAAACTTAAAGCAGAAAAATTAATAAATCCAGTAACCATTAGAAATAAAAATACAGAATGGAAAGTAAAAGATAAAATCATACAGAGTGAACATCCACATAAAACATCAAGTGTATTTTTACATGGAGATAAAGAAATAAATATAGCACCATTTAAAATAATTTCAGAAGATGACCCTAATAGGAAAATATTAGAACAAAATAATTTTAGTAATGCACACCTATTGAGTATAGGACAACAATTAAACAGAATAGAAGATACTATTAAAGAAAGTAAGATAGTAAAAATTGAAAAAGATATAAAAGATAAAAAACTTAAAACTCATGTTTTTAAACCTTTTGAAGTTTCTAAAACAGGACAAAAAGAAGTAAAATCTAAAGATTCTGATTTTGTTAAAGCAATTAAAGAACAATTAAGCAAAATTGACTCTTCTTCGGGGTCAAAACAGGTAGTCCAAGAAACACCTCAATCTAAAGCTTCTAAAACTATAAGTATAGTCACCCAAGGACAAGAGTCAGAATCAGTTGAGGATTCTCAACCTGAATCTGAAGACATTGAAACTTTTAGTAAAGCCCTAGAGCCACAGATAAATCGTATAACATATAATCAATCTATAATACCTAGAATGTCTGCCCCAGACTTAGGTATAACAGATAGACCAAATGTCCTATCACAATATAAATATAATGCCTCTTCAGTATATGAATGGAACATTGATAGCCTATCAGAATATAATATTATGAGTCTTCTTCAACAGATGACAATGGCTGCCAATGCTTATAGAACTCAAACAGGAACTTCAGATAGAACTATAGCTGAACTTCTTATAGCTGGCTTTACAGGACAACTTAAAGGTTGGTGGGATAATCATCTCACTGATGAACAACATTTAGAAATTTTAAATGCCGTAAAAACTTATGAAGATGGAATACCTATATTAGATGAGCTTGGTGATACTATTCAAGATGCTGTGGCATCACTAATCTTGACTATATCACTCCATTTTACAGGTGATCCTACTCATTTAAAGGATAAAAATGCAGAATTACTAAGTAATATTAGATGCAAGAAACTTAGTGATTTTCAGTTTTATAAAACAACTTTCCTAAGTAGGATAATGCTTAGAGAAGATTCCAACCAGGCTTTCTGGAAAGAAAAATTCTTAGCAGGATTACCCTTTTTCTTAGGAGAAAAGGTTAGGAACCATATAAAACAGGAATTTGGAAATCCTATTCCTTATGACCTTTTGACCTATGGACAACTGTTTAGTATAGTTCAAAAAGAAGGATTAAAACTTTGTCAAGATATAAAACTTCAAAAATCATTAAAATACGAAATGAGAAAGACTAAACAAGAATTAGGCTCTTTCTGTAAACAATTTGATTATAGTATAACACAGAAACATAAAGATTGTAATGGACAGTGTTCTACTACAAGAAAATATAAAAAACCTTATAAAAAATATCACAAAAAGAGTTATAAGAAAAAACTTGATAAAGATGATTATTATAAAAAACAAAAACCTTATAAACCTTATAAGTATAGAAAATCTTATAAACAGAAGGATAAAAAATTTACATCATATAAAGATTTAACATGTTATAAATGTGGAAGAAAAGGCCACACATCAAGATTTTGTAAATTTGATAAAAAACTACAAGAATTAAATTTAGAAGAATCTGTATTAAATAAAATTTATGAATTATATTTAGATTCTGAAGATTCTGAAGATTATTCAGACTATGAAGAGTTAAACCAAATAGATGATATAGGATCAGAATCAAGTTCTGAATATAGTAGTAAATCATTAAATGTTTTAACTAAAGAACAAGAATCTATATTAGAAGCAATAAAATTTATAAGTGATCCTAAAATCCAAGAGAAAATGTTAAATAAAATATTAGAAAATGATAAACCTAAAAACTCTATGTTACCTAGTACTAGTAAAGAAACATATGATTTGACTGCAATATTAAACAAGAATAAAACAGTAAAAAATAAACCAACCATAAATGATTTACAAAAAGAAATTAAAGAAATTAAATTAGAATTAAAAGAATTAAAAAATAAACAAGAACAAGATTCACAAATAATAAAATCTTTAATGAACTCAACTTCTTCTTCTGATGAAGAAGCTGATGAAGATATTGAACAAATAAATGGTAAAGAAACTGATAATGAAATTAGTTTAATTAGTAAAGAAAAAATCCCTGATAATTTAATTTTCATGTTTCACGAAATAACATCTAGGAAATATTTAATAAAAATAAAATTAAAATTCTCAGATAATTATAATATAGAAACTATAGCATTGTTTGATACAGGAGCTGATTTAAACTGCATAAAACCTAGTTTAGTACCAAAAAGATTTTGGCAACAAACTAATGAAAGTTTATCAGCAGCTAATAAATCTAAACTAAATATACTTGGTAAAGCAGAAGCATCAATTATAGACAAAAATTTAGAAATAAAAAATATATTTATCTTAACCAACATTCATCATATGGTAATCTTAGGAACACCATTTATGAATTTAATAACACCTTATTCAGTAAATGATGATAGTATAAGTTTTAAAGTCAGAAAACAAAAGATAATTTTTCCATTTTTAGAAAAACCTAAAAAGAGGAATTTAAATCTCTTAAAGGCACATTCAATTAATGAATTACAAATAAATGCTCTTATAAAAGCAAAGTCTGAACAACTTTGTAATTTAAAAAATAATTATCATTTACAAAAAATAAATGAACAGTTAAACAATAAATTTACGCAAGAAAAAATTAATAAATTAAAATTTCAAATAGAAAAAGATTTGTGTGCTGATATTCCAAATGCATTTTGGAACAGAAAGCAACACATGGTTGATTTACCTTATGAAATAGGCTTTGATGAAAAGTCTATTACAACTAAAGCTAGGCTCATTCAGATGACGCCTGATTTAATTGAATTTTGTAAAAAAGAAATAAATGATTTAGAAAATAAAGGATTAATAACTAAATCTAGAAGCCCTTGGTCTTGTGCTGCATTCTATGTAAACAAGGCCTCTGAAATAGAAAGAGGTGCACCTAGATTAGTAATAAATTATAAACCTTTGAATAAAGCTTTAAAATGGATTAGATACCCTATTCCAAATAAAAAAGATTTATTAGGAAGATTATATAAAGCAAATATTTTTAGTAAATTTGATATGAAATCTGGTTTTTGGCAAATTCAGATTAACCCTAAAGATAGGTATAAGACTGCATTCACTATTTCATTTGGACAGTATGAATGGAATGTTATGCCTTTTGGTTTAAAGAATGCACCCTCTGAGTTTCAGAGAGTGATGAACGATATTTTTAATCCATATACTAAGTTTTGTATTGTTTATATTGATGATGTTTTAATATATTCAACAACTATAGATGAACATTTTAAACACTTAAAAACATTTTTTTATGGTAATAAAACATAATGGTTTAGTATTAAGTAAAACGAAGATGTCTCTGTTTCAAACTAAGATTAGGTTCTTAGGACATTATATAGAACAGGGAATCATAGAACCTATAGAGAGAAACTTAGCCTTTGGAGATAAGTTTCCTGATCAAATAATTAATAAAGCCCAATTACAAAGATTTTTAGGTTGTTTGAATTATGTTATAGAATTCTTTCCCAACCTAAATAGAACTATTAAACCTCTGCATGATAGATTAAAGAAAAACTCAGGTCCATGGACTGAGGTCCATTCTGGCATAGTTAGACAAGTTAAAGACTTAGTTAAAACTATTCCTTGCCTGCATATAGCTGATCCCTTAGCCTCCAAAATAGTAGAGACTGATGCATCAGATATAGACTTTGGTGGGATTTTAAAACAGGTTAAAGAGGGTAGAGAAGCCATAGTCCAATTCTATTCAGGACATTGGAGTCCAACCCAGCTAAACTATTCTACTATAAAGAAAGAAATTTTGAGTATTGTATTATGTATTTCAAAATTTCAATCTGATTTATTGAATCAAAAGTTTTTATTAAAAATTGATTGTAAAAGTGCTAAAAATGTTCTGCAAAAGGATGTTAAAAACCTTGCCTCAAAACAAAATTTTGCTAGATGGCAAGCTATTTTAAGTATTTTTTATTTTGATATTGAATTTATTAAAGGAGAAAATAATAGTTTACCTGATTTCCTTACTCGTGAATTCCTTCTCAGGAATCATGGGGAGAAAAAAGAAAACAGCCATTAAAGAAAAGGAAACCCTTAAAGATGACTCTCCTAAAGCTCTATCTGATCATTCAGATAGTATATTGAACCCTAAACCCATAAAGTCTTGGGCTGATGCTGTCCAAGAGGAAGAAAAAGCAAAAATAGAGCATTGGGTCTCTCAGCTGGCCCAATCACCTGAAGTGATTAAAGCTCTCTTAAAGATGGGACACGAACCTCCTCCAGGGGTTCCAGGTAAAGATTCCTTAATCCCTTATTTAAAAAACCAAATTGAGATAGGAGAATCTTCTTCTCAAAAAACCCTATCTCAGAATATTTCTAAAATTGAGTTGGATATTTCAAAACCTTCAACTCAAATTGTTTCAGCAAATTTTCCTTTAAAGCAAAAATCATTTTGGTATAATAAAAATTTTTGGTTTACAGAATTAGTTACTGATTTTGGAACTGCTCAGCAAAACCCATGGTCTATAATTGAGTCTGTATATCCTAAAGGATGGTTTTTCAAACCTAAAGAATCTTCAAAACCCCAAGAATATTATCTCCATATTCTTGTGGATTCAGGATCCTTATTTCTAAAGCACAATTACCTTCAACAAGATAAGGCTGTCATAGCCTATTCTTCCTTTAAAATAAAAAAAATTCTCCATCCTTCTGAATGGGGAAAACCTTTGCACATTCCTGTGCAATTTAAAACCATTCCTTCTTTATCATGCTGTTCCTCATATAACTATTGAGATTATATAGAAGCCTGGACTAAAGACCTGTTTTTCCAAAACCCGGGTAAAACCCATTCCTGGCTCATCTATAATGAAACAAATTTAAAGATTAATAACCTCCCATCTTGGTTCGTTGATTGGTGGCATTATTGTGGAAATGATGAAAGAACTCTTCCACAAGATGTACTATTAGCTTACCAACATTTTAAAGCCCACTTAAATCCTACACCTTTTGAGAGGAATTTTCCTCCTCTGCTTCTTTTTTGCTTAAATTTCAATATACCTTGAGTATATCAATGGTATTTTGACTATTCATTTCAGTCAGGTACCAGTATCCCTGTTATATTGAGAAAATCTAAAGTCAAGTGGTGGTCTGCCTTTCGCAATTCTACCACTATTGAAACTGTTAAAGAATGGCTCCTTAAGAGAAACCATGGTGGTCTTGACCCAAGGCTACAAGCCTCTTTTGGAGCTCAAAGAGCCCAGAATATTGCCCTTCTTGCAGCTGCCAAGACTGCAGAAGATTATAAAGCCTTAATGGAACAGATGGTTGGATCTCTTCCCTCAACATCTGAGCCCATTAAGCCCAGTAGAACCTGTTCTGCTGGATCCTCAACTAAAGTTCGTTCTAAAGTTTCTAAAGCCTCATCCAGAAGAAGAAAATCTCCTTCCTCTTCTTCGGATTCCTCTACATCATCCATGACATCATCTTCCACCGAGACATCTGACTCGGATTACTGTCCCAGTAATGAGGATGATTGCTATGGTATATTGTCCCCCATTAAAATAAAAAGTAAAGAAAAAGTAAAAAGAAAAGAATAAAGAAAAAGAAAAGAAAAAAGAGAAAAAAGAAAAAGAGAAAAAGGAAAAGAAAAAAGAAAAGAAAAGAAAAGAAAAAGAAAAAGAAAAGAAAAATAAAGAAAAGAAGAAAGAAAAGAAAAATAAAAAGAAAATTGAGTCAGAAATTGAATCTGATTCGGACTCATCTGATTAAAGGCAGGAGAAACCTTATTTCTCCACTCAGATTGTTAAAATCAATAAAGGCGGTACCCACTGACAAGATACTGTTCATCTACAGTATTCACCAGAGGGAATCCAACAGTAAAGTCAGAAGAACTGTTCATCCACAGTTCCTCACAGTAAAGTCAACAGTACCAGATAAGGTACTATTCATCCACAGTTCCGGACATGTGAAGGTACAGTAAAAGCAAATAGTAACGACAAGTTACTATTCCTCTACAGTGACCAAGCATGTGACAAGAATAGTGGAATTTTAAAGTCTCTGTCTCTATAATGAAGCTCATTCTGAAGGTAAAGGGGATCCGAAACACTTCTCTCTGAACACAGAAGACAGTCAAGAAACCCTCAGCCTAGTTTTAGCTTCTTCCTTCCCTCTCTTCTTTCACTTATTATTCTTCCATTCCTGTAATCAACACCTATTGATCTCCTTGTATAAGGTAGTTATATTTTATAATTATAAATTGTATTTTATTTTATTTTATTCTGTATTGTATTTTGTTTTCATTTATTTAAATAAATTTAAATTTTTATATCTCATTTCTCTCATCCATCTATAAGTATGCTCTGTTCTAGTTCTTGCAAGCAAAAAACGAGCAAGTTGAGCTTGATCTGGAACTAAAACATCAGAAATATATTTGCACTACTTACAGACTGAAAAGGACTGCCATATTCTATCCTTTTCTGTCTTTCCCCTCTCTTTATTCTACGCTGTATATTTATACGGGATCCGTATATCTATACCACACATAGTATAATTAGGAATACTAAAACAAATAGACTTAAGAGTGTGTTTTGATAAAACTTGATTAAAATATTTTAGACTTAAGATACAAGTTTAATTAAAGATTTAATTGTAATCTTTAAAGTGGTATATAAGGCTGGAAACCCAAATATAAATTGGAGCAACGTCAGACTTGCACTTGTCTGAAGTCCTCCTTTGCACTGGGTATGAAACAACGCCGCTGTACCCTTTAAGAAAAGATTATAATTATTCTTTATATGTCTTTAATATTATTCTTTATATATTTTTATATATAGTCTTTTACATTCTGTTTCTTATTTCTGTTTCTTATATATTTAATTAATCTGATTATATCTTTGTTGCTTATGCTTAATTATTTTATTGTTTTTATTAATTCTTTTAAAAGTTATTTTATCCCCTGTAAACGGTCCTTCCAATTTGCTGGTATATATATATGCATATTATGTGTATATATTATATATATATCTCTTTTAACATATTTAATTATCTTTTTATATTATTGAATTTTAGGGTATATAAAATTATATATGTTATAAGAACCAACCATATACACATCAATATTAAGCTAATTCACATTGAGGTGATTATCTTCTAGCTCTAAATGGCCCATGACATCTTTTAAAGTTCTGATGCCTTCATTGTGGGTTAGGTGAATCTTTATATGTTCCCAACTCTATGGTGAAGAACATATAACAACTTAAACTTATTGTTCATCTGATAAAATATGACTTGCATCTTTTAGTTCACTTATCATGTTTAACATGTGCCTTAAATATTGTTTCATTTTATGATCAAGCTTATTCTTGCAAGTGTCAAACTTAATAGTAAGATATTGAATTTCAATAATAGTCATACCTCCAAACCTCTCTATAAATATGAATCACATGTCCTTTTTTTTCTTATACTTTCTTATACTTTTTGAGTTGTGGTTCTGTCCTTAATTAGGTTCGGTCATGGATTTGTTAAGAGCCTGAAGAGACTTTTGCTCCTTCAATACATATTGTATTTTCATGCTTCAAAGCTTATAATTGTCACTATTCAATTTCTCATCGTTATTGAGTTCATCAACAAAATTTTTAGAAGCAGATGGAATTTCTAAATACATCTACAAAGACATGGTGCAAGCCATTTAATGCTCATAGCATACATGTATTTTCTCAATACTAATTAATCACATTAATAATAGTCTCATATTATGTTTAGAATCAAAATCTCACTTATTATCAACAATCATCATTTAAAACACTAATACTTAATTATTATTAACATGGTTAATTAAATAAGAAAAATTAAATTGTACTTAATGAATATGTAAATTCATTCATACAATAATAACAAAAGGAAAGAAATAATACAAATTTCATTGCATAAAATAAAATGTATTTACAAAGAAATTAACAAGTTCAAATATTCAACAAACAAAAACAAAATGAAATTGATTAAAAGAGAACTAAAAATTACGTATAATCCTATTAACAAGGAATGAACTATAAAGTTTATGTTGGAGTTCTTCTTTTAGGTCATAAGTAACCTTAGGTAAAGGATTTCCTATTATTTATGATGATCTCTATGAATAGAGACTCCAATTGAGGCACTAATTGTCTTTCTAGTAACCCAACTTGCATATTCAACAATAAACTTCTTTTGCAACACCCTATAGCTTTTGTATCTCATTTTGTTCCAAACTGAATTAATGAGACATTCTAAATTTAGATCGTTAAGAGTTGATTTCAAAGCCATGTAGCTTTCATGATCAAACAATAAACCTCATTTCTAAACAATGGCTTGTATTATCTCATTCATCCTAATGAAATGCTCTACTAAATGATCCTACTTATTTAATCTTCCACGTGGGTCAAATCTAGTATTTGTTAGGTCCCTTTTCATCTTATCAACCCCTTCCTATTGGATTTAAGTTCTAATGTCTATATGAGTTTTCAAAATTACAGGTATGATTTCTTGTAACAAATAAAAAAAATAAATTAAAAATATATCATTAATTATTTTTTTAATTTTTATTCACAAATAAATAAATATAAGTATATGTGATAAACATGCATTTATTTAATAAATAAATAAATATAATATTTATATATATATTCGTATATCATGTGACATTCACATAAATTTTTTGATTCGTTGAATAAAAAAGTAATTGTCTAAAAAAAAATCCAAAGTTGATTAAATTAAATACTACATGAAATAAGTACTCTATTCTATGAATATATTAAATATAGGTTTAAAATAATAACTAAAGAAGTCTAACCTGTTGGTTAAAAGATTCATTGTAGAATTATTGGGTCATGGGTTCAATAAAAAAAAATGGCCCGTAGTTTATCCAAATGACAAGTCATTCAGGACTAGCCATTTCCAGACCAAAATAACACACCGTTTCAATCTTCTTTAGTCTCCAACCACCCAAATATTAAATTTTTTCGTAATTTTTATACTCAACTTCAAATTTGCATAACTTTCTTATTTTAAGTCCAAATTATGCACATAATATATCATTAGAAAGCTTGTAATCTCTAATTTTTAATGCAACAAAAATACTCAATTCCAACTTATATACAAAAAGTTATTTAGTCGTGAAGTAAGCTATACCAACTTATTTATTAAATATAGGAAAATACAAAATTAAGCAAGCATTACTAAATCTAATATTCTCATACCAATGTTACAAAAATTAAACACAAAATTATAAAAAGATTTTATCTATTTAATTTCTAAGATCATATTCATGCATATTCAAAATTACAATTATATCATATAAAAATATAATGAACTATAATTATAAAATTTCGATATAAATGTTTTTTATAGATTCTAAAGCTTTACTTCAAAATGACTAAGAATTGACAAGAAAAGATGTGTTTTTTAATTGAGAAATTTTTTCTTTTCACATTAATATCTAGAGAAACTTTTTTTTTATTTTATATTTTATATAAACAGTTACCACTTTTCAGCAATTGTCTATAAAGTGAGATTGTGGTAACTACTATAACAGTTACCACTTTTCTCCTTTTTTAATTACAATTAATTTATTTAATAATTAAGTAAATTAATTGGGTGGGACTATCATAGGTAGCCCACCAATTTACAAAGAAGAAAATGATCATAGGTAGGCCACCAATTTACGAAGAAGAAAATGAGAAAAGCAAGAGTCAGGAGTATATCTTGATTCATTTTAGTCTTATAATTAAATTGGGTTGATGAGATACGTGTGCTTTTTAAAATTGATGTAATTTTTAGACTATATTTTTCTTCTTTGTTGAAGGAAGCAAGAGAAAACCATATATATAAATTGTTCAATAACACCATAATCCCAAATTGCTTATTGATTTTCACTATTTCACATTTAGGGTCTCATCCAATGAGGAATTATTATATAATTTCTATATATTAATTTCAAGATAATTTAAATGTTATATAGTCTGCATATTAATCTTTGTAAATTATAATTAAAGATGTTAATTACATCTTTAATTCAAGTATATATGTGCACATATTGAATTTATTTATTTTATTTTTTTCCTAACCGATTCCCCCTTCATAATATTGTTTTACTTTTTTTTTTCCCCCAATTTTAGAGTCTCCTCAAAGTCATAGTCCACATCAACAACAAACTTCCATCCACGTAGAGTGCTAATGTAATAAATTCAGTAATAAAGTTTGTAATAAATTCAACAGTAAAGCATGAAGTTATTTACAAATACTTAATTAATTCAAAATGTTGATCATATTATATCTTGCATTAAACTATACATTTCCCCCAATTTTCTGCTTCAGAGTTATAAATTATAAGATATTTATTACACTTTATGGTTGTATTATTTCCTTTTTGTTATTTGATACTTCAATTAAATTTTAATCATTTAATTAATAATTTATTACATCTTTAATATATGGATATATAAATTATTTTTATATCAAATCGTTGACATCAAATACATTAAACTAATATTTGCTCTCTCTATGTATATTTTCTTTTTTATTTTATTTTAAATTATAATTGACGTATTAATTTAATAAATTAATTAATATATTAAATTTTTATTATACTCAAATTTAATATCATTTATTAAAAATATTTATTGAATATATTTTATAATAAAATAGAATATAATAAAAGAATATATTTAAATTTATATTTCAATTAAAATAATTAGTTTTACAATCATTATAAAATAAAAAATATATTTATAAATTCAAGAAAATAATAATTATTTTTTGAAATTAAAATAATTATTTAATTAATTTTTAATTTTACTCATTAAATAATTTTATATATTATATTTTATTCATCTCTAATTTGAGATATGATATAATTATAAAATGTAAAAGAAATTCAGGTTATTAGGCTCTTAAAGAATAGGTGCTAGAATAGAACCCCCCACACAATATTGCCAATATTTTTATTTTTTAAATTTTATAATAATTATTATTTTAAAATAAATAATTTTATTTTAATAATTATTTATTATTTTAATAATTATTTAATATTTAATATTATATATTATTATATTAATCATAAAATTCATTATTAAATTTGAGTCAAGTGATGTCATATAATTGAAAGATAAATATAAATTTTTATTATTTGTTAGAATATATAATTAATTTGTTATTAAATTTATTTATTTAAAGAGTTTAAATATGATTATAATAATATATAAATATTAAATTTATTATTTATTACAATGGATCATTAATTAGTTATTAGATATATTTATTTAGAGAGCTTAATTATTATTAAAATATTATACATATTTGATTTTAATAATAAATAGTTCTTATTTATGATAATAAGTTATTAAAAATTTAACTTTTATCTTTTTAAATATATTTAGATAAATAAATATCTATTATAATAAATAATAAAATTAATTAAAAATAAATAATAAATTAATTTAAAAAAATTAATTGAAATAGAGAAATTTATATTGTGTACATCCAAAAACACCTTACTTTTAACAATACCAGGCCATCTATTATATATATATATATATATATATATATATTATTTCTAGAGATGAAAAACACTTTTTTTTTTCACTTCTCTTCACGACGGTTAGGGCTTCTCTTCACGACGGCTGCTCAGTTTTCATCGCCGGCGGCTGCCCCGACAGGGGTAGCGCCTCTTTCTTTTGCTTCAGTGGTCTCAGGGAAGGATTCGAATAATGGATTTGGAGATGATTTGAGATCCTTTTCCTCTGTTTTAAATAATCGTCGGCTCTCTGCAAAAGCTTCGAAATTTAGGGGAGTTCCGGCTGTTAATTTCTCAGACCAGGATGTTTCTGTTTTGTCTTATCCTTTCTGCTTTACCTTGATTGGCTTTTTTGCTACTGGAAGACCTGCTATGGTTCCTCTTCGCAAGGCCATGGATGATGTTGGTTTCAAGGGCGATTTTAAATTGGGACTTATAGATGCCAGGTACGTTTTAATTAATTTCTGTTTGGAGGAAGATTTCCTCAGATGCTGGCTTCGACAGGTCTGGTTTTTTAACGGATTCTCGATGAGGGTCTCCAAGTGGTCATCATCGTTCCGTCCTAATGTCGATAACCCATGTGTTCCTGTGTGGGTAGTTTTTGAGGCTCTGCCCATTCATCTTTTCGACAAGGAGGCTCTGTATTCAATTGCTTCTTTAATTGGCTCACCTTTAAAGCTAGATGCTGCTACTGCTAACCTTTCTCGTTCGTCAGCGGCTAGAGTCTGTATCGAGATTAATGTTTCTATGGATTTGCCTCACAAGGTTTGGATTGGTAATGGTGATCACGGTTTTTTCCAGTCGGTGCAGTACGAAGATATGCCCAAATTTTGTGTACGCTGTGAAAAACTGGGACATAACTCTTCAAATTGTATGGTTTCTAACGTGAACAGTAACATGAATCCCCAGGCAAAGGATGAATCAAAGCTTGTTAAGGCCCCTGTTCAACATTGGATTCCAAAACCCAAAGGTTCTGAATCCTCTGATAAGGTTGCTTTGAAATCTGACGGAGTTCTTAATTCTTCTTATCAGCCCACAATTGACCCTATTCCTTGCTTTGATAATGATCATATGAACTGTCCTATAACTACTACTGTGGTTGAGAATCCTGGACTTCACTCTAAATCAGAAAATTTGGCCGATCATATAATTTGTCCTTCTGATGGTGAATGTGATGTTTCTCAGGTCAATAACGTAGATATTGGAACTCTTTCTGATGGTGATCTGGATGTGCGTGAGGATGCTTGTGATGTTGTTTCTTTAAGACAGGCTGGTGCTGCGTTGGAAGCTAAAATTCAGATATTTAATAAACAAGCTTCGAACCCGAATAACTTGGTGAATGTCACTAAAAATAATGATGGTTTCACTCTTGTTGCTCGAAGGAAACGAGGTAGGAAGCCTAAGCAAACCTCTACTAGGAACAAGGATTCTAAACAAGAACGAGTTCTTTCCATGCTTACTCGTAGACAAAAGAAAACTCTAGCTGGCTCTGTGTCTTCTGGTGATATTAACAATGATAAATGTGCTCAGTTGGAATCTTAGAGGTCTCCCCTCATCATTTGATCGCTTGCTTAAACTTTGTAAAACACATAAAATCACTCTACTCTCCATCCTTGAGCCGATGATGGATAAAGCTAAGGCGGAGATTTATGTTTCTAAGCTGGGTTTTGACGGTTTTGTGGTCAGTGCTTCTAACAAAATTTGGCTTTTTTGGAAAGATTCTGTGCAACTGTCTTGTTTTCAAGATGAGGGGCAGGTTTTGCATTGTAAGGTTAGCTTGGATTTTTCTTCTCAAATTTTTTTATTTTCAGCAGTGTATGGTCTTCATACTCGATCCCAGCGGGGGGAATTATGGACTTCTTTAATTAATTATGCTGCAAGTTATTCGGGTCTGTGGTTACTCGGAGGCGATTTTAATGCTATTAAGTCTGTTTTGGATTATAAGGGTAAGTCTATGCCTTGCTTACTGAGTATGCAAGATTTCAGTGAATGTGTTGATACTTGTGGTTTTGTGGACATTCCTTTTCAAGGGGCTTGTTTTACTTGGACCGGGGTTCGTTCTAATGGCCATGTTTGGGAGAGACTTGATAGATTTATGGGTAATGCCGATTTTCTTGATTGCTTTGGGGAAATTGCGCTTAGACATCTTGGCAGAGCCACCTCCGATCATGCACCTCTTCTGCTTTGTTGCAAAGATGTTTCTTTTGATCGGCCTAAGCCTTTTAAGTTCCAACGAATGTGGATTCAACATTCTTCTTTTCTTTCCATGGTGCGAGAAAATTGGAGCGCTGATTTTAATGGAGGTGGTATGAGGGGATTTTATACCAAGCTACGCAAGCTTAAAGGTGCTATGAGAATGTGGAATAAACAAGTCTTTGGCAATATCTTTGATAAAGTTTTGGCTGCTGAACAGGAGGCTATGGCAGCTGAAACTCTCTTTGACCAAGATCCTTCTCCTTTGAATCGTATGAAATGGCAAGAAAAGAATAGTCAACTGATTTGTGCTTTGAAAGCCGAAGAAACTTTTTGGCGACAAAAAGCTCATATTAAATGGCTAAGTGAAGGAGAGGCTAATACTAAATTTTTCCATTCCTATGTGAAAACTTCTCGAAAGCTTCAGCGAGTCTCTACGATTAAAAGAGAGGATGGTAGTTGGATTTCGAGCCAGGACGAGATTGGTAAAGAGGCTGTTGAATTTTTTTCAGCTTTATTTTCGGCTGACCCGATTAGACCGGATTTTGCTGATATTATTAGCTACTTGCCGACTTTGGTCACTGCTGAGCATAATGTTTTTTTGGAACGCATTCCTGTGGAGGAAGAAATTAAACATGCCATTTGGCAACTTGATGCGGATAGTGCTCCTGGTCCCGATGGCTTTGATGGATCCTTTTACAAAGCATGTTGGGATATTATTAGCTGGGATGTTTGCAGCGCGGTTAAGGAGTTTTTCTTGGGATTGCCGGTTCCAGCTGCTTTTGGAGCTGCTCAGATTGTTCTGATTCCTAAAGTTGATAATCCTTCAAGTTTTAACCAATTTTGTCCTATCTGTCTGACTAATTTCATTAGTAAGGTTTGTACCCGTATCCTGGCTAATAGAATGTCTCCTATTCTTGATATTTTAATTTCGCAAGAGCAGGCCGGCTTTATGCAGGGTCGTTCTATTCATGAGCATATTCTATTAGCCAATGAGATGATACATGAAATTGACAGGAAGTCTAGAGGTTTTAATCTTGCAGTGAAACTAGACATGACTAAAGCTTTTGACAGAGTTGCTTGGGATTTCCTTCAAGCAGCCTTATTAAGGTTTGGTTTTTCTAATTCAGTTGTCAAACTTATTATGGATAATCTGGCTGCTACTCGCTTATCCATTCTGGTAAATGGTGTGGCTTATGGTTTCTTTGGGCCAACGAGGGGCGTAAAACAAGGGGATCCTCTGTCTCCTTATTTATTCATCTTGGCTTCTGAATGTTTCTCAAGAGGGATCAATACTCTTATAGCATCTGGGATCATTGCTCCATTTAAACTAGCGAGGCAGTGTTCTTTAGTCTCTCATCTCTCTTTCGCAGATGATTTGCTCATTTTCCTTAAGGGTGATAGTAGAAGTTTGAATAATTTCAAGAAGTTTCTGCAAGCCTATCAGGGAGCATCCGGTCAGCTTATTAATTTTGATAAGAGCTCTTTTTACTGCTCCAACAAGATTCATTCTTCGGCATCCACTCGAATTAAGAGCGTGCTTGGTATTAAACGCATGAATTTTCCTTTCTCCTATTTAGGTGCGCTGATATATCAGGGTATTAATCGGTTTAATTATTGCAAGGACCTGTTGCACAAGATTGAAGTTAACCTGTCGGGTTGGATGAAAAAGATTTTATCTCAAGGAGGTCGCTTGCTTTTAATCAAGCATGTGCTGAGCTCCATTCCTTTACATATTATGGGAGCCATGGAACTTCCTAAAAAAGTTATAAGACTTCTTGAGCAAAAATTGGCCAACTTCTTTTGGGGTGGTGATGTTACACACTCTAAGTATCATTGGATTAATTTCAAAAAGTTGTGCTTGCCAAAGGATGAGGGTGGTGTGGGTATTCGCTCTCTTTCCACTCTTCAAGAAGCCTACTCGATGAAGATTTGGTGGCAATACATACAAAATGACTCAATGTGGGCTAAATACATGCATCAACGGTACCATAGGAGGGGGTGCTATGTCCTATCAAATAATTGATTCTAGTTCTTGGAAAAGAATCTGTAAAATTCACTCTTTAGCTTATGGTCTTTGTAACCATGATATGGACAGGTTGCTTTGGAGCGGAAACGCAGCTGGCATTTTCACTTTAGCTTCGGCTTATGATTGTGTCCGGAATCGACGGTCTACATCTTTTATAAACCAGTCCATTTGGAGCTCCACTATACCGCTCAAAGTTTCCTTGTTTACATGGAAGCTTATTAATGGTGCTGTTCCGTTGCCGGCAAATTTGATCCGTTTTGGTTTTTAGGTTCTTCCGACATGCTGTCCTTTTTGTCTGAGTGCTGAAGCCTCTGTTGATCATCTCTTTTATTTATGCCCTCATATAGTTAAGATATGGAGTTTCTTTGGATCTTACTTTCTAGCGGATATTTCTGTGCAAAGATCCTTGCACCAGGAGCTTGTTATATGGTGGATGACTTCCCATCCTAATTCTGTTATGGGTCATCTTCGACTCCTTGTTCCGCAAGTCATAATCTGGGAAATATGGAAGATGTATGCAGACTGCATTTGGGGGAATGGTTCTTGCTACCCTGTGTTGCTATTTAAAAGAATTCAGCAGTTTGTCTATTCTTGGAGTATCTCTTACTCGCATAGAAGTTTTGCCTCTCCTCTACCACGTCTGATTTCATCTGGTTTGATCAGTGACTGCTTCGGAAGGAAGAATTTGAAGCCAAGTATCATTCGGTGGAAAAAGCCACCTCTGGGTTCTTATAAAATGAATGTGGATGCCTCCTATACAACTCATGGCGCTACAGGTGGTTGTATATTTCGTGCTGATTCTGGAAATGTCATCGCTGCTTTCAGTTTTCCTATCCACGCTAATTCCGCTTTTCAGGCCGAACTCTCAGCTGTTGCAGCTGCTTTGTCATGGTGCAAGACTAACGGATACTTTTCAATCCTCTTTGAAACGGATTGTAGTGATGTTGTGAAGGCGATTAATGAAGCTCTCTGGACGCATAATGGTTCGGTTGATTTGCGGTCTTTAGCTTCTGATTTCCATGCTCAACAAGCTTCAATTCAACACATATGCAAGGAAGGGAACCAGCCAGCCCATTTGTTGGCTTTTCTTGCTAGAATCCACAATGCTTTTCATATTTATATGTCCTTTAATTCTCTTCCTTCTATTATTAGGAGCCTTGTAATTTTAGAGAATGCTGGTACTCCCTATTTGAGATTTAAATATATAATAAGATAAAAATTTTCGCTAAAAATATATATATATTATTTCTATAATTTTTTTATTTTCAATTTTTATGATTTTATTTTATTTAAAAAAAAATTTAATGTTAGATTTTCAATATGCACATAAATATATATATATATATATATAAAATATACAACATATATAAAATACACACTAAAAAATATAAACAAACACACTAAAAAATATAAACAACATCGACAATATCTAAAATACGTCTATATAATATTTTTAATAATTGTTTAATTTTATTTTTTAATATATTATTCTAACAACAACCACACAATATTCACATAAATTTAATAATTTTTTCATAAAATATATATAACTTAAATAATAAAAATATAATATATACACAATATATACAACACATTTACAACATCTACGAAATATACGCAACATATCAATATAACAAAATTGTGTATATTTTTTTTATTTTTTATGTATATAATATATAAAATTTATTTTAAAATAAATTTAATAATTTTTATTAATATATTTTTATATATTTTATTTTATTTTTATTTTTTTAGTGTAACTTATTTTTTTATAATTAAAATTAATTTTTTTATAAAAAATTAAAATTTTTATATGATAAAAATATTTTTAAATATTATTTTATTAGAATATTTTTATTTAATAAGTTCAAAAAAATAAAAATTTAAAGTAAAATATTGATTATAGTTAGAAAAGAGATATTTTAAAAAAAATTATTTTAGCAAGTAATAAGGTATTTTTAAATTTTTGCATTAATTTTTTTATAAAAGAATAATTATTTTTAATTTTTATAAAAAATATTTTTTAAAAAATAAAAATTTGAAGTAAAATATTGATTATAGTTAAAGAAAATATATATTTTTAAAAAATTTATTTTAGTGAGGAATGAATATTTTTAAAATTTTATATTAATTTTTTATAAAAATATAAATATTTTTAGTATTTTTATAATAAAAATTATTTTTTTAAATAATTGTATAAATATTTTATTAAAATATATGACATAATATAATCGTGGAAGCAACCACCATTTTAATATAATATATATAAATACATTGACACATATTTTTTTTTTTTTTATTGATTTTGTTATTAGAAGCGTAGAAACTAGATTAGTAGATAGGGGAGGAAAGCAATAAGCGTCTCTTCTTGCTTGCTTTGGACTGCGTACATAGGGAATTAATTTCTCAATCCTTCTGCACATATTAAACCATTTTCCCTTACCACAAACACAAAATTTAGATTACCACAATAAGAAAAAAGATCAAATCAATCCGTTTTTTACATTTTTTTTTATCGGAAACCCATTTTTTCTCTTTTAGTGATAAAGACGCAGACATGAGCAGTTCAGGTCAGTTTAAAACCTCCAGCTCTGAATTGGACTTGGATCGACCCAATATCGAAGACTACCTTCCTTCTGGATCCTCCATCCAAGAACCTCATGGCAAGCTTCGCCTGTAAGCGCCTCTCTCTAATTTTTCCCATTCAACTCCCTGTTGTCTTGAGATTTCTAGGCTACTATACACATCTTTCTTGTTAAGCTTTTATCTTTTTTTTTTTTCAAATTTATTAGGCGTGATTTGCTTGACATTTCGCCCACCCTTACGGAGGCTGCTGGTGCCATTGTTGATGTGAGTTGAGTTGCTTGTGCGTTTTGTTGGAGAGTTTACATGCAGAAATTTTGTGTTTGGTTCTTGAGAAAAGGGAGTCTAGAAAATTATTCCTATTGTAGCTCAATTTATTTTATTGCCTGGAGCTAAATGGTCATTCATGATTAAATTTCTCAGTGGCGTGTTAGCAAAAGAATTAGGAACACAAAATTGATTTCCTTTTCAGATTTTGATTTTTTTGTAGTATAATTTTCTGTTTTAGTTGAACTAAAACAATTGATTGAAAAAATTAACTTATCTGAAGCTAGCTGATTGAAAATTGTTTACTTTTTTTTTGTTTTTTTCTATACATATATTCTATTCAAACGCAGTTGAGTTTTATTCTCAATCTAATTGTAAACAGATCCTTTCACTTTATTCACTTCAATGTACCGCTATATTCATAAATTGTTTCACAATATATATATATATATATATATATAACAAAATAGAATTCTTTTTGACAAATCGAGTTTGGTTTATCTTGGACTGAATTGTGCTTCATTTCCCCCATGTAATTTGTCTTTTTCTCCGCCTTGTGATCTTGAATAGGACTCATTTACAAGATGTTTCAAGTCAAATCCTCCAGAGCCATGGAATTGGAATATATATCTATTTCCCCTTTGGTGTTTTGGAGTGGTGTTTCGATATGGGATATTGTTCCCCGTCAGGTTATCATTCTACACTCGCCAAGATTAATTGCCTTTTAGATCTTATTATTGGATCAAAGATTGTTCTCTTGTGCCAAAATAAACAATTCTTAGAATTTTGAGATATCATGATAAAGAAATGATGGGGTTATGTTCCACATTTATTTTAGATTTTTGGTATCTATAAAAGACTAATTGTGAGGATAGCTTACCTTGGGGATAAGCCACTGCATTAATGGACTTCTGTTTTATGTTGTCTGATATGCTTCAGTTGAATCTGCAGGGTTCTAGTATTGGCAATAGGGTGGATAATTTTCCTTTCATCCTACATTCCTGTGCATTTCCTACTCACAGGACATGACAAGTTGAGAAAAAAGCTGGAGGTGCAAATAGTTATTTATTTAAAGTTCCTGCCTTTGCTCAATGTTTCATACCCTACTTTCTTTTTTGAATGTTTATTGTTTTGTTTGTTCATGCATAAATGTTTGTTTGTTCATGCATACTTGTTAAGTTTGGGTAGAGTCTACCTTTTCTTTTCAGTCTTTCGAAAGTCCATAATTTTGCAATGTTAGGATTTTGTGTAAATTTTTCCGGAAACTAACTTCATATAGTATCACTTGTGGTAATGCAGGTAGTTTCTTTTGTTTGCAATAACAAGATGCATTAAGCCATTAAGGAACATATAGGAGTGCGTAGAAGATGCATAAGCAACCTGATAGTTTATACATGATGTTAGAATGTATGGAAATACTGTAGCATCCTTGGCATGCATCATAATTTGACAGTTGAGGCCTCAGCTTTATATTGTATAGTCTGGAAATTGCTAAAAGCACAATCATTAAGTAGCAGCACCAGGCTTGATCATATGAAATGCCTCCTAATCTTATACTTCCAAATGAACCATGATATCCAAAGAGGACTAGTCAGACAGTTTTTTGAAGAGCCAAACTTAAACGATGTTGAAAATAATGGCCCTAATCCTGACATTCTGGTATTGTCTTCCTTGTTTACTGAAATATATATTAAATGAAAGAAGCTTACTTGCGAATACTGCTAGTAACTGATCTATTTGCCTTTCCGTTTTGCTTTTTGTTCTTTAATTTGATGAGACTGGCTGTGCACATTGCCCTTTACTTAGATCCTGTTGATGTTTTTCTCCCAGAGGTGTTTGGTGGAGTTAATGTGCAGCTTCTTTGTGGCATCATGGACCGGAGTTGTCAAGTACCATGGACCACGGCCTAGTATCCGACCTAAGCAGGTTTGGCCCATCGTTTCTTATTTGGATTCCAGCTCCCAGTTCATTGTATGCATATCTATGTTTTAACTTATTATAATTTTTGGATCTGCACAAGTAACTTGCATATGTTTGCAAATTAATATGAACATGTTTGTCGTGGATAAAACAGGTTTTTGTGGCCAATCATACCTCCATGATTGATTTTATCATCTTAGAACAGATGACTGCATTTGCTGTTATTATGCAGAAACATCCTGGTTGGGTTGGTAAGTGACTACGGCTTCATTTATGACTTAAATGATTGAAGTCACTTCTTCATTAGTGATTTTATTGTGCATGTGTGACATGTCTAATAAAAGATTTTTGGTTGCTTTAACCGATTAAAGTTACCAAATACTTTTATTCTTTCTATTATTTTTTGAAAAACTCAATACTAGAATTTCATTGGGTAGTTTGTACAATTGAAAGGCACAACTATGGAACACCAACTAAGCTCTTTTGGCTTGAGACCAAAATAACCAGCAAGCAGTCTAAAATGATTGAAACTTTGGTTAACTTTCTGCTCATGTTAAATAGAATAGAATGAAACAGGTTGTTTAAACTTATCTTTCCTCTTTATGTAGGACTTTTGCAAAGCACCATATTAGAGAGTGTAGGATGTATCTGGTTCAATCGTTCAGAGGCAAAGGATCGTGAAATTGTAACAAAAAAGTGAGTGTAAATGACAGAATTTCATTAATGGATTGGTGTGTGCATCATGATCGCAAGAATGTTCCTGTTTCAGGTTAAGGGATCATGTGCAGGGGGCTGACAATAACCCTCTTCTGATATTTCCTGAAGGAACTTGTGTAAATAACCACTATACTGTGATGTTTAAGAAGGTATAGGAATTAGACCAAAAAAATGTTGTTCTTTTAAGTTATTTTGCTTATTATTTTATTGACTTCTGTTTTCTTTGTTATGTATAGGGCGCATTTGAACTGGGCTGTACTGTTTGCCCTGTTGCAATCAAATACAATAAAATTTTTGTTGATGCCTTTTGGAACAGCCGGAAGTAAGGATCGTCATTTTATGGTGCTAATATCTTTTTTATTTATCTCTTAACAAGTTCCATAAAGTCTTGCATGCTCATTATATTGGTGTTACTATTTTCCAAAGATACTATTTCAGGCAAAAAAAAAAAGCAGCTGTTAAGGTAGAAGAAATGCTTTTTTTTGGTGCTGGTCAACCACAAAAAGATTCTAAAAGATGCTTTGACCATCTGTAACATATTTTATCTGGAACCTAGTTCATAAGGATGTATCTCTTTCTAGGTCAATGTCAAGTTTAGGAACTGTGTGATTGGCGTTGTTAAAGGCACGCATAGTGTCACGGGATTTCTATCACAGAAATTCAACCCATGAGCTGTCTGACACTAGGCATGAGGTGCATTCTGGCTCACATTCCGTGCCTTGTATATAACCAGGCAATGCCTTACCAGTCAAGGCGCACTTGGGCCCTCCACGCCCTGAGATGACCATTGTTCTTTGGTGTGCCTGAAATTTTTCCAGCAGATTAATTTTTTTTCTGAATCAGCGATTTTTTTTTAATTTAAAATGATGTTCAGTTCAAAATTTAAAAATTAAATATTCCAAAAGCAAACTTCCCTTGTTTATTAAAAGTTAACGTTTAATAAAAAAATGATTTATTACTGAAGAAAAAAAACACTGTAATTAAAAAAAAAAAAAGCAAATAAAGCCCACGCTAAAAGAAAAGACTTAAACTTTAAAACACTCCTGTAAAAAGGAAAAACCTATAATTCAAAGAGTCAGCATCAGAAATAACAAATCAGTAAGTATGGGATGTGCTTTGCTGAAATTTACAGGTACTTTAGTAAATTGATTGAATAAATACTTGAATTTTTAATCACTTTCATGTGAATGTTATTAGGATCTTTCTTATATCTTATTACTCAACTAGGAAAAATAGTTTTGACAACTTGAAGTTTATGAAGCCTGCTTCTAACCAGGTGTGCACCTCAGGCTCCAGGACCCTTTGCGCCCTGGGCCTCTAATAACTGCATCTGATGGGGGCAAAATCCCAATGAGTTATTGCTCTAATTTAAAGGGCATACTCATCCAATCCACTGCCTCCCACATAATTCACAGCCTTACAGAAAAATGATTCAGTACCTGTGATGTTGCATGATATGTTATCAATGTTGACCTTTTGATATACTAATTTTTGGGTTATTTGATAATGGCTATATGTATTTCTTTCTAATTCGGTTAAAATTGCATGTGTATCTTATTGATGTTCAACTTTATTATGCCGGATATTAAAAAGTGGTTAGTTTGCTCTTGGTGATACCAGTTCAATGCTAAGATTATATGTCTCTTCCACAGGCAATCCTTCACAACCCATTTGCTGCAACTTATGACGTCCTGGGCTGTTGTTTGTGATGTGTGGTACTTGGAGCCACAAAAGCTAAAACCAGGAGAGATGCCCATTGAGTTTGCTGAGAGGTAAATTACTCTAATCCTAAGTTGTAATTAGGAGGTTTTGCAGGTTGCTTTATCCTTCTAAGCAGAGAAATAAAATCTTCACCATAATGGTGTTGCTTTATTTTGAATTCTCTTATGCAGGGTCAGGGACATAATATCTGCACGAGCAGGTCTGAAAAAGGTTCCTTGGGATGGATATTTGAAGTACTCTCGCCCTAGCCCAAAGCATAGAGAGCGAAAGTAAGTCTAAAACATTCTACTGCCACGCTTTTTCAATCTTCAGTTGTCTCTGATTTTTCTCCTGTCTCTTTAAAATACCATATCACCACTATATAAATAGGAAATTTCTATGAGGAGCTCTCTCTGTGTCATACTTATTAGCATGCAAAACCAACATAACATAAGATGGCTTTCCCTGGTCATTTTTATGGCTTCTCTTGCCAATATTTTTTGCCTTCCCCAGCCAGCTGATAGTGTATCCCAAAGACAGGTTCATGTATAACTCCTGCTTGCACTTCCCATTTTAGCATTATGGCCATGTGGTTAGAACCTGCACTTTGTTCCTTACCTAAAATCAGGCTCCAACTAATCCTTGTATGGTCTCATTTTTACAGATTTTAATCAGGGTGATTCAATTGATTGGGTTGGATTTGTTCTTTCTGAGCTAAAATAACTGAACTCCTATTAATGCTTACTGAACTGAAATAAATTTTTTCAAGAACTGAATTAAACCAAACCAAACTTATAAGTTCTGTTAGGTCCGTTTATAATTATCAACTTCAAGAAAAGCCACTGGTTGCTGAGTACATCTTTAAGAAGTAAAATAATTTGTTAGAAAATCATTGTTCAAAAGAGGTGAAATCTTTTTTTGGAGTTGGGACAGCACAGATGGGAGTGCAAGAACTGAAATAGAATGGAAATTGGAAAATGGTTGAGAATGCATATAAAATGCCAAGGAATTTGAACTACTAAACAGCGAGGGAGTGCTGGTTCTTTATTGAAAGATAACAATAAAAAAGTATGGTGGTGCTCATGGGGAAAATGGGTTGCAGTTATTTTAGGAACTTACATCGATTTGTTTGTCACATCTGTAGGCCTAATTTGCTCGCATATGTAGACCCACAAGCCAAAGTTCCCCCAAATTGAATCAAATACTTCTACCTTGTACTTATAAAGAGGAGCTTGCAAATTCCAATTAATAAAAAATGGTGAAGCTTTTGGCATCAATCAAATGAAGCCAAATTGTCCCTTGACTAAAAGGGTACATTTTGATCTATTATGATTACAATAAAATGAAGGTGTTCAACACTTCAACTTGGCAGAGTTACAGAGGCAGAGAGCCTACAAAAGCGAGGTGAATGTTGATTATTATAAAAAACGAGACCAATGATTAAATGAATGGGACATTAGGTATTCTGGCATCATTAGTAATAGGAGGTTGAAAATGATGGGACGGCTTGTGTGAGACATT
Source organism: Garcia nutans (assembly GCA_947685225.1). Taxonomy (NCBI): domain Eukaryota; kingdom Viridiplantae; phylum Streptophyta; class Magnoliopsida; order Malpighiales; family Euphorbiaceae; genus Garcia; species Garcia nutans. The sequence continues at coordinate 70,804,290 of CANTUV010000031.1, read as the reverse complement.
GGTTTAGTTGATCTACTCTGTTCTAAATTGTTAAAGCCAAATTTCCTCAGAAAAAAGAGAAACTGAACCAAATGAAATATGCTGAACATCATAGGTTTCATATTAATAATTGGCTTTTATTAAAAAACCTTAGCTCCTAATTTTACTTCAAATCATTGAAATTCAAGCTAATGAGTAACTGCTCTGAAACTGTCGTGGATGCTTCTCCATGCACAAGTTTATAACAATTGAGTAAAAGTTACCTAAGTCATCCATATAAGCAAAAATACGTTGTAAACTTCCATATATATGATTTCATTCTTCATTAGGGTTGCCAAAAGAGTTGGTTATTATTGTTTTAACTTATTGTCTTCCTCTCTTTCATGTTGTAATTACACTGTAATTGGTCTGCAACTCTTGCCACTTCCTAGATTTTTCACATATTTATAAATTGGTTTGATGTAATTGATTGATCAATTGGCTTCTGAACCCAAAACTGCATTGAATATTATAGAAATATTGTTAAATATCAAAATATCGTATTTCATTTCGTATTTCAGGCAACAAAGCTTTGCTGAGTCCGTGCTACGGCATCTCGAGGAGAAGTGACAATGTATACTTGTACATTTAGTAATCTGTACTCTTTATTTAACCCAAGGAGGGTCATGGTTGTGCACTCGCATCCTTATTCAAACGCAGAGTTCATCTTTAAAGACAGTCCAAGTTATGGACATGAAAAAAAAAGCAATTGTGATTCATTGTCGCAAGTCTCTTTTTATGTGTTTTGCTTTCACAAATACACTATAATGCTAAAGAAAAAGCTTGGTTCATATTTTTGCAGTAGAGTTTTTCATTTCTTGGTACGTGACATTTTCATTTCACAATGGGCAAATATCATACATTGAAGTTAATATGGATTACCATGGAGATCCTGCCTGTGCAAATATCATTCATTGTCTTAAGCAGATTGAATTGTTGTATAAAATTTGATATGATGGTGAATCTGACATAGCAATGATGCAATGACGGATATTTTGGATTATATCCTCTGGGAGTTGTTGCTGAACATTGTTTTATAACATCCTTGCTTGTATGGGGTTTGGCATGGGAACTAGAAAACTGTGGTAGCTGTAAAATTGTGTGGACAAAGAACTGGCTCCAGTAATAGCGACACTTGTTTTCCTTCTTACTAATTGAAAGTTATGGTGGGGAAAGAATTATCAGTTTGAGTGAATGATCTTTTGTTTTGATGAGATGAGTAGCAACTCTAGTTAAAAGAGAAAGCAGGTTGATTGGTACAAGCGTATGTACAATTTTTAGCTCGAGGCTTTTAATTTGGAGTTAATTATTAATTATTATTAATTATTATTATTATTATTATTATTATTATTGAGTTTGGAGGTTCCAATTAATATTTTATTCAGAGGATTTAGGAATAAAAACATGGATACTTTTTAAATGTATAATATACTTTTATCTTACAATTCAATTTGAGGTGCGAGAATAGAGAGGTTTAAAGGTGAGAAGATTTAATTCTTAAAATTTTATTTTATTTTATGGTGATGGGGTGGTATATGAGTGATGGTAGAATAGTAGTAGAAGACAAGAATGGGGCGGTGCCGGTCATGAAATACTATGAGAAAATGGAAGTACTGTGATGGTGAGGGTGGCTGGGGGAGTGCCAATACCATCACCAGTGGAAGTCTTGAGGATTCCATATAAGGCCTCAAGTGTGATGTAAATTTGTATGGATATTTTAAAAGCAGTCAAATTTTATTTGCAGTTATATAAAATATTGGTTGTATAAAATCTCTTAAAAAAATTTATGTTAATTTTGTTGCAAATATTTCTTTCACTATCTTCTACTCTCTCTCCAACTATTTTTAATATTAACATTATTAGTCAAAATATCTCAACTTTCCTTTTTTTTTTCCCCTCTCTTTAAGGTTAATATTTTAACATTAGCTTTTCTTGCACTATAAATACCTTTAATGGCTGTAGATAAAATTTTGATGCACAACCTTATCTTTTACTTGTCTTGACAAAGCTTAAATATATATTTTTCAATTGTATGCAATAGCTTCAAAATAAGCTATCATTTACTCCCTTTTTATAAATTATTATTGTTTTATTATCTTATTCTATTGTTGGTGGATTAAATTAAATTAAATTATTCTGCTTTCTGAAATTTTATTTATCTACGTAAATAAGGAAGAGCTTCTTAAATTTTGTGGGGTACTCCTAAATTAATTTTTCCAATATTGTTGTGGGTGAATTATTCTTGAGGACAATTTCTATACACACTTAAAGCTAATATTTTTTTGTATTTTAACTGACAATCTTAAGGATAATTATGGACACTTATGCTCCATCAACCAAGTGGTAAAGGTTTTAGCAGTTTGTCCTTGCAATCAAATTTTTGCCTTGTCTTAAGAAAAAAAAGATGTAGTTTAATTGCATCATCACTGACTCCATTCATTTTGATTATATCATAAATTTTTAAGAAATTTACTAAGTGAGCAATAGTATATTTCTTGTTCAAGCCATAGAAAAGTCGTTGCTGAGCCATGTTGATGAGAGCTGGTTTAAGTACAAAATTGTTAGCATTCATCGCAAGTCGAGTGATGCTTGATCCAATCTGAGCATTAGGCATGACATATTCTCTCAAAGTGAGATTTATTGGTTGAATTTGATCTTGTGGGTTATCCATACTAACTTCTTCGTCACTATCTTCCCCTACTTCAACCCTACTTTCTTCTTCTATGGACTTCTGTGTCCGAATTTGTTCCTTTTCTTCTCTTTCTAAATAAAGTTTCTCTCCTCTTACTCTATTATTTTCTCTACACTGCTTTTCAATCTCAGGATTAAATTCTTCTAATACCTAATAGACATATATAACTCCTGTAGAAAAGCAAATGAAAACAGTTAAAATAAATTTTAAATTAATATTCTCTTTGAATATACTGTTATCAAATATATTGTTCCTTTCCCGATAACAGAGCCAAAAACTTATTGGTCAATTGTGTATATATCGATTTTAACCGCAAGTACACGGCTCGTAACAAGTAATAAAGTGAAATTAAAGTTCGATCTCATAGGGAATGAGTAATTTGACTAATTAAAATTCAAATAGACTATTATCTGAAAACTAATTAATTAATTTTATATCTTTTAACAATTAAATACTTAATTCTTAATTTATATTAAAATTCAAAATTAAATTATATTCAAATTCAAAATGAAATTAATCTAGAATAATTATCTATTAATTCAAACTTAAAAATAAATTTTAAATTATTTAAATTCAAATAATTGGGATAAATTAGTAGGATTAAGTTTTATTAAAATTATTTCAAATGAGCACAAATAACTTTTTAAACTAATTCGAATTTTTTTTGAATCAAAGTCACAAATTCCTTAATTTTTTTAATTTTTCTCTCTTTCAAGTAAGAAAATTAATGATTGATAAAATTTATAAATTCTATTTTCATGAACAATAAATTAAAACAATTTATCAAGCTCAAGGGAACTAAGTTGGTCTTAAGATTATTCTTTTATCTCTAAATAGAATTTTTTTAAGTTGTTGATTTTTTTAATCTAAAATCATACCTAGCTTTCACTCAATATATGATTTTAATTGAACATGCAATTGGTGGCCAGTCAATCTCAAGCACTAAGAATAAAATCAACAAAACTTGAATTTCGAGAAATAAATAGTAATCAAATTAATTAATACCCATTATCCACAATCCTAAATCCACCTAATCCCACTAAGGAGATTAATTGCCCATAACTAAATTAAACTTAATAAACAAAGAAATTAAGAAATTAAATATGGAATCCATAATTCTAACGTTCAATTGAATAAAATAACAAAAGCATTAAAGAAAACGTAATCTTGAAAATCTAAACCAAATAGAGAGTTCAAAATAGGCGAATGAAGAATCTTGTAGAAATGACGAAGCCCTCCTCAAGCACAATCTTCTTCTTCCTTTGATCTTCAATCTTGGATAAACTAATCAACCCTAGAAAAAATATGAAAAAGTGTATAAAAATTGCCTAAGATGGATGATCCTCCTCCTGTTCACCTCCTACTTTCAGTTGTATCACATTCCAACCTTAAAACTAGACTTCTACTCTTACTCAACTTCTACTCCAAAATTTAAATTCAAACTTTTCAGCCAATTTTCTATTAGATAGAGGCCTTATCTCGAATTAACTCCATAAACATTATAGTCCCAAAAGAGTAGATAATTTTAGACTTTTGAATCACATTATTTGGACTTTGAACACCGAAGTTATGGCCCAATTACTCTTGGTGGTTCTGTTTGGACTTCTACTTTTGTATTTTAAGCCCCATTTTGACTTTAAAGTTGGAGGCCCAAACGAACTCAGAATTTTACAAACCAGACCTCTTTAAAAATTTTGAGATGTCCTATATCAACTTCATGAAGATAACTTTTCCAATATTATACTTTATAACCACTGAAATTGTACTTGAAGCTCTTACGGTCTAATTTTGCCTAAAATTTCAGTTTGCACAAACATGCAAGAAATTAATTTAAACTAATCTTAATTCAAGAATAATGAAATAAAAACACATAAATAATCTTAGAATAGATTAATTCAAATTAATTACATGCTAAATCTGATAAAAAATATAAGGTCAATGTGCACTTATCAATACTCCTAAATTAAATTTTTCGGTATTGTTGTGGGTGAATTATCCTTGAGGATAATGTCTATACACACTTAAAGCTAATATAATATTTTTTGTATTTTAACTTACAATCTTAAGGATAATTATGGACACTTCTGCTCCATCAACCATTCATGCTACTTCAAGTGTTCCTACCGCTATTGTTAATGGTGTTACTCCAATTTCTATTGTTGACAACTCAACTAATGTTGTTTCCAATATCCCTACTATACTTCCTATTATTTATACAGTTCCATATGCCAAACCTTTTCCTAACATATCAAAAATCAAAATTTTTAATGGAGATAATTTCAAGAGTTAGCAAGAACGAATTTTCTTGACATGCATAGAGTGGCTTTCTCCAAATGCTTTGACATGCATACCAACCAATGCCAAGCCAAATAAGTCTTCCTCTAAATTGCTGGAAGTGTGGGTTCATACTAATGAAGTGTGTAGACATGCCATTACAAGTACACTTTCTAACGAATTGTTTGATGTTTACTGTTCTTACAAGGAAGCAAAAGAAATTTGGAAATCTATGATTACCAAATATACTGCTATAGATGCTAGCAAACAAAAGTTTTTCATTAGCAAATACTACAATTGGAAGATGAGTGATGATAAAGACATAAAAGTATAAATCAACGAATACCACAAACTGTTGGAGGATCTCAAATCAGAAAATATCACCATGCAAGAAGAATTTGTAGTTGGTTTGCTCATTGAAAAACTTTCCTATTCATGGAGTGATTACAAATAACAACTCCAACACAAGCACAAGCAATTATCGTTTACATATCTCATCACATACATATTTATTGAAGAAACCAATAAAAAAGAATTCAAAGCTGCTAAAGGGAAGGAAATTACCACCAAAGCCAACTTGATGCAAGATAAGGCCAGTGCAAAATTCAACCCTAACTACAAGAAAAACAATAGGTATGAAAAGAAACATGATTATAAATCCATGGTAAACAATACCAATTTTAAGAAAAAGGGTAATTGCTTTGTGTGTGACAAACTAGGCCACCATGCATATCGTTGTAGAAAGAGAGAAGTGACAATCCTTCTACACCAAATGTAAATTTGGTTGAAGCAAATGATATAATAGCCGCGGTCATTTCTTAAGTGAATATTGTGGCTAGTGTGAAAGAATGAGTAATTGATTCCGGTGCCACTAGGCACATTTATGCTAATAGAAATGCCTTTGTGTCCTTCACTCAAGTTGAGGAAGGAGAAAAAAAGAGTTTATCTTGGTGATTCCCAAACTGCACAAGTTATTGGGAAGGACAAAGTCCTTAAACTCACATCTGGCAAAACTCTAGCTTTAAATGAGGTGGTTCATATTTCCAATATTCGAACCAATTTAGTTTATGTGGGACTATTAGAAAAGATGGGGGTGAAGGTTACCTTTGAATATGATAAGGTCGTAATGACAAAAAATAACACTTTAATAGAAAATGGACTATTGTAATCATGTTTTATTTGTACTTAATGTTTCTTATATTAATGAAAATGCTAGTTCTTCTGCTTATTTGATCGATTATTTTCATTTATGGCACTCCAGATTAAGACATGTGAGTATATCTTATATTAAAAAAAATGCAATAACTTGGTTTAATTTCTAGTGCCAATAATACATGCATATATAAATGTGATGCGTGTGTTGAATCTACATAAACTAAACAAACATGTACATATGTCTTAAAAGAATAAGAATTATTGAGTTTAATTTATATTAACTTAGGAGATTTAATATAAACCATGATCAGAGGTGGTAAAAGATATTATGTGACGTTCATTGATGATTTTTCTAGATACAACAAAGTATACTTGTTTAGAAATAAATATAAGACTTTTGATATGTTTGTAAAATGTAAGACAAAAGTAGAAAATTAATTAAATAGAAAAATTAAAAACATCAGATAAGATAGAGGTGGTGAATATATTCTTAATGATCTTTGTGAAAAAGAAGGTATAATACATGAACTAAGTCCATTTTATTCTTTTAAATCAAATGGTATAGCTGAAAGGAAAAATAAAACTTTAAAAGAAATGATAAATTGTATGCTTATTAGTTTTAATACAGTTGAAAATCTTAGGGGAGAAACCATACTTCCTACATGTCACTTACAAAATAGAATATTTTATAAGAAAACTAATAAGACACTCTATAAATTATGGAAAGGCTATCCTTCTAATTTAAAATATCTGAAATTATGGAAGCATCTTGCAAAATTTATGTTGCCTGAACCCAGCGTAATCAACATTTTTGTGGTGTAGGGTTCTCAATTTAATTGATATGAATAAGAGACTTGGTTTAAATTTTTTTCTAATGTGGAAAGACCATTAATAATATTGTAATTTATTTTTTTTTTTTTGATAAAGGAGAAGAATAGATTCAAAATTAGATTTTTATTCAAGTTAAGAAGAAATTATTTCTACAACAATTTTAGCTACATCATTTTAATCGGACAAAGTGGTGCTTGATTTCTCTATAGAAAATATCACTATGTTGTATATATAATATTGTTGTTTATTATTAATTCACTCCTAACTGAATTTTTAGTCCTATTAAATTTCAATTACACCCTAATCCATAAAATGTTCATTATCATGTGCACAAACAAATTTGCTTATAAAATTAAAATTGTTTTGTTAACCTTTTTTTGGCTCTTATAATTAATTTGCTATTGTTTTGGATCATTTATGATGTTTCTCATCAACTAATTCTCCCATTTAATTTCTTCTAACGCTGAATAAATTCAAATAAATTTTGATATTTATATTATTCTTTTGATTTTATTATTATTTATCTCATTGCTATGACTTGAGTTTTTCTTTTTATTTAACAATTTTAATAATGTTTTCATAATTGAGATTTAATTAAGACCCTTTTGAGTCTTTTTCGGGTTTAAAATCTTGGAATTGTTCATGTTTGATACTGATTTTTTTTTATTATAAATGCACTCATCTTAAAAGTCAAAAAATATATTTGTATCCTAAATTAATTTGCCAATGGAATGCACTTCCACACAAAACTATTAGTAGGATTTGCAACAAAGTTTTAAATATATAATTATTTTGTTGCTAAAAAACTAATATACAGTAGTAGTTGGAGGAACCAAGCAGGGTCCCATGCTCTCCCAAACTAGGGGTGTGCATTATTCTGTTAAAACCGAATAACCGAATCGAACCACAAAATTTCAATTATTTCGATAAAGGGATAATTGATTTTCGATTCAGTTCAGTTATTAAAACATAAAATTTTTTATTTTTGGTTCGGTTAGTTCTATGGTAATATAAAAATTAACCGAATTATTGCTTTAGTAATATATATATATATATATTTATTGTAATTTTTATGTTATATTTAACTATTATAGTTAATTATATAAATGAAAACTTTACAATTTAATTAACATAATTTGTATAAAAACTTTATAATCTAATTAACATAATATTTTATTAACACTTATTTTCTTAGCTTAAAAATAACACTTTTTATCTTAATTCCTAATGATATTTAGAATCATTTAAAGTATAAAATTAAAAATTTTATAATATAATTACAACTATAAACTCATTGATTATTTTGAGATTATTATCTACTGAAAATATATTTTAGACTATTGTTAATTATATAATGTTATTAATATTAAATATAATATATTAAATGTTGACTTAACTATAACTCTAACAATATTATTTAACAACTAGTATGAGTTTACTTATTTTGAAAATTTATTAATTGATTGATTTGAAAAGATTTTACTATTACATATTAGAGAAAAAATCGGTCAACCAAATTAATTGATTAACCGAATCAAAATATTCTGTTCGGTTAGAATTTAATTTTTAAAATATTCTGTTCGGTTCTATTCAGTTACCATTTATAAAATTTTAAAAATTTTGGTTACTTCATAATTTGGTTTGGTTCGGTTCAGTTTCGGTTAACCGAATGAACAACCCTACCCCAAACCCTGCTTGATTCTGCCACTGCCTGAACCTAAAAAAAGAAAAATAGATTCTAAAACTTTTGATTGCATGTTCATTAGTTATGCATTAATATAGTCCTGCTTATAGGTTTCTTGTTTTGAAAAGTGATGTGCTTAGTTGTAATACCATAATTGAGACAAAGAAAGCGAAATTCTTTGAGCATGATATGGAATTCTTTGAGCATATTTTTCCTTTAAAAAGTAAATGATTTTTCGCATGTGTTGCTATTCATAATAATTATGAGAATGAGGATTTGAGAAGAAGTAAAAGACCAAGGAAAGAAAAATCTTTTGAAAAATGATTTTTACACTTATCTTATAGAAAATAATCATTTGAATTTTTAAAGAAGCCATTAAAGCAAACTTGATTCTATTTTACAAAATAACATTTGGAAACTAGTTAATTTACCTCCTAGAGTAAAACTTATTGGTTTTCAATGAATTTTCAAAAGAAAATTTAATATTGATGGTTTTATTCATAGATATAAAGTTAATATTGTTGCAAAAGGTTTTACTCAAACAAAATATGGACTATTTTGGACATGTTTGCTCCTGCAACTAGAATTTTCTCTATCCATATTCTAATTGCTATAGCTTCAATTTACGAACTTTTTATTCATAAAATGGATATAAAAACAACTTTTCTAAATAGTTATTTGGAAGAAGAAATTTATATGGAGCAATTTGAGGGTTATATGATTCCCGGTCGAGAGAATAAAATTTGCAAAATTTTCAAATCTTTATATGGTTTGAAACAAACACCTAAATAAGGACATAAGAATTTTGATCAACTTTTGCTTAGTAATGGATTTACTCCTGTTGAAGTGGATATAGATATCATTATTGTTCCCCCAACCCAAACAAGGGAAAAGGAGAGATTGAAGTAGTAAAAAACCTATAAGAAAGAAGATTGGGCTTCACATTTGGGGCTAAAGAGAATCGAACCAAAGGAAAACATGACAAAGCCCAAACACCAAGCGTGTGATTTGCCCCACCACTCACAATCGCATGCACATCACTAGTTGTGGCATAGCCATGGTTCTGTCGCATGTTTCATGTGTACGCCATTCACTTAAAGGATGTAGACGTACTCCAATCATCATGAAACAATTCTTGGATAGTCAGACCTATCGTCTAACTAATGCCGCCTAAGTATACAAAGACAAGTTAAAACATGAGTAAGTAGTAATACTATCATGTATAATGTCTTCCCAGGTAATGATTTATCTTTATCAATAGAGGACATCAACACTAAAAAAAAAGACTCCTGATTATAAGCTCTCTCTTTTCTCTAAAAACTCACATAAGAACATTCACCCAAAAACAGATAGTTCGCTTCTATCATTGATACCTCTACAGAGACTCAAGCATATTCAAAAGGAGTCTCCTTGCATTATTTGGTTGGTTAAAAGAATAAAGGAGCCAATAATGAAGGTTTTGTGTTCTATACCTCTCTCTAATATTTACTCTTCATATTTCATTTTTATGCGTGTACTACTATTTTATTGTGTATTATTCATTTGAATGTTCATAAGTGATGCATGCGGTATCCAACAAAGTGGATTAAAGACGTTTGAAATTGCAATATGTTGGAATGAAAATGGCTTAAGGGAACTCAAAAGGATGTGATAAAATGTAAGCCTAGTAAATATGTATCTAATGGTCAACATGACTTAAAATCTGGCTAAATACACAAAAAGGACTTAATGAAATGAAAATAACCGTCATATATCTATCGTAAAAGAGATTTGAATGAACCAAATAAGGGTGAGCTTAGCCATTGTAGGAGAAGCAGGAATGTTGGGGAATGATGGCCTCATCATCCTTTTTGATGGCCACAACAGAAAGGTTGGCATCCCCATTCATCCTAATAATGACTAATGTCGTGACTAATGGCCTTCTTGCCGCCCCTTTAGCAGACTCGCCAAAGAGTATGGCAAATGTGCCATTGATTGTGATGTGCCCATTTAGCCCACATGACACTTTTAAAATTTCACAATCGATGCTCTTCCACACCTTACCTTTGTGACCAATTTTTGAGTTTGATTAATATGTATAGTTGAAACGGGCTATTCATGCATGGGACGATGGATGATTGAATTGTCACTCTTATACTACCATTTGCATTTGCATGCATACATATGTGCCTTTTCCCAAAAAAGTTGTATTAGATTAAGAATTATGTGATTTTTCATTTTCTTTAGAATGTTTTAATAGGCAAAAGTTCATGTAATTTTTAGATTTGATGCAGTAGGTTTTTTCATTGTAATTTCATTAGTCCATTTATACTAACTTTTAGACTTTGTGATTATAAGGGCATGTTTTCATGTTAGTGGGTCTCCATTTTTCACATTCATGCACATCATTCTCACATCAGCCATTTGGTAATACTCGTACTCATCATTTACGCAACCATAATGTTTAAATTAGATAATACATTAATAATTAAGAATAACATATTACTAGAATCTATGAGGAGGCTGGTTCCAATTAATTAGACTTTGGGGTGCTGGCCATTCCCTATCTTTCCCGTGTATATTCGACTTTTCAAACCCAATATGAATTAGGGATTCTCCGTGTGCTAGGCCATTCTACAGTTTTTCATGTTTTCATGTTTTTGTTTGTTTTATTTTTCTAGATTTAACCTTCTATGACCTTTTTTGTCTTCTACTCCTATAATGGACTACTATAATTTTGCAGATTTGGTAGCTTGGAGAGGATATCTATACAAAAGTTTAGAAGAACTCCCTAGTGTAGCATGCTTTACATGGCAGTCAATGTTGGCTTGTCCTTCTTAACAAGGGTATAATGCTTCCGTCACTATGATGACAAGGAATGTTGAAGACCTTTTCCTTCCAAGGTTGAAGACGAGTGGAACCTTTGCCGGAGTCCTTGTATTTCTAGCTCTATACACTATGTTTATGATCGACATTAGTTTCTATCTTCTTTTGAGTGAACATGTTTATATATCGGCCGATTTACCTTGCATATTTGGCATGTTTTCTGTTTGAGAGGTTTGCTTTAGTTCTCATAGGGAGGTTATTGTTGCATATTGCTATGCTTTTCCAACTATTTGTTTTCTACTTTTAATAGTCCCCTATCCATTGGCAAGGCTTCTATGTACTCCTCTTTTTTTTTCCTAATCTATGATATTATCCTTTGTTGATAAAAAAAATGAAAGGTTATTTAATTAATTTTAAAAAATCATTTCGTTAATTAAATTAATTTTTTTATCCGTACAATCATCATCATAATTTATATATACTACTTAACATTAGGCAAAACTTTATGATATGATTTTGTATACATGATCTTTACGAGTCTTTTTTAAATGAGAAAGTTATAATGTTAATAAAAGAAAAAAAATAAATTATATAAAATATAATAGTTTAATAAAAAAATATGTAATTAAAAAAGTTTCAAAATATGATTATCAAAACGGGTTGATTGGTTGGTTTGTGTCGTGTTGATCCAATATGGTGATACGATTAAAGTCAATATAAATACGACTCATTTATTAATCGTGTTGATGCAAACATGCTACAAAATTAAAATAGGTTATACGAATATGACACGTATAACAAGTTTATATAAATGGATTATATACAGATCACATAATCCAACACGACCCATTTAACCCATATAATATTTATAATCTAAAATAATTTCCTATTCTTAAATAATCATAAAAATTATCCGTATAATAAAATTATAATTAAAATCATTCTAAAAGGTAAATATATTAAAAATTTTATTAAAAATATATATATATATAATAAAATATATAACTCAATATGAAATAAATGATAAGTATATTATATTTTAGTATTAGAATTTAGTAATAAAGAGAAAAAGTTAAGAAGATAATGTATAATTGTCAATATAATTTTGTAATAAAATTTTTGAAAATTTTATTTTATTTTATTTTATAAATTTTATTCTAAATTTTAAATTTAAAAAAATTATTTGATATAAAATATAAAAGATTAGATTATTTAAATCATAAAAAAATATTTACTTTCTAATATTTAATTTAAAAAATAATTTCTACAAATTTATAAATGATTAAATTTAAATTAATTAATAATTAAGTTGACAAGGTAATTAAAAATAATTTAGTAATTCAATGAAATTAATAAATTTTTAGTTAGAATAATTAAAATTTTAAATAAACTATTTCTAAATAAAATAATAATATATTATACAATAATATAACTATAATAAAATATATAATTTCTAATAAAATATATAACTATAATAATAAATTTTTAATAATAAAATAATATAATTTTAAATTATATCAAAACTATATCATTTTAATTAAACGGATTATAATAAATTCACATGTCAATTTATTACAGAACCCGTTTAAATTTGTATTATAAATAAGTCAATCTATTTTTTATATTAATTCATTAAAAAATAACTCTGACCCACTAATTTTATATATTTTACATGTGTCTATATATCATAATCCATTTTGGCACCTATATTTCAAATTAGCCACCGTGTAAATTTAAATTTAACTTTAATGGGGAACTTTAAATTTCAGTAATTACATAAACTACTAAATTACTAAATTTTTATGATGTTATTGCGATGTTAGATTTTGACCAACATTTCAGCAAAATCTGCCTGTGTAGTCATGTAGTAATCTCAGTTCAATATCATTCTTATTTTTAAGAGGTAATCTCAATTTTATCATTCTTATATTTGAGAGGTAATCTCAATTTTATCTTTTCATCATCCTTAACAATTTTTTTTTCCAAACTATGGAGATTACGAGGAAAATTTGAAGATTTGGAGGATGTTGAGGAATTGAAAACAGTGTTGGGATCGCCATTTGGTAACAAGAATCCTCAATTGCTAAACATGAAAGTTCAATTGGCATTGCGAAAATTAGGGCCACCAACAAAATATGCGATCTCTCAATTAGGGACAGGAATCGATTTTCCAGCAGCTACTAATTAGAATATGACAACAAATTGAACGTTCAATTATCATGCTATTAACTTGAAAATCTATCATATGCTTAAGTAAATAATTTTCAATAGATTAATATTATTAGTTAATGATATAAAATTAACGAGTGCACTATAATGAAACATAAATGCCAGCACTATATTTTCATCATTACATGTATAAAAGTTATTTAATTTTATTTTGAAAAATGTGGAAATTGACCAAGGAAGATAAAAGGAACATTTTTCAAGACTAAGAAATAAAAGTTTAGAGCACAATTATAATGTCAATATTCTCAAACCAAAAGTAAATAAAATCCATATATAGTTTTGAACTTTCAGCTCAAAAGCTATCAAAAAGGATGGTGAGGAGCAGCAAAAGACAAAGCATATGCATAACCATAAACTTAGACCAATTTGTGCAAATTGCTCATCATTAAATAAGAAAATTTAACTGCACGTAAATCCTACTTCATTTGTCATCTTTTCTAGCATACGAGAGAATTACGGTAGCGCTCAGTATGAGCAACCATGATTTAGTTTAGTCGTCTAAAAAAAAATGCTCTTTTCCTATTTTTACATTTATTAAAAAAAATATATCAGGAGCTACCTTCTTTGCATCTTGAATCGAGAAACTGGCTTTGAAGGCTGGGTATCAGATGACTGCAACATTCAATGACATGATTAGGTTGTAAAGTTGGTAAGCTAAGTGTACAACACTAAAATAGACCAATAATACCTTTGATGATGTTGCAGTTTGTTCCTGTGAAGTTGGTAAGCCAAGTGCACGCTCCACAATTGAACCCGTAAAAGCCTACACACGTAGATGAAAATTAGCAAGGACAACCTCCCATTTCGGAAGATCAAGTTAACAGTAAACATACCTTGGAACTGTCAAATCCTGATTCTGTAGTTTGCATAGGTTTCTATAAGCAAATATAATAATAAGAAAATCAGAAACAAGAAAAAAATGGCCCGTGAAGCAGAGTCTGCAATTGCAAACTCTTCAATTATCTGCACTGAAAAGAACAAAACATTTCCAGGATAGTATAAAATTTCTCCCTTTATTTATTTATCTTCCCCTCATTTGAAACTCAAATAGTATGGATCCAGATTATCCACAGCATATTAAATAACTAATGAATTATCAGTTAATCTTTGGAATATCTCCTCTCAAGAATTTATGGCCTTTGTAGCGGAATATTACATGTCCCTAGACCCTAGCAACCAAACCATTTCCCCCTCTTTGTCCCCACCAACACACACAAGCTCAGAGAGCAATAGGCGGCGACCACAGTCATAAACAGTGAGAAAGACCATTTTTTTTGTTACAGACATGAGGATTACTCACGCTAGGCAATAGAACATCCAGCTTCAACATTCTAAACTGTTAAGTTTCCTACATGTAAAAAATTCATACTAACAAAAAAGTATTCCTCCTAAAATAATTGTAAAATAACAAACTATAAAATGAGCACAACTAGCAGATTTTTCATTGTGCAAAATGACTCGTGATATGGCAACTGTGCTTCATGCAATTGACAAATCTCCACATTATTTTCTGAGCAGAATATTCACAGCACTTGGATTTGACAACAAAAGAATCTATGCTTGAGCTAATTATTTGTTATGACTGGTGCACTGACATGTGGATTGTGGAATTGACATATGAACTCTAAAACCATCAAGTGGTTGAAACTCTAATGCCACCTCAAATCCCATCGCTTAGTTCCAGAGACAAAGCTATTAGAACATGAGTCAGTATATCCCTGACAAGCCTTTCATGATTATCAAGGGTGGGGCGGTATCCATATAGTCATGCTGAGGCATGCCAAAAATGCACAATAGAAAAGGAGAAAACAAAATAACCAATTACATTTTCTACAATGAAGTAGTATAATGTGTAAATAACTAAAATTAGATAGAGAAATGAACATAAGGCTCAACTTTTTTTATGATGGAAAATATGTGCACTGAGCACAGAAATACAGCGACAATTTTATAGTGTAAATAACTAAAAATAGATAGAGAAATGAACATAAGACTCAACTTTTTTTACGATGGAAAATATGTGCACTAAGCACAGAAATAGAGCGACAATTTTATAGAGGACAAAAGTAAACACTAGAAGTACCTCATTTCTCATTGAAGATACAGCTTTAACTTTCTCCTTCGCTTCATGATGCAGTAAAGCCTTCTCAAGAGGCAAGGATTTCTGCATTTGTCTGAGATCATTTGATACATCATCTGCAATTACAAACAAACAAACAAACAAACAAACAACAACAAAGCCTTAATCCCAAGTCAATTGGGGTCAGCTATATGGATTCTTCTTTTCCACTCAATACGATTTAAGGTTATCTCTTCTGATAGATGTAACATCATAAGATCATTTTGGACCACCTTTGACCAAGTCAGTTTAGACCTACCTCTGCCTCTCTTAGTTATATCTACTCTAACTTGTTCGGTTTTTCTAATTGGCGCATCGCTAGGTTTTCGTTTCACATGGCCAAACCACCTCAATCTATGCTCTCTTATCTTATCCTCAATAGGTGCTACCCCTACTTTTTCTCTAATGTACTCATTGCGGATTCTATCCATCCTAGTATGACCACACATTCATCTTATCATTCTCATTTCCACAACATGCATTTTACTCATGTGTTGTCCTTTTACTGCCCAACACAAGGAATAAAATGATTCATATAAGCATGTTGGGATGAAAAATAGAATTATCAAAAAATGTAATAAGAGTTGTTCCTGGGTACATTTCTTTTTCATATATCGTTTTTACCGCTGGTTTTATGATCCTCACTCCTCCCAGTTAAGGGAACTCCCCCAATTCCATCCAAAAAAAAATTAAACAGAAAAACACCTTCCTTCTAAAGTGAAGGAATAAATAACATGCCTTATGCACGTCAGGCATAAACAGCACCATGAAATGGATGAAGACTGACCTTTGGGCATTGGCTGCACCGTCAAACCGGAACACTGCATTTTCAAATTTCATAATCAATAAGAAAAATTTATCAAACGGTTACAACAAAGAAGAGAATACAACCGAATTCACTTACGTTTGGCTGATCAGTTATATCTAATTGCTGGATATACTTATTTGATAACACTTCAATGGATGCACTTTCAACTTTGGAACGTTTTTGTAGCTTGTTTGTCTATCACAAAAATTTAGTCATTCGATGAAAATGAGTATTTACCATTTGCGAACATGATCAAAGAGTAATCAATTAGCCAAAAGCCAATGACACAACTCTTACTTCTAAATGAGTTTGAAATGCAAAATAGGCGTTACTACCCTTTTTGGCGGCATTAGTCTGCGCATCTTCGTCGCTTTCATTATCACTTTCAACCGTATTAGTTTGCTCATTTTCATCACTCGCGTTATCACTTTCAGCAGTATTAGTGTGGTCTTCATCCATCTCATTGTCACCTTCAGATGCAAATTCTTCTTTCTCAAGTTCATCCAACCGTGACATTAAGCGAGCATATTCATCATCTTCGACAATAACTTTTTTGCCATCAGTTTCTGAAAAAAAATAATATTATCTTAAATGCTGAATCTTTCAATTTCAATTTTAGTACATTACTCTAGGTCCTTGCCAGCAAAATAAAACAGCACATTCATTTGAAATGACCACCACCAAAAAAGACAAAACAAAAACCAAAACTAACTTGATTAAAAGCTGTTTAGGTAAACATCAATCTATAACTACATCTTTTATGCACTTCAATTAATATAAATGCAGTACAAAGTTTCAAAATCAAGCTACTGACAGCACAAAAAAAGAGGGTCAAGGACCTGCCTGATTTAGATTGTTCTTCACCAGAAATATCCTCCACATAATCCTCCCTTATCTCCACAAGACCCTCCTGTTGCCAATATTGATAAAAACAATACATAATGTCTAAACATTTGAGAAAAACACATATCTAACCATTAAGTAGCTATTTTCAAATTAAGACCCAAAAAAACAATTGTGTTTAATTTACGATTTCCTAAATCAACTAGTAATGTTTGACAAACTCACTGCAGCTTCAGAAGCGGTAGAATCAAAAAATGAGGCCTCAGCACTAAGATCCTTTATATTGACCTTAAGAGATTCAACTTGGGAATCCAAAGCCTTGCCTCTCCTTTTCAAAATCTCCACTGTTTGCCTTGCTGTTCTTTCTGCATGGTACCCTTCTCCTAGAAGAACCTTTCATACAAAAACTAACATTTCTAAGCTAAATCTAGTCCAAGCCAAAAGAAAACTAAAAAAATAACTTCGAGCTTGTTTTGGTATTAAAGAATTCCATGAGATTTTCTGGAACGCATTTACATATCCACATTCTCCAGTTTGATTAAAATGAGACTACATTTAGAAATCTATATTTTTAATGCTATGAAATTTGTTATACTTGAAACAAATTCTACCAAAATAAATAGTTTGCAAACTATTAAAGCTAATGAATTTTAATTCTATGAAATTGGTTATACTTGAACCATATTCTACCAAAATAAAGAGAATTAGCAAACTACTTAAGCTAATGAATATTATGTTCAAACTAGTAAAGTTACATATTTAAATGAATTCCATATTTAATCTAAAAATGAAAATTAATTTTTTTTAAAAAAATTATGAAATTCATTTGTGAATGAACCTTATGGATATATAAAATTTTGAATAAAAAAGAAAAAAAGTATTACCACTAACTCATTTGTGTGCATCAACCGGCCGGGAAAGAAAGCCGCTTTTCCAAAAGGAACCTGAAATAATCCATTAATCAAAATTAAAACGAAAGTTAAAGTGAAGGAGAGAGTGATAGAGACTAGAGAGAGGTTACCATGATATCACGGTGGAGCTCGTCGGGGAGGCGAGAGACGAGATTTATGAGATTTGTATTGTCGGCAATAAATTCTCTGAGTTTGCTGAGCTCTTTCTGCTTCTCTGCAATCGCGTCTTCCACTCGCTTCACAGCCTTTTGTGCTTCGTCGAATGGAAACATAGACGAGAATGAAGTCGCTGTTCCCTTCGCTGGTGTCACATCCATCTCTTTACTATTGATAGACAGCGGAAATTTCCCCAAATTTATGAATGATCTGAAAAAAGGGATACATGCACCTGAAATAAAAAGCTAGTATATTTTTGTATACTGCACGCTGCGGGCTGTGATCGTGTTAGAACAGGGGACATTTATATAAAGGCTTTTTATAAAACCAATTACAAAACAAAATATTTTTTCTAAAAAATACTGTTAGATATAAATTTTTTTAAAAAATATCTAAAAATTTTATAAAATTATAAAAATACCTTACATTATTATATTTTTATAATTTATCTATATTATAGATATATTATATATATATTATAAAATTCTTTAAAAAAATATAAAAATTAAGTTTATTTATTATATTATTTTATAAAATAATACCTTTAAACAAATAATATAATTTCATAAAAATTTCTCAAAAAAAATTTTAATAATATTATTTTGTAATATAATTTTATATATTTTAGATATGTTATGTATATGTTATAAATATATTTTATATATGTTATAGATATATTATATATATTATGCATATATTATATTTTAGCCTTTATATATTGTAAAATCTTTATATATTGATTAATTATAATATATATGTAATAGATATGTGTCTTCTAATTTTTATATATTAATTAATTATTATATATATTGTGGATATATTATAGATATATTATAAATATATTACTATTTTTTATGTATATTGTGGATATGTTACAGATATATTATATTTATGTTTTTTTTTTTGTATAATGAGAATATAAAAATAAAAAATTATTTATAAATAAAAAAATATAAATATAAATTAAGTATTAATAAATAAAAATTAAAAAATATATATATAAACAGAAAAAAAAAAAGAAAAAGAATGTTGAAAGTTAGAAAATAAAAAGCCGCACTGTAAGAACAAAAAAAAAATTAGTCAGTATATTTAAAAGTGTAAACAGTAAATATGGTATTCTATTATTTTTTTTCTTTATATAACTATCTAAAAAATTTTAAAAATATTAAAAATATTTATATTTTTTTATTAAAAAATTGGTATAAAATTTAAAAAATATTTTATCCCTCACTAGAATAAAAGTTTTTTTAAAAAAAATATCTCTTTTCTCAATATAATTAATATTTTTTTTAATTTTTTTTAAAAATTACTATTAAATAAAAATATTCTAATAAAATAATAAAAATTAATATTTTAAATATTTTTTCATCATATCCAACAATAACCAACAACCAATCCTTAATCCCAAGTCAATTGGGGTCAACTATATAGATTCTTCTTTTCACTCAAGTTTATTTTATTTTTTTAATATTTTTAAATGTTATTTATTTTTTATAATTATTTTTTTTCATCATATAAAAATCATAATTTTTTATAAAAGAAAAAAATTAATTTTAATTAGTAAAAATAAATAACACTTAAAAATATATAAAAAAAAGTAAAATATATAAAAATATATTAATAAAAATTATTAAATTTATTTTAAAACAAATTTTACATATTATATATATAATACACACAATTTATAGATATTATGTAGATATATTGTAGATGTGCTATAGATATGTAGTAGATATTGTAAGCATGTTGTAGATGTGTTATAGATGTTATGAGGATGTTATATCTTTATTATTTAAATTGTGTGTATTTTATGTAAAAATTATTGAATGTTGTATGAAAATTTTGTGAATATTGTGTATATGTTGTGAAAATAAAAAATAAAAAATAATAAAATTAAATAAATATTAAAAATATTATATAGATGTATTGTTGATGTTACGTGTTTATTATTTAAGTTGTATATATTTTATGTAAAAATTATTGAATATTGTATAAATATTATGTGAATGTTGTATACATATTGTGAGAATAAAAAAATTAAAAAAAATAAAATTAAAAAAATATTAAAAATATTATATAAATGTATTGTAGATTTATTGTACATGTACTGTTGATGTGTTGTATATATTTTATACATATTGTAGATGTATTTTATATTGTTGAGTGTGTATTTTATATATATTGTATATATATTTATTTTTTGTGAATATTAAAAATATGATATTGAAAAATTAAATAAAAAATATAAATAAATTAAAATAAAAAACAAAATTATAAAAATTAGAAGAAAAAAATGAAAAATGAACGTTAAAAATATAGTTTTGAAAAAAAAAAAGCATATAGTATTTTTGAAAATGCAAAATTTTCAACCTATACAGTGTAATTATTGCTTAAAAAAATCACAATGTATTTTTTAAGAATAATTCCATAAAAAAGAGTGTCAAATGGGTCATTATATACCGGTACCAAACGTGAAACACTTAAAATTATAACATGGCTTTAAATATATTTAACTAAAATAATATATTTTTAATATAAATCAAAATTACGATATTTTATTATTATTTATTATAAGAGAATAAAATTAAATCTTATATATTTATTACCTTATTATCATTATATTATTATATAATATATTATTATTTTATTTAAAAATGATTTATTTAAATTTTTAGTTACTCTCATTAAAAATTTATTAATTTCATCTAATCATTAATTTTTTATTATTTTATTAATTTAATTATTAACTAATTTCAATTTAATTCTTTATAAATTTTAGAAATTATTTTCTAAATCAAATGATAAAAATTAAATAATTTTTATGATTTAAATAATCTAATCTCTTATATTTTATATCAAATAAATTTTTAATTTATAATTTGGAATATAATTTATAAAAAGAAAATATAATAGAAAAAATATAAAATAAAATGGTTAAATTTTAAATCAAATGAACATGCAGCAAGAATATTTTGTGTTGGGTATTCCTTTCAACCGTGAAATCTTGGCACATCAACATTTGAAACTTTAACTCGAATATGAGTTCCATCGAGTGCACCAATACAATCCTATAGTATGTTCATTATTAACATCTAGTATTAACTATCTAAAAGCATATTAACTAGAGCAATTGCATTTACCTTAAAGTGTGGAAAAATCTCCTTTGTTGGCAATTTCTGGAGGGACCTTAGAACCATCCAATTGTCTTAGATATTCTTCTTCAAGTGATATGACAACATGTAATATAAAATGAAATTGTCTAAAAATAGTTTCTATGGATGAAAAAGGAATGACAAGGTACAAATTTTAAACTTATGAACAATAATCATTAGAAATGTGGCAACTTTCTCCTCCACATAAGTATGTAGATTGTATTTGAGTTGATCAGTACTTCAAAGTTTATCACATAAAAATATGAAAGTATCCAGTTTCGTGTGAATGAGATTATGACAATTAATTTCATTATTTGTTAAATGACACAATTTTTCTCCTCGAAGACTTTCTCTTTCATGAGCTACAGAGTTTTCATATGTTATGGATTAATGAATTAACTTTGGCCAAAGGCAAAGATATTGGACAATATGGCAAATTAGTTGTACAAGAGCTAGTAGCCTTTTTCTATCTCATTCTTTCAACACGTCATCCAAGTCATGTTCTAAAATAACTTTTGAATGTAAATTATCCATGTTGTCTATCCTTCCATAACATATAGGATTATTGTTAACTACATAACATCTCCAAATATATTCATAAAATAATGAATGTTACAATAAAATATTGTGTCCTATTTATAATTTTATTTTGTATAGATAATTGCATTTGGTGCATAATGCCTAAGTAATGGTTAAATAGGATACCTATTTGGTCCGACCCTTCCTCGGACCCCGCTCATTGCGGGAGCATTCGTGCACCGGGCTGCCCTTTTTTAATGGTTAAATAGGATCTTAGTATACCTATTTTTTAGTTTTTCAATTTTCTTTTTATTTTATGATCTTATATATTAAGAAAATATTTGAGAGGTTAAAGAGAAAAATCAAAAAATAAATTTACATCTCATTACTCTTTTTTACTCTATTACTGTGTACACCAAACAAGAGAAAAGCAGAGTAAATTTTATTTATTTTCTCATTTACCTCTGGTTACCTTCATCCAAACATAGCCTAAAGGAGATGAAGGGAAGGTAAGAATAAGAAAGGAAGGGGAAGGGAAGTTAAATACTTAACCTTGTTTGAAAAAAGTGTAAATGTGTATTGATTAAAGAAAGAGTAAGAAATATTAAAATAACAAAAATATTAGTCATAACATAAAATAAAATTTTAATTTAAAATAATAAAAAAAATAAATTATAATTTTTTATAACTAATTATTTTTCTTCCCCTTCGTTACACCCCAATTTAGAGTATAAGAAATTTGTACTTTTTGAAGGGTGAGGAAAGGTAAGGCTTACCCATCTTTCCCCTTCATTTAATTCACACACTTCTTCTCAAACAAGGATAAAAATCTATCCTTCGCTTTTATACCATTCTTTCTTCTTCTTTTCCTCCAATCCAAATATAGTGTAAGGGAGGAGTTTGAAAATTTCTTTATATGTTATTACTATTTTTATATTCGTCCCATTGACATATATTAATATTTTTTACTATTCATTTAGTCTCCTTGCCTCTTTTAGTTTTAGCCTTAAGATGTTATAATTATAAATTGGGTCAAGTTTTTAGGTTGTTACGAGAAGTAAAATGATGTGAAGCAACACAACAAAATCTTACGCCACTTAACATCAAAATCTTGTAAAAGAAACAAAAATAAAAAAAATGACCAAAAACTTCTATATCTAATCAAGAGAAAAAAAATGTGAGTAAAGATAATGAATTGTTTAAATTTAAGTATTTTATTATTTCTTTTTCTTTATTGTTCATATGGGCTATTAATAGTTAATTGTTTATTGTATAATTTAATCATTAATAGTTTACTCTTATTACTTTTGTTTTTTAGCAAAATATTTATTAAGTTATAATTACTATTCAAACTTTAAACAATCGTAAAACTAATTAGTATTGTGATAATCTTTGAGTGACGGATATTCGATCATAATCTTTGGCAATCAATAAGTACTATGACCTTCAATTTGTTCTTTATTATTATTTTTTCATATATACTTAAATGCAACAATAGTTGATACGAAACCCATGGATCAAATATTACATCTAGAACCCCACATACACATCTACCATAAAATCTTAGAACTCAAAAAATAAATTCTCCCTACCAAACCCACAACTAACCTGTAATTGAGAACTTGGGTGATTGGGATGAAGAAATGAATTGATTCAAATGCCACAAGTCAGATTTGATAAGTTAGAACCAATTCTTCATGCAACAAGAATAAGACGAAAACCTCTCAAACTTGAAAACACATCAATTACATTCAGCATAAACTGAAAATTCATATTCACCCTTTTGAGTTCTTTTTCTCCTCCCTATATAGCTGCAAAAGAAGAACTAAGAGCTTAAAAATCTAGGTTTGTATGTATCTAGTCACACTAGCATTAATTATCCATCCACATCAATAATATATTATAAATTACTGCCCATAATTCTGACAACATTGATGGGCAAATTCTACATGCACTTTAGTATTGGTTCACATGTGTCTAGTCACACTAGCACTAAACCACATCAATATTATATTCCGAATTTATGCTAATGCCCATCACCATATTTATGGGCAGATTCTTCATGCTTCTTAGTGAGTTTCTGACTTCCTCTTCATGTTCCTTCATATCCAATATAAGTTGGTCTTCCTCTTAATTAATCCACCTTTGAATGAAGTGTTGGAACACATACCGGAGTTTCTTTGTTTGTGATCTTGCGATTGGTCTACTTGGCATAATGATATCATCAACATATTTGCTGCATTGTGTAGATTCACCAAGATTACTTATAGTTTTCTCATCATTCCCTCCTTGCACAAAAAGATTTGTCCTCAAATATGAACCTACATCGAAAGGAGAAAGATCACTAACATTGAAAGTTGCAAAAATATTATACTCACCTAGTAGATCAATTTTGTAGGCATTGTCAATGATTCGTTGTAAAACTTGGAATGAGCCATCTCTCCTTGCATCCAACTTGGATTTTCTTTGTTTAGGAAACCTTTCCTTCCTCATATGAATCCATACTCAATCACCAGGTTGGAAAACCACATGTTTCCTTCTTCTATTTACATTATGGGCAAATGATTCATATTTCTTCTCAAGATGAGTTCGTGCCTTCTCAAGTATTTTCTTAACCAACTCCGCTTTCTTTTCACCATCTAAGTTAGTTATTTCATTTAATGGCAAAGAAAATAGATCAAGTGGTGTAAGCGGATTAAAACCATAAATAATTTCAAATAGTGAATAACATGCAGAAGAATGTATGCTTCTATTATATGCAAACTCAACTAATAGCAAACAATCTTCCCAAGTTTTCAAATTCTTACCTACAATAGCACGTAACAAAGATTCTAAAATCCTATTTACCACTTATGTTTGTCCATTGATTTGTGGATGACAAGTTGTAGAGAACAAAAATTTAGTACGTAATTTATTCCATAAAACACGCCAAAAATGACTCGAGAACTTCACATCTCTATTACTCACAATTGTCTTAGGAATGCCATGCAAACGAACTACTTCCCCAAAGAACAAATTAGCAATATTTGTTGCATCATCAGTTTTGTGACATGCAATAAAATGAGCCATTTTGCTGAATCTATCAACAATAACAAATATGCTACCTTTCCCTTTTAGTCCTAGGCAGCCTCAAAACAAAGTCCATAGATATGTCAATCCAAGGTGCCTTAGAAATAGGTAAAGGAGTATACAACCCATGAGGTAAAGACTTAGATTTTGCTTGTTTACATGCAATACACTTGGCACAAATTCTGTCAATATTTTTTCTCACATTTGGCCAATAAAAATGTTCATGCAGAATTTCTAAAGTCTTAAATACCCCAAAATATCCCATGAGTCCTCCATTATGTGCCTCACGCACAAGTAATTCCCTTAATAAGCAACTAGGCATGCATAATCTTCCATCCTTAAACAAGTACCCATCATACCTATAAAACTTTTGAAATGCAGAATGCTCACATGCTTTATAAACATTTGCAAAGTCAACATTATTGGCATACATATCCTTAATTTGCTCAAAGCCTAATAACTTAGAACTAAGAGTTGAGATTAAGAATTACCTTCTTAAAAGTGCATCTACTACTACATTGTCTTTGCCATGCTTATACTTTATCACATATGGAAATGGCTCAATGAGCTCTATCCACTTTCCATGTCTTCGGTTCAGCTTAGTTTGCACCTTTAGATGTTTTAATGGTTCATGATCTGTATAAATAACAAACTCTTTAGGTAATAAGTAATGTTGCCACACTTATAAAGCTCTTACCAAAACATACAACTCATTATCATAAGTGAAATAACTTAATTGTGCATCATAAAGCTTCTCACTAAAATATGCAATTGGTTTCCCTTCTTGCATCAAAACAACACCTATGCCCACACCTGAAGCATCACACTCTAATTCGAAGGTCTTATCAAAATCTGGTAAAACAAGAATTGAAGCAGTAGTTAGCCTTTCTTTCAACAAATTAAATGCATTTTCATGAATTTCAGTCCAATTAAACTTTACATCTTTTTTTACTAATTCATTTAATGGTGCAATAATGGAACGAAAATCTTTAACAAACCTTCTATAGAAACTAGCCAAACCATGAAAACTTCTTACTTCACTCACGGTTTTAGGTGTTGGCCAATCTCTTATTGCCTTTACCTTTTCAACATCAACCTCAATTCCTTATGCACTAACCATAAAACCTAAGAATATAATTTTATCACTACAAAACATACACTTTTTTAAGTTGGCATACAATTCTTCCTTTCTTAAAACATCAAGAACAACCCTAATATATTATACATGCTCATCTACTGATTTGCTATAAATGAGTATGTCATCAAAATAAACAATAACAAATTTACCAAGATATGCATGCAAAACATGGTTTATTAATCTCATGAATGTACTAGATGCATTAGATAAATCAAATAATATAACTAACCACTCATAAAGATCATATTTTATTTTGAATGCAGTTTTCCACTCATCTGCTTTTTTCATCCTAATTTGATGGTAACCACTTTTCAAATCAATCTTAGTAAAAATGCAAGAACCACTCAACTCATCAAGCATATCATCAAGTCTAGGAATTGGATGTCTATAATTCACAGTGATTTTATTAATTGCTCGATAGTCCATACACATTCTCCATGATCCATCCTTCTTTGGAACTAATAACACCGAAACAGCACATGGACTAAGACTTTCACGCACATGTCCCTTTGCTAGCAACTCCTCTATTTGCCTTTGAAGTTCCTTGGTTTCCTCTGGATTACTTCTATAAGCTGGTCAATTAGGAATTGTTAAGCCTAGAATGAAGTCAAGTTGATGCTCAATCCCTCTTAAAGGTGGTAAACCTTTAGGTACATCTTCTGGAAAAACATCTCCAAATTCCTGTAAAAGAGAACTAACACAAATAGGCAAAGGGTTATCAAGGTTAGATGTAGAAATCAAGGTCTCTTTGTATCTAAGTACAATCAGACTTCTTTTCTCATAAAAAGCACTCTTTAATTCTTTTTCTCTTGCATAGAAACACTCTCTTTTATTTTCTCTTCCTTTCTCTTTTTCTCTCACCAATGGGCCATTTTTATCATTCTTTTACTCACACTTGGCCTCTTGTACTCCATTTTTATTTGTTTTACCCTCACAACTAGAATTCCTTTCAAATGATCTCAAAATCTTCACTTGATCTTCATACACTGAAATTTAAACCATTTAGGCTGAAAGAATAATGATTCTTAAAGCCATCATGCAAAGCCTTCCTATCAAACTGCCATGGGCGACCAAGAAGAATATGGCAAGCGTGCATAGGCACAACATCACAACAAACCTCATCTTTGTATCTCCCAATTGCAAAAGAAAACAGAACCTGCTTTATTACCTTCACCTCTCCACAATCATTCAACCATTGTAGCTTGTAGGGACTAGGATGTTTTGTGCATGCTAACCCTAATTTATCCACAAAATCAATACTAGCAACATTTTCACAACTACTCCCATCAATGATCATGCTGCACACTTTTCCATTCACAATGCAACGAGTATGGAAAATGTTCTCTCTTTGATTAATTGCTTCATCTTTAATTTGCATGTTTAAAGCTCTTCTAATAACCAAAGATTCACCATGGGTAGGGTATTCAATGATGTATTCAATTTCCTCTAATGGTGGCATGCTATTATTATCATCATCATCACTTTCATGTTCACTAGCACTATCAATTTCACCATTATCTCTTATCAACATGATTTTCTTATTTGGACATTAAGATGCTATATGTCCTACTCCTAAACACCTAAAGCATTTAATGGTACTATGCTTTTGATTAGAATTAGATGTTTTAGAGTTACATTTAGGGTCGGTTGGAACTTGCTTTTCCTTTCCTTTCCAGGTAGCCTCCTTCCCTTTAGGATTATCATCTTTCTTTGGCCACTTTGAAGTGAAACTAGGGCTGGATTTAGAAATTTCTTTGCTGCTCCCTTGATTTTTAGTTGCTTCTCCACTTTTATGGCCATGTGTACCATATCTTCAAGCTCCACATAATGATGTAATTCAATTATGTTGGCAATCGCCTTATTCATCCCACTCAAAAATCAAGCCATATTGATTTTTGGATTCTCCTCTATATTAATTCTACTCATGATCATCTCCATCTCTTTATGGTAATCCTCCACTAACATGGATCCTTGAGTTAACTGCTGCAATCTTTGGTGAAGCTTTTGATAATAGTAAGATGGTACAAATCTCTTTCTCATCAAAGTTTTCATTTCAGCCCAAGTAGTGATGGTTCTTTCTCCATTTCTTCTCTTGGAAATCATTAATTGATCCCACCAAATTAGTACATAATCTATGAATTCAACTGCTGCAATTTTAACTTTCTTCATTTCACTATAATTATGACAATCAAACACCAAATTAACTTTTCTTTCCCATTCAAGGTAAGCTTCAGCATCATTTCTCCCCTTGAATGATGGTATCTTCATTTTTATTGAAGATATGTTGTTGTCCCTTCTTTCAGGTCTTCTTTGGGCTATTGACCCCTCACTTTCTTCATCATCTTCCCTTTCTACCTCATCATCATTCATTATGTTTTTTCTCCCTCTATTCTGCCCCTTTCTATTAGTATCATTTTGTTGCCTTTGCATTATGCTGTCTACATCACCTCTCATGTTGTTTATGACCAAATCAAACCTTTCAAATCTCCTTTGCATTGCCTCTAACATGAAGGCTATGTCATTTATGGTCATGTCACGTTTTTCACTTCTAGAAGTTGACATGGTGTAAGAAGAACCTACAAGAAAATGTTAGTAAAGAAAATTTCCTCACCACACTCCCTTATGTGTTTCACTCAAGATCAGATTGTTACTTCTCTTGTATTTCACTCAAAACTTGGTCCTTTTTACATCTCAATTCTTCTTTTTATCAAGTTGAATTTTAGAACTGAATCCACTTAAATCAAGTAAAACAAGTTTTGTTTTAAAGACTCTACAAGGAACCTAATGAACAAAATGAATTCAGCAATTCTAGAAGCAATTTAATTTAAACAACAAGAACTGAAAGTTAACACAAGAAGCAAAAAGTATTTGTGTTAATCAAACCAAAGTAACTATGATTGAGAATTAGTTACTTAATGCATACAAGAAATAAGAGGTATATGAAAGAATGAAATTAAGAATACAAAGAAAAAAATAATTCTGAATATTGAAAAATAGAATTCAAATCACTCCAATAAGTAATCTGAATATGCAACCTAAATCTATTCCCAATGTAAGCTATGCTCTAAATTTCAGATTTTAAATGCTAAATCAATGCAAAATGAGAAAATGATGCAATTTGATTAAATATAATAAGATAGAGAGCTGTTAATAGCATAAATAAGCAAAAAATCTTACACACTTGTATAGAAAAATATTGGACAGAAACAGGTATGAATTTTTTTTTTCATATATTAAGGAAGTTGAATCTGATTCCTTTTTTTTTTCTTTTGATCTTTTCCTTCTTTTTTTTGTTGAACTTTCAATAAATAAGAATAGAAAATGAAAAGATAAAAAAAACACAGATTTAAAGAACAAGAACAAGGTGAAGCAAGAACAAAAAAATGAAGAGCAAGAACAAGAAACTGAATCTGGTTCTTTTCTTCTTTTTTTTTTGATCTTTTACATTCTTTTTTCTTTGAACTTTCAATAAACAACAATAGAAAGTGAAAGATAAGAACACAAAATCTAAAGAACGAGAACAAGGTGCAACAAGAACAAAAAAAATGAGGAGATTTAGATGATAAACAAGAACAAGAAAGAAACTGAGATAATTAAAACATAAAAGATACCTAGAGATTTATCTTTAATCCAAAACTCTGATACCAAATGATGCGGAACTCATGGATCAAGTATTACATCTAGAACCCCACATACACATCTAGCATAGAATCTTAGAACTCAAAAAATAAATCCTCCCTACCCCACGACTAACCTGTAATTGAGAACTTGGGTGATTGGGATGAAAAAATAAATTGATTTAAACACCACATGTCAGACTTGATAAGTTAGAACTAATTCTTCATGCAACAAGAATAAGAAGAAAACCTCTCAAATTTGAAAACACATGAATTACATTCAACATAAACTGAAAATTCGTATTCACCCTTTTGAGTTCGTTTTTCCCTCCTTATATAGCTGTAAAAGAAGAATTGATGGCTTAAAATTTTAGGTTTACATATATCTAGTCACACTATCATTAATTATCCATCCACATCAATAATATATTCTAAATTACTGCCATAATTCTGACAACATTGATGGACAGATTCTGCATGCACTTTGGTGTTAGTTCACATATGTCTAGTCACACTGGCACTAAACCACATCAATATTATATTCCAAATTCATGCTAATGCCCATCACCATATTTATGGGCAGATTCTTCATGCTTCTTGGTGAGTTTCTAACTTCCTCTTCATGTTCCTTCATATTCAGTACAAGTTAGTCTCCCTCTTCATTAATCCACCTTTGAATGAAGTGTTGGAATACATGTTGGAGTTTCTTTGATTGTGATCGTGTGATTGGTCCACTTGGCATAATGATATCATCAACATATTTGTTACATTGTGTAGATTCACCAAGATTGCTTATAGTTTTCTCATCAATAGTTATTTTAAAGTATAAATTTTCATTTTTTTATCCAATTATAATTATATTATTTTTTAAAAGTTTGATTTTGGAAGAGCATAGTTGTGTTTTCTATATTCATTATTTTGCTCATCATCGGCTTTAATTGGCATTTATAGCTGTTGCAAAAAAGCATGTTGAAATTCCTTCACTTTTTTACTTCAATCATTAGTTTGTCAAATATTGTTGGACGTTTGTATAAACACTAAGATATTCTTCAAGAAAGATAAGTTATTAAGGTTATCAATGCTTTAAAAAGTGGTAAAATATCTATAAGACGTGACCTAAATCAAGAAAGTATATCCAGAGGTAAACTTTTTTTCAACTAAATCTCCTCCCCAGTCAGCATCTGTACAGCCTCATAAATGTAACTCGCTTCCTTAATAACATAGTGAGTAATCAATTATTCCTTTTAGATATCTTAAGATTCTCTTTACTGTTCTCTAATGTTATTGTCCTAGATTAGACTGATATCTACTCAGCAGCCTAATAACATAATAAATATCAGGCCTTGTGCACATCATAGCGTACATAAGACTACTAGTAGTACTAGAATAAAGAACCTTACTCATGTGTTTCTTTACATAAGGAGTCTTTGGACATAAGGCTTGACTTAATTCTGCATATGAAATGATTCAAGAATTTTTTTTAATATATGGCTCTTATAAAAAAGACACTAATTTTCTTGAATGATCTCTTATAGTCTTGACTCTAAGAATAAATTCAGCTTCACTCATATTTTTCATTTCAAAATGAGATCATAACCAATCTTTAATCTCATTCAAAAACCCCTAATCATTTCCAGTTATAAGTATATCATCCACGTATAATGATAACATTGCAAATTTCTCATTAGGTCTCTTCATGTATACACAATGGTCTTCATTAATCATTTTAAAATCATATGATACTATTGCATGTCGAATATATCACTGTCTAGAAGATTGTTGAAGGTCATATATTGACTTTAAAAGTTTACACACCTTATGCTTTTGTCCTTCTTTAATGAAACATATTGGTTGTTCCATATAAATTTATTCTTCTAACTCTCCATTAAGAAAAGCAGTTACATCCATTTGATGTAATTCAAGATCCATGCTTACAACTATAGCTAAAATTAGTCGAATTGAAGTAAATCTCACAACAGGAAGGAATGTTTCTTCATAATTAATTCCTTCTTGTTATGTATACCCTTTTGCGACTAAGTGAGCCTTATAGTGTTCAATACTACTATCATCTTTACGATTGATTTTGAGAACCCATTTGTTCCCAATAGCTTGACATACTTTTGGAAAATCATCTAAATCTCAAACTTGTTTTGACTTTATAGACTCCATCTTTTCTTCCATGGCTTTAATCCATTTTTTCATTTGTAGGGCATTTAAGACCTTTATTTACATTTTTAGGCGCTTCTTCATCTTATAAAGTAACTAAGAAAATTCCTGCTTCAATATGAAAACGACGGTGTGGAACACTTTTCCTATTTGTTTGATGTATTTGAGATTGATCAAGGTTACTCCCACTTGGACCAACTTTTAAAATTGGATCTTCTAACATTTTAGTATCTAAAACAAATCCATTTATTCTTATGTCACTCCCACTCAAATTTAGCATATCTAATTAATCTCTATTAGTGGAAGTAATAAGGTTCAAAGTTTCATATAAAGATAATTCCTTACTTATCTCACCATTCTTTGAAAATCATTCTCTAAGAATGTGACATCTTGTGATTTAAATTCAGTGATGCTACCACTTTCTTGTTCACTTATGAACACGTATACTTTTGATTATTCAGAATGTCTTATAAAGATATGTTTCTTTCCCCCTTGGACCTAATTTTCCATATTTATGGGAAGGTTCTTCATCAGCTATGCAACCTCAAGGCATTAGTATGTTCAGGTCACGTTTTCATTTTCTTCAGAACTCATATGGCATAGTGGTAACTGATTTGGAGGGCACTCAGTTGAGAACATATGTAGCTGTCAATAATGCATCACCCTAAAAAGTAATGGACAATTTTGCTTGTCCCATCATTGATCTTTGTTGCGCTTGAATTAACTCTACCACAAAGCGTCACTCACAAGTATACGAGGTAGCTGTAGCAAAGGTGATCGCCCCAAGGTCGTCTCACAAGGAAGCTAAAGTAGCTAATTGATTATCAGTTTATAAATAACAAGTAATGAATTAATTTAGATTGCTAACAATTAAAGAAAACAGATTGATCGAAGTTTAAAACAATAAAAGTAAGTTGATGATTTGATTCACTTAATAGAATGGTCTAGGGTTTGCACTTCTCTGCTACTTATATGTATGAACGGTTATTCCTCCTAACCAATTTAATTTCAAAGATTAAATCTCAAGCAACTTAATTAATTGAATAAAGGAAATAAGTTCTCGCATTCAAACCTCTCTCAAATAATCTTGTTCCAATTGAAATAATCTTTTCCTAGGTTATATCTCTAATTCACCTAAGTCCTTAATTGAATTGTTCCAGCATTAGACTTCATATTTCAATCCATCATCTAATACCTAAAACACATAATTGGTGGCCAATCAATTATATATTAACAATAATTCATTCAATAAAGGCTTAAAGAAATAATTGAGTTAAGAGTAATAACCAATTCATACAATCATAGCATATCCATACAAACCCTAGACTAGATCAAATTAGTTCATAATGCTATCAAACATACTCATCTCATTAATATTCAAAGAAATCAATTTAGACATGATAATATCCATAAATACAATTCCAATGAAATTAAAGAGATAAAGT
This sequence comes from Garcia nutans, assembly GCA_947685225.1. Taxonomy (NCBI): domain Eukaryota; kingdom Viridiplantae; phylum Streptophyta; class Magnoliopsida; order Malpighiales; family Euphorbiaceae; genus Garcia; species Garcia nutans. Next base: position 70,770,659 of record CANTUV010000031.1, on the reverse strand, counting down.
TCAAGAATAAAACCAAGTTACAAACTCCTTGAAGCTTCTGAAGAATCTCTTGTTCAAATCTTGCAAGAAGGATGTATCAATGGCTAGAACAATCTAATCTAAGCTAGATTAATCAAAGTGTTCAATAATCTTTAAGAAAACAAAGTTAGAAACCCTAACTTCACTCTCAGACGGCTCAATCAGCTCTCAAATTCTCAACAACCTAAGAAAACCCTAAAATCCCATATTTATACGAATCTCCGCTTTAAAAATTCGCTTGCCTTTGGTCCATGAGAGACACTGCCAAGTTGGAGTGAACTTGGCCGTGTTGGTGGTGAATTGGAGGGACACGGCCACAAGCCTGGCCGTGTCCCTTGCTTGTGTTCGCTTCTGTCTCAGAGTTTCTCCTTTTCTTCTTTGGTTGAGTGACACGGCCGTGTTGGAGTGGCTTGGCCGTGTTGGACCTTTTTGGAGGGACACGGCCAGTGACTTGGCCGTGTCCCTTGCCTGTGTCTTCTACTGTGAGAGTTTCTTCTTCTTTGCTTTGGATTTAAGTGAGACACGGCCAAGCTTAAGCAACTTGGCCATGTCTGAGCTTCTTTGGAGGGACACGGCCAGTGACTTGGCCGTGTCCCTTGAGTGTGTTCTTCTCTGTGTCTTGATCTTCTCTTTAACTTGGTATGGGACACGGCCACAAACTTGGCCGTGTCCTCTGCCTGTGTCAGCTACTATCCCTTTTTTCCTTCAATTTGGTTCCTTGGCTTTTTAACCTAAAACAAAACTTGAAACAAACTTTAAACAAGAATTAAATGAACATTAACCAACAAAATGTAAACACACACTAAAAACTAGGACAAAAACGACATAAACACTGAAATAAACTAAAAATACTAAAATTAATGAAAACACTAAATAAACATATTAAAACTAACAAAATACCTAAAGAAAACAATAATAATCATAATAAACAAGACACAAATCTATAACAAAAACTAATAAAATAACTACCCCACACTTAAAACTTTGCTTGTCCTTAAGCAAATTCACATGACATAAATTAAAAACTCAAACAACCTTAACTATAATTCCAGTATATAAGATGAAATCCTTCAAGACTCAGACATAAATAATTGCAATTTCCTTCAATCAAGATTTTCTTAACTCATTCATTAATCCAGACATACAAATCTTATCTCTCTTCTAAGTGTTTCACTCGATTTCAAAGGTTAATTCACTCAAACTACTCATAACTGCATACTACCATAAACTTGCTTAATTATCTAATCTCCCTCACTGATTTTCTCAAGAAATAATCCGAAGGTCTTTTATTTGGATATAATGGGGCTAAGGTAAAGGTGTGAGAAAAGATATTTAAGCTAGAGCATCAAGAAATGGAGTATCTAAATTAGACAATACTTTTGCTAAGAAACTCATAACTCCCTCAAATGGTATACTCACCAATCCCTTGATACTTTCACATACTTACATACTTCAAGAAAAATACATGAGTCAACATTCCTCTAATGCTAGAAAATATATGAATTTTGTATATATATATATATATCTTTTTTTTTATTTCTTTTTCTTTTTCTTTCATTTTTATCATCATTTTTTTTCATTTTTTCATTTTTTTTAATATATATATACAAAATATAAACTTGCATGAAACATCTAGCTTAAAATGAAGAGGAAAAGAATAATCAACTCTTAGTCAAATACAAAGTGCAAAGTATGTGTTTCAACCCCAAATAGCAATACCATTTTTTTTTTATTTGCTTACCCCACACTTTGAAATAAACCACCCTATTGTCATATCATAAGAACTCTATTCCTTAATGCAGGTATGATGATAATAAGAGAAAGTTGAGTTGTAAATTGTGTTGATCAAACAAGAAAAAGGTCAAAGGCTCAACTTGGCTCACTAAGGAATTCAATATTAAGGGAAGTCTTTTTAAGCTAAAGGGCTAACCTAATTTGCCTTCATCATTCTAAAACTTGAGATTAAATCATACTGTGAGTTCAATTAGTATGCAAAAGCAAACTCTAGATATGCAAAATCATGAAGGTGCACACTTAAGAAAAGAAAATCAACTGATAATAATATTCAATCTATGAGGCTCAAAACTCACAAAGGAGGGTTTTCAAAGATTTATATGTCATGAATTGTAGAATGTGAAAATTGCTCCTGAATGAATTCAAATGCTAATTTCTATGCTGATACTAAAGTCTCAACTATAATACCAGAATCACAGAAAAAATCAATAAGATTTCAACAATTATGCCATGCACAACACACAACATAACACACCAAGACAACCAAAACAAAAATTAAAGAAAAGCTAAAAGATTACCCCACACTTCAGAATTTACATTTTCCTCAATGGAAAACAAGAATAATAAAGAAAAAGAGTTAAAGGACAACTTGTCTTCCATCGGACCCTGGTGAGGCAAAACCCTAACTTTTCATCACAAACACAAATGTTCAAAAACAAGATACAAGAGAGCTTTAGGGTTTCTATTTATTTAAACTAAACATAAAATCAAAATTGCTAAATATAAAATTAAAAATATGAAAAAGAAATTCAAACCGATGGTTTGCCTCCCATCTAGCGCTTTTTTAATGTCATAAAGCTGGACATCACTGCAAGACTTAGGGATCGTGGATCAAAATGCTGTCAATGATCCTCACTTCTTGAAATCCTTCTTTATATGGTTTAACTCTCTGGCCATTTACTTTAAAAGTTTTATTGGTTCGAGAGTTAAGCAATTCAATGGCACCAGAAGGACATACCTGAGTTATCTCGAAAGGACCACTCTATCGAGACTTGAATTTACCTGGAAAAAGACGGAGTCGATAATTAAAAAGTAAAGCTTTCATACTTGGACTCAATGTCTTTCGCACAATAAATCTGTCATGAAGTGCTTTTGTGCGATCCTTGTAAATCCTCGAGCTCTCATATGCCTTTAGGTTAAGGCACCTTTGGGTCTCCCCCACTGGTTTAGCCCCCTCTTCTAAGGTCAGTGTCAGCCCCAATTTATCTGAGGGATCTGTATACAAGAAATCATCTGAAACAACTGCTTCAACACAATTAATTAAAGAACATTCCTCATATAAAGCAGTTGTAGGAATAAGAGAAGTGTTAAAAATAGAAAATTCAACAGTTTGTCCTAAGACGGTCATTGACAACTTACCATTTTTAACATCTATTAAGGTGTTGGTAGTAGCCATGAAAGGTCTACCCAGCAAAATAGTGTGTGCTGATGGTGCACGGTTACTTCCTTCCATGTCAAGAACTACAAAATTCACAGGTACTATCAACCCTCCAACCTTAACTAACACATCTTCTATAACCCCTTTCGGGAATCTAAAAGATCTATCAGCTAATTGCAACACCATTTTGGTTGGTTTAAGTTTCCCTAGTTCTAATTCTTTATACACATAATAAGGCATCAAATTTACACTGGCTCCCAGATCACACATCCCATCAGTCCCCTTTCCATTCCCAACAGTAATTTGAATTATAAAGCTACCAGGATCCTTTAGCTTGGGAGATAGTTTATGCTGCAGAACAGCACTAGCTACCTCTGAAACTATCACCTTTTCATTTGGCTCATACCTCTTTTTCTTGGTGATCAGCTCTTTGAAGAATTTGGCATAAGCCGGCATGTTCTTTATTGCTTCCAGTAAGGGTAAGTTAATACTTACCTTAGACAGCATGTTGAAGATGTTAGAAAATTACTTATCTGGTTTATCATCCTTCAACCTGCTGGGGAATGGTATAGGTGGCCGGTATGGATTGCTTACCTTATGTAAATCTGTTGAAGAGGACTTCTTCATTGATCTATCTCCAACACCTTTGTTCTCTGGTTCTCCTTCCTCCTTGTTCTCTTGGTCACCTGCATTCACAGAATCATTTTCAACATTATTGTTAATTTCCTTACCTCTTCTAAGAACAGTCACTGATTGTGCCTGCTCAGGTTGACTTGGGAATTTCCCCTTTTGTTGAATCTGCATCTGTTGTGCAAGTTGCCCTACTTGAGTCTCCACTTTCTTAAAAGATGCTTCTAATGAATCCAGCCTCTTGTTGGTCATCTCTTGATTTTTAGCACTGACTTGGATAAAAGCTTGTAAACTTTCCTCCAAACTCTCTATCTTAGACTGCCCTTGATTTGAGGATTGACCCTGCTGTTGGTTCTGTCTCTGGAGCAAATGGAAAGGCTGTTGAGCATTATTTGTTGCCCAAGAAAAATTTGGGTGATTCCTCCAACCAGGGTTGTATGAATTGGAGTAAGGATCATTCCGGGACCTTGGTTGAAATCCCCCCATAGCATTGACTTGCTTAGCTTCATTACCAAAAGACTCATATGCAGAGGGGCATATATTTGCTCCATGCCCAAAATTTCCACAAATTCCACAAATTTCTTGAGTAGATGAATAAGTGTTGTTTTTCATATTCAGCATCTGCACTTGCCTTGTCAATTTAGCTATCTGATTGACCATCTAACTATTGGCTTCTAGTTGATTTATCCCTTTACTTCTTCCTCTTACACTTTTTTGTTGAGAATTAGCTCCTAACATCTCAAAGATATCATAAGTTTCATCAGCTGTCTTTTCTCCCATGGCTCCCCCAGCTGCATTGTCAACAGTGTTCTGAAATTGCTGGGTTAGACCATCATAGAAAAACTGATTAAGAAGTTGAAGTGGGTAGTGATGATGTGGACACTGGATCAATAACATTTTAAATCTATCCCAAGCCTCATGAAATGGCTCTCCTTCAAATTGAGAGAATGTAGCAATCTTCCCTCTCAATTCAGCTGTCTTTTGATGAGAGTAAAACTTGCCCATGAACTTGTTATAAACTTGCTCCCAAGTTGTCAAAGAGTTTTCGGGCAACATCATAAGCCAGCTCTTTGCCCTATCCTTCAAAGTATATGGAAAACATCTCATCCTCAACTGATCTTCTGTTAATCCTCCCAATGAAAAAGTGTTGAGGGTGAAGTAGAAATCCCGAATAAAGTTCAAAGGATCTTCATTTGGAACTCCATAGAATGATGGCAACATATTGTAATGGATGTTCTTCAATTCATAGTTTCTTACTGCATCTGTCAATCTTATGCAAGAGGTGGAAGTTCCAATGACAGGTCTAGCAAGATCTCTCATAGTCCTTTGTCTTTCTTCTGCCATTTTAACAGATTGTGCAGATTCTGACTCAAAATCAGAAGTATCTTCCTCGGTATCAAATCCGGTATAAAGTTCAAACTCTTCCCTGCTCCTTTTCACTCTCTGAATTTCTGGAATAAATGGATGTAGCTCTCCTTCGAGTGATCTCCTGCCTTGCATAAACAAAATTTCTAGAAAAGAAATTATTAAAAGCAAAAGACAAAATAAAATCAAAAGTAAACAATGAAAAATAATCTAAAGTATTTTTTTTTGCCTAATAAACAATTACGCCAATTAGCTTCCCTGGCAGCGGCGCCAAAAACTTATTGCGCTCGAATTAACTCTACCACAAAGCGTCACTCGCAAGTATACGAGGTAGCTGTAGCAAAGGTGATCGCCCCAATGTCGTCTCACAATGAAGCTAAAGTAGCTAATTGATTATCAGTTTATAAATAACAAGTAATGAATTAATTTAGATTGCTAACAATTAAAGAAAACAGATTGATCGAAGTTTAAAACAATAAAAGTAAGTTGATGATTTGATTCACTTAATAGAATGGTCTAGGGTTTGCACTTCTCTACTACTTATATGTATGAACGGTTATTCCTCTTAACCAATTTAATTTCAAAGATTAAATCTCAAGCAACTTAATTAATTGAATAAAGAAAATAAGCTCTCGCATTCAAACCTCTCTCAAATAATCTTGTTCCAATTGAAATAATCTTTTCCTAGGTTATATCTCTAATTCACCTAAGTCCTTAATTGAATTGTTCCAGCATTAGACTTCATCTCTCAATCCATCATCTAATACCTAAAACACATAATTGGTGGCCAATCAATTATATATTAGCAATAATTCATTCAATAAAGGCTTAAAGAAATAATTGAGTTAAGAGTAATAACCAATTCATACAATCATAGCAGATCCATACAAACCATAGACTAGATCAAATTAGTTCATAATGCTATCAAACATACTCATCTCATTAATATTCAAAGAAATCAATTTAGACATGATAATATCCATAAATACAATTCCAATGAAATTAAAGAGATAAAGTTCAAGAACAAAACCAAGTTACAAACTCCTTGAAGCTTCTGAAGAATCTCTTGTTCAAATCTTGCAAGAAGGATGTATCAATGGCTAGAACAATCTAATCTAAGCTAGATTAATCAAAGTGTTCAATAATCTTTAAGAAAACAAAGTTAGAAACCCTAACTTCACTCTCAGACGGCTCAATCAGCTCTCAAATTCTCAACAACCTAAGAAAACCCTAAAATCCCATATTTATATGAATCTCCGCTTTAAAAATCCGCTTGCCTTTGGTCCATGAGAGACACGGCCAAGTTGGAGTGAACTTGGCCATGTTGGTGGTGAATTGGAGGGACACGGCCACAAGCCTGGCCGTGTCCCTTGCTTGTGTTCGCTTCTGTCTCAGAGTTTCTTCTTTTCTTCTTTGGTTGAGTGACACGGCCATGTTGGAGTGGCTTGGCTGTGTTGGACCTTTTTGGAGGAACACGGCCAGTGACTTGGCCGTGTCCCTTGCCTGTGTCTTCTACTGTGAGAGTTTCTTCTTCTTTGCTTTGGATTTAAGTGAGACACGGCCAAGCTTAAGCAACTTGGCCGTGTCTGAGCTTCTTTGGAGGGACACGGTCAGTGACTTGGCCGTGTCCCTTGAATGTGTTCTTCTCTGTGTCTTGATCTTCTCTTTAACTTGGTATGGGACACGGCCACAAACTTGGCCGTGTCCTCTGCCTGTGTCAGCTACTGTCCCTTTTTTCCTTCAATTTGGTTTCTTGGCTTTTTAACCTAAAACAAAACTTGAAACAAACTTTAAACAAGAATTAAATGAACATTAACCAACAAAATGTAAACACACACTAAAAACTAGGACAAAAACGACATAAACACTGAAATAAACTAAAACTACTAAAATTAATGAAAACACTAAATAAACATATTAAAACTAACAAAATACCTAAAGAAAACAATAATAATCATAATAAACAAGACACAAATCTATAACAAAAACTAATAAAACAATCTTACCACTTCAAGTAGGGTCCTATCTCTTCTTTCACTAACACCATTCTATTGTGGTGTTGCTGGAATAGTCAACTGGTATTCTATTCCCATTTCTTCATAAAAACTTTTGAAATGATCGGATAAATATGGACGACCCCTATCAGTTCTTAAAACTTTTACTTTCTTGTCTAATTGATTCTCAACAAGACTTTTGTACTTCTAAAAACAACTCAAAGCTTCAGATTTGTGAGAAATCAAAAAGATATAGCCATATCATGTGTAATCATATATAAATGTGATGGAATAAATAGCCCCATGTTTAGCCCTCACATTCATGGACCATTAATGTTAGAGTGGATTAAGTGCAATGGAATTTCAACTCCTAATACTTTTCCAAATGGTTTTTGAGCTATTTTTCCAGCAAGGCAATGCTCACAAGTAGATAACACTACTTTTTCTAATCATCTTATCAAGCCTTCTCTTGCTAGTATTTTCATACATTATTGGCCAATGTGGCCAAGTCTAGCATGTCATATATTCACATCATTTTTATTAACATTAGAAGATGTAAATGTTAGCATTGTGTCCTAGGCCAATGGGATGTATACATATTTTTATATTCAATAAAATAAATAAGAAATTTCATTATCATGTATGTATTTATTATTTTAATATGATTAAAGTCTTATGAATAGATAGTTCAACTTTATGTTATCAAGCATATGACTTGATAGTAAAAACTTAAAGTAATATGAATTTGATTCTAAATTATTCCTATTCGATCGTTATTAATGGAACAATAATGAATAAAGACTAGTATGTAGTTTAACTGATATCATATTTTACTGATAATGAATATGAGATATTAAGTCAAAATATAAGTACATGTTAGATAATATTATATTGGATAGACCCAATATGAGAATACTCATGGATTAATATCATAAGTGATTCACAATACAACAATGTTATGTAGTCCTTTGACTTGAAATCGCTATGACTCCCTATATGAAGAGTTTTATATTTTGATATTATTTTATTTTATCTTTAAAGGATTTAATAAGAATTATTATTGGACATTTAATGAGTCATGGAGAGTGATATAGATGATCCATATGAGATTTGTTCTTGTCATATCTTGATAGAGATATTTCTAGGTCTCTTGACAAGTAAGACTAAGAAATATATATAGTTATACTCAAATAAATTAATAAGAGTTATTAATGTTATTTGTTAAGACAACCAACTTGGGAATCAAGAAATTTTGATCATTCAATATAGGATAACATATTCCATGCCTTATGATTAATATAAAATATTGTGTAACAAAAGAGCTAAATATATGATTGTAAATTAAGATTAGTTGAATCTGTGATCTTCACTTAATTTGGGTAGTTATAATATCTTGTTAGAGGCTGTTTATAATTTGTGGGCTTAAAGTAATTGTTTTAGCCCATTGATAATATTAAGTGAATCTATAGGGTCACACATATAGAATGAATCAAATAGACATAATTAATTTGATTTCCTTTATACATTCTTGAAAAACATTATGGAAATTAAAATGTTTTATTTCTGTAATGAAATATTAATAAATAAAAAAGGTTCAAGAATGCATTCTTATTTTCCTTAATAGTTAAGGAAATCTAATGGAGTTATAAATGTATATATATATATATTTTCAAAAGGATTTATGAGAATTTCGAATTATATATATCTTATATATATTTTTTTATTAATTATTGAGAATAATTAATAAAATAAAATTTGAATAGGGTTAGGATTTAAAAACATTAACATATTCACCTAAAGAAGCCTATATATATGTTATATTTTCATTAGTTAATTGAATTATGTTTTGAGAGAAAAACACAAAAGAAAGTATAACACCCTTATACCCTACATATATAGAAATACATATATAGAATATAAGAGAGTTATGGTAGGTAAACCTGTAGAAATATCTTTTTTGTTTGGTTGACAGATATTATAAAGTAAAGTCATATATTAAAATTATAAATATACCCTTTATAGTTTAACTCTTATTTTCTTGAATAATATCAATTTCATCAATTTTTTTTATTTTAGAAATAATACCAGTATTAATAAATATTTAATATTGATATGTTATTTTTTTTAATAAGGTTGACATATTTATCAAATTAATATGGTAAAGAATGGGTAGATATGTTATAACCTATTAGATAGAAGAAATAACTGAAGGGTAAACCTAAAATTCCATTAAAAAGGAAATGATATTATTGGAATATAATTCTACTTAACTTCTAAAAACCTCTAAAATGGAGGTGAAGCATGAAAAATTAGAGTACTTCTAAAATATCATAATTCTATTTGCACTCTCCAAATAACTATGATTATTATCTCTATCAAATAAGATATGATAATCCTACTTGAACTCTATAAATAAATATAAATATAATTAATATTAAATAGGATATCATAATACTATTTAAATTCTTCAAATAAATATAAATTAACATCAAATATAATACACTAATTCTATTTGAGCTTTCCAAATAAATATCTATTTATAATAAAAAAATTTAATTTGAAATATTTAGAAATTAGAACATATGACAAAATTGAGACAATAACGCATGACGCAATATTGTAAGAGCATTAGTTATTTTAGTATAATATATAGATATGGATATATAAATTTAGGACATTTATAAAACTACCTAAAAAATAAACTTTATTTTTAAAATATTATAAAAAATAAAAATATTTATACTTTTAGAAAACGTTAGAGTAAAATTTTAAAAATACATCACTTCTCACTAAAATAAATTTTTTTTTAAATACATCTTCTCTCAATACAAACAATATTTTACTTTAATTTTTATTTTTTAAAAATTTACTATTAAATAAATATATTTTAATAAAATAATAAAAATTAATATTTTAAATTATATTTTTAGCATTTTAAATTATATTAATTTTTATAAAGAAAAAATATTAATTTTAGTTACAAATAATAAATAAACACTCACAAAAATATAATATATATACAAATATATAAATAAAAATTATTAAATTTATTTTAAAAAAATTTTACATATTATACAAATAAAAAGTTAAATTAAAAAATATTAATTTCACTGTCTAGATATCGTATAGATATTTAATATATATTTTATGTATGTTTTATAGATGTTATAGATGTTTAGCAGTTGTTGTATATGTCTTATATATTTATTATGTATATTGTATATATTTTTATATAGATGTTGTATGGATGTTGTCATGATATTATGTGAATATAAAATTAACAAAATAAAATTAGAAAATATTAAAAATATTATGTATATATTTGATAGATGTTTAGATGTTTATTAGGTGTTTGATAAATTTGGTAGATGTTTAGTGTACGTTATTTAGATATTATTGTTTATTATATATGTATTATATATATATATATTGTGTATATATATTTTTTGTGTATATTGAGAATATGACACTAAAAAATTATTTTCAAATAATAAAACAAAAATAAAGTTAAATAAAATAAGAAAAAAATAAAAATTAATGCCATAAAGTAAATAAAATACTGCATTTTTATAGAATTAAAAAAAAAAGTTTTGGTCCACTATTTGAAAATTGAAAAATAAAAAGAGATACACAATATAATTTTCTCAGTTTTATAAGTAGTTATCTGCAATAGAGTTTTGAGATATATTTGTAGGGATATTTACATATCTACTCTAAAAATAATTTTTATTATAAAAATACTATAAAAATTTAAAATATTTATATTTTTATAAAAAAATGGAGTAAAATTTCAAAAATACTTCATTTTTTAATAAAATAATTATTTTTTTTAAAATGCATCTTCCGTCACTGCAATCAATATTTTATTTTAAATTTTTATTTTTTTAAACTTCAATATTAAAATAAAAATATTCTAATAAAATAATAAAAATTAATATTTTAAATTATTTTTTGCCATATAAAAATCATAATTTTTTATAAAAAGAAAAATTTTTAATTTTAATTATAAAAAATAAGTAACACTCAAAAAAATAAAAATAATATAAGAAAAATAAAAATATATTAATAAAAATTATTAAATTTTTTTAAACAAATTTTATATATTATACACATAAAAAATAAAAAATTTTGTTATGTATATGTTATATAAATGTGTTGTAGATGTGTTGTGGATATTGTGTGTATATTATATTTTTATTATTAAAGTTGTGTATATTTTATATAAAAATTATTGAATGTTGAGTGAATATTATATAAATATTATGTGGATATTTAGAGAATAAAAAATTAATTAAATAAAATTAAATAAATATTAAAAAATATTATGTAGATGTGTAATAGATTTATTGCTGATGTATTATTGATATGTTGTAGATATATTGTAGATGTTGTAGATATATTTTGTATTGTTGATTTTGTATTTTGTATATATTGTATATATGTTATATATATGTTTATTTTTTTATGTGTATATTAAAAATATGACATAAAAAATTTTTTAGATAAAAAATATAAAAAAAATTACAAAAAGAAAAATAAAAAAAATACAAAAAGAAAAAAGAAAAATCAATATTTTTTACATAAAAATGTAAAAAAAAATCACGTATTTTAATAAAAGTGAAAAAAATTGTCCACCGTAATCTTGCAAATTGAAAAGTCATGGTGGTACACAGTGTAATTTTTTTAAATTACAAATGTAGGAAAAAAGAACAGAGGCTCCTAATTGCTCATTGTTCTTGGATAAGATATCCCCTGCTGGTCATGGTTGAGCCAGTACTTAGCTTCATTCGGATGTCTAAGCAGTTCATGAACTCCCACAGAGTATCTTGTAGCCATAGTAGCTATGTGGTCAGCCAATCGGTTCGCCTCTCTTTAGATATGCTTCACCTCTACCATCTAATCTCTAGCAATCAGCTATTTGATCTCTTGGACAATACTGTAGTTCCTGGTTCTCTTTGCAGTGTTTGCCGATAATAGTTGCACCGCAATTTTACTATCTGTTTCAACTTCCAATCGCCTGAACCCATATCGCCAAGCCAATAAGAGACCCTAATAATTTCCCTATAGTTCGGCATGAGTGATTGTGCAATATCCCAAGTTAGCCACAAACCCCAGTATCCAAAGTCCTTTGTCATCTCTTAACATGCCACTAGCAAAGGCTTTCTTGGTAGTGGATTTGTAAGCACCATCTGAGTTGAGTTTAATCCAGTCTAGTGGAGGCAAAGTCCATCCTATATAGATGGTCTCCCTACTGTAGTTTTGCAATCCAATTAAGATTTTTCCTTGTCTGGCCGAGCCAATCTGTTGCATATGGTGGTGAATTTCAGAAAGTATATTAGCAGCACTTCTGTGGCGGTTTTCAAAGAGAGTCTCTTTCCTGTTTTTCCACAACACCCAACAGCTGATTCCAAATAGGATGTTACCATTTGTAAGGTTATAACCTAGCTCTCCTTTGCATAAATAATCTAGAATCCAAGTCTAGAAATCTGAAATGAAGAATGTGTCTTGCCAAGAAATACCCAACAACATGCACTAAACAAACCTTGCTATAATGCAATCCCTTAGAACATGACAAATTGATTCAGTTTGATTAACTCACCTGAAGCAAAATGGGTCAACTGAGATATGTCTTCTAAATCATTCATGGTTCGTTAACATCCTTTATTTATAGGCAAGCCAAAAAAACATGTTAATTCTGTACTGTCCGGGCCATTTCCAAATAATGCTTCATTTGCCACTTCGATCATCCCAAGTGTCTTCAACAGCAGCCGTATAAGAAGATTTGATTGTGAAATTACCAGAGGCTTCATAAGTCCAAGCCATCTCGTCCTCTCTTTCGTAATCCGTGGGAGGAGGGATATTTACTAAGGTAAGGAGAATACTATTAGGTAGATATTCTGCTAGTAACTCTCTATTCCATTCTCCATCTTCCCTGACCACCAATCTTCAAGAGCTTGGGGCATGGGACTGACAACCACCTCTAGCAAGGATGGGAGCCCATTAAGCCACTTGTCTTTCCAGAACTTGACCACCTTGCCATTGTTGACTGCCCAATGAATTCCCTGGATAAGTTTGCTCCATTGCTTACTTAGAGCTCACTAAAGGGGGGAACACTTGCTTGCTCGCAGGCTCTCTGGAAATGTAGTAGGTTGAACCCCATATTTGGATAGCAGCACCTGTGCCCATAATTGGTCGCGGTTTAGCATCATTCTCCAGCCTATTTTTTGAATAAAGGCGCAATTCATAGCATCCAGAATTCTAAGCCCCAATCCTCCACGATCTTTTAGCTTACAAACTTCCTCCCATCGAATGAGGCTTATTTTTCTTATTCCACTGTTGCTGCTCCAGATGAATCTTCTGCATAATAGCTCCTGTTTAGTACAAATGGTTTTTGGGATGGCCATTGTCTACATGGCGTAGTAGGGGATCGTAGTAAGAATATGGTTGGTTAAGGTGACTCTCCCTGCTAGTGAGAGGCTCTTAGTTCCCCAACCCAGCAGCTTTCTTTGAACTTTCTCAAGAATATAATCATAAGACTGTTGCTTGATTCTCGTATGCTGTAAAGGAACTCCTAAATATTTGCCCAGGTCCTCTGTATATTGAAAGCCAAGGGAGCAGCTTATATCCTCTCTTGTTCTAGCTTTCACATTATTTGAGAAGAAGATTTTTATCTTGTTCTTATTTACCCTTTTACCCGAAGCTTCACTGAAAGCATCAAGGATTTCTTGGATAAGTACCCCTTGCTCACTTGTTGCCTCAGCTAGTAATGGCATGTCATCTACAAAGAATAAATGTGAGATAGGAGGACCAACTCTGTTTAACCTGAGTGGATTCCACCATTTATTAAGGACTGCATGAGAGATGGTTTGCCCAAGCTTTCCTAAGCAGAGAACAAAGATATATGGGGACAAGGGGTCACCTTGTCTTAATCCTATGGTTGGTTTAAAGGCTTCTGTAGACCTACGTTCCATAAGATTTGTATAGAGCTGGTAGTTACTATATTCATTATGGCTCCTCTCATCCATATTGGGATGTTCAATTCTATGAAAACATCATTAATAAAACACCATTTGAGTATGTCATATGCTTTTTCGAGGTCTACTTTGATCACCATGTATCCTTTTTCTGCCTCTTGAATGTCTCATTGAGTGAATGATCTCTTGGGCGATGATGATGTTGTAAAAAATGTGCCTACCTGGAATGAAACTCGATTGATTGGGACTAACCCACTCATGCATGCAAGCTTTCAATTTGTTGATAATCACTTTCGAAAGAATCTTCAGAGTGACATTGCATAGGCTAATTGGCCTGAAATGAGATAGGTACACTGGGTTTTTAACTTTAGGGACAAGAACAATGGAGATCCTATTCAATTCCTCGGGCATGGTATATGTTCTTATGATATCTATGAGAAGCTGACATACTGAGTTACCCACCATGCTTCATTGGTTTTGAAAGAATAAAGCATGAAATACATCAGGCCCAGGAGCTTTAAGTGGCTTCATATCAAAAAGAGCTATTCTGATGTCTTCAGTAGAAATCTCCTTGTTTAACTGACCCCTTATGTCATTTTCAAGGGAAGGAAACCCAATTAAAGGTGAGCTATAACTGCTGTTGGGGATGTCATCAGTATAGAGTTTGATGAAAAACTCCCTGGCCGCTCCTCTAAGTGCCTTTTGATCAATACACCATTCCTCATTATCAAGTTTTAGCAAATCAACTATGTTTCTTCTCCTTTTAAGTATGGTTGATTTATGGTAGTATGCAGTGTTCTGATCTCCGTCGTTGATCCACTCTACTGATGCCTTTTGAAACTAGAGCATCTCTTCCTAGGCCAAGATCTCATCTAGCTATGTTTTTAAGGCAGCTTCTAACTTTTTAAGGTATAAATTTTTTGCTCTTTCTAAAGCTCATTCTATGCCCTCTATACGTCGAAGGATGGTGCGTTTGAGAGAGTGAATGCTGCCAAAATTATTATAATTCCATGCTTTTAGATCAGTAAACACACTTGTCAGTGATGAAAAGTAATTATCGCTTTTCTTCCAACTTTTTTCTACTAAACGACCAAAGTCATTATGGAGTACCCAGGGAGCAAGAAATCTAAAAGGTTTAGGCTCCTTAACTTTGTTGTTTGCCCTTAGCTTGAGTAGAAGAGGAGAGTGATTGGAGCACAGTTTGGGTAAATTCAAAACAACTACCTCTGGGTAGAGATGGTTCTACTCATCATTGTACATAACTCTTTCTAGTCTTTGTCAAAGATTTCCCCTCACCCATGTGAATCTATTTCCCTGACATCCCAGATCAATTAAGTGACTGTTGAGAAACCAATTTGCAAAGATTGGACATCCACCCTTAACCTTCTTGGATCCACCTTTCTCTCTTCACTACTAAGGATAGCATTAAAGTCTCCTGCTAGGATCCATGGCCCTTGATTTGAATCTAACAAAGTATGTAGCTCATGCCAAAGAAGTTTTCTCAAAGTTGGACTAGGGCTAGCACAGACTGCAGTGAAGTTGAAATTAATACCCTTCCCATAGTTCATAGAAGCATTCAAAAATTGAGTGTTGACCTCTTTGATTGAGATCAGTCCTTCAATATTCCATAAAACCCAAATGCCGCTTGAGAACCCACTTGCTTCAATATGAAAGGAAAAGTCAAAACCAATTCTCTTGATAACCTTATCAGCTTGGCGTCCACTAATATGAGGTTTCAATAAGATTAGCACACAGAAATTGTAGACTTTTTGCATATTGCGAAGAGTTCTTAGAAAGCTACTAGATGCTGCTCCTTGACAGTTCCATACACAAATATTAATATCCATCAATAATAAGCATGAAACAAAGGGGGCAACGAACCTAGGATTCAAGAAAAATCATTCAGCAAGTATACCCTGCCTGATCTCAGTCTCATTTCTTCCCTTTTGCAGTAGAGCATCTTGCCTGATTTGGAACTCAGTATGCTCTAGATTAGTAGCCAAAGGATCTGGGGGTCTGACAATCTCCATTGATTGAGTTGTGTCATTAGTGTTAGTTTGATCCATCCCATTGATATTCCGGTAGATATGGGCTACCTTACTGTAGTCTTTAATAGTGATGGCTTTTATGTTTATTCTGATCAAGAGAGGACATATTAGGGGCCAAAGAGAAGATCGAACATGGGAAGGTTGAGCTTTTGCTGCTGGATCTTAGAAGGGCCGGATGAATATTCTCTTTGCCAACTGGGAGAGTAGCCTTGTTGATGGATTTTTGTATAATTTCTTTGGTCATATCTTAGGAAGCCTTTAAGATGGATGGTTTTGGGCTTAAGACAGAGGGGACCCTTTGGGTAAACCGGATTTGTTTCTTGTGATTTTTAGCACGCTTCTTTTCTTGCCCTTGAGTTTCCTTTGAGTTCCCTTTTCCTGAGGTTAAGTCATCAATAGATGGAGTAAGGGGAGGAACACAATCAGATGCAGGCTTTTCCAAGCTTAGAAGAGATGAGAATCGGGAGCCACTCGCTGATGCTTCTTTGTTAGATTTTTCACCTGCGTGAGGATCATTCTTTATGTTTTTTCCACTGGTCTTGCTGAAACTGTTCTTGTGTGGAAGTTTCTTACCTCTTTTGGTAGCATCCATGGGCCATAGACTTTTTCATCTCCAGCACGTTCTCTCTGAACTATAGGATTTGTTACTACTACAGGGTCTGTTTTTCTCTTCGCTTCCACTTTGCTTGAGCAATTTGTAGATAAGTGCCCATATTTGCCACAATTGAAACAGATTAACGGAAGGCCTTCATATTCAACCAGACGAGTGTGTCCATCAACTTTCAGTTTAGAAACAACGGGTTGGGTGAGATCAACCTCCTTTGCGATTCTAGCAAACCTCCCTCTTGTCAAGGTCTCCATATTGTAATCTATTTTAATAACAACTCTTATTGCATCACCAATTGCTTTAAGTACCTTCTTACGTTTGTCATAATGGTTTCCATGTCTTCAATTGACTGAAATTGCACTATATAGTAACTATTATCCAGATCGATGATCTTGAATTGCCTAACATTGTTTCACATTGTTAATAGTCTAGATTGGAGAGCTTTAAACCCAATAGTTCTGCCCAGGAGTTTCACTATAACCGTCGTTTTTCAATGTTGAGATAACAAAGCCTTGGCATTGTCAGACAGATACACCGTAGGGGTCCCATTATCCATGGACACTTCAATCTCTTAATCCTCTATTTCTATGTCCTCATTGGCCTGGAATGGATTCCCATCATAGCTTCGGATAGAGTTCATCAACTTGTCACGAAAAGATAGACCTTCCACGATTTGGCAACTCTCGTTCGTGTCCTGTTCTTGTAGTTTTTTCGTGGATTGCAAGGGCGGCTGTTCATTGAGAGTCCTGTGAATACAAAGGAGAAATCTAGAGTTTAACTTTCACGCTCTTTTATTATCGCCCTTTCTAAATAATAATACAGTGTAATTTTTTTTATATTTGTAAGTTAGGGACAAATTTACAGGGCTCCGACCCACACACACACATATATATATATAATATTTTTATTATTTTCTTATAAAATTACTAGAAAAATTAAAAAATAAATGTAAATTATTAATCAACAAGAATGCAATTTTTTCTATTTCCATCGAGCACATGGTCACAATTCACAAACTCAGTGACAATAACATATTCAAAGTCTCATGTTTAGTCAAAAGTCAACCTTTGCAGTCAAACCTATCTTATCCTACACAACTCAAAACACTCTCCCTAATTTCATCTTCCGCAAATAATTTCACCAAACCTCACCAATTCCAAAACTCCAACATTTTTAAATACCACTCAGACTCAAATTAACAAATCAAGAAATTGGTTCTTCTAATAATATATTTCGATATCTATTTGATTAATCATTGTTTATTTTCTCTATCCCCAAAATTATTTGATTAAACAATAATTTTTCCTTATTATTTATTATAGAAAAATAACTGAACTAAAAATTAAAATTAAGCTAAAGCTAATATTAAAATATAAGTTACTTAGATTTAAATCCATTATACATAAAATTTAAAATTTTATCAATTGAATACCTTTTTTTTTAATATTTTACTGATTAGATTTACCTAATTAATATTAATGATGATTTAATCAATTAAATACTTATAATTTCTCTATAATTGGCTTGATTGGACTTAGCTTTTTAAAATTAATGACTAGATTTTCCTAAATAATTGATGTTCTTACTCAAAATGCAACCGCTAAAACCTCCTTCAAAAATTTATTCATAATAATATCTTTGTATTTTATTATTTTCATCGCTAGTAGCACATCAATTAATGAAGCAGTAAAAACATACAATATATTTTTATTATTCTCTTTTTGTATTTTAAAAATTGATAATGCGACAATCTAACAGCAAAAAGAGTGAATATAAATTTTAACTTGATATAAACAAATCATTGTATATTTTATTGTACAAATAAATATAATGAAGGCTACTATAATAATCAAGTATGCAATAGAAAGATTTTATATGTTTATTATAGTGTTCTAACATAATTCATGTCATGAAAATCAAATAAAGTTTTTTATTATATTTTATAATATAATTTATTGTACTTTTATATTTTATTAAATAATTTGTATAAATTATTTTATATTTATTTACATTTTATTATTTTACTGTGGCACTGGATGCATGGCTAGTATTTAAAGTAATTTTAATGGTTTTGGAATTTGACCGGTTTGGCTTCTTTTAAAAAATTATTTTCCTTCATTTGTATTGAGAATTTGTTTCACCATTTAATTAATCTGATCCCTACCCTTGGGTTTGGGATATAATGTTAGTGTGAACAAAAATGATTTACAGCTGGAACGCAATGAGATTTATAAACAAAAATATTCGCGTTTGCTGACTATGTAAAATTACAAAATGCGACCAACGACTTGAATTCAATAACCTCTTCAAAAGTCTCCTCTTCTCCACTCCGGTCTTTGTCTTCGCCTAAATTTTTTTAAAAAAACTCAAAATTCCCATTCTATCCCTCTTTGACTCTTCTTCTTCTTTGCAATTCTTTATATGTATATGAATCTCTGCAAATTTCTTTACTAAAACCTCCTTTGCAGCAGACCAAGAAAAAATGGGGTTCTCTTCAAGTCCTCTATTTCTCAGTCTATTATTATTAGCTACTCTCGCCACCAATTCCTCATCACAGTCGTCTAATTTCAAATGCACCAGCCCTGGCCCATGTCACGCTCTGATTGACTATGTCATTCCAAACGAGACTACCTATTCCGACATCGAAACTCTCTTTTCAATCAAAAATCTCCGCCTCATCCTCGGCGCTAACAACCTCCATCTCTCAACCTTACCTAATCAAACCATACGCGCCCAGCAAACAATTAAGATCCCTTTCCCTTGCGCCTGCTCCAACGGGACGGGTATCTCCGACAATATACCAGTCTACACCGTTCAACCAGACGACGGACTTGATCATATAGCTAGGGAGGTGTTCTCGGCATTGACGACTTCCCAGCAAATCGCAGCCGTTAATAATATACCGAACTTGGACCTGATTCTTGTGGGTCAGAAGCTGAGGATTCCATTACCGTGTAGCTGCGATGAAGTGAGTGGAGAGAGAGTGGTCCATTATGGACACGTGGTGGAATCTGGAAGTACGCTGGACGCTATTGCGGAGGAGTACGGAACTACTAAAAACACGCTGATGAGCCTTAATTCAATTGCAAATGAGAGTAGTCTCTTGGCTGGCCAAGTTCTTGATGTTCCTCTCCGAGGTTTTCTCTCTCTTTTTTACCCTTTATATTATTCGAATTTTATTTTAACATTAATAAATACATTACATTTTTTATTTTTTGATGAAATAAAAAATTCATTGTTTATTTATTTTCTCTTTAAACTTTCTTTTTAACTTATTGATTTCATCGTAATTGCTAAACTTCAGTTAGATTGCATGTGCTAATTCACTAAATCAACTCCAATTTGTATCAATATGGTGACAGGATTAACTTTGGTTTTGTTTCTCAAAGATCATATCGTTAATTTTTTTTTAATACAGAATTTTTCTATCTTTTGATTTGGATATTTCTTCATAACTGATATAGAAATTTGCTTGTAATTAATTATACATTATAGAGGTAAACCTATTAAGCTGATAGGGTCCCCAACTTGCAAGGATACTACCAACCAACTCTGCCCACTGATTCAATTGCTGCAAACAGCGTTGATAAATGGACTCTACGGTATGTGGGTCCAGTTTTCAGTATACATATGTATAATGAGCACGTGAGATGTTGGTCCAAGTTAATGACTTTTGTCAAGTTGCCACATCCTGCTGTCATATGAAAACATTTGATATTTCCGCCAAGGGATTTGCTTTATGCATCTTCCCTGTTCTTGATATTTAATGCTTAATGATTTTTTATTAATTAATGATGTTCTAGTTTTAATTGACAGCTTGTAATTCATCGATAATGAGTAGCTCGAAGGATTACTCTTTACTGGTTGCTAATGGCACCTATACTTTCACCGCTAACAATTGTGTGAGCTGCAAGTGTGATTCTGCAAACAACTGGATGTAAGTGTATTGCTTAAACATATCTTCTGTTATTATTGAATTTCCAAGTAATTTTTCTTTTCATTGGCTAGATTGCAATGTGAGCCATCTGAGCTTAGACCAGCTGCAAACTCTACCTGGTCAACTTGTCCATCTATGGCATGTGGCAACTTAATCATTGGTAACACGACAACTTCCGGTTGCAACACCACAACCTGTGCCTATTCTGGGTTCTCTACCCAAACTATCTTCACAAACTATACCACAATATCTAATTGTCCAGCCAGCGGCCCAGGTAAAGCGCTCCCACTACCTCTGACTTGCATCTGTGTTGATAAAGAACTGTTAAAAAATGCATACATGTAGAAAAACTGTCATGTTGTAACTTGCTGTGTTTTCTTTTTGGATGAAACAGGTCCTAATTCTAACAGTGACAATAGTGACAATTATGCTTCAAGGATCGGTTGGAGTTGGAGTTTCATTTTCATTTCTCTTCACCTGATTACGTTTTGTGTACATCTTCTTTAGTAAAATATTTGTGCTTCCTTGGTGAGATATGAGGATGTGAACAAACAATTATCATGTAAACAATGTCTTTTCATTTACTTTATGTACGAGTGATTATTTGTTCAACCAATAAACTCTATTATTTGTTTAACCAATAAACTATGTGATGGAATTGAAAGTAAGACCATTAAAAACTTTGGTTTATACTTCTATATAGAAGATATAATATTATATTAAATTTAAATATTAGATGATTCTTTATTACCATCTAATTTTATCTGCTGTTATTTTTATAAATCTATGTTATCTTGCACACTGTTATTTTTCTATTTCTATGTTATCCAGTTTATTTTTTTTTTCTCTGTTTATTGTCTTTCGTTTTTTCGCATTTACGTTTTTTATCGTTCTCAATCCATCACTAGCCATGGCCAGTGGGCACTCTCTGCTGTATCTGCTGAATATGGTTTCCACTTAATACTATCATTATTCAATAATCTTTTTGGACTTGGTTAATTAATTTTGTTGTTGAGACATTAACAATTAATCAAATTCCATTTCGTTGGAAAAGTGGTTTCTACCAACGTCATTTGCGGTATGAATTACCCCCTCTTACATAATATGAAAAATCACTCAAGGTTGCATATAAGTACATATGGGATATTTTGTGTACATAAAATCATGTATGGAAAGTTACCTAATCATTTATATATATATATATATATATATCAGTTGGTCCATCAGATATTATCTAAATTTTTTATTCTCCTTAATTATGAAAGAATTTATTGGTTTTTATGTGTGGTTGCTGCCATTAAAGTTCAAGTAGTTGTCTTGGACAACAAACTTATGATTGCTACAGAATCTGAAAATAGAGTTATTTCATAAGTGGAATGTGTGTAGATTCAATTGATTAACAAAAATATTGTTAACACGTTTTAGATTGTATTTGTTCATTAATTAGATTTCCTATTGCATTACAGACTAAATTATTAGAAGAATTACTAGCAAACACTGGATTTGATGTACAACAAACACTTAAACATCCTAACATATATCACAATTCTTAGTAGTGTTACCGAAATTACCAATTCAAGGAAACGATTGAGATTATGGTATATACTTGATTCAGTGAATGCGGATTGAGATTTCTCATATGACATCTCTAGTAAGCTCTCATTAGTTCTTATGCTACAACATTAAACCTTTTCCCTTCTTTATTGTTATTATTATTTTTTAAACAAATTACTTTTATATCTCACTAATATTTAATTTTGTCACGGTTCATTAGGCTCCATATTAGGGATCTCAATAAGTCAACTATTTTTAAATATCCAATCTATTTATATATATATTTTTTTAAATTTTCAATCCCTTTATATAAATTATTAATAGTTGAGAAAATTACATAGTTTATCCTTGTTTTATATTCACTTTTCATTTTTATTTTATCCTTGTTTTATATTCACTTTTCATTTTTATCATTCTTAGTTTTTTTTTCTTTTTTACCTTATTTTTATTTCAGTTATGTTTTTTCTGAAAGTTTATTTTTTCATTTTTACGCATCATTTACATTTTCCGTCACTATACACGTTTAAATTCTCTTTCCACCTTTTAAGTTTTTCTCTCTCTAATTTAAGTATCCGATGGTTTATTTTTCATTATTTATTCATTATTGTTTCTTTTTCTCTTTGATTTTCTTTTCTTTGATTTTTGTTTCGGCATTCTTGTTTAAAGTTTCTATTCTAAATTGTTGAAGACCATGTTAGTTTATATGAAGATTTTATAAAAATTGGTGAAATTTTTTAGCAAAAGGTACTAAGGCCATCTCCAATGCTGCGCAGCAAATCCATTTTTAATTCCTCCAACCTTACGCTATTATTTACGTTAGTTTGGAGTTTTGCTACAATGGTGCGCCATATATGGCGCACTACTGTAGCACACACTAATTTTTTTTAAAATTATTTTAGTTAAATTTCAATTAAGTATAAAGGTTTAAATTTCTTTCAGTTAAGTCCTTTATTATTAATGTAGTTATTAAAAAAATTTTAATTAGATCCTAATTGTTTTAATTTATATAATATATTGTGTTATTAATTTATTTTATATTTTTAATAATTATGAAAATTTAATTTGTATTAATATAATATTAAATATATGTAGTATTTATAATAAATTATTTATTTAGGAATTTTTTGTATAGAAATAGTGATAATATATATATATTATAATTAAACAAAATACATTAATAGGAAAAATAATAGAGCAATACACACTATTAACTTAATTAAAAACACATCATAATAAAAAAAGTACAAAAAAACATAAAAACATAGATAAATATAAAAAAAGGCTAATAAAATAAAGGTTTAATATTCCGGTAAGTCAGATCCGGATTCACCAATATCGTTGAAATATTGGCCGTACATGTTTGAGGCAGATGGTGGTGGTTGTTGACGTTGAGCTCTTTTTTGTTGTATTCGAAGCTTTTCTTGGCTAAACGTTTCATGAGCAATTGGATCGTCAGTAGCATTTAAATCGAGCAGTAAAATTTTATTTTTTTCTTTAAATTCTTTTAAATCCAAAGCTCTACTTCTCATCATCCTTGCCTCTCGCCTTTCTGCAGTTGCTTTCGCCAACTCTTCTACAAGTTTTTCATTATCTGTATGTATACATTTTAGATCGGATGAAAAAGATTCATCAAGTTTTTTCTTCAATTTTGCTTTTTTGACACCAAGATGTCGTTTCACTGATGTATACTCTCCTAAAATATCCTCATTTAAATCAATTGAAAATGATGATAAATTTGGAGTTGGTACCATAGGTGAGTCAAGAGTTGGATTGTCTGACTCTGAGGACAGAAAACAAGAGTTTTGGTTTGAAACTATGTTTTTTTTAGAGTGACAATCCTTGAACTTCTCGACATCTTTCATCATGCTCCAAACATGGTCATATTTGAATCCTTTTTTGTAGGTTGGATCTTGCATGAGTAAGGCTTTCGCTTGATCAAGCTACATAATTTACAAAATATTAAAAAAAATTCTCAGATTTTTAAACCAAGTAATTTGCAAAAAATACTCACCATATCTTGCTCTGCAGCACCACTAAGATGTAAGTTTTCAATTTGTCGGTAACAATCATTCAACTTTCGTATAGCCTTCTCAATTATTTGCATTCTGCATTGCAAAGATCGCGGATTGCGGGACTCCCAACCTTCTTTTGTTGCTACGGCATCATATGCTTCTGCCACATGAGTCCAAAATTGCTTACTCGATTGTTGCTTACCTATAATGGGATCTTGCGATACATCTAGATAAATTCTACATAATAGCACATCTTCAACTGCAGAATATCCTGCTGATCTTGAAGTCATAGTTGATAAAGTGATTAAATGTTTAAGAGTATGGCTAACTTATGGTAAGTTGTAGATGTTGGCAGCCCAATATATATAAGTATAACAATAATTAAGTAAAAAGTATCCATATATGCACATATCTCTATGAAGTCAGAAAGAATCTTACATAATAATTAAGTAAACAGTGTATTGATAAAAGCAATTTTAAAATCGACCGTCGGATGGATTTCCTCTCAATCTCCACCTTCCATTGGCATGCAGACATATCTGCACATATTTCTATGAAATCAAAAAGAATCTTACACAATAATTAAGTCAACAGTGTCTTGATAAAAGCAATTTTAAAATAGACCGTCAGATGAATTTCCTCCCAATCTCCACCTTCTATTGGCATGCAGCCATATCTCCACATATCTCTATAAATGTATTCTTCTAAGATAGAAATATAAATCTTATTTTTGCAGTTCCTTTTAAATTTAAGTTTAAAAAATTCTATAGATTATTACTGAAAATGGATTTCTATGTTGGAGGTACATCAAATGTTGACGGTGAAAATTCATCATCATCTTCTTCAGATATTGATGAGTATATTTCAGATGATAATGAGTTTGAAGTAGAAATACAAACAATTCAGCAGCAAATTCTTAAAAATAAGATGGTTTTGCAGCAACTACAAAATTAATACCGAGTTTGTAGAAGAGGTGGCTCTATTCTAGGTCATCTAGTAATCAATCGAGATCGTGAAGCAGCTGATCGTAATTTATTTCTTGATTATTTTTCAGATAATCCACGTTTCAATAAGGTAATGTTTCGTCGACGATATAGAATGTCCCGAAATTTGTTCCTTCGTATTGTCGATGCAATAAAAGCACATGATTTGTACTTCGAACAACATAGAGATGTAGCAGGTAAAATTGGATTTGTACTCCGAAATGGTCAACTCTTGTGCAAACTATTCGTGAACCACAATCAAATAAGAAGATGTATTTTGCAATGAAAAAAGAAGCATGCCGAAAAGATGTTGAACGTGCTTTTGGAGTGTTGCAATCACGTTTTGCAATAGTTTCAGGCTCATCGCGTTTTTGGAAAAAAGAAGTATTGCATGACATCTTAACTACATGTATTATCATGCATAATATGATAATCGAGGATGAACGTGATCTTAGTGCACCTATTGATGACGGTAGAGAATTTCCATCTCCAACTGTTGAAATGGTCGTCGATGAAAATACTCGTTTTCAACAATTTTTAGCTCGACACAAAAAAAATTAAGAATAAAGATGCTCATTTTGTACTTCGTAATGCATTTAATAGAGCATTTGTGGGAGCAATATACAAATTCAAATGATTGTCTAAATTAATTTGTAATTTTTTTAATAATGTAATTTATATGTGTGTATTTTATTTTTAATTTGCTAATTAATGTATGCTTTTAATTAATGTTTGGTTAATGTATTTTTATAATTAATGTTTAATTAATATATTTTTATATTTAATGTATTGTTATTTATGTCCAATATATGTATTTATTTTATTTATTAATTAAATATATAATTAATTAAATTATTTAATATTTAATGTTAGATGAAAACGTGAAATATATAAATATATGGGGTTAATATATAAAATGATAGGAAATTTTTGTAGTGAAATGAATAAATAAAGTTAAAGTTAAAAATTAATATAATATTAATGAGAGAGAAGAATATGAAAAGAATATTTTTTTTGTGTTAAAAATGGTGCAAATGGTTGGAGATGATATTACGCTATTTTAGTGTTTTGCACTAAAATGGTGCAAAAAATGGTGCAAACCGTTGGAGATGGCCTAAAGAAGCTGTATTTGGTATATTTGATTTTTTTATTCTTTATTTTGAATTTTATTGTTCTTCAATTGTAGAGTTAGAGATTTTTTTCCTCAGCTGTAATGCATTTTATATGTTCAAAAAAATACTTCAATTTTTTTTTCTTTTCTTTGTGATTTTTTTATTTTTTTTCTTTCTTAATTTGTATTTTTTAAATGAATATATCCCATTTTTTTGAATTTATTTGTTTGTTTTTTTATTTGTATTATTTGTAATATTAGTATTGTATATGTTAAAAGATGTAATACAACATTTATATAATATATATATATATATATAATATATATATGTTAATTAAAAACATATAAAAGTTAAAATATAATATCTACGTAATATATACAGAATATTTATAAATTAATTCAAAATATTTAAAAATTACAATATATCTACACAACAATTATAAAATATCTATACGTTAATTAAAAGTAAACAATAATTTAAATATAATATTTACACAATATTTGCAGAATATTTATACTATAATTAAGATTAATATACTATATTTAAGAACATATAAAACTGTAATTCAACATGTACGTAATGTTTACACTACATCTACATAATCTTTACACTACACTTAAGTTCATTAATTTAAAAGTTAGAATACAAAATTTATTCAATATTTATATAATATTTGCACAATATTTACGGTATAACTAAGAACATATAAAGAGTGTAACAACTACACGAGTAACATGAAATTTTTACAATACTTAAGAATATACAAAAGCTAGAATACAATTTATATATGCAATATCTATATAACATCTATGGATTAATTAATAATATTTAAAGGTTGTAACTCAATATCTAAAAAATATTTATGCAATTTTTACAGTGTAACTCAACATATATATAATATCTATACAACATACATACTATTTATATTGTATAAATTTACACCTTATTCAGTTATTTGTTTGTCTTATATTTTAGATTTCAATATATACTCAACATTTAAAACATATTAAAACTATTGTTAAACTTTATACACTTTAAGTACTAGTTTTTTTTAGCTTTTTATTTAACATATAAACAATATCTATTTATTTTTACTAATATTTTATTTAATATACACACATCTACACTTTTTTTCTTACAAATCTATTTTGAATGAAAGTGTAAATCTATTTTTTTTTTAATTTGATCTAGTTTTTTTAATCTTTTTAAAATTGATTTCTTTTTTTTAATATATATTGATATTCAATTTTATATCTGAAATTATTTTTATTGATAATTTATATTATTTTTTGGTGCTGATATATTTTGAAGAAAATTACAGATCTATGATCTTTTTTTTTTACTTTTTGTTGTTAATTTACTTTTATTTAATGTTCTCTGAAATACGGTTGATGAATATATGAAGTTAGTTTTTGTGCATAATTTCAGTTTTTGTGTTGATTTATTAAAGAATAAGAAGATGAAGATTAAACAATCAAACATGAAAATGAAGATTCATTTAAGAAGATGATGAAGATTAAGAAAAGATGAATATCGAGCTTTGATTGGTGATTTTAATCTAGTTTTGTTGTTGATAATTCTTGTATTTTATATTGATTTGTTGATTAACGATAGAGAAGATTGCGAAAATTGGTTTGATTAAATATGAAGTTTATTTTTTAATGCTAATGTTAGTTTTGCCATAATTTTGTTGTGTTAGAAGATGATTTTATAAATATATAAATATTTTATAAATCCTAAGTATTTGTGAAATTTTTTTTTTGGTTATTTTTGTAGTTTTCCTTTGATAATTTATAAATAGATTTAAGAGAGTGTGTGTAGTATTTTTACTGTGACTCGTTCAATAGGGTATGGATATATATTCCATAAAACCTACTATCCAAATTCGTTTATATAATGAATTTTTTATTAGTTGTATTTTTATTAAGTTTTATTTATTTATTAAGTTTTAATTATATAATTTTATGGTATAAAATTATTTCAATAAAATTATATTAATATTATATTTTTATTTATAATTATTTTATTAAAAAATTATAATTATTTTATAATTTAAATTTTATTGTATTTTTTATTTTTATACTTAAATATATAATAAAATGGGTTGGAGTAGTATCGGGGCCGTCTTGGACATTTTAGGGGCCTCGAGCAGAAATTAAGATATGAGCCCCTAAAAAATAGTGTCGGAGCGAAAATTTTAGATTTGAGGGGCCACCCAAAAATAAATATTTAGGACTTAAGGGCCTAAAAATAACAATGTAAAACTTGAGGGGCTCAAATTTTATTGTATGATGAACGTTGGGTCCAAATTTTATTGTATAATGAATGTTTGAAAAAAATGTAAAATTGATGATAGTGGGAATCGATCCCCATACCCTTTGATCATATACAATACGATAGACCACCATAGCAAATCAAAGTTTTGTTACTTTTTATATATATGTATATATATTTATAAATTTGGGGTCCTATCAAAATCAGGGGCCTGAGCGGTTGCTCATGTTGCTTCCCCCTTAAGCCGGGCCTGAGTAGTATATAGGTAATATCAAACATGTTTGAAAATGGTACAAGTAATTGAGGTATAATTATATATGGATTTGAAACATGTACAAGTAGTTAAAAATTAAATAGAAATGGGTTCAAGTAGAATAATTTTTACAGATAAGAGGACATCCCTAATTAATATCAATTGCTTGGCTTCTCACTCTTGTAAGCAATGAAGCATAAAGTGATTCATTTTGGAACAAATGTATAAGCATAAGGAAAAGGAAAAGTGTAAATCATATAAGGAAGTTTAATACATATAGGTCAATAACTTGTTTAGAGAAATCGGCATTTAGCTTTCTATTGAATGAGTTGTTCTTATTGTACTAACCCATGTTTCCATGGTATATTTCATCATTCCTCACCTTCACTACTACCATCTTTATCACGTTTGATTCCATTAATACATTTTATTGATTTTATTTATCTTTTTACATATTCTTATGCATAAAATCGCTAAATTGTTATTAGGTCTAACAAGAAAATTACAATTTTATTTTTTCTTAACGAAAAATTTAGATTTTGGGAAAAATTTTAATCACGGAAAGGAAAACAAATTTTATTTTATTTTTGAAAAGATGTATAATTCTAGTTCCACATACTTGCACAATAATTATTTAGATAAGTAAAATAATAATAATAACAATACTAAAATATATTATATTATGCTATGAGAAAAATGTCAAATTAATTATCAAGTAAACCACCGAAAAAAAAAAGCACCGAAAATTATGCAAATGATAGTGAGAATTAGAAATAATTATATATTAAAGGATACTTTTTTTTAATAGAATTATTAATTTAATAATGGAATTAATTAGTTTTTTTATGCTGATCCTCATACCCGCCTAGGATTTTTTTTTCTTTTTTAATTGATGCCCAACCATGTGAATATGCTAAAACCTATATTGCACCCTACAACCTACTTTAATTTCAATAAAGGCATTATTGGAAAATTTCAATAAAGACATTATTTTGCTAGTTAATATGTATAATTTTATTTTGTTATTTAACGATATCATGGTTAATTTTTCAATCTTCCTATAACTCTTATAATTAAGTAATTTTTTTACATAAAAAAGTTTTTAGATAATAATAGACTTCTAAAATTATATAGCAAAATGATGACTCCAATTAGACATCTTAAAATTATAATAAGTGATGATATTTTTAGTAATAATTTTTAAAAAATTGATTAGTCATAAAAGAGAGAAATCCTAAATCAAATGGCAAAAAATGGAGGAATATATTTACTGAAAAAAAGAAAAGAAAAGAGAAATGGGCCAAAACAATTAAGCCCATAGAGAAAAACAGGCTGTTTAACATTTTTATAATAATAATAATAATAATTAATAACATAACAAGCCAATTCGAAACTGATTTCCAATTTCCAAACAACAAGCAAACGCATTCTTCGTTCCTGCGAAATTGTGAATTTTTATAATGGCGAATTGGCTATAAACCTCTTGCAATTCTCGTAAACCATTCTTTCTCTTTTCATCTTTTATTCTCTGCTGATAAACTATCACCTAAAAATTAATCATTCAATACACGTTGAAGGTACGTAAGAAGCTTCTGCCTTTGTCTTCTGCTCCCCTCCTCTCTCCACAATTATGTTCTTGTTTATTTCCTTTCTATTTACTTCACTTTTTCTCTGTTTTTCTTCTCAATTTTCCATTTCATTCCCTCAATTTCATGCTATTTTTTAGTGTTTTCGGTTTCCTTTTTCTTGGAATTGGGTTCACTGGTTCAGTGCCAGTGTTGATGATCATTTCGTATCAGTTCGTTCTTACTTTTTGTTTGATTTTCATTTTTCAATTTTATTTTGGTTTTTATCTTGAAATTGAAAAATAATTTCTTTTTTCTTCTTCATTTTTATTCTTGTGCTTGTATTTTTATTATTTGATTAACTTATTTGGATTAGAATAATTCTCTGTTGCTCTGTTTTTATTCAATTTTGCGTAGAAAACGTTTATTAAATTGGCATAATTTAATTGTTCATGTTGCTTTATATCTTGACTGGTTTTTGAGTGGTTTGATCTAATTTTAAAAATATATGTATATATAGGGAGAGAATTAATTGCAGATGATGACTACTAGACAATTTAGTGGCTGTACACTTTCTATGGCATTGGTTAGGAGAAATGGCGAACTGAATGCAGTAACAAAAGGAACAAGGCGGTTTTCTTTGCCATGCCGAAGCGAGATTCCTAAAGGATTAGGCTGTAGAGATGTTGGTCCCAACAGTTGCTTGTCTGCAGAGTGCAGAAATTTTTTATCATCACTCGTGACTTGTCGCAAAAGGCCACGATTTGGGGTAGCTTATGATCAGTCGAGTTCTAGTTATGGTGTGGATACTGATGTGCTGGAGATATCAACTTTAGAAGAAGGATTTGGCCTGGATAGCTCAAGCAGTGAACTTCTGTAAGACTGAAATTGATGCTAACTTATGTAGTCCTTTTTTTCATTTGCGATGGATGCTATTGTTGTTAATTACCTTATGTAGAGCATGAGAAGAAGTTTGTTTCTTTCAATGTACCTCACATTAAGAAAATTTTTATTCTTCCATGTTTTTTTAGCAGAATAGGATTCTACCTTATTTTTGCATGCTGTATTTTTCTTAAATTTGTTTGCAGTGAGTCAATTCGGGTTCCAATCAATCAACCACATTTACTGGATGCCAAACACGAGCTTATAGCACTTTCTTTGCTTGCAATTGCTGGACAGGCTATTGATCTTTTAGCACAACTGATGGAAACGGCTTATATTGGAAGATTAGGTATCTTAGCTATTTTAGCACCTTTATGTTTTAGGTATTTCAAGTTTTTTCTTTTCTTCTTCCCTTTCTTACTTATTTTTTCATTTTTTATGCTTATTTGGTTATATCTGTCTACAATTTTCATCGCATATGTTATTTTAGTATCTTTTTTGATAATAGTGGGATTTTCATTGCTGATGAATATTTGGTATTTCCAACTTTGATTTTCAGCTCTTGAACTCTTTGGGTGATAAGCTTAATTTGGCTTTTTGGATTATGTAAGTTCTAAGTGAAGGAGAAATGAAAATGAATTTCTTTCATTTCGTGCTTTTCCCTTGATGGTTTTAAGTTGTTCTCAAATTCTTCTTGCAATGTCTTCCTCACTTTGAAATATCAGACCTGTACAATTGGTAGTTCTATAATTTCTGGTTCCAAAATCATTTCTGGGTATTGGTGCTTTTTTTTTCCCCGTTTAATTTGATTCATAATGTGCTTGAGAATAATTAACTGGGCTCATTATTTGCTTAACAAGATATTAAAGGATTAGGTATAATGATTTCTATTATCAGATGGGAAAAATAGGTATACTGAAATTCTGAATTTCATGCGGAATTTATATAAGGTATTGATGCCAAATTGCTAATACTTCTGGGTTTTTATGTGATGTCTGCATTTAAATAAATCTGCGATTTATGAATTTTATATATAAACCATGTTTTTAGCATTGGTTGTTGATAATATAAATTTTGCTTGTTCTTTCATTTCTTTTCCTTGCAAGTGAAAATACTTTATTTTGTTCAAAGAGATTTTTTTTTCTTTTATTGTTTTATTGTTCATTCATTCAATTTGTCCCTTCTCTTTGGCTGCTATTTTAAGTTTAGGTAAGCACTCATTTATTCTTGGTACACTTGTTAAGGGCTTTCCAGGTCATCATTTAAATTATAAGAAGATTATTTATTGCATTCTGAATGGACCTTTGCTATATGTATAAGTATGGACGGTTGAATTAACTCTATATTAACATTTTAGTAAAGACAGTTATTTATTTCCTCATTTTGTTGTAACTGTATGTTAGTATTGTTTCAGCTCCAAGTTGTGGGAATCTTTACAGTATAATTTCTGGTGCTTACATTTGGTTGACTTGAAATCGATGGGAAATTTCATAGTTAATTACTCTACTTATAGGGCTAAGTTATGTCCATCACTAGAATAGAGTTACTCAATTCTAAGATCCTAAGTAGAGTTATTAACTGTGAAATTTACCTACACTAAAATTGACCTCGCCAAAGATTGAATTTTTGGATTAATTGTTTAATTTGTTTCTATGTGCATATATATGGATTTCAGTGTGCAATTGTAAGATAGATTGGCTATTTGAGTTATTTTGATACTCTACTCGTCTTGTTTTTGTAGGACCTGTGGAACTTGGTTCTGCTGGTGGTTCCATTACAATATTTAACAATATATCAAAACTGTTTAATATTCCTCTTCTTAGTGTTTCGACTTCTTTTGTTGCTGAAGACATTTCCAGGAATGCAATCAAGGATTCTAGTTCAGGTAAAGTTAATTATTTGTTAAGATTTGGGTGGGTTGTGGCATGTAGGTGTGATCATATGATTATGCATGTATTTAAACTCAATGAGTAAAATCGAGTTAAAATTTAATATTAAGTTTAAATGTTATCTATTAATTGTAATTAAATAATAATTGCTGTATATGCATCGATATACATGTAAATATGCAATTCCTTTATTGTCCATATATATTAGAAGAAAAATACATAAATGTACATTAGCATAGTTAATTATGATTTTTTTTCAACTATTTATTTCATTATTTCTGCCTTTTGTACCTCACATTAAAATGGAAATGGTTATGGTACATGTAATATATTGAAAATAAACCTTGATTGCTTTTTAATTTTTCAACACTAACAACTATCAAACATTGAGTATTTATCAACTATCAATAATAGTTACCCACTATATAATCAAACAACCAAACCAAACACTTAAATATTTCTTATGAAAATGTTATAGTGAAGGAAAGTTATGTTTAAAATAAAATAATTTGAACTTCTTAATATTCTATAACAAAATTTATAATTTCGTTACATGTATGTATATTATTTTTAAATAATATTTTATATATAGTTTGTAAAAATTACAGTATGAGTTATTGGACTCCTCTGTGATACAAGGTTAAAAATGCGAATGTAGAATCTTGATTTCAAGTGTTTGTTATGTTTTGACATGTGTGTACAGGGTCTAGGTAGAGCTGAAGCAATGGATATTAACGCATAAGCCAATGTTGGCGTTTTGGTTGCCATCTAATTGTATTAAGGCCTTTATTTCAGGTTTTGTTTAGTGTGGAAATAAATGATCAACATTTCGGGTTCATATCTAAATGAGCTACTTTGTATACAGAAAGGGATATTCAAGAATACATCACAAATGGTAAACATACTGCCGAGGTGGCTGAAAGGAAGCAACTATCATCTGTGTCTACAGCTTTATTGTTGGCTGTTGGGATCGGCATCTTTGAGGCGGTGGCCCTGTCTTTGGGATGTGGACCATTTCTTAATTTGATGGGCATAACATTGGTAATTTTTTCACATACTGATTTTGTTTGATTGATAACATCTCTTCCCCCCTTCTCATAGATCTATGTTTGCCTTTATATAAAACTAGTTGTTAGCGTACTTTCCAGAGGCTGTAAATTAGCTGGTTGCATAAAATGCAATTAGAGATAAAGTGCTTCTATATGGCAATCATGGTGCATGCACTAATAGGCTGAATGCAAATTATTAGAACCCATAAAGCATCTTTACTTACGAGATGAATCATTAATATTGAAATGGATTTTCCATTGACTATTTTCTGAACAGGATTCACCAATGCGCATACCTGCAGAGTGATTTTTGTCTCCAAGGGCCCTTGGTGCTCCTGCAGTTGTAGTATCTTTGGCACTTCAAGGCATTTTCCAGGGCTTCAAGGATACAAAAACTCCTGTTTATTGTCTAGGCAAGTATTTAATGTAATTTCTAAATGCATAAAGTTGTAACTATGGAAGCCTTCATTGACTTTTTAGTTCCTATCATAAAATGTTTAGGTTTTAATATAACGTGTCATATTTATTTTTTCTGTTCCATAGTTTTTTTTTTGAATTTATTCTTTTGGAATTTAATTATTTTTTTCCATAAAAGGATTATTCAATATGTGAATAAATTCTTGAGTATAAATGAGCTGGGGTAGGATCGAATCCATGGTGAAGCCAGTTTCTTCAGTCCATAGTTCTTCATAAACTATCGGTGTCCTGTTGAGGAACTTGAAAAGTGCTGAATGTGATTTGTATTCTTTGTTGCTCACCATACTGGAATTATGAATATATAGATGATCACTTACTCTTTGCGTGCAAATATTTAATTGTTACATTGACAAGCTAGTTATAATAAAAAGACATCATAATCTGTCAATTGGATATTGAAGTCTACAAATAAAGCCAGCTAACTGTCACCCTCTGTAAAATGCCACCAAATTTTGCTGTCTTAACAAGAAGTTGATGTCGGATTTGCTACTTTGATCAATTTAAAGCACTATTTTTTTGAAGCATTCATGAATATGAAAAATATTGGTGTATTATTTGTGGTTTGTCCCTTGCTTGTTGCTCTTCCTCCCTCTCTCTCTGCAAAGGTTAATTTAATATAGCTTGAGCCTTCCTTTTCTTAAAATAAATTTGTTCCTGTGTGCATGTTCCAGCTAATTGATCTTGTCTATTCCCTATGCAGCTCTGGGTAATTTGTCAGCTGTATTTTTGTTTCCCTTACTGATGTATTATTTTGAGTTGGGTGTAACTGGAGCTGCAATTTCCACTGTCATATCCCAGTAAGTTCTCTAAGCATTAGATTCCTTTTTCGGGAATTTTATTTTACTTCTATTTTAACAATAATCATTCCACAAGTTTCTTGTTGTAGATATGTAGTTACCTTCTTGATGATTTGGAATCTAAATTAGAGGGTTATATTATTGCCTCCAAAGATGAGAGCATTGCAATTTGGTGTCTAATTGAAATCTGGTGAGTTCTTTCCTTCATCTGAAACAGAAATTTAAATTACATCAGATATGCAATCCCAGTCTGTTATGATAACAACAACAACAACAACAACTAAGCCTTAGTCCCAAACAAGTTGGGGTCGGCTGTATGGATCCTCAACAAAATAAGCTCAAAAGACACCAAAAAAGATACTCCAGCCTTAGGCCCCTTCCAAGACACGGATTTTACGTCTCCATTCAAGTCTGTCATTAATCAAATCCGCATCAAGATCTAAGGCACGTAAGTCTCTTGCTATCACCTCCTTCCACACAGTTCTAGGTCTTCCACGACCTCTAGCCCCCTCAATCAACAAATTCTCACACTTACGAACCGCAGCATTAGGAGGTCTTCTTAAAACATGTCCATACCATCTAAGTCTTCCTTCCCTCACCTTATCTCCGACATTTGCTACTTGGACTTTTTGTCGAATATGAACATTCTTAATTTTGTCCAGTCTGGTATGTCCACACATCCATCTTAGCATCCTCATTTCTGCCACACTCATCTTATGCAAATGTTGTCTCGTTGGTGCCCAACACTCACTACCATAGAGCATCGCAGGCCTAACATATCTGTCCTTACCAACATGCCTGTTAAGGTCCCCACCAATGAAAATTTGCTGATTATCCGGAATACTTTGCATGATTTCATTCATATCTTCCCAGAATTGAACCTTGGATGCTCTGTCCAAACCTACTTGGGGAGCATAAGCACTAATAACATTAATAGTGTCATCTCCCAAAACAAGCCTCAAAGAGATAATCCTGTCTCCCTTTCTCTTCACTTCCACCACCTTGTCTTTAAGCGTAGGCTCAATAATAATGCCCACACCATTCCTATTGTTATCCAAGCCACAATACCACAGCTTATATCCTGAGTTACCAATCTCTTTTGCTTTATTTCCCTTCCACCTGGTTTCCTGCAAACAAGCAATACTAACCTTCCTTCTTTTCAAAGTATCCACAAGCTCTATAGACTTCCCAGTCAGAGTGCCAATATTCCAACTACCTAATCTTAATCGGCTCCCTTGGACTTGCTTCTTTAGCCGCATTCGTCCATAATGCGGTAGCCCTTTCCTGTCTGACACCACATCTGGGCGCTGATATGGCGGGACTAACTTCTTTACCCATACCCGTCCATGGCATGGGAACCTTTGCTCATACTCCACCATACCCAGGCGTCGATGTGATGGAACCCCTTGCTCATTTAACACTACACCCGGGTGCCGATGTAGCGCGTGCCTAAGTGAGCACGTCCCAACGGTATAATGATAGTTTTGAGGATCCATAAAAAGTTTGGCAAAATTTTACACTGGCCGCCAACCTACCGCAACCCTCCTCCTTTATCCGGGTTTGGGACCGGCTACGATACTCGCAGGCGGAGTTCAGTCTGTTATGATAGCCATTGAAAATATTGTGGCAGTGCATCAATTTGAATTTTGCTATGCACGTACATTTGTTTCTTAATTTCAGGCATTTATATATCACTATAATCTTGTTTTGTTTAGTTTCTTGGAATTTTTCTGCTTCATGTAATTAGTCCAATCTTATAGGTGGCTTTCTTATTGGAAGAACCCTTGCTGTGTTAACAACCATGACAATAGCAACTTCGATGGCTGCTCGTCAAGGTCCTATGGCTATGGCTGCACATCAGATATGCATGCAAATATGGTTAGCTGTATCTCTTCCTACTGATGCACTGGCTGCATCTGGTCAGTACAGAGTTTACTCTGTTTAATTAATCTGGTGAATAAATCATCGTAACTCATTGAAACTTTATCTTTTTTCTATTATCCTTTTAAGTTCCTCTATTTATATTCTAAGAATGGGAATGATAAATTTAACTGGTAGTTAAATATTTTAAACAGTAGCATGCTCACAAAAAAAAAGATGTTCTTCCACAAAGTTTTTATCTGATTTTCTATTTGTGCATTTGGACTTTGTATCATAAACTCTTCCAAGAAAGTTTTGTGATTTCATCGACTTAAACCCTGTCATATATGCTTTGGTCTCTTGTCTTTTATGCTGCACTTTAAGTTCGTTCTTGTTGATGCTTAACGTGTTATCCATTTTGTATGCTCTAACAGCAAGTTATTTGTCAAATGGTGACTACAAAACTGTGAAGGAAGTTGCAAACTTTGTGTTGAAGTGGTCCTTTTTTATTTGTCTTTCTATTGTTTTTAAGTTAATGTCTTCAGTCTTTGTTGTATAGTCGGGAAGGATATTTACTGTTATAATAACACGTAATTATTTCATTCATTTTATTCACAGCTGATGTGTTTTTGGTCTAGATTGGTCTGATAACTGGTGTTTCCTTGGCTGCAATTTTGGGTATATCTTTTGGTTCTATAGCCACCTTGTTTACCAAGGATATTGAAGTATTAGGAATTGTCAGAACAGGAATATTGGTTCGTGCCTTTTTTTGTCATATGGGTTTTAATTTAATTTATATGTAGTATTTTTATTATTTGATCTAAAATTTGTTCCAGTTTGTTAGTGCTAGTCAACCTATGAATGCCCTGGCTTATATTTTTGACGGTCTTCATTATGGAGTTTCCGACTTCCCATATGCAGCCTGCTCTATGGTAAGCTACAATTCTATGATGACTTCTTTTTGTTTTTTTTTTTCTTTCATTTTTTCTCTTTAATTTATTTGTTTCCCTTTTTTGTCCCTATCTAACATCTGTACATGATCTACAGATGTTGGTTGGAGCAATATCTTCTATGTTTTTGCTCTATGCTCCAGTTATGGGCCTTCCTGGGGTTTGATCAGGATTGGCTCTCTTTATCGGAATGCGCACAGCAGCAGGATGTGTCAGGTACATTGAACAATATGATATGAAGTTTCTTTGTTTCCATAAACGAAGTCTGAGATTGTGCATAACACATATGGCCCATTCATTCTATAAACTAAACATGTGTTCCCAGATTGAGTGCATTATGCAGGGCCATAACCCAGAATCAACTCATTTTAGATTGGTTATCATATTTTTTGGTTAGCAAACCTAACAAATTTGGAAAAACATACTGAGTTAACACAAAGGCTTGTGATCTTAATGTTACTTCATTGTAAAGTGATACGTTGTTATCCTTAATTAAGTTCTTAGCCTTTTATATGTGTAAGCAGAATTTCCTGATGATTTGGCAACTTTTGAAGGTTGCCACCTGCAAAAGCAGAATCAGCAATCTATACTTAGCTTTTATATTTCATGGTGGTTACTAATTCTACCGTAATTTATTTATATTTTCAGATTACTTTCAAAATCTGGTCCATGGTGGTTCCTGCACAAGGACTTGCACAGTCTTCAGGTTGGTTGATGTTCAATTAGACATTTAGAGAATATAACACTATGAATAGTATTTGCTTTAATTTCATTACCATGTTTGGCCTAAAAAAAGAGTTGTATAATTGCTTGTGTGATTGTCTTCATTGTAGGAAACTATAATTAGACTAAACTTTTCGGGGAAAGTAAATAATGTGGGAATCTAATAGTTAACATGCAGATAAATTATGAAATTTCAGATCTCAGGATAAGTGATGTCTGTATCGTTCATGTCAAAGAGATTATAAGCTTTTATTTTCATGTCTAAGGGATAATAAGCTTAGAAGAAAACAATGGTAGAACAACATTATTTTCATGTCTAAGGGATAATAAGCTTAGAAGAAAACAATGGTAGAACAACATAAGCTACTTAATTAATTTTGAAACCTTTGGTTTTCTACCTCAAATGGTCAAGAGAACAAATTGACGGTGTATTTGTCCCAACTTCTTCATAATTGCATTGTGGCTTCTCATGATGAACATTTGAAGAGTGAGATGAAATATAAACTGTGCTTCTTGGATATGCTTCTTTGGAGGATGAGGTCAGGGTAGCTTCATAATACAACAATTTTATAACTCGGCTTTTGGTTATTTCTACTACTGTTGTTATTTGCAAAAAAGTTCTTTATATTTTTCTGCAACTAAGAAGTCATGGATAAGAGAAACAGCAATAATCAAAATACGAGCGTATGATAAAGTTGTTTGCAGGTAGATTTACTATATAATGAGTCGCCTTAAATGATTTAATCTTTCTTTTATTGTCTTATGATTCATTGCTCATTTGCCTTTTCTTTTTGTCTCTCTGTCGCATGAATCATGCCTGTTTTGGACTCTGGAATTTCTCCCCCTATTTCTCTCTCTTTCTATATTTGTTTGCATATGTGTATTTTATGTTATATTTTTTCCCAGCTTGACAATTGAGATGTCAAGAATACAGAATCAGTAATGGGATACTTGGAATATTGAATATGCGGGCAAGATGCAAAAGCTTAGAGTAACATACTCTCATTGGCCGATCAACAATTTTGAGTATCAGTTAGTATCCACAGCTAAATTGAACGACACTGAAAGAACTCATCATTTTTTTAAAAGTTCAAATTATCATTTATTAATGGATGATTTAAGAATATCTATTTCATTTAATATATTGGTTTTAGCAAATTTTCATTTATTTTTCATTATGCACGTGTTTATGTTGCTTTTCCATGTTGAAGTTAATGATCTTTGCCCTCCCTCAATTGAACACTTCAGTTTGTGCTTAAACAAGAGATGCCTGGCATTATATGAACATGGAAGATTACCGAGTCCCCTTTTTGTGGATAGAAACTTGTGTTTGAACTATTGGTTTTAGATCAAAGAGAATAAACAAAAAAAGGCAGAGGGAGCAAGGGAAAGTGAAGGAAAACAGAGCACACTTTTTCGTTTATTATCCAACATATCAATACATACTTTAGTACATATTTTACATGTAAATACTATTT
Organism: Garcia nutans; assembly: GCA_947685225.1. Classification (NCBI taxonomy): domain Eukaryota; kingdom Viridiplantae; phylum Streptophyta; class Magnoliopsida; order Malpighiales; family Euphorbiaceae; genus Garcia; species Garcia nutans. The sequence goes on along the minus strand of CANTUV010000031.1, from coordinate 70,730,056 downwards.
TATATTGCTTGCATTCAAGTTATTGGTTGTTCAACTAATAAAAAGATTTAAGCTAGTTTTAGCCCATACTTTGACAAACAACAAAAAATAAAGCTAATTATGCGGTGCAAAAAATTAGCTTTTTGTCACAGCAAAAATTTCATCAACTTTATCACAATGGCATTTTTCGCTGTGTTTTAATCTTTGTTTGGGCAGATTCTTTATCAGTATATTAAGTAGTTGATTTTGTGAACTAAAATGAGTCATTGTAACTTCATCCTTTTCTGCTTCCCTATTAAAATGGTACTTAATTTTAATGTGCTTGGTCTTCCCATGAAAAACTGGATTCTTTGTCATAGGCACAGCTAATTGATTATCACAAAAAATGAGGGTAGCATACTTGCTTTTTATTCGAGTTCTTCATCATCTTTCTGAACCAAATTGCTTGGTTCACATCAGTGGCAACACAAATATATTTTGTTTCAGCTGTTAATTGAGCCTTCCATTGCTTTCTTGAGCACTAAGCAATCAACTTGAGCCTATAGAAAAGATAAAACTTGAAGTGCTTTTCATGTCGTCTGCTAGACTTGCCTAGTCACTGTTTACGTAGCCAATGAGCTTCACTTCTCTGTCACTTTTGAACCAAAGTCCAAAAATGATGGTTGCTTCACTCTTTTTCTGCTTTATAGTGATTCTGATTTGGGCATATGAATAAATCTTGACAACAAACTTGTTGCATACATGAGATTAGGCCTTGAAGCTATTAAAAATGCAACAAACACACAACGAGACTTCTAAATATTGTAGAGTTCACTTCAGTAGTTTTATCAATATCCTTGCTTAGTTGTTCATTTTGAGGTATTGGAGTATCTATGTCCTTGCAATTCTCCATGTCAAACTTCCTTAGAATCTGTTTGGCATAATTTTCTTGGCAAATGAATATTCCTTCATTGGTTTGATGAATTTCCAAATTAAGAAAGTCATTTTGCCGAAATCTGTCATTTCAAATATAGAAATGCATCTCAAATTTGAATTGATTTACAAGTTCAATATTACTTCCAGTAATCACACCAGCAGTAATCACACCAGCAGAGTTGCTGCCTCCATGTTTCATTCTTGTAAATCATTTTCAATTTCTCCAACATAGCACTTTTCCAATTTGAACATTGCAACGCATCTTCAATGTCAGTTGGCTCAAGGATTCCAATAATATTGTGCCTTGCATAATATATATATATATATATATATATATATATCTCGTCGAAGGGCATGGTTCCCCTTCCTGCCAAATCAATGTCATCTTCAGATTCGCTTTCTTGTCCTTGTTCATCAATTTCAATTACTTCTTGAGAAGGATTCTTTTTGAAATGAACTACTGCAAGAGAACTTCATTTGTGATTTCTGCCAATCCTAGAATGCTTCTTCATCAACCTTTCTTTGTTTGTGATTTCTGCCTTCTCATTATTTTTGTAACCCAAAAATATTCTAATTTGAGATTTTGTTATCTAATTCATCACTTTGCATCTTTATATAAGGTAAATTACTATTACACAAAATTTTAACTTTGTTAATATTTCTCTCAACTATTTCAAAAATCAACACATTTAATTTCTAAAATAATTTTAATGACAAATAATATAATATAATTAAAAAAATATATAAATTAAAATATTGAAACATTATTAAAAAGTTTACTAAAAGTGCATTTCTAAGTAAAATAAATTTATTTTGTCAAATATTATAAATTTTATATCACTAAACTTTTAATATAATAATTGGGTATTATCTTATACTGTTGTATATTAAAAGTAAAATTGACACATTTTTTTAATGTTTCTAATGTATCAAATATTATAAATTATTTATCTATTAATAAGGGAAGCAAAAAAAAAAAAAATTGCATTGTCTTTATGAATATTATGGTAATATCCTAACATTTTAAATGTATATTTTACAATAAAGATATATTCAGAATATTATCTGTACAAGAAATATTTTTATAGTAGAATTTTTATGATTTTGATTAAGAAATTATATAAGATTAAAATATCTTATATAGATTCTTATAATATTCAATAATTAAAAAAGTTAAAATAGATTTAAATAAAAAATTGCAAATGAGGTGGGTTTTGTCCTGGCGCATGTTAAGCTACTCTTGCTAATTTATACCGTTTCCCAAATGGGGAGGAAAGCACGAAAACTTATAGTTTCCGTACTTAGTCTTGATTAACAATAGTTGAGAGATAATAAGCAAGAGGTAGGATTGAGCATGCAATTGAGTGCTAATCTTGTGAATATAATAGAGGAGGTTGTAATAGAGGTTGGGGTTGATAAGAATTATAGGAAGGCTATGGTTGTAGAGGACTGTAACAGAGGTCAGGTTTTTTGAAAAGCCACTTTTGAATAATTAGAAGCTTATTATAAATATTAAAATGGCTGCTCTGGAAAAAAAACTATGGATCTTTGTATAATCCTTGTCAAATTAGAATACATGCCTTGGAAATGAATGCTTAGCACATTCATTGCAAGGTTCATATGAGTTCTTCTTAACCATGATTTATGGCCATAAGCTGAAAGGATTTATGGTATGTGCTTCAAAGGATTGGGAATGTAATTGAAGCCCCTTCATTAGTCCAAGGTGATTTTAATGCTATATTAGATAACAATGAAAGGGTTGGAGGTTGGCTTTGAGGATTGCAATGGTTTTAGGGACTATTTACAACAGACTAGTTTGATGGAGCTAAGGTCTCATGGCTGTTTTTTACTCGCACAAACAATCAAGAAAGCTCCTCTAGAATTTGGAGAAGGATTAATAATAGGTGTGCAACACCCCTAAATAATTTGTACACTTGACTATAAAGAGATGTTGTCAAAATATTCAATTTAATAGAACTTGAAAAGTATTTTCTTATTTAAGATTAGAACAAGCCCGTATTAACCAAGGCTGATATGCTTGTGTTTTAAATCAACACCGTATCTTTAAACAAAAACAAGCAACACGGCAGTGTCTGATAGAATGACACGCCCATGCATTTTATTTTAAATCTGCCTTTCAAAGAAAATTTTCATTTCTTAAGTTTTTCATACATTCATTCCTCAAACTATCCATTTATATTACACCATACAAATCCAAGTAAAACTTCAACATAAATTAATATGAACATACATAATATATATATATATATATATATGCTTGAAATTATTGTAATTTACAAAATTCTCATGCTAGTCTACAAAAACTAGACATACACCCATATATATATATATATAACATACTACCCATAAACTTATACAACTGTCATTCAAAATAAATATTTTCGCCATGTGACCAGTCTAAAACTCTTTATATAGAATATTTCTCAGAAGACCTTTTTGTGATACAGTTAATTTTGTTCTCTATAAATCTCACTCAATAGGTTCTTCTCGTCTCATTTGAACTGCGCGTCAGAAACAAATTTAATACGCTAAACAAAGCTTAGTGGTGCTTGTGTATTTATAATATATAAGAACACATTAAGAAAGATATCTTTTAATTATTATTCATGAAAAATAAATAAATCATCACTTTGGTACTTTAATAGAAATTTGATAAATTTGTATATCCGGTATACTCAACACAAAAAAACTCAACGTTCAATAGTTTTAATAAATCAGTCACAAGGCATATTGTTCACATCATATGCAATTCTTTTACTTTGCCCATGCACACTGAATTTAGATCTTAGATTCGGATAACGAGTTACCGTCGGTAATTTAATGCCTAATATCAAAAAATGGCCAAAGGCCCACTGTCAAGTATATTCACTTTTGGCAAATATGCCCACTATCACTAGTGACACGATGTGTCCACTAATGGCACGAAATACCCACTTTCATTATGAATATTCACCCTCTGGCTACCTATTTAACCCTAAGCTATATCTAACATCAGTATGATTTGGGCAATTTATTACTTATTCACCTCTAATAACATTTAATTACATATTACGTCAATAAAATGATACTATAATTCTTATCTAATACTTACAAAATTCCAAGGTTTATTTGCAAACTAACTTGTAGATATTTTTAAAATTTTAACCTTTAATTTTCCAAACTTGCATATTTTTAAGTAATAATTATGTTATAAATGTTAATTGAACAAGAAAATTATATTAACATAAGAAATGAAGTGTTTTGGGGTTGCAAAAGAAGACAATTAGGGTTACATAGTGGACATGGGCGTGCCTAAGAAGTCCACATGCCCGTGTGTATCAAAACGTTACTGGAAGTAGAGTTACAAAAGCTGAATAATTCACACGGCTGTGTGGATCAAAGCCACACGCCTGTGTGGATTTTTCAGCATCTGCCAAACTTAAAAATTCACTTTTTTTGTGAGCCAAATGTTAGGAAATCAAGGAGATCACTGCAAACTAAAAACACGCAGCGAAAAAATTTTTGATCTCTGATTTCCCACCAGGATCCATGCTATTCATTTAATTCGACGAAAGTGTTCAAAGAACTAACCTGTTGATGATTCGAAATCACAGTTTGGAAGAGATGTCTCGATCGCGAAACACCCTCTATCGCGTATCCACACGAATGCTACCGTCTGGAGTGCTAGCTCTCTGCAACGGCGAAGGCTGAAAAAATATTTTTTTTCTCAGAAGACTTAATGTCTGGAGTGAATATAATCACTCCAGAATCCAATTCGAAATTGGAAAAGGTAAGTCAAATTCAAAATCCAAATCTAATAAGGATTTTGAATATATTATGTAAAAAAAAATGAAAATGAAAATAATAATAAATATTAATATCTAATATTAATATTATTAATATTATATCCAGCCCAAAGTGCATTCTTGTGTGTGACTCGATAGACCCATATTAATTGGCAGTCAATTTAATCTCTATTAAACCAACAAGTCGTAATTGGCCTCAAGCAAGGCGTTACAACTACCCAATTAATATAAGGAATGTCTGTAACACCCCTATATTCCGTATACGTACATAGCATGCTAAAACGATCGTAATATACGTATACTGAGTATAGGTTGTCACTATTGATAAAATATTCAAAACATTCATTCTCAAAACCATGAATAAATTTAAAACTTTTAAAGTAGTTCATAAAACAAAATAGGTACAAAGTTTATTTAAAACACAGCGGAAAGTAGATCAAATATTTACAAATATTTATATACCAAAATTGAAATATACAAAATACAAAATATATACATTATTGGCAGTTCTTCTCTGATCTTTAAGTCCCACTCAAATCTTCAATGTCTAGACTCACTCGGTCTAGTGGAACTCTCAGGATCCTCTCTGTTACCTGCGCGATAAATCACACTCGCGCTGAGCCACTAGCTCAGTAATACAAACTGCAATATCAATATGCTTTGATGCAATGTCCATGTCATACAATCAAGTTTTGTGCACAATCCAATAAACTAATACATTTCTATTCTCACCTTACTCCTTATAGTTTCTCATACCATAAATATACTTCGTATCTTTGCTTAAGTGTTATAATCATTTCATAAATCACATTAAAACCAAGACAGACCTGGGCCCAAGACACCCTAATATGTTATTCAAAGTTCAGAGTTACTGTTTTGGTCAATAGTGACACCATGTGTCTAGCCCCGTAGGCAATATATATCAAATGACACCAAGTGTCTAGCCCCGTAGGCAATATTTTAATCAAATGACACCAAGTGTCTAGCCCCGTAGGCAATATTTTAATCAAATGACACAAAGTGTCTAGCCCCGTAGGCAATATTTTAAGGCATGCCGCCAAATACAGAACTCTGAAAGTTGAATCAACATATTAAGTACACATTATTTCCTTTTATTTCTCATTCCACAATTCACAACACATTAGGCAATCATGCCTCACAATTTCAATTGAATTATCTTGGCCCATCATGTTGGCCTCACATTTCTTTTTGATCATCATAACCACATTAAAGCAACTTATCACCACTTTCACATCTCATATTACATCATTCACTTTTACATATCATTTTACATTTCACTGTCATATCAATAACATACTTTAACCATTCTATTTATATCATTAATAATTAATCATAATGGTTTCACATTTCATTACTCAAATGTACACAATCAATAGTCTTAACATATACTTTACATGCTTATCACCACATTCATTATATGCCAATATAACATTTATAATATGCACTAGTAATGCATTACATTCCATAACACATTTACAACCAAATATGCATCAAGTCTCAATGTCATATGTATTTATGCAACAATGTAGTTTGTACTTACCTTATAAACACTCACACAACTCTAAGCAATCCTTTCTTCCAAAGATTCTTCACTTCACAATTAGGGCAATTCACTTCTTCCAAAACCTAACCCAAAACAATGATGCATCACATCAATTTCTATAACATTATTCACTTATTAACCTTATCTTAGACCTTTAGAGCACTAAACAAAACTCAACAACCCTAAGCAAAGCCCACGGCCGTGGCCACCTCAACCCCCCCACGGTCGTGGCTTTAGGAAGCAAACTGTCCAAAAATGGTCACCTCCCCCACGGCCATGGCTACCAAAAGGCCACGGGTGTGGGATCCCAAACGCTACTGCCCCTTTCCAAAATTATGTGTTCTTCAATTCTAAAACCAATAAACACTAACAACTCAAAGATTAACAAGAATAACCAATCAAACATAACAAAAACATCACTTACCAACTCAAAACCCTAACTCAAACTCAACACAATCACTTCCAACACCTTCACCAACTCAACTTCTCATCTATCAAGCAAAATCAATACTTAATTTCACACCACAACCCATTTAATCACACCATCATCAAAATACAACTCAACTCAAACCAAACTTAAAAATTAACAAAGGCAAACAAGAGAAAACTTACCAAATAATGGAATTCTTTGAAAATCCAACTTGCAACTTTGAAAACTTCCTTCACTTTGAGCTTGAAATCATCAAAACTCTCAATTGTTCTCTTGCTCTCTTGTTCCTTTGTTGAGCCGGCCACACAAGATAGAAAAGAGAAGAAAAAATGATAAGTCAACCCTTCATTTCTTCTTTTAATCTCCACCATGCAATTCCACAAGAAAAATTACCAAAACACCCTTAATTATAAAACTAACCTTTTGTCTCTTATATGCCCAATTATGTAATTCACAATATCAAAAGAAATATCTTCTTCCACTATCTCCAACACCTTGACTCACTCTTTGACCAACTTATATGCTATATATATTACCATATACATAACATATACACCTTTCTCTACACACATATATCTTTCTAACAACACAAACACATTCTCTTCCAATTTCTTATCAACTTATCATATATATACATAGTTCAAGTGCAACAACAATAACACCAAAACTACTAGGGCATAATTAGGGATATTACAAGTCTCCCCCTCTAAAAAGAAATTTCGTCCTCGAAATTACCTGAAATTAACTCTGAAACAACTGAGGATACTGGTTTCGCATTGTTTGCTCACTTTCCCAAGTTGCCTCTTCTCTCCCATGATTCTTCCATAGCACTTTCACAAGTGGCACTCTCTTGTTTCTTAATTCTTTCACTTCATGTGCCAGAATAGCAACTGGCTCTTCTTCAAATGTCAGATCCGGACTCATCTCAATAGATTCAACTGATAACACATGAGATGGGTCTGATCTATACCTTCTCAACATAGAAACATGGAAGACATTATGAATCCGCTCCAAATCAGGTGGCAAAGCAAGCCGATAAGCAACTGGTCCCACTCTTTCTAAAACTTCATATGGCCCAATGAACCGAGGACTCAGCTTCCCTTTCCGACCAAATCTTAAGATCTTTTTCCAAGGAGAAACTTTTAAAAATACTTTATCTCCCACATTATACTCAATGTCTCTCCTTTTCAAATCTGCATAAGATTTTTGTCGATCTGAAGCTGCTTTCAATCTATCTCGAATCATTTTCACTTTATCTTCTGTTTCCTTAACCAAATCAGGACCAATTATCTTACCTTCACCAGTTTCATTCCAACACAAAGGTGTCCTACACCTTCTCCCATACAGTGCCTCAAATGGTGCCATACCAATGCTCGATTGATGACTGCTATTATAGGCAAATTCCACCAGTGGCAAAAATCCGTCCCAACTTCCAGAGAAATCAATGACACAGCTTCTCAACATATCCTCGATGATCTGTATCACTCTCTCTGATTGTCCATCTGTTTGGGGATGGAAAGCAGTACTGAAATGCAATCGAGAACCTAAAGCGCCATGCAAACTCTTCCAAAATCTCGAGGTGAACCTAGGATCTCGATCAGACACTAAAGAAATTGGGACACCATGCAATCTCACAATCTCCTGGATATACAGCTCAGCCAACCTCTCCAAAGAATAATCCATCCGAACTGGAAGAAAATGAGCTGTCTTAGTCAGCCTATCAACAATCACCCAAATGGCATCATGCTTTCTTTGTGTCAAAGGCAAACCAGACACAAAGTCCATAGTTACTCTATCCCACTTCCATTCAGGCACTGACAAAGGTTGAAGCAACCCAGTTGGAACTTGATGCTCAGCTTTCACCCTCTGACAAGTGAGACATTTAGACACAAACTCTGCAATGTCTCTCTTCATACCGGACCACCAATAATGCTGTCTCAAATCATGGTACATCTTGGTACTGCCCGGATGCATAGCAAAAGCTGATTGGTGTGCTTCTTCTAAAACAATCTTTCTTAAACTTTCATCATCAGGCACACACAGTCTACTCTTGAACCATAAGCTTCCATCATCTCTCACAACAAAATCTCGGCTCTCGCCCTGTTGACAAACTGACACAATCTTCTGAGTTTCCTCATCAGTCAATTGAGCCTCCTTAATCTGGTCTGATAATACTGGCCTTAAATGCAATTGTGCCATCAATGCACCATCATCACAAACTATAAAACTAGCATGCAACGCTCTTAACTCAACAAGCAACAAGAGCGAATAAGCAGTCAAACCTGCTAAAGACTTCCGACTCAAGGCATCAGCAACAACATTTGCTTTACCTGGATGATAATCAATCAAGCAGTCATAGTCTTTAATCAACTCTAACCATCTCCTCTGCCGAAGATTTAGCTCCTTCTGAACACCCAAATACTTCAAACTTTTGTGATCAGTATAGATGAAACATTTCTCTCCAAAAAGATAATGTCGCCAAATCTTCAAGGCAAACACAATGGCTGCTAACTCCAAGTCATGAGTCGGATAATTGAGCTCATGCGGTTTCAACTGTCGAGAAGTATAAGCTATCACTTTACCTTCTTGCATCAATACACAACCCAAACCATTATGTGAAGCATCACTGTAGATCACATACGGTTTATCTTCCATAGGTAACGTGAGAATAGGTGCTTGAGTCAACATTTCTTTCAACTGCTCAAAACTAGTCTGGCACTGATCAGTCCACACAAATCTCACTCCCTTTCGAAGTAGTCTGGTAAGTGGAGTAGCTATTACAGAAAAACCTTTCACAAACCGTCGGTAATAACCGGCCAATCCCAGAAAACTCCTAACTTCAGTCACAGTCTTCGGTGGACTCCAATTCAGAATAGCTTCAACTTTACTCGGGTCAACCCTAATGCCATCTGCTGACACAACATGACAGAGAAAAGCTACTTGGTCAAGCCAGAATTCACACTTTGATAACTTAGCAAACAATTGCTTCTCTCTCAAAATTTGTAACACAATCCGAAGATGCTCACTATGCTCCTCCTCATTTCGCGAATACACCAAGATATCATCTATGAACACTACCACAAACTGATCCAAATAGGGCCTAAACACCCTATTCATCAAATCCATAAAAGCGGCAGGTGCATTCGTCAAACCAAATGGCATTACCAAAAACTCATAATGCCCATATCTGGTTCGAAAAGCTGTCTTTGGCACATCCTCAGCTCTAACCCGCAACTGATGGTACCCTGATCTCAAATCAATTTTAGAAAACACAGCTGCTCCCTTCAATTGATCAAAGAGATCATCAATTCTAGGCAAAGGATATTTATTCTTAATAGTTATCTTGTTCAGTTGCCTATAATCGATACACAATCTCATAGTACCATCCTTCTTCTTAACAAATAAAACAGGAGCTCCCCACGGCGACACACTAGGGCGAATAAAACCCTTATCCAGCAACTCCTGCAACTGCACCTTCAATTCTCTCAATTCGACAGTTGCCATTCTATAGGGAGTAATAGAGATAGGAGTGGTACCTGGTAACAACTCAATACCAAACTCCACCTTTCTCTCAGGAGGTAATCCTGGCAACTCCTCTGGAAAAATATCTGGAAATTTTGAAACTGTGGGAATGCTATCCAAATGAGAACCTACCACTCTGGTATCCAACACATGAGCAAGATAAGCTTCACACCCTTTTCTGATCATCTTCCTAGCTGCAACAGCTGAAACAAACAAAGATGCAAGTTGTCTCTGCTCACTAGATACCAACACTACTCTATCATCACTAGTTCTCAAAGTAACACACTTTTTCTTACAATCTACCACAGCTCCATGCCTAGACAGCCAATCCATGCCAAGAATCAAATCAAATTCTTTAAATGGCATCTCAATCAAATCACCACAAAACTTCTCACCCTGTACCATCACTGCACAATCTCTATGCACTTTACTAACAATCACGCTATGCCCTAAAGGATTTGTCACCAACACATCAAATCCTAGGGACTCAGCATGCATTTCAGACACAGGCAATACTGATGCACTAATGTATGAATGTGTGGATCCAGGGTCAATCAAAGCAAGTACAGAAATGCCAAGTAAAGAAAAAGTACCAGCTATGACTGCAGAAGCATCAGGCTGTCTTTGCATCACATAAACCCGCTGAGAAGGCCCAGCCTCATCTGGTCTGCCATCCCTGAGTGTAGATCCTCCTCTCTGACTAAACCCAGATCTACCCCCTCGGCTGAAACCCCTGCTTCCTCGACCTCCTCTGCTAAAACTCTGCCGAGAAGTTGTAGATTCCACTGACCTCTGGTCCTGCATCTCAGGACACTCTCTAATAAAATGGTCAGGCGATCCACATCGAAAACACACCCCCGAACCACCAATCCTCCGACAATTACCCCAATGGGTCCTAGTACAATACTCACAAATAGGTGGGGTGGGTCTCTGAGTCACCGGAGTCGGAGCACTTGCCACAGAAACTGTAGATCGCGGTCTCTGCCTCTGATACTGTCCTGATCTACTCATCGGCCTCTGACTCCTTCCCACTCTAGGAACAAAGCTCCCTCTGCCCCTCTTCACTGATGAAGACCCTATCTCAAACTGGGGTCTTCTCACTCTAGTCTCTTCTTCAGATGCAGCTGCAATGCTTTGAACTCTTTCCACACTCCGTGCGGCTGCCACAAGCTGAGAGAAATCAGTATATCTGGATCCAGCCACATGACATACAAGAGAAGGCCTCAACCCCTCTTCGAATCTCCTACATCTGTCAATTTCATCGGATATAATGCCTCCCGCATAATGGCTTAATCGAATAAACTCCACTTCATATTCTGTAACGGTCCGATGGTCTTGCTTCAGACTCAAGAACTCCATCTTCTTCATATCTCTATACTCCCTCGGAGTATATTTCAACTCAAATTCTCGAAGAAAATCAGCATAGGTCAATGTGGGTGGATCATCCATGGCATGTGGTACGGTCTTCCACCAGTCATATGTGTCCTTCTGCAATAATGACCTAACATAATCAAACTTTTCCTCTGACGTGGCTTGCAACTGAATAAAAATTCTCTGAACTTTATCAAGCCACTGTTCTGCCACAGCTGGATTTATCGTACCCAGAAAATCCTCTGCCCCAAACTTCCTCAGTTTATCATATTGTCTCACTGGTACCTGAGGCTGAGGTGGTGGTGGAGGTTGCACTGGTGCTTGCCTCATAACTTCCATCATATGTCTAAACCAGGCTGGTGGAACCTCATCACCTGCTGGTCTCCCCAACACTGAAGCAGGTACCTCACTGGCTACCTCAACTCTAGCTCCCTCCCTACTCTCAACAGGAGCTATACTCTCTGCACTTCCCTCTACAGACTGTCGTGATTGGGGATCCATTACAACCTATATCTGCAAACACAGCAGAATGTTCCTTATTAAAGATCAGAGACTGCCAATACTAAGTATATATTTTATTCAAAAACCAACTTTTAAATCAAAATCCTTTTTCTTACAATTTCCCTAGGTTGAGAATCTCAAACCTAGGCTCTGATACCAAAATAATTGTAACACCCCTATATTCCGTATACGTACATAGCATGCTAAAACGATCGTAATATACGTATACTGAGTATAGGTTGTCACTATTGATAAAATATTCAAAACATTCATTCTTAAAACCATGAATAAATTTAAAACTTTTAAAGTAGTTCATAAAACAAAATAGGTACAAAGTTTATTTAAAACACAGCGGAAAGTAGATCAAATATTTACAAATATTTATATACCAAAATTGAAATATACAAAATACAAAATATATACATTATTGGCAGTTCTTCTCTGATCTTTAAGTCCCACTCAAATCTTCAATGTCTAGACTCACTCGGTCTAGTGGAACTCTCAGGATCCTCTCTGTTACCTGCGCGATAAATCACACTCGCGCTGAGCCACTAGCTCAGTAATACAAACTGCAATATCAATATGCTTTGATGCAATGTCCATGTCATACAATCAAGTTTTGTGCACAATCCAATAAACTAATACATTTCTATTCTCACCTTACTCCTTATAGTTTCTCATACCATAAATATACTTCGTATCTTTGCTTAAGTGTTATAATCATTTCATAAATCACATTAAAACCAAGACAGACCTGGGCCCAAGACACCCTAATATGTTATTCAAAGTTCAGAGTTACTGTTTTGGTCAATAGTGACACCATGTGTCTAGCCCTGTAGGCAATATATATCAAATGACACCAAGTGTCTAGCCCCGTAGGCAATATTTTAATCAAATGACACCAAGTGTCTAGCCCCGTAGGCAATATTTTAATCAAATGACACAAAGTGTCTAGCCCCGTAGGCAATATTTTAAGGCATGCCGCCAAATACAGAACTCTGAAAGTTGAATCAACATATTAAGTACACATTATTTCCTTTTATTTCTCATTCCACAATTCACAACACATTAGGCAATCATGCCTCACAATTTCAATTGAATTATCTTGGCCCATCATGTTGGCCTCACATTTCTTTTTGATCATCATAACCACATTAAAGCAACTTATCACCACTTTCACATCTCATATTACATCATTCACTTTTACATATCATTTTACATTTCACTGTCATATCAATAACATACTTTAACCATTCTATTTATATCATTAATAATTAATCATAATGGTTTCACATTTCATTACTCAAATGTACACAATCAATAGTCTTAACATATACTTTACATGCTTATCACCACATTCATTATATGCCAATATAACATTTATAATATGCACTAGTAATGCATTACATTCCATAACACATTTACAACCAAATATGCATCAAGTCTCAATGTCATATGTATTTATGCAACAATGTAGTTTGTACTTACCTTATAAACACTCACACAACTCTAAGCAATCCTTTCTTCCAAAGATTCTTCACTTCACAATTAGGGCAATTCACTTCTTCCAAAACCTAACCCAAAACAATGATGCATCACATCAATTTCTATAACATTATTCACTTATTAACCTTATCTTAGACCTTTAGAGCACTAAACAAAACTCAACAACCCTAAGCAAAGCCCACGGCCGTGGCCACCTCAACCCCCCCACGGTCGTGGCTTTAGGAAGCAAACTGTCCAAAAATGGTCACCTCCCCCACGGCCATGGCTACCAAAAGGCCACGGGTGTGGGATCCCAAACGCTACTGCCCCTTTCCAAAATTATGTGTTCTTCAATTCTAAAACCAATAAACACTAACAACTCAAAGATTAACAAGAATAACCAATCAAACATAACAAAAACATCACTTACCAACTCAAAACCCTAACTCAAACTCAACACAATCACTTCCAACACCTTCACCAACTCAACTTCTCATCTATCAAGCAAAATCAATACTTAATTTCACACCACAACCCATTTAATCACACCATCATCAAAATACAACTCAACTCAAACCAAACTTAAAAATTAACAAAGGCAAACAAGAGAAAACTTACCAAATAATGGAATTCTTTGAAAATCCAACTTGCAACTTTGAAAACTTCCTTCACTTTGAGCTTGAAATCATCAAAACTCTCAATTGTTCTCTTGCTCTCTTGTTCCTTTGTTGAGCCGGCCACACAAGATAGAAAAGAGAAGAAAAAATGATAAGTCAACCCTTCATTTCTTCTTTTAATCTCCACCATGCAATTCCACAAGAAAAATTACCAAAACACCCTTAATTATAAAACTAACCTTTTGTCTCTTATATGCCCAATTATGTAATTCACAATATCAAAAGAAATATCTTCTTCCACTATCTCCAACACCTTGACTCACTCTTTGACCAACTTATATGCTATATATATTACCATATACATAACATATACACCTTTCTCTACACACATATATCTTTCTAACAACACAAACACATTCTCTTCCAATTTCTTATCAACTTATCATATATATACATAGTTCAAGTGCAGCAACAATAACACCAAAACTACTAGGGCATAATTAGGGATATTACAATGTCCAATTTGCCTAATAATAGTACATGCATTAATCCCTTTGTCACACGATATCTAGCTTGAACATAAGTCATGGTCAATGTCATACTTATATTGTCCAAACTTATGATTACTCGATCTCCAAGTAGACTGATAAAAAACAAATGAAATTGATCACACTATCAATTCATTTGAGCACGGCCATGCATTTCACAGTCTCACTTATCGAGGGGCCCAAAAGATATCTCTCTCAAAGAGAGGGACAAATTCTATCTTAATTGTTCATTATCCTCTACATAATTCCTATCATATATGATCATAACCTTTATTACTATCCAATTATGGATAATGTTTGATCATGTCAAAATATAATAGTCCTTATATTGAAAACTATGACAATCTCAAGTCAAAGAATTAATACATAACTATCATGAGATTTACTTATGACACTAACCCATGTAGTAATCTCATGATGGGTCTATCCAATACATTGTTCTCTAACAAGTATCTATGAAATTGATTTGTATCACTATACACATAACCATCTGATGATTATCAAATCAATGTTCATACTGGTTAAGAATTATTTTTTTTTATCTCTATAACAATAATAAACCAGGGACAAATATCAAAATTGTGTAACATGTAAACAAACAACAATGATAATAAAACCTCATTTATTAATAATGAATGTATAATATAAAGATCCAAATAAATGGCCTAGGGCACATACACTAACAATCTCCCACTTGCACTAGGCCTACAAATTTCTAAGACCCATAGATCTAGTGTGCTGATCATGCTTGACCCATGAGAGAGGCTTTGTTAATGGATCTGCTATGTTATCATTTGTGTCAACTTTGCATATCTTGATATCTCCTCTATCGATAATGTCTCGAATGAGGTGAAAATGCCTGAGTATATGTAACACCTCTATACCCTGTATACGTACCAAGCATGCTTAAACGATCGTAATATACGTATACTGAATATAGAAAATGCCACGGTTTAAAAAGACACAACAAATATCTTTGTAAATAAGTGAAACCAATCTCAAACAAATAAAAGAAATCCAAAAGACACTATATATAAAATGTTTAATAATTCACAGCGGAAGTTATTACAAATATGTTATAAATCAAGGTTTACAAAACATAGAATATATATACATGATTGGCAGCTCTTCTCCGATCTTTAAGTCCCAAAATAACTCTTCAATGTCTACTCTCACTCGGTCTCGAGGAGCTCTTAGGTTCAACTCTGTTACCTGCGCGATCAAACACTATCGCGCTAAGCCATCGGCTTAGTAGTACAAAATATACCAACATTATACTTTAAGGTAAAATAATGTTACACATCTAAATCATAAAGTTAACATCACACCTTTATATTTCATAAACCATACACATAGAAGCACATCACATTACCACATCATACTACATTCAATGTCATAACAATATTCATATTACATCTTCATAGTTCCATTGATTTTACCATTCAAGAATCACATTATATACAAAGACAAGCATGGGCCCAAAACACACTAATATGCCATTCAATTTTCAGAGTTAATGCTTTGGTTTTGTTATCACATTTATCATTATCATAAACCCAACTAGGCTTCAAGGATTTAGATTCAACCAAGCTTCAAGGGGAACAAAGCATGCTAAGTATCAACCCAACTTGGCTTCAAGAACCAACCCAACCTAGCTTCAAGGGTTGTAACATCTCAATTAGGCTTTAAGGATCAAATCCAACCTAACTTCAAGAGAATGTTACCAATAGGCATGCCACCAATAACAAAACTCTGAAAATGAATAACACATTAGACACACAATTCATTTATTATTTCATTCTCACATCTCATCATCAATTAGGCAAACATGCCTTATGTTCTTCCAATAGAATCATCATAGCCAATCACAATGGCTTCATATCACATTTGAGTTATCATAGCCAATTACAATGGCCTCATATCATATTATATCTCAAATCATATTATTCATATAGCATCATTGATACAACATTTCAAAATACATTATTATTGAAATGTACATAATCAAACACATTAAACATCCATTAAAAATGATCATCATTGATATATATACACATATATAATTCACCTTATTCTTAAATTTAGAATCCTCAACACATTTGTTTAGGTCATCTTTGTTTTAAGTATATTCAAAGTGTAAATACAAAAAGACCTTGGAAGGATTTAACAATGTAAGAAAAGCAAGAAACAAATCACAGTAAGGGACACCCTCAAGGGACACGGCCAAGCTTGTGGCCGTGTCTCTCAACCAAAAGTAACAGAAGCAGACATGGGCAAGGGACACGGCCGTGTCCTCTCCAAAAATCACCAAACACGGCCAAATTTCCATGGACTTGGCCGTGTCTTTCAAAAATATTTTAGGTTGGCCGTGTCTCTTCCTTGGTTTGGCCGTGTCTCTCATGTATACAAACCCTAACTATGGCCAACTCTCTTTTGATTGAATAAAAACACAATATACACAACATAAACTCATTCAAATGGATGTAATCAAAGTCATTAACACTTATTTTGCATGTTTAACACAATATTCACATTAACCATACATCAACAATCCATTTAATCATCTACCATTTCAAAACCGTAAAACCAAACATCACTCTTAACTTATCATCTTCCAACCAAAACCAACATCAATCCAACCTTTTTAACTTATAATCAATCTCAACACTTATAAACTCATCTCAAACACACCTATTCATAATCTCAACACATCACAACCCACCTCAAACATAACTTCAAAAATAACAAAGATAACCAAGAGAGTACTTACCTTAAATGAAGAAATTTCACAAATCTCCAACCAACTCCTTTGATTTCTCCTTCAATAAGATTCTAGCATTAAGAACACCTCTCTTGCTCTCTCTTCTCTTGGATAGCCGGCACACAAAGGAGAAGAAAAGAAAAATAAACACAAGTCAACTTCTCTTCTTCTTTAAATCTCCACCAAGCAATTCTAACAAAGCAATTACCTAAATGCCCTTACCCATTTAACTTAACCTTTGTCACTTATATGCCCATTTAAGTAATTTCACATATCACACATAAATATTCTCTTCCATTGACCATCCCTTTTGACTAATGTATATGTTATATATATAACCATATACCCAACATATACACTCTCTCTACACATTACTTTCCTTTTTAAACAATACATAAACATTCTCTTTTCTTATCAACATAGCATATACACAAAATTCAAACAAACAACAATTATATCCAAGCTTCTAGGGCACACATTGGGATATTACAGTATATGCTTAGACCTTTGATGAGATCTAGGCTCTTTTGCCTGTGCTATGGCACCATTGTTGTCACAATAAATGTCTACAGGATTTGCAATGCTAGGCACCACTCCTAGCTCAGTGATGAATTTCTTCAACCAGACTGCTTCCTTAGCTGCATCTGATGCTGCTATATACTCAGCCTCTATTGTAGAATCAGCCACAGTGCTTTGTTTTGAACTCTTCCAACTAACAGCTCCACCATTCAATGTGAATACAAAACCTGACTACGATCTAAAATCATCTATGTCAGTTTGGAAACTAGCATCTGTGTAACCATTTACAACTAGCTCATCTTCCAAACCTCCATAAACCAAGAATACATCTTTAGTCCTTCGAAGGTACTTAAGAATATTCTTGACAGCTGTCCAGTGACCTTCACCAGGATCAGCTTGAAATCTACTAGTTGCGCTTAATGGATATGAGACATCTGGTCTAGTACATAACATGGCATACATAATAGATCCTATAGCAGAAGCATAAGGAATCTTATTCATTCGATCTCGCTCATCAGATGTCATAGGACATTGACTCTTGCTGAGATGAATGCCATGAGACATAGGCAAGAATCCATTTTTGGAATCTTGCATGTTGAACCTCTTCAACACTTTATCTATGTATGTACTTTGACTCAGGCCAATTATCCTTCTAGATCTATCTCTATAGATCTTTATACCAAGGATATAGGCAGCCTCACCTAAGTCTTTCATTGAGAAAGAATTCCCTAACCAAGTCTTAACCTTTTGCAAGGTAGGGATATCATTCCTAATGAGTAATATGTCATCCACATATAAGACTAAAAATACTACTGCACTCCCACTAACCATCTTGTAAACACAAGGTTCATCTTCATTCTTGATGAAACCAAAGTTCCTAACTGTTTCATCAAAACGAAGATTCCAGCTTTGAGATGCTTACTTCAATCCATAAATGGATCTTTGAAGCTTGCAAACCTTTGTAGAATTCTTAGGATTTACAAAACCCTCAGGTTGTGTCATATACACATCCTCAAGCAAGTTTCCATTAAGGAAAGCGGTTTTGACATCCATTTGTCATATCTCATAATCATAGTATGCTGCAATGGCAATGAGAATTCTAACAGACTTAAGCATAGCAACTGGTGAAAAGGTTTCATCATAGTCTATACCATGAGTTTGCTTGAAACCTTTTGCAACAATCCTTGCTTTATAGGTCTGTACATTCCCATCCATGTCAGTTTTCTTCTTGAAAACCCATTTGCAACCAATAGTCTTAATACCCTCTGGAGGATCAATTAAAGACCAAACTTGGTTGTCAAACATAGATTGCATCTCAGATTTCATGGCTCCAAGCCATTTGTCTGAATCTGGACCTGACACAGCTTCTTGATAGGTAGTAGGCTCATCTTGATCTATGAGCATTACTTCACTATCATCAGTCACAAGAAATCCATATCTCTCTGGCTGACGACGTGTCCTATCAGACCTGCGAGGGATTTGTGTTACATCTTCAGACTCCATAACTATTTGTGGTTCTAAAATAGGCTCTATAGATGGCTCAATGATTTCTTGTGGTACTTGAGTTTCCTCAAGTTCTACTACACTCCCACTAGTTCTCTTAGAAAGAAATTCCTTTTCCAAAAAGATCCCATTTCGAGCAACAAACACTTTGTTCTCTGAAGGAGTATAGAAATAGTATCCTTTAGTTTCCTTAGGATACCCCACAAAATTACATTTGATAGACTTTGGAGCTAACTTATCTGAAACTGGTCTTTTCACATAAGCTTCACAACCCCAAATCTTAAGAAAAGACAAACTAGGTGTCTTACCTGTCCATATCTCATATGGTGTCTTTTCAACCGCCTTAGATGGTACACGGTTCAGAATGAATGCAGCTGTCTCCAAGGCATAACCCCAAAAAGATAAAGGAAGATCCGCTTGACTCATCATTGATCGAACCATATCTAATAGAGTTCGATTTCTCCTTTCAGAAACTCCATTCCACTGTGGAGTTCCTGGAGGAGTCAGTTGTGAAACAATTCCACAATCCCTTAGATGATCATCAAACTCTTGGCTCAAATATTCACCACCTCGATCTGATCAAAGTAGTTTAATTGTTTTACCAAGTTGATTTTGTACTTCATTTTGAAAAGTTCTAAACATTTCAAAAGACTCATGCTTATGTTTCATTAGGTAGACATAGCCATACCTACTGAAATCATCAGTAAAAGTAATGAAGTATCGAAATCCTCCTCTGGCACTAATGCTAAAAGGACCACATACATTTGTATGTATCAAGCCCAATAAATCATTAGCCCTTTCACTATGCCCAGTAAAAGGATCCTTTATCATCTTACCAAGCAAACAAGACTCACATGTTTCAAATGATTCAAAATCAAATGAATCTAATAATCCATATTGATGGAGCTTAGAAATGCGTTTCTCATTTATATGGCTAAGGTGACAATGCCATAAATAAGTAGGGTTTAACTCATTTGGCTTAGTTCTCTTAGAAGTTATGTTATAGATATCATTACCATTAGAATCATCAAGATTAAGGATATAAAGGCCATTATAAGAATTTGCAATACCATAAAGCAAATCTTTTTTTTTATATCAAAAATAGAACATTTCTTATTCTTAATAAAAAATGAATAACCTTCATCATCCAAAACAGATACTGAAATAAGATTCCTACTCATAGTAGAAACATAAAAGCAATTGTTCAAAATTAACAAAAACCCATTGGGCATAACAAGTTCATAAGTTTCTACAGCTATAGCAGCAACTCTTGCTCTATTGCCAACACGTAGGTCCACTTCGCCCTTCTTCAGCATCCTACTCCTTTTGAGTCCCTGCATATTTGTACAAATATGAGATCCACATCCAGTATCTAATACCTAGGAAGAAGGAATAGATAAATTAATTTCTATAACATAAATACCTGAAGATGTAGTCGCACAACCCTTCAACTTCTTTAACTCATCCAAATAGAGTTGACAATTTCTCTTCCAATGCCCAGGCTTGTTGCAATGGAAACAAGTCCCTTCCTTAGGAACTTTAGCCTTAGGTTCAGGTTTTGGTTTAGCTTGTCCCTTGGACCCTTTAGCACCTTTTGCCTTACCTGTAATATCCCAATGTATGCCCTAGAAGTTTTGAATATTATTGTTGTTTTAATTAGATTGAATGTATATGTTGATGTGTAAGAGAAAAGACATTGGAAAGAGAATGTTTATGTATTGTTTAAAAAGGAAAGAAATGTGTAGAGAGAAAGTGTATATGTTGGGTATATGGTTATATACATAACATATACATTAGTCAAAAGGGATGGTCAATGGAAGAGGATATTTATTTGTGACATGTGAAATTACTTAAATGGGCATATAAGTGACAAAGGTTAAGTTAATTGGATGAGGGCATTTAGGTAATTGCTTTGTTAGAATTGCTTGGTGGATATTTAAAGAAGAAGAGAAGTTTGACTTGTGATTATTTTCTTTTCTTCTCCTTTGTGTGCCGGCTATTCAAGAGAGGAGAGAGAAAGAGAGGTGTTCTTGATGCTAGAATCAAATTGAAGGAAGAATCAAAGGTTTTGGTTGGAGATTTGTGAAATTTCTTCATTTAAGGTAAGTACTCTCTTGTCTATCTTTGTTATTTTCGAAGTTATGTTTGAGGTGGGTTGTGATATGTTAAGATTATGAATAGGTGTGTTTGAGATGAGTTTATAAGTGTTGAGATTGATTATAAATTAAAAAGTTTGGATTGATGTTGGTTTTGGTTGGAAGATGATAAGTTAAGAGTGATGTTTGGTTTTAGGGTTTTGAAATGGTAGATGATTAAATGGATTGTTTATGTATGGTTAATGTGAATATTGTGTTAAACATGCAAAATAAGTGTTAATGACTTTGATTACATCCATTTGAATGAGTTTATGTTGTGTATATTATGTTTTTATTCAATCAAAAGAGAGTTGGCCATAGTTAGGGTTTGTATACATGAGAGACACGGCCAAACCAAGGAAGAGACACGGCCAACCTAAAATATTTTTGAGAGACATGGCCAAGTCCATGGAAATTTGGCCGTGTTTGGTGATTTTTGGAGAGGACATGGCCGTGTCCCTTGCCCATGTCTGCTTCTGTTCCTTTTGGTTGAGAGACACGGCCACAAGCTTGGCCGTGTCCCTTGAGGGTGTCCCTTACTGTGATTTGTTTCTTGCTTTTCTCACATTGTTGAATCCTTCCAAGGTCTTTTTGTATTTACACTTTGAATATACTTAAAACAAAGATGACCTAAACAAATGTGTTGAGGATTCTAAATTTAAGAATAAGGTGAATTATATATGTGTATATATATCAATGATGATCATTTTTAATGGATGTTTAATGTGTTTGATTATGTACATTTCAATAATAATGTATTTTGAAATGTTGTATCAATGATGCTATATGAATAATATGATTTGAGATATAATATGATATGAGGCCATTGTAATTGGCTATGATAACTCAAATGTGATATGAAGCCATTGTGATTGGCTATGATGATTCTATTGGAAGAACATAAGGCATGTTTGCCTAATTGATGATGAGATGTGAGAATGAAATAATAAATGAATTGTGTGTCTAATGTGTTATTCATTTTCAGAGTTTTGTTATTGGTGGCATGCCTATTGGTAACATTCTCTTGAAGTTAGGTTGGATTGGATCCTTGAAGCCTAATTGAGATGTTACAACCCTTGAAGCTAGGTTGGATTGGTTCTTGAAGCCAAGTTGGGTTGATACTTAGCATGCTTTGTTCCCCTTGAAGCTTAGTTGAACCTAAATCCTTGAAGCCTAGTTGGGTTTATGATAATGATAAATGTGATAACAAAACCAAAGCATTAACTCTGAAAATTGAATGGCATATTAGTGTGTTTTGGGCCCATGCTTATCTTTGTATATAATGTGATTCTTGAATGGTAAAATCAATGGAACTATGAAGATGTAATATGAATATTGTTATGACATTGAGTGTAGTATGATGTGGTAATGTGATGTGCTTCTATGTTTATGGTTTATGAAATATAAAGGTGTGATGTTAACTTTATGATTTAGATGTGTAACATTATTTTGCCTTAAAGTATAATGTTGGTATATTTTGTACTACTAAGTCGATGGCTTAGCGCGATAGTGTCTGATCGCGCAGGTAACAGAGTTGAACCTGAGAGCTCCTCGAGACAGAGTGAGAGTAGACATTGAAGAGTTATTTTGGGACTTAAAGATCGGAGAAGAGCTGCCAATCATGTATATATATTCTATGTTTTGTAAACCTTGATTTATAACATATTTGTAATAACTTCCGTTGTGAATTATTAAACATTTTATATATAGTATCTTTTGGATTTCTTTTATTTGTTTGAGATTGGTTTCATTTCTTTACAAAGATATTTGTTGTGTCTTTTTAAACCGTGGTATTTTCTATATTCAGTATACGTATATTACGATCGTTTAAGCATGCTTGGTACGTATACAGGGTATAGAGGTGTTACAATTATTTTGGTATCAGAGCCTAGGTTTGAGATTCTCAACCTAGGTCAAGTGTAAGAAAAAGAGTGTTTTGATTTTAAAACGTGGATTTTTGAATAACATACATGTTTGGCATTGGCAGTCTCTGATCTTTAATGAGAGGTATTCTGCTGTGTTTACAGATATAGGTTGTGATGGATTCTCACTCACGTCAGTCAGTCGAGGGTAGTGCTGAGAGTATAGCTCCTGATGAGATTAGAGAGGGAGCTAGAGTGGATAGTGCTGGAGAGGTACCTGCTTCTGTGTCGGGGAGACCAGCTAGTGAGGAGGTTCCGCCAGGTTGGTTTAGGCATGTGATTGATTTGTTGAGGCAAGCACCAGTGCAACCACCGCCACCACCCCCACAGCCTTTGGTATCAGTGAGACAGTATGATAAATTAAGGAAATATGGAGCAGAAGACTTCTTGGGTACTATTGATCCAGCTGTAGCTGAGCAGTGGCTAGATAAAGTACAGAGAATATTTGTTCAGTTGCAAGCCACTCCAGAGGAAAAGTTTGATTATGCAAGATCATTGTTGCAAAAGGACGCATATGACTGGTGGAAGACAGTGCCCCATGCTATGGATGATCCACCAACAGTGTCCTATGCTGATTTTCTAAGAGAGTTTGAATGCAAGTATACTCCTAGGGAGTACAAAGATGTGAAGAAGATGGAGTTTTTGAGCTTGAAGCAAGATCACCGGACTGTGACGGAATATGAGTTAGAGTTTATCCGGTTGAGCCAGTATGCTGGGGGTATTATATCTGATGAGATAGATAGATGTAGGAGATTTGAGGAGGGATTGAGGCCCTCTATCATGTGTCATGTGGCTGGATCTAGATATCGTGATTTTTCCCAGCTTGTTGCAGCAGCTCGAAGTATGGAGAGAGCTCAGGTTATTGCAGCTGCTTCAGAGGAAGAGATCAGGGTTAGAAGGCCCCAGTTTGAGGCAGGGTCTTCATCTGTGAAAAGAGGTAAAGGAAGTTTTGTTCCTCGGGTTAGTAGGAGTCAGAGGCCAGCGGGTAGGTCAGTACAGTTTCAGAGGCATAGATCTAGACCTACAGTTTCAGTGGCGAGTGCTCTGACCCCAGTGATGCAGAGATCCACCTTACCCATATGCATTCATTGTGGTAGACCACATGGTGGTCCTTGTTGGAGGACTGGTGTGACAGGGGTATGTTTCAGATGTGGGTCGCCTGATCACTTTGTTAGAGATTGTCCTGAGAGACAGGAGAGGATGTCAGTGGATACTGCAGCTTCCCGACCTAGTGTGAGGGGAGGTCGTGGAGGCAGAGGTTTCAGCAGAGGAGGTAGATCTGGGTTCAGTTCTAGAGGAGGTTCTACATCCAGGGAGAGTGGACCAGAGGAGGCTGGATCTTCTCAGAGGATTTATGTGATGCAGAGGCAACCAGATGCTTCGGCAGTCATAGCTGGTACTTTTTCTTTATTTGGTATTTCAGTACTTGCTTGATTGATCCGGGTTCCACACATTCATATATTAGTGCATCTGTTTTGCCTGTGTCTGATGTGCATGCTGAATCCCTAGGATTTGATGTATTGGTGACAAATCCTTTAGGGCATAATGTGATTGTTAGTAAGGTGCACCGAGATAGTGCAGTAATGGTGCAAGGTGAGGAGTTCCTTGGAGATTTAATTGAGATGCCTTTTAAGGAATATGATGTGATCCTAGGCATGGACTGGTTATCTAGACATAGAGCTGTGGTTGACTGCCAAAAGAAAGTTGTTACCTTGAGAACCAGCGATGGTAGAGAGGTGTTAGTATCTAGTGAGCAGGGACAGCTAGCATCCTTGTTTGTTTCAGCTGTTGCAGCTAGGAGATTGATTAGAAAAGGGTGTGATGCTTACCTTGCTTTTGTTGTGGATACTAGAGTAAAAAGTTCTCAACGTGATGATATACCCACAGTTGCAGAATTTCCAGATGTGTTTCCAGAGGAGTTGCCAGGGTTGCCTCCTGAGAGAGAGGTGGAGTTCGGTATTGAATTATCGCCTGGTACCACTCCTATCTCTATTACTCCTTACAGAATGGCACCTGCTGAACTGAGAGAGCTAAAGGTGCAGTTACAGGAGTTGCTAGATAAAGGGTTTGTTCGCCCTAGTGTTTCACCGTGGGGAGCTCATGTTTTGTTTGTGAAGAAGAAAGATGGTACTATGAGATTGTGTATCGATTATAGGCAATTGAACAAGGTGACTATTAAAAATAAATATCCTTTGCCTAGAATTGATGATCTCTTTGATCAATTGAAAGGTGCAGCTGTAACACCCCGATACTCTATATAAGTACCATACATATACCTAGTATACATACAGTAAGTATATAAGGTATAAGGATGTCACTTTTCGATACTTTTTAAAACCTGTAACAGAGTTCAAACCATAATACGTTAATTTAAATAACATTTACAAAATCATTATCTTTATCAAAACTTCATTTATACATATAAATATTCTCTCGTCAGAAATACATCATAATTAAAAGTCATACATGTATGCATTACCCTCTAGTTGGTCTCGACAAACTCTTACTCTTCTCGTGGCATAACGAAAGACTTCATATCTTCCACCAAGTTACCTGCGCGATTACACATCCGCGCTAAGCCCGAGAGCTTAGTAGTACAAATATAAATATAAACATACATTATAAAAATACTAACATATAATGAAATAGCAATTCCATGTACCATTAGTTTCTTATAATGTTTTTCCTTTTGAATTGCACCTTTTATATATCTCAACTAATTTCATATATTATATACATATATACATAACATTATCACCAATTCCAACCCATCACTAATATTCACAATCAATATATTTCATTACTCATTGGTTTCACAATTTATCATTAATACCCACAATCAATATGTCAATACGCATACATTATATATCATACCAATCGTGAATCACATTTCCAATGAAAGCAACCATAGATCTCATTTCTCATTTATTTCAACATTTATATATCACATTGACAACAAAGACAGACTCGGGCCCAACAGACACTAATATGCCATTCCATTTTCCTTATTATAGCCAACAATCATAGCGTCATATACGAACTTTCCCCCAACCAGGTCGGTTGCCCACTGGGCCTTAGGTCACTACCAATCCCAGGGGTCCGCAGGAGGCAGATAAGCACGTATAAGACTATTAGTAACGAACCTTCCCCCAACCAGGTCGGTAGTCCAAGATCGATTGCCCAAACTCAGGGTCCGCATGGTTCCGCAGGAGGCAGATAGGAACGTATAAGACTATCAATAATGTACCTTCCCCCAACCAGGTCGGTAGTCCAAGATCGGTTGCCCACACTCAGGGTCCGCATGGTTCCGTAGGAGGCAGATAGGTACGTAATACTGACTGTACTGAACCTTCCCCCAACCAGGTCGGTAGTGCAAGATCGGTTGCCCACTCATTGGGTCCACATGGTTCCACAGGAGGCAGACAGGTTCGCTCATTTACATCTTTCAACATTACTTTCTTAATTCATTTCCATCATTATCAAATAGGCAAACATGCCTCAACAATCTCATTTGTATAATCATAGCCATTCACAATGGCTTCACATCACATTGTATCTCAAATCACCTTTCACATTTCATCATTGATATATGCAATATCAATTACATTAACTAAACAAACATATCATTATTCAATCATACCATCTAGGCATGCTACAATCATATCATTCACATCATTATAATTCAGAACATTAGTTTCCCACCTCTTTATGTCTCAATTAACATTATACACTTCCATACATAATCCCTTTCATTGCACATATATCTTAAATTCATTGTCATATAAACCATATGTCCATTTATTTCATTTTGATCATCATTATCAATTATGATAACATCACATTTCATCATTTCTCAAGACACATTAACAACATTCATTATTAAAACATTTATCATAACAAATTGCATTGCACATACCTTCTTGGATGATCCTCGTCTCTTTCACACTCAAGAACTACTCCCATCAAGTTATGCATAATCAATTACCTTATCATATCCTTCACCTTTTACATATAGCATCATTGATGTAACATTACGAGATACATTATTCATATAACACATTACCATTCACACGATTCACAATGCATAAAACATAGCATTGTTCATATAGTAATCATTGTCATCAAATGAATGTTCAATCTCAACAATGCAAGAAGAGCAAAGGAACAATAACAGTAGCTAACACCCTCAAGGGACACGGCCAAGCTTGTGGCCGTGTCTCTCAACACCAATTCAAACCGAGGCAGACACGGGCAAGGGACACGGCCGTGTCTCACAACACAAAAGAGGCAGTGGCAAACACAGTCAAGGGACACGGCCAAGCCAATGGCCGTGTCTCTCCAAAAATCATCCAACACGGCCAAATTTCTATAGACTTGGCCGTGTCTCCCAAAAATATCTAGTCTTGGCCGTGTCTCTTCCTTAGTTTGGCCGTGTCTCTCATAGTTGAATGATTTCAAACAAGGCCAAAATCATGTACTCTATGCACTTCAACCTCATTAAACCCATACACACATCAACTATTCAATTTTCCAACTCATATATACAAATCTTTACTAACCAAATTCAATAATCCATCATCATCCTCACAAATAACCATTTTAATCTATACATATCTTTCAATCTTTCACTATTATCATCTTAACATACTAACTACATCACATATCAACACAATCAATGGAAATCAATTCAAAGAAATGAATACTTACCTGAATATTTTGCCAAATCTTCATCTCCATCTTCAATCCTTTTAAAACCCTTAAGAAATTTGATCTCAAAATCACTAAAATCACATCTCTCTCTCTCTCTCTCTCTCTCTCTCTCTCTCTTTCTCATCCACGAAGAAGAAGAAGAAGAAGACAATTATCTCTTCTCTTCCTCTTCTCACGTTAACCACTTATATATATATAATAATAATAATTATTATTTCTAAAAAACCTCCACCACACATTTCTTCTCTTTGACCACTCTTTTGACTTATGTATATTTTATTTATACTACCATATATACAACATATACACTTCCTTTTAAAATTCTTTTCTCTTTCAAATTAGCATATACCATCAATCCAATTACAACAACAATATTTCTTCCAAAACTATTAGGGCGTATTTTGGGATATTACAGCAGCAGTGTTTTCCAAAATTGATTTGAGATCAGGGTACCATCAGTTGAGAGTCAGAGCTGAGGATATTCCTAAGACAGCCTTTCGTACGAGATATGGGCATTATGAGTTTCTAGTTATGCCTTTTGGTTTGACGAATGCACCTGCTGTTTTTATGGATTTGATGAATAGGGTGTTTAGGCCCTATCTTGATCAGTTTGTAGTGGTCTTTATTGATAATATATTGGTGTATTCGCGTAATGAGGAGGAGCATGATAAGCATCTGCGGATTGTACTGCAGATTTTGAGAGAGAAGCAATTGTTTGCTAAACTGTCGAAGTATGAGTTTTGGCTTGACCAAGTTACTTTTCTCGGACATATAGTTTCAGCAGAGGGTATTAGAGTTGATCCGAGTAAAGTTGAAGCTATTTTGAATTGTAGTCCACCAAAATCTGTGACTGAAGTTAGAAGTTTTTTGGGTTTGGCAGGCTATTACCGACGGTTTGTGAAAGGATTTTCTTTGATAGCTACTCCACTTACCAGATTGCTTCGAAAGGGAGTTAGATTTGTGTGGACAGATCAGTGTCAGGCTAGCTTCGAACAGTTGAGAGAAATGTTGACTCAAGCGCCTGTTCTTACTTTACCTGTGGAAGATAAACCATATGTGATTTACAGTGATGCTTCACATAGTGGTTTGGGTTGTGTTCTGATGCAAGAAGGTAAAGTTATAGCTTATGCTTCTCGACAGTTGAAACCTCATGAGCTCAATTATCCGACCCATGATTTGGAATTAGCAGCCATTGTGTTTGCATTGAAGATTTGGCGACATTATCTATATGGGGAGAAGTGTTTTATCTATACTGATTGTAACACCCCTATACTTCATATAAGCACTATACATATACCTGGTATACATACAATGCATATATAAAATATAAGAATGTCACTTTTAGCTTTTATTTAAAAATCTTTATCCAAGGTCAAGCAATATTATATTAAATTAAGAAACATTTATAAGAATCATTATTGTTATCAAAAATAAAACCTAATTAAAATTACACATGTATGCATCACCTTCTAGTTGGTCTCGAGACACTCATACCTTTCTCGTGGCATAGCAGCTAGGCATCCAGATTATCCGCATAAATACCTGCGCGTTTACACAACCGCGCTAAGCCCGAGAGCTTAGTAGTACAAATAAATAATAAAATATACATTACAAAATAATCATACCTTATAATTTTAGCATCATGTTTTATTGTTCTCTTACCACGTTTTCCTTTCTCAATGGATTCTTCATATATTGCCACTAATCTCATAAATTAAATACATCATTACATAGCATATTCACAACACAATACTTACCCTTTCTATTTCATATACACATATATATGTATATATTATTACAACAAAACACCATTCAAACCTTTATAAGAACAATCCTCACAAATTCCACATGCACAAACATGTTACACATGATACAACAATTCCATAACCTCATATCTCAACAAATCAATACATATATTACAAACTCATACTTCATAGCATCACTTTATTCACAATTCGTTAATCATGAAACACATTTCCATCAAAAACATTCATAGATCTCATTATTCATTTGTTTCAACATTGTTTCCATATATCTTATTTATCAATCATGTTACCATTCATGACTCACATTACACAAAGACAAGCATGGGCCCAAGACACACTAATATGCCATTCAATTTTCTGAGTAATGCTTTGGTTTATTCATCACATTTATCATTATCATAGACCCAACTAGGCTTCAAGGATTAGGCTCAACCAAGCTTCAAGGGGAACAAAGCATGCTAAGTATCAACCCAACTTGGCTTCAAGAACCAAACCCAACCTAGCTTCAAGGGTTGTAACATCTCAATTAGGCTTCAAGGATTAGACCCAACCAAGCTTCAAGGGGAGTAAAACATGTTAAACTTCAACCCAACTTGGCTTCAAGGATCAAATCCAACCTAACTTCAAGAGATTGTTACTAATAGGCATGCCACCAATAACAAACTCTGAAAATGGAATAACACATTAGTCACACAATTCATTTATTATTTCATTATCATTTCTATTCTCAATTCTCATCATCATTTAGGCAAACATGCCTTATTTCTTTCAATTGCATCACCATAGCCAATCACAATGGCTTTATACCACATTTGAGTCATCATTGCCAAGAACAATGGCTTTATATCACATTATATCTCAAATCACATTTCAAGTTTCATCATTGATATATGCAACATCAATTACATTACTAAACAAACATATCATGAATCAATCATACCATATAGGCATGCTTCAATCATAACATTAAAGTAATTCATCATCAATAATCTCATGATATTCCACATTATACACAACATGCCATTATTCATATGCATCTTCAATCTACATATAGCACAATACAATTCATAAGATTGACAATGCATAAAGCATAACATGATTCATATAATATCAACATTATCATCAAATCATATTGATCAATTCAATTCATCACTCAAGTATACATATAAATAACAATTTACTTTATTCATGGATTTAGAGTCTTCCATATACATTTGGTTGGATCATTATTGTTTTAAGTATGTTTAGGTACAAAAGACATTTGAAGATCCAACAATGTTTGAAGACCAAATAACAAACACATTTGCAAACACCCTCAAGGGACACGGCCAAGCTTGTGGCCGTATCTCCCAATATAAACATCCAGTAGCCAACACGCCCAAAGGACACGGCCAAGCTTGTGGCCGTGTCACTCAACACCAATTCAAGCAGTAGCAAACACGGGCAATGGACACGGCCAAGCCTGTGGCCGTGTCTCTCAACACAACAATTCAGTACCAGACACGGGCAAGGGACACGGCCGTGTCTCTCAACATAAATCAGACAGTAACAAATACAGGCAAGGGACACGGCCAAGCCAGTGGCCGTGTCTCTCCAAAACTCATCCAACACGGCCAAATTTGCCCTAACTTGGCCGTGTCTCTCATAACTTGGCCGTGTCCTACAATAATTTAAAGACCAAACACTCGAAATTCATCCAAACCAAACCCCAAATCAACATTTCATCATTTTCCATACAATTATCTCAACCAATCATCACTTAGATGTTAATTTCACACATTTATATACTTCAATCTCTTGTTATCATCCATTTACACACCAATCAAACCAAACATAACCTAAATCCAAAAGAAATCCAACTAAAAAGATAAAAACTTATATATATCAATATAATCAATAAATTCAACTCAAGAGATGAGTACTTACTTGAATATGTTGCCAAATCTTCATCTCCATCTTCAATACTCTTAAAATCCTTAAGAAATTTTGATGAAGATCACCTTTCTCTCTCTCTCTCGTGCTCTCTCTCTCTCTCGTGCTCTCTTGTCCACGAACAAGAAGAACAGAAGAAGAAGAAAGAAAGAAGGTTCTCCTCCCTTCTTTCGTTCTTATCCCAAATATATATATATAATAATAATAATAATAATAATAATAATAATAACAATAAAAATAATAATAACAATAATAACAATTATACCATTAAATCTCCACCACACACAATTCCTTTTGACTCTCTTCTTCTTTTCTCTTTCCTTCAATACTCACATTGAATCCAAATACAACAATAACCCCAACACTTTTAGGGTATACTTTAGGATATTACACTGATCATAAAAGTTTAAAATACTTGGGTGTCCAAAGAGAACTCAATCTTCGACAGAGAAGATGGTTGGAATTGATTAAAGACTACGACTGTTTGATTGATTATCATCCGGGTAAAGCAAATGTTGTTGCTGATGCCTTGAGTCGGAAGTCTTTAGCAGGGTTGACTGTTTATTCGCTCTCGTTGCTTGTTGAGTTGAGAGCATTGCATGCTAGTTTTATACCTTGTGATGATGGTGCATTGGTGGCACAGTTGCAATTGAAACCAATATTGTTGGATCAGATTAAAGAGGCTCAATTGGCTGATGAGAAGATTCAAAAGATTGTTTCAGATTGTCAGAATGGAAAGAGTCGAGATTTTATTGTGAGAGGTGATGGGAGTCTTTGGTTTAAGAGCAGAATGTGTGTACCTGATGATACTAATTTGAGAAGGATCATTTTAGAAGAAGCACATCAGTCAGTATTTGCTATGCATCCGGGCAGTGCAAAGATGTATCATGATTTGAGATGGCATTATTGGTGGTCCGGTATGAAGAGAGACATTGTAGATTTTGTGTCTAAATGTCTCACATGTCAGAGGGTAAAAGCTGAGCATCAAGTTCCGACAGGGTTACTTCAGCCTTTGTCAGTGCCTGAATGGAAATGGGATAGAGTAACTATGGATTTCGTATCTGGTCTGCCATTGACACAAAGAAAGCATGATGCTATTTGGGTGATTGTTGACAGGTTGACTAAGACAGCTCATTTTCTTCCGGTTCGGATGGATTACTCTTTGGAGAGGTTAGCTGAGCTGTATATCCATGAGATTGTGAAGCTACATGGTGTTCCAACTTCTATAGTGTCTGATCGAGATCCCCGATTTACTTCAAGGTTTTGGAAGAGTTTACATGGTGCTTTGGGTTCTCGATTACATTTCAGCACTGCTTTCCATCCTCAGACAGATGGGCAGTCTGAGAGGGTGATACAGATTATTGAGGATATGTTGAGAAGCTGTGTCATTGATTTCTCTAGAAGTTGGGATGGATTCTTACCACTTGTTGAATTTGCTTACAATAATAGTCATCAATCCAGCATTGGTATGGCTCCATTTGAAGCATTGTATGGTAGACGGTGCAGGACACCTCTATGTTGGAATGAACTTGGTGAAGGTAAGTTAATTGGTCTTGATTTGGTTAAGGAAACTGAAGAGAATGTGAAAATGATTCGAGATAGGTTGAAAACAGCTTCGGACCGACAGAAATCTTATTCAGATTTGAAGAGGAGAGACATTGAGTATAATGTGGGAGATAAAGTATTTTTGAAGGTGTCTCCTTGGAAAAAGATTTTGAGGTTTGGTCGGAAAGGGAAATTGAGTCCTCGTTTCATTGGACCGTATGAAGTTTTGGAAAGAGTTGGACCAGTTGCTTATCGGCTTGTTTTGTCACCTGAGTTAGAAAGGATCCATAATGTATTCCATGTTTCTATGTTGAGGAGATACAGGTCGGATCCATCTCATGTGTTGCCAATTGAATCTATCGAAGTGAGTCCAGATCTGACATTCGAAGAAGAACCAGTTGCTATCTTGGCACGTGATGTGAAAGAGTTGAGAAATAAGAAAGTGCCTTTGGTAAAGATTTTGTGGAAGAATCATGCAAGAGAAGAAGCAACTTGGGAGAGTGAGCAAACCATGCGAGATCAATATCCTCAACTATTCCAGACTTGATATCAGGTAATTTCGAGGACGAAATTTCTTTTTAGAGGGGGAGAATTGTAATATCCCAATGTATGCCCTAGAAGTTTTGAATATTATTGTTGTTTTAATTAGATTGAATGTATATGTTGATGTGTAAGAGAAAAGAAATTGGAAAGAGAATGTTTATGTATTGTTTAAAAAGGAAAGAAATGTGTAGAGAGAAAGTGTATATGTTGGGTATATGGTTATATACATAACATATACATTAGTCAAAAGGGATGGTCAATGGAAGAGGATATTTATTTGTGACATGTGAAATTACTTAAATGGGCATATAAGTGACAAATGTTAAGTTAACTGGATGAGGGCATTTAGGTAATTGCTTTGTTAGAATTGCTTGGTGGATATTTAAAGAAGAAGAGAAGTTTGACTTGTGATTATTTTCTTTTCTTCTCCTTTGTGTGCCGGCTATTCAAGAGAGGAGAGAGCAAGAGAGGTGTTCTTGATGCTAGAATCAAATTGAAGGAAGAATCAAAGGTTTTGGTTGGAGATTTGTGAAATTTCTTCATTTAAGGTAAGTACTCTCTTGTCTATCTTTGTTATTTTTGAAGTTATGTTTGAGGTGGGTTGTGATATGTTAAGATTATGAATAGGTGTGTTTGAGATGAGTTTATAAGTGTTGAGATTGATTATAAGTTAAAAAGTTTGGATTGATGTTGGTTTTGGTTGGAAGATGATAAGTTAAGAGTGATGTTTGGTTTTAGGGTTTTGAAATGGTAGATGATTAAATGGATTGTTTATGTATGGTTAATGTGAATATTGTGTTAAACATGCAAAATAAGTGTTAATGACTTTGATTACATCCATTTGAATGAGTTTATGTTGTGTATATTATGTTTTTATTCAATCAAAAGAGAGTTGGCCATAGTTAGGGTTTGTATACATGAGAGACACGGCCAAACCAAGGAAGAGACACGGCCAACCTAAAATATTTTTGAGAGACACGGCCAAGTCCATGGAAATTTGGCCGTGTTTGGTGATTTTTGGAGAGGACACAGCCGTGTCCCTTGCCCATGTCTGCTTCTATTGCTTTTGGTTGAGAGACACGGCCACAAGCTTGGCCGTGTCCCTTGAGGGTGTCCCTTACTGTGATTTGTTTCTTGCTTTTCTCACATTGTTGAATCCTTCCAAGGTCTTTTTGTATTTACACTTTGAATATACTTAAAACAAAGATGACCTAAACAAATGTGTTGAGGATTCTAAATTTAAGAATAAGGTGAATTATATATGTGTATATATATCAATGATGATCATTTTTAATGGATGTTTAATGTGTTTGATTATGTACATTTCAATAATAATGTATTTTGAAATGTTGTATCAATGATGCTATATGAATAATATGATTTGAGATATAATATGATATGAGGCCATTGTAATTGGCTATGATAACTCAAATGTGATATGAAGCCATTGTGATTGGCTATGATGATTCTATTGGAAGAACATAAGGCATGTTTGCCTAATTGATGATGAGATGTGAGAATGAAATAATAAATGAATTGTGTGTCTAATGTGTTATTCATTTTCAGAGTTTTGTTATTGGTGGCATGCCTATTGGTAACATTCTCTTGAAGTTAGGTTGGATTGGATCCTTGAAGCCTAATTGAGATGTTACAACCCTTGAAGCTAGGTTGGATTGGTTCTTGAAGCCAAGTTGGGTTGATACTTAGCATGCTTTGTTCCCCTTGAAGCTTGGTTGAACCTAAATCCTTGAAGCCTAGTTGGGTTTATGATAATGATAAATGTGATAACAAAACCAAAGCATTAACTCTGAAAATTGAATGGCATATTAGTGTGTTTTGGGCCCATGCTTATCTTTGTATATAATGTGATTCTTGAATGGTAAAATCAATGGAACTATGAAGATGTAATATGAATATTGTTATGACATTGAGTGTAGTATGATGTGGTAATGTGATGTGCTTCTATGTTTATGGTTTATGAAATATAAAGGTGTGATGTTAACTTTATGATTTAGATGTGTAACATTATTTTGCCTTAAAGTATAATGTTGGTATATTTTGTACTACTAAGCCGATGGCTTAGCGCGATAGTGTTTGATCGCGCAGGTAACAAAGTTGAACCTGAGAGCTCCTCGAGACCGAGTGAGAGTAGACATTGAAGAGTTATTTTGGGACTTAAAGATCGGAGAAGAGCTGCCAATCATGTACATATATTCTATGTTTTGTAAACATTGATTTATAACATATTTGTAATAACTTCCGCTGTGAATTATTAAACATTTTATATATAGTATCTTTTGGATTTCTTTTATTTGTTTGAGATTGGTTTCATTTCTTTACAAAGATATTTGTTGTGTCTTTTTAAACCGTGGCATTTTCTATATTCAGTATACGTATATTACGATCGTTTAAGCATGCTTGGTACGTATACAAGGTATAGAGGTGTTACATTCCCCTTGCCTTTAGTATCTTTGGCTTTCTTTTTCATTTGTTTAATATTGACATTCAATATTTGGGTAGGCTTTTTGATATTCCCCTCAGCAGTTTTGAGCATACCATGTAGCTCAGGAATGGATTTCTCCATGTCATTCATGTTATAGTTCATGACAAACTGTGAGAAACTGCTAGGCAATGAATGTAGGATCAAATTCGTGGAGAGTTCTAAACTCAGGGGATATCCAAGTCTAGCAAGGTGATCTAGATAGCCTTTCATCTTCAAAACATGAGCACTAACAGATTCACCTTCAGACATTTTGCAGTCAAATAATGCAACAGCGGTGTCAAACCTATCTTGCCTAGCCTGTTGTTGGAAAGCTTGTTTGAGATGCACACTCATCTCATAAGCCTCTAAGTGTTCCGGATCCTTCTGAAGTCCTGGACACATAGTAGCCAACATAAGACATCCTATGTCATTGGAATCATCCACATACTTCTTATGCTTACTCTTAGCAGCATTAGAAGCATCAGCAGGAGGTGGGTCAGGGACAGCTTCATCAAGCACGTAGGACTTTTTCTCTTGTTTGAGAATAATTCTCAGGTTCTTAAACCAGTCAACAAAATTAGTCCCACATTCTTTTAGTTTTTCCTTCTCAAGGATAGATCGTAGTGATAAGGTGGAATTGTTATTAGCAGTCATCTACAAAATAAATATGCAAAGTCAAATTTTAATTAATAATGAGGTTAAAATTATTTAAACTCCTACGAAAAATATAACCCTCTAAAGAAATATTTTAGTGGGCTAAGATCCGTATTTCACTTAATTCTAAACTCAGCTTTGGCGTGACGCTTAAAATCAAGTTATTTAGGTAGGTAACATCTTTACCTATTACATCTCATATAACTCTTAGTAATTATGGAATATTGACATCATATGTCATAGCATGTTGAATTCCATCTAATGCCTTAAGCCCAAAACCATTTTGATAGCCTAATTAAGTCTAACCAATTTTAAAACATATGAGTAGCACTATTACTCATCCTACTTAGCTAGAAATGTTTAAAGCATATTGCTTTGGCAATACCTACTTTAATACAATCTTAGTTTTGATAGGTGTTCAAAACGTGGATGGCATTTAGACTTAAATTATTAATGAGGGTTTAACTAAATTATTATCATGTCTTGCATTACATATCATTATATTTTAGCATCCTATATGCATATATATAATTTATCACATAAGCATCATATACCAAATGACAAAATATGTAAACGTGACATAGCATGGCCAAACTAAATATGATCTTCAAGAGACCAAATGAAGATCATAAAGGCAACCCTAGGTGAAAAACCAATCTATTACAACACTTGCAATATTACATATCTTCAAAACTTGAGCTTGTGCTTCCATCACCATGGAACCATCTTCTCCTTGGTATGAATCTCCATCACAAACATTGTAGCTTGAATCTTTATTTATTACAATAAAAGAAAATCTAAGTACTAGTAAAATAAATTACAACAAAATAAACGACACGCAGGCCGTATTTACCCAAAATTAAGATATGAATAAACCAATCACATAGGTCATAAGGCCATGCTATGAACCATGCCAAGACATCAAACAAACATAACATATTCATCACCAACATGTTAAATAGAAACAAATATATTGACATTGTTAATGTCGCGGTAACGAACTATAGGGCGCGAACATACGGCGGTCCCGCTAGCCGGTCAGCGGGCGGGGCTCCCGCTGGCCAGTCAGAGGGCGGGGTTCCGAAGGGGCAGCGCCCCTCGAAGCCAAACAGAAACGTTAATCTCATTAACATTTTTCTTTGGCGAAACCCTAAAACAGAATCGTTAATCTCATTAACCTTCTTACTATTTTATTTCGAATATGTACAACCCATTACAGAATCATTACCAAATGTTTATATCACATATAAACTTAATCGTTTTCATCATATGAAAATTGTTTTAATCAACCAATCATATATACGTGATCATCTCATGAAAATGAAATTAAAAACACCAATCCTTTCTCATCATATGAAAAACGAATTAGGGTTTTACAGAAATGAAACCAAAAAAAAAAAAATCCTTTCTTATCATATGAAAAATGAATTAGGGTTTTATAGTTAACATGCCAAACGAAATCAATATATCTCATGTAATCATATCAACATGGCATTTTCGAGTTAAACGAAAACAACAAGTGGCTCTGATACCACAGTTAGGAAATCAAGGAGATCACTGCAAACCAAAAACACGCAGCAGAAAAATTTTTGATCTCTGATTTCCCACCAGGATCCATGCTGTTCGTTTAATTCGACGAAAGTGTTCAAAGAACTAACCTGTTGATGATTCAAAATCACAGTTTGGAAGAGATGCCTCGATCGCAAAACACCCTCTATCGTGTATCCACACGAATGCTACCGTCTGGAGTGCTAGCTCTCTGCAACGACGAAGGCTGAAAAAATATTTTTTTTCTCAGAAGACTTAACGTCTGGAGTGAATATAATCACTCCAGAATCCAATTCGAATTTGGATAAGGTAAGTCAAATTTAGAATCCAAATTTAATAAGGATTCTGAATATATTATCTAAAAAAAATGAAAATAATAATAATAATAAATATTAATATCTAATATTAATATTATATCCAGCCCAAAGCGCATTCTTGTGTGTGACCCGATAGGCCCATATTAATTGGCAGTCAATTTAATCTCTATTAAACCAATAAGTCGTAATTGGCCTCTAGCAAGGCGTTACAACTACCCAATTAATATAAGGAATGTCCAATTTGCCTAATAATAGTACATGCATTAATCCCTTTGTCACACGATATCTAGCTTGAACATAAGTCATGGTCAATGTCATACTTATATTGTCCAAACTTATGATTACTCGATCTCCAAGTAGACTGATAAAAAACAAATGAAATTGATCACACTATCAATTCATTTGAGCACGACCATGCATTTCACAGTCTCACTTATCGAGGGGCCCAAAAGATATCTCTCTCAAAGAGAGGGACAAATTCTATCTTGATTGTTCATTATCCTCTACATAATTCCTATCATATATGATCATAACATTTATTACTATCTAGTTACGGATAATGTTTGATCATGTCAAAATATAATAGTCCTTATATTGGAAACTATGACAATCTCAAGTCAAAGAATTAATATATAACTATCATGAGATTTAATTATGACACTAACCCATGTAGTAATCTCATGATGGGTCTATCCAATACATTGTTCTCTAACAAGTATCTATGAAATTGATTTGTATCACTATACACATAACCATCTGATGATTATCAAATCAATGTTCATACTGGTTAAGAATTATTTTTTTTATCTCTATAACAATAATAAACCAGGGACAAATATCAAAATTGTGTAATATGCAAACAAACAATAATGATAATAAAACCTCATTTATTAATAATGAATGTATAACATAAAGATCCAAATAAATGGCTTAGGGCACATACACTAACACCAAAGTTGTTCCAACTTGCATTTTAAGTTAAAACAACCTAAACACATTTAATAACCATGAAAAAAATGAACCAAAAACCAAACTTTCAAATAAAAAGAATCCAAATCAAACACTTTACTCAATTCTCAATTAATAAGATCTTTAGCAATAAATTTAGTTATCAACACTCCATAACCATCACTCTTTAACCAAAAACAATATCATCACACTTATTTCTTACAAAATTGAAGTAAAATTCATATAGAGGTTCTTCCATCTTTCCTTGCACAACATATCATTTATTTAATTCTTTAGCAAATAACTCAATTAAAATGATCCAATTAACTTATTCAAGCATTAAAATTCAAAGAAAACTAACTATTTACAAATTATTCATACACAAGCACATACCTATTCCAAGAACTCCTCTCTTTCTCTTTTCTTTTTAGCCCTTTTTAATTTTTGGTGATAATCTTATTGATTCTTCTCATAAACTAGTGGATTTCTATAAAAATTTAGAGTTATAATTAAAGATCTTCATGTTTGATATATGGTAATGGAAGAAGATAGAAGAAAAGAGAGAGATGGTGATGGTGAAGAGGTGTTTGGCGTGAAGATGATGGTAGAAGAGAGGATAAATTTCTAGTCTCTCCTATATATAGTATTTAGGGTTTTGGTTGGATAAGGTGTGCTTATTATAGCTTTGGTGCACTCACTACTTAAATTTAATTCTAATCCTATTTTGAGTTCTGCAAAACCATAAAAATAATTTCTTTAGTTAATTTAAAGTCCTACAATTTATATTTCATAGTCTAACTCGTTAAAATTCACTTCTAGAGTTAAGAGAATTTTCATAAATTTCTATCACTTTAAGATTCTTTTTTAGAAATACTAATTTTGTCCATGTTCGGATCAAACTTTCTAATTTTTTAAAGCTTAATTCATCCTACTTTCCCACTTATTTCAATTACTCAAGTCACTTTCATCACTATACACAATCCATTATCAATGGTTAACAGAGAATCACTATTTAAAATTTCAAACATTACAAAGTGCCTTGTAAATACTATTTGGTTTGATGTGATATCTTTATCTGAGTATATGGGTTTCATGCGGGTTTTTCTGACCATTCTCCCTTAGTGGTACAACTGAGATTGGATAGAGAGGTTGCTAGGCCTCCTTTTCCTTTCTTTAATAATGCGGACTAGGTACTCTTAATATGAGGGAGTTGTTAAGCGGGATCTGGGAGGAGGAGAGCTAGGGTGGAACAACTATGTTTAAGGTGTGGATGAAACTGAAAAAGCTTAGACAAGCTCTAAAATAGTTAATTAAAGTAGAGTTTGCTAATATTTTTTCGAAGACAATAAGATGCAATGAAATATTTGATAAGCTTTAAATATATATTTAGCTAGACTTTTTTAATCCCTTATTGTTGGTTAAGGATAGGACTACAATGGGTCGCTTGAGAAGTTTGATGGGGGTAGGAAGAAAGCTTTTGTTGACAAAAGTCTCATGTGGCTTGGTTTCAATTGTGTGACTCCAACACCAAATTTTTTCACAATTAATTAAA
Organism: Garcia nutans; assembly: GCA_947685225.1. NCBI lineage: Eukaryota > Viridiplantae > Streptophyta > Magnoliopsida > Malpighiales > Euphorbiaceae > Garcia > Garcia nutans. Next base: position 70,688,481 of record CANTUV010000031.1, on the reverse strand, counting down.
GATTAGAAAAGCTAGAAATAGTATTTCTAGCTTGGTGCTACAAGATGGTTCAATTGTCTATGATGTTGCAAATATTAAAAGGGTAATGATGCACTTCTGCACTCAATTAATTGGGAAAAATTATTTTCAGATGTTGCATATCTCAAATGAATTAATTGATTCTAGTACTAAGTTTGGTGAGGAGGATGTAGCTTTGCTTTGGAGTCTTGTGTCTAAGTTGGAAGTTAAGTAGGCCATATGGTCTATTGGGGTAGATAAAGCTTCCATGGTGGATGGTTTTAACTGTTTTTCTTTAAGATAACTTGGAGTGTGGTAGACAGAGAGTTAATTAAAGTAATTTAGGAATTTTTCACTGGTGATAGGTTGTTAAAGCAATTCTACTGCTTCTCTCATCATTATTTCCAAAACTTATAGCCCACCTAGTCTTTCTAACTATAGACCAACAACTTGCTGCATTTTACTATACAAGGTGATTTTACTAATATTCTAGCAAGTAGGAAGGGCTAGTTGTGGGGAAACTTATAGACCTAGCATAGTCTATCTTCATTATAGACATGAAAATTAAGGAGAATGTGCTTTTATCCCATGAGTTAGTTAGAAATTATCATAGAAATGGTGTTCATCCTAGATGTGCTATGAAGATTGATCTTTGCTAGGCCTAAGACTTAGTTTAGTGGGATTTTCTAGAAGAAGTGCTAATTGGTCATAGATTTTCACCAAAATTTATAGGTTGGATGATGGAATATATTAGAACCCCTCCTACTTTATCCTTCTTAATAGTAGTTTAGAGGATTTTTTTTCCTAGTAGGAGAAGACTCAAACAAGGGAACCATGTGTTCCTTCTTTTATTTTGTCTTGGCGATAGAATATTTCTCTCACATTTTGTATGCAAATATTCCTACAACTTTTAAATACCAGAAGGGTCGCAAAGATATAAGGCTTAACTACTTATGTTTTATAGATTGATTTATTCTTATTTTGCAAAGGTGATATGGAGTCTATGGGTTTTTTGGCTGATGTGCTAAAAAAATTTGAAGGTGTGTCTAGCCTGCAAATAAATGAAGCCAAATCTAGATGTTTTTTATATTGTGTTAGAGATGGAGGAGAAAATTCTAAGGAAAAATTTAAAAAAGAAGCACTTCCTATCACATATTTGAGGTTGCCTTTAGTTTTTGCCTAAATAAGATTACTTTGAAAATTAATTATTTGTTATTGAGGTTCCTCTCATATGCTGAAAGTGTAAAATTGGTTAGTTCTATTCTTAAAAGTCTCCATATTTATTGCTATAACATTTTCATTCTCTATAAATATGTAATTTCTGAAATGGACAAAAGATGTAGGAATTTTTTTATGGGCTGGAATAAATGGCTAGAATCACAAACATGTTGTTGCTTGGGAGAGTGTTTGTAAGCCTAAATGTGAGGGGGGGTTTTGGTATCAAAGAACTCCTGCCATGGGATGTAACTATAATGGAAAGGTTATTTGGGAGCTAATAAGAGGCAAAAATATCCTCTAGCTAGGTGATGTGGATGGCCAGGAATAAACTAAAAAATGTTGAGTTTTTAGGGCATTACTAAACCACTAGACTCTAGTTAGTCATGGTGGCATTTGGTGAAGTTGGGAGAAAAGTTCAAGCCCTTTATTTCTTATTGTATGGGGGCTAGTAATGTTTTCTATTGGTTTAACCCTTCATTGGATGGTAACAATGTTGTGGATAGGTTTCTTGGTGTAAATATTGGTGATTCAAACATTTCAAAGCATGCTAAAGCTAGATATTTGGAGGAGTAATCAATGGAAACTACCTAACCCTCTAGATATAGCAAATGAATAGGAGTGGATAGAGATTAAGAAGTTTAAAATTAATACTAACAATGAGGATAATATCAATTGGACTCTTATAAAAAATATGGTTTTATTATTAAAAGCACGTAGGAGGCATTAAGAAGTAAAGGATGCCCAATCCCTTGGTTAAACCTAGTTTGCGGTCCTGGTTCCACTCCTAAGTATAGTTTCATTACTTTGCTAGCTATGAGAAGGAGAGCTTGCTATTAAATCCAAATTATTGAAGTGAAAATTAGTAGAAGATGTAGAGTGTTACTTTTGCAAAAAAGGCCTTGAAACAATATAAGATATTATTTGTTACTTTTGCAGAAAGAAGCTAAGTTATTTGTTGCTAGTTGTTATGCAACAAATAACTTTAAATAGTGGATGTTCCCATCACATGATATTCAACCTGCATTTGTTAAAAAAGAATGATGAAATAAGCATCTCTAGAGTCAAAATTAGTGGTACGGAGTTTTTGGAGGTCAAGGGAAAAGGTGAAATTATTGTACAAATGACCTTAGCTGTGAGAGTAATTCATAATGTCATGCATATTCTTCAAATAGATCAAAATCTATTGAGTGTTGGACATATGCTTGAAAAAAAATATTCATTATTGTTTCAAGACAAAACTTGCTTGAATGTGGATTCAACTGGAAAAGAAATACTTAAAGTTAAAATGGAAAATAGAAGCTTCACTATGAAATGGAGTGAGTTAAACGCAAATGCCTACACTGGAATAGTTGACTCTTATACACTCTAGCACAAAAGGTTTGGTCATCCAAATTTCTAAGCCTTGACGGTTCTGGATGACAACAAGATGGCAGAGAATTCGCCTTCTATGGTTGAATCAGTTGAAGTGTGTGGCATGTGCCAATTTGGGAAGCAAGTTAGAAAGTCATTTCCAATGAATAAAGCTTGAAGAACAGAAGAGAAGCTTCAATTGATCCAAAGTGATGTTTGTGGACCAATGAGTTATCCTTCTTTAAATGAAAGTAAGTATTTCTTGCTATTTATTGATATTTTTCAAGATATTGTTGGGTGTATTTCATTCAACAAAAATCTAAAGTTTTAAATGAGTTTCAGAAGTTTAAGAACATAGTTAAAAATCAGTGCAATTCAAAAATAAAAATGCTTAGAACAAATAATGGCACTGAGTACACCAATAGAGGATTTGTGAAGCTATGTAAAGAAGTTGGAATTAAGCATCAATTTACTATAATCATTACTCAAAAAAATGGAGTGAGTGAGGGGAAGAATAGGACAATAATGGAGATTTCTAGATCTATTTTGAATGAGAAAAAGATGCCAAAAAATTATAGGTAGAGGCTGTTAACACATCAGTCTACTTGCTGAATAGGCTTCCAATAAAATCCTTAAAAGAGAAAACTCCTTTTGAGGCATGGTTTGATTTAAATTATTAGTAGATCATTTAAAGGTCTTTGAAACCATTTTCTATGTTCTTCTGCCAGCAATCAAAAGAGACAAGCTTGACAATAAATCACAAGATGGAATTTTTTTGGTTTACAACTTTAATGTGAAGGGATTTAGGGTGTTTGATCTTCAATTATAGAAAGTGATGATTTATAGAGACTTAAAAGTTGATGAAGAGTCTTTTCAGGATTCAAAGAGATCACAAACAAAACATTCCAATAACTCTCTGATCCAGAAAGACAAGTTTCAAGAGATTAATGAAGAAGATGATGAAGAAGCTAAAGAAGAGACAAAAGAAGAAACTAAGTTGTCTATGAGAGGAACTCGATCCCTTAAAAGATATTTATGCCATATGCAATATGGGAATTTTTGAACCAGCAACTCTTGAAGATGCATTAAAATATGTGCATTGGAGAAATGCAATGGAGGAGGTGTTCAAAATGATCAACAAAAATAAAACATGGAAAATGATAGACAAACTTGCAAATAAGGTGATTGGGGCAAAATGGATTTTAAAACAAAAATGAATCTAGATGGTACAATTAATAAGCATAAGGCATGATTAGTTATGAAAGGCTATTTAAAAATTGCCCTAGTAGCAAGGTATGACACTATAAGGCTCCTTATTTCTTTAGCTGCTTAGAAAGGCTAGAGAATTTTCCAATTGGATGTTAAATGTGTTTTTAAATGGATATTTAAAATAAGAGATCTTTATGGAGAAGTCACCTATTTTTGTAGAATAAGGGAATGTAATTTTTTTTTTGCTAATGAAAGCTTTGTATGGTTTAAAGTAGGCTCTTGGAGCGTAGCACAACAAAATCAATAGTCTTTTGCTTCATTTGGGTTTTGTGAGAAGTCCAAGAGAAGCTATCCTATATGTGAAAGCCCTTGATAGTAAGATACTCATAGTGTCTTCATATGTCGTAGATCTTTTGATCACTAGAAACAATAATGAACTAGTGAGCAAATTCAATAAAGAGATGTAGGTTGTCTTTGAAATGATAGACTTGGGCATGGTCATCTTCCTTGGTTTGGAAATTCAAAAACAAATTGAGGAACATTCATTTGTCAAGAGAATTATGAAAAAATGATATTAAGAAGGTTTGGAATGGAAAATTGCAGCTGCATCAACACTCTAATAGCTCAAAATGAAAAATTGAGCAAGGATGATGGTATAAACAAAATTATCTCCAACATTTATAAAAGTTTGATTGGTAGTTTATTATATTTAATAGCCTTAAGACCTGATATTATGCACGTGATAAGCTTGCTATCAAGGTTCATGAGTTCAAAAAACCAAAGTCACTTTAAAGCAGCTAAAAGAGTTCTTAGATATCTAAAAGGAACTCTTGATTTTGAAATTTAGTTTTAGAATGGAAAAATAATCAAGTTTACTGGATATCCATATAGTGATTGGGTTGGCTTAATTGATGATGTGAAAAGTACTTCAGGGTTCATGTTTACCATAGGATTAAATGCAATCTGTTGGAGTTCAAGAAAATAAGATGTGGTGACTCAATCCATTGCTGAAGTAGAATATAACTCTGCAGCAGCTGCTGTGAAATAAGCTATACGGTTAAGGAAAATCTTGAAGTATTTACATGAAAAACTGAAGGAAGCAATTGCCATTTTCTGTGGTAATCAATCAACAAGTGCTATGGCTAAACATCTTGTGTTTCATGGAAAAACAAAGAATATAAAGATCAAGTTTCACTTAATCAGAGAAGCAAAAAAAGATATTGAAGTTAAGTTGGTTCACCATGCTTCAAATAACTAATTGGCTGTCCTACTCACTAAAGGATTGCCTAAAGTTTGGTTTGAAACACTAAGAAAAGAACTTGATGTTTCTAGCAAAAATGCCGAGGAGAATTAAAGGTCGTCACTTTTGCTGTGACAATAAATTGATTTTACTTAGTCAATCAGTTTTATTTTGTTTTTTTTTTTTTGTAAAAGCATGGCCTAATGTAACACACCAGTAGTTTTACTATGAAAAATTAAATGAGGTATATGAAGGGTAGTTAGAGTATTGTATGAAGGATATACATACTATATACCTAGTGTATACACAAGATACATATAAAGTATGCATTAGATACCTAATATATACATGGTATATACCTAATATATACTTAATATATACACTTTCATAAAAGACAAGTCAAAAGGTAGAAAAGTAAAAAGTTAAATATATAATAAATAAAAAAATAAAATAATAAATTAGGTTAAAATGAGATTTTTGGATATGAAGAAGGAAGAAAATATGTAAATATTTTAATAATTAATTAATTAGTAAATAGGGGAAAATTAGGAATGTTAGTGTATAAAAGACTTCATCTTCTTTTTCTTCCTTAGTATGGCTATAACATCCACACTTTTGGTATATATTGAAATATTTAATATGGAGGATTAATTAGGTATGTCGGAAGAGAGAAATACAAGATATAAACAATATATATATATATATATATATAACATATATACATTGTATACACGATGTATATATAAGCTATGCATGATATATACATATACATAAGAATATACATAACATATAAATAAAGTATAAATGAGAAATAAATATATAAAAAAATATATAAATACATATTTATGGATGGAAAGATAAAAATAAATAATTAAAAAAAATAAAAAGAAAAGTCAAAGGAAGAAAGAAAATGCATGGTTGAAAAAAAGGAAAAAATATTAAAAAATAAAAAAATAAATAATTAATATATATATGGATAGAAATGAAGAAGAAAACCAAAAAAGAGTCTTCTTCTTCTACATGGGATGGCCGAAATTTTCATGGGATTAAGAGGAGGAAATATTTTCTTTAAATACTCAAAATCTTACCAAAAATCAAAGGATTTCAAGTTGGTTTTGAAGAAAGATTAAGGTTTCAAGTAAGTATTTACTCTTTAAGCTTTGTTTTCTTCAAATTTAAGATTATGTATGATATGATTATTGAGAGAAAGCTGATTTTGATGGTTTAAATAGATAGTTATGTAATTAGTAGGAGGGATAAGTGATAATTTGGTAGTTAATTGGTTAAGATGACTATGATTGACAAAGTTAGGGTTTAGAGGCAGAATATGTGAATTTTGAATTTTTGAAGAAAGTATTTATAATTGCTAAAATGGATAGGTTGAGTGGTAGTTTGAAAGAAGTAGTAGTGTTGAATTAGGGTTTTGGTGGAATTTGAGAAGAATGGGTATAATTGGTATTTGATTGATTTAAATAGCTTGGAATGTATTGCTAATTGATTATTTCTACTTATAATTTGATTTAGGATTGAGTATGGTGAATTTGTGAAATCAAAGCATTGAAGGAAAAGCGGTGAAGTTAAAGTTGGAAGGTGATTAGAGCTTGGAACATGGTATAATTGAGGTTAGTACATATTTTAATGACTGGTGTTTTCATTGAATGTGATTTAGTATAATGTATATAGTTTCTTTGAAATGTGGATATTCACATAATCTATGCAATATGTCATAGTTATGTGATAAGTGTCACAGTGGAATCTTGTTCAATGTAAAATTAATGTTGGTATATGATATACATGATGTATATCAATGTTATGTAATATAAAGTATTATATAAATATATTTGTGAAAAGGTAGTGAGAATGTGAAATTGGGTTTTTAGTGTGTAATATGGAAAAATATGAATAAGGTGGAGAGAAAAGAATATATTTGGCTCACTTCAAAGAATAAAAAATATTCTTTAAAGTGACATTATTATGAACTAATGTGTCAATATTAATAAGATGATAATTTGTATAATGTATTGAGAATATGGGAATAAGCCACATTATGAGTGTGACTCACAGTGGCACATTGTGTGAGAGTAATGATTAGTGTTATGAAATGTGAGGTGATCAAGAAAAGTGTTGATCACCTGTGGAAAAGAAAATAAACTAAATGAGAATGTGGTTATGTAATGTGACACTATGTATGTGTTGAGTGAATGAGTATTATATGGAAATATAATCATTATGAGTAAACGAATAAGGAAATGAGTGTGACATATGTTGATGTGTATGAATTAAGGTTTGGATGAGCAATAAATATGTTAAAAGATAATGAACGATGGCATAATAATTTGTGTGTCTTGATAGATATGTATTGGATTTTAAATATTATATTATTATAGTATGTACTACTAAGCTTTTGAGCTTAGCACGGTAGTATGTACTGCATAGGTATTAAAAGTGCAAGCCAATGTGAACCGGTGTGTGATTAAGACTTAAGGATGTAGGTGCCATGAGACCAACCCAGACGGTGTTGCATTCATGTATTATTTATGTACTATGTAATATGAGTTTTGTATAGTAAATAAATATTGTTCATATATTATTCATATTTTAGGGAAATGATATGTAAATATGACTACTTTTGGTAAGTGCTGTCATTAAAAACATAAACTTGCACTCTTTGTAAGTTTGTTACTCTCTCATTCTTAAAGCAAAGAGAGGAAAACTTGATCAAAGAGCTAAAAAAGGACTATTTGTGAGTTATACCAGTGAATCAAAAGGTTATAAAATCTTAAATCCAATCACTTAACAAGTGTATATCAGTAGAAGTGTAAAAGTTGATGAAGAATGCAAGTGAGATTAGAATAAAATGGAGTCTTCTACTTTTGACCAAGTTTTCAATCATAATCAACTTTAGTTAGAACAAGAATTTTCAACAATAGATCATGATCATTTGTTTGAAGATGTAGATGATACCCAGTTTGAGGCACCAGAACTCTAGATGATATTTAAAGCAGATGCAACTTTACTTTTGTTGAACCCACAATATTAAAAGAAGCTTTGAAGATTCATGAGTGGAAAGTTGCCATGGAGGACGAGTTGAATATGATTATAAAGAATGATACATGGAATTTAGTCCCTAGACCTGTCAATAAGCAAGTGATCGGGTTAAAGAGGGATTTTAGTAGTTATCAACTGAATTTAGGATTTAAAAGAAGTTTGAATGAAGCCACTCTTTATTTATACGATCAAAAAGGTGAAGTTTTCATTATCTCTATTTGTGTAGATGATATTTTAGTGACTGAAAATAATTCAAAGTCAATTGAAGATTTTAAGCTAAAGATGTGGCAAGTGTTTAAAATGAATGATCTTGGAAAGATGTTTTACTTTCTTGAAATTATTCAAAGTAAATAAGGTATTTTTTTTCTCAGAACAAGTATGCTAGGAACTTCTGAACAAGTTTGAACTCAACAAAACCAAATTAGTGAGTACACCTGTTATTCAAGGAGAGAAGTTGAAGAAAAATGATAATTCTCAATGTATTTATGCTTCAATATATAGAAGCATGGTTTGTTCAATGCTCTATCTCTCAATTTCTAGACCTAACATTATGTTTGCCAGCATCTTATTGTCAAGGTTCATGAATGTACCTTTAGAAATTCATCTTGTAGCAGCAGAAAGGGTCCTACGATATATACATGGGTACCATGAATTTTGGGTGGTTTTACAGGAGATCAACTTCAGTCAAATTATTTGGATTTACAGATGGTAATTAGGCTACATCTAATGATGACATGAAGAGACCTTTAGGTTATTGCTTTCACTTGGCTTAGCAGTTGTTTGTAGGGCAATTAAGAAGCACGCTTCAATTGCACAGTCAATAACTTAAGTAGAACATATTGTTGCATTTGTTGTTTTTAGCCAAACAATTTGGTTAGGAAAAATTTTATCTAATTGTGGATTTAAATAGGAAACAACCAATTTGTAGACCCTTAATTTTGGTACCAATCCAAATATATATTTTTCATTTGGAGGCCAGATCAAGTCTAAATCTAATAATAGGTCACAAAATAAACTAGTGATAATTATTTAATATTTGGATTGTGTCGGTTTGATTTAAAGGTGATTCTGCTTATCGAATTGGCCTATGCCAATTCGATATGAGCCTTGTTGTTCATATGGAATTATCATGAGCCAATTCGATATGAGCTACATTACTCATGTCTAATTGGCTCATGCCAATTTGATATGAGTAATTGCTCATGCCAAAATTGGAAGGAGCCAATTCAACGGGCTGGATTAATACCTAATTACGCACGGTCTTCAGACTGGAATTCTTCGAGGCTGTTTAGGCTTTGTTTATCCTAAGTTTAAAAGGGCTCAGGGGATGCCCTAATATCAGATATAAAAAGGCAATTAATTGTCAAAATTTGGATTGACAATTAGCAATAAGAGAAAATAAGGCAATAAGAAAGATCAAAGAAAATAAAAAGGGGGTCAGTAACCATAATCAAGGCAGTGTTTAGACAATTGCCAAATTGCCAAAGCTTGATCAAAGAACTAGATTGATTCAAGCACTAGCAAATATCAAACAAAGCTTGGTTCAAACTCTTTCAATTTGGTGGAGCCAATAAACAAAGGTTTATTTATTATGTTTAATTCGTTCAAATCACAATAGTTAGATTATTGTTATCTCATGTAGTAGTTTGCAAAATATTCAAATAACTCAGCAACAATGTTTATGTTTTCAAAATAATTTTGTTTATCATAATAGTCAATATTAAACCTTAATTCTTGGTTAAAACCTTAATCTCTTTTACAAACACCAACTACCTTAGCTTTAAAAAAATCCTAAATCAGCAAGCCTAAGTTCCATAACCCTAATATCTAGAATCCAATTCCAAAATTCTTAATTCCCAAAATCTTAGTTTATTTAAACCCTAATTCACCTAAACCCTAATTCACATTAACCCTAATTTATTTAAACCCTAAATTTACCTAAACCCTAATATACCTAAACCCTAAACACTTAACCCTAATTCTCAAAAATCCTAATCCAAAATACTAAATCCTAAAATCCTAAACTTACCCAGCAGCCCAAATTTCTTCCAAGCCAAAACCCTAAACCTTATCCAATAGCTTTACTTCCCTCAAGACTAGAACCTTAAATTTCATCCAGTGACCCTAAAACTTTCAAACCCTAATCTCATTTCCTAAAATCCTAAAACCATGATTTAAATCCATAAACCCAAATTTAATATGTAAATAATAATTTTGTACATTTAATACTTTAAACACTAGTTTTGACTATTTGATTTATTGCATACTTCTATGATGGATGATCTTATTTTATTTTGTTTATAATGGATGTTTTATTTTTAATTGTCATGGTCGAATGGTTTAGTTCATTTGGTTCATTATTTTAATGTTGATTATTTAGTTTTCATAATGTAAGAGGTATGTTTTCACTTTGTGGGTATCTCATTAATTAAAATTAATATAATTTAATTTATTTTGAGTTTTGATCAATGTAAGGGGTATGTTTTTACCAAATGGTAGATGTTCTATTTTATTTAGTTTTAGACATTGGACATGATTGTAAGGACATGTTTCCTTCTTGTATGGGAGCCTATTTATTTGCTAGTTTTGACTTTCCTTGATTTTAATATGATGAATGATTTTTTATTTTGATAATTACATGTATTATGGATGATTTTATAAAATTTAAGGATTTAATAATATTTAGACTTGAAAAGGAGGTCGGTTCCAATGAACCGGACGCTTTGGGGGTGCTAGGTCATTCTTACATTCCCCACGTGTACCCAACTTTTAGAAACCCAATAGGGGATTAGGGATTCCTTAGGAATCAAGTCATCCACCCTTTTTTTTGGTCCATCTAGGTGGCAACTCCATTTTCTCCGGGTTTAGGTCCATGTTCTCTAAGGCCCTAAGTCTAACAGTGTCGAAGTAGCAAAAACCATTCCACATGGAAGTGGGGGCAAAAATCCCCACTCATAGTGGCGACTCTATTGGGGATAAGAGAAGTTAATTCTGTTGGTTTTTATATTATTTTATTCTTTCTTATTATGATATTGTCTATTACATCATTTAGATTGCATTATGTGCGTGAGTTAAGATGCATGTGTAACACGTGTTGTGTTATGTAAGGGATACCATACTTTCACTCAAGATATGGAGATCAAGTATGGCATAACCACTCAGAGCCTTGTACCTTTTGCTATATACTTGCTATGGGAACCTAAGCTTTTCATCCCAAAGGCTAAAGCTCATGTAATTGGCCTAGTTATCTTCCTTAGGTTTTTTTTTTACCTCAAATGCTTGTTGTTTGACTATAATTGATATATATTAGTTTGAACCATGACTTATTTGGTTTGTTCTTTTTTCTAATATGACCTAATTATATTGTTAACTTAAAATAATTTTTATTCCAAAAGACCAAAACTATTTTTAAAATTTTCAAGATAGTATTTGGACATAAAGCTTTTCTAAAATGGATCAAAGGTTCTTTTCTACCTCATGGCCCAAATACAAAGCCCTAAATTCATTTTTAAACGAACATCTTTACAATGGGCTTTGAAACAAAATCATTTTCCCTAACTATCATTTTTGAATGAGCTTACAAGCTATTTAGGTCAATTATGAAATACCAAAAAATCAATTGTGAGCCTAATTTATACCAAGAATTATTAATCATGGGCTTATTTTTGGCATGAATCATTAGTTGTTTTTCCAAATGAAAAATCTATTTATGATAAACCTCTTAATTTTATTTTAAATTCAATATAGCATAAAAGCTATATTTTAGTTGATTCAATGGATTAAAGCCTAATTAATGGGAATTATCATGGACTGGTTTTTAAATTTGAGAATACAACTATTGGTTAAGCCGTCTGAGTGAATTGTTCAAAAATAAGATATCCCATGTTGGTATTTTATTAACCATATACCTAGAAAAAGAGACTCGCCATTTATGTGTGAAAGTTATAAGGTTGGAAAGAACATAATTATCATTGTTTTCTTGTTACTTGTGCATACATGCATACACATATGACATTGCATGTCATTAATCCTTTCTGCTTCACAGACCTGGAGCACAACAGTTCAAGAGCATATGACAATCTGACTTATGCAAGTGACGTAGAATCCAATAACGACTGGGTCAACTTCTCACCAAAAGCAATGGAGCCTGAACAGATCTAAAAGATGATGGATGACGCCCTCAATGCCATGATGGAAGAACTGAAGGAGGCCTTGGCTAAGACTATGAAGAGCCAACTAGTTGCACTATTGGAGAACACTGCTGAGACATCTGCTAGTACTAAGAAGCAGAAGGACAAAGGAAGGATAAAGGTAACAGAAGCAGCTTTTGATGAAGACAAGATAGTAATGGATGATGCTGATTGGGATATGTACTTCCAAGACCAGCAAGAAAAGTTGAAAAAGGAGAAGGTCGGAGAGAAGACCGAGTCTGCTGGTTTTGAAAAAATGATTGCAGATTTGGAAAAAAAGTTTGAAAAGAAGTTGAAAGCTGAAGAGGTATCAGAAGTGCACAAGCTATTTGAGCAACTTGAAGAAGTTCCTTACAAGTTCAAGATGCCCTCTTTTGCTAGATACAATGGTACAGGGAATCTCCACTTACATGTTAAGCAGTATATCACTGCTATGCAATCCACTAGAGCTACCAAGGCTCAAACTCTAAGATACTTCATATTTTCACTAGATTATGTTGTGCAAAATTGGTTCAATACCTTAGAGAAAAGTACTTAAAAGAACTAAAATTTATTGTATAAAGCCTTCATCCAGCAGTATGGGTATAATGTTGAGTTGGAAGTGACCCAAATGGAGGTAGATACTATCAGGTAAAAACAAAATGAAACTTTTTTTTTATTATGTGAAGAGATAGAGAAATAAGGCTGCACTTCTGACAAGAGTATTTTTATACTTGTTTTTAGTATGATTTTAATGTGTATTTAGTTAATGTTTCATTTGATTTTGGTTTAAAGTTTGTTTTAAGTGTTTGTTTTAGGTTAAAGTGGAAAAATTCCCTTGGATGATCAAAACAATCAAGAAAGAGCATGAATCAAGCAAAACATGGCCAAGCCAAATCAAGCTTGGCTGTGTCACTCAAAATAATTGCATGGCAGTGGCTGACAGGGGCAGGAGACACGGCCAAGCCACTGGCTGTGTCTCACCCAAGGAACAAAACCAAGCAAAGAAGGAAAGAAGAGAAGCAGTAGCTGACACACCCAGGTGACACACCCAAGCCAGTGGCCGTGTCACATGACACAGCCACAAGCTTGGCCGTGTCACCCATTGGAAGCAAAGAAGAGAATTGGCAAAATGAAGAAACAGAAGGTGACACACCCAAGTGACACCGCCAAGCCACTGGCCGTGTCACCTGACACGGCCAGGAGCTTGGCCGTGTCACCTCATGAAACAAAGAGAAAAGAAAGAAAGGAAGAGGAGCAGAAGGTGACACGGCCAGCAAGCTTGGCCATGTCCCAAAGCAAAATAAGAGACACGGCCAAGCCACTCATGGCTTGGCCTTGTCACCCTATAAAAACTTGAATTCTTCTGCATGAATTGAGGGACAAGTGGGAGACAAACCAATCACTTTTGCCAAAAGAAATACAAAACAAAGAGAGAGTGGGGAACAAGGGAGAGTGGTGTGAGCTGGTGTGAGTTGGAAAGCATGGGCTTGGAGCTTTGGAGGGAAATAAAATGAGAAGAAGAGGAAGAAGCAAAAAAGGAGCTTCTGCAGAGGGCTGTAGGTTTGTGCAGAAAACAGAGAACAGAGGCAGAGAAGAGAGGTTTGAGAGGAGGAGGCTGTGCATACACGTTTTGGGCAAGGAGGGAGTGACACTTTCCTTGACTCTTCATCTTCATCCTCCATTTCTATCCTCTCTACCATTTGCATCTTCCATTGGCAGCTCCTGAAGATTCAAGAAGCTACATTGAAAGGGGTTTTTCTATTTTCTCCTTTTATGTATTTTAATGTTATTTTTGTTGTTGTTGTTGTTGTTGTTGTTGTTGTATTAAGTGTATTGAACATGAACTAAATCATTCCATATCTAGATATTGAAGAACCCTAGCTTATTTTTATGATTGAATGATTTTAATTGATTGAGCTATTTTATTCTTATGATGCTTAATGATTATTGCCAATTGATAATAGAATGCTTATTGATTGGTTGCCATTTTCATATTATTGACTTGAGAAAGCTTGATATGAATTGATTACCGTTTAGATAATTTTTGTACTATTTTTTAGTATGATTTTTATGTGTTTTTAGTTAATGTTTTGATTGATTTTTGTTTTAAGTGTGTTTAAAGTGTTTTTTTAGGTCTAGGTACAAAAACACCCTTGGAAGATCAAAACAGAGCAGGAAAAGCATGAACCAAGCAAGACATGGCCAAGCCAAATCAAGCTTGGCCGTGTCCCTCAAAGAATGAAGAGGGCAGAGAATGACACGGCCAAGCCTCTGGCCGTGTCCCATCTTGAGCCAAAGAAGAGAAGGAAAAGAAGCAAGCAGAGGTGGACACACTCAGTGACACGGCCAGCAAGCTTGGCCGTGTCCCATTTCATGCCAAAGACAATGGGAGCAAGCAAAGAAGGAAAGAAAAGAGACAGTAGTGGACATACCCACATGACATGGCCAAGCTAGTGGCCGTGTCACATGACAAGGCCATAAGCTTGGCTGTGTCACCCCTTGAGACCAAAAGCAAAGAAAGAAAAAGAAAGAAAGAGAAAGGTCAGTGAAGGACACAGCCAGATGGCTTGGCCGTGTCCCAAAGGAAAACAAGAGACACGGCCAAGCCACTCTTGGCTTGGCCGTATCACACCTAAAATATTTAAATTTTTTCTACACGAAGTGGGGGACAAAGTGGGGAACAAGGCCTTGTTCTTGCCAAAAGAAATACTAAACAAAGAAATAGTGGGGAACAAAGTGAAATGGTGTGAGTTGGAAGGCATGGATTGTGTTTTTGAATGAATTAAAAAGAGAAGAAGAGGGAAATTGGAGGAAGTCTTGGTTTTCTTGGAGCCAAATTTCTTCTACACGTTTGGGAGAGGGAGAGAGTGACACTCTCCCTTAGCCCTTCATCTTCATCTCCATTTCCATCCTCTCCACCTTCTCCATCTTCCATTGATAAGATCTTTGAGGTTCTTTGGGATAAGTTGGGTTAACAAGCTCTTGAAGGTTGAAGAAGCTTCATTGAAGGGATTGGTGACTTGAGAAAGCTCCATTCCATCTTCCAAAGGCACAATCAATTGAAGGGTTGGTGACTTGAGAAAGCTCCATCCAAAGGTTTGGTGACTTGAGAAAGCTCCATTCCATATTGCAAAGGGGAATCAACCATTGAAGAGGGCTTGAGTTCTTCATCAAATACATCAAGTGGAGCTAGGAGGAAGACTAGCAATCCTACTCTTGGCATCTTCACAAAGGGTTTTTCTATTCTTTCTTTTAATTCATTCTTATTGTTGTTGTTGTATTAAGAGATTGATATTGCAATGGACAATTTGTATTTGTTTTATATTGAGTTGAATGAATGTGTTAAATTGATGATGTTGAGCTAAATACCCATGCCTAGGGTTTGTAGTATATTTGGTTGAATGTCTTGATTTGATATTTCCATTGATGTTCCTTGTTGATTGGTTAATTGTATTGTAATAAATGCTAGGTTGATAGATTAGCTACCTATTGATCTTTGAATATTGGATGACGGACCGAGAGGTGAAATCCGATATCGGAACTATATAATCGACCACCCTATGAATGAATTAGAAATATAAGTTCTAGGGTTTATTAATTTGGTAATGTAAAAGAATTGGTCATTGTTAATTCATGAATGTGAGAACTAATGGATTGGTAATTGACTAATTAACCTTAAGGAACAAATTAATTACAAGGTTATGATAATGGATAATTGAGTATTGAGCTTTGATTGAATGGACCTATAACCCTAGGCACCTTCCCAAGAATCGATTTGATGTTGTACAACCATCACACACATCAACCCTACACTCCTTAATCTCAGGTTTAAATTATTCTCGCACCATCCCAACACAACAAACACCCACATTTAAATACTTGTCAATCAAGCTATTACGAACCACACCTTCTTGGGGAAACGACCTTGGGGCGATCACCTTTGCTACAACTACCTCGTATACTTGCGAGTGACGCTTTGTAGTAGTACTTAATTCGAGCGCAACAAGTTTTTGGTGCCGCTGCCGGGGAAAGCTATCGAAGTAGTAATAGTTTGATTTTTTTAATTCACTCGGTTGTTTGTTTTCTTTAAATTGTTTGTCTATTTTGTTTGATTTTCTTTTAATTTAATTAATTGTTTATTTTCCTTAAGTTGCTGAGTGCCTTTTGTAAAGATGCAGTTTTCAAGGCACGGGGGAGTTTATGATAGGAACGACGATTCTGAAATGGCATGGCAATTAGCAGAATTGACGAATCAACTTAAGGTGCTAAATGCAAGAGGAAGAGCACTTATGCCACACCAAAAGATATGTCCAGCATGTGGCAATGTAGGCCATAGTGCAAACACATGTTCCATGGGTTTTGGACGATACCAAGAATGGCAAGAGGAAGAATATGACTACTAAGGTTTCCAGCAAATGGGTAGAAATGACACATATTCCAATCCTTATAATCCCAGCTGGGGAAGCCAACCAAAATTTTCTTGGGAAAATCAGCGGCACGTTCCACCTCCAAATTTTTTTCGACCTTACCAAAGAGACTCTTACTCGCAAGAGCAATATTCAAATCAAAATTACCTTAAGACACCCACATTTGAAGATAGTTTGAATGCCTTCATTCAAACTAGCGCACAAAATCAAGATAAACTTAAGGAACCCACTTTGGTAGATAGTTTGAATGCCTTCATTCAAATTAGCTCACAAAACCATGATCAATTCGAGATATCCACAGTGGAAGATGATTTGAATGCTTACCTTCAAATTAGCACACAAAATCAGGAAGGGAGCAATGAGAGGTTTGATTCTTTGGAGGAATCATTGAAGAGGGTGGAAGCTCAAGTTGGGCAATTGGCACATCAACTCCAAGCACACCAAAAGGAGGAATTTCCTAGCCAAGTGGAACAAGTCAAGGTAATCACAAATTTAAGGAGTGAACAAGTGATATATAACAGTTTTTGTGATTCCTTTGATGCAGGAACTAATCAAGAAGGAGATGGCGAGGAGATACAACCAAACATGGAGAAACCAAGTCAATCAAAGGAGGAGGAGAATTTGGACTCATCAACTTCATCACATTCGTATGAACCTCTGAATCCTTTGCCACCAATTCCATTCCCAAGTAGGCTGAAAGAAAAGGAGCAAGGTAAGCAACTTTCTAACATCTATGATATGCACTCCCAAGGAGAAAGTGGAAATAAGCTTGAAATGGGTATGCCTTTAGAAGAAGAACATGAAATGCCCAATTTAGAACTTGAGGAGTGTAAGCTAGTTTTAGATGCTGAGGTTGTTGAGAGGAGACTTGACATTGTTAAAGTGAATGAAGAAGTGATTCAACCAAACTTGGTTGAACTTAAAGAGTTCCCAAAAATCATCTCCTCTACTCTTGGTGGTGAAGAAGAGCATACAATGGATAGAACCATGTTGCACAATAAAATAGGATTTTGCAACATTCCTATAGCACTGGAGGATCACCCCGAGGCGACCATAACATGTCCCTTTGAGACATGTTCTCTTCAAGGAATACTATTTAGGGGTTTCCGTACATCGGGTATATTTCAAAGTTACATGTTATTCATCCTCTCAGTCATGGGCTCCAATTGCATTATGGGTAGAAGGAGCCCTACACATTGTATATGGGAACGATGGAAATCAGGTTTCATCTAAACCCTCTCTGTAGTATGCATGCTCACATTGAGGACAATGTGAATCTTTAAGTGTGGGGTGCATTTTGTGTTTTGTGTTTTTACTTTTAATTGCATTTTGTGTTTTTGTGTTTTTACTTTTAACTTGTTTTTGTTTAATTTAGTTAATGTTTTTCTTGTTTTCCATTGAATAAATAAGTTTTAGAAAGTTCAATTGTTATAAAAATTTTTGATAGATGACCTTTGAATTTTTGAAGCATGAATTTGAGAATTGAGTAGAATTAGTGCTTATTGTCAATTTTGTTGGATTTTCCTAGCATTTCCCTTTAACCTAGTAAGGAATTGAGCCATCAACTTATTATTCTTTTTGTGGGTGAACATCTTTGATTGATGATTTGCTAGAACTTGCTTTGACATACATTTTAAGATTACATAAAAATTTCAATTAGGCATCAAGATGATTAAGGCAATTAGGTGAACCCACTTTGGCTTAAAAAGACCAACCCTATATTCAACCTTAGTTAGCCAATTTTGAGCCTATTTTAGTTTTCCTTTCCTTTCTTTTTCACAACACCATTAGCTTGAACCTTGTTGTGTTAACTCTTACCCTTTCATTAGGTCAAGAGCATTTTAAGAGCGTTTATGACCGAGTGTTGTGTTGAATTAAGTGTGGGGTTAAATTTAGTAGGTTTAAGATTGCAAAGTAAAATAATAAAAATAAAAAAAATAAAAAAAGAGAAAAAATAAAAAAAATATATATATAATAAAAATAATTGTTATTCTTGTTGAAAGGGTTGGAATGTATCATTACAAGATTTAATACGTGAGTTCCCTTGAAAAGCTCTTTAACGTCAAGGGGTAGATGAGAGGAAGGTGTTTCGGGATTGATGGGTTATGTATATGATCGGGTACTTCATTCTTAAAGTGCTCTTGAACTTAATGAATAAGCTCACATTTCCTAAATGCCATGCCTTTACCTTAGCCCCACTACAACCCAATAAAGACCTTTTGATTGATGCTTGATTGTTATTTTGTAGTGGAGATTTGATTGATAAGCAAGCCTATGGTAATAATCATTCATTGATTGTTATGAGTGTAAACACCACCATGATCAAACACTTAAAAAAGTTGGTGAGGCAGCGACAACATAGGTCATGCATGGAAAACTGTAACAACCTTATACTCTATATATGTACAAAACATATTTCTAGCATATGTAAAATATGCATATATGGTACAAAAATGTCACAGACAGATTTACAATTTTTTTTTACATTTTTAATTTAAAATTTAAAATTCTAAATATATAAAAATTAAATAGAATATAATATACTTGTTATAAGAATCCAAAATAAATAATATATATAAAAATCTCTGGAAAAAATTCGCCAGAGTTTTGTCTGTATTTTGGATATCCCAAAATTTAGCAATTACTCAACCTGCAAAAAGAAAACACTCCCAATAATTTCCAATCACCCTCTCAACCATACTTCTCAGTTTCACCAATTTTCTCAAACATTTATATATATAGATATATATAATTTAAAACACACTTACTCTCCCATTTCAAATACATTGACCCAAACATTGTTTATAATATACAATACGTAAAATTTAAAACATAATATATTATACATAAAACTCAAAATGTACAATAACATAAAAATATATACATGTTGCTGGCAGTGTTTCTGATCTCGATAGTAACTCTACAAGCTCAACTACAAGTCTAGATCCGACCTGGTCTAGAAGAACTCTCTGGCTCAACTGGGTCTACCCTGTCACTTGCGTGATGGAAACAATCGCGCTAAGCCAAAGCCTAGTGGTACAAACTTTGATAATAACAATATAACTCAATGCAATACCAAATGCACAATGCATATAGCTGTCACATCAATCCACTTTCTTATATTTTTCAAATAATTCATAAGCACAACTCATAACATTATATTACTCAATTGTATCATAATTCACAATTCACAGTAAAACAAAGACAAGCATGGGCCCAAAAAGGATCTAATATGCTATTCAAATTTCAGAGTTACTGCTTTGGTCCATAATGACACCATGTGTCTAGCCCCGTAGGCAATATATATATCCATAGATAATGTAACAACCCCAGTCTCTTGGACCTCAATCCGGCTAGACCCTTAGGCCTCAGTATCTTGGTCCTCAACCCGGCTAGACTGCTACAGTTTTTAAGGCTTACGACCCAGTCTTTTCACCCTAAAAACATCATATTTATCAGCTGGCCTGGCGTACGACCAAGTCTTTTCACCATTCCAGTGTATAGCCCGTAGGCAATCATAGGCTTGCCGCCAAAACCAGAACTCTGAAAATTGAATAGCATACTAGGCACACAATTTATTCATATTTCTCATTATTAATCTTTTTCTCATTTTTACATATTCAATATAGGCACATTGCCTTATTTTCACATTTTTTTTCTCATATTTCTCATTTTTCACATCTTTCACTTTTTTCTCATTTTATCAATATCAATCCATTATTACACATATCTCATTTTTGCATTCACAACACATTACCCAATTACTTTGGGTATTTTCACATAATATGCATATTTCACATGTTACACAAATTAGCCATTATCAATGGCTTTTCACAATGCATTTAACACATATATGACATTACAAATGTCATAGCATATTATGCATACACAATCAATGAACCAAGTAGCTTAACACATTTTCCAACCAAAATGTGTTAAGTCAAAATGTTATGCAAATATAAATATCATATTCAAAGTTTGTACATGCCTCCACTAGCAACCCAAAGCAAGCTAAAAACAACCTTCAATCCAATCTTTTTAAATTTCCCTTCACCACTTGGATGAAGCAAATCAATCTCCCTCAATACCTAAACCAAATGTGATAGCAAATAATCATTTAGTATCACATTTAATGGCATTTCCAACATTAAATTATAATTACACATCACTCCTACAAATTTCCAAAAATTTAGCCTTTCCTCACTTCAACATTGGAATTCCATTCTACTACAATTAAATTAGTGTTTTAAGTTTATTTATATTATTAAAAACATATTTTAATACATTTAAATCATTTACATTATAAAAATACACTCTTATGTACAAAATCTCAAAAAATGGCATAACCTTCCCCCATTGAAGGTTTTCCATTCCAACACAATCCATTACTCATTCCAAGCTTATATTCATCACTTTTAACACTAAAAAACATGCTTAAACAAATAAAATCACACAATTAAACCACTTTGGAAAATCACTTTTCCAAAACCCTAAATCTCCACTTCCATTCTCAAACTCCAACCCAACACCACCAAATCCAATATTTGACTTTAAAATACTTGTTTATGAATCAAAACAACTCATTTGGAATCAATTTGCACAATTAAAGTTCATGTTTTCAAAACCCCAAAAATCCATAACCCTAAATTCTCTCTCTTCACCATTCTTTAACCAAACTCCATCATCTCTTCAATCTAACCTTAGAATCATTGTTAACTACCCAAAATAATATCATACACACCAATTCCAACAATTATAACATCCTACATAAAAATCCAAACTCTCATATAATCTAAATTTCTAAGGAATTCAAAGAAAAGAGATGGAAACTTACTAATTTTGGTGGAAATCACCAAAAATCCACTTGAAACTTGTTAATTCCTTCAATTTATGGAGTATAGAAGAAGAAAAATCCTTGGTCTTCAATCATCCATGGAAGCCAAGAAGAAGAAAAAGAAGAAGACTTTTAAATATTCTTTCCTTATCATCTTTTTTTAACCACATATATATATATTAAAATAATTTAATATTTAATATTTAATTATTTTTTTAATAAATTTAAAGTCCTAATTTTCCTCTTCCATTCAAAATTAATTTATTTTTAAAATATTTTATTAATTTTGAAATTATAAGATTTAATTACCAAAATACCCTTTTCTTTTAAAAAGTGTTGACTTTTATATATGTTATATATATTTTGCATATATATCACATATATATATTCCACTTTTTCATTTAAAATCCCTTCAATTTTCATTTAAAACCATTAATTTAATTTAACCTTTTAAATTATAATTTATTTTATCCAATTTTCCAAAAATTAGAAATTTTTAAAAAATTTTGGATGTTACAATTCTTTCCCCCTAAAATAAATTTTGTCCTCGAAATTACCTGTCCTCAAGTCGGGAACAAATGGGGAAACTGACTCTGCATCGCCTGCTCACTTTCCTATGTCGCCTCCTCAGTGGCATGATTCCTCCAAAGGACTTTCACAAGTGGCACCCTCTTATTCCTCAATTCTTTAACCTCTCGTGCCAAAATCGCCATTGGTTCTTCCTCGTAAGTTAGATCTGGACTCACCTCAATGGACTCCACTGAAAAGATATGAGATGGGTTAGACCTATATCTCCGAAGCATCGAGACATGGAAAACATTATGTATTCGATCTAACTTAGGCGGCAAAGCTAGTCTATAAGCCACTGGACCAACTCTCTCCAACACCTCATATAGTCCTATGAAACGAGGGCTCAACTTCCCTTTGCGGCCAAATCTCAAAATTTTCTTCCATGGAGACACCTTCAGAAACACTTTATCTCCTACACTAAACTCTATGTCTCTTCTCTTTAAATCTGAATAAGATTTCTGTCGGTATGAAGCTGCTTTCAAACGACCCCGAATCACCTTCACTTTCTCCTCTGTTTCCTTAATCAAATTGGGACCAACCAATTTACCTTCTTTAACTTCATCCTAACACAAAGGTGTCCTGCATCTCCTACCATATAAAGCCTCATAAGGAGTCATCCCAATACTCGACTGATGACTATTGTTATAAGTAAATTCAATTAATGGCAAAAATCTGTCCCAATTCCTGGCAAAATCAATGATATAGCTCCTCAACATATCCTCCAGAATCTGTATCACTCTCTCTGACTGTCCATCTGTCTAAAGATGGAAAGCAGTACTAAAATACAATCGAGACCCTAGAGAATTATGCAAACTCTTCCAAAATCTCAAAGTAAACCGGGAATCTCGATCTGACACTAAAGAAACTGGGACTCCATGCAACCTGACTATCTCATTGATATACAGCTCAGCCAACCTCTCAAGAGAATAATCCATTCGAACTAGAAGAAAATGAGCTGTCTTTATCATCTGATCAACTATCACCCAGATTGCATCATGCTTCTTCTGAGTTAAAGGCCGTCCAGTCACAAAATCCATTGTCACTCGCTCCCATTTCCACTCTGGCACTGATAAAGGTTGGAGCAATCCTGAAGGAACTTGGTGCTCAGCCTTCACTTTCTGGCAAGTGAGACATCTGGATACTAACTCTGCTATGTCTCTCTTCATACCTGACCACCAATAATGTCGTTTCAAGTCCTGATACATCTTGGTGCTCCCAGGGTGTATAGCAAAAAGTGACTGATGTGCTTCCTCTAATATCATTCTTTTCAATTCTGCATCATCAGGAATACACAATCTATATCTGTACCATAGACTGCCATCATCCCTCACATAAAAGTCTTGACTTTCCCCTTTCTGACAAACCAGCGCAATTTTCTGAATTCTCTCATCTGCTAATTGAGCCTCCCTAATATGATCCAACAAGACTGGCCTTAACTGCAACTGAGCCATCAAAGAACCATCATCAGAAGACTCAAATCTAGCATGCAATGCTCTCAACTCAACAAGCAACGAGAGCGAATAAGCAGTCAAACCTGCCAAAGATTTTCGACTCAAGGCATCAGCAACAACATTTGCCTTACCAGGATGATAATCAATCAAACAGTCATAGTCTTTAATCAACTCTAACCACCGCCTCTGCCGAAGATTCAGCTCTCTCTGAACACCCAGGTATTTCAAACTCTTGTGATCTGTATAAATGAAACACTTTTCCCCATACAAATAATGCCGCCAAATCTTCAAGGCAAAGACTATTGCTACTAATTCCAAATCATGCATTGGATAATTCAGCTCATGCAGTTTCAACTGTCGAGAGGCATAAGCAATGACTCTACCCTCCTGCATCAAAACACAACCTAAACCATTGTGTGAAGCATCACTATATATCACATATGGTTTACCTTCCACAGGCAAGGTAAGGATAGGAGCTTGAGTTAACATCTCCCTCAGCTGCTCAAAACTCACCTGACACCGATCTGTCCACATAAATTTAACTCATTTCCAAAGTAATCTGGTGAGTGGTGTAGCTATTATAGAAAAACCCTTCACAAACCGACGATAATAGCCTGCCAATCCCAGAAAACTTCTAACCTCTGTCACAGTCTTCGGTGGACTCCAATTCAAGATAGCCTCAATTTTACTCGTATCAACTCTAATACCCTCTGCTGAAACCACATGACCAAGAAAAGCTACCTGATCGAGCCAGAACTCACACTTAGACAGTTTAGCATACAACTGCTTCTCTCTCAGAGTCTGCAATACGATCCGCAAATGTCTGTCATGATCCTCCTCATTACGCGAATACACCAAAATGTCATTAATGAAGACCACCACAAACTGATCTAAATATGGTCTGAATATCCTGTTCATCAAATCCATAAAAGCTGCTGGTGCATTCGTCAATCCAAAGGGCATCACCAGAAACTCATAATGCCCATACCTCGTATGAAAAGCTGTCTTAGGTACATCCACATCTCTGACTCTCAACTGATGGTACCCTGATCTCAGATCAATCTTAGAGAATACTGCTACTCCCTTCAACTGATCAAAGAGATCATCTATCCGAGGCAAAGGATACTTGTTCTTAATGGTCACCTTATTCAACTGTCTATAATCAATACACAATCTCATGGTGCCATCCTTCTTCTTCACAAATAACACAGGCGCTCCCCATGGGGACACACTAGGGTGGATAAACCCTTTATCCAATAACTCCTGCAACTGCACCTTCAACTCTCTCAACTCAGCAGGTGCCATCCTATAAGGGGTAATAGAGATAGGAGTGGTACCAGGCAACAAATCGATACCAAACTCCACTTCTCTCTCAGGAGGTACCCCTGGCAACTCATCAGGAAAAACATCTGGAAACTCGGCAACTGTGGGTATACTTTCAAGCAGGGATCCCACTACTCTAGTATCTACAACATGAGCAAGATAAGCCTCACATCCCTTCCGAATCATTCTCCCAGCTGAAACAGCTGAAACAAACATAGATGAAAGATACCTCTGCTCACTAGATACTATAACATCCCTACCATCCCGTGTTCTCAAAGTAACACATTTCTTCTGATAGTCTACCACAGCCCCATGCTTGGATAACCAATCCATGCCTAAAATTAGATCATATTCTCTAAAAGGCATCTCAATCAGGTCATCGAGAAACTCCTCATCTTGAACAACAACTGGACTATCTCGGTGCACCTTGCTTACCACAACACTATGCCCTAAAGGATTTGTCACCAAGACATCAAATCCTAGGGACTCAGAATGCAATTCAGACACAGGCAAGATGGATGCACTTATGTATGAATGTGTATATCCAGGATCTAATAGAGCAAGGACTGAAATACCAAATAAAGAAAATGTACCCGCAATGACGGCTGAAGCATCCGGCTGCCTCTGCATCACATAAACCTGCTGAGATGGCCCAGCCTCATCTGGCCTACTGCCTCCAGATGTAGAGCCTCCTCTCTGACTAAACCCAGGGCGACCACCTCTACTAAAACCTCTGCCACCACGACCCCCTCTGACACTGGGTCGAGAAGATGCAGTATCTGCCTGCCTAACCTCTGGTGGTTCAGGACAATCTTTGATAAAATGGTCTGACGATCCACATCTAAAACACACTCCTGAAGCACCTCTCCACCAGCAGACACCTCCGTGTACTCTACCACAATGAATGCAAGTAGGTGGAGTAGGTCTCTGAGCCACTGGAGTCGGAGCACTAGCCACTGAAATTGCAGTTCTCTGTCTCTGTCTCTGCTGCTGTACTGACCTGCCAAACTGCCCCTGACTCCTACTAAACCTCTGAAAATGTCCCCCTCGGCATCTCTTCACTGATGAAGACCCTGCCTCACTCTGGGGTCTCCTAACTCTGGTCTCCTCAACCCTGGCAGCTGCTGCAAGACTCTGCGCCCTCTCAACACTCCTGGCAGCTGCAACTAACTGGGAGAAATCCTGATACTGAGAGCCTGCGATGATGCACATGATAGAGGGTCTCAGTCCCTCCTCAAACCTCCTACACGTGTCAAACTCGTCAGAAATTATCCCACCAGCATAGTGACTCAACCGGATAAACTCGATCTCATACTCGGTCACTGTCCTGGTATCCTGTCTCATACTCAGGAATTTCATCTTCTTTGCATCTTTATACTCTCTCGGAGTATACTTCTGCTCAAATTCCCGCAGGAAATCATCATAGGTCAGGACTGGTGGATCATCCAGAGCATGTGGAACCATCTTCCACCAATCATATGCATCTCTCTGCAGAAGAGATCTGGCATAATCAAACTTCTCTTCTGGACTGGCCTGTAACTGAATAAATATCCTCTGAACCCGGTCTAGCCACTACTCTGCTACAGTAGGGTCTGTAGTACCAACAAAGTTCTCAGCCCCATACTTTCTCAGTTTATCATACTGCCTTACCGGCAACTGCGGCTGCGGCTGTGGCTGTGGCAGCTGCGGAACTAGAGCCTGCCTCAACAACTCTACCATATGCCATACCCAGCTAGGCGGAACCTCATTAGCTGCTGGTCTCACAGGCACAGAAATAGACGCCTCACCAGCAGATACAACTCTAGCTCCATCTCTACCCTCATCTGGAGCCACACTCTCTGCACTACCCTCAGCAGCCTGATGCGGCCGAGATGCCAAAACTACCTATATCTGCAAACAAAGCAGAAAATACTATATCAGAGATCAGAAACTGCCAGTGCCAATACATGTATTACAATTAAAAATTATTTTTCAAATCCCCCATTTTCTCTCTCTATCATCCCACCTAGGTCGAGAACCTCAAACCTAGGCTCTGATACCAAAACAAATGTAACACCCTTATACCCTATATACATACAAAACATATTTCTAGCATATGTAAAATACGCATATATGGTATAAAAATGTCACAGACGGATTTACAAATTTTTTTTTTACATTTTCAATTTAAAATTTCAAATTCTAAATATATAAAAATTAAATAGAATATAAATATTATTTACTTGTTATAAGAATCCAAAATAAATAATATAAATTAAAATCTCTGGAAAAAATTCGCCAGAGTTTTGTCTGTATTTTGGATATCCCAAAATTTAGCAATTACTCAACCTGCAAAAAGAAAACACTCCCAATAATTTCCAATCACCCTCTCAACCATACTTCTCAGTTTCACCAATTTTCTCAAACATTTATACATATAGATATATATAATTTAAAACACACTTACTCTCCCATTTCAAATACATTGACCCAAACATTGTTTATAATATACAATACGTAAAATTCAAAACATAATATATTATACATAAAACTCAAAATGTACAATAACATAAAAATATATACATGTTGCTGGCAGTGTTTCTGATCTCGATAGCAACTCTACAAGCTCATCTACAAGTCTAGACCCGACCTGGTCTAGAAGAACTCTCTGGCTCAACTGGGTCTGCCCTGTCACCTGCGCGATGGAAACAATCACGCTAAGCCAAAGCCTAGTGGTACAAACATTGATAATAACAATATAACTCAATGCAATACCAAATGCACAATGCATATAGATATCACATCAATCCACTTTCTTATATTTTTAAAATAATTCATAAGCACAACTCATAACATTATATTACTCAATTGTATCATAATTCACAATTCACAGTAAAACAAAGACAAGCATGGGCCTAAAAAGGATCTAATATGCTATTCAAATTTCAGAGTTACTGCTTTGGTCCATAATGACACCATGTGTCTAGCCCCGTAGGCAATATATATATCCATGGATAATGTAACAGCCCCAGTCTCTTGGACCTCAACCCGGCTAGACCCTTAGGCCCCAGTATCTTGGTCCTCAACCCGGCTAGACTGCTACAGTTTTTGAGGCTTACGACCCAGTCTTTTCACCATTCCAGCATATAGCCCGTAGGCAATCATAGGCATGCCTCCAAACCCAGAACTCTGAAAATTGAATAGCATACTAGGCACACAATTTATTCATATTTCTCATTATTAATCTCTTTCTCATTTTACATATTCAATCTAGGCATATTGCCTTATTTTCACATTTTTTTCTCATATTTCTCATTTTTTCACATCTTTCTCATTTTCTCATTTTCTCAATATCAGTTCATTATTACAAATATCTCATTTTTGCATTCACAACACATTACCCAATTACTTTGGGTATTTTCACATAATATGCATATTTCACATGTTACATAAATTAGCCATTATCAATGGCTTTTCACAATGCATTTAACACATATATGACATTACAAATGTCATAGCATATTATGCATACACAATCAATGAACCAAGTAGCTTAACACATTTTCCAACCAAAATGTGTTAAGTCAAAATATTATGCAAATATAAATATCATATTCAAAGTTTGTACATGCCTCCACTAGCAACCCAAAGCAAGCTAAAAACAACCTTCAATCCAATCTTTTTAAATTTCCCTTCACCACTTGGATGAAGCAAATCAATCTCCCTCAATGCCTAAACCAAATGTGATAGCAAATAATCATTTAGTATCACATTTAATGGCATTTCCAACATTAAATTATAATTACACATCACTCCTACAAATTTCCAAAAATTTAGCCTTTCCTCCCTTCAACATTGGAATTCCATTCTACTACAATTAAATTAGTGTTTTAAGTTTATTTATATTATTAAAAACATATTTTAATACATTTAAATCATTTACATTATAAAAATACACTCTTATGTACAAAATCTCAAAAAATGGCATAACCTTCCCCCATTGAAGGTTTTCCATTCCAACACAATCCATTACTCATTCCAAGCTTATATTCATCACTTTTAACATTAAACAACTTGCTTAAACAAATAAAATCACACAATTAAACCACTTTGGAAAATCACTTTTCCAAAACCCTAAATCTCCACTTCCATTCTCAAACTCCAACCCAACACCACCAAATCCAATATTTGACTTTAAAATACTTGTTTATGAATCAAAACAACTCATTTGGAATCAATTTGCACAATTAAAGTTCATGTTTTCAAAACCCCAAAAATCCATAACCCTAAATTCTCTCTCTTCACCATTCTTTAACCAAACTCCATCATCTCTTCAATCTATCCTTAGAATCATTGTTAACTACCCAAAATAACATCATACACACCAATTAAAACAATTATAACATCCTACATAAAAATCCAAACTCTCACATAATCTAAATTTCCAAGGAATTCAAAGAAAAGAGATGGAAACTTAATAATTTTGGTGGAAATCACCAAAAATCCACTTGAAACTTGTTAATTCCTTCAATTTATGGAGTATGGAAGAAGAAAAATCCTTGGTCTTCAATCATCCATGGAAGCCACGTTCTTGAGAAGAAGAAGAAGAAGAAGAAGACTTTTAAATATTCTTTCCTTTTCATCTTTTTTTTAACCACACACACATATATATAATAATATAATTTAATATTTAATTATTTTTTTAATAAATTAAAAGTCCTACTTTTCCTCTTCCATTCAAAATTATTTTGTTTTTGAATTATTTTATTAATTTGAATTTATAAGATTTAATTACCAAAATACCCTTTTCTTTTAAAAAGTGTTGACTTTTATATATGTTATATATATTTTGCATATATATCACATATATATTCCACTTTTTCATTTAAAATCCCTTCATTTTTCATTTAAAACCATTAATTTAATTTATCCTTTTAAATTATAATTTATTTTATCCAATTTTCCAAAAATTAGAAATTTTTAAAAAATTTTGAATGTTACAAAAACCACTTAATTGCATGGGCGTCGATTTTGTTTAATTCGATATTGATTGCGGATTTAGGGATAGGGAAGTCTTGATGCATCTTTATAACTCTTGAACTTAACAAAATTTATCTTGGTAGTGTGTTTTGATTTTAGCCTTGCTTGGGGACAAGCAAGGAATTAAGTGTGGGGTATTTATTTACATCATTTTTGTACTAGTTTTTAGTATGATTTTTATGTGTTTTTAGTTAATATTTTGATTGATTTTTATTTTAAGTGTGTTTAAAGTGTTGTTTTTAGGTTTAGGTGCAAAAACACCCTTGGAAGATCAAAATAGAGCAGGAAAAACATGAACCAAGCAAGACATGGCCAAGCCAAATCAAGATTAGCCGTGTCCCTCAAAGAATGAAGAGGGCAGAGCATGACACGTCCATGAGACACTGCCAAGCCTTTGGCCGTGTCCCATCTTGAGCCAAAGAAGAGAAGGAAAAGAAGCAAGCAGAGGTGGACACACTCAGTGACACGGCCAAGCCACTGGCCGTGTCACATGACACGGCCAGCAAGCTTAGTCGTGTCCCATTTCATGCCAAAGACAATGGGAGTAAGCAAAGAAGGAAAGAAAAGAGACAGTAGTGGACACACCCACATGACACGGCCACAAGCTTGGCCGTGTCACCCCTTGAGACCAAAAGCAAAGAAAGAAAAAGAAAGAAAGAGAAAGGTCAGTGAAGGACACGGCCAGATGGCTTGGCCGTGTCCCAAAGGAAAACAAGAGACACGGCCAAGCCACTCTTGGCTTGGCCGTGTCACACCTTAAATATTTGAATTTTTTCTACACGAAGTGGGGGACAAAGTGGGGAACAAGGCCTTGTGCTTGCCAAAAGAAATACTAAACAAAGAAATAGTGGGGAACAAAGTGAAATGGTGTGAGTTGGAAGGCATGGGTTGTGTTTTTGAACGAATTAAAAAGAGAAGAAGAGGGAAATTGGAGGAAGTCTTGGTTTTCTTGGAGCCAAATTTCTACTACACGTTTAGGAGAGGGAGAGAGTGACACTCTCACTTAGCCCTTCATCTTCATCTCCATTTCCATCCTTTCCACCTTCTCCATCTCCCATTGATATGATCTTTGAGGTTCTTTGGGATAAGTTAGGTTAACAAGCTCTTGAAGGTTGAAGAAGCTTCATTGAAGGGATTGGTGACTTGAGAAAGCTCCATTTCATCTTCCAAAGGCACAATCAATTGAAGGGTTGGTGACTTGAGAAAGCTCCATCCAAAGGTTTGGTGACTTGAGAAAGCTCCATTCAATATTGCAAAGGGGAATCAACCATTGAAGAGGGCTTGAGTTCTTCATCAAATACATCAAGTGGAGCTAGGAGGAAGACTAGCAATCCTACTCTTGGCATCTTCACAAGGGGTTTTTCTATTCTCTCTTTTATTTCATTCTTATTGTTGTTGTTGTATTAAGAGATTGATATTGCAATGGACAATTTGTATTTGTTTTATATTGAGTTGAATGAATGTGTTAAATTGATGATGTTGAGCTAAATACGCATGCCTAGGGTTTGTAGTATATTTGGTTGAATGTCTTGATTTGATATTTCCATTGATGTTCCTTGTTGATTGGTTGATTGTATTGTAATAAATGCTAGGCTGATAGATTAGCTACCTATTGATCTTTGAATATTGGATGAAGGACCGAGAGGTGAAATTCGATATCAGAACTATATAATCGACCACCCTATGAATGAATTAGAAATATAAGTTCTAGGGTTTATTAATTTGGTAAAGTAAAAGAATTGGTCATTGTTAATTCATGAATGTGAGAACTAATGGATTGATAATTGACTAATTAACCTTAAGGAACAAATTAATTACAAGGTTATGTTAATGGATAATTGAGAATTGAACTTCGATTGAATGGACCTATAACCCTAGGCACCTTCCCAAGAATCGATTTGATCTTGTACAACCATCACACACATCAACCCTACACTCCTTAATCTTAGGTTTAAATTATTCTTGCACCATCCCAACACAACAAACACCCGCATTTAAATACTTGTCAATCAAGCTATTACGAACCACACTTTCTTGGGGAAACGACCTTGGGGCGATCACCTTTGCTATAGCTACCTCGTATACTTGCGAGTGACACTTTGTAGTAGTACTTAATTCAAGCGCAACAATTACTCATAAGGATTGAGGATTGATTGGGGTGCTAGAGATAGACCTACAAGATCTTTTGGTTTATAGTTCCTTGTTCTTAATGCAAGATCTACTTAATTGTGTTTGAGAAGAGATTCCGGCACTCTACTTAGTGATTAGGGATTAATTCACTCGAGAGAGGTTTTAGTCTAATTTAGAGGAATGCCAATTCAACTCTATCATGTAATGTAATTGAGGCTAAGGGGATTCAATATCTGGATAGTATCATTATCATCAATCTTTTTTACACAACACGCAATTTATCTTTATGTTCATTTATTTAAGTTAATTGTCTTTAATTATAAAAACACAAAGATATTAATTTGCTAAACAACAGTTAAGATTTGCACTAGTGCTTGTCCTTGTCCTCAGTGAAACGATAACTCACTCACTACTTTATTACTTGGGCGACCGTGCACTTGCGATATTGCTATAGCACAGCTCGCGCGCACCAAGTTTTTGGCGCCGTTGCCGGGGACAATGGTTTTAATACTAGTAATATAATTAAGACTGTTGATTTAGTTTTATTTTTTTTATCAAGAATGTTTGTTTGTTTTCTTTGAATTGTTTGTGTGTTTTTCTTTGAATCGTTTGTTTGTTTCTATAAATTTGTTTGTTTGTTGTGTTTGAATTTATTTGTTTGTTTATTTTTCTTTAAATTGTTAAGTTTTCTTTGTCTGTAAAGATGCAGTTTTCATAGTATGGTGGAGTTTATGATAGGGACTATAATTCTAACATGGTATGTGCAGCATGTGGCAATGCAGGACATAGTGCCAATACATGTTCATTTGGTTTCGAACGATACCAAGATTGGCACGAGGAAGAATACGACTACCAAAATTTCCAGCAGATGGGTGGTCAAGAACTGTATTCCAATTCTTATAATCCAACAAATGGGTACCAAAGTTTCCAGCAAATGGGCGGTAATGACACATATTCAAATTCTTATAATCCAAGCTGGGAAAGCCAGCAAAATTTTTCTTGGGAAAACCAGCAGTACATTCCACCTTAACAATTTTTTCAGCCTTACCAAAAAGGTCCTTACTTTCAAGAAGAATTTTCAAACTAGGACCACCTTGAGGAACCCACTTTGGAGGAAAGAATGAATGCATTCATTCAAAATAGCCCATAAAATGTAGATCAACCTAAGAAACTCAATTTGGAGGAGAGAATGAATGCCTTCATTCAAGATACCAAGAAATTTCAATGCGAGCAACACAAAGTGGAAGAATCTTTGCGAGAAATACAGAGGAAGGTGGATGTTCTAGTTGAGCAGCTGGCACATCAACCCCAAGCACACCAAAAGGAGGAGTCTCCTAGCCAATTGGAGAAAACCCAGGTAATCACAAATTTGAGGAATGAACAAGTAATATATAACAATTTTTGTGATTTCTTTGATACAGAGACTAATCAGAAAGATAATGGCGAGGAGATACTACCCAACACGGAGGAGCCAAGCCAATCAACGGAGGAGGAAAATTTGGAGGCATCAACCTCACCCAAGTTGCATGAAACCTCTGATCCTTATAGGCCATCAAGTCCATTTTCAGGTAACCTGAAGGATGAGAAGTAAGGTATGCAACTTTCTGACATCTATGACATGCACTCCCAAGAAGATATTGAAAACAAGTTTGAGATGGGTATGTCCTTAGAAGAAGAACATGAAATACCCAATTTAGAACTTGAGGAGTGTAAACTAATTGTAGATGCTGAGGTTGTTGAGAGGGGACTTGACATTGTTAAAATAGATGAAAAAGTGATTCAAACAACCTTGGTTGAATTTCAAGAGTCCCGAAAAGTCATCCCTTCTACTTTTGGTAGTAAGGAAGAGCAGAAATCTGATATGCCCATGTTGCACAAAGACAAAGATTATTACCAAGTTCCTATAGTACTGGAGGATCACCCCAAGGCAACCTTCACATGTCCCTTTGGGACAATTTCTCTTCAAAGAATAATATTTAGGGGTTGCCATACATTGGGCGCACTTCAACGTTGCATGTTGATCATCCTCTCAGTCATGGGCTCCAATTGCATTATGGGTGGAAGGAGCCCTACATATCGCATATGGGAGCGATGGAAATCAGGTTTCATCTGAACTCTCTTTTAGTTTATGCATGCTCACATTGAGGACAATGTGAAATTTTAAGTGTGGGGTGCATTATGTATTTTGCATTTTTACTTTTAAGTTATTTTTGTTTAGGTTTAGTTAATGTTTTCTTTCAATAAATGAATTTTGGGAAAGTTCAATTGTTATAAACATTGTTGATTGATGATCTTTGAATTTTTGAAGCATGAATTTGAGAATTGAGTAGAATTGGTGCTTATTGCCAATTTTGTTGG
Organism: Garcia nutans; assembly: GCA_947685225.1. Classification (NCBI taxonomy): domain Eukaryota; kingdom Viridiplantae; phylum Streptophyta; class Magnoliopsida; order Malpighiales; family Euphorbiaceae; genus Garcia; species Garcia nutans. The sequence goes on along the minus strand of CANTUV010000031.1, from coordinate 70,654,135 downwards.
TTTTTCTTTGCATTACCATCAACCTAGTGAGGAATTGAGCCATCAACTTATTATTCTTTTTATGTATGAACATCTTTGATTGATGACTTGCTAGAACTTGCTTTGATATTCATTTTAAGATTACATAAAAATTTCAATTAGGCATCAAGATGATTAAGGCAATTAGGTGAACCCACTTTGGCTTAAAAAGACCAACCCTATTTTTAACCTTAGTTAGCCAATTTTGAGCCTATTTCGTTTCTCCTTTTCTTTATTTTTCACAACACTACCAACCTTGAACCTTGTTGTTTTAACTCTTACCCTTTCGTTAGGTCAAGAGCATTTTAAGAAAGTTTATGACCAAGTGTTGTGTTGAATTAAGTGTGAGGTTAAATTTAGTAGGTTTAAGATTGCAAAAAAAAAATCAAGTAAAAAGAAAAAAAATAAGAATAATTGTTGTTATTGTTGAAAGGGTTGGAATATGTTTTGGAATAATCATTACAAGATGTAATAAGTGAGTTCCCTTAAAATGTTCTCTAAATGTCCAGGGTAGATAAGAGGAAGGTGTTTTGGGATAATTGGGTTATTTATATATGATCAGTTACTTCATTCTTGAAGTGCTCTTGAACTTAATGATTAAGCTCACATTTCCTAGATGCCATGCCTCTACCTTAACCCCATTACAATCCAATAAAAGACCTTTTTATTGATGCTTGATTGTAATTAAGTGGTGGAGATTTGATAGATAAGCAAGCTTATGGCAATAATCTTTCATTGATTGTTATGAGTGTAAACACCACCTTGATCAAACACTTTCTAAGAGTTGGTGAGGGAGTGACAATGTAGGTTATGCATGGAAAGCCACTTAATTGCATTGGTATCAATTTTGTTCGATTTGATGTTGATTGCGGATTTAGGGATAGGGAAGTCTTGATACATTTTTATAACTCTTGAGCTTGACAAAATTTTTTTGTTTAGTTTGTTTTGATTTTAGCCTTGCTTGGGGACAAGCAAGGATTTAAGTGTGGGGTATTTGATAAGAGTATTTTTATACTTGTTTTTAGTATGATTTTAATGTGTTTTTAGTTAATGTTTCATTTGATTTTGGTTTAAAGTTTGTTTTAGGTTAAAGTGGAAAAATTTCCTTGGATGATCAAAACAATCAAGAAAGAGCATGAATCAAGCAAGACATGGCCAAGCCAAATCAATCTTGGCCGTGTCACTCAAAAGAATTGCATGGTAGTGGTTGACACGGGCAGGAGACACGGCCAAGCCACTGGCCGTGTCTCACCCAAGGAACAAAACCAAGGAAAGAAGAGAAGCAGTAGCTGACACACCCAGGTGACATGCCTAAGCCAGTGGCCGTGTCACATGACACGGCCACAAGCTTGGCCATGTTACCCATTGGAAGCAAAGAAGAGAATTGGCAAAATGAAGAAACAGAAGGTGACACACCCAAGTGACACGGCCAAGCCACTGACCGTGTCACCTGACACGGCTAGGAGCTTGGCCGTGTCACCTCATGAAACAAAGAGAAAAGAAAGAAAGGAAGAGGGGTAGAAGGTGACACGGCCAATAAGCTTGGCCGTGTCCCAAAGCAAAACAAGAGACACGGCCAAGCCACTCATGGCTTGGCCGTGTCACCCTATAAAAACTTGAATTCTTCTGCACGAATTGAGGGACAAGTGAGAGACAAACCAATCACTTTTGCCAAAAGAAATACAAAACAAAGAGAGAGTGGGGAACAAGGGAGAGTGGTGTGAGCTGGTGTGAGTTGGAAAGCATGGGCTTGGAGCTTTGGAGGGAAATAAAATGAGAAGAAGAGGAAGAAGCAAAAAAGAGCTTCTGCAGAGGGCTGTAGATTTGTGCAGAAAACAGAGAACAGAGGCAGAGAAGAGAGGTTTGAGAGGAGGAGCTGTGCATACACGTTTTGGGCAAGGAGGGAGTGACACTTTCCTTGACTCTTCATCTTCATCCTCCATTTCTATCCTCTCCACCATCTACATCTTCCATTGGCAGCTCTTGAAAATTCAAGAAGCTACATTGAAAGGGGTTTTTCTATTTTCTTCTTTTATGTATTTTAATGTTATTGTTGTTGTTGTTGTTGTTGTATTAAGTGTATTGAACATGAACTAAATCATTCCCTATCTAGATATTGAAGAACCCTAGCTTATTTGTATGATTGAATGATTTTAATTGATTGAGTTGTTTTATTCTTATGATGCTTAATGATTATTGACAATTGATAATAGCATGCTTATTGATTGGTTTCCATTTTCATATTATTGACTTGAGAAAACTTGATATGAATTGATTACTCATAAGGATTGAGGATTGATTGGGGTGCTAGAGATAGACCTACAAGATCCTTTGGTTTATAGTTCCTTGTTCTTAATGCAAGATCTACTTAATTGTGTTTGAGAAGAGATTCCGGCACTCTACTTAGTGATTAGGGATTAATTCACTCGAGAGAGGTTTTAGTCTAATTTAGAGGAATGCCAACTCAACTCTATCATGTAATGTAACTGAGGCTAGGGGGATTCAATATCTGGATAGTATCATTATCATCAATCCTTTTTACACAACACACAATTTATCTTTATGTTCATTTATTTAAGTTAATTGTCTTTAATTATAAAACACACAAAAATATTAATTTGCTTAACAACAGTTAAGATTTGCACTAGTGCTTGGCCTTGTCCTTAGTGGAACGATAACAAACTCACTACTTTATTACTTGGACGACCCGTGCACTTGGGGTATTGCTATAGCGCAGCTCGCGCGCACTAACTTCTCAAAAGGAGGCCTGATGAGTCTAACCATATTAGGATGATAGTCATGGGTGTCCTACCCAGTTTGCATGAATGGATGTCTCACACCCTTATAAGGGATTTCAAAGATCTTCTCCAAACTGGTTTATAAATAGACGAATGGGAAAGAGAGAAGAACCATTTTCTGAAAAAAGAATGAGAGGGAAAATTATCAGTCTGATGGCCTGAGTGCACAAAATGTAGTAGATGTTAATGCAACTGGTGAAGCAAATAGAAGATAGTTTTCAGAGTTGGTAAAACCTCTGTCTTGGGTTTTCAAACAAGCTGTAGAAGAAAGGGTTGTTTCAACCATTGGCTCCTTGACCTATGTTGAATCCTTTACCACTAAACTTTGATACCAAAGCTTTTGTCAATTTCATCAGACACAAGTACATGAGACAGATAGATGTACTCGATTGAAGTATGAGATCCAAGATCTGATCGACAGTGGTAAGCTGCCCGAGCCTGAAAAACCCAACACCAAGAATAATTCTTTACCTAAATTTAAAAAGTGCCACCGCCAGCAACCTTCATGGTAGGAGGAGAATTGGAGGAAGATCTTATCTTATCCTCCTTTCAAGATGAGACTATTGAAGATGTGAAGAGAGAAGAAGCACAACTCAATGAACTTCCCTTGGCTTGAATGTTGCTCTTTTTATTTTGCTCTCTTTAATATTTAATTGGAACAATTGTGTTTTTCAAATTAGGTTTGTTTGAATAAATTATTTTCATTAAATTTTTGATGGTCTTTGTTCATTTTAGTGCTCAACCAATGATGAGTCTACCTTGATGTTCATAAATTAGTGTAACTATACATTATGATCCAAATGACTTTACTAGGTGAGGAAATTTTTCTATAGCATTGAGTGTGTATGCTTACTTAGAGAGGGCTCCTTCATAATGACCTTTGTCTAGATCCTAATCAATCTTAGAACATGCTTTGATGAACTTTCAAGGCAAAATTAAACTCTGCTTATTTAAGGGAGAGATGATATAGGTATTGTTTGGTAAGCCAACAACTAAAATCCATCTAATTAAACAACAATCCTTAATTTGTCCCCTTGAGCCTTCATAATATTTTATCTTGCTTTTTGTTGGCTTGTAAGCCCAATAACCTACTCTATGTTATTGTGATTCTTATGATAAATCTAATGACCACTAAGGTAAAGAGGCAAGAAGATCAAGGAAAAAATGCATAGTCAAGACCACAAGGATAATTGAAGATTACCTGAACTAGATTTAATATCTCTGATCTCGTTCATCATTGAGATAAAGTCACGACAATGAAGTATTTATTCTCACTGAAGTAGACTCAATCTACTCGAATCATCCATAGTCAGAAGTATAGAATGGTGTGAGCAATACAATTCTTTTGGAGCTAGGACCCAACAACAATAATAAAAAAAGAAAAAAAAGAGAAAAAAAAGAGAAAAATGCAGAAAAAGATCCTGAGTTTGTGCAAAAGCAAAAGAAAAAGATGAAGATCATCCTAATCAGATCTATATTTCTTCCAAGGAGATAGAAGGAAATTGAAGTCTATCTTTTCATGAAGTAAGATAACAAGATGCCCAGAGTTTAGTATTGCTCCCAGCTGCCTATGGCTCCAACAGAAAATTATAGTGTGAAGGTTTATCAGTAGTGTCACATCAGCTCAAGCTCAAAGATGGCCTTCATTTAATTCATGTCCCTTATAGACCCCATTTCAAGCCCATTAAAGTCCTGTTGATCTCTCTTGGTAGGTAGAGTTTATTAATGGAGATTGTTTGAATAAGCATGCATATGAGATAGACAATATTTAAACTTAATGAGACCTTTGGCCAAGTAATATGTATATGTCTATCTAAAATGCAACAGTTCTTGCTTAAATGGAAATGATTTCCGACATTAGTATGGTAACTAGGGTTGTCATGTTATAGATATTTTAATTTAGAAAATCGAGTCCTGAGGTACAATGCACTAATTTCATAAAGCCAAAATATAATTTTTAAAATAAAAAAATATTTTTGTCATACAAAGCCTTCAAGTTAAGGGAAGTAAAAAATATTGACAAACTTCAAAGGACATAACGGGCAAAAGAGAGTTATGAAAGGATCACTTGCAAGGTCACGTCATGGAGAACTTACCACCCAAATGAATGTCTCTCGTATCTCTACCTTGCTGGGGCCTTAACTACTCATGATTTTATCCTGGAAGATAAGAGCCATATATGTAAAGTCTTCTGATATTCTAATAAAGATTTCAATGAGCATATAAAATAAATCAATGGGAACACTTCAGCTGATTGCCTTATTTTGCGAGTCAATGAAATCACTGTAAGTATTATTCATGCATATCATGCATACATAAGTATATCACTGCATATTTTATCTTGCATTGTCTATTCTTTGTCAAAGTGAACAATAGATATTCTATGAAGGAAACATGAAGCATATATGAAATCAAAGGGCACAGAAGGCCCATTTCTTGAGGAAGATCCAGTCACTTTACAAAATGGAGATGCATGCTTGTATAATAAACTAGAAAATACACAAACATCAATCAGAGCTTGTATGGAAAAAAATTATTGGTTTGAACCTACACAGGGGGCAAAATCTCTCCTTTTAATTTTTGAGTTTATGCATGTACAAAATATTTTCAGACTCACCTTCAATATTTTGCCATGTAGGGGGCAAAAGAGAGAATATAAGGACTAGCTAAAAAATAATTAATTTTTTTTTGCAAAAGTGCAAAGTGAAGAATACATTTAAGAATAGAATAAGAAGAAAATTAGAACTCTCAAACGAATGAAGATCCATTTTGAAGGATGAAGACCCAATGTCCAAGGATAAAGATCCATTTTAAAGGGTGAAGACTTGATGTCTAAGGATGAAGATCCATTTTGAAGGGTGAAGACCCAATGTCCAAGGATGAAGATCCATTTTAAAGGGTGAAGACTTGATGTCTAAGGATGAAGATCCATTTTGAAGGGTGAAGACCCAATATCCAAGGATGTAGATCCGTTTTTAAAGGGTGAAGACTTGATGTCCAAAGGATGAAGTTCCATTTTGAAGAGTGAAGACCCGATGTTCAAGGATGAAGATCCATTTTGAGGGTAAAGAGCCACAATCCATTGAAGAATGGAACAACTGGCTAGAAGAAAGTCAAAATTCTTAAATGACAGAAGGTCAGTTGAATCCATTGAAGAATGGAATAACCGGCTAGAAGAAAGCCAAAATTTTTAGATGACAGAATGTCAGTCCAGCTAGAAGAGCTGGAGTCAATCCATTGAAGAATGGAGTAAGTGGCTAGAAGAAAGCTATGACAGAAGATCAATAAGCTAGAAGAGATAAAATTGATTGGCTACATGAAAGCCAAAATCCTCAATCGACAAAAGGTCACTGAAATTATTTTTGAGTCCAGAACTCAATCTGGGTCCAGAATCCAAATCCAATCATGGGTTAAGAATCCAAAATTCAGTCTTGGATCGAGAACCCAAAAACCAAACTCGGGTCCAGTACCTAAATCAAATTCAGTCTCGGGTCCAAGAATCCAAATCAAATTCAGTTTCAGGTCCAAGTGCCCAAATCAAATCTAGTTTCAAGTTCAAAACCTAAACTAACTCGGGTCCAGAATTTAAATTACTTTTTAGTCCAGAACTCAATTCGGGTACAGAACCCAACCAACCTTGGGTCTAGAACCCAACCAAACGAATCTTGAATTTAGAACCCAAACCAATCTCGAGTCCAAGTACCTAAATCAAACCAATCTTGGGTCTAGAACCTAAATTAATATCGGGTCTAAAATCCAAACCAATCATGTCTCGGTTCTAGAACCCAACCAAACCAATCTCAGATTTAAAACCCAAATCAGTCTCTGGTCTAGAACCCAAATCAGTCTCTGGTCCAGAACCTAATCCATTCTTGGATCTAGAACCCAATCAATCTCTGGTTAAAAACCCATCCTTACCCAAGATCAGCTCAAAGCCATATTGCTTTTCGCTTTCTTCTACTAAAGTCTCAGATAGTTCAAGCAGGGAGCAAGACAATAGACCCTTAATTTTGGTACTGATCCAAATATATATTTTTCATTTGGAGGCCAAATCAAGTCTAAATATAATAATAGGTCACAAAATAAACCAATGATAATTATTTAATATTTGGATTGTGTCGGTTTGATTTAAAGGTGATTTGGTCGAATGGTTGACCCAAGCCATGCCAATTCGATATGAGCCATGTTGCTCAAATTGAATTGGCCCATTCCAATTTGATATGAGCCTCATATCAAATTAGCGTGAGCCAATTCGATATAATCAGCATTGCTCATGTCAAATTGGCTCATGCCAATTCGACATGAGCGAGCCAATTCGACATGAGCGAGCCAATTTGACATGAGCAATAGCCAATTCGACATGAGCAATTGCTCATCCCAAAATTGGTAGGAGCCAATTCAGCGGGCTGGATTAATACCTAATTGCACGCAGTCTTCAGACTGGAATTCTCTGAGGCCGTTTATGAATTATTTATCCAAAGTTTAAAAGGACTCAGGGGATGCCCCAATATCATATACAAAATGGCAATTAATTGTCAAATTTTTGATTGGCAATTAGAAATAAGAGAAAACAAGGCAATAAGAAAGATCAAAGAAAACAAAAAAGGGGTCATTCAAACTCTTTCAATTTGGTGGAGCTAACAAATGAAGGTTTGTTTATTCTGTTTAATTCGTTCAAATCACAATAGTTGCATTATTGTTATCTCATGCAAAGGTTTGTAAAATATTCAAACAACTCAGTAGCAATGTTCATGTTTTCAAAATAATTTTGTTCGTCACAGTAGTCAATATTAAACCTTAACCCTTGGTTAAAATCTTAATCTCTCTTACAAACACCAACTACCTTAGCTTTAAAAAATCCTAAATCTCCAAGCCTATGTTCCAGAAATCCTAATATCCAGAATCAAATTCCAAAAATCCTTAATTCCTAAAACCTTAATTTATTTAAACCCTAATTCACCTTAACCCTAATTTATTTAAACCCTAAATTTACCTAAACCCTAAAAACTTAACTCTAATTCTCAAAAATCCTAATCCAAAATACTAAATCCTAAAATCCTAAACTTACCTAGTAGCCCTAATTTCTTCTAAGCCAAAACCCTAAACCTTATCCAATACCTTTATTTCCTTCCAAACTAGAACCTTAAATCTCATCCAGTGACCCTAGAACTTTCAAGCCTTAATCTTATTTCCTAAAATCCTAAAACCATGATTTAAATCCATAAACCCAAATTTAATATGTAAATAATAATTTTGTATATTTAATACTTTTAAAACCTAGTTTTGACTATTTGATTTGTCACATACTTCTATGATGGATGATCTTATTATATTTTTTTTATAATAGATGTTTTATTTTTAATTATCGTACTCAAATGGTTTAATTCATTTGGTTCATTATTTTAATATTGATTATTTTAGTTTCCATAATGTAAGAGGTATGTTTTCACTTCGTGGGTACCTCATTAATTAAGATTAATATAATTTAATTTATTTTGGGTTTTGGATCAATGTAAGGGGATTTTTTTCACCAAATGATGAGTGTTCTATTTTATTTAGTTTTAGACATTAAACATGGTTATAAGGGCATGTTTCCTTCTTGTATGGGTGCCCATTTATTTGCTAGTTTGAAATTTCCTTGATTTTAATACAATGAATGATTATTTATTTTGATAATTGCATGTATTATGGATGAATTTATAATATTTAAGGATTTAATAATATTTAGATCTGAAAAAAAGGTCAGTTCTAATGAACCGGATGTTGTGGGGGTGCTGGGTCATTCTCACATTTCTCACGCATACCCAACTTTTTGAATCCATTAGGGAGTTAGAGATTCCTTAAGAATCGAGTCATCCACCCATTTTTCCTGTCCCATCAGGGTACCGATCCATTTTTTCCTAATTTAGGCTCGTGTTCTCTAAGGCCCTGAGCCTAACAGTGCCGAAGTTGCAAGAATCATTCCACATGGGAGTGGGGGGGGGGGGGGGGCGAAAATTCCCATTCACACAATTAAAATCCCATGTGATAACAAGTCAACTATAGGAATGGTAAAAAGTCTTGTGTTCCATGGAAAAACAAAGAACATCAAGCTTATATTCCATGCCATTAGAGAAGCTGAGAAAGAAAAAGAAGTCTTGATCAAACATTATTGTTGTTAAAGATCAAGTTGCTAATGTTTTCATTAAGGCATTACAAAAGCTAAGATTTGAGTTTCTCAGATCATGTCTTGGTGTATGTTGAACTACTTGCATTAAGGAGAAGCATTAAGTTTTGAAGCGACTGCTGCTACTATTCTATTTATTTTCTAATTGATGCAAGTACTAAAATTTTTTTTTTGTTAAATATTTTCATTTTGTAATCCTCCATTACGTAGTAGTTGCCTGGTGTAAAGATACGGAGGAGCTTATTTTTAGTTTAAGTTTGATAGACTAACTTTCTTAAATGATGGAGGTTTGGTTAACAAACTTTCTAATGTATATATATATGTTCAAACAACAAAAAAGAGATTATCTTCCCATATATTTTTTTTTGTATTGCTATGCTTTACTCTGTTTTTTCTATCATATTATCTTCTTCTTTGAAAATCTAGCTCTGGTCCAACAGTGGTATTAGAGCAAAAATGGTCTTTGAGGGGCCTATTTTGTGGGAAAAATAATCTATTTTAAAAGTGTTCTTTATTTCTTCAAACTCTCATCATTGTCGAGGATGAGAAGTAAACGACTCTTTATATTTGTAATCTTTGAGAGTACACCAGATAATTTTTGTTAAGAGCCTATTTTCTTTTAAAAATTATTTTAAATTGCTGAAATATGTTCAAAACTATTATGGATTTGAGCTTGTTTATTTGATGATGAATGATATTTCATCTCATGTGTGTTTATTCTTCTTGATTTTTCCAGGGTTGTATTCGATAAAAAAAAATGAAATGAATGCCTATTGAAAGGCCATATGTATGGAATTATTGTGTGGGAGTTTATGTGTCCAAAACAATTCATGTTTTGACATTGTTAGGAACTTTGGTTGTGTATGAACAATGCGTGTTGATTGAATTATTGGAAAGGGCTTTAAATGTCCAAAACAATTCTTATTATTTAAATTATCATAAGGGACTTTGATTGTCTCAAAAAATTTCATCTTGTGATGTCATGAACCATTTCTTGACTACATTGAAGACTCAAGAAAGCTCTTCTCAAGGTGAAGAGGCAACCAAAAATTAAAGTTTTTGATGCAAAAATACTCCATGTCAATAAAAGTTAATCTTCTACAAAAATTTCATTAAGGGGGAGAATTGAAGTTGATGTAATTTTTTTATAATCAAAATAGGTAAAAGGAAAGGTAGTCCTTATATAAGGATGCATGAAACATGGAGGTATGACTCATGTATGGTGTGTATGTAAGAGTTATTACATATCATATGTTCTCATTTGTTGTGCTCTAATAAACACTACTAAAGCTACACTAGCACGTATACAAGGCTGCTGTAGTATTTCGGTGAACACCTCAAGGTCGTCTCACAAGGAAGCTTGATAAGCTAATTATTTATGAAATCATAAAAAAAAATTATCAATTAATAGTCTTTGATTTATAAAATTAAATTGGTGAACAACTATTGGATACAGAAACGAATTGAATTTATAACAAAGAAAGAAAACTGAACAGATATATTGATTCACTTAATAGAAAAGCCTAGGGTTTGCACTTTTCTACTAACTTATATGTATGAACGGCTATTCCTTTCAACTGATTTAATTTCAAAGATCAGATTTTAAGCAACTTAATTAATCAAATCAAGGAAATAAGCTCTCGCATTCAAACCTTTTTCAATTAATCTTATTACAATCAAAATGATCTTTTCCTTAGGTTTATATTTCTAATTCACCTAAGTCCCTAATTAAATTATTCCAGTATTAGATTTCATTTCTCAATCCTTCATCTGAATACCTAAAACACATAATTGGTTGCCAATCAATTATATATTAATGTTAATCCATTCAATTAAGGATAAAAGAAATAAATCAGTTTAGAGAAATAACCATTTCATACAATCATAGTAGATCCATACAAACCCTAGACTAGATCGAAACTAGTTCATAGTAATGCTATCAAACAAATTCATCTTATTAAAATTCAAATAAATTAATTTAGACATTAAATAATTCATAAATAAAATTTCAATGAGAATTAAGAAATAGAGTTGAAGAACAAAACCAATTACAATCTTCCTTTGGTTTCTGAAGAATCTCTTGCTTAGATTTTTGCTAAAAGAATAATGTAATGGCTAGAACTAATTTGATCTAGAGTGTTTGAATAAAAGTGACATCAATCTTTGATAGATTTCTTGTTTAAGAGATGAATTGCAAAAGAAAAAAATGAATAATGGTCCAAAAGTCATGTGTAGAACGGCTCAAGAAGTCCACCCTTGACCTAATCTTATCTATTTATACAATTCCCTTTGTTAAAAATTTGCGCAAGCTCATATTTGGGTGTTGGGTGTGACACGGCCACAAGCTTGGCCATGTCACATGGGTGTGTCACCTTCTGCTTCTCTATTTTGCTTGTCTTTTCTTTGGCATGAAATGGGACACGGCCAAGCTTGCTGGCCGTGTCAGTGGCTTGGCCGTGTCATGTGGGTGTGTCAGCTTCTATTTCTTTTCTTTGATTCTTCATTCTTTGGCTTAGGATGGGACACGGCCAAGCTCCTAGCCGTGTCATGTGACACGGCCAGTGGCTTGGCCGTGTCACTTGACTGTGTCAGCTTCTGTTTCTCCTTTCCTTCCTTTCTTTTCTTTCTTTGGTTTCTTTGGTTTTGGTCTTCAAGTGAGACATGGTCAGTGGCTTGGCCGTGTCTCCTAGTCGTGTCAGCTTCTGCCAAAATTCCCTTTGAGGTGACACGGCCAAGCTTGATTTGGCTTGGCCATGTCTTACTTGATTCATGCTCTTCTTTCTTTGTTTTGATCTTCTAAGGAAGTTTTTGCATTTAAACCTAAAACAAACACTTAAAACAAACTTCAAACAAAAATAAAATGAAACATTAACTAAAAACACATAAACATCATACTAAAAACTAGTACAAAAATGATCTAAACACTGGGATAAATTAAAACTACAAAAATGCTGAAATCACTAAATAAATAGATTAAAACTACTAAAATGCATGAAGAAAACAATAATTATCATAATGAATAAATAGAAATTTGAGAACAAAAACTAATAAAACAATTACCCCACACTTAAAACTTTGCTTGTCCTCAAGCAAATTCACATGGCATAAATTAAAAACTCAATTAACCTTAACTATAATTCAAGTATATAAGATGAAATCCTTTAATTCTTAGCAATAAATAAATGCAATTTATTCAATCAAGATTTTCTTAACTCATTCCTTAATTCAAACATAACAAATCTCATCTCTCATCTAAGTGTTTCTCTCAATTTCAAAGGTTAATTCACTCAAACCAATCATGATTGTATACTGCCATAAACTTGCTTAATTATCCAATCTCCCTCACTAATTTTTCTCAAGAAATAATTTGAAGGTCTTTTCGTTTGGATGTAATGGGGCTAAGGTGAAGGTGTGAGAAAAGAAATTTAAGTTCGAACATTAAGAAATGGAGCATCTAAATTAGACAATAATCTTGCGTAGAAACTCGTAACTCCCTCAAATGGCATATTCACCAACCCTTGATAGTCTCAAATATATGCATACTAAAAGAAAAGTAAATGAGTTGAAATTCCTCTTTGATGACTAATGCTAGAAAATATATGAATTTTGTATATATATATCTTCTCTTTTTATTTTTATTTATATATATATATATACAAAATATAAAAATGCATTGAACATCTAGCTCAAATGTAGAAGAAAAGAATAATCGACTCTTAGTCAAATAAAATTCGCAAAGTATGCATTTCAGCCCCAAATTTTACTAAAACAATGCTATTTTATTTTAATTTAATTTATTTAATTTAATTTTTTGTTTACCCCATACTTATCAATTAAACCACTCCTATTGTCATATCATAAGAAACTCCATTCCTTAATGAAGGTATGGTAATAATAGAAAAATGTTGAGCTGTTAATTGTGTTGATCAATCAAGAAAAGGTTAAAGGCTCAACTTGGCTCACTAAGGAATTCACAATTAAGGGAGGTCTTTTTAAGCTAAAGGGGGTAATCCTAATTTGCCTTCATCATTTTAAAACTTAAGATGAAATCATAATGTGACTTCAATTAGTATGCAAAAGCAAGCTCTAGAGATACCAAATCATGAAGGTGCACACTTAAGAAAAGAAAATCGATTGACAATAATATTCAATCTATGAGGCTCAAAACTCACAAAGGATGGGTTCTCAAAGATTTATATGTCATGAATTGCAGAATGTGAAAATTGATCCTTAATGAATTCAAATGCTAATCTCTATATTGATACTAAAGGCTCAAATGTAATGCTAGAATTACAGAAAAGTCAATAAGTTTCCAACAATTATGCCATGAAAAAAGTACAATATAACTCACAAAGAAAACAAAACAAAAATTAAAGAAAAGCTTAAAAATTACCCCACACTTATGAGTTACATTGTCCTCAATGTAAACAAATGAAAAGATGGAAAGAACCTCTTTTGTGTCACGCCTAGTGGAGCTTTCATACAAATAATCAACATGAAAGGAAACAACTAAATCAAATACCACAACTTCGGCATAAACATGCGATCAAGGAAAGTTGGAACTGGATGGCCCTCCTTTTCTTAGTTAAACTCAATGCTCCTGGCCTGTTCTCTGCAAGAATAAAAAACACTTCCAATCTCCAAACCATCAAGTCTTAAAGAAAAATAGAAGGAAAAATAAATAAATAAACTGAATATACTAAACTAAAATGCTAAAAACAATAACAATGGGTTTCCTCCCATCGAGCGCTTCTTTAACGTCGTCTTAGCCAGACGTTACTGCAAGAATTAAATCGTAGATCAAAGTACTATCGATAATCCTTACTTCTTGGAACCCCTCGTTATATGGTTTAACTCTCTGTCCATTTACTTTAAAAGTTTCATTCGTTCGAGAGTTAAGTAATTCTATAAGACCGGAAGGATATACCTGAGTTATCTCGAAAGGACCGCTCCATCGAGACTTGAGTTTTCCTGGAAATAGTCGGAGACGAGAATTGAAAAGCAAGACCTTCATACTTGGTCTCAATGTCTTTCGTACTAAAATTTGATCATGAACTGCTTTAGTACAGTCCTTATAAATCCTCGATCTCTCGTATGCCTTATTCCTTAGTTCATCTAACTCTGAAATTTGCAGAAAACATTCTCTCTTTGCCTTGTCCAAATCTAAATTCAGAGTTTTAATTGCCCAATACGCCTTGTGCTCTAACTCCACTGGTAAATGACAAGCCTTACCGAAAACCAATCGTTATGGACTCATACCTAAAGGAGTCTTGAAATCAGTTCGATATGCCCACAATGCGTCATTCAATCTACTTGTCCAATCCTTCCTTGATGAGTTGACTGTTTGTTCCAAAATTCCTTTGATTTGCTTATTGGGTGTCTCAACTTGTCCTGAAGTTTGTGGATGGTATGGGGTCGCCACTTTGTGCTTCACACCCGACTTGTGCATTAACTTCATGAAAAGTTTGTTGTAGAAATGACTTCCCCCATCACTGACTATTACTCTTGGCGTGCCAAATATGCTAAGAATGTATTCCTTCACAAATTTAACAACCGCATTAGCATCACTAGTTCGGGTAGGGATTGCCTCCACCCATTTTGAAACATAATCAACAGCAACAAAAATGTATTCATAACCAAAGGATTTGGGAAAAGGACCCATGAAGTCTATTCCCCAAACATCAAACAGTTCAACTACAATATAAGATTGAAGGGGCATTTCATTCGTCCTACCAATATTACTTACTCTTTGAAAGCGGTCACAATGCTTACAATATTCTTGAGCATCTTTGAATAGAGTAGGCCAATAAAATCCACTTTGCAGTACTTTTTCGGCAGTCTTTCTCCCTCCAAAATGACCACCACAGTGAAGGTCATGACAAAATTGAAGAACACTAAGTTGTTCTTCCTCAGATACACACCTGCGAACTATCTCATCTTTGCATATCCGAAATAGGTAAGGTTCATCCCAGAAATAGAATTTACTCATGTGCAAAAACCTTTTCTTTTCCTGAAATGACATGTTAGAACGCAAAATACCACAAGCAAGATAGTTAGCAATATCTGCAAACCATGGTGAATTCATTACCGCAAACAACTGTTCATCAGAAAATGCTTCTAAATTTCTATGAACGCTACCAGATGCAAGATTTTCATCAAAGGAAGGTAACCTAGATAAATGATCAGCTACAACATTTTCACTTCCCTTACTATCCTTGATTTGAAAATCAAATTCTTGCAATAATAACACCCATCTAATTAAATGAGGTTTAGCATGTTGTTTGGCCAAAAGATATTTTAAAGCAGCGTGATTTGAATGCACAATAATTTTAGACTCAATCAAATATGCTCTAAACTTATCTAAGGCAAAAACAACAGCTAGCATTTCTTTTTCAGTTGTTGTGTAATTAACTTGTGTGCTATTTAGGGTCAAGTTAGCATAATAAATCACTCTCAAAAATTTCTCAACCCTTTGCCCAAGGACAGCTCCTACTGCATAGTTGGATGCATCACACATAATTTCAAAAGGTAAGGACCAAACAGGAGCTACAATTACCTGTGCACTGGACAATTTTTCCTTAAGGGAATTGAAAGCTTGCATGCATTATGCAGTAAAGACAAATGGAACATCTTTTCCAAGCAAATGACACAATGGTTGGCTTATTTTAGAAAAATCTTTAATAAACCTCCGGTAAAAACCTGCATGCCCTTGAAAGCTTCTTATTCCCTTAACAGAGGTAGGTGAAGGTAACTTAGCAATCAACTCTACCTTAGCTTTATCCACCTCAATCCCTTTACTAGACACAACATGGCCTAATACAATACTGTGAGTAACCATGAAATGACTTTTTTCCCAACTCAAAGTGAGATTACATTCAATACATCGTTCAAGCACAAGAACAAGTTTACTGAGGCAATTATCAAAAGAGTCACCAAAAATAGAAAAATCATCCATAAATACCTCAATAAAGTCATCTATCATGTCCTCGAAAACATACATCATGCATCTCTGAAAAGTTGCCGGCGCATTGCATAAGCCAAATGGCATACGCCGAAATGCAAAAGTCCTAAAAGGGCAAGTAAAAGTGGTCTTGGATTGATCCTCCGGTGCTATCGCCACCTGATAATAACCTGAAAGTCCATCCAAAAAGCAATAGTGTGAGTGTCCAGAAAGTTTATCCAACATTTGATCAATAAATGGAAGAGGGAAATGATCTTTCTTTGTGGCATTATTTAAATTCTTATAGTCTATACACATTCTCCACCCAGTGGTAGTCCTAGTAGGAATCAATTCATTCTTTTCATTTTTTACCACAGTGATTCCTGATTTCTTAGGCACTATATGTACTGGGCTAACCCACTCACTATTGGCTATCGGGTATATCACTCCTTCATCAAGCAATTTAAGCACTCCCTTCTTAACCACTTCACTCATGTTTGGTTTAAAGCGCCTTTGGGTCTCTCTCACAGGTTTAGCTTCCTCTTATAAGATAATTTTATGCATGAACATTGAAGGGCTAATACCTTTGATATCACTTAACCCCCATCCTATAGCTCTTTTCAATCTTTTTAATTCACTCACCAACCTCATCTCTTCCCTTTCACTAAGTTCGCTAGAAATTATCACAGGTAAGGTGTCGTGATCTCCTAAAAACACATATTTCACATTTTTAGGCAACTCTTTTAGCTCTAACTCAAGTGAAGGATTATTCTCTTCTTTTTGGATGGAGGGGAGCTCAATTGATGGTTCCTCTTTAAATTCCTCTATTTCAGCACTTTCTAATATATCAATGCAACTGGCTACTTCTGAGTCAAAAATATCCAAGCCACGATGTAAGGTCAGTGCCAGCTCCAATTTATCCGAAGAACCTGTTTGCAAGAAAACATCTGAAACAACTGCGTCAATATAATCAATTAGAGAGCAATCTTCATATAATGCAGTTGTAGGAATAGGAGAAGTGTTAAAAATAGAAAATTCAACCATTTGTCCCAAGACAGTCATTAACAATTTACCATTTTTAACATCAATCAAGGTATTGGTCGTAGCCATAAAAGGCCTACCCAGTAGAATAGTGTGTGCGGATGGTGTAGGGTTATCTCCTTCCATGTCCAGAACTATAAAATCCACAGGTACTATCAACCCACCAACCTTAACTAACACATCTTCTATAACTCCTTTCGGGAATCTAAGAGATCTGTCAGCTAATTGGAAGACCATTTTGGTAGGTTTAAGTTCCCCAATTTCTAATTCAAGATACACAGAGTAAGGCATCAAATTAACACTGGCTCCTAAATCACACATGCCATCAGTCCCCTTTCCATTACCCATAGTAATTTCAATTATGAAATTGTCAGTATCCTTTAGCTTCGGAGGTAGTTTATATTGCAAAACGGCATTGGCTACCTCTGATACTATCACCTTTTCATTTGGCTCATACCTCTTTTTCTTGGTGTTAAATTCCTTGAAGAATTTGAAATAAGCTGGCATATTTTTTATTGCTTCAAGTAGAGGTAAGTTAATACTTACCTTAGACAGCATGTTGAAGATGTCTGAAAATTGCTTATCTCATTTATCATTCTTCAATTTGCTGGGGAATGGTATAGGTGGCCGGTAAGGATTACTTGCCTTGTGCAAATCTGCTGAAGGAGATTGCTCCATTGATTTTTCTCCATCACCCTTGTCCTCTGGTTATCCTTCTTTTTCATTTTCTTGATCACCTGCATTCACAGAATTTTTTCCAACATCATTATTTATTACCTTGCCACTTCTAAGAACAGTCACTGCTTGTGCTTGCTCAGGTTGACTAAAAAATTTTCCTTTATGTTGATTCTGCATCTGCTGTGCAAGTTGTCCCACTTGGGCCTCCACTTTCTTGAAAGACGCTTCCAATGAATCCAACCTTTTGTTATTCATCTCTTGATTCTTGGTACTGGCTTGGATAAAAGCATGTAAACTATCCTCCAAATTGTTTCTCTTAGGTTGCCCTTGATTTGAAGATTGCCCTGGTGATTGACTTTGTATTTGGAGCAAATGGAAAGGATTTTGGGAATTGTTTGTTCATAACAAAAAGTTTAGATGATTCCGCCAACCAGGATTTTAAGTGTTTGAGAAAGGATCATTTTGGGCCCTTGGTTGATATCCCTCCATAGTGTTAACTTGCTCAGCCTCATTTCCATAAGACTCGTACGCAGAGGGGCATATATTTGTTCCATGCCCAAAAGTTCCACAAATTCCACACACTTCTTGAGTGGATGAAGAAGCATTGTTCTTCATGTTCAGCATCTGCACTTATCTTGTCAATTCAGCTATCTGATTGACCATCTCACTATTGGCTTCCACTTGATTTACCCCTTTACTTCTTCCTCTTACACTTTTTTATTAGGAATTAGCTCCCAACATTTCAAAGATTTCATAAGTCTCTTCTGCTGTCTTTTCTCCCATAGCTCCCCCAGCTGCATTATCAACAGTATTCTGAAATTGCTAGGTTAGTCCATCGTAGAAAAACTGATTCAGCAGTTGAAGTGGGTAGTGATGGTGTGGACACTAGATTAACAACATCTTAAACCTGTCCCAAGCCTCATGAAATGGCTTTCCATCCATTTGAACAAATGTAGCTATTTTTCCTCTTAATTCAGCTGTCTTCTGATGTGAGTAAAATTTGCCCATAAACTTGTTATATACTTGCTCCCAAGTTGTCAAAGAATTTTCAGGCAACATCATAAGCCAACTTTTTGCCCTATCCTTTAATGTGTACAGAAAACACCTCATTCTCAACTGGTCTTCTGTTAGTCCTCCCAATGGAAATGTGTTGAGGGTGGAGTAGAGATCCCGGATAAAATTCAGAGGATCCTCATTCAAAACTCCATAGAAAGATGGCAGCATGTTGTAATGGATATTCTTCAACTCGTAATTTCTTGCTGCATTAGTCAATCTTATACATGAGGTGGCATTCCCAATGACAGGTCTGGCAAAATCCCTCATAGTTCTTTGCCTTTCGTCTCCCATATTGGTAGATTGTGCAGTATCCAACTCAAAATCAGAAATTTCCTCCTCTATATCAAACCCGGTATACAATTCAAACTCTTCTCTGCTCCTTTTCACTCTTTGAATTTCTGAAATAACTGGGCAAAGCTCTCCTCTGAGTGATCTCCTACCTTGCATAAAAAAAATATTTCTAGGAAAAGGAATTATTTAAAGCAAAGGAAAAATAAAATAAAATATAAACATTAAAATCTATATATGACTAATAAACAATTACGCCAATTAGCTTCCCGGCAGCGGCACCAAAAACTTGTTGTGCTCTAATAAACACTACTAAAGCTACACTTGCAAGTATACGAGGCTGCTGCAGCATTTCAGTAAACACCTCAAGGTCGTCTCAGAAGGAAGCTAGATAAGCTAATTATTTATCAAATCGTAATAAACAAATTATCAATTAATAGTCTTTTATTTATAAAATTAAATTGCTGAACAACTATTGGAAACAGAAACGAATTGAATTTATAACAAAGAAAGAAAACTAAACAGATATATTGATTCACTTAATAGAAAAGCCTAGGGTTTGCACTTTTCTACTAACTTATATGTATGAACGGCTATTCCTCTCAACTGATTTAATTTCAAAGATTAGATTTCAAGCAACTTAATTAATCAAATCAAGGAAATAAGCTCTCGCATTCAAATCTTTTTCAATTAATCTTATTACAATCAAAATGATCTTTTCCTTAGGTTTATATTTCTAATTCACCTAAGTCCCTAATTAAATTATTCTAGTATTAGATTTCATTTCTCAATCCTTCATCTGAATACCTAAAATACATAATTGGTGGCCAATCAATTATATATTAACATTAATCCATTCAATTAAAGATAAAAGAAATAAATCAGTTCATAGAAATAACCATTTCATACAATCATAGTAGATCCATACAAACCCTAGACTAGATCGAAATTAGTTCATAATAATGCTATCAAACAAATTCATCTTATTAAAATTCAAAGAAATTAATTTAGACATTAAATAATTCATAAATAAATGAGAATTAAGAAATAGAGTTGAAGAACAAAACCAATTACAATCTTCCTTTGGTTTCTGAAGAATCTCGTGCTTAGATTTTTGCTAAAAGAATAATGTAATGGCTAGAACTAATTTGATCTAGAGTGTTTGAATAAAAGTGACATCAATCTTTGATAGATTTCTTGTTTCAGAGATGAATTGCAAAAGAAAAAAATGAAGAACGGCTCAAAAGTCGTGTGTAGAATGGCTCAAGAAGTCCCTTCTTGACCTAATATTATCTATTTATACAATTCCCTTCGCTAAAAATTTGCACAAGCTCGTATTTGGGTGATGGGTGTGACATGGCCACAAGCTTGGTCGTGTCACATAGGTGTATCACCTTCTGCTTCTCTATTTTGCTTGTCTTTTCTTTGGCATGAGATGGGACACGGCCAAGCTTGCTGGTCGTGTCATGTGACATGGCCAGTGGCTTGGCCGTGTCATGTGGGTGTGTCAGCTTCTGTTTCTTTTCTTTGGTTCTTCGTTCTTTGGCTTAGGATGGGACATGGCCAAGCTCCTGGCCGTGTCATGTGACACGGCCAGTGGCTTGGCCATGTCACTTGAATGTGTCCGCTTCTGTTTTTCCTTTCCTTCCTTTCTTTTCTTTCTTTGGTTTCTTTGGTTTTGGTCTTCAAGTGAGACACGGTTATTGGCTTGGCTGTGTCTCCTGGCTGTGTCAGCTTCTGCCAAAATTCCCTTTGAGGTGACACGGCCAAGCTTGATTTGGCTTGGCTATGTCTTGCTTGATTCATGCTCTTCTTTCTTTGTTTTGATCTTCCAAGGAAGTTTTTGCACTTAAACCTAAAACAAACACTTAAAACAAACTTCAAACAAAAATCAAATGAAACATTAACTAAAAACACATAAACATCATACTAAAAACTAGTACAAAAATGATCTAAATACTGAGATAAATTAAAAACTACCAAAAATATTAAAATCACTAAATAAACAGATTAAAACTACCAAAATACATGAAGAAAACAATAATTATCATAATAAATAAATAGCAATTTGAGAACAAAAAACTAATAAAACATCATTCTATAAAAGGAAGTCTTGTATGTTATGAAGAGTGTGAGTGTAAGTAGTGTAAAATTGTACTAAAATGAAGAGCAGAAAACTGAAGATAAAGTATTTGTTTATATTCTTGTTGCTATGTTTGTCTTGTTATTTTGCTACATAACTCATGTTTTATCAAAGCTGATTTTTTTTTCTTTTCATTATGCATCCTTTTCCTTGAGCTAAGAATAGTTGAAGAGCTTAGTCTAAACTCCTGCAAAATTTCAACATTCTTCCTAGTCCTTAGGTTCAACAACATGAGTTTGTTGATCTTTATGTGCTGCCTACATTTTATAGACTCATTCATCATGTACAAAATTTTTACATGACTTGCATTGAATATCTGCTGTAAGCCAAATTCTTCTGAATGATTTATTTTTTTTCTACATATTGGATATGGAGGATATGTCTTCTTGTCTCCTGACTTGTTGCTTTCTCCTTCTTTCCTTGTTTTTCTATTGATTGCTCCTTTGCCCCTTGACTTTGTTAGTGTTACTGCTAGGTCTATCTTTTGTCCTTTACAACAAAGGTATTTTTTACTTGATCTTCAACTCTTTTATTCCTTCTTTATTATGTTACTTGAAGTACATTAACTAGCTCAGGCAGTGATATTTCAAAAGAAAATTTTCTACAACTTTCTTATATGGTAAGTCTTTTCAACAATTCTGATTTGGTTTACAAATGTCAAAAATATTTTCAGAGAATTGTTTAACATTTTTTGTTTCTTTCATCTTTAGAGCTTCATAATCTCTCCAAAATTCAAGACTTGCTTTTCCTTTGATTTTTTAGTTTCTTCAAACTCCTCAAGCTTGTCCCAAGCTTTTTTTTTTTTCATTTCATAAGCTAAGAAGCTTATCATCTTAGACATAGTTGAGAGAATATAATAGAGAGCTTTGAATTTTTTAGTTGATTTTTCAACATGGTGTTTAATCTGGGCTAAGGTTAAATTTGCTTTTAAAGGAGGGGGATTAGTCCCTTGCTCTACTACCTTCTAGCAAGGTCTTTATTCTCACATCCCATATTTTATATTGCCCCCATTGAAGATAAGAGGAGAAGGGCTCCAACATTATTTAAAGCCATTCACTCATGCTCTTCACATGTCCTCAAAGATTAAGTGATAGCTCTGATACCACTTGTTGATTTTAGAAGGAAAAAAATATATCATTGGTGTTTGAACTTTTTCAATTTTTCAATTTTGATGATTGGACTTTTTTGAGTCATCTTGGTGTTTGAACTTCATTTCTTAGAAATAAGTTGGTTGCTCCAACTAATTTTATCCTAATTGGAGTGTTGACTAGAATGATTTGAGTTGATTAGTTTTGTCACATCATATATATTTTATTGAGAAAGTGACAAAAATAACTTCAAAAAGAAAAAAAAAGGATTGTATATATTTGGATTGGAATATAAGAGGAAAAAGAAAAAAAGGACTGGGTTTTACTAAATTTAAAAAAGAAGAATAGAGAGGAAAATCTCAAAAAGAAAAAAAAAGGATTAGGTTTCATCCATTTACTTCATTGTGCTTCAAAATTCTTTTCTGATTTAGGGTTCAATGCAAGAAAATGAATTTCTTATAATTTGAATTTGTCGAAGCAATCAATTTATTACAAACTCCAATAAAACAAATAAGAAAAACTGCTCAAAAAAGGCAAAGTTATGAGTTTGACCCATTAGCCCATTTTCAATGAGATAGTTCAAGAAACGCTTAAATTTAAACAGTTTTTGTCAAGGCTATCTGGTCTGTCAATGTGAAAAAGACAAGATGTCCTTTAACGTCTACCCTCACCCAAAAGCCAATGCACCTGAATGGAGAAAGCATTTCATTTCAGTGTTCATAGACTACTTGCCTATCTCCGTCACAATGGAATAACTATCTCCATGATTCAGTAAAATTGGTAAAGTCTATGACCTTTTTATTCCAAGGAAATTGAGGCCAGGGAAACGTTTTAGATTTGCTTTTATTCGATACAAGAATCTCCATGAAGCCTTAGATGTCATTAAGGAGTTTAATGGCAGTCTTTTAAGAAATAAGATACTTCTTGTCAAGCTGGCTGACTCAGAAGCTGCAACTCACAACCGGGTTACTTACGACCCACCTCATGAAAGAATCCTGCCAGCCCTATTATCCATGGCCGCTCTTTTGCAAAAGTGGTAAGGAAAGCCAATAGTCAATTGGACTACATTGCAAAGACTAAAGATTCAGTCTGGATTCAGAATTGCATGGTAGGCGAAGTTAGATCACTAAATAGTCTGAAAGACCTGGACTAATTCCTTATCTCCAATGGCATCAAAGTTGACAAGATAGCTCCAATGGGCAGCAGGACCATTCTTATCTTCCTTAAAGATCAGGAGGAGGTTGAGAAACTAAAAATTGCTGGATTTCTTGGGCTTAAACATTGATTCACCATGATAAAAAAAAAATGGGATCCTAAGGACGTGGCTTTCGAACGTCTGACCTGGTTCAGATGCGAGTTTGTTCCGCTGCATGCATGGAATAAAGACTTCTTCAATTTATTGTCCTGCAGATGGCATTCCTATATTGATATGGACGCTGACACTAAAATGAGAAACATATTAGATTGTCCAAGGCTACTTATCTCAATGGGAACAAGGGGACTAATCTCCAAAATAATCCCAGTTTCTATCAACAAACATCAGTTCACAATCAAGATCACAGAAGAAATAGGTCCTCTCATCAACCCCTTGTTTCTGTCCAAAATCAACTCCTTAACTCCCACTCTGGCCAACCATCTGGCGGCATGTGCTCAATCCTGTAATAGTGAGAATATTATGGGCAAATTTGACACATCGAACAAGGATATTTTGTGCCCATCTTCTGATCAAGAACCAAAGACCCTTGCAAACAACTCACTAGTGGAACTGACATTTCCACAAATTCTGAGCAACACTCTGGTAAAGACTCACAATGTGGGGTCTTTCCTAAAATCCAAGTCAGTGGAAGCAAATACATAAGGTGGGATTTTGGCCAATTTATCAAAATTTATAAAATCCAAGCCCAGTTGTAGGCCCACTTCCTCTGAGCCAGCCAGTAGTAAGCCCAATTAAGCTTCCTGATCCATGTAACTCTAGGCCTTCTCACTTTACTCAAATTCAACGACCACCTCAATCATAGAAGCAGCTTTATCTTCAAGCCATTGTCTCCCTCAAATAGCACCCATGACCAGTATGAGGATCTGGCTCTCGCCGATCCAATCTTGCACCTCGACTAGGAAGAGGTCTTGATTAAATCCCTGTCTATGCGCAAAAGGAAGGACAAACTTAAAAAGAAAAAGCCTAATAAACTAGCAGTTTGCAGAAAGAAAAAGATGAAGAAGTCGAGATCTGATTGCTCTACAGAGGCACCCGACATAATGGAAAACTCCATCACTGATGGTGGGATTCAAAACATAAACAAGATGGCACTGCTAATTTTGGGAGGTGACTAAAATGAGAAGAACATAGGCTCCAGTAAAGCCAACGGATTCAACGATGATGATCCGAACTCCGAAGTTGAAGAAACTTGGAAGGTGGGGGTAGAACTAAAGGCTTTTCAAGAAAATGACAAGGGCATCATCTTAAAAGAACTAACAGAGATCATCAAAAGGAAGAAGAAGACTAGATAATTAGCTAAAAGAAGACTAGATAATTAGCTAAAATCAAATGAATCTTCTCTTTTAGAATATAAGAGCGCTTGGTTTTATAGCTAAAAACGGAGCCCTGAAGAGATGGGTATTCAGGAAAAAATTAGATGTAATAGCAATTGCCGAAACAAAACTCTGCTTAGTGGATAATAAAACAATTGGAAGCTTTTGGGGGAACATTGACACTGGTTGGATTTGCTCGGAAGCCGTTAATTATGCCGGTGGTATTTTACTAAGCTGGAATCAATCCATGTTCTCTTGCGACAACTCGGCCAAAGGCCCCAATTGGGTCATTGCTGAAGGTAATGGCTGAACCCTTTTTTTGAATGCTATTTTGGTGTAATCTATGGTCCCAATTCAGAATCAGTTCGAAATAAGCTATGGGAAGAGATTTCACTTTTGAAATCTGTGTTCAAAAAACCTTGGCTACTCTTGGGAGATTTCAATAAAGTTTTAAGTGCATAAGAGAGAAGTACTGGCCAATTTTCTCCTGCTGGAGCGAACAAGCTTTGAGACTTCTTTAGTAAATGTGGGCTTATTGACCTTCCTCTCCACGAAATTATGTTTACTTGGGGTAACAACCGTTGTCAGAGCAGACTGGACAGAGTCCTAGTTAATCATGAATGCCTCACAAAATTTCTAGATTGCAAGTTGTTGGGATACAGAGGATTATCTGACCATACACTGCTTCTTCTTGAATCCAGCACAGTTAACTGGGTCCCAAACCATTTCATTTCCTCCATTATTGGCTTCTGCACCTGCGCTTTGACGAAATGATTAGGGGTTGGTAGAACTCCGTAGAAAGGTTTTCAGCAGGACCTTACTACATTATAAAAATATTATCATGGATTATAGGTAGACTACAACACTGGAACAAAGAGCAATTTAGGAACATCGAGACCAGAATAAAAAAACTAGAAGAGGAAATTAGTGCAATCGACAAAGAGCTTGAGAACCCCGCTTCATCATCTGTACTACCTTTAATCAACAAGAAGTGTATTGGTGCCAATTATCAAGAGTAAGATGGTTGACGGAAGGTGATAAAAATATAAGGTTTTTTCATTTAATAGCCACCCTCAGAAGGAAAAGAAATAGTATTCTAAATTTGCAAAGCAATATAGGCATCATCAGTAATCCACATGATATTAAAGAGGAGATTGTGAGGCATTACAAGCATTCATTCCACGAAGAACTGGCTTGGAGACCTAGCCCTACTAATCTACCCTTCTCCAAACTGGCAGACTACTCAGCAGACCTCCTAGAACTTCCTTTCACAGAAGAAGTCTTAGCAACAATAAATAGTTGCAAAAGTGGAAAGGTCCCTAGCCCCGATGGTTACAACTTCAGTTTCTTCAAAAAATTCTACACAGTTCTAAAATCAGACATGGCGTGTCTGCTTACAGTCTTTTATGATTTTGGCTACTTACCTGTGGATTTATGCACCTCATTTATCACTCTAATCCCCAAGTGTGAAGGAGCAAATAAACTGATTGATTTTTGCCTAATAAGTCTGGTTCATGGCATTTACAAAATCATTACCAAGATCTTATCCCATAGGTTGCGGGGGGTTCTGGGAGAAATCATTAGTGGCTGTCAATTAGCCTTCATTCAGGGAAGAAATATCCTTGATGGCATTTTTATAGCAAACGGAGTTATAGATAGCTGCAAACATAATAAATTTAAAGGAGTACTGGTGAACATAGACTTCCAAAAAGCTTTCGATCCGGTATCTTGGGACTATTTGCTTAATGTCATGAAAGCTATGGGTTTTAAGTCTCGATAGCTACTTTGGATGGAAAGGTGTATCAAACAAGCATCAGCGGCATTTTTAATAAATGGGGCAACAACAGAGTTCATCTCTCTTGGCAAGGGGTTAAGGCAGGGAGATCCTCTCTCTCCTTTCCTATACTCTATTGTTGCAGAAGGCCTTAGTGTCATGTTGAACAAAGCACAAGATTCAAACCTGCTGTGCGGGGTCCCCTTAGGCAGAAACTTGCGTATCTCCCAGTACACTGATGATACACTTGTCTTTTCTCCAGCAGAATTGAATAGCCTTCGCTGCCTCCAAAGAACACTGAGATGCTTTAAACTAATATATGGCCTAAAAGCCAACTTTTCTAAAAGTGCCCTTATAGGTTGTAACGTTGATGAATAATGGATTAACATTGCAGCAAACACGCTGGGATGCAAATCTGACAAACTACCATTCAACTACTTGGGTCTTCCAATTGGAGCTAACCCAAAAAAGCAAAGCACGTGGGAGCCAGTAATTTCAAAGGTTAAAAACAAGCTAGCTTTGTGGAAGTCTGGGCATTTGTCTTTTGCAAGGAGGTTAACTCTTATCAAATCAGTACTAAACAGTCTTCCTTTATACTATATGTCCCTTTTCAAGATACCGATCAGTATGGCCAACGAAATCACAAAGATTCAGAGAAGATTCTTCTAGGGTGGAAGTGAGGAAAAAAAGAAGTTGCACCTCATCAGTTGGAGTGTCATTGAAAAAGAAAAGCATCTTGGTGGGCTAGGAGTTGGCACTATTTTGGGCATGAATAGGGCGCTTCTAGTAAAATGGATATGGAGAATGGTCGACAACAAACATGCTCTCTGGAAGTCGGTTTTAACAGAGAAAAATGGGACCCTTTCACCCCATTCCATAAATCTGAATTCGAAGTCTTCTATGGTCTGGAGGGATGTAGTCTCTAATATAGATAAAGACCCAATCGATAGCTCAATCATTAAAGGAAGACTTTGTTATTGGGTAGGCAATGGGAGAAACGTCAAATTCTGGCGGATAGAGCAATCTACATTAGCTAACCAATTCCCAAGATTATACTCTCTTTCATTGGAACAAAGTTTGCTCATCTGCAATATAGGCCACTGGTAGGGATTAATTTGGGTATGGGCACTCTCTTGGAGGAGGCATCTATTTCACTGGGAAGTGGACCTGGTTGGTGAGCTACTATAGTTGCTGAATAAATCCCCTATTTTCAGAGATAAATTTGACAAAGTGGTGTGGAGACATAGTAATAACAGCTTCTTTTCAGTTAAATATTTCAAGTTGATAGCAGAAATCCCACATAAGTTTCATCCCCTTTCAAGGTTTGGCGTAATATCTCTCCCCCTAAGGTTGAGGTTCTCATTTGGATGCTTCTGTAAGGTAAAGTAATATTTAAATCTCATATAGTTTGGCTTGGTAATATTGATCAATCATAAAATATCTGCCAATGTGCTCACATGCACTAGAAGATAATGATCATCTGTTCCTAAACTACACTTTCGCATCCTATCTGTGGGTTAAGATTATAAAATGGTGGGGTCCCAGTTGGTGCTTTCCGAATAAGATTACCAACCTCTTTCTTCATTGGGAGTTCAGAATTGGCTCAAATTTCCAGTCAAAGGTTTGGCTCTCATCTTTTCTAGCAATCTCATGGACAATTTGGCTAGAACGTAACAATCGGGCTTTTAAAAACTCAGTTGTATAAAAGGAACAGACCTTAGATCTGGCTCTTATCAGAGTTGCTTGCTGGATAAAAGTTGTTGTACCCAGTTTCCCCTACTCAGTCTCCTCACTCTTTGAGCTTTTAACCTTTGCTAGAAACTGGGACAGGGCTAAGAAACTCGCCCAGCAGCTATATGACAGCATGTAATATCCCAAATGATACCCAAAATTTTTGGATATGTTAATTATTGAAAATGGAATTAAATGCAAATTGTATATTTGATTAAGTGGAAAGATAAGAGAGAAAAAGAGAAGTGTATATATGTTGTATATATGAAGATATATACAACATATACAAGTCAATATTTATTGATGGTCAAATGAGATAATTAATTATTTAAGATAGAAATTAAAACTAAGTGGAAGATGATATTTGTATTATTTTTATATATTAATTGCTTGGTTGAGATTAAAGAAGGAGTTAGTGGTTATAAGAGGTTGACTTTCTTATTCATCATCTTTTTCTTCTTCCTCTTTCTTCTCTTTGGCCGGCCACCATTATCAACCAAAGGAAAAAGGATTTTGTTGCTTCCTAACTCAAGATTGAAGGGTGTTTCAAGTGATCTAGTTGGAGTTCTAAGGATTTTCTTCACTTTTGGTAAGTTTCCAACTTGTTTCTTTGTGTTCTTTTGAGTTTGTTGGATTGTTTGATGGAGTTTGTGTTTTTGAGCTTAGTGAATGATTGGTGTAATTGTGTGTATGATTGATTTTGGTATGTTTGAGGATTGTGTTATTTTGTTAACTTTGATTTTGAGTTTGGATTG
This sequence comes from Garcia nutans, assembly GCA_947685225.1. Lineage (NCBI taxonomy): Eukaryota > Viridiplantae > Streptophyta > Magnoliopsida > Malpighiales > Euphorbiaceae > Garcia > Garcia nutans. The sequence continues at coordinate 70,625,130 of CANTUV010000031.1, read as the reverse complement.
AAGAGAAAGGGTTAAGTTTGGTGATAGAGACAAGAGTTGTAGGTGTTGTGGCCTTGAGTTGTGAAGTATGATTGTGATTTGTGTTTGATGCATGAAATTGAGTTGTTTTGATGTTATGCAAGTTTATTATGGTTTATTGATGGTTTTGAGCAAGATTGTTTGGACTGGAAAAGGGTAAAAGAAAGATGATTGTTAGATGTAGTGTTGTTGGTATCGATTTTCAGGTTTTTGGCCTAACACGCCCAGTAGCAAGGCCATGTCTTTGGGCGTGTCGTTGGTTCTATTTTTAGTGTGGGTGACACGAGCAGTGATATGCCTATGTCACTAAGCGTGTCACAGCTTCTGTGTTGGAGTAGTATTGACATGTCCAGTGACATGCCCATGTCACTGAGCGTGTCATAGCTACTGTTTTGGTGGATTGACTCGTTCAGTGACACGTCCATGTCATTGAGCGTGTCATAGCCATTGTGTTGGAGGAGAATTGACATGTGCAGTGACACACCCATGTCACTGAGCATGTCAAAGCTTCTATGTTGTGGGTTTAGGGCACGATTAGGGGCACGCCTGTGTTGTTGAGCGTGTCATCTGTAGAGATTACCCTAGTTAGCTCTTATCCTTATTTTCTTATGTGTATCACTAAGTGAGAATGTATGATCACATTTGGATTAGGTTTTGAAGAGATTTGAGGTAACCAATTCAAGTGTTGAAGATATCTTGGAAGAGGAGGTTGTTAGTTTGGTGTGTGTTGCTCTTGAGGTAAATACAAACCCTACATGATTGCATACATTTACATGATTTTGGGACTTAACACATTTGGTTGGAAAATGTGTTAGGTTACCTATTATATTGTTGATATATGAGAATGGTGCAATGATTTGTATTATGTGCATTATGTGAATTATATGTTGAGGATTAAAAATATATGAACAATGTAAGTTTTGATGTGCACTCAAATAATGAAATGTGAAGCCATTGATGTTGACTATGATAATGTAAATGAAATATTGAGGCATTGCGCCTAGATGATGATGAGAAAATGAGAATGGAATTGATAATGAAATAATGAAAGAATTGTGTGCCTAATATGTTATTCAATTTTCAGAGTTTTGTTATTGGTGGCATGCCTAAAAGTAACACTCCCTTGAAGCTGGGTTGGGCTTGGTCCTTGAAGCCAAGTTGGGTTGATGCTATGCTCTCTTTGAAGCTTGGTTGGACCTAGTCCTTTAAGCCTAGTTGAGATGTTACATATGAGATGTTTCTCATTGTGATAATGATTCACCTACGGGCTTGATAAATGTGATTATTGGACCAAAACAGTAACTCTGGAATTTGAATGGCATATTAGTTTCTTTTGGGTCCATGATTGTCTTTGCTTTAAATGTGAATCATGAATGATGAAATAATTGAACAATATAATGAAATGTAAAGTTATGAAATATGATATCCTTTTATATTGTTTCTAATTCTTGAAAGTTTGACATTGGCATTACATTGAATCATATTGTTATCATGGTTAGTACCACTAAGCCTTTGGCTTAGCGCGATTTGTGATTTATCGTGCAGATGACAGGGTAGATCCGATTGAGCCAGAAAGTTCAGCTAGACTGAGTCGAGTCTAGGCTTATGATCCCTTGTGAAGTGTTGATTGTTGGACTTCAAGATCAGAGACGAACTGCCAAGCATGTGTAAACTCTATATTTTTATAAATATTGATTTTGATGTATACATATGTATATTTCGCTACATTTTCCTCTGCTTATTAAACATATGTTTTGAATAAACTTTTAAGGTAATGATGATATATGTAAATGTATTTTAACAAGGAATATTTTATCTATTACTATTTATAATGATGATTTGATGTTAAAGTTTTAAAGAGTGGTTTGTTTCAAATGGACTGTGACATTCTTGTATCTTGTATACGTATATTACATATTGTGAATATATGTGGTGTACGTATATTAGGTATATGAGTGTTACACATCACCTTTAGGCCACCTTACATGGAACGTAGATGGATCAGCCTTTGGAAAACCGGGATCGGCTAGAATTGGTAGAGTCCTTTGAGACTCCCTTAGACATTTTCTAGCTCTGTTCTCTATCCCAGTCGGTGTGATAAACTCTAACAAAGCTGAAGTGCTAGCAATCCACAAAGCTTTAGAGATCCATTCTTCCCACAATTGGGCTAAATCTCAACCTGTAATCATTCAATCAGATTCATCAAATGCTATAAAATGTGTTCAAAGAAGATTTGATAATGCTCCGCGGGAGCTATGGGATTGCTTATGCCATATTGAGATGTCCATAAATCTTCTTCCATCAGTGCAATTCAACAAATTTTGGAGAGAATCTAACTCAGTGGCTGACCACCTAGCTAAGGCCGGAGTCACCAGAAGGTCAGCTTTAACCGCTTAGATTCTATGAGATAATGAACCCACAACAACAGCTGATTTCAGCATCCTCTGTGTCCCTGTGTAACCAATTTTAATATTGGTTTTAATGAGTACTGAACAGATAGTGCTACTGTGCCACCCAGGCCCTGCATTTCATCTACCTCTGCCTGCTCCTTGCTAATGCTCCTGTCTGATTCTGCCTGCCAACAATGCTTCCTGGTCTCGTGATTGCAGAGGTTTGTTTCAATGTGGCGAGGTCCTTGGAAATAGTACTGATCACTCAAGATGCTTTGTAAAGTGTAGAATTGTTTGCAAAAAATCTCCCTTCTCATCTGCTCATGATTCTGAGGTTCTGCAGCTTCTCAAGCTCATCCTGCTTGTTGTCTACTGCCATTTTGGTAGTTGTGTATCATTGCAGGACAACTTGTTCATACTCTGGTGCAGCAGACCTTGCTAAGGTTGAATTCTAATGGAAAAGGCATCTATTTCTGCAGCTTTAAGCTTGAAGTAAAGTGCCTTCCTGCTGTATTAGTTGAGACACCTCTCGGTTTCAACATTCAAAACTATGATTACAACAATCACAACATTTTGCTGGATTTCTCAAGCCTGTTGAACCTCTGCTGCCTTATAACACTAGTGCTAATCTAGTAGGCTTGTAACTATCAGCGGCGGAACCAGGAATTGACTGAGGGGGGGGGGGTCAAAATTTACTAAGGTGGCTGCTCCGAGCGGTGGCCGGTGGTGGTTGTCGATGGGCCGGCGGTGGTGGGGCTGCCTGCTGCTGGCTTGGCTTGGGGAGAGAAGGGGGAGAGGAAAGAAGGAGAGGGGAAGAGGAGAAAGAGGCTGCGTAAAACGTAGCTCCTTTTTTATTTTTAAACCGGCCCCTGACGAAAGGGGTCATTTTATAAAAAAAAAATTAGTCCTAGGCAAAATGACGCCGTTTCGCCAGGGACTAATTTATAAACAAAATTAAAACTATTTGCAGCGAGGGGTTCGTCTACCCCTCGCTGCAGAGTCTGCAACTCAACCGGTTTGGGGGGGGGGGGGCTGAGTTTAGCTCCACCTCCACGGACACCTCCCCTTTTGGCAGCCGGTGGCGGTGAGGGGGGTCGTGTGACCCCACACGACCCCATGATCGTTCCGCCCCTGGTAACTATGATGGTTTGGTATTGTTATAAGTTTGTATCATGTGACTGTGTTTCACTGTATTGTCGTATTTCAATAACTCCTGTTTCTTTTCCTCTGTAATTTCATATTATAAATAATAAATATTCACTTTTATAAAAAAAAATGAAGTTCAGAGGTGGTAAAAAAAGTTTAGACCCTAAAATAACAAAATTGAAAAAGTTTAGAAATCAATAATATAACCAATAATATATTTTTTCCTTTTTAGAACAAAGAGAGCCAACAAAAGAACAGAGCAAGAAAAAGTGAACAAAAAGGGAGAAAAATCTTTCGTTCATTGTCCAACATATGAGTATATGCTTAAGTACATATTATATATATATATATGTAAATACTATTTTATATTGCTTCAGTCAACCTATTTGGTTGTTCAACTAATCAAAAGATTTAAGCAAGCTTTAGTCCATGTTTAATTATGCAGTAAAAAAAAGTTAGCATCCTGTCACAGCAAAAATGTCATCACCAATTTCATCATCAACGTTGTCAATGTTTTCTTGTTGCTATGACTTCAAGTAGATTCCGAACAGTGTCATTTACTTTGAGAAGTGTCATTTACATTGAAAACAAACAACCAAAAGTGATACTTTCTGGTTTACTAGTATTTTTATTCTCATACCTGGATGCTATAAATGACTAATGCAGCTACACAAACAATGGTTGGCTTGCGATTATAAATTTCAATATTGAATCTAAGCTGAACTAAGTTGAAGCATAGTCCATAGGGCCATAAGGCTGAAAAAGTTCAGCAAGAAATCCCTTCTTTCTTTTAGGGTTCCAACCCATGTCCTTGCATAGCCGGTCATTATACCATATATGAAGAGCACCAATGCATGATCTTCTATATTGCTTGCCTGAGTATTGCTTCATGTAACTGTTCCATTTCTCCACATCTTCCTCCATCTCTTTAATGCTAGGTAGTCTGAATGTACCATCAAGAAGTTCAGCTAACCATCGGCATCTAATCTCTGAGGTGTATAAATTAGCAACACTTTCTGAGAATCCAATTACTGCTAGTTGTGGAATTCGGGGTTGAATGCATTCCCTGTTATTATTAGGTACATGTTAATCTCTCTATGTTTAATAAGAAATGAGGTTGAGTGCATCCCTTGTTATATAATTATCATGCTACGAGAAATTAACACGGGATACCTGTAAAGAGGAACTGCTGCATTGGGGGATCCTAATATGAGATCTTGAAAGGTTCGAGATGGAAATATCTTCTCAAGTTTTCTGTCTCCTCTGAATCCTGTGGCCAGTATGACTAAATCTATCTTTAAAGGAGCATCCTCACCATCAACAATAACCCCATCTTTGCAGAATTTAATGTTCTGTGATTTCTTCAAAATGATGCTTCCCTCCTCCACTTTGTTATAGAATTTTTCTGGCACTGATGAGATCAAACAGGAACTGATTTCCTGAAGAAAGCTATGTTCTGGTACCATTCCAAACTTTGCCAAAGGAAGCTTCCACTTGATATAACATTCAACAAATTTTGAAAATATCCATCTCTGTGAAAAAGATTAGCTAAACACAGTAGGATTGTATGAATGCAATTCTGCGAGCAAAAAAAGAAAGTTAAAGTAAACTACCACAGGATAAAGAAATGTTGCGAGTAGACTATGGAGAAAACTTTCTCCAGGTTTGTGAACCAGAAGTTCTGAGAAGCGATTAAGATACAGATAAGCCAAAGGCACTCCCCATGGAAGGTAATCAGGAATGTTCCAGTGTTCAGTCTTGTATAACAATGTACATGGAAGTTCCACCCCTAAAGAATGTATGAATTTAACAGTGAAAAGAATTTATGAAATGTATGAATTTAACAGTGAAAAGAATTTATGATTTCTTCTATAGGGTTTAATGCAAAAATAAAATTAAACAGAGTTAATTACCATTTACTGATGCACATTCCATTGCTATATCCAGTGCAGATTTTTGGAGGCCAACAACCATCACCCGCTTCTCCCTGATGAAATGTGCTGCCTTTTCATAGTCCATAGCAGCATAATCCATGGAGTGCATTACATCCCCTTGAAATGCCTCAGGTCCTTTATCTGGAGGAAATTCTGGAATATTAGGAACATCGCTGAATCGTCCTAGTCCAAGAATTACAAAATCCACTTGGTAAACCTGCGTTTGCAGAAACCATTTTAGTTTATTCATTTTTTTTCTTTCTGTAATTTCCATCTTCCTTGAACGCTATTATTATAAAGATTACTCATACATACCTCTGTTGAAAGACTCTGGGTATCCTCTACAGTGACATTCCATTTTCCTTTGGAACTAAAAGGCTCTCCAGTGCCACCCCATAGTTCCCAATATTTCATCTCTTCCTCAGAAGCTCCTTCATAGCTTATACTGATAACTTTGGTGTTGAATTTAATGTGTTGATGCAAGTCAAAATGTCGAGCATACGATTCAAGATAGTCTAAGACTTTGTGTTGTTTAGGGAAATCTTCAGTAACTGAAGATGGCCAAGGAAAATCTGAAAACTGAAAGAGTGCTTTGGGAGTCTGAAGCTTAGTAGTCTCAAATGATTTTGTCCATACTCCTCCAATATTGCTTTGTGTCTCAAAAACAACTGGATGGTAACCCTTTGACAAAGTGTATTTACAGGCAAGAAGGCCACTGATGCCTGCTCCAATGATGGCCACCTGCTTTTGCATGGTTTAGAAATTGCAAATTAAGTCTTTTCTGCTTCGAACAAGGTCATCTGATTGTTGTTACTTGTAAACGTTTCACTATAACTCAGATGATGTGTATCAGTGAAATAGTTCTCATTTTTATTTTTGCAAGATATTTTCATCTAAAAATGATTGGCGTAGTTATCTTCAATTTCAATGAATGAATAAAAATGGGACAGCTGTGTTCCAACTTCTAAATAAAATTTCATTTCAGTGTCGTTTCCATCTTCTATTTTTCTTTCTTTTTATATCTTTTGTTAAATCTTTGCTTGTATGTTTTCTTTTTCTTAGATATTTTCGTTGAGAAATGATAGGCATAACTTGACTAAACTCCACGTCTCTGAAATAGAAAAATTCCATTGCTTGACTAAACTCCACATCTCTGAAATAGAAAAAATTCTTACTATATATGTACTATATATGAAGATGTCCACACAATATAAAAGATAAAAAGTTAACTGATTCAATTTCAATACAGAAAGTGAAAATGTTAGGCATAAGTATTGACAATTGAGGTCTGATCTAAGCTAATAATTTTCAAATTTTGAAAATTAAGATTTTCAATTGGGATTTGGTCTAAAATTATTATTAGAGATGATAAAAGTATCTTTAGATACCTGGTTCATCTCGATCCGGTTATATAGAATATGTACAGTTTATAAAAAGATTTTAACGAATAGGAGTAGTGATTTTATTGACCATGATATGTTTAGATCGAATTCGATACATACTTCTCGATATCCATTACTTAAACCTGATTATATATATTAATTATATTTTATTAAATTTTAATTAAATATTTATTAAATATTTTTATTTATAAAATTATATGGTATTAAATTATTTTAATAAAATTCTATTAATATTAAATTTTTATTCATAATTATTTAATTATAATTTATAATTTATTTTTTATATTTTATAATATTTTTAAATTTTTATACTTAAATGGATACGGATAATAAATGAATTTAAAATAAAAATATATAATAAAATAATAATTAGAATTTGATGGGGGTAATATATATTTAAACATGTTTGGATTCATATTTGGATAGGGCAATTGTCGCAGCTACTCGGCCTATTGTCACCTCTTCATAATTGTTAAAATTGAAAATTACGCAATAAAATTTAAATATTTAATAGAAATTAAAGTTCAATAATTTATTGTATTTAATATTATTTCAGTTAATTTTTACTTTAATTAATTTTTTTTTTAAAAAAACAGAGCGTTAAAAAAAATTAAAAAGATTAAGTGTTAAAAACTTTAATTAGTACTTCCTCTATTTCTTTTTAAGTATCCATCTAATAAATTTTTTTTTATTTCCAATTAAGTGTCCATTTAGAAAAACAATACATAATTATCTATTTCATTCCAATAATATCCTTACTTTGTTAAGTTGTAACCACCTGCTTATTAAATGCTTCTTCATTATTTGTGAAATGGTATTTTAATAAAATACAATACTAATAAATGATTTTCTTAATACTGGTAAAATAGTAAAAATAGACACTTAAAAAGAGAATGAATGAAGTATAATTTTAAGTTCATATCATAAAAAAAAAAATCTAAGTTAAATGATCATAAATGATACTCATTAATTATCTATTAATTTTATGTGCTTGAAATAATAAAAATATTTAATTAAAAATGATAATTTTATAGCGAATCAGAATATATTTCAATGAAAAAAATATTATATGATTTTTTTATTTTACTATTTTTTTTAAAAATAATAGGATTAAAAATTTTATTTTTTTATTTTTATAAAAAATTTAGATTATAATAATTATCAAGTGAGCGTTTGAACTTTGACAATTATACATTTGGGCTTAATTTTTTACTGAAATATTAAAAAAAATTATCGAGACATTTGCATAACCATTTTAAAAAAATATATCATAAAAATACTATAAAAATTAAAAATATTTATACTTTTATAAAGAGTTGGAGTAAAATTTTAAAAATACCACATTCTTTACTAAAAACAAGAGTTTTTTTTTTAAATATTAATTCCCTCACTACAATTAATATTTTACTTTAATTTTTATTTTTTTTAATTTTACTATTAAATAAAAATATTCTATTAAATAATAAAAATTAATATTTTAAATTATTTTTTAGAATATAAAAATTATAAATTTTTATAAAGAAAAAATTTTAATTTTAATTATAAAAAAATAACGCTCACACAAAAAAGTAAAATATAAAAATATATTAATAAAAATAGTTAAATTTATTTTAAAATAAATTTTATATATTATAAATAGGAAAAAATAAAAAAATATGTATAATTTCATTATATAGATGTTTTGTGTTAATTTTGTAGATGTTATAGATGTTTTGTAAATATTATGTGTATACTATATATTTGTTATCTATATTGTATATATTTTATATAAACATCATTGAATGTTATATTAATATTGTAAATGTTATGTGGATATTATGAAAATAAAAAATTAAAAAATAATAAAATTAAATATATATTAAAAATATTATGTAGATGTGTAGTAGATATATTATAAATATTATAGATATAATTTGTATTATTGAGTGTATATTTTTTATATGTTGTGTATATATATTTTTATGTATATTGAAAATATAACATCAAATGTTTTTTAAATAAAAAACATAAATAAAATGAAATGAAAACAAATGAAACAAAAAAGAAAACTAGAAAGAAAATTACCGTGAAAATGGTATTTTTGAAATAAAGGTAGTGTGTCCGTAACTTTGAAAATGATAAATTAAAAATAGTATATAGTGTAATTATCTCTAAATTATTTCACCTCAGTCTACATTTCATTTTTTTTACGTAACTGTCCCCTTTCTTTTCTTATTACATTCTCTCAAAATATTAATTGAACTTATAACACCAATATTTTTACTAAATATAATTAAATAATTAATATAGAGAGATAATTAGAGTGATGGAAGATATATATATATATATATATATATATATAGTGTTACCAAACTTTTATTAGAAAAAACAAGAAAATTAGAGTGAATAGAAAGTGAAAAAATAGTGCAAGAGATGAATCAAATAAAATTTTCAACATACGATCTGTTTTATTTTGTAAAAATAACTGTAATATCCCAATGTATGCCCTAGAAGTTTGGATATAATTGTTGTTTGTTTGAATTATGTGTATATGTTATGTTGATAAGAAAAGAAATTGAAAAGAGAATGTTTATGTATTGTTTAAAAAGGAAAGGCATGTGTAGAGAGAAAGTGTATATGTTGGGTATATGGCAATATATATAACATATACATAAGTCAAAATGGAAGGTCAATGCAAGAGGATATTTATTTGTGGCATGTGAAATTACTATTAAGGGCATATAAGAAAAAGAAGTTAAGTTAAATGGGAAGAGGGCATGTTAGTAATTGCTCATGTAGAATTGCTTGGTGGAGATTAAAAGAAGAAGAGGAGTTTGACTTGAATTTTATTTTCTTCTCTTCTCATTTGGTGTGGCCGGCTACCATAAGGAAAGGGAGAGCAAGAGAAGTGTTTTCATTTCTAACATCAAATTGAAGGGAGAATCAAAGGATTAAGTTGGAGAGTTGTGAAATTTCTTCAATTAGGTAAGTACTCTCTTGTTTTCCTTTGTTATTTTTGAAGTTGTATTTGAAGTGAGTTTTGATTTGTTGAGATTATGATTTGGTGGGGTTGAGATGTGATTATAAGTGTTTAAATTGGTTGTAAGTTAAATTGGTGTTGGTTTTGGTTTGAAAATGGTAAGTTGAGTGGATATTGAAATTGAAAGAATAAGAATGATGTTGGTTTAGGGTTTTGAAGTGGTATGTGTTTAAATGTGTTGTTAATGATTTGTTAATGAGAATATTGTGATGAATATGTAAAATAAGTGTTAATGATATTGTTTATATCCAATTGAATGAGGCTATGTTGTGTACAATGAGTTTAAATGCAATTAAAAGAGTTTTGGCCACATTTAGGGTTTTGTTCATGTGAGACACGGCCAAACCAAAGAAGGAACACGGCCAAGACTTAAGATTTTTGGGAGACACGGCCAAGTTCAAGGAAATTTGGCCGTGTTGGATCAATTTTGGAGAGACACGGCCACTGGCTTGGCCGTGTCCCTTGCCCATGTTTGCCACTGCCTGAATTTTGTTGAGAGACACGGCCGTGTCCCCTTGCCCGTGTCTGCCTCGGTTTGAATTGGTGTTGAGAGACACGGCCACAAGCTTGGCCGTGTCCTTTGAGTGTGTTGGTTACTGTGTTTGGTTTTTGCTCTTCTTACATGATTGGGATTGAACCTACATTTGATGATGCATATGATACTATATGAACAATGCTATGTTTTATGCATTGTGAATCTTGTGAATGGTAATGTGTTATATGAATAATGTACTTTGTAATGTTACATCAATGATGCTATAGGTAAAATGTGAAGGATATGATGAGGTAATTGATTATGTATAGCTTGATGGGAGTAGTTCTTGAGGTAAGTACAAATTTACCTAGACTCATTCTTTTATATTATTTTGAAACTTAAAACAATGTTAAGTAGATTATTATATTGTTAATAAAATGTGACTAATGTTGTTATTTGTATAGTGTGAAAGCTATAATGATTATCCAAAAAGGTATGTGCAAATGCAATTTGTTATGATAAATGTTTTAATAATGAATGGTGTAAATGTGTCTTGAGAAATGATGAAATGTGATGTTATCATAGTTGATAATAATGATCAAAATGAAATAAATGGACATATGGTTTATATGACAATGAATTTAAGATACATGTGCAATGTAATTGATTATGTATGCTTGGATGATAAAGTGTATAATGTGAATTGAGATAAAATGTGATGTGAAGCCATTGTGTTTGGCTATGATGATTCAAATGTGATGTGAAGCCATTGTGTTTGGCTATGATGTTTCAATTGAGATAAATGAGGCATGTTTGCCTAGATGATGATGAGAATTGAGAATGAAAGTGCTAATGAAATAATGAATGAATTGTGTGGCTAATGTGTTATTCCATTTTCAGAGTTTGTTGTTGGTGGCATGCCTAATATTAGTAACAATCTCTTGAAGTTAGGTTGGACTTGATCCTTGAAGCCAAGTTGGGTTGAAGTTTAACATGTTTTACTCCCCTTGAAGCTTGGTTGGGTCTAATCCTTGAAGCCTAATTGAGATGTTACAACCCTTGAAGCTAGGTTGGATTGGTTCTTGAAGCCAAGTTGGGTTGAGACTTAGCATGCTTTGTTCCCCTTGAAGCTTGGTTGAACCTAAATCCTTGAAGCCTAGTTGGGTCTATGATAATGATAAATGTGATAACAAAACCAAAGCATTAACTCTGAAAATTGAATGGCATATTAGTGTCTTTTGGGCCCGAGTCTGTCTTTGTTGTCAATATGATATACAAATGTTGAAATAAATGAGTAATGAGATCTATGGTTGACTTTGTTGGCAATGTGACTCATGATTGGTGAATTGTGAATTAAACAATGTTAGGAAGTATGATGTGAAATGTGTATATTGATTTACTAATTGTGAGTATTAATGATGGATCGCGGATAATGATTCAATTGAATGATATAATGATTGCCTTTGTTGAAAATGTGATTCATGAATATTGAATTGTGGATAATAATTTAATTGAATGGTGTAATGAGATGTAAGGTTATGAAGTATGGCATGATAATATTGTATAAATGAGTTATTGAAAAGAGATTTGATTTTGAGAAGTTATGTTGAGATATATGATTCTGGAAGTATAATATGACATGTAATATGTATATGAGGTAGCAATGGTAAGTATCGTTTTGTGAATGTTTTATGTAAATATATATATAATCTATGAGATTAGTGGGAGTATATGAAGAATGCACTAAGAAAGGAAAAAAAAAAAAGGGATAAGAAAACAATAAAACATGATGCTAAAAATATGAGGTACGATTCTTTTGTAAAGTATATTTTAATATTTATTTGTACTACTGAGCTCTCGGGCTTAGCGCGGATGTGTAATCGCGCAGGTGTCTAGGAGGAAGATATGAAGTCTTTCGTTATGCCACGAGAAGAGTAAGAGTTTATCGAGACCAACTAGAGGGTGATGCATACATGTATAATTTTTAATTAAGATGTATTTCTGACAAAAGTGTATGTATATGTATTAATGCAGTTTTGATAAAAATAAGATTATGATATATATGTAAGATCATTAAAAATATAATGATTTGTAAATGTTCTTTAAATTAATGTATTGTGGTTTGAATTCTGTTAAAGGTTTTTAAAATGTAACGAAAAGTGACATCCTTATACTTTATATATTTACTGTATGTATACCAGGTGTATGTATAGTACTTATATGGAGTATCAGGGTGTTACAATTATTTTCGTATCAGAGCTTAGGTTCGAGATTCTCAGCCTAAGTGAAATTAAAAAGAAAAAGTTTTGCAACGCTTAAAATGAATTAAAAAGAAGAGTTTTGAAATGCAATTGGTAATACATGCATATGCATTAACACCTAGTTTGGTCTCGAATATGGCATTATATGATTTGTAGTATATCTGTGTTATATGAGATGGATGCTAGCGTGTGAAAGATGTTTTACATGAAAGTAAAGCTAGAAAAAGAAATTTATGCAAGTAAAGTGAATTATTAAATGTGTTGAAGTATAAAGAAATGAAAAGAAGAATAAAGTTGAAAATGAGTTGAAATCAAATCAAGATAAGAGTATATACTTTTTCCTCTACATTTTGAACCTCTTTGTAATAAAGTTTATGTTGGGTTTGCTAGACAGAGGAAATATTGTTGAATTGTTAATATTGAAAGATATGTTATTAAAATGAGGAGAGTATGGTGGAATATTGAATGAGTTGATTAGTATAGACAAAGTGTGACTATTTAAAGTTTGAGGTATATATATAAAGTTAAGGCTTTGTTTAAAGGAAAAAAGAGATGATATTGGTTAAGTAAGAATATAAATTGGTATTGTTATTTTAATGCAAACATTGTGAGTTCAATGTTAGAAATGTGAGATGCTTGAATATTGTGAAAGCTCATGGTAATGGTGATAATATGTGATATTTGAGATTTTTGGAAATGAGCTTGATAATTGTGAAAATTATATGTTTTGATATTGTTTTGTGATGTATATATATAAGATGTTTTTAAAGTTGATATTAAGAAAAGATGAGTTTGGCAAATTGAAGCTTAAACGAAGCAGTAAGTTGAAAAGTTAAAGTTCTAGTGGAATTTGATAAAGATCATTTGAATATTGATGGTTTAATGTATATTCAATACAGGAGCTAGGTGAAATGACTAATATTGCACATGAAAGTATTATGAATTGAGTAATGTGATTGATAGTATGAGAATTTGTTTTGAAGTAAAAAGGGAAGTGGATAAGCAAATGAAAAGGAGCTATTTTAAGTCATTTTACTGCAAATGGGTAAAAGTGGATATGGAAGTATATTAAATGTTTTTAAAGATGAAAGTGAAAGAGATGTCACATTGGGAATGTGACTAAGATAGATGTGAAGTGCTATTATAGTTAGAATATATATATATTTATATATATGTGTGTTGTGTGAATAAATACTTTACATCATATTGGAAGAATGCAAATGATAGTGTTTAAAAGAAAGTGATAAACATTAAATGTATATTGAATGTATAAAAAAAAAACATATAATTAAGTGTATACATGTAAATGATATGTGAATTGAGTTTTTCAATATTAATGAAATGTGTGTGAATCACATTATGAAGGTGACCTATGAGTATGTATGTGGTATAATTATAGAATTAGTGATATGGAAACGATGTTGTATGTATTAGTGGACCTAAGAGGGATTAGGTCTTGAACTGTGAAAAGCTAAATGGATTATGTGATGGAAGTGAGTATAGAATGGACTTGAGTAATATTGGACAGTGGAAATTGTTATGGTGAGCATTGAACGTGATAATCATATGATATTTAGAGTCTCAAAGTATTCACATATGGAAAGTTCTATGTAATTATATATTATAAGAGATTGTAAATGGATTAGAAAAGAAGTGACGAATAGAAATTGTATAGGAATTGTATATGATTGAATATGTATATAGTAATATTGTTGAAACATGAATTAAGTTGATAAAGATCATATAATCGAGTGCAAGTTGGTTTGAAACGGAGTTGGAATGTGTTAACTTTTGATATAGCAATAATGTAAAGAAGGAATATGTAATTTTTAAGATACACCTTAGCCTTGTATTTGTAAAGATTGAGAATAAAATTATAAAAGAACAGTATTGATTTGGAAGCTTCAGGCTTGAATATTAATCTTTTAAAACCATGTGTTTTGTTCAGTATATTTGATCGATTAATTTGTTATCCGTGGATCTGGGTCTTAGACAAAATGATTGTAATACAGATTTGGTGAGATTAAAAATTTTGTTTGAGAAGTATAGTTAAAAGTTATGATGGATGAAGTTGTACCTTAACATTTTATGTTAAGAATTTGGTTATAATTATGAAGGTAAAGAGAGAAAAGGAAATTATGTAAATGTTTTGAGTTATGGATAATATGACAAAAAGGTAATCAAAATAAATATAACAATGATAGGAAATGTGAGAAGATATTAAAAAGGGAGAAAATATGAGAGGTGACTGAGAATTATACTGAATATGTTTATGGTATGTAATGAATAAATGAACGAACTTAAGGTTTAAGGAAGTGAACTATAAATAGTAAAAATGGTATAAATTTTTTTTTTATGAGAATTGAGGGGAATTATACTAAGATAAGTTGAAGTGATTTGTTATCATGATAATTTGAATGAATATGGATCAGAAGAGATCGGGAATTGTATATAAGTTTTCCCTAATAGAACTAAGATATATATATATATATATACATATATGAATATTGTGAAATTTCTTGATAAGTTAAATGAATTAATCGTTGGTTGGAATTAAACAAGATTGGAACGTGAGTATATTGTGGCAGATAGATCAATGAAACTGGATTTGGCTAAGATTATGAATCATTATTGAGATTTAACATGTATAGTTGTACTGAGAGTATAATTATTTATACGATAAAGTATATGATGTAAAATGTTAAAGTATGATTGGACATGAATGAATGGAGTTATAATAGTTATCAATCATGATAAAAAGGGAAAAGATTGATTATTTATAAAATAAGTTGAAAGGTAATGTATTAATATGTAAGTTAAGTAAAAAGTATGCTAAAGAAGTAACTCCTTTTGTGAAAAATAAGGATCTTGTTACCCATTGAAGGTTGATAAATGTCTATTTAGACAATGATTGTAATGATGGGATAATTAATGCTAAGATTTAAACCAATGATTTTT
Organism: Garcia nutans; assembly: GCA_947685225.1. NCBI lineage: Eukaryota > Viridiplantae > Streptophyta > Magnoliopsida > Malpighiales > Euphorbiaceae > Garcia > Garcia nutans. Next base: position 70,609,526 of record CANTUV010000031.1, on the reverse strand, counting down.
AAGGTTAAAGTTAAAAGTGTAATTACTAAGAGGTGAAGAAACAATATATATATTAAAAATAAAGATTGGATGAAGTATAAGTGTACTATAAAATGATCTGATTCTTGTATAAAGACATTAATAGGAAATGTAATGAGTTCTTTTGAATGCTTGATCAAGGAAGTAATGAGATATATAAACATATAGAATGATGAGTTATGGAATTTAGAGAAGATGGTTGATTCTAGAGGGAAGAGTTGAAGTTATATGATTTGATGATATAATAACTTAAGCATATAATTAACTTCATATGGAAGTTAAGATAGTATTTTGTTAAGAATAGATTGTTCTGGTACTGATAATTTCGAGGACGAAATTATTTAAGGGGGAGAGAATTGTAATATCCCAATGTATGCCCTAGAAGTTTGGATATAATTGTTGTTTGTTTGAATTATGTGTATATGTTATGTTGATAAGAAAAGAAATTGAAAAGAGAATGTTTATGTATTGTTTAAAAAGGAAAGGCATGTGTAGAGAGAAAGTGTATATGTTGGGTATATGGTAATATATATAACATATACATAAGTCAAAATGGAAGGTCAATGCAAGAGGATATTTATTTGTGGCATGTGGAATTAGTATTAAGGGCATATAAGAAAAAGAAGTTAAGTTAAATGGGAAGAGGGCATGTTAGTAATTGCTCATGTAGAATTGCTTGGTGGAGATTAAAAGAAGAAGAGGAGTTTGACTTGAATTTTATTTTCTTCTCTTCTCATTTGGTGTGGCCGGCTACCATAAGGAAAGGGAGAGCAAGAGAAGTGTTTTCATTTCTAACATCAAATTGAAGGGAGAATCAAAGGATTAAGTTGGAGAGTTGTGAAATTTCTTCAATTAGGTAAGTACTCTCTTGTTTTCCTTTGTTATTTTTGAAGTTGTATTTGAAGTGAGTTTTGATTTGTTGAGATTATGATTTGGTGGGGTTGAGATGTGATTATAAGTGTTTAAATTGGTTGTAAGTTAAATTGGTGTTGGTTTTGGTTTGAAAATGGTAAGTTGAGTGGATATTGAAATTGAAAGAATAAGAATGATGTTGGTTTAGGGTTTTGAAGTGGTATGTGTTTAAATGTGTTGTTAATGATTTGTTAATGAGAATATTGTGATGAATATGTAAAATAAGTGTTAATGATATTATTTATATCCAATTGAATGAGGCTATGTTGTGTACAATGAGTTTAAATGCAATTAAAAGAGTTTTGGCCACATTTAGGGTTTTGTTCATGTGAGACACGGCTAAACCAAAGAAGGAACACGGCCAAGACTTAAGATTTTTGGGAGACACGGCCAAGTTCAAGGAAATTTGGCCGTGTTGGATCAATTTTGGAGAGACACGGCCACTGGCTTGGCCGTGTCCCTTGCCCATGTTTGCCACTGCCTGAATTTTGTTGAGACACACGGCCGTGTCCCCTTGCCCGTGTCTGCCTCGGTTTGAATTGGTGTTGAGAGACACGGCCACAAGCTTGGCCGTGTCCCTTGAGTGTGTTGGTTACTGTGTTTGGTTTTTGCTCTTCTTACATGATTGGGATTGAACCTACATTTGATGATGCATATGATACTATATGAACAATGCTATGTTTTATGCATTGTGAATCTTGTGAATGGTAATGTGTTATATGAATAATGTACTTTGTAATGTTACATCAATGATGCTATAGGTAAAATGTGAAGGATATGATGAGGTAATTGATTATGTATAGCTTGATGGGAGTAGTTCTTGAGGTAAGTACAAATTTACCTAGACTCATTCTTTTATATTATTTTGAAACTTAAAACAATGTTAAGTAGATTATTATATTGTTAATAAAATGTGACTAATGTTGTTATTTGTATAGTGTGAAAGCTATAATGATTATCCAAAAAGGTATGTGCAAATGCAATTTGTTATGATAAATGTTTTAATAATGAATGGTGTAAATGTGTCTTGAGAAATGATGAAATGTGATGTTATCATAGTTGATAATAATGATCAAAATGAAATAAATGGACATATGGTTTATATGACAATGAATTTAAGATACATGTGCAATGTAATTGATTATGTATGCTTGGATGATAAAGTGTATAATGTGAATTGAGATAAAATGTGATGTGAAGCCATTGTGTTTGGCTATGATGATTCAAATGTGATGTGAAGCCATTGTGTTTGGCTATGATGTTTCAATTGAGATAAATGAGGCATGTTTGCCTAGATGATGATGAGAATTGAGAATGAAAGTGCTAATGAAATAATGAATGAATTGTGTGGCTAATGTGTTATTCCATTTTCAGAGTTTGTTGTTGGTGGCATGCCTAATATTAGTAACAATCTCTTGAAGTTAGGTTGGACTTGATCCTTGAAGCCAAGTTGGGTTGAAGTTTAACATGTTTTACTCCCCTTGAAGCTTGGTTGGGTCTAATCCTTGAAGCCTAATTGAGATGTTACAACCCTTGAAGCTAGGTTGGATTGGTTCTTGAAGCCAAGTTGGGTTGAGACTTAGCATGCTTTGTTCCCCTTGAAGCTTGGTTGAACCTAAATCCTTGAAGCCTAGTTGGGTCTATGATAATGATAAATGTGATAACAAAACCAAAGCATTAACTCTGAAAATTGAATGGCATATTAGTGTCTTTTGGGCCCGAGTCTGTCTTTGTTGTCAATATGATATACAAATGTTGAAATAAATGAGTAATGAGATCTATGGTTGACTTTGTTGGCAATGTGACTCATGATTGGTGAATTGTGAATTAAACAATGTTAGGAAGTATGATGTGAAATGTGTATATTGATTTACTAATTGTGAGTATTAATGATGGATCGCGGATAATGATTCAATTGAATGATATAATGATTGCCTTTGTTGAAAATGTGATTCATGAATATTGAATTGTGGATAATAATTTAATTGAATGGTGTAATGAGATGTAAGGTTATGAAGTATGGCATGATAATATTGTATAAATGAGTTATTGAAAAGAGATTTGATTTTGAGAAGTTATGTTGAGATATATGATTCTGGAAGTATAATATGACATGTAATATGTATATGAGGTAGCAATGGTAAGTATCGTTTTGTGAATGTTTTATGTAAATATATATATAATCTATGAGATTAGTGGGAGTATATGAAGAATGCACTAAGAAAGGAAAAAAAAAAACGGGATAAGAAAACAATAAAACATGATGCTAAAAATATGAGGTACGATTCTTTTGTAAAGTATATTTTAATATTTATTTGTACTACTGAGCTCTCGGGCTTAGCGCGGATGTGTAATCGCGCAGGTGTCTAGGAGGAAGATATGAAGTCTTTCGTTATGCCACGAGAAGAGTAAGAGTTTATCGAGACCAACTAGAGGGTGATGCATACATGTATAATTTTTAATTAAGATGTATTTCTGACAAAAGTGTATGTATATGTATTAATGCAGTTTTGATAAAAATAAGATTATGATATATATGTAAGATCATTAAAAATATAATGATTTGTAAATGTTCTTTAAATTAATGTATTGTGGTTTGAATTCTGTTAAAGGTTTTTAAAATGTAACAAAAAGTGACATCCTTATACTTTATATATTTACTGTATGTATACCAGGTGTATGTATAGTACTTATATTGAGTATCAGGGTGTTACAATAACTCATTTTAATTTCTTGATAAAAAAATAATTAGCAAATAATGCAAGTAATTTCAAAAACCTGTACTTAAAATTTTAATATAGAGAAGAATAAAATTAAGAGAAAAAAAAATAAATTCATATACTCTAATATTATTATTTAAAATTTGATTGTATACGTAGAATGCCCAAGAGAAAATGAATTGTAGTTTTAAAATTTTCATGTCAACTTAAAACTCTAAGCCTAAGATATTCAAAGCTGAGGTATGTATATATATGACAAGTTTGCAAATAAAGTATGTTATTTCAAATCACAAAATATATCTAATTCTAAACAAAATATGTATTAGATTGAACATGGCAAACTTAAAAAGCAATACAAAACATATCATTAGATCAACTAACTAGAATGTATCAAAATTAAAATTAGATGATTAGAGAATTGTTGAATTATATGATTATAGGGAGTACCTTAGAGAGTATGTGAGCGAAAATTTTCGTTCCCACTCTTGGTGGAATGGTTCTTGCGACTTCGGCATTGTTAGGCTCTGAGTCTTAGAGAACACATACCTAAACCTAGATAATAAGAGTCGCCACCTGGACGGGCTGGAAAGAAAGTAAAAGGGGTGGATGACTCGATTCCTAAGTAATCCCCAACCCCCTACTTGGTTTGAAAAGCCAGGTATGCATGGGGAAGGTGAAAAGTGGCTCAGTACCCTTATAACGCATGGTTCATTGGAATCAACATTCTTTTCAGGTCTAAATATTATTAAAATTTTAAAATATTGTGATATTATTCATATTATAATCAATTAAAAGTAACTAAGATAAAGAGCAATCATATCATAAATCAAGCAATAAAATGGGCACCTATGTGAGATGAAAATATGCTTTTATAATGTCTGAGTGTAAAATACAAATAAAACGGGACACCTACGAAAGAATGAAAATGTGTCCCTTATAATAATCCCAAAAATAAATTAAAAATAAACAATTTAATTAAATAAGGTACCCACAAGTGGAAATATGTCTTTTACAATCTTAAAATTCAAATAATAAGCAGTTACAATCCACTCATAATAAAACAAATATACAAATAATCATCACATGGTTATCGCATAAAAAATTACTAAGTTAGGGTTAAACTTAATGAAATTAGGGTTTTAGCATATAATTGGAGTTTCAGTTGATGAAATTAGGGTTTAATCAAATATTAGGGATTGGTTTGCAAAATTAAGGTTTGGAATATACAATTGGTATTTTAATCATAAAATTAAGGAAATAATAAATTAGAATGATCATGCAAAGGTAACAAAAAAAAAGAATGATAAAATTCAACATATATAAGTATTTGGAGTTTATTACCATTATTGTTAGCTCCACCAATTAACAATATTGAACCAAACCTCAGTACTTGCCAAATCCCTTTGTGAAAATTAATGTTGGGTTTTGCCTTGAAGTTCTAGAATTGGTTTGGGTCAAACAAGCTTTGTCTTAGATGTAGTGTCTCTTGGTTCCATCTTTCTTCACTCTCTATGTGTTTAGGTTTCTGTATCTCTCTTCTTTTTTTCTTATTAATTGTCGGTCCTTGTTTCTGTGCTCTTTGTCCCTTTTTATAATGTTTAATTAGGGTTTAATCAAGATTAATCTTATTAAAAGATCTTGCTAGAAAATTATTTGTTTAGATAAAAGAGTTCAATTTTAAGTAGAATTAGGAAATTAAGTAACCGGCTCACAATAAATTGACCATGAATAATGGCCAATCACCATGACCTTTTGGGTTGATTCAGTAATTCTAGCTTTAAAAATCAGGACTGGACTCATTTTTCACTTTTTAATTGAATCAGACTGAATTTCGGCTTTTTAAATTGGACTAGATCTATCTAGGGCCAAAATTAAGGATCTACAGTTTTGCCCCATATTTGAACGATCCAAAATTAAGGATGTACAGTTTTGCCCCATATTTTAATGATCTTGAATTTATTTAGAGAGTGAAAAGCAAGCTGCTTTTGATAAACTTAAATCAATTTTAGATGCTTCAACAAATCTAGACTGACTTGAGTGCTTCAAATTAATTTGATATGGGTCGCGTACTTCAAATAAACTCGAGTGATCTGGATACTTAAAACTAGTCCAGAATCTTTTAACAAATGCTTCAATAAATTCGATCTAGTTCGGGTACTTCAATTAAACTCTGGCTAGTATACCAGATGCTTCAATAAATTCGATCTTGTATGAGTACTTCAAATAAACTTAGGATATTGGAGTGGATGATTCAATAAATCCAATTTAGTTTAGGTACTTCAAATAAACCCGAGCTAGTCCAACAGATACTTCAATAAATCTAATATGGTCCGACTACTTCAAATAAACTCGGGATATTGGAGTGGATGCTTCAATAAATTTGATTTGGTTCAAATACCTTAAATAAACCCCGGGCTGGTCTAGATGCTTCAAATAAATCCAAACTCTTTTAAAAATTTTGGTTGCTTTAAAAAAAGCTGAGTTAAATTCTTAATCTAAAAAAAAGTCTAGGTGCTTCAGATAAACCCATAATATCTGCAAAAATTAATTTGAAAAGTCAGCAAGAAATTTAGCTATTTTTTAGTTGTTTGCCATATTGGATACCTTCTTGTATACCCTTGCCCCTGTGTGAAAAAATATTTTACTGATAAAAAAATATTTTAGACCAATAAAAAATATTAATTTACTATGTCCATCTGAATATGTAAATGCAATCAATAACTGAACTCCTCGCGACTATAAAATCAGATGCATTATTTATCCAACTGCTCTTTTGAAACAATAATGCATACATGGCCAAAATCAAGCACATGTGCTAACCAAACCCTCATATTTTTTATCTTAGGCAATCAACTTGAATTTACCTAACACTTGCACTAAGTTTCATTTTGCAGGAAGTTAATTCTTTTGAAAAAATATGAAAAGTTCAATCAAACCATATAGAAGACCGACCGAACCCTTGATGACTAAATGAGCAAAAAAGACACAGAAGGTTTCACAGCGAAAAGTACTCATAAAATCTCACAATACCGTGTAAAGTCCAACCATACTATGTGTCATATTGACTGGACCATGGATGACCAAAAGAGGTAAATCATACAGAAAGATTCACGGTCAGAAGTACTCTCATTTTCTCAGAGTACCACAAAAGTCCGACCGGACTCAAGAAAATTTCGACCAGACCTTACAAGACAATTTTTCCTCAAAACATCTAGTAGGTTTCCCGGTTCAACGTACTCCCAAGAATTGGATGGGCTAAGTAAAGTCCAACCTAACTGGATGCAAGCCCAATTGGACTATTTAAATCTTACTCAAGTCAGAAGCCGTTACATCTCCACTCAATAAGTGGAAGCCATGTGGACCAGCCGTTGGAAGAGCATTGAGCAGAAATTTAATTACTCCTACCGGACCATACCTTATTCCGAGTGGACTACTGTACTTTCGACCAGACCATGAGAATTTTGACCAGGAAATTGCTCTGGCAGAGAAATTAGTGGAAGATAAGAATCAAACATATTGGTCCCAACTTCAAGCAGCTAATTCTTGGCTTGGAGGCTATAAATACCTTATGTAAGTTCATCATTAAGAAGTTTTTTTATTGTAATAGCCTCTTTGAACATCTTTCTTTGTTTTGCATCAAAATCAACCTTTGTATTAATTGAGTGTTGGGTGTGAGCATTAAACACCATCTTAATCTTGAGTGTGAGCTTGAAAATACTTAGGTTGTGAGAGTAAGCCTAGGAAAACTCTTGTAAGGTTTGTAAGGAAGTGATCTCAAACCATTGTGAGTAGTTTGGTGTGAGCTAGAAAAAACACCAAGTTAGAGTTAAGCTTGTAAAAACTTAAAGCTAGTGGAACCTCAACAAGTTGTTAAGGAAGTGGATGTAGAATTAAGGTAAATCCAAACCACTATAAATCTTGTGTTCCATTTTCTACTTAATCTTCTTCTACACTCTCCATACATTCTTTTTAATCTTTGAATTTTTGAATTGATCATCATTTCTTAAGACTAACCAATTCACTCCCTCTTGGTTGCTATCTTGGGACAATAATTGGTATCAGAGCTTGTCAATTTCTTAAACTTAATTGTGAAATTTGATCCAAAATGGCAACCACTTCTTCATCCTCTCATTGAAACCTCAACTCTCTTCTTAGACCATACTTTGATGGAACTGATTATTCCTATTGGAAACATAAAATATTTTTATTTCTAGATAGTGAGGGAATAGAGCACTGGGACTATGTTGAAAGTAAGTGGAAGCCTCCTACTCATGAAGTTGAGGGTGTCCAAGTTCCTCTTCCTAAGTCACAATAGTCAAATGCCAATACAAAAGATAGATTCAAAAACTATAGGGCAACCTCCATCTTGTTGAATTCTATCTCAAGAGAAGAAGGTGGGAGAGTCTAACATCTCACTTGTGCTCATTGTATTTGAAAAACTCTTGAGAACTATCATGGGGGTACTACCCAAGTGAGGCTCACAAAGAAGCAAATGTACATACATGAATATGAGCTATTCAAGATGAAGCCCAACGAAAATGTTACCGACATGACAAATTGATTACTTGCCATCGTCAATGAATTGAAGAAATATGGCAAGATATATGATCAAGAGGAAGTCAATGGCAAAATATTGAGAGCACTTAGAGGCAAGAAGAACTTTGAGTCTAAGGTTTCTTCTATTGAAGAGGATCATGATCTAAGTTCTTTGAGAACCGATGAACTTGTCGGAAAACTACTCATCTTTGAATTACACACCAAAAGAGATGAAGAACAAGGTGAGAAGGATAAGAGAAAAGTAATAGCTCTCAAAGCAATCAAAGAAGTTGAGAGCTCAAGAAATGAAGATTGTGATGATGAAGAAGAAATGGCAATGTTTTCTAAAAGGATGAATGATTGGAAGAGAAAGAGAAGATTGCAAACTAACAAAGGTACACTTTCTAAAACTTTCTTCAAAGATAAGAAAAATGAAGTAAAATGTTATGAATGTGGCAAATACGGGCATATCAAGTCAGATTGCTTCAAATTGAAGAACAAAAGAAGTGAGATAAAGAAAAGAAAAAATCACTCAAAGCTACATGGGATGACTCTTCCTCAAGTGAAGAAGAAGAAGAAGAATAAGAGGAAGAAATCGCTAATCTATGTCTCATGGCTATTGTGGATGAAAAAGATTCCAATGAGGTAGGTAGTCAACCTTTGAATTTAATTAAATACAATGATAATGCTTTAGATGATAATGATATGGTTGAACATATGAATCTTATGATAGAAAAATATTTTTCTAAGATGAAATTTTATAAGGATAAATGTTCCAAGCTAGAAAAAGACTTTGTAGGTTTAAAAAATTCTTCCTTAGAATTAAAGACCTCAAATGAACATTGTTGAAATCACTTAATGCAATGAACAAAGATTCATATAGTTTAGAAAATGTGATGAAGAAAAATGAAATTTTGAAACATGAACTAAAGGAACTTAAAGAGTCAATTTCAAAATTTCATAAAGGAAAAGAAGCATTAGATATGTTAATTGATAATCAAAGATCACCTTCCTTGAAACATGGTTTAGGGTTCAATAGATCATCAAATACCCCATCTAGAGCAGCCATATTTGTAAAAGCATCTACAACTCAAACCTCTAGTGTTGAAGTTATAAAGAACACCAATGCACAAACTAAGCCTAAAAATCCTAAAAGGATTGCTTTGGGTACATAAAATTCTAAGCAAATCATGCATTCATGTACACTACACATGAACACAAACACAAAATTGCACAAAAGCCAACTCATATTTGTAATTGTGTGCACAATTCATTGACTTTATAAAAAGGTGCATAAGTATAGAACACTATATCAATGCACATATTGTATGAAATTTGGGCATAAGAGCATATTTTGCTATATTAGGAAGACTCATTCCAAGTTAGAGGATCCTTCTACTACTAACCCCCAAGGACCCAACTTCATTTGGGTACCTAAAAGAAGATAAACATTATTACTTTTGTAGGTATGTCTAAAATCTACTATCAATAAGAGTTCTTGGTTCATGTATAGTAGATGCTCAAGGCATATGACGAAAAATGATTACAACACTCACTTATAAGCATGGAGGTAATGTTACTTTTTGAAATAATGCTAAATATAAAATTATTGGCATCGGCTCCATTGGCATGCTTGGTGAAAATTTGATTGAAAATGTTTGGCTTGTTGATGTGTTAAAGCACAATTTGCTTAGTGTGAGTCAATTATGTGATAAAGGATATAATGTAAATTTTGATTCCAAAGGATACAAAGTTACAAATTCAAATAGTGAAATTGCGTTCAAAGGAATTAGAATTAGTAACACATATAAAATTGGCATAAATTCCAACAATTCATTTGAATGTTTGATCTCTATTAATGATGATGCTTGGTTGTGGCATAGAATACTAGGACATGCTAGTATGGATCATTTGCAATGCATTAATAAAGAATATCTAGTTGATGGTCTTCCCAAAATTAAATTTAACAAAGATAGAACATGTGAACCTTATCAATTTGGTAAGAAACATAAAAGGTCATTTAAATCTAAAAATGTTGTAAGTACATTTATACCTTTGGAACTAATTCATTTATATATGTTTAGACCTAATAGAGTTGCTAGCTTAGGTAGAAAACTATATGCATTTGTACTTGTAGATGACTACTTAAGGTTTACATGGGTAAATTTCTTAACTTAAAAGAATAAAGCTTTTAATCATTTTAAAATATTTGCAAAAAGAGTTCAAAATGAAAAAGGCTATGTGATCGCATCATCTATTAGAAGTGATCATGACAAAGAATTTAAAAATATAAATTTTGAAAAATTTTGCAATGAACTTGGTATTTCACATAATTTGTCAGCTCCTAGAACACCACAACAAAATGGTGTGGTTGAAAAGAAAAATATAACTTTAATTGAAATGGCTAGGACAATGCTCAATGAGTATGAGCTGGCATCTTATTTTTGGGCGAAAGCGGTTAATACTTCTTGTTACATCTCAAATCGTGTCTATAAAAGACCTTTGATAAACAAAACTTCTTATGAGCTATGGAATGGAAGAACACCTAGAATTTCATACCTTAGAGTATTTGGATGCAAGTGCTTTATATTAAACACCAAGGATAATCTTGAAAAATTTTCATCCAAATCGGATGAAGGCATATTTTTATGATATTCATCATTTAGGATGAAGAGTCAATGCATGCTGTCTTTGATGAATCTTCTAAACTTGATCCAAAGAAAAGGTAGTATTCTTGATGATTTTGTAGGTACACTTTAACAGATTCATACTCCAAAGGATAATCATGATGAACAAGATGAGGAGACTCAAGAGCTACCTAAGGATTGGGAATACAAGAAGGATCATCCAAAAGAACTCATCATTGGTGAAACATCAAAAGGAGTAACTACTAGATCCAAACTTAAATACTTAGATGCTAATTTTGCCTTTATTTCTTAAATTGAGCCAAAGAAAATTGATGAGGCTCTTAGTGTTAAATGTTGAGTGATTGCTATGCAAGATAAACTCAACCAATTTGAGAGAAATAATGCATGGGAACTTGTTCCTAGACCTAAGGATCATGCAATTATTGGATGTAAATGGGTATATAGGAACAAGCTTGATGAAAATGGTCTCATCACTAGAAATAAAGCTAGATTGGTAGCCAAAGGGTATAACCAAGAGGAAGGCATAGACTATGATGAGACATTTGCCCCTGTAGCTAGATTAGAAGCTATTAGGATACTTCTTGCATTTGCATGCCGCATAAATTTTAAACTTTTTCAAATGGATGTTAAAAGTGCATTTCTAAATGGATTTATCAATGAAGAAGTTTATGTTGAACAACCTCTCAGTTTTGAAGATTATAAATTTCCAAATCATGTTTTTAAACTTACAAAAGAACTATATGGTTTGAAACAAGCTCCAAAAGTTTGGTATGATAGACTTTGTCCGTATTTGCTTGAAAATGATTTTTCAAAAGGAAAAGTCGACACAACTCTTTTTGTTAAAAAGAATAGACATAATATATTAATTGTGCAAATTTATGTTGATGATATTATTTTTGGTGCTACTAATGAATCCTTGTGCAAAGAATTTGCTTCTTATATGACTAAGGAATTTGAAATGAGCATGATGGGTGAAATCAAATTCTTCCTTAGACTACAAATTAAGCAATACAAAAATTGGATCTTCATTAATCAATCCAAATACATGAGGAAAATCCTCAAGAAATTTGGAATGAATGGCTGCAAGTCTAGCAAAACTCCCATGAATACATCTCTAAAGCTTGACAAGGATGAAAGTGGTAAGGTAGTGAATGAGAAGAAATATCAAGGTATTATTGGATCCTTACTTTACTTAACCGCATCTTGACCCTATATAATGTACAGTATTTGTTTGTGTGCTATATTTCATTCATGCCCTAAGGAATCTCATTTGAATGCTACTAAACCAAATTTGAAATACTTGAATGGCACATTGCATCTAGGACTTTGGTATCCTAGAAATGCATCATTTAACATATTAGGTTTCTCAGATGCTGATTATGCTGGTAGTCTTTTAGATAGAAATAGCACGACCAGGGCATGTCATTTTCTTGGTGAATGTCTAGTTTCTTGGTTTAGCAAGAAACAAGTGTCGGTTGCTCTATCTACTGCAGATGTAGAATATGTTGCTGTATGTTTTTGTTGTACTCAAGTTCTTTGGATGAAACAACAATTATTTGACTATGGAAAAATATTTGAACACATCCCTATTAAGTGTGACTAGTGCCATAAACTTATCCAAAAATCTAATTCAACATTTAGGTCAAAACATATAGACATTAGGCATCACTTCTTAAGAGATAATGTCCAAAACCAAAATGTGGTCTTAGAATTCATTGATACACAAAACCAACTTGCTGACATATTTACCAAACCCCTAAATGAAGAAAGGATGAACTTCATAAAACAACACTTAGGAATGATGGATGGAAGCACAATTTCATAAGTTCAAATCTACTTGAAAATCTACTTTACCTGATCCAAATTTCAAATCATTATCTATTTTTGATCAAATATTTGTACCTTTATCTTTAAAAATATCCTTTGTTTTGAAAAATTTAAGTTTTGATAGTTTCCAGATTGGACCAACATTAAGTCTGACCGTACTTATTAAAAACTCTTGATTTCAATTTTTTCTGCAAAAGTATGACCATACTTTTTATGGTATGACAAGAATTTTTCAAAATTTTATGACTGTTATGCCTAAAAGCTTAATTCCATTCGGTTCTTACATAGTCTGACCATACTTTTTAAATTTTCTAAAAATCACCACCGGACTTTAGAAGTTCGACTAGACTTTTCCTCTGCATTTAAAACTTTCTAGCCATTGGAACTCAATCAAAACATGCACATTTTGTCTCCAACAACTACAAACGGCTAGTTTCCATCCAAAACACTATAAATCCCCCCAATGTCAGTTTTTACACTCTTTTATCTAATTCTAAACACTTAAATACTAAAAATACTCAAATTTACTTATATCAAACCCTCATCTTCATCTACTTTTCTCTTAAACTAAATAATGGCACCTAAAGAACACAAGAAGAAGGCCTCTAGAACTGAAAAGGGAAGGGAATTGCTACCCCTTCTCAATAAGAAGAAGCTCCTAGAAGAAGCCACAAGATAAGGTTCAAGGATGAAGAAGAAAGACTAAGGTATGCTATCCTAAAAGATAAACCCGTAGAATCAAACCGTCTCTTCTCCTCCCTCACTCTAGAGTCATTAGGAATTGAGAATGACATTAGGGGTTGTCTTAGAACCTTGGGTTGGGAAAAATTTGTGTTCTTGGAGCGTGATGATCTCGTTTGGAAATCCTTGACAAAGGAATTCCTAACAACCTTGGTTGTTAGAAAAAAGATCACTAATCCCTTAGGCTATTATGGTATTTCATTTAGACTATTCAATGAAGAGTATGGCCTTACCCTAGAAGACTTATCATCCATTTGGGGCTTTCAAATAGAAGGCATCTCTCAAATCTCTACCTCTTCCCTAACTCCTGAAGTCCAACTAGAATTTTGAAAAGAAATTTCTATTGAAATCTCTCTCCACAAATAATCCAATGCCAAGAACCTTAGAACTCTTACTTATTGGATGTTGCATAAGATTGTCACCTATACCATTAGTGCTAGGGGTGAGAGCAATGAGAAAGTCACCCAAAAGGACTTACTCTTCCTCTTTTTCTTGATTAGAGGTCAATCCAACCAAACAAAAAAAATTCTTTATTGATACTTTCCTACATATTAGGAAAACTAAATCAAGACTCATCCTTCTCTCCTCACAAATCACTCAATTTGCAAAGTATAAAAAAAGCAACCCTCTCTAATCCTCTAGATCCCACCAAAACATCCATAAACATAGGCTATCTCAAACATGCCAAATGTATTAGGGATGATGATGGAAACTATATCTATCTACTAGGAGCACTAGGTGATAGGGCTCAACAAAGGAAAAGACCTACGACTGTATAGGAAGGTGAGGAAACTTTTCAAATGGAATTTCCTAGAACCCCAACTCCTAGACCTCAATCCTCCATCCTTCAAATTGTTCAAGACATCCAACGACAAATGAGCTCACAAAGCTTAAGGATAGACAAGATCACAAGTGACATCTCTCATCTTCATCTTAAAATTCAATCCATCCAAGAAGCATTAGGTTTACCAAAATGCTTTGAAGATGAACCTAGCTTGTCACCCTCTATCCATGGCTCCTATCCTAAAAAAGAAAAAGGAGAAGCTGTTGCCTCTCAACCAAGAGAAGGAGATCATGGAGAAAAGGAACATGAAGAAGAAGAGGGAGATGAAGAAGAAGAAGAGGATGAAAGAAGTGATAATGATAATCAGGATGTTGTTTCTTAGATTTCTTTTGTACTTTTAATTTTCTATCTAATGAAGTTATTATTGAATTTTTCTTAATTATCATTCAATGCATTTCAATTGCTCTTCAAATTATTCTTTATGTTTCCTTTACTTTTGCGTTTGTCAAAGGGGGAAGAACAACACTTAAAATTGAATAATAAAACTTAAAAACTTGAATCCAAGAAATTAAAATTGCACAAATTACATTTGAATAAGAATGATAAACATAGCATTCATTAAAAGGGGGGGATACCAAGCATTTTTTATACACTTTTAAAGTTTTTAAATTCAATTCAATTGTCAAAGTTAAAAAGGGGTAGATTATTAACCAAACCCTCCTATTTATGATCTTAGGTAATCAAATTGAATTTACCTAACACTTGCACCAAGTTTTATTTTGCATGAAGTTAATTCTTTTGAAGAAATATGAAAAGTTCGATCGGACCATAAAGAAGATCGACCGGACCCTTGATGATTAAATGAGCCAAAAAGACACAAAAGGTTTTATGATGGAGAGTACTCCCAAAATCTCACCATATTGTGTAAAGTCCAACCGTACTGTGTCATACCGATCGGACCATGGATGACCAAAAAAGGTAAATCACACAGAAGGATTCACGGTCAGAAGTACTTTCATTTTCTCAGAGTATCACAAAAGTTCGACCGGACTCAAGAAAATTTCGACTGGATCTTACAAGGCAATTTTTCCTCAAAACATCCAGTAGGTTCCCGGTTGAAGGTACGCCCAAGAATTGGATGGACCAAGTAAAGTCCAACCGGATTGGATGCAAGCCCAACCAGACTATTTAAATATTACTCAAGTCAGAAGCCATTACATCTCCATTCAATAAGTGGAAGCCACGTGGACCAGCCATTCGAAGAGCATTAAGTAGAAATTCAATTACTCTGACTGGACCAAACCTTATTTCAATCGGACTACTATACTTTTGACAGACCATGAGGATTCTGACTAGGAAATTGCTCTGGAAGAGAAATTAGTGGAAGACAAGAATAAAAAATTTTAGTCCCAACTTCAAACGGCTAATTCTTGGCTTGAAGGCTATAAATACCTTATGTAACTTCATCATTAAGAAGTCTTTTTTTTATTGTAATAGCCTCCTTGAATATCTTTCTTTCTTTTACATCAAAATCAACCTTTGTATTAATTGAGTGTTGGGTGTGAGCATTAAACACCATCTTAAGTTTGAGTATGAGCTTGAAAACACTTAGGTTGTGAGAGTAAGCTTGGAAAAACTCTTGTAAAGTTTGTGTGGAAGTGATCTCAAACCATTGTGAGTAGTTTGGTGTGAGCTAGAAAAAACACCAAGTTAGAGTTAAGCTTGTAAAAACTCAAAGCTAGTGGAACCTTAACAAGTTGTTAAGGAAGTGGATGTAGGATTAAGGTAAATCCACCATTATAAATCTTGTGTTCTATCTTCTACATAATGTTCTTCTGCACTCTCCATACTTTCTTTTTAATCTTTGAATTTTTGAATTGATCATCATTTCTTAAGACCAACCAATTCACTCCCCTCTTAGTTGCTATCTTGGGACAACATGTTTGAGCAAGGTATCATTACCTCTCTTATTTTTACTTTAATTTATCAGTTTATTTCTTTGTTCCAAAGAAAGTATCTGATCAACTTTCCTTTGACATTTCTTTTTATTTCTTTGTCATGACTCAAAGTCATCTCCTTTCTTCTATACACAAGGCAGTAAGGTTCTTAAATAATTAAATTATATATTTATCCAGAGAGCTATAAATGCTAATTATTCTCATTTTTACTTCTTCGTCTTAAGCCATCAAATTTTTTAATTTTTCCATGCAAATGGAGGAAATGCGTGACACTGTTAAGACCAGCACTCGTTCCAATATAGAGTTGCTAGAAAATATCCAGGCCCATGAACGTGGTAGAGCCTCTCTTCTAACCGGAATGCTGCTACATAGTATTTAGGGTGAAAAGACTCAAGTAAGCATTATTTTGCTACAATTTAATCACTTAACATGACAAGACTTATTAGCATAATATATCAATAAATATTAAATGGAGAAAATCTATAGAAGTTATCAGTGTAAGACAGTGTTGGTGGATCATCCATAGAATGAGGCACTGTCTTCCACCAGTCATATGCGTCCTTCTGTAGCAATGATCTTGCATAGTCAAACTTTTCCTCTGAAGTGGCTTGCAACTGAACAAATACTCTTTGTACTCTATCTAGCCACTGTTCAGCTACAGCTGGATCAATCGTACTATAGAAATCCTCTGCTCCATACTTCCTTAGTTTATCATAATGACTCCCTGATACCACAGGCTATGGTGGGGGTGGCGGTGGTTGCACTGGTGCTTGCCTCAAAGCCTCTACCACATGCCTAACCCAAGCTGGCA
The DNA here is from genome assembly GCA_947685225.1 of Garcia nutans. Lineage (NCBI taxonomy): Eukaryota > Viridiplantae > Streptophyta > Magnoliopsida > Malpighiales > Euphorbiaceae > Garcia > Garcia nutans. Next base: position 70,592,571 of record CANTUV010000031.1, on the reverse strand, counting down.
GAACCTCCTCACCAACTGGTCTCCCCGACATCGAAACAGGTGCCTCCCCAGCACTACCAACTCTAGCTCCCTCTCTAACCTCATCAGGAGCAACGCTTTCAGCACTACCCTCTACTGATTGCCGTAAGTGAGAGTCCATCACAACATATGTCTGCAAACACAGCAGATTATACCTTATTAAAGATCAGAGATTGCCAATCCCAAACATGTATTTTATTTCAAAACCAACTTTTTAAAATAAAAAACATTTCTTTTTCTTACATTTTACCTAGGTTGAGAATCTCAAACCTAGGCTCTGATACCAAAACAATTGTAACACCCCCACATCCAATACACACACACTACAAACACCACAATGTAGTATACGTGCACTGAACATAGGGATGCTAAGGATTTTCTTAACATTCAAAAACATTTTTATATAATATCATCATCTTTCTCAATATACATTATAGATAATAAGTAATCAATTTGTAATATAAAACAAAATAGATATATAAATACATTTAGTTAATACGCAGCGGAATTTGTAAAATAGATTTACATATATGAAAACATTTAAATCCATATTTACAAATATACATATATTCACATTATAAACAATACTTTACAAAATATTAAAAGAGTTATACATGATTGGCAAGTCTTCTCTGATCTTTAAGTTCCCAAAATCAACTCTTCAACGTCTACTCTCACTCGGTCTCGAAGAGCTCTCGGGTTCAACTCTATCAATTCTATCACCTGCGCGATTAAACACTATCGCGCTAAGCCAAGGGCTTAGTAAGATAAAACATGCTATTGATATGCTTTAGTACAATGCAATGCCAATTCTCAATCCATATTATACATGTAACATCATATATGCAAAGCTGACAACATACCTTTACATTTCATAATCCAACATATGTAGACTTATCACATTTCAACATATTTTCATATACCCCATTAGTTATTCATTAAACCATTCATGACTTACATTAAACATAGACAAGCATGGGCCCAAAACACACTAATATGCCATTCAATTTTCAGAGTTAATGCTTTGGTTTTGTTGTTACATTTATCAATATCATAGACCCAACTAGGCTTCAAGGATTAGGTTCAACCAAGCTTCAAGGGAAGCAAAGCATGCTAAGCTTCAACCCAACTTGGTTTCAAGAACCAACCCAACCTAGCTTCAAGGGTTGTAACATCTCAATTAGGCTTCAAGGATTCAATCCAACCTAACTTCAAGAAATTGTTACTCATATTAGGCATGCCACCAACAACAAACTCTGAAAATGGAATAACACATTAGCCACACAATTCATTTATTATTTAGTCATCATTTCCATTCTCAATTCTCATTAACATTTAGGCAAACATGCCTTATTTCTTTCAATTGCATCATCATAGCCAATCACAATGGCTTTGCATCACATTTCACATCTCAATTCATATTATGCATATAGCATTTCAAAATACATTATCCATCTCACACATTATCATTTACAAAATTCACATTGCATAGTACAAACCCTAGTTCATGTAGTATCATATGCATTTCAATTGAAAGTTCAAACTCAATCATGTATGAAGAACAAAAACCAAACACAGTAACCAACACACCCAAGGGACACGGCCAAGCTTGTGGCCGTGTCTCCCAAAACAAATTGGCAATGGCAGACATTGGCATGAGACACGGCCGTGTCCTCTCCAAAATCTCACACACACGGCCAAATTTCCATGGACTTGGCCGTGTCTCTCCAAAACATTAAGTCTTGGCCGTGTCTCTTCTTTGGTTTTGGCCGTGTCACTCATGAACAAACCCTAACCAAAGCCAACACTCTTCTAAATGCATTCTAACACATTATACACAACAATAATCTCATTCAAATGGTTCTAATCAACATTATTAACACATATCTTACATATTCATCACATTAATCACTTTAACAATACATTAACACAACATTTAACACCTATCACCTCAAAACCCTAAAACCAACCTCCTTCTCCATCTTTCAAAAATCAACTTACTTCTTTCATCAATTCATCCTTAAAATCCAAGATCAAACTAATCAAACACACTTGAGTATAACAAAATCAAGCAACACACTCTTAGATCATCTATCAAATCCACATATCATTTCAAACAAGCAAAAGATCCAAAAGAAAACTTACCAAAGCTATAAACTTCTTGAATCAACACTTGATCACTTCAATCTTCCTTCAATTTGAGTTTAGAACTTCAAACACCTCTCTAGCTCTCTAGTTTTCTTTTGTCTTTGGAGGAGCCATCCACTACCATCAAGAAGAAGAGAAAATGATGAAGAAACAAAGTCAATTTCTCCTTAAATCTCCTCCAAGTGATTTTAACAAGACAATTACCAAAACACCCCTCATCACTTAACTTAGCTTTTGTCACTTGCATGCCCAAATATGTAATTTCACAAATCTCAAATAAAATATCTTCTTGCATTGACTCTCTATTTGACTTATGTATATGTTAATTATATCATCATATAAACAACATATACACTTCTCTCTAAACCCTCTTTTCTTTCCCAAAACACATATACACAAGCATTCTCTTTCCAATTTCTTTTCTTATCACATAACATATACATTCAATCCAATTTACAACAACAACATAACCAAGACTTCTAAGGCAAACATGAGGATATTACAAAACATTTCCTTACATCGTACATGTCTAAAACTAAATAGGACACCCGCTGAAAGGTGGAAACGTGTCCTTTACATTAGTCCAAAATATAAAAGCAATTTAAATTACATGATGCTTAATACATGAGGTACCCAACATATGGAAACATACCTCTTACAAAGTTTTGAAATCAAAACAAATCAATAAAAGTAAAATCCATTCATGATAAACAAATCAAATATCAAAATTAAATAAATCAATAATCAAAATATATAATAAACATTCATCCAATTTAAATAAGATAGTAAGTATATCACTTTAGGGTTCATGTATCAATTAGAGTTTCTTGGGTTTTATGTTTAACAATTAGAGTTTAAGTAAATAAGATTGAAGCTTATGAAAATAAAATAAAATCTTTAGATATTTGAAAGGAACAAGCTACTGCGATGATTTGAAAAATAGAATTAATTAAGATTTATGGTTTGAATAAATTAGGGTTTAGGTTTGTATTTTGAATAAAGCTAATGTATTTTGAATAATCATAATAAAGGAAGTTAAACATTAAGACTTACAATACACAAATAAATATTGAGCCCTTCGACGAGCCCATACGGCAGTCTTGCTAGCCGGTTAGCGGGCGGGGGTAAAGGGGGCAGCGCCCCTTGCTGGGTCGGGGGCCGCGCCCCGGAAGATTTTAAAAACTAGCTTTTAGGGTTATAGGGTTTGGTGTTGAAAATTAAGATTTTAGGATTTGAGATTTAGAAAATAGGGTTTCAAAATTGGAAGAAACAAGCTACTGTAAATCTTAGAAAAATAGATTTGGTTAGGGTTTTAAGAAAATAGATTATTGTTTTGTGGTTTTAGAAAAGTGTAATTAGGGTTTTAAATTTCAAAAGTTAGTTTTACGGGTATTAAGGTTTTACAGTTTTGAAAAAAAAATACTTTTTAGGGTTTTAAATAAAGTTTAGAGGGTAAACAGAATAATTGATCAAATAACAAAAACATGTATGTTTAAATAATTGATCAAATTGTATGATAAAGCTACTGTGAACATAAACAAAGAAATAGAGATTCAAGCCTCCGTTGTTGGTTCCACCACAATCTTGAATCCTGATTGAACAATAACAAAGACAGTGTGGGCTGTCTTTGATGGGTTATATATTGTTTGCTACCTCTTGATTCTTTAAGCTTGAGATTATGAATAGACTACCAAAAACAATTTTGAGCTCCAAAGGTCCAGATCCTCTTTTAAGATCAAAAGTCCCAAAGTCCCTTTCTGTGTGTTTTAATGTGGTATTTTTAGGAAAAAATAAAATCCTAATACTAATTGGCTAAAGAAATAAAAACTCTTTTAGGAAATAAAATTAAAAACCAAGTAGAATAGGGTTTTGGCAAAATCATGCTCGGACCGGGCGTGCGAAAGTGCGTTGGTGAAGAAAAATCTGCGGCGAATTGGCTTGTGGCCAATTTGTCGCCCGCGACAAAAATTTTTCATCGCTGATTCTTCCATTGCCGATTTTTATTTATTTATTATTTTTTATCCTTTTCATTTACTTTTTTTTATTTTTTATTAAAAATAAATATTATTTAATTAAAATATCATAAAAATTATTTTGGCCTGTTTAAAAATATCGGATTAGACTGGGTCAAAAATTAAGGGTCTACACTTAGTATTACTGGATGATGGGTTGGGTACCCGAGGCTAAAGTTTTGGCTGTCAGGTCTCAACGAAAGTCCTAATGCTCACCATGTGCACTCTCATCATTATCACTTGAGTCGCTTGACTTGAGAGAAGGTAAGAAATAGAAAATCAACCTTATTATTAAAATTTATAAAAAGTCAACTTACCCTCCTTTTATAATTTTGTAGGTGAACTTTGCTTGGTGTAGGACTAGCGAGCAGGCCACTTGGCTTGCAGCCATGGATGCTTTGCCAAATTCCCATTGGATTGTTGTCGAGCCAATTTCTAGTTACCAATTCCTCGGTGAGCGGGTGCACAACTAGTTTTTTGGTCCTAGCAAGAAAAAAGTGCCTACAGACATTCTGAAATATACATTGAACAATATATCCATGTCATGGGTCACATGGTGGCAGGCTCAGGATGGTTATGATGCAAGTCTCTCCCATTGGTGTCTAAGGAATTTTTAATGCTGTGGAAGAAAGAGAACAAGAAGAGGAGGAGGAAGAAGAAGGTGCTGTCCCAAGATGGCAACCAAGAGGGGGGGGGGGGGTGAATTGGTTTCCTCTAGAAATGATGGAAAATTAAAAACTCAACAAACAAGAAATGCGGATATAAAAGGGCGGTCGCTAAAGTGATAAGCAAGACCGTATCCTTCACCATTCTTATCACCGCAAACCTTACTGTAATTTGGATGATTTGGGTTTCTTGTGTTGCTGTCGTCCATGAATGTAGGATGGTCGCTCTTGTGTTAGTGCGGTCGCGACTTAGGTCGGGTTTCTGATCGCAAAACCTACTGTGATATGGTTTCATCCTTCAATCGAATGGGGCAGTCATCTCCATGTCTTGTGCGACAGCTAAACATGCTCTTTTCAACTTTATTTGAAACAACCTAATCCTGCAACAAGCTTCTTCAAACACATGTTAAATAAGTCATTCAATTTGAGCTGTCAACGGTCAAAATTGAGATCATTTGGCTAACAATCTCCCCCATTTTGACTTTGACAATCAAATGGAATGAAGATATAAATTAACAAGGATATAACTTAGATTGGCTCACAATCTTTCCTTATTCAAATTGCTCATGTGTTGAATGTTAATAAATTTGTTATAATGCTCCCCCTAAACATATGCATGACTCATGTTTTATGTTGGAGTATAACTTGGTGCTTTGGTAAACAATCATTCCTATTTTAATAACATTTATATCATCTGGCTATCTTGCATTAGTAAACAATCATTCATATCATTATTTGGCTATCTTTCTCCCCCATTGTCATAGGCAAAATGCATAAAATAAAATATGTAAAGATAATGAACAACTTGGTGTATAACAAACAAAATGTTTACTGATAGAGGGCAGTACAAGGATAATGTAAGATAGGAAAAAGAAAACAAGATAAAACAAAACAACAAAACATAACCAAAAAACAAAATAAATAAACTAATCAGAACCTTCATCCTCATCTATCTCTTCTTCTTCTAAAGGAGCTTTTCCCTTATCAAGAGGAACATTAGAGGTAGAGCTAGTGCTGATAGACTCTTCTTCTTCAGGGAGACTTTGTGTATGATCACTTATATCCCAATCCTTAAGATTGCATTGAGGCAAGTCCAGTTTGCCTTGCATGTCATTGAGATCATGATGCATGTGAGATGTAAGGTCAATTCTCTTGTTCAAGTGATGGAATCTTTTAGAGACACTTTTCTTGAGTCGAGAGAGTTTCCTGGAGAGAGAGTTGATAGCTTTGAGAATGAGTTTTGTAGGAGATGAAGTAGTTTCCTGGGTAGGTTTAGATGAAGTAGTTTTTGGAGGTAGTTCAACAGCAACTTCCAAAGAGTCTCCTTCTTCCTCAATTGTGTATCTTGGTCTTTTCTTTTGTCTATCCACAATACCTCGTTTGCCAAAGTAATACACATATGTACCCTCAATCTTCCTTACACAGCCAGCATGTTCTAGATAGTCAATGGTGATGGTACTAGAGGTAAGATTGAAAGGGCTTCTCAAGGTAGCTAAGTTGAGATCATTTAGTAAGTTCATGTGCCTAGCTATTTGAGTTATTTATGAGGACAAGAAGAAAGTTCCAGTTCTTGTAACAGCATGATGATATAGAGTGTCAATCAAGAACTTGGTTGTGTTCATTTGGATGTTGTGGGTGAAAGCATATAAGAATATGAGGTCTCTTTTTGTTACCTTTTCATTCCCATCAGCCCTTTGATGAATGGTGTAGGTGATGATCCTATGAAGCATCCAATGGGTGAGGGATTTGATGTGTCTAGCTTTCGACTCTTTTTCAAATGAGGTTTCCATATAAATTTCTTGCCAAAAGGTAGGGAGTGTTTGGTTGGAGAAAGTTAAATCATTATAGGAGGTTATTCCATCAACAGGAAAGTCCCAGATTTTGCCAAAGTCTTCTAATGTTAAGGCTTGGTATTGGTCAAATAACTTAAATCTAACCCCATACCACCCCAGTGCAGAATTTGCACTCTTTTCAAATTGAAAAGACATGAGAAATTCCTTACTTAAACTAGAATAGCCTACCTCTTCAGGAAATACGAATTTCCTCTAGCCAAGAACATCAAGTAAACTTTCAATCTCATCTTTAATGTTGAGGGCAGAGAGCATCCCACCAAAAGGAGATTTGGTTCCCTCAACTTTCTTTCTCTTTAGCATGGCATATCTCACATCTTCCTCAGGGGTTTGGTGGTGAGGTTTATGAATTTTCTCACCTCTTATAGACTGTGGAGGAGATGGAGGATCAACTATTGGTTCTCTTATGATGAATCCTGAAGGTTTCTTTCCTTTCCCTTTCCCTTTGGAGGTTATTTTCTTTTTGGGAGCCATTAGAGTTGCAGAATAGGAGGAAAATAGGAAAACAGAGAGTGTTTTGAGAAGGAGATGATCTTGAGAGGATTTTAGAGATTTGGAGGGAAGTTTGTATGTTATAAGAAGTAAAATATCCAAGAAACTGATGTATAATGGTCTTAAATAGAAGAAATTAAGAAAATAGCCGTTTATGACTATTGAGAGTTAAGAAACGTGACCTGTCATACAGCCAACGGTTACAAAATTTCGAGCAGAGTGTACAGAGTGCGGTTGCCTATTTGTATAGGTGCGATCGCGAAATGTACTATAGCGACCATTAACAAAATTAGTGCACTTGCGGGTGCAGAGAAAGTCTGCAATGGTCGAAACTGTTCAAATTATTGCGACCGCGCACAAGGTTTCTCGACCGCGCACAGAGGTATTAATTTAGATGAATCTGGCTGGTAAGAAAGCGATCACTAAAGGCATTGGAGAGAACGTGAGTGACTCAGAAATGAAAGAGTAAAAAAAGATGAAGGATTTTTATAATTTTAAACAAAAATTTTAAGAAATTGATATCCAAATTTTTATTCATTCAGGGTAATTCCATCAATCATACCTAAATTAAGTTTAATAAAGTTGAGCCTATCTTCATTCAAAGGTTTTGTAAAAGATATCAGCAAGTTGATTATGTGTATCTATAAACTCTAGGACTATATTCTGATTTTGTACATTTTCTCTCAAAAAATGATGTCTAATATCTATATGTCTGGATCTAGAGTGTTGGATAGGATTTTTAGACAAATTGATAGCACTAGTGTTGTCACATTTAATGGAGATGTTGTTAAATACTTTGCCATAGTCAAGCAATTGTTATTTCATCCATAATACTTGTGTGCAACAAAAACATGCTGCAACATATTCGGCTTCCATTGTGGGTAAAGCAACCGATGCTTGTTTATTACTATGCCAAGAAACTAGACAATTACCAAGAAAGTGACATGCTCCTATTGTGCTCTTTCTATCTAAGATACTACCAGCATAATCTGCATCTGAAAAACCTAAGATATGAAATGATGTGTTTTTAGGATACTAAAGTCCTAAATGCATTGTACCACTTAAATATTTCAAAATTCTCTTAGTAGCATTCAAGTGTGATTCTTTAGGACAAGTTTGAAATCTAGCACAAAGACATACACCATACATTATATCAGGTCTAGAAGCGGTTAAGTAAAGTAGTGATCCGATAATACCTTGATATTTCTTTTCATCTACTGCTTTACCATTTTCATCTTTACCCAATTTCAAGAATGTGCTTATATGAGTCTTGCTAGTTTTGCAGCCATCCATTCCAAATTTATTGATGAGTTCTTTTGTATATTTGGATTGGTTGATGAAGATCCCATCTTCACATTGCTTGATTTGCAGCCCAAGGAAGAACTTGAGTTCACTCATCATGCTCATTTCAAATTCCGTAGTCATACAACAAGCAAAGTCTTTGCACAAGGTTTCATTAGTAGCTCCAAATATTATGTCATCCACATAAATTTGTACAATTAAAATGTTATGTTTGTCCTTTTTAACAAAGAGAGTTGTATCTATTTTTCCTTTTGAGAAACCATTTTCAAGTAAATATGCACTTAGTTTATCATACCAAGCTCTTGGTGCTTGTTTCAATCCATATAAAGCTTTGGTAAGTTTGAAAACATGATCAGAAAATTTGTAGTTTTCAAAACCAGGAGGTTGTTATACATAAACTTCTTCGCTTATAAGTCCATTTAGAAATGCACTTTTAACATCCATTTGAAAGAGTTTAAAGTTCATGTGACATGCAAAAGCAAGTAATATTCTAATAGCTTCTAATCTGGCTACAGGGGCAAATATTTCATCATAGTCAATACCTTCTTCTTGATTATAGCCTTTGGCTACCAACCTTGCTTTGTTCCTAACAATGTGACCATTTTCATCAAGCTTATTTCTATAGACCCATTTGCATCCTATGATAGAGTGATCTGTAGGTCTAGGAGTGAGTTGCCAAACATTATTTCTTTCAAATTGATTAAGTTTATCTTGCATTGCAATCATCCAACTTTCATCTTTTAGAGTCTCCTCAATGGTCTTTGGCTCAATTTGAGAAACAAAAGCAAAATTAACATATATATGATTAATTTTAGATCTAGTAATTACTCCCTTAGATGTTTCACCAATGATGAGTTCCTTAGGATGATCTTTCTTGTATTGCCAATCCTTAGGTAGATCTTGAGTCTTTTCTTCAAGTTCATATTGATTGATCTTTGGAGCATCAATAGTTTCATGAGGTTCAAGAGTACCTGCAGGGTCATTGAAAGTACTACCTTTCTTTTGATCAAGTTTAGATGATTCATCAAATACAACATGCATTGTTTCTTCAACAACTAGAGTTTTCATGTTAAATGCTTTATATGCTTTGCTATATGATGAGTATCCTAGGAATATGCCTTCATCTGATTTAGATAAAAAAATTTCAAGATTTTCTTTGGTGTTCAATATAAAGCATTTGCATCCAAATACTCTAAAGTATCCAATTCTGGGAATTCTTCCATTCCATAGCTCATAAGAAGTTTTATTAGTTAAATACCTTTTGTAAACACGATTTGCAATGTAACAAGCTGTATTAACGGCTTCTGCCCAAAAATAAGATGGTAGTTCATATTCATTGAGCATTGTTCTAGCCATTTCAATTAAGGTTCTATTTTTCCTTTCAACTACACTATTTTGTTGTGGAGTTCTAGGAGCAGAGAAATTATGTGAAATGCCAAGTTCATTACAAAAACTTTCAAAATTTTCATTCTCAAATTCTTTGCCATGATCACTTCTAATAGATGTGATTACATATCCTTTTTCATTTTGAACTCTTTTTGCAAACGTTTAAAAGCTTCATTCTTTTGAGCTAAGAAATTAACCCATGTGAATCTAGAGTAATCATCAACAAGAACAAATGCATATAATTTGCCTTTTAAGCTTGTAACTCTATTTGGTCCAAACAAATCCAAATGAATGAGCTCTAAAGGTCTAGAGGTACTTATAACATTCTTTGATTTAAATGAACTCTTATGTTGCTTACCATGTTAACAAGGTTCATAAATTCTATCTTTATCATATTTTATCTTAGGGAGACCATCAACTAGGTTTTCATTACAAATATATTTTAATTGATCCATACCAGCATGTCCTAGTCTTCTATGCCATAATCATGCATCATTATTAGTAGACATTAGACATTTAAATGCATGATTTGAATATATGTTAATATTATAAGTGTTGTTTGTCCTAGTACCCTTAAATATGATAACACCATTTGAATTTGTGATCTTGCATTCTTTGGAATCAAAATTAACAAAGTATGCTTTATCACATAGTTGACTAACACTTAGCAAATTATGCTTTAACCCATCAACAAGCCATACATCTTCTATTAAATCTTTACCAATTGAACCAATGGAGCCAACACCAATAATTTTACCTTTAGCATTATTTCCAAAAGTTACATTACCTCCATGTTTGTAGGTAATACTTGTAAAGAGCTTTGCATTCCCGGTCATATGCCTTGAGCACCCACTATCCACAAGCCATGTGCTTTCGTTGATAATAGATTTTAGGCATACCTACAAGGCAATTGTGGTCATCTTCTCTTAGGTACCCAAATGAAGTTGGGTCCTTGATGGTTAGTAATAAAGGTGTCTTCTAACTTGAGATGAGCCTTTCTTATATGACAGAAAAAACTTTTATGTCTGAATTTCATGCAATATGTGCATTTCCATGGTATTTTATATTTCTGCATTTTTCTTTTTGTATTCCAAGTATTATGCATACAACTACAAATATGTGATTGCTTTTGTGCAAGTTTAGTGTACATAAATGCATGATTACTTTTAGCTTTATTTCGTAGTGAACCATAAGAAGTTCTTTTGGTACTTTTAGACTTGGTGCGAGCATCTTTGTTCTTTACAATATCAACATTAGAAATTTTAGTTGTAGATTCTTTTACAAATGTTGGTTTGCTTGGTTTAATGTTGGTCGATCCATTGAATCCTAATCCATATTTTAAGTAGGGTGATCTTTGGTTACCAATTAATGTATCTAAGGCTTCCTTTCCTTTATGAAATCTTGAAATTAATTCTTTTAGTTCTTTTAGTTCATGCTTCAAAATTTCATTCTCTTTAATAATTTTTTCTAAGTCATGTGAGTTTTTATTTAACTCTTCAATTGAATTCATCAAGTGTTCATTTGAGGTTTTCAATTCTAAGGTAGAGTTTTTTAAACATATAAAATCCTTTTCTAACTTAGAGCTTTTTTCTTTATAGAGCATCATTTTAGAAAAATATTTTTCTATTTTAAAGTTCATGTGCTCGATCAAATCACTATCATCTAGATCATTAATATCATCATGTGTTACTAGATCAAAGGATTGAGTACTTACCTCATTGGATTCATCTTTAATAGCCATGAGACATAGGTTTGCAATTCCTTCTTCTTCTTCTTCTTCACTTGAAGAGGAGTCATCCCATGTGGCTTTGAGAGTCTTTTTCTTTTCTTTGTCCCATTTCCTTTTATTCTTTACTTTGAAGCAATCTGATTTGATGTGAACAGTTTTTCCAAATTAATAGCACTTTACCTCATTTTTCTTTTCTTTATCTTTGAAGGAGGATTTAGGAAATGTACTTTTATTTGCTTGTAATCTTTTCTTCCTTTTCCATTCATTGATTCTTTTTTAGAACATTGCCATTTCATCTTCATCATCAGTACCTTCGTTGCTTGAGCTCTCAACTTCTTTAATTGCTTTGAGAGCAATTTGTTTTCTCTTTTCTTTTTCACCTTGATCTTCTTCTTTTTCAATGTGTAGCTCAAATGTGAGTAGTTTTCCCACAAGCTCGTCGGTTCTCAATGTGCTAAGATCATGAGCTTCTTCGATGGATGATACTTTTGATTCAAAGTTCTTTCTAGCTCTTAGGGCTCTCAAGATTTTACTGTTTACATCACCTTGATCATATACCTTGCCATACTTCTTTAGTTCATTGACAATAGCAAGCAAATGATTTGTCATGTCGGTGATGTTTTCATTTGATTTCATCTTGAATAGCTCATACTCATGAACATGCATTTGTTTCTTGGTGAATCTTACTTGAGTCGTACCTTCATGGTAGTTTTCAAGTATCTTCCAAATGCAATGTGCATAAGTTAAATGTTGAACTCTTCCACCTTCTTCTCTTGAGATGGAATTCATTAAGATGGAAGCAGCTCTATTGTTCTTGAATCGATCTTTGACATTGATAGTTGACCATTGTGCTTTGGGAAGAGGAACTTGAATACCATTAACTTCATAAGTGGGAGGTTTCCACTCACTTTCCACAAAATCCCATAGTTCAATCCCTTCACTGTCTAGAAATAAATATATTTTGTGTTTCCAGTAGGAATAATCAGTTCCATCAACGTAGGGTCTAAGAATAGTATTAAGATTTCCTTGAGAGATAGAGTTTGATGAAGAAGAAGTTGCCATAGTGGATCAAATTTCACAATTAAGTTTAAGAAATTTCAAGCTCTGATACCAATTGTTGTCCCAAGATGGCAACCAAGAGGGGAGGGGGGGGGGGTGAATTGGTTTCCTGTAGAAATGATGGCAAATTAAAAACTCAACAAACAAGAAATGCGGAATAGAGAAATGGTTGAGTAGTGAATAAAAGAAAGAACGCACAAGATTTATAGTGGTTCGGATTTTCTTCAATCCTACATCCACTTCCTTAATAACTTGTTAAGGTTTCACTAATCTTTGAAGTTTTACAAGCTCACTTCCAACTTTGGTGTTTTCACAAGTTCACACCTAACTTGACAAGTGTTTTACTAAGTTTAACACTCAAACCACTTACAAGAGTTTTTCTAGGCTTACTCTCACAACCTTTACAAGAGTTTTACCATACTCACTCTCACAACCTAAGTGTTTTCAAAGCTCACACTCAAACTTTTACAATGGTGTTTTCAATGCTTACACCTAACATTCATTACAATTCAAATGTAAGTTTAAGTAAAAGAAAATATGTTGCTTGGCTATAAAATCTTTGATTCTCTCTTCACTTCTCTTTTATTTTTCTTAGAGTAGTAATGTGTTTATAGCCACTGTGGTCTAACTATCCGTTATAGATAGTGAGAATAAAGTCTTGACAGTTTAGACCTTTTTCAGTAAACTGTTCGAAGCATTTCGTGGTCGTCCTTCATACAAGGATGGCCGCGCTCATGTCTCACGCGGTCGTCCTTGGTCAAGGAATAGTCGCTGCAATTAAATTTGCTTCAACGGTCAAATTTGAGTGCTCTACAGCAAGAATCTTGCCCATGCTGTGGTTGTCGGGATGGTCGCGCGTATGATTGGTGCGATTGCCCTTTTTGAATGCTGAAGTGAGTTTATAACAGTCATCACATGTGGCATTCTCTGACTGGGCAAAATGAAAGTCCGCCTAAATATGAATTTCACGGTCGCCCTAGGTGACATCTCTTGGTCGAGTTGAGACACTCGCGTCGAACTTCTAGACGCACCTTAGGACGCGAACACTACTGTCAGTTTAAGCAGATTTCTCCTGAATCATCAGAGTGGTCGCGGATATAAAAGGGCGGTCGCTAAAGTGATAAGCAAGACCGTATCCTTCACCGTTCTTGTCACCGCGAACCTTACTGTAATTTGGATGATTTGGGTTTCTTGTGTTGCGGTCGTCCATGAATGTAGGACGGTCGCTCTTGTGTCAGTGCAGTCGCGACTTCAGTGCGGTCACGACTTAGGTCGGGTTTCTGACCGCGAAACCTACTGTGATATGGTTTCATCCTTCATTCGAATGGGGCGGTCGTCTCCATGTCTTGTGCGACCGCTAAACATGCTCTTTTCAACTTTATTTGAAACAACCTAATCCTGCAACAAGCTTCTTCAAACACATGTTAAATAAGTCATTCAATTTGAGTTGTCAAGGGTCAAAATTGAGATCATTTGGCTAACAGAAGGAAATGATGATGATAAAGGGAATGATAATGAAAGGGAGGAGGAAGAAGAGGGTAAAGAGGAGGAGGAAGAGGATGGTGGTGAGTCCCATTCCCGTGGTAATATTAGGGCTAGCTCCTTTTAGGTCAACTTCATACATACAGATTTAGTGTGCAAAGATTGCTTTATTTGCTTGTCTAATCTTCTTATGAACATTGTAGGCAGTCAGACAGTTAGGTGGTTTGCTATTTTTATCGATTGGTTCTTTTTATTATAAGGCTGAAACATCCCATGCAGCTCCAGCTTAACCACAAGTCCCCCCATATGCTCCTTTTATGGCACCACTGTCTTATGAAGATCCGTCATTTTATTCTCAGGGCTTTGATTTAAATTACATAGTCTATAAATACCTGTTTCATGTTTATTTATGCTTTATGTATGCATAAAAATGTGTATACTTATCTTTTTCTTTCTGGCTCACAGAGGATGCTCTAGGAACAAAATAGAAAACTGTAAGAAGAATTAATTGTCAACCACAAAAATGCTGCTCATTTTGAAAACCTATATCATCAGTTAGAGCAGAACTTCCATGACTTTTGGTTTTTGGGCTTCAGGGATCTTGGTGCTTCTTTGTCATGGGGATTCTGGGTTGATGATCAAGACATGCCTCCTCCAACTCTTGGCGATCATTTCTCCATACCATATTTTTAGAATTACCAATTCTAGGGTTTTAGAGATCAAAGTGCTTCTTCTTCAGGGGGACCCCTGGCTAATGACCAAGAAATTCCACCTCTACCTTCAAGCCGTGAGTTTTTTGGAGCATTGTTTGATTATGAACCACCTCTCCCTTCCCAGTAATCTTATAATTTAATTGCCTTGAATTAGACATATATTGTATAAAACCACTGCATTAACTAATATTCCACTTTTGACTTTTTGACCATTTAAATTATTTTTTTCTCTCTCCATTTTTTTATATATATGTGTGAAACTTAAGACAAAAAGTCATGGGATCATGACGAATTCATCATGATCCATGCGGTCCCATTTCCCTTTCCTCTCCAGATTCATAATCCTAAGTCGACACCAGTTCTCTCTTTTATAATTCAGTCTATAAATATCTTCTATTTAAACCCTTTCATCACTGTTTATTGCACGTTAATTCACCTTCTTCTTATCATAATAATTCAACCTCGACAAATCATGACATATCCAAAGAAAATTTGAAGAATATGAAGAACTTATTTAAAAATATTGAAGCTGATCGTTGGAAACAAGCATATTGTCCAAAATTTTTTCTTTAAAGTGCTTTCAAAATATTAAATTGAACCAACCATTTTTAAAATTGACTACTTTAAATTATGTCCCATGATTGAGATATTTGAAGCTATTCTTAGATATCCAAGTGACCATTAGATAGCATTGTCCATATTGTCCTCAAAATCTCATCAAAAAATGCAAATGGTATTTCAAAATTTGAAACCCAAATTCTTCAGTTAACTAAAGGTGAGAAAATTTTACTTGGTCCTTTGATTGATTTTTGCACATCCCATTTGGCTCCCACAAAAGCATTGGGATGCATGTTCTGCTTATGTTTGTTTGGTCAATTTCTACTTGTTTCTTCTAATGGTGATATTGATCCACGAGTGCTACATATTGTAGACCAAATGGAAGTCTAGTTTTCACCTATTCCATTGATTTTAGCTAAAACTCTAGTCGGATTGGATCAATTCAAAACTGATTCTTCAAGAAGGCTAACTAGAAGTCTCTTGCTGGTTCAAGTAATTACCTGAACCACCCTTTTAGGTTTTCAATTCAAGTTGCTATTTATTTATTGCTTTAATTTTGTAGGTTTTTTAAAATAGTGAGCTTTTGTTGTATTTTTTATTTTGGTTTCAATTTTTGCCTAGTCTGCCCTTGAGGATTTTCGAAATTAGTAGACAGCCCTAATTTTTACATAAGCTGCACTTACGGGTTTTCAACCTAGCGTGTTTTTTTCAATATCTTCTTTCCTTCAGATCTAGCTACAAGAATGCTTTTGCTTTCTTGACAGCCTAGCTATAGATCATGCAAGATACTTACCAAGACGCCATTCTGCAAGAAAATGTTTTTGACCTGCTTCTTCATATACTGAGTGGGTCGAGTGCATTAGTTCAAGAGCTGTTATTAACATCCGCTGGTCAGTGCCTTAGTGAAAAATCAACCTTATGACCACCCAGACATATTTGGTGTACCTTCCACTTGCTGCACTTCAACGAGGTACTTGCTATGTGTAGATCCTTAATTTTGGACGAGGTCCCAAATCTCAAGAAATAATAATATAATATTAAATAATAATAAAAAAATCTATAATATTTATTTTATTAATTATAATAATAAAATATAAAAAAAGAAAGTATAATAAAAAATATAAAAATAATAAAAATTAATAATTTGACCAAAAATCTGACGAACCAACAAATCGGCAGGCCCGATTCGCCATAGGCCTTGCACTACAAAAATATTCGGCATTTGCGACGGATATCTGCGACGGACTTGTTTCCGTCGCAAATTTGCTACGGATTTGCGACGAATTTGCGACGGAAGGACAAGTTAGAGGAATTTTGAGAAATTGGTCGCAAATCGGTTGCAAATCGGTAGTAAATTTGCGATGAAAATCGTTCCGTCGCAAATAATCGTCGCAAAAGTTGGCGCGGATACTTGGCGGGAGAGAGACCCGCGTATATTTTTTCGCAAAAATTTTTTCCGTCACAGAATGGTTGTAGAAAATACTAAAAAAAGCAATTTGCAATGGAAATCTGCTACCGTCTATTGTCGTCGCAAATTGCCTGTGGTGAATTGGGCATGCCAATTCGCCATAGGCCACTAATCCTCGATTTATTAGTTTCCTAGTTCAAATGGCATTTGGTCTTAACTATAGGATGACTTATTAATTTCCTAATTGAGTTTGGATTCAGATTAGTATTAGGGTTCTTCTTTGTTTATAAATAACAAAGTCTGAGAAAGAAAAAAGGGGGAGCAACATCTAAATTAACACAGAGAGAGCAACGAAGTAATTAAAGAGGGATTGTCAAAGAGAACAACAATGATCAAGCACAGATAATATAAAAAACTAGGAGATAGTAACATACTATCTTCACTTTGTTCAACCAAGATTCTACAATTGGTGCAAACACAAAGCTTGAATCAATGTGAAAATATTGGTGAAACCAACAAACGAAGGTTTGAAATTCCTTATCTAATCTGTTTTAAAATTCCAGTAGCTCATCCCTCATTAATTGTTTGAATTATTTTACTTCCTTCTTCTATTCTTTTATACAATATCCAGCAAACTATTTTGAAAAACTATGTCTACAAAACTTCTTTTGAAAGTTCAACAAATTACTTTATCCACGGTAGTTTTTTTAACTTTGATTCAATATCACAATAACCTTAGTTTAAATATCACAGTACCAATAGCAATTGATTTCATGCAATATTACTTTGAATTAAAAAATAATCCAATAATCCAAAATTTATACATATAGTTACAGAGATTAAGTTTTTCTAAAACCACAACCCTAATCCTATTTTTCTAAAAACCAAAACCTTAGTTCCATTTTTAGAACCTAAACCCTAATTTTATTCTTTAAAACCAAAACCTTACCTTTTTTTTTTTTTGAAAACCCCAAAATCTTAATCATATTTTCTTAAAATCCTAATTCATAAATTAAAACCCTAGTTTTGTACATCTGTTATTCAATGTGACATTAAAGCCTGGATTTGTTGATTTATTTTATTTGATTTGTCATGGATGATTTACTTCTTTTATTTGATGGATGATTTATTTTATTTGATTTGTCATGGATGATTTACTTTTTAATTTTGGAGAGTCTTTGAATAATTTAATTTAATTTGATTAATTATTTAGTGCTTAAAAAATAAAAGAGGTATGTTTTCACTCTGTGGGTACCTCATTAGTTAAGTTTAATGTAATTTAATTTATTTTAATTTTTGAATTAAAGTAAAGGGCATGTTTCCACCAAATGGTGGGTATCCTATTTTATTTAGTTTTTGGATATTAGACAATTGTTGTAAATGCATGTTTCCATCCTTGGATGTGTGCCTATTTTGAATGCTTCATTTTAATAAAGGTGATGGATGATTATTTATTTTGATAATTCCATGTAATATGGATAATATTTTAATAAGTTAAGAATTTAATAATATTTAGACCTGAAAAAGAGGCCGGTTTCAATGAACCGGATGTTATGGGGGTGCTAGGTCATTCTCACATTCCTTATACGTACCCAACTTTCCAAACCCATTAGGAGTTTGGAGATTTCTTAGGAATCGAGTCATCCACCCCTTTCTATTTTTCTGTCCCGTTCGGGTGGTGACTCCATTTTCTTTGGATTTAGGTCCGTTTTCTCTAAGGCCCTAAGCCTAATAGTGTCGAAGTCACAAGAACCATTTCATATGGGAGTAGGGGCAAAAATTCCTGCTCACAGTGGCTACTCCACTGAGAATAAGAGAAGTTGATTCCGTTGGTTTTTATATTATTTTATTCTTTCTTATTATGATATTGTTCATTGCATTATTTAGATTACATTGTGTGCGTGAGTTAGGACGTCCATGTAACCCATATTGTGTAATGTAAGGGATACTATACTTTCGCTAAAGGTATGGAGATCGAGTATGACATAACCACTCATAGCTTTGTACCTTTTGGTATATACTTACTATGGGAGACTAAACTTCTCAACCCAAAGACTAAAATTCATGTAATTGGCTTAGCTACTTTCCTTAGGTTTTTACCCAAATGTTTGTTGTTTGACTATGATGGATATATCTTGGTTTGAACAGTGGCTTTTTTGGTTTGATCTTTTTCTAATATGACCTAATTATATTGTAAGCTCAAAATAATTTTTTCTTTAAATCCAAAAGACCAAAATTATTTTCAAAACTTTTCAAGATGGTCTTTGGACATAAAATCTTTTAAAAATTGGTAAAAAATTCTTCTACCTCATGGCCAAATACAAAGCCCAAAATCCATTTTTTTTCTAAAATCTTTTCATAATGGGCTTTGAATTAAAACTATTTTTGCACTTTATCCAAATTAAAACCTTTTTATTTAATTGGCTTACAACTAGTTAGGTCAATTATGGAATACTAAAAATCAAGTGTGGGCCTAATTTATTCCAAGACTTATCAATTATAGACTTATTTGTGGCATGAACCATTAGTTACTTTTCAAATGGGAAATCTATTTATGATAAACTTTTTAATTTAGCTTTGATCCAATATAGCATAAAAGCTATCCTTTTTTTGGCCTAATGGATTAAGACTTAATTAATGGGAATTATCATTGACTCACTTCTAAGTTTGAAAATGTAACTATTGGTTAAATCGTTCTAGTGAATTCTTCAAAAATGAGATATCCCACGTTGATATTTCGTTGACCATATACCTAGGAAAAAAGACTCACCATTCATGTGTGGGTGATACAAGGTTGGAAGGAATGTCCTAATTATCTTTGTTTGCTTGCTGCTTGTGCATACATACATATATGCATACACGCATTGCATTACATGTCGTTGATCCTTTCTGACTACAGACCTGGAGTATAGTAGTTCAAGAGCATACGACAACCCAACCTATGCTAGTGACATAGAATCCAGTAGTAACTCAGTTAGCTTCTCACCAAAAGCAATGGAGCCCAAATAGATTCAAAAGATGGTGGACGACGCCCTCAATGCCAAGATGGAAGAACTGAAGGAGACCTTGGCTGAGACTATGAAGAGCCAACTAGCTATATTTTTGGGAAAACTGCTGAGGTATCTGCCAGCACTAAGAAGCCGAAGGACAAAGAAAAGGCTAAGGTTGGGAAGTAGCCTTCGATGATGACAAAGTAGTTATTGATGATGATGATGAATGGGCTTAATATTTTCAAGATCCTTAAGATAAGAAGAAAGAGTCGAAGGTTGTGAAAAGATAAATTATGAAAAAGACTGAAACTTCAAATGTTGAGAAGCTGATTGCCGATCTGGAAAAAATTTTTGAAAAGAAGTTAAAAATTGAAGAGATGTTGGAGGTGGACAAGTTATTTGAACAAGATGAAGAAGTCTCATACAAATTCAAGATGCCTTCCTTTGCTAAGGCTCAAACTCTAAAGTGCTTCATGCTTTCGTTGGACCTTGTTGTTTAGAATTGGTCCAACACCTTAGAGGATGGTACTCAAAAGAGTTGGGATCTACTATTCAAAGCCTTCATCTAATAATATGGATATAATATTAAGTTGGAGATTACTTTAATGGAAGTTGAGTCTTTTAGGCAAAGATTAAATGAGAACTTTGTTGACTACATGAAAAGGTGGAGAAACAAGGCTGCACTGCTTAAAAAGAGGCCCGATGAATCTGACCATATCAGAATGATAGTGAGATGTGTCATGCCCAACTTTCATGAGAGACTGTCTCACACACTTATTAGAGATTTTAAAGATCTTCTTCAAACTATCTTGCAAATAGAAGAATGGGAACAGGAGAAGAGCCATTTTTTTGAAAGAAAGAATGAGAGAGAAAATTATCATTTTGGTAGCCAAAGTACACATAATGCAGTGGATGTCAATGCAATAATTGGTCAAGCAAATAGAAGATAGTTTTTAAAGTTGTGAAAGCCATTGTCTTGGGTTTTTAATAAGTTGAAAAGGCAAGGGCTATTATAGCCGTTGGCCCCTAGACCTTTGCCAAATTCTTTACCACTAAAATTTGATTACAGTGGAAAGTTCATGAACCTAACAAGCCCAACACCAAAAGCAACCATTTGCCTAAATTTGGAAGAGTGCCACCACCAGCAACCTTCATGATAGAAGGAGGATTGATGTAAAGTTTTGTCTTGTCATCTTTTCAAGATAAGGATGGAGAAACTATTAAGGAAAGGGGTGTGAGCGGGGATTTTCTCCCCCACTCCCGGTGGAATGCTTCTTGCGACTTCAGCACTATTTAGGCTCGGGGCCTTAGAGAACACGGGCCTAAGCCCGGAGAAAATGGAGTCGCCACGCAGATGGGTCGAGAAAAAGAAAGGGGTGGATGACTCGATTCCTAAGGAATCCCCAACCCCCTAATGGGTTCGAAAATTTGGGTACGTGTGAGGAAGGTGAGAAATGGCTCAGCACCCCCACAACGCCTGGTTCATTGGAACTGACCTCCTTTTCAGGTCTTAATATTATAAAATTTTTAAGTATAACAATATTATCTGTAACACCCCTTCCCGACCTACATGTGTAAGCTGAGTAGAGGCGCCACACTAACCTAATGTTGCTACCAATTTTACTTAGTCAAATTTTAGTTCCAATTTTAATAGAAATTTTGCCATAGTTTCGTCTAAAAATTGAGTCCCAAGTGTCGACAAAACTAGTTTTTTTTTTCTGATTTTTAAAACATTTTACACAAACCAATGCAAACAAAATCATTCTCAGTACACTTCCAATAAATCCCCCTTATACCCTCAACTACAACCTGCAAAAAGGATTTGTAACACCCCCATATCCAATGCCCACACACTACAACCACAACAATGTAGCATAAGTGCATCAAACATAGGGATGCTACGGTTTTCTTAACATTCAAAACACTTTAAACTTGATACAATACCCTTATCATTATACATTATAGAAAAGTAGGTCATTTACTTATAAAACAAAACATATTAGTTATATATATATATACATTTAAATATTACACAGCGGAAGTTATAAAATATGTACATATTTACAAACACTTGAGTACATATTTAAATATATCCATATTTTTACATTATAAACATTACTTTACAAAATATAAAGAAGTATACATGATTGGCAATTCTCTTCTGATCTTTAAGTTCCCAAAATCAACTCTTCAAGGTCTACTCTCACTTGGTCTGGATGAACTCTCGGGATCGACTCTATCAGCTCTATTACCTTCGCGATTAAACACTATCGCGCTAAGCCAAGGGCTTAGTAAGATAATTCATGCTAAAATGCAATGTCACAAATTAATTACATATATCAATCAAAAGCATATTATCTATTCAATATGTTGCTTTGTTCAATGTCACATCAATATTCATATAATAGCACCATTCATTATACTCATTTAAATTTATCATTATAGCCAACAACTATGACTTTATATACGTACCCTTTCCCAACCAGGTCGGTTGTCCTCCAATCCCAAGGGTCCGCAGGAGGCAAATAGGCACGTATAACATTATCAGTAACATACCTTTCCCCATCCAGGTCGGTTGTCCAAGTTCGGTTGCCCATTCCAATGGGTCCGCATGGTTCCGCAGGAGGCAAATAGGTACGTATAATACTGACTATATCGAACCTTCCTCCTACCAGATCGGTAGTCCAAGATCGGTTGCCCAACCCACTGGGTCCGCATGGTTCCGCAGGAGACGGATAGGTCCGTTCATTAAACTTATCAATACTTTTTCAATTCATTTCTTTTTCACAAGCAAGTTAAGCAATCATGCCTCAACATCTCACATTACAACAAAACCATTTTCTCATAACATCATATCATTCCCACTTCATTTCATCATTATATACAATATTCATTACATTATCTAAACACTCACATTATTATTCAATCCTATCATCAATGCATGCTTCAATCATATTTCATTTGAATCATTATAACATCTTTGGTATAACATTTCAATGTGCATTACTCATGAAACACATTACCATTCACAATGCATAACATAACATTATTCAATCTCAACAATGCAATTAGGGCAATTCAACCTCTTCACAACCTAATCCAAAAGGAATATTAGCAAAATGACCATATGAATAGTATATTCTGGTTTTAGACTCCATGTTATCCTTATTTTGAAAAATTGTATAAAATAATCTACTTGACTAAAAATTCTAAAATTTTTACAGAATTTAGTTTTGTATCTTAAAATCATTCCTTTAAAATTTCAGATCAAACTGAACACAAAATCTTGGTCAAATAGATCACCTAACCAGACTGCCCCAATTGCCCTGCATTCTGGCAGCAGTTCTGAACTTTGTGAATTCCATAAATCAAATTCAATCAACGTGGTTCCAAATTATTTTTCTCAAATACTAGACTCACTAAGCAACAACATATCCAAAATTCAATTGAATATGATTTTTCTACATTTTATTAAAAATCCCGAAATAGAGCTGTCTCAGTTAAGGTACCTGCTGGAACAGGTCTAATAAAAATAATCTTTCTAAATTCATAACCTATCCAAAATCAGTCATTCTAGACTCATAGAGGCACAACATATCAAAAATTCACTTCAAGAACATTTTTCTATAATTAATTAAAAATCATACAAATCACAGCCTTTACTAATTGTAAAACAGAAACAATTTCACTAAACACAACTCTTACTCTTCCATCACCAACACCAACCCAACTTCTCATCTATCAAGCAAAATCAATACTTAAAATCACACCATAAGCAACTTAATCATACCATCATCAAATCACAACTCAACTCAAGCATAACTTCAAAAATAACAAGAGTAAACAAGAGCAAACTTACCAAATAATGAAATTCCTTGAAACTCCAACTTGTAACTTTGAAAACTTCCTTCACTTTGAACTTGAAATCATCAAAACCATCACTTGTTCTCTTGCTCTCTTCTCTCTTTGATGAGCCGGCCACACAACAACAAGAAGAAGAAGAAATGATGAAGAAACACAAAGTCAATAGGCATTAAATACCCATCCAAAAGAAAATTACTATAATACCCTCATCCATTTAACTAAGCTTTTGTCATATCTATACCCATTTAAGTAATTTCACAACCAACACAAAAATATCCTCTTTCCTTGACTTTCCATTTTGACCACTTTATATGTTATACATATCACCATATAAGCAACATATACAATTATCTCTAAACCCTCTTTTCTTTCCCAACCACCATACAAAAACATTCTCTTCCCATTTCTCAATTCAAACCAACAACAACAACACAAAACTTCTAGGGCATGCATAGGGATATTACAATTCTCCCCCTCTAAAAAGAAAATTTCGTCCTCGAAATTACCTGATATCAAAGCTGAAACAACTGCGGATATTGCTCTCACATGGATTGTTCACTCTCCCAAGTCGCTTCTTCTTTTGCATGATTCTTCCAAAGAATCTTCACCAATGGCACTTGCTTGTTTCTCAATTCTTTCACATCATGTGCCAAGATAGCAACTGGTTCCTCATCAAATGTAAAATCTGGGCTCACTTCAATAGACTCAAATGGCAACACATGAGATGGATCCGACCTATATCTCCTCAACATAGAAACATGGAATACATTATGAATACGATCCAACTCAGGTGGCAAAGCAAGTCGATACGCCACTGGCCCAACTCTTTCTAACACTTCATACGGCCCAATGAAACGAGGACTCAATTTTCCTTTCCGACCGAACCTCAAAATCTTCTTCCAAGGAGACACTTTCAGAAATACCTTATCTCCAACATTAAACTCTATATCTCTCCTTTTCAGATCTGCATAAGATTTCTGTCGGTCTGAAGCTGCTTTTAACCTGCCTCGAATCAACTTTACTTTTTCTTCAGTTTCTTGAATCAAATCAGGACCAATCAACTTATTATCTCCAAGCTCATTCCAACAAAGAGGTGTCCTACACCGTCTGCCATACAATGCTTCAAACGGTGCCATACCAATGCTTGATTGGTGACTGTTGTTGTATGCAAACTCCACAAGAGGTAAAAATCTATCCCAACTTCCAGTGAAATCAATGACACAGCTTCTCAACATGTCTTCAAGAATCTGTATCACCCTCTCTGACTGTCCATCTGTCTGTGGATGAAAAGCAGTGCTGAAGTGCAGTCGAGAACCTAAAGCACTATGCAAACTCTTCCAAAATCTGGAAGTAAACCTGGGATCTCGATCAGACACTAAAGAAGTTGGAACACCATGCAGTTTCACAATCTCATGGATATACAGCTCAGCCAATCTCTCCAAAGAGTAATCCATTCGAACCGGAAGGAAATGAGCTGTTTTAGTCAATCTATCCACAATCACCCATATAGCATCATGCTTCTTTTGTGTCAATGGCAAACCAGAAACAAAATCCATTGTCACTCTTTCCCACTTCCATTCTGGCACTGACAATGGTTGAAGCAACCCGGTTGGAACTTGATGCTCTGCTTTAACCTTCTGACAAGTGAGACATTTCGACACAAAATCTGCAATGTCTCTCTTCAAACCAATCCACCAATAATGCTGTCTCAAATCATGATACATCTTCGTATTACCCGGATGCATAGCAAACACTGACTGATGTGCTTCTTCTAAAATGACTCTTTTCAATTCAGCATCATCGGGTACACACAATCGATTTTTAAACCAGAGACTCCCATCGTCTTTCACAACAAAATCTCTTGTTTTCCCATTCTTACAATCTGAAATAATCTTCTGAATCTTCTTATCGGCCAACTGAGCTTCTTTGATCTGATCTAACAAAATTGGCTTCAATTGCAACTGTGCCAATAATGCACCATCAACACAAGGTACAAAACTGGCATGCAATGCTCTCAACTCAACAAGCAATGAGAGCGAGTAAACTGTTAAACCAGCTAAAGACTTCCGACTCAAGGCATCAGCAACCACATTTGCTTTACCTGGATGATAGTCAATCAAGCAGTCGTAGTCTTTAATCAATTCTAACCATCTCCTTTGACGAAGATTGAGTTCTTTCTGGACACCCAAATACTTCAAACTCTTGTGATCAGTGTAGATGAAACATTTCTCCCCAAACAGATAGTGGCACCAAATCTTCAATGCAAACACAATGGCAGCCAATTCCAAATCATGGGTCGGATAGTTAAGCTCATGCGGTTTCAACTGTCGAGATGCATAAGCTATAACTTTCCCTTCCTGCATCAATACACACCCCAAACCTCTATGTGAAGCATCACTGTAGATCACATATGGTTTGCCTTCAACAGGTAAAGTAAGAACAGGCGCTTGAGTCAACAACTCTCTCAACTGCTCAAAACTAGCCTGACACTGATCTGTCCACACAAATCTCACTCCCTTTCGAAGTAATCTGGTGAGTGGAGTAGCTATCAAAGAAAACCCTTTCACAAACCGTCGGTAATAGCCTGCCAAACCCAGAAAACTTCTAATCTCTGTCACAGACTTGGGTGGACTCCAATTCAGAATAGCTTCAACTTTACTTGGATCAACTCTAATGCCTTCCGCTGAAACAATATGTCCGAGAAAAGCAACTTGATCCAACCAGAACTCACACTTCGACAATTTGGCAAATAACTGTTTCTCTCTCAAAATCTGCAACACAATCCGCAGATGCATATCATGTTCCTCTTCATTCCGCGAATACACCAGTATATCATCAATGAAGACCACTACAAACTGATCCAAATAGGGCCTAAACACCCTATTCATCAAATCCATAAAAGCTGCAGGTGCATTCGTTAGACCAAAAGGCATAACTAGAAATTCATAATGCCCATACCTGGTCCGAAAGGCGGTCTTCGGAACATCCTCAGCTCTGACTCTCAGCTGATGGTACCCAGATCTCAAATCAATTTTAGAAAACACAGCTGCACCTTTCAATTGATCAAAGAGATCATCGATTCTAGGCAAAGGATATTTATTTTTAATAGTCACCTTGTTCAATTGCCTATAATCGATACACAACCTCATAGTACCATCTTTCTTCTTCATAAATAGCACAGGAGCTCCCCAAGGAGAAACACTGGGGCGAATAAATCCTTTGTCCAACAACTCCTGTAATTGCACTTTCAACTCCCTCAATTCTGCTGGTGCCATTCTGTAAGGAGTAATAGAGATAGGAGTGGTACCAGGCAACAATTCAATACCAAACTCCACCTCTCTCTCAGGAGGCAATCCTGGCAACTCCTCTGGAAAAACATCAGGGAACTCTGCAACTGTGGCAATACTATCAATGGAAGAACCCTTCACTCTAGTATCTACCACATGAGCAAGATAGGCTTCACACCCCTTTCTAATCAACCTTCTGGCTGTAACAGCTGAAACAAATAAGGAGGCTAGCTGTTCCTGCTCATTAGATACTATCACCTCTCTACCATCACCCGTTCTCAAAGAAACAATTTTCTTTTTACAATCCACCACAGCTCCATGTCGAGATAGCCAATCCATACCTAAGATCACGTCATATTCCTTAAATGGCATCTCAATCAAATCCCCAAGGAACTCCTCACCCTGCACCACTACTGCACTATCTCTATGCACCTTACTCACAACCACACTATGCCCTAACGGATTTGTCACCAACACATCAAATCCTAGGGACTCAGCATGCACATCAAATACAGGCAAAACAGATGCACTAATATATGAATGCGTGGAACCCGGATCAATCAAAGCAAGTACTGGAGTATTAAATAAAGAAAAAGTACCAGCTATGACTGCCGATGTATCTGGCTGCCTCTGCATAACATACATCCTCTGGGAAGATCCAACCTCCTCTGGTCTACCCTCCCTGGATGTAGCACCTCCTCTAGAACTGAATCCTGGTCTACCTCCCCGGCTGGCACCTCTGCCTCCTCTGCCTCCCCTCACACTAGCTCGAGAAGCAGCAGAATCAACTGGCATCTGCTCCTGCCTCTCAGGACAGTCTCTCACAAAGTGGTCAGGTGATCCACACCTGAAGCATACAGCTGGTCCACCACTCTTCCAACAAACACCTCTATGATGACCCCCACACTGAGCACATCTAGGTGGAGCGGATCTCTGAGTCATAGGGATCGGAGCACTTGCCACTGAAGCTGCAGGTCTAAATCTCTGTCTCTGGAACTGCACAGACCTACCAGCTGGTCTCTGGCTCCTACTACTCCGAGGAACAAAACTTCCTCTACCCCTCTTCGCAGAGGAAGACCCTGCCTCGAACTGGGGCCTTCTAACCCTAACCTCTTCTTCTGAAGCAGCTGCAATAACTTGAGCTCGCTCTACACTTTGAGCTGCTGTCACAAGGTGTGAGAAATCCTGATATCTGGATCCAGCCACTAAGCACATGATCGAGGGCCTCAATCCCTCCTCAAACCTCCTGCATCTATCAATCTCATCAGCAATGATACCCCCAGCATACTGACTCAGTCGAATAAACTCAACTTCATACTCAGTTACGGTCCGATGATCTTGCTTCAAATCTAGAAACTCTCTTTTCTTCCCATCTTTATACTCCCTAGGAGTATACTTCAACTCAAATTCCCTCAGAAAATCAGTGTAAGACAGTGTTGGAGGATCATCCATAGAATGGGGCACCGTCTTCCACCAATCGTAGGCGTCCTTCTGTAGCAAAGATCTTGCATAGTCAAATTTTTCCTCAGGGGTGGCTTGTAACTGAATAAAGATCCTTTGTACTTTGTCAAGCCACTGTTCTGCTACAGCTGGATCAGTAGTACCAAGGAAATCCTCCGCTCCATACTTCCTTAGTTTATCATAGTGCCTCACAGATACCAAAGGCTGAGGGGGTGGTGGCACTGGTTGCACTGGTGCTTGTCTCATAACTTCCATCATATGTCTAAACCAGGCTGGCGGAACCTCCTCTCCAGCTGGTCTACCCGACACCGAAGCAGGTGCCTCCTCAACACTATCAACTCTAGCTCCCTCAGCAGGAGCGATACTCTCGGCACTACCCTCAATCGACTGACGTGAGTGAGAATCCATCACAACCTAAGTCTGCAAACACAACATACTACATCTTATTAAAGATCAGAGGTTGCCAATCCCAAACATGTATATTATTTCAAAACCAACTTTTTAAGTAAAATATTCTTTTTATTACATTTTACCTAGGCTGAGAATCTCAAACCTAGGCTCTGATACCAAAAACAATTGTAACACCCCTTCCCGACCTACATGTGTAAGCTGAGTAGAGGCGCCACACTAACCTAATGTTGCTACCAATTTTACTTAGTCAAATTTTAGTTCCAATTTTAATAGAAATTTTGCCATAGTTTCGTCTAAAAATTGAGTCCCAAATGTCGACAAAACTAGTTTTTTTTTCTGATTTTTAAAACATTTTACACAAACCAATGCAAAAAAAATCATTCTCAGTACACTTCCAATAAATCCCCCTTATACCCTCAACTACAACCTGCAAAAAGGATTTGTAACACCCCCATATCCAATGCCCACACACTACAACCACAACAATGTAGCATAAGTGCATCAAACATAGGGATGCTACGGTTTTCTTAACATTCAAAACACTTTAAACTTGATACAATACCCTTATCATTATACATTATAGAAAAGTAGGTCATTTACTTATAAAACAAAACATATTAGTTATATATATATATACATTTAAATATTACACAGCGGAAGTTATAAAATATGTACATATTTACAAACACTTGAGTACATATTTAAATATATCCATATTTTTACATTATAAACATTACTTTACAAAATATAAAGAAGTATACATGATTGGCAATTCTCTTCTGATCTTTAAGTTCCCAAAATCAACTCTTCAAGGTCTACTCTCACTTGGTCTGGATGAACTCTCGGGATCGACTCTATCAGCTCTATTACCTGCGCGATTAAACACTATCGCGCTAAGCCAAGGGCTTAGTAAGATAATTCATGCTAAAATGCAATGTCACAAATTAATTACATATATCAATCAAAAGCATATTATCTATTCAATATGTTGCTTTGTTCAATGTCACATCAATATTCATATAATAGCACCATTCATTATACTCATTTAAATTTATCATTATAGCCAACAACTATGACTTTATATACGTACCCTTTCCCAACCAGGTCGGTTGCCCTCCAATCCCAAGGGTCCGCAGGAGGCAAATAGGCACGTATAACATTATCAGTAACATACCTTTCCCCATCCAGGTCGGTTGTCCAAGTTCGGTTGCCCATTCCAATGGGTCCGCATGGTTCCGCAGGAGGCAAATAGGTACGTATAATACTGACTATATCGAACCTTCCTCCTACCAGATCGGTAGTCCAAGATCGGTTGCCCAACCCACTGGATCCGCATAGTTCCGCAGGAGACGGATAGGTCCGTTCATTAAACTTATCAATACTTTTTCAATTCATTTCTTTTTCACAAGCAAGTTAAGCAATCATGCCTCAACATCTCACATTACAACAAAACCATTTTCTCATAACATCATATCATTCCCACTTCATTTCATCATTATATACAATATTCATTACATTATCTAAACACTCACATTATTATTCAATCCTATCATCAATGCATGCTTCAATCATATTTCATTTGAATCATTATAACATCTTTGGTATAACATTTCAATGTGCATTACTCATGAAACACATTACCATTCACAATGCATAACATAACATTATTCAATCTCAACAATGCAATTAGGGCAATTCAACCTCTTCACAACCTAATCCAAAAGGAATATTAGCAAAATGACCATATGAATAGTACATTCTGGTTTTAGACTCCATGTTATCCTTATTTTGAAAAATTGTATAAAATAATATACTTGACTAAAAATTCTAAAATTTTTACAGAATTTAGTTTTGTATCTTAAAATCATTCCTTTAAAATTTCAGATCAAACTGAACACAAAATCTTGGTCAAATAGTTCACCTAACCAGACTGCCCCAATTGCCCTGCATTCTGGCAGCAGTTCTGAACTTTGTGAATTCCATAAATCAAATTCAATCAACGTGGTTCCAAATTATTTTTCTCAAATACTAGACTCACTAAGAAACAACATATCCAAAATTCAATTGAATATGATTTTTCTACATTTTATTAAAAATCCCGAAATAGAGCTGTCTCAGTTAAGGTACCTGCTGGAACAGGTCTAATAAAAATAATCTTTCTAAATTCATAACCTATCCAAAATCGAATCAACATATTTTTCAGTCATTCTAGACTCATAGAGGCACAACATATCAAAAATTCACTTCAAGAACATTTTTCTATAATTAATTAAAAATCATACAAATCACAGCCTTTACTAATTGTAAAACAGAAACAATTTCACTAAACACAACTCTTACTCTTCCATCACCAACACCAACCCAACTTCTCATCTATCAAGCAAAATCAATACTTAAAATCACACCATAAGCAACTTAATCATACCATCATCAAATCACAACTCAACTCAAGCATAACTTCAAAAATAACAAGAGTAAACAAGAGCAAACTTACCAAATAATGAAATTCCTTGAAACTCCAACTTGTAACTTTGAAAACTTCCTTCACTTTGAACTTGAAATCATCAAAACCATCACTTGTTCTCTTGCTCTCTTCTTTCTTTGATGAGCCGGCCACACAACAACAAGAAGAAGAAGAAATGATGAAGAAACACAAAGTCAATAGGCATTAAATACCCATCCAAAAGAAAATTACTATAATACCCTCATCCATTTAACTAAGCTTTTGTCATATCTATACCCATTTAAGTAATTTCACAACCAACACAAAAATATCCTCTTTCCTTGACTTTCCATTTTGACCACTTTATATGTTATATATATCACCATATAAGCAACATATACAATTATCTCTAAACCCTCTTTTCTTTCCCAACCACCATACAAAAACATTCTCTTCCCATTTCTCAATTCAAACCAACAACAACAACACAAAACTTCTAGGGCATGCATAGGGATATTACATTATCCATATTACATGCAACAATTAAAATAAAGCATCATTATATTAAAATCAAAGTAATGTCCAAACAAAGCAAATAAATGGATACCCATCCGAGGATGGAAATATGTCCTTACATTGTCCATATCCAAACTAAATAGGACACCCATCGAAAGGTGGAAACATGTCCTTTACATTGATCCAAAATATAAAAGTAATTTAAATTACATGAAAATTAATTAATGAGGTACCCATAAAGTGGAAACATACCTCTTACAATTTTAATATCAAAACAAATAAATAATAATCATAATAATAAAGAAAATATTCATCCATGACAAATTAAATAAATCAAGCATTGAAATTAAATAAATCAACCATCAAAACATATAATAAACTATATAATTAAATCTAAAATTAAATAAAGCAATAAATATATAAATTTAGGGTTCATGCATTAATTAGAATTTCTAGGGTTTTATGTTCAATAACTAGGGTTTTGCATATACTAGTTTAATTTGTTGAGAAATATTTTAAGGAAATAAAATAGCTACTGGATGTTTAAAAGATTTAAGGTTTTGGATATGAAAATAATGTTACTGTGATTTAAAAAAGTAGGTTTAGTTAGGATTTTAAGCAAACATCATGAAATTAGGGTTTTGGAACCTTAAGACATTAGGGTTTATAATTCACGGTTACTCGATTGTGGTTACTGAGTTGATGAACTTGTCATAAAGTTTTGAAGTTTTAAGAATTATGATTTAGGAAAACTAGGGTTTACTGGATGGGGTTTTAAGAAGTAATAAGATAGTTTAGGGTTTTTAATATTTTGGAAAACATATTCGATCTTAGGATTTAAGAAAACAGTTTAGAGTTTTATAGAAACAATTATGATTAAAGTTTTTAGAAAATGTAAAGAATATTAGGGTTTTGGAGAATTAAGACGAAATTTTGAAGTTTTAGACAAATAATTTAAGGTTTAGATGATTAAGAAAATAGTTAGGGAAAAAATAATTTAGGGTTTTAAAGTTTTGGAAACAGAAGGACAGTTTTAGGGTTTTTGAAGTTTTGAAAATAAGAGAATGATTTAGGGTTTTTGATAATTTAATCAATGACTTAGGCTACTGGATGAATGGACAATTTGATCTGTAAAACATACTACTAAGTTTAATAATTTAGGTTATTGGCTTAATATCAAAACAAATGATAGAAACATTGAAAAGAAAATATGGCAATAACATCGTATGCTTAAACAATTCATGAATCTAAACATAAGAATGTTGTAAATATAATCAAATCAAAGATTTATAATCAAACCTCCATTCGTTGGTTCCTCCACAATTGACTCCTAGATGAACAATGACAAAGGCAATGTTGCTGCCTTTGATGGATTGATGAATGCTTCTTGTTGCTAATTTTTGCCGTTTCTTGCTCCTAGGGTTTCTGCCATCTTTTTCCTCCCAAGTCAGAAGTCCAAAGTCTCGATCAAGTAAAACAATTTTCTAATCCTTAATTCTGTGTTTTAATGTGGTATTTATAGGAAAAATAAAAAAACCTACTTCTAATTGTCTAAGGAAATTAAAACTATTTAAGAAAAAAAATCAAAACCAAATAGAATTCGGTTTTGAAAAAACTGCGCTGAAAAAAAATTGCTGCGGGCGAAAATTGCGAGCGAGCACTGGAGGGCCAGCCAATTCGCTGCAGTAATTTCCTGCAGCTACTGCGGCGAATTGGCTTGTGGCCATTTCATCACAGGAACTTCCTGCAGGAAATTCATACAGCGAATTGACCCAAGTCAATTCACTTTCGGCGATGAAATTTTTTATCGCCGAATTTTCCGTCGCCGATTTTTATTTATTTATTTTTTATATATTTTTTAAATTTATTAATATTACCTATTTTATTTTTGTTAAAAATTATAAATAATAAATACAAAAATAAATATTATTTATTTAAAATACCACAAAAATTATTTTGGACTATATTAAAAATATTGGACCAGACTGGGTTAAAAATTAAGTGTCTACAGTTTGTCCTCTACTTGAGCGATCTGAGACTACGGCAAAAGAGAGTGAAAAGCAGTGCAATTTTTTACTGGGTTTGGAGACATGTTGGACTCTTTAGACTATAAAATAATTTGGGTTCTGGACCCGAGCTAAGTTTTAGACTTAAGGATAATTTGAGTTTTGGACCCGAGCTAAGTTCTGGACTTAAGGGTAATTTGGATTCTGGACCCGAGCTAAGTTCTGGACTTAAGGGTGATTTGGGTTCTGGACCTGAGCTAAGTTCTGGACTTAAGGGTGATTTGAGTTTTGGACCCGAGCTAAGTTCTGGACTTAAGGGTGATTTGGATTCTGGACCTGAGTTAAGTTCTAGACTTAAGGGTAATTTGGGTTTTGGACCGGAGCTAAGTTCTGGACTTAAGGGTGATTTGGATTCTGGACCCGAGCTAAGTTCTAGACTTAAGGGTTTTTGGGTTCTGGACCTGAGCTAAGTTCTAGACTTAAGGATAATTTGAATTCTGGACCCAAGCTAAGTTCTGGACTTAAGGGTGATTTGGGTTCTGGACTAGAGCTAAGTTCTGAACTTAAGGGTGATTTGGGTTCTGGACCCAAGCTAAGTTCTGGAATTAAGGGTAATTTGAGTTCTGGACCCGAGCTAAGTTCTGGACTTAAGGGTGATTTGAGTTTTGGACTCGAGCTAAGTTATGGACTTAAGGGTAATTTGGATTCTAGACCCGAGCTAAGTTCTGGACTTAAAGGTAATTTGGGTTCTGGACCTGAGCTAAGTTTTGGACTTAAGAGGAAATTTGGGTTTTGGACCCGAGCTAAGTTTTGAACTTAATTGTAGTCAGTAGGATATTAAAGGAATTTGCAAATGATTTAGCTAATTTTTAGCATGCACATATCTTCTTCCCCCCTGCGTGTAAAAATATTTTAAAAGTGCAAAAATATTTATATACATGCAAATATCTGAATGATTGAATTGAATAATTGAGTTTCCTATTTATTTACTATGTAGTTACTATTTATATACTATTCACCAAATATTCATTTGCTATTTGTAAATAGTAATTTACTATTTATCAATACTAATATTTTTTTTCTCACGAGAATATTATTTTTCTCTTTTTGATTTTTGTCTTTTTCCTTTGCCATTTCTCTATATTAATCTTGCAGCTCATTTCTTCATTTCATTCATAGTTATACATTTTTTATATTAGAGAGTTTAGAGAGTTTAGCATAGAGTTGATTAGAAAATGCATACTTCAAGATCAGGAACTCGATCTAATGCTGAGTTATTGGAGTTTATTTGGCAGCATGAAAATGGAAATATAAGTCTACTAGCCAGGATCCGGCTTCATCGCAGTTCAAATCAAAAGAGCAAGGTAATTAATCAATTATTTATTTTTAACAGTAAATTATTTTTCATTTTTTCATTTTTTATTTTTTTATTATTTTTTTGTTTTGTTTTTTTTTTACTTTTACTTTTCTGTTTCTTTTTTGTTTTCGTTTTGATTTCTTTTTTTGTTTCTTTTTTGTTTTCTTTTCCTTTTCTTTTACTTTTTTGTTGTTTTTTTTTTAGGATTTAGGAAAAATAAATTAATTAGATGAATATATATAAGTAAATAGATAGACTAAAAATAGAACAAAAATAAATTTAGTTCTAAAAATCAATGGTATTGATATAATGATATACTTACATTGTGTTAACTTACCTAGCTCCGTGTTAGCATGATAGTTGCGTTATCTGGGGCGGAGGGTGTGTCTATAAAGCCCGACAATGGTATGATGTAGCGCCTTCTCGGGTAAGACGGATTATCAGAGATTGCTGTTTTGAAAGCTTTATCTTGCAATTACCTTCTGAGGAGTGTCCGATAGACCGGCGTGTAGTTCAAGCATTGTCAGAATAGTGTATGGACACGACCCATACTTTCACCTACCTATATGTGAGCGGGGATTTTTGCCCCCACTTCCTGTGGAATGGTTCTTACGACTTCGGCACTGTTTAGGCTCGGGGCCTTAGAGAACACGGACCTAAGTTCGGAGAAAATGGAATCGCCACCCGGACGGGCCGGAAAAAAAGAAAGGGGTGGATGACTCTATTCCTAAGGAATCCCCAACCCCCTAATGGGTTCGCAAAGTTGGGTACATGTGGGGAAGGTGAGAAATAGCCCAGCACCCCCACAACGCCCGGTTCATTGGAACCGGTCTCCTTTATAGGTTTTAATATTATAAAATTCTTAAATATAACAACATTATCCATATTACACACAATAATTAAAAGAAAGAATCAATATATTAGAATCAAAGCAAAGTCCAAGCAAAATAAATAAATGAACACCCATCTAAAGATGAAAACATGTCCTTACATCACATGCCTAAATAGGACACCCACCGAAAGGTAGAAACATGTCCTTTACGTAGGTTCTAAAAATAGAAAAGCAAATTAAATTACATGATATTTAACTAATGAGGTACCCACCAAGTGGAAACATACCTCTTACAACATTTGGAAATCTAAATAAATTGATAAAAGTAAATAACCATTCATAATAAATAAATCATTCATCAAAGATATTAAATATCAATAGAAAGTAAACATCCACCCATGATAAATTAAATAAACCAAGCATTGAACTTAAATAAATTAAAGCATATAAAATAAATCAAAGCATAATCAAATATAGAATTGAATAAAGCAAATAAAAGTCTAAATTATGGATACTGTGAGTTTTTTTAAGAAATTAAAATAGATTAACGTTTTATGTTGAAAAAGGTTGATAAAGCTCTTTGATTAACTAAATTAATATTTGAATGGTGAAATCATGAAACTAGAGTTTGGACACTTTAAAACATTTTTGATTTGTGGTTTATGGCTATTCATTGAATTATGGTTTCAAGCTTACTGTGTAAAATTAAATATTTGTGTTTATATGGTTTTTTAAAGTTTTAAAGGATTAGGGTTTAGAAAAAATTAAGGTTTAAGGTTTTAAGGAGGTTAGGGTTCACTATTTTAGGTTTTGGAGTTGAATTAGGATTTTAGGATTTTTGAATTTAGGGTTTCGGGTAATGAGTTATTTTTAGGATTTGGAAAAAGCAATTGATAATGTTATGGAGTTTTATGAAAATTTATTTGATTTGATTTGATTTGGGTACTTGGACCCGGGATTGATTTGATTTGGGTACTTGGACCTAAAATTTATTTGATTTGGGTACTTGGACCCCTAGAATGGGCGCTTGGACCCGAGAATGGGTACTTGGACCCGAGACTGAATTGAATTTGGGTGCTGAGGTGCTTAGACCCGATGTTAAATTGGAATTGGGTACTAGGACCCGAGATTGAATTGAATTGGATTTGGGTACTTGGACCAGAAATTGGGTACTTGGACCCAAGCTTGGATTGAATTTGGGTTCTGAACTCGAGCTAAGTTCTGGACTTATAAGAGATTCTAGGTTCTAGACCAAATCAAAATTTGGGTTCTGGACCCGAGCTAAGTTCTGGACTTAGAAAAGATTCTAGGTTCTAGACCTAAGGGTATTTTTGGTTCTGGACCCGATATTAAATTTAATTTGGGTGCTTAGTCCCGAGACTGAGTTTGACTGACCTTTTATCATTTGAGAAGTTTGACTGCTCCGGTTATTCTATGCATTGTGGTTTTTCACCCTCAAAATGGATCTTCATCCTTTGAGATTGGGTCTTCATCCTTGAAAATGGATCTTCATCTTTTGACATTGGGTCTTTACCCTTGAAACATGGATCTTCATCCTTTGAGATCGGGTCTTCACCCTTGCAAATGGATCTTCATCCTTGGAGATTGGGTCTTCACCCTTGAAAATGGATCTTCATCCTTTGAGATTGGGTCTTCACCCTTGCAACATGGATCTTTATCCATTGGAGGTCGGGTCTTTACCCTGGCTTCAGCTCTTTTAGCTGAACTGATCTTTTGTCTTTTGCATCTTCATTCTTTTGAGAGTTCTAATGTTTCATTCTTTTGTTCTTCCTTTTTGCAATCAGCTATTTTTAATTAGCCTTCATATCCTCTCCTTGCCCGCCCCTGCGTGGCAAAATTTTTTTTATATATAGACTCAAAAAATTGAAAAGGAGAAACTTTGCCCCCTGTGTAGGCTCAAACACATGATTTTTCTATGCGAGCTCTGATTGATGTTTTTGCCGTCTAGTTCGTAGCACAAGCATGTATTTCTTCTTTTGCAAAATGATTGGAGCTTCCACAAGCAAATAGGCTTTTCGTGCCCTCTTGATTCAATATCTTCTTTTGATTCTTTACTTCGCAAGGTGTTTGCTGTTCATTTTGACAAGGAATAGACAACACAAGACAAGAAAGTGCAATGTGATATGCTCATGTATGCATGATATGTATGATAATACTCACAGCGGTTTCATTAACTCACAGACCGAGGTGATCAGCAGAAGTATTCTCATTGACTTCTTTTCGACGCTCATTCAAGTCTTGCATTGGAATGATAGAAAGCTTTACATTTATGGCTTTTATCTTCAAGATGTTGAAAATATGAATAATGGAGACCCCAAGCAGCAAAGTCAGGGATTCATCTATTTCAAACTATGTCTCAGCATGTCAGTTGATAGCTTCTTCATGACCTTGCCAGTAATCAATTCCTTTGCCCAATGTGTCCTTTGGAGGTTCAACATACTTCCCTTAAGTTGAAGGCTTTGTATGACAAAACACTTTTTTCTTTTCCTTTTTTTTTTAATTTTTGAATTTTAATTTTGAAATCAAATGTTGGCTTTGCCAAATTAATGTCAATGTACCTCAGGACTTGATTTTTCAAATTAACATATCTATAACATGACAACCCTAGTTACCGTACTAAACTCGGGAATTATTTCTATTTAAGCAAGAACTGTTGCACTTTAGATTGGCACATACACATTACTTGGTCAAAGGTCTCATTTGAGTTTAAATATTGTCTATCTCATATGCATGCTTATCCAAACTATCTCCACTAATAGACTCTACCTACCAAGAGAGATCAACAGGTCTTTAATAGGATTGAAATGGGGTCTATAAGGGACATGGGTTAAATGAAGGCCATTTGTAAGTTGGAGCCAATGTGACACAATGGACAAACCTTCACACTACAAATTTCTTTTTTGAATTTTAGGCAGCTTGGAGGCAATCTTGCTAGACTCCAAATTCCTTCTACCTTCTTGGCATTAATTTGGATCTTGATTAGGATAGTTTTTGCCCTTGCAAAAAAGTTTGGTTCCCAAATTCATTTCTTTTCTTCTTATCCCTTTTCTTTCTTTTTCTTTTTCTTACTCTTCCCTTTCTTTGAGTATTTTATCACTTTGTCCTTCTTCCTTGTAGGACTTTTAAGTACAGAACTTTCAAGAACTGAATGGTCTTCCTCCTTTTTCTCCCATTTTGATTGAATCTTTGGTTGGGTTGGACCAATTCAAGTCAAACCGTCCTTATGGAAGCCTTTTGCTGCTTTAGGTAAAAGTGAACTCAGTTAGCTTTCTGAACCGCCTTTTTAGGTTTTATCTTTTTTCTTTTCTTTTATCTTTTCTTTTATCTTTTTTTTCTTTTCTTTTTCTTTTCTTTTGTCTTTTTTGTTTTTTTTTTTTTGGTTCTAGCTCTAAAAGAGTTGTCTTGCTAGTACCAACTTGGGCTTCCAATAATGGATAAGTAACATAAATCTTCTTTAATAGGGATAAATCATTTGTTACTGTGATGTTGATGTTGATATATTGGAGATATTAGGAAAACTTCAACTACCCTTGTGGTATTGAGAACTTCAACCACCCTTATGGTTTTGAGAACTTCAACTATCTTCATGATCTTGAGAACTTCACCTATCCTCATGATCTGGACTAATCATTGTTTCCTTTGATCTTCTTGCCTCTTCATCTTAGTGATCATAAGACTTGCCAAAAGTATCACAACAGCTCAGGGTAGGTTATTGGGATTTTATGCCAATGAAGAGAAAGCTAAAATTTTATGAAGGCTCAAAGGGACAACTAGGGATTGATATTTAATTGGGTGGATACTAGTTGTTGGCTCATCAAACAATGCCTAGATCATCTCTCTCTTAAATAAGTAGAGTTCAATTTCACCTTGAAAGTTTGTCAAAGCATGTTCTAAGACTGACTAGGACCTAGACAAAGGTAATTATGTAGGAGCCCTCTCTAAGTAAGCAAACACAACTCAATGCTATAGAGTAATTCCCTCACCTATTAAAGTCATTCAAGTCATGATGCCTAGATACATTAATTTATAAATATCAAGCTAGATTCCTCATTGGTTGAGCACCAAAATGAACAAGGACCAAAAAATTTTTTTTTGATAAAAGTAATTTATTCAAACAAATTGTTCAAATTAAATATTAAAGAAAGTAAAATTGAAAAGCAACATTCAAGCTAAGGAAAGTTCGTTGAGTTTAAGCTTCTTTTCCTTTCACATCTTTAATATTTCCATCTTGAAAGGATGATAAAACAAAATCTTCTTCCAATCCATTTCCCATCATGAAGGTTGCCGGTGGAGGTACTCTACTGAACCTTGGAAATGGATTATCTTTGGTGTTGGGCTTATCCGGCTTGGGCAACTTGCCATTATCAACTAAATTCTGGATCTCATGCCTCAACTTCATGCAATTGTCCATTTCGTGTCCAGGCCTTTGATGGAATTGACAAAATGCATTAGTATCAAAGTTAGGTGGAAGAGGATTAGGCAAAGAACAAGGAGTCAAGGGTTGTAATAATCCCTTCTTTTGTAGCTCATTGAGAACCCAAGACAGTGGCTTTCATAATTTTGAAAACTGCCTCATTCTTCCTTGACTAGTGGCATTAACATCAACTTCTTTTTGTGTGCTTTGATTGCCCGACTGGTAGTTCCCTTTCTCATTCCTTTTTATTGAAAAGCGATTCTTCTCCCTTTCCCACTCTTCAATTTGCAAACCAGCTTGGAGAAGGTCTTTGAAGTCTCTTATAAGGGTGTGAGACATCCTTTCACAGAGATTGGGCAGGACACCTCTCACGATCATCCTTATTTGATCAGATTCATCGGGCCTTTTCTTGAGTAAAGCAGCCTTGTTTCTCCATCTCTTCATATAATCTACAAAATTCTCATTTGGCCTTTGCCTAATGGACTCCACTTCCATTAAGGTAACTTCCATCTCGACATTATACCCATATTGTTGGATGAAGGCTTTGTAAAGCAGATCCCAACTCTTTTGTGTTCCATCATCTAAGGTATTGAACCAATTTTGGATAGCAGGATCCAATGAGAGCATGAAGTACCTTAGAGTTTGAGCCTTAGTAGCTCTAGCAGACTGCATGGCAGTGATATACTGCTTCACATGGAGATGAGGATTTCTAGTGCCATTGTACTTTGCAAAGGATGGCATCTTGAATTTGTATGGAACTTCTTCATCTAGCTCAAATAATTTGTCAATCTTGGACATCTCTTCGGACTTTAGTTTCTTCTCAAATATCTTTTCTAAATCTGCGATCATCTTTTCAACATCAGAATTTTCAGTCTTTTCAAAAGTTGCCTTCTCAACAACCTTCGGCTCCTTTTTGTCTTGAAGATCTTGGTAGTATTGAGCCCAATCATCATCATCAATGATCACCTTATCATCATCAAAAGCTACTTCATCAAATTTAGCCTTCCCATTGACTTTCTTAGTGCTAGCATATGCTTTGGCATTGTTTCCTAAAATTGCAGCTAATTGATTCTTTATGGTCTCGGCCATGGCCTCTTTTATTTCTTCCATCTTGGCATTGAGGGCATCATCCACCATTCTTTGAATTTTTTTTGGATCCATTATTTTTAGTGAGCAAGTGATTGAGTCGTTGCTAGATACCTTGTCTCCGGAGTAGGTCGGATTGTTGTAGGTTTTTGAACTTTCGTAATCCAGGGCTGTGAGCTAGAGAGGATCAATGATATGAGATGTAAATGTATGCATGTATGCAGGTATGTACAAACAATAGACAAACAAGGAAAAATAGGACGTTCCTTTAAACCTTATAACATCCACACACGAATAGCAATTCTCTTTTCCTAGGTATATGGTTAACAAAATACCAACATGGGGTATCTTGTTTTTGAATATTTCTCTCGAACGTTTCAACCAATAGTTATGTTTTCAAAAATGGAAATCCATTCATAATAATTCCCATCAATTGGGTTTTAATCCATTCAACCAACTTGCTATTCGTGTTTAGTATTTGGGCTTACTGTGTAAAAAGATTTTAGAAAAATAGATTTCGGGCTTAGTATTTGGGCCATGAGCCAAAGAAATTTTAATTTGTTTTTTAGAAAAGTTTTATGTCCAAAGACCATCTTGAAAAGTTTTGAAAATAGCTTTGCTCTTTTGGATTTTAAAGAAAAATTTATTTTGAGCTTACAATATACTTTGGTCATATTAGAAAAAGAACATACCAAATAAGCCATGATTTAAGCCAAGATAAATTAACCATAGTCAAACAACATGCATTTGGGGTAAAAGCCTAAGGAAAGTAACTAGGTCAATTACATGAGCTTTGGTCTTTGGGTTAAAAGGATTAGGTTCCCATAGCAAGTATATACCAAATGGTACGAGGCTATGAGTGGTTATACCATGCTCGATCTCCATACCTTGAGTGAAAGTATGGTATCCCTTACATAACACAACACGGGTAACACGGGCGTCCTAACTCATGTACACGATACAATCTAATATGATGTAATGGATAATATCATTATAAGAAAGAATAGAATAATATAAATACCAACGGAATCAACTTCTCTTATCCCCAGTGGAGTTGCCACTGTGAGCGGGGATTTTTGCCCCCACTCCCGGTGGAATGGTTGTTGCGACTTTGGCACTGTTTAGGCTCGGGGCCTTAGAGAACATGGACCTAAGTCCAGAGAAAATGGAGTCACCACCCGGACAGGCCAAAAAAAAAGAAAGGGGTGGATGACTCGATTCTTGTAATATCCCAAAGTGTGCCTTAGAAGTTGTGATAATATTGTTATTATTGAATTGAATGTGTATTTGATAAGTGGTGTATTTGAGTATGGTTTATTTGAATGTTAAAAGAATTTGAGAGAGAATGGTTATGTGTTGTTTGGAAAGAAAGCAATGTATGGAGAAAGTGTATATGTTGGGTATATGGCAATATATATAACATATATTCAAGTCAAAGTGCTTAGTCAAGGGAAGAAGATATTTAGATTGTTAAGTGTGAAATTACCAAAGTGGGCAAGAGATGATAAAAGGAATTAAAATGTGTATGAGGGTCTTATAGTAATTTTCTTTTGGATGAGTATTTAATGAGTGTTGACTTTATGATTTCTTCATTATTTCTCTTCTTCTTCATTGTGGTGGCCGGCTACCTAAAGGGAAAGAGAGAGCAAAGGAGGTGTTCTTGATTCTAAGCTCAAATTGAAGGAAGAATCAAAGGATTGGTTAGAGATTTGTGAAATTTCTTCATCTAAAGTAAGTACTCTCTTGTTTTTCCTTTGGTATTTTGAAGATGTGTTTGATGTGTGTTGTGAATTGTTAATATCATGATTTAGAGTGTTTGAGAGGTGTTTAAAGGTATGGAAATTGATTGTGAGTTAGAAAGGTTAAATTGGTGTTGGTTTTGTTTAAAAATGGTAAGTTAAATGGATGTTGTTATAGAAAGAAGAAGATTGATGTTGGTTTTTAGGGTTTGATG
The DNA here is from genome assembly GCA_947685225.1 of Garcia nutans. Taxonomy (NCBI): domain Eukaryota; kingdom Viridiplantae; phylum Streptophyta; class Magnoliopsida; order Malpighiales; family Euphorbiaceae; genus Garcia; species Garcia nutans. The sequence goes on along the minus strand of CANTUV010000031.1, from coordinate 70,549,107 downwards.
TGGAAAGTGTTTGAATGTGTGGTGGATATAGTGTTAAAATGAATATTGTGATGAATATGTGTTAATAACATGAATTACACTCATTTGAATGAGATTGTGTTGTGTATAAGTTGTTCTTAATTCAATCAAAGAAGTGTTGGATATGTTTAGGGTTTTATATTTGAGAGACACGGCCAAAATAAGAATGGAACACGGCCAAGATCTATTAATTTTGGGAGACACGGCCAAGTTGAGGGAAGTTTGGCCGTGTTGGTTGAATTTTGGAGAGACACGGCCACAAGCTTGGCCGTGTCCCTTGAGTGTGTTTGCCACTGCCTGAATTTTGTGGAGAGACACGGCCGTGTCCCCTTGCCCGTGTCTGCCTCGGCTTGAATTGGTATTGAGAGACACGGCCACAAGCTTGGCCGTGTCCCTTGGGTGTGTTGGCTACTGTGTTTGGTTTTTGTTCTTCTTATATGGTTGAAATGGAACTTACATTTGTTGATGCATGTGATTTTAAATGAACAATGTTATGTTTTGTATAGTGTGGAAGAGATGAGGATCATCTAAAAAGGTATGTGCAATGCAATTTATTTGATGAATGTTTTAATAATGAATGATGTTAATGTGTTTTGAGAAATGATGAAATGTGATGTTATCATGATTGATAATGATGATCAAAATGAAATGAATAGACATATGGATTATATGACTATGAATTTAAGAGATATGTGCAATGAAATGGATTAGGTATACTTGAATGATATGATTGAAGCATGCCTATATAGTATGATTGATTAATAATATGTTTGTGTAGTAATGTAATTGATGTTGCATATATCAATGATGAAACATGAAATGTGATTTAAGATAAAATGGGATATGAAGCCATTGTTATTGGCAATGATAACTCAAATGTGATATGAAGCCATTGTGATTGGCTATGATAATTCAATTGAGATATGTGAGGCATGTTTGCCAAAATGATGATGAGAATTGAAAATGATATTGATGATGAAATAATCAATGAATTGTGTATCTAATGTGTTATTCATTTTCAGAGTTTTGTTGTTGGTGGCATGCCTAATGGTAACAATCTCTTGAAGTTAGGTTGGGCTTGATCCTTGAAGCCAAGTTGGGTTGAAGTTTAACATGTTTTACTCCCCTTGAAGCTTGGTTGGGTCTAGTCCTTGAAGCCTAATTGAGATGTTACAACCCTTGAAGCTAGGTTGGATTAGTTCTTGAAGCCAAGTTGGGTTGATACTTAGCATGCTTTGTTCCCCTTGAAGCTTGGTTGAACTTAATCCTTGAAGCCTAGTTGGGATATTGATGAATGTGATAATTAAACCAAAGCATTAACTCTGAAAGTCGAATAGCATATTAGTGTCTTTTGGGCCCGAGTCTGTCATTTGTTGTAAATGTGATATATATATAGATTGTGGATATTAGTGATGAATGATGGTTGGTGTTAATAATTGCCTTTGTTGGAAATGTGATTGATGATTAGTAAATTGTGAACAAACTAATGCTATGAAGTATGATATGTGAGGTGTGTATTGATTGTGGATATCAATGATGAATTGTGTGGTGATAAGGATTGTCTTCTTTGGAAGTGTGACTCTTGGTTGGTATGAGATATAATGTATGTATATTGATATATTGATTGAGAAGTGATGGGTTGGAATTGGTAATAATGTTATGTATATATGTGTTTAATATATGAAATTAATTAAGATCTATGAAAGATGAAATTAAAAAGGAAAAACATGATAAGAAACTAATGATACCTAAATTTGACATATCATTACATGTTGGCATTTCTATAAGGTATGTTTATCTTTTATATTTGTACTACTAAGCTTTCGGGCTTAGCGCGGATGTGTAATCGCGCAAGTAGCTTGGTGGAAGATACAGAGTTGTTCGTTATGCCACGAGAAGAGTAAAGATTTGTTGAGACCAACTAGAGGGTAATGCATACATGTATAACTTTTAATTTTGATGTATTTTTGACGAAAGGAATGTTATATGTATAAATGAAGTTTTGATAAAGACAATGATTTTGTAAATATTATGTAAATTAACATATCGTGGTTTGAACTCTGTTACAGGTTTTTAAAAAGGTAACGAAAAGTGGCATCCTTATACTTTATATACTTACTGTATGTATACTAGGTATATGTATAGTACTTATATAAGGCATCAGGGTGTTACAATTCCTAAGGAATCCCGAACCCCCTAATGGGTTCGGAAAGTTGGGTACGTGTGGGGAAGGTGAGAAATGGCCAACACCTCCACAACGCCCGGTTCATTGGAACCGGCCTCCTTTACAGGTTTTAATATTATAAAATTCTTAAATATAACAACATTATCCATATTACACACAATAATTAAAAGAAAGCATCAATATATTAGAATCAAAGCAAAGTCCAAGCAAAACAAATAAATGGACACCCATCCAAAGATGGAAACATGTCCTTTCATCACATGCCTAAATAGGACACCCACCGAAAGGTAGAAACATGTCCTTTACATAGGTTCTAAAATAGAAAAGCAAATTAAATTACATGATATTTAACTAATGAGGTACCCACCAAGTGGAAACATACCTCTTACAACATTTGGAAATCTAAATAAATTGATAAAAGTAAATAACCATTCATAATAAATAAATCATTCATCAAAGATATTAAATATCAATAGAAAGTAAATATCCACCCATGATAAATTAAATAAACCGAGCATTGAACTTAAATAAATTAAAGCATATAAAATAAATCAAAGCATAATCAAATATAGAATTGAATAAAGCAAATAAAAGTCTAAATTATGGCTACTGTGAGTTTTTTTAAGAAATTAAAATAGATTAACGTTTTATGTTGAAAAAGGTTGATAAAGCTCTTTGATTAACTAAATTAATATTTGAATGGTGAAATCATGAAACTAGAGTTTGGACACTTTAAAACATTTTTGATTTGTGGTTTATGGCTATTCATTGAATTGTGGTTTCAAGCTTACTGTGTAAAATTAAATATTTGTGTTTATATGATTTTTTAAAGTTTTAAAGGATTAGGGTTTAGAAAAAATTAAGGTTTAAGGTTTTAAGGAGGTTAGGGTTCACTATTTTAGGTTTTGGAGTTGAATTAGGGTTTTAGGATTTTTGAATTTAGGGTTTCGGGTAATAAGTTATTTTTAGGATTTGGAAAAGGCAATTGATAATTTTATGGAGTTTTATGAAAATAAACCAACGATTTAAAGTTTATAAAGAAAAAAAAGATATTTTTAAAGCTTTTGGAAGGAAACAGAACACAATTTTGGATTTTGATAATTTGGAATGCAAATCTTAGTTTTGGAAGAAATAAAACTAATAGCTTTAAACTTTTGGAAAATAAAGCCACGATTTAAGATTTTTAAGCCTTAGAAAAAGTGAATTAAGGTCCTAAATTTTTGAATTAAAAGAAACAAAGTGATGATTAAGCAACTGTGAGAAAAAAAATTAAAGAAATTAAGAATTCAAACCTTATTTTATAAGTTTCACCAAAAATTGATTCTTGGATGAACAAGGTCAAAGACAAGTCATTTTGCCTTTGAATTGCTTAAATCATTTTTCTGTTCCCTCAAAAAATCAACTTGATTTACTCCCTTTCCTACTCAATTTCGGATCAATTTTGTTCCAAGCTTCTGTCCACTTTTCTCTTTTTCGGCCTCCTTTTTTTGTGTTGTTTAATCCATATTTATAGAAGTTATATATCCTTCATTCCTAATTATTCACGGCATCTTTATTGAATAAGAAAAGGAAATCGAAACCTAATTGTCTTAGGTTTCGAAAAATTTGCGTCGGAAAAATTTTGCTGGCAAAAAAAATTACTGCGGAAAAACTGCGCTAGCGAAAAAATACTGCCGCAGCTGGCTGCGTCAGCTCGAGCGGAACGGGCCCGTAGCGCGCAGAAAGTAGGAAATTCCTGTGGGTGAAATGCCCATGGTCCCGCGCTGACTTTCGGTGACGATTTTTTCATCGTCGATTTTTCAATTGCCGATTTTTTTGTTATTTTTTATTTTTTATTATTTTTGAATTTTTATTCATTTCATCATTTTTTACTAAAATAAATATTAAAATTAATTAAGATACCATAAAAATTATTTTGGACTAACTAAAATATATCGGACAACAAAAGAATTATTTTGGACTAATTAAAATATATTGGACCGGACCGGGTCAAAAATTAAGGGTCTACACTAAAGGAGAAATGACCATTGGCCCGATCGATTATACAGCCATAACTGGTATCTATGGCTTTCTGGTCCCTCTTACCAATGATATTATAACATTTGAAGAAGTCTAACAGTTAATCGGTATGGAACCATCATTTAAAGGGCCTTTTAAGATAAAAATTGAGCCAATTCAGAGTTATTGGATGAACTACGAAGGACGGGTTCATTGAGAAAAAACCAAACAATATGCTCGAGGATTTTTACTATATTTGCTCGGGTCAACCATTTTAGGCAGTACCAAATCCGCCATCCATTTGTCGGTGTTGAGGGCCCTTACTGATATGAGTATGGTTTTGCTTTACGGCTGGGGTGAAGCTGGTCTTGCCTGTCTTTACCATGGACTTGACAAAATTTGCAGAAATAAGAAGTCTTTTGTTGGCTTTATGGCGGTTGTCGAGGTATTCTTCTTCGACCAATGTCAATTCCATTCTTATTCTTGCCTGAATTTAATTTTTATTATTGTTGTAGATATGGGCATATGAGCACAATCTTGTGAGGGTGCCTGGCATTTTCCGAGAGAGAGTCGGGTATCCAAGATTAAATTTTTGGTTGTCAGATCGTGTAGAAGTTCCCGGCTCTCACCATGTGCATACCCAACGCTATCTCTTGAGCTGCTTAACCTGGGGCCAGGTAAAATAGCATTAGTATACTTTAAAATTTATATAAAAGTTCACTTATGTTATGTCATTTAATAGGTCAATTTGGCCTGGTGGAACACAGAAGAGTGGACGAACTGGACTTCCTCTATGAATGTCCCACTGCCTTTTCAGCATACACGTCGAGTCATTGCCGGCCCTGTGTCTAGTAGCTGATTTCTTGGAGAGAGAGTATATGAGTGGTTTCTTGGTCCCAAGCAGCGGAGAATCCCGATGCATTGCCGGAGTATACTTTAAATATCACATCAATGCCGGAGAATGCATGGTGGTTGGCTTGGCACGGTTATGATGTTGAAACCTTTCTCTATCCACCGGGTGCATCTTATATCCAGTTTATTCAAGTAGGACTTTTGAACTTTGACGTATCTCCTTTTGGTGTATGGAAGATTCCTGAGGAAAATGAGGATAGAGATGAAGAGGATTATCATGGAGAGGGAAGAGGGAAGAGAGTCTGTCTCACATCTCAGGGCTAGCACTTCTCAGGTAAACTTTTACCATTTTTCCCATTGCAATTGCTTCTTTCTTAACTTGTTTTGACTTTTTTTAATGATTATTGCAGGTTGCTGGCTTGTTTGGTCATGAGGCTGGACCTTATTTTACTGCTCCTCCATTTGCTCATTCTAATTAACTGGAGATGCCTCCTCATCCACAGGGAATTGATATGAATTACCTGGTAGGTTTTCTCGTTCCATGATAATTTATGCTATATGTATGCATGATTATGGATGCTTTTACTCTTTTTCTTTCTGGCTCACAGCAGATGCTTGAGGAACAAAATAAGAAACTTCAAGAAGAGTTGGCTGCTAGTCGTCAACAGGTTGTCCATTTTGAGAAATTGTATCACCAGTCAGAGTAAGATTTTCGAGACTTCCAGTTTCAAGGGATGAGAGATCCTGGTGCTTCTTCATCTAAAGGACCCCAAGCTGATGACCATAAGATCCTTTCGTCTACTTCGAATGAGGACCGTTATAGATCTGAATTCCAAGGTAATAGAGATTCAAGTGCTCTTACTTCAGGCGGACTTGGGATGGGTGATATGCCTCCTTCTTCAATAGGTGATGACTTTTTTAAAGCTTTGTTTGATCATGATCCACGACCCCATTCTTAGTGATGCATGAGTATTGTATCAATTGAGGAAATATTGTATAATAAGTATAATAATGAAAATAATAATGATGATATATAATTTTTATTTTTACTGCAACTCTTTTTTTTCTTTTTCTTTTGTTTCTATCATCATTATTATTGATACGCTACAATTATTTATTTTTCCTTTTCACATTCAATATTTTTATAGTCACACCAATTTACCAAAACCAAATGCAACGCGGCAATTCAAGACCTTTTGTCACCAATTCCCTATCCTCATGCATCTCAGTCTCACACTTTTCCTTATCAATTTTGGAATAGCACAATCATCCCATTTAAATCTCTTTTCACGCTACAATTTCATACAGAAGCCAAGAGATTTCTACTTCAACACAAAAACTCCTTTTAACAATTCTAATTTTCTTTCAGCCGTCAACAATGACCGAACTCCATTTGAAGAAAACAAAAGTTCTATTTAAAAATATGAATGCCATTCATTGAAAACAAAAATCTTGGTCAAAAATTAATACTTTGAAGTGTTTTCAAAATGTTAAATTGGACCATTCTTTTTTACATGCAATGGCTTCTTTTTGGAATCTGGATTCTAGGACATTTAAAATTAATAGCTTTGAAATACGTCCCTTGATTGAAGAATTTGAGGCCATCCTTGGATATCCAGGCAATCAAAAAATGGCATTACCTATATTGATTTCCAAGACTCAACAAAAGATGCATATGTTATTTCAAATTTCAAAGCCCGAAGTTCTACAGTTGATGAGAGATGAGAAAATTCTGCTTGGCCCCTTAATTGACTTTTGCCTTTCTCATTTGGCTCCTACTAAAGTATGGGGATGTATGCTTTGTCTATGCTTGCTTGGCCAATTCTTGCTTATTTCTTCTGATTGTGATATTGATCCACGAGTATTGGATATCATGGACCAAATGGAAAGAGATTTATCGCCGATACCCGTGATCTTAGTTGAGACTTTAGTTGGATTAGACAAATTTAAATTGGGATTATCAAAGAAATTGACCAGGAGTCCATTGTTGCTTTAGGAAATTACCTAAACTGCCCTTTTGAATTTTTTTAGGTTTTTTTATTGCTCTAATTTTTTCCTAGTTCGCCCTTTCGGGTTTTCGAAACTAGCGGGCTATTCTAATTTTTTCCTAAGCCGCCCTTGCAGGTTTTCAACTTAGCGGATCCCCTTTTTTTATTATTTTTTATTGCTTTAATTTTTGTCTAGTCCGCCCATGCGGGTTTTTAAAATTAGCGAGCTGTCCTAATTTTTGCCTAAGCAGCCCTTGCGTGTTTTCAAATTAGCGAACCTTCTTTTTTTTTAATAAAATTTTTTTCTTACAGATTTGGTTTCAGGAACATCTCTACTTGCTCGATACTCCATCTATGAATTTTGATAGATATCTGCTACGACATCATTCTGCTAGGAAATTACTCCATCCTGCTTCTTCGTGTGTTGACTGGATCCACTGACGCACTAAAGTCAACATCTGTTGTTTAGTACCTTGGTGGAAGATTTCTCGTATCACCATGTGGACATACTTGATGTATGTTCCTCTTGCTGCTCTTCGTCAAGGTACTTACTATGATCCTCGCTGGCTTGACCATCAATATGGAGCTGAGCCTCGAGGTTCTGAATTCACTCCTGATTTAGACATACCTTGTCTGACTGAAGCCTACTTGGATAGGCTGAAGCAAAGCTAGCCTGCACGTTACACTTATCGTCTGCCATAGATTTTACATTTGTCAATTTCTTTAGGAAGTGTACTGTTAGGACGAAAAAATAATAAAAGTAATAATAAGAGATGCTTCTTTTCCTTTTATAATTTGTCATCACCTTTTGCTATTGTGTTTATTCATTTCATCCATATCTGGTCAAATACTTATAACAGTACATGTAGAACAATTTTAATATTAATTCTGTTTTATTAAATCGGGGAACAACCAAACATAAAGCTAGCATACACAAGATCACTCCTATTGCCAACTAGCCCTTTCAGGTTTTTTAATTGACGATTTTCTCTCATTTAGCCCTAATTGTTGCCTAGCCCGCCCTTTTGGATTTTTGGAACTAGCGGACTGCTCTAAATTTTGACTAGGCTGCCCTTTTGGGTTTTCAACCTAGCGAGCTCTCTTTTTTTTATATACATAAAACCTCTTCAACCTGTCAATGTTCACTGGCTCACTAAACTCGTTCCTGCCCATGTCTGATAACTTCACTACACCCTTGTTCATGACTTGTTTCACAACATATGGCCCTTCCCAGCTAGGCCTAAATTTCTCTCTTGGATTAGACACATTAGGCTTACATTGTTTCAACACTAAATCCCTGACTTTGAGTTTTCTGATCTTAACTTCTATTATAGGCTCGAGCTATCCTCCTTTGATACATTTGATGATGATACAGTGCTTTTAACCTTCTCTCCTTTAGTAAAGGTAACTGTGTATATCTGCTCACTACCCATTCTATTTCAGGCAGTTCAGCTATGACTTGATCTCAATTTCAATTGGCAACACTACTTCCATCCCGTAAAGCAAAGAGAACGGTGTCATTCCAATCAATGTTCGCACACATGTTCTATATCCCCACAAAGCAAAAGGAAGCATCTTCGACCAATCCCTGTATGTCTTGGTCATCTTGGACAAAATTTGCTTAATTGTCTTGTTTATTGCTTCTACTGCACCATTAGCCTTTGGTTTATAAGGAGAGGATCGGTGATGATGGATTTGGTACTTCGAGAATAAGTCCTTAATTGCTCCTTGAAACTGTACCCCATTATTTGATATCACACTGTGCGGGAACCCATACCTGCAGATGAGGTTCTTTTCAATAAATCTAGCCATTTGACTTGCCCCTAGTTTGTTAATGGATTTGGCTTCGACCTATTTTAAAAAATAATCTATCGCTACTACAATAAAACGATGACCGTTTGAGGCTGTCGGATATACCTCTCCTATAATGTCGATACCCCAAGTGGCAAAGGTCCAGAGTGAAGACATAGAATGTAATTCTTCAGGAGGCATATGATTCAAGTTACCATACATCTAACATTGTTGGCACTTCTTTACAAACTCAATACAATCTCTTTTCATGGTCAACCAGTAGTAACCTTATCGAATTATCTTCTTAACTAGGGCCAAACCACTCATGTGTGGACCGCAACTTCCCGCATGTATTTCTGACATGATATGCTCCACTTCAGGCTTCCTCAAGCATCTCAAATGCACCCCATCAGGCCATCTTCGATGTAACTCTCCATGGAAGGTGATGTATTGTAAAGACCACTGCCTTATGGCTCTTCTTTCTTTCTTTGTTGCCCCCGACGGGTATTCCCTTTCCTCTAAAAATTGTCTTATAGTATCATATCACGCATCATGGTCTGTATCAGTTTCCATAATTATCTCATATTCAAAGCAAGGAGTTGAAAAACTGGTCAAAATCAGAGGCTTGAGGAATAAGTTGACAGGATTTTCCCATACCGAAGCCAATGTGGCTAGGGCATCAGCCATCTAGTTTTCTTCTCTTGGTAGGTGTATAAACCTATACTCCTTAAAGTTCTTCTTCATCATGGTCAAGTAATGTTGGTATGGTTTTAATTTTTCTTTTTTCAACTCCCACTCTCCATTTACTTGGGATGCTACTAGCAATGAATCGCCAAAAACTTCCACCTTATCCACCTTCATAATTAGTAGGGTTTCCAAACCAAAGATATATGCTTCATACTCCATCATATTATAGGTTGCCCTGAATTTCAATTTTTTGGCTAAAGGGATAAGTTCCCCTTTGGGCTATTCTAGTATGACTCCCAAACCTGCTCCTTTCCTATTTAGTGCTCCATCAAAATACATTTTCCATCCTTATACTTCAATGGCCGCTAAATGTTCATCCGGAAATTCCAAGACTACCTCTTCGCTATCCGGTAATGGTTGGTGAGCCAAGAATTCTACCACTGCTCTACCTTTGGTTATTTTTCTGGTTACATACTCAATCTCAAATTCTTCCAATATTATCAACCATCGCCCATACTTCCCAATCAAATAGGGTGTCTCCCTTAAGTACTTCATTGGATCCAACCTGAAAATTGCTTGCACACTATAAGATTGAAAGTAATGCCGCAACTTCTTAGAAGACTAAACCACAGCTATACAAGTCTTTTCAATGATACTATACTTAATTTCATAAGGTTTAAGCTTTCTACTCAAATAGTAAATTACATGCTCAATCCCTAACTCATCTGCTTGGGCTAGCATGACTCCTATTGACTCTTCTTCTTCTGTTAAGTATAGTAACAAGGGTTTACCGGGTTTGGGTGGTTTTAAAATAGGTGGATTTAGTAGATACTCCTTTATTTGCTCAAAGGTCTTTTGACACTCTTCATTGGCTGATTCTTTTTATGCAATTTGAAGATATGCTCACAGATTGTTGTGAGCTTTGATATAAATCTGCTAATGTATTGTAATTTACCAATGAATCCCCAAACTTCTCTCTCTGTCTTAGGTGCTGGCATATCCCTAATTGCTTTAACTTTGTCAGGATCAATCTCAATGCCATTCAGACCAATGACATGTCCCAATAATTTACCTGAGGTAACCCCGAACACACACTTCTTTGGGTTTAATCTTAGCTTATATTTCAATCCTCTATCGAAAAATAATTCTAAATTTTGGAAGTATTGTTCCCTTGTATCTAATTTCACCATCATATCATCAACATATACTTCAACTTCTTTGTGAATCATGTCATGAAATAGTGTGTTGGCCATCCTTTGGTAGGTTTCTCCAGCATTCTTTAAGCTGAACAGCATCACCCTATAACAAAATATACCCAATGTAGTAATGAAAGTAGTTTTGGCTTTATCCTCTTGGGCCATTAACACTTGGTTGTATCCAGAGAATCCATCTACAAATGAATGTAGCACGCTAGAGGCTGCACTATCAATGAGGACATCTATATGGGGTAAAGGAAAATCATCTTTAGGGGAAGCCTTGTTTAAATCTCTATAGTCCACACAGACCCTTATTCTTCCATCTTTCTTTGGCATAAGTACTATGTTGGCTAGCCAATCTAGATATTCTATCACTTCAAGGAACTTTACTTGTATTTGTTTAGTGACCTCTTCTTTAACCAATTCAGCCCACTCAGGTCTTAATCGCCTAAGCTTTTGTTTGACAGGTTTCATGTGAGTGTAAGTAGGAATAAGATGTTTGGCTATGTCTTGATCTATTCCAGGCATATCCTCATAAGTCCAAGCAAATACTTCTTCATATTTTTTGAATATTTTTTCAAATCTCTCTCTCTCATCAGGAGTAAGGTCGGATGCCATGCTAATGTTTTTAGGATTTTCAATTGTTCCCAAATTTAATGATTGTGTATCAACAGAATTAATATTAAAGATGCTCATGTAACTGCTATTTGAATGTATGTAACCATCAAGAGAAACATCACACGAGTAAGCAAAATCAGACTTTATTGCATTCATTTTGGAAAAGAAAACATCATCATCCTCATACAAAGCAGACAAATTAAAATCAAAATCAAAATCATTATTCTCAAAATCATAAGGCAGAATATCTTCAAACTTCTTTTGAACCAGGGCAGAAATCTCCTACGGAGTCTTCTCAGCTTTCAAGACAACTTCCTTCTTCTCTTTCTGATTGGGCTCCTTGTTGGCTGGCAGGGTAGGCTCTTTCTTCACTTGCTCCACTAGCTCGGCAACATCAGTAAAAATTTCAAAACCTGGGATCATCTTTCCTATGAACATGATTGGCTCAGGCTTCCCTTGGAGTGGTCCCATGTCTGGAGCTTTGACAAAGATTTTTTCAAGTGGCAGGAAGCTCATCTTCTCATTCTTCTTTGGCTGAACATCTTTGTTGGCTTCTTCATACCCTAACCCTTTCTTGGAAGTTTGAGTTTTGAAATCTGGAAGCTTCATCAAACTGGACTTGCCCTTTCCAAGACCAGCTCCGGGAAGGTAGCTTATGTTCTTCATCATGTTCAAGACCTTAGAATCCACTACTTCATCATAAGAAATTATAGCTACATGGAAACCATTGAGGGGCCTCTCCACCATTAGAGCATTAACAACCTCATTATCTTCGGTCTTAATGACCACTGTCTCATCTCCATTAGGGAACTTGATCTTTTGATGAAGGGTGGAAGGAACTCCACCAAGAGGATGAAACCATGGTTGTCCCAAGAGTAAGGAAAAGATAACAAGTATGTCCAAAACAACAAATTCAATAATAGATTCAATTGGAACAACCTTGACAGCAGCTTTGAAAGTTCATTCGGCATGTCTCTTGGTGTTTTCATAAGCCCGAATGGTTACCTCGGTTGGGTTTAGATCCCTTACTGACATGGCTAGTTTTGGCAATATTTTAAGTGGACAAATATTTATGGTGGACCCATCATCAACCATTAAACATGGAGTCCTTTTCCCTTTGATTTCCACTTTGATAAAGAGAGGGCGGATGTGATCTCTCCCCTCTTCCGATAAATCCGCATCTGAGAAAGATACCGCTCCCATATTGACTTCACTCTTCTCTTGAATATCTTCACATTTTATTACTCCTTTAATTTTTATGAAGTTGATCAGCTCCTCCGGTGTTATGGAGGTGGAAATTGGCATGTTGGCAAAGGCCTTGGCAATAGTTTCTCAGTGCTTTTTATAAGTAGCCAATAAGTCCCAAATGCTAAAACTTGCTTGGATTCTTTTTAATTGCTTGAGCATAGTATCATCTTCCTCTTCTTTGTTCCCTACTTCAGCTTCCTTTCCTTTATTAACTTCTACCTCCTTAGGCGGTGGCCTTGCATAAGGCTTACCGGATCTAGTGGTCATTACTTTATCTTCTTCGGGCTCGGACCAAGTCCATTCCTCCTTCTTGGATACAAGATCGTCATCACTATCGTTTGAATCCCAAAACCCATTCACAACACAAATTGCTACTTCTTTACCCATCATAGCTTGTTCAATTTTGCTAAATACCTCTTCTTCTTTGGTTGCTTCTCCACCCACATCTTGAAAAGAAGACATGACAAAACTTTCATGCAAACCTCCTCCAATTATGAAGGTTGCCGGTGGTGGTACTCTATTGAACCTTGGTAATGGATTGTCTTTGGTGCTCAGCTTGTTGGGCTCGGGCAACTTTCCACTATCAATCAAATTTTGGATCTCATGCCTTAACTTTACACATCTATTAGTGTCATGTCCTTACATTTGATGAAATTAACAAAATGCCTTAGTATCGAAATTAGGTGGGAGAGGGTTAGGCAAAGGACAAGGATTTAAGGGTTGTAACAATCCCTTCCTTTGAAGTTTACTGAGAACCCAAGACAACAGTTTTCCCAACTCTGAAAACTATCTTCTTGTTCCTTGGCTAGTAGCATTAACACTAATTGCCTTTTGCATACCTTGGTTACCAGACTAATAGTTTCCTTTCTCATTCCTTCTTGTTGAAAAATGGTTCTTCTTTCTTTCCCATTCTTCAATTTGTAGACCAGCTTGGAGAAGATCTTTGAAGTCACGGATGAGTGTATGAGACATCCTTTCATGATGATTGGGCAACACCCCTCTCAAAATCATTCTTATTTGATCAGACTCATCGGGCCTCTTCTTGAGCAAAGCAGCCTTATTTCTCCATCTTTTCACAGAGTCCACAAAATTCTCATTTGGCCTTTGCTAATGGACTCAACTTCCATTAGGGTAACTTCCATCTCGACATTGTATCCATATTGTTGGATGAATGCCTTGTATAGCAGATCCCAACTTTTTGTGTGCCATCATCTAAGGTATTGAACCAATTTTAGATAACAGGATCTAATGAGAGTATAAAGTACCTTAGAGTTTAAGCCTTAGTAGCTCGGGCAGATTGCATAGCAGTGATATATTGTTTCATATGGAGGTGAGGATTTTCGGTTTCATCAAACTTTACAAGAGATGGCATCTTGAATTTGTGTGGAACTTCTTCGTCTAGCTCAAATAATTTGTCCACAATCATCTTTTCAACATCAGACGTTTTGGTTTTCTCCATAACTGATCTTTCAACAATCTTTGGTTCTTTCTTCTTGTCTTGAGGATCTTGGAAGTATTGAGCGCAATCATCATCATCATCAATGATCACCTTATCATCATCAAAAACCACTTCACCAACTTTAGCCTTCCCCTTGTCCTTTGGCTTCTTAGTGCTAGCAGATGCTTTGGCATGATTTCCTAAAATTGCAGCCAATTGGTTCTTCATGGTCTCAGACAGGGCCTCTTTTATTTCTTTCATCTTGGCATTGAGGGCGTCGTCCACCATTCTTTAAATTTGTTCGGGCTCCATTGCTTTTGGTGAGCAAGTGATTGAGTTGCTACTAGATTCTTCATCTTCAGCATTGGTCAGATTATTGTAAGCTTTTGAACTGTCATAATCCCGGGCTGTGAGCCAGAGAGGATCAATGATATGAGATGCAAATGTATGTATGCATGTATGCACAAACAATAGACAAAGAAAGATAATTAGGACGTTCCTTCTAACCTTATAACTTCCACACTTGAATGGCGAGTCTCTTTTCCTAGGTAATATGGTTAACAAAATACCAACATGGGGTATCTTGTTTTTCGAATAATTCTCTCGGACGTTTCAACCAATAGTTATATTTTTAAAATGGAAATCAGTTCATGATAGTTCCCATTAATTAGGTTTTAATCCATTTAACCAACTAAAGTAGCTTTTATGCTATATTGGATTAAAACTAAATTAAGAGATTTATTATAAATAGATTTCTCACTTGAAAACGTAACTAATGATTCATGTCAAAAAAACAAGCCTGTGATTAATTATTCTTAGTATAAACTAGGCTCATAATTGATTTTTAGTATTTCGTAATTAACCTAAATAATTTGCAAGCTTTTTGTAAGAAAAGGTTGGATAAAAACAATTTTGCTTCTAAGCCCATTGTAAAAAGATTTTAGAAAAAATGGATTTTGGGCTTTATATTTGAGTCTTGAGAAAAGAATTTGTTTATGGAAAAGTTTTATATCCAAAGACCATTTTGAAAAATTTTGAAAATTGCTTTGGTCTTTTGGACTTTAAAGAAAAAATTTATTTTGAGCTCACAATGTATTTAGGTCATATTAGAAAAAGAACAAAATAAATAAGCCATGATTTAAGCCAAGATAAATTAACCATAGTCAAACAACAAGCATTTGAGGTAAAAACCTAAGGAAGGTAACTAGGCCAATTACTTGAGCTTTAGTCTTTGGGTTAAAAGGCTTAGGTTCCCATAGCAAGTATATACCAAAAGGTACAAGGCTATGAGTGGTTATGCCATGCTCGATCTCCATACCTTGAGTGAAAGTATGGAATCCATTACATAACACAACACGGTAACACGGACGTCCTAACTCACGCACGATGCAATCTAATATGATGCAATGAATAATATCATGATAAGAAAGAATAGAATAATAAAAATATCAATGAAATCAACTTCTCTTATCCTCAGTGGAGTTACCACTCTAAGCGGGGATTTTTGCCCCCACTCCCGATGGAATGGTTCTTGCGACTTTGGCACTGTTTAGGCTCGGGGCCTTAGAGAACACAGGCCTAAGCCCGAAGAAAATGGAGTTACCACCCGAACGGGACAAAAAAAAAGAAAGGGGTGGATGACTCGATTCCTAAGGAATCCCCAACCCCCTAATGGGTTCGAAAAGTTGAGTACGTGTGGGGAAGGTGAGAAATGGCCCAGCACCCCCACAATGCGTGGTTCATCAGAAACGACCTCCTTTGCAGGTCTTAATATTATAAAATTCTTAAGTATAACAATATTATCCATATTACATGCAACAATTAAAATAAAGCATCATTATATTAAAATCAAAGCAATGTCCAAACAAAGCAAATAAATGGACACCCATCCGAGGATGGAAACATGTCCTTACATCGTCCATGTCTAAACTAAATAGGACACCCACCGAAAGGTGGAAACATGTCCTTTACATTGGCCCAAAATATAAAAGCAATTTAAATAACATGAAAATTAATTAATGAGGTACCCAGAAAGTGGAAACATACCTCTTACAATTTTAATACCAAAACAAATAAATAATAATCATAATAATAAAGTAAATATCCATCCATGATAAATTAAATAAATCAAGCATTGAAATTAAATAAATAAACCATCAAAATATATAATAAACTATATAATCAAATCTAAAATTAAATAAAGCAATAATATATAAATTTAGGGTTCATGCATTAATTGGGGTTTCTAGGATTTTATGTTCAATAACTAGGGTTTTGCATATACTAGTTTAATTTGTTGAGAAATATTTTAAGGAAATAACATAGCTACTGGATATTTAAAAGATTTAAGGTTTTGGATGTTTTTATGAAAATAATGTTATTGTGATTTAAAAAGTAGGTTTAGTTAGGGTTTTAAGCAAACATCATGCAATTAGGGTTTTGGAACCTTAAGACATTAGGGTTTATAATTCACAGTTACTCGATTGTGGTTACTGAGTTGATGAACTTGTCATAAAGTTTTGATATTTTAAGAATTAGGGTTTAGGAAAACTAGGGTTTACTAGATAGTTAAGAAGTAAGATAGTTTATGGTTTTTAATATTTTGGAAAACATATTCGATCTTAGGATTTAAGAAAACGGTTTAGAGTTTTATAGAAATAATTATGATTAAAGTTTTTAGAAACTGTAAAGAAGATTAGGGTTTTGGAGAATTAAGAAGACATTTTGAAGTTTCAGCCAAATAATTTAGGGTTTAGATGATTAAGAAAATAGTTCGGGGAAAAATAATTTAGGGTTTTAAAGTTTTGGAAACAGAAGGACAATTTTAGGGTTTTTGAAGTTTTAGAAACAGGAGAATGATTTAGGGTTTTTGATACTTTAATCAATGACTTAGGCTACTAGATGAATGGACAATTTAATCTGTAAAACATCCTACTAAGTTTAATAATTTAGGTTACTAACTCAATATTAAAACAAATGATAGAAACATTTAAAAGAAAATATGGCAATAACATCGTATGCTTAAACAATTCATGAATCTCAATGTAAGAATGTTGTAAATATAATCAAATCAAGGATTTATAAGCAAACCTCCGTTCGTTGGTTCCTCCACAATAAACTTCTGGATGAACAATGATAAAGGCAATGTTGCTGCCTTTGATGGATTGATGAATGCTTCTTGTTGCTAATTTTTGCCGTTTCTGACTTCTTTTTCCTCCCAAGTCAGAAGTCTAAAGTCTCGATCAAGTAAAATAATTTTCTGATCCTTAATTCTTTGTTTGAATGTGGTATTTATAGGAAAAATAAAAAAAAAACCCTGCTTCTAATTTTCCAAGGAAATTAAAACTATTTAGGAAAAGAAATCAAAACCAAATAAAATTCGGTTTTGAAAAAACTGCACTGGAAAATTGCGCTGGCAAAAAATTACTGCTAGCAAAAATTACGAGTGAGCTCTAACCGGCCAGCCAATTCTCCGCAGGTTCCTGCAGCGAATTGGCCCAGGCCATTTCACCATAGGAACTTCCTGGGGCGAATTGGCTTGATGCCAATTCGCATGCAGGAAATTCCTGCGGCGAATTGGACTAAGCCAATTATTTTTCCATCGCCGATTTTTCCGTCTCCGATTTTTATTTATTTATTTATTATATATTTTTTTAACTTATTAATATTACCTTTTTATTTTTATTAAAAATTATAAATAATAAATCTAAAATAAATATTATTTAATTAAAATACCATAAAAATTATTTTGGACTATATAAAAAATATTGGACCAGATTGGGTCAAAAATTAAGTGTCTAAAAGGGGCTATGAGTTTTAGCTTTTGCCCCTAATATGTCCAAGTAGACGAAGCATTTTTTGACTCATACTCAACAAACTTTGCTCAACTTGTTTGGTTTTTGTTTAATTTTGTTTCTTTAATGTTTTCCAGAATAATTATGTTTTTTAAATTAATATTGTTTGAATAAATTATTTTCATTAAATGTTTGTGTTAGTATTTGTTCATTTTGGTGCTCAACCAATGACGAGTTTAGCTTGATCTATGCATTATTATCTGAATGACTTTACTAGGTGAGGGAATTGTTCTATAGCATTGAGTTGTGTATGCCTACTTAGAGAGGGCTCCTGCATAATTATGAGTGTCTAGGTCCTGGTTAGTCTTAGAACATGCTTTAATAAACTTTCCAGGTGAAATTAAACTCCGTTTATTTAAAGGAGAGATCATCTAGGCATTCTTCGGTTGGCCAATAACTATTATCCACCCTATTGATATCAATCCCTAGTTTATCCTTTTGAGCCTTCATAAACTTTTAGCTTACTTTTCATTGGCTTGCAAACCCCAATGACCTACCCTGAGCTATTGTTGCACTTTTTACAAGTCCTATGATCACTAAGGAACAAAAGGGAAAAAAGATCAAAAGAAGAATATACAGTCAAGTCTATGATGATAGTTGAAGGATACCTGAATTAGACTTAACATCACAGACTTATTGAGATAAAGTCAGGACTAAAATATATTTGTGCCACTTCACTCAGCCATTATCAGAAATACAAGTTGGTGCAAACAAGACAACTCTTATAGAGTGAGAATGTAAAAAATAAAAGAAAAAAGAAAAAAAAATGAGAGGAAAAGGAAAAAAAAAAAAGAAAAAAACAATGAGAAAGAAAAGGGAAAAGAAGAAAAGGAAAGGAATGTGGTTATCAAACTTTTTGCAAAGGCAAAGATTGTTCCAATTGAGATCCAGATTAATGTCAAGAAGATGGAAGAACATTCAAAGATCTATCTTTTCATGCTCCCAACTATATAAGGTTCTAATAAGAAGTTTGTAGTGTGAAGGTTTGTCCATTGTGTCACATTGGCTCCAATTTACAAATGGCCTTCATCTAAACCGTGTCCCTTATAGACCCCATTTTAAGCCTATTAAAGACCTATTGATCTCTCTTGGTAGGTAGAGTCTATTAGTGGAGATATTTTGAATAAGCATGCATATAAGATAGACAATATTTAAACTCAATGAGACCTTTGACCAAATAATGTGTATGTGCCTATCTAAAGTGCAACAGTTCTTGCTCAAATGGAAATGATTCCTAAGTTTAGTACGGTAACTAAGGTTGTGATGTAATGGATGTGTTAATTTGGAAAAGTCCAGTCTTGAGGTAAATTGACACTGATTTGGCAAAGCCAACATTTGATTTCAAAATTAAAAATTCAAGATTAAAAAAATTAAAAAAAATTAAAAAAAATTATTTTCTTATTGCATAAACCTTCAACTTAAGGGAATATGTTGCACCATCAAATCTCGAAGGACACAATGGGAAAAATAAATATTTATGAAGGAGCTACCAACTGACGTGCTGAATCATAGTTTGAAATGAGTGTATCTCTGACTATCCTACCGAGGCCCCCATTACTCATGATTTCATCTTGGAAATAAAAGCCATAGATGTGAAGGATTCTGCCATTCCAATGCAAGATCTGAATGAGCATCTAGAAGAAATCCATGGGAGTAGTTTAGCTGATCACCTCAGTCCGTGAGTCAATAGAATCACTGTAAGTATTATTCATGCATATCATGCATACATGAGCATATCATAATGCATCCTTTTTGTCTTGTATTGCCTATCATTTCTCAAAGTGAACAACAGATACTCTATAAAGTAAATAATGAGAAGCAAGCATAGCATCAAGGGGCATGAAAGGACCATTGCTTAAGGAAGATCCAATCACTTTACAAAAATGAAGATGCATGCTTATGCAAGAAACCATACAAAATGCAAACATTAATTTGAACCTACAAGAAATGAAATAAGTGGTTTGAGCCTACACAAGGGGCAAATTTTCTCCTTTCAATTTTTTGAGTTTATACGTGTACAAAATATTTTTAGACTCACTTTTTATATTTTACCATGTAGGGGAAAAGAGAGGATATAAGGGCTAGCTAAAAAATAGCTGATTTTTTTACAAAAGGAAGAACAAAAAGAACAAAACAAGAAGAAAGTAAGAACTCCAAAAGATTGAAGATATAAAAGATAAAAGATCAGTCCAGCTATAAGAGTTGAAGCCAATATAGGACAAATGTCCAAGGATGAAGATCCATTTTTGAAGGGTAATGACCCAATCTCCAAAGGATAAAGATATATTTTTGAAGGATAAAGACCCAATCCAAAGGATAAAGATCCAATTTTGAAGGGTAAAGACCTGATCTCCAAAGGATAAAGATCCATTTTTGGAGGGTAGAGACCCACAATCTATTAAAGAATGGAACAACCGATTAGAAGAAAGCCAGAATTCTCAACTGGTAAAAGGTTAGTCAAATCCAATCTTGGGTACAGAACCTAAATTATTTTTGAGTTCAGAACTCATCCTGGGTCTAGAACCCAAACCAATCTCGAGTTCAAAAGCCAAATTATTTTTTAGTCCAGAACTCATCTCGTGTCCAGAACCCAAACCAATCTTGGGTCTAGAATCCAAATTATTTTTTAGTCAAGAACTCATCCTAGGTCTAGAATCCAAACTAATCTCAGGTGCAGAGTCCAAATTATTTTTGAGTCAAGAACTCATCCTAGGTCTAGAATCCAAACCAATCTCGAGTGCAGAATCCAAATTATTTTTTAGTCCAGAACTCATCCCGGGTCCAGAACCCAAAATAAAATATCTCGGATCCAAAATCCAAATTATTTTTTCGAGTCTAAAACTCAATTCAGGTTCAGAACTCAAACCAACTCGAGTTTAGAACCCAAAACCATTTTTGAGTCCAGAACTCGATTCAGGTCCAGAATTTAAACTAACTCAGGTCTAGAACCCATTCAAAAATGATGTTGCTTTTCGCTCTCTTTTCGAAATCCCAAATCGCTCAAGCAGAGGTCAAATTGTAGACTCTTAAATTTTTATCAGGTCCCAAATCTCAAGAAATAATAATATAATAATAAAAAAGAAAAAAGAAAATTTATTATTTATTTTATTAATTATAATAATAAAATATAAAAAATGAAAGTATAATGAAAATTTTAAAAATAATAAAAACTAATAATTTGACCAAAAACTCGACGAACCGATGAATCGGCAGGCCTGATTCGTCACAGGCCTTTCATGTGGCGAATTGGGCATGTCAATTTGCCATAGGCCACTAATCCTCAGTTTATTAGTTCAGTAACCTTATTCTTTTATATAATATCCAACAAACTATTTTGAAAAATTATGTCTAAAAAACTTATTTTTAAAGCTCAGTAAATTACTTTATCCCTGTAATTTGTTTAACTTTGATTCAATATCATAGTAACTTTAGTTCAAATATCACAGTAGCAATAGCAATTGATTTCATGCAATATTAATTTTAATTAAAACATAATCCAATAATCCAAAATTTATAAATATAGTTACAGTGATTAAGTTTTTCTAAAACCACAACCCTAATCCTATTTTTCTAAAAACCAAAACCCTAGTTCCATTTTTTAGAACCAAAACCCTAATTTTATTCTTTAAAACTAAAACCTTAACTTTGTTTCCCCAAAACCCTAATCATATTTTCCTAAAACCCTAATTCATAAATTAAATTCCTAATTTTGTACATCTGTTATTCAATGTGACATTAAAGCCTAGATTTGTTGATTTATTATATGTGTTGATGGATGATTTATTTTATTTGATTTCTCATGGATGATTTACTTTTTAATTGTGGAGAGTCTTTGAATGATTTAATTTCATTTGATTAATTATTTAGTGCTTCAAAAATGTAAGAAGTATGTTTCCACTCTGTGGGTACCTCATTAGTTAAGTTTAATGCAATTTAATTTATTTTAAGTTTTTGATTAAAGTAAAGGGCATGTTTCTACCAAATGGTGGGTGTCCTATTTTATTTGGTTTTGGGACATTAGACAATTATTGTAAAGGCATGTTTCCATCCTTCGATGTGTGCCTATTTTGAATGCTTTATTTTAATAAAGGTGATTGATGATTATTTATTTTGATAATTGCATGTAATATGGATAATATTTCAATAAGTTAAGAATTTAATAATATTTACACCTGAAAAGGAGGTCGGTTCTAATGAATTAGGCATTATGGATTTGCTGGGTCATTCTCACCTTCCCCATATGTACACAACTTTTTGAACCCATTAGGTGGTTGGGGATTCCTTAGGAATTGAGTCATCCACCCCTTTCTATTTTTCCAGCCCTTCTAGGAGGTGACTCTATTTTCTCCGGCTTTAGGCCTATGTTCTCTAAGGCCCTGAGCCTAACAGTGCTAAAGTCGCAAGAACCATTCCACATGGGAGTAGGAAAAAAATTCCTGCTCACTCTATGATCCTCATCGTCTTGGTCGCTATTATGGAGCTCAACCTTGGGATTCTGATTTTACATCTAACCTTGATGTGCCTTTGCTGACTGAATCTTTCTTAGATCACCTGGGGCAGAGCTGGCTTGCACGTCACACTTACTAGCTCCTATGAATTCTATAATTATTAGTCTTTAAATAAAATAATGTTAGGATGAAAGATATTTTCTTCTATTTTAATTTGGCATCACTTTTTGCTATTATGCAATTTATTTTAGCCTTTTGGTCAATATTTGAAATAGTACACATAGAACAATTTTATTATTAACTCTGACTCATTAAATTGGGAGCAACCATAAACATAAGCATAAACAAAATTACTCTTGTTGCCAACTAGCCCTTTCAAGTTTTCTAATTAGCAATTTTCTCTAATTTGTTTAGCCCTGATTATTGCCTGGCTTGCCCTTTTAGGTTTTTGGAACTAGTCGGATGCTCTAATTTTTGTCGAGGCCTCCCTTTTGAGTTTTCAACCCATCAAGCTTCTTTATTTATTTATTTATTTTATTATTATTATTTTCAAACATATAACTTCTTCAGCTTGTTGATATTCACTGGTTCACTAAACTCGTTTCCATCCATGTCTGACAACTTAACCTCACCTTTCTTTATTGCTTCTTTCACAAACATAAAGCTCTTCTCAACTTGGTCTGACCTTCCTTGTTGGATCTGAGACATTAGCTTTGCATTGGTTTAGCACTAGGTCACCAACCTTAAGTCTTCTAACATGGACTCTTTTATTGTAAGCCCCATCTATCTTTTTTTGGTAAAGCTGGTGATGATATTGTACTTTTAGCCTCCTTTCTTCTCATAAAACCAGTTGCATATATCTACTCAGTACCTATTTTATTTTTGGTAACTTAGCTTTCAAGACTGCCCTCAGTGATTTGATCTCGATTTCTATATGTAACACTGCCTCCATCCTATAAACTAAAGAAAATAGCATCATTCCAGTTGGAGTTTGAACACTTGTTCTATACCCCCCCCCCCCACAAAGCAAAAGGGAGCATCTCTAACAAATCCTTGTATGTCTTAGTCAGCTTGGAAAGAATATGCTTAATTGTCTTGTTGGTCACTTCTACTACACCATTAGCTTTTGGTCTGTATGGCGAGGATCAATGGTGAAGGATGCAATACTTGGCGAATAAATCCTTAAAAAATCCTTAGAGCTATACCCCATGATCTGATACTATACTATGCATAACTTTATATTTGCATATGAGACTTCTCTCAATAAACCGAGACATATGCCTTTCTCCTAACTTATTGAAAGATTTGGCTTCAACCCACTTTGAAAAGTAGTCAATTACTACCACTATGTACCAGTGGCCATTTAAAACTATAGGATGAATGTCCCCTAATAATATATATTTGCCAAGTAGAGAATGGCCAGGGAAAAGACATAGAATGTAACTCCTTGGGAGGTAAATGGTTCAAATTTCCATACAGCTGGCATTGTTGGCACTTTCGCACAAAATCAATACAATCTTTTTCTATGGTCAACCAATAGTAGCCTTGTCGAGTTATCTTCTTAATCAGAGCTAGATTACTCATGCAAGGTCCATAGGTTCCTGTATGTACTTCAGATATGATTTGTTCGACTTCAGGCTTCTTTAAAAACCACAAATCTACCCCCTTTGGCCATCTTCAATACAACTTCCCTTAAAAAGTGATGTATTGCAAAGACCACAGCTTTATAGCTCTTCTCTCTTATGTTTTGCCAAAAGTGGATAATCTCTACTTTCCAAGACCTGGTTAATGATATCATACCATGCATCATGATCTGTACTAGTGTCCATGATCATTTCATGTTCATAGCAAGAAGTTGATGAACTGGTCAAAACTAGATGTTTAAGGAATAATTTGATAGAGTCTGCCCATACCGAAGGCCAGTGTAGCTAGGGCATTGGCCATTTAGTTTTCTTCTCTAGGCATGTGTAGAAACCTACAATCCTTAAAATTCCCCCTCATTGTAGTCAAATAATCATGGTACAACTTTTGCTTCTCTTTTTTCAACTCCCATTCTCTATTTGCTTAGGATATTACCAACAATGAATCACCAAAACCTGCACTCTATCAACCCCCATAATTATTAAGGTTTCCAAGCCAAAGATGTATGCTTCATATTCTACCATATTATTGGTCACCTTGAATTTTAATTTCTTAGCCTAGGAGATTTGTTCTCCTTCAGGTGATTTCAATACAACTCCTCATCCACCTCCCTTTCTGTTCACTGCTCCATCAAAGTAAATATTCAATTCTTGCACTTATATGGCTCCCAAGTGTTCATCTGGGAATTTGAAAGTGTAACAACCCTATATCCCGTATACGTACCAAGCATGCTTAAACGATCGTAAAATACGTATACTGAATATAGAAAATGCTACAGTTTAAAAAGACATAACAATTATCTTTATAAATAAGTGAAACCAATCTCAAACATTTAAAAGAAATCCAAAAGACACCATATATATATATATAAAACATTTATTAATTCACAGCGGAAGTTATTACAAATATGATATAAATCAAAGTTTACAAAACATAGAATATATACATGATTGGCAGCTCTTCTCCGATCTTTAAGTCCCAAGAATAACTCTTCACTGTCTACTCTCACTCGGTCTCGAGGAGCTCTTAGGTTCAACTCTGTTACCTGCGCGATCAAACACTATCGCGCTAAGCCATCGGCTTAGTAGTACAAAATATACCAACATTATACTTTAAGGCAAAGTAATGTTATACATCTAAATCATAAGGTTAACATCACACCTTTATATTTCATAAACCATACACATAGAAACATATCACATTACCACATCATACTATGTTCAATGTCATAACAATATGTATATTACATCTTCATAGTTCCATTGATTTTATCATTCAAGAATCAAATTATATACAAAGACAAGCATGGGCCCAAAATACTCTAATATGCCATTCCATTTTCAGAGTTAATGCTTTGGTTTTGTTATCACATTTATCATTATCATATACCCAACTAGGCTTCAAGGATTTAGATTCAACCAAGCTTCAAGGGGAACAAAGCATGCTAAGTATCAACCCAACTTGGCTTCAAGAACCAACCCAACCTAGCTTCAAGGGTTGTAACATCTCAATTAGGCTTCAAGGATCAAATCCAACCTAACTTCAAGAGAATGTTACCAATAGGCATGCCACCAATAACACAACTCTGAAAATGAATAACACATTAGACACACAATTCATTTATTATTTCATTCTCACATCTCATCATCAATTAGGCAAACATGCCTTATGTTCTTCCAATAGAATCATCATAGCCAATCATAATGGCTTCATATCACATTTGAGTTATCATAGCCAATTACAATGACCTCATATCATGTTATATCTCAAATCATATCATTCATATAGCATCATTGATACAACATTTCAAAAATACATTATTATTGAAATGTACATAATCAAACACATTAAACATCCATTAAAATGATCATCATTGATATATATACACATATATAATTCACCTTATTCTTAAATTTAGAATCCTCAATACACATTTGTTTAGGTCATCTTTGTTTTAAGTATGTTCAAAGTGTAAATACAAAAAGACCTTTGAAAGGATTCAACAAAGTGAGAAAAACAAGAAACAAATCACAGTAAGGGACACCCTCAAGGGACACGACCAAGCTTGTGGCCGTGTCTCTCAACCAAAAGCAACAGAAGCAGACATGGGCAAGGGACACGGCCGTGTCCTCTCCAAAAAATCACCAAACACGGCCAAATTTCCATGGACTTGGCCGTGTCTCTCAAAAATATTTAGGGTTGGCCGTGTCTCTTCCTTGGTTTGGCCTTGTCTCTTATAAACAAAAACCCTAACCATAGCCAACACTCTTTTGGTTGAAATTAAGCACCTTATGCACAATACAATCTCATTCAAATGGATGTAATCCATGTTATTAACACATATTCATCACAATATTCACAATAACACTATAACAACCATACAATCAATTAATTACCACATCAAACCCTAAACCAACATCAATCTTCTTCTTTCAATATCAACATCCACTTAACTTACCATCTTCAAACAAAACCAACACCAATTCAACCTTTTTAACTTACAATCCATTTCAACACTTATAAACACATCTCAAACACACCAATTCATAATATCAACAAATCACAACTTATCTCAAGCACAACTTCAACAATAACAAAGGAAAATGAGAAAGTACTTACCTTAAATGAAGAAATTTCACAAATCTCCAACCAAATCCTTTGATTCCTCCTTCAATTTGAAACTTGAATAAGCAAATCTCACTTTTGCTCTCTTCCTTTGAAATGGCCGGCTATACCAAGAAAAGAAAAGAAATGAAGACAATTCAACCTTCTTTTCTTCTTTAAATATCCACCAAGCAATTTCAACAACACAATTACTTAAATGCCCTTCTCTATTTGTTCACACTACCTTTAAAACTCTTGCCCTCTTAAGTAATTTCACTCATCCCAAATAAAAATATCTTCTTCCCTTGACTTTACACTTGACCAACATATATGTTATGTATATTAACATATATACAACATATACATTCCATTAACACAATCATTTCCTTTGCTAAAACATATGTACATTTAATTCAAATCAAACAACAATTGAATTAAAACTTCTAGGGCACACATGGGGATATTACAGAAAGTTACTGCTATTGCTCTTCCTTTAATTGTTTTTCTGGTTACGTATTCAATTTCAAATTCTTCTAGGATTATCAACCACCGGCCATACCTCTCAATTAAAGAAGGCATCTCTCTTAAGTATTTAACTAGATCTAACATGGAAATTGCTTGCACACTATAAGATTGAAAGTAATGTCACAACTTCTTAGATGACCATACTGCAACAATACGGGTCTTCAATGATACTGTACTTGATCTCATAAGGCAAGAGATTTCTACTCAAGTAGTAGATTGCAAGCTCAACTCCTGATTCATCTGCTTGGGCCAACATTGCCCCTTTTGATCCTTCTTCTACTACTAAGTACAATGTTAATGGTATACCAGGTTTAGGTGGCTTTAGAATAGGTGGATTCAACATGTATTTTTTATGCGATCAAAAGCCTTCTGACACTCACCATTCCATTCCATGGTTTAGTTCTTCTTGACCCATTTAAAGATGGGTTCACAAATTATTGTGAGTTTTGCAATGAACCTACTTATATATTGTAATCTTTTGATAAATGTCCTACCTTCCTTCTTTGTCCTAGGGGCAGACATATCCCTAATTACCTTAACCTTGTCAGGGCCAATCTCAATGCTATTTGGGCTAATGGCATGACCCAACATCTTGCTTGAGTTAAACCCAAACACATACTTCTTTGGGTTTAGCCTAAGGTTATACTTAACTGCTCTTTCAAAGAAACTCTCCAGGTTCTGAAAATGTTGTTCTCTTATTTTTTATTTCACCATCATATCATCAATGTATACTTCAAACTCCTTATGCATCATATCATGAAACAAGGTAGAGGCCATTCTTTGATAGGTTTTCTCCATCATTCTTTAATACAAATGGCATCACCCTATAGCAAAATATACCTATGTAGTTATGAAGGCAGTTTTATTTTTATCCTCTCAGGCCATTAACACTTGATTGTATCTGAAAAATCCATCTATAAATGAGTATAACCTACTAGAGGTTGAGGTAAGGGAAAATCATCTTTAGGGGAAGCTTTATTCAGATCTTTATAGTCCACACAAACCCTAATTATTTCATCTTTCTTCGGCAGAGGAACAATATTGGCCAACTAGTTAGGATATTCTATTACCTCTAGAAATTTCACTTGTATCAACTGGATGACCTCTTGCTTTATTAGCTCTGCCCACTCTAGCCTTAGACACTGTAACTTTTGTTTTATAGGCTTTATGTGAGTGTAAGTAGGAATCATGTGTTCAGCTATATCCTGATCAATCCTAGGAAAAAACTTATTTATATTTTTTGAATATTATTTCAAATCTCTCTTTCACTTCAGGAGTAAGGTCGGATGCTATACTAATATTTGTAGGATTTTTAGGTGTTCTCAAATTTAATGATTAAATGTCAACATAGTTAATATTAAAAATACTTATGTAATCGCCACATAATGCAACCATCAGGAAAAACATCACACAAGTAAGCAAAATCAAACTTTATTAGATTCATTTTAGAAAAGAAAACATCATCATCCTTATAAAGAGTAGACAAATCAAAATCAATGTTCTCATGATAAAAAATTACAAGATTTTCAAATTATTCTTCAATGAGAGCAACAATGTCCTCTGAAGTCTTCTAGATTCTTAGACCAGTTTCCTTCTTCTCTTCTTGGATAACTTTCTGGTCAGTTGGTGAGATGATCTTCTTTTTCACATGTTCAGCAAGCTCAGCAAAATCAACAAAGATCTTAAAACCTGGAATCATCTTTCCTATGAACATGATAGTCTCTGACTTCCCTTGTAGAGGTCCCAATTCTAGATCTTTAACAAATATCTTCTTTAGTGGAGGAAATTCCATCTTCTTCTCTCCCTTTAGTAGAATGTCTCTATTTGTTCCTTCATAGCCTAGTCCTTTCCTAGATAATTGAGTTTTGAAATTTGGAAGCTCTATCACACTTGTCTTTCCCTTCCTAAGTTCAGTTCCTGGTAGATGGTTCATCTGCTTCATCATGGTTAAAACCTTAAAGCCTACTATCACATCTTTAGAGACACCGTCCACTTAAAAACCATTGAGAAGTATTTCTATCATAAGATCATTAAGAACTTCATTGTCCTCTGCCTTAATTACCACCATCTCATCCCCATTTGGAAACTTGATCTTTTGATAGAGCATTGAAAGAACTCCACCAAGGGGGTGAAACCATGGGCATCCCAATAGTAATGCAAAGGTAACTGGTATATCTAAGACTACTAACTCTACTAAACATTCAATAGAACCAACCTTTGCCATGGATTTAAAAGTTCCTCTAGCTTGTCTCTTAGTGTTATCATAAGCCCGGATTGTCACCTCAGTCAGACTTAGGTCCCATGTAGTCATGGAAAGTTTTGGTAGAATTTTGAGTGGGCATACAATTATAGTAGATCCATCATCAACCATGACACATGGGGTTATTTTTCCTTTAACCTCCATCTTAATAAAAAGTGGACAGATGTGGTCTCTTTCCTCTTTAAATTAGTCAACATTGGAAAAAGATACCATCCCAACCTCAACTGTATTTTCCTTCTGATTACTTTTGCATTTCTTCCCTTCTTTAGCATTCTCTGCTCCTTTAAAGTTAACTAGCTCTTTTGGCATTGTAGAAGTGAAAATTTGCATGCTTACCATGGCCTTGGCCATAGTCTCATGATGCCTTTTTGATTTAGCTAGTAAATCCCAGATATTGAAGCTTCCTTGGATCCTCTTTAGTTGCTTAAGGATGACATTATTTTCTTCTTCTTTTCTTTCTGCCTCAGCCTGTCTCCCCTTACTGCATCTACTTTTTTCGAAGGACCCCTACCATAAGGATTTCCAGAGTGGGTATTCTATACTTCATCTTCCTTAGGTTTAGACCAAGCCCACTCTTCTTCCTTAGATTCCTCATCACTATCAATTGAGTCCTAAAACATATTCACAACACAAATGGTCAATGCCTTCTTGCTTGCCCACAGCTGGTTTGATTTTATTGAGCATAACTTTTACTTTTGTAGTTTCTTCATCTACATCTTGAAATGATGACAAGACAAACTTTTCTTTCAATCTTTGCCCTATCATGAAAGTTTCTAGAGGAGGTACTCTTCAAAAATTAGGCAAATGATTATTCTTTTTGCTAGGTTTATTGGACTCAGGTAGCTTACCATTGTCAATCAAATCTTGAAGCTTGTCTTAACCAAACACATTTGTCTATTTCATGCTCCCGTGTTTGATGAAATTGACAAAATGCCTTGGTGTCAATGTTTGGTGGTAGTGGATTTGGAAAAGGTCAAGAGGGGCCAATGGTTATAATAGTTCTTTCATCTGTAACTTATTGAAAACCCATGATAGAGGTCTCCCCAAATTGGAAAATTATCTCCTATTCACTTGACCAGTAGTCACATTGACATCCACTACTTTCTGTGTACTCTGACCACCAAATTGATAATTTTCATTCTCATTCCTTCTTCCAAAAAAACAATTCTTCTCTCATTCCCACTCTTCTATTTGTGAGTCATCTTGGAGAAGGTTTTTGAAATTTTGATAAGAGTATGAGACAGCCATTCATAGAGGTTTAGCAGGATACCTCTCACTATCATTCTAATATGGTTAGACTCTTTGAGGAGAGCAGCTTTATTTCTTCACCTTTCTACATAATCAATAAATTCCCATTATGCTTTTATCTGATATTCTCCACCTCCATCCGGGTCACCTCCAGCTCAGTATTGTACCCTTATTACTGAATGAAGGATTTGTACAGTAAATCCCAGTCTTTCTGGATGTTTTTCTCCAAAGTATTGAACCAGTTTTAGACAATAAGATTAGTGAAAAGCATGAAATATCTTAGGGTTTGAGCCTTATTAGCTTCAGTAGACTACATAACAGTAATGTATTGCTTAACATGCAAGTGGGGATTCCCTGTTCCATCAAATTGTTTGTCCACCTTCGACACCTCTTCTGTCTTTAGCTACTTTTCAAACTTCTTTTCTAAGTCAGCTATAATCTTTTCAACATCAGTAGATTCAATCTTCTCTATAACCTTCTTCTCTTTCTTCTTTTCTTGTTGGTTTTGGAAGTATGATTATTAGTCACTATCATCATCAATCAACTTATTTTCTTCATCAAAGGCTACCTTAGCTACCTTAGCCTTTCCTTTGTCCTTCTACTTTGTAGTACTAGTAGATGCCTTAGCAGTGTTACTTTCCAATAAAGCATCTAACTGACTACTCACGGCCTCAGCCAGGGACCCCTTTAACTCTAACATCTTTGAGGCTAAGGCCTCATTCACCAGGTTCTGAACTTGTTCATGATCCATTGGTTTTGTCATAAAGTTAACCAAACCTTCACTGAACTCTGAGCCACTGACGTAGGTTGGGTTGTCGTAAGCTCTTGAACTGCTGTACTCCAGCTCTGTGAACCAGAAAGGATCAATGCAATGCAATGCAATGCAATGTATGCATGTATACATATGTAGCAAATAAACAAATATAAAGTCAGGACATTTTTTCTAACCTGATATCTTCTGCACACGAGTGGTGAGTCTTTTTCCTAGGTGTTACAGTCAATAAAAATATCAACAGGGGATACTTTATTTTTTAGAATCTCTTAGATGAATTGACCATTAATTGTATTTTCAAATATAGAAATCAGTCTATGATAATTCCCATTAATTAAGCCTTAACCCTTTGGGTTCACTTGAAAATTTTGAGCAACATTGATGCCATATTTTTTGGATTAAAATTGAATTAATAGGTTTATTATAAATAGACTTCTTATTTGGAAAAAAAAAACTAATGATCCATGAAACAAACAAGCCCATAACTAATAAGCCTTGATAAAATTAAGGCCCACAATTAATTTTCATATTCCATAATTGTCCTAACTAATTGAAAGCCCATTTCAAAAAGTTTGACCTATTATAGAAAGGTTTGAATTTTCAAAGCCCAATGAAAGCTTGATTTTGATAAATGGGCCATAAAGTGAAAAATGGGTGCTTCCTTCAAGATATGTTAAAGGTTTAATCTTTTAAAAAGGTTTTAGCATATAATTGGAGTTTCGTTTGATGAAATTAGGGTTTAATCAAATATTAGGAATTTGTTTGCAAAATTAGGGTTTGGAATACATAATTGGTATTTTAATCGTAAAATTAAGGAAATAATAAATTAGAATGATCATGGAAAGGTACCAAACAAAAATAATGATAAAATTCAATAGATATAAGTATTTAGAGTTTATTATCATCGTTGTTGGCTCCACCAGTTAATATTGAACCAATACTCTATACTGGAAAATTACCTCTGTGGAAATTAATGATGGGTTCTTGTGAGCGGGGATTTTCGCCCCCACTCTCGGTGGAATGGTTCTTGCGACTTTTGGCACTGTTTAGGCTCAGGGCCTTAGAGAACACGGGCCTAAGCCTGAAAGAAATGGAGTCGCCACCTGGATGGGCCAGAAAAAAGAAAGGGGTGGATGACTCAATTCCTAAGGAATCCCCAACCACCTAATAGGTTTGGAAAGTTAGGTACGTGTGGGGAAGGTGAGAAACGACCCAGCACTCCCATAACGCCCTGTTCATTGGAACTGGCCTCCTTTTTAGGTCTTAATATTATAAAATTCTTAATTAACACAATATTATTCATAGTACATGCAATTAATAAAATAAATACTTTATTAAAAATCATAGCAAAGTTCAAATAAAATAAACAAATGGACACTCATCCAAGGATGAAAACATGTCCTTATATTGTCCAAATGTATAAAACTAAATAGGACACCCACCAAAAAGTAGAAACATGTCCTTTACATTAGTCCCAAAATTAGAACATAAATTAAATTACATGATGCTTAATACATGAGGTACCCAAAATATGGAAACATACCTCTTATAATGTTTTAAAACCAAAGCAAATCAATAAAAATAACCAACCAACCATTCATCATAAATAAATCATTCATTGAAGACATAAGTCAAAAATATAAATAAGTCATTAATCAAACTATATAATAAATACTCACTTAATAATAAACGAATAAAGATGCTAAATTTAGGTTTATGTATTAATTTAGGGTTTCTTAAATAACAATTAGGGTTTTAGAATATATATTTAAAAGTTAGGGTTTTGGAATCTTAAAGAACTAATATTATTGTTAGGTTTATTTTTTAGAAAAATTATGCTACTCTGCAATTAAAATTAGAATTTAGGATTTAAGTAAATATGGTACAAACCTATGAAAATAAGATTAAAACTTAAATATTTTAAAAGAAATAGCAATAGCTACTATGATGATTTTGGAAAATTGATTAGGGTTTTAAAATAGATTAAGATTTGAATTGAACTAAGGTTTGAATTCCTAAGAAAACTAACACTATCACATTTATTTTTGAAAGAAGAGGTTATTGTGAAAGTTTTGAAAAATTGATTATTTAGGATTTTACAATTTTAAGTGATTTATGATTTTAGATTAACAAAAAACTAAGCTACTGTAATAATTAAATTAACAAAAAGCTGCTATATAAAATTTTCTTTAATAAAAACTAATTAGTGGCTACTATATTCTTTAAAAGAAATAAACAAATTCATCCATTGATGTTCATAGTTATTTATTACATGAGTTTTGAAAATTATAATTCATCAATTTTAAATAATCAATGATTAATGGATGTAGATAATTTTTTTGATTAAAAAAAAGTTAGATATAAATACCTATTTTTGGAGGCTCCACCAAAATTGTTGAATGAAAATTTGGGATGAGCTAAAACCAAGACAATCATTGCTTGCTTACTTGTTGTCTTAATCCTCTTGCTAAAAATTGATATTGATCTTCCCAGTTCTTTTGCTTCTGCCAAAAGTCCGTCTCTAAAAAGTCCAAAAGTCCCAAAAAAAAAAGCCCAATTGGCATGCAGCAGGCCAATTGGCTGCAACCGCGCGGCGCACACCGATTCGACTGTCCAATTTTTTATTTTCTATTCTTTATCATTTTTATATGTATATATTTTTATTTTATATTTTATATTTTACATTTTTACTATTAAAAAAATTATTGTTAAAATAATAAAATGAATAATAAATAATAAATAATAAATAGTACATTTAGAAACAAATAATAAATATTATTAAATTAAAATAAATATTAAAATGAATAATAAATATTAAAATACTATAAAAATTATTTGTGACTGTTTTAAAATATTTAGACTGAACTTGGTCAAGAATCAAGGGTCTACAGTTCTGCCTTGAAGTTCTATAAATGGTTTGGTTCAAACAAGATTCAGCTTAGATGTTGTGTCGCTTGATTCTATCTTTCTTCACTCTCTGTGTTTTAGGTTTTTGTAACTCTCTTTTTTTTTGCTTATTAATTATTGGTCATTATTTCTGTGCTCTCTGTCCCTTTTTATAATGTTTAATTAGGGTTTAATCGAGTTTAATCTAATTAAAAGTCCTAATCTTGCTAGAAAACTATCTGTTTATCTAAAAGAGTATGATTTTAAGTAGAATTATGAAATTAAGTAACCAACTCATGGTGAATTAGCCTTAAAAAATTGCCAATCGCCATGATCTATTGGGCCGATTAAGTAATTCTAGCTTTTAAAATTAGGACCGAACTTGTTTTTACTTTTTAATTGGGTTGGATTGAATTTGGGCTTTTTAAATTGGACCAGATTTATTTAGGGCCAAAATTAAGAGTCTACAGAGTCCTAGATCGGGCTCGGGTGCTATACTGATGGCCTTTTCACCTACAATACAAGAGAGAGAGAGGGATTAGGCTCCACGGGAGAGACATCAATACCTAAGTCAGAGCTTGGTTGGTTTGAATGTAAAGAGACTAATGAGAGTGGAAGAGAGAGCTTTACCTATTGGGGCTTACCCCTATAAAGTTGGTGGGGGAAGATAACGTTTAAATAGTATCAACATTGATTATAGGTGTGTCAATGTTGTACGGAGGTCATGCTAGGAGACTGTCCACCAAGATGCTATGAGCTCGGTCGAGTTGGGATGTTCGGAACCAAGGTCCACTTTTGATTGAAAGATTAGTCTTGGTGCTGAGGAAGTTGTGCTAGGCCGAAGAGCTCGGTAAATAGGGGAGAGTATCATTAGTCCTCCTCTAGCCATCTGATATTTATATTAGTGTAGACCTTTAATTTTGGACAAGGTTCCAAATCTCAAGAAATAATAATATAATAATAGAAAAAGACGAAAATTTATTTTATTAATTATAATAATAAAATATAAAAATGAAAATAATAATAAAATATAATAATAAATAATAATAATAATAATTTGACCGAGACCAGACTGACAAATCGGTAGGCCCAATTCACTACAGGCCTTGCCAATTCGCAACAAGCCCTGGCCTATGGTGAATTAGCTTTACCAATTCGCCCTAGGCCATTAATCCTCAGTTTATTAGTTTCCTAGTTCAAATGGGATTTGGTCTTAACCATAGGATGACTTATTAATTCCCTAACTGAGCTTGGATTTGGATTAGTATTAGGGTTTGGTTTTCTTTACCTATAAATAATAAAGTCTAATACAGAGAGAGACCGATAATTTTAATGAAGCAATTGAGAGGCAAGAATTAAGGTAGAGCAATTAACAAGACAGACAATATTAACAAGAATTAAACAGAGAAAAAGATGGTAGCAACATTGAATTAAAAGCAAACAATAACAAACCAAAGAGACCAACCAAGAGGCAGTGAAAGATTGTCTCAAATTTGCTTTAACTCGTCCAAGATCAAGTAGTAGGGAATTGATATTGGAGGAACTAAAAAATGTAGGTTTTACCTTCTTAAAGACCCTATTTATTTTAAACATGTACTGACTATATTTACTTATTTCTTTCTTTAAACATTGAAGATTATTTGATGATTAAAATTAGTAGCTAGTTATTGTATTTTTACATAAAAGCTCAATAAATTGTATGTTTCATCTAGTAGTTCATTTAACCATCCAACAATTAGTTTATATTCAATAAACTATTTTAGCACCATAGTAGTATACTTAATCAAATTAACATAAAAATAAATATCATAGTAACTATGATTTTCTAAAACTTTCCCAAACCTTAATTAGTTTTACAATTTTCAAAACCTTAACTATTTCCCAAAAACTTAATATGTTTTCCTAAATTTTCAAAACCCTAAATAGTTTTCCATATTCTAAAAACCCTAAACTTTTTTCCCAATTTCTAAAAGTCCCAAATCTCTTTCAA
Organism: Garcia nutans; assembly: GCA_947685225.1. Taxonomy (NCBI): domain Eukaryota; kingdom Viridiplantae; phylum Streptophyta; class Magnoliopsida; order Malpighiales; family Euphorbiaceae; genus Garcia; species Garcia nutans. The sequence goes on along the minus strand of CANTUV010000031.1, from coordinate 70,512,860 downwards.
AACCCTAATCTTGTTTTCCTAAACCCTAAAAATCCCATTTTTCATCCCTAAAACCCAAAGTCTTAATATTTATCATAAAAAATCCTAATTTAATCATAACCATTCTAAAACCCTAATTTGAAAAATAAACCCCAAAAGTTGTATATTTGTTGCTTTATTTAAGTTTAGTATTTAGATGTGATTATTTTTTTGTCTTGAATGGATTATTTATTAATGTTTTACTTTTATAAATGATTTGTTTTTATTTTGCTCATGATGAATGTTTGAATGTTTTAGTTATATTACATATTTAAGTCTTAAAGATGTAAGAGGTATGTTTCCACTATGTGGGTACCCCATTTATTAAGTTTAATGTAATTTTATTTACTTTAAGTTTTTGGCATTAATGTAAAGGGCATGTTTCCACCAAATGGTGGGTGTCCTAGTTTATTTAGTTTTGGACATTGGACATGATTGTAAGGGCATATTTCCATCTTGTATGGGTGCCCATTTTATTTGTTTATTTGAACTTTCATTGATTTCAATATAATGAATATGTATTTCAATAATTGCATATAGTATGGATGATTTTATAATAATTAAGAATTAATAATATTTAGACCTAAAAAGAAGTCTGGTTCTAATGAACCAAACCGGTGCTGTGGGGGTGTTGGGTCATTCTCACATTCCCCATGCATACCCAACTTTTCGAACCCATAGGGGCTGAGGATTTCTTAGGAATCGAGTCATCCACCTCTTTTTTTTTTCCCGGTCCGTCCAGGTGGCAACTCCATTTTCTCTAGGTTTAGGCCTGTGTTAGTTAATGCTCTGAGCCTAACAGTACTGAAGTCACAAGAACCATTCCAAATGGGAGTGGGGGCGAAAATCCCCGCTCACAGTGGCAACTCCACTGGGAACAAGATAATTTGATTTCGTTGGTCTTTGTAGACCTTTAATTTTTGACCAAGTCTAGTCCGACACAAATTAAAAGAGGGTTAAGTCAAGTCTAAAGGTTTAAAGCAGTCCTGAATAATTTTACAAACTTAAATTTAGTCTAGCATAATATTAAAATCTCAACACATAATAATATTATATTTATTATTTATTTTAATAATATAATAAATAAATAAGAGAAAAAAAGAAAATATAAATATTTATTTTATAAAAATATAATATTTATTTTAATAATAATAATAATAAATAATAAAAATAATAATTGATAAATTGGCGAGCCGTAGGCCTCGGCCTGTACGAATTGGCAAGGCTGTGGCAAATTGGCTTGGTGAATTCATCGCAGGCCGTGTCTAAAGCAAATTGGCTTGGCAAATTCACCAATTTCTAATTCTCCATCCACACTAAACCGAAGTTAATTTAATCTATTATTTTCTTAATTCAACCGAAGTTAATTCGCTTTATTATTTCCTTAATTGAGATATATTCAGTTTTTCACCATGCAATAGGTGTACATTAGGGTTTACAATTACTTATAAATAGGATATTTTAATACTATAAAAAGGGATTTTGATTTTTTTGAGAAAGAAGACCTCAACACAAGGAGAATGGATGACGATGAGAATAAGGTAGAATCCAAACAGAGGGAATAGAGGATTACGAACACAATCCTAAAGCAAGTTCCAAGAATGAGGAGAAAGAAGATAGCCCAAAAAGGGCTACAACCAGAGCCAAGTAGACAGATAGCATTGCAGAGACCAATTCACCAAAGGGGAACCAATCAGTCCCCAAGCCGATAGAAAATAAATGTTGTATTGAGGACTGTACTAATCACTTGGATTCTTAGTTCGACTGAGCTATAGTCTCAAGGCTTCCTTCCTCCTACTTCAGTGAGATTACCACCGGACCATAGAGGGATAAAATGTGAAAGATCAACTGCTAAAAGGCCTTGAGATAAACTTTAGCTTCTTTAGAAAAGGGGTCGTTCATTAGTGTTTGGCTTCAATGTACGAGATAGATGAAGAGGGATTCTTTTAGCTCAATTTTTGAGATCTAGGATAAGTTAGCTCAGGAAAAATTCCTGCCACTACCATAGTACCAGCATGTATTATAGCCGAAATAGGAGTAGGCCAGTGTGATTAGATAAGTTCACTTATGAAAGGGGAGGGATTACCTTTCTCTAAGAAAAGATCAACATGAGAGATTTCCTTTGCCTATGGGTTAGGGATGGGCTTAGGTAAGAGAGCCAAAGTAGGTGAAGTATGAGTAGGAAAAAATGTCAGAAAGGTAGGTAAGCATGAGCCCTAGACTCTTTCTTTTTTTTCAAGCGATCGACCACTTAGCCAGGAGTTGTGTAAAACCTTTCTCCTCACCCTCTCTTTCATATGCTTTTTTTTGAAAGCCGGGCAAGAAAGTTTTTTTTTTATAGTAATGTAGGATCTCCCGCTGTAAATAGCTAAGGATCCTAGTCTCTGCTAGGCATAGGGCGTACTAAATAAGCTTTTTTTTCTAATCTTTTATAGGGTTAGGCATAAAAAAAAAGGGCTTTTCTAAAGCGAAATAAGGCTATTTAGCTCTGCTAGTAGGGAGGAAAGCAGATTTAGAGAATGTAGAATGCCTAAAGTATTACAAGTTTTTGAGGTGGAAAGTGCCTTTTAGTTTATCGATGTACTGAAAGAAACTGTTCTCCTATCCTCGACCCTAGGGAGCTTGTTCCCTTTTAAACCTTTGAGCTAACTGAACTAGATCAACACTAAATTTTGCCTTAGAACGAAGGGAAGAAGAGGCATGAGGGATGATCCACCTAGAACCCTCGCTTTAACCTTAATTAGATTCAAAACCAAAAGCAAATGCTCCTTACACGAACGACTTTGACCACATCAATGAAAGGGATTAGGCTGCTTTAAATGAAAGGTAAATCACTAAGCTTGTTTATAAAAAAATGAGAAAAGTTAGATGATTTTTGGAATGAGATCTCTTCCATATAAAAGGAGAAGACTAGGTTAAGCTTGCTTTTTTAGGGTTGGGTCAAAGAGGAAAGAATTGAAGGCAAGAGGAAAGATGGAAGGACTAAGAAACTAGATCTTAGCCTATCAACATTCCTTTATTTCTCAATAGAGTGAAGGTAAGTGGTCTGCTTAAAAGAAAAAGAGCTAGGGGGTGTACGGACTTGACTTTAGAGACCAAGGGACAACCAAAGATACTAAAATGGAAAGACCAGTACAATAAAAAACCCAAAGGGGGAAGTCTCTTATGCGGATGAGCAGTTTGACATTCTAAATAAATAGAAAGGAATCCTTCTCCAAAAAATGGCTATGGAACCAGACCCAGATTTGGAGGCTAACCGGCAATCACATTCCCTACCTCAATCAAATGACTTTCAAAAAAAAAAAGAGAAATTGTAAAACAAAAAAGCAAGAATCCTAGGACTTCACACAATAAGAGGAGGAGTTAGATCGCTCATGAACCAGAAATGTTGAGCAACTGACCTAGCAGAAAAAAAGAAGAAGAAAAATAATAAGATTATATTCATGAAGATTGATTAGCTAATAGAATGAGAGAGAGGTGGAATGCATCGATAGCTTGGACTGCTAATGGATTACGGGATTATTCTCAGTCCCTGAGTAGGCCTGCAGGGAATCAATCACTCCTATTGGCCTGCCTAGTTCGAGGGTCCAGGGATGCTTTCCCATGATAATGAAATAGAAAACCCAAGTATTTTAAGCCTGGGGCGATGGAATACGGTCAAGCCGAGTAAATAGTTTCCGTTGATCCAGTTTCAAAGTAATCTGTCTCAATCTGCTTTCAAGCAGGATAATAGATCTCCTTTTTTATTTGCAGAGGAAATGGGGCTAGGGCTATCTCTTAATCCCTCACTTTATTGGGTTTTCAAGGATTGGCATTTCTGCTTACCTTGGATAAGGTTATAGGGCCATTGATCAATCCTGTTCAATAAAGTTCTATGGAGTTTTCCTAATACAATTAGAGTGACATAATATTGAAGCCTAAGCCATAGGCCTAATCCCTAGGGTTCCTCCTGCCATCTTTCCAGTATAAAATGTCAAACTGGATTTCTTTATCTTATGGCAGAGCTATAGTGCGCACATTTGAGTCCATTGCTTTTTGCAATGTATCCTCTTTTGTATCGCTCTGGCTATATTAGGTGTCCTCTCGATGATGATGCTGAATGATTTGAATTCATTATGGAGGATAGTGGAGAAGGTATATCTTTCTTCGCTCCTCCCCTAGTTGCCCTTCCCAAGTTGTTATGGGAGGTGGTAAAAGACAGATATTTCCCATTGGCAACTATCTACACCAGCTGATGTTCTATCCATTTCATTCATGGATGATGTCTGTTCTCAGACATCTTCCTATGGATGGGACTTTTAATCAGACATATCCTCTGGATAGGTTAGCGAGACTATCTAACTAAAGGAAGGGCTACTTTTAGTTTTAGATAATGAGAGATTTTTTATAGTTGTAGTAGTACGATCAGGAAAGAGGGGACAGTTGTTGGGACAAGAGCAGGAGATTGCGTTCTAGTATTTCAAGGAATGGTTGGTTACAACCCCTATACTTTGATTTTTGGACTGGGAAAAGTATCTCTTTATCTCTACGCTATATATTGTACATTGGCTCAAAAAGGGCCTTCCAAACTAGATCATCTCACTGTGGAGGTGGAGTAGGAGGTTGTCACGGACAGAGCGCAATTACACCATAACTAAAAGAGAAGGACTCATAATGGTACAAACTGTATAGAAGTTTTGAGAATCTAATCTAGTTTGAATTATGACTAGACAACCTCTTGGCTTTCTTTCTTCATGGCCTCTGTTTGCACTTTGCCATCACTTTGTGGTTTGATATTATGCTGACAAGGTGTATCCTCGCAGAGTATTCTGAAAGTATGCGCTTCTCAGTGATGATATCATCATCGGTGATCTCCAGGTGGCTACTGCATATCGGGAAGTCATGAACCAGCTCAGAGTAAGTATATCCAAAGCTAAAAGTCTGATTTCAGAGTCTGGGGGTCTTGAGTTTGCGAAGAAATTTTGCATCCTTGACCGCTCCTGTTAGTGTCAGGGCTTGAGGTTTGGATTTAAGTGTGTAAGAATATTAGTGTCTCCTCTATTCAAGTCTCTATAAGACTTTTCAGAGCTGGTTATCAAAGATATTCTTCTCGACCAGAACACATCAATCCTAACTACAACAGGCACTCGTTCTGTCATGTGTTAGTGGCGTTATCGCCTGGTGGGATATGCCCAATGCCATTAGAGTTTTGGCTTGGATTTCTGGAAGGTTTGGTGATTTAACCTTATCAGATGGGTATGGTTAGGCAAATGCTTCTCCACTCATGTAATCCAGATTGGGACATCATGTAGCGCATGGCATCAGATCTTAGTCATCAGTTAGATGATTACACGATATTCTTCACATCTCTGGCTTACCATTCGGTGCATTCTGCATTAGAGTATGAGAAGTGGTATATCCATGCAAAAATTGATTTCTCTGTTATGGCATTGGATGTCTTTTGACACCCTCCATCCTCCTTGTTCTACCTCGTCCAGACAGAACTAGAACATAGGCAGTGTTAACTGCCAACAATAGGAGCTGGTGCAGTAGTAGGAGTAATTTGATCTCTTCTTGATGATGGATAAGGCATGACACTTTCTTCATTGACAGTGAGCAAGGTCGTTGACTTCTTTGATTCATGCTCAGGCCCCCTTCTTTGTTTCATAACCTTACCGGGAATACTAGGGAACAAAACTGTTGGAACCCATAGTTCATAAAGATGGAGCGAGGATTCATATACTAAACCCGACTCCCTTGATCAATTTCCATGGGTGAAGCTTCTGAGAAATAGCCAAGAAAATTCTAATAAGAGAAGAGGGCATGGTGGCTATATAGGAAACCTTTGGAATCACTCTAATCCAGAAGATGGTTCAGGAGGCGGCGAAGGATCTCTAGAAACCCATTGATGGAAGAATCTAAAAGTCTCATGGGTTGGACCCTTTCTGTATACAATTAGCATTGGTGAAGGACAAAGACTTGGCCTTCAGAAATGGTACATGGCCGTGACAAATATTTCATTTTGAAGGAGTGGAAGGGAGGGAAGATAAGAGAAGGGAAGGGGTCTAGGGGATTCTCGTTCTTGCCCAAACTGAAAAGCCTACGGGGCATTAAAAGCTAAAAAAATATAAAACACTTTGCTTTGCCAATAGGCCCTGACGAGAAGATTGACTTAAGATTTCGTTTGGTCGCTCAGCTATCACACCTAGGCAGTGAAGGAAGGGTGGTATGGGGATGGTTTTGTCTTTGTAATACTCAAGTGCTTTAGCCAGGCATCACTTGCAAAAGCGAAATCATCAACTTCAGAATACTTTTGAGAGCTTATACTGCAAATCTAGCTTGAGGACTAGTGGAACATAGCATAAAGAGGGGGTTCAGGCTATCAGTCATGAGAAAGCTAATGTACTTAACTTGGTTGGCCTGTTTTTTAGTTACGGAATCACCAATGTCCGCTAATGGTCAGAGCTGGACTCATCCTGAAACAAATTCTGAGAGAAAATGACTACCCTGCTCACTCAATGCGCCAAAAAGCTCTTTGCACTTCTCGAGTGAGTTAAGCTTATGAGCCAACCTTGCCTTTCTTTCTTTTAAAGATAGCAAGCAACCTTGCTCTATGAGTCTATCATCAACCGAATCATCTGTCTCATCTGTGGTGACTGAATCCACTATTGGCTAAATTCGAAGAGCTAAAGGACCCATACCTTCCCTTCCAAAAAGGCCCTACAAATGAATAGACCCCAAAAGAAACATCCTCACGAGCAGCTACATATGGGCTAAGATCAACTGCTGCAGATGAAAGAGCTTTTTTTTATCTTTCTTTGGCTGATACTGACACTGATGCTTATCCTATAACTTAATCTCCAGTTGAACTGACGCCCTAGTCGACCACTTTTGAGGAAGGCGCTACCTTGCAAGGAAGACACTTTCGCTTACTTCGCGCCTTTAGGATAGTTTACCTTATACAGGTAGATGTACATTATTTGAAGCTTTCTGAATTACATTATGTCCACTTCTACATCATCTGAATGGGACATTAAGCTTGCCTCCACTTTTAGTGTAATTACCTTAGCGCTCCTCACTACTTTAGTCTCGTAAGAAGGTCGAGCCTACCTAGATAAACCCACTTTCACACCCACCATCTGGATCGATAGCAGAACTCTTCTCAGCCTTCACTTCAGCTGCAATCCTTGTTTACTCCATGGCCGCCTCTACCATTGATGCAGAACTGAAATTGGCATCTTAGTCGCCGCCAAGAAACATCAAGACAGAATCCATACATCGCATAACTAGTCGAACGAGATGATCTATCCACCAATTCGTATTGACACCAATCCAACAACTTTCCGCATAAGATTATGAGCCCACCTCTCTGTCTCAGCTATCTTTCCTAAATGAACTGACCTACTCTACATGAAATTCTTCTTTCAACCTCGACAAAAGACAAGGGGCGACCAAGATAGACTTTGAAAGAGGACTTGAAACAAATACTCGATCGTGCTATTCTGAATGCAAAGAGGGGGACTCTTTGAAAGACAAATACCAAGTCGAGCTATCAAGGAAGAAAAATGCAGGCGAACAAAAGAAGAGTCTTCAAACACAAGCAAGTAGTTGCCTTTGTATACCTGCGATCTGAATCAGAAGAGCCCTGCTCTTTGGAGCAAGGATGGCCGCCCCGATACACCACTGATGAACAAACCCAATAGACTGGCCCTAGTGAACTCCTCCAGCCAACAGCCTTAAGAAAGTCATAAGCACTTAACTCGAGGGTTATTGCCACTTAACTTCGTCAAGCCTTCCTTTAAAGTCTTGACGAGCAATACTCCACTACAGTTTCACCTCCACCCAATCAACCACTTAGGTTTGGTGAAGTGAACATGAATGCATTAGTGACGTAGAAAATTAGAATATCCAAGCCGGTAGCCCTCCCTTCCGAGCCAGTCTCCTTCTACCTTCATTACTATAGATACAGAACTTCTTCTTCACTCCAATATATATATCTATATCTAATTTCTTTCTCAAATTTTTAGGCAATGGTGCATCATATGGTTGATCCAAGGCATGGTCAAAGGGAAGGTTTGATCATCAAGGCTTGGCATGCGACTCAATGCTATTGATCCCTATCATCCGAACGAATGTCTTGTATTGGTTTGGATCATCCGAGTGAGATCACATCTTATTCTATGCAATTCTGTTTGTCATTGATCTGCATCCACATCGCTTCCCTAGGCATATGCACCACCCCTATCTATGGAAGTAAAAAATGAGAGCCATGTAGCCTAACCTATCGGAGACAAGACCGAGCCAAGGCTTTTCTAAAGGGATGGCCTAATAGGCTGTTCTTAGTCAAACCTGCTGGATACTGGATAAAGGGGTATAATGGGTGGGGATTAGCTATTAGGGGTATCTTTCCCATGCATTTTTCTGTAGTGAGATTGACCATCAGGTTAGGTAGAACCATATGGGCACATTCAGGTCTCAAAGAGAAGGTTGGGAAGGTTTTTTTTTTAGTCGCCAAGTATGGGCTCACAGTCACTGTAACACCCCTACATTCAATACATGCACACTACAAACACCACAATGTAGTATACATGCACTAAACATAGGGATGCTATTGATTTTCTTATCATTCAAAACATTTTAAACGATACCATAATCTTTCAATTGCATACCTTATAGAAAAATAGGTAGTTACTTATAATACAAACCAAAATAGATATATAGATACATTTAGTTAATACGCAGCGGAATTTATAAAATATTTACATATATGAAACATTTAAATCCATATTTACAAAGGTGCATATATTTACATTATAAATATTACTTTACAAAATTAAAAAGAAGTAGTACATGATTGGCAAATCTCTTCTGGTCTTTAAGTTTCCAAAATCAACTCTTCAACGTCTACTCTCGCTCGGTCTCGAAGAGCTCTCGGGTTCAACTCTATCAACTCTATCACCTGCGCGATTAAACACTATCGCGCTAAGACAAAGGCTTAGTAAGTCAATTTATGCTGATGTTATGCTTTAGTGCAATGCAATGTTTCATATTTATATTAATAAATCAACACCAATAATACACCCTCAATCAATAAAGATCATACTCAACAAACAATATTCCATGCATAGTCCTTTTCATCATTTAAGTAATATTAACATTTCATTACATTAGAACATCATTTATGATATACATAAAACCTAGACACTTATGGGCCCATCAAGTATTTAATACGATATTCAGAATTCAGAGTTACTGCTTTGGTTCATAAACACCATTATCAAGCCTGTAGGCAATATATACATATATATATATATATATCTCTATCCATGGATAGCGTAATAGACCCAGTCTCTTGGATCATCAACTCATCTAACTCGAGGAGATCCTCAACCCGGCAAGACTGTTACAAATCAAATATCTCATAATATCAATTATCTTAGTGTAACAGACCCAGTCTCTCGGACCTTAATTCAACTCAATTTGAAGAGATCCTCAACCCGGCAAGACTGTTACCTTTCATTAAATAGGCATGCCTCCAAAAACCAGAACTCTGAAACTGAATAACATATTAAACTTACAATTATTTCATTATTCTCTTTATCAAACTCTTTCTCAATTCTCCTCATCAATTAGGCAAACATGCCATATATCATTCAATTGAATCATCATAGCATCTTTAATATAACATTTCAATATACATTACTCATGAAACACATTACCATTCACAATGCATAACATAACATTGTTCAATCTCAACAATGCAATTAGGGCAAAGGACAATCTACATCATTCATAGTTTTAGGATCTTCCACATCCATTTGATTAGGGCATTCTTTGTTTGAAGTATGCTTAAAGTGTTTATGTTTAGGTTTAGGTACCAAAATACCTTTGAAGAATCATTACAATGCAATTAGAACAAAGAATAAAAACCCTAACCAACACATTTGAGGGACACGGGCAGCCCACTTGAGGGACACGGCCAAGCTTGTGGCCGTGTCTCTCAACCTCAATTTGACAGTAGGCAACACGGGCAAGGGACACGGCCAAGCTTGTGACCGTGTCTCCCAACACCAACATCCAGTAATGAACACAGGCAATAGACACGGCCGTGTCTCCCAAAAATCCTTCCAACACTCCCAAGTTTTCTTGGCTTGGCCTTGTCTCTCCTTGCTTTTGGCCGTGTCATTTGAAAACCAAACACTAAATGTGTCCAACAATCTTCTAAATGCATTTTAACACATCATGCACAACACAAATTCATTCAAATGGGTACACTCAATAAAATAAACACATATCTTACACAATCATCACAATAATCACTTAATAACACATTAACATCACATTTAAACACAACCACTTCAAAACCCTAAAACCAACATCCTTCTCCATCTTCCAAAATCAACATCCTTCACTTCCAACAACAACACCTATTTAAATTCTTAACTTAAAAACCAAATTTAACACTTGAATACACAACACAACCACATCCTCAATTCAACAAACCCTAATGAATTTCAAATACTACTTCAAAAGAATAAAAGAAATCAAAAGAAAGATCTTACCTTAGTTAAAAACTTCTTGAATCAACACTTGATCACTTAATCTTTCTTCAATTTGAGCTTCACTCAACAAGATCTTCTCTTTGCCTCTTGCTTCCTTTGTCTAAGGAGGAGCCGGCCACAATGGAAAAGAAGAAGAAAATATCAAGAAGCAAAGTCAAATTTTCCTTTTAACTAAACAATTACCAAAACACCCTTATACCATTTAACTTAACTCTTGTCTCTTATAAGCCCATTTAAGTAATTTCACCCTCACAAAATAAATATCTCTCTTCCAATGACTCTCCCTTTGACTTATGTATATGTTAATTATATCATCATATAAACAACATATACACTTCTCTCTAAACCCTCTTTTCTTTCCCAAAACACATATACATAAACATTCTCTTACCAATTCCTTTTCTTATCACCTAACATATACATTCAATCACATTTTAAACCAACAACAACAACAACAACATAATCAAAACTTCTAAGGCATATATGAGGATATTACAGTCACTAAGAGATCCAGTGCTCTAGTTAGCATTTATCAATTAAGTCAAAAAAGGCTAATGATGCAAAAGAGTTTGCAAGCACAAGGCTAGGGTAGGGGGCACTCAAGGGCATAATCATCGGCTACCATATTTGAGGACTGAACTGATGGGACAAGTCAGTCATCAGTAGTGGAACAGGTAAAGAGGCGATTAATAAAAAAGGCTTCAACAAAGCAAATGGATGTCCCAATTGTTGTTGGCGCAGTAGCTATAGGTAGGTCTCCAAAGCAATTTTTACCCTATTCATAGGTACAAAAGAAGCATTGGGTTGCCCATTCATAGTACGATTCCTCGCCAGTGCACTCAGATGCTAAATGACTTGTTGTCGGGTTCTGACCCTATTATCTATCGAAAGTCATAACAATCTGGGCATTGTCTCTCTCTGAGATAGACTCGGTGAAATCAACATGTTTGTATAGATGCAGACTACATGTACCTGGACAAAATGACCCTTATTAAGCTTGCATGCACCTGGACAGGAAAGACCCCCATTAAGTTAAGCTTGACTCCTCTGCTCTTCCCTGGGATTGGCTTTGGGCCTTTCCTGCCTTAGGTGGAGTTTACCCTTCATTCAGCTTTGAGACTACCTAGTGGAAAGCCTCCTTTTGAGAGCTCACCCTACCCTATTCATTTATGATTTGATTGTACTTAAAACCCTAATAACTACTTTTTTCACTCCTGTATACTATAAAGAAATGGAAATGGAGGCTTTCCAGCAAGTTAACTATATCTATCTCTCCTCCTTGCCTTAGTCATCAACTACTCTACTTTTTGTAATTGACTTTTAGCACTTTGAGAGCTGTTAAACCATATTTGTAGCCTCGCTCAATCTCAGGGTAAGCAAATCTCATACATAGGATGCCCCTTTCTCTAGGTTGACTATCTAAAAATAGGAAACGCGGGTTCTCCATGATGTGCCGGTGCGATCTGCTCCTGCCTGGTCGTTTTGTTTATTGAGATTATTATCAATATCTTAATTCCAATCCCTTACTCCGTGAAACCCGATTAGTTCTATCATCTTATTCCAATAGCTTTGAATGGGTTCGTTTCTTTCTAGATGACGAGGCAACACCCTGATATTGATATTGCTTGTCGGCTACCCTTATCCGATCCGATAAATGCCCATGGGGGGTTTAGCAACTCAGAGTCTCATTCTGCTCTATAGGAAAATGCTTTCCTTTTGAGGTAACAAAGATGGGGTAAACTACTCTTGGAGACTATTCCTATGACAGGACAAAGAAGTTAGGCTTCGCCGATCGATTGAAAGGACCAATCGTAACCATGCTCGCTCGCTTACCTGATGACCATCCTAACTATGAGCCAAAGCAGTCATGCCTGTTCTGCTCCTTGAACATAAGGTTTAACTATAATTAGGTTCAGCTTGAGTGAGAATAGGTATAGTCACCCTTCGGTTCAGCAGCCACTGTCCTTTGGAGCAGCTCAAACTTATTCCTTCCGGCCTTTTGGCTCAAACCTTGAAGCAAAGGATGAAGAAGAATCACCCTTATGGCATTTCACTGACATTCTACTATTGAAAGGATACTTGCATTCTAACTAATACAAACATTGAAGAATTGCTAGCACTAGATGCTTTTTCTTTCCTTTGTTCTTTTGGATTGTAGTTAGGATATGGTACGAGCTTAGTAGAAGAAAGAATCTATCTTAGGGTTAGTGCTCTCCTTTGCCTTCCTTATTCCTTACCTGACTGGTAGGTTGTTCCAATGTTTCCTAAGGTAATAGGTAAGGCAAGATAAGACTAGATTAGATTGTCTCTTCTTACGGTACCCAACTAAGGTTAGTACGATGTTCTCTTTCCTCCTCGTAACAAGAATTCATAAAGATCATATATCCTTCGAGCCGAAGGTGAAGATGCGATCCGTGCAGCTAAGTGACCTGCCGAAATCAATATCTTCCTAGAACTACAAGATGAGAAGCCATTACACTCATCCCTACTGATGCCTTGTTTCACATAAACAAGTGTAAAGGTCGTAGGAAGCACAGAGAAGATCAAAAAGGAAACTTATGCTTAAGACACCCAACTCGTAGAACTACCACTCAGAAGACACATCCAGAAAGAAAGAGATGGCTGCATCTAAGGGCTTCTTATTGGGTCTAGCTTCTTAGAAAGCCGTCAGGAGAGACCGGACAATCTGATGATATACACTTGTGATGTCAGAGAATAGACTGGAAGAGGAGAGCTTGATTTTTCTTTCTCAAATACAAGCTTCTTTAATGCTTCTCTTGGATTCGAATGGGTAGGATTCAGGATTCAAATAGGAATTCGAAAGAGCGTAAAGAGATGGTCGAGTAATCAGCGGGCAGGAATAGGTAGTCGATAGCAGCAATCAACCATCTTGAGCAGCAAGAGAAAGAAGGACCAATGATGGTCAAGGAAGAGAAAGCGGGAGTAGCAAGCAGACGTAGGAGGGAGAAACCTCATTTGGATTTCATCATAGGTAGAGATGGAGCACAGACAAATGAAGGAAGGAACCATGGAAAGAAGGGTCACCTTAATCAAGAAATTCCTTCTTTTTACACTAACTCATGTGGATAGAAGACCTACCGCAAAGAAGGAGTTGGTGAGAGACCAGCTTAGTCAACTATTCGATTACCAAGCCGTTCTAGTGGTAAAGGAACCACAATGATAGTGAAGGTGGGTATCACCTTCATATGGGGGTATTCTATAGGAATGCCTCCAAGCATACTGCCACTAAGATGATAAGAGAGTGCTTTACCGAGTGGGAGGGCAGTCCATGTGAAATTTCAAAAGGCTTGGGCTCCCATATGGTTGTATCTCATCAAAGATGATAAGAGAAGGAGCTACTTGTCTGGGGCATTTGAAAAAAATGGAAATTGTAGACAGAAGGAAAAAGCACAAGAAGTACCTGAAGAGTCAGCTAGAGCAAGTTATAGACAAGTTTCTCAAATGTAATGATTGATACTAAATAAATCTATAATGATCCGGTCTTAAGGAAGCTTGCCATGCAGTCCTATGAGAGCATGAGGAATGCTAGGATAGCTTCTTTTTTTGGATAAGTAATAAGCTTTATTTCAATAACTAATGAAATACAACAATCAGTGTAACTAAAGTACCGGTGGCATCACCGGCTCCTTAACTTATAATGAACAAGGAAAATCACAAAAGCAAAGCTCCATAATACAACAAGGGAAACCCAGCAGATACTGGCAGCACTCTATTCATACAACAATAGTCAAATAGATACTCCCAGTGCTATAACCTCCATAACCTATAGAACACCTCCAGTGCTGCAACAAATCTAACCAAGCAAACCAGACGGATGAACAAATCCAGTAGTACAACACAAACTAACCAAGCTATGACAACAAACAAGGTTAGCTTCAGATGCTGTCAGTAAGGCCCCAGGCTTTTACCAGCCTGATATTCACAAATGACGTTGGAAAATTCTATAGGTAAATGTCCTAGTTCTGACATACTCCAGAATTTCAATGTAAATTTGAACTAACCTCCTAGTTTTACCACTTTGCATCCTAATCTGGGTGGTTTAGTTTACTCTGACTTCTTTTGCAAAGATGATGTGTGCAAAGCTGTATCGAACTTCTTTCTTTGTTTTGGCAGTTATTAGCACTTTCTTAAGGTGCCTCTAAAGGTAACTCATTTGTTACTGAGGAAGACTTCTTTCTCAGCTTCCACAACTGAATGCTTATGCAGTCGGAAGGTGGTTGAGAAAGCGAGGTCAGCGCCAAGGGGGCTACTAACCATCGGATGAAGTTCCACATTTTGAACGCAAGTCCGTGTCATTTGATGCTAGACTCATCAGACACTCTGGCTATTAGCCTTAGTACAACCGGTGGACTCATCAAATCTTCAAGAGTAATAGAGAAATCTAGGATTCATTTAGTATACCAAAGAAGATAGTTGAGATGAAGCTGTAAGAAGGACTTTAAAAGTGCTTCTAACATACCACTCTAATCATCCACCCAGAATAACCTTAACTCAAAAATTTACTTTTCATCAATATAATGAGGTTTAGTATGGTCTAGAATCAATGCCCTTACTGCCCCTAGTTATTAACAGGTTAGTAAACCTCATTCAGGGAAAGCTAACCATAGTTTGAAAGGTGGAGGGTGTATACCAGACAGAGCAAATAAGGTTAAATAGTGCCTCTTCTATCTAAGAGACAATCAAGAGAATACTTGGTATTCAAATGGATCTCGAAGCTTGGAGAAGACTCAGTAGCCACCGCCTTTTAACAGGAAAGAATTTCTATAAGAAACTCCTAACTGTCGAAGATGAAAGAGCTCACAAAACCATAACATATTCAAATACATGACAAGGAGATAGGATCGATATCAGCTCTATCATCTTTATGATTATTCACAATAAAGTGTTTAGCAAATTTGCAAACTCCTTTAAAGGAGATAAGCGATTTCTCAACAGAGATAACCACCATACCGTCCTCCATGACTTTCTTATAGGCTAATGCTACCTTCTCATCGGTGATAATAATATCATCACCGAGAATAGCATAATCCTAGAATCTCCACCCAGGATACACTTCATAGGCTATGAGCCATACTAACACATGATGAGTTAATGTAAACACGGGCCATGATGAGTCGGAGTCGAGAGGCTGACCTTGTATGAACTGGTAAACTCGTGCCTTCTGTTGTGAGACAAGTTTCTCAGGACTCCTGAACTCAACTATGGACATTATAAAACACCATGATTGCACAAAGTCATTCCCAAAGAGATTGACTAAAAGCGATCCAGAGAAGTCCACTGGTAGAAGATCAGTCATCGACTTAAGGTCGAAGGAAAATAGTACCTTCTTTCTCTTAAGGTAGTGAAGCGGAGCAAGTTGGTTGAAAGTACCATTAGTTGGTAATGATGAAAGTACTATCATAAACCAGTAATGTTGCAGTCTCAAGATCGTCTGTAAGATAGGGTTAACTATAGCGAATAGCCTAACTTTTTTGCTCCCTTCGAGCTTACCTTCCCCACCCCCTATTTGAGTAAGGCTTCAGTTGATTAGAAATCTATGCTAAATAAATAAAAAGGATAAGAACACCTTTTAAACAAGCTTCCAGCAGCTAAGTTAACATGAATGGTGCACGAACGATTTTCTGAGTTAGCCTCAGTTTTGGGTTACCCCTTTTGAATAGATTTTGGTCGGTCTGCTAATATAGCTTGTTGCTTCTTTGAAGTGTATGGGGCAGCTTGTACCCTTATTCTGGTTGCAGCTCTTAGATCTGTTTTCAGTTGGTCTCGTTGAACCAGTGGATTCAGAATCTGTCAGATAGATGGGAAGTGGCTAAGTATGGTTCAGTTCACGAAGGAACAGAATCAGCTTATAGACGGTGACCCTACTCTATAAGGCGACCAATGTCAAACTCAAGCCTTACCATCAACAATAGAATATAGAGCTTCCTTAGTTAGGAGGCTCCCGAGCTGGATGGTTTATGCATTATTTTTTGTGGTCCTGTTGGGTGCATGCTCCTCTTAGGATTGAGTTTGATCTGACCTTTTATTCCACTTGTCCATAGAGCTTGGATCTCAGTCATCAGTAACTTGGATTTTAAAGCAGTCATCCTAGCACTACTTGTTAGTAAGGATCTCTGGCTTGACTGATCTTGCGCCGTATTCCAATTGCTCTCTGACTGAGACGTCGTGTTACTGATTGCCCTCTCAACATTAGGAGCTAGACTCGAGCTCTCATCTGAGTTACTTCTCAATTTCATGGAGAATGGAGCTTTCATGGTCTCAGGTGCAGACGACAACAATGTTTTGTTTGCAATATTTGAATGACTAGTCTGCATACTATCATTCTTGAGTCGCTGCTGCTTTCCATAGTATTAGCTTCTTTAGAAACAAAGGATTAAGCTAAGCTTTGAGGAGAATTTCTTTTGCCAAATGCCAATGATTTACTAACCATGTCTTATGGGTGTGATCAACTAGGCTGAGGGACATACATTACAGGAACGGACCGAGAGACTTAGCCGTTGAAAAAACCGAGTGCTTTCCTTGTCTGAGATTTCAATTAGAAGACCAAATTCAAGTAGAGGGATGATAGCAAGGATTCAAAGCATCAAACCAAAAGATGTGACCGATGTGACTGAACCAAAGCTCCCATTTCTGATATGGGCTAGGGTTCGAGGGTAGATATTAGAGATGATGCGGGTATTGAAGATGGAGATGTGGATTCAGCTGCGGATGGAGATTCAGGATCTGAGGGATTGGGAAAGGTTGGCTCATAAACTGCTGAACTCTTACTCGAGAAGGCCATTAGAAGCGCTTTTAATGCACATTGATTATAGGCAATGGGGAAGGAATTGCGAGATCCAGTCATTGAGAACAAGATATTGAAAGGCTTGAATAGACTGGTAAGGGACAGACTGATTGCACCTACCAAGCACAGGACTTATTGGCTTAAGAAGGAAGCCAAAGAAGGGATGGGATAATTAAAAGAAGTTTTGAGCGGTTCATTAGAAGTTCACAATGGATGAATAAAGTCAATCCAATCGAGAGTTCAAAGAAGAGTTATTCATTCTCGTATTTCTCAGAGAGTCAGACTTAGAAAGAGCTCTGAGCTGGAGCGGAGTCGGAGTTCTGAGTTCTCACATTTTTCTTATAGAAGAAGAGAAAAAATGAGATCAAGTTCTTTCATTCTCGTGTTTCTTGGCTTTCCTGGAACTCAGAAGAGAAAACAAGACTTCTTTACTTGACGCAAACATCTTGACTTGATGCATACATTGTATGGGTATGGAGCTATGAGTTTTTATTCCCGAAAGACAAAGTATACGATGCATAAAGTAAAGAAGATGGCTTCTAGATATATAGAGAAGAGGGATTATCTTTCTAAGAAACAAATCTCAGAAAGATCCCTTCTCTGCATATCTAGAAGAATGATGATATGCTTAACACAACGAAGAGCACCATTCTCAGAGTGAGCTCGGCCGGCCGCTCTCTTATTTTGATCTTCTTTGGGTGGGGGAGATAACAAAAATACAAAGAAGAACTCCACTCATTCGTGTGAAAGAAAAAAACTCCTATAACGTAAAAGAAACAAAGAGCTCTGTCCGATCGATTGTTCTCTTATTTGGGTGGGGGAGATAACAAAAATACTAATAAGAAAGAAACTCTTTGGTCTATGGTCTATGCAAACCTTAGCAATTCATTTGCTTGACGCTAGTAACTTGGCCCTTACAGTCAAGCATCTTCAAACTTGCCATTCCATGAGCTTCCATCTCCTTGCGGTCAAGTAAACCAGTAGCTTCGACCACCCTTTATTCGAAAAGTCTATTGGACTGGAAGCACTAGTCAGTTAACTACTTACCTCGACTTTCCCTCTATGTATTAGGTAGGTGCGCCCTTATTCACCTTAGAAGATTGGTTTCACTTCTTTCTTTCCTACTTTCTATTCTTTTGGTACTAGACGGAGCTACTTTGACAACTACCAGTGCAGGAGAGTTTCCTACTTATTGCTTTGGGTTTACCTATTTTGTCTTACTTGTTTCGGTGCTAAGTGATCCTACCTTTCCACTGAACCATCATAAGGGGAGTTGCCCCTCTTTTGAAAGCAAACATCAATATTGGTGCTTTCTGGTATTGAGAATAGAGAGAGAGAGGGAAAAGCCATTGAGTCGATTTATGGGAATTATAAAAGTAAAAAAGGAAGTCTTGTTTGCCTGCAAATCAAGTAAGATCAAGAATTTTACCATCTGGAGACCGGCGTCGAGGACTACTCTAGGCTAAGCACTTTTTGGGGTGGCTTAACGATCAACTAGATTTTAGAATTTTAAGAAAGAAAGAACTCTTCCTTATATAAAGAATTCTTAATGGAAGATCTGCTATCTTAAGAAAGATAAACTTGAATCTCTCAACAGTAGATTTTATACAACTCATCTGCGATTTCTTCATTGATCAATGAACCCTCATATCTGATATGTGACAACTCATTTTTTACTCTTACTTTACTGGTTCACAGTGGATTGTGAGACCTCTTTCTGTTTAGCATTATTTTTGATCAGTGAAGAAAGTTTATTCAGTTTCTCTTACCTGTAACCTATGAGAAAGATTCACAAGCTATGCACAATACGAAGAACTTGAATTGACCAGAAGAAAGATCCAAAAAATAGCTTTATTGCCTTTGTTTATCCGGGAAGATCAATAGAAAAAGGTCAAAGTGGAAAACTCTTCTCTACCAAGGAGATACCCAATACATGCAAACCTGAGAAACCAGAAGAGGAGAAGAATGGGTAACTCAAATATCTAGAGCCTTAGCATGCAGAGAAGAAGGGCTACTAGTGAAGATGCTGAGAATGGCCGAGGATTACCGATCTTAGTTAGAATCTATTGCAAATGCATGTGAGGGAGGGAATGATTGCACATTAGTATTAGTAAGGGAAGGTAAATGGCCTGCAAATGTATTCAATAGCTAGTAAGTAAAAGTAAGAAAGCCACCGTCACGCCCTTATTCAAATTAAAGGTATTGTTAAAACTTATAGACCTATATAAATAACTCTTACAGGGGCTTAATCATTATAAAGTGCTAAACCTGCTCCTTTTTCTTGTCTATCCCAAAACATGCTAGAACTGCTGATATTCAGAAGCATTATAACTGCAATTAGATCTCAAGGCATAAACTTACACTTCCATTCAATCCCCAAGGGAAGGTGTCAACTACACAACTCCAATTGCTTTAACAGCTATTCCAACTTCAACTGGATGGCCAGCAACTGTCAGATTAATGGCTGGAATCTCTTATACAAAAGGGGAGAAATATAATAAATAAATATCTTATCCGGGGGATAATAAAAAAATAGCCCAATCACACAGGGAAGAGAAAGATCTCTTAATACTATGCTTAGTCGTCCTACCCCAAAAAAGCACCCTATGGTTTAGTGAGCTGGAGATCGTCTGGCCTAAGTTGATTTGGAAATGAAAAATGCTTGGGCTCACCACACGGGGATGCGATACAACCACTTCTTAGTATTAGGCACTCGTGTCTACTATTATCGTATGAGGAAAAAGTGAGGAGTACCCTTTATGAACTTTATTTCCTCATCTTATAGTAATAGTAAAGGAAAGAAAGAAAAGAACATCATCACCTCTTTTTGCATCTACAATAAAGTATTAAAGGAATGAATGCACTCCATTCTTCATTCATAAAAAAAATACTCAATTAGGGAACTAAAGCATTGATTGAAAAGATAGGAATAGACATCTAGATGAGCCGATTAATGAAAGAATGAGAATAGGTAACTAAAGAAATGTTAAGCGCTAAGGGGCTTTGGTTGCTCAACAACCGGGATAGAGGATATTCCATATTCTTGACTCTAATGTAATAGAGGATTCGGCCAAATAAAGGGATAGTCATGAAATGGCACCTATGAAGCATTATGAATCAAAAAGAACCTGGCTTAGTTGTTTTCAATCAGTAGGGCTGAGACATCCGTTTCCCTTTTGCTTTGACCTTGATGTCGTGTGAAAGAATAAACTTAGGGAATGCTGACACTTTCCCCCAATGGGTAAATATCCTAAACTGGTTCATCGATGGGATGTATTGCTCCATCAATGGGCTATGCTATGGTTCATCAACGAGATTTGTAAATAACTCCGGATCGATCTGTGGCTGGATCTTATTCACATGCATGATGTAGAACTGTGTTTGGAGATTCTGCTATTGGGGTATGGAACCTCTTGAGGTGCCCATTCTTTTGCTACTGATGGGTATCGATATCTAACCAGAGGAGATTCAAATTTATTTGGCAACTCCCTCCAAGTGCACCTACATTTGGTTGGTTGATACGAACATTTCTTTTTTTCCTTTGTTTCTATGGGAGTCACAGAATGGACAAGTGACAGCAATACAAAATTTTGAAGTGGAATTAGCACCAAGAATGGAGTAAGCAGCGGACGAGGTGGAGGCAAGCAGTTTAAGAGTCATTATCAGATATAGATCTTGAGCCGGTGGACTTCATAGATGAAAGCATTTGACCATATTTGAATAATCACCACTGGTCCTCACTATGCACTCATCGAGTAAGTCCCGTCTATTCTAGTTGGAGATTTGATCTATTGAGTTTACTCTATCATAGGTAGAACCTGCATCGAAACCACCCAGACGCCAGAGTCAGCAAAGGTATGGATTTCCAATACCTGGATGTAAGATCAAGATATTTAGGTTTAAGCCTATATATAATATACAATATGTGCTTAGGATTTGATTTAGAGTCTTATTCCCATACGCGCTTATGTATGGGATGGGCTAGGCCCCGTAAAGATCCTGACAAGCATAGGGTTAATGTCATAAAGGCATATAAATATGTAGTGGTTATCCCGAGGAACATGCGAACTCAGAAGCAGCAGCAGCATTCTCTTTAGCATACCACAATTCCTGTAAATATAAGGGGAATAGAATAAGGTACGACCTAATTATCATTACTTATGATATTTCTTTCTTTGTTGTTCAATGAATTCATGTCTATTTTTTTTCTACTTTCATGACATGTTATTTTATGTATTCACATGATGAAACTGATAACAGTGGCACTCTTCGGTCCGTTTAAACCAACTCCAACCAAGAGTTGGCCCTTAAGGGCACAACATCCACTGAAACATTCAATCGCACAGCGCTGCCCATTAAAGGTAGCAATTCTGACGGATTCAGTCATAACATCTGAACATCAAAACCTAATTGTTAAACTTACTTGACTTAACAGGTCTTTTTGATTAGGACATAGACAACCCACAGGTGGATAATAAGTTTATCCAAAGGTCAAGTGAAGTCACAACTAGCTTCCTCATACCACTGGAAATATCGTATGAGAGATTCCACCCAATATCTGAGCATGACTTTCTCCATATAAAAGTACCATTCTTTAGCGAGCTTACGCTCAAAATCATCCCGCACAGATAACAAACACTTGTCATCCAGACAACACGACTCCAAAACAAAATATTGCACCATACCAAGGGGAGTTGTAGACCCTTAATTTTTGACCAATTGAAATCCAATAGTCTAAAATAATTTATGGTATTTTATTTATTTTAATAATATTTTAATTACTAATAATATTTAATAGTTATTTTTAATAAAAATAAAAATATAAAAAATATAAAAAATAAAAAATAAAAAATCAAACGGATCGGCTAGCGACGCACGACAGCCCATTTCGCAGCATAAATTGTCTGCGGCGAATTGGGCACTGCCCAATTCGCCGTAACCAGTTCTGCAACGAATTGGCTTGCCAGCTAGCCCACCGTGCCTATTTTTGCCAGCGCAGCCTTTGGGCCCAACAGCCCGTGCGCTGTCGATTTTTTGACCAAACCTTGTTTTACCCAGTTTTCTAATTGTTCCTAAACAATTGGTATTTCCTTATTAAAATAGGATTAGGACTCTTTATTTTTCTATAAATACTAGCATTAAACACACGGATAGGAGGAGGAGAAAAAAACCTAGAGGACAACAATCAAAAAGCATTAAGGGAGATTGAAAATAGCAAAGCAGAAAGAAAAAAAAAAAGAAAGCAGCAACAAGTATCAATCATCAATCCATCAAAGGTAGCAATGATGCCCTTATTCATTGTTCATCCATAAGTCAATTGTGGAGGAACCGACGAATGGAGGTTTGATTATAAATCTTTAATTTTATTATATTTACTACATTCTTACATTTAGATTCATGAATTGTTTAAGCATATGATGTTAATGCCATATTTTCTTTTAAACATTTCTATTATTTGTTTTGATATTGAATATTTCAGTAACCTAAATTATTAAACTTAATAGTATGTTTTATTGATCAAATTTGTCCATTCATCCAGTATGCCTAAATCATTGATTGAGTTATCAAAACTTTATATTGTTATTTTATTCCCAATACTTTTAAACCCTAAATTATTCTGTTAAAGTCTCACAAACCTAATTGTTTTTCAAAATCTCAATTTATCTCCAGAACCAATGTTTCTTCTCAAAAGATAAATCAAAACCTTAATTTATTTTAAAGCTTGTTGTCCCATAACCCTTTCCCTAAACTATTCTACCTAAGGCCACCAAAACCCTAATTGCAAAACCCTCGCTTCCTAAAATCCTAATTCCCAAACCTCAATTCTAGAAACTATAAACTTGAGTTTGCAAATAGTTTAATTACTAAAATTTATCCAATAAGCCGAATTTCTAAACTCTAACTCTAGTAAACTCTAAGAACCAAACCCTAATTTGCCTTATGTTTCCTAAAACCCCAAAATAGCTTTAATTTCAATGCTTGATTTATTTAATTTATCATGGATGGATATTTTCTTTATTATTATTATTATTATTTATTTGTTTTGGTATTAAAATTGTTAGAGGTATGTTTCCACTTTGTAGGTATCTCATTAATTAATTTTCATGTAATTTAAATTGCTTTTATATTTTGGACCAATGTAAAGGACATGTTTCCACCTTTTGGTGGGTTTCCTATTTTGTTTAGACATGTACGATGTAAGGACATGTTTCAATCCTTGGATGGGTGTCCATTTATTTGCTTTGTTCGGACATTGCTTTGATTTTAATATAATGATGCTTTATTTTAATTGTTGTATGTAATATGGATAATATTATTATATTTAAGAATTTTATAATATTAAGACCTGAAAAGGAGGCCGGTTCCAATGAACCAGGCATTGTGGGGGTGCTGGGCCATTTCTCACCTTCCCCACACGTACCCAACTTTCAGAACCCATTAGGGGGTTAGGGATTCCTTAGGAATCGAGTCATCCACCCCTGTCATTTTCCCAGCCCATCTGAGTGGCTACTACATTTTCTCCAAGCTTAGGCCCTTGTTCTCTAAGGCCCTGAGCCTAACTAGTGCCGAAGTTACATGAACTATTCCACCAGGAGTGGGGGCGAAAATCCTCGCTCACAGTGGCGACTCCACTATGAGCAGGGATTTTTGCCCCAATCCGTGACTTCGGCACTGTTTAGGCTCAGGGCATTAGAGAACACGGGCCTAAGCCTAGAGAAAATGAAGTCGCCACCCGGACGGGTTGGGAAAAAGAAAGGGGTAGATGACTCAATTCCTAAGGAATCTCCAACCTCCTAATGTGTTTGAAAAGTTGGGTATGTGTAGGGAAGGTGAGAAATGACCCAGCACTCCCACAACTCCCGGTTAATTAGAACCGGCCTCCTTTGTAGGTCTTAATATTATAAAATTCTTAAATGTAATAATATTATCCATATTACATGCAACAATTAAAATAAAGCATCATTATATTAAAATCTAAGCAATGTCCAAACAAAGCAAATAAATGGACACCCATCCGAGGATAAAAACATCCATGTCTAAACTAAATAGGACACCCACCGAAAGGTGGAAACATGTCCTTTACATTGTTCCAAAATATAAAAGCAATTTAAATTATATGAAAATTAATTAATGAGGTACCCACAAAGTGGAAACATAACTCTTACAAATTTAATACCAAAACAAATAAATAATAATCATAACATAAAGAAAATATCCATCCATGATAAATTAAATAAATCAAACATTGAAATTAAATAAATCAACCATCAAAACATATAATCAAATATATAATCAAATCTAAAATTTAATAAAGCAATAAATATATAAATTTAGGGTTCATGCATTAATTAGGGTTTCTAGGGTTTTATGTTCAATAACTAGGGTTTTGCATATACTAGTTTAATTAGTTGAGAAATATTTTAAGGTAATAACATAGCTACTGAATGTTTAAAAGATTTAAGGTTTTGGATGTTTTTATGAAAATAATGCTACTGTGATTTAAAAAATAGGTTTGATTTGGGTTTAAAGAAAACATATTGTTGTTTTGATTTTTAAAAAGATGTAATTAGGGTTTTAGTTTTGAAAAACATGTTTTAAGGCTATTAAGGTTTTAGGGTTTAGGACTCACGGTTTGAGAAAATAAGGTTTTAGGGTTTTTTGAAAAATAAAGCACTTAAGGGTTTGTTTGAAGAATAATTTATGGTTTTGGAAGCAGAACTTAATAATTTGGGATCTAAGGTTTGAAAGTTAATTTTTAGGGTTACTGGATATTTGGAAAAAAAAAATTAGGATTCAATAAAGCAACTTTGAATTTTAGAATTTAAGAAAATAATTTAGGGTTTTGATAATTGTAAAGCTATTTTGGGGTTTTGGGAAACATAAGGCAAATTAGGGTTTGGTTCTTAGAGTTTACTAGAGTTAGAGTTTAGAAATTCGGCTTATTGGATCAATTTTAGTAATTAAACTATTTGCAAACTTGAGTTTATGGTTTCTGGAATTGAGGTTTGTGAATTAGGGTTTTAGGAAGCTAGGGTTTTGCAATTAGGGTTTTGGTGGCCTTAGGTAGAATAGTTTGGGGAAAGGGTTAAGGGGTGACAAGCTTTAAAATAAAATAAGGTTTTGATTTTTACGGGGTGACAAGCTTTAAAATAAATTAAGGTTTTGATTTATCTTTTTAGAAGAAACATTGATTCTAGAGATAAATTGAGATTTTGGAAAACAATTAGGTTTGTGAGACTTTAATAGAATAATTTAGGGTTTAAAAGTATTGGGAATAAAATAACAGTTTAGGGTTTTGATAACTTAATCAACGATTTAGGCATACTGGATGAATTGACAAATTTGTTCAATAAAACATACTATTAAGTTTAATAATTTAGGTTACTAAAAGATTCAATATGAAATCAAATAATAGAAACATTTAAAAGAAAATATGGCAATAACATCGTATGCTTAAACAATTCATGTATCTAAACATAAGAATGTTGTAAATATAATAAAATCAAAGATTTATAATCAAACTTCCGTTCGTCAGTTCCTCCACAATTGACTTCTGGATGAACAATGAACAAAGGCAGCATTGCTACCTTTGATGGATTAATGATTGATGATTGATACTTGTTGCTGCTTTCTTTTTTTTTCTTTCTGCTTTGCTGTTTTCAATCTCCCTTAATGTTCTTTGATTGCCATCCTCTAGGTTTTTTTCTCCTCCTCCTACCCGTGTGTTTAATGCTAGTATTTATAGGAAAATAAAGAGACCTAATCCTATTTTAATAAGGAAATACCAATTGTTTAGGAAAAATTAGAAAATTGGGTAAAACAAGGTTTGATCAAAAAATTGGCAGCACGGGCTGCGCCAGCAAAAATTACGCTGGCAGAAACGGGACCGGCGGGCTAACTGGCAAGCCAATTCACCACAGAAATGGCTGCGGCAAATTGAGCAGTGCCCAATTTACCCCAGATTGGTATCTGCAGCAAATTGGGCACTGCCCAATTCGCCGCAAACAATTTCTATGGCGAAATGGGCTGCCGCACGTCCCTCGCCGATCCGTCCGATTTTTTATTTTTTATATTTTTTATTTTAATTAAAAATAACTATTAAATATTATTAATAATTAAAATAAATAAAATACCATAAAAATTATTTTAGACTATCGAATTTGAATGGGTAAAAAATTAAGGGTATACAGTTTGCCCCCTGCTTGAACGATCTCAGACTACTGCAAAAGAGAGTGAAAAGAAATAAGATCTTTGACTGATTTTTGATGAGGATGGGTACTTGGATTTGATTTCGGTACTTAGACCCGAGACTGAACTTGATTTGGGTACTTGGATCTGAGATTGGGTACTTGGGTCCAAGACTGAATTTGATTTGGGTACTTGGACCCGAAATTGAGTACTCAGACTCGAGATTAGGTACTTGGACCCAAAACTGGATTGGATTTGGGTACTTGGACCCAAGACTAGATTTGATTTGTGTACTTGGACCTGAGATTGGGTACTTGGACCCGAGATTGAATTTGATTTGGATACTTGAACCCAAGATTAAATTTGATTTGGGTAATTGGATCCCAGATTGGGTACTTGGCCTCGAGATTAAATTTGATTTGGGTACTTGGACCCGAGACTGAATTTTATTTGGATACTTGGCCCCGAGATTGAATTTGATTTGGATATTTGGACCCGAGATTGGATACTTGGACCCGAGACTGAATTTAATTTGGGTACTTGGACCCGAGATTGGGTACTTGGCCCCGAGATTGAATTTGATTTGGGTACTTGGACTTGAGATTGAATTTGATGTGGGTACTTGGACCAGAGATTGGGTACTTGGACCCTAGATTAAATTTGATTTGGGTACTTAGACTCAAGATTGGGTACTTGGCCCTGAGATTGAATTTGATTTGGGTACTTGGACTAGAGACTGAATTTGATTTGACTGACCTTTTATCAGTTGAGGATTCTGGCTTAACTAGTTATTCCATTCTTTTGTTCTTCCTTTTGTAAAAATTCAGCTATTTTTAGTTGGCCCTCATATCTTCTCCTTGCCCCCTGTGTGGGGAAATATTTGCGAGTTTGAAAATCTTTGGTATATAAACTTAAAAAATTGAAAAGGAGAAACTTTGCCCCCTATGTAGGCTCAAACCAAAGATTTTTTCCATGCAAGCTTTGATTGATGTTTTTGTTGTCTAGTTCTTCACACAAGCACGCATTTCTTCTCTTTGCAAAATTATTGGAGCTTTCTCAAGCAATGGGCTTTCCATGCCCCCCTGATTTGATATCTTCTTTTGATTGTTTACTTCACAGGGTGTTTGCTGTTCACTTTGATAAAGAACAAATAATACAAGAAAAAAATGTCATGTGATATGCTCATGTATGCATGATATGCATGAGTAATACTTACAGTGGTTCCATCGACTCACAGACCGAGGTTATCAGCTGAAATGTTCTCACGAATTTCTTTCAGATGCTTGTTCAGTTCTTGTTTTGGAATGACAGGATGCTTCACATTTATGGCTTTTATCTTCGAGATATTGAAAACATGAATAATGGAGGCCCTAAGCAGTAGAAATACATCCATTTCAAATTACGATTCAGTATGTCAATTGGTAGCTTCTTCATAACCTTGCTAGTAATCACTTCCTTTACCTAATGTATCCTTCGAGGCTCGATAGTTCAACATACTCCCCTTAACTTGAAGGCTTTGTAAATTTTTTTTTGAATTTTGATTTTTGATTTTTGATTTTTGATTTTTGATTTTTGATTTTTGATTTTAAAATCAAATGTTGGCTTTGCCAAATTAATGTCAATGTACCTCAGGACTTGATTTTCCAAATTAACATATCTATAACATGACAACCCTAATTACCACTAAACTGGGGAATTATTTCTATTTAAGCAAGAATTGTTGCACTTCAGATAGGCACATACACATTACTTGGCCAAAAGTCTCATTTGAGTTTGAATATTGTCTATCTCATATGCATGATTATCTAAACTATCTCCACTAATAGACTCTACCTACCAAGAGAGATCAACAGGACTTTGATAGGCTTGAAATAGGGTCTATAAGGGACATGGGTTAAATGAAGGCCATTTGTAAGTCGGAGCCGTTGTGACATTAAGGGCAAACTCTTATGCTACAAATTTCTTATTTGAACTTTAGGCAGTTGGGAGCAATCTTGCTAGACTCGAAATTCCTTCTATCTTCTTAGCATTAATCTGGATCTTGATTAGGATAGTCTTTGCCCTTGCAAAAAGTCTGATACCTAAATTCGTTTCTTTTCTTCTTCTCCCCTTTCTTTCTTTTTATTAACTGTCCTTATAAACCAAATGGAAGTCTTTTGCTGCTTTAGGTAAAAGAGAACTCAGTTGGCTTTTTGAATCGCCTTTTTAGGTTTTATCTTTTTCTTTATCTTTTTCTTTTTTTTCTTTTGTTGTTTTTTTTCTTTTCTTTTGTTTTTTTTTTTGTTCTAGCTATAAAGAGTTGTCTTGTTTGTGCCAACTTGGGTTTCTAATAATGGATGAGTGGAGTTACATAAATCTTCTTTAACAGAGATAAATCATTTGTTACTCTGATGTCATCTTGATAGATTGGGGATATTAGGAGAACTTCAACTACTCTTATGGTCTTGAGAACATTAACTATCCTTATGATCTTGACTATTCATTCCTTTCTTTGATTTTCTTGCCTCTTCATCTTAGTGATCATAAGACTTGTTAAAAGTATCACAATAGCTCAGGGTAGGTTGTTGGGTTTGTAAGCCAATGAAAAGAAAGCTAAAATTTTATGAAGGCTCAAAGGGACAACTAGGGATAGATATTTAATTGGGTGGATACTAGTTGTTGGCTAACCAAATAATGCCTAGATCATCTCTCTCTTAAATAAGTAGAGTTCAATTTTGCCTCAAAAGTTTGTCAAAGCATGTTCTAAGACTGACTAGGACCTAGACAAAGGTAATTATGTAGGAGCCCTCTCTAAGTAAACATATACAACTCAATGCTATAGAGCAATTCCCCCATCTAGTAAAATCATTCAAATCATGATGCCTAGATACATTAATTTATGAATATCAAGCTAGATTCCTCATTGGTTGATCACCAAAATGAACAAAGACCAACAAAAATTTTGATGAAAGTAATTTATTCAAATAAATTTAAATTTGAAAAACACGATTGTTCCAATTAAATATTTAAGAAAGAAAATAAAACAAGAAAAACAAACAAGCCAAGGGAAGTTTGTTGAGTTAAGCTTCTTCTCCTTTCACATCTTCAATTTTTCTATCTTGAAAGGATGATAAAACAAAATCTTCTTCCAATCCTTTTCCTACCATGAAGGTTGCTGGTGGTGGCACTCTTCCAAATTTAGGCAAAGGATTGTTCTTGGTATTGGGCTTGTCTCGCTCAAGTAGCTTACCACTGTCGATTAGATTCTGGATCTCAAGCCTCAACTTCATACAATTTTCCATTTCATGTCCATGCCTTTGATGGAATTGGCAAAATGCATTAGTATCAAAGTTAGGTGGAAGAGGATTAGGCACAGGATGAGGAGTCAAGGGTTGTAATAATCCCTTCTTTTGTAGCTTATTAAGAACCCAAGACAGCGACTTTCCTAATTCTGAAAACTACCTCATTCTTCCTTGACTAGTGGCATTAACATCAGCTTCCTTTTATGTACTTTGATTGCTAGGCTGATAATTTCATTTTGTAGAAAAATGACTCTTCTCCCTTTCCCACTCTTCAATTTGTCGACCAACTTGGAGAAGATCTTTGAAATCCTGGATGAGTGTATGAGACATCCTTTCATGAAGACTAGGCAACACCCCTCTCACAATCATCCTTATTTGATCAGATTCATCGGGCCTCTTCTTGAGCAAAGCAGACTTATTTCTCCATCTTTTCACATAATCCACAAAATTCTCATTTGGCCTTTGTCTAATGGACTCAACTTCCATTAAGGTAACTTCCAGCTCGACATTGTACTCATATTGCTTAATGAAAGCCTTGAAATCTTTTTGAGTACTTTCCTCAAAGGTGTTGAACCAATTTTGGACAGCAGGGTCCAATGAGAGCATGAAATACCTCAGAGTTTGAGCTTTAGTAGCTCGAGCAGACTGCATAGCAGTGATGTACTGCTTCACATGGAGATGAGAATTTCCAGTACCATTGTACCTAGCAAAGGAAGACATCTTAAACTTATAAGGGACCTCCTCATCTTGTTCAAATAGTTTGTCGATCTTAGACATCTCTTCGGTTTTCAGCTTCTTCTCAAATTTCTTTTCCAAATCCGCAATTATCTTTTCAACATCAGAAGTTTCAATTTTCTCCATAGTTGATCTTTCAATAATCTTCAGTTCTTTCTTCTTGTCTTGAGGATCTTGGAAGTATTGAGCCCAATTATCATCGTCATCAATGATCACCTTATCATCAACAAAAACCACTTCACCAACTTTAGCCTTCCCCTTGTGCTTTGGCTTCTTAGTGCTAGTAGATGTTTCGGCATTGTTTTCTAAAATTATAGCCAATTGGTTCTTTATGGTCTCAGCCAGGGCCTCTTTTATTTCTTCCATCTTGGCATTGAGGGCATCATCCACCATTCTTTGAATTTTTTCGGGCTCCATTGCTTTTGGTGAGCGAGTGATTGAGTTGCTACTAGATTCTTCGTCTCCGGCATAGGTCGGATTGTCGTAAGCTTTTGAACTATCGTAATCCAGGGTTGTGAGCCAGAGAGAATCAATGATATGAGATGCAAATGTATATATGTATGCACAAACAATCAACAAAGAAAGATAATTAGGGCATTCCTTCTGACCTTATAACACCCACACACCAATGGCGAGTCTCTTTTCCTTGGTAATATGGTTAACAAAATACCAACATGGGATATCTTATTTTTTAAATAATTCTCTTCGACGTTTCAACCAATAGTTATATTTTCGAAAATGGAAATCAATTCATGATAATTTCCATTAATTAGGTTTTAATCCATTTAACCAGCTAAAGTAGCTTTTATGCTATATTGGATTAAAACTAAATTAAGAGGTTTATTATAAATAGATTTCTCACTTGAAAAAGTAACTAATGATTCATGCCAAAAAATAAGCCCATGATTAATTATTCTTTGTATAAACTAGGCTCATAATTGATTTTTGGTATTTCGTAATTGACCTAAATAATTTGCAAGCTTTTTGTAAGAAAAGGTTGGATAAAAACAATTTTGTTTCTAAGCCCATTGTAAAAAGATTTTAGAAAAAATGGATTTTGGGCTTTGTATTTGAGTCTTGAGAAAAGAATTTTTTGATTAATTTTTAGAAGAAGTTTTATGTCCAAAGACCATCTTGAAAAGTTTTGAAATTTTATTTGAGCTCACAATGTACTTGGGTCATATTAGAAAAAGAACAAACCATATAAGCCATGATTTAAACCAAGATAATTTAACCATAGTCAAACAACAATCATTTGGGGTAAAACCTAAAGAAAGTAACTAGGCTAATTACATGAGCTTTAGTCTTTGGGTTAAAAGGCTTAGGTTCCCATAGCAAGTATATACCAAATGGTACAAGGCTATGAGTGGTTATACCATGCTCGATCTCTATACCTTGAGTGAAAGTATGGTATCCCTTACATAACACAACACGGGTAACACGGGCGTCCTAACTCGCGCACACAATGCAAACTAATATGATGCAATGGATAATATCATGATAAGAAAGAATAGAATAATATAAAGACCAACGGAATCAACTTCTCTTATCCCTAGTGGAGTTGCCAGTGTGAGCGGGGATTTTCGCCCCCACTCCCGGTGGAATGGTTC
This sequence comes from Garcia nutans, assembly GCA_947685225.1. Classification (NCBI taxonomy): domain Eukaryota; kingdom Viridiplantae; phylum Streptophyta; class Magnoliopsida; order Malpighiales; family Euphorbiaceae; genus Garcia; species Garcia nutans. The sequence goes on along the minus strand of CANTUV010000031.1, from coordinate 70,480,681 downwards.
TTGCGACTTCGGCACTGTTTAGGCCCGTGTTCTCTAAGGCCCCGAGCCTAAACAGTGTCGAAGTTGCAAGAACCATTTCACCAGGAGTGGGGAAAAATAGGTAAGATTAGTGGTATTAATACTCCCATCCTAACGGATTTACCATTATCAAGCTAGCCAATAGGGTAAAGATTCCTTGCTTTGAAGTCAAGTCTTTTTGGAGCTCCTTCTAAAGAGGTTGGGATTATAGTTTCAATTGGATGTGTCCCGGTAAAATCGTTAATGATTGATATACTGCCTAAGATAGGGCATGCTATCCCCTCTGCGTATCAAGAGAAAAAAGAACTTCCTAAGGGACACAAAAAGCTTTCTTTTGTGTGGTCAATAGAAAAATTCACACATGTTTAATAGGAACCACAAGGTAAGCCGAAATCACTGATCCAGCAATGGCAGGTGACACTATGTTGAGATTACACAGTTGGTCAAACAAAGGATGAGACAGATGGGCATCGTATGGGGATATGCAAGCTCAAAATAGATAGAAGCAGATATAGTTAACCAAAGTAGTTATGGAATTCTTGCTTTAATCCATCCTGCCCTTCATTCTTTTTTCACACTCTCGAGATGAGGGCTCACTTTCTACTGCTTCACTTAGTTAAATATGGGATAGATGTCAGTATTTCCGCTCTTGGAAGATAGAGCCCAGCAAGGAATTGTTGTAAAGGTAGGATGGCTTGCTCTTTGCTCTAAGAGCTAGTGATGAACTAGCCTTTTCCTATGGCTTATGAGAATCATTCATGAGTAGACTACTTTCTTAGAAGAGGAATCCCTGGCTCAATTTTAATTGAATTATCCCAATAGTAAAGATTCGATTTAGGCTCAAAAGCAGATGGTCATAGGAGGGAAAAGCAATGTACTGAAAAAAAAAGTTATAGCTCTCTCTGTCAGTCCACTAGCAATACACCAATACAATAAGTCAGTACAACACTAGAAATAGTAGTAACCGGTACAGAAAGTCAGTCAACGCTTTGCTATTTCAGTGTTACAGGTATAGATTGTGCTCCTCGTCATTCATCTTGGTCACACATTTGGCACAGTTTGTGCCCAGATCCAACTATCTGAATGATGTTTTTTATACCATTCTGTTAAGTGGTACAGTTAATACCATGAAGATCATGGTTGAATAAGGCCCATAAGCATCTTTGAATTCTGTTGTTTTAGGTTTTCCAGGTAGCCTGTACTCTTTCTCGGCAGTTTACTTAATTTAGTTAAGACCACTGGACAGTGACTCTTTTCCTTTCGCAATCAGTTCAGTTTAGGCTTAGGCTTATGCCAGTGTGATTAGGTAAGCTCACTTATGAAAGGGGAGTGATTACCTTTCTCTAAGAAAAGATCAAAATGAGAGATTTCCTTTGCCTATGGGATAGGGCTGGGCTTAGGTAAGAGAGCCAAAGTAGGTGAAATAATTGCCCCGGGGAAGGAGGCTAACCGGCAACCACATTCCCTACCTCAAGGAAATGACTTAAAAAAAAAGATAAATTATAAAAAGGAAAAGCAAAAATCCTAGGACTTCACACAAGAAGAGGAGGAGTTAGATCGCTCATGAACCAGAAATGTTGAGCAACTGAACTAGCAGAAAAAAAAAAGAAAAATAATAAGATTATATTCACGAAGACTGATTAGCTAACAGAATGAGAGAGAGGTGGAATGCATCGATAGCTTGGACTGCTAATGGATTACGAGCTTGTCTCAGTCCCCGAGTAGGCCTACAGGGAATCAATCACTCCTATCGGCCTGCCCAGTTCAAGGGTCCAGGGATGCTTTCCCATGATAATGAAATAGAAAACCTGAGTATTTTAAGCATGGGGTAATGGAATACGGTCCAGCCAAGTAAATATTTTTCGTTGATCCAGTTTCAAAGTAATCTGTCTCAATATGCTTTCTAGTAGGATAATAGATCTCCTTTTTTATTTACAGAGGAAATGGGGCTAGGGCTATCTCTTAATCCCTTATTTTATTGGGTTTTCAAGGATTGGCATTCTACTTACCTTGGATAGGGTTTGAGGGCCATGGATCAATCTTGTTCAATAAAGTTCTATGGAGTTTGCCTAATACAATTGGAGTGACATAATATTGATGGCTAAGCCACAAGCCTAATCCCTAGGGTTCCTCCTACCATCTTTCCAGTATAAAATGTCAGACCGGATTTCATTATCTTATGGTAGAGCTACAGTGCGCACATTTGAGTCCATTGCTTTTTGCTTAAGAAGGGCCTTCCAAACTAGATCATCTCACTGTGGAGGTGGAGTAGGAGGTTGTCACCGACAGAGCGCAATTACACCATAACTGAAAGAGAAGGACTCGCCATGGTACAAAATTTGCAGAAGTTTTGAGAATCTAATCTAGTCTGAATTGTGACAGGGCAGCCTCTATGCTTTCTTTATGGCCTTTTTTCGCACTTTGCCATCACTTTGTGGTTTAGTATTATGCTAACAAGGTGTATCCTCACAGTGTATTCTGAAAGTATGAGCTTCTCAGTGATGATATCATCATCGGTGATCGCCAGGTGGCTACTGCATATCGGGAAGTCATGGACCAGCTCAGAGTAAGTATATCCAAAGTTAAAAGTCTGATTTTAGAGTCTGGGGGTCTTGATTTTGCGAAGAAATTTTGCATCCTTGACCGCTCCCATTAGTGTTCAAGGCATGTGGCTTGGATGCCAATGTGTAAGAATGTTGGTGTCTCCTCTATTTAAGTCTCTATGAGACTTTTCAAAGCTAGTTATCAAAGATATTCTTTTTGACCAGAACACATCAATCCTAACTACAACAGGCACTGGTTTCATCATGTGTTATTGGCATTATTGCCTGGTGGGATATGCCCAATGCCATTAGAGTTTTGGCTTGGATTTCGCTTTTTGTGATCGACTATTAGCACTTTGAGAGCTTTTAAACCATATTTGTAGCCTCGCTCAATCACAGGGTTGGCAAATCTCATACATAGGACGCCCCTTTCTCCAGGTTGACTATCTAAAAATGGGAAATGATGGTTCTCCATGATGTGCTGGTGCGATCTCGTCCTGCCCGATTGTCTTGTTTATCAAGGTTATTATCAATATCTTAATTCCAATCCCTCGCTCGGTGAAACCCAATAAGTTCTATCATCTTATTCTAATAGCTTTGAATGGGTTCGTTTCTTTTCGGCTAACGAGGTAACAACCTGATATTGATATTGTTTCTCGGCTACCCTTATTCGATTCGATAAATGCCCATGGGGGTTTAGTAACTCAGAGTCTCATTCCGCTCTATAGGAAAATGCTTTCCTTTTGAGGCAACAGAGATGGGGTAAACTACTGGTGGAGACTATTCCTATGATAGGAAAAAGAAGTTAGGCTTCTCCGATCAATTGAGAGGACCAATCGTAACCATGCTCACTCGCTTGCTTGATGACCATCCTAACTGTGAGCCAAAGCAGTCATGCCCGTTTTGCTCCTTGAACATAAAGTTTAACTACAATTAGGTTCAGCTTAAGTGAGGATAGGTATAGTCACCCTTCAGTTCAGCAGCCACTATCCCTTGGAGTAGCTCAAACTTATTACTTTTGGCCTTTCAGCTCAAACCTTGAAGCAGAGGATGAAGAAGAATCACCCTTATGGCATTTCACTGACATTCTACCATTGAAAGGATACTTGCATTCTAACTAATACAAACATTGAAGAATTGTTGGTACTAGTTGCTGCTTCTTTCCTTTATTCTTTTGGATTATAGCTAGGGTATGGTACGAGCTTAGTAGAAGAAAGAATCTATCTTAGGGTTAGTGCTCTCCTTTGCCTTCCTTATTCCTTACCTGACTGGTAGGTTGTTCCAAGGTTTCCTAAGGTAATAGGTAAGGCAAGATAAGACTAGATTAAATTCTCTCTTCTTACGGTACCCAACTAAGGTCAGTAAGATGTTCTCTTTCCTCCTCGTAATAAGAATTCATAAAGATCATATATCCATCGAGCCGAAGGTGAAGATGCAATCCGTGTAGTTAAGCGACCTGCCGGGCTTAGAATCAATATCTTCCTGGAACTACAAGATGAGAAGCTGTTACGCTTATCCCTACTGATGCCTTGTTTCACATAAACAACAGTGTAAATGTAATATCCATGATTTTGGAGAAATTAAATCAGTATTTGGAGATATAAATTGTATATACTCAATATATATATATATATATCTAGAGTATATATAACATATAAATATGGTATATTAATTGAATTTGTTGGATTAATAAATTACATACTTAATATTTAATACACATATAAGGTACATTTGATGTGTATATAAGATACACATTACTTGTGCATATGTGTAATATCCCAAATTTTTGAAAAGTTTTAATTTTTGGAAATTGATAAAATAAATTATAATTTAAATGGATAAATTAAATTAGTGGTTTTAAATGAAAAAGGAAGGGGTTTTAAATGAAAAAGTGGAACATATATATGATATATATGTAAAATATACATAACATATAAAAGTCAACACTTTTTAAAAGAAAAGTCAAAGTAAAAGGGTATTTTGGTAATTAAATCTTAGAAATTTAAAATTAATAAAATAATTCAAAAATAAATTATTTTTGAATGAAAGAGGGAATTTTGGACTTTTAATTTATTAAATAAATAATTAAATAATTAATTATTCAATTATTTTAATATATATATATATGGTTTAAAATTAAAGGGTGAAAGGAAAGAGAAATAAAAAAAAAAAGGTCTTCTTCTTCTTCTTCTTTCCTTCAAGGACAACTTTCATGGCCAAAGAAGGAGATTTTTAGCTTCTTTCATCATCAAATTCTTCAAGCTTTCAAGGGAATAAGAGTAGTTTTGGTGATTTTCCAACAAGTAAACTTTATTTCCAAAATTATGAAGTTCTTTAAAGCTTATGAATATGTATGAATTGAGTTTTTGAAAGAGCATGTTATAATTGTTGGAATGGGTATTGAAGATGTTCTTTTGATGAGTAAATAATGATTTTAAGGATGGATTAAAGAAATGGTTGAGTTTGGGTAAGATTGGTGAAGAGAGAGAATTTAGGGTTATGGAACATTTGAGTTTTTGAAATCATGATTTTTAATTTTGCAAATTGATTCCAAATGAGTTGTTTTGATGCATAAACAAGTATTTTAAAGTCAAATATTGGATTTGGTTATGTTTGGTTAGAGTTTGAAGAGGGTAGTATTGATTTAGAGTTTTGAAAAAGTGAATTTTCAAAGAATAATTAATTGTTTGATTCTAATACTTAAATCATGTTATTTAAGGATATAAGTGGTGGAAATAAGATTGAAATGATAATTGGATTGAGTTGGAATGGAGATCCTTCAATGATGAAGGTTATGTCATTTTAGGGTTTTGAGCATAAGCATGTGGTTAATTAATGTAATTGGTTTAAACATGCTAAAACATGTTTCTAATAATATTAATAAACTTAAAACACTAATTTAAATGGCTTGATATAGTTTTTCAAAGTTAAAGTGAGGTGAAGCTTAATTTTGGAATTTGGCTTAGAGTGATGTTTAATTATGGTTAAATATTGGAAATGCCATTAAATGTGATACTAAATGATTATTTGCTATCACATTTGGTTTAGGCATTGAGGGAGGTTGATTTTCTTCATCCAAGTGGTGAAGGGCAAGTTGGAAAGATTGGATTGAAGGTTGTTTTTAGCTTGCTTTGGGTTGCTAGTGGAGGTATGTACAAACTTTAAATATATTATTTATATTTGCATGACATCTGGGCTTAACACATTTTGGTTGAAAAATGTGTTAAGTTACTTGGTTCATTGATTGTGTATGAATAATGTGCTATGACATTTGTAAAGTCATATATGTGTTAAATGTATTGTGAAAAGCCATTGAAAATGGCTAAATTGTGTAGAATGTGAAATATGTATATTATGTGAAAATACCCAAAGTAATTGGGCAATGTGTTGTGAGTGCAAAAATGAGATATGTGGAAAATTGAAATGAATTAATATTGATAAAAATGAGAAAAGTGAGAAAAGTAAGAAAAATGAGAAAGATGTGAAAAATGAGAAAAATGAGAAAAAAAAGAAGTGAAAATAAGGCAATGTGCTTAGATTGAATATGTGACAATGAGAAAGAAATTGATAAAGAGAAAAATGAATAAATGAAAAAAAAAGTGAGAAAAAGATGATATAATAAGGCAATGTGCCTAGTTTGATCATGAGAAAATGAGAAAAGTTTTGATAAAGGAATTATGAAAGAACTTGATAATAAGAAATATGAATAAATTGTGTGCGTAGTATGTTATTCAATTTTCAGAGTTCTGGGTTTGGCGGCATGCCTATGATTGCCTACGGGCTAAACGCTGGAATGGTGAAAAGGCTAGGTCGTAAGCCAAGCCAACTGATAAATATGATGTTTTTGGGGTGAAAAGACTGGTCGTAAGCCTCAAAAACTATAGCAGTCTAGCCGGGTTGAGGATCAAGATATTGGGGCCTAAGGGTCTAGCCGAGTTGAGGACCAAGAGACTGGGGCTATTACATTATCCATGGATATATTACCTACAGGGCTAGACACATGGTGTCATTATGGACCAAAGCAGTAACTCTGAAATTTGAATAGCATATTAGATCCTTTTTGGGCCCATGCTTGTCTTTGTTTTAATGTGAATTATGAATTGTGATAAAATTGAGCAATATAATGAGATATAATGTTATGAGTTGTGATTTATATATGTGTTGTGCATTGACATTTCATTTGGACTATATTGTTATCAAAGTTTGTACCACTAGGCTTCGGCTTAGCGCGATTGTAATTCGTCGTGAAGGTGTCATGGACATTTTGGTAGAATCGGAGAGTTTTACTAGACCTGGTTGGGTCTGGGTTTGTATTTATTGAGCTTGAAGAGTTGTTTTGGGTAGATCAAGATCAGAGCCAGTTGCCAGCATGTACATTTTTTATATTATGTATGTTATAATATGTTTTTGAAGCACATATTATAAATTGTAAAGAATGATTTGAATAATTTTGTTTAAGATGAGATTTTATATGTAATGTTGATATATATATACCTTTATATAAGTATTTTGAGAAAATATAGAGAAATTGAGAAGTATTGGTGAATTGGTGAATTGATTTTATTTAGAGTGTTTGTTTTATGCAGGTTGTATTTTTTAAAATTTTGAAAATGTTCAAATTATAAACAAAACTCTGGCGAATTTTTCTCAGAGATTTTCATATAAAATATTTATTTTGGATTCCTATAACAAGCAAAGAATATTTATATACTATTTATTTTATATATTAGTATTTGAAATCTTAAAACAGAAATGTGAAAATTTTTATTAAATTAGTCTGTGATATTTTTATACCGTATATGCATATTTTACATATGCTGAAAATATGTATTGTACGCATATAGGGTATAAGGGTGTTACATTTATTTTTGTATCAGAACCTAGGTTTTGGATTCCTATAACAAGCAAAGAATATTTATATACTATTTATTTTATATATTAGTATTTGAAATCTTAAAACAAAAATGTGAAAATTTTTATTAAATCAGTCTGTGATATTTTTATACCGTATATGCATATTTTACATATGCTGAAAATATGTATCGTACGCATATAGGGTATAAGGGTGTTACATTTATTTTAGTATCAGAAGCTAGGTTTGTGGTTCTCGACCTAGGTGGGATGATAGAGAGAGAAAATTGGAATAAAAAAATAATTTTTCAATTGTGATGTATGTATTGGGACTGGCAATTTATCTGATCCCTGATGTGGCAAAGTCCAGTTGATATAATGGATATGAGTTGAGATGGTGTCTGGGTTGCATAGATTATAGTGGCGCAGTGGAAGCGTCATTCTAGAGATTATGGATTAAGAATTTTTAAAATTTTTATTTAAAATTTAAAATTCATAGCTGATTCAATTGATGAATATGTGAAATTAGAAAAACAAAATAAGTGAAATTAGAAAAACAATCTAGGAAATAATTTAAGATATAAAAATAAAAAGTTTGAGAAATGAGCATGATAGTTACAGAAAATTTTATAGGTGTACTGCAAAGTGATATTGTCTGAATTTTTGGACAAATCTAGGAATGTTGGATGAGTTTGAAAATTTAATGAAAAGTTTTTCTATATGTTAGAATATAATTTATAAAATTTCATAATTTTAAAGATGAATTACTAATTAAGAAAGGTAGAAGAACACAGATTGTTGGAGGAGTTCCAGAAACTCAGAATCTGTAGAAATTGAGAAACATATTTAAAAACTATAACAAACCAACCCAGAAAAATATGAAAATTTACACCCAATATCATATGTATTCCTATAACATATGGTTAAAATTTCATGAATTGTTATTAAGGTATGATTCCTGAAACAAATGGACAACCAGGTGCTGCCAGAGAAATTATTAAAGAGACAAATTCTCTGATTTTGGAAGATTTAATTTTTAAATATATTAAAATCAGCTTGGAAAAATCTAAAACTTTAAATATAAGTCCATATATGTGTCAAGTGCACATGAATAAAATTTTACAAGCTTTTATAAAGAATTGGCAAGGAATATAAAAATTGAAAATGAGATTGACATGAAACTGAGAAAGTCATACAGTTTTGTGTAAGTAGTAAATTAATTTTATTAGACAAATGAATGAAGAAAATTATAAAAATTTATATGAATATGGGTATAAGTATAGAAGGAATATGGAGTTTTTAATAATTTGCAACAAAGAGTTCATAATTAAAATCAAATAGTGAAATCATATATGATAGCGAATTATTTATTATGGAACAATAATGCATAATTTAGGATTTGAGCACGTAAAAATAAGATATCTATTTGATGATGTTAATTAGTGTGAGGAAATGAATTAGTTTTGTTTAAAAGTAAATGTTATAATCTTAAGATTGAGAATGTGATATGGATGAGATTTGGTGAGGTTCATGTTGTTGGTTGCAATATATGAAATTTGAATTTTTGAAATGGGTTTCCATAATTATGAAAGTGATGTGTTTTGATGTTATATTAATATAAAAATAAAGTTTATAAAATTAGCTCTTGAAAATGTGATTAATAGAATGAAGTTTAAGTAAAGTAGTAAGTTGAAAATTTAGAGTTGTAAGAGAATTTTGATGAAGATTGTTTAGATGTTGATAGTTTAATGTTTAATAAGCTTGGGAGTAATTTTGAATGAGTAATATTATTTGTTAAAATATCATGTAACGTGTAATGTGGTTGATAATATAGAAATTTGTTATGAAATAAAAGGGAAATGATTAAGTAAAAAAGATTTACTTTAGGTAATGGAATTGGAAATGATGAAAAGGGTTATGAAGGGTATGATAAATGCATAAAAAAAAATATGAGAGAGATGTCACATTGGAAATGCGACTAAGATTTATGTGAGGTATTAAAATATATATATATATAATAAGAAACTTATTTAAGAGATGGGCGATTAAATTAGGAAGGTGTTAATTATGTTATGGTCAGAGTGTATATATATGTTGAATTGATGAATAACCTAAGTAATGGCAAAAGAATGAGAAATGATAATGTTCTCTGGAAGGTGATAAATTTTAACTTTGTATAGATTATATGTAAAAGAGGAATTGAGTATAATTGTATGATTTGTGTGATGAGATTTATTTCAATATGAACACAAATATGATATGTCAAAAAATGTGGAAAGTAAGTCACATTGTGATTATGACTTACGAAGGTGTACGTGGATGATTAAAAAAAATGTTATCGATTGTTTACTACCTTATACAATTACTTGTCTAGTGATATTGAGAATGATATTGCAAGTATTAATATAACTAAGAGAGATTAAGTCTTGACCTGCATAGAGTTAGGTCATGTGATGAAATTGAGATTGAGAATGGACCCGAGCAGCATTGGACGGTGAAATTGTTATTGTAACGACTGAACTTGATGATTGTATAGTGTTGGGCCCAAAGTATATGCGTATTAATAAGAGATTGTAAGGAAAAGGAAAGTATAATGAAGAAAGTATGGAAGTGAAAAAAAATGAATGAAAATTTTTATATGAGATAGATTAGAAATGGAGTAATAAATGGAAATTGTGTAAAATTAGCATATGAACGAATGTGTATATGTAAGAGATGTTAATGCTAATATAGTTGAAACTTGAGTTAGGCTAATGATGATCAAGTGATCAAGAGTAAATTTAGGTGAGATTGGTGAAGAGAAAGAATTTAGGGTTATGGAACATTTGAGTTTTTGAAATCATGATTTTTAATTTTGAAAATTGATTCCAAATGAGTTGTTTTGATGCATAAACAAGTATTTTAAAGTCAAATATTGGATTTGGTTGTGTTTGGTTAGAGTTTGAAGAGGGTTGTATTGATTTAGTGTTTTGGAAAAGTGAATTTAGGAAGAATGATTAACTGTTTGATTTTAATGCTTAAATCATGTTATTTAAGGATATAAGTGGTGGAAATAAGATTGAAATGATAATTGGATTGAGTTGGAATGGAGATCCTTCAATGGTGAAGGTTAAGTCATTTTAGGGTTTTGAGCATAAGCATGTGATTAATTAATGTAATTGGTTTAAACATGCTAAAACATGTTTCTAATGATATTAATAAACTTGAAACACTAATTTAAATGGCTTGATATGGTTTTTCAAAGTTAAAATGAGGTGAAGCTTAATTTTGGAATTTGGCTTAGAGTGATGTTTAATTATGGTTAAATATTGGAAATGCCATTAAATGTGATACTAAATGATTATTTGCTATCACATTTGGTTTAGGCATTGAGGAAGGTTGATTTGCTTCATCCAAGTGGTGAAGGGCAAGTTGGAAAGATTGGATTGAAGGTTATTTTTAGCTTGCTTTGGGTTGCTAGTGGAGGTATGTACAAACTTTGAATATATTATTTATATTTGTATGACATTTGGGCTTAACACATTTTGGTTGAAAAATGTGTTAAGTTACTTGGTTCATTGATTGTGTATGAATAATGTGCTATGACATTTGTAATGTCATATATGTGTTAAATGTATTGTGAAAAGCCATTGAAAATGGCTAAATTTTGTAGAATGTGAAATATGAATATTATGTGAAAATACCCAAAGTAATTGGGTAATGTGTTGTGAATGCAAAAATGAGATATGTGGAATAATGAAATGAATTAATATTGATAAAAGTGAGAAAAATGAGAAAGATGTGAAAAATGAGAAAAAAAAGTGAAAATAAGGCAATGTGCTTAGATTGAATATGTGACAATGAGAAAGAAATTGATAATAAGAAAAATGAATAAATGAAAAAAAAAGTGAGAAAAAGATGATATAATAAGGCAATGTGCCTAGTTTGATCATGAGAAAATGAGAAAGTTTTGATAAAGGAATTATGAAAGAATTTGGTAATGAGAAATATGAATAAATTATATGCCTAGTATGTTATTCAATTTTCAGAGTTCTGGGCTTGGCGGCATGCCTATGATTGTCTACGGGCTAAACGCTGGAATGGTGAAAATACTGGGTCGTAAGCCAGGCCAACTGATAAATATGATGTTTTTGGGGTGAAAAGAATGGGTCGTAAGCCTCAAAAACTGTAACAGTCTAGCCAGGTTGAAGACCAAGATACTGGGGCCTAAGGGTCTAGCCAAGTTGAGGTCCAAGAGACTGGGGCTGTTACATTATCCATGGATATATTGCCTACGGGGCTAGACACATGGTGTCATTATGGACCAAAACAGTAACTCTGAAATTTGAATAGCATATTGTTTTATTAGTTTTTTTTATAGATTTGTGTCTTGTTTATTATGATAATTATGGTTTTATTTAGGTATTTTGTTAGTTTTAATCGGTTTATTTAGTGTTTTCATTAATTTTGGTAGTTTTAGTTTATTTCAGTGTTTATGTTGTTTTTTATCTAGTTTTTAGTATGGTGTTTATGTTTTGTTGGTTATTGTTTATTTACTTCTTGTTTAAAGTTTGTTCAAGTTTTGTTTTAGGTTTAAAAAGCCAAGGAACCAAATTGAAGGACAAAAAGGGACAGTAGCTGACACATGCAGAGGACACGGCCAAGCCACTGGCCGTGTCCCATACCTAGCGAAGGGGAAGCAGCAAGACACAGTAGATGACACATGCAAGGGACACGGCCAAGCTTGTGGCCGTGTCCCTCCAAAAAATCCCAAACACGGCCAGGATTGGTTAGCTTGGCCGTGTCTCACTCAAATCCAAAGCAAAAGAAGATGGAAATCAAGCAGTAGAAGACACAGGCAAGGGACACGGCCAAGTCAGTGGCCGTGTCCCTCCAAAATGATCCAACACGGCCAAGCTCCTTCCAACACGGCCGTGTCACTCAATCACACCAAAGAAGAAAAGAAGAAATTCTCACAGAAGCAAACACAAGCAAGGGACACGGCCAAGCTTGTGGCCGTGTCCCTCCAAAAACCTCCAACACGGCCAAGTCTCATCCAACTTGGCCGTGTCTCTCATGAACCAAAGGCAACGCGGATTTTTAAGCGGAGGATTCGTATAAATATGGATTTAGGGTTTTTTTCAGGTGGTTGTTGAGAGTTTGAGAGAAGTTTTAGGGTTTTGATATCTTGTTTTCTTTGATTTTTTATTACACTTTGGATTAATCTAGCTTACATTAGATTATTCTAGCCATTGATACATCCTTCTTGCAATATTTGAACAAGAGATTCTTTAGAAGCTTCAAGGAGTTTGTAATTTGGTTTTGTTCTTGAACTTTATCTCTTTATTTTCATTGGAATTGTATTTATGGATATTATCATGTCTAAATTGATTTCTTTGAATATTAATGAGATGAGTATGTTTGATAGCATTATGAACTAATTTGATTTAGTCTAGGGTTTGTATGGATCTGCTATGATTGTATGAATTGGTTATTACTCTTAACTCAATTATTTCTTTAAGCCTTTATTGAATGAATTATTGCTAAAATATAATTGATTGGCCACCAATTATGTGTGTTTAGGTATTAGATGATGGATTGAGAGATGAAGTCTAATGCTGGAACAATTCAATTAAGGACTTAGGTGAATTAGAGATATAAACTAGGAAAAGATTATTTCAATTGAAACAATATTATTTGAGAGAGGTTTGAATGCGAGAGCTTATTTTCTTTATTCAATTAATTGAGTTGCTTGAGATTTAATCTTTGAAATTAAATTGGTTAAGAGGAATAACCTTTCATACATATAAGTAGTAGAGAAGTGCAAACCCTAGACCATTCTATTAAGTGAATCAAAACATCAGCTCAATTCACTTTTATTTGTTTTAAACTTCGATCAATCTGTTTTCTTTAATAGATAGTAATCTAAATGTATTCATTACTTGTTATTTATAATCTGATAATCAATTAGCTACTTTAGCTTCCTTGTGAGACGACCTTGGGGCGATAACCTTTGCTACAGCTACCTCGTATACTTGCGAGTGACGCTTTGTGGTAGAGTTAATTAGAGCGCAACACATATTAGATCCTTTTTAGGCCCATGATTGTCTTTATTTTAATGTGAATTATGAATTGTGATAAAATTGAGCAATATAATGAGATATAATGTTATGAGTTGTGATATATATATGTGTTCTGCATTGACATTTCATTTGGACTATATTGTTATCAAAGTTTGTACCACTAGGCTTCAGCTTAGCGTGATTGTAATTCGTCGTGCAGGTGTCATGGACGTTTTGGTAGATCTGGAGAGTTTTACTAGACCTGGTCGGGCCTAGGTTTGTATTTATTGAGCTTGAAGAGTTGTTTTGGGTAGATCAAAATCAGAGTCAGTTGCCAGCATGTACATTTTTTATATTATATATGTTATAATATGTTTTTGTAGCATATATTGCAAATTGTAAAGAATGATTTGAATAATTTTGTTTAAGATGAGATTTTATATGTAATGTTGATATATATATATATCTATATATAAGTATTTTGAGAAAATATAGAGAAATTGAGAAGTATTGGTGAATTGGCGAATTGATTTTATTTGGAGTGTTTGTTTTATGCAGATTGTATTTTGTTAAATTTTGGAAACGTTCAAATTATAAACAAAACTCTGGCGAATTTTTTCTATATATTTTCATATAAAACATTTATTTTGGATTCTTATAACAAGCAAAGAATATTTATATACTATTTGTTTTATATATTAGTATTTAAAATCTTAAAACAGAAATGTGAAAATTTTTATTAAATCAGTCTGTGATATTTTTATACCGTATATGCATATTTTACATATGCTAAAAATATGTATTGCATGCATATAGGGTATAAGGGTGTTACATTTATTTTGGTATCAGAGCCTAGGTTTGAGGTTCTCGATCTAGGTGGGATGATAGAGAAAGAAAATTGGAATAAAAAAAATAAATTTTCAATTGTGATGCATGTATTGGCACTGGCAATTTATCTAATCCCTGATGTGGCAAAGTCCATTTGATATAATGGATATGAGTTGAGATTGTGTCTGGGTTGCATAAATTAGAGTGGCGTAGTGGAAGCGTCATTTTAGAGATTATGGGTTAAGAATTTTTGAAATTTTTATTTAAAATTTAAATTTCATAGCTGATTCAATTGATTAATAAGTGAAATTAGAAAAATAATTTAGGAAATAATTTAAGATATAAAAATAAAAAGTTTGAGAAATGAGCATGATAGTTATAGAAAATTTTATAGGTGTACTACAAAGTGATATTGTCTGAATTTTTGGACAAATCTAAGAATGTTGGATGATGTTGAAAATTTAATGAAAAGTTTTTCTATATGTTAGAATATAATTTATAAAATTTCATAATTTTTAAAGATGAATTATTAATTAAGAAAGGCAGAAGAACACAGATTGTTGGAGGAGTTCCAGAAACTCAGAATATGTAGAAATTGAGAAACATATTTAAAAATTATAGCAAACCAACCCAGAAAAATATGAAAATTTGCACCCAATATCATATGTATTCCTATAACATATGGTGAAAATTTCATGAATTTTTATTAAGGTATGATACCTGAAACAAATGGACAGCCGGGTGCTTCCAGAGAAATTATTAAAGAGACAAATTCTCCAATTTTGGAAGATTTAATTTTTAAATATAATAAATCAGCTTGGAAAAATCTAAAACTTTAAAATAAGTCCATATATGTGTCAAGTGCACATGGATAAAATTTTACAAGCTTTTATAAAGAATTGGCAAGGACTATAAAAATTGAAAGAGAGATTGACATGAAACTGAGGAAGCCATGCAGTTTTGTGTAAGTAATAAATTAATTTTATGAGAGAAATGAATGAAGAAAATTATAAAAATTTATATGAATATGGGTATAAGTATAGAAGGAATATGGAGTTTTTAATAATTTGCAACAAAGAGTTCATAATTAAAATCAAAGATTGAAATCATATATGATAGCGAATTATTTATTATGGAACAATAATGCATAATTTAGGATTTGAGTACGTAAAAGTAGGATATCTAATTGATGATGTTAATTAGTGTGAGGAAATGAATTAGTTTTGTTTAAAAGTAAATGTTATGATCTTAAGATTGAGAATGTGATATGGATGAGATTTGGTGAGGTTCATGTTGTTGGTTGTAATATATGAAATTTGAGTTTTTGAAATGGGTTTCCATAATTATGAAAGTGATGTGTTTTGATGTTATATTAATATAAAAATAAAGTTTATAAAGTTAGCTCTTGAAAATGAGAGTAATAGAATGAAGTTTAAGTAAAGTAGTAAGTTGAAAATTTAGAGTTGTAAGAGAATTTTGATGAAGATTGTTTAGATGTTGATAGTTTAATGTTTAATAAGCGTGAGAGTAATTTTGAATGAGCAATATTATTTGGGAAAATATCATGTAACGTGTAATGTGGTTGATAATATATAAATTTGTTATGAAATAAAAGGGAAATGATTAAGTAAGTAAAAATGAGTTACTTTAGGTAATTGAATAGGAAATGATGAAAAGGGTTATGAAGGGTATGATAAATGCATAAAAAAATATGAGAGAGATGTCACATTAGAAATGTGACTAAGATTTATGTGAGGTGTTAAAATATATATATATAATAAGAAACTTATTTAAGAGATGGGCAATTAAATAAGGAAGGTCTATATTATGTTATGGTCAAAGTGTATATATATGTTGAATTGATGAATAACCTAAGTAATGGTAAAAGAATGAGAAATGATAATGTTCTCTGGAAGGTGATAAATTTTAACTTTGTTTAGATTGTATGTAAAAGAGGAATTGAGTATAATTGTATGATTTGTGTGATGAGATTTTTTTCAATATGAACACAAATATGATATGTAAGAAAATGTGGAAAGTAAGTCACATTGTGATTATGACTTACGAAGGTGTACGTGGATGATTAAAAAAAATGTTATCGAGTGTTTACTGCCTTATACAATTACTTGTCTAGTGATATTGAGAATGATATTGCAAGTATTAATATACCTAAGAGAGATTAGGTCTTGACCTGCGTAGAGTTAGGTCATGTGATGAAATTGAGATTGAGAATGGAACCGAGCAGCATTGGACAGTGAAATTGTTATTGTAACGACTGAACTTGATGATTGTATAGTGTTGGCCCAAAGTATATGCGTATTAATAAGAGGTTGTAAGGAAAAGGAAAGTATAATGAAGAAAGTATGGAAGTGAAAAAAAATGAATGAAAATTTTTATATGAGATAGATTAGAAATAGAGTAATAAATGGAAATTGTGTAAAATTAGCATATGAACGAATGTGTATATGTAAGAGATGTTAATGCTAATATAGTTGAAACTTGAGTTAGGCTAATGATGATCAAGTGATCAAGAGTAACTTGCTTTGAAACAGAGCTGAAACGTGTTAACTTTTTGTGTAACAAAAGATTAAAAAATGAATATGTGATTTTTGCGATACAAACTTAACATTGTGATTGGAAATGTTTGAAGAAGAATGATAGAGGAGCAGTATTTATTTATAAGCTACAGGCGTGACCATTATTATGGCATGACCGTTGGATAGTTTTGGTGAGATTGATAGTTATGCTTCAAGAAACATGGTCAAGATTTATGGTTTGCGTAGTTGGATCTTACAATTTTATATTAGAAATTTGTTTATAATTATAGAAAGTGTATAAACAGAAGAGAATTGTGAAAATATGATGAGCTTTAAGTGATGTGTAAGAAAAGTGATTTTTGTAAATATGGTAACTATAAGAAATGTGAGTAAGAGTTATAATGAATATGTTTGAAAGTGGTATAAAATGAATAAGTTGATGAAATGATGTATAAAGTAAACGAGGCTAGGGGAAATGAATATTATCTGTAATGATGAATGAAAATTAAAATTTGAGAATACATTTGACCTAATAGAATTAGGTCATGAATTGAAAAAAGATTGATGAATTTAAAATAGACTAAAGGTTGGTCAGAATAGAATAAGGTTGTGATGGTCATATTGTGATAGTTAGATAAATTGATCCTAAATGTAATAAGTTTACAAGTATTTATTGAAATTCAATGTGTGTAGTTGTATTAAGAATATGCAAGCTATATGATAATGCACATAATACAATATTTTGATATGTATATGCATATGAAAGGAGCTGTGTTATATTAGTTTCAAATAATTATAAGAGAAAAGTGTTAGTTATAGTATAATTGGAATGAATTTTAATAAGGAAATATGATTTTGTTTTTGTATAATGGTGATATTAAATTAATATATGGTAATTGTATAAAGAGGAGGATCAAAGTGAAGATGTGTAAAATTATTGTGCTAAGATAAAAGTTAGTTTAGTTGATGCAGCATACATGTTGGTAGTATTTTTTTATATAATTTGGTTATATATCATTATAGAAAGAACTTGTGTAAGTTAAACATAAATATGTAAATTATGTTTATAAAAAGAACTTGTGTATAAATATGCACATTGATTTTAATTAATAAAATTTTGGATGTAAATTATGGAAGAGATGGTGTTAGAATGAATTAAGATTTTGGGAGTGTTTTTACTTGCAAGTTGTGTTTTTGACAATTTGGGATTTTATTAAATTTCAGACAAAACTCAAACAAAATTTTACCAGAGATTTTCCTTATAAATTAGTTTTAATTATACTTCTATTATATTTATTCAATAGTAGTATATTCATTTATAATGTCACGTTTTTAAATTATTAAATAAGGGTGATTTTACCATGAACTACAATAACACTCTTATATTCTACATATGTATTTTACATATTAGGATATATGTAATATACATATATAGGGTATAATGGTGTTACAAGGTTATCCTACTCTACAAAGCAGGGGAAGTGCTATGCAGGAAAGTCCCTTTGTATCCAAAGGAAAGCAATTGTTTTATGTGTTATTGGGGATAAGAAGAGATTTGGGAAGGAGAATAAACCCCCCTGATAAGGGGATATGATTTTAACATGGAACATTATGGGTCTTAAAAGCAATCAAAGTTTCTATCTCTGATTAGCAAGCAAAAGTTAGTTGCTTTAGGAATCTTAAAGACTAGAGTAAGGCAAGGTATTGTTGAGAAAGTTTAAAAGAATCTGAAGCTTCATTGCTGGAATTTCATTACTGTTGGGATGCTTAGCTTGGTAGAATTTGGATTGCTTTTAATGTAGCAAATATTCATTTGCAAGTTGTGGAAATTAAGGAATAATTTATTCATTGTTTGGTGCAAGTTAGTGGACCAATCTTTCGTTGGACTATTGTATATGCTAGTAATAAGGAGATTAAGAGGAGGAGTCTATGGAATGGCTTGATTAGTATTGTTGTTACTATGAGAAACCCCTTGAATGGTGCAAGGAGATATTAATGTTATCCTCACTAATCAAGATAAGATTAGAGGTGATGATAATGATGTAGTTTTAAATAATGAGTTCAAGGATTGTCTGTCGCAGGCTGGTTTGGTGAACCTCCATTTTAAAGGTTGTTATTACACTTGGACTAATAATCAAGATAGCTCCACTGGATTTGGAGGAGACTCAACATATGTGTTGTTAATAATACTATGTTACTAGCAAGTATCTTTGATCATTCCCCCTTAGTTGTTAATCTATGGCTAGAATTTGAAGTTATAAAAAGCCCTTTCAGGTTCTTTAATATATGGACCTCACATCCGAATTTTAGAGTATAGTTCAAAGAGTTTGTCAGACAAGTGTTATAGGTATTGTTATGTATAGAGTCTTGTGTAAGCTGAAGATGTTGAAGAGGGACTTAAGGAAGTTGAAAAGGAATGAATTCTCAAATATTTCACATAAAGTTAAGGGCTATTAAGAACTTCTTAAACAACTCCAAACTAATCATCAAAGTGATCCTTTAAACCTTATTTTGCTGGATGAAGAGATATCGATTTGTGCTCATTTAAAATAGTTGCTCTACCAAGAAGAAGCCTTTTATAAGCAATAGCTTGAGGTGGATTGGGTACAATTGGGTAATTCAAACTCCAAGTTTTTTCACAATCAGTTGAGGGTTAGGAAAGCTAAACTTACTAGCTTATTGCTTCCTAATGGTTCTACTATAGAGAATGTTATTAAGATTAAAAATGTAATGGTTGATTTCTATATCCAACTTATTGGCACTAATCAGTTTCAGAGGCAACATTTATCTTTGGATGTAATTCAGAGTGGTCCTATTGTCTCAAGTGATGATGTTATGATGTTGTGTGTCCTTATCACTAATAATGAGAGCAAAGAGGCTTTTTATTTTCTATTGGCTCAGACAAAGCCCCAAGGATTGATGGAGATAATAGCCTACTTTTTAAGAATGCTTAGGGAGTGGTTAGAGCTAAAGTAACAAAAGTAGTAAAGTACATCATTGTTACTGGGTCCTTATTGAAGTAATTTAATGCTACAACCCTCACAATAATTGTGAAAGTGGACAATCCTTCTAGATTAACATATTATAGACCAATTTCATGATGCACTATGTTATATAAAGTTATTACAAAGGTATTAACTGAGAAGATGGGAGTTATGCTAAACAAGCTTATTAACAAAGCCTAATCAGCTTTTGTTCCTGGAAGAAATATTGTTGATAATGTGCTAATGACCCATGATTTGGAGAGGAATTATCATAGGAGTTAGGGTAAACCTAAATGTGCTATGAAGATAAACTTAAGGAAAGCATATTACTATATGCAATGGGATTTCTTCGAGGAAATTTTATTGGGTTTACAATTCCATGTGCAATTTATGAGGTGGACCATGGGTTGTGGTAGAACTCCTCATTTCTCAGTTATGCTAAATGGTTTTGTTGAGGATTATTTTCCAAGGAAGAAATGCTTGAGAGAAGGAAATCTCGTGTCTCCTTCATTATTTCTGTTAATTATGGAATATCTATACAAGCTGGTGGGTAGTAATATCCCAGCTTCATTTCAATTTCATGTTGGTTGTAGAGAGTTGCAAATAAACCATCTGTGCTTTACATATGACTTGTTTTTGTTCTATAGTGGTGACATATGTCTTGCTGCAATTTGAAGTAGTAGGTGAATGAGCAAAAAAGAGTTGTTTTCTTTAACGATGTGGGTCAAAATTTTAAAATGCATATTCTTCAATTCCTGAATTTTAGAGAAGGAGAATTGCATGTGACATACTTGGGTCTACTACTAGAGGCTACTAAAATTTCTAAACAACATTTCTTGAAGCTTATGGATAAGATTACTGCTCAAATAAGTTGTTGGGGTGTGAAGTGTTTGTCATATACTGGAAGGGTACAACTTATAAATTCACATCTAAGGAGCATACATGTGTATTGGTGTAGCATTTTTCTCCTTTCTAAAGCAATGGTGAAATATATTGATAAAAAAAAGCATGCAGTTTCTCTAGGCTGGTCCAAGTGATTAGAATAGGAAATATCATGTTGCTTAGAGTTTGGTATGCAAGCCTAGAAGAGAAGGTGGCCTAAGCATAAAGGAAATCTATCCTTGGAATATGGAAGTTATTAGAAAGCATATATAGAATTTGTTAACAACTAAAGAAACTCTTTGGGCCACTTGGGTAATCCATAACAAGCTTAAAGTCATGAGTTTCTAGAGTTTAACTAATCCAATGTATGCTAGCTAGGTTTGGAGATATCTCATTGATCTCAGAGGTAATTTCAAATGTTGTTACAGTTATAAGCTGAGAAAAGGGGAATTTCCATTTTGGTTTGATCCCCAATTGCATTGCTTAAACATAGTTGATAGATATCCAAATTTGGGTATTAAAGATGCAGATATCCAAAAAAAAAAGGCAAAAGTGAAAGATTACTGAAGGAATGGAGAGTGGAGACTACCTAATCCTTTTAATAGCATAACAAAGAGAGCTTGGGATGAGGTACATAATTTAATATTGAATGAGGCACAAGATGATGCTATTTCTTGGAAGTTAACCGAATCAGGGAGCTACTCCATCAAAAGTGCTTGGGAAGTGTTAAGAAGTAGTAGCCTTATAGTTAACTGATGGAAGTTAGTTTAGGGAAAGTAATGTATTTCCAGGACTAGTTTTATTGTTTTGATGGAATTAAAAGATAGATTGGCCACTAAAAGCAAATTGTGCAAATGGAAAGTGACAGAAGATGATAAATGTCTCTTGTGCCAAGGTCACTCTGAAACAGTGGGTCACTTATTCTTTGATTGTCTTTTTAGAAGAAGGGTGTAGGAGAGAGTCCTGGTAAAATGTGATATCAATAGAGCTTGCTTAAGTTGGCAAAGGGAGGTTAACTAGTTTATAAGGAAGGCTACCTATAAAATTTGTCTAGTTAAGATGCATGGAATGACTTTTCTTGCTTCAATATACTGAATGGATTGAAAGGAACAAACTAGTTTTTCAAAGGATTGTTGCTGACCACCGAAGGGTGCGATGGCAAGAACCTATGCTATTGCAATACCGCAAGTGCACGGATCGCTCAAGTAATAAAGTAGTGAGTGAGTTATCATTCCACTGAGGACAAGGCCAAGTATTAGTATAAATTTTAACCATTGTTTAGCAAATCAATAGTTTTGTGAAGTTTTGTAATTAAAGATAATTAACTTAATAACTGAAAATAGAGAGATTGAGTGTTGAATGAATTGATTGATGATGAAAATACTATCCAGATATTGAATCCCCCTAGCCACAATTATATTTATGAAAATCAATTTAACTAAACCAAATAATAGAGTTGGATTTGTATTCCTCTAAATTAGACTAAAATCTTTCTCAAGTGAATTAATCCCTAATCAGTAAGTAGAATGCTGGAATCTCTTCTCAAATGTAATTAAATAGATCTTGCATTAAGAATAAGGAATTATAAACCAAAGGATCTTGTAAGTCTATCTCTAGTACTCCAATCAATCCTCAATCCTTATGAGTATTCAATTCATATCAAGCTTTCTCAAGTCAGTAATATGAAAATTGCAACCAAACAATAAGCATACTATTGTCAATTGGAAATAAATCATTAAGCATCATAAGAATAAAACAACTTAATCAAATGATTTAATTAAATAAAATTATTCAATTCATACAATAAAGCTAGGGTTCATCAATATCTATGAGTTAGTTCATGTTCAAAATCAGAAAACTAGAACAAGAGAAATAAGAAAAAGAATCCAAACAATCCATTGCGAATAATTCGTATTTCTTCACTTGAATCCTTGAATCTTGGTTTAGATCTTGTTTAGAATATGTCTTCACCTTCAATCTCAGCTCCAAAAATCTTCTCCTTACATTAAAAGTCGGCTCTAGATTATAAAATATGAAAATAGGATCCTTAATTCGTGTTTCAGGTCAGCTTTTATAGTGCAGATAATTTTGCCTGACACGCCCATTGACATGCCCATGTCACTAGGCGTGTCATTGCCACTGGGATTTTGAATATAAGGCACGTCCAGTGATACGCCCATGTCACTGTGCGTGTCATAGCTACTGTGAATCATTACAATAGGCACGCTCGATGACACGCCCATGTCACTGGGCGTGTCAATGCTTCTGTATGCAATATCAAGGGCATGTCCATTGACACGCCCATGTCCATGGGCGTGTCACTTGAAGAATTTTGCTCTTTTCTTCTACTTTCATTCATAATTCCTCTGAAATGATCATACACCTCAAAATACGGAGAATTCCTGAAATTAACCCTAAAAAGCACTTGAACAAACAAATTAATCTCAATTGGATAATAATCATATTAAGAAATAGGGGCAAAATATCATCAATTGTGCACTTATCAAATTCTCCCACACTTGAGTTTTTGCTTGTCCTCAAGCAAACTAAATCACTATAATAAGTACAAATGATGGACCCCTCTATATTAAAAAAGAAAAGAAAAGTTTGACAATAATCGAATCAGAAAATCTGACCTTCTCAATCCAAAAACTAATTCACAATCATAACAGCTAAATCAAGAAGTTTCAAAACAAAAATTTCACAGACCTAAAACCTAAAAATCCAGAGTTAAAAGATTGAGCATAAAATTCCAGAAAATCCAAAAGCCATGAACAAAGTATGAAAAATGTAAATTTTCTCTTAAGTTTTCTAACCTTTTTTTTTAAATGTATATACACATATATATACATTTTAAGGAGCCCGACTTGTTTGAACTGATACTAACCTTTTGACGCGAAGGTAAACATTTGTGATGCTGACCCCCGGTTACTCAGTCGGAATCACCGTTCAAATGGCTACTAGCACTATTCATGATTCCAACTCATTTGTTTTAATTCAAGAGTAAAAATCAGCGAAACATGGATAAATTTTCAAAGCTCCTTTAATAAGAATTATTTTTTTATTATTTTTTTATTTTTTTATTTTTAAACAACTCAAAGGTCAGAAACTTAAGGGTCATACTAAGTCCGACTCAAGAATCTAAGGAATTATAACATGCAAAAAATGTAACTAAGGTTTTAAACTTCTGATGTGTCCAATTTCCATCAATCCACTACCTAATTATAGCTATTACAATTGATCCTCAGCAATTGATCAAGATAGCCAAGTTAACCTCAATAAGAAATTGTCATTTAGGAAATCACAAATTAATTTAACATATAAAGGAGAACCATCTCAATTCACACTTATTACAAAAATCTAGCTTACTTAAATCCAAAAACAATTTGCAAAAATTAATTGAGACAAATGAATCAAATAGAAAGAATGAAATAATAAAAACTCAATCAAGAAAGTATACCTCTCCCCCACACTTAAAACTCACATTGTCCTCAATGTGTGTGCAAAATAAGAAATAATGAAGAGAGAGAGAGAAACTGCCCTTCCAAGTCCATGAATGGATAAATATGAGTACGATGCCAAGAGTATGGTGAAGGCGAATTAGCTTCAAAACAAAAATCTAAAATGTAGAAACAAGGTTAAGACATAAATAAATGAAATAAACAAACAAAAGAAACAGTTCGTAAAGAAAATAGCAATTGTCCAAAAGGAATAAAAATAAAGAAACAGAAAAAGGATAGTAAATAAGCAAATAAAAATAAAAATAAAATAAAATGTGGGCTAGTCAAAAATCGGCACATTGCCGGAATCGTCACTGCTGGTCTCATCATCGGAGACATCAACTGGAGGTGCAGGTGCAGGGGCAGGTGCAGGTGGCTGGTATGGTGGAGGTGGTGGTTGCAAAGGGTGAAACCCTTGATACCGCCAGAACTCTAACATGGATTGTTCCAGCCATTGCATCCTCAAGATCTCGTGATCCAGCTGGGCTTGGAAAGAAGTAGTCTGTTCAAGTATGAACTGCTGCATCTGGTCCTGCTGAGTTAAGATCTTATTTTGATTCAGCTCGATATTCCCTATCTTCCCTTCAATCCTACAAATTTGACGCTCTAAATCTGTAGGTTTCCTATCATCATCCCACTCAACATTAACTGACTGGCGCCAATCCTGGAATGTAGGAGTCTAGACAAAAGAAGGTCCAGCAGAAGAAGGTGCAGCAGTGGAAGAAGGCCCAGCAGCAGTGGATGAACCCGAAAAATCTATCAATGGAGGTGGCGGTATATCTGAAGCAGGAGCAGAAGGAGCTGCCTCTGGTATATCTGAATCCATAGGAGTTGCCTGCAGCCCAGCTACTTTCTCCCGGTTCAGTCTCTTTAATGTGTCCATACCCAACAACTTGGGCATACCATCCACCGTCATAAGGAGACAGCCATCTAACACACCCAGGCGACAAGCGAGTCGTGTGACATACATGCCACCATGTAAAGTACATTATGCTCCCTTTTTAGACTGCTCATAGAAAAAATGTGTGATGGCATATGCGACATTGCACCGGGTCTTCTGTACCATGCAGTGCATGAAAAACAGATCTCGCAAGCTGAACACCCCTGTGCTGCTCAGCCAAGTTGTGAAAGTGTGAACTAATAGGTTGTACACCACTCGACAGGGGAAGGACTCAAAGTTGAATGCCTTAGAAACCTTGGGTTGATATTTATCGGTAGTGGGTGCAAAGATCCCCCAAACCCGAGGTGGAGCAACCTCATACTCGACAAAATCCACCTCGGAGTTCAGATAATTGAAAGTCTGTACCTTCTCTTCAGTATATAACCCGAGATGCACCCCAAGGTCATTAATGCTCATGTTGAATCTCTGCCCTCCCAGTCTGAATTTAATTGTTGGCTCAATAATTAAAACCTTGGTCTTCTGAAACTGAAAGGTGCAGTAAATTTCCAATGTCAGCTCTCGATAGGAAGGCTCATTGATGGAGAATAGTTGGTCCCACCCTGGTTGATTAATCAATTCCCGAATATCTGCTGCAATATTTGCCAGTTCCATAGCATCCCAATCTAAAACATGAGGTGGGGACCATTCTTTTTTTTCGAAAAGTTCAAATCGCCTCCTTTCCTCGGCATTCGAAAATCTAAGGCATTTGTGGGTGGCCATGAATTTAGAAGTTGGACATGTAGCGGGTTGGCTAGAACTTCCTTCCCCTCATGCACGTTTGGTGGGAAGCTGGGAGGATGATTGTTTGCGAGGGTCCATTGTCTCATTGTCTGCAAAATAAACAAAAAATTCCTCAAT
Organism: Garcia nutans; assembly: GCA_947685225.1. Classification (NCBI taxonomy): domain Eukaryota; kingdom Viridiplantae; phylum Streptophyta; class Magnoliopsida; order Malpighiales; family Euphorbiaceae; genus Garcia; species Garcia nutans. The sequence continues at coordinate 70,454,699 of CANTUV010000031.1, read as the reverse complement.
AACAACAAAAATATAACACGATACCAAGCACCCACAAAAGACCGGCACAAAGTTACCGAAATACCGGCATTATAACGATGAACCATAATGTATATCCCAATAAAGGTAATGCTAACAGCCAATTTAAACCAAACGTAATCAACCTATATCAACACACACTTAATCAACAAAAGCAATAAACCAATTCGAACGACGGCAATTCCAACAATAACAATACCATTTTCCAAAAATAACGATTAACTATAACCCAACAAGTGAATCAATCAATTTATAGCTCAAACACAAACTAATTCAAAAATAAACAAATGCCGAATCAAAACGAAATTAAACACAAAACAAAATTAACCAATTACCGCAAAATTATGATATATCAAAACAAAGAAAAATAAAGCAAACACATCATAAATATTGCAATTCCAAGGAAAAGAAAAGAAAATACAAGGAATTCATAAGAAAAATGAAAGAAATCCAACAAAAATCGCAAAAATTTAGATTATGTACCTGAAAATTGCAAAAATGGATCTAGCAAATCCGCGCAAATAATGCAAACTGGGAGTGAGAATCTCTCCTAAAGTGATTGGGTGTGTGAATGCGCCGATGGGTGTGTAAGAAAGTTGAGAGAAAATGAGAAAGAAAACTATAGTTTGCGTGAAAAATGGCTTCCGTTCTATATATAAAGACATCGACACGCCCAGTGACACACCCGTGTCACTGGGCGTGTCCTATAGTATAAGAGATAGCGTATACGATACGCCCACAGACACGACCGTGTCCATGGGTGTGTCACAGGGACTGGATGAATCAATAAACGACACGCCCATTAGCACGGGCGTGTCAATGGGTATGTCACATGCACTGTGACAACCCAGGAAACGACACGCCCACTAGCCTGGGCGTGCTGGCTCATTTTTTTAAGTCACGACCCAGTGACAGATGTGTCACTAGGCGTGTCATAGCTACTAGTTCTCATTCAAAATGACACGCTCAGGGACACGGGTGTGTCACTGGGCGTGTTGTAGCTACTGCCTGTTAAAAATAATGACATGCCCAATGACACGGGCGTGTCCTATAATATGCTCAATTTATTCCTCAAAATCAAATTTTCTCTATTAATTCTAATGAATGCAAGGCAAAAAAACCACCAACCAATGATAGAAGTATAAAACTAAAACAAAATGATGACACTAACCAAAAACACAAAAAATTAAAGACATAAAAATAAAAGAACGAATAAAATGGTGGTTGTCTCCCACCCAGCACTTCTTTAAAGTCGTATTAGTTGGACAGCAGGTCAAATTTCCCTAGTCTTGGAGGTGTAAAACCTCCTTCAAGTCCTGTATTTCTCCTTCAAGGTATAATTTGAGCCTATGCCCATTAACTTTAAAATCTCCTTTTTCTGGGTGAGTTATTTCAACCACTCCTTAGGGGAAAACTTCCTTAACAGTAAAAGGACCATACCATCGAGATTTTAACTTACCTGGAAAGAGTCGAAGCCTTGAATTGTACAATAATACCTAATCTCCCACTTGAAACTCTTTTCGTTCCCTAATGCAAGCATCATGCAATCTCTTGGTACGCTCCTTATACATTCTTGCATTGTCGTAAGCTTGCAATCTCCACTCATCCAACTTGTTTACCTGTAACTTTCTCCTTTCACCTGCACGAGCTAGATCAAGGTTAATCTATTTAATAGCCCAATATGCATTATGTTCAATTTCTACAGGTAAATGACAAGCTTTTCCATAGACCAGTCTAAACGGCATAGTGCCCAAAGGAGTTTTAAATGTAGTCCTAAAAGCCCATAGAGCATTGTCCAATTTCTCAAACCAATCCTTTCGAGATCGCTCTACAGTTTTTTCCAAAATTCTTTTAATCTCCCTATTCATGTTCTCAACTTGGCCACTAGTTTGGGGATGGTAAGGAGTAGCAAACTTATGTGTAACTCCTAATATTTTGAAAACTTTCTCAAGCTAAACATTACAAAAATGAGTACCCCTCTCACTTATGATTGCTTTCGGTGTACCAAATCGAGAGAACAACTTCTTCAAAAACTTCATCACTACCCTGACATCATTGGTTGCCAAGGCTTGGGCTTTAGGCCATTTAGAGACATAGTCTATAGCTACAAGAATATATTTGTTACCAAAGGAATTTGGAAACGGTCCCATAAAATCGATCCCCCATACATCAAAGACTTCACACACTAAAATTCCATTTTGGGGCATCTCATCACGAAATGAAATGTTTCTAGCCCTTTGGCAATGATCACAGTGGTTCATAAATTTGTAGCTATCCCTAAACAAAGTGGGCCAATAAAATCCTGATTTTAGCACCTTTTGAGCAGTCCTATTGGCTCCCATATGACCACCAATTGGTCCAGCATGGCATTGACTAAGAATATTCATTGTTTCGGGCCATGCCACACATCGTCGGATCATGTGATCCTTACATAATCTAAACAAAAAGGGATCCTCCCAAAAATAATACTTCAATCAAAAAAGAATTTCTTTTTTTCTTGATACGTTAAGTCCTTAGGAAGTTCCCTAACAGCTAAATAGTTAGCAAAATCTGCAAACCAAGGTGTTTCAAAATTTAAATTATTTACCTCACTTACCATTGCGTACAGCTGCTCATCGAGGAAGTGATCATCAATGTCTCTTCTTCAAACCTCTCCAAGGTTGGATTCTCCAAGCGAGAAAGGTGATCTGCTGCCAAATTTCCAGCTTCCTTCTTGTCTTGAATCATCAAGTCAAATTCCTGCAACAACAAAACCCAACGGATTAGCCTAGGTTTAGCATCAATTTTTGCAAATAAGTACCTCAAAGCTGAATGGTCCGTATAAACAATCACTTTTCAAAAGATTAGATATGATCTAAACTTATCAAAAGCAAAAATCACAGCTAGCAGCTCTTTCTCTGTAGTTGTGCAATTAGCTTGAGCTGTGTTCAAGGTCTTGCTTGCATAGTAGATGGGCTGGAAGTATTTCTCCTTGCGTCGACCCAAGACTACTCCCACTACAAAGTCACTTGCATTGCACATTAGTTCAAATGGTAGATTCCAATTAGGAGCTACCATGATTGGAGCATGGGTCAATTTCTCATTAAGAGTTGTGAATGCTCTCAAACATTCCTCATCAAAAACAAAATCCACATCCTTCACAAGGAGTCTTGTCAATGGACGGGCTATCTTAGAAAAATATCGTATGAACCTCCGATAAAAGCTCGCATGTCCTAGAAAACTTCTGATGGCCTTCACAGATGTGGGTGGTGGTAACTTCTCAATGGTGTCTACCTTAGCCCGATCCACCTCAATGCCCTTGCTTGAAATTTTGTGTCCCAACACAATTCCCTTTTGAACCATGAAATGACACTTTTTCCAATTAAGCACTAAGTTGGTTTCCTCACATCTCATCAAGACTCTTTCAAGATTTTTCAAACATCTTTCAAATGTGCTGCCATAGACCGAGGAATCATCCATAAACACCTCCACAATATCCTCAACAAGTTCATCAAAGATTGCCACCATGCACCTCTGAAAAGTTATAGGTGCATTGCACAACCCGAATGGCATTCTTCGATATGTGAATGTCCCATATGGGCAGGTGAATGTAGTTTTCTCTTGGTCTTCCGAGGCGATAGGAATTTGAAAATAGCCTGAAAGGCCATCCAAAAAGCAATAATACTCATGTCCGGATAACCCTCCAACATTTGATCGATGAAGGGCAAAGGAAAATGGTCCTTCCTAGTTGCATCATTCAATTTCCTGTAGTCTACCAGTAACTGTTCTTGTTGGGATCAGCTCATCATTTTCATTGGAGACCACCATCATCCCTCCTTTTTTGGTACTACCTGGACTGGGCTCACCCAAGAACTATCCGAGATCGGATATATAATCTCTGCATCAAGTAGTTTTATCACTTCAGCCTTCACTGCATCTTTCATCTTTGGGTTTAGTCTCCGTTACGGTTGCACTACCTACTTGAATTCATCCTCCATCAATATCTTGTGAGTGCAATAGGATGGACTGATACCCTTGATGTCTGCTATCTTCCAAGCTATCACTTTCTTATGTTTCTGCAACAATTGGATAAGCTTTTCCTTCTGCTCAGAAGATAGGTGGAAACTCAGAATTATTGGTAATTTCTTCTTCTCCGCCAGAAATCCATACTGAAGGTGATCTAGAAGGGGCTTTAGTTCCAAGTTGGGTGGATCAATCACCGATGGTTTTGGCTTTTCTTCTTTTGGCATCTCAATAGTCTCATATGCCCTGCATTTGAATGATTTGCTTGCTTCAAGAAAAACAAGCTGCTCCATTGCTTCTTGATCCTCAACATTTTCTTGCAATAAACACAACTCAAGGGAATCCTTGGAAACAATGTTAGTAACACAATTTATGGTCTCATACTCAATAACATCATTGTATGATTCCACCTCATCAAATGAAAGTGAATGTTTCATAGCATCACGTATCCTAAAAATAACTTTCTCACCACCCACTCTCAAAGTTAATGTGCCATCATGAACATTGATAAGGGCACGGGTTGTATTTAAAAATGGCCTACCAAGAATAAGTGAAACATCTTTATCCTCATCGATATCAATGACAACAAAATCATTGGGAAAAATGAAATCCTCGACTTTTACCAACACATCTTCTATAATGCCACGAGGGTGGACTACTGACTTATCAGCAAGTTGGATGGTCATTAGTGTTGGTTTAGGTTTACCAATGCCTAACTCTTTAAACATTTTATAGGGCATAACACTAATGTTAGCCCCCAAATCAGCTAATGCACTTTTAATCTCAAGGTTACCTATCAAACATGGAATGGTAAAACTACCTGGATCTTTTAACTTCTTAGGTAACCTCCTTTGCAAAATTGCTGAACTCTTTTCAGATAAATGCACTAAAGACACTTCCTCAAGTTTCCTTTTGTTAGAAAGGATATCTTTCAAAAATTTAGCATATTTAGGCATCTGTGACAAAGCTTCAGCAAATGGGATGTTAATGTGCAACTGTTTAAAAAGTTCAAGAAACTTATCTAACTGAGCATCAATCTTGTCCTTTTTCAACCTCGCTGGATATGGTACTCTAGGTCAGTATTCCTTCATTATGGGGCTACTGTCTTGTGGCTGCTTCTCTTTCTCAGTTTCTAGTGCAGCTTTCTCTCCCGAAGTGACAGGAGGATCGTCTTCTTTTTCTTTTTCTTGTACTTCGGCCCTTTTCTCTGCCACTTCTCCTCTTTTCTCATCCACATTACCCTTGATCTCTTTTTTCACTCCTTACTGTAATTGCCTTAAGCTGCTCTTTAGGATTTGCCTCAGTGTTGCTAGGCAAACTTCCTTGCGGTCTCTCACTGAGCAACTTGGCAATTTGCCCCACCTGATTCTCCAAATTATGAATGGAGGCTTGCTGATTTCTTAGGGTGGTTTCAGTTGATTGGAACCTAGTTTCAGAAGCTGCTATAAATTTCTCCATCATGTCCTCTAAATTACTCTTTCTTGGAGGGGCAGCCTGTTGATGTTGGGGCTACTGAAATCCGGGGGAAGGTCGTGAATTGTTCTGATTATTCCATGAGAAATTAGGATGATTTCTCCACCCTGGATTATACGTGTTGCTGTAGGGGTTATTCTGTTGTTGCCTTGGCATGTTTCCAACATAATCTACTTCCTCTTGCCTAGCAAACATGTTGCCACTTTGGCAATCTTGACTTTGATGTCCACCCCCACACCATTCACAGGACATCACCTGCATCACTTTTCCCGAAGAAGAAGAAGAAGAAGAAGCTAAAGAATCAATCTTTTTGTTCATTGCTTCCAACTGTGTTGACAGAGCAACTACGGGATCCAATTGATGTGAACCAGCAACCCTTAATCTTCCCTGTTCCCTTGGGGTTTGCCACTGATAATTTGTAAGGGCCATGTCTTCAATCAAATTCCTTACTTCTTCAGGTGTTTTATTATTTATGGTACCTCCGCCGGCTGCATTGATAGACTACTTACTTGAGTAACTCAATCCATTGTAGAAAGTTTGGATCTGAAGCCACAGTGGTAGCCCATGGTGAGGAAATCTTCTCAATAAATCCTTAAATCTTTCCCAAGCATCATACAATGTTTTACCATCTAGTTGGAGAAAAGAAGAAATATCATTCCTCAACTTAGCAGTCTTGGACGGTGGAAAATACTTCTCTAAAAATTTTTCTGCTAGTTGGCCCAATGTAGTGAAAGTGTTAGGGGGAAAAAGACTTCAGCCACTTCTTTGGTCAGTCTCTGAGCGTGAATGGAAACAACCTTAGCCTAATTGCATCTTCAGAGACATTCTGTATCTTGAATGTGTCACATATTTCTAGAAAAGTTTCAATGTGTGCATTAGGATCTTCGTCCACAAATCCATCAAATTGACAAGTCTGCTGCACCATTTGAATGACATTTGTCTTTATCTCAAATTTATTGGCAGCAATCACCGGTCTTTGTATACTTGATACAGCCCCATTAAGAGTATGCCTAGCAAACTCTTGCATTATTCTTGGCTCATTTTCTGCCATTTCTTCTTCTCGGATGAGATCTTCAATGTTCGGTTCTGTCTCTGCCAGAACTGTTTCCTTTTCTTCCTTTCGCCTTCTTCTCAATGTTCTCACTAACTCTTGATCTAATTCAAAAAGTTGGGAAGAGCTAGCTCGGGTCATAAATAGGAAGAAGTACCTAGAATGACAGTCAAAAAGCAAGAACTTATGTTAAAACAAAATAAAATAAAAACTAAATCAACAGTCTTAATTATATTACTAATATTAAAAACTGTTGTCCCCGGCAGCAGTGCCAAAAACTTGATGGCAAGAACCTATGCTATTGCAATACCGCAAGTGCACAGATTGCTCAAGTAATAAAGTAGTGAGTGAGTTATCATTCCACTGAGGACAAGGCCAAGTATTAGTGCAAATTTTAACCATTGTTTAGCAAATCAATAGTTTTATGAAGTTTTATAATTAAAGATAATTAACTTAATAACTGAAAATAGAGAGAGATTGAGTGTTGAATGAATTGATTGATGATGAAAATACTATCCAGATATTGAAACCCCCTAGCCACAATTATATTTATGAAAATCAATTTAATTAAACCAAATAATAGAGTTGGATTGGTATTCCTCTAAATTAGACTAAAACCTTTCTCAAGTGAATTAATCCCTAATCACTAAGTAGAATGCTGGAATCTCTTCTCAAATGTAATTAAATAGATCTTGCATTAAGAATAAGGAATTATAAACCAAAGGATCTTGTAAGTCTATCTCTAGTACTCAAATCAATCCTCAATCCTTATGAGTATTCAATTCATATCAAGCTTTCTCAAGTCGGTAATATGAAAATTGCAACCAATCAATAAGCATGATATTATCAATTGGAAATAAATCATTAAGCATCATAAGAATAAAATAACTCAATCAAATGATTTAATTAAATAAAATTATTCAATCCATACAATAAAGCTAGGGTTCATCAATATCTATGAGTTAGTTCATGTTCAAAATCAGAAAACCAGAATAAGAGAAATAAGAAAAAGAATCCAAACAATCCATTGCGAATAATTCGTATTTCTTCATTTGAATCCTTGAATCTTTATTTAGATCTTGTTTAGAATATGTCTTCACCTTCAATCTCAACTCCAAAACTCTTCTCCTTACTTTAAAAGTCAGCTCTAGGTTATAAAATATGAAAATCGGATCCTTAATTCGTGTTTTAGGTCAGCTTTTATAGTGCAGATAATTTCACCTGACACGCCCATGTCACTGGGTGTGTCATTGCAACTGGAATTTTGAATATAAGGCATGTCCAGTGACACGCCCATGTCACTGGGCGTGTCAATGCTTCTGTATGCAGTATCAAGGGCACGTCCATTGACACGCCCATGTCCATGGGCGTGTCACTTGAAGAATTTTGCTATTTTCTTCTACTTTCATCCGTAAGTCCTCCAAAATAATCATACACCTCAAAATACAGAGAATTTCTGAAATTAACCCTAAAAAGCACTTGAACAAACAAATTAAACTCAATTGGATAATAATCATATTAAGAAATAGGGGCAAAATATTATCAAATGTGCATCTATCAGGGTGTATGCTAGAGTTGCTAATTTTATTAAGTATAGTGTGATCTATACAAAGAATAGTGCACGATTTAATAATTGCTAATGTATATGGAATAGCCCTTAGTTTCGTTTTTGGACTTGAGATTGTATAGTTATTTTTGTGTTATTTCTTTTGGCAATAAAATCTCATTATTGACCAAAAAAAGAGAAATATAAAAATAATTCAATAATAAATAAATATATAGAAATTTAAAAATAAAGTAGGTACAAATAAAAGTATCTTTAAGTGATTAAAAATTATAAAAAAAATTAAAAAATCAAATAATATAAAACTTTAAATCCATTTACAATTAATAACATATTTATTTTAAATTATTTTAAGCTAATTATAACTTTATATTTCCAATTTAAAAGGTTGAAATAAAATAATAATAAAAAAAGACTAAAAATTTAAAAAGTCACAATATTCTAAAAGATTATGACTCATAAAATTCATCAAAAGTTAAAATAAAAGTAAAAAAAAAATTGAGAAGTCACTTTTATTAAAATAGTAACTTTTAAAACATTTTGGTATATACATTAATAATGATGGTGGTGGTGGTTGTGGTGGTGATTATGGTGGTGGTGGTGGTGATTATGGTGATGGTGGTGGTACCATGGTGGTGTAACTCATGACTTAAAAGGAAAAATAAAATTAGTTAATAACAAACTCCTTATTAGTTAAAAGTGGAAATAAAATCAATTAAATAGTTAATAATTTTTAGATAGTGTATTAATGTGAAGGACTAAAAAAGGGGAAAATGTCTTTATTTAAATCATTAGTTTTTTATTTTAATTAATAAAAGATGAAGATTCATATAAAACTAAAGAGCTGAAATATAAGGAAAAACGCATTTTGGAGCTCTTGAAGCTGGCAATTTTTTGACACTAAGCCCATGAACTTTATTTTGGTGACATTGAGCCATCAAAGTTTGTGATTCATGAACATTAGGTATTTTCATAACAGAATTGGCTTACAGTGTGAATTATTTTGTTAGTTGAGATGTTGACGCTGTTAGCCAATTCTGTTATAAAATGACCTAATATTCATGAATCGCAAACTTTTAGGGCTCAATATCACCAAAGTAAAGTTTAGGCACTCGATGTCAAAAAATTACAAAGTTCAGGGGCTCCAAAATGCTTTATTCCGAAATATTGTATTTGGAATGATTTTAGCTTTTTAATTTTAGTTTTTTTAAGAAAAAAAATAAAAACATATTGAGTAATATCAGTAAATTTTAGATATTTCTAATTAAATAAAATTCATTTTCACGTTAAATACAAAATATATAAAATATTGTGTTGATTTTGAGAAAATATTTTATATCAATAAAACATTTATTTTTTTTCTTTACTAACAAAATTAGACTTTTTTTTCTCTTTTCAATATAGTTTTTTTTCCTCTTTTCATCATCATTTATACATTTTTTCTTTTTTATAATTTCTATATGTATTTTTTACTCTTTTATTTTTTTTGCAATTTCAATCATAAAGGTTATAATTGATGTTTATCTTTTTTTAAAAAATTATTCTTTATTTTTTTAATAATTATGATATAATTGTTAAAAATATATAACAAAATTTTAAAAAATATATAACAAAAACTGAAAATAGTTTTTATTTTAAAAAATAAAAATCTACAATCTAAGAGTGTGTTTGTTTAGGTTATATATTTTTTTATTTTTTATTTTTTTAAAAACAAAAACTATTTTCAGTTTTTTTTTATATTTTTAAAAACTATGTTATAATTATCAAAATTTTAATTCTTAAAAAAAAGAATTAAAAATTAAAAAAAAAGGATAAAATTGCGGCCAATGTTATTGCTAATAAGCTTTAAAGTGCTATGAAAAAGGTAGTCTCTAATAACCGATGTACTTTCATCCTTGGAAGGGCTATCACGGACAATGTGGTAATAGCTTTTGAATGCATTCACCACTTGAAGAGGAAAATGCAAGGTAGCATAGGACTAATTATGGCCACGGTTCAATTAACTAGAATCAGCAAAACTATGAACCTTAACCTTAATCGACAAAAGCTAATTTGGTTAAAGTTTAAATTATTGAAAATTGGTCTGGTTCTAGTTTGAACCGACAGTTCAAACAAATTTTTTTAAAAAAAATTCATATTTAAAAAAAAATATCATTGTTGGTACTTGATAATATTTTTTATGAGATTGATAATTAATAATAATAACAATAAATAATAAATATTACTAAAAATAATAATAACAATAAACAATAAACAATAATAATTAATAATAATAACAATAATAATAAATATCAATAATAATAATTTGTGAGAGTAGAAATTAGAGAATTGAGAGTTAAATTAGAGAATTAAAATATGATAGTTGAGAAAAATTGTGTAAAGATTAGAAAATATACTGAAAAGATGATGTATTTTTAGATTTTTTTTTGAATTTTTATTTCCATAACATACCCCCATAAACTTTTTTTTCCATTAGTGGGAATAAATTTGATATTAAATAATAATTTTATTTTAATTAAATTAAAAAAATTATATGCCAACGGCACAACTTTGTGTTGTTGCACACTGTACACAACAGTGTGCCGTTGAGTTTTTTTTTTTCATTAGTGGGGGTAAAATTGATATTAAATAATAATTTTATTTTAATTCAATTTAAAAAATTGTGTTGTTTCATGTGCATGATAGTGTACCATTGAGTAGCTGCTGGCAGGCTGGCCACCTGCCAGCAGGTCATGTAGTAGGATTAGCCATGCTATGGCTACACAATGGTTCCCTAATGTATAATTTTTTTAAATTTTTTTTAAATCTGGTGATTCTGAATTGAAATTTATAGTTCAGTTTAGATTCAAAAATAATGGAACCAAAACCTAAACATTAAAGTGTGATCTTGGTTCTAATTTTGAACCTTTATTTACAGTTCACAGTCCGATTTAGTGAATCAAACTGGAATCATAGGTCCGATTCAACTACTCAGCTAGCCCTAGGCCATAGTTACACAGGGCATGCGGCAATAAAATTGATATGAGCAAGGCGTATGACTAAGTAGATTGAAACTTCTTAGAGGCTATCATGAAAAAGTTAGGGTTTGCATAGGCATGGATTTCTTTAGTCATGCCTTGCAAGATCAATATCATACCAGATTGTGGACAATGATAAGATACTTGACCTGATTTTTCCAACTAAAAGCCTCAGACAAGGAGACCTTTAATCACTTGTACTTTCTATTTTATGTGCAGAGGGTTTTGTATCTCTAATTAGAAAATGGGATTCCCAGGGCCAGATTCATGGTTGTAAGATTACAAGACAAGCTCCACTAATGTCTCACTTATTTTTTGTAGATGATTATCTATTATTTTTTAAAGTAACAACAAGGAAAGTAGATAAAATGAAAGAAATATTGAATTCTTATGCAAAAGTGTTAGACAAATGATCTTAATTTTGATCCTTGACAACTCAAATGGATGATCTATTTAACTTGTATTTGAGAAAGCTTGTTGCAGGATTAGGTTGCTTCAATTAAAGGTGAACAGAACAAGTATAGCGGTCGCACCTCAACTGAATACGACCGCTCCATGCAATTACAGAATGAAACCTTGTCACAGTAGGTTTCGCGGTCAGAAGTTCGACCATAGTCGCGACCGCTCATACATAATAGCGACCGTCCTAATATTTGCCCGACCGCTACTCAAGGAACTTAAATCATTACAATCACAGTAAGGTTCGCGGTGACAAGAACGGTGAATGATTCGACCTCGCTTACCACTTTAGCGACCGCTCATTTATAGTCGCGACCGCCCAACAATTCAAGAAGAAATTGCTCAAAGAGACAGTAGTGTTCGCGTCCTCAGGTGCGTCCAGAAGTTCGACGCGAGAATATGAGTTCGACCGCGAAAACCTACCAAGGGCGACCGCGAAGATTCAAATTATGGCGGACATCTCTTTTGCTCTGTCAGAAAGTGACACGTGACATGACCGTTGTAATCCCACTTCAGTATTCAAAAAAGGGCGACCGCACTTTGTGATGCGCGACCGTCCCGACAAACACAGCATGGGCAAGAAACGGTCCGACAAAAACATCATGGGCAAGATTCCTGCTGTAGAGCACTAAAATTCGACCGTTGAACTTTTTCAAAAGTAGCGACCGTCCCTGGTTAAAAGGACGACCGCGTGAAGCATGAGAGCGACCATCCTTGTATGAAGGGCGACCGCTAAGTGCTTCGGACAGTTTAAGTAAAGAAGGTCTAATCTGCCAAGACTTTATTCTAAACAGCAATAACGGCTAGTAAGACCACATTGGCTATAAATACAATGTTTCCATGAGAAAACAAGAAGATAACATTATTGAGAAAAGATTTTCATAGCCAAGCAACAAATTTCCTTTTGCTTAAACTTGTATTTGAATTGTTATGAATGTTAGGTGTTAGCATTGAAAACACCATTGTATAAGTTTGAGTGTAAGCTTGGGAAACACTTAGGTTGAGAGAGTGAGCCTTGTAAAACTCTTGTGTGGGTTGTAAGTGTGAGCCTAAGAAAAACACTTGTAAAGTTGGAAGTGAGCTTGTGAAAACTTCAAAGACTAGTGGAACCTTAACAAGTTATTAAGGAAGTGGATGTAGGATTGAAGTAAATCCGAACCACTATAAATCTTGTGTGTTCTTACCTTCCTCCATTACTCAACCAACTCTCTATTCCGCATTTCTTGTTTGTTGAGTTTTTTAAATTGTCATTATTTCTTGACGAAACCAATTCACCCCCCCCCCCTCTTGGTTGCCATCTTGGGACAACAATTGGTATCAGAGCCCTGAGATTTCTTAAACTTAATTGTGAAATCTGATCCACAATGGCAACTTCTTCTTCATCAAGCTCTCATGGAAATCTTAACTCTATTCTTAGACCTTACTTTGATGGAACGGATTACTCATACTGGAAACACAAAATGTATTTGTTTCTAGACAGTGAAGGGATTGAACTATGGGATTTCGTGGAAAATGAGTGGAAATCTCCTACTCATGAGGTTGACGGTATTCAAGTTCCACTTCCCAAAGCTCAATGGTCAACTAGCAATATCAGAGATCGATTCAAGAACAATAGAGCTGCTTCCATCTTGATGAACTCCATTTCAAGAGAAGAAGGTGGAAGAGTTCAACATTTAACTTGTGCACATTGTATTTGGAAAACACTTGAAAACTACCATGAAGGTACAACTCAAGTAAGATTTACCAAGAAACAAATGCATGTTCATGAGTATGAGCTATTCAAGATGAAACCAAATGAAAATGTCACCGACATGACAAATCGTTTGCTTGCTATTGTCAATGAACTAAAAAAGTATGGCAAGGTATATGATCAAGGTGATGTAAACAGTAAAATCTTGAGAGCCCTAAGAGCTAGAAAGAACTTTGAATCCAAAGTATCATCCATAGAAGAAGCTCATGATCTCAGCACATTAAGAACCGACGAGCTAGTTGGTAAATTACTCACTTTTGAGCTGCACAGTGAAAAAGAAGAAGATCAAGGTGAGAAAGAAAAGAGAAAACCAATTGCACTCAAAGCAATCAAAGAAGCTGAGAGCTCAAGCAATGAAGGTACTGATGATGAAGATGAAATGGCAATGTTCTCAAAAAGAATCAATGAATGGAAAAGGAAGAAAAGATTACAAGCAAACAAAGGTACACCTCCAAAATTCTCCTTCAAAGAAAAAGAAAAGAAAAATGAGGTAAAATGCTATGAATGTGGAAAAACCGGTCACATCAAGTCGGATTGCTACAAATTAAAGAACAAAAGGAAATGGGATAAAGAAAAGAAAAAGTCTCTCAAAGCCACATGGGATGACTCTTCCTCAAGTGAAGAAGAAGAAGAGGAAGGAATTGCAAATCTTTGTCTCATGGCTATTGAAGATGACTCCAATGAGGTAAGTACTCAATCTTTTGATCTTGTAGCACATGATGATATAAGTGATATAAATGATAGTGATTTGATTGAGCACATGAATTCTAAAATAGAAAAATATTTCTCCAAAATGATGCTCTATAAAGAGAAAAACTCTAAGTTAGAAAAGGATTTTATATGCTTAAAGAACTCTACCTTAGAATTGAAAACCTCAAATGAACATTTGATGAATACAATAGGAGAATTAAATAAAAGCTCACATGACTTAGAAAAAGTGATTAAAGAGAATGAGGCATTGAAGCATGAACTAAAAGAACTAAAAGAATCAATTTCCAGATTTCATAAAGGAAAGGAAGCATTGAACACATTAATTAATAATCAAAGATCACCTTCCTTGAAATATGGATTAGGATTCAATGGCTCAACCAACATTGCACCTAGCAAACCAACATTTGTGAAAGCATCTACAATTGGAATTTCTAATGTTCATATCAAAGATGCTTGCACCAAGTCTAAAAGAACTTCTTATGGTTCACTAGGAAATAAAGCTAAAGATAATTATGCATTGTTGTTCACTAAACTTGTACAAAAGAAATCACATACTTGTAGTTGTATGTATAATGCAAAAAGAAAAATGCAGAAGCAAAGAATACCATGGCAATGCACATATTGCATGAAATTTGGACACAAAAATTTTTCCTGTTATATAAGAAAGGCTCATCTCAAGTTAGAAAACACTCTTTCTACTAACCATCAAGGACCCAACTATATGTGGGTACCTAAAAAAGGATGATCGCAATTGGCTTGCAGGTATGCCTAAAATCTACTACCAATGAAAGCACATGGCTTGTGGATAGTGGATGCTCAAGGCATATGACTGGAAACGCAAAGCTCTTTACAAGTATTACCTATAAACATGGAGGTACTCTTGAACCTCTTGAATCTATTGATGCTCCAAAGATCAATCAACTTGAAGAAGAGACTCAAGATCTACCTAAGGATTGGCAATACAAGAAAGATCATCCAAAGGAACTCATCATTGGAGAAACATCAAAGGGAGTAATTACTAGATCTAAAATTAATCATGTTGATGTTAATGTTGCTTTTGTTTCTCAAATTGAACCAAAAACTATTGAGGAAGCTTTAAATGATGAAAATTGGATAACTGCAATGCATGATGAACTTAATCAATTTGAAAGAAATAATGTTTGGCAACTTACTCCTAGACCTATAGATCATTCTATAATAGGATGCAAATGGATTTATAGGAATAAGCTTGATGAAAATGGTCACATTATTAGAAATAAAGCAAGATTGGTAGCCAAAGGTTATAATCAAGAAGAAGGTATTGACTATGATGAAACCTTTGCTCCAGTAGCCAGATTAGAAGCTATTAGAATATTACTTGCTTTTGCATGTCATATGAATTTTAAGCTTTATCAAATGGATGTTAAAAGTGCATTTCTAAATGGACTCATAAATGAAGAAGTTTATGTTGAACAACCTCCTGGTTTTGAAAACTACAAATTTCCTGATCATGTTTTCAAACTTACCAAAGCTTTATATGGATTAAAGCAAGCACCTAGAGCTTGGTATGATAAACTTAGTGCATATTTACTTGAAAATGGTTTTGCAAAAGGAAAAGTAGACACAACTCTTTTTGTTAAAAAGGATAAGCATAACATTTTGATTGTACAAATTTACGTGGATGACATAATATTTGGAGCTACTAATGAAACCTTGTGCAAAGAATTTGCTTCTTGTATGACTAGGGAATTTGAAATGAGCATGATGGGAGAACTCAAATTCTTCCTTGGACTGCAAGTCAAGCAATGTAAAGATGGGATCTTCATCAACCAATCCAAATATACAAAAGAACTCATCAAGAAATTTGGAATGGATGGCTGCAAAACTAGCAAAACTCCTATGAGCACATCCTTGAAATTAGGTAAAGATGAAAATGGTAAAGCAGTAGATGAGAAGAAATATCGAGGTATCATCGGATCACTACTTTACTTAACCGCATCTAGACCTGATATAATGTATAGTGTATGTCTTTGTGCTAGATTTCAAACTTGTCCTAAAGAATCACACTTGAATGCCACTAAGAGAATCTTGAAATATTTGAGTGGTACAATGCATTTAGGACTTTGGTATCCTAAAAACACATCATTTCATATTATAGGATTTTCAGATGCAGATTATGCTGGTAGCATCTTAGATAGGAAAAGCACTACAGGAGCATGTCACTTTCTTGGTAATTGTCTAGTTTCTTGGCATAGTAAGAAACAAGCATCGGTTGCTTTATCCACAACGGAAGCTGAGTATGTTGCAGCATGTTTTTGTTGCACACAAGTATTATGGATGAAACAACAATTGCTTGACTATGGTAAGGTTTTTAACAATATTTCCATTAAATGTGACAACACTAGTGCTATCAATTTGTCTAAAAATCCTATCCAACATTCTAGATCCAAGCATATAGATATTAGACATCATTTTTTGAGGGAAAATGTACAAAATCAGAACATAATCTTAGAATTTATAGATACACAAAATCAACTTGCTGATGTTTTTACAAAACCCTTGAATGAAGATAGACTTAACTTCATAAAACTCAATTTAGGAATGATTGATGGAATCACTTTGAATTAATTAAAACTTTTGCCTATCAATAAGGTTTCTATGTGCATGAATTTAATGTTTCTTAACACAATAGAAATATTTTCCACCTTTCCTTGAATCTTTCATTTTTAAGTATGTAGCGGTCGCTCCAGTATTCTTCAGCGGTCGCTATCCTGTCTGTCAGTTTCATTCAAACTAATGACTCTGAGCGCGGTCGAGAAAATTTGTGCGCGGCCGCACCAATTTGAATAGTTTCGACCGTTACAGTTACTTTCCTCACTCGCGAGCATACTTATCTTGACAATGGTCGCTAGACCATAAGTAGCGATCGCACTATCTTCAATCCGCGACCGCACCCTATACACTCTGCTCGAAAATTTATAACCGTTGGCTGTGTGACAGGTCGCAACTCTTAATATCCAACAGTCAAAAACGGCTATTTTCTTAACTCCATCTATTTAAGAGTAAGTTACATCAAATTTCTTGGATATTTTGCTTCTGAAAACAATCTAAAACCCTAAAATCTTCTCAACTCATCTGCTTCTCAAATCAACCTCTGTTTTCCTGCTCTCATCTGTTTCTTCTATTCTAATGGCTCCCAAAAGAAAAACCACTTCCAAAATAAAGGGACAAGCCAAGAGAGTTCCAGGAATCACCATTAGAGAACCTGTTGTTGAACCTCCATCTCCTCCCCAGTCTAAAAGGGGTGAAAAAATTCACAAACCTCATCATCAAACCTCTGAGGAAGACATTAGGTATGCTATGCTTAAGAAAAAGAAGGTTGAAGGCACCAAATCACCTTTTGGTGGGATGCTGTCTGCCTTGAACATCAAGGACGAAATTGAAGGATTGTTGGATGTCCTTGGATGGGAAAAATTTGTCTTTCCAGAAGAGGTAGGCTACTCAAGTCTTAGCAAAGAATTTCTGATGTCTCTTCAAATAGAAAAAAGTGCAAACTCTGCTCTAGGTTGGTACGGGGTAAGATTTAAGCTTTTTGATCATTATCATTCCTTAACCCTAGAAGGATTTGGCAACATTTGGAACTTCCCTTCTGAAGGTATAACCTCCTACAATGACCAAATCTTCTCAAACCCAACACTTTCTGATTTCTGGAGAGAAATTTCCATTGAAACCTCTTTTGAAAAGGAATCTAAAGCCAGACATATCAAATCTCTCACCCACTGGATGCTCCATAGGATTATCACCTATACCATTCACCAAAGAGCTGATGGGAATGAGAAAGTCACCAAAAGAGATCTTATATTTCTGTATGCTTTCACCCATAACATCAAAATGAACACCACCAAGTTCTTGATTGATACCTTTTATCATCATGCTATTACAAGAACTGGTACCTTCTTCCTATCCTCTCAAGTTACTCAAATAGCTAGGCACCTAAACCTTCTGAATAATTTGAACTTAGCTACTTTGAGGAACCCTTTCACTCTAGCCTCCAATGCTATCACAATGGATTACTTAGAACATGCTGGTTGTGTAAGGAAGATAGAAGGGTCATATGTATACTGCTATGGCAAGAAAGGAGTTATGGATAAACAAAAGAAAAGGCCAAGGTATACAATTGAGGAAGAGGGAGATTCTGTAGAAGTTGCAGTAGAACTACCTTCAAAAGCAACTTCATCAAAAGCTGCTAAAGAAACTGCTTCATCCTCCACACAACTCATCCTCCATGCTATCAAGACTCTCTCAAGGAAATTCTCCAAGTTCAAGAAAAGTGTATCTAAGAGATTTCAGCACTTGAACAAGAGAATTGACCTTATATCCCACATGCACCATGATCTTTATGACATGCAAGGCAAATTGGACTTGCCTCAATGCAATCTTGAAGATTGGGATATAAGTGATCACACCCAAAGCGTTGCTGAAGAAGAAGAGTCCATTAGCACTAGCTCTGCCTCTGTTGCACCTCAAGATAAGGGGAAAGCTCCTTTAGTTGAAGAAGAGTTAGAGTTAGATGATGACTCAGAATAGCTTAGCTCTAGTTTGTTTTTGTTTGCACTTTCATATGTTTACTGCTTATGTTTCATGTCTTGTACTTTCCTCCACTTTCATATATATAATGTTTATATTCCCTTTCATTGTTTGCACTTTTATATGCTTGTTTTGCTTAACATTTGTTTCATTTTGCCTATGCCAATGGGGGAGAACAATACCAAAATGGAATGAACCAAGTGGAATGAACCAAGTAACAGTATACAAAAATGGGAAAACAAGAATAAGAACAATAATGTTGAATATTTGCAATAGGGGAGAAATGTTTATGGGGGAGAAATGTTTGCATCAAACAATAACCTTTGCACCAAGATAAACTATTAATCACAATGCTCTTAACGATGATTGTTGCATATGTTAAGGGGGAGTATTTTAGACTTATTATTTTTCTCATCATTCCATTTGAATTGTCAAAGTCAAAATGGGGGAGATTGTTAGACAAATGATCTTAATTTTGATCCTTGACAACTCAAATGGATGATCTATTTAACTTGTATTTGAGAAAGCTTGTTGCAGGATTAGGTTGCTTCAATTAAAGGTGAACAGAACAAGTATAGCGGTCGCACCTCAATTGAATACGACCGCTCTATGCAATTACAGAATGAAACCTTGTCACAGTAGGTTTCGCGGTCAGAAGTTCGACCATAGTCGCGACCGCTCATACATAATAGCGACCGTCCTAATATTTGCCCGACCGCTACTCAAGGAACTTAAATCATTACAATCACAGTAAGGTTCGCGGTGACAAGAACGGTGAATGATTCGACCTCGCTTACCACTTTAGCGACCGCTCATTTATAGTCGCGACCGCCCAACAATTCAAGAAGAAATTGCTCAAAGAGACAGTAGTGTTCGCGTCCTCAGGTGCGTCCAGAAGTTCGACGCGAGAATATGAGTTCGACCGCGAAAACCTACCAAGGGCGACCGCGAAGATTCAAATTATGGCGGACATCTCTTTTGCTCTGTCAGAAAGTGACACGTGACATGACCGTTGTAATCCCACTTCAGTATTCAAAAAAGGGCGACCGCACTTTGTGATGCGCGACCGTCCCGACAAACACAGCATGGGCAAGAAACGGTCCGACAAAAACATCATGGGCAAGATTCCTGCTGTAGAGCACTAAAATTCGACCGTTGAACTTTTTCAAAAGTAGCGACCGTCCCTGGTTAAAAGGACGACCGCGTGAAGCATGAGAGCGACCATCCTTGTATGAAGGGCGACCGCTAAGTGCTTCGGACAGTTTAAGTAAAGAAGGTCTAATCTGCCAAGACTTTATTCTAAACAGCAATAACGGCTAGTAAGACCACATTGGCTATAAATACAATGTTTCCATGAGAAAACAAGAAGATAACATTATTGAGAAAAGATTTTCATAGCCAAGCAACAAATTTCCTTTTGCTTAAACTTGTATTTGAATTGTTATGAATGTTAGGTGTTAGCATTGAAAACACCATTGTATAAGTTTGAGTGTAAGCTTGGGAAACACTTAGGTTGAGAGAGTGAGCCTTGTAAAACTCTTGTGTGGGTTGTAAGTGTGAGCCTAAGAAAAACACTTGTAAAGTTGGAAGTGAGCTTGTGAAAACTTCAAAGACTAGTGGAACCTTAACAAGTTGTTAAGGAAGTGGATGTAGGATTGAAGTAAATCCGAACCACTATAAATCTTGTGTGTTCTTACCTTCCTCCATTACTCAACCAACTCTCTATTCCGCATTTCTTGTTTGTTGAGTTTTTTAAATTGTCATTATTTCTTGACGAAACCAATTCACCCCCCCCCCCCCCCCTCTTGGTTGCCATCTTGGGACAACAAAAAGCATCTTGGCAGTTAATAAATTTTGACAAATCCTTCATTATTTTAGTTCTAATATGTAAAGAGATAAGAGGATGGAGATCTGTAATTTACTATCAATTCAATAAGCTAATAACCTTAATGGCTGTTTGGGTATTTCCACTATAGTAGGGAGAAATAAAAAGGAGATATTCATGAAGTTTGGCAAAGGCTTCATGTATGGAAGAAGAAGTTCCTTTACAAGACAGGAAAGGAAATTCCATTAAAATCCATCTATACCAAATTACATTATGAGTGTGTTTCTTCTCATAAAAGTTTTGTGCATGGATTTAGAACTATGATGTTCTCTTTCTAGTGGGGTAATAGAAGCAACAAAGAGAGTAATTGAATGTCATGGGAGTGGATGGCGAAAAGGAAAGGAGATAGAGGTCTAGGTTTTAAAGCTTTGCATAATCTAATGGTAAGCAAGGATGGAGGTTACTAAAAAATCCTTATTCTCTAATGAAAATGGTCTAAGGCAAGATATTTTTCTTTAGTTACTTCCTTAATGCATACATAAGTACTAACTCAAGTTGCGCATAGAGAAGTATATGGGCTACTCAGTATCTTCTACATAAAGGTGTGTTTGAATGATTTGGAATGGGGAGGATATCAATATATAGAGTAATGCATGGTTGCCAAATTTGGAAAATCCTTATGTCACCTCAGATAAAAGTGTGGATAATAGATTTTGGAGGGCTTCTCAGTTAATACAAGGAGACTTATGGAATAAAGAAAGGGTGTAGGATATGTCCAATGAAAGAGAAAAAGGATTAATCTTCTCTATCCCATTATCCTATTAACAAGTTGATAATAGCATTGCATGGGCTTCAAGTGAGAAAGGAGACTGTTCAGTTAAGAGTGCTTACTAGAGTTTAGCAACTGTTTATGAAAAAAAACAAGTAATAATTATCATGACCTCGAACCCAAAGGCTCGTGACAGGCACTAAGAAATGGAAACCCAAAGCTCTAGACCCCTCAGTCAACCTGAACCATCATAACTTTAGGAATATCTAAAACATCACACAAATCATTTGATATAATGCCAAATCATAGAATCTCAATAGTATGAAATTTGTAGAGTTTCTAAATTACAAAGACAATGTAATACATAAATAAATTATATATCCAATTAATTTATAAATAGATTCCACTACCTGGAAAAAATGCAGTGTTATTAAATAAACCACTCTCAGAAGCTCAACTTGGAAACCTGAAAAAAAAATGGTGAGACAGGGGTCAACGTCTCAACTCAGTGAGTGGTACCAGCCAATATACAAACCTGGTATCCTATCATGATTCTATCTAAAGGATGCTCATACATCATGCCAAACACACAATAAAGCAAATAATCATCCAATAATGGAAATTAGTCCACGTGAGCCACTCTAAACCTTAAATTAGGGAGACATCCCTCTATTTAACTATCTTCATCCAATATGGTCTCTTTAAATATCACACACCATGTCCATCATCGCAGCATTAACCAAGTTTGTATGGCGAAAAGGAAAGGAGATAGAGGTCTAGGTTTTAAAGCTTTGCATAATTTTAATATAATGGTAAGTAAGGATGGAGGTTACTAAAAAATCCTTATTCTCTAATGACAATGGTCTAAGGCAACATATTTTTCTTTAGTTACTTCCTTGATGCATACATAAGTACTAACTCGAGTTATGTATAGAGAAGTATATGGGCTACTCAGTATCTTCTACATAAAGGTGTGTTTGAATGATTAGGAATGGGGAGGATATCAATATATAAAAGTAATGCATGGTTGCCAAATTTGGAAAATCCTTATGTCACCTCAAATAAAAGTGTGGATAATAGATTTTGGAGGGCTTCTCAGTTAATACAAGGAGACTTATGGAATAAAGAAAGGGTGTAGGAGATGTCCAATGAAAGAGAAAAAGGGTTAATCTTCTCTATCCCATTATCTTATTAACAAGTGGATGATAGCATTGCATGGGCTCCAAGTGAGAAAGGAGACTGTTCAGTTAAGAGTGCTTACTAGAGTTTAGCAACTGTTTATGAAAAAAAACAAGTAATAATTATCATGACCTCGAACCCAAAGGCTCGTGATAGGCACTAAGAAAGGGAAACCTAAAGCTCTAGACCCCTCAGTCAACCTGAACTATCACAACTTTAGGAATATCTAAAACATCACACCAATCATTTGATATAATGCCAAATCATAGAATCTCAATAGTATGAAATTTGCAGAGTTTCTAAAGTACAAATACAATGTAATACATAAATAAATTATATATCCAATTAATTTATAAATAGATTCCACTACCTGGAAAAAACGTAGGGTTATTAAATAAACCACTCTTAGAAGCTCACCTTCGAAACATGAAAAAAAATGGTGAGACAGGGGTCAACGTCTCAACTCAGTGAGTGGTACCAGCCAATATACAAACCTGGTATCCTATCATGATTCTATCTAAAGGATCCTCATACATCATGCCAAATGCACAATAAAGCAAATAATCATCCAATAATGGAAATTAGTCCACGTGAGCACTCTAAACCTTAAATTGGGGAGCCAATCCCTCTATTTAACTATCTTCGTCCAATATGGTCTCTTTAAATATAACACACTGTGTCCATCATCGCAGCATTAACCAAGTAGTGCTATCCAACTAACACACAACATTGAGCATAAGAAAGCCCTTGCCACCATGTAAGTCCTATACTCATAATCATATAATATTATCATATCATATTCAGAAACCAAATCACATCTTATGTGGTCCAATGTCATTCTAATTCCATACCATAGCCGCAAATCATATTTATCACGTAAAATAAGTAAATACAAGAAAATGCCAAAATTCTAAATAATGCATAAATAATATTAATATACATACATACATTATATGTGAATGAATGAAATACATAAAAATATATATAAGAAAGTATCATTTACAATTTAAGTGAAAAAATAGACTCAGTCAACGACTCTACCCCCAGAGCAATAGGGTCTGATATTGAATGGTCTATGGAATAAAATACTATAAAATATTATGATAATAATTATAGACTCTAAAAAATAGACATTATATGACTAAAAATCTAATTGAAAATTCAATAGAATTTATTTTAGACTAGTCTCTGAAAATACAGACAACTAATATAATACCGCTTAATTAATTTACTGAATTAAAATTAGACTTTTAAAATTTAATTATTATTTTCATAATTTTTGTAATTATCATGCTAGATAAAATTAAATATTTAATGTATAACAAGTCTCGTGGGAAGTACTCACCAATCCCACACTGAAATTTAGCCAAAAAAATTTGTCTGAAGAATTTGGTAGCAAATTAGGTACTGATGAGTAAATATCGAAGAGAGGAGATTGAAAATATATGTCACTCTCCCTTACTCGCCGAAACTTTGGCGCAAATGGGGTTGGAAGCTACTGTCTTAACTACATTCTAGTTAAAATTTGAAGTTAGTCCAAAAATTACAAATGATGTACCAAACAAAAGCTTAGGATGAGAGGAGTCCAATAGTACCTGTTTTGCTGAGAAAGGAGGTTAAAGTTGGCTAAAAAATAGTATGAAATCTAAGGAGGGGGTCATATTTTGATGGGAGGTGCGACTTCCTCCAACATCAGTTCACAGTGATCACCCCTCCTTGGATTCATCATCTCAATATAGATTTGATGGTGGGTGAGTGGTAGTGATCGTAGGTCTAACGGCAAAGATACAGTCGATCAAAGCTCCAATATTCTCTTTCTCTCTCTTCTCTTTCCTTTTCTGTCTTTCTTTCTCTATCTCTCTATGTCAATTTGACATTCACTTAAACCAACGAACACATTCAAATAAATAACAACCATTAACTTTATTTATTAATTTATTTATATTACTATATTATTTTATTTTTAAATATTTTCATATCAATTTTCTCTCCTCCTAACTTTTTTCTTTCACCCTTTTTCAAATCCTCATACCGAAACTTTTTCACAATTTTCTTCTTCTTCTTCTTCTTCTTCTTCTTCTTCTTCTTCTTCTTCTTCTTATTATTATTATTATTATTATTATTATTATTATTATTATTATTATTATTATTATTATTATTATTATTATTATTATTATTATCTTGGATGTCACAATCTCCCTTGTTAAAATAGATTTGTCCTCGAATTTAAGAAAGCAATCAATAACACAGCATAATCTCAGTTATACAAAAGATGAATGGCGTGCAATTAATTGATTTTTCATTCACATGATGTTTTGATTTTTTACAAATAAATACTGATATTTATCTCTCATCTAGGCTTCCGCTTCCTAAGTATATTTTTTAGTGTTATGATTGCATCATAAAACTTTTACCACACGAATTTCCTTAGAGTGTAGCTTCCAAATATGAAAGTCCATAATGGTTACAGGAACCTCCTCATAAGAAATATTTTCACAAATCTAAACCTCTTGTGGTTGTAATACATGTGAAGGATCAAGAATATATTTCCTCAACATCAAGATATAAAACACCAGATGGACATGAGAGAGATCTGATAGCAAATCTAATCAATATGTAACTATTCTAACCCTCTCAATAATCACATAAGGTCCACAAAATTTCCATTTTTACCAAACCTCATCTCCTCTCTCATAGGAGAAACTTTCAGGAATACTAGATCGCCTACTTCATAAGACACATCACTACATCTAGGGCTTGCATAACTCTTTAGCAACTAGCTGCAATTTTTAGTCATTCTCGAACAATGGAAATTTTCTTAGAAGTAATTTGGACTAGGTCAAATCCTACTAGTTATCTCTTCCTAACTTCTTCTCGAGATATTGGAGATATACACTTCCTGCTATAAAGAGCCTCAGAAGATGCCATCTCGATGCCAGCATAATAACTATTATTATAAGCAAACTTGACCAATGGTAGTTGCCAATCCCAATGGCTCCCAAAATCAAACACACATTTGAAGCATATCCTCCAGGGTTTTGGTAGTCCTCTTAGATTGACTATTAGTGTGACCGTTTTGGGACATGTTACGAAGAATGGTATTACGATGGACCCTAAAAAGGTCAAAGTTGATATAAATTGGTCATAGCCTATAACTATCATCGAGGTACATGGTTTTCTAGGCTTGGCAAGATATTATCATTGCTTTACTTAGGATTTCTGAAGGATAGCTATTTTTTAACTTAGCTGACTCACAAGAATTTTAAGTTTGTGTGGACTGAAGCATGTGAGGATAGTTTCCAAAAGTTAAAAGATTGTCTCAATTATGCTCTAATGTTACCCTTGCCTTCAGGAATGGATGGCCACACCATTTACTGTGATACTTCTAGAGTTGGTCTTTGGTGTGTACTGATGCAAAATGGTAGAGTAATTGCTTATACCTCTCTCCAATTGAAGAAACATGAGCAGAATTATCCAGAAATATGAGTAGAGTAATTACTCCATACTCCTTAGTCAGCATGAACAATCATAATTATAGGAATATCTAAAACATCACTCCAATCATTCGATACAATGTCAAATCATAGAATCTCAATATTATGAAAAGTGTGGAGTTTGTCAAGTACAAAAATAGTGCAATACATAATAAATTACATATCTAATTAATCTATAAATAGATTTCACTGCAGGGAAAGAAAGGCAGGGTTACTGAACAAACGATAAAAACTCCCCTTGAAAACCTAAAAAAAATCTCAACTCAACGAGTGAAAGTAGACAATATACAAACACGGTGTCCTATCATGATTCTAATTGAAGGATGCTCACACATCATGCCAAATACTCAACAAAGAAAATAATCATCTAAGGATGGAAATTTGTCGACAAAAGCCACTCCAACTCTCAAATTGGGGAGCCAATCCCCCTTATTTGGCTCTCTTCATCCAATGTGGTCTCTTAAAATCTAACACATAGGGTCTGCTAGCACAACCCAACTGATAAGCAACATTGAGTATAAGAAAGCTATTGTCGTCATACTAGTCCTAAACTCATCATCACATAATACCATCATATCATATTCAGAAACCCATGTCATCCCAATTCCATCCCGCGACCACGTATCATATTCATCATGTAAATAAACAAACACAAGCAAATGTCAAACTTCTAAACTTCTAAATAATGCATAAATAATAGTAACATAAATATACATTATATGTGAATGCATGAAATATAGAAAATTATATTAGAAAATATTACTCATACTTTAGGCAAAAAAATTTGACTCAATCAATGACTTGGCCTAGGAGTGGTAAGGCTTGATATTGAACGGTCTATGAAATAAAATACCATAAAAAATATTATAACAAAAATCACCAACTCTAGAAAATAGACATTCTATGACTAAAAAATCTGATTGAAAATTTAATAGAGTTTATTTTTGACTGATCACTGAAAAACATAAACAATAGTAACATAAATATACATTATATGTGAATGTATGAAATATAAAAAATTATATTAGAAAGTACTACTCATAGTTTAAGCAAAAAAATTTGACACAGTCAATGACTTGGCCTAGGAGTGGTAAGGTTTGATATTGAATGGTCTATGAAATAAAATACCATAAAAAAATATTATGACAATAATCACCAACTCTAGAAAATAGACATTATATGACTAAAAAATCTAACTGAAAATTTAATAGAGTTTATTTTGGATTCATCGCCGAAATACATACAATTGACATAATATTACTCAATTAATTTACTGAATTAAAATTGATCTTCTAAAAATTTAATTATTATTTTCACAAATCCTATAATTATTATGCTAGTTCTAATTAAATATTTAAGGTGTAACAGGTCTTGGGGAAAATACTCATCAGTCTCACACTGGAATTTCAAAAAAAAAATTGTTTGAAGAATTTGGTACCAACTTGCATATCAATGCATTCATCTAAGAGAGAAGAGTTTGAAAATATGTCACTTTCCCTCACCAGCTAAAAATTTGCTGGAAACAGTGTTAAAATCCATCGGTCTTTGCTATATTTTAGCCAAAATTTTAAGTTAGTATAAAAATTGCAAATAAGGTTACAAATGAAAACTTAGGGAGAGAGAAATCCAATAGTATATGTCTCACCGAGAAAGAAGCTCGAATTTGGCCGAAAAATGATTCATAAGTCAACAGAGGGCGTCACCTTTGGATGAGCAGTGTGGCTTCCTCCGGCTTCAGTTGGCAGCGAGTCACCCCTCCTTAGATTCACTTTCTCAAGATGAATGAACGATGAAAATACAACTAGTCAAAGCTCTTATCTTCTCTTTCTCTCTCTACTGATTTGGCATTCATTCACATTCGCACACACATTCAAATAAATAACAACTACTAACTTTATTTATTAATTAAATATATTATTTTATTTTATTTTTAAAATTTTTCACATTAACTTTTTCTCCTCCCAACTTTCAATTCTTTCATCATTTTTCAAATCTCCACACCAAAATTTCTCATAATTTTCTTCTTTTTGTTTATCATCATCATCATCATCATCATCATCATCATCATCTTGGATGTCACAATAATGAGGAAGAAAGATTTGGGCTTGTCAATGGGTTCTACCGACAAAGGACATGTTGGAAATGAAGAAAGTTAAAGTTAATTATGTTTACCCCATGTGCCATAGTGATTGAGAGATAATATTTTGAGATTTTTACCAAAATATGGATGCAATCCCATATATTTACTAGAATATGAGATTTGCTTTCATATTTACAGAAATATGAGAGTATAAAGGTAAACTGAAACTTAAAGTTTTAGTTTGAACTTTTTTTGTATTTTTTTATTAATTATAATTATCAGCATATAATTATTAATTATATTTGGGCCCAAATA
Organism: Garcia nutans; assembly: GCA_947685225.1. Taxonomy (NCBI): domain Eukaryota; kingdom Viridiplantae; phylum Streptophyta; class Magnoliopsida; order Malpighiales; family Euphorbiaceae; genus Garcia; species Garcia nutans. The sequence continues at coordinate 70,426,426 of CANTUV010000031.1, read as the reverse complement.
TAATTACATTCTTATTTATTGATAATTGTCAATATATAATTATTAATTATATTTAGGCCCAAATATAATTATATTATTATTGATATATAATTATTAATTATATTTACCAATATATAGTTATTAATTATATTTGGATCTAAATATAATTATATTGTTATCGATCTATAATCATTAATTATAATTATCAATATATAATTATTAATCATATTTGTGCCCAAATATAATTATATTGTTATATAATCTTTATGAACTTAAATAAGATAATAAAATTAATCAACTATACTAATAAAAGGAACTTAAATTAATATTGATTAATAAAATTTTTCTTTTAATTTGAACAAAAATAGTGTTTTAAATTGAATATTAATTCCACTTTTTAATATTTAATTTAATTTCAATCTGATTAAAAATATATATATATATATATAACACTACAATTTAAAATAGCATTTTTAGACCACTTCAATCCGAAGCTCATAATGAAATATATTTAAACCAAAACTTATAGTTTCAATTTGATTACAAACCGAAAGCTTATAATAAAATATATATATATATATATATATAATCAAAATATGAAACTTATAATTAAATATATTCAAACAGAAACTTGCAAGTTTCGGTTTTCTTATTAAAAAGACTATTTCAATGTGAAATTTATAGTTTTAGTTTAAAAAAAAATACAAAAAAAATTCAAACCAAAATTTAAATTTTTGGTTTGACTTTTCACTCCTGTATTTCTATAAAAATGGAAGTAAGTTCTATATTTTGGTAAATATGTGAGATTGCTCTCATATTTTGGTAAAAGTTCCTAATATTTCACTCACTAGTGATTTGCCCTCATGCCAAGGGTTGTTGGTGATTTTTGAAGTTTGGAGTTTGTTTAGATAATGCTATTTCTTTCTTGGATTGGGCAAAAATAATGTTGAATAAACATTAAATGGAAGATGGGGGATTGGTAGCGACAATCTACTAGTCCATATGGAAAGTCATAACTTGGTAGTTTGGCAAAGGAAGATCTTCATGCCAAGGCAAGCTTACCATCAAGCTCTAGTTTTGCACAACAGTTATTTGTTAGCCCAATTGAAGACATAATAGAGAAAGTGCAGTGTCATCGGCTGGATCCAAGTAGCAAAAGCCTCAGGAAGGTTAGGTAATCTCATGAAGATTGATGTTGATATAGCAACTCACGTTTGTTAGCATTGGGATCAGTATGACTGCTAGAGATCACGAGGGAAATATGGTGGTTGTTCATTCCTATAACATGAATAGATTTATTCCCCCACACTGTGGCAAAGGCTTTTGGTGTGAAGGAGGCTTTAAGTTGGGTTAAAAGGCTAAGGTGGAGATTGATAATGGTGGAATCCAGGGTTTCAAATATCAGTCATTTTATATCGGAAAGCCCGATATTTTATCAAAAATTGAGGTTGTCAGTACCAGATTCACTATTATTGAAATGAGATTTTCCAAATGCAAAATTCACATTGAATTAGCTTCCAAATTTAATGAATCAGTGAATTGGCTGATATGAAATTGTTATTAACTTGTTGAACTGATGTTTTTTTATTAAATTGCAGCTACGAAATTAAAAGAAGAAGAAGAAGAAGAAGAAGAAGAAGAACTGGGTATTATCTCACTATTGAACTGGTGTTTTTTTTTTCTCTTTGTCTTTGCAGCTGAAGAAAGAAGGAGGAGGAGGAGGAGGAGATGCAATTGAAATTGTGTTTTGATAATAAAATAAAATTGTATAAAGATTATGTAGATAAATGTAAAATGATATAGTATAAAATTTATTTAGATGAATGTAATTTTTAGTTGATTTTATTGATAAAATATGTAAATTTATTAAAAATAATATAATGATGTGATATAAAATTTTAAAGTATTATTGAATAAGAGTACAAAAATTAGGTAGATTGATGTAATTTGTATTGGATTTCATGGATAGGATTTTTAAATTTATTTAAAATAATAAAACGATTGTTTATAAAATTTTAAAGTATTATTAAATAAAATTAAAATTGTAAAAGTAATATAATAATTGTGTTGAATATTTAATTTTGATTTTTAATAAAAATAAAATTGTGCAAGAAAAATATGGTGATAGTGTTCGAATTTTAAATTTTATTTTGATTAAAAATGAAAATTTGTAAGAAAAATATGGTGATTATATTAAAATTTTAAATTTATTTTTGAATAAAGGTTAAAATATGTAAGAAAAACATGATGATTGTATTGAAATTAAAATTTAGATTTTGAATAAAGGTGAAAATGAATAAGAAAAATATGATGATTGTAATAACCCAATTTTTAAAATTATTTTTATGAAAAATAAAAGTAAAAAATAAAATAAAATAAAGAAAAGAAAAAAAATGTGTTAAGGTTTAGTTCAAACCTGAGACCTATGGGATGGATTAGCATGTACCATTAGGCTTAATGCCTTCACCTACCACATTGTTTTTTTAAATAATATATAAAATAATGATTGTAATAAATGTTTATAAAAACTGAGTTCACCAATCAATGGAGAGAGAGAGAGAGAGTATGATACGAATATGGGGTTGGAATGTTGATTATGAAAGCATTGGAGGGGGGAGATTATAAATTGAGCATATTATGTAATTTCTAGACTTGAGCAAATTTGATTTATGAAGTTTTACTTGAGAATTTGAAGATCTTAGAGTTTCAGAATGAAGAAGTAATCATAAATTTTTTTAGAAGACATCTCAAGTTTTTCAGAATAGTCTTATTTGTACAAATCTGAGTTCGTTTGGGCCTCCAAATAGTTGTTCGAATTCAAACCTGAAAAATAAATTTGGAACCATAACAGAGCACAATTCAGTCGGAATCAGTTTACTTTAAATGGTCATAACTTGAGTTTTCAAAGCTTAAATTAAGTGATTCAAAATCCTAAATTTATATACACTTCCAGAGCTACAATTACTATGAAGAGTCCATGCCCATATTTGAAATTTATCATAGTAAATTGGCTTTAAAAATTCAGAACAAATTGTAGATTAAATTTGTTTTCTTATGTTGTTAGGATTTGAAAATTTTGTTAAGATTTATTTTATTCCTTTTGTAACTAGGTTTAGGGTTTATTTTTAGATGCTATAAATATCTATAATTTCATATTGTATTGAGAATAAGATGTTGAATGGTTAATAAAAATTAAAAACTTTTGTTCTTGGAAGAGATTTCATCTCTTATTCTTGCTTCTTTCTTGAATCAAGGTTTTCTATTATCAAAGTTAACTACTTTGTGATAGGTGATTCCAAGGTTCTCTTCCATAAGTTGGAATTGGGTCAAGGAATTGGCAAAGGAATTGATTTGACTTTCCAAAGAGTCGCTTCTAATCATTTAGGCAAGTGGGTCTTTAGTCCATATAGTAGTGGGTTTGCGTCAGTTACCAATAAGGGAAGAATAGTCTTGCCAAGAGAAGCTCCATTCTCCTATACTACTTTGATGCATGATTCAAGGGTGAATCATTTTAAAAGAAGGGGAGAATGATATGAATATGGAGCTGGATTGTTGATTATAGAAGCATTGGAGGTGAAAGATAATAAATTGAGCATATTATGTAATTTTTAGACTTGGACATATTTGACCTTTGAAGCTTTACTTGAGAATTTGAAGATCTTAGAGTTCTAGAATAAAGAAAGAGTCTCATGAATATTTTAGAGGAAATCCTAAGCTTTTTAGAATGGTCTTGTTTGTCCAAATCTGAATTGTTTATGCCTCCAAATAATTGTTCAAATTCAGACCTAGAAAATAAATTTGAAACCTTGTCAGAGCATAATTTTAGTCTGAACAAGTTTACTTCAAATGGCCATAACTTAGACTTATTAGCAGGTTCCTCTACTCTTCAATGAAGAAAGATGGCAATGGAAATAACAAAATTTGTTAGTGAAGTTGATAGCAAATCTAGGTCTTCTTTGTTTTCATGAAAAGCAAGAGCAAATTTCTATTCATCTTCAACTTCATTTACTTTGGATTGAATCAACATTTCTTCTTTAGTTTGTTCCACCTAGTCTTGAATAACATCCTTTTCTTCTTCAAGATCATCATCTTCTTGACCTTTCAAAGATATCAAAGAATCTTCGTTAGAAAGTTCCAATGGAAGCAAGCCTTTTTCTAGGATTATTTCTTCAGCATACACTAACACTTCTTTAATCTTATCATCAATCTTTTCCTCAACCTTTGGCTACTTTAATAAAAGCTTGGATGCTTTTTCTTCTTCATTTAGAACATGAAGTATTTCAATACAATACTCTAACATTTTCTCAATTTATGATCTTTCACCTCCAATGCTTCCATAATCAACATTTCAACCCCATATTCGTATCAAAGTAGTTGTGTATAAGAGAGAAAGAGACAAAGAGAGGCCAATCCACCACCATCTAATCACTGTCGAGCAACACGCACCGGCCAGGAAGGATCGTCCGTCTATAGTGATTGTAAGAAGAGGTGACTCATCAGTGGAAGAAGCCAGAGCACGTTGTATGTGCAGTCCAATTGCATCTCTGGCTAGTCACTTTTGATCTATTTTTCATTGATTTTGGCATCTTTTTCTAGCGAGATAGGTATCATTAAGCCCCTCTTTTCATGAATTTTAATTCGATACCTCATTTGCAATTTTTGAGCTAACCTACAAAAAATTTGACAGTAATCCAATGAATATAGTTGCTCCAGTAGCTTTTTCGACAATACTCCGACGAGCCTAAGAAATTTAAAATACATATATATATTGAATTTAAATTAATTACTAATTTTTGGATTAAGATACAATTATTATTTAATTATGAACTTAGATAATTGGTTAATGATTTGTGTTTTAAAAAATAGTAATGATAATAATAATATATTCATATGATTAATAAATTAATTCAAACTAATTATTAATCAAGTGATCAAATTATAATTATAACTTGAGGAATTAACTAATACTGTTAAAATAAAGTTATATCAAGACTTAAGTTCATAAAATTAATCAATGGGTGATAATGATTATTAATAATATATATAATAGTTGTTAATACAACTGTTATTATTACTATTTTTAATATTATAATAATCAAGTTGTTGTTGTTGTTGTTATTATTGTTATTTTGCTACTATTACTACTATCATAACTAAATTTATTGAAAATTATTTATTTCAAACTAAGAAAATTAAAATATATCATCTTTGGTTTTATTTGGAGGATATTTGGAAAAATAATTTTTTATAATTATTCAAATCAATTTAGAATATACTTATGAATTTAATAATTATTCATGATTAATTAAATAATATTATTAATATTATCATCATTAATGATATTATTAATATTATCATCATCATCATTATTATTATAAATTATTATTTCTATAAACTAAGGTAAATAACACATATATTAATCATATTTCTCAAGTTAAAAAAATAAAATTATTAAGAATTTAATTTTGAAATAAATTTATACACTTGTATTTTTCAAAAATAAGTGTTTTTTATTTGTTTATGAATAGAAAATATGCAACACAACCAACCAGACCAAAGTAATAAAGATTGAAAGCCAAACAATGATGTTGGTTGGAGATTTGCAGCTCCCATTGAACACTTGTATTTTTCAAAAATAATTGTTTTTTATTTATTTATGAATAGAAAATATGTCATGCAACTAAGCATATAAAAGTAATACAGATTGGAAGCCAAGTGATAATGTTAGTTGGAGATTTGCCACTCCCATTGAACAATCCAGATAAAAAATGAATTGCAAATTTTGCAAATAATTAGTGATTAATGGAATTAAACATTTTAAACAACACTTAGCAAGGGGTATTCATTTGGCTCGTAAACCTAAATAACCTGGCCCGGGTTAGATCAGGTTAAAAGCTAAACGGGTTGGGTTTCGGGCTTCAACTTGAAGCCTATAGTACATTCGGGTCTGCCTTCAGGTCCAAGAAAGCCCGACCCTACCCGTACACTATATATTATATTATTATATATATAAATAAAAGAAAAGGCTGCAGGAGATTTAACCTCTCCTATTGCTTTTTTACTCTCTCTTTTCTATATAATATAATATTATATATCAATTTAATTAATATATTAATATTATAAATTAAAAAGCTGCAGGAAAACCTCTGTAGTTTTTTTATTTTCTCTTTTCTATATATAATACATATATTAAGAAAAGAAATGGTATTTTCGTCAATTCAATTTTTTTTTAATATATATTTATAAAAATAAAAAAGCTCACAGCCTGACCCGTTGGCTTGGCTAGCCTGGTCAACCCGAGCTGGCTTGGCCCAATCAGGCTTAGGGTTGAGTTGTAGGCTAAAAAATTATACCCGAAGAGTACTCGAGCCAAGCTACGGGCTAGGAATAAACTCGACCCAACATAGCCCAAGTACACTCCTACACTTAGCTGGGATATCATATGATATTTCAGCTTATCCTAAAGTGCCAAAAGAAATTAAGGCATATATGAAAAAATTGCTAGCAAACTTTGAAGAAAAAAGAAAAATAAAAAGCACAACAGCATGCCCTAGAAAAAAAAAACTATGCATATGAATGTTGGGGACACTAATCATGACAACTCTAAGTTTGAATATGCAAGATAAAAAAGTATACGACAGCTTGAAATTGAGTCATACAGAAGAAGTATGGGCAGTAATTATAAAGCAGGTGGTTCCGGTACATCTCGACATTTAAAACCTTCAATGAAGTGTTCTGCATTTGTTAGAATTGAGGGTTCTGAAAAAAGCAAATAAACACAACTGTCTACACCAGCTGAAAGGCTAAGAGCTATTGAAATTGAATTGGAGGCAACAGGAGACCAGAAGAAACAATCTACAATCAAGATAGGTTGGTTCAAGAAAAAGAAAGAGAAACTGACTAATGCGATGTGCCATTTTATTATTTATAACAACTGTCATTTAATGTTGCGGTATCCCCTTATTATTAAGAATTGCATGGGAGAAGAGTCCTAATATTCCACCACCAACACCATATAAACTTTCAAAGGTTTGGCTTCTCAAATAGTACACCTTAATGAAAGAGTACATTGCTTCATTTGGTGGAATATTTACCAAGGAAGTATATCAATATTACGTGATGCTTGGACAGGGCCTACGAGAATGCATATCATAACTTTCTCATATATCCAAATCATGGCACCATTTTTCATAAGTCAGTTAATGCATCCAATGTGCTAAAGAATGATACACATTATTATTTCAAATTGATGAAAAAAGTAATAGAAGATGTTGGTGATCATAGGGTTGTGAAAATTGTGATTGATAATGATGCTACAATGAAATGTCCTTGAAAAATATTATGGCAGTATACAAAATTTATATTGGATAGCTTGTAGTGCTCACTGCATTGATTTGATTTTACAGGACATTGTAAAAAGAAGTATAGAAAGTGAAGTTATTGAATAGGATAAATAAATCACCTAGTTTATATACAGTCATAATTGGGTAGTAAATTATATGAAAAAATTCACTAATAGAAAATAATTTGTAAGGCCCTGTATCATAAGATTTGCAACAAATTTTATTGCATTAGAGAGCATTGTGCGACAAAAAAAAATTTGAAGCATATGTTTGAATCAAAAGCTTAGGTAAATTCTAGATATGGGAAAGCAACCGATAAAATTATTATTGATGGTCAGGATTTAATTTTGGGTGAAAGTATAAAGGGGAAAAATTTTGGTCTATGCAAATGAAATACTAAAAGTTCAAGAGCCCCTTCTAAAAGTTTTGAGATTGGTTGGTGGGAATGACAAGCAAACAATGAGTTTTATTTATGAGGCTGTTGATAGAGCAAAACTTACAATTAAATAAAATTTTATTTATTATAAAAATTATTGGAAAATACTTGATATAAGATGAAATTTTCAATTGTACCATAATTTGCACTCTGTTGGTAAGTGACTTAACTTATATTTTTAAATTTGCACTTGTAGTATAGAATACATTAGCTTTAAATTTCTATTATCTAATTATAACATCTTTTGACATATTTTGTTTTAGGTTATTACTTCAATCCACAATATCAATATAGTCATGAATATCATATGACAGAGGATGTTAATGTAATGACAGGAGTTTGGAAAGTAATTAAAAGATTGGAGCCCAATAACGAAGTACAAGCAAAAGCTCTCATATAAGTAAATTTAATCATTTGAGATTGCACAAAATAATAATAATTTGATTGTTATTTAATAATAAACTAATAATTATTATTCATAAATTAATATGCAAATGTTCACATTTCAAGATAAGGATGGATCTTTTGGTACCTCGCTCACTCAAAAGGCAATCGTCCTTTCACCTTTAGGTTAAATCAACAAAATTTATTTCATTCATCTAAATATGTTCAATTTATATATTAAAATATTTTTTTTCGTTTGATATTTTAATGCAGCTTTGTGATGGATAAATTATGGGGAATGTGTTCCAGAATTGTAAAAGATTGTCCTTTGAGTTTTAAGTCAAACCATCTCAACAACAAATTATGAACGCAATTGGAACACTTTTAGTTTGATTCACATAAATACTAGAAATAGATTGAAGTATAAAAAGTTACATTCCCTAGTCCATATGCATTGTAATATGAAGTTAAAATTGTGAAATATATTGAGCAAGTTCATCGAAGGTATAATGAAAAATTATAATCCAATAAATTTGGATTATATTTTTAAAGATTTAGATCCATTGTCTACATAATTACAAGAAACAGAAGCTCCAATTCTTGATGATGGTGATTTGATTAACAAAATGATGAAGATGGTGTGGGACACAAAATCAATCTTAATTTTGCCAACATATCAGGTGGTATGTCACCCCCCATTTTGATATAACACTGATTAAGGTCAAAGTAAAAAAATAAATTACAGTGGTGATAATTGTAGCAAGGAGGATGATAACAATGATAGTGATGGAGATGGCGATAATGACAACGGTAGTGATAGTGCTAATAAAGGTGGCAATTTTGGTGAAACTAAGTATGGTAGTTATAGTGGATAAAAAAAATCAAATAAAGATTATCGAGCCAATCATGGTGATAAATATGACCAACCTAAAAGTTCTCAAACTTAATCCCCCATTTCAGTTTCTCTTCCAGACAAGTTTTAAAGAATCATCTCTTCGATAATGAATTGAGTGGATTGAAATATACATCTATGTATAGTTATGGGGATACGGGTTATGGTAATTCAACATAAAGTGATACTTTCAATCAAATGAAATCTATTTTAAACCCATTTAATTCGTCATTATATTATAACCGATGGAGTGATTATTAGAGTCAGCAGCCTTAGGGATGGGCTGGAGAATTCATAGGTGAAAGCTCTTCTGAAAGTAGCATATATTACTCTAACAATCTAAGTGACAATTTTGGTGAAGCTCAAAATTTTTCAGACTTGCAAAGTAATGCAACTTTATATTCAAAAAATTTGTTTGATATGTTCTCACATGGATTTCGCCAACAGGACTCAAATTCTAGGAGGAACAACCAAAATCAAAATTTTGATGGTGATGAACAAAATAATCAAGTTCATCCCCAGCATTCATTTCGATGGTTAATCAATTTGTTTAATATAATTTTAAGCAGTTAATATTTTTATTATGTAGTATATATTTTTGAATAATATATTTTTTTATTTTTAATCAGTAAGTGATATATTATTATAATTATGATTATAATTATTATTATTATTATTATTATTATTATTATTTTATTTAGTAATATTATTACGTTAAAAAATATAAAATGTGTTTAATTATTATTAAAAACTATTTAATTATTTTTATATAGTTATTTTTAAATAACTTTTGCTTTATTTATATTTACTATTATGAATCAATTTAACATATATTACTCCTCCCGTATCAAATAGATGGATACACTTCTCATTTCACAAAAATTAAGAAAAATAATTATTTTTATTAAAAAATATAAATTTGCATATATTTTTTCTATTATATACTTACTTTAATATGATATATATTTAATAAATAACATTAAATAAGGATATTATAGAGATTTAAATGCCAGTTAACTTATTGAAATTGTAAGTGGGCTACAATTTAGGACCAAAAAAAGAAAAGAAAAGTGAGTCTATCTATTTGAGACGCGGAAAATATTAATTTATATATTGTAAAAAATATTTATTTATTATTTTATATCGGTCCGATTCATGCCGTTTCATCGATTTTGTTACGCGATTAGTCTGATCACATAATTTAGAATGTATTTATGATAGTGGTAGCCGATTCAAGTTGTTTCATAATGATTCAATACGTTTTTATTTTACTGTAATCAATTTCAATTATGTGACTGATTTTGCGATTTAAAATCTTGATGGAATCAATTAACCAAACAGTAGTTCATTATTTGAAATTACAAGGTACGGTTGTGCTCTTTTTTAGGCATTGTATTGAATGATTGTAGCTTTCTAAGGATATACCTGATATTTTAGTTTTTATCATCAATCTACAAACGGAGTAGCTCATTTACTGACAAGACTTTTCCTTCTAAGTTAGTAAGCAGTGAATGGTTGGATAACTTGCAAATTATCATTGTGAACGCTCTTTTCTTGGATTTGCAATAAAATCTTTGAATTATTTTTCTAAAAGTATATTTTTAATATTTGTTTAATTTTTTATTTATTTTTATAAAAATACAAAAAAAATCACTCATAGTAGAAGTTCAGGTGCCTATTAGAGTCTAAAGAAATAAAAAAGAGGAATTACTGACATGGTGGAGACCCTTAATTTGACCCAGTCCGGTCCAATATATTTTAATTAGTCTAAAATAATTTTTGTGTTGTCCGATATATTTTAATTAGTCCAAAACTATTTTTGTTATCTTAATTAAATAATATTTGCTTTAGTATTTAATTTTTATAATTAATAAAAAATAAATAATAATAATAATAAACAAATAAAAAAAATTTCGTCACCAAAAAGAGTTGTAGCGAAATGGCCCGCAGGCCAATTCTCGCCCGTAGCCAGCTGTGGCAGTTTTTTTGCCAGCGCATTTTTTCCGCAGTAGTTTTTTTCGCCAGCGAAATTTTTCCGACGCAAATTTTTTCGAAACCAAATATAATTAGGTTTCGGTTTTCTTTTCTTAATCAATGTTAGATTCTGTGAATAACTAAAATTAATCATAAAATTCTTCTATAAATAAGGACAATAACAACACAAAAAGGGGATCAGATTTTAGATGTGGAAATTGAGACTGAAATTAAGGAGGAAAACTTTGAATTTTAAGAATTCCTTCTGGCAGTAAAATCAATCGGACTTTTTGAGAGAGCAAACAAGCAATTCAATCCATCAAAGGCAGCAAAACTTGTCTTTGTTCTTATTTATCCAAGAAGAAATTTTTGGTGAAACCAACAAACGAAGGTATGAATTTCTTTATTTGTTTCATTAATTTATAGTAGCTTCATCACTCAAGGTCAAAAATTGTTTCAGTTTCTTCAAAATCAAAAAAACCTAGAACCTTAATTTACCTTTTTTAAAGCTTAAAAACCTTAATTCGTCTCTTTGTTTTTCAAAAATCTTAAAATAGTTGTTTTTGTTTCTTCAAAATCTTAAAACCCTAATTTGCTTTCCAAATTTTCAAAATCCTAAATTGAATCTATTTCTTTCCAAAAACCCTAAAAAATATCTTTTATGTTTCTATAAACTTTAAATCGTTTTGTTTATTTTCATAAAATTTCATAAAATTATCAATTGATTTTCAAATCCTAAAACCTAATGCATTCTCCGAAACCCTAATTCTAAAATTCTAAAACCCTAATTCAACTCCAAAATCCAAAACAGTAAACCCTAAACTAGCTAACTTAAATCCTAATTTTTCTAAACCCTAATTTTTAAAACCTTAAAACCATATAAATCTAAATGTTATAATTCTACACAGTAAGCTTAAAAACCATAATTCAGTAACCATAAATCATAAATCTAAATTTTTTAAATTGTTCAAACCCTAATTTCATGATTTTATTTCTCAAACACTAATTTGGTTAATCAAAGAACTTTATCAACCTCTTAAATTCTAAAACTTGGCCCATCTCAATTCTTTTAAAATTTACAATAGTTTAAACCCATGAATTCCCAAAACCCTAAACAGATTAAACAAAGAATCTTAAATAGAAATAGTAGCCCTAATTTGAATCTTTATTTGCCTTATTCAATTTTATATTTGATTATGCTTTGATTTATTTTATATGCTTTAATTTATTTAAGTTAGATGCTTGATTTATTTAGTTTATCATGGATGAATGTTTATTTTATATTTTGATTAATACCTTTGATGAATGATTTATTTATGATGAATGGTTATTTACTTTTATAGATTTATTTAGATTTTCAAATATTGTAAGAGGTATGTTTCCACTTGGTGGGTACCTCATTAGTTAAATATCATGTAATTTAAATTGCTTTTCTATTTTAGAATCAACGTAAAGGACATATTTCTACCTTTCGGTGGGTGTCCTATTTAGGCATGGATTATGTAAGTGCATGTTTCCATCTTCGGATGAGCGTCTATTTATTTGTTTTACTTGGACATTATTTTGATTTTCAATATATCGATGCTTTATTTTAATTATTGTGTGTAATATGGATAATGTTGTTATATTTAAGAATTTTATAATATTAAGACTTGTAAAGGAGGCCGGTTCCAATGAACCGGGCATTGTGGGGGTGCTGGGCCATTTCTCACTTTCCCCACACGTACCCAACTTTCCGAACCCATTAGGGGGTTGGGGATTCCTTAGGAATCTAGTCATCCACCTCTTTCTTTTTTTTCCAGCCCATCCGGGTGGCGACTCCATTTTCTCCGAACTTAGGTCCGTGTTCTCTAAGGCCCCGAGCCTAAACAGTGACGAAGTCGCAAGAACCATTCCACAGGGAGTGGGGGCGAAAATCCCCACTCACAGTGGCAACTCCACTGGGAATAAGAGAAGTTGATTCCGTTGGTCTTTATATTATTCTATTCTTTCTTATAATGATATTATCCATTGTATCATATTGGAAGGCATCGTGTGAGTGAGTTAGGACGCTCGTGTTACCCATGTTATGTTATGTAAGGGATACCATACTTTCACTCAAGGTATGGAGATTGAGCATGGTATAACCACTCATAGCCTCGTACTATTTGGTATATACTTGCTATGGGAACCTAAGCCTTTTAACTCAAAGACTAAAGCTCATATAATTGGCCTAGTTACTTTCCTTAGGTTTTTCACCAAATGCTTGTTGTTTGACTATGGTTAATTTATCTTGGCTTAAATCATGGCTTATTTGGTTTGTTCTTTTTCTAATATGACCTAAGTATATTGTAAGCTCAAAATAAATTTTTCTTTAAAATCCAAATGACCAAAGCTATTTTCAAAACATTTTCAAAATGGTCTTTGGATATAAAATTTTTCTAAAAATAAATCAAAAATTCTTTTGCTCATGGCCCAAATACTAAGCCCAAAATCCATTTTTTTTAAATCTTTATTTTACAATGGGCTTAGAAATAAAAAGATTTTCATCCAACCTTTTCTTACAAAAGAGCTTGCAAATTATTTAGGTTAATTACGAAATACCAAAAATCAATTGTGAGCCTAGTTTATACTAAGAATAATTAATTATGGGCTGTTTTTTGGCATGAATCATTAGTTACTTTTTCAAGTGAGAAATTTATTTATAATAAACTTCTTAATTTAGTTTTAATCCAATATAGCATAAAAGCTACTTTAGATGTATAAATGGATTAAAACCTAATTAATGGGAATTATCATATGTTGATTTCCATTTTTGAAAATATAACTATTGGTTGAAACGTCCAAGAGAATTATTCAAAAACAAGATGCCCCATGTTGGTATTTTGTTAACCATATACCTAGGAAAAGAGAATCATCATTCGTGTGTGGATGTTATAAGGTTAGAAAGAGCGTCCTAATTATTCTTGTTTGTCTATTGTTTGTGCATACATGCATACATTTGCATCTCATTAATCCTTTCTGGCTCATAGCCCTGGACTACGACAGTTCAAAAGCTTATGACAATCCGACCCACGCTAGAGACAAAATATCTAGCAACGACTCAATCACTTGCTCACCAAAAATAATGGATCCCGAACAAATTCAAAGAATGGTGGATGATGCCCTCAACGCCAAGATGGAAGAAATAAAAGAGGCCCTAACTGAGACCATGAAGAACCAATTGACTGCAATCTTAGAAAATCATGTCGAGGCATCTGCTAGCACTAAGAAGCCAAAGGACAAAGGGAAGACTAAAGTTGGTAAAGTAGTTTTTTATGATGAAAAAGTGATCATTGATGATGATGATGATTGGGCTCAATACTACCAAGATGCTCAAAAGAAGAAAAAAGAACCGAAGATTATTAAAAGATCAACTATGGAGAAGACCGAAACTTCTGATGTTGAAAAGATGATTGCTGATTTAGAAAAGAAATTTGAGAAGAAGCTAAAAACCGAGGAAATGTCTGAAGTTGACAAATTATTTGAGCTAGATGAAAAAGTTCCGTACAAGTTCAAGATGCCATCTTTTGCGAAGTTTGATGGAACCAGAAATCCTCATCTCCATGTGAAGCAGTATATCACTGCTATGCAGTCTGCCCGAGCTACTGACCCTAAGGTACTTCATACTCTCATTGGACCCAGTTGTCCAAAATTTATTCAATACTTTAGATGATGGAACACAAAAGAGTTAGGATATGCTTTACAAAGTCTTCATCCAACAATATGGATATAACTTCGAGATGGAAGTTACCTTAATGGAAGTTGAGTCCATTAGGCAAAGGTCGAATGAGAATTTTGTGGATTATGTGAAGAGATGGAGAAACAAGGCCGCTTTGCTCAAGAAGAGGCCCGATGAATCCGATCAAATAAGGATGATTGTAAGAGGGGTGTTGCATAGTCTTCGTGAGAGGATGTCTCATACACTCATCCGTGATTTCAAAGACCTTCTTCAAGCAGGTTTGCAAATTGAAGAATGGGAAAGAGAGAAGAACCATTTTTCAACAAGAAGAAACGAGAAAGGAAACTATCAATCTGGTAGCCAAAGCATGCAAAAGGCAGTCGGTGTTAATGCAACTAACCAAGGAACAAGGAGACAATTTTTAAAATTGGGGAAACCGATGTCTTGGGTTCTCAATAAGCTACAAAAGAAGGGATTGTTACAACCCTTGACTCCTCGTCCTTTGCCTAACCCTCTCCCACCTAATTTTGACACTAAAGCATTTTGTCAATTTCACCAAATGCAAGGGCATGACATGGATAGATGTGTAAGGTTGCGACATGAGATCCAAAATCTAATTGATAATGGGAAGCTACCCGAGCCCAATAAGCCAAACACCAAAGACAACTCATTACCCAAGTTCAATAGGGTACCGCCACCGGCAACCTTCATGATTGGAGGAGGTTTGCATGAAGATTTTGTCATGTCTTCTTTTCAAGATGTGGGTAGAGAAGCAACCAAAGAAGAAGAGGTATTTGGTGGAATTAAACAGGTTATGGTGGGTGAAGAAGTAACAATTTGTGTTGTCAATGGGTTTGGGATTCAAGCGATAGTGATGATGATCTTGTATCCAAGAAGAAGGAGTGGACTTGGTCCGAGCCCGAAGAAGATGAAGTAATGAACACTAGATCCGGTAAGCCTTATGCAAGGCCACCACCTAAGGAGGTAGAAACTAATAAGGGTAAGGAAGTTGAAGTAGGAAATAAAGAAGAGGAAGATGATGCTGTACTCAAGCAATTGAAAAGAACCCAAGCAAGTGTTAGCATTTGGGACTTATTAGCTACTTCTAAAAAGCACCGAGAAACTATGGCCAAAACCTTGGCTAGTATGCCAATTTCTACCTCCACGACACCAGAGGAGCTGATCAACTTCATAAAAATTGGAGGAGTAATGAAATGTGAAGAGGTTCAAGAAAAGAGTGAAGCTAATATGGGAGCAGTTTCTTTTTCAGATGCGGATTTACTAGAGGAGGAGAGAGATCACATCCGCCCTCTCTTTATAAAAATAGAAGTTAAGGGGAAGAGGACTCCATGTGTAATGGTCGATGATGGGTCCACCATAAATGTTTGTCCACTTAAGATAATGCCAAAGCTAGCCATGTCAACAAGAGATCTAAACCCGACCGAGGTAACAATTCGGGCTTATGACAACACTAAGAGACACGCCGAATGAACTTTCAAAGCTGCTGTCAAGGTTGGTCCAATTGAATCTATTATTGAGTTTGTTATTTTAGACATATCGGTTACCTTTGCCTTACTCTTGGGGCGACCATGGTTTCATCCTCTTAGTGGAGTTCCTTCCACCCTTCATCAAAAGATCAAGTTCCCCAACGGAGATGAGACAGTGGTCATTGAAGCTGAAGATAATGATATTGTTAATGCTCTAATGATTGAGAGGCCTCTCAATGGTTTCCAAGTAGCTGCAATTTCTGATGATGAAGCAGTGGACTCCAAAGTGTTGAATATGATGAAGAACATGAACTACCTTCTAGGAGCTGGGCTTGGAAAGGGTAAAGCCAGTTTGACAAAGCTGCCAGATTTTAGAACTCAAACTTCCAAGAAGGGGTTGGGATATGATGAAGCCAACAATGTCCAGCCAAAGAAAAATGAGAAGATGGGCTTCCCACCACTTGAAGAAATCTTTGTCAAAGCTCCAGATATGGGACCACTCCAAGGAAAGCCCGAGCCGATCATGTTCATGGGTAAGTTGATCCCAGGTTTTGAAATTTTTGCAGATGTGGCCAAGCTAGTTGACCAAGTGAAGAAAGAGCTCACCTTGTCAGCCAACAAAGAATCCAATCCAAAAGAGAAGAATGAAGCTATCCTGAAAGCCGAGAAGACTCCAGAGGAGATTGCTACCCTAGTTGAAGAAAAGTTTGAAGACATCCTGCCTTATGATTTTGAGAACAATGATTTTGATTTTGATTTTGATTTGTCTACTTTGTATGAGAATGATGATGTTTTCTTTTTCAAAATGAATGCAATAAAGTCTGATTTTGCTTACTTATGTGATGTTTCTCCTGATGGTTGCATACATTCAAATAGCAGTTACATGAGCATTTTTAATATTAATTATGTTAACACACAATCATTAAATTTGGGAATAACCGAAAATCCTAAAACCATTAGCATAGCATCCGACCTTACTCCTGATGAGATAGAGAGATTTGAAAAAATTCAAAAAATATGAAGAAGTGTTTGCTTGGTCTTATGAGGATATGCCTGGAATAAATGGAGACATAGCCGAGCATCATATTCCTACTTAAACTAACATGAAACCTGTCAAACAAAAGCTTAGGCGATTAAGACCTGAGTGGGCTGAATTGGTTAAAGAAGAGGTCACTAAGCAATTACAAGTGAAGTTCCTTGAAGTGATAGAATATCCAGATTGGTTAACCAACATAGTACCCGTGCCAAAGAAAGATGGAAGAATAAGGGTCTGTGTGGACTATAGAGATTTAAACAAGGCTTCCCCTGAGTATGATTTTCCTTTACCTCATATAGATGTTCTCATTGATAGTGCAGCCTCTAGCATGCTACACTCATTTATAGATGGATTTTCCGGATACAACCAAGTGTTAATGGCCCAAGAGAATAAAGCCAAAACTGCTTTCATTACTACATGGGGTATATTTTGTTATAGGGTGATGCCGTTCGGTTTAAAGAATGCTGGAGCAACCTACCAAAGGATGGCCACCACACTATTTCATGACATGATGCACAAAGAAGTTGAAGTATATGTTGATGATATGATGGTTAAATCGGACACAAGGGAACAACACTTCCAAAACTTAGAATTATTCTTCGATAGAGCTTTGAAATATAAGCTAAGATTGAACCTGAAGAAGTGTGTATTCGGTGTTACCTCAGGTAAATTATTGGGACATGTGATTGGTCCGAATGGCATTAAGATTGATCCTGACAAAGTTAAAGCAATCAGGGATATGCCAGCCCCAAAGACGGAGAGAGAAGTTCAGGGATTTATTAGTAAATTACAATACATTAGCATATTCATAGCAAAATTCACAACAATTTGTGAGCCTATCTTCAAATTGCTTAAAAATAATCAGCCGGTCATATGGAATGAAGAGTGTCAAAAGGCCTTTGAGAGAATAAAAGAGTATTTGTTGAATCCACCTGTTTTAAAACCACCTAAACCCGGCAAACCTCTATTACTATACTTAGAAGTAGAAGAGGAATCAATAGGAGCCATGCTAGCCCAAGCAGATGAGTCAGGGATTGTGCATGCAATTTACTATTTGAGTAGAAAGCTCCTACCTTATGAAATTAAGTATAGTATCATTGAAAAGACCTGTATAGTCATGGTTTGGTCTTCTAAGAAGTTGCAGCATTACTTTCAATCGTATAGTGTGCAAGAAATTTTCAGGTTGGATCCAATGAAATACTTAAGGGAGACACCCTCTTTGATTGGGAAATATGGTTGATGGTTTATAATATTAGAAGAATTTGAGATTGAATATGTAACCAAGAAAACAATCAAAGGTAGAGCGCTGGCAGAATTTCTAGCCCAACAACCATTACCAGAAAGCGAAGAGGTAATCTTAGAATTTTCGGATGAACATTTAGAAGCAATTAAAGTACAAGGGTGGAAAATGTATTTTGATGGACCAGTGAACAGGAAAGGGGCAGGTTTGGGAGTTATACTAGAATCACCCGAAGGAGAACTTATCTCTTTAGCCAAAAAGTTAAAATTTAGGGCAACCAATAATATGGTGGAGTGCGAAGCTTGTATTTTTTGTTTGGAAACCCTGATGATTATGAAGGTGGATAAGTTGGAGGTTTTGGGCGATTCATTGCTAGTAGTATCCCAAGTAAATGGAGAGTGGGAGTTGAAAGAGGAAAAATTAAAACCATACCACCATCACCTGACCATGATAAAGAAGAACTTTATGGAGTGTAGGTTTATACACCTATCCAGAGAAGAAAATCAGATGGCTGATGCCCTAGCCATATTGGCTTCGTTATGGGAAAACCTTGTCAGCTTATTCCTTAAGCCTCTGATCTTTACCAGTTCATCAACTCCTTGCTATGAATATGAGACAATCATGGAAATTGATACAGACCATGATGCATGGTATGATACTATAAGGCAATTTTTGAAAGAAAGAGAATACCCGCCGGGGGCAACAAAGAAAGAAAGAAGAGCCATAAGGCGGTGGTCTTTGTAATACATCACATTCCATGGAGAGTTATATCGAAGATGGCCTGATGGGGTGCATTTGAGATGTTTAAGAAAGCCTGAAGTGGAGCGTATCATGTCAAAAATACATGCGGGAAGTTGCGGTCCGCACATGAGTGGTTTGGCCCTAGTTAAGAAGATTATTCGACAAGATTACTACTGGTTGACCATGGAGAGAGATTGTATTGAGTTTGTAAAGAAGTGCCAACAATGTCAGATGTATGGTAACTTGAATCACATGCCTCCTAAAGAACTGCATTATATGTCTTCACCCTGGCCATTTGCCACTTGGGGTATCGACATTATAGGAGAGATACATCCGATAGCCTCAAACGGTCACCGTTTCATTGTGGTAGCAGTAGATTATTTTTCAAAATGGGTCGAAGCCAAATCCTTCAATAAACTGGGTGTAAGCCAAATGGCTAGATTTATTGAAAAGAACCTCATCTGCGGATATGGGGTCCCGCTCAGTATGATATCAGACAATGGGGTACAGTTTCAAGGAGCAGTTAAGGATTTATTCTTAAAGTACCAAATCCATCATCATCGATCCTCTCCTTATAGACCAAAGGCTAATAGCGCAGTAGAAGCAACAAACAAAACAATTAAGCAAATTCTATCCAAGATGACCAAGACTTACAAGGATTGGTCAGAGATGCTTCCCTTTGCTTTATGGGGATATAGGACAAGTGTGCGAACGCCTACTGGAATGACACCGTTCTTTTTGGTTTACGGGATGGAAGCAGTATTGCCAATTGAAATTGAGATCAAGTCATTGAGAGTAACTATCTTGGAAGCTGAACTGCCTGAAACGGAATGGGTAGCAAGTAGATACACACAGTTAGCTTTACTAGAAAAGAGAAGGTTAAAAGCACTGTATTATCACCAACTGTATCAAAAGAAGATAGCTCGGACCTACAATAGAAGGGTTAAGGTCAGAAAACTCAGAGTCGGGGATTTGGTGTTGAAGCAATATAAGCCTAATGTATCTTATCCAAGAGGGAAGTTCAGGCCTAGCTGGGAAGGGCCATATGTCGTGAAACAAGTCATGAACAAAGGTGCGGTGAAGTTATCAGATATGGACGGGAACGAATTTAGTGAGCCAGTAAACATTGACAGGTTGAAGAGGTTTTATGTATGATAAAAAAGAGAGAGAGAGAAAGAGAGAGAGCTCGCTAGGTTGAAAACCCAAAAAGGGCAGCCTAGGTAAAAGTTAGAGCAGTCCGCTAGTCCCGAAAATCCGAAAGGGCGGGCTAGGCAACAATTAGGGCTAAAAGAGAGAAAATTGTCAATTAGAAAATCTGAAAGGGCTAGTTGGCAATAGGAGTGATCTTGTGTATGTTGGCTTTATGTTTGGTTGTTCCCTAATTTAATAAAACAGAATTAATGTTAAAATTGTTCTATGTGCACTGTTATAAGTAGTTGACCAGATATGGATGAAATAAATAAACAAAATAGCAAAAGGTGAAGACAAATTTTAAATGGAAAAGAAGCATCTTTTATTACTTTAATTATTTTTTCATCCTAACAATACACGTTCTGAATTGACAAATGTAAAATCTATAGCAGTCGATAAATGTAACGTGCAGGCCAGCTTTGCCTCAGCAGATCCAAGTAGGCTTCAGTCAAGCAAGGCATGTCTAAATCGGAAGTAAAGTCAGAATCATGAGGCTCAGCTCCATACTGACGGCTAAGTCGGCGAGGATCATAGCATGTACCTTAATGAAGAGCAGCAAGGGGAACATACATCAAGTATGTCCGCATGGTGATACAAGAAATCTTCCACCAAGGTACCAACCAACGGATGTTGACTTTGGCGCGTGAGTGGATCCAATCAACCCAGTCAGCATATGAAGAAGCAGGATGGAGTAGCTTCCTAGCAGAATGGTGCCGCGGCAGATATCTGGCAAAATCCATGAATGGAGTATCAAGCAAACAAAGACGCTCCTAAAGTCAAATCTGTAAAGAAAGAATTAAATAAAAAAGAAAGTAAAGTCCGCTAAGTTGAAAACTCGCAAGGGCAGCTTAGGCAAAAATTAGGCCAGCTCGCTAGTTCCGAAAACCCACACGGGCAGACTAGGCAAAAATTAGAGCAATAAAAAATATATAACAAAAAAAGAAAAAGATCCGCTAAGTTGAAAACTCGCGTGGGCAGCTTAGGCATAAATTAGGACAGCTCGCTAGTTCTGAAAACCCACATGGGCAGACTAGGCAAAAATTAGAGCAATAAAAAGAAGAGAAAAAAGAAAACCTAAATTGAAAACCGAAAAAGGCAGTTTAGGTAACTGCCTGAAACAGCAATGGACTCCCAGTCAGCCTCTATGTCAATCATGATTTAAGTCGGTCTAATCCAACTAAGGTCTCAGCTAAGATCACAGGTACCGGTGATAAGCCTCCTTCCATTTGGTCCATAATATCCAATACTCGTGGATCAATATCACCGTCAGAAGAAACAAGCAAGAATTGGCCAAGTAAGCAAAGACAGAGCATGTGTCCCCATGCCTTAGTAGGGGCCAAATGAGAGAGACAAAAATCAATCAAGGGAGCAAGTAGAATTTTTTCACCTCTCATCAACCGAAGAACTTTGAGTTTTGGAATTTGAAATAACATCTGCATCTTCTGTTGAGTTTTGGAAACCAATGTGGGTAACACCATTTGTTGATTATTTGGATATCCAAGGATGGCCTCAAATTCTTCAATCAAGGGACATATTTCAAAGCCATTAATTTTAAATACCCTAGAATCCGTATTCCAAAAGGAAGCCATGGCATGTAAGAAGGAGTGGTCCAATTTAACATTTTGAAAATATTTTAAAACATTAAGTTTTGACCATGAAATTTTCTTCCAATGAATGGCATCCATATTCTTAAATAGAATTTTTATCTTCTTTAAATGATGTTCGGTCATGGTTGATGAATGAAGGAAAATCAAAATTGTTAAAGGGAGTTTTTTACGTTGAAATGGAAAGTTTTTGGTTTCTATATGAAATATGGCATAAAAGGTGATTTATATAGAAGAAACAAGCCTTTCCAAAATTGATAAGGAAAAGGTGATGGGAAAGGGTGAGACCATATGGCATAAGGAAAGGAATTAGCAATGAATTTCCCTTACTGTGTTGAATTTGGTTTAGCAAAGTGATGTGGCTGTGAATTATGAAATTGTGATGTACTGTGATAAAAAATATGAAAAAGAAAGTTTAGTAACTGTGATGCAATAACGATGAAAAGTGAAAAAAAAAAGTGAAAAAAAAAGTTACAGTAAAGATGGAAATTGTATTTTTTTCATTATTGTACAATATTTATACAAATATAAAATATTTATACATCACTAAGAGGGTGGTGGTAGATCATCAAATAAAGCCCTAAAAAGGTTGTCGCCTGTTGGGGGAGGAGGCAAATTACTCGTCCCGGGATCACCCGAAGCAGGAGCACCAAAATCCCTATTACTTTGAAGTTTTGATCCGTCACGGTCCTCATCAGAAGCAGACGAAAGGATCTCATGGTCATCAGTCTGGGAGCCTCTAGATGAAGAAGCGCCAGGATCCCTCATCCCCTGAAATCGGAAGTCACGAAAATTTTGTTCAGATTGATGATACAAATTTTCAAAATGAGAAGCCTACTGACGACTTGCAGCCAACTCTTCTTGAAGTTTCCTATTTTTTTCTTCGAGCATTCGCTGTGAGCCAAAAAGAAAAAAGGTAAGAGCATACATAATCATGCATACATATAGTATAAATTACCATGAAATAAGGAACTTACCAAGTAATTCATATCAATGCCCTGCGGATGAGATGTCATATTTGACGGGCTAGAATAAGCAAATGAAGGGGCAATAAAAGAAGGTCCAACCTCATGATCAAATGAGCCAACAGCCTACAGCAAGTCTTACCTGAGAAGTACTAGCCCCGAGATATGGAGCCAACTCTCCCACATCTTCATCTCTACCCTCATTTCCTTCGGGAATCTCCCGCACACCAATAGGAGATACATCAAAGTTCAAGAGCCTTCTTTGAATAAAATGGGCATAAGATGCACTCGGCGGATAAAGAAATCCTTCAATACCATAACCATACAGAGCCGGCCATCAAACATCCTCTGGCATCGACATAATATTTAAAGTGTATTCCGGGCAAGGCATCGGAATCCTCCACTGCTCTGGACCGAGAAACCACTCATAAACTCTCTCTCCGAGAAAACAGCCACTGGACACTGGGCCAGTGATGACTCGGCGAGAATGTTGGAAAGATAGTGCAGCCCTCATGAAAGGAGACCAGTTTGTCCGCTCTTTTGGGTTCCACCAGGCCAAATTCACCTGCAAAATAACATAAGGTAAGTAAACTTTCACATAAAATTTAAAGCATATTAATATTATTTTACCTGGTCCTAAGTTAAGCGGCTCAACACAAAGTGATGAGTATGCACATGGTGAGAGCCGAGAATGTCCACACGATCGAACAACTAAAAATTTAATCTCAGATACCCATTCTATCTCAGGAAATACCAGGTACCCTTACGAAGTTGTGTTCATATGCCCATGCCTACAACAATAATAATAAGATCACATTCATACAACAAAACCTCGACAACTGCCATCAAGCCGACAAAAGACTTCTTATTTCGGCAAAGTTTATCAAGACCATGGTAAAGACAAGCGAGACCAGCTTCACCCCAGCCAGATGATGGTACCATCCTAAAATAAGAAAGGGCCTTCAACACTGACAAGTGGATGGAGGATTCAGTGCTGCCTAAGATCCAAGTAAATATAACAAAAATCCTCGAGCATAATGTTGGGCCGCGTCTCTGTGAATCTGTCCTTTGTAATTCATCCAATAGCTACGAATCGGTTCAATTTTTATCTTAAAAAGCCCTTTATATGATGGTTCCATACCAATTAATTCCTGAATTTCTTCAAATGTTAAAATATCATTGGTCAGAGGAACCGGAACACCATCATATCGAAGGCCTGTTATAGCAGTAAAATCAACCAGACCAATTGTCATCTCTCCAATGGGCAAGTGAAAAGTGTGGGTTTTGTCCAACCATCATTCTGCAAGTGCCTGGACTACGCTCCGGTCTATCTGATACTCCTCGGATGGCAATTGTAAGATAAAGTGCTCAAAGCCGCAATCTCAGATAATCTGCCTTACCCAAGAAGGCACTACATCATACCATTGTCGGGCTTTGTAGATACACCATCCGGCCCGAACAACGCAACAATCATGCTAACACAGAGCCCGGTAAGTTAATACCAGGTAAGTACATATTATCCTATCTGCTTAAATTAATATATTTTTCCTAAATTTTCTAAAAAAGATAATAATATTAAAATAAAAATAATAAAAATAATAAAAGCAAACACAATAATAATGTAGCAACCCTTCCCGACCTACGTGTGTAAGCTGAGTAGAGGCGCCACACTATCCTAATGTTGCTACCACTTTTACTTAGTCAAATTTTTGTTCCGATTTTTACAGAAATTTTGCCATAGTTTCGCCTAAAAATTCAATCCCATGTGTCGACAAAACTGATTTTTTTCTAATTTTTGAAAACATTTTTACACAAACCAATGCAAACAAAATCATTCTCAGTACACTTCCAATAAATCCCCCTTATAACCTCAACTACAACCTGCAAAAAAAAGATTTACACTTCTAGTACAAAATAAAGTAAATGTTTATTATGAAATACAGTAGATAAAATATTTGTTCACTATGCAACGGAAAGTAACAATATTTACAAATTCATATACATCAAAACTCAAGTTTTACAACACATAAAATTTATATATGTTTGGCAGTCAGTCTTCGATCTTAAAGCCTACTATTCACTCTTCAAAATCTAGGCTCGACTCGGCCTAGAGGAACTCTCTAGTTCTTCCTTGTCACCGGCGCGAAGAATCACATTCGCGCTAAGCCAACGGCTTAGTGGTACAAACTACAGTGCTATGATGCTTTAATGCCATGCTAATGTCACACAATCAAGATTCAAAATCAATTCAAGAGAATATTATATTTCACAATCTTACATTATTTAATAATTAATCAAAACATTCATGATTCACATTGAAAACAAAGACAAGCATGGGCCCACAAGACACTAATATGTTATTCAAAGTTCAGAGTTACTGCTTTGGTCTATAATCACAATCATTAAGCTCGTAGGCGATATATATATCTCTATCCATGGATAGGGTAACAGACCCAGTCTCTTGGACCTCAACTAGGCTAAACTCGAGGAAATCCTCAACCCGGCAAGACTGTTACCTGTAACAGACCCAGTCTCTTGGACCTCAACCCGGATAAACCAAGGAGATCCTCAACCCGGCAAGACTGTTACTATAATTCACATTTCACATTTATCAACTGGAATCGGCTTACGACCCGGTCTTTTCACCTATCCAGTACTTTATAGGCATGCCACCAAACCCAGAACTCTGAAGGTTGAATAACAAATTAAACACAAAATTCTTTTCATTTATATCTTTATACATTTCTTTCTCAATTCATTTCATTCTCATAAGCAAATTAGGCAACCATGCCTCAATCATCTCATTTGCATCATCACATATTGCACATTTCACATTTCGTTATATTTCAAATCACATTATACCAAACATAACATTATTAATATACATCCACAATGCATTAGATTCCTTATCACATTTATAATCAAATATGTCTCAAGTCTCAATATCATATGAATGTATGCAATAATGTAGTTTGTACTTACCTTAAAACCAACTCACACCAATCTATACACTTACTCTTCCAAGAATCCTCAACACTTAGGTTAGGGCAATTCAACCTCTTCACAACCTAATCCAAAAGGAATATTAGCAAAATGACCATATGAATAGTAAATTTTGGTTTTAGACTCCACTTTATCCTTATTTTGAAAAATTGTATAAAATAATCTACTTGACTAAAAACTCTAAAATTTTTACAGAACTAAATTTTACATATTAAAATCATTCCTTTAAAATTTCAGATCAAACTGAATACAAAATCTTGGTCAAATAGTTCACCCAACCAGACTGCTCCAATTGCCCTGCATCCTGGCAGCAGTTCTGAACTTTGTGAATTCCATGAATTAAATTCAATCAACGTGGTTCCAAATTATTTTTCTCAAATACTAGACTCATTAAGAAACAACATATCCAAAATTCAATTGGATATTATTTTTTCTATATTTTATTAAAAATTTCGAAAGATAGCTGTCTCAGTTAAGGTACCTGCTGGAATAGGTCTAATAAAAATAATCTTTCCAAAGTCATAACCATTCCAAAATCGAATCAACATATTTTTTAGTCATTCTAGACTCATATAGGCACAACATATCAAAAATTCACTTCAAGAACATTTTTCTATATTTAATTAAAAATCATAAAAGTCACAGCCTTTACTAATTGTAAAACAGAAAAATTTTCACTAAACACAACTCTTACTCTTCCATCACCAACACCAACCTAACTTCTTATCTTTAATTCCATTTCCATCACATACAAACACACCACAAGAAATCCTAACTATATTATCAACAACACTTCATCAAACTCAAAAATAACTTCAAAAACAACAAGAGCAATCAAGAGAGAACTTACCAAAATAATGAAATTTCTTGAAATTCCAACTTGTTTATTTGAAATCTCCTTTGAATTTGATCTTAGAAAATCAAACTCTATCTTGCTCTCTTAACTTTGGAGTACCCGGCCAAGAAAAGAAAAAGAAGAAAAATGAAAAGGAAATTAAAGACAAAGTCAAAGTTCTCATCTCTTTAAACCTCCACCAAGCAATCTAAAAAGAAAATTACTAAAATACCATTTTCTATATATCTTAACTCCCTTTTAATTATTTGTCCTTTTTAGTAATTTCATAAATAACCAAAATAAATATCTTCTTCCTTTGACCATCCATTTGACTTGTATATATGTTATATATATATCCATATATACAACATATACACTCCTTTTTAAATTATTTTCTCTTTCCAATAACATATACATTTTAATTCAAATAAAACAACAATTATACTAAAACTTATAGGGCACATTTTGGGATATTACAAATAATAAAAGAGCATAATATAAAAACATAAATTAAAAATTAAAAATAATCAAAAATAATAATAATAATAATAATAATAATAAATAATAAAAAATATATAAAAAAAAACAAAAAACCAAAAACAACAACAAAACAAAAAGATGAAAAAAAATCAAAAAGAAAAAGATTACCGCGCTCTTTTGGTTTGAACTTCGATGAAGCAGCATCCCGGCTAGTAGATCTATATTTCCATGACGCCGAATAAACTCTAATAACTCGGCATTAGAATGAGTCTCTGACCTTGAAGCATGCATTTTTTTTTTTAAACTATGTGCTAAATTTGAAAGAATTTGAGAGAATTATAGAAATTGAGAAATTTTGCTGTGAATCAAATGAAAGAATTAGTTCGTTTATATAGAGAAACGGCAAGGAAAAAAATAAAATTCAAAAGTAAGTTTTACTGTTTATGAATAGTAAAATTTACTTTTATGAATAGTAAATTTTACTATTGATAAATAGTAAATTACTATTTCTAATAGTAAATACTATTTACTACTATTTCCGAATAGTAAGTTACTATTTATGAATAGTAAATAGTACATAAACAGTTACTACACAGTAAATAAACAGTAAATTCAATTATTCACTTTAATCATTCAGATGCTTGCGTGTGTATAAATATTTTTAAACGCATGGGGTAAGAAGAAGACATATGCATAAAAATTAGCCGAACTTTTTTGAAATTAAAAATTATTAGCTCGGGCCCAGAACTCAAATTACCCTTAGGTCCAGAACCTAAAATCTCTTCCAAGTCCAGAACTTAGCTCGGGTCCAGAACCCAAAATTTTCCTTAGGCCCAGAACCTAGAATCTCTTTTAAGTCCAGAACTTAGCTCGGGTCCAGAACTCAAATTTTTCTTAGGTCCAGAACCTAGAATCTCTTTTAAGTCCAAAACTTAGCTCGGGTCCAGAACCCAAATTTTTCTCGGGTCCAGAACCCAAATTTTTCTTAGGTCCAAAACTTAAAATTTTTCTTAAGTCCAGAACCTAGAATCTCTTTTGAGTCCAGAACTTAGCTCGGGTCCAGAATTCAAGTTACCCGTAGGTCCAGAACCTAGAATCTCTTTTAACTCCAGAAATTAGCTCGGGTCCAGAACCCAAATTTTCCTTAGGTCCAGAACCTAGAATCTTTTTTAAATCCAGAACTTAGCTCGGGTCCAAAATTCAAATTATCCTTAGGTCCAGAACCTAGAATCCTTTCTAAATCTAGAACTTAGCTTGGGTCCAGAACCCAAATTTTTCTTAGGTCCAGAACTTAAAATTACGCTTAGTTCCAGAACCTAAAATTATCTGTGAGTCCAGAACTCGAACTGGGTTCAGAACCCAAAACCTCAACCATCTCAAAAATTAAGTCTTATTGTTTTTCACTCTCTTTCACTAAAGTCTCAGATCATTCAAGCAGGGGGCAAACTGTAGACCCTTAATTTTTTACCTAGTCCAGTCCAATATATTTTAATTAGTCTAAAATAATTTTTGTGTTGTCCGATATATTTTAATTAGTCCAAAATAATTTTTGTTATCTTAATTAAATAATATTTGCTTTAGTATTTAATTTTTATAATTAATAAAAAATAAAAAATAATAATAATAAACAAATAAAAAAATTGGCAACGAAAAGAGTTGCAGCGAAATGGCCCGCAGGCCACAGCCAGCTGCAGCAGTTTTTTCGCCAGCGTATTTTTTCCGTAGCGGTTTTTTTTCGCCAGCGAAATTTTTCCGACGCAAATTTTTTCGAAACCAAATACAATTAGGTTTCGATTTCCTTTTCTTAATCAATGTTAGATTCCGTGAATAACTAAAATTAATCATAAAATTCTTCTATAAATAAGGACAATAACAACACAAAAAAGGGATCGGATTTTAGAGGGGGAAATTGAGACCAAAATTGAGGAGGAAAACTTTGAATTTTAAGAATTCCTTCTGGCAGTAAAATCAATCGGACTTTTTGAGAGAGCAAACAAGCAATTCAATCCATTAAAGGCAGCAAAACTTGTCTTTGTTCTTGTTCATCCAAGAAGAAATTTTTGGTGGAACCAACAAACGAAGGTATGAATTTCTTTATTTGTTTCATTAATTTATAGTAGCTTCATCACTCAAGGTCAAAAATTATTTCATTTTCTTCAAAATCAAAAAACCCTAGAACCTTAATTTACCTTTTCTAAAGCTTAAAAACCTTAATTCGTCTCTTTGTTTTTCAAAAATCTTAAAATAGTTGTTTTTGTTTCTTCAAAATCTTAAAACCCTAATTTGCTTTCCAAATTTTCAAAATCCTAAATTGAATCTATTTCTTTCCAAAAACCCTAAAAAATATCTTTTCTGTTTCTATAAACTTTAAATCATTTTGTTTATTTTCATAAAGTTTCATAAAATTATCAATTGATTTTCAAATCCTAAAACCTAATGCATTCTCCGAAACCCTAATTCTAAAATTCTAAAACCCTAATTCAACTCCAAAATATAAAATAGTAAACCCTAAACTAGCTATCTTAAACCCTAATTTTTCTAAACCTAATTTTTAAAACCTTAAAACCATATAAATCTAAATGTTGTAATTATACACAGTAAGCTTAAAAACCATAATTCAGTAACCATAAATCATAAATCTAAATGTTTTAAAGTGTTCAAACCCTAATTTCATGATTTCACTTCTCAAACACTAATTTGGTTAATCAAAGAACTTTATCAACCTCTTAAATTCTAAAACTTGGCTCCATCTCAATTCTTTTAAAATTTATAGTAGCTTAAACCCATGAATTCCCAAAACCCTAAACACATTAAACAAAGAATCTTAAATAGAAACAGTAGCCCTAATTTGAATCTTTACTTGCCTTATTCAATTTTATATTTGATTATGCTTTAATTTATTTAAGTTCGATGCTTGATTTATTTAGTTTATCATGGATGAATGTTTATTTTATATTTTGATTAATACCTTTGATGAATGATTTATTTATGATGAATGGTTATTTACTTTTATTGATTTATTTAGATTTCCAAATGTTGTAAGAGGTATGTTTCCACTTGGTGGGTACCTCATTAGTTAAATATCATGTAATTTAAATTGCTTTTCTATTTTAGAACCAATGTAAAGGACATGTTTCTACCTTTTGGTGGGTGTCCTATTTAGGCATGGATTATGTAAGGGCATATTTCCATCTTCGGATGGGTGTCCATTTATTTTTTTTGCTTGGACATTATTTTGATTTTTAATATATCGATGATTTATTTTAATTATTGTGTGTAATATGGATAATGTTGTTATATTTAGGAATTTTATAATATTAAGACTTGTAAAGGAGGCCTGTTCCAATGAACCGGGCGTTGTGGGGGTGCTGGGCCATTTCTCACCTTCCCCTCACGTACCCAACTTTCCGAATCCATTAGGGAGTTGGAGATACCTTAGTAATCGAGTCATCCACCCCTTTCTTTTTTTCAGCCCGTCCAAGTGGCGATTCCATTTTCTCCGGACTTAGGTCCGTGTTCTCTAAAGCCCCGAGTCTAAACAGTGCCGAAGTCGCAAGAACCATTCTACCGAGAGTGGGGGCGAAAATTTCTGCTCACACATGGTGTATGTATGCTCTGTTTAAAATGGTTTTTTTCACTATTGGATATTTTTTGAAAATGAAGAAAAATGAACATTTTTTATAATAAATCATAATTTAGGAAGTGATATCCAGTATAGCAATAGAGACTTGATTGGCTCTGCCATGTATTCATCAGCAGAGTAGCCTTAAGCCGCCTGTAGGAGTGTTCTCGGATATAGTTTACTCCTAGCTCACTGTCTGACCTAAAAATAACTTAGACTTAAAAATATTTTCAAACTAGGTTAGGCTAGTCTTAAGAGAATTTCTTTGGATCCAAAATTCGATTCAAAATTTGCAAAATGTTAAAAATTAGTCTAAGGCCCAGCCTGAATATATTTTAATTCGGTCCAACCTAATTAGGCCAAACTGAGTCAGACCGAGTTGCTGGGGCTAATGGGTTTAATGAACACCATTAGGCACTACATCTTTACACGCCATTAGTATCTAATAAATACGCGACTTGATTACTGCCACGTCACGTCTGAAGAGCCTATATAGTGATTGAGTGTTGCTTCTTTTGGAAACAAACAATAAACAGGGAAAGGAAGGAAGGAGAAATGGAGAAAGCAACGTCATTTATGAAAAACAAATATTGGGTATTAAGGCATGGGAAAAGCATTCCAAATGAGAAAGGCCTCATTGTTTCATCTCTGGTTCGCCTCTTCCAATTTATTTTTTTTTTTGGAGTTTGTTGGTATTTTGAATTTTCATAAATATTAAGTTTGTAAATAGGAAAATGGAGTACGTTTAAAGTACCAATTAGCTTTTGAAGGTGTTGAACAGGCACAGTTGGCTGGCCAATTGTTCCTTAAAGTATGTATCTTTATTTTATTAATTCAGTTTTTTCAACTTTTTATCTTAATTTTAAAAAAAAAAACTTTTATTCAAATCCCATTTTTGATACTAAAAAACATATTTATAAAGTTGCTCTTTCTTTTGAGTTTTCCATTTTTCTTTTATATTAATTTGATTTTACATTCTTCTAGTTTTGGCTCATTTTTTAGTCCCTTTTAAGTTTACTACACTTCTGATAATAATTGTGACCAAATTTCACACCAGTCAATTTGGTCTTTTGAGGTTTCTTTAATATTACTAATTTTCAGGGTTGTTTACATTCGATGTAGAATGAAAATGGATATGGATATCTAAGTTCAAATAATCATGTTTCGATTTTTTTAAATAAATATTATTATTTGTTCAGAAAAGGGTAAAGGCTTTTATAGGAAGAGACATAAGAGAGAACAAGTAGAAAGTAAAATCAAAATAGGAACTTAGAATATTGAATCTCTTACAGGTAAATTGAGAGAACTTGTTGATACTATGAAGAGAAGAAAAATTAGTGTGGCTTGCATCAAAGATACTAAATCAGTTGGAGGAAAGAGCAAAGAAGTCAAGAACACAAGATATAAGTTGTGGTTTATAGGAATTGACAAAAATAAGAATGGTGTCTGTATAATTTTAGACCAAAATCTAAAGAAAAGGGTTATAGCGGTGAAAAGAGTATGTGATAAGATCATTTCAGTAAAACTTATGCTACAAAATGAGACTATTAATATAGTTAGTGTTTATACTCCTCAAGTTGGATTAGATGGGGACAACAACCAAAAATTTTGGGAGGATATGGATGAGCTTATGCAAGAGATCCCGAATGATGAGAATATCTTTATAGGAGGAAACTTAAATGGACATGTAGAAAAAAGATAAAGTAGGTTTTGAGGATGTACATGGAGGCTTTGGTTTTGGAACTAGAAATGAAGAAGGCAAGAATATACTTGATTTTGCTATAGCTTACGGTTTGATTCTAGAAAACACATATTTTATAAAGAGAGAATCACATCTAGTAACCTTTAAAAGTGGACAAAATAGAAGTCATATTGACTTCATACTCACAAGAAACACTAATCGAACCAGATGTAAGGATTTCAAGGTTATTCCTGGTGAGGTATTAACTACTCAACATAGGTTAATGGTGTTGGATGTCAAGATTAAGAATTGGACTAGTAGTCCTAGGAGAAATGGAGTTCCTAAGATTAGGTGGTAGACTTTAAAAAGTATAAAATAGTTGTTGTTTAAGGATGAGTTGATTAAAGCTGGAGGTTGGGAGGTGGATATGAATATGTTAACAAATGATTTATGGGTGGACATGTCTACAATAATTAAAGGAGTAGCTAAAAAGGTATTTGGAGAGTCTAAAGGATGTGGACATCCCTCAAAGGAGTCTTGGTGGTGGAGTAAGGAAGTGCAAAAAGAGGTAAAAAGTAAAAGGGAATGGTATAAGAGTTTGCCAAAGTGTAGTGACAATGAGGCTTTTAAGCATTACAAAGAAGCAAAAAAGAATGTTAAAAAGGCAGTCAGGCAAGCAAGAGCACAATCTCTAAAGAGTTTGTATGAAAAACTTGGAACAATGGAAGGAGAAAAGGCTATTTATAAATTGGCTAAGATAAGGGAAAGAAAATTTCAAGATTTGAACCAAGTTAAGTGAATCAAAGATGAAAAGAATAGAGTCTTAGTTCAAGAACAAGATATCAAGAAAAGATGGAGAAGTTATTTTGAGGAGCTTCTTAATGGTAACCGTAATAAAATCATTAAGGGTTTGGACGACGTAACCGAGAAAAATGTGAAGCATACTAAACGGATTAGGTTCTCCAAAGTAAAGGAAGCTTTGAAGAGAATGAAAATTGGTAAAGCATATAGGGCAGATGAAATACCCATTGAGGTTTGGAAAAGTTTGGGAGATACAGGAGTTGTGTGGTTGACGGCTTTATTTAATAAGATCTTAAGTACAAAGAAAATGTCTAATGAATGGAGACAAAGCAGTCTAATACCTATTTTTCAAAATAAAAGAGATATTCAAAACTGCTCAAATTACAGAGGTATTAAGCTTATGAGCCACAACATGAAATTATGGGAGAGAGTTGTGGAACACCATTTACATTTAGACACTTGTATCTCCCCAAACCAGTTTAGTTTTATTCCTGGTCGATCTACTATAAAAGTTATCTTTCTTATTAGAGATGTGATGGAAAAGTATAAAGAGATGAAAAAGGATTTATATATTGTTTTTATTGACTTGGAGAAGGCGTATGATAGAGTTTCTAGAGAAGTTTTATGGTGGATCCTAGAGCGTAGAGAGATTTCTATAAGATATATCCAAGTCTTGAAGGATATGTATGATGGAGCTATCACTAGTGTCCACACTGTTGGAGGAGATACTAAGAATTTTTCTATTTCTATTGAGTTGCATCAAGGTTCAGCTTTGAGCTATTATCTATTTGCCTTGGTCATGGATGAGCTAACAAAGCATATACAAGATGATATTTCTTGGTGTATGATGTTTGTAGATGATATTGTGTTGATAGATGAGACTCAAACAGATATAAGTCAAAAGTTGGAGTTATGAAGAAGTACTTTAGAATCAAAAGGTTTTAAGCTTGGTAAAATTAAGACTGAGTAAATGCATTATAGATTTAGTAACGCAAATAGAAAAGAGTGCGAAGTTATTTTAGACGGAGTAGCAGTACCTCATAGTACTCATTTTAAATACATTGGTTCTATTATTCAAGCGGATGGTGGTTGTGAAGAAGATGTAAGTCACAGGATTAAAGCTGGTCAGATAAAGTGGAGGAATATCACAGAAGTGTTATGTGACCGAAAGATGCCAGTCAAATTGAAAGAAAAATTATATCGTACTATCATACGGCCTGCGATGATGTATAGTAGTTAGTGTTGGGCTGTAAAAGGACAACAAGTGAGTAAAATGCATGTTGCAGAGATGATAATGATGAAATAGATGTGTGAACACACTAGAATATATAGAATCAGGAATGAGAGCATTAGAGAAAAAGTAAGGGTAGCGCCTGTCGAGGATAAGATAAGAGAGCATAGATTGAGATGGTTTGGCCATGTGAAACGTAGGCCTAGGGATGCACCAGTTAGAAAAACTGAACTAGTTAAAGTAGAAATACCTAAGAGAGGCAGGGGTAGACCTAAATTAACTTGGACAAAAGTGATACAAAAAGATTTTGTTGTTTTAAATTTATCAGAAGAGGCAGTCCTAAATCGAATCGAGTGGAAAAGAAGAATTCATATAGCCGACCCCAATTAGCTTAGGATTAAGGCTTTGTTGTTATTGTTGTTGTAAATAACTATTATTATTTGTAGATTAAATTAAAAATTATGATTAACTTCCTTGTGAACCAAATGAGAAAATGATATCTTATTTCAAGAAATGTATTTTATTCTCAATAGTCTGATTGTTTTTGTTTAAGGTCTTCTAAAATGTATAAGCAGAAAATTTGGATAAGTATTCTCAAAGATTATCTCATATGGTCAACTGATAGGCTACTTGATCTTGAATGATACCAATCAAGATTTATTTTATGCAATATTACAGATCAAATTAGATGTCTGATTTAGAAGCATAGGTATTGAAATTGATGTATTTAATAATTCTAACAATGGTTTGTTAACTTAAGGACAAAAAGCCATAAAACAGATTTAAATTTCGGGGATGATCTAATAAGTAGAGAATTGGAAAGATGGAAGTGCTTTTAAGTGTCTGAAACCTTGAATATTATGGTATATGCTGGAAGTATTGAGTTACCGCAAGTAGAAGGTTTTTGCTGTATGTGAATATTAAGACCAGAAATTATGGCTCGGCTGGAGCTATAAAAGAGTATTTACATTTACTGTTGAGAAAGTGTAACTGGCTTTGACTATCTTTTATTTGATGATGGCATAATTGAAGTCGTGTTGTACAGCCCATATTAACTGCTCTTGGTTCATACTTCATCTTTTTAGCATTCATGTTACAATGATACGTGCGATGTCCATGCTAACAGTATCTATGCAGGAATTGAAGGAAAGAAACATACCACTTGAAAGTGTTCGCATCTGCTACTCTCCTTTTTCAAGAACAAGTCACACTGCTAAAGTTGTTGCATCGGTTTTGAAACTTCCATTTGAAGGTCCTCAATGTAAGGTGACATATTTTGTCCCTTCAGTATCTCTTTCATTTCATGGAGGTAGATAAATGTTACTTCCTGTGTGAAAAGCAGATTATCATATGGCTGATTGGCCATGCATGGAGATATATATATTATTTGACCTGCATATCCTTTTCAAGAATATGACGACTGAAAATGCTACATATGACAGATTGATTAGGAAGAGGTTTTTGTACCAAATATGAACTTGGTGTGGTATAGTTCCAACTTTTACTTGGAAAACCAGCTACATCAAGCCAGATGCTTTGCCCTTCAATTTTGCCAATGTTTCACAGCTGTTTTCTGTATCATTGATCCTTTGGAGCTTGTGGACTCCTTACCTGTTGTGAATATGATGTGCTATTTTGTACCAATGAGATTGAAAACTCTGCTAGATCTCTGTTGTTTTTTTTAAATTATTTTTTTTCAGAATGAAGGAAAAAATGAAGATTTTATAACTAATTTTTCTTAGCTTCTAAGCTTGTCAGATTGAGCTTTCTTGTGCTCTTTTACTTCTATTCTTGTTTGTCTTGATCATAGAGTAAATATTACCATGCAGGTGATGGAAGATCTTCGAGAACGTTACTTTGGTCCTTTATTTGAACTTACGTCACATGATAAGGTATGTGATATTATTAATTTCGTAAATAAGTGCTATATATATTCTGTATGTGAGACTAATATGGTCCTAAAAATGTTGTTGATGTGGGGATATTTGTGAACCTCATTTTAACTGTGTTCTCATTCCACACACTCCACCTCAGTGGGGTTGTCTTTAGCATCTGAGCCTTAGATGCTTAATTGTCTGCTAACCTTCATCAACAGTATCCAGAGATATGGACGCTTGATCAGAACGATCCATTCATGCAACCAGAAGGCGGAGAAAGTGCTAATGATGTTGCTACTAGGCTTGCAAACGCCATGGCAATTACGGAATCAGAATTTCAAGGGTAATAATATCCATCTTTTTCATTTGCATTCAGAAACACACTATCCAAGTGACAATTTAGCACCAAAGGGCATTCATTGGTAAGAAATTTTCAGGCATTCTATGTTAGCAGTGGCGGAATCAGAAATTTACTGAGGGAGGTCAAAATTTACACAGAAAAAAATGACATTCCTCCTCCCTTGCTCTCTGCGTGCGGTGCTCCTCTCTGCCTCTCTTTTGCTCAGGAAACGCTGTTGTTTTTTAATTTTTTTTTTTTTCAATTATCTTAAGTGAAACAGCGCCGTTTCTAGGGGTAAAATTGTAATTACAGGCTTCAGAGGTTGTCTTCAACCTCTCATCACGCACCGGCTTTTTTTTTTAATTTATGGATTGCTCTGCAGATGTGCTATTTGCAAACAATACTAAATGCAGCTAAATAACAAAATGGTTCCACCTGCTATGACTTGATGTCAAGAATTCAATCAGTTAAAGTGCCTTCAATCTTGTCTCAGCACCGGAAATTTGCATTGCTTACTGGAGAGCTTCGGCTGGTTATTTAATCTCGGTCTCAGCCGTGAAGATAATCCTTGTGACTAGCAAACTATTTTATTAGTGCAGATCACTGAATTGATGTTTTCAGCAGCCAAATTGGAAAGAACTTGGTTAAATGAATGACGGTACGTGGTCTTACCAATAATCTTATGCCTTGGCCAACAAGATGGAGCTTACAGCTTCGGCATATAATATAAGATATCATTCTCCGTGTGCATACTTGAACTAGCCAAAATAGGAAAGAATTTGGCCGCCATTTTTTGTTCAGTGATGTTACTGATCTTGGCATTAGTTAACAAGTAGAAGAACTTGAGAATGCAAGGGAGTCCATTTTTGAATAATCCGAACAAAGTAGGGATCTTTCTTACCCGAATATCAGTACAAATATATCCATTTTTTAATTAACAAGGCATCCCATATTTCATATCATTTTTGCAAAATTGCAATAGCTCACCTTGATTATTATCTAACTGGCTAGCATACTGACCTGAGTATTAGAGTCTCCCCATCATAGAACACTTCAGCTAGTCTAACCACTTTTTTTCAAAATATTTTTTTTGTTGACTCTTTGAGGAGCTTTGTTATCATAATATAAAAATAAAAAATTATCTTTTTTATTTTTTAAAAAAATAAAATTCATTTTTTTAAAATTTATTTTAAAACAAAAATAGGATTGAAATGGCTTGAAACAAAAACTCGTTTGTTAAATTTAACTAAAAATATTTGAGGAATTTAACTGAACCTTTTCCTGAAACTGGCAGGTGTTAATTTGTAGTATATTGTATATTATTTTATAAGATCACATTTTTGCAGAAAATAAACTTGATTTTATAAAATATTTTAAAAATTAAAAAAAATCATTTTACATAATATTCTATAAAATTCAAAGAAAACTATATTTGAAGATATGGTGGCAAATGGATATAGTAGGAAAAAAAATAAAAATTATAAATGGAATTTCATTTATGACCAACATCACTACTTAAAGCTTTTTTTTCTTTTTCTTTTTTTTTTTTTGGGTACGAATGATATAGTTACAGAGGAAATTACACTGCATACTGCTTTTTCGTTTTGCGTTTTCAAAGCAGTGGCCTGCTACATTTTTTTTTTTTGAGATATTTATATAAATACTAAAAAAATTATTTTAAAAAAATCATAAAAACTAAAAATATTTATACTTTTATAAAAAAAATTAATGCAAAATTTCAATAATACATTATTATTTACTAAAATAAAAAAAATTTTAAAAAAATACGGACTCACTACAATTAATATTTTACTTTAAATTTTTATTTTTTTTCAAACAATAATGTATTATAATTTTAAAAATTTTACACTGTTATATAAAAATATTCTAATAAAATAATAAAAATTAATATTTTAAATTATATTTTATCATATAAAAATTATAATTTTTAAAAAAATTAATTTTAATTATAAAAAATAAATAATACTCAAAATATAAAAATAAAATAAAATACTTTTATTTTTATAGTATTTTAAAAAACAAATTAGGTAATTTTATAAATATCCTAATTAACTTTTCCAAACTGTAGTGTTTTAAATGGTCCTTTCTCTTAACGGCAAGAATCTAAATTGCTCATTTAAAAAAAAAAAAAGAACATATTCGATTAAAAAATATTAAGAAATGAATCGAAAAATAATTATAATTCAGAAACTTATTTAAACTTTTGATCTAACTATTTATGACAATGATACAATGCTTGATCGTCATTGATAATAAACTAATGTCTAATTTAGCTTTTGTACTACGGGAAATTCACTATTAGTCCTTATAATTTTTTTTAAGCAAATTTTTTTTTAAATCTAGTCAAGATCGCATTTTTTTTTTTTAGCAGAACAGTTAAACTAGTTAATGGCATGATCTAACTTAGACTTTGGTTAAATATTAAAATTCAATTTAAACCATTTTTTTAAAAATCAATACAATATTTTTTAAAATTATTTATTAATTAATATTTTTAATATCAATAATTATATAATATTAATAAGTATTTTTATAATTTTATAATTTATAATAATTTAATATTCTATAATTTAACAAATAATTAAAATTAAATAATGATTAAACAATTTGAAATATATTAAAAATTAAAATTATTAATATTATTAATATTATAAATTCTAATAATAATAAATTATTTTCTAATATTATAAATTATAATTTTTTAATATAAATTATAACAATTTTAATTTTTTATATGTTTCATATTATTTAATTTTTAATATTATTAATTATAAATTATTTATTATTTTTTAAGATATAGATTATTAAATTATTATAAATTATAAAATTATAAAAAAAATATTTATTAATATTATAAATTATTGATAATAAAAATATTAATTAATAAATAATTTTTTAAAACTATTATATTAAATCCTGTTGCTTGTCCAAAATTTAAATTGGACTCTATAGTTAATTAGTTTATGGTTACATTAAAAAAGGAGAATATTTACAAAATAACTTTAAAAATAATTTTTATTTTTTAAAATACTACACCTTCAAAAAAAAGTTTTCAAAAATACAAAAATCAATTTTTTTTTTTAAAAAAATCTCACTCTTCCGTAAAATAATATTTTTTTTCAAAAATACTTCCTCTCTTATTTCAAAAAATATTTTACTAAAATTTTATCTTTTGTAAAAAAAATTTCATTAAATAAATATATTCCAATAAAATAATAAAAATTAATTTTTAAAATTATATTTTCAACATATAAAATATAATTTTTTAATAAAAGAATTTTTTTAATTTTCATTACAAATAAGAAATAACACTCATAAAATAAAATAAAAATATAAAATATATAAAAATATATTAATAAAAATTATTAAATCTATTTTTTATCAAATTTTACATATTATACACATAAAAATATTTAAAAAGTATTAATTTTATTGTATAGATATTGTATAGATATTACATGTATATCTTGTATAAGTTGTAAATATTATATAGAAGTTACGTATATGTTATATATTTATTATGTATGTTGTATATATAAAATTAAGAAAAATAAAGATAAAATAATATTAAATACATTATGTAAATATTATGTAGATGATATGTATATGTATAATATATGTTGTTTATATTTCATAATTTGTTGTGTGTGTATTTTATGTATATTATGTATATATTTATATTTTTGTGCGTATATTAAGAGTATGACAACAAAAATTATTTATGAACAAAAAAACATAAAAAAAATAAATTTAAAAAAATAAAATAGAAAAAAATAAAAAAATTAATGTAAAGAAGAAAAAAAAAAGCAAAAACGGTACACATGTAAAAAAAATTGGGCCGTACAAATGAAAACAATAGCTTTTTTTCATATTTCATGTACTTTTAAAAAAAAGGCGATTTGAACTAAATTTGAAAAAAAAAATTAATTTAGTTATAAGAAATTTACAAAGGTCAATTTTGACTTCACATTATAGTATAATGATTAAATTTGATCTTAGTCCCATTGATAATAGTCATGCTCTTAGAATTATATTATAGTTTATACAAATTAAGAGCAAATGCAAATTAAGAGCAAAATATTTTGATTTCTCTTAATTATCGTTTTCCTTGATAAACTTTAAGTAGTGATTTCTTTTTCTTTTGCTACCCAATTCTTTCATTTTCTTTTCTTGCGGTACTATTCTTCAACTATAAATTTAGGACCGTCGTCGCCGCTTTTCTAGCCGACAATAACCTTAAATCTCCCTTTCTATTTAATTTCCTGCAGATCTTTTATACTTTTATGGTTTTATTTATCTTATTTTCTAGATTTCGCCTTCTAAAACTCTTTTTGTTCTCCACTCCCATAATGGATTGGTATATTTTTGTAGATATGGTAGTTTGGATCTGGGTTTTTTTCTTCTTAGAGCATTGGTTTTGTCCATGCTCAGTTGGTTTGTTTAGCTATTCAGATGTTGGTGCCTTCTTGGTCTTATTGTTATGGTTTTTTGGATCTTTTAAGATCTTGTTGTTCGATGAGGATAATTCGACACATCCTCCGGTTGTCTTTTGGAGTCTCCCTGCATTACTAATTTATGACTCTCTTTCAAGAATCTTTCTTTCCCTGGGTTTAAGCACTTGGTCGATTTGACCTATTTTATATTTATGTTAAAGTGCAAGAGATTTTCTTTCGGCCACTTCATCTCTATACTTGGCCTGTGTATCTTCATTTGGAAGGAATCCTAGCTTATATACATTTTATGATTTTGATTGTTAAGCTTTTGGTTAAACAAGCTGAGTTTTTGTTCTCTTGTTGGATCTCCTTCTCTATGCTCTAGGATCTTATGTACTTTAGGGTTTCAACTGGAATATTTATAAAACTATCTAAAAATATTATAAAAAATAAAAAAATTTAAATTTTTAAAAAAAGTTTGAGTAAACTTTTAAAAATACCTCATTTCTCACTAAAATAAGAGTTTTTTTTTTAAAAAAATTATCTTATCTCATTATAATCAATATTTTACTTCAATTTTTATTTTTTAACTTCACTATTAAATAAAAATATTCTAATAAAAAAATAAAAATTAATATTTTGAATTATTTTTTCAGCATATAAAATTCATAAATTTTTATAAAGAAAAAAATTAAATTTTGATTATAAATAACAAATAAATTCTCATAAAAATATAAAAAATATAAAATTATAATAATAAAAATTATTAACTTTATTTTTAAACAAATTTTACATATTATACATGTAAACAATTTAAAAAAATATTAATTTTGTTATAAAAATATTGCATAGATATTTGATAGATATTCTATATATGTTTGATAGATATTATAAATGTTTACTAGATGTTATGTGCATGTTATGTATTTATTATTTAAATTGTGTATATTTTATGTAGAAATTATATAAATATTATGTAAATATTGTGAGAATAAAAAATTAAAAAAATTAAAAATTAAAAATATTAAAAATATTATGTAGATGTTTAGTAGATATTTGGTATATGTAGTAAATGTTTATTTTATTGTATGTGTTTTATATATGTTATATATATGTATTGTATATATATTTATTTTTTTTGTATGTATATTAAAAATATGATATAAGAAAAAAAATTTAAATAAAAAAATATAAATAAAAAAAGGAAAAAAATAAAACAAGAAAAAAATAAAATTTAATGTAAAAAATGTAAATGTGAAAAAAGCCCACGTTGTTGTAGAATTGAAAAAAAAAAAAAAAAGAAGGAGAAATTTACGTTATCTTTGCCTATTGCATGCTGAATTTACAAATATATGAGTCTGACGTCTTTTATTTTAAATGTACGGATTATGCTTTTTTTAAAAAAATTAACTTTTCTAACGTTAATTTTTCTTCTTTTTTTATTTTTTTTATTTATATTTTTATTTAAAAAATTTTTCAATATCATATTTTTAAAATATACAAAAAAAATTAAAAATATATATAATATATACATAATATATATAAAATACACACTCAATAATATAAACTACATCTACAATATATTTACAACACATCTACATAGTTTTTTAATATTTATTTAATTTTATTTTTTAAAATTTTTTATCCACACAATATCCACATAATATTCACACATTATTTATAAAATATTCAATAATTTTTATATAAAATATACATAAATTAAATAACAAAAATATAACATACACAGACTATCTATATCTACAACATATCTATCAATAAATGTCTCACTATTCAATAAAACAAGAGCTTTTCTAAAAAATACATATTAAATAAAAATATTCTAATAAAATAATAAAAATTAATATTTTAAATTATATTTTCAATATATAAAATTTATTAATTTTTATAAAGAAAAAATTTTAATTTTGTTTATAAAAAATAAATAACATACAGAAAAATAATAAAATATATATATAAATATATTAGTAAAAATTATTAAATTTATTTTTAAATAAATTTTACTTATTATACACGTAAAAAAATAAAATTAAGAAAAATATTAATTTCATTATATAGATGTTGTGTAGATATTTAGTAAATATTATATATATGTTTGGTAAATATTATAAATATTTGAAAGATATTATATGTATGTTATGTGTATGTGAACCTCGGTTTTCCGCCCGAAAAGGATCCGGGCGAAAGTTTACTCGTTGTCGGGAGTCGCCACTCAGTTTATTTTGTTCGAAGGGAAAAACTAAGAAAACCCTTGTTTGACTCCAATAATGCATCCAATGTAAAGGCTTCTAGTCTGCGAATCCAAGGAGGATTCAGGGACTATGTCATGCTTTTGATTAACTTGCAAAAATGGAACAAATTTAAAGACAAAAAGATTGTTGATAGTTTGTGGACTTGCTATTTGGGGTGAATCCCAAACATGCCTACATACTCCTGTTTGAATTGGAGATCAAAGCCCATGTAGTTCGGAAAAGCCTATTTAAAGGCGATGAAAATTATACT
The DNA here is from genome assembly GCA_947685225.1 of Garcia nutans. Lineage (NCBI taxonomy): Eukaryota > Viridiplantae > Streptophyta > Magnoliopsida > Malpighiales > Euphorbiaceae > Garcia > Garcia nutans. Next base: position 70,382,610 of record CANTUV010000031.1, on the reverse strand, counting down.
TCATGCATGTGTGTGTGTATGCTTCGTGCATTGTCGGGCTTCATGCCAAAGATGTGAGATTTAGGTACTTTGTACCAAAAGAGTGGAATTTAGGCTCCATGCCAAAGGTTGATTTTAATTGAGTCGGGCTTCATGCCAGAGTTGTGAAATTTAGCACTTAGTGCTAAATGGTGCAATTTTAGGTACTTTGTACCAAAAGAGTGCAATTTAGGCCTTTGGCCAAGTGTTGTCGGGCTTCATGCCAAAGATGTGAGATTTAGCACTTAGTGCTAAATTCTCCAATTTTAGGTACTTTGTACCAAAAGAGTGCAAATTTTGGGCCTTTGGCCAAGTGTGGTTGGGCTCCATGCCAAAAATGTGAATTTCAGCACTTAGTGCTAAATTGTGAAATTTTAGGTACTTCGTACCAAAATGGTGTAATTTAGGCTCCGTGCCAACAGATTGATTTTAATTGTGAAATGTAGGTACTTTGTACCAAAAAGATGTAATTTAAGTCTTTGTGCCAAAGAGGCTGATTGATTAGTCCATTAGGCCTTAGACCTAAAAAGATTAGGTCTTTGACCGAGAAGAAATTGAGAAGAAGATAGAATGCTTATGATATGCTTAAATTGACAAATGATGGATTAGAATATTACCTTGCTTAGGATTTTCCCGCTTCGAAGTTTCAGATCTCGTTTTCTTGAACCGGGGATTATGATTCTTGATTACAGATTGTTTCCTGCAGCACACGGTTAGATTTATGCAAATAAAAGTTCTTAATCGTTTTTAAGCGTGAAAAGAATTCGACAGCATGAGGCCCACCCGGAAAAGTCCAACCCCTTTTCTGAAAATCTGAACTGCTATTTATAGGCAAAAAACAATTTTCCGGCGGCCGGGCCGCCGTGTACGAAAACTTGCAATTTCCGGCGGCTGAGCCGCAGTGGGTGGCGGCTGGGCCGCCCGTTTTGGCGGCTGGGCCGCCGGTTTCGTCCGGTTTTTGCTCAAATTGATTTTTCGGGAGCTAGAGATCTCCAAAAATTATTCCGGGACCATATCCGTGATCCTCACATCGTCCCGGACATTTCAAGTACCATATTGATATATTAGTCAAATAAGCAATAGTAGCCTATTAGGATCCCATAAATTATTTTTATGGTCTCCCGTGGCAAGTTAATCAAATAATCAATAGTAATCCACTAGGATCCCATAAATGGTTTTTTATGGTCCCCAGTGGAGTCGCCAGATTGTGAACCTCGGTTTTCCGTCCGAAAAGGATCCGGGCGAAAGTTCACTCGTTGTCGGGAGTCGCCACTCAGTTTATTTTGTTCGAAGGGAAAAACTAAGAAAACCCTTGTTTGACTCCAATAATGCATCCAATGTAAGGGCTTCTAGTCTGCGAACCCAAGGAGGATTCGGGGACTATGTCATGCTTTTGATTAACTTGCAAAAATGGAACAAATTTAAAGACAAAAAGATTGTTGGTAGTTTGTGGACTTGCTATTTGGGGTGAATCCCAAACATGCCTACATACTTCCTTTTGAATTGGAGATCAAAGCCCATGTAGTTCGGAAAAGTCTATTTAAAGGCGATGAAAATTATGCTTCATGTATGTGTGTGTGTATGCTTCGTGCATTGTCGGACTTCATGCCAAAGATGTGAGATTTAGGTACTTTGTACCAAAAGAGTGGAATTTAGGCTCCATGCCAAAGGTTGATTTTAATTGAGTCGGGCTTCATGCCAGAGTTGTGAAATTTAGCACTTAGTGCTAAATGGTGCAATTTTAGGTACTTTGTACCAAAAGAGTGCAATTTAGGCCTTTGGCCAAGTGTTGTTGGGCTTCATGCCAAAGATGTGAGATTTAGCACTTAGTGCTAAATTCTCCAATTTTAGGTACTTTGTACCAAAAGAGTGCAAATTTTGGGCCTTTGGCCAAGTGTGGTTGGGCTCCATGCCAAAAATGTGAATTTCAGCACTTAGTGCTAAATTGTGAAATTTTAGGTACTTCGTACCAAAATGGTGTAATTTAGGCTCCGTGCCAACAGATTGATTTTAATTGTGAAATGTAGGTACTTTGTACCAAAAAGATGTAATTTAAGTCTTTGTGCCAAAGAGGCTGATTGATTAGTCCATTAGGCCTTAGACCTAAAAGGATTAGGTCTTTGACCGAGAAGAAATTGAGAAGAAGATAGAATGCTTATGATATGCTTAAATTGACAAATGATGGATTAGAATATTACCTTGCTTAGGATTTTCCCGCTTCGAAGTTCCAGATCTCGTTTTCTTGAACCGGGGATTATGATTCTTGATTACAGATTGTTTCCTGCAGCACACGGTTAGATTTATGCAAATAAAAGTTCTTAATCGTTTTTAAGCGTGAAAAGAATTCGACAGCATGAGGCCCACTCGGAAAAGTCCAACCCCTTTTCTGAAAATCTGAACTGCTATTTATAGGCAAAAAACAATTTTCCGGCGGCCGAGCCGCCGTGGGTGGCGGCCGGGCCGCCGGTTTCGTCCGGTTTTTGCTCAAATTGATTTTTCGGGAGCTAGAGACCTCCAAAAATTATTCCGGGACCATATCCGTGATCCTCACGTCGTCCCGGACATTTCAAGTACCATATTGATATATTTCCGGTGAACTTTACCGGGGACGTCCGGTCCGGCCCGGTTTTCAGTAGTCTGAGAAAATCGGCTTTCTGAGCCTCAAAATTCGAGTGTTCACAGTGTATTTTATGTAGTTATTGTATGGATATTATGCCAATGTTAAATAGATATTGTAAGAATAATAGATGCTTAGTAAATATTTAATAAATGTTTGGTAAATGTAATAGATGGTGTTTGTTTTGTTGTGTATGTATTTTATATATATTATGTATATATTTATTTTTTACGTGTATATTAAAATATAATATTAAAAAATTATTTTTTAAATAAAACAACATAAATAAAAATAAAAAATAAATGAACGAAAAAAAATTAAAAATCACTGTCTAAAAAACTTAAAACTGAAAAAACAAAAAAAAACCGTGCCTTTCCATATAAATGAAGAAAAATCCTTCTGGCATCGTATTTTTGAAAAGTGGCCAATAAAAATATGTAACCTGCGTAATTTTCTCAAGTTAATTTCCCATTAAAATATGATGAGTGGCACTATGGGACTGTTTACTTTATATTTTTTAAATAATTAAAAAATATTAAAAAGTACTTTCAAATAATATTTAAAAAATAATAATTTTTTACAAATTATAAAAATTTGCATTTATAATCTAGGTTTTAAAAAATTAAAATTATAGATGATAATTTCTATTGAAATATTAATTTCCATATGATAAAAAATTAATTTTCATATTTTTTTTAATTTAGAATTTTATATTCGTTAAACTTCAATTTTTTGTAAACTATTAAATATTGCTAAGTAGAATATGATTGTCTCCTTTGATCTTAGTCGCAAAATGAAAACTAATTTTTTTTATTTTTAAATATTTTTAATTTTAATAAAAATAATTTTTTCTTATTTGAGAGTTTTTAATATATATTGATTTTAATATATTTTATTTTTTTCATTTTATTTGATATTATTTATTTTTATTTAATATTTTTAAAAACATATATTTTTAATATTTTAATTATTTAAAAATATATTTGTTAAGTTTTTAATTATTAAAAAATATAAAATAAATAAATGAGACCTATAGTATCACCTCATTATTTTCAATTGTAAGTTAACTTTTCCAAATGAAAAGAGTTTAAATGGTCTTTTCTTCTAACTACAAAGGCTTGAATGATCCATTTTTTACCAAAAAAAAAAATTTGAGACATATTTGATTAAAAAAATATTAAGGATTAAATTAAAATAAGAGAAAATTACACAATATACTATTTTCTAGTTTTTTTTTTACTACAGAAAGTTTTTATTTTCATTTTTAACTTTTCTTTTTTTTAATTTTTACCTTTTTTTTCTTTTGCTAAAATTCGGTACTTATTTATTCCTTCTCTTCTTCTGCTTTTTTTTTTCTATTTTTTTTACGTTCTCTCTCTCCAGGCTCTTGGGTAGAGTGTCAACCTTTTTTCTATTATTTACTTTTGTTGCTTATTAGTTGTATCAATGGTCACTGCAACAACATCTCGAGTACTTCTTTGCAAGGTGGTCAATAAAAATGGTATATTTTATTTATTTCGTATTATTTCACCTTATTTGTTGACTGATTTTTATTTTCATTGAAGAAAGCAAGAGACAAAAAATGTTATTAAAAATGCATGTGAAACATGATTGAAATAGTCTTTTAATTTTTTAGATTTTTAATAAATTTAATAAATTATATCACTTATATATGGATATAATTTATAAATAAATAATTATATTGATATATAGATATATATATGTATATATAAATACACGTTGGTATAATATATATATTTTAGCTAAAGAATAATAATATATACAGATATGTATTAGTATATATTGATATATGTAAATATATACTGATATATGTATGTAATGTGAATATATGTTGATATATATATATTATATAGTTTAACTAAACAATGATAATATATGTGGATATATATCAATATATATTGGTGTATGTAGCAACATGGTGGTATATATAAATATATATGAGTATATATTAGTATATATTATATATCATTTAACTAAATAATAATATTTTTATAAATATAAATTTCATATTTTTGACAGTATATATGAATATATGATAGTATATGTTTAATATACTTTCACTAAATAATGGAATTTTTATAATATTAAATTTATTATAAATTAATAGTTATTTAATTATTATATTTTATTTATTTAATTTATATAAAAATATATTAATTAATTTATGATAATTAATTTATATAAAAATGAATTGAGATAATAAAATATAAATACTAAATTATTTATTTTACTGTTGCATTTAATTAATGAAATTATTTTATATATTTATATATGTTGCATTTAATTAATGAAAATGTTATATGTATATATATGTATGTATGTGTGGACAGGGACGGAAACAAGGAGGGGCATAGGGTCTATTGCCCCCCTTGGCTCCTATGTATATATATACATATATATTATAAAAAAAAGTATGTATTTATATACATATATAATTAATATACTTATATTTATATAATATAAAACTATAATTAATTTTATATTTATATAATTTATAGTATTTATATATTAAAATAAAAATAATAAAAATTTTATTATTTAATTATTTAATATAAAAATAAAATTAAATATTCGTAATTTTTTTGCTTCAAAATTTTGCCCCCTTATCTTTGTTGGTTCCGTCACTGTGTGTGGGTGCGGGAATATGTGTTTTATATACATCTGTATATATGAGTTGTGTGTTTATATATATGCATGTATGGGTCTCTTAATTGAAGAACACGTGGTCAATTTGTATAAAGGTATGTGGTGCGTTTTATTGCAGCAGATTTGCAATTCGGAAAATTGGTTTCGGTAAAATTGAAAAAAAAAAGTCCGTATTTTTTAAAATAAAACATGATTTTAGATTAATTTTATAATTAACCCTTCAAATAATAATAATATTTTAAGGATTGAAAAATTTTCATTCTCTATCATATTTTATAAAAAATTTTTATTTTTATGAAGAATATTTTAATCATTTTACAATAAACTCATAATAAATTATACAACTTCATAAACCCAGAGTAAATACGTAATAAACTTATAATAAATTTAAAATAAATTCATAATAAATTATCTAAATCTGATATTTTTATAAAAAAAAAATTATAAATTTCAGTAAATTTAAAAATATTTTTTAAAAATATGGTAAATTTATTTTTTTTTATTTATTTTAGTATTTTTGAAAAGTACCCTTAAGGATTTATTTCATATGACGTATATGATGGGTTTCTTGTTTGCCAGTAAGGTCAATTTTAGCTGATTAGAATAAAAGTTCAAACTAATTGATCAAATTGTAGAAAATTGCTAATCTAGATGACTAAATTGTACAAATTAAAATAAGCATTTGTGCAGTTTATTACAGAGTTCTTAAGAGTTTGAGAGTGATTGTGAACTTGTGAGAGTCGACAACCACTCATTTGAACAAATGGTGTGAGAAATTGGTAAACACATTTGGACCTGTGAAATCAAGAATTAGGACTTGGGAGATAATCTGATGGATAGTTTATACGGTGCACATTCTGCCAAGCGTCAACTCTTACCTTGAAGAGAATTTTACAGCGGCTTTTGAAGCGAAAGCAAGAAAACTCATACCAAAATCACCATAATTTACTTCTTCTCTAACCTTAAACTCTTCAATGTTTCTAAGAGCATAGCTTGATTGCTATTTAGAGGACATTTTAAAAAAATTATCAATTATGACCCAAAAAACTCTAAAATGCCTAATTGACCTATACATTTAAATGAGATTTTCAGCTAAAGATCCAAAATCTCCAAGCACCAAGGGTTATGGATTTTTGTTAATGTGGGTGAATACATATGTGAAATTAAGGTCCACAATCCAATGAACAAAAATTTCCCATTAGGAGAATATATATTTCAGTATCCAATACAGCATACAACAATTTGCGTATGAACATCTTGGAAATAGAGGGGGTGAAATGTCTCGACCATGCAAGTGCATGATCCATTGGTTTTCAGCCAAACAAGCCTTAAATGGAAACCCTATACAACAATTTTAAATATCAACCTGTGTCTAGTGGGCTCAGCATAAAATCCCTCACTACTTGATGAGAAACTCTTCACAGGAAGAAAAATCTGAACTAAAACCATCAATCTTCCTGTTGAGTAAAATATTATCACATGTGAACCAGCAGCCAGTCAATGATTTTCCTTTTTACTTGGATAAATTATATGCACCATTTGGATTACATCCTCTTCTCTATCCAACTTGCTAATCTTTAGTAACCCATCTTCGGCCCCTGATCTGATACCCACCATAGCTTTGATCACTGCTGCTCTCTCCCCCACTCTCTCCACTGGTATATCCTGATTTGCGGCGATGCTTCTTACCTCTTGCTACCCCACTATCACTAAAGCTCCCATTTAAGAGGGGATCATCGATCCCTCGAATCACCCTCCGTGTGGGTGAAGACATGGCTATGCAACTGTCATCCTTTATTCTCCTCCTATCCTTGTCGTGTCTCTTTATGTTTTGAGAGATCTTATGAAATTTCTCATTAAACTTTGTAATGCCCTTTTCCACAGGTTCCACTGCTTGGTTAACGGTAAACTTCAGATCATTAACAATCTGTATAGGAGACAAACCAGTAGATTTAGCCCAAAAATAAATTAGCAGAATAACTTATTTAATGATGAAGAGAAATTGATGTAGTTTGATAATCCTAAACTATGTAGGTAGTAGAATATATAAGAAAATATTCAAAATAAAAGATTTAAAGATCAACAAAATAGGCCGAAACTTTGGAAACACAAGAAGGAAAATAAAGTAGCAGAGTACCAGCAAACTGCTATTATTAAAGAATTCTGCATCTACATTGCATGCTAGAGCTCAACATATAGCATAAAATCCAGCCAGAATTAGATTTTGAACATAAAATGCAAATTACAATAAGGTCCTGAACATGCAAATCTTAATAGAAATAGGTTTTGACATTTCTTATTAAAATTAAAAACTTTTGCCCCTGCAAATTAACCTAGTTGTTGAACTAGGTTTTGAAATTTCTTATTAAAATTAACTGCTCAAGATTTCTCATGGCAATTATTCAGCAAAAGATGCTTCCGAGGCTCTATCGGATGTGTACATAGACATCAAATTCTTTTCAGTTTTATCGTTGATTAACTAGTCATACAGCTACTCAACCACAATTCCTCTAGTTAAAGTTGTAACCGTTCTTGTCCAAGTTCCCCAATTGTTGACAACAAAGACGATACAACCACCAATTCATGTCTTTTCCACTAGTAATACAAATCCACATTAACATGGAAACTGACCCATCACTTGGTGAACTGCAACCAACATGATTATCATAGGCAATGGAAAATTAAAAAATAGGGAGACATTTTTTTAAATTCCTTTTCCAACAATTTTCTAAGACAAACAAAGAAATTCAAAATGTAAATCATTAGGTTCGATGGGAAGAGATTTATTTCGCAACAATGTTTAAAAGACATTAACACCAAAGGACATGCCAACATCTCAAAAAACATAAACAATTGTGAGAACCTGCCATGACTAGTTTCTACAGATTATATCTCCCAATCACTTGCTACACAATTAATTGGGACAAGACAAATAATGGAAGTAGTTGTGTTATACCATATGTTCCTTGTTAAAGGAAAAAAGCTATGCAATCCCCAAAAAATTAAATATGATTGCCCACCCAAAACTGATTCAACTAATTGACAATTTAGGCTTTGCTGTTTCATTGAAATATGCTCAACTCAAGAAGTCAGACTTCCTAAGAAATAGAAAAAACAATCATGTTTACTTTGTCAAAGAAAACAAAGTTACTAAGAAGTAGCATTTCCTTTGACCCCTCAACTTTCTCGATTACAACTAAAGTAGAAATTAGATAAAATTAGTTTCCAAAAATAAACTTATGTTGACACAACAAAATTATTATTATACTTGCTAATATACTTCCTAAAAATTTGGTAATGAAAAAAAAACACTACTGTACTTCCTGGTAAAAAAAATTGCTTTAAATGCTAAAAAATGCAATTTCCTACTATATTGCTTTCGATGAGGCATTTCCTAGAAATTGGTCTCAAATAATACATCTATATAGCAGAAACATTGATCCAACATTCCAGTTCTAGTTAAATGGAAGAAAACTTACATATCCACCACCACCAACAACAACATCCCGAAAACTTTCTTTGATGGTCATTCCACTCTTGCCGTCAATGTCAGGCTGAGGGAGGCGTAGCTTAGTGGGTCTTTCACTATCTCTAACCTCATCTGGATCTAGAGGGCAATCAACAGATGCATAATCTCCAAGAACTGAAACACTTCCAGAAACGCGGTCACCCATCAATTCGTAAGGCTTTGCTGGGAACACATAAAGATGAACAACAGAGGCAACACCCATCTGTGCTGGATGAATAAATAGACCTGTTATACTTTAATAGTTTGAATGAGAATTATAGCAGTTAAAAATTTTGCTGCAGAAATCCATATGATTGGCCTCTGTTACTTTCCCAGAAATACTTTCAAGAATGCACAACTGAACTGGATATGTAATTTTAACCACTAGTACATATCCATCCAGCAGTAAAAGAGACAGGATTGTTGTAGATTAGTTGCCATAAGTAACTCAATTTAAGCCTTGAGAACTAATGCTATGCATCACATGCTGCAATGAAAGACATAAATCCATGCAGGAAAGTCTCCTTATTACTTAATTAAAAAACTTAGTAACCAGTAGTAACTACATCTAGGCCTAAATATGACCAAATCCTAATTCGATCTGATAAAATGTTGAGCACTTAATTTTTTTTTTCATTAAATTTAATGGGTAATTTTTTTTTTCATTAAATTTAATGGGCACGTGAAAAGTTTGATGTAATAATATATTTTGCCATGCCAGAAACTCAAAACAGCAGGTTTTATTTTTTTTTTTTCCTTTAAGAGATTACAAAAACAAAAAGCAATGGGGTTGAGATCCATAAAACAAGAAAAGAACCCTGGTAGCTTCATATCATGTTCTCTAATGTGAATTTAAGCAGTTAGAAATCAATCAACAAGTGTCAGACATTTAAGTCTTGCCACAGTCTCCATATAATGACATCCTATATCCAATCTTAACCACTCAAACACACTTTTCTTTTCACTATATAAGATTTAAGATAACACCACCTGAACATCAACAGGGCAGTATGGATCTGCCCTTTTGACCAACACTTGTATATAGGAATGTACACTTCGTTACCTACCTCTCTAAGCTAACCAAAATTTATTTCAATAACTAGCACCTACTCAATTTCAGACAACCACATTTTACTTCTTTACAATGAAAAGTCCTCAAAGCTCAAATTAGTAAAACTTCATAATGCCATTCCTAGGGAATCAACTAGTTGACTCTTCCGAATTGCTCAAGCTTCCATCCTATTCTATTCCTAAAATAATAGCAGGCTCAACCCCACAGCACATACTACTTCCTTAAATTTCTACTATCCTCCATAAGCTCATCCTAAGTACCAACAGCCAACATTCTAAGTACCAACAGCCAACATTCCATAATTTCATCTACATAGAACTAGTCAAGTCTTCCCCGTTTCCAGAGATACTACTGAATAGTAGTTTTTTTCTTATAAATAAATAAATAAATAAAAAGGTGCTGCTCCGACATAGAGTCCAGCTGCTTGTTTTAGAACCTCCCACACATCTTGTGCAAAAGACTGACTCAATCACAACTGAACCTAGAGCTGGGATAAGATATGAACAGGACAAACATGAGTTATTGAAATTTTGATTTGATTGTGGGAGAATAAATTTCCAGAGTCATAACATTGGGGATATATTACTAATAAGAGTAACAGACAGTCTATTGTTAACCAGCAAAAACATTAATCATAAAGCCAGGAACAGTTATTGCAGAAATCATAAAAATGAGCACAAGGATTAGTTGCATAATCCAATGTTGACTATTTCCCATTTAGTTGATAACACTTTCCACCAATTAACCTCTTATTCTTTATCTATATTTTTTTAAACATAATTGCCCTTTTATTTCAGACAGGATAACAATTAATGTTCAAAATTATATTCAGAAGTGAAAAAGAAAAAAAAAGGAAAATATTGAAATACGACAAAAAGGAAGTCTCAAAAAGCAGTTATAGAAACATAAATTGAAAAAATAAGTGAATAACAATACTTTTGCTAATAAAAATACTTGCAGAAAGAGATCATTGGCCAAGAAAGACCTGTACCTCTATACAAATGATGAAGTCTTGGACACTTGACTTAAATTGTAAGCCCTGAGCTATAGGACTTTTGAATAATCCAAGGGAGTAGAGAAGAGCAATTGCTACTCCTTGCCACCAAGTCAAAAACACAATTGATTTAAATGTCAGGAACTTGTATAACGGTTTTATGTGAGCCAGTTCATCCTTTGAAGCAGTGTAAAATTGAACTAAACAGTACAAAGCCCATGATTGGCTGAAATTTAGAACCACTGCCATGTAAGGATACCTACAAAATCAGTAATGCTAAGGCAATTAGAATTTCATACAGGGAATTCTATGGTTATTAGAGCTTTCGCAAGTAACATTAAAAAGAACATCCATTAACAGATATTTGGCAGTTCAAAAGCGTGACGAGTAATTTACCAAAAACTTGAAAACAAAGCCTTGCAATGACAGCTGAAACAACTTATAATAAAGCTAGAAACAAAAGAACTTACTTCATAGAAAGAAGATATGAATGAACTTCTGCGAAATGGACTTTCACAGGATTCATCAATCATCTTTGTTTTGATTTATCATTGAAAAATAGAAATAAAACTGTTAAAAAATGGTGGGGCCACCATGAAAGAGTTGCAAACAACATTTAGTCCACATAGAATCTTGCCAGTTATGATAGCACATTCATACGACTACATTGTAAAGAGAGAAGCTAGCATCCACACCCATCAACAAAAGATGAATCAAAAAGCATCAATGCAACTGATATACTTGGAAGCATGCTGCAATTGTTACACCAGTAATCATTCTTCTAGAATGATTATTCAGTTGTTTCAAATTCTGAGTCTACACTTAGTACAAAAAAAAAACAGTCTGGTGCACGAATACTCCCGTAATGAGCGGAGTCTAGGTTAAAAATCATATTCTTTCAATGTGATTGAAATAAAAGAAAGGCATGAAAAACCTTCCCTATATCATTCAAATAAAAAAGAAGAGAAAGGAAATGGATGGTCTCATCAAGCATTTGCTACAAGCAGCAGATATATAACAAGATAGAAGCAGATGATACATTGATGTATGCAAGAAGGCCCTAAAGAAAATCCTTCTAGGATCCAGTTTATATATATCTATTAAGTAAATTAATTAATAGTTAGTATTTTCAACTCTCTGGTATCTTTGCAATTTCCAATTTTGCTGCGAGTATAACCACATGTCTTCTAGGAGTCTTTATTTTTCTATTTGCTGTTTATTATAGTTCATGTAAGTTTATTGGTTTAGGATAATATTTTTCCTTCAGTTCTCTTTGGGAGTTCAAATTCTTAAGAGGTTTAGGAGAGTAGGAGTCATTATCTTTATGATAGTTTGATCTACAAATACTTATGCTTATAATTCAGCTTTTACTCAATAAAATAACAGCACTTATGCTTCTTGGACTGCATGATGCCTAAGGAAGTTTATTGTGAGTATCGAGCTCTTCTATTGTAAATTCACAATGCCTATTATGTATTGGAAACAGTTCTAGATGCTCTCTCTCTTGTTTAGCATTACTTCTCAATCCCACCCTTTTACATACCCTAATTGTTGTCTACCCATACTAGCTTTCAAATAACCCAAAATCCAATTATACGGTCCTCCAAGTTGTCCAGTGTCATAAGTGCATGTCTATGAATTATAACAAGCCAACAAGATAAAATCTCTGACATGCCTTTACAGAAAGAACAAATTAAAAGAAACCTATTCCAGGGTCCAAATAATTGTATGTAATGAAAGACCAAGAAAATAATTAGTATCAGCTTACCCACAACCCCATTTAAACTCCCCTTCACAATATACGCCAAAAGCTTCCAGAATAACTGCTAATATTGCAGTCAGCGACTTGATAAGCATCTGAAGTAACAAAAAAATAAAAAGAATGATAATTTATCATTTTCTCAAAATAAGAAGGAAGCAATGATGTGAAAATAAAAATTGAAAACAAAAGATATAATTTCTTGAGAAGTGAACATACATATTGAACAATACCAAACTTGACAACTTGATAAAACCACTGACCAAGCTTCCAAGGCTTCAATATATAATTCATCGGAAAAGGATGCTTTACAACTCCCTTCTCATCATAACTGTGTTCCAGAAGGGGAGCCTTAGTACTTGCACGTCCTTGTCTTTCCATAAATTCAATAGTTCGTTCTTCCCCACCTTTAAACAAGCCCATAAAATTTAAAAACCAAGAATAACACTACCAGCATCAGAAGCAAACATAAAATTACATCTTGGAAAAAAAAATAAAAGAAAACTTTGTCTATATAAATAAGATCATAAATCCAATGAACTAATGCAGAATAATGCCCAAAAAAAAACCCCATGTTACCTTATGCATGCTAAAAGTATCAGAGAGAGGCCTCTCGCCAAAATACCCCCATCCCCTCTCTCTCTCCTCTTTTATTGAAAAAGAAAGAAAGAAAGAGAAATTTTAAAACAATTCAAGCTTTGCATTTTCACATAAATGTAATATAATGCCCTTCAAGACAGCAGAACCCAGGAGAGTACACAACATTAACAAGCATCACAAAACATATTCAATATCCGTATTCAATAATTTCACCACATACACATTAAGTAGCAAATTTCTTACAGCTAAAAGGCCAATATCAGATCATACCTTTATGTATTATCTACAACCAAAAGTATCAAGGAACGGTTTAATTTCTGCAAATTGCAAAAGAAAGCACACTATAGCATTCTGCATAAATCAAATGCTTTCTGTTCATCAACACAATACCATCCAGTCTGTTTACAATTACTTTACTAATTCTACACTCTTGCAATTCAAACACAAATACCATGATGACCTTCTGCAATTTTTAGAACCCCATAAATCTGACAACCACATATTCAATGCAACAATGGCAGGGAACTGCATGTATTTATTACAAAAGTATCAAGATTTTGAATTAAATAACAGTTTTTTAAAACACAAATATATGTTTATCAACTCCAGAAAAATAATATCACGCTACCAGAATTTTAAGATGGTCAATGATGCCGAAAATAAACAACAAATTAGTTCCATTCAATGTTGGAGAAACAAAATTAAATTATAGAAATAAGAAGTACAGGAAATTTCATATTTCACAATAACAGTTCTCTTAAAGAACATACCCAAGCAAGCAACAAGGTATCTTCCAAAGCAATACATGGCAAATGATTCATAGCAGTCCCTTAGAATCTCAATATCAACACTAATTGATGGATTCACCAACGATGCAAACTGTTTAAAAACACAGAAATTAGAAGTGACAACACAATTTACAATTGATCAGCAATTTTTTCTAAAAAAGTTAAAAAAAAGATATTCTGATTTTCAGTAGTTCAAAAATAAACAAAGAAATAAATGTCTCCTACTGTTTAAGGTTTTAACTCTAGTAATGGTAAAGTAAGTTCATGTCAGAAAACTCACAGATTCTATAGCATAACAAGGAACCATTAGGATAACCCCGATTAAAAACTTTTGTTCCTGTGACAAAATAACCAACAAAAACAAAGTCAACTAATTTAGGAGAATAAAATCGGCATATATATCTGCAAAAGAAAAATAGAGAAAAGAAGAAAAAAGAAAAAGAAGACCTCAGGGTTCTTGTATGCAGAAAGGTGCTCGAACAACAGATAAAATGACAAAGCAAGTGTTAGAATCACAAAAGCAACAGCAACTAAAGATGCCCATAACGGAGTTGAGTACGCTAAGAGATAACTGATAAGATCTTGATACTTCATCGGCTGCAATGCTAACTTCTAATCTGCTGAAAGCTAGTTACCATAATGAAAATTTTTCTCACGTTAAAACATTTGAAATTCACTCCAAAACACGCAACAACAAAATGGGTATATACCTATTAAGGCCAAAAAAAACCATTAAAAATGAAAATAAAAACAATTATAATTGAGGTTTCCATTTTCGTACACTTTCTCAATAACCAAACAAAACAAAAGAACTTAAATATAAACCAAACTACATAATTGATGATAACCCAGTTAGAGAAAAACACAGCTCAATCAAAATAAGAAAAGAACAAAAAATTGATATTTATCACTTACAGTTAGAGCTAGTTGATGAAGATGTGAGAGTAAGAAACCGAGAGACCTTGAAATTGGGACCCAGTTGAAGCCCGAGAAAATCCCGTTCGAGAATTCGCTTTAGACAACAAGAAATAGCAATAGCGACAGCTACCATATCATCCTCTACATTCAACTATAGAGAAATCACGTTTACTAGTAAATCGCAGCCCTTCGGAGTCTTGTGTACGGCCCTGAAAGGATTCGAGGTTTTTTTATTTTTTTTCCTGAGTTCATTGATCTGGTAAGTTGATTCTGGATTTTAATGGCGTAGCAGCCAATAACTAAATGTACAATGGATATTTTTTAAAAAATGTTGTACAGTTAAGCTGTTACGGACCTATAATATATTTTTTTAAAATCAAAATTAGAAATTAGATCAGATATTAATTAGAATTCAGATATTAATATCATATTTTTTTAAAAAAATATTAAGAAAATATTATGATCCTATATTTTTCTAAAAATATAATTATAATTACTTCAAATAAAAAAATTATTTAATTAATTTTAATTAAATTAAAATAAATACTTACACCATATTTGAAATGAATGAATTTAAATTATATAATTTATTTATAAATAAATTGCATATAAAATTCATTTATAAATAAATTTTAATATTTAATATGGTATAATTTAAAATAAATAATTTAATTAAATTTTATATAATTTTATTTGAAATAAATTCTGAATTAAAAATTTATTTATTTTTTTTCTAAATACATCCTTATTATAATAATATTATATTTAATACTTATACTCAAATAATATTAATAGAGAAATAATAAATTAATAATAATATATTTTTTATTAGATAATTATTGTATATGAATATTTTATTTTTTAATATTAAGAATATTTTTTTAGTTTATATGAATTTAATTAATTAAAACTATTATAATTTTATTTTTAATAATTTTTATTCAAAATAATAAATTTTTTAATATATTTTTAGATAAAAATATTTAGATTTAAAAATTTTTATTTATTGGACTATTATTTATATTTATAGAAATATTTTTTATTTTAATAATTAATTTCACAAAAGGGTTTATATATGTAATGAGTAATTTTTTAAAATTTTAAATAATTATTAAAATTAAAAATTAAAAATAAATGACATAATTTTATTAAAAATTATTTTTAAAATTTTAAAATAGGAGAAATAATAAATTTTATGAAATTAGCATAGTAAAAAAGAAGAAAAATTAGAAGAGTATTATGAAAGAAAGAGGTATAAGTCTATTGAGGGTAATTTTATAAAAAAAAATAAGTTCATTAATTTGTGGAATGTACTTGTAAATTCCACACATTTTAATAAAATTTAGTTTCCACTAATTGAATTTCATAGATTTATTAAGGGTAATTTTATAAAAAAAAGTAAGTTCATTAATTTGTGGAATGTATTTGTAAATTCCACATATTTTAATAAAATTTAGTTTCAACTAATTGAATTTCATAAATTTAAATTTATAGAATTGGAATGAATAAAATATTTTATTTTAAACAAGCAGTTCTTAAAATTGAAATAAATTTCATAAAATTTTACATAATTTATTTATTTCAAACGGAAATTGTATAAAATTATAAATATTTAATATCTTAAATGACTAATTATTCAAATAAACTCTGTGTATTGTTAATGCAGGATTTATGTAGGAATGATTTAATAAGAAGTTAATTTATTTGTAAATTTTTGTTAAAATTTTAAAAAAATATATCATCATTTAAATTAAACATGGCCTTTTGTATAAAGATAAAATGAGGAACTAATTACAATTTTTTTTTTTTTGAAATCTTTTAGGCTTCAATTACTTCTTTTTAAAGGAAATGGAAATTATTCATTAAGCATAATGAAGAGACAGGCAGGGACTTTCAATATATTGGACTTGTGTAAAATCAATTGCTCTATACAATCTACAGGATGTATATTGGAAATGGAAATTATTCATTAACCTTGTTTGTATCTTAGGGGTGTTTGGTTGGAGGTAAAAATGAGAATGAGAATTAGTTATTCCAGTTAATGTTATTTAGTTTGATAAAATAGATGAAGCAATATGAATCACATTGCCCAATGAAGGAAATGAATGATTTTTTACTATTTTTTTTATTAATCAGATTTGATTTCTGACTTGAATTAAAAATTCAAAAACACATTTTTTCTTTTGAGAATAAAATTAATATATAAAATTAAGTTTTTCCTTTTTTCTTAATAAAATTAAATTAAAATTTTAAAATAATATGTAATCAATTTAATATTTTTTATCATTTTTATAATTATAAAATCTCTGAATTTTCAAATAAATAAATTTATTTTTTCTTAATAAAATAAAAAAATAATTTTTAAATAAAATATAATAAATCTATTTTTTATTTTTTTTATTATAATATATCTTAATTTCTTAAATAATAAAAAATAAATAATTATTTTAATTCTAATTCCGATTTCAAAGTAAATCAAACAAAAAAATATAATCATTTTGATTATGACTTTGTTTCATTCTAATTCAAATTTTGAAGTTTAAATCAAATGTCACCTTGTTAGCATATTTATTGCTAACATTAATATTAGTAACTTTTACATTAATGTCATATTACGTCTCTAGAAAATGTGACGATTCTATGATCTAGGAAAGTTTAAGGCCATCAGACACTAAATAAAATCCAACAAAATCAATGTATTCATATATATTGATTATCTTCATTAATTACTCTAGTAGATTAAAATTTTATATAATAACTATCATTACTTATTTATAATCTTAAAATATATATTTTACATGTAATATCCCAAACTATATCCTAAAATTTTTAGAATGATTATTGTTGAAATTGGATTAAATGATATAAGGTATATTTAAGTTTAAGTAGTAAGAGAGGAAAAGAGAAGTGTGTATATGTTATATATAGAGAGAGATATATATAACATATACAAGTCCACAAGTGTGATGGTCAAATGATAATTATTGATTTTTTTTAAAATGGAATTAAATAATTGGAAGATGATATTTGTAATATTATAATATTAAAGTGTTTGGTTGTTATTGAAAGAGAGATTGTGTGGTTTAAGAAGTTTGACTTTACTCTTTCAATCTTCTTCTTCTTCTTCTCTCTTCTCTTTGGCCGGCCATCTCCATAGCAAGAAGAAAGAGAGATTTTGTTCTTCCTAACTCAAGATTGAAGGCTGTTTCAAGAGATCAAGTTGGAATTTGAAGGGTTTTCATCACTTTTGGTAAGTTTCCAACTTGATCCTTTGTTTTTTTTTTGAGTTTGTGAAGTGAGGTTGTTGAATGGTTGGTGTATTTATGTGTATGGTTGATTTTGTTATGTTTGAGGTTGTTTGGTCTAATTAGCTTTGATTTTTGAGGTTGGATTGAAGAGAAAGAGTTAGGTTTGATGAAATAACAAGTGTTGTGGATTGTGTATATGTTGAGTTGTGATTGTGGTTGTAATTGTGTTAATGCTTGTTTTGAGTTGTTTTGGTGTCTATGCAAGTCTAATATAGTTTATTGATGGTTTTGGGTAAGATGGTTTGGAATGAAAAAGGGTAAAGTATGTTGTTTGTTGGATGTGGTGTTGTTGGTGTCGGAATTAGGATTTTTGGCCTGACAAGCCCATGAGCACGGCCAAGTCTTTGGGCGCATCAATAGTTTTATTTTCTGGATGGGTGACATGACCAGTGACACGCCCATATCACTGAGCGTGTCATAGCTTCTGTGTTGAGGGAAGATTGACACGGCTAGTGACACGCCCATGTCACTGAGCGTGTCATAGCTACTGTGATGTTGGTGAATTGACACGCCCGTGTCGCTGAGCGTGTCATAACTACTGTGTTGAGGGAAGGATTGACACGACCAGTGGCACGTCCATGTCACCGAGCGTGTCAAAATTTCTGTGTTGTGAGTTTAGGGCATGATCAGGGACACACCCGTGTTGTTGAGCGTGTCATGTGTAAAGTTTTCCCTAGTTGGTTCTTATCCATATTATCTTATGTGTATCTCTAAGTGAGTGTGTATAATCACTTTTGGATTAGGTTTTGAAGAGATTGAGTTGCCATAATCTAAGTGTTGAAGGATTCTTGGAAGAGGAAGTAGTTAGATTGGTGTGAGTTGCTCTTGAGATAAGTACACATGACTTTGGGACTTAACACATTTGGTTGTAAATGTGTTAAGTAATCTATTACATTGTTGATACATTTGATCAATGCTATGATTTGCATAATGTAAAAGATATAATGATCATTCAAAATGTATGTACAATGCAATTGGTTATGTATACCCTAATGGTGGGATGTGAAGCCATTGTTGTTGGCTATAATGATGCAAATGAAATAATTGGGGCATGGTTGCCTAGATGATTATGAGAAAATGAGAATGGAATTGATAATGAAATAATAAAAGAATTGTGTGCCTAATGTGTTATTCAATTTTCAGAGTTTTGTTGTTGGTGGCATGCCTAAAAGTAACAATCCCTTGAAGCTGGGTTGGGCTTGGTCCTTGAAGCCAAGTTGGGTTGATGCTTAGCTCCCCTTGAAGCTTGGTTGGGCCTAGTCCTTGAAGTCTAGTTGGGATGTTACATATGAGATGTTTCTCATTGTGATAATGATTCGCCTACGGACTTGATAAATGTGATTATTAGACCAAAATAGTAAATCTGGAATTTGAATGACATATTAGTTTCTTTTGGGCCCATGCTTGTCTTTGCTTAAATGTGAATTATGAATGATGAAGCAATTGAATAATATAATGAAATGTAATGTTATGAAATATGATATTCTTGTGTATTATTTCTAATTCTTGAAAGTATGACATTGTGTGAGCAGGAATTTTCGCCCCCACTCCCGGTGGAATGGTTCTTGCGTTTTCGGCATTGTTTAGGCTTGGGGCCTTAGAGAACACGGACCTAAGTCCGGAGAAAATGGAGTCGCCACCCGGACAGGTCGGAAAAAAAGGGTGGATAACTCGATTCCTAAGGAATCCCCAACCCCTTAATGGGTTCGGAAAGTTGGGTACGTGTGGGGAAGGCGAGAAATGGCCCAGTACCCCCACAACGCCCGGTTCATTGGAACCGGCCTCCTTTACAGGTCTTAATATTATAAAATTATTAAATATAACAATATTATCCATACTACACACAATAAAAAGAAAGCATCATTATATTAAAATCAAAGCAATGTCCAAATAAAACAAAACAAATAAATAGACACCCATCCAAGGATGGAAACATGTTCTTATATCACATGCCTAGATAGGACACCCACCAAAAGGTAGAAACATGCCCTTTATAAATGTTCTAAAATAGAAAAAAAAATTAAATTACATGATGTTTAAATAATGAGGTACCCACCAAGTGGAAACATACCTCTTACAACTTTTGAAAATCTAAATTGATTGATAAAAGTAAATAATCATTCATCATAAATAAATCATTCATTAAAAGTATTTAAATATCAATAAAATAAACATCCATCCATGATAAATTAAATAAATCAAGTATTGAAATTAAATAAATTATAGCATAAGAGATAAATCAAAGAAAAATCAAATATGGAATTGAATAAAGCAAATAAAAGTTCAATTATAGCTACTGTGACTTTTTATGGAATTAAAATAGATTAGGGTTTTATGTTTTAAAAGATTGATAAGACTCTTTGATTAAACAAATTAAGGTTTGAATGATGAAATCATGAAACTAGGGTTTTAAATACCTTAAAATACTTTAATTTGTGATTTTTGGTTATTGAATTTTAAGCTACTGTGCAATTTTTGGGTTTTCATGTTTTTATGTTTTTTTAATGTTTTAATAGGATTAGGGTTTATAAAAATTATGGTTTAAGGTTTTAAAAGGATTAGGGTTCATTATTTTAGGTTTAAAAGTTAAATTTTGGATTTTAGGGTTTTGAAATTTGGGTCTCGGGTAATGAAGAATTTTTAGGGTTTTAGAAATCAATTTGATATTTTATGAAGTTTTATGAATTTAAACAAAAGGATTGAAGTTTTTATAAGTAGAAAAGATGTTTTTTAAGGCTTTTTGAATGAAATAGAACTTACTTTAAAATCTTAAAAGAAACAGAATTTGATTTTGGTTTTGTTGAAAAATATGTTCAATTAGTGTTTTAAGGTTTTTAAGAAGAAAAAATAACAATTTTAAGTCTTTTTAGAAAATAAGGTCACGTTTTAGTGTTTTAACTTTGGAAAACTAAATTAAAGTTCTAAGATTTTAACTTTTGAAAAACACAAAAAATCCTAGTTTTAGCTATCTGTGTAAAAGAATTAGAATTTAGAATTTCATACCTTCTTTTGTAAGTTGCTCCAAAATTACTTCTTCTTGGATGAACTAGCTCCAAAGACAAGCCTTTTTTGCCTTTGAAATCCCTTTTTTTTTCATGCTACTACTCCCTTAAAAATCAGTTGAATTGAATTATTGTTTTTTCCTTTCTTGATTTGGTTTCCAATCCCAAGCTCACTGTGTAATTCCCCCCCCCCCCCCAATTTGGTTCTATTGGTCCTTATTTATATTGGTTTTTTAAGTTGTTTATTCCTAATTACATACGACAATTAATATTAATAAAAAAAGAAATTAAAACCTAATTGGATTAGGTTTCAAAAATTTGGGTCAAAAAAATTTGTGCTGGCGAAAACTGTGGCAGCGGGCTCGTGGCTGGGCCAGTTGGCGTGCCAGTCCGCAGGAATTTCCTGCGGGCGAATACTTCACCCGCAGGAAAATTCTGCGGGAAGTTATTTCGCCCGCAGGCCTGCGGGTGAAACGTTGGGCCTACGGGCGTGCCGCCCGCATGAAATTCCTGCGGGCAAAATGCCCACGGGCCCGCATGACAACTTTTTGCTGCCGATTTTTTTTCCGACTCCGATTTTATTTTTATTATTATTTTTTTAATTTTTAATTTTTAAATTTTATTTTTTATTAATAAAAATTAGATAATAAAGCAAAAACTATTTAATTAAAATTATTTTGGACCAATTAGACAACAAAAATCATTTTGGACTAAATAAAGCATATTGGATCGGATTGGGTCAAAAATTAAGGGTCTACAGTTTGCCCCCTGCTTGAATGATCCGAAACCTTAGTGAAAGAGAGTGAAAAGCAATAAGACTTAATTTTTGAGGTTTTGGGTTCTGGACCCGAGAGATTTGGACACTCGATCCTAAACTAGACTTGGATACTCGATCTTAAATCAAAATTTGGATACTCGATCCTAAACTGGATTTGGATACTTGATCCTAAATTGGATTGGGATACTCGATCCTAACTGGATTCGGACACTCGATCCTAAATCGGAATTTGGATACTCGATCCTAAACTGGATTTGGATACTCGATCCTAAACTGGCTTTGGATACTCGATCTTAAACTGGCTTTGGATACTCGATCCTAAATTGGATTGGGATTGGCTTTGGATGCTCGATCCTAACTGGATTTGGATACTCGATCCTAACTGGATTTGGATACTCGATCCTAACTGGATTCGGATACTCGATCCTAAAATGGATTTGGATACTCGATCCTAACTTGATTTGGATACTCGATCCTAAACTTGATTGGGATACTCGATCCTAAATCGGATTGGGATACTCGATCCTAAGCTGGATTTGGATACTCGATCCTAACTGGATTCGGATACTCGATCCTAACTTGATTTGGATACTCGATCCTAAACTTGATTGGGATACTCGATCCTAAATTGGATTGGGATACTCGATCCTAAGCTGGATTTGGATACTCGATCCTAACTGGATTCGGATACTCGATCCTAACTGGATTTGGATACTCGATCCTAAACTGGCTTTGGATACTCGATCCTAAACTAGACTTGGATACTCGATCTTAAATTGGAATTTGGATACTTGATCCTAACTTGATTTTGATACTTGATCCTAAACTTGATTGGGATACTCGATCCTAACCTGGGTACTTTGACTTGAGATTTGAATTGATTTTGATTTAATTTGGGTACTTGGACCCGAGATTAGATTTGATTTGGGTACTTGGACCCGAGAATGGGTACTTGGACCCGAGAATGAATTTGACTAACCTTTTATCAGTTGAGAAGTCTGACTGCTCCGGCTGTTCTAGGCATTGTGATTCTTCACCCTCAGAATGGATCTTCATCCTTGGGGATTGGGTCTTCACCCTTGCAAATAGATCTTTATCCTTGAAAATGAATCTTCATCTTTTGACATCGGGTCTTTACCCTTGAAAAATGGATCTTTATTCTTTGAGATCGGGTCTTCACCCTTGCTTTAGCTCTTTTAGCTGGATTGGTCTTTTGTCTTTTGCATCTTCATTCTTTTGAGAGTTCTAATGTTCCATTCTTTTGTTCTTCCTTTTTGCAAAGATTTAGCTATTTTTAATTGGACCTTATATCCTCTCCTTGCCCCCCTGCTTGACGAAATATTTGCTAGTGAGTTTGAAAATAATGAAAAGGAGAAATTTTGCCCCCTGTGTAGGCTTAAACCCATGATTTTATCCATGCAAGCTTTGATTGATGTTTTTGCCGTCTTGTTCTTCGCATAAGCATGCATTTCTTCTCTTTGCAAGATTACTGGAGCTTTCTCAAGCAATGGGCTTTCCATGCCCCCCTGATTTGACATCTTCATTTGATTCTTCACTTCATAGAGTGTTTGCTGTTCACTTTGATAAAGAATAGACAATACAAGACAAGAAAGTACGATGTGATATGCTCATGTATGCATGATATGCATGAATAATACTTACAGTTGTTCCATCGACTCACAGACCGAGGTGATCAACAGAAGTGTTCTCATTGGTTCCTTTTTGATGCTCATTCAAGTCTTGCATTGGAATGATTAAAAGCTTTGCATTTGTGGCTTTTTATCTTCAAGATGTTGAAAACATGAGTGGTGGAGATCCCAAGTTGCAGAGTCAGGGATGCATCCATTTCCCATTATGTTTCAGCATGTCGGTTGATAGCTTCTTCATGACCTTGCCAATAATCATTTCAACAGACTTCCCTTAGCTCGAAGCCTTTTATGACAAAACATTTTCTTTTATTTTTTGATTTTGAAATCAAATATTGGTTTTGCCAAATTGATGTCAATGTACCTCAGGACTTGATTTTCCAAATTAACATATCCATAACATGACAACCCTAGTTACCGTACTAAACTCGGGAATTATTTCTATTTAAGCAAGAATTGTTGTACTTCAGATAGGCACATATACACTACTTGGCCACTGGTCTCATTGAGTTTAAATACTGTCTATCTCATATGCATGCTTATTCAAACTATCTCCACTAATAGACTCTACCTACCAAGAGAGATCAACAGGTCTTTGATAGGCTCGAAATGGGGTCTATAAGGGACATGGGTTAAATGAAGGCCATTTTGAGATAGGAGCTGGTGTGACACGACAAACCCTCACACTATAAATTTCTTGTTTGAATTTTAGGCAGCTTGGAGGTAATCTCGCTAGACTCCAAATTCTTCTTGGAATTAATCTGGATCTTGATCAGGACAGTCTTTGCTCTTGCAAAAAAGTTTAAGACCCAAATTCATTTCTTTTCTTCTTTTCCCTTTCTCTTTCATTTCATTGTTCTTACTCCTCCCTTTCTTTGATCATTTTGTCATTTTGTCCTTCCTCCTTGTAGGACTGTCAAGTACAAAACTTTCAAGAATTGGATGGTCTTTCTCCTTTTCCTCTGATTTTGATTGAATCCTTGGTTGGGTTGGACTAATTCAAGTCAAACTGTCCAAAGAGAAGCCTTTTGCTGCTTAGGTAAAAGAGAACTCAGTTGGCTTTTGAACCATTTTGGGTTTTTTTTTCTCTTTTTTTTTCTCTCTTTTTTTTTTTGTTCTAGCTCAAACAGAGTTGTCTTGTTTGTACCAACTTGGGCTTCCATTTCCAATAATGGATGAGTGGATTAACATAAATCTTCTTTAATAGGGATAAATCATTTGTTACTCTAATGTTGATGTTGTCTTGATATATTGGAGACATTAAGGGAACTTCAACTACCCTTAAGGATTTGAGAACATCAACTATCCTTATAGTCTTGAAAACATAAACTACCCTTATGGTCTTGAGAACTTCAACTATCTTTATAGTTTTGACTATTCATTTATTTCTTTGATCTTCTTGCCTTCTCACCTTTGTGATCATAAGACTTGTCAAAAGTATCACAACAACTCAGGGTAGGTTTTTGGGATTCATAAGCCAATGAAAAGAAAGCTAAAATTTTATGAAGGCTCAAAGGGACAACTAGGGATTAATATTTAATTGGGTGGATACTAGTTGTTGGCTAATCAAACAATGCCTAGATCATCTCTCCCTTAAATAAGCAGAGTTCAATTTCGCCTCGAAAGTTTGTCAAAGCATATTCTAAGACTGACTAAGACCTAGACAAAGATAATTATGCAGGAACCCTCTCTAAGTAAGCATACACAACTCAATGCTATAGAGTAATTCCATCATCTAGTAAAGTCATTCGAGTCATGATGCCTAGACACATTAATTTATAAACATCAAGCTAAATTCCTCATTGGTTGAGCACTAAAATGAACAAAGACCAACAAAAATTTTGATGAAAGTAATTTATTCAAACAACTTTAAATTTGAAAAACACGATTGTTCCAATTTAAATATTAAAGAAAGTAAAATTGAAAAGCAATATTCAAGCTAAGGAAAGTTTGTTGAGTTTAAGCTTCTTTTTCTTTCATATCTTCTATATCCCCATCTTGAAAGGATGATAAAAAAAAATCTTCTTCCAATCCTTTTCCCACCATGAAGGTTGCCGGTGGAGGTACTCTATTGAACCTTGGTAATGGGTTGTCTTTGGTGTTTGGCTTATTGGGCTTGGGTAGTTTCCCATTATCAATTAAGTTTTGGATCTCATGTCTCAATCTCACACATCTATCCGTGTCATGTCCTTGCATTTGGTGAAATTGACAAAATGCTTTGGTGTCAAAATTAGGTGAGAGAGGATTAGGCAAAGGACGAGGATTTAAAGGTTGTAGCAATCCCTTTCTTTGAAGCTTGTTGAGAACCCAGGACATCGGTTTTTCCAATTCTAAAAATTGTCTCCTTGTTCCTTGGTTAGTAGCATTAACACCGACGACCTTTTGCATGCTTTGGCTACCAGGTTGATAGCTCCCTTTCTCGTTCCTTTTCGTTGCAAATCGGCTCTTCTCCCTTTTCCATTCTTCAATTTGTAAACCAGCTTGGAGAAGGTCTTTGAAATCACGGATGAGTGTATGAGACATCCTCTCATGAAGACTAGGTAACACCCCTCTCACAATCATCCTTATTTGATCGGATTCATCGGGCCTCTTCTTGAGTAAAGCAGCCTTGTTTCTCCATCTCTTGACATAGTCTACAAAATTCTCATTCGGCCTTTGCCTAATGGATTCCACTTCCATCAAGGTAACTTCCAATTCAACATTATATCCATATTGTTGGATGAAGGCTTTGTAAAGTAGATCCCAACTCTTTTGTGTTACATCATCTAAGGTATTGAACCAATTTTGGACAACATGGTCCAATGAGAGCATGAAGTACCTTAGGGTTTGAGCCTTAGTAGCTCGGGCAGATTGCATGGCAGTGATATACTGCTTCACATGGAGATGAGGATTTCCGGTGCCATTGTACTTAGCAAAGGAAGGCATCTTGAATTTATAAGGGACTCCTTCATCTTGTTCAAATAATTTGTCAACTTCGGACATTTCTTCGGTTTTCAGCTTCTTCTCAAATTTCTTTTCTAAATCAGCAATCATCTTTTCAACATCAGATGTCTCGGTCTTTTCAATAGTTGCCTTCTCGACAGCCTTTGGTTCTTTCTTCTTTTCTTGAACCTCTTGGTAGTATTGAGCCTAATTATCATCATCATCAATGACCACCTTTTCATCATCAAAAGCTACTTCATTAATTTTAGTCTTCCCTTTGTCCTTTGGTTTCTTAGTGCTAGCAGATGCCTCGGCATGGTTTTCTAGGATTGCAGTCAATTGGTTCTTCATGGTCTCAGCTATGGCCTCTTTGATTTCTTCCATCTTGGCATTGAGGGCCTCATCCACCATCCTTTGAATTTGTTCGGGCTCCATTGTTTTTGGTGAGCAAGTGATTGAATCGTTGCTAGATGCTTCGTCTCCGGCGTAGGTTGGATTGTTGTAAGCTTTATAACTATCATAATCCAAGGCTGTGAGCCAGAGAGGATTAATGATATGAGATGCAAATGTATGCATGTATGCACAAATAATAGACAAACAAGGACAAATTAGGACGTTCCTTCCAACCTTATAACATCCACACACGAATGGTGAGTCTATTTTCCTAGGTATATGGTTAACCAAAATACCAACATGGGGTATCTTGCTTTCGAATAATTTCCTCGGACGTTTCAACCAATAGTTATATTTTCGAAAATGGAAAACAATCCATGATAACTCCTATTAATTAGGTTTTAATCCATTCAACCAACCATAGTAGCTTTTATGATATATTGGATTAAAACGAAATTAAGAGGTTTATTATAAATAGATTTCTCACTTGAAAAGAGTAACTAATGGTTCATGCCAAAAAACAAGCCCATGGTTAATTTATTCTTAGTGTAAACTATGCCCACAATTGATTTTTGGTATTTCATAATTGACCTAAATATTTTTGCAAGCTCTTTGTAAGAAAAAATTGGGTGAAAAAATGGTTTTGTTTCTAAGCCCATTGTAAAAGATTTTAGAAAAATGGATTTTGGGCTTAGTATTTGGGCCATGGGCCAAAGAATTTTTGTTTTATTTTTAGAAAAGTCTTATGTCCAAAGACCATCTCGAAAAAATTTGAAAATAATTTTAGTCTTTTGGATTTTAAAGAAAAATTTATTTTGAGCTTGTAAATGTACTTGGGTCATATTAGAAAAAGAACAAACCAAATAAGCCATGATTTAAGCCAAGATAAATTAACCATAGTCAAACAACATGCATTTGGGGTAAAACCTAAGGAAAGTAACTATGCTAATTACATGAGCTTTAGTCTTTGGGTAAAAAGGCTTAGGTTCCCATAGCAAGTATATACCAAATGGTACGAGGCTATGAGTGGTTATGCCATGCTCGATCTCCATACCTTGAGTGAAAGTATGATATCCCTTACATAACACAACACGGGTAACACGGGCGTCCTAACTCACGCACACAATGCAATTTAAGATGATGCAATGGATAATGTCATTATAAGAAAGAATAGAATAATAAAAAGACCAACGGAATCAACTTCTCTTATCCCCAGTGGAGTCGCCACTGTGAGCGGGGATTTTCGCCCCCACTCCCGGTGGAATGGTTCTTGCGACTTCGCACTGTTTAGGCTCGGGGCCTTAGAGAACACGGACCTAAGTCCGGAGAAAATGGAGTCGCCACCTGGACGGGCCGAAAAAAAGAAAGGGGTGGATGACTCGATTCCTAAGGAATCCCCAACCTCTTAATGGGTTCAGAAAGTTGGGTACGTGTGGGGAAGGTGAGAAATGGCCCAGCACCCCCACAACGCCCGGTTCATTGGAACCGACCTCCTTTACAGGTCTTAATATTATAAAATTCTTAAATATAACAATATTATCCATACTACACACAATAAAAAGAAAGCATCATTATATTAAAAATCAAAGCAATGTCCAAACAAAATAAAACAAATAAATGGAAACCCATCCAAGGATGGAAATATGTCCTTACATCACATGCCTAGATAGGACACCCACCAAAAGGTAGAAACATGCCCTTTACAAAGGTTCTAAAATAGAAAAGAAAATTAAATTACATGATATTTAAATAATGAGGTACCCACCAAGTGGAAACATACCTCTTACAACTTTTGAAAATCTAAATTGATTGATAAAAGTAAATAATCATTCATCATAAATAAATCATTCATTAAAAGTATTTAAATATTAATAAAATAAACATCCATCCATGATAAATTAAATAAATCAAGTATTGAAATTAAATAAATTATAGCATAAGAGATAAATCAAAGAAAAATCAAATATGAAATTGAATAAAGCAAATAAAAGTTCAATTATAGCTACTGTGACTTTTTATGGAATTAAAATAGATTAGGGTTTTATGTTTTAAAAGATTGATAAGACTCTTTGATTAAACAAATTAAGGTTTGAATGATGAAATCATGAAACTAGGGTTTTAAATACCTTAAAATACTTTAATTTGTGATTTTTAGTTATTGAATTTTAAGCTACTGTGCAATTTTTGGGTTTTCATGTTTTTATGTTTTTTTAATGTTTTAAAAGGATTAGGGTTCATAAAAATTATGGTTTAAGGTTTTAAAAGGATTAGGGTTCATTATTTTAGGTTTAAAAGTTAAAATTTGGATTTTAGGGTTTTGAAATTTGGGTCTTGGGTAATGAAGAATTTTTAGGATTTTAGAAATCAATTTGATATTTTATGAAGTTTTATGAATTTAAACAAAAGGATTGAAGTTTTTATAAGTAGAAAAGATGTTTTTAAGGCTTTTTGAATGAAATAGAACTTACTTTAAAATCTTAAAAGAAACAGAATTTGATTTTGGTTTTGTTGAAAAATATGTTCAATTAGTGTTTTAAGGTCTTTAAGAAGAAAAAATAACAATTTTAAATCTTTTTAGAAAATAAGGTCACGTTTTAGTGTTTTAACTTTGGAAAACTAAATGAAAGTTCTAAGATTTTAACTTTTGAAAAACACAAAAAATCCTAGTTTTAGCTATCTGTGTAAAAGAATTAGAATTTAGAATTTCATACCTTCTTTTGTAAGTTGCTCCAAAATTGCTTCTTCTTGGATGAACTAGCTCCAAAGACAAGCCTTTTTTGCCTTTGAAATCCCTTTTTTTTTCGTGCTGCTACTCCCTTAAAAATTAGTTGAATTGAATTATTGCTTTTCCTTCCTTGATTTGGTTTCCAATCCCAAGCTCACTGTGTAATTTCCCTCCCCCCAATTTGGTTCTATTGGTCCTTATTTATATTGGTTTTAAAGTTGTTTATTCCTAATTACATACGGCAATTAATATTAATAAAAAAAAAAGAAATTAAAATCTAATTGGATTAGGTTTCAAAAATTTGGGTCAAAAAAATTTGCGCTGGCAAAAACTGTGGCAGCGGGCTCGTGGCTGGGCCAATTGGCGTGCCAGTCCGCAGGAATTTCCTGCGGGCGAATACTTCACCCGCAAGAAAATCCTGCGGGAAGTTATTTGACCCACAGGAAATTCCTGCGGGTGAAACGTTGGGCCTACGGGCGTGCCGCCCTCAGGAAATTCCTGCGGGCAAAACGCCCACGGGCCCGCACCACTACTTTTTGCTGCCAATTTTTTTTCCGACTATGATTTTATTTTTATTATTATTTTTTTAATTTTTATTTGTTTAATTTTTATTTTTTATTAATAAAAATTAGATAATAAAGCAAAAACTATTTAATTAAAATTATTTTGGACCAATTAGACAACAAAAATCATTTTGGACTAAATAAAGCATATTGGATCGGATTTGGTCAAAAATTAAGGGTCTACACATTGGCATTACATTAAAGCATATTGTCATCATAGTTTGTTCCACTAAGCCTATGGCTTAGCGCGATTTGTGGTTCATCGCGCAGGTGACAGGGTAGATCCGGTTGAACCGGAGAGTTCAGCTAGACCGAGTCGAGTCTAGGCTTGTGATTTCTTGTGAAGAGTTTATTATTGGACTTCAAGATCAGAGACAAACTGCCAAGCATGTATAAACTCTATATATATTTTGTAAATATTGATTTTGATGTATATATATGTATATACCGCTATATTTTCCGCTGCATAATAAATAAATATTTTATATATTATGTTCTATAATATATCTTAAATGTTTTAATTTTTCTCATAAGGAATGTTTGTTTTAAATAGCCTGTGACATTCCTGTATCCGGTATACGTATATTACATATGTGGTTGTATGTGATGTAAGTATATTAGGTATAGGAGTGTTACAGTAGAAGAAATGGTACTCGGCTAGGTACGCTAAATCTCTTGTAGTAGAGGTCGCGTGTTCGAAACCGGGGGAGGCGACTTACGCCCATGACCGTTGGGGGTAAGCCAAATAAACAAATCCTGCCATGAAACCTTGAGGGGAAGTGGTACTGTAGCACGCTCATGACCGTTGGGGTGTTACATTACATATTTATTTTGGTATCGTATATCGCACACATATATCTTATTATTACATTATAATTTATCTTCATATCTTACTAAATCATTCATAACAATACTACAGAGCAATTAGAATATTGTACAAACTTATCACTTACTTTTTCTATAACAGTTAAGCTAATACATTATTCTTGAACTTCTTGATAGAATTCTATCATATTAGCTAAACAATTAGCTTGATATGATCACATAGGCATGAAGACCACAGTGGGTTTTATAATATTCAAATATAAGAATACAAACAATAAAATTATCAAATGGTTCACATTTGGTCAAAAATTTCATAACAATAAAGGAATGGGTGAATACTATAACTCACCTTGAACTTGAAAATTTGATTTCTCTTGGTCATTGATAATATTAAATGGGTTAACTGACAATTCTTAAAATATATTCACATTTACACAAGTATTGCACTATTAGGCTCTTTCTTAACTTATTATTGTCATTCTTGCTTTAGTTATTCATAAGGCTCTTATACCTTATTTTAACACTTTAATATTATTGATAAATAAATATTTAAATTTTTAGAATATATCTTAAATTAATTTTTGAGTAATTTTAAGAAAGTATATTTGATAAATGTCTTCATATAAAACTAATTAATATATGTATATTAATTGTTTACTTTATTTCCATAGATATTAATTTATAATATTAATCACATGAACAAAATGAATTTATTAAACTAACCTTAATATTATTTATTTAGTTTCTAAAATAATTACTTTATATTTTGAACAAATCATAACTAAATATATATAATCTTTGAAAAAGATATTTTTTAAATACTTATAATTAAAATTAAATACTATATAATTTATTTACTTTAACTTTAATAATACTTTACCTTAATTTTAAATAATCATTTATAATATTTTAATCACTATAGTAATAATAATAATTTATACTAAATTTAAAATTAAATGATATTAACATAATAATATTATCTCTATTGTATAATTTCTAATTATGATCTATTTTAAAATAAAAATTTACAAATTCCATACGCACACATATATAAATATAGTTAATTTATTTTACAAATTACTAACAAAAATTATAATTCAAATATTCAATATGTTTTAATCACATTTTCTGTTAATATTTTTATTTTAAATTTAATATATATATACTTATTACTCATTTATTTCATTATGTATTCATTTTTATTTTATTTTATTTTACTCATTATAAATTTTCTCTTAATTACAAATAATTAATCAATCAATTAAAATAACTATTTCTAAATTCAATTAACTTTATATCATTATAAAACAAATTACTTTTAAACTAATTAAATTTTGACATTCATTTTCTTTTAATGACAATTTATTAATCAACTACTTAAAATTATATTTATCTAAATTCATTAAGCTTCATAAATTTCAACTAGTTTCTTCTCAAACCAATTACTTATTAACAAAAAATTTAAATTAATTATTATTATTATTTCTAAATCTTTATAATATATATATATGTTTTCTAAAAACTCAACCAAAAATTATAAATGATATGTCAAAATGAAGCTTATGAAGATAGAGTCTTAAAAATACCAAAATCACTAAAAAAGGAGATCGAAAATAACTGAAAAAACTATCAAAAAGTGACTGTTGGTGTGATAATCCACTACAAGATTCACCATATATAGCTACGATAGATATTGTGGCTAAAACAATAAATTACCGTAGCTAAATAATTTTACCATAAATTTTTAATTCGTAGCAACAAGTGGCGCAGCTAAAACTCAACTATGGAATTTACTAATTTCATAGCTTATTTGTTTTATTTTAGCTACACATTAACATATAAAGTGGCTAAAAAATTAAATATTTTACTACAAAACTATTTCATTGTAGTAAAATGTACAAATCTTTTATAAAAAAGTCAAATTGTATAGTAAATATTAATTATTGTAAATATGTCAATTTTTTTTAGATATAGTTCACGAAATCTGATCACAATCTCCATACTTATTTTCGTCAAATCATTAGCAATATTGTCATTTGTTGGCGCCGAAGAGTTACCTTATTTGGGAGATTCTTAATGAGTCTTGTGAGAGAACGCACTTATTGACTTGACTTCATATTTCAAATAAAACCTCAAAATAATATGTTTATGGATCATTGCTACTTATATATTCCTCATTAAATCTATTTTTTTCTTATGTGAGATTTCTCTTAGAATATTTGAATAACATCAATTAGCTATGAATATAAAATTTTATAGTTATTATCTTGTATTTTTAACTACAAGTTAATTTTTTATGGCTAATAATGAAAATAATTGCTATGAAAATTTTACATTCGTAGTTAAAATATTTAATTTGCTACTATACTAAAAATGTTATAAATAAAAGCTAATTATTACTATGATAAATAAAATTTTAAATAAAAGTTGAGAATTTATTTTAGGAGACAATTTTTCATAGCTAATGAAATTATAGTTAGCTATGAACAATATATTTTATGGCTAATATTATATATTAATTACTATCAAAAATTTTGTAGCAAATATTCGTAGCTATAGATAATAATTGTTGTAGTGATCGGACGACGCATGTATCTCCGTCTGATGGCTTCCGAAGGCAAGCCACCTATCCCAGACTCGTTATCACCGGACGATCTTTCTGAGTAGACGCGTGTTAGTCGCTGATTACCGAATGATAGTAGATCAAAGAAAAATTCCACCAACACTCTCTCTCTCTGCCGCTTTCTCTTTCCTCCTTAATTTCCTCTTCCTCTTCTCTTTTCTTTCTTTTATTCTTTTCTTTTTCCTCTTTCTTAAAGTATTTATTTTAATATTTTATATTTTATTTATTTGTTTATTATATTATTTTTTTTCAAATTATTACAATTAATTATATTCTACCAAATACTCTTACTTGATCAACAACAATACAAAGACTTAGAATTTACGGGGCATCTATCCGTGCGATGAGCTAATGTAAATTTTTTTAACATTGAAATTTATATAATATTTTACATACTTTAACTATTTATTTTGGTCATTATATATATTTTAGGATAATTTTTTTCCTGAAAATATTTTGAAAATGCATAAAAAAGATTATTAGCATTTTATAATTAATTGAACTATACATAAAATATTTATCTACAAATAAAATGTGTGTATATAATTGTGAATTGTATTAAATTTACACTGTTAGTATAATTTTTGGTTTAGTTTAATTTAGAAAATTTGATGAATATAAATTTATGTTAGTTACAATGGTTCATCCTTAATGAACATCTTCATTGTTATTGTTATCAGCCTCCTCCTTTGCATCAGCTTGTCCAATTATTTCACATAAATTTAAGATAATACAAAAAAAAGTTTCATTGAGGAATCAAATGTTAAAAATAGATTCTTACATCCATGTCAATCTCTAGTGGCTCATTATCATATATGCAACAATGACGTAACGAATCTTAGAAAGATGGCTTAATACATTCATTGCTTATTAAATTTGGCACGATTAGTCACTTTACTTGCTTTACTATTCGATTAACCACTTTTACCCCCTCAGACTTGCATTTTTCATAATAATTTAACCCTTAAAATCATAATATGCAATATATGTATAGCGCGTGAAATACACTATTTAACAATCCAATATGCACAATGCTCATCTCTTTTGCATCAAACCCAGAAAGAAATCAATATTTCACTAAATTAAAGAATATTTCTTTTCTATTCTTGCATAGAAATATTTGATGGTCAATTTCAAGGGAAATTTATAGAAGTCTAAGCAAACACATGTTCTTTTCATTCTTCTTAGCATCTTTGTGAATTATACAAGCACTAAATAACTTTTCTTTAAGAAGAACGTAAAAACCAACTATATAAAATTATGAAAAAGAATTCAATAAGAAAATTAAAAACTCAAATAATAAAAAGAAGCGAATTGGCATAGAGAAATTAAAAATCCCACCATGATTTTGTTTTCATATTTGAATTTAATGAGAGAGACATGGTTTATAAAGCTAATGGGGGAATTATTTAAGAATAAATTTGTAGTTGAATCAAGTTTTTAACTTTCTGTGAAGCAAATCTAACAAATAATAAAAGGAGAGAACTAAATAGTTAAAAAGAGAAAAGATTCAAATCAGAAAATCCTTTAAATCAAATAAGAAAGAATCATTGCCGCTACCACCGCAAGACCACCACTGCTAAGAAATCATCGGGTATTTCTCTTCCCAGCCTTGATTTTGGGTTCACTAAAAATATTATCATAATCTCACTAGCCACATAAACACACAAACAAATAAAAATCTCTCTTTGTGACATATATATAATTAAGGGTTGTTAGTAACCAAAACAAATGTACTGTAATCACCGACTTCGCTACCAATCAGAAAGGGT
This sequence comes from Garcia nutans, assembly GCA_947685225.1. Lineage (NCBI taxonomy): Eukaryota > Viridiplantae > Streptophyta > Magnoliopsida > Malpighiales > Euphorbiaceae > Garcia > Garcia nutans. The sequence goes on along the minus strand of CANTUV010000031.1, from coordinate 70,347,112 downwards.
AGTGTTAACCATGATGAGAGAAAATTTTTGATTTACTGTAATCACCGCTTTATTGGGTTGAAGGTTAAATTGGGGTTAGAATAGGTTTGACGATATGTTTTTTGGTTTTCCTTTTTCAATTTTTTATTCAAATTAAATTTATTTATAATTATTATTTTTATTTAAATTGAAGGGTATTTTTAATATTTTACATCACATATCAACATGTTTAATAGTATTCATGTATGTTTTGGAAGTGGATATCATGCATTCTGCCACATAAGCAAATAAGGGTTAAATTATTATGAAAAGTACAAGTTGGATGTATAATAACCCAAATTTTAAATTTATTTTAAATTTTAAAAAGAAATAATAAAAATAAAAATTAATATATATGTATTTATAAGAGAAAGAGAATAAAAGAAGAAAACAAAGAAACAGAAAAAAAAGAAGAAGAAGAAAAGAAGAGAGAGAAATTGACAGAGAGAGAAAAATAGTGCACCGATTAGTTTTTCTCAGATCTATCGTCGTCCGGCGATCAACTATTGACGCCTCTTGCACAATTGAAAAGTCTGTCATCCAACGAGTCCAACGCCACCAAAATAGTCACCGTCCGACATCAAAATTTTTCTTACTCGCATGTCAAAGTCAAACGGAGGTGTACCGCTATAGTAATCTTTCGATCAATTTTTTGGCCATTTGTCTACCTCTTTTCCCAGAAAGGTTGGTATTTTTGAAACCCTCTCTTCATAAGTTTCATTTTGGTATATCATTTACAAATTTTAAATAACTCTTGAGTTTGGCCGAAATTCGGTAACTATTTTTAAGCAATAGTAACACTATTCTTATTACCGTTCTCGGTAACAGTGATACTATTCTTATTACCATTTTCGACAATGGTGATACTACTCTGACAACTATTTTTCGACAACAGTGACACTATTTCGGTAACTATTTTTCAGCAACGGTGATACTATTCTGATAACTGTTTTTCAGCAACGGTGATACTATTCTGGTGATGGAGTTACTATTTCGACGATTATAAAAAAATAGTAAAAACATATGATAAATAATTAAAGGTAAATTATTATAAATTTTTAGTATTTAATTGGTAAAAAATTTATAATTAGATAATAAAATGAATTATGAGTTATGATAGTAATTTTAGATATAATTAAAGGAATAAATAAAATAATAATAATAAATATATATAGTTAATGATTGATAGTAAATAGATTAAAAATTTATATATTTTGAAGATGTTATTTTAAAACTAATTATCCGATTAAAATTAGTATTTTTATAATTAAATTAACTAAGTTATTTTTATAAAGTGGGATAAATAAATTATATTGTAATTGATTATAATTGAGAAATGGTTATAAAATAATTTTTTAAGAATTATTTAAAATTAAATTAGCATATATCTTAAAATTTTAAGTGAATATTTTATTAATAAATTAAATAAATAAGATTAATATTGATATAATAAACTATTACTATTGTATTTGTGAGATGTACGTTGAGCTTATATTTGAGTTATTGAAAATTATAATGGTGCTCTAGATTGGACAATTGAGTTGATGTTGACTGTTGTAGATTTTTTTTGAAGTGTGTTCTTATTTTATTTCAGGAAAAAATGTCATAGTTATAGGGGATACTTTGCCAAAATTTTGGCAGAATCTCTAGAGTTGCATTCGCCTATATTTTAATAGTTTTTATTATAGATTGAAAATACTTTAGGTATCTTCTATTTTCAATTAAATGTTCCAAAGAGAATCATTGAATTTTCATAAATCTGTAAGTTATATAGAATAATATAATATCTCGCTCCTTTAAAATATGTTTATAATTGTATTTGCATAATAAATCAACTGTTTATATAATATATGTAGTTATTATTATTATAAGCATAATGTGTGTTGAGTATGAGTTGGTTGTTCTTAATGCATATAATATGTGATGCTGGATAGAGTTACGATGATATGAAACCACATATGATCTGGGATACGGGTTATAATATGAGGATATTATATGGTGAGATTAGGACTGGAGTGACAGCGGGAGCATTTTCATGCTCAGCGCTGCTTGTTAGTCGGATAGTGCTGCTTGGCTACGGCTGTGACGGCGGATCCTATGTATTGGATTCTAAGAGAAATGTATGGACTAAGAGAGCCAAATAGGGGGATAAGCTTCCCAGTTTGAGATTTAGTGTGATCCCATTGACTTATTCATATTCTTATTTGCTTATGTGATTTGTTGGTTGATTGACATTTATATGAGCACATTATGCATGAGATAGTTGTATTATATTAATTACTATATAGCTCATTGAGTCGAACGCTCATTCTTATTTATCATTTTTTCCCAGATTGCAGGTTGAGCATAGGAGTACTGCTTATTCATATCATCATGTCTTCTTATTTCTCGGCATGAGTATTAAATTGTATATGTTTTATTGTATAATTATTTTCTAAAACTCCGCATGATATTTCTTTTTTTACCTATCTTCTTATTTATTTAGTTCTACGATTTTGCTAAATATATTTATTAACAAATGTTTGATGATGATGATGTGATGTTATATTAAAGTATAATATTAGTAGGCTAGTGTACCCTGTTCGAGATAATGATTGCTATCACTATCTATATTTATAAAAAAATGAGTTGTCAGGCTTACTACGGATTCTGAGATCCACGTGCTCTTTCTGTTCTCTAGTGCCAGTTAAGTATCATCGAGTTGGGTTGTGACATGATGGGCAAAGTGGTTAATCGAATTGTAAGAGGGGCAAAATAATTAATCATGCCAAGTTCAAAGGACGACAAACGTATTAAGCCTAGAAAGATTATTGAGTAAGATACATTGTATCCTTACATGCAAAACAAGGTAATTAGTACAATTCGGATTAAATTTTTATATGGGCAAAATTTTTTCCAAAAATATTTTTAAAAGGCATTAAAAAAATTTATTAGCATTTTATAATTAATTATACCGTGGGTAAAATATGTTTCAATAAATGAAATGTATATATATAATTTTGAGTTGTATTACTTTTATACTACTAGTATAAATTTGATTTAATTTAATTTAGAAAAATTAATGAATATAAATTCATGTTAACATTATTTTTTTTTTAAAGTTAGGAAATAGAATTCCATTATAATATTTCCATAATTTGTTATTGCATTTACAATTTCACAATAATATATTATATGCAAGCATAATGCTATAATAAGAGTATGGGCTCTAAACAATTTAGAGTCTTAAAGTTGTAGAATTCATACACATGGACTGTTTTCAAAGCAGATTATGGTCAGTTTCTCTCTTGAACCAGCAATGATACATATAATGCACAAAGATTGACTAAGGTTGGCAAACCTTTCATTTGAGCAATGCCATTATAACTTAAATACAACTCTTGTAAAGCAATACATTCCTAGAGCAGAGAGATAATAATAAAAAAGGAATGATAAAAGAAAGGTGAAAAACAAATTTAGGTTATGACTTTTATATAACAATAATAGAATACTAATAGAGTTTTTCTCACTGCCAAGAAAATTTTCAAAATACCTCCAGTCCTTTCACATAGGTTATATGACTGCTTTGCAAGCTAAGCTTCCTTATGCATTTTAGGCCACATAAATTAATTATTTTGATATGATTCTATCCAGCCACAACTCCTATAAATTTGTTAAATTTTAAAAATTCTCCATCACCTGAAACACCAAAGTAATTGCTTTTAGATTGAGACCATCTTCTAAAAAAAATTCTAATTTCTACACTACACTATGTGTTTTCCACTTTATCTCTCACTTTTAATTGAGATGGACAAAATTGCAAGAGGATATGGCATGCATGAGTGTCCTACTCAATAATTCACAAGTGAAGAGACGAAAAGTTGAGCATAAAGAAGCATGTGCCCTTAACTCTTAGTTCTAAATAGAACATTTGAGGACTGACCCATAATCTTTTGGAACCAAGTTCAAGAATTTGCAATTGATAGAGATGGTCAATCTTCTCCATATTAGTATGATGACCAATCTCCTCCATTTTAGTAACTTCATTTTTAGATGCATATAGTTCTTTCAAAGTATTAGAGACATTGGACAATCCCTGTAATGAACTGATTTCATTGAAAGAAACGTCAAATGCTAAAAGCCTCTTGAATATGCTAACATCAAGCATGTTCATTAATTTATTATCCCTCAACACCAACTCCTGCAAAAAATAGAGCTTGTCAATTTCTCTAGAATTCCTTTGCACATATGCATATTCAGAACTTGATTAAAGGTCACACACAAACATATACTGCAAAAATCAATTCAAAATTAGAACAAAATATGTATAAAAGATGAAAACTTTTAAGTCTTATGTTTAATTTTATAAAAACATATTTCCTGACCATTAAATCAATTCTGTTGAGTTGAAGATGATTAGACTATCGAATAAAAATTTTATATTACAAAATCTAGTTCACTTCTTTTGGTTCCCCAAAACAAACAATGTTCTTCTTTTTTTAGCTTTTCCTCTATGACCAAACACTGATTTCAATAGTCATCTCTTTGTCGTTCTAGTTTAAAAAATAACTTGAAATAACAAAGCTAATTTCAGGAATAATACCTGAGTAATTCCAGAACAGCATGGCCAAAACCCATTGATCTTAGCGCTCTAGGGGGTTAAGTAATAATTTTTACTTGGCACCTTCAAAAATCAACAACAGGAGCAGGTAATCTCCAGTAATTCCATGATTTTAAAATCTTCTTATGCCAAGATAAAGAAATAAGGGACATAAAAATCGGTCACTTGAAGGAAGAATTAACAAATCTAAAAATCAAGACCTAATTTGACAACAATTTCATAACATGTAAAGGTTGCCCAAACGCTAAAATCAGGTCTAGTTGGACGTTACCCAAGTAAGAAGTCATAAAAAATCAAATATTACCATGACTTGGCAAGATAATCTTCATAGACCTCGAACCACACTGAAATTACCATTCCTTTTCAGTTCTTTAGTCTTTCAAAGGCCTGAATTATAAGTCGTAGTCTGTAGAAATAACTTTTCCATCTCTATCACTGCCAATTGCCTGAGTTTTCAACAATGAGCGATTGATATCAATATGTGGTGTAAATAGAGAAACATATCATCACCGTTGAGTTCATTGTAGAAAAATGCCAAATTCGAGAAAAATAACACAATACATAAACTTGAAAAATCTATTGAACTCTTGTTGTAATATCAATATAAACGCAAAAAAAACAAATCCAAACTACATCTTTGAAAACTATAAAACTAAAAAAAAATTGCAATATCTATTACATGTTGTATTAAAAAGCGAAGAAAGCTAGGCCATCATGATAGGCCTAGCTTGTCTTCTAGTATCTAATAAACAAAATCAAGCATAACTTTCAAGCTCTGAACAACTAAATAAAATAGAATCATATAGAATTTTTTTTAACAAAAAATCAAGGATGTGTTGAAAGGAAGATTTACAAAGATCAAATTGTATGAAAAAAAAAAAAAAAATTTGGTACACCTTTATAGACGAAATAAAGGGCATCCAACGGGGAGTTGAATCACAGTCTAAGTAACACTTATAAGTCACCGAAAAATGCACATTAATTTCCATTTTAAAACTGCATTTAAATCACTCTTTAAAAAAATAAAGTAAAATCCAATTTCAATAAGTAGAATAAGAAGAAGAAGACAAATAGATTAGTAATTATTACGTGCAATCTTGCCACTTCATAGTAAGAGAAAAGGGCTTGAACATGGTGAAAGTGGAGCTTGTATTAAAGGATCTATAATGGATAGAAAATGTTGTTTTAGTTTTATTGGTGGATATGGGTATGGGTATGGAATTGAATTGAATTTTGCTAGCATTTTTAGTGGACAAATGAGTGGGACTAAGAGAAGTAAGGCATTGAAATGAAGGCAATAGTCATAGCAGACATGGCTAATGGATAAATTATTAGTGTTATCAGAGAGATAGAAGGCGACTAGCGGTTAGAGGTGACAACTCACAACCACCAGCTCCACAATACTCAACCGTTTCATATCATCACGATATTTATTTATGGGAGAGTAAAAAGAAAAAAGGGTTAAGTTTTCAGTAAGAAGACAGAGTGAACTTGAGAAATTAGAAGATAAAGAGAAATTGAGAAATTGTGAGATAGCAACCTTTTTAGAATATGGATTATGTGGCAACCTCAGAAGAGACATTATTCCTATGCTTTTATATATTTATATTTATATAGATATAGATATAGATTATATATCTTTTATGAGCGTCTGGTTCATCCATGCTAATCTTTTAGTTTTCAAAATTGATTTTTTGTATGGACCTCAAGGATCCAACAAGTGAAGGTCTATGAGAATGGAGTCGCCACCCAGCTTTGGACCAAGAAAAGATAATAGAGGAATAGCATATTCTTGATTTCATGGAGAATCCCTAACCCCTCCTTCCTAGATTCAGGAAGTTAGGCATGTATAAAAATAAAAAGAAAAGAAATGGTTATATTGTTACCATTTACATATACCTGATCCGGAAGGATCGATCTCCTCTATGATTTAAATTTTAGTAAATTGAAATCATTTGGAATGCTAGATAGTAAAGAAGCCAATGATTGAGAGAATTCAATTGATTCCTGTGTTGTATTATGTTGTATTTATACTAGGTTACAAATATAGTTTAGCCTACAAGTAATTACAAAGGGATAAATACAATGAAATATACAACTAGATAATACAGCTAGCAACCCTTATCACGTCCCCTCAATTCGAGCATTCTTAGTGAAAGGTCGAATTGTCAATTGAAACATGAGTTCCCGATGTCTTGCCTTTGATAGAGGTTTAGTTAAAATATCAGCCAATTGGTCTTTCGTGCATGAAAAACTGGATTAACAGACAAATATGTGGCCCCAATATTGTCACACCAGAGATTAGTTGTTTGATTAGATTTAAACCCGATATCACGCAGAAGTGATTGAATCCAAACCATTTCAACAGTAGTTAGCCCAATGGCCCTATATTCTGCTTTAGTAGAAGAGCGTGCAACTGTTTGCTGCTTTTTGGAATTCCAAGAAATTAGATTGCGTCCCATAAAAATTGCATAACTAGTGGTGGACTTTCTATCATCAAGACTGCTTGCCCAATCAGCATCAGTATATACATTCAAATTTGTATGAGTGGATTTTTGAATGAATAGCCCAGAATTCATTGTATCCTTCAAATACCGCAAAATACGCTTAATTGCACTCCAATTATCTTTGGTAGGTGCTTGAAGAAATTGTGAAGCTCTATTAACAGAGAAGCAAACGTCAGGTCTAGTTAAGCTGAGGTATTGAAGACCACCAACAATACTACGATATAAAGTAGAATCAGAAAATAATGGGCTGCCAGTATGGGACATTTTTTCTTTGGAATTGGCTGGTGTAGAGATACCTTTGCAGTCCACCATTTGGGCTTTGTGCAATAAATCCAGTATGTACTTCTGCTGTGTAAGAAGAAGACCATCGGGAAGCCAATTTGCTTCCATACCAAGAAAATACTCCAACCGACCAAGGTCTTTTAGCATAAAGACGGACTGCAAGGACAAAATAACTTGTTGTATAACACTTGAGCTGGAACCAGTCAAGATAATATCATCAACATACACTAAAGCAAAGAGTTTAACATTATTATGCTCATAATGAAACAAAGAGGAGTCTGCAGGAGAAACCCGAAAACCATTAGCAAGTAATGCATAATGTAACTTCTTGTACCACTGACGTGGGGCTTGACGAAGACCATAAAGAGAGCGCCTGAGCCAACATACATGATCAGGTTTCATTTTGTCTTGAAAACCTGGTGGTTGTTCCATAAACACTTCATCCTCCAAATCTCCATGTAAAAAGGCATTGGAGACATCCAATTGTTTAATTACCCAATCATTAGAAATAGCAACAGACAAAATGATTCTGATAGTAGTGGGTTTAACAACTGGAGAGAAAGTCTCGAAGTAGTCAATACCAGGACGCTGATGAAATCCTTTTGCTACCAGCCTTGCTTTGTAACGATCAATGCTCCCGTCAGATTTTTGCTTGACTCGAAATACCCATTTACAACCCACAACATTTTGAGCAACATGTCGAGGAACCAAGTCCCATGTACCAGTTTGTATGAGAGCATTCAACTCTTGAATCATGGCATCTCTCCAGTGAGAACTCTTGATGGCCTGTGTATAACATGTAGGAACTAGTGTAGAAATGGCATCATTATGCGACTATGGAGACCAAGGGGTTTGTGGTTTTAGATTACCAGTTTGTTGGCGTGTGACCATGGAATGAGTTTTTGTCAATGGCAGTGCAATCATAGAAGTAGACGTTGAAGACAAAGGTTGAGAAGTTATAGGTATGGGTTCTGGACTGATGTGTTCGTGGTGAGTTAAAGAAGACGATGTAATAAGATTGGTGGGGTCAGGCAAATTAAATGAAATGGGGAGTATTGGTGTTTGAGTGGCTGGTTTGGTTTTATCAGATATTGGTTCGGTATGATTGTGCAGGCTGGTCTGAGTTTCATTAAATGAAACAGTGTGGAGAGAGCTAGTAGTGGTTGCTGGCTATTCGGCAATATAATTGGGTTTTGGTGTGTTCGAGTGTTGATGGCTGAGTTTTGTTGAGAAATTGTGCTGTTTGTGGTGTGTTTTGGGAAGGCACCTAAAATTCCAGCTTGTGGTTGAATGGGAATGGGTGGTAACGGTATGGCAGTGGGTTGACTTGGTACAGTTTCTCTCGTGCCAGTATCATCTAGTTTCTGATAGGGGAACACATGTTCAAAAATAAAACATGTCGTGAGATAAAAATGTGTTTAGAAGCAAGTTCAAGACAAGTATAACCTTTGTGTATTTTGCTATAACCCAAGAAAACACATTTAGATGATCTAGGAGCCAACTTATGAGGAGAATAGGGTTTAAGCCAAGGATAACATAGAGACCCGAAGACACGCAATTCATCATAATCGGGTTTTTCAGAAAATAATAGCTCATATGGTGTTTTATTTTGAGTATTTGGAGATGGCAAACGGTTAATGGTAAACGTAGCAGTATTGGAATCATACGTCCAAAAAGAGTAAGGAATAGAAGCATGTTGCAACAAAGCACGACCTAACTCAACAATATGTCTATGCTTACGTTCAGCACATCCGTTTTGTTCAGGCGTATGTGGACAAAAACACATTGAGTAATACCATTTTCTTTGAGATATGGAGTTAAATTGCGAAATTCTCCCCCCCCCCCCCCCCAATCAGATTGAAAACTTTTTATTGCAAGACCAAGGTATTTTTCAACCATGGTGCGAAATTGAACAAAAACAGAGAACACATCAGATTTTTGCTTTAGAAAATACAACCAACAATATTACTAAAGTGATCATAGAAAATAACGTAATAACGAAAACCATCAACAGAAACAACGAGCGAGGGCCCCCAAACATCAGAACAAATCAATTCAAGTGGTTGAGAAGCACGATAATTAGAATCTGAAAATGGAAGTTTATGTGATTTGCTCACATTACAAGCATGACAGAAATCAAACAGTTTATTCGAAGCAAGAGAGATATTATTTGTCCTAAGAACTTGTTTAACAATACGAATGTTCGTATGACCCAAACGTTCATGCCACAACGACACAGTTGCTGGAAAAGCTTTTGGTGAAAAGGATCGAATAGACTACATAGGAAAAAGATAGAGTCCATCTTTACTCGGGCCTTGGAAGAGCACCTGTCTCGTGGGGATATCCTTCACAAAATAAGAGTTAGGAAAGAATTCAATAGATGCATTATTTTGTGATATAACAGCAGAGACAGATAACAAATTGTTAGTAACAGATGGTGAATAAAGAACATCTTTAAATACAAAAGAATGACCATTAACATGAGCAATAGATGAACCACGAGATAGAATTGGAAGGGCTTTACCATCAGCAATAGTGAGTGCATTATTATCATGCACAGGCATAGGATGAACAATGTTCTCCTGATTAGCGACTAGATGATAATTGGCACCAAAATCCACCGTCCAACTTTGAGGCTGGTCAGGTTCGGTTTTGGCAACATTGGCTTTGGGAGAACTTTTGGGTGAGGGACACTGTCTTGCAACATGGCCATTGCCATTACAATTGTAACAAGTGAGATTGTTGCTGCTAACATTATAATTGCCATTATAATTGGTTCGGCCAGAATTTCCATAACTGCTACCATAGCCACGTCCTCGACCTCGAGTGCCTCGTCCACCACGACTGGAATTACCACGTCCACCACGATTAAAATTACTGTAATGGGCAGTGGGCAGGACTGTGGTAGCAAGCTGGATTGAATCAAATTTCAGCTGAATTTCTTCATTGAGAAGGAGGGCGTAAAGTTCATCAAAGCTAATTGGAGCATTTCGCGCTTCGATTGCTCATTTGAAGGGGCGATAATCAGGACCCAGCCCCTCAAGAACATCACAAACAAGAGCATCATCAGGAATAGTGGTATCCAACGCACCCAATTGATCATTCAGTGAGCGAGCCTTACGCATATAGGTATCAATACTGTCATTACCACAGGATAAATGTTTTAATTGTTTCCGTAACTGCTGGATATGTGTTTTTGCACCCTTCGAATAGATCCCCTCTAACTTATCCCATGCTTCTTTTGTCGATTTACACCTTACAATATGATGCAAAATAGATTCGGATACAGAACAGTTTATCCAACTCTTAACAATCTGATCTTGAGCAAACCAATCAAGGTATGCTGGATTCGGTTCGCCTGTGGTTAACGTTTTGGAAGGAGCAACAACTGATCCATCAATATAGCCAGACAACCTGTAACCATGGAGAAGGGGAAGAATTTGCGCTTCTCACAGCAAATAATTAGTTGAGGTTAGCTTAATTGAAAGGAATGGAGTGATGTTGGGCACTTGAATGAGAGGGAAAAAAGAAGAACTTGCTGGGACAATAGCTGAAGCAGTTGTGGAAGTCAAGGTCTGTACTCATGTTTAAAAAAAAAAAAAAGCCGTGGGGCACTAGGGCTCTGATACCATAAAGAAGCCAATGATTGAGAATTCAATTGATTCCTGTGTTGTATTATGTTGTATTTATACTAGGTTACAAATATAGTTTAACCTACAAGTAATTACAAAGGGATAAATACAATGAAATATACAACTAGATAATACAGCTAGAAACCCTTATCAGATAGCTATCAATTTAAAGTAAAATAATCAACATAACATGGCATTGTGCAAATGGTGCATATAATGCGTATGTTACAAAAATAGCATTTAAGCACCTATCAAGGATGAAAATGTGCCCTTATAATTTTGCTAAAGAAACAAAAGAAAGAAAATTAATTATTTACATAGCTTTAGATGAATCCTATACATAATTCTAAAAAGGGAAAATTATATTAAACCCTCTATACATTGTATCTAGAAAACATGCATGGTCACGATAATTATATGCATGAAATATAACAGTATGAAATAACATAATGATTTAGAAAAGTTTACAAATTTTAACATTAAAATGTGGTTTTTATATGAAAAAAATGTCTCAAAAACAATTAGCTTAAGGTGTTTTCTTTTTGATCATACATGGCTTAATCGTGTTAAACGTATTCTCCATTTGATAGCATGATAATCGATTTGTATAAGGTTTAAAAGAATACCTATTAAAGATGGAAAAGCTTACTGCCAAGGGCAGTTGACTCACAAGAATTTCCTATTTTTGATGATCTCCTTTGGCATTTGATGATTGGTTTGAGTAGTTCCACTGAGAGACTCGCTATTAGTCTATTGGTTGTGAAGAAAGTCCCCTTTTATTGGTTCGTAAAAAGTCCTTTAAATGATGCAATAGCTTGCCTTTTATAGACAGAGGCTGCTGTCTAAAATTTAAAATATTGAGTTTGATAGAAAGTGATTGTCAAGCTCGATAATAAGAATTCTTGCAGGCTCATTGAATATGGTCCTAGCAGTCTTCTTTTTTAATATTTTGTTAGAACCATTGAACCCAATAGTAAAGCTGTCGAGTTCAATGATCCTAGAAAGTGAATTTAGGAGTGTCAATTTTTAGTGTCTACACCTTTCTATTAGTTCATACACCAACTATTAGGTATAAAAAGACATAGTTTAACATAATTATAGATATTTACGTTCATTGAACATAAAAACTAAATAAAACTTATATGGATGGATTGAATTGAATTTTTACACATGAAATTATTCCAAGGAATACCTGTATGTTACACCTTAAGTTGATCTTCAAAAGTCAAGATGTCCCTTTTGTTGGGATCTCAATCAACAATAATTAATTATATAAATTAAAATAATCTCAAGCCAAGTAATATTAATGCATAATCTAAATAAAAGACAATAAGCAAGTAAAGAATAACTATAAAAATAAAAGACACAAGATTTAATTTGAAAAATTCTACAGTGTAAAGAGAAAAATTACGGGACAAGTTTCGAAATAAAATTCACCATTAAAAAAATCAAATACAAAATATTTTCAAGTAATCCACTTGAAACCGCCAAAAATAAAGAAAATAAATAAATAATTCTCTAGCAAATCTCTAATCCCCTTTAATGATGACATCAAGAAATTAAAAGATGACCCTTCAAAATTGATCTAAAGACTCACTTGAAATCTCTAAGATCTATCAAAATAAAAGACTAAAGGAAAATTTAAAAAACCTTGGTCTTCTCTCTTTCTTTTTTTGTGTGTGTGAATAAAGAAAAACAAAGAAAAAAATTTTTCTTTCTCGGTTTTCTGCGCAAAGAAAGAACAAAAGAAAACAATTTTGACTGTTTTCTTTATGTACTAACGGCGACCACGGGAAAAAAAAAAAAAAAAACCAAAGCCAACTCAAAAATTGGTAACTTTTCTTTTCCCTTTCCATTCCCAACACTGCACACATCAATCATTTATTATTATTATTATTATTATTATTATTATTATTATTATTATGGGCTGGAATATGGGCCCAAACCAACGTATGTATATATGTATGTATTTATGTATATGTATATATATATATCATAAATTCATAAATAAGCATAAGAAGTATTTCTTTTAAAGTTCTTATCCTCTCTTCTTCTTCTTCTTCTTCTTCTTCTCTCCTTTTTCTTTATGCTCTAATTCTCTGTTCATCTTCTACTCTCCTTCTTCTTCTTCTTCTTCTCTTTTGTCAAATTTCTTAATTCTTCTTCTTCCTTTCTTTGTTCTTTATCCAGGAACATGACAGAGCTACAGCATCATATGCAACCTCAGACCCAAAACCATTATGTAAAGTTTGTTCATGTAATTCACTGTCCTCATCATATGCTTAAGAAAAGGAGTCATGCCATCATCACGTAAATCATCCGATGGATTGTTAAGTATTCATCATTATGCTTATGCAGTAGGATATACTCCTAAAGAATTGCCAATTGTCATATATAAAAATTTAATAAAGTGTAATATTAGTTGACATAATTAAAATAATAATTCAATTATATCAAATAAAATGTGTAAACAATACTAAAATCACATAATTATGAACTTGAAAAAATATTCTAGTTGGCCACTGTTTTAACTCGGCTATAAATAAAACTAAACAACTTCATTAGTTTAATTGGTCATAAGGGTCTGTTAAAGATGAATAGTTAGACCTAGTTTGTTGACTACTCATACATTTATTTTTTACTAAATTCATACAATTCAACAAGTAATCAAGAGCTCTCTCTCTCTCTATATATATATATCTAAAAATTTAAAATTATATACAGATATATGAGAAAATGAATAAATCTAATAAATAAAAATTAACTAACAAATAACAAATAAATTCAGTAAACAATCTATAAGAAGACTAATATAAACTAAGCTTGAATAAAAATAAAAATGATGATAGCGACAAATGAGGGTGATAGATGGTGATGATGGATCATGATGACATATGGGAGAGAAGAAATGATTATAAGTTTTTATTGGGCGGTGATACGTGCATTTAGTGTTTTTAAGATTTGTTACGAAAAGTAACCAAGACTACTATATTCATTTCATAATAATATATTTATAAATTTTGTAAAAAATTTTAAATATATACATATTTATAAATTGGGTGTATTTATAAAAATCCATTGTATTTATCCGTGACCATTTTGTTCTGAGGTTTTTTTTTTTTGTTTTAATATTTAGTCATTAACTAATATTGGTCTTTTAAAAATAATTAGTCAATGGCCCATGGATGAGCGAATATAATTTTTTGCTTGATAATGAGCATAATTAATTTACAGTGATATTTTTTCATAATAGTTAATAAATTAAATTAATAAACTAAAAAATATTAAACAAAACAGATATTAATAAATAATTAAAAATTAAAAAAATCATTATACTATATATTTTACAATAAATTTTACATATTAAATATAATAAATTAAAATGTGAGTGAGATAATCACTTACTATCACATAATATACATAGAAACATTAATAATATTAATAAATTATATAGATATATATGTATATATCACTTGCCTTACTAAAAAAGAAACCATATCTACTATTTTAGCAAAAATAAAATAAATCATTGCTGCCACAAAAAAAAAAGAAAAATCTAAACATTTTTGTTCAATTCAAACTAATTACTGCTGTAGATGTAATTTTTCTAAATATTTTATTTTCTATTTATGTATTTATTTTTCACAAATGTCATTATTTATGTGATCCTGGTTGTACTTGTTGTGAAGAAATATGAGATATCCAATATCCTCCTATTAATTCAACCAAACTCACTGGACCTAAGAGATTTTTCTCTTCATAAAGATATGAAGCCATAGGGTTTAAACGCTCTCCTCCTGATTCAAAAAATTCTCTCTGGATAGGAATTTCTCCAGAAATTCAGAAAAAGGAGTATCCACTGCCTTTCCCTATTTATGATGTGGCTCTTAAAACCCTACAAGTAGAAGGACTCTTTGATATTCCAAAACTTCCTGAATTACCCAAATCACAAAAGCTTAAATAGTGTGCCCCACTGGTGTATCCACCTTTAACCCAAATATCACAACCTTAGGCTTGTATGACGTTTTCTCCATCATCACCTAAATTTTCACTTCTTGACAAACAAATTGATCAATAAACGAAGATCAGTACTCGGCCTTATATTCAACCAAACATTATTCTTTCCACTGGACAATTAAAAGAACTTTTCCAAGGAAAAGAAGTTCTTAATTAGCAAACTCAGAATGCTCTAGCTCAAAATAACTATCTGATGTCCATTGATTTCAAGATTGATCAGCTATCTGTTAAGACAGATAAAATTTCATTAGCCCTAAAGTCCATGTCTATTGAAATTCAACAGTATCATAATTCTCTCCTCATGAGAATTAATCAGTTAGACGTTGAACTCAGAATGATGATTCAGCAATAAAATCTTAGACCTAGATTTTCTCAGAAAAGGGAAGAAATTCAAACCTTGAAATCCAGACTTGATATAATGGAGAGAGATTTATTGTAAAAAATAATCTCAATCTATTTATGATCTATATTTTCCTATTTTCTCACATTCATACCAACCTGTGCCTTTTACTAAACCCAATTTTGGATAGTCCATGAACTATTTCCTCCAACAAAGCCTCAGAAACTTTCAGTTTCTTCATCCCCTGTATCTCCAATTACTTCGGTACAGAAACCTTCTCAAAAGACATATGCTGAAACTGTAAAAGCCTCTACTTCAAAACCTCCTCCTCTAGGAGTATCTGAACTATTCCCATAACAGCATATGGCTCTCAATATAGTTTTTATTTTGACACATCAGAATATTCAGATTTAGTTAATGAAGATATCTCTAGTGATTCTGATTTAGAATCTCAATAAGCTGACATTTCTCAGCTTTTGATGGTTGATCCTCCTTCTACTGTAGATCCTCCTGCAACTGAACCAATAGTAGAAGATCCTCCAGAATATGAATCATTAGAACATGATTTGAGATTTGAACACCAAAGGACAACTAAGCCTACCAATGGTCCTTGTTTTACTTTTGATGATTTGCCCACAAAAAAATGGAGATCTCAGATTCTTGAGTTTAATGTCTGGCTTGATTTACAAATGGCAAAAGAGGGTGCTTCTCTCCCTCAGATGTTATGAGAATTTGTCTCTAGATTCACTGGAAGTCTCAGAGAATGGTTTACTTCGATGGATGAGTATACCATATTGGCACTCTTTGCTAAAAGTATTTCTGATGCTCTTTTGCAAATCTATACAATATTTTTGGGAAATCATACAATCATTTCTAAGAGGCAAAAAGAAGAAATCTTTGAAATGAAATGTTGTTTTTTAAAGGATAAAGATCTTGACTTTCATTATCTGAGAATGTCTGAGAAGTTCTATATGTTAGATGGTTATAGTGATCCTAGCATGAAACAAGTTTATGTCACCTCTCTTCCTGAAGAACTTCAACAAGAGATTAATTGCTTTATCCAATAAATAGGCAGAACTCTTCAACAAATTTCCTTAGATGAAATTCATTAGTTTACTTATGTAGCTCTTAGTAAACTGTGTGAAATCACAAAACCATGAAGAAGTTTATAAACCATGAAAAAACTCTATAATCTACTTGTAAAAGACCAGCCTCTTTCAATATAAAATGCAAGGAGAAGAATTGTGCATGTCCTTCTCAAAAGAAATCTCACAGATTTTCTTTTAAAAATAGACATCCTCAGCAATTCAGAAAGAAAAAAAAAAGAAGTTCAGATTCTTCAAAAGAATATCTCCTTATTCAAAAAGAAAAGGAAGCTCAAGAGATAGATGTTATGCATGTAGAGGAAAATGACATTTTGCAAAAAAATTATACTAAGAAGCCAATAAAGACAACAAAGTTAATCCAACAAATTAATCAAGCTTCAATTTCTCTTTTTTGATAATGTTGAAATTGAATCTGTTCTCTCAGAATAGAGTGAAGCGTACCAAGAGATGATTTATGGTCCTTCATGTTGATGATGATGATTTTTATTTAGAATCTAACTCTATTGATTCTGATTAAGATGATCATCTTCCTATTTATCATCCTAATAATAGCATTTGCCCTCTGCTTATTCTATTGATCATTCATTGTTAACTCAACTAGTTCAGATATTAGTACTTCCTTTTAAGTATGATAGAGTTATTTCTTTAATAGCTTTGATGGATACTAGTACCCATAAATTCAAGATGAATCCTTCAGTTTTACCATATACGTATTGGAAGTCTCATACTGAATATTTTAAAGCAGTTGATAAAAGTGTGTTCTCCACACATTTAATCACCAAGAAGAAGATTGGAATACAGATCTTTCCAAACTGTATTATTTGGACTCATGTCCTTGGCTCATCTCTTCCAGACAAAGACTTATTGATTGGTTTTGATGTCTATCAACAAGCTCAGAATCTTCAAATTCTTCCTACTAAAATTTATCATAAAAAGTTCTTTAAAGCATACACTGATATACAGAGAATTTTTTCTATCAGAAGTTCCAATAGATTTTGAAGATATAAAAATTTCATTACTTTCTGCTTGTGCTGATTCTCATGCTGATTTTTATCATCTTATGTCTTTATGGAAAAATGTATATTTCTTCATTTCTCTTCCTTTTAAGAAAAATGAAGATATTAATCCTACAAAGGCTTATCATCCAGGAATGTCTCCTTCAGACCTTGCTCTTGCCAGAAAAGAATATGAATCCTTATTACAATAAGGATTAATTAAGCCTACTAAGTCCAACTAGGCTTGTCAAACATTCTATGTAGAGAAATGATTAGAAGTTCTTAAAGAAAAGAAGAGATTTGTTATTAATTACAAGCCTCTTAATCTATTTGTTACGGATGACAAGTTTCTTTTACCAAAGATATTTACACTCATGATTCATTTGAATGCGGTAAAAATATTTTCAAATTTTGATTTGAAGGCTGTATTTTGGTAATTGGGTATTAAGTTAGAAGATAGGCCCAAAACAACATTTTGTATTCTAGATGCTCAGTATCAGTGGACAATCATGCCTTTTGGATTGAAAGTTGCCCATCACTATTTCAAAAGGCCATGATTAGAATTTCTCAATGATTCTGTATTCACCCTAATTTACATTGAGAAATTCTGATCATGGCCTTTTGAAATAGTGATGGGGCAACTTTCAATCCAAAAGGCATGACTGTCCACTGATACTGAGTATCTGAAATACAAAATGCTGTTTTGGGCCTATCTTTTAGCTTAATACCTAATTTCCAAAATCCATCCTTCACATCAAATTTTAAAAATATTTTTGCCGCCTTCAAATTAACCATGAGTGTAGAAATCTTTGGTAAAGAAAACTTGTAATCTGCAAGAAACAAATTAAGAGGCTTGTAATTAATAACAAGTCTCTTCTTTTCTCTAAGAACTTTTAATCTTTTCTCTACATAGAATGCTTGACAAGCCTAGTTGAACTTAGTAGGTTTAATTAATCCTTGTTTTAATAAGGATTCACATTCTTTTCTAATAAGAGCAAGGCCTGAAGGAAACATTTCTAAATGAGAAGCCTTTGCATGGTTAATATCTTCATTTTTCTTAAAATGAATAGAAATGAAGAAATCTGTATTTTTTTATAAATGCGTAGGATTATAAAAATCAGCATGAGAATCAACACAAGCAGAAAGTAATGAAATTTTTATATCTTTAAAATTTGCTAGAACTTCTAACAGAGAGAAAATTCTATGTATATCAAGATAGGCTTTAAAGAACTTTTTATGATGAATTTCAGTAGGAAGAATTTAAAGATTCTGAGCTTGTTGGTAGACATCAAAACCAATCAACAAGTCTTTGTCTGTAAGAGATGAGCCAAGGACATGAGTTCAGATAATACAGTCTGGAAAGAACTGTATTTCAATCTTCTTCTTGGTGATCATATGTGTAGGGAATACATTTCCATCAATTGCTTTGAAATATTTAGTATGAGACTTCCAATAAATATCTAGTAAAACTGAAGGATCCATCATGAATTTATGGACACCAGTATCCATGAAAGCTATTAAAGGAATAACTCTGTCATACTTAGAAGGAAGTACTGATATTTGAACTAGTGAAGTTAGCAATGAATGATCAACAGAATAAGCAGATGGCAAATGCTGTTGTTAGAGATAATTAATAGGAAGATAATCATCTTGATCAAAATCAATAGGGCTAGATTCTGAATAAGAATCATCACCATCAACATGAATGGCCATAATCGTCTCCTAGTCTGCTTCACTCTGCTCTGAGAGAACAGATTCAATTTCAACATTATCAGAAAGAGAAATTGAAGCTTGATTAATTTGCCGGATTAACTTTGTTGTCTTCATTGTCTTCTTATGATAATTTTTTGTAAAATGTCCTTTTCCTCCACAAGCATAATATCTATCTTCTGAGCTTCTTTTTCTTTTTGAATAAGGAGATCTTCTTTTAAAGAATATGAACTTCTTTCTTTTTCTTTTTGAATTACCGAGGACGTCTATTTTTAAAAGAAAATCTGTGAGATTTCTTTTGAGAAGGACATACACAATTCTTCTCCTTGCATTTTATATTAAAAGAGGCTGATCTTTTACAAGCAGATTATAGATTTTTATCATGCTTCATAAACTTCTTCATAGTTTTGTAATGTTCACACAGTTTACTAAGAGTTGTATAAGTAAACTGATGAATTTCACCCAAGGAAATTTATTAAAGAGTTCTGCCTGTTTGTTGGATAGAGCGATTAATCTCTGGTTGAAGTTCTTCAGGAAGAGAGATGACATAAACTTGTTTCATGCTAGGATCACTGTAACCACCTAATATATAGAACTTCTAAGACATTCTCTGATAATGAAAGTCAAGATCTTTAGCCTTTAAAGAATAACATTTCATTTCAAAGAATTCTTCTTTTTGTCTCTTAGAAATAATTGTTTGATCTCCCAAAAATATTGTATAGATTTGCAAAAGAGCATTAGAAATGCTTTTAACAAAGATTGCAAATCTGGTATACTCATCCATCGAAGTAAACTATTCTCTGAGACTTCCAATGAACCTAGAGACAAATTCTCGTAACACCCTGAGGGAGAGAGAAGTACCCTCTTTTGTCATTTATAAATTAAGCCAGGCATTAAACTCAAGAATCCAAGATCTCCATTTTCTTATGGGAAATCATCAAAAGTAAACCAAGGACCATTGGTAGGCTTAGTAGTCCTTTGGTGTTCAAATCTCAGATCATGTTCTAATGATTCATCTTCTAGAGGATCTTCTACTATTGGTTCAGTTGCAGGAGTATCTGTAGTAAAAGGAGGATTAGCCATCAGAAGCTGGGATATGTCAGCTTATTGAGATTCTGAATCAGAATCACTAGAGATATCTTTATTAACTGAATCTGAATATTCTGACGAGTCAGAATAAAAAACTGTATTGAGAGCCATATGCTATTATGGGAATGGTTCAGATATTCCTGGAGGAGGCAGTTCTAAAGTAGAGGCTTTTACATTTTCAACATATATCTTTTGAGAAAGTTTCTGTACCGAAGTAACTAGAGGTACAGAGGATGAAGAAATTGAAAGTTTCTGAGGCTTTGTTGGAGGAAGTAGTTTATGCCCTATTCCAAAATTAGGTTTAGTAAAAGGCACAAGTTGGTATAAAGCTGAGAAAATAGAGATAAAAAATACATTGAGACTATTTTGATAACAAATCTCTCTCCATTATCTCAAGTCTGGATTTTTTTCATTTTCTGAGAAAAACTATATCTAAGATTTTGCTGCTAGATCATCATTTTGAGTTCAGTATCTAACTGATTAATTCATACGATAAGAGAATTATGGTACTGTTGAATTTCAGTAGACATAGACTTTAGGGCTAATGAAATTTTATCTATCTTAACAAATAGCTTATCAATCTTGGAATCAATGGATATCAGATATTTATTCTGAACATGAGCAATATTTTTATAATTGGACCGAAATCGATTCATATTAATGATTGATCTATAGTCAACTGGATTGATTCGGATTCAATAATATAATAATATTATATAATATTTTTAAAAATTAATAGATAATATTTTAATTATTTATTATCTTTTTAAATTCATGACTATTTAAATTTAAATTTTATCTTTTTAAATCCTTAGCTTTTTAAATTCTAATTTTTATAATAATAAATTATAAAATTTTTAATTTATATTTTTTTATCCTCTTACATAATAACTATAAATCTTTTATTTTTTAGTCCCTTACATGCCTATTGTGCAGCAAAGAAAATAATAAAATACAAATAAATATAATAAATAATTTATACATAAATTAACAATAAATTATATTATAAAAAATTCAAAATAAAATATTTATCTCAATTTTTATAATAGTTTCATTAAAATAATATTAGTTAAGAAATATAATTTTTTTTATTTTTTAACTTAATATTTTTACTAATTAAGAATAAAATCTATATATATATAATCATGAATTCTATAAAAATAAGAAAAAAAAATTCAAGTAATCTTTTTCAAATAGAAAAAAAATGTGAGTAAAAAAATTTATAATGATAGATTTTTATTGAAAGTGTTATTAATATAAATATTATTATTATATAAATTATGAATGTATGATTACATTGTTAGGAAGGTTAAAAGTTATATATTTTATTGTTTAATTTTTAAATTTATAAAAATATATAAATTAATTATTATTATAAATAAATAATTTAATTCATAAATAAGTTATTATGAAAGTCCTATAAATTTTTGAGATTTCTAAATATATATATATATATATAAATTAACCAATATTATTTAATTATGTTAATATATAATTAATTTATAAAAAATTAAAAGTCACAAATATAACTTATTTAATTGATATTATAAAATTATATTAACATGTAATTAATTATTAATTATTAAATTTTAAATTTTATATAAATTATTAAAATTAATTAAAAGAAGAAAGTATTAAAAAAATATGAGAAATTGAAATTAAAAAAATTAATATAAATATTAAAAAAAATAATAAAAAAAATTTTAAAAAATATGGTATTATAATATACTTAAAAATAAATGACATAGCGTATTTAAAAGAGTTATGATTTCGTTAGCTTTTGTATGTTTATATGGATATGAAAAAACAAAAATACAATCAATTTTAATTTTGAGAAAGACTCAAGTCTCCTGCATCCTTTTTCACTTAACAAATTGAAAGTAAATTATTCTAAATTCCAACGAAATAAGCTGTTAAATTAAATTGAACCGTATACACATAAACCATAATCAGTTGAACAGATGTGAAGCGAACAAACGCGGAAGGGAAGCTTTCTTCACACAATCAATTTCCTTCTTTCAATTTGAGGCGTACTTGGCTTAAACTTTCTGTAAATTTATTAAAAAAGAAAAAAGAAAATTCAAAGTGCTTCCTGAATTGCTGCACAAAAATGGACAACGCGGCGATTCTGAGAGAGTGGTTCGAGCGAGTCGATTCAGAGAAAACTGGTAGCATAACTGCAACTCAGCTCAAGGTCGTCTCTCTATCTTTCTCTTAACTCTTCTTTGTCAATTTTTGCTTTCTAAATCTCAAGTAAATTTTGCTTTTTTCTTGATCAGAGTGCTTTTGCCGTTGGTAACCTTCAATTCCCTCTTTCTATTGTCCAACAAATGATAAGGTCTTCGTTTGCCCCCCTTCAATTCTCACAGTTCTGTCTCTCTCTCTCTGTTTAAGCTTGATTTCTTCTTTTTTCAGGATGTATGATTTCGATAGAAATGGTACTATGAGCTTTGAAGGTATATTATTCTATTTTCTTTCATTTGCTAATTTGATGTTTGATTCTAACTTTTGTTCTCTTTCTCTTCAAGTTTTATGGTTATGATTTCATCTAAATCTCTGTATCTTTTATGCAGAATTCGTTGCCCTTAATAAGTTCCTTCTAAAGGTTAGAATCTTAATTACTTTTGTTGTTATTATAATAGAAACTACTTGGCCATGTGAAATGGGTGTTGGTTATGTGTGAAATTTTACAATGTTAAGTGCAAAATCAGTGAGGTTTATGCATAATAGAACTAATTGGTAGTTTATTTCTTTACTAATTTCATGCTTATGTAAATAAGTGTTTTAAAATAATTTTAAGTTGTCTTCCCTGTGATTACACGAAAGTGGCATTGTATGGTGATGCCACTTTATAAATGAACAGAAAGATTGGTGTAGTTATGTGAATGCTTTCATTCCATTCCACCTAGTTTAAGGCTACATCTTCGGAAAGATCTGGAATTGCTATTTCTATTTTCACTACTTTTCCCTATATGATCCCAATTCTGCCACTCTCTTATCTCTTACTAGTTCAATGTACTTAAACCTCTATGCTGGTGCATTTTTGGTTTACAATATGCATGTAAAACAACCTCAATGGATGCCATTTCCTTCCTACGGATTTAGTAATTCATTATTCAGACCAACTTTTTATTATGCGCTTCCATTTTAGTATTTTCATTTATATAATGTTATTCTTGTATACACTTTTTTTCATCAACCAACACTTGCTGCCACGCCTTATAGCTAACTGAATGGAGATTCTGTAAAACTACTTCAATTTTCTTGTTTTGAGTTCAGATAAAATTTTTCTCGCACTTTTCCAATTCCCATATCTTGCTTGCTGTTCAATATCCTGCATTTTGCAGTATGAAAGATGTGCTAAGAATATGAAAGATGTGCTTTATGGGGTCTCTATGCTGTCCCTATGAACCCACTTTAAACACTTTCCTTCTGCTACTAAAATTAAAATGCGTATATCCTACTTTTGTTTTACTTTACTTGAAACCTTCAGTGCTTGTTTGCTTTTAGGAAACAATTCCTTGTTTCTCTTTCCATTTTTCTAATACATTTCTGATTTAACTTTTCTTTTTTCATTGGAAGACCCTTACATTTATCTTGGTTTTCTATTGCTTTCTATCTTAATAATGCAATTGTATCAGAAATATATGAAATTTATCTTTTCTTTAAATTATAATGATTATGGTCAGAGTTGTGAGGTGGTAAAGGCTATACGGTGGTCAAAGTGGGTGAGGTGTGTTGGAGATAATGGATGGTGACATCAATGATATTTTTGTAGGTCATTTGTGGATGATTTTTGGGTTGATAATGAAATAAACAATAATGGCAGTGATCATTTTCGAATTTCGAGTCTGGTTTTGTCTATTAGAACTATATCTACTGCATCATTGATTTACAATTGGATGTGACTTGTTCACACATCCATTAACAAAATTAAAAAGATGAAGTTTTAAGGCTGATCTTTTTTACAACTAACCCAACACAATTATAGGATAACCCCAAACTAGATAGAGTTAGAGGTGTAATTGAGTAGAGTTGAATCAATACAATGCACTACTCAAATCTACTCCATTAGAAATTTTGAGGCTTGAAATTTTTCTTAAAATTAATTGAGTTTTACTTTCATGCTCAGCTTGACTTAGAGGGGTACTTGAAATACTTGAGTTCAACTTGACTTGAATAAATTACATTGAAATTTTAATATAAACTTACTAATATCAAATCTGAAAGCACAAATAAACTTGAGGAAGTTTAATTTTGAGCGCAAATTCACAAATGATTATTTAATTTTTATGTGTAGAATATATTTAAAACTATATAAAATCAAATAGTTGATTAGGTTAATGAGCAACAAGAGCCAAACATTGTAAATGCTTGAACTTGAGCTACTCAAGTTTGAGCTCAACTTCATCAAAATAATTAAGTTGAAGTGAAATATTTTGCTAATTGAGTTTTAAGTAGCTTGACTTATGACTCATTTTCCCCTAGTTGGAGTATGCCATATGAATCTGTTTCTTGACTCCACTTGGTTTAGAACTACATTTTCAGAAAAAATGTAGAGGTGCTAAATCCTTCTCACTACTTCCACCCATGTCCTTGTATGTTTGTCTTTTAGTTTCTTAATTTCTATAACTTAAATTTGCTTGAACTTTTGTGTTGGCACATTTGATGGTCCATAGTTCAAGTGAATCTCCACTCTTTCAACTTTTCCTCAATGGATTCCATTTCCACCTTCCTACAAATGTACTCATTCCTTATCGTTTCATCTTTGTATTTTAGCATACCAATATCACATCGTCATTTCTTTCAAATTAATATTGTAAACATGTTGTTTCTTTACTGCCCGACACTTGTTGCTTTACATCGTAGTTGGTCAAATAGTGGTTCTGCAAAACTTTTCCTTCAAATTCATATGGTTTTTTGTCACCACATAGAACTTCAATTGCACTTCTTTCATCCGCCTGCTCTAATCCTATAAGTTGACTTCTCACTTCCCCATCTCTTTGAATGATAGAAATTATCCAACTATCCTTTTGTGGGATGTCTATGCCATCTAGACTAACCCCAATTTGATCACTTGTCCTTTCATTACTAAATGCATATATTCTGTTTTCATTTTATATAACTTGAAATCTTTAAGACCCTTGGGTGTTTGCCTATCGCTCAAAATTCTTGCCAACACCAAATTGAGTTTCACCTTTTAAAATGAGTCCATCTACAATTGTATATTCCAATGGATACACTCGTGGATGTTTTTGTCAATTCATAAGTGGCCAGATGAAAGACAAACCCCAATCAAAATTTGTGCTAGAGGAGTAGGTTCCTTAACCAAATGCGTTAAATATCTGACTTTTGCTCAAACGATGCGTAAATTTTTTAAGAGACCGGAAAAAGGAAAAAAATCCTTAAGATCTCTTTTACAGTTCACTTGAATCCCGCAAGAAATTTGGATGGAAAACGTAATAAATTTGCAAGTTGTGAATATTAACAAAGAGCTGAAAGAATGACAATGAGCTGAGATTCACCGATTGGAAATATTAACAATGGATTGAATTTAACTAGAAAAATAAATTTGGCTAAAAGACAATTTGATTCTGAAAGCTTGAGTTAATTTGCTGTAGCTTGAGTTTGTTGAGTAGTTGATGATGATCGCTTGCCTCTTCCCAGCAGCCGTTTATTCTAGTAAATGAAAATAATGGTCTCCTTTATTTTCTCTCCACTTCACAGCTGCTCCCTCTGCAAGTCTCTATTTTACCATGTTCTTTTACACTTTAGGAATTTATCATGGCTTGAATCATCTTCCTGGGTCACATAGAAAAATTTACAAATGTGTTTGGAATTTTTATTGGCCTAATCCAGTTTAATTTTGGGCACAAACACATCCAGTTTTATCAAATTTTACATCTTGGGAAGTATTTAAGAAACATTATAGGGACCTTCCATGAGGAGATGAAAAGGCATATGGAAAAAGTTTCCTCGTGCAATTCCATTTATGGGAAAGGAACAGAATTGGTTGCTAGTCCATCTACCCCCAAACACCATCACTCTTCTACTAAACTTGTGTTTGGCATAGGAGAACTTGTTATTTTTTTTGGACAAATGATATGAAATCTAAAGTCTATGCATGAGTATTCAAACTTGTGGCTTTTCCATTGCAAAGTTCTTTGTTGAGCAGAAAGTTATTGCTGATACCATCCTCTTGTTTTTAAGCTGAAAGTTCAATTATTCATTTTTTATGTACGGCTTCTAAAGAAGAATGAAGCTCATCTTTAATAGTTTGTGAGGTTCTAATTTGAATTTTACATACTTGTTCTGATTTCTTTCCAGGTTCAACAAGCCTTCTCAGATGTTGAGAGGTAATTTCGTGCCTTGCCTTTTGCACTGAAACTTGGATTTTTTTTTGTATCTCCAATCTCTTAAGCATATACTGACATGATATAAGCTGGCAACATATAGTGGCCGTAGAGACCATTTTTCTTCTATTTTTATGGGTCTAATAAATGTATTCTCGCCTTCCGAAGGCATGCAAATCATTGTAGACATGGTAATCTTATTTGATTTTGCATTGATAGTAATAATTTTGTAGTTAGAGACTGTTTCTGAAGGTAATTTATATGTCTGCTTACCATGATTGGTTATTGGTTTTGGTCAATATGTTATGTTTGGCACCTGGCAATTCATTGGTAACAAAGAAATCCTAAATATGGGTAAGTTGTTTGGAAATCGAAGTGTATTTCAAATTCTTTTATTGTTTTAATGCTGTGATTTTCATGTTTGAAAATACCATATCTAATGGTTATTTTGTTCTTCTTAGGATGCATTTGATATAAACTTATGGCTATATCTAAGTAGTCATGCTTTTGACTTGTTGTAGGGGTCGTGGGTATCTTACTCCAGATGATGTAAATGAGGTAGTTTTCTGAAGCAATAGTCTCTATGTTGTAAATAAATGATATTTAGATGTTGAATATGATTGCTGACACAATATACAGCTAACATGCCTTCTAATTTTATCATCTTATTACTCTTATTATACTTTATTATAATCTTTCTCGTCACTTCAACTTGTTTGTTTGTAGATATTTCTTCGAGATGGAGAACATGGGTTCATTTTCCTCATCCCATCTCCTAATATCTATCTAGTTTCTTATTATTGAATCTTCAATTACAGGGATTGGTGAAAATTGGTTTCTCACTAGACTTTCCAGCTTTTTACACAGTCTGTGAGGTCAGGCTTCTACGTATAGTGACTGATAATAAATTTCACTACAAAAATACATTCTATAGAATCTCTCAATCTTTCAAGTTTCAGGATCAGGGTTGATTTTGTATGGCATGTTCATACACTATATTTACTGATGTTGAATTCTTAATATTCATGTTGATGATTCAGGGAATGGTCTTTTTATATATTTTAATAGTTACTGAATGGAAACTTATTTTTGTTGTTCAGAGCTTTGATGCAAAGAAGAATGGAAGATTTCGCCTGGATGACTTCATTTCCCTCTGTATCTTTTTACAATCTGCACGGTACATTCTCATAAATCCACTATGGTGCATCCTTTACATTGAATAGCCTGCAGTAAGTTGCCATGGAAAAACGCATAAAAAAAATTGGATAAATTGTGTCTTGCATGGGTTTTTGACCCACAAGCAATGAGTTTAAACATGTCTTCAAAACTTAAACTCAACTAAGGGATCTAAATGCAAACACATGAAAATTTTCAAGCTTATCTCAAATTACATTAGAGGTACTTGAGCTACTATGTACTCGTATCAAAATTGGAGGTCGCTATAACCTAAAAACCAAAAAACTGAAACCCTTCTGGAAATTTACAAGTTTACAAAAACCTTTCAAGATAGGCAATTGTGCCTAATCTCAAACTTAGTTATAATTGTATCCATCTGGTTGAAATTACACCCACCCATCATTTTTTGCAATTGAGAATAGATTAATTGAAGAGAGTTAAATTTAATGGCGAGTAGATAGAAAAAATAGTACATGTATAAAAGGCTAATTTTCATTCCAATTTATACTAATAAGTACTATTGTAATTAAATTTCAAAATTAGAATAAAATGCTCTTCTAAGGTTTGTATTAGAATTTTTCAAACAGATTTGGATTTTTTGGCATTAAATTAAATCTTTAAAAAAAAAATTAAATCTAACGATAAAAGTTCATCAGACAAATTATAATTTTATCATCTGGTTCATTGCAGGAATCTTTTTAATTCGTTTGATACAGCCAAGCAAGGCAGAGTTACTCTTGATCTCAACCAGTTTGTCTACTGCAGTAAGTATAGTTTTTGATGCAAACATGAACCAAGTGATTAAAATTGTATGATTCATTGCTACTGCTACTCTGTTGTGCAGCTGCCAATTGTAGAATATGAAACCAACACGGCAGCTTTGAAGTTCCAAATCTTATGGATGGTAATGGTAAATGAAAAAACTCTTATTGATTGAGATTCAAATATAATAAACTCAATCTGTGCAGCTCTTTGTTAGAATCAAACATATTTGTGAAAAAAAAAAATTGTCTTGAGAATATGTCTAGTATTGAAATTACCCCTAGAATGTAACGCAATTGCCATCCACTTGCCTCCCTCATAGATTCCTAACCTTAAGCAGGCTGTGGCTGGAGATGCGTGCAGAATGGCGGCAATCAAGCGTTCTTCCAAAAAGCAAGTTAAGTTAGAAAAATAAGGAGAATTTATAAAAATAAAAATTATGTTATAAATATAAAGAAAAATAGGTAGAAAAAGAGAAATATGAGAAATTTTTTATTGTGAATTATTTTATACACCACCCATAATGAGTATATATAATGGTGTAGGTAGACTATAGATAAGAATAGGAGATTACAACTATCATAGAGTTAATTCTAATTTGAATAGGATAAAGTTAATTATAATCTTGATAAGACAAGGTTAATCCAATTAAGTAGTCATCCACATATTTTCTAACACTTCCCCTTAGATGACTACCCCTATGAATATGCATTGTTAAAATCTTGCTAAGAAAAATTCGTGGGATAAAAACTTAGCGAAGAAAAAAGAGTACAATATTCATAGTTAATTTTTCCTCAAAAATATATCCAACTAAGATATTTAAGTGAATACATTCTAATATTGCGTACATGTCTTTTGAAAAATGATGTTGGCAGTGTCTTTATGAATAAATCTGCTGAATTGTCACATGAACGAATTTTGTAAATATTGACTTTTCTTTCCTTCATGAGTTCATGAGCGTAAGAGAATTTTAATGATATATATTTAGTCGTCATCTTTTATGAAGCTTTTCTTGATTTGCGCAATGCATGCTACATTTTCTTTTTGCCTTGTTGTTAGTTTGTTGATTTCTAATAGGTGATCCATAAGCTCTTTTAATATGTTTGATTATAGTTCTCAACCATATACATTTACGACAAGCTTCATGAATGACTAATTTTTCTGAATGATTTAGTGAATTATTAGTGATTGTATGCTTTATATATCGCCATGACATAGTAATATTATTACATGTGAAGGCATAACACATATCAGATGTGCCATGTATATAGCATGAAATATGTTTCACCCCATTTCAATGCCTTCTAGTTGGTGTAGAAATAATCCTTACAAATAAGTTAACTGCAAAAATAATATACAGTCTTGTATTGTTAGCAATGTATAAAATCGCACATATTACACTGAGATATGGTACTTTAGGACCAAGAATTTGTTTTCTATATTTTTGTGGGCGGAAAGGGTTTTCTTTTACATTAAGAGAATGAATAATTATTGAAGCGCTTAATGGATAAAATTTACACCTACAAAATTATTTCAAGATGATGTTTGATGGACAAAAATTTCATCTGATAGATACTGAATTTAAAATTTAAGATAAAATTTTATTTTTTCAAGATTCTTTATTTCAAATTTCTTTTTTAAATATTCTGCAGTAATTGTAATCTCTTTTGGAGTTTTCACTATATTTAAATCATTAGTATAAACTGTAACTATGATAAATTTTGAATTTATTTTCCAGATAAAAATACGTGGGCAAATGAAATTATTTTTATATTCATTTCTCTAAGTATTCAAATAGGCAATTATATTACGTTCGCTTAAATTGCTTTAGCCCATATAAGGATCTTTGGATCTCGATGTAGTATATTTTTCAAAGTATTATATGCTTCAGACTTCTTGATGCTTCATACATCTTAAATCTTTTAAGGATTTTCATATATATATGCCATTATTTAATGAACCATATGAGTAAATTGTTACAATATCCATCAAATATATGTCGAGCTTTTCAGAGGCTGCTAAACATATCAAAAATCTAAAGGTAATAGCATCCATGGCAAGGAAATATGTCTCATCATAATCTTTATCGAATCTTTGTGAGAATCTTTATGCCACAAGTTGTGTCTTATATCTCACAATTTTATTTAACTCTTTTCTCTTACGAGTCATATGAGTAAGTTGTTATAATGTATATCGAGCCCTTCCGGAGCTGCCAATTTAATTTTGAGATTAAATGCATAATAGAGAAAATATGTTATTTTCATAATATCATTTGATTTATTTCTTTTGCATATAATATTCCATGAGTATAACATCTTCTAGTGTCTGAATTACTGGTCCAAATATTATATGTTTAACAAATAAATTTAGCTCAGCATTGATTACTTTTTATTTTGGTCAATCGCTTCGACGTTGATAATTTTAAATATTTTTAGGCTCAAGCATATTTTGATAATTTCAACAGCAACGTATGTAAACATATTATTAATAATAATTTTACATATTTTTAGATTTTAATAAGATCTCATAATTTTTTGGTATCAGAACCACTTTTAGGGTTATTTCTCTAGAAATATGGGTTGTTGATTTATGTTGCTTTTGACCTCTTCAGAAGTTTCATTTTGAATTATTTATTCTCTTTTTTCAAAAAAAATAATATTTTGAACCAATGGGTTCATCACGTTTCAAGCGTATATTAGATTCATTAGCTGACATGCTAATAAGATGTCCTATAGGGTCAAATCAATATAGCAGGAGTATTAGCAACTGAAATATATAATTTAGACACTTTCTGTGTATCTATAAAGATATCTGGTAACTGATTTATAATATTCTACAAATGAATTAGTTTTTGAACTTCTAGTTCATATTAATTTATGAGTGTGTTAAGATTGGACAAAGTTGATATATTCTAACTAATTTCTTGTGCTTTTAGCTTTTAGCTTTTATCTTTCTCTAATGGTGTGAAAATCAACTCACTAAAAATCTTGTTTTAGAAAATTTATCGTTAAAAGTTCATAATATCTAATATAAACAATTAAAATCTACATAGATATCAAGATAATGTTGATAATCCATTTTAGTTTTTTAAGAGAATGTAATAAGAATATATACATTGCAACAAGAAATTTTATTATCGCAAATTTTAAATAAGACATATTAAGTCAGATAAAAATGAAAATTTTGTGATATGCGGATAGTTAAATACAAATTAAAAGTGCAATATAAACAATAACATGTAACCAAATGTATATTCAAATGGATATAGAAAGTTTTGAGTATGAACATATGCAATAAAATATTCAATCATAAAATATTTTTCAAGTAAATTTATATGTATTATTCAGATAAATTGTCTTGATATAATAATCAAGAAACATTGACATTTTATAGTTTGAGTAAAATTTTAAAAAAATATAAATATTACGAGTCGACAATAGATAAATATGTGACAATCAAGTTGAAGTATCAATTAAAACTATAAAGTATCTAAATGGCCTACAAGATTGATGAATATGGCAACAAATATTTTTATGTATTTTTATAGTAATTTAGAGGACTAAATATAATTTAAATTGTAAAAGTCTCACAATTAATTTACCTTAGGCACAAGAAGGACAAAAGTAGTCATCAGATAAAAGATTTTTTTATTTTTATTTTTTAGTAGATGTTCATTTGTATTTTCAACAATACGTTGCATCATGTTCGGACATGGATAACCAAGATGATCATATCAAAGTATAAAAATTTTGAGATCTATATACTTCCGGTGCATTTAGTGTAACTCAGTTATT
This sequence comes from Garcia nutans, assembly GCA_947685225.1. Lineage (NCBI taxonomy): Eukaryota > Viridiplantae > Streptophyta > Magnoliopsida > Malpighiales > Euphorbiaceae > Garcia > Garcia nutans. Next base: position 70,314,731 of record CANTUV010000031.1, on the reverse strand, counting down.
TTTATAAAGTATAATTCAGTTAAGAAATTTAGAATTTCTTAAATATAAACTTCTAATTCAAATTTATAAAGTTAACACAGAAAAAATTCAATATCTCTCATTTTGTTTCAATAGGATATTCATTACGACGTATTCTTTAAAATTTAGTATATTTTTTCGGGATCTACTTGAATACAATGAATCATCAAAATATTATTTTGCTCAAATTTAGAATGTTCAAATTCATAATATAAAGTTAACTCTTTTAGAGTCTTCAATCACAATTTGCAGAATTAGATATCATATTAACATTAATTTCTACTAATGTTAATTATAATAAATATTTTCTGATCATGAATAATTATAAGAGTCATATCAATATATATCTTTTTAATACTTTTGACTTCAAAATTGGCAGGGGAAAAAAATTTCACCACCTTTTTATATCAAGATTTCGTTTATGGTCTTGAAATAATACATTCATTACAGGGAATAATGTTAAGTTAGTTGGACGAGTTTAGATTATTTTGTAAATCTATGCTCTCAAAATTGCTATTGCATGAGCATATTTAAGACATAAAAAATTTAATATTCACAAAAAAAAAGATTGTGATAATTAATAATGAGATAATCAATTTTCAAAAGAAAAATCATTACTTCTAAGCAATTACGTAGGGATGTTTGATTTTTTTTTTAAATATCTCTAAGATTTATAATATTGAGATGAATCTCATTATCAAGTATTCATAATAGATAATTTCTTTAGAAAATATCAAGAGTAATAAATTCAATATTAAATTTCTTGTTTACTGTAAAATTTACTTCAATTGTATTAATTTGTGTATTGATTTTCTTCTTAAATATCTCTAAGATTTATAATATTGAGATGAATTTCATTATTAAGTATTCATAATTGATAATTTTTTCATAAAATATCAAGGGTAATAAATTTAATAGTAAACTTTTTGTTTACTGTAAAATTTGTTTCAACTGTATTAATTTATGTATAATACAAATCAGAGGGAAAGCAGATAATTTTTTAATATATATTATTTAAATCCATATAGAAAGAATTTAATCCTTTTATATGTTATTCATATAGTTTAACTAATGATGGTTCTTTTATGTAATTTAAATAATACATGACTCATCAACATAGATTACTTTGATAACTATCTAAGTTAGTAAATTTTAAATGATAAAATTACTCAATATAATTTGCATCAAAATTCACAAACTAATTATGTGAATAATGGCGGCCTTATATCTATATAAACAATTTAAATTACCAAAAATATAATAAACTACACAAGGATATAATACATTGAATGAATATATAGATATATATGATTGCATTTATGGTGTGTAAACACCATATACATAAATATCAAATAATTCATTTTGGATTCAGAATCAACAAAAATTATTAGGAACAAATTAACCAATGAAATATATAAATCAAAGTAATATAAAGAAATAAATAAAAGACAAAACTTCATTCACATATATTATAAATACTGTCCAAAATATCTTAGAAGATTTTAAAGCTATAATGGCCCATCATACAATATAATTGGAATAATATATTATATAGATCAAGTTACATTAACGAAACTATTAAATATTTTTATTATTATTTTAATAATAAAGATGGATTCATTTGTAAGCATTGTCAATTGGTAAAAACCAAAACAAACCTAATAACAATAGTTTGCTCTATTATGAATTCAGTATCACAAAATGCGCAAAATGAAGTCAAAAAAATTTTAATTCGTTTGTTTGTAAATATTAATCACAAGCATAATCAATTAAATCCAATAGAATAACGAATATTGGAACAATCACAATATTATAGTCCTAAGATATTTAAAATTTAATTAAGCTCTAATACAAACTATAAAATTTTAATGCATAAGCGTACATGAATTTATATTATCAATAAAAACCTTGAATCTTGTAGTTCTTGATCTTCTAAATTAATACGTATGAATTTTAAGAAATGATTATTATCTATTTTCTTGGATTTGAATACTTAAAATATATAAATTAGTAGAGTTTTATGCTAATAACATGTTATAAATATAAATAAAAATAGGTAGAGGAAGAGAAATATAAGAAATTTCTTAATTGTGAATTATCTCATACACCATTCGTAATAGGTATATATAGGGGTGTATGTAGACTATAGATAAGAATATGAGATTATAACTATTATAGAGTTAATCCTAATTTGAATAGTATAAAATTAATTATAATCTTAATAAGATAAGGTTAATCCAATTAAGTAGTCATCCACATATTTTTTAACAAACTAAATTTATTTACAAAAATATGGAGATTTTGAAAAATTTTCAAAAATACGGACACAATAATTAATTACAAAAATACGCAAATAATAATTATAAAAGTGCCTTTCATCTTTTTTGTTATATGTATCATGTATATATTGCATATGTTGTATGTTATGTATATATTATATATGTTATATATATTTTTATATTTGCTGCAATTCTATATGTTGCGTGTATGTTTTATGTGTTATTTATATTTTGTTGATGTGTTGTGTGTATATTATATATGTTTCTAGATTGTTTGTGTTTTTTTGTATGTTATATATGTTATTTATATGTTTATAGGTTGTTTATAGGTTTGTCTATATGTTATTTTTATGTTAATCGTATATAATATATTATATACATGTTGTATATTTTATTATATCCAAAAAAAAAAAGCATATCAACAAATATTTAAAAATAATTTACAAAACAACAATTTTGTTTTGGCTTAGTCCTTTTCCTCCCTTTTATAAACTTTAATTCCTCTTTCCATGTTTTCTTTTTCCCTCATCATCTTTAATCTTCCTAATTCTTCCGAAAAATTCATTATTGCTCTCAATAAATCCATCTTGTTTAGTTTTGCCATAAGTATATGTTGTATATATTTCATATATTTGTTACATTCCAAATGTTAAAACATACATTTCTTTTATATATCATTGATATGTTTTTTATGTCTTGTGTATATTATATATTGTGTATATATTGTATATATCCCATATATTTGTTGCATGCTAAATATCCAAACATATAGGTCTTTTAAGTGTAGTGTATATGTCATGTATATATTGTTTGTGTCCTGTATTTATTGTTTACATGTCATGTAGATGCTATTTATATGTCATGTATATAGTGTATATATTTCATATATTTGCTACATTATAAATGTCAAAACATATAGTTCTTTTTTGTATCGTGTATATGTTGTTTGTGTTGTTTATATATCGTGTATATGTTGTATATATTATATATGTTGTAAAACTGAGAATTTTCTTTCTTTTTCACTCCCAGTCTCCGAACCAAACAATATGAACGCAAATCAATTGAAAATTAAATAATTACAACTTAAACAAAATGTTATGTGCTCATTCAACAAATACAAATTGAAAAGAATAAAAGAAAATTTTACAAAAAGAAAAAATTCTTCTTTTGAAGCTTTTTATTGAATGTGTAAATAAAGCCTTTATCAGATCATGTAAATGGAGTAAAAAACAATTGATTAACGTTTGAAACAAAATAGCTCTTTTAGGTGTTGCAAACAAAATTCCAAAATATTGTCCAATGTCCATGAGGGTCCCTCTATAACCACTGTCAAGATAACATTTCAAGTAAAAAAGAAAAAGCAAAACAAATAACAAATAATCACAACTAGAAACAAATAATAAAACATAAAATTATAAAGAAAGATAAAGAACAAAGGCGTAATTAAATGGAAAGGAACAAATAAAGAATGAAAAGCAAAAATGGAAAAACAAAGAGACTAAACACAGAGATCACAAATGATGAAAATAGCTTGTGAGAGAGAAAAAAAAAACCGTATTTTTGAAATAAAAACTTGAAAAAAGAAAAAAGAAAAAATAGTTATAGGTGAAAAAAATTAATAATAGTAAAAATTAAAAAAATAGTGTAATTTCTTCAAAAATAAATGCAAAGAGTAGAAATGAGTAAATTCAGGACGTGCTGGACCTTATTTTAGGTTTGAAGTGCATGACTAGATATAAAATTGGGAAATTTACATCATATACCTTTTTTTTTTCTTTTTAAATGTACTATATAAATTTTCTTTTTTCAATTATACTATTTTTTTTAGTTTTATATTTTGTTAAATTTTTTTTTCTAATTTTTGCCTTTAGCTTTTTAACAGTGTTAAAAATCCTTCTAACTTCTCTTTTTGTTTGACATTAATTTTTACTCTTTTTTCTATTTTATTTTTTTTACATTTAAATTTTTATTAGTTTACAATAAGTTTATTATGAGTTTATAAATATTATACAGTTTATAATAATTTTATAATAAAATAACTAAAATATTTCTAATAAAAAATAAAAATTTTAAAAAATATAGCAATTTACATCAAGCATCCCGTTTTTTCTTAAACTTTCATTTTTTCGTTGAATTTTTTTTTTTTACATCTTTATACTTTTTGTTTTACAATTATATGACAGTTTATAATATCTCTTTCATTTATACGGCAACTGTAACTTAGCCACTTTTTTTTCTTATGGAATCTTGCATTTGTTTGTGTTTAGTTAAATTTTGTATTGAATATAAATATTGAATAATAAATTATTATAATGTTTTAAAATTTTTATTTAATAAATTTATGCTTTTTCTATACTGTTTTTTTTTCTTTTTATCAAATGAAATCAACATAATAATTTTTCATATAAATGAATTTTATTAATCATAAATTTAAAATTATTTTAAAATGAATAAAATTTATTTTTAAAATTTCATATCTTTGATTCATCGTATAAAAATGAAACATTTAACTACATGTACATATTTTTCAATCAGTATGTTATAGTTTCATGCATATTTTTCATTTTAGTATCTGTAATTTTATATTAAAGTTTTAATTTTTTGAATTAACCACATTTTTTTTCTTATGAATTTTAAGTCCTAATATATATATGACTGTATATTTTTAATATGGAAACTAATAACAATACAAAAAAATTGAAAAATAATAAAATAATAAAAAAAAATATCATCATGTAAAAAAAATAAAAAATAAAAAAATATCATTAATATACAAGTAATAAAATAATATTATCTAATGAAATATGCAATTAAATAAACAATAAAAAATGAGATACACATATTAAATGATATCCAAATACAATAATGATGGACTTTGGAATAAGCTTATTAATAGCATAAATAGCATAATAATATACAGTAGTATATTTTGAATTAGTAGTTGGGTGTTGCCCTTCATAAAATAAAAATTCTTTCAAAATTTCATATCATTCAGCGTGTAGTTGTATATAGCATATAAATTATATATATTTATATATAACTAAATATATAATATTTATATGTTGTTATTCCTTTTCAATTTAATACATATGTATAGTTATATATAATGTATAACTACATATAACGATTATATAATATTATTTCTTTTCAATTCAACAAGCATATATATAATTATATATAATATACAATTGCATATAACTATATATATATATAATAATTATATATTTTTATTCCATTTCAATTCAACATATACATATAGTTATATATAACATATATAATAATTATATAATATTATTCTTTTTCACAAAATAGATGTAGTTCAAATTAGTACCATTCTATGAGTTTTTGCTTAATTTATATGCAAATCAGTTTAGAAATGAGTTAATTAGATAGGAAGCCTACTAGGAGGGTAATTGTTATGTATGGGAGAATGTGTTTGTGTACATCTATAATGAAAATGATTTTGATTTTTTTTGTAAATCTTTTTTTAATTTTATTTGTTTTAATTATTTTTGGGTTTCAAATATATTGATTGAGTTTTTTTTTCTTCTAATATAATGCACACCTTATTTTTGATAAAATATTTTTAAAAAAATAATTTTTAATTTCTTAGATTTTCAACAAATTTAACATATTATGTGGGTATATTTTACAAATAAATAACTAAAGAATAACAATATATATATTGGTATATATAAGAATATGTTATATATATTTTAACTAAAAATAATAATATATGTATGCAGGGGCGAAACTAGACTTTTTAGTGATTGGAGACAAAATAAAAATATCATATATTTTTTAGAAATTTAAAGGGGGCAATTAAGTATTTTAAAAATTTTAATAATATATATATATAATTTAAAACAGAAGGGGGGCAGCTACCCCCCTTCTAACCTGAGTTTTTTCACTAGTGTATGTATGTATGTATAGGTATATATTGATATATATTACATATACTTTAACTAAATAATAACAGTATATGTGGATATATATCAGTATATATTGGTATGTGCGAGCATACATCAGTATTTGTTATATATACTTTAACTTAAAAATGGCATTTTTATAAAAATAATATGTGAGTATATATTGATATATGTTACATATACTTTAACTAAAAAATCACAATATATGTGGATATATGTTGATATATAGTGGCATATATAAGTATATGTCTGTATGTGTTACATATACTTTAACTTAAAAATGATATTTTTGTAAAAATAACAATATATGTGTATATATATGGGTATATATCGGTATTCATTATATATATTTTAGCTAAATAATGAATGCTTATGTAGCTATATGTCAATATATATCAGCATATGTCATATATATTTTAACTAAAAAATAACAATATATGTTGTTATGTCGGTATATGTTGGTATATGCTACATATAAACTAAATATATATAGATATATATTGCAAAAGAATAACAACATATATTATATATATAGGTATAAATCAGTAAATATTGGTATATATTATGTATACTTTAACTAAAGAATAACAATATATGTGGTTATGTCAATATACACTGGTATATGTTACATAAAACTATATATATAAGTATATATTACAAGAGAATAATAGTATATGTTATATATATATGTCAATATATATCGGTATATGTTATATATACTTTAACTAAAAAATAACAATATATGTTGTTATGTCAGTATATATTACATATACCGATAAGAGTATATTTTGATATATATATTACATATATTTTAATTAAAAAATAATAATATATGTGAATATATATCAATATATTTGAATATGTGTTGGTATATAACTATTTTATATATTTATTTATATGTAGGTATATGTTATATATAACTTGATATATCGAAAAGAATAACAATATATGTTGGTAAATGTTACATATAACTAGATATATGTAGATATATATATATTACAAAAGAATAATAATATATGTTACATATATGTGGCTATATGTGAATATATATAGATATATGTTGGTATATATTACATATACTTTAACTAAAAAATAATTATATATGTTGGTATATGTTACATATACTTTAACTAAAGAATAATAATATATGTCGATAATATTTAAAATACTAAAAATAATTAATATTAATTTTTTATATATTAAAAAAATATTTTAAAATAATTTTTATAATATATGTTAAAATTATTTTAAAAAATATAAATTAAATAAAATATATTGATTTAAATAAAAATTTAAAATTTTATTTTTAAAAATAAAAGTGTATGTGAATATATATGAGTATTTATTATATGTAAATTTAATATAAATATTTTTAATTTAATATTTTAAAATTTTATTTTGAAATAAAAAATTAAAAAACTAAAAAAAATAAATGGCTATTGCTATTTACAAAAAAATTAAAAGATTTAAACAGAAGTCAAACGGTTTTTTTTTTAATTCATCGGAGGGATTTAACCCATGGACTACATAATAGGGGGTAGTCCTCCCCTATCAACACTCATCACAAGGATGATCAACACTCACCACAAAGGTGACGGAATGAGGAATCGAACTCGTGACCAACTGGACACATCACAGCGCACAGTTTTTTAACGTATTTTTGTAAAAAAATTATAAATATAGTATTTTTGAAAATTAAAAAAAATGGTAGTATTTTTTAAAACAATTATTATTTTAAGGGTAGATTTATAAATGTCTCAATTATATAACCTAAAATCTAAAACTCTTTTAAAAAATACAGATGTTAAAAAAATCTAAAATTTCATAAAAATTTATAAAATTAAAAAAATACGACAAATAAAATGAAGCTTTCCGTCCATATCTATAAAAACTTTTAAAACAAGTTCTTTTATTCATTCATTGATCTCTGTAAAAACTTTTTCCATTTTCCTCAATATTTTTATATATAATATTTTGCTCAAAAATCGATCACCGAATCAAAACAACTAATCGAGGACAGAAAAATCGAAGAACAAAAACAAATCGTAGCTTTCTACTATCTTCTTCAAAAACAAATCTAGCAATTAAAAAACACTCTTCTATACTAAAAGAAACAATCAAACAAATTAGAAAAGTATTATGATAGTATACTGTGTTGATTCATGATGTTTTAGATGTTGTATAAATATTTTGCATATATTATATATATATTAAATTCTAGCTAAAAATATATATACTACTTTTATATTTTTCTTAATTATAGTATATATGCCGTATAAATATTATGCACATTTTTTAAATTTAAGTGAGAATATATGCACTAGTAATAACAGTAGTATAAATATATTATATAAATGTGTATATATTCTGCATATGTGGTATATATGTTATTGTAAATGTAATATATGTTGTAAAAGTTATGTATATGTAACAAAAACTATTATAAACTATATATTTGAAAATTAAAAAAATTAAAAAAAAGTTACAAAATGAAAATATATAAAAATTTAAGCTTGTATTGATTTAAGCTCATATATTATGTATTTCAAGTTTGAACTCAAACTCGATTTAACTAAGTTGAATGAACTCAATAAATTTGTTTCAATTTTTATTTTTTATTCATTTTTTCTATCTTTTTGTAGTAGAAATACTGAAATTTACAATATATTTATGAAGGATGAATAATCTAATTATATTTATATTTATATTAATAAAAATAAAATATTATATTATTATAATATTGTTTTATATTATAAATTACTAAGTTACTAAATTATTTACATTATTTATATATTATATAGATATTTAATATATGTTAAGTCATTATATTTTTATGATATTATTAATTAAATTATTTATTTTTGAAATTTGTATTATATAAATAAAAATAAAAAGATTATGTGAAGCAATTTATGTCTTCAAAGTAATAAACTTATTCTTTCAAAACTTTTAATAATTCTTTTACTATTAAATATTGTATTGACATAACCTTCACTCATTACTCAATAAATATCAATAATCATAATTTAAAAATATAATATATGAAAAAATTTCAAACAAAGTTTATTAAATTGAGTTATTATGTGATATTAAAATTATTTATTTTATATTATTTAATTTATTTATCACATATAATATAAAATAATAAATTATAAAAATTAAATTGGTTAAAGAATTAATATATTTAAATACATAATTTAATATATAGACAAAATTATGTATATTTCTAATCTAGCATAATAAATGAATTAACTTATAAGTCTAACTCACAAATTTTTAAATGAGCCAGCTCACGAGCGAACAAATTGAATATTTCTTGGCTTGAGTTTAACTCATCTAATAAATAAGAAGCTTGAACTTGAGTCTAAATGAAATTTTACTAAGTCAAGGCCCAAGCTAAATTTGAGTAGTCTTGCTCATTTATAATATTACTACTAAATAACCGAAAGTTTTTTCTTTCTATTTTAGTACATTTAAGTTCCATTTCTTCTACAAAAAATATTTTTCTAGAAAATATTTTTTATATTTTGTGCAATGGGGTACCTAAAAACTTCATCAATTAAAAAATATATTCTTAATCAATAACAATCAATCATTTTTTGTGAGGATTCTTCTTGAGGATTGTCAATTTTTTTCAAAGACTGATTGGTTGTGTCATTTGCAGTATGAAATGAGACATTCTAATAAAGTTGTCCATCCTCTTATAAAGCTCTCTTCTCTAGTTGCGGATGGATTAATTTGGATTGAAGATTAGCCCTCTTCTATTTCTATTTTGCTTGCTTTTGATGCTTTTTTGGTGCTTCTTTTAATCCTTTGTTTGTAGAAACATTAAATTTTTTTTAGGGATTACATTTTAGGATGGGTATATAGTTAGACCTACTAGTCTGTGCATAGATAATCTTTTTCCATAATTTTTCTAATTTGCTCTTTTTTCTTCTAATGAAATTTTAGTGTTTATATATATATATATTCCATAATTAAATCTTTGACTTATAGATATAAAAGTGAATATTGTTGGCTAGGATTTAGATATGTAGTAAGTCCCGTTTTAGCCAATGGTTGGGCATTTAGAGCAATAAGTTAGTAGTCGCGTCTAAAATCAACAAGAAAATACTTTAAAATCCGTTTCTGATAGTTCCGAGGTGCCAAACCTTTCTGTCGATGTGAGCTCTTGGAGAAGATCAGCTTGTTATCCCTAGAGTAACTTTTATCCGTTGAGCGATGGCCCTTCCACTCAGCACCATCGAATCACTACGGTCAACTTTCGTCCCTACTCGACTGGTGTGTTTCATCCTGCCCGAGAAAACCTTTGGACGCCTCTGTTATCTTTTGGGAGGCCTACGCCTCCTTCCTCCGTACTGATCACAGATAGTCTCAGGTAGACAGTTTCTATGGGGCCACTCCACTGCTTTGCCTAGCAGCACAACGCTCGTATTGCTCTCCCACAGTCCCATTTTTATGTTTTAGGCTGCTCCCATTTCGCTCGCTACTACTACGAGAATCGCTTTAACTTTTTTTTTTTCTCTGGTTACTAAGATGTTTCAGTTCGCCAGGTTGTCTCTTGTCTGCCCATGGATTCAACAACAGTTTGAAAGGTTGACCATTCGAGAATCTCTTGATCTACGCTTATTTTTAACTCCCCGAAGCATTTTGTCGACCCACTCTCTGTGTTGTACTATCAATAGGATCCATTATAACAAGTCGCACAATCATATTCCAAAAATACAAATAGAAAGAAATTTCGCGATTGAACTACCGAAATTGAATTGAATAAAAAATTCGAGGCCAAAATACTTCATTTTGTATTGGAGAGCCAGGACTTACGGTTCTTGTAAATCTAATTCATTGAAATTCCATCTAGTAAAATGAAAGAATTATAAATGTCCAAAATAATTAGAAATACAACAAATAGAGCCATTGCGACACCCATCAAAGGAGTGGTTCCCCATCCATGAGCTACTTTACCATATTCCGAATTTAATAGTTTCAATAAATCCCCTACAACAGTTTGTCTTGGACCATATCTAGAACTACCCTCTATGCTTTGTGTAGCCATAAATCCTATTTATATTAATTGAGATTTGTTGACTTTGTATACCATTCCATTGTAAATAAATGATCTTATCATAGATACATTGTGGTCTTGAACTTATATAATAATGAAAATAACAACTCTAGTCGTCATTTCTATATCTGGTTTACTTGTAAGTTTTACTGGATATGCCTTATATACTGCTTTTGGGCAACCCTCTCAATAACTAAGAGATCCATTCGAAGAACATGAGGATTAGTTGAAGTGAAGAGCCTCCCATTAAAGTAAAGAGCCTCCTAAAATGAAAATTGGGAGGTTCTTTACTTCAATTAAGATAAAAAAAAATTATTTTATCTTTTTAGTTGGAACTTTAGGCGGTTCTCGAAAAAAGATAGCAAAAAAAAAATGATTCCTAAAGTTGAGACTAAAAGGAATATATAAACCAATGCTTCCATAAATTCAACTGAAGTTTACAATTATAGCTTCCATATATATTTATTTGGGATCATCTCCAATATAAAGATTCAAAGAAAAGGCGGTGATTCAAATTAAGATGTCTACGGTACCCTATCATCAAATTTCAAATGGAAAATAAAGGCGAAAAGGAAGAGATCAAATGTTGTATCAAACCACTTGTCTTCTTGTAATCGGATCTTTAAGTTTTTAGAATACTTCAAATTCTACTTGAGCGTCTAAATCTGGATCAATACCATCAAAAATATCTCTGAATAAAGTTTGAGCACCGTGCCAAATGTGTTCGAAGAAAAAAAGCAGAGCAAACGAAGCATGTCCGAAAGTAAACCAATCCCTTGGGCTGCTACGAAAAACACCATCGGATTTCAGTTTTATCATTACATAATCTAGTCTTTTTTTTTAGTGTATGCAAAGTAAGATATTCTTTATCTAAAGTTTGGACTCTTTTTAGAAATTTATTACTTAGGTTTTTCCTTTTTTGTTCATTTTTAGAATTCCAATCATTATACAATTCATCAGAGGAGAGTTTTTCTGTTGTGAATAAAGATATATTTTTTTATCATTTTCAAAAAAGTTGACAAACTGGATGAATATGTAAAAGATATTCTTTTCTTTTTACATTACTTTGACGTGTATAAAATATATATTATGAAATTTCTTTTCTTACAGCATTCTCAAAGTGATTATTTTTTATATATCAAAATGGACTATTCCAACGTTTAGAGTCAAAAAGAATAGTTACAAGAGATTTTTCAAACTAGAAAAGATCTTTATTTTTTTTTATCTATCAATATTTTTAACGTTGAATTTTCTTGATTCCTATCTAGATAAAAAGTTTCATAAAGTGGTCTATTTTTATAGTATGTCTCTTTAAAGTGAAAATGGAATTCATCCTTTATTTTTTTCTTTCCATTCACTTGGATCTCTTCTGTTCGTTAATTTTGTCCGGATCCTCCTTTTCTTTCAAAAAAAAAAAAAGGGAAGAAGAAGGATCTTCTTCGGTGGATCTCTCTTATTGTTGTTTAGTCCCCTTTATTTCGAAAATTGTCTCTATTTCTACATCTGTTTCTTCCTCCCTTTCTTTTGTTTCTTTCAATTTCTTAGTAAAAATGGGCGACGGTATTCTACCTAAAGAATAGACATATATAATAAATAAGAGAATACTAAAAATTCGAGCCATAGAATTTCTCAATTCTGACGCAAGGTACTTATTATATCAAAAAAAGATATTAGATATAATAGAATTATTTTGTTGTATCCAGACTAATATGAATCCAACCCATTTCATGAATAAAATATGACCTATTAACCAACCAACAGAACTACTTATTACAAATAAAATCTTGTTGTTGCATCGAAACATATAAATGTTGACTGATCTGACTAACATTGAACTTGGTAAAATGAAATGGTTGAATAATTGAAGAATGAGATTATTCAGGAATACAAATTGAATGCTAAGATTACACATTGAATTTCTATTAGTAGACCCATAATAAAAAAAGTGTTTGTGATTATTCCAGAAGAAATGAAACAAAAGATAGGGTAGAGCTAAGACAGTTATTGTATCAGGTCTACCCAATGCTAAATGCAAAGGCGCATAAAAGATCAATATGAACATCATGAGATATCTCGTAATAAAACATGTTGTTGCTGATACCTTTTTCTTAGTTCCTTCTTCTTCTTCTATAACTCGAGCTCGAAGAAGAAAGAAATAAGAGGGCCCCATGGAGACTGTAGTCAGAAATTCATAATAGAGTCTAACCACAACGACCGAATTGATTATCTTCATGCATAAGAATACTAGATTACCTAGTATAAAAGATCTTAAAATTATCATAAACCTCCCTTTTTCTTTTCTATTGTAATTTCTGGATTATTATATGATGATTTTGAAACTTTACATATATATATATATATAGAAATATAATATAGAAAGAGATAGACTATAAACGACATCTCTTATGTCAATGACACCAAAAGGGATATTAAATGAATGGAATTGGGATATGGATGAAATATAATGAAATAGAGCCACTTTGAGATTTCCTATGAAATGAGACATTTAACGAAGACACTATAAAGAAGTTCCAAGAGTTATGAAGGAAACTTCGAGCTCATATTGGTCATGGGTTGAGAATGGGAGTTGAACTCTATGAGATCTAATCTCGTGTTGTTCCTCAGTAGCTCAATGGTAGAGCGGTCGGCTGTTAACTGATTGATCGAAGGTTCGAATCCTACTTGGGGAGATTGCACCAACTGTGTCCGTGTTCCCGAAGGCATCCCTCTCTTTCAAGAAGATTTGCGGCATGTCAAGCCCTGGTAAAATTCTTCGCTTTGCATCGAATTAAACCACATGCTCCACCGCTTGTGCAGGCTCCCATCAATTCCTTTGAGTTTTATTCTTGCGAATGTATTCCCCAGGTGGGATACTTAATGTGTTGGCTACAGCACTGTACGAGTCGTATATATAAACAATCATTTTAAGAAAAATAACTTCTCCTTCTCATAAAGAAAAGCATTTTACAAAATCTAACAATCATATTATAAAAAAAATAGATGACATATATTATATTTACACACTGAATAGTAACATTAACTTATTATTTTTATAATGCATCAAAACATAACTTAATAATAAAGTATATTTTTTCTAAACAATAAATCATAGATAGATTCTCTTTTTGTCAATGTAATAATATAAAAACTTATCATTTTTATATATTTTTCTATTTAAAAATAAAGTTTTGAAATATAAAATTTTATAAATTAATTTTTTTAATATTTTATAAATTAATGGGCAGCATAAATTTGAATGTGTCACGCAGGGATACAAACACCAAATTTAGTATCGGTTCAAAAAAAAAAAAAAACACCAACCCTTGTTTAATAGATGCCTCATGTCAAATCTTAGGAAAAACTTATTGCTATCAATATATGATAGTTTTAAATTTAAATAAATCTAAAAATTTTAATAATATATTTCATTAAATGGATTAAATTATTGCAAAATTATATTACGTTCATAATAAAATCAATTTATTCTAAAATTATTATTTTTTAATTAATTTTAAAATATTAAATAATACTGTCTATAAATTTTGATTCATTTTTATTTATTATAAAAATTAAAAATTTGTATTTTTTTATTATTTTATTTTTATTACAATCATTTGGAAGGGCTTGATTAATTATAAGTATATTAAATGATATATTTAAAAATATAATAACAAAAAGAAAAAAAAATTTGTAAGGATAAGAATTCACTATTATTTTTTTAATAAATATGAAAATAAAAAAAAGTTAAATTCTTATACATTTCTAGTTTTCTAAACAGGATATGCATTTGATTGACCTTTGAGCCATCACATGCAAAGACTTGCATGGGAATTATATATTATGCATACAAAATTCAAAGTCTTTTTCTGATTTGGTCTTGTATATCATTTAATTTTGAAATTAATGAAATGCAAACTCATTAATTACGTGGAAATTTTTCACTAACTTAATCAACACTTCATATTGTCTGGAAAATTTCAAGCCATCTGAGGAAAAATGTCCAAAACATAAAAGACTCTCTTCATGATTTGTATGTGTCTGAAAAATAATCTAAAATAAGTAAACAAAAAAATCAGTTTTCATCAAAATTATTAATGTCTACCAGAACATCATGAAAAGGATGTGACTTAAATAATTTTAATATATTTTTGAAGTATTGACTGTGCAAATTTTGCATTAAAAAATTTAAATTCTCCTAAAAAATAAAGATTATAAATTGTAATATAGTGGATTAAAAACATTGTAAATTTTCCCATAAAATCTCTCAAAATAAACAATTTTTAGAATATTTGATTAATTTCATCATCTTTACGTTATAAAATATGCTTAAAAAATTATTTAAAATATTATTATACTGTTTAATTTAGACAAGTATAATTTTAACAAAAAATTAATAATTTAATAAATTATAATATTAAAAAATTTTAATTTATTTTTTAATTTTCTTCAATTTTTATATTTTATATTTTAAAAATTATTTTCTTAAAAAAATCTTGGATTAAAAATAAAAAAAAAATCTTAGCTTAAAAATTTATAATTTATTTACACAAAAATAATCACACTAAATTAATTAAAAAAATGTATATGTGATTTTTTTTATATCATTTTTACCTAATTTAATTTAGTTAATGAAATAATTTTTTATTTTTAAAATTAATTAAAAATTTTAATGAATGAAATTTTCATTTTTAAAAATTAATTAAAAATTTTAATTAATTTTTAAAACTAAAAAATTATTTTATTAATTAAATTAGGTAAAAATAATATTAAAGAAACACATGTATATATATTTTTTAATCAGATTGTGGATGAGACTGTTCAATTATTTTTCTCTATATTTTATTATTTTTTTGGCTTTCAATATTTATAACTTTAGCATCTTCTCTAAGATTGTAGAATTAGTATTTATAATTTTAAACTCATGAAGATTATTAATGAAGGTGATAAAATTAATATTTTTTGTCTATTTTGTTAATTTTATTTAATGTGATTATTTTTGTGTAAATAAGTTATAAATTTTTAAGATAAGATTTTTTTTTATTTTTAATCCAAGGTTTTTTTTATAAATATTTTTAAAATTTTTAAAATATAAAATATAAAATATAATAATTGAAGAAAACTATAAAAATAAATTACAAATTTTTTAATATTATAAATTATTAAATTATTAATTTTTTGTTAAAATTATTATAAATTATAATATTAGAAAAATTAATTATCTATTATTATGAATTATTAATATTAAAGATTTTTTTATTAATAAATAATTTTTTAAAAATATTATATTAATATTAATAAATTATAAAAAATTTAATTTGGACATTGACATTTAACTAAGATGCAAATTGTACCAAATTACATCGTGTTATTAGTTTAGTTAACTGTTCGATTAAAAAATTTTAATTTGATCCGAATTTAAAAAAAATCCATTTTAATTCAAAAAAAAACTTCAAGATCCAATCTAATTCACATACTATAATACATTGTCCAAATTAGATCTTTGTCCAAAGTAATACTTGAAAATTTTAAATGCTTATTTCAGATTAATATAAAATGATACATCTCGTTGTCTATTTTATTGTTATATTAATAAATTTAAGCAGAATTCAAAATAAATTAAAATAAAAAAATTAATCAATTTAAATTTTATATATCATGATAGTCAAGTTTGATTAGCGATAAAATAAAAAATGTAAGATATTCAACAATGAACACTAGTTATTTTTTAAGAAAAAAAAAGTTATATTTAGAAAAAAAAATTATTTATCAATAATTTAATATTAATTATATAACAATAGCATAATATCGTTTAAAAAATTGCATCTGAAATGACTACACAACCTAAATTGTGTGAGAAACGTGTAAATCATAAAAAGAAATAAGTTGATGAAAATTTTTCATAATCGAAAAATAGATCTAAATAATTAGATGTTCAGATCTTATTTCTGACGATACCACGGTAGATTAACTTTATATTTATACTATTAGTCTTGAAAAATAGTCAATAAAAAAATTCTCGATTTTCACGGTGTAAATATTAAGTTTAAACCTCTTAATCTCACTGTAGACCCTTAATTTTTTACCCAGTCCGGTCCAATATATTTTAATTAGTCTAAAATAATTTTGTATTGTCCAATATATTTTAATTAGTTCAAAATAATTTTTGTTATCTTAATTAAATAATATTTGCTTTAGTATTTAATTTTTATTAATAAAAAAAATAAAAATAAACAAATAAATAAAAATAAAAATCGGCAACGAAAAATTTCGTCGCCGAAAAGGAGGGCGGCGAAATGGCCCACAGGCAATTTTGCCCGCCCCAACTTGCATGCTCCTGCTGTAACTTTTTCGCCAGCGAAATTTTTCCGCAGCAGTTTTTTTTGCCAGTGAAATTTTTTCGACGCAAATTTTTCAGAAACCAAATTCAATTCGGTTTCGGTTTTCTTTTCTTAATTAATGTTAGATTCCGTGAGCAACTAAGATTAATCATAAAAATCTTCTATAAATAAGGACTAAAAACAATACAGAGAAGAGAGGAAAATTGAAGAGAAAAATTTAGAAGGATCGAGGGAATTGAAAAGCTTTGAATCAATCGGATTTTAAAAAATTCTTTCTGGCAGTGAAATCAATCGGACTTTATGAGAGAAGAATAAGCAACCAAACAATCAATCCATCAAAGGCAACCACTTTGCCTTTGTTCTTATTCATCCAAGAAGTAATTTTTGGTGGAACCAACAAACGAAGGTATGAATTTCTTTATTTATTTTTCTTTACAGTAGCTTCATCACTCAAGATTGAAAATTTTTGTTTCTTCAAAATCTTAAAACCCTAATCTACTTTCTAACTTTTCAAAACCTTAAATCGTTTCAAAATTTACCAAAACCCTAATCTACTCTCCAATTTTTCAAAATCCTAAATTGAATCTATTTCTTTCCAAAAATCCTAAAAAATATCTTTTCTATTTCTATAAACCTTAAATCGTTTTGTTTATTTTCATAAAGTTTCATAAAACTATAAATTATTTTTCCAAATTCTAAAATCAAATACATTCTCCGAAACACTAAAAACCTCAATTCAACTTTAGAACTAAGACAGTAACCTCAAACTAGCTAACATTAAATCCTAGTTTTCTTAAACCCTAACTCCCTTAAACCCTAATTTTTACCCTAATCCTTTAAACTTTAAAACCTTATAAACATAAATATTAAAATTTAAACACAGTAAGCCTAAAAACAATAATTCAATAGCTAATAATCATAAACCTAATGTTTTAAAGTATCCAAACCCTAATTTCATGATTTCACTCCTCAAACACTAATTTGGTTAATCAAAGAACTTTATTAATCCCTTAAATTATAAAACTTTAATTCATTTCAATTCATTTAAAACTTACAGTAGCTTAAACCCACAAATTCCAAAACCCTAAACATATTAAATAAAGAATCTTAAATAGAAACAGTAGCCCTAATTTGAATCTTTACTTGCTTTATTTAATTTTATATTTGATTTATGTAGTCTATTATATGCTTTAATTTATTTTCAATGCTTTGTTGGTTTATTTAAGTTCAATGCTTGATTTATTTAGTTTATCATGGATGGATGTTTACATTCTATTGATGTTTAATATCTTTGATGAATGATTTATTTATGATGAATGGTTATTTACTTTTATCGATTTATTTAGATTTTTAAATGTTGTAAGAGGTATGTTTCCACTTGGTGGGTACCTCATTAGTTAAATATCATGTAATTTAAATTGCTTTTCTATTTTAGAATCAATGTAAAGGACATATTTTTACTTTTCGGTGGGTGTCCTATTTAGGTATGGATTATGTAAGGGCATGTTTCTATCTTCGAATGGGTGTCCATTTATTTATTTTGCTTGGATATTGTTTTGATTTTCAATATATCGATGCTTTATTTCAATTGTTATGTGTAATATGGATAATATTGTTATACTTAAGAATTTTATAATATTAAGACCTGTAAGGAGGCCGGTTCCAATGAACCGGGCGTTGTAGGGGTGCTGGGCCATTTCTCACATTCCCCACACGTACCCAACTTTTCAAACCCATTAGGGGGTTGGGGATTCCTTAGAAATCGAGTCATCTACCCCTTTTTTTTTCCGGTCCGTCCGGATGGCGACTCCATTTTCTCCGAACTTAGATCCATGTTCTCTAAGGCCCCGAGCCTAAACAATGCCGAAGTCACAAGAACCATTCCACCTGGAGTGGGGGCGAAAATTTTCGTTCACAGTGGCGACTCCACTGAGGATAAGAGAAGTTGATTCCGTTGGTCTTTATATTATTCTATTCTTTCTTATAATGATATTATCCATTGTATTATATTATATTGCATCGTGTGCGTGAGTTAGGAAGCTCGTGTTACCCATGTTGTATTATGTAAGGGATACCATACTTTCACTCAAGGTATGAAGATCGAGTATGGCGTAACCACTCATAGCTTCGTACCATTTGGTATATACTTGCTATGAGAATCTAAGCCTTTTTACCCAAAGGCTAAAGCTCATGTAATTGGCCTAGTTACTTTCCTTAGGTTTTACCCCAAATGCATGTTGTTTGACTATGGTTAATTTATCTTGGCTTAAATCATGGCTTATTTGGTTTGTTCTTTTTCTAATATGACCTAAGTATATTGTAAGCTCAAATAAATTTTCTTTGCAATCCAAAAGACCAAAGCTATCTTCAAAACATTTCAAAATGATCTTCGGATATAAGACTTTTCTAAAAATAAATAAAAAATTCTTTTGCTGATAACCCAAATACTAACCCCAAAATTCATTTTTTTCTAAAATCTTTTTACAATGGGCTTAGAAATAAAATTATTTTCATCCAACCTTTTCTTACAAAGAGCTTGCAAAATATTTAAGTTAATTACGAAATACCAAAAATTAATTGTGAGCCTAGTTTATACTAAGAAATAATTAATCATGAGCTTGTTTTTGGCATGAATCATTAGTTACTTTTTCAAGTGAGAAATTTATTTATAATAAACCTCTTAATTTAGTTTTAATCCAATATAGCATAAAAGCTACTTTAGATGGATAAATGAATTAAAACCTAATTAATGAGAATTATCATAAATTGATTTCCATTTTTGAAAATATAACTATTGGTTGAAACGTCCGAGGGAAATATTCGAAAACAAGATACCCTATGCTGGTATTTTGTTAACCATTTACCTAAGAAAAGAGACTCCCCATTCGTGTGTGGATGTTATAAGATTGGAAGGAACGTCCTAATTATCTTTCATCGTTGATTGTTTGTGCATACATGCATACATTTGCATCTCATCTCATTGATCATTTCTGGCTCACAGCCCTGGATAACGACAGTTCAAAAGCTTACGACAATCCGACCTATGCCGGAGACGAAGTATCTAGCAATAACTCAATCACTTGCTCACCAAAAATAATGAATCCTGAACAAATTCAAAGAATGGTGGATGAAGCCCTCAATGCCAAGATGGAAGAAATAAAAGAGGCCCTAGCTGAGACCATGAAGAACCAATTGACTGCAATATTAGAAAATCATGCCGAAGTATATGCTAGCACCAAGAAGCCAAGAGACAAAGGGAAGACCAAAGTTGGTGAAGTGGTTTTTGATGATGAAAAGGTGATCATTGATGATGATGATGATTGGGCTCAATACTACCAAGATGCTCAAGAGAATAAAAAAGAACCTAAGATTGTTGAAAGATCAATTATGGAGAAGACCGAAACTTCTGATGTTGAAAAGATGATTGCGGACTTAGAAAAGAAATTTGAGAAGAAACTGAAAACTGAGAAAATGTCCGACGTTGACAAATTATTTGAGCTAGATGAAGAAGTCCCGTACAAGTTTAAGATGCCATCTTTCGTGAAGTTTGATGGAACCGGAAATCCTCATCTCCATATGAAGCAGTATATCACTGCTATGCAGTCTGCCCGAGCTACTAAGGCTCAAACCCTAAGGTACTTCATGCTCTCATTGGACCCTGTTGTCCAAAATTGGTTCAATACCTTAGATGATGAAACACAAAAGAGTTGGGATCTGCTTTACAAAGCCTTCATCCAACAATATGGATATAATGTCGAGATGAAAGTTAACTTTATGGAAGTTGAGTCCATTAGGCAAAGGCCAAATGAGAATTTTGTGGACTATATGAAGAGATGGAGAAACAAGGCCGCTTTGCTCAAGAAAAGGCCTGATGAATATGATCAAATAAGGATGATAGTGAGAGGCGTCCTGCCCAATCTCCGTGAAAGGATGTCTCACACTCTTATAAGGGATTTTAAAGATCTTCTCCAAGCTGGTCTACAAATTGAAGAGTGGGAAAGGGAGAAGAATCGCTTTTCAATAAAAAGGAATGAGAAAGGAAACTACCAGTCGAGCAATCAAAGCACGCAAAAAGAAGTTGATGTTAATGCGACTGGTCAAGGAAATAAAAGATAATTCTCAGAATTGGGAAAATCTCTATCTTGTGTTTTTAGCAAGCTACAAAAGAAAGGGTTGTTACAACCGTTAGCTCCTCGACCTTTGCCTAGTCCATTACCCCCAAAATTTGATACTAATGCTTTTTGTCAATTTCATCAGACTCAAGGACATGAGACTGATAGATGTACCCGATTGAAGCATGAGATCCAAGATCTAATCGATAGTGGTAAGCAACCGGAGCTGGATAAGCCCAACACCAAGAATAATACTCTGCCTAAATTTGGAAGGGCACCATCGCTTACAACCTTCATAAAGAGTTTTATCTTGTTACCTTGTCATGATATGGATAGAGAAGCTGCTAAAGATGATGATGAAGCAATGATCCTTGATGATGGAGAAAATCCTTGCCCTTGAGATGTCAAAATAAATGAAGTATCTTTGACTCCAACTCAACAAACTTTCCTTAGCTTGAATGTTGCTTTTCAATTTTACTTTCTTTTTTGGAACTACTGTGTTTTTCAAATTTAAAGTTACTTGAAATAAATTACTTTCATCAAAATTTTTGTTGGTCTTTATTCATTTTGGTGTTCAACCAATGGGAAATTTAGCTTGATAATTCATGAATTAATATATTTATGCATCATGACTCGAATGACTTTACTAGGTGAGAGAATTGCTCTATAGCATTGAGTTGCGTATGCTTACTTAGAGAGGGCTCCTGCATAATTACCTTTGTCTAGGTCCTAGTCAGTCTTAGAACATGCTTTGACAAACTTTCGAGGTGAAATTGAACTCTGCTTATTTAAGGGAGAGGTGATCTAGGCATTGTTTGGTTAGCCAACAACTAGTATCCACCTATTAAATATCAATTCCTAGTTGTCCCTTTGAGCCTTCATAAAATTTTAGCTTTCTTTTCATGGGCTTACAAACTTCAACAACCTACCCTGAGCAGTTGTGATACTTTTGACAAGTCTTATGATCACTAAGATGAAGAGGTAAGAAGATCAAAGAAAGAAATGAATAGTCAAGATCATGAAGATAATTGAAGTTCTCAAGACCATAAGGGTAGTTGAAGTTCTCAAGACTATAAGGGTAGTTGATGTTTTCAAGACCATAAGGATAGTTGATGTTCTCAAAACTATAAGGGTAGTTGAAGTTCACTTACTACCTCCAATATATCAAGACAACATCAACATCAGAGTAACAAATGATTTATCCCTGTTAAAGAAGATTTATGTTACTCCACTCATCCATTATTAGAAGCCCAAGTCAGTACAAACAAGACAACTCTCTTAGAGCTAGAATCAAATAAAAAAAACAAAAAAAAGAGAAGAGAAGAGAAAAAAAAAAGAAAAAGAAAAAGAAAAGAAAAAGGACAAAAGAAAAAAGAAAAAAGGAAAAAAGGAAAAAAGGAAAAGAGAAAAGAAAAAAAAAGATAAAACCTAAAAAGGCGGTTCTGAAAGTCAACTGAGTTCTCTTTTACCTAAAGCAACAAAAGGCTTCAATTTGGTTCATAAGGACATTTTGACTTGAATTGATCCCAACCCAACCAAAGATTCAATCAAAATCAAAGAAAAAGGAAGAAGATCATCCAGTTCTTGAAAGTTCTATACTTGACAGTCCTACAAGGAAGAATGACGAAATAATAAAATGCTCAAAGAAAGGGAAGAGTAGGAAAAATAAAAAGAAAAAAAGGGAGAAGAAGAAAAGAAAGAAATTTGGGTAACAAACTTTTTGCGGGGACAAAGACTGTCCTAATCAAGATCCAGATTAATGCCAAGAAGACAGAAAGAATTTAGAGTCTAGCAAGATTGCTCCCAACTGCCTAAAGTTCAAACAAGAAATTTGTAGTGTGAAGGTTTTTTCATCATGTCACATCAGCCCCAACTTACAAACAGCTTTCATTTAACCAGTATCCCTTATAGACCCCATTTCAAGCCTATCAAAGACCTGTTGATCTCTCTTGGTAGGTAGAGTCTATTAGTGGAGATAGTTTGGATAAGCATGCATATGAGATAGACAGTATTTAAACTCAATGAGACCTTTGGCCAAGTAATGTGTATGTGCCTATCTGAAGTGCAACAGTTCTTGCTTAAATAGAAATATTTCCTGAGTTTAGTACGGTAACTAGGGTTGTCATGTTATAGATATGTTAATTTGGAAAAATCAAGTCCTGAGGTACATTGACATTAATTTGGCAAAGCCAACAATTGATTTCAAAATCAAAATTCAAAAAAAAGTATTTTGTCATACAAAGCCTTCAAGTTAAGGGAAGTATGTTGAACCTCCAAAGGACACATTGGGCAAAGGAAATGATTATTGGTAAGGTCATGAAGAAGCTATCAATTGACATGCTGAAACATAGTTTGAAATGGATGCATCCCTGACTCTGCTGCTTGGGGTCTCCACCACTCATATTTTCAACATCTTAAAGATAAAAGCCATAAATGCAAAGCTTTCTATCATTCCAATGCAAGACTTGAACGAGCGTCGAAAAGGAGTCAATAAGAATACTTTTGCTGATCACCTCGGTCTGTGAGTCAATGAAACCGCTGTGAGTATTATCATGCATATCATGCATACATGAGCATATCACATCACATTTTCTTGTCTTGTATTGTTTATTCTTCATCAAAGTGAACAACAAACACTTTGTGAAGTAAAGAATCAAAAGAAGATGTCAAATCAGGGGGGGGGGCATGGAAAGCCTATTGCTTGAGAAAGCTTCAGTAATTTTGCAAAGAGAAGAAATGCGTGCTTATGCAAAGAACAAGACAAAATACAAACGTCAATCAAAACTCGCATAGAAAAATCATGGGTTTGGGCCTACACGGGGGGCAAAGTTTCTCCTTTTTAATTTTTTGAGTCTATATAAAAAATATTTTCAAACTCACTTATAAATATTTTGCCATGTAGGGGGGCAAGGAGAGGATATGAAGGTCCAATTAAAAATAGCTGAATTTTTGCAAAAAAAAAAAGGAAGAACAAAAGAATGGAACATTAGAACTATCAAAAGAATGAAGATGCAAATGACAAAAGATCAGTCTAGCTTGAAGAGTTGAAGCCTATATAGGACCAATCTCCAAGGATGAAGATCCATTTGCAAGGGTGAACACTCAATCTCCAAGAATGAAGATCTATTTGCAAGGGTGAAGATCCGATCTCAAAGGATGAAGATCCATTTTCAAAGGTGAAGACCTGATTCCAAGGATGAAGATCCAATTTCAAAGGGTGAAGACCCGAAGTTTAAAGGATGAAGATCCACTTTCAAGGGTGAAGACCCGATGTCTAAAGGATGAAGATCCATTTTCAAAGGTGAAGATCTGATTCTAAGGATGAAGATCCAATTTCAAATGGTGAAGACCCGAAATCTAAAGGATGAAGATCCACTTCCAAGGGTGAAGACCCGATTTCCAAGGATGAAGATCCATTTTCAAAGGTGAAGACCTGATTCTAAGGATGAAGATCCAATTTCAAAGGGTGAAGACCCAAAGTCTAAAGGATGAAGATCCACTTTCAAGGGTGAAGACCCGATTTCCAAGGATGAAGATCCATTTGCAAGGGTGAAGACCCGATCTTAAAGGATGAAGATTCATTTTCAAGGGTGAAGGCCTAATCTCAAAGGATGAAGATCCATTTTCAAGGATGAAGACCTGATCTTAAAGGATGAAGATCCATTTTGAGGGTGAAAAGCCATAATGCATAGAATAATCGGAGCAGTCAGACTTCTCAAATGATAAAAGGTCAGTCAAACTCAATCTCGGGTCTAAGCACCCAAAATAAATTTTTCTCGGGTCCAGAACCCAAATTATCTTCAGGTCCAGAACCTAGAATCTCTTTGAAGTCCAGAACTTAGTTCGGGTCCAGAACCCAAATTATCCTTAGGTCCAGAACCTATAATCTTTTTTAAGTCCAGAACTCAGCTCGGATCCAGAACCTAAATTATCCTTAGGTCCAGAACCTAGAATCTTTTATAAGTCCAGAACTTAGCCCGAGTCCAAAACCCAAATTTTTCTTAGGTCCAGAATCTAAAATTACACTTAGGTCCAGAATCTAAAATTATCCTTGAGTCCAGAACTCAAACAGGGTCCATCACCCAAAACCTCAATCATCTCAAAAATTAAGTCTTATTGCTTTTCATTCTCTTTCACTAAAGTCTCAGATTATTCAAGCAGGGGGCAAACTGTAGACCCTTAATTTTTGACCCAGTTCGGTCCAATATATTTTAATTAGTCCAAAATAATTTTTGTTATCTTAATTAAATATTATTTGCTTTAGTATTTAATTTTTATTAATAATAAATAAAAAATAATAATAATAAAAAATAAATAAAAATAAAAATCGGCGACGAAAAATTAGCGATGAAAAATTTCGTCGGCCATTTCGCCCGTAGATTTTTTTTGCCTGCGAAATGGCAAATCCTGCGAGTGAAATGGCCAAGGCCATTTCGCCCGCAGGCAATTTCCCCCGCCTCAGCTCGCAGGCTCCTGCGGTAACTTTTTCGCCAGCAAAATTTTTCCGCAACAGTTTGTTTTCTCCAGCGAAATTTTTTCGACGTAAATTTTTTCGAAACCAAATTCAATTCGGTTTCAGTTTCCTTTTCTTAATTAATGTTAGATTCCGTGAGCAACTAAGATTAGTCATAAAAATCTTCTATAAATAAGGACTAAAAATAACACAGAGAGGAGAGGGAAATTGAAGAGAAAAATTTGGGAGGATCGAGGGAACTGAAAAACTTTGAATCAATCGGATTTTAAAAAATTCTTTCTGGCAGGGAAATTAATCAGACTTTTTGAGAGAAGAATAAGCAACCAAACAATGAATCCATCAAAGGTAACCACTTTGCCTTTGTTCTTGTTCATCCAAGAAGTAATTTTTGGTGGAACCAACAAACGAAGGTATGAATTTCTTTATTTATTTTTCTTTACAGTAGCTTCATCACTCAAGATTGAAAATTTTTGTTTCTTCAAAATCTTAAAACCCTAACTACTTTCTAACTTTTCAAAACCTTAAATCGTTTCAAAATTTACCAAAACCCTAATCTACTCTCCAATTTTTCAAAACCCCAAATTGAATCTATTTCTTTTCCAAAAATCCTAAAAAATATCTTTTCTATTTCTATAAACTTTAAATCGTTTTATTTATTTTCATAAAGCTTCATAAAACTATAAATTATTTTTTCAAATTCTAAAATCAAATACATTATCCGAAACACTAAAAACCTCAATTTAACTTTAGAACTAAGACAGTAACATCAAACTAGCTAACATTAAACCCTAGTTTTCTTAAACCCTAACTCCCTTAAAACCTTAAACCTTAATTTTTCTAAACCCTAATCCTTTAAACCTTAAAACCTTATAAACATAAATATTAAAATTCAAACACAGTAAGCCTAAAAATAATAATTCAATAGCTAATAATCATAAACCTAATGCTTTAAAGTATCCAAACCCTAATTTCATGATTTCACTCCTCAAACACTAATTTGGTTAATCAAAGAATTTTATTAATCCCTTAAATTATAAAACTTTAATTCATTTCAATTCATTTAAAACTTACAGTAGCTTAAACCCACAAATTCCAAAACCCTAAACATATTAAATAAAGAATCTTAAATAGAAACAGTAGCCCTAATTTGAATCTTTACTTGCTTTATTTAATTTTATATTTGATTTATGTAGTCTATTATATGCTTTAATTTATTTTCAATGCTTTGTTGGTTTATTCAAGTTCAATGCTTGATTTATTTAGTTTATCATGGATGGATGTTTACATTCTATTGATGTTTAATATCTTTGATGAATGATTTATTTATGATGAATGGTTATTTACTTTTATCGATTTATTTAGATTTTCAAATATTGTAAGAGGTATGTTTCCACTTGGTGGGTACCTCATTAGTTAAATATCATGTAATTTAAATTGCTTTTCTATTTTAGAACCAATGTAAAGGACATGTTTCTACCTTTCGGTGGGTGTCCTATTTAGGCATGGATTATGTAAGGGCATGTTTGTATCTTCGGATGGGGCTTGTTTTGATTTTCAATATATCGATGCTTTATTTTAATTGTTGTGTATAATATGGATAATATTGTTATACTTAAGAATTTTATAATATTAAGACCTGTAAGGAGGTCGGTTCCAATGAACAGGGCGTTGTGAGGGTGCTGGGTCATTTCTCACATTCCCCACACGTATCCAACTTTTCGAACCCATTAGGGGGTTGAGGATTCCTTAGGAATCGAGTCATCCACCCCTTTCTTTTTTTTCGGTTCGTCCGGGTGGCGACTCCATTTTCTCCGGACTTAGGTCCGTGTTCTCTAAGGCCCCGAGCCTAAACAGTGCCGAAGTAGCAAGAACCATTCCACCGGGAGTGGGGGCGAAAATTTCCGCTCACACTCACACTCTTAAAATAAGAAATTATGAGAGAGAAAAAATTATAGCAGCCAATCTTTTTGAGTTTGTAAATACTCATATATTTATAGCGGTAAATTTCTTTTCCAGCCAATCTTTTTGAGTTTGTAAATACTCATATATTTATAGTGATAAATTTCTTTTCTTAAAAGGAATTTTGTTTTGATTTTAGAGATAAAATCAAACTCTCTTAGATTATCTTAATTATTTAAAAACATTATCATCTTTTAAATATATTAATATTATCTAATAATATTAATTAAAATAAATATTATAATTAAATAATATTTATAAATATATTGATTCATAAATTTATTCGTTATGGACAGATCCAACCTAAAACGGACAGAAATAACAAAGTCTCTCAAAGAATATTTTAGAAATGATTATTTCCCATGAATTGTAGATCAAGCTATTCTTTCATATTTGAGTAATTCAAAATGTGTGAAGATATTTTTTGTTTTCTGCTTTGCGTTAAAAAAAATTAAGATCATTAGGCAATGACAAATCTAGAGAGCATTATTTTAATATTTAAAGTTCATTAAAACGATATAATCATTTTGATATTGATGGCTTAAATTTATTTTCAAAATTATATAAAACTCTAATGACCATACTTAATTATATAAAAAGACTTTATTCTTTTTCTAATTCATATTTTGCTTATAGATAATGTTAACGATTTCTTTAATTGTTTCTTTACTAGAAGGAGTTATTAAAATTAAAATGAATATATTTTTTTTTTTTGCTAAGATTAACAATTTCTCAAAAACGATAAAATGAATTAGCTTTATTATCAATTGAGAAATAAATATTAAAAGAAATTAATCATAAAATTTTAGTTAGCAACCTTGCATTTTAAAAATTAGAAAAATAAAATTTTAATAAATTTATTATTTACAGGATAAAAAAAAGTTATGTATAAATTTAATTTAATAATTTCGGTGATGGGTGTGAATTGCCTACGATTCATGAGTTTTCCAGTGGGATAATTTCATTACAAGGATGAGTTTTTAAAGACTTTTGTGGGATGAATGAGTCTTTGTATAAATCCTTAATTGGTTTACGAATGTTTTATTATTATTTTAAAGAGTCAATTAATATTATTATAAATTTTTTTTTGGCAAGAGTGATTAGATATCGCAGTGCTGGCATATTATTAAATTTGGCCTAAATAATTATAAAATTTTTGATATTTTATATATTAAATTAGTCAATTTTTATATTTTTAATAATTAATTTTTATATTTTTAAAAATTAAACTGTTTAGTTCTTTTATCAATATTTTTATTCTAAAATCATTAGTCAACTACTTTAATATTATAAAATAACTTTTTTACATTTTCTTTATATATATTTATCTTTATTATTTATTAAGTTTATTTCATATTTAATTTTATTTTATATATAGATAGTCTGCAAAATAATAAAAAATATTATTTGTATTATTTAAAATTATTTTTTAGTAATATTTATAAAATTAAAATAAATAATATATATATATATTGTCTGCAAAATAATAAAAAATATTATTCGTATTGTTTAAAATTATTTTTTTAATAATATTTATAAAATTAAAATAAATTATGTATAAAAAATATAAATAAAATTAAAAATAAATATGACTTAATAAATAATAAAGAAAAATATATATAAAAAAAGAGTAAATAAATTATTTTATAATATTAAAATAATTGACTAATATTTTTAGAATGAAAATATTAATAAAAAAATTAAATAATTTAATTTTTAAAAATAAAAAAATATAAATATTAAATATTAAAAATATAAAAATTAATTAATATAATATATAAAATTTTAAACTTTATAATTATTTAGCGTTAAATTGATCAGATCACTTTATCCCACAGATATTGGTACAGCGACGTCTTTCAACTTCATAGCCAAAAAGGCTCCAGTCCCATTCTTAGATTTTCTTGTCTTCATAACCTTTATTATTATTATTATTATTATTATTATTATAAAAAGAAGAGATTTTAAGGCTTTGTCGTGTTAATTAATTTTAAATATTATGTACATATTAATGAATTCAATTTAATTTTATATTTTCTTAATTACTCATGCTTATAGCTAATAATATTAAAATTTTACAAGTTTTTATGATATATATTTGTTTAATTTTATGATAAATTAAATTAAGAGTAGAATAGTCTTTTTCATTTTCTTTATTTAGCTGTACATAGTCTATTTAAGTTATACTCAATCATTTATATTTTGAAACACACAATAAAATCTTGGCCTTATCCTTTATTATTTTTGTGGTTCTCTTTTATTTCTTTTGAACAGTTTAACAAACACTACAAACGACTTCCACCCAAATATAAAAATTGATAGAAACAAGATTCATTACTGGGAGTTAATGAAATGTTCGAGATTTTGAGGGATTAAAATGTTATACAATATAATAATTCAAAGGATTATAGCATAATATATATTTGAATATTTTAACAATAAAAGTGTTATTATTATATAAAATAACATAAAAATGAACAAATAAAAATTAAAATGAAAGTTAATAATAAATTTTAAAATTTAAAGATATTAATTTTTTTTAAAAAAATAATAATAGAAACAAAAGTAAATTGTTAAAAAAAGTAATTTATAAAAAAATAATAAAAAAGAATGCGTCCTACAATTTTCAAAATGCAACGCGCAATTAAAGACCCCAGCAAAAACGTTGCACGTTAAGACGCGTCATTTAGAAAAATAAAAATTTTAAAAACGCGTAAACTGAAACTGTTTTTCAAGCACTAGTTTGTTCTGTTTGCAACTTTGCATGGTCCCCCAATTCCCGCCAAACCTCATCCTTGCTTCATCGTTATCCACAAAAACAACCGCTATATCTATTATTATTATTTTTTAATAATTCTCAATCTCTATTTTTATAATACTAAAATTATTTCATAATAGAAAAATAATAATAATAAAAATTTAATAAATTTCATGATAATGTAGTTTAATTAAAACATAAATATTTAATTTCAATTAGATAATAAGTAATTATTATATTCAAACAATAAAAAATAAATTATAAATATTATAATAATTTAATAATTTAAACATATAAAATTTTATAATTTTTTAAGAAATAACAAATAATACATACATATATATATATATATATATAGAGAGAGAGAGAGAGAGAGAGAGAGAGAGAGAGAATGGTGACTAAATGCATCCCCAAATAAATTATAATAATTTTATTGTCCTACACTAATTAATATATTTCTTAAGCATATATATTCTTTTCTTAATATGAGGCTGAAACTACTGTTCAGATGTTCAAAATTTATTTATATTTGAACCAATAAGCTACAAGTATTTTAATTATATTTTAGTATTAAATAAAATTAAATATCATACTTATATATTTTTTAATAAATTATATGTATGGAGAGGGAATACCTATAAGACTCAAATTTAAATTCTAATTGAGAGCAACATACTTTTACCCTTAGTCCCCTATATCATGATGATTATTTCATTCTTATATTTAGTCCTACACTTAATTTTTTTTTTATCTAAACCCCTTAACTTAAAAACTCGACACTTAAGTCTCTCCAACTTCATAAATCATTTTTGTTTTCACCCTTAATTTCTTATTCTTTACATATTTTACCTTTTTTTTTTAAAAATTTTTT
This sequence comes from Garcia nutans, assembly GCA_947685225.1. Classification (NCBI taxonomy): domain Eukaryota; kingdom Viridiplantae; phylum Streptophyta; class Magnoliopsida; order Malpighiales; family Euphorbiaceae; genus Garcia; species Garcia nutans. The sequence goes on along the minus strand of CANTUV010000031.1, from coordinate 70,282,928 downwards.
CCTCTAACTATATATATATATCGCTTCTCCTTTTTATATTAACTTTTAATTCATGGATTCTTTTTTTTGTTTTTACCCTTAGTCCCCTTATATTTAACTTTTTAAATTTAAATTTTGAAAAATTAAGTATGTAATTATTATACATTAGTATTTTATTAATGTTGCTCATATTGAAATATAGACAATAAATATATTAATTTATAGAAAAATAGTTATTTTTCATTCATCATATATTAACCTTTTATAAACATTTTATAATTATTGATAAAAGCTAAATCAGAACAATTATAATAATTGAAAGATAATAAAAAAAATCATGTAAATAAAATATCAAATTCTATAATCTGCATTATATATGTTTTTTTTTAACATTATTTTGGAAGAAATTAATTATGAATTTATTGATTTAAGGAGAAAAACACTTAATGCAATGCTATGCTCTAAGGGCACGTATTATATATGTTCTTAAATCCAACTCAAATGATAATATTTTATAAATAAAAAATGACTATATGACAAAATAAATAATTCATCATAACAATAGTAAGCTCGCTCTATTTAAAAGATGTTTAGCCTAATTTATAAGCTGGTGAAACTAATTTATAAAATTAAAATTTATATTAATATATTTATTTAAATAATTTTAAAAATTTATAAATTCAATTTATAAGCTAAACATATTTTACGGCAACTCAACTTTACGTTTTAAAGGAATTCCATCACAGACAGAATAAATATTCTTTCTCCATTTTTTTTATTAAAATTAAACATCAATTTTATTTTATGAATTATGATAATAACTCCAACATTATAACATATACTACCAAAAAACAAGAATACACACAGCTCTTGTAAGAAAAGGAAAACAAACAAAAACACAGAAAAAAAAAATAACCAATATGCTAATAGCAGATTTATTTAAAAAAAAACACACACACGCACACAGATAATATAAAAAATAATAACCGAATACGTTACATAATAAAATCATAATAGTTAATTATAGATTTATATTTATTAAATAAAAAAATTAAGAAGAAGTAAAATAATAAAGTTGTTACCTTTTTTTTTTAATTGACTACAGCTCAAAATAAAAAAAAAACAAAAGAAAATTTTTGAGAGAAAAAAAGGCTTAACGCTTAAAAAATTTGTTGAAATCTAACTTTCTTTGCAAACTTAATGTTGGCCAATTACATAATTAGTAAGGTATAGTTATTTCTATCTGAATCTTAAAATTTAACCTCTTAAATATTTTTTCTCTATATATATAATTTATACAAAAAGTTGTCAATAACATTATTTATTAGGAATAATAAATTTTATATATAAAAAAGTTGTCAATTACATTATTTTTTCTCTCCATGTGCTTTTAAAAACTAAATAATTTAATTTTTATATTTATTTAGTCATTTTCTTCATCCTAAAACAGTTGGTCAATAATTTTATCATTATAAAATTATTTTTTTATTATTTCTTCATATATATATATATATCTTTGTTATTTATTAAATTATGTTCATTTTTAATTATATATATATTTTTATATGCTATTTATTTTAATTTTATAAATATTATTAAAAAATAATTTTAAATAATACAAATAGTATATTTTATTATTTTAAAGATGATCTATATACATTATTTATTTTAATTTTATAAATATTATTAAAAAATAATTTTAAATAATACGGATAATATTTTTTATTATTTTATAAATAATTTATATATAAAGTAAAATAAAAAATAAAATAAACTAATAAATAATAAAGATAGACTTAGACTTATATAAAAGAATGACAAAAAATTATTTTATGATATTAAATTTGTTGACCAACGATTTTAAGATATAAATATTGATAGAATAATCAAGTAGTTTATTTTTTAAAAAAACAGTTATTTAAACAAATAAATATTAAAAATATAAAGATGGATTAATATAACATATAAAACTTCAAAAAAAATTTATAATTATTTATTTTTTTATTAGTAATGGAAATATCATTAATTAAACAGAGAAAATACAAAAAGTCGTGGTTAAGAACACACAACAAAAAAAAAAGAGCAAACAAACTCTAGAATTAATAAGTTCTACACCCAAACTAGAGAACCTCTTATAAAGGAATAATTATATGCTACAACCGTTGTAGCAATAAATGCCTACAACGGACCAATGAGATTCTTATACGTAGATTAAATGATTCATTTCATTGGTCCGTTGTAGATATTTAATTTACGTGTAAAAATCTCATTAGTCCGTTGTAGGCATTTATTGCTACAACGGTTATAGCATATAATTATTCCTTATAAAGGGACCCTAAAAAAAATGAGGCCTACGAAGTTAACAAGGGCAACAACCTTGAGAAAAGCAAACAGATTTACACCAACAGACCCAAACAACCTCAGATAACATAGTAAATAAGGGGAATAATGGCCACACAAACCGAACATGGGACTGCTGAGAGAGAAGCTCAGATAAGATAAATGAAGCGAGCTGAAAGGAGAAGACATGCCTCTCCACTGACCGACTGGATTTCTAAATCGTCAACCATGGAAATAGAAGGGGAAAGAAAAACCAAATAGCTTATGATAACCTAGAGTAGGTTTGCTTGTTTCCCGAACACAAAAAGATCACAGGCGTGCTTAGATTCTGAAGCCGACTCTAATGGCAAATAAAACCTTCACAAATGCTTCACCACCGTAGAGAGACTTTTAAACTTAAAAAACAAACAAAAAAAAAAAACTCATGGTAGGACAAGGCAAAAAACTATTTAAGGCTAGAATAGTATATATATATATATATATATAGTACTTCAATAATCGATGTATTCTAAATCCTTAAATTAAATAATTAGATTTTAAGCAAATTTTTAATTGAGTTATTAAATAATTAATAATTTGTTGATAGAGTATTTCTTTTTTTTTTTGTAATTTTGTTAATGCTATTAATTTATAAATTTATATTTTTCTAATATAAATTTTACTTTTAAATATCTTTACATAAAAAATAAAATTTTTATTGAATTGATAATTCAATTATTGAATGTATTTCCAATAAAAAAAAATTACATGAATTATTTCTCTACCGACATTCATTTTAGCTATATTTTTATTAGACAATTAGTATAAATTTAAGATATATTTTCTTTTTCACTAAAATATTTTTTCTTTTTTTTTTAAAAAAATTTTTATGTTCTAATCCACGAATGAGAAATATAACAATATATGCCCTACTTATATCCATCTATCAAACTTAATATCTAAATGAACAGTGAAAAGGCTACAAGCATTCCTATTAGATATAATATCTAACATTTTACTCAAATTAAAGTAAAATAAAAATTATATGAAAATATTTTGCTAAAAAATTATATGAAAATCTATTAGGATAAGACAAGACAATTATTCATTAATGAAATTAAAAATTAAAAAATTTAAACATTGCATCTATTTCTTATACTTTTACATTTAAATTTAAATTAATAATTATTTTTAAAAAATTAATTTTAAAAATTCATTAATTTTTAAACTTTTTATAATTCTATCACCATTTCTTACAACTTGAAAAACTTCAAGAATTTATTTTTTTAAAAGTAAATTATTTTAAATTAATTGAAATGTAAAAAAAAAAATTGTCTACTAGTGCCGACTTTATGATTTGATTAAATTATTTTATTTTTATAGCTATAAAACAATAAAATTCCAAGCCCAGTATTTGATATTGGAAATCAGTTTCATTGTCTCACTATATGGTTGCTCTTAATTTTCTTTGCTTTTCTAGAGAATCTGATAACAATGGCTGTCAATTCTTGTCTCTGTCTTCCATTTTGAAATTTTGATTGCATTGTTAAAGAAAATTCATGCAATCAATCAATAATCATTATCTTTTAGTATCCATTTAACTACTTGAAATGAACAATATATTGAACAGCCCTTCTGAAGATTTCTGAGCTTGGGAGTTAATAATGGAGAGGCAGAAAGTTTCTTTAGAGAGAGAAGACAAAGTGGGTGTTTCGAGTTCTTCATCTATCGGTGGAGATAAGAATGATGTAGTTAGAGATATGATAGCTGTAATTGAGACCGTTGGGTCATATGCAGGGTATAGGAAAACACAGAGAAAAGAATGCTTGAACTTAGTGAGGAGATTGAAGCTTTTGATGCCTTTTTTGGAGGAGATAAAAGAGATGGATAATAAATGGGCTTCAAATGATGGTTTGAATTGTTTAGTTAATTTGAAGAAATCACTTGTTGGAGCCAAGAAATTGCTCAAAAAATGTAGCTGTGGAAGCAAGATTTATCTGGTTAGTGCCCACTTTTGTTTTCAGTACTGTGATTGTGTTTGTGTTTATGGTTTTTCTTCTTTTTTTTTCCTCTAAGTTTTTGTGATTTGGATTTAACTAAAAAGCAGGCATTGGAGAGTGATACAGTGATGAGTAGATTTCATGCTGTTTATGATAAATTAAATCAAGCTCTGGATGATATGCCCTATGATGAGTTTGGGGTTTCAGTGGAAGTTAAAGAACAAGTAAGTTTTTCTTTGTTTTTTGTTTATTTTCTTTCTCGCCTTAAGCTTTCTTCTTCTGGTTACAATTATTTTTCTTAGATCCACTGATTAGAGAAGGATATGCAAAATGCGGTGACAATTAATTTTATTTTTTCACAACTCTGTAAGCTAAATAGTGTTTTAGCAAACTAGCAAGCCGCAGCTTGGTGGCCAGAAGCTGGTGTTGCTTCCCCATAGATTTTGGATTCTAGTTCCTAGTTGTTCCCCTTCCCATATATAATTAATAAAAAAAATGTTTTTGCATAAATTTGATTGCATAATTTCTCTGTTTATAGGTATCTTTATTATTGTTTTTATGTAAATCTAGCATTGTCATTGTAGCCTGCATAAAGGCTCATTCCTACTGGTCTCTTTTGATGGTTTATGCGGTAATGAGGTACTTTAGCTACAGAAATTGTTTGGCCAAAAATGTCTCTCTTGAGAATATGTTTACCTATATGACAGGGTAACTATGATTTTCTTTACTGTATTATTATTTTCTTATCTAATAAAAAGTAAGGATGTAATTTGGCATTGTAAAGTAATGGATTACCTTAGTAATGGATTTTCATCAGGAATTTTTCTTTGAAAATCTAATGGCATTTCTGTGATTTGAAGGTTCTAATGGTATAGAAGTCCATAACTTTATTTTAGAATTTTCTGGGATTCAAATTTACATGCATATTTTTTATTGGTTCATTGCAGGTTGAGCTAATGCATATGCAATTTAAAAGAGCCAAAAGGCGGACTGACACTCAGGATATAGAACTAGCAATGGATATGATGGTTGTATTCTCTAAAAAGGATGACAGCCATGTAGATAGTGCAATACTAGAAAGACTTGCCAACAAGTTAGAACTACACACTATTTCAGACTTGAAAGCTGAAACAATAGCTGTTAAAAAACTAAGTATAGGGAGAGATGTGCGGAATGCTGACAGCATCCAGCAAATAACTGATCTATTAGAAAGACTCCAACGAATTGCAGGGGTTGATGAAATCATTGATATAAATGGTCCAATCTGTCCGAAAAGTCTCCAGATTCGTCAATCTTTGCTAATTCCTCATGAATTCCTGTGTCCAATTTCTCTGGAGATCATGGTGGATCCTGTTATTGTGGCAACAGGACAGGTAAAAGGTTATTTGGTGATATAGCAACTAGTTTTAGATTGAAAAGTTGACTTTATAACCAGATTACAGATAACAAATAGTTTTCAACTTTCTTTTTCCTTTGATAACATTTTAAAATCACACAAAATGGTGTACCAAATGGAATCAGCTGCTTAAATTTTAGTTTTTACCGTAAGCTTCCTTGTAGAACTTTCATAGTTTAGTCCAAGAGAAATTGTATTAAGACTTATGACCATAACACTTTAGTTTGAGAGTAGGAAGATTTAGTAATGTGCATACAATTATTTCTTGTATTTACAAATTGCTTGCTTGAAAGGATCCTAGGCTTCTATTCCAGTTCCATCTTCTAGCTAAAACTTGAGAATGATTTTTGAGCAGTCATAGAAGAATGGAACTTATAAGAGAATCACTATTGGTATTTGAAATATTCTGTACTCGGGTGAAGTCAAACCAAATTTCAAATTATAAGTGAAACATAAACCCTTAAGTCTTTTGTTAAACATGCTCTAGAAAGTGACATATTTTATGTTTTTTCATCTCTTTTAGACTTATGAAAGAGAGAGTATACAGAAGTGGTTGAATTCTAATCGTCGGACCTGCCCAAAGACCGGACAAACTTTGGAGCACTTGACTTTAGCACCCAATTTTGCACTCAGGAATCTTATACTACAATGGTGTGAGAAAATTAATTTTGAACTGCTCAAGAAGGATGCTTCTGTGGGTTATGATGGCTCTCCTACTGAACTTGTTGATGAAATCTCATGCTTGGTCCAAAATCTGTCCTCTGGTGAAATTGACGTACAAAGAGAAGCCATTGTGAAGATCCGTATGCTCTCTAAAGAGAACCCACACAACCGAATTTTGATTGCCAACATTGGGGCAATCCCTCCATTGGTTCAACTCTTGTCCTATCATGACTCATTGGTTCAAGAACAAGCTGTAACAGCTCTTTTGAACCTGTCAATTGATGAAGTAAACAAAACACTTATAGCCAGAGAAGGAGCCATTCCTGCTATCATAGATATATTGCAAAATGGAACACAAGAAGCTAGAGAAAACTCTGCTGCAGCTTTGTTCAGCTTGTCAATGCTTGACGAGAACAAAGTACTTGTTGGGGCTTTGAATGGAATCCCTCCTCTGGTGAACCTTTTGCAAAATGGGACAATCAGAGGTAGAAAGGATGCTGCAACTGCACTTTTTAACTTATCTTTGAACCAAACAAACAAGTTCATGGCCATTAAGGCTGGTATCATACCACCATTGCTTCATTTGCTCGAGGATAAAAACATAGGCATGGTCGATGAAGCCCTTTCAATCTTATCACTCCTTTCATCACATCCTGCAGGGAGGAGTGAAATTGGAAGGCTATCTTTCATAAGAACTCTAGTTGAAATCATAAGAAATGGGACTCCAAAGAACAAGGAATGCGCTACATCAGTTCTTCTCGAGTTGGGGCTCAATAATTCATCTTTCATTTTGGCTGCACTTCAGTTTGGCGTTTATGAACATTTGATAGAGATAACAAGATGTGGAACAAACAGAGCTCAAAGAAAAGCAAATTCTCTTTTGCAGCATATGAGCAAGTGTGAACATATTCCATAAATTTTCTACAAACTGCAAGTTGATAGAATTTCTAGTGTGTATTGAAACATTTTTGGCTTATTATTTCTTGAATGGCATTGCACCCAGAGTGGCTTTATATAATCTGGAAGCCTTAAAGAGCTACTGAGCTTTTCCTCTGGTACTTTTTGTTGATTTGAATATTCTGTAATCCTATCATTATGTGAATAAAGGTACATATTTATGGTGCTTTATATCTTATAATTTACAATAAACTACCGCTGTGTATCACTTCTGTAATAATTTATTTACCGAGCTAGAAATTTTTTTTAAGAGGACTATATCATAATTTACATTAAAATTTATATATTGATTCTATAATGGAGGACTATATTCAGTATATATGGCCAACTTTCTATACAATTACAGAAAATTAATTCATACCCCTCTCTCTCTAATGATTATAAACAAATAAATCAACAATAGCAATCATCATTAAATAAATGTGATAAACTTGTACTAATTTATTAACATTGAACAGCTAGCTAATATATATAGTGTTCTTACAAACTTCCCTATGTAACACAATCATAATATATATATATATATATATATATGCAAATATGCTTCCCAACTTTTTGGAGCATAAACAACAATGATACAATGTAGAATACATGTTACAAAGTCAGTCACATACCAATTTTAGCAAAGAAATTAATCATAATAGTTAAAGAAATTAGGAACCCATAATCATTAATCATGTCTGTAATTTCAAAGACCCAATCTCAAATTCAAAGTGAAATCTGATGAATAAGAAGAGGAAGATTCATCATGATGATCAAATGGAGCAGGTAAATTAAGATCCAAACCACAATTTTCCTTGGCTTGATTCAATCCTTTCTCCCAATGGCATCTCTTATGCCCACCAAGTGCTTGTCCACTTGAAAACACCCTTAAACAGATGCTGCATTTGTGTCCAAACACCATTAACATTTTACTGTTATCCTCTACAGTCCTGCTGCCACCGTCGCCGTACTCTCCGTCGTGATCCTCATCCACAATCTCACAACCATCACTACTTCTAGTAATTGCAAAACAACCCTTCACATTCTTATGACTTGCCCTGTGACTCCCTAATGCCTGGTGGGAACCAAACACTTTCTTGCAACTTGAGCACTCAAAACGACAATTCATTACATCTTCAACTTGAAAGTTACTACTATTAGTAGTATTATAAATTACAGAAGCAGAATCACTGTTAGACAACAATAACAAACAAGCAGCCACTTCATGATCTTCTGTAGTCATTACAGCTTGGTTTAGATTCTTATTGATATTAGCCAATTCTTGAATTGGCTTCGTCGAAATGGGTCTGCAATAATTAGGTGGTGGATTAATTCCACGCCATTGTCGTTCTGGGTGGCACCTCATGTGACCATAAAGTGCTTTTTCTGACCAAAACTTTTTCCCACATTCAGTACAAGGTTTAGTGATCTTTGGAGCAGAAGGGTCTGGTTTTTTACGACTGGTGACAATAGAATTTGGTATAATATTAGTAGAAGGAACCAAATGGGGTTCAATTTTGTTCAATTTGGTACGTTTTTTACGCAGTTTTTGATTGTGGTTTGGGATTTGAAGTGAAGAAGATGATGATGATGGGAAATAGAAATTTGGATCTGAGTTTGTCATTTTTGTTCTAAAATTTTGACAAGGGAAAAGAAGCACAAAAAGTGACAACAATGGAGGAGAAGTTGGTTTTGTAGTGGAGTTTATTAGACGGTTACTAAGGGGAATGTGAGAGTGAGTTTGAATTGAAATAAAGCGGTTTTTTTTTTTTTTTGAGTTGATGGTTATCTTTATAGAATGAATTGACTTAAAAATCCTTGCTAATTTAGTGTTTCTAGTTAAGACTAGTGGAGACTGAATAGTAAATAAGCATGTGTTCCATTACTTGAGAGAAACGACACCATAGCCTCCCCCCTCCACTGCCAGACACCGACCACCACCTCTAGTGGCCGCTTTAGTCCCCAGTAATAGCATTGCATGCACACGTTTGATGAAAAATATTCATTGCTTGGTTGTGGGCTTCAAAATGAGCACTTTTAAAATTCTATTCATTACTAAAGTAGAAGTTCTTTGGATTCTTTTTCCCTTTTTTTTTTTGTCAAGAGATCGAAGTTGCAAAATGACTTACCGCTTAATAAAGGCTTGGTGGCGGAAAAAGGATAACATATTGTTTAAGAAATTGCTTCTTTTTTGTTAGTTAAAGATTGAAGATTGAAGAGTTTATAGTTTGCGTTATATATGATTCTGAAAATATATATGAATATTATAGTGCAATACTATAATATTCATGATATGGGAAATTTTGTCGTCTACCCTATCATAGTTTTTCTGAAGACTGTTACCACACGACTAGTTGTGGAGGAATGATCATAAAAAATTGTGTATTCACTTTATAGTTATGAGTTTGGTCAATGGTCACTGTTAAATTACAAATTCAAGAAAGTTTTAACATGAGCTTGGGAAATGTAGGAATGGCATGGTTTTTGAGAACCAAGTTTATATAACAATAATAATAAAAGCCATGCAAAACTATGAACAGGGGCCGAATCAGGGGAGGGGCTGGAGGGTCGGTGACCCTTTATGCAGGTGATAAATCCCTTAGTTTTCGGCTACCTATTACTTAGTTTCCGTCTATCTCCTACGCGACTTTGGTTTAGTGCCTCTCTCCTACCATCATGAGGAGTTTTTAGCCACTTGAGTGTTGATCCCTCGGAAGGCAAAACAATCAAGGAATTCTTTGGACTCTCCCCCTACCAGATTTTATTAAAGTTAATTTCCCTGCGGCGATAAACAAAAATATAAATTATGGAGCTGTGCTATTTTCAGAAGCACAAAGCTGCCTGATATTACAATCCTACAGTGTTGGAGGCTCTACCTGACAGTAAATATGGCAAAAAGAAATGGTTATAGAGGGCAATCTAAAACATATTATTGATTTCGTTAATGGAGTTTGCCTTCCCTCTTCTCTTTAAAGATTTGAAGTTCTTATAATGATACCTATTTTCAATTCAATATTTTTTTGGGTTTGACAATTAGAGGAAGCGCGCGGGTGGCCTATAAGTTGGCCGGAGCAGCCATGTTTAATGGCTTACCATGTAACGTTTCTGTCCTCCGTTGAGCTGGTTTAGGCAGAAATCCATTTATCTTTGACATTTAAAAATAAAAAAAATAGCATGAGTTGAGTTTGGAAGGTGTTGCAATTGTGAGAGTGCTCATTTCGTAACTTTAGCACTAACTTTCAGTATCACTTCTTTTGTTATTTTCTCGAGTATATCTAATGAGAAATTGAATGGAAAGGAAAAAGAAGAAAAATAATTTGAAAAAAAAAGGGGGAAAGAAAGAAAGAATGTCTTATTCATTGCCTTTTAACTAATAGAATTTTGTATATGATTCCACCAACTCTTGTCATTTGTTGATACCATTTTTTCAGTATTACAACATAAGGCAAAAGAAATCAAATTTGGATCTGTCTACGAAAAATGCATTTGCCGTTAAAGCTATCTCAGTATGAAACTTTTTAATGATGACATTGTTAATGATTATTTATAAATGAAACTTTGTATAAAATGATTATTAAAATTGGTGCAACCGGTCCTCTTTTTTTTCCCCCCTACAATTAGAAAATCTCTCAGAAAATGTCTTATCAGGTTAAATGAAAAACTGGAAAATGGATAATTCTTATCAAAATTTCTCCACAAAATGTTACTACTGATAAAAAGAAATTTAATGGTTACATTTCTATCTGTATCTTCTACTAATCAATTTGACTTGTTGAATGAATTCCTTCACTAATAAAGAAAATATAAGCTATATAAATTAATGCAATACAAGACTAGATGGTATCAAGTTTCTGGATTTCATCTACATTTTATTTCAATACTGGAATTTCCATCTACATTTTGTTCCAGTTTTTGCAACTTCAATTTCTTCGTCTACCATGGGCAATGTCAATTCTTCCATTTCCAGCAAAAAAAAAAGGCATTTAACTCGATAACAGAAGAAAATCGACTACAACTCAAGCCTGAAACTAGCTAGAATTCAATACATAACAATACAGCTAGAATTCAATACAACATAGTTACATTACAACACAGCTAGAATTCAACACTGTCAATAACTTTTTCTGCTATAAAATGAAGCTGATACTATAGTTAGGGTTAAAAGGAAGAGAGAAACAAGAAGCCTGCAGGTATCTTTCACTTGTTGACCATAAGTGTAAGAAGCAATACCATGATGGTTATCCCAGTGATTTCTCTGGCTGGCCCTGACAAGTTGTTGATGCTTTACTAATCTTCATGGATTTTCCCAGTATATTCAGAACACCAACCTGTCGCACCTCTTTTGCTGTAATGATGGAGAAAGAATTGGGTCATCTTTATCTATTAGCCTCAAGTTATCTAAAAATATTGAAGACAAGTAGAGTTTGGAAGTAAAATGCATAATGTACAGGCAGCAAAAAGGAACAAACTACAGCGTTATAACTGCTAAAGTCATCTCCGTTTTTTTTTTGGCTTTTTCCAGCAAAAAAAAAATTCATTGAAAGATCCTACCCCTTATATCTACTATCTCCTCGCCCAATCTATAGAACACCTGATGACTATGCAGCAATAATCCAATGGTTTTGATATCCCAGGACTGACAATCTGAAAACCAAATGCAGAGAAAATACTATGAAGCCTAGCCTATATTAATGAAAAACTCGGACAAAAGGACAAAAACTAAACCACTACAATTGGCAACCACCTAAATATATGTGATAAACCACCTGGTTATTTTAACTTCTTTAGCTACTGTTAGAGCGCAAAACCCCTCAGAACAGCCACTCTAACCTAACTTGTAAAAAGAAGCATAGAAGTTTGAGTTGCCAAATACCTAAAACACGAATAAATCTAGCGAGTGCACAGCAAAGATTATAAGGAGACATCATCATTTGAAAATCTCTCTATTTCACATGCAGAAACCAGCACATGTAATGGCAAAGGTTCTGCACAGGTTACAGTATCTCCGCAGGTCCACATTAAGTTACATGTAACAAGTATTTGAAAGCCAAACTGAAAGAGACAGAAAAAGGTAAATATACAATAGGTTACATGCTCCTTTTCCAATGTGAGCTGCCATGGAGCAATGTCCATAGGAGGGTACTGACGCAGACAAAAACAGAACTCAAGAAAAATCAAGTTTTGAAACACAAGAATAATCTTATGGTGCTATATCTCTAAAAAATGTAGCCCATAATCAGTTCGATTGAAAAAAGAGAATTCATACGGCCTACTCCAATTAACTTTAAGAATAAAACTTAGTTTAGTTGAGATACAAGAAACATATAACTATAGCTTAGATTTGAATAATGCATATTTGGGATTTCATTCAACACTTTTTGGCCTCTATAAAACTACATAGTCGTTGATGTTCTCTGTAAATTTACTGTGGTCCAGTATTTTACTTCAAGATTCAAGGATGCTATAGCAACTCCATCTTTGCTGGAATTAGCAGGCTAGATGCCTTTATGATCTATTTCCCAGTCCTTATTGGTCAAGAAAAACAATTTAGCTTTCTATGAGAATCAAAGTCCTTAGAAGATTAGGACTAGTTCTAACTTATAAGAGTGTCATATTTTTAAGGTTTAGAACTAATTTGAGATGAAAAATACCAAGTTTGCAATGCTTCTCAATCAATTTGTTATTGAATAAAATACCAGCAGTTATGTTCATTTGGATTGTGTGATACAATTCAACCCCTAGATGTGATGCCTATATGACCTTAAGTATGATGCTGAAGACTGTTTAGACATAAAAGGTCTAAACCCTATTTACTGTTCACAGAGCATTACCTGCCACTTTTTTTTTTTTTTTAAATCCTGTAATTTGTTGTCCACGTGCTATTTGCTTCCCAGTTAATCTTGGTAACAGACCTTTTGTCTTCTCATCTTTTAAATTGGCCCCAAGATGTCCAAATAGCTTCAACAGCCTCGAAGTTTGTTACTTTGATAATTTGTCAACAAGGACACCAAACACTGAACTAAATCCAAGGTTTGGAAGAGTACAATTTCAACCAAAAGGGACGACGGGAGGCATACATTTTAAAGTTCCAGTTCTGCTGGAATAGTTGATTCTGCACTATGCTGAGTTTGGCTTAATTGAATTAGCTAAATTATAATGGTATGTCAACTGCCAACTAAAGTGAGGCTGGAAGAACTACTATCTTCCAATTTCTATGCTAAAAGAAAAACAAAGCACCCTCTCCAAAAGCAAGTGCAACATTTAGAATCACAAGCAGGGATTTCCAGAAAACAAGAAATGGATGTGGTAGAAGTCAAAAGAATTTCTAACCAGAATGGTTTCATCAAGAAGCAACTAGGCAGAAAAATAAAGACGACAACCCCTGCAGTAAGTTTATCAGCCAGAGAGGGTAATGAAAAACTCAAAACTGTCATCTCAAAGTCTTAAACAGAAATACTTGCTTCTGGATTTGCAAGGAGCACACATGCTTTGTTTGGAAAAGTAAATATGAATTAATGAATTTTTGGCAAAAGAATTGTTGAAGAACGAGTAGAACAGTAAATAGAAACAAGAAAAGAAGAAGGAAGGTCAGTTGGGCAATTTCATCAACCTAAAACTGTAAACTGGCAATCAGAGGCTACCTAGTAGGGTCATATGATAACAAGAAACTGTAAGTGATTTTGAAGAGGAGACTGAGCATCACTGTAAAAGAACTCCTATGAATACTTTTGGGTAACTGGACTCCCAAAAGTAATTTTGTATCCATGGATGAGTAGGGTCCATAAATGACACAAAGAAATAATAAGAGACAAAGGAGCCTGGATGTTAAAGATACCAATACTAAAGATGTTGGGTTTATGCTCCTTGTAACTGGCATTCAAGGAATGGACTTTGTTATTCCAAAGAAGTTCATAAAACTCCGAAGGGAGCTTTCAAGCACTTCTGGCCTGTGATCTAAAAATAAGGCTATAAAAACAGCTGGGAAACTTAAATTAGCATGTTTCATGGGCGATCTAGTACACAATAAAAATGTCATTATATCTTAACAAGTGACGCTGCCTGCATGCCATAAATATACTATTTTATTTGCTAGATCTTTTCATATGGAGGATATCTTGTTTTACACAATGCTGCAAATGCTTATAAAATTCTAGCAAAAGATTTGGCTTGGTGTGATCTTCATATATCTTACATAAGCTAAGGCCAGAATTACTCTTAGGTAAAACAAGGCTTCTAAAACCCCAAAGAAAAATGAATAATATAAAACCCTGCAACTACAGACAGAAAGACAATGTCACTAGTAACCACATTGCTTACTTATAAATGACTCAAATCTATGAGAACATAATGGGGCTTTGGCTACTCCAATAGTGAGAACCAAGAACAGCAAGGTACCAGCTAGCACAGAGGAGGCTCCAATAAAAAAAGAAATATTGAGCATTTACAGAAAAGAAAAAACTAGTAGTTCATAGCGTTCAATCTAGGAAATTGTACAAGGAAGATTTACTAGTAGTTCATAGCATTGAATGTAGGAAATTGTAAAAGGAAGATTTTCTTAAGGTAAAGCATCATATAAAACCCCTGATAAAGGAAGTTGAATCATATATTCAGAGTATAATTGTTCACGCAAACAAAAATGATCCTGAAATTTCAACCATTCCTTTCACAATATTCAACTTCCAATTTAGAAAGGTTATATCTGACACTCTTTTTTCATATATCGCAACAAAAGGAAAATAAAGACATGTAAAGCAGATATTTTGCATTACCTTCTTCCAGTGAAAGTTGAATGGATCTCTTTTCCAACTCAACTGCATGTCTGCTAAGTTCAACTGAGGAAAGCGAACGTAGCACTAATTGAACAAAAAATAATATGTAAATCAGTGCATAATTTTTTTTTTCTTTTTGCAGCGGTAAATTAAATGATCTCAAGGTGGCATCTTTAAATATCAACAGCTTACTTTGTAAGTAATCCTCTTGATCTGACTCATCTAACTTCTTCAGTAGAATTTGCAATTGATGATATCTCTCTTCCCAATGCAGGTTTTTCATTCCCTTCAAATTATTCGACAGGGAGACAGGAGAACCAACATGATGATAATTAGGTTCTGCGGGTGCAAACCTCGTATTTGAGTTGACAACAGGAAGGGGAACAGAAGGTTTTCTAGATGAACTCGTTAAGGAAGCTGCAGGCACAGGTGCAAATGCCGGAAAACAAGAAACCCTTGGCTCCTTTACATATGGCTTTGGTTGCAATTTCTCCTCTGCATGGTCAAGTTGCTCTGAATTTAGACAATCGGGATTAATGTTACGACCTTCATAAATACTACTCTTGCCTGTTTCCGCTTCAGATTTCCTGCGAACATAGACAAGTTGAGCATTTGCAGCATTACTACTTGGAGATTGGTGGTGTGGAGGGCTCACTGGCCTCTTAGGTGAGGGTCTCTTTGTACCAGAAACCTTCACAGAATCCACAGTTTGTCCTCTATCCTTTGGAAATGGAGAATTCCCAACAGAGTTGGGTATCCTATTTTCATTCTGCACGTCTCGCAGTGCTGTCTTCTTCACTGCAATAGGAAATTGCTTATCACAAGTTGACAAGTTATTAGTTTCAGAGTTACCAAGCCCATACTCACTGAATTTTGAGTCTACTGTTTGCTGAACCATCTGAAAAAAAGAAAAGAAAAAACAGTAATAAAAATAGCAAGAAAATCCCATTACAGCTTACAAAAAGTTTCAATAAGCAATTATTGATAAACCAAAAGCAGAACAGCCCAAAAATTCATAGTCATTAGCATAAAGAAGGAGAAATTAACTAATAAAGCTTGATAAATAATAAGAAATTATACACATTAACAAAAGTGCAGAGAAAATAGCAAACACCACAGAAAATCAAAGAAAATAGCAACAAGAATGCCATAAACAATCACAAACTAGAATACCCAGAATTAGACAGTGGAGAGCTACAAATTTGCCACTTGAAAAGCGAAATGAATCAAGATTAAAAAAAAAAAGAAATTAACAGAAAAGAAAAGAACAAAAACAAGATCAAACAAAAGAAGAAAGATGAAAATAGGAAAAAGGTCTGTACCTGTTTGTGCAGGACATAGAAGAAGATTTGATGAAGAAAAGAGAGATGATGTGTAAAATTAGGATTTAGGGCACAAAAACCAGATGTGATCCATCCATTTCAGAGTAGCTTCGATTTCTGTTTGACGAGGGATTCTGCCACGTCATCCGTGGTTATACAACGAAAATGATACACGTGTCTATGTTTGCTATATCACTATACTTACGATTTGCTAATGAGTTGGCGCCAATGTGAAAAATTCAAACCCTAAAATCCCATATTTTCTTAAATCAAATAGCTAAAGGTAAAAATGGGGTTTCGTCCATAAATTATCAAGTTTATGAATTAGAAGCAACTCGTCTCAAAAAATATATAAATATATAAATATATCTGATTTAGAAATTCGAATTAAATTTGGATCATTTTCAAATTTAAGGTTACAAATAAATTTTCAAAGTGGTTATATTTTACTTATTAAAAAATTAGATAGAATTTTTTTTTGTGAAATTTTACTTTTGTTATAAATTAATGCGATTAATGAATGTTTCTCTTTATTTTCTTAATTTTTTCTTTTATATTCACATTTATAAAATTATAATATTTCATTTAAAATTATATTTAATAGTAAAATTTATAATCTTTAATTTTTATCCCTTTTATTTTATTCTAAGGTTAAATCTACGTCTATAAATAGAAAAATTATTAGGAGAAAACTCTAAATTTGAATTAATTTAGCATTGATCATATTAAATAATCAAGAATATAAATTAAATATGCGGAAGCGTACCTGAATCTATATTGCTAATTGAATTCTTGAGTCTTATAGTTTTTGATTTTTCAAATTAATCCGTATGAATTTAGGAGAAGTGTTTCTCTCTTTTTTAACGATGAGATATCAGAAAAGAAAACATACATATAATTTGGGGACTATAACCTTATTTATAGTAGTACATATTTTTTTATTTTCAATTTTGTCCATCATAAAAATCAGAAATATCTAATAGAGTATCTATACATATAAGTCTATACTTTCTGATATAAATTAGGTCCATTATAATTTTAAACAAATTGGATCACTTTTATTATTAGGGCCAAACCCCTTATGATAACACACAGGACACATAATTATTATAAACATATATTTGTCCATAAATCCAACAATCTCCCACTTGGACTATATATGTATATATTTTACCTTGTATTGTATGTCACAATAACCTTATGAGCTCAAAATCATGCTATCATAAAAAGAGATTTTCGAAAATCTCGTCCATCAATTATGTTGACATAGAGCTAAGGCATCTTTTATTACTTTCATTGTAATAAAATTATCTTTGATCACATATATCAATATAGCCGAATGACATAGATCAAGTGTGTAGCATGAAAAATGCATGAAATGTGATCTAAACATGTCTATTTCCAACTGGTTCACCTTAAAACTTGTAGAGTCAAAGTGTGAATAATTGACAGAAACTTTATTTCTGCAAAAATCATCCTAAAAATATCCATAAGCTGAAATAACTGAAATGTGTCTATAAAAGAAAGGTAAAACTACAAACTCCCACTGAAACTATATATCTTGAACGAACATAACACCTATATGAGCAGTATGCTCATGAAAGACCTTGGGTAGCAATCCCTTAGTGAGCGTATCCACAATCATGAAGTTTGTGTCAATATACTCTATAGACACCTATCCACTTTGAACTCTTTTTTAGCAACCAGGAACTTTAAGGTCTATGTACTTTGACCTACTAAAGCTCCTATTGTTATTGGAATATAAGACTGCTAATTTATTATCACAAAAAACTTAAGTAGTCTTTCAATTTCATCCATAATTTGCAACCCACATTGATGCCTCAAAACATCAACCTGTATGTGAGCATATAATATTTTGTTCACTGTAAATACCTCATGACTCATTTGGTTGCTTTCTAATAATTCATTATGAATTGCTTAAATATATGTCCAACACTCCAATAATATATCCATTGTCTGGATATGTACAAACTTGAGCATATATTAGACTCCCTATTGCTGATGCATAAGGAATCTTCTACATTTTCTCTTTCCTAAAAATATTATTAGGGCACTGATCAAGACTGAATTTGTCTCCTTTAGCCACAGGGGTATCACATGGTTTGCAATCTTACATGCCATATCTCTTGGAAGCCTTTTTGATATAAACCTTCTGTGATAATCCAAGAATACCTCGAGAGCAATCTCGATGTATCTGAATCCCTAATACAAAAATTGCATCACCAAGATCTTTCATCTTAAAATTCCTTGCTAGAAATCTCTTGGTTTCATGCAACAAGCCTACATCGTTACTAACAAGCAATATGTCATCAACATATAAAACTAGGAAAATATGTTTGTTCCCACTGAATTATGGTATATAAAAGTATCGGCCAAATTTATCTCAAAACAGAATGAGACAATAACTTGGTGAAATTTGTAATACTATTGACGAGACACTTGCTTAAGCCCATAGATGGATTTCTTTAATTTGCAAACCATTAACTTTGTATCACTTGACACATAGTTTTCCAGTTGCATCGTATATATTGTTTCATCAATGTTACCATTGATAAACACAATCTTGACATCCATCTAATGTAGCTTAAAATTATGCCACTAAAGCCATTATAATCTTGAAAGAGTCTTTCAATGAAACTAGAGAGAAAGTCTCTTTATAATCAATGCTTTCTTTTTGTGTGAAGCCCTTAGTGACAAGACATGCCTTATCCACATTACCCTTTGAATCCCTTTTGGTTTTAAATATTCATTTACAACCAATGAGTTTTGTTCCTTTAGGTAAGGGGATAAGATCCCATATGTCATTGTCCTTCATTGACTTCATCTCTTTATTCATGGCATCTATCCACTTTTTGAGAGTCAGAATTTTCCATGGCTTGATGGAAGTTTATTAGGTCATTTTCCATCATTCCAATGTTAACATCATGTTCTTGAAGAAACACAATATAATTATTTGAAATTGCAATTCTCCTTTCTCTAGTGGATCTCCTTAATGGCAATGGTTCTTGAGATTGTAAAGTTTGTTCTTCTAGAATAACTTCTTTAAATTGAGTAGGTGGATCGTTGACATTGTTTTGATATGGAATTGCTTCTTGAGCAATGTCAAGTATAAAAAACTATTCTTGATTATTTTCAATAACGATTAATGGAATATCAACATGTTCTTGAAGAAACACAATATACTTATGTGTGCCATTTATCATAGGAATGGAGTTGACATTGGCAGTGATATTATCGGCATAAGTAGAAACTGAATTAAAAATAAAACAATTAAAACAAATAAGCTCACATAAGTACCAAACAAAAACCAAATTGGAATAATAAATTTAAATAAAGGTAAACCCTCATCTCAGGATATCAGATAATCTATTAATATTTCATCTTTGGATAATATATTAACTTGTAAGTGATATCTTGATGTAGTAATCAAATACTAATAATAAAATAACATGTCAAATAATAATTCTTCCTTTGGGCCTATTTATTATTCACATGCAAAACTAAATAATTATCACACGTATATCACTGCAAATACACATGTAATTATATTAAATATGGACTTTCCTTTGGGCCAATTTATATTTATATTAGTTACATGTACACAACCGTTTATATTTTCAAAACAAATTAATTTTACCACAGAGATCACTTTAGCGATATGTTGGTTCAATTAATTTGTCAATATATATAAACATACCAATACTTAAATTTAAAATTTCCTAATAAAATTCCAAAATTATATTTCCTTATATATATTGGTAAAATACCCAATAAATGTATTACCGTAAACTAAAACTTTATATATATAAAGAGTAAGTCAACACATATATGTATAAATAGTAATTCAAGAACCACATTATAAGCTTCTGCTAAAAAAAAAGAGCCACACTATAAGCATATATGCACAAAATTCAAACTTAATTCTGGGATACATATAATATGTGATAAACATGAATATGTGTTAATGTATATATATTATTGGCATTTTCTACTAAACCGAACTTAGGAACCCAAACTTGTGGACAAAACTCAAGTACATGGATTGGACTTATTATACGGCTGAACTTTGATGGAGTGTGCATTGATGTGACAGGTAGCACTATACCAACACATAGGGAAAATCTGCCTACTACGCTGACAAACCCCAAAAATCTACAGACCATTGCAAAAGTTATCTCCACTTTCCAACTATAAATAGATATAAATTTTCACAGGTAAGGAGTTCGAATTCTACTGTTCTTTACTCTTTTTCACTAAAAGTTAGATTATTCCTAATTACTAACTTAGGCATTGGAGGCTCCCTACTGGAGTCCAACCCTTTCTTTAATTTTGCAGGCCTGAGAGTTGACGTATCTCAAACCTAAACTTGGATTGGAGTCCTTGAAGTCCATCTTGTCATTAGTGGTGCGGTGAGTGTTGACTTGCTAATTCTTGAAATGGATAAGAGGACTCAAGATCCAATACATGATTCACAGAACCCGATCCAAACTCCAAACAACAGATTAGCCCCACCCCCACAAACACCTCAATATCCATCAGCTCAAAACACAATATATAATTCTCGAACTGAATAATACACAATTGGAACCTCTCTTCCTGGACCATCTGCTACAATAACAGAGTTAGCCCCTGTCGAGCCCTCTCTACCATTTGTTCCAATAACACAAATGGCTTCCATAATGTTCCAATCCCCAAACCCATCTGAATAAGCAATCAAAGAGCTTGCATTTACACTCAAAGATTTTATTTTAGCTTTTGGACAATAAGTTACCAGAAACCCATAATAGCTTCAAACACAGCCTACATTATCAGAGCATAAACCTTCTCTTCCTCTAACATACCAAAATCCTTCACATCCATCTACTCATCAGACACCTCTCCCATATGATTCATGTAACACCCTTATACCCTATATACGTACAATATATATTTTTAGCATATGTAAAATACACATATATGGTACAAAAATGTCACTGACCGGTTTAATAAAAAATTTTTACATTTTAAATTTTAAATTTTAAATTTTAAATATATAAAATTAAATAGTATATAAATATTCTTTGCTCATTATAGGAACCTAAAATAAACATTTTATATGAAAATCTCTGAAAAAAATTCGCCAGAGTTTTGTCTGTAATTTGGACGTTCCCAAAATTTAGCCAAACACAACCTGCAAAAAGAATACACTCCCAAATAATTTCAATTCACCATCTCAACCATACTCCTCAATTTCACTAAGTTTCTCAAACATATATATATACTTTAGAACACATTTACACTCCCATTTCAAATAACTTAACCCAAATTTTCTTGATAGTTTATCATACATAAAATCTAAAACATAGTATATTATGCATAATACTCAAAATATGCAATAACATAAAATATATACATGCTGCTGACAGTGTTTCTGATCTTGATATCAACTCTACACGCACAACCACAGGTTTAGACCTGACCCGGTCTAAAAGAATTCTCTGGCTCAACTGAATCTACCCTGTCACCTGCGCGATGTAAACAATCGAGCTAAGCCGAAGCCTAGTGATACAAACTTTGATAATAACAAAAATCAAATGCAATGCCAATGTACAATGCTTATAAATATCAGATTATTCCATTTTCTTATACTTTTCAAATATTTCACATAAAAACAAACACAAACATGGGCCCAAAGATAACTAATATAATATTCAAATTTCAGAGTTACTGTTTTAGTCAATAATGGCACCATGTGTCTAGCCCCATAGGCAATATATCAATGTAATAATTCAACTAGGTCTGAGCTTACGACCCGGTCATTTCACCCAGCCTAACTTTAAATTATTTTTGAAGCTTACTACCCGGTCATTTCACCTCAAAAATATTTTCACAATAACCCCCAGCGTCTAGCCCGTAGGCAATCATAGGCCTGCCACCAAACACAGAACTCTGAAAATTGAATGACATACTAGACATAAAATTTATTCATATTTCTCATTATTAATCTCTTTCTCATTGTCACATATTCAATATAGACACATTGCCTTATTTTCTTAATTTTTTTTTTCACTTTTTTCACTTTTCTCATTTATCTCAATATCAATTCATTTTATTATATTTCCACATATCTCATTACATTATATCACATTTTTTTTCATTCACAACACATTACCTAATCACTTTGGGTATTTTCACATAATATACATTTTAATCACATTTACACAATTTAGCCATTATCAATGGTTTTTCACAATGAATTTAACACAAGTAGGTGGAGCAGGCCTCTGAGCCACTAGGGTCGGAGCACTAGCCATTAAAACTGCAGGTCTCTATCTCTATCTCTGCTACTGTACTGACCTACCAAACTGCCCCTGGCTCCTACTGAACCTCTGAACATATCCCCCTCGCCCTCTCTTCACTGATGAAGACCCTGCCTCACTCTGGGGTCTCCTAGCTCTGGTCTCCTCAACCCTGGCAGCTGCTGTAAGACCATGTGCTCTCTCAACACTCCTGGCAGCTGCAACCAACTGAGAAAAATCTTGATACCGAGAGCCTGCTATGATACACATGATAGAGGATCTCAGTCCCTCCTCAAACATCCTGCACCTGTCAAACTCGTCAGAAATGATCCCATCGGCATAGTGACTCAACCGGATAAACTCGATCTCATACTCTGTCACTGTCCTGGTATCCTATCTCAGACTCAGAAACTCCATCTTCTTTGCATCCTTATACTCCCTCGGAGTATACTTATGCTCAAATTCCCGTAGAAAATCATCATAGGTCAGGACTGGTGGATCATCCAAAGCATGTGGAATCATTTTCCACCAATCATATGCATCCCTCTGCAGAAGAGATCTGGCATAATCAAACTTCTCTTCTGGACTAGCCTGCAACTGAATAAATACTCTCTGAACCTTGTCTAGCCACTGCTCTGCTACAACAGGGTCTGTAGTACCAACGAAGTCCTCAGCTCCAAACTTTCTCAGTTTATCATACTGCCTCACTGGCAACTGTGGCTGCGGTGGCTGCTGAATTGGAGCCTGCCTCAACAACTCTACCATATGCCGTAAACAGACGCCTCACCAGCAGACACAACTCTAACTCTATCTCTACCCTCATCTGGAGCCATAATCTCTACACTACCCTCAGTAGCCTGATGCGTCCGAGATGCCATAACTACCTATATCTACAAACATAGTAGAAATTACTATATCAGAGATCAGAAACTGCCAGTGTCAATGCATATATTACAATTAAAAACCATTTTCAAATCCTCCATTTTCTCTCTCTATCAACCCACCTAGGTCGAGAACCTCAAACCTAGACTCTGATACCAAAATAAATGTAACACCCTTATACCCTATATACGTACAATACATATTTCTAGCATATGTAAAATACACATATACGGTACAAAAATATCACCGACCGGTTTAATAAAAATTTTTCACATTTCAAATTTAAAATTTCAAATACTAAATATATAAAATTAAATAGTATATAAATATTATTTGCTCATTATAGGAACCCAAAATAAACATTTTATATGAAAAATATATGGGAAAAATTTGTCAGAATTTTGTCTGTAATTTAGACGTTCCCAAAATTTAGCAAAACGTAACCTGCAAAAACAATACACTCCCAAATAATTTCAATTCACCATCTCAACCATACTCCTCAATTTCACCAAGTTTATCAAACATATATATATATATATATATAAAATTTAGAACACATTTACACTCCCATTTCAAATAACTTAACCCAAATTTTCTTTATAGTTTACCATACATAAAATCCAAAACATAATATATTATGCATAATACTCAAAATATACAATAACATAAAATATATACATGCTGCTGACAATGTTTCTGATCTCGATATCAACTCTACACGCTCAACCACAGGTCTAGACCCTATCTGGTCTAGAAGAACTCTCTGGCTCAGCTGAATCTACCCTATCACTTGCTCGATGTAAACAATCGCTCTAAGCCGAAGCCTAGTGGTACAAACTTTAATAATAACAAAAATCAAATGCAATGCCAATGCACAATGCTTATGAATATTACATCATTCCATTTTCTTATACTTTTCAAATATTTCACATAAAAACAAACACAAATATGGGCTCAAAGATAACTAATATGCTATGCAAATTTTAGAGTTATTATTTTGGTCTATAATGACACCATGTGTCTAGCCCCGTAGGCAATATATCAATATAATAATCCAACTAGGCCTGAGCTTACGACCCGGTCATTTCACCCAGTCTAGCTTTAAATATTTATTTTTGAGGCTTACGACCCGGTCATTTCACCTAAAAAATATTTTCATAATAACCCCCGGCGTCTAGCCCGTAGGCAATCATAGGCATGCATGCCACCAAATACAGAACTCTAAAAATTGAATAACATACTAGACATATAATTTATTCATATTTCTCATTATTAATCTCTTTCTCATTGTCACATATTCAATATAGGCACATTGCCTTATTTTCTTATTTTTTTTTTCACTTTTTTCACTTTTCTCATTTTTCTCATTTATCTCAATATCAATTCATTTCATTATATTCCCACATATCTCATTACATTATATCACATTTTTTTCATTCACAACACATTACCCAATCACTTTGGGTATTTCCACATAATACACATTTTAATCACATTTACACAATTTAGCCATTATCAATGGCTTTTCACAATGAATTTAACACATATATGATATTACAAATGTCATAGCACATTATTCATGCACAACCAATGTACCAAGTAGCTTAACATATTTTTCAACTAAAATGAGTTAAGCCCAAATGTCATGTAAACATAACCAATGTATTCAAAGTTTGTATATACCTCAAATAGCAACCCAAAGCAAGCTTAAACAACCTCTAACTCTATTTTTCCAACTTGCCCTTCACCACTTGGATGAAGCAAATCAACCTCCCTCAATGCCTAAACCAAATGTGATAACAAATAATCATTTAGTATCACATTTAATGGCATTTCCAATATTAAACCATAATTAAACATCACTCCTACAAATTTCTAAAAATTTAGCATTTCCTTTTTTTAACATTAGAATTCCATTCTATTCCATTTAAATTAGTGTTTTAAGTTTATTTATATTATTAAAAACATATTTTAATACATTTAAACTATTTACATTATAAAAACACATTCTTATACATAAAACCCTAAAATGGCATAACCTTCCCCCATTAAAGGTTTTTCATTCCAACACAATCCATTAATCATTTCAAGCTTAATTTCATCACTTTTAACACTAAACAACATGCTTAAACAAATAAAATCACACAATTCAACAACTTCGAAAAATTTCTTTTCCAAAACCCTAAATCTCCACTTCCATTCTCAAACTCCAACCAAACACAACCAAATCCAATATTTTACTTTAAAATACTTGTTTATGCATCAAAACAACTCATTTGAAATCAATTTGCACAAGTAAAGCTCATGTTTTCACAAACCCAAAAGTTCCATAACCCTAAATTCTCTCTCTTCACCATTCTTTATCCAAACTCCATCATCTCTTCAATCTAACCTTAAAATCATTGTTACCTACCCAAAATAACATCATATACACCAATTCTAATAATTATAACATACTACTTCAAAAATCCAAAACTCACATAATTCAACTTTCTATGGAATTTAAAGAAAAGAGTTGGAAACTTACCAATTGATGAAGAAACTTCTAAAACTCCACTTGAATCCTTAAAATTCTTTCAATCCTTGGTGTATGGAAGAAGAAAAAATCTCCCCTTGTTGGCTATGCAGTTTCGGCCTAGATGAAGAAGAAGAAGAAGATGAAGACTTTTTTTAATTTTCTTTTTTTCCCTTTCATCTTTATTTTAAACCATATATATATAAATAATTTAATAATTAATTATTTAATAAATTAAAAGTCCTAAATTCCCTCTTCCATTCCAAAATAATTTATTTTTGAATTATTTTATTAATTTTAAATTTCTAAAATTTATTTACAAAAATATCATTGGACTTTGACTTTTCTCTTAAAAAGTGTTGACTTTTATATGTTATGTATATTTTACATATATATCACATATATATTCCACTTTTTCATTTAAAATCCCTTCATTTTTCATTTAAAACCATTAATTTAATTTATCTTTTTAAATTATAATTTATTTTATCAAATTTTCTAAAAATTAGAATTTTTTCAAAAATTTTGGGATATTACAATTAATCACAATACGACCCTGAGCCTCAACAAGAACATGATACCATAGACACATCCCATGAATCAGAACAAAAGGTTTAGAGAAAGCTTTATTCACCCGAACATTCAACATCACTTACATCCATTAACCCCATATCAACCTTTGAACCAGTTTACCCCAAAATATAAAATGTACGCGTCGGGGTATAGCTCTACAATATGACATTACCTTTCGTTCACCACTTCCAGGCAAATTCTCAGTGAGGTTTATCTGAGTTTCCATGTGCCAAAGCTAAAGGAGTACAATGGAACAACGGATCCGCGCTCACATGTTGATAGTTTTTACAACACTGCCCTTCTATATACAACTTCAGATGATGCCTTGTGTCAACTCTTTCCAAAAACTCTCATTGGCAATACATAAACATGGTATAAGAATTTAGAACTAAAATCTATTTATAGCTTTAGCCAATTCACTGAATCATAAATAAATTTATGGCTTCCATTGACCCTAGTCAAACCTCAGCAGACTTGTTCAAAGTCGTGCATAAACCCAAAGAGACATTACGATAATATGTTGATAGGTTCAATGAAGCAGTGGGCCGAATTCCAAAAGTGAACATTGAAATAACCTTGGAGGCATTAATCCGGAACACTGAATGTTCTTAATTTTCACAATCTTTGAGTTTGAAGATTTTATAGAGCTTATCGCTCAATCATATAAATATATTTAGGCAGATGAGAGTGCTCGAATATGGGAAGAGCTTCACCCTCATCAAAACCAAGACCAAGCACCTAAAACTTCTGGAGGATCTCATAAACCGGAGGTGTTGAAGCAAAACTCCTCTAAACCAGATTTTCCTAAACCATTCAAACAAAATTTTCCATGGCAACACCTCACTTCCCATTCCCAAAAGTCATTAGGCCAGCGTTACTCTAATTGTGCTTACCACATCACCCAAGTTCTTGAACAATTCACACCCTTAAACAAAAAAACTAAGTAAATTGGCCTCTGCCAATAAAAGATGATATTAAGTTAAAGAGAGAAATTGAACGATTGATCCAGGTAGGTCAATTGAGGTAGTTCGTTGCCATTCCCAGCAAACATGGTGAACAAGGTGAACCGAGCTCTCAACCCCCTACAACTTTAGACCACAACAGGAGTAATACATGTTATAGTAGGGGGAGAACTCTATGATGTCACCTTTGCTTCATGAAAATGGAAGGCTAAGGAGGTTTTTTCTATCACCGAGATATCAAAAGCTTGCAGCTCGGTAATTACTTTTTATCCGAAAGAATCACACCTGGTCATTGGTCTACATACAGATGTTCTTGTAGTAGAAGCTGTAATTTAGGACTATTTGGTTCACTGAATTTTAGTTGACATGGGCAGTGTCGTAAATCTGATGACCTTAGATGCTTATATGAAACTTGGTTTATATCCTAATGCATTAAGACCTATTAATGCACCATTGGTTGGTTTATCCTGACGCACAATACCTATACAAGGATTTGCCATGCTTGAGGTACAGTTAAGAGATGGGTCAGTTGTACGGAATTATCGAGCCTTCTTCATGATAGTAAATATGAACGTTGCTTACAATGCTATTTTTGGACGATCATTATTGGTAGGCATGGATGCATATATTTTAGTGAGAAACTTGCTTATGAAAGTCCCAACTCATCATAGAGTGCTTGTCATGAAGGGAAATCAGCAGTTAGCTCGAGATTCTTATGCAATTCTCCTTAAAGATGCCAACATGGTACTTCTAGTGGATTCCCTTGATCTTCTTGACAATCCCAAGTTCGTTCAGACATGAGAAAGAAATCACCCTCACTCAAGTATTAGAAGAACATCAAGATGTCTTTACTTGGACTTCAGTTGATCCGAGCTTATAATGCATGAGCTCCATGTAAACCCCAAAGCCATCCCAGTAAAGCAGAAGAAAAGAAATATGGGACCAGAAAGGCAGTTGGCTATAGAGCAGGAGGTTGAGAAACTCCTACAAACAGCCTTCATCAAAGAAATTTTATTCCTAGATTGGTTATCCAATGTAGTGTTGGTAAAAAAAACCCAATGGAAAATGGAGAATGTGTGCAGATTTTACTGACTTAAACAAGGCATGCTCCAAAAACTCATATCCACTCCCCAATATAGACCATCTTGTTGACTCTACAGTGGGATAGGCGGAGTACAATTTCATTGATGCTTTGTCTAGCTATCATTTAGTACCTCTAAAACTGGAAGATCAAAGTAAAACTTCTTTCATAATAGCCAAGGGTACTTATTGATATAAAGTCACGCCCTTTGATCTAACAAATGTGGGAGCCACATATCAGAGACTTGTTAACAAAATTTTTTAGGGTCAAAGAGGCTGAACTATTGAGGTATATGTAGATGATATGATTATCAAGTCTCGAACTTCCGCCGAGCACCCTAGACACCTAGCAGATGTCTTTGCAATACTTCGACGAGCGAACATGAAGCTCAATCCAAAAAATGTGCATTTGGAGTTTAGTAAGCAAATTCCTGGGATTCATCATTTTAGAATGAGGCTTTGAAGCTAATCGAGAAAAAATACAAGCAATAATAGAAATAGAGCAACCTAAGACCATTAAGGAAGTGTAGAAATTGAATGACATGATTACAACTCTAGGACAATTCATATCATGCTCGGCTAAGAGAAGTCTACCATTTTATAAGCTCCTGAAGAATTTGAAAAACTTTCAATGGACTGAGGAATGCCAGCAAACTTTCATAGAGCTTAAGCAATTCTTGAGCTCGCCTTCGCTACTTAGCTGACCTGTTTAAGGAGAAGAACTCTATTTGTACCTCTCAGCATCACCCGCAGTTGTAGGCTCAATTTTAACTAGAGAAGAAAGTGGTCAACAATATCCAATTTATTATACCAGTTATGTCTTAAAAGGGGTTGAACTGCGGTACTCGCCATAAAAAAAATTAGCCCTTGCCTTACGGGCTTCTTTGGAAAGGCTTCTATCATACTTTAACACACATATCATCGTTGTGCGAACTAATTCATGTTTAAAGAAAATTCTTCAACGACGAGAAACTTCAGGGCATCTTACTGAATGGGTAGCACTGTTAAGTAGATTTGGTATCCGATATGAGCCTAGGCAGGTTATGAAGGCACAAATCTTGGCAGATTTTATCACGGAGTTGTATGAACAACCCTCTAAGTCAGTCTCTAAAGAAGCTTGGGCTCTTAATGTAGATGGGGCTTTCGGCATTGATAGAGCGGGTATTGGAGAAATCCTTTGAAGTTCGGGAAAAATACAAATCAGATATGTTGCAAAACTTAATTTTACAGCTTCAAATAATGTGGCCGAATATGAAGTTGTCTGCCTGGGATTGAGTCTTGGTCTAGAAGTTAGTCATCTAACTGAAAAATATGAAGCAAGAGAACCAAACATGGTATGATATAAAGAACACATATCTGACCTTTTGGCAGCTCTTTAAAAGGGTGGTTGTCTGTGGGAATTCCACTAGATCATGCATGTAGAGAATGAATAAGTTAACAAGCAGGCTAAAGCTACTGTCACTAAGGAGAGACTCCTTGAACAAGGAGTGCTATTTGAGGTTATTCATAGCCCGAGCTATGAAATTTCATTAATAATGACAATCGAACCAATGGAGGGCCGGAGACTTCCAATTTTCAAATTTCTTGATTTTAGTGAATTGCCAGAGGATTCAGTGGAACCTAAGAAGATTGTTAGAAGATCCAGTTTGTATGCCATTCATAAGGGGCCTTTGTACAAAATATCATTTTCCCATCCGTGGAGCAGATGTGTGTTTGAAGAAGAAGGTAACTATTTATTGGGGAAATTCATGAAGGAATATATAGTGCCCATGAAGGAGCTCAGGCTATACCATCAATTTTTCTATTCATACCATAAAAAGTATGGTCATGCCACCTATGGTCCGGTCAGACTTTTTAATTTTTTTGACAATACTTCTTCAACGATTAGTACATATGACATTTACTAATTGAGTGAAGGAGTAACAACTATAGATTTTGAAGGATTTGTAAAGGTTAAGTTGGAAATTCATATGCTTCGATCAGACTTCTAATATTATGCTCAAATTCTGAGAGCACATTTTGGCCTTGAACCTTACTTGGTGAATTTGGACAATTTTTGCTACAAAGGTCCAGTTAGAATTTGAGAGAGTCCGGTGGACTTTTCATGGTCCTCTGAAAAATTGGAAGGACTTTTGGCCATGAACAATACTGGATGAATTTTGCAAATTTACATTCAATGGTATGGTTGGACTATGACATGGTCCGAGTGGACTTAACCTAGAATGGTGAGATTTTGAGATTATTCTTCACCGTAAACCTTTCTATGTGATTTTCACTTGAGTTTGTAGCAATGGTTCGGTTGGGCTTCATGATGGTCTGATCAGACTGTTCATGAATTCTTCAAAAATTATCTTCGTGTAAAATGTAACTTGATACAAGTATTAGTTCTATTCAATTTGATTACCTAAGATCAAAATAGAGTTTATCAAGCCAAGCGTTTGGCTAACTCTACCCATGTCTTTGATCTAGATGGTTATTACAACATCTTTGGTGATAAAAATAAAAACTAACAAAAGGTTCAATTATGGTGCTTAGAGGTAGATTGTGCTACATGCTCTACAAGACTCAAGTGAAGACTATCAAAGGTACTCTAAATACAGTTAATGACGATGCTTCCCTAGATTTATGGCATAAGAGGCTGGATCATATGAGTGAGAAAGGGCTGCAAATTTTGGCAAAGAAGTCTCTCATTCCCTTTTGCTAAAGGTATGAGTCTAAACCCTTATGATGATTGATTGCATGAGAAGCAACATATAGTATCTTTTAATAGTTCCTTTGAAAGGAAAAAGAATATGCCTAAGTTAGTTTACTCTGATGTATGTGGTTACATTGATGTGGAATATTAGGAGCTAGCAGATATTTTGTTACTTTTATTGATGATGCTTCAGTTTGGATGTTTTTTCTGAAAATAAAAGATCAGGTTCTTCAATGCTTTTAGTAGTTCCATGCCATGGTGGAAAGAGAGAAGGGAACATCCTTAAAGTGTCTTCGCAGTGATAGTGGAGGGGAATATACTTCAAAAGAGTTTGAGAATTACTGCTTAAAGCATGGAATCATACATGAGAAACTATTCTTGGTATTCCACATCATAATAGTATAGCTGAAAGGACAAACAAAACCATCTAGGAGAAAGTCAGATGCATGTTGAAAATGGCTAAGTTTCTTAAGCCATTTTTGGGTGAAGCACTCTACACTGCCTGCTACTTGATGAATCGTTCTCCATCAGCTCCTTTGGATTTTAAGATACTTGAGAGAGTATGGTATAGGAAGGATGTTACTTACTCTCATTTAAAGGTTTTTGGATGTAAGTCTTTTGTGAATTTGCCTAAGGAACAGATACAAAAACTTAATAATAGAGTTATTTCATGCATTTTTCTAGATTATGGAGATGCAAAGTTTGGATACAAGTTATGGGCTCCAGTGAAGAAGAAAGTCATTAGGTCTAGAGAGATAATCTTCTATGAAAATAAGACCTTGTTAGACTTTGAGATATCAGAGAAAACTATAAGTAGTGAAGAAATTTCTCTTCCTATATTAATTTCTCCTTCGATTAGAAATGCCATAGATGAGGGAGAGTTTCTTGAAGAACATTGGATTGATAATATGCCAGCACTAGTTGATGTTGATGATGATGGTGAGTAAGGAGAGTAGCCTCTTCTTTCTTAGATTATAGAAGAACCTCATGTTAGAAGGTCAACCAGAGAACATCATCCATCTACTAGGTATCCCACTTCAAAGTATGTAAAAGTTACTAAAGAGGGGGAGCCAAAAAGCTTTTAGGAAGTTCAAAATCATAAACAGAAGACTCAGTGGATGAAAGCAATGCAGGAGGAGATGAGTTCTTTGAAGAAGAACAATTATTATGAGCTTATTGAACTTTCAGAAGGTAGAAATTCTTGAAGAACAAATGGGTGTACAAGCTTAAGATAGATGGAGAGAAGTTAGTTATGGAGAGAAGTTAGTTAAGTATAAAGCTCGTTTAGTAGTAAAGGGATTTAATTAGAAGAAAGGGGTTGATCTTGATGAGATCTTTTATACTATTATGAAAATGAGCTCTATTTGAGTGATTTTTGGTTTAACTACTAGCTTAGATCTTAAGCTTGAGCAGTAAATATGAAAATGGCATTCCTTCATGGTGACTTGGATAAAGAAATCTACATGGAGCAACCAGAGGGATTGAAATAAAAGAGAAAGAACACATGGTTTGTAGGTTGAAGAAGAGTTTGTATGGATTATAATAAGCTCTGAGACAGAGGTACAAGAAATTTGACTCTTTTATGGTGAGTCATGGTTATGCCAAAATAGATACAGATGATTGTGTTTACTTCAAGACATTTCCAAATAGTAAATTTGTAATTCTTATGCTCTATGTGGATGATATATTGATAGTAGAGCAAGATGCTATAGTGATTAGTGGATTGAAAAAAGAGATGTTTGGCTCATTTGATATGAATGATTTGGGACCAACACTACAGATTTTGGGGATGCAGATTACTCATGATAGGAAAGCCAAAAAGTTGTGACTGTCACAAAAGAAGTATGTTGAGCAGGTTCTAAGCAGATTTAATATGAAGAATGCTAAGCCAGTTAACACACCTCTTGCTAATCACTTTACACTCAGTAAGAAATCTTATCCTTCTACTCAAAAGGAAAAGGAAGAAATGACAACATTCCTTACTCCTTTGCAGTTGAGAGTTTAATGTATACTATGGTTTGCACCCGGCCAGAAATTACTCATGCTGTTGGTTTGGTCAATATGTTTCTTTCAAATCATGGTAAAGATCATTGGAAGGCTATCAAATGGATTCTTAGATATTTGAGAGGTACTTCTAAGATTTCCTTATGCTTTGGAAGCTCAAAACTAATTCTAGAAGGATATACAGATACAGATATAGAAGGTGACCTTGATGGCTGGAAGTCTACTTTAGGGTATGTGTTTACTTTTATTGGAGAAGCTCTATCATGGTAGTCTAAATTGCAAAAGTGTGTTGTTCTATCCACAATTGAGGCTGAGTATATAACTATGACTGAAGTAGGCAAAGAGATGCTTTAGTTGAAAAGGTTTCTTAAAGAGTTGGGTTTTAAGCAAGATGAATATGTAATGAATTGTGATAGTCAAAGTGCTCTAGATTTGAACAAGAATGCCACATACCACTGTCGCACTAAGCATACAGATGTGAGATACCATTGGATTCATGAAGTGGTATATAATCAAGAGATGTTATTGAAGAAGATTCACATTGACAATAATTCAGCTGACATATTGACCAAGGTGGTGATTCATGATAAACATCAGTCTTACACCAAGATAGTGGGAATAAGTGGTAATTGAGCAATGGATGTATGGAAATCTTCTTGTGGGCTAGAGGGGGAGAATGTTTGGTGAATAATAATCTAGCCCAATAATTGATATTAACATTAAAAAAAGAAAAAGAAAAGAAAAAGAAGTCTCTGATATGTGGGCTAGAGGTGTTGGACACGGAAAAGAAAGAAAAAAATGAAATTGATTTTTAATTGTTTTTTTTTGCCACCAATCAGTATATAAGAAGAAATGAAAAATTATTTTGTGGCTTCTTTCTTTGTGCAGCAGACAAAGGAAAAAATAAAGCCAAGTTTTTTTTTTCTTTCAATTTTTCTTGGTTGTTTGGATAATTATTTTTTGTTAAAAACTTCAAGTGATTCTTAGATCAATTTTGGTGGGCTATCCTTTAGTTTCTTGGTATGATCATTCAAGAAGGATTGAGGGTTACTAGAGAGGTATTTATGTATTTTCTCCATTATTGGTGATCTCAAGTGTAGATTACTTGAGAATATTTTTATACTTGATTTCTTTAATAGTGGATTTGATTCGGAGCTTGTCCCATAGTTTTTTCCTCTATACTAGAGGATTTTCCACGTTAAATATTGTGTCTTCTTTTTTTGTGGTTGTTCTTTTTTTGATATTATTTTATTATTGTGCATTGATATTGTATGGCTTGAGTTTGCTATAATTTACATAATTAATTATTATTGATTGAGATCCCAATAGATTTGATACCACGTTAAAAAATGAAATCTTCTATGGATTGTTGCGCGACGGTCCATGACAATCACTCTGTGGTTTTAACCATCTATGCAATAGTTCTCTGTAGATGGTTTTAAATCTCATTCAAACCAATTCCACTCAATTTTCCTTATCATAATCTATTAGCTAGTGATAAGATGAAATCCCAATATAATCCATAGCTTAAATCAAATCTCCTCATCTCATTGTTCTTACAAATACCTTCCATTTCTCCTATTTAAAAACTATTCTCCATCATCACATCTCTCGTTATTCTCATTTTCCACCTTCAAACCATCTCCCATTCTCTAAATCGGAGTCCAGCAGCCTTCCCCCATGATTTTAGAATCTTATTTTCATCCTTGTTCATCCTCTTCAATGAGATTTGATTAAGCAAATTAGAAGAATCCCTCTAAATCTAAATTTCCAAGATCAATAATCCAAAATTTATTGTGTTCATCATCATCAAGGTCTATTTGACCCATTTTGAAGTCCAAGTAGTACTTAGTTGGTATTTTCTAAGAGGAATTATCCCTGCATTAATTCTACAATAAGTTTGGTAAGTCCTGAGGGTATAAAAGATCAAATCAATCTCTTATTCATTCATGACTTCTTATTTTATTCATCATAATAAATTTTGATCTTTGTTTACATATCTTGATCATTTTAAATATGTTTTTATCATATGATAGTGATGTTATTTAGCCTTTTTATCAAATGGTTTGGCTAATGAGTTTGTTCATGATGTAGGAAATTTGACCCATATGCAAATTATTCTAACAATTTCTAATATTATTACGTATGTTATTTCATTATCTTATTTATGTTATTATAATATATTTCGATGTGCTTAATGTTTATTTTAATTCCTCTAAAATCTTCATTAATTACATTGGGCTTTTTGACAAGCGTTTAAGAAAATCAAAGTAGGGCCACTTAAATGTAACCAAAGTAGATTGCAATCATGAAACTCAAATCTTTGAGAACTCATATCGGTCTTCTTCATAGAGCCTCATTTATCAAACCAATCCAACACCGATTCTCTCACTCAAAACCAAGTGTAGACTCCATTCAACTCATTCACACTTGGGTTCGCGAGAGTAACTTTTGGTCCAATATATATGAAAGTATAAATATTGAATATCTTAGCCTATTTGTTTCACAAGTCATGATAAATGGAAACGTGTACTACTTATATTCGATACAATTATGTGATTTGGAAAAAAAACTAATCATCTATATTATTATCCACACAAAATATTGGAATAATAACAAAAGTAAATATAAAAAATGTCATTAATACTGATAAGATTGTGTTAAAATTCAGAAGGTTTAAATTTGAAAATTACGTAATGATATTATTTCTGCTACATGCCAACCCATTATTGACTCTTTTTAAAAATTAATTATTAATATTAGTTAAATTAGAAAAATTATTATCACTCTAATAATTAGAGAGAATATTATGTTGAGGGACATTTGTGGAAGCCAGTTAACAATACAAAAAATAATTAATATTACACTAATAATTCTTTTATGAGAAAGAAAAAAGGGAATGGAGAATAAAATATCTCTACTAATTATTGCTTCATTAAACGTGTCTTAAAGGATGTCAATTTGACACTCGTTGATATAACCCATTTTTCAAACATAAAACTTATTAAAAATGTAAAATTCAAAATAAATTTCATAACACTTTGTTGTTTATAGTATTTATTTGTTAAAAA
Source organism: Garcia nutans (assembly GCA_947685225.1). Taxonomy (NCBI): domain Eukaryota; kingdom Viridiplantae; phylum Streptophyta; class Magnoliopsida; order Malpighiales; family Euphorbiaceae; genus Garcia; species Garcia nutans. The sequence continues at coordinate 70,246,460 of CANTUV010000031.1, read as the reverse complement.
TGGACTGATAATAAAAGATTTATTAATAAATTATCACAAATAAATACACATATCACAACAAAGAACCCACTTGATATTTTTCATTATGTTTCCAAATACTATGAGTTTTTAGATGAGTTTATATAGTTTAACCTAAAGATTCTAAAAACTATCATAATTATTATATTTCACATTGAATCAAATTATTGGTTGAATAAATTTTACACATTAAATTTCTATTCATATATGTTAATTTTAAAAATATTTAATACTGCATTAATAACCTCTTTTATTTAATTTTTTTTCATGGTCAACAAGAGCTTGTCAGCTATCATAGTAAAACTCTTTGGATAAAAATCCTCATATGAGTAAGGAAGAATTTAAGAAATATATTTTAATTGCCCCAGAAACTAAAGAATTTTGGAGAATGCTAAAAGCTAAGAACCTAGTAATGCATACTCAAAATCTTGAAGACATGTGTAATCATATTCCCAACTCTCAATAGAAGCAATAACAAATTAAGTAATTAAAAAGAATTACAACATCACATGAGATATAAGGACAAAAACAAAGGTTATGATATCACTTAAAGTGTAAACATCACATGAACAACAATTGAAGATAAGTGACATTTACTCTTTGATTTGAATTTTTCAAACTTTATAAGATCACTTTTAGTACAAGGAATGGCATATATTTTTTGAGTTTACGAAATGTTCGTGAGTGGAATAAATGCATGGAACATATATACATATATATTAGTGAGGAAAATCACCTAAGAAAAACATAAATAATCATCAATAATAACTAGATAATAATACTTTTCACCGAGACTTAAAGTTCTTGTGGACTAAGCAAATCCATATGAAGTAATTGCAAAGATCTACAAGTTCAAACATATATTTACATTTTAAAGAACTTCTATAATATTTTCCTTCTACACAACATCACAAAAATTTTCCTTTTTTGAAACAAGTTTTGGCAATCCATTAACTAAATCATTTCTGGTAAATTTTGAAACTACATCTTACTAGCATGACCTAGTCAACTATGCCTCAATAATATATCCTCATTTTTAGTTGAAAATAAGCAAAGATTTTATTTGAAACATCATTTAGGTCTATAACATGTACACTCCTTTGATCCAATGAAAGCAATCTTATTTGTTTTGATATCCACAATCTCACATGCAAGTGACTCAAAAATGGCTCTATACCCATTTTCAAATGGTTGACTAACGCTTGACAAATTATACTTAAAATTTTAATATAAAGTGCTTTAGTTAGACAGAGGTCACAATTACCAATTTAGCCAATTCCAATTATCTTGCTTTTTTTTTTCTGAAATTCTCTTGATATATTTTCTCCTTTTAAGATTCCAACTTTGTGAATTGCATCTTGCTTCCAACCATATGCTTTGAGCATCCATTACCAAACATTCATTTATTCTTCTCCTTAAGTGTTATAATAAGAAAATAATTTTTCATCTTTTTGTTGGTATCCAAATACTTTTTGGGTCCAAATATTTTGATTCTTTTAAAATCCAAACCTTCCTAATAATGTATGGTCTTTTGTTTTTTTTTTTTGTTTTTATTAAAGAAAGAGTTAAATTTATTGACTTTGACATCAACATTGTATCTTAAGAGCTTTATCAAAAGCACATCTTTATAAGGCAATAGTCTCCTCAAGAGTTTTGCTACGATAGAAAATTTTCTCAAAAGTTCTTTTTAGTCATTTAGCTTACCCTGGACTTTATCATCCTTACAAAATAGTTTCTCAAAAGGATTTTTTAAATTTGCAATTTATTCATGAGTTTTTCATTCTCTTTTGAATGTTTATCAAAATTTTTTTTTATTTCATGTAAAGGTTCCTCATTCTCATTCTTTGATTTACATATATTTCTTTTCAATATGAGATTTTTGTTTATAGTGTTTATAAAATTCTCCATTTCATTATCAAATGTATCTTGCAATTCATCAAATGTATAAGTTTTAGAATTTATCTCAATATCTTCTTGCTCGTTCTTTTGTGTCATAAAAAATATGTTGGCTATTTTAACTTGCTCATCCTTTATTGTTTGTTCATCACTTAAAGTGTCATTACCACTTTAAGCAACATAAGTCTTATTCTAAGTCTTATTCTTCTTTGAGTACTTCTTATTCTTATGCTTAAGAAGAGGACTCCCTTACCTTATATGACCTTATTTCTTGTAGTTATAGCAAATAATTTTACTCCTTTTCACTTCTATTTGCTTTCTTATTTTTATTAAAGTTCTTCTTCTTGTAGTTGTTCTTATGGATGAACTTGTTGAACTTGCTAAACTTACTAGTAAGAAATGGTATCTCTTACTCATTATCTTCACTTGAGGATTCTTTCTTTTCCTTAATTAAAACTTAGGGCAATGAACTTCTTCTTGGATGTGCTTTCTTTCTCCTTTTCTCTTGTCTCTTGCCACTTATTTTTCTTCATTTCATAGATGATCAGATTTCCAACCAATTCTTCAAGAGTCAATGAACTAGATTTCTAGATTCTTCAATAACATCTACCTTTGAATCACACTTCTTCGACAAAGACCTTAAAAGCTCAATCATTAGCTCTTATTAAGTGAAGGCATTTTCAAGGCCTTTGAGACCATTCTAGACCCTTAAAATTTTCACATTTTTTATGCTATAGAATTTTATGGATCCAAATAGCTACCCGACTTAAAAAATTCACGTGCAACTCAAAATAGGAGAAAAACCAGAGGTCTGTGTTGATAGGGAAGGATTCGGGTTGATAGGCTCAAACTCATAGCATCAACACTAACCTCTTGGAGGATGTGAGGGGTTATTAGTGGTGTTCACTTAGCCTGTTGACCCTATTAACCTGGCCCAACCTGGCCAATTTGGGCTAGGTTGCCTTGGGTTTTTTAAAAATTGGGTCGGTCTTCGGGTTTTAAATTTAAAATTTTTTATTTTCTAGTTGGTCTTCAGTTTTGCTAAAAAAATATTGGGCCAACCCGGCTTGACCCCAGTATACATATACTCATTTAAATCTTTAGATTAAAAACCCTAACCCTTTTTTGTCTGCTCACACCTCTCTCATTTTTGCTTCATAACTCTTCTACTGTGCATTTTTCTTCTCATAAGCTCTCAATCTTGCTCTCATAAACTCTCAATCTTGCTCTGCAGATCTCTCAATGGAGACTTGATCTTTCGATTCCTTTGTTACTCTTTCAATCTCTCTCCATACTCTTTGCCATGCGAGATGACAATGGTTAGTTTTTATTTTTTAGTTTGTTGAGTTGCAATTTTTAATTTTTTTTTAGTCTTAGATCTGTGGTATGGATTGTATTTTTGTTTTTTATTATATTTTTTACTTTTGTTTTTATTGAGATTGATGGGCAATTAAACTCTATTTTGATAATTGATAATCAAATTGATAAAGAACTAATGATTTCAAACAAGTCTACTTTGCAGAGTTAGAATACGAGCGACTTTGTGCGACAGCCCAAACTGCCGATCTAGTGACCACACAAATACAACATGAGCACATAACCAAACTATCACACATATCTGCTAAGTCAAGAAGAATCAAACAGACATACTCATGTGCCGAGCAGAGAACCAAACAGACACATAGAGTACCGAGCTGAATATAGAACTGCCGAGTAAAGAGAACCGAACTGACAAGCTAAAAGTAGTTTGGTGGAACAACCAAACTAAGTAAAGCAGTGAGCTGTACATTGATTTGGACAAGCCAACTATGGCAACTAAGCTAAGTCCATTATTTCCACAGAAGATTTTGCGTTGTCAATGAGCGGTGACGTAAGGATGCCCGGTAGGCATGCGACTGTACATGCACACCAAGCGACCACACTAAGTCAAGGTAAAAATTCATAATCTTATAGAAAAGATAGCGGCCTTAATGAGCAATGATGTAATATCCCAAAATTTTTAAAAATTTTTAATTTTTGAAAAATTTGATAAAATAAATATTAATTTAAAAGGATAAATTAAATTAATGATTTTAAATGAAAAATGAAGGGATTTTAAATGAAAAAGTGGAATATATATGTGATAGATATGCAAAATATACATAACATATAAAAGTCAACACTTTTTAAAAAAAAGTCAAAGTCCAATGGGATTTTTATAGATAAATTTTTTAAAATTTAAAATTAATAAAATAATTTAAAAATAAATTATTTTTGAATGAAAGAGGAAAATTAGGACTTTTAATTTATTAAATAAATAAATAAATAATTATTAAATTATTTTAATATATATATATATATATATGGTTTAAAAATAAAGATGAAAAGAAAAAGAAAAATTTAAAAGTTTTCATCTTCTTCATCTTCTTCGTCATTTAGGCCGAATATCCATGGGAGCTTGGAGCAAGATTTTGATTCTTCCATACTCCATAATTGAAGGATTTATCAAGTTTCAAGTGGATTTTGGTGCTTTCTACCAAATTTAGTAAGTTTCCAACTCTTTTCTTTGAATTCCATGGAAGATTGAATTATGTGAGTTTTGAAATTTTGAAGTAGTATGTTATAATTGTTGAAATTGGTGTGTATGATGTTATTTTGGGTAGTTAACAATGGTTTTAAGGTTAGATTGAAGAGATGATGGAGTTTGGATAAAGAATGGTGAAGAGAGAGAATTTAGGATTATGGATTTTTGGGGTTTTGAAAACATGAGCTTTAATTGTGCAAATTGATTCCAAATGAGTTGTTTTGATTCATAAACAAGTATTTAAAAGTCAAATATTGGATTTGGTGGTGTTGGGTTGGAGTTTGAGAATGGAAGTGGAGATTTAGGGTTTTGAAAAAGTGATTTTCCAAAGTGGTTGAATTGTGTGATTTTATTTATTTAAGCATGTTGTTTAGTGTTAAAAGTGATGAATTTAAGCTTGAAATGAGTAATGGATTGTGTTGGAATGGAAAATCTTCAATGGGGAAGGTTATGCCATTTTTGAGATTTTGTGTATAAGAGTGTATTTTTATAATGTAAATGATTTAAATGTATTGAAATATATTTTTAATAATAAAAATAAACTTAAAACACTAATTTAATTGTAGTAGAATGAAATTCTAATGTTAATGTAAGGAAAGGCTAAATTTTTAAAAATTTGTAGGAGTGATGTTTAATTATGGTTTAATATTGAAAATGCCATTAAATGTGATGCTAAATGATTATTTGCGATCACATTTGGTTTAGGCATTGAGGGAGGTTGATTCGCTTCATCCAAGTGGTGAAGGGCAAGTTGGAAAGATAGGATTGGAGGTTGTTTTAAGCTTGCTTTGGGTTGCTAGTGGAGGTATGTACAAACTTTGAATATAATGTTTATATTTGCATGACATTTGGACTTAACACATTTTGGTTGAAAAATGTGTTAAGCTACTTGGTTCATTGATTGTGTATGAATAATGTGCTATGACATTTGTAATATCATATATGTGTTAAATGCATTGTGAAAAGCCATTGATAATGGCTAAATTGTGTAAAGTGTGAAGTATGTGAATTATGTGGAAATACCCAAAGTAATTGGATAATGTGTTGTGAATGCAAAAATGAGATATGTGGTACAATGAAATGAATTGATATTGATAAAAATGAGAAAAGTGAGAAAAGTGAGAAAAATGAGAAAGATGTGAAAATGAGAAAAGTGAGAAAAAAATGTGAAAATAAAGCAATGTGCCTAGATTGAATATGTAAAAATGAGAAAGAGATTAATAATGAGAAATATGAATAAATTGTGTGTCTAGTATATTATTCAATTTCAGAGTTCTGTGTTTGGCGATATACCTATAATTGCCTACGGGCTAAACGCTGGGCTGGTGAAAAGACCGGGTCGTAAGCAAGGTCCAGCTGATAAATTTGATATGTGAAAAGATCGGGTCGTAAGCTCAGATCTAGTTGGATTATCTATGGATATATTGCCTACGGGGCTAGACACATGGTGTTATTATAGACCAAAATAGTAACTCTAAAGTTTGAATAGCATATTAGATCCGTTTGGGCCCATGCTTATCTTTGTTTTAATGTGAATTATGAATTATGATACAATTGAGCAATATAATGAGATATAATTTTATGAGTTGTGATATATATATGTGTGGTGCATTGACATTACATTTGGATTATTTTGTTATCAAAGTTTGTACCATTAGGCTTCGGCTTAGCGCGATTGTCTCCATCATGCAGGTGACAGGGTAGAATCAGTTGAGCCAGAGAGTTCTTCTAGACCAGGTCGGGTCTAGACTTGTTGTTGAGCTTGTTGAGTTGTTATCGAGATTGAAAATAATGTCAGCAACATATATTTATTTTTATGTTATTGTACATTTTGAGTATTAGGCATAATATATTATGTTTTGGATTTTATGTATTGTATATTATAAAATTTTTTTTGGGTCAATGTATTTGAAATGTGAGAGTAAATGTATTTTAAATTATATATATATATATATATAAATGTTGAGTAACTTGGTGAAATTGAAGAGTATGGTTGAGATGGTGAATTGAAATTATTTGGGAGTATTTTCTTTTTGCAGGTTGTGTTTTGCTAAATTTTGGGATGTCCAAATTACAGATAAAACTTTAGCAAATTTTTTCCAGAGATTTTCATATATAATATTTATTTTGGGTTTCTATAACAAGTAAATAATATTTATATGCTATTTAATTTTATATATTAAGAATTTTGAAATTTTAAATTGGAAATGTGAAATTTTTTTTATTAAACTAGTCTGTGACATTTTTATACCATATATGCGTATTTTACATATGCTGAAAATATATATTGTACGTATATAGGGTATAAGGGTGTTACAAATGAAGTCAGGATGCCGAAACTTCTAGCGACTGCCCAAGAAGCCTGAGCGACTAAACGAAGCAAGGAGCTAAAATACTAAAAAGAAGAAAAGAGATAGCGGTAAGCTCTCGCGGTGCTTCCTCGATGCTCAAAACCTTGTGCTACCACATTGAAGGATTGAGCGACAACACAAAGACCAGCAGATTTAAATCTTAGCACCAAATATCTCGGACCAATGATAATCGGATACATGGATGAAGGAATTTGAACTCAACGGTAACTTTGTGCCGAGCGACCGCACTCTGTGCTTGGACGACCTCATGACATAAAAGTATAGGTAGCTAGATTTTGTCAGACACCGAGATCCGACCATTGGAACAAGCCGTTATACAGAACTTTCAAACCATGCAACCGTCCACCGAACCGAGCCACCACACACCAAGCTCCGGACCCAAAATTAACAGAAGACAAGCACTAAACATATGGGACCCACTTCAAATGGCTACTTTAAGCCAAATGGCTATAAATATCACATTGAACTTCATTTTGTGGTTAGAGAATACTTTGATTGTTATTGTAATTTCATTGAATAATATTTTTCATTATCTTGTCTAAAGATCAACATCAAAAATCTTAAAGTGCTGGGTGTGAGCATTAAACACCATAAAAGTTTGAGTGTGAGCTTAGAAACACTTAGGTTGTGAGAGTAAGCTTGGAAAAACTCTTGTAAGGGTTTTGAGGATTGATCTCGAACCATTATAATAGTTTGGTGTGAGCTAGGGAAAACACCAAGTCAGAGTTAAGCTTGTAAAAACTCAAGACTAATAGAACCTTAACAAGTTGTTAAGGAAGTGGATGTAGGACTGAGGTAAATTCAAACCACTATAACTCTTTGTGTTCTTTTTTCTCAACTCTATTCCATCTCCATCTACATCTTCTTCATCTCTTATTTTTTAAGTTTTAAATTTACCATCATTCTTCATATTAACTAATTCACCCCCCTCTTGGTTGCTAGTTTGGGACAATAATTGGTATTAGAGCTAGTAAATTTCTTTAACTCTATTGTGAAATTTGATCCAAAATGGCAACCATTCCACCAGCGAACAACTTCACACATGGAAATCTAAATTCATCCCTTGGACCTTGTTTCAATGGAATAGATTACTCTTATTGGAAACACAATATATTTTTATTCCTAGATAGTGAAGGAATTGAGCATTGGGATTTTGTTGAAAATGAGTGGAAACCTCCTACTCATGAAGTTGATAGTGTTAAAGTTCCTCTTCCTAAATCACAATGGTCAAGTGCTAATGTGAGAGATCGGTTCAAGAACCATAGGGCAGCCTCCATCTTGATGAATTTAATATTACGAGATGAAGGTGAGAGAGTTCAACATCTCACTTGTGCACATTGCATTTGGAAAACTCTTGAGAACTATCATGAGGGTACTACCCAAGTGAGGCTCACCAAGAAACAAATGTATGTGCATGAGTATGAGCTATTCAAGATGAAGCCCTACGAAAATGTCACCAATATGACAAACCGATTGCTTGCCATTGTCAACAAATTAAAGAAATGTGGCAGGATATATGATCAAGATGATTTTAATAGAAAATCTTGAGAGCAATTAGAGCAAAGAAGAACTTTGGGCTAAAGTTTCTTCAATTGAAGAAGCTCATGACCTTAGTTCTTTAAGAACCGATGAACTTGTTAGAAAATTACTCACTTTTGAATTGCACACCTAAAGGGAAGAAGAACAAGGTGAAAATGACAAGAGGAAAGCTATAACTCTCAAAGACATCAAAGAAGTTGAGAGCTCAAATAATGAAGATAGTGATGATGAAAAGAATTGGCTATGCTATCCAAAAGAATAAGTGATTGGAAAAGAAAGAGAATACTACAAGCTAACAAAGGTACATTTCCTAAATCTTCCTTCAAAGATAAAGATAAAAAGAATGAAATGAAATGCTATGGATGTGGCAAATCCGATCATATCAAATTGGATTGCTTCAAATTGAAAAACAAAAAGAAGTGGGATAAGGAAAAAGAAAAGATCACTCAAAGCTTCATGGAATGATGATTCCTCAAGTGAAGAAGAAGAAGAAGAAGAAGAGAAGGAAGAAATTGCAAATCTATGTCTCATGGCTATTGAAGATGATAATAACTTCAAAGAGGTAAGTACTTCATCTTTAAACTCAATTACATATGATGATGATATTGATAATGCTTTAGATGAAAATGGTTTAATTGGGCATATGAACTTTAGGATAGAAAAGTATTTTTCTAAGATGAAATTCTATAAAGATAAATGTTCCAAGTTAGAAAAGAATTTTGTGTCTTTGAAAAACTCTACATTAGAAAAGTTGAAATCAATTGATGAAATAACTAAAAACTCACATGGTTTAGAAAATGTGATTAAGGAAAATAAAACATTGAAAGATGAAATAAATGAGTTAAAAGAGTCAATTTTAAAATTTTATAAGGGAAAAGAGGCCTTAGATACATTGATCAATATTCGAATACCACCCTCCTTGAAACATGGTTTAGGAGTCATTGGTTCATCTAATACTTCACCTAATGCCCAACATTTGTTAGAGCTTCCACAACACAAACATCTAGTATTGATGTTGTAAAGAAAACTAATACATAAACCAAGCCTAAAAATCCTAAAATGATTACTTTGGGTTCACAAGGCTCTAGAACTAAAGTTCTAAGAGCAAATCATGCATTCATGTATACAAGGCATGTACATAAACATAAAACTACATAAAAACAATCTCATTCAACACACACTTGCAATTGTGCACATGGTTCATTGAATTTCAATAAGAAAGTGCTTAAGTATAGAACCTCGTATCAATGTACTTAATGTATGAAATTTGGACATAAGAGCACATTTTGCTATATTAGGGAGGCTCATCTCAAGTTAGAGGACCCCTCTATTACTAACCCCAAGGACCCAACTTCATTTGGGTACCTAAAAGAAGATGAACACTGTCATTTTGTAGGTATGCCTAAAATGCACTATCAATAAAAATGTTTGGATTATGGATAGTGGATACTCAAGGCATATGACGGATAATGCAAAACTCTTTACAATACTCACTTACAAGCATGGAGGTAATGTAACTTTTGGTAATAATGCTAAAGGTAAATCATTGGTATTGGTTCCATTGATATGCTTGGTAAGAATATGATTGATAATGTTTGGCTTGTTGATGGATTGAAGCATAATTTACTTAGTGTAAGTCAATTATGTGACAAAGGATATGATGTAAGTTTTGACTCTAAAGGATGCAAAATTACCAATTCAAATGGTGAACTTGTATTCAAAGGAGTTAGAATTGGCAATACATATAAAATTGACTTACATTTCAATAATACATTTGAATGTTTGATTACCATTAGTAATGATGCTTGGCTATGGCATGGAAGATTAGGTCATACTAGTATGGATCACTTCCAATACATTAGTAAAGAAGAACTAGTTGATGGTCTCCCTAAAGTAAAATTTGATAAAGATAGGACTTGTGAACCTTGCCAATTTGGTAAGCAACATAAAAGTTCATTCAAATATAAAAAGGTTGTAAGCACTTTTAGACCCTTAGAACTCATTCACTTAGATTTTTTTGGACCAAATAGAGTTGCTAGCTTAGGTGGCAAGTTGTACGCATTTATTCTTATTGATGATTACTCAAGGTACACATGGGTTAATTTCTTAGCTCAAAAAAATAAAGTTTTCAATCATTTTAAAATATTTGCAAAAAGGGTTCAAAATGAAAAAGGCTATGTAATTACATCTATTATAAGTGATCATAGCAAAGAATTTGAAAATGAGTACTTTGAAAATTTTTGTAATGAGTTTGGTATTTCACACAACTTTTTGGCTCTTAGAACATCACAACAAAATGGTATAGTTGAAAGAAAAAATAGAATATTAATTGAAATGGATAGGACAATGCTCAATGAGTATGATTTACCATCTTACTTTTGGGCGGAAGCCGTTAATATCGCTTGTTATATTTCAAATCGTGTTTATAAAAGGCCTTTGATAAACAAAACTACTTATGAGCTATGGAATGGAAGAATACACAAAATTTTATATCTTAGAGTATTTGGATGCAAATGCTTTACATTGAATACCAAGGACAATCTTGAAAAATTCTTATCCAAATTGGATGAAGGCATATTTTTAGGATATTCATCTTCTAGCAAAGCATATAGAGTATTTAATAAGACAACACTAGTAGTTGGAGAATCAATGCATGTTGTTTTTGATGAATCCTCTAAACTTGATCAAAGGAAAGGTAATGTTCTTGATGATTTTGTAGATACATTTGAACAATAAGAATCAACTAATGTTCCAAAGAACAATCGTGATGAACAAGAAGAAGAGTCTCAAGAGCTACCCAAAGATTGGAAACACAAGAAGGATCATCCAAAAGAACTAATCATTGGTGACACCTTAAAGGGAGTAACTACTAGATCTCAATTTAAATACTTAGATTCTAATATTGCTTTTATTTCTCAAATTGAGCCAAGGACCATTGAGGAGGGTCTTAGTGATGAGTGATGGGTGATTGCTATGCAAGATGAACTTAATCAATTTGAGAGGAACAAAGTATGGGAACTTGTTCCTAAACCTAAAGATAATCCTATTATAGGATGTAAATGGGTATATAGGAATAAGCTTGATAAAAATGGTCTCATTACTAGAAATAAGGCTAGATTTGTAGCTAAAGGCTATAACAAAGAAGAAGGCATTGACTATGATGAGACATTTTCCCCGTTGCTATATTAGAAGCTATTAGAATATTGCTTGCATTTTGCATGTTAGATGAATTTAAATTTTTTTAAATGGATGTTAAAAGTGCATTTTTAAATGGGTTTATAAATGAGGAGTTTTATGTTGAACAACCTCCCGATTTTGAAGATTATAAATTTTCCAATCATATTTTTAAACTTACCAATGCACTATATGGATTGACACAAGCTCTAAGAGCTTGGTATGATAGACTTAGTGCATATTTGCTTGAAAATGGATTTTAAAAAGGCAAGATTGACACAACTCTTTTTGTTAAAAAGAAAATGCATAACATTTTGATTGTTCAAATTTATGTTGATGACATTATATTTGGTGCTACTAATGAATCTTTGTGCAAGGAATTTGCTTCTTGTATGACTAGAGAATTTGAAATAAGCATGATTGGTGAACTCAAATTCTTCCTTGGACTACAAATCAAGCAATGCAAGGATAGGATCTTCATCAACCAATCTAAGTATACAAAGGAACTCCTAAAGAAGTTTGGAATGGATGGTTGCAAATCAAGAAAAACTCCCATGAGCGCATCTTTGAAACTTGACAAAGATGAAAGTGGCAAGGTAGTAGATAAGAAGAAATATCGAGGTATTATTGAATCACTACCTTACTTATTCATATCTAGACCAGATATAATATATAGTGTATGTTTATGTGCTAGATTTCAATCCTGTCCTAGGAAACCACATTTGAATGCAACTAAAAGAATTTTAAAATATTTGAGTGGTACATTGCGTTTAGGTCTATGGTATTTTAGAAACACATCATTTGATATATTAGGCTTTTTCGATGTGAATTATGCCTGTAGCCTACTAGATAGAGAAAGCACCATCGGAGAATGTCATTTTCTTGGTGAATGCTTAGTTTCTTGGTTTAGCAAGAAATAAGTGTCAGTTGCTTTATCTACCGCGGAAGCCGAATATGTTGCTGCATGTTTTTATAGCACACAAGTTCTTTAGATGAAACAATCATTGCTCGACTATGGAAAAATATTTAATCATATTCCTATTAAATGTGATAATACTAGTGCAACCAATTTATCTAAGAACCCCATTCAACATTCTAGGTCTTAGCATATAGACATCAAACATAATTTCTTAAGGGATAAAGTTCAAAATCACAATATAGTTTTAGAATTTGTTGAAACTCAAAATCAACTTGCGGATATTTTTATAAAACCCTTAAATGAAGAAAGAATGAATTTTATAAAACAAAATATTGGAATGATTGATGGAAAATCTCTTGCATAATCATTCTTTATTTATCTCAAAATGTATTTTGATCATATACACTTAAAATTTTTCAAAACCCAAAAAGGCTTCTTTGTACGATCTTTCAGTATACTGGGGCAACCACACATTATTTGTTCTTCCCAAGCCTGAGCCATACAAGCCATCTTCTCCCAGGCTTTAACTTGTACTTCTACCGAGCCTGAGTCTCAAAGCGTCTCTCTTCAGTGAGCGCACAATAGCTCGTGCGATCGGTCAAATTTAAAAATTTAAAAATTTTTTTGACCGTTACATTCTTCTCAAAGCTGGTCGAGCACGCACTACCAAAAGAGCTCACTAGACCGAGCTGATGATTGCCCAATAGTTTGGGCGACTGCACAGAATGTGTAACTGAATTTTTTTTAAACGTTGGAACTTTCAAAAATTCAAAATTTTTGTCCCCCAAACGATAAAAAACTGCTAGTTTTCTAATTTTTATCTATAAATACCCCTATTTTTCATAAAAATACATCTTTACAAACTCAAAAACACATATTCAAATAATCTTCCAAGAATTTACTCATCAAGAAGAAGATTTTGAATTTTTTTTCAATTTGAAGTAGTTTGTTCAAAGCATCACCAACAATCTATTTCTGTCTACATTTCTCTCAATCTTTTACATTTCTATTTTCTTTTACTTGATTTTTGGTTAAGGATATAGCCCAAAACCAAAATCACTAAAAATAAAACCACAACTAAGGGAAAAGAGATTGTCATTAGTGAACCATAACCTCAACCTCAACCCAAACCTAAACACTTCACTAGAAAAAGTGTCCAACCTCACAAACCCAAGTACAAAAATGAGGATGAGAAAACTAAGTACTATATGCTCAATAAAAAGACCCTTGATCCAACCAAAATGCTTGCGGAAGGGATGCTCCTAACCTTAAACATCCAGAGTGAAATCTATAGTTACCTAGATAGGATTGGGTGGAGACAATTTGCATTTCCTAATGAGCAAGGTTACTCTAGCCTCTTAAGGGAATTCTTAATGTCTTTAAGGGTAGAGAAAAACCACAATGTACCTATAGGATTCTATGGAGTTTACTTTAGGCTTTTTGATCAAGATTTTGCTCTTTCTTTAGAAGAATTTGGTGAAGTTTGGGGAGTCCAAACTCATGGAGCTTTCTCCTACAATGATGTGGATTTTCCTTTAAAGGATTATTAATCATTTTAGAGTGAACTATCCATTGAAACCCAATACAACAATAGGTTATCCAAAGCCATCCATTTTAGGATCTTCTCTTTTGTCTCTTGCATAGAATTATCACTTACACCATTCACCAAAGAAGTGATGGAAATGAAAAAGTTACTCAATGTGACTTATTTTTTTTATGCCATTATGCATAATGATCCAATCCAAAGTGCTAGGTTTCTCATTGATACTTTTATACATCCTGGGAAATTTAAGGTGGGAACCTTCTTTCTATCCTTCTAAATTACTCAACTTGCTAGACACTTAGGACTTCTAACCCCTGAAAATCTTGCAACCCTATGTAGACCCCTTGATCCGGCTATAAACTCCATCAACCTAGACTACCTTGAAAATACTAAATGTATCCAAAAGGTTGATAATCACTTTGAGTATATATTTGGCAGCAAGTGAGTTATTCAAAGGGAAAGGAAGAGACCTAGGTACTATATAATGGAAGAAGAAGGTGAACCTATCCACGTTTAAGTTGAGCACCCCCCTAAACCTTCCACCAAAGAAAAAGGTGAATCATCTAAAACTCTTAAACTTATCCTAAAGGCCATATCTTCTCTACAAAAACAATTTAAACATTTGAAGAAGAATGTCACAAAAAGAATCATAAAACTCAACAAAAAGGTTGATCTCCTTTCCCATATTCATCACGACATATATGGCTTCCAAAGAAAATTTGACCTTCCTTAATGTGAGTTAAGTGAATGGAATGTAAGTAAGCATATGGAAAGTCCTTATGAAGTATCCTCACCATCCTCACATAACTCCTCTCCAACTCCTTCTCTTGGTGATGATGATGAAAGAACTCCAACTCCTTGACCATCAAGAAAAGGAAAAGAAAAAGTTCTAAATTAATCATTTTTCTTGTATTTTCTTTCAATTGGTATCAAATTTTTTTATTTCTCTTGTATACTCACTAATTGGTATCAATGAATTTCTTCTCTCTTTTCCTTTAATTTTCTTTTTGCCTTTGTCAAAGGGGGAGAAACATATATATAATTAAATTTAAATGATTTAATTGTCAAAGGGAGAGAGATAAACAAGAAATGAAAACAACTTGGTATCAAGAAAAATATACATAAATTGGTATCAAACATTGCATGGCATCATTTGTGAAATTATCTAACATAGGGGGAGAAAATTTATTGTCATTGTATTAATTGCTTCATGTACTTGATTATGCTTAACTTAAATTCAATTTGATTGCCAAAGTCAAAAAGGGGGAGATTGTTAAGATTGATGGGCAATAAAACTCTATTTTGATCATTGACAATTAAATTGATAAAAGACTAATGATTTCAAATAAGTCTACTTTGCAGAGTTAGGATCCGAACAGCTTTGTGCAATCGCTCAAACTGCTGACCGAAAGACTATACAAATGCAACACTAGCACAGAACCAAACTATCACACAAATTTACTGAGCCAAGAGGAGCCGACCATACATACTCGTGCCAAGCAGAGAATTGAATGGAAACATAGAGTACCGAGCTGAATATAAAACTGTTGAGCAAAGAGAACCGAACTGACGAGCTAAAAGTAGTACGGTGGAGCAACCGAGCTAAGTGAAGCAGTGCAGCTTTATAATGATTTGGACAAGCCAACTACGACAACTGAGCTAAGTCCATTATTTCCACATTGTCAGTGAGTGGTGAAGAAGAGTTCACATTGTCAGTGAGTGGTGAAGTAAGAATGCCCGGTAGGCGTGCGACTGTACACGCACAACGAGTGATCACACCAAGTCAAGGTAAAAATTTATAATCTTACAAAAAAGATAGCAGCCTCAGTGAGTGGTGAAGTCAGGATGTTAGAAATTTAAGCGACCACCTAAGAAGCCTGAGCGGCCGAACGAAACAAAGAGCTAAAATGCTAAAAAGAACAGAAGAGATAGCAGTCAGCTCTCTCTGTGCTTCCTCAAAACTCAAAACCTTGTGCTACTGTACTGAAGGATCGAGAGACAGAACAAAGACCAACAAATTTGAATCTTATCGCCAAATACCTTAGACCAATGATAACTGGACATGTGGATGAAGAAATTTGAACTCAACGGTAACTTTGTGTTGAGCGATTGCACTCTATGCTTGGATGACCACATGACACAAAAGTATGGGCAGCTAGATTTTTTCAGACATCAAGATTCGACTATTGGAACTAGCCTTTATACAGAACTTTCAAACTGTGCGACTGTCCACCGAGCCGAGCAACCGCACGCCGAGCTCCGGACCTAAAATTAGTGAAAGACAAGCACTAAATATGTGGGAACCACTTCAAACTGCTACTTTAAGCCAAATGGCTATAAACACCACATTGAACTTCATTTTTGTTGTTAGAGAATACTTTGATTGTTTTTGTAATTTCATTGAACAACATTTTTTATTATCTTGTCTAAAGATCAACATCAAAAATCTTAGAGTGTTGGGTGTGAGCATTAAACACCATAAAAGTTTGAGTGTGAACTTAGAAATACTTAAGTTGTGAGAGTGAGCCTAGAAAATCTCTTGTAAGGGTTGTGATGATTGATCTCAAACCATTGTAATAGTTTAGTGTGAGCTAGGAAAAACACCAAGTTAGAGTTAAGCTTGTAAAAAATCAAGACTAGTGAAACCTTAGCAAGCTGTTAAAGAAGTGGATGTAGGATTGAGTTAAATCCGAACCACTATAACTCTTTGTGTTCTTTCTTCTCAACTCTATTCCATCTCCATCTACATCTTCTTCATCTCTTACTTTTTAAGTTTTAAATTTACCATCATTCTTCATATAACTAATTCACCCCCACTCCTAGTTGCTAGTTTGGGACAACAATTTTGTTTGAGGATCTTTTTTCTTGTTCTAGGTTTTATTTAGAAATTTAGTGTTTAGAATTTTAGATATGTAATTGTCTGCTCATCATTTTGCTTGTTTATGGTTTTGTTTGAAATTTTAGTTTTTTTGATATGTAATTTTTTGGGATTCTTTTTTCTATTTGGATCATCTATATGAGCGGAGATTTTTGCCACCACTCCCATGTGTAATGGTTCTTGCGACTTTGGCATTGTTAGGCTCAGGGCCTAAGAGAACACGTGCCTAAATATGGAGAAAATGGAGTCGCCGCCCAGAAGGGTAGGGAAGAAAGAAAGGGGTGGATGACTCGATTTTTAAGGAATCCCCAACCTCCTAATGGGTTCAGAAAGTTGGGTATGTATGGGGAAGGTGAGAATGACCCAGCACTCGTATAACATCCGGTTCATTAAAACCGGCCTCCTTTTCAAGTCTAAATATTATTGAATTCTTAAATATTATAATGCTATCTATAATACATATAATTATCAAAAGAAATAAACATCCATCACTTTATTAAAATGAAACAAACAAAATAGGCACTCATCCATAGATGGAAATATGCCTTTTACAATATCTAATGTCTAAAACTAAATAAAATAGGACACCCACCTGTAGACCCTTAATTTTTGATCTAGTCCGGTCCGTTATTTTTTATAGTCTAAAATAATTTTTATGGTATTTTAATATTTAATATTTATAATTTTTAATAAAAATTAAAAATGGTGAAGTGAATAAAAATAAAAATAATAAATAAATAAATAAATAATAATAAAAAACAAACAAATAAAAATAAAAATTGAAGAAGAAAAAATCGGCGATAAAAAAATTCATCGCCGAAAGTAATTGGCCAAGGCCAATTTCGCCCGCAGGAACTTCCTGCGGGCAAAATGGCCTTGGGCCATTTCGCCGCAAGAAATTCATGCAGCAAAATTGGTTGGCCGCGACAATCCTCGCCCAATTCTCGCTCGCAGCTCGCAATTTCCTCACAGCCCATCGCAGTTTTCGCCAGCAAAATTTTTCCAACGCAATTTTTTTGAAACCAAATTCTATTTGGTTTTGGTTTCTTTTCCTAATTAATCTTAGTTTCCTTAAACAATTAGAATTAATCTCATAAATTTTCCTATAAATAACACTTTAAAACAAGAAAGAAGGGGGAGAAAAACTTGGGACTGAGATTGGATAGTGAAACTTCAGATTTGAAAGGAGCAAGAAGAAGCAATCAAGAATTCATCAAAGGCAGCAACCTTGCCTTTGTCTTTGTTCATCCAGAAAATAACTTTTTGGTAGAACCAACTATGCAGGTTTGATCCTTAATTATACATTGCTCATGATCATAGTAGCTTTGTTTCTTTGATTCATAAGAATATACACACAAAACCTTGATCTATAAATATATAGTAACATTGATCTTCGTTTCAATAACATAAATGATTTCTTCTGTTTCCAAATACCTTAAAAACCCTAATTCGTTTCTTTTGTTTCCAAAAACCTTAAATGATTTCTTCTGTTTCCAAATACCTTGAAAACCCTAAGTCATTTCTTTTGTTTCCAAAAACCTTAAATCGTTCCTTCTATTTCCAAAAACCCTAAAAATTACTTTTTTGTTTCTTCTAAAAACTTAAGAACCCTAATTTATTTCTTCTAAAACTTAAAACCCTAATTTATTTCTTCTAAACCTTAAAACCCTAAATTGTTCTTTCTATTTCCAAAAACCCTAAAAAATTCTTTTCTTTTTCCAAAAACCTTAAATCATTTTGCCTGTTTCCAAAAACTTTATAAAACTCTAAATTGTTTTCTTAAATCCTAAAACCAAACATATTTTCTGAAACACCAAGAACCCTAATTCTCTCAAAACCAAAACAGTAAACCCTAAATTTTCCTAAACCTAATTCATTGAATTTAAAACCCCAAACTAGTTAATTTAAACCCTAAAGCCATAATATAACAAAACTAAAATAACAATCCAGTTAACATGAACTATAAACCTAATATCTTAAAATGTCAAAACCCTAATTTCATAATTTTACCCCTCAAACCCTAATTTGATCAATCAAAGAAACTTACTAATTTCTTAAATGTATAAAACCCTAATCCATTTCAATTCTCTTAAAACTTACAGTGGCCTAAACAAATAACAATAATAATATCTTAAGATTCCAAAATCCTAAATATTAATTAAAGAACTTTAAATAGAAACAGTAAACCTCAATATGTATCTTTACTTGCTTTATTTTTAGATTTGATTATGTAGTTTATTATATGCTTTGATGAATGATTTATTTAATTTCAATGCTTGATTTATTTAATTTATCATGGATGAATGTTTATTATTTTGATTGATGTTTAATATCTTCGATGAATGATTTATTTATGATGAATGGTTATTTACTTTTATCGATTTATTTTGGATTTTCAAATATTGTAAGAGGTATGTTTCCACTTTGTGGGTACCTCATTAATTAAGTTCTATGTAATTTAAATTGCTTTTATGTTTTGGACCAATCTAAAGGACATGTTTCTACCTTTTGGTGGGTGTCCTATTTAGTTTAGACACGGATGATGTAAGGACATGTTTCCATCTTCGGATGGATGCCCATTTATTTGCTTTGTTTGGACATTGCTTTGTTTTTAATATAACGATGCTTTATTTCAATTGTTGAGTGTAATATGGATAACATTGTTATACTTAAGAATTTTATAATATAAAGACCTGCAAAGGAGGCCGGTTCCAATGAACCGGGTGTTGTGGGGGGTGCTGGGCCATTTCTCACCTTCCCCACACGTACCTAACTTTCCGAATCCATTAGGGGGTTGTGGATTCCTTAGGAATCGAGTCATCCACTCCATTTTCTCCGGGCTTAGGTCCGTGTTCTCTAAGGCCCCAAGCCTAAACAGTGCTGAAGTCGCAAGAACCATTCCACAGGGAGTGGGGGCGAAAATCCCCGCTCACACCACCATTTAGTGGAAACATGCCCTTTATATTAATCTAAAATTCAAAATAAATTAAATTACATTAGAACTTAATTAATGAGGTACCCACAAAGTGGAAACATACCTCTTACATAACGAAACTAAAATAATCAACATTAAAATAATTAATGAAATGAATTAAACCATTTAAACATTTATGATAATAAAAGTAAATCATCCATCATAAAACATCAATAAATCACTCATTATAAATATGTATTAATAAGTTAAATAATTAAATCTACACTTAAATATTATATTAAACAATAGATATACAAACTTGGTTTTTAGTGACATGAATTAAGATTTTTAGGGTTTTAGAAAATAAAGTTGGGGTTTTAAGATTTTTGGAAAACAAAGCTAGGATTTTGAGGAAAATAGAATTAGGGTTAAGAAAATAATACTGGGATTTTTAAAATTAAGGTTTGGAAAATAATAAATTAGGGTTTGGGATATTGAATTAGGGTTTTGGATATTGAATTAGGGTTTTGGAACTATGGAAAATAATTTAGGGTTTTAGATATTGAACTAGGGTTTTGGAGTTTTAGAAAATAATTTAGGGTTTTGCATATTGAATTAGGGTTTTAGAACTTTGGAAAATAGATTAGGATTTTAGATATTGAATCAGGGTTTTGGAACTTTGGAAAATAAATTAGGGTTTTATTTTTAGAGAAATAGAGTTTAGGGTTTTAGAACTTTATAAAACATATTTAGTAATAAGCTACTGGGTATTTAGGTTTCTAGGATTAGGGTTTTAGATGATTAAGTTAAAGTTGTTAATTTAAATTAAGCACTACTGTTAATAATAAATATAAGATGAGTTTGTTGGATAAAACAAATAGTTTATGCTTCAATTTATAAACATGCAACTAGGGTTGAATTAAATGCAACTAGGTTTTCAGTAATTCAAGCCACGATAATAAATAATATTTTAAATAAGTAGACTACCGTGATGATGTTTTGAAAAATAATTATAACTGTTAATTAAATGAATTGAATTAGAAATTGTATGTGTGTTTGAAGGTTCCACCACAA
Source organism: Garcia nutans (assembly GCA_947685225.1). Taxonomy (NCBI): domain Eukaryota; kingdom Viridiplantae; phylum Streptophyta; class Magnoliopsida; order Malpighiales; family Euphorbiaceae; genus Garcia; species Garcia nutans. The sequence continues at coordinate 70,225,570 of CANTUV010000031.1, read as the reverse complement.
TTGAAAGGTTTGAATTTTGGCTGAGCAGAAGGTTTCACTACCTTACTTTTGTTCTTGCTAAGAAAATTCTCTTGATTTGTTTAATAAAAAAACTGCGGTCCCTAATTATGTGTTAAACTCTCTTATTTATAGGCAAATAAGACCAACCCTAACACTAATTCAAATCCACACCGAATTAGAAAACTAATAAGCATTTAGTGGTCAATGGCTTTTGGGGTACCAATTCGTCGGGTCGGGTCACGTCAAATTAATATTATTATTTTTTATTTTTTATTATTATATTATTTTATCTTGGGATTTTAATATTGTAACCGACCATTTTAGTATCATAAAATTATTCCAGACTGGTTTAAACCTTTAGACCTGATCTAACTCCCTTTAATTAGGGTCGTACTGGATTTCGTCCAAAATTAAGGGTATAAGCTTGCTTCCTGCTTGAGAGATCTGGGACTTCGGCAAAAGAGAGCTGTGAACCTCGGTTTCCACCCAAAAAGGATTTGGATGAATATTCACTTGTTATTAGGAGTCGCCACTCAGTTTTTTCTGTTCAAAGGGAAAAACTAAGAAAACCCTTGTTTGACTCCAATAATGCATCCAATGTAAAGGTTTCTAATCTACGAACCCAAGGAGGATTCGGGGACTATGTCATGTATTTGATTAACTTGCCAAAAGAAACAAACCTAAAAGGGACGAAGAAAAGAAGACAAACAGATTGTTAGTAAATTGTGGACTTGCTATTTGGGGTGAATCCCAAACATGCCTACATACTCTCGTTTTTATGAGAGATCAAAGCCCATGTAGTTCAGAAGAGCCTATTTAAAGGCAATTATGCATTTATGCATGTGTGTGTGTATGCTTCGTGCATCGTCGGGCTTTTTGCCAAAATTGTGAGATTTTGAGCACTTAGTGCTAAATTTGATAAAATTTGGGTACTTGGTACCAAAAGAAAATGCAATTTAGGCTCCGTGCCAAAAGGTTGATTTTAATTGTAATGGGCTTCATGCCAAAAGAGATTAGGTCTTTGACTAAAAAGAAATTAAGAAGGAGGTGTAGTTCTCATGATATGCTTAAATTGACCAAGGATAAATTAGGATGTTACCTTGTTTAGGATTCTCCCACTTCGTAGTTCCAGATCTCGTTTTCTCGGGCCTTTGATTATGATTCTTGATTACGGTTTTTTGATTTAGATTAATTCCTGCGCACAAGGTTAGATTTATGCAAAGAAAAATTTCGAGAGAAGTTCTTAAGCATATGGAAAATAGAGAGTTCGTCCGCCCGAACCCCACCAGAAAAGCCAACCGAAAAAAACCCAACCCCTCTCTGAAAATTCGGAGGCCTTTTATAGACAAAATTCGGACCTGGACGGCGGTCGGACCGCCGGGACGGCAGTTGGCACCCGTACGGCGGTCGAACCGCCGTGGATGTGACTAGCCGAAAAAAAGGGAAAAGAAAAAACGGCGGTGGTTGGACTGCCGTGCACGGCGGTTGGACCGCTGCATGCGGTGGCTCAGTCGCCAAAATAGCACATCGGGTCGTATGATTTTCGTCAAACTGATTTTTCGGGAGCTACAGACCTCCAAAAAATATTCCGGGACCATATCTGTGATCCTCGCGTCATTCCGGACATTTCAAGTACCATGAAGACATACTTTCGATGAACTTTACCGTGGACCTCTGGTCTGGCTCGGTCGGTAGTAGTCTGAGAAAATCGGCTTTTCGAGCCTCAAAATTCGAGTATTCACAATTGCCCCCCACTGGAGTCCATAAAAATGATTTATGGAGCTCAGTGGTAGTCAGAAACGAGGATTTTGAGCGAGGTGCAAAAGACCCGCGTTTTCACCTTTTCCTCAACAATGAACCCTCTTTTTAACTATGTGATGCATGAATGGACCAAGAGCCTCCATAATGTTGAAAGGATCAATATGGGAAGATATGGATTGAAAGCTGTTGCTACTCTTAGAGGTGTAGCTGTGGATTGGGATTTCTCTCATGCTTGTATCAGATTTTGGGATCCCGAAGCCCACGTTTTCAGATTTGGTGCCCGGATGGAGGAGATGTGTCCTCTTTTTGAGGAATTATGCTCAATTATTGGATGTGACCCAAATGCCCCTCTTGTAAGGCATGAGGTTCGAGTGGGCTATGTGGGGTCTTTTCAGAGGCTTTTCAACTTTACAAGGCCTCAAGCTCAAGCTATGATCATGGATGGGAGTTAGGCGATGTTGCTTCCTTTGATTGATGAATTCCTGACTGCTAATTTTGAAGATGAGATTCAACTGAAGTATAGGATGTGAGCTTTTGTTTACTGCCTGTTAGCTGGATTTCTTTTCAACCGTGACCCTAGCTTTGGAGATTTGAAGCTTTGCCCCATGATTAGGCAAATGGAAGAACTTAACTGCATTGGTGGTATGATTCTGGCTGAGACTATTCAGAGTCTTGACAGAACTGCACTCGGATTTGAAAATTGGACTGTTACCCCGATTCTTCAGGTAATTTTGTTATACCTTTTGTTTCTTCTCATTTCATCATCTCTCTTTTTTCTTTGTAACTAGAAAGGATCTATTTTTTCAGGTTTGGCTGAGAGACCATCCCCGAGTGGTTGCCGCTCCCCATGCCTTGACTTATAACCCTTCTCAGTACCGCACCAGAAGAATCCAGATTTCTTTTCCCTCTATGGCTAAGTGGATCATCTGGTTGTGTGAGCTTGGACCAGAAGAATTGTTGTGGTTCATGCCTTGGTATAGAATTTCTCGCTTCATGGAGGCAAATGCAATGCATAACCATGTCTACCTTCTTGGTTTCACTCATAGTACATGGTATAGTGCTTCTCGCATCCTCAGACAGATGGGAATTGATCAGAGGGTTCCTCTTCCTGTTGGGTTAACTATTGCTACCCCTATTACTCCCGGAGTTACTCGAGCTGTTCTTCAAACTTGGGTTAGGAACCATCGGATGATCAGACCTTTTGCTGAGCCTTCCCTTGTTCAGCCTACTCCAGAGTACAGAGCTTGGTTCATAGCTGAAGTTTGGCCAATTGAAAAGCCAAGGAGGCATGCATTGTTGGAGGAGCTGGAGGGTGAGGATGTGGTTCCTCTTAATGAGGGTAAGATAGATGTTACAGAGAGTTCTGGAACTAAGGAAGATACCGAAGACTCTGCCCCACGTAGGAGGCGTAGGATTTAGATCCTTGGGTTGACTCTATTGTCTGCTTTTTTTTTTGGATTACCTTTACCTTTTTGGTTCATTTGACATTTTGGACTTATAGTTTGACCTTTTTGATTGGTTGATATTTCATGGAATGAATGACTCTTTTGGAATGAATGACTCTTTTTAGGATAAATGACTCTTTTTATTTGCTTTCCAAGCATTATCTACTTTATTTACTTGCTCTAATTTTTGCCTAAGCCGTCCTTTCGGATTTTCAACTTAGCGAGCTCTTACCCATTCTTGCCTAAGCCGCCCTTTGTGGGTTTTCAACTTAGCGGGATTTTTTTATGTTGGCAAAAGAAAAATGAATAAATGATTTTTATTAAAATTTAGACCGTGCTCAAGGAGAGCTGCCTACATATCTCGAATTAGTTTGCGAGAATCAGGTCTAATGTAGTTCCTTACAATGCATGATCATACATAATATTTCTTTAATTGATCCAGATTGCATGGGTTTGTGAACTCCAGACCATCCAAATCAGACAAGATGACGGCTCCGCCGGAAAGTATTTTCTTTACAATGTAGGGTCCAGCCCAATGAGGATGAAACTTCCCACGAGGATCTGTAACGGGTGTTCTGATCTCTTTCAGAACCAAACAACCTTCTTCCAACTTTCGATCTTTGACCTTTTGGTTGAAATGTCTAGCCATTTGCCTCTGATACTCTTGAATCTGATGGAGAGCTTGAAGTCTTTTTTCATCCAAACCCAACAACTGATGATGATAATTGCTAATCCATTCAGCTTCATTTATCTGACTTTCTTGAATTATCCTCGCCGATTGAACTTTCAGTTCAATGGGGAGTACTGCTTCCATTCCGTACACCAGTGAATATGGGGTTGCCCCAGTAGGAGTTCTAATTGATGTTCTATATCCCCACAAAGCCAGTGGTAACTTCTCATGCCAACACCTATGTTCCTTGATCATTTTTTGTATGATCACCTTTATAGACTTATTTGCTGCTTCTACAGCTCCATTTGTTTGAGGTCTATAAGGAGAGGACTTATGATGCTGGACCTTCTTATCCTTCAAGAGTTTAGCAAATTCTGCATGGAAATGAGTTCCATTATCAGTGATAATCTCAAATGGCGTTCCGTACCGACAAAGGATGTTGGTTCGGACAAACTGTGCTGCCTTTTTGGCGTCTAATTCTGTATAGGAAGTTGCTTCAACCCACTTTGTGAAGTAATCCACCGCTACCAAGATAAACTGATGTCCATTCGAAGCTCTCGGATGTATTTTGCCAATTATATCTATTCCCCAAGTAGCGAAGGGCCATGGAGAAGTGATTGGATTCAGGGCAACGGGAGGTTGCTTCTGCAGCTTAGCAAATATCTGACACTGATGGCATTCTTACACAAATGCCACACAGTCTGTATTCATGGTGGACCAATAATATCCTAGATTGGCTATTTTTGAGCAAAGGCGATCCCATACATATGCGGTCCTGATTCGCCACCATGTACCATTTCCATTATCTGCTTAGCCTCTGCTTCATTTACACACCTTAGGTGCAATCCATTCCAACTTCTTTTGTAGAGGATATCTCCATTAAGAATGTAACCTGTGGCTAGCTGCCTTATTGCTCTCTGATCAACCCTTGATGATCCCTCCGGATAACTTCCATCCTTGAGATAACTCTTGATATCCCAAAACCATGGCTTACCATCGGCCAAGTGCATTATATGGGCAGGTTGTTTCTGAAGCTGAACTTTCAATGGACGAATGGCTTTTCCCTCCTTGATATTGATCATGGAAGCTAAAGTAGCCAGGGCATCAGCAAACTGATTCTTTGCTCTTGGGAGATATTCGAAGGACAGATCATCGAATTGTTGTGCCAAATGATCAAGGCGTTGTAGGTAAGGAACCAAATGCTCTTCTCTTATTTTCCATTTCCTTAAGGCTTGTGATACTATTAAAATAGAATCACCATAGACCTTTAGGTTCTTAATCCCCAATCCCAGGGTGGCTTCGAGCCCATTGATGCAAGCTTCATATTCTGCTTCATTATTTGTGTAGCTAAAGTCAAGTTTAACTGCAAAGGGAATGTATTCTCCACAAGGAGTTTTGAACACAATCCCAATTCCATTTCAATGATAATTGGATGCCCCATCAAAATACATCTCCCAAACACTTCTTTCCACATTCAAGAGGTCTTCGTCAGGGAAATTCATTTCTCGCATCTCGTCTTTTACGGGTAATTCTGCTAACTGGTTAGCTATTGCCCCACCTTTCACAGCTTTCCTTTGAATGAATTTTAAGTCAAAAGCTGCCAATGTTGACACCCACTTTGCCATTTTGCTGTCCAAAACAGGCCTCTCCATAAGGAATTTCAAGGAACTCTGTTCTATGATGACACAAGTAGTGTAAGAAGACAAGTAGTGTTGTAACTTCGTGCAGGTCCAATACAACGCTAAACACAACTTCTCAATCTTGTTATACTTTAACTCATAGTCCAACATCCTTTTGCTGAGGTTGTAAATTGCATTTTCTACCTTTGTACCTTCGGCCTCTTGAGCTAGCATTGCACCGATGGCTTCATCTATTACAGACAAATATAAGAGCAGAGGTTTTCCCATTCTGGGAGGTTGCAGAATTGGCGGACTTAACAAGTATTCTTTGATCTTGTCGAAGGCCTTCTGGCAGTCTTAATTCCATTCTTGTGAAGCACCTTTCCTTAGTAGCTTAAAGATAGGACCACAAGTCTCTGCCAACTGCGATATGAATCGACTGATATACTGTAATCTACCTAGCAGGCCTTGAATCTCCTTTTCTGTTCTTGGTGGAGGCATTTTCAGAATAGCCTTTGACTTTGCTGGATCAACTTCTATTCCTTTCTTGCTGACTAAATATCCAAAAAATAAGCCTGATGTTGCTCCAAATAGGCACTTTACAGGATTAAGCTTCAAATTGTACTTGCGAAGTCTAAGGAAGAACTTCTCAAGTGCTTCAACGTGCTCTTCTGGAGATTTTGACTTGACAATCATATTGTCGACATACACTTCTACTTCTTTGTGAATCATGTCATGAAAGACTGTCGTCGCCATCCTTTGGTAGGTAGCCCCTGCATTTATCAATCCAAAAGGCATAACCCTGTAGCAGAAAGTGCCCCATTCTGTAATGAAAGCTGTCTTTTCTTTGTCCGGTGGATGCACCATGATCTGATTGTACCCAACCGCAAGGTCAGTCATGGAAACCATCATATGCCCAGCCATCCTGTCTATTAGCAAATCGATGTGTGGTAGCGGGAAATCGTCCTTGGGACAAGCCTTATTCAAATCTCTAAAGTCAACACACATCCTGACCTTTCCATCTTTCTTCGGGACTGGCACAATGTTTGCTAACCAGGAAGGGTAGACAATTGGTTCTATGAACTTATTATCCAGTTGCTTGGCAATCTCATCTTTAATTTTCAAAGACCATTCTGGCTTCATTCTTCTCAACTTCTGCTTAACCGGCTTTGCATCGGGGTATAGTGGAATCTTATGAACTGCTATTGCTGGGTCTATTCCCGTGACATCACTTGTCTTCCACATGAAGCAGTCGACATATCTTTTGATGCAATCAACAACCTGTTCTTTATTCACACAATCATATGCAATGTATGTATATTCATTTTCTTTGCTAATTATTATCTTTTCATTTATTTCTTTTATTTCATTTTTGCTAGAGAATACTTGGAAAGCAAAAGACACAGGGTAACTAAGAACTTGAACAGTTTTATTAATAATGGCGGAGTCATCCTCCAGAGTTACATTATATTCGACATTAGGGTTTTCTATTCCTGCAGCTAAGGAAGACTCAGAACTGGACTCTGACTCGGTGTTTGACTCAAGATTTGACTCGGTACAAGACTCAGGTTTAGGGTATGATACATGACTAGGTTTGACTGTAGCTGCTTGTCCCTCCTCGGCATACCAGTTCATCAGTGGTCCATCTGTTGTCTTGATCAGCTTCGTGAAGTCCCTTTTGTCTTCAAAATTGGTTATCATAGCAACCTCATCAAAGAGACTAGGCCGCATGAAATCTTCCACTTGTGGGTCAGTTATAGGTTCTAGCTCTTCTTCCTTTATGACTAAAACATCAACGAACATCTCAAAACTCGATAGCTTCTTTCCAGTCATAGGAGAATAGAATGGCTCCTGAAAACCACAGTAAGGAACTGCTTTTCCAGATTTGCAAAAGTGACCGTTCAGAGTTCTAAAGTAAGGGCGCATTTTGAGGCTTTTTGCCCCCCAAGTCTCCTTTTTCTTCTTCCCATGCTCAAACTCTTCTATCTCCTCGTCTGTGGGTTTGTACCCCAAGCCAAAAGTTCCCTTATTCTCAGGCTCTTCCCATGGCCGCACTATGGATGATTTCCACCCAGACCTTATCATTTCCATCCTGGGTAGCAGACCTACCCTTAGCATCATTCCCACCAGGCAATTGACTTGGACCTCCCCAAAGTCATATAGGATAAATGGCCCTTTGGGCCTTTCTCCTTCAATGCATTGAACAGTGTCATAATGGAACCCAGTCAAGGTCATAGCAGTTTCACTAGGAACAACCTCAAAGAGAGACTGATCAGTGGTTTTCTTGTTGATTTCACATGTGTCTCCTTTAATAGTGATGATTTTTCCTTCAAAAGGGAACTTAAGTTTTTGATGTAATGAAGAAGGTACAGCATTATTCTGATGAATCCACGGCCTTCCAAGGAGGAGATTAAAGCTCGCGGGTACATCAATGACCTGGAACGGCACTCCCATTCTTACCGGTCCAATAGCAACTTCCAGAGTAGCAACACCCAAAATTTCTCTTCGAGTGTTATCATATGCTTTAACAATTTGATCAGAAGGTGTAAGATTTGTAGCCTCCAATCCCAGACAGCTTGCCACTTTCAAAGGACATACATTTAAGGCTGACCCATTATCAACGAGAACCATGGGCACAGTCTTTCCCCCAGTTTGTAAGGTGATGTATAGAGCATTATTGTGTTTCATGCCATCTTCTGGTAGGTCTACATCAGAAAACCAGATACTCAATGCCTTGGTTGATTGGGTCAAAGTGGCCACCAAAGCTTCTGGGCTTATGTCTACTGATGTATCAAGTTGACTCAAAGCTTTACTGAGAGCCTGACAGTGTGGGAATGAGGAAGCAAGGAGCTCCCAAATTGACACCTTAGCTTGAGTTTGTTTAAGCTGAGTGAGGACATGGTCTTCCTTTGGTTCTGGCATCTTCTTATATGGGTGATTTGGGGTTTTAGGGGCTTTCCCCAAGTCAAGTGGCTGATATTGCCTTCCACTTCTTGTCAAAGCATCGACCTCTTCAGCGAGGTCATTCAAATCCAGCACACATACTTCATTCATTTCCAAGAGAAGTTTGAAAGGATCAAACAACTCTTCTTCCACAGTGATAGCGTGGATGGAATGATTGGGCAAAGGGTTAGTATTATTGTTTGGTTGACTCCTGAGAGGAATGATGTCACCACTATCCACCAAATCTTGGATGCGGTTTTTCAGAGTCCAGCAAGCATTTGTTCTATGCCCATTTCCTTGGTGGTATTCACAGTACTCATTGCCCTATAATTGGAGGGTAATGGGTTTGGAGGAGGCCTTGGGTCCAAAGGCTTCAAGTACTTTCCTTCCACGGCCTTTTTAAACACCAGATGAAGGGGCATCCCAAGGTCGGTATATTGCCTTCTTGGCTGATTTCTCTGCCCAAGATTGCCCACACGTAAAGGATTCGCAGGGGCAATATTGGCCACTTCATTGACCTTGCTTGAGGAAGCAGCTTGGCCCTGTTTCTTATACTTTGAAGTAGCTCCCTCATCTACTATCTTACCCAATCGTATCAAATCTTCTACCTTAGTTGCAGTCGCAATGAGCGATTTGAAAGTAGGTAGGTATTGGATTTGCAGTTGAGTTTGATATGTAGGCCTTAAATTCTTGATTATGATATCAATCTGCTCCTGTTCTGAAGGGCGATTGATCATTTGGGCAGCCTTTGCCCTCCACCTCGTAAGGAACGAGGAGAAGGGTTCATTGTTGTTTTGCTTGGTAGTCTCAAGCTCCCTTCTAGTGACATCTACCTCAATATTGTAGTGGTATTGAGTGTTAAATGCATTGCAGATGTCTTCCCAGTTCTTAATCTTGGCACGATCAAGGCTTACAAACCATTTAAGGGCAGCACCAGTCAAGGATTGTTGGAAGAGTTGAGCAAAGAGCTCGTCGTTTAAACCCAAAGGGCTTAAGGCCCCCACATACATCTTCAGGTGGGTTTTAGGGCAAGTAGTCTCATCAAATCTGTCCATCCCAGGCATGTGGAATTTTGGAGGCAACCTAGCTTGGGGAAACAAGGATAAGGAATCCATGTCTACCACCCCTTTATGAGTTTTCATGGCAGTGATTGACCTTTCAAGTAATTCAAGTTTCTTTTTTAGTTCATCAATTTCAGTAGCATTCTTAGAGGGTGGATCCTCCAAATTGATGACAGGGGTATTATTCTGAGCAGTCATGGGGGTACTAGTTTGTCCCACAATAGGTTCCTTCCCTAGATTTCCAAGAGTAGTGGCTGTCTTTGGTGCCCCTCCCAATTTGGCCAAGATGGCTACCCTTTGGGCGGTCGAGGCTTCATCAATTCTTTCTTGCATCCTAGCTTCAATCTCCTTAAACTGTTCATCTAGCAAGGCCTTAATCTGTTCAATAGTAGCCATTTCAGTAATTGGAGTAGTTGGTGAAGTTGGGGTAGTAGGACTTGTGGGTGATTGCACAGTTAGAGTTGGTGTAGCTTGTTTAGGTGAAGGCACACGGATAGTGGGTACCTGCAAAGGTTAAGGGTAAAGGATCAGGGTAGTGTGTAGGTGTGAACCTCGGTTTCCACCCGAAAAGGATTCGGATGAACATTCACTCGTTGTTAGGGAGTCGCCACTCAGTTTTTCTGTTCAAAGGGAAAAACTAAGAAAACCCTTGTTTGACTCCAATAATGCATCCAATGTAAAAGGTTTCTAATCTACGAACCCAAGGAGGATTCGGGGACTGTCATGTATTTGATTAATTTGCCAAAAGAAACAAACCTAAAAGGGATGAAGAAAAGAAGACAAGCAGATTGTTAGTAAATTGTGGACTTGCTATTTGGGGTGAATCCCAAACATGCCTACATACTCTCATTTTTATGAGAGATCAAAGCCTATGTAGTTCGGAAAAGCCTATTTAAAGGCAATTATGCATTTATGCATGTGTGTGTGTATGCTTCGTGCATTGTTGGGCTTTTTGCCAAAATTGTGAGATTTTGAGCACTTAGTGCTAATTTTGCTGAAATTTGGGTACTTGGTACCAAAAGAATGCAATTTAGGCTCCGTGCCAAAAGGTTGATTTTAATTATGATGGGCTTCATGCCAAAAGAGATTAGGTCTTTGACCAAAAAGAAATTAAGAAGGAAGTGTAATGCTCATGATATGTTTAAATTGACCAAGGATAAATTAGGATATTAACTTGTTTAGGATTCTCCCACTTCGTAATTCCAGATCTTGTTTTCTCGGGCCTTTGATTATGGTTCTTGATTACGGTTTTTGATTTAGATTAATTACTGCAGCACAAAGTTAAATTTATGCAAATAAAAAGTCCAAGTAGAGTTCTTAAGCGTACGAAAGTAGAGAGTTCGTCCGCCCGTAGTAATTGAAAAAAACCCGAACCCTTTTTCTGCAAATTTGGAGGCTTTTATAGACAAAATTCGGACTGGACGGCGGTCGGACCGCCGTGGAAGTGACAGCCCGGGAAAACGGAAAAAGCAAAATGGTCGGAGGTCGGACCGCCGTGGTAGGTGGCGGGCGGGCCGCTGCCCTCGGTTCTCGAGCCCCTAAAAAAGCACACCCAATTTTCGTTCAAACTAATTTTTCGGGAGCTACGTACCTACAAAAATTATTCCGAGACCATATCCGTGATCCTTGCGTCGCTCCGGACATTTCAAGTACCATGAAGACATACTTTCGATGAACTTTGCCGTGGTCGGCCGGTCTGGCTTGATATTCTGCATTCTGAGAAAATCGGCCTTCCAAGCCTCAAAATTTGAGTATTCACAATTGCCCCCCACTGGGGTCCATAAAAATGATTTATGGGGCTCAATGGTCGTCAGAAAAGAGGATTTTGAGCGAGGTGCAAAAGACCCGCGTTTTCGCCCTTTCCTTATAAATAGGCTCATTTTCATTCCATTTTCATTTGCTTTCATTCTTTCCTCTTCGCTCATTTCCTTCAAACTTTCTTTCGACGATGGATTTCACTGGCCTTAAAGACTTCGAAATCCCACTCCCTCCCTGCAATCTTTTACTTGAGGAGGAGAAGCACAGCTCCCGGACCAGCTGCTACGAGGTAAGTACCTTCTCCTTTACTCACCTAGTATGCATGCTTAGGAAATTTATTTATTTCTAGTAAGGAACTTAGAAACAAATTTTAGGAATCTTTCCTTTACATGTACTAGTAATGAATCAAGAGTAATACCAGGCTTCACCATGTTCTGCCATCAGTAATTATTTCTAGTAAAGAACTTAGAAATAACCCTCTAGGAAGTCACACTCGGCTGGGGATAGAACTTAAATTTTTCTGAAGTTGCCCCAAATTATCCACAATAATGAATTAGAAAATCTCTCTCTGTTTTTTTTAGGACACTGCGATTAGGATATCCATCGCCGAGAGACCCATGAGCACTATTCCGACTTACATCTTTGATGTTGGGCATCCGATGGGGGATCTTATCAGACCTGCTTTCCTCCACCATTTGAGGACCATAGATGTGGGCAGAGATATCCACAGGGAGTTGATCTGCGCGCTGGCTGAGCGATGGTGGCCCACTACTGATACCTTCCATTTTGCTTGGGGGGAGATGACGATGACGCCTACCGAATTTTTCATCATTTCTGGGATTCCCTTCGGCGTTGAGATGGTGGAGTACTATAATGACTGGCGGCATGACATTTCTTCAGCCGACATGGTCACTTTGATCGGGGTTGACTATCCTCGACATCAGGCGCCTCGCTGCATTCAGCGAAGGTGGCTTGTAGAGCAGGCGCCAGCCATCTACACTGGCTACGAGGTAGGTGATTTTACTGCTGATCAGGTGGCCATGTTTACCCTGATCCTCCTGTTCGCTAGCTCCTTCTTAGCAAACAGGAAGGACGCAGTGAGTCTCAATGTGCTGAAGAGTCTACTCGACCTGACACGACTTCAGACATATGATTGGGCTAGCATGATGCTATGTAGATTGTATGACGACATGTCCGACCTCTGCTATACCCGCATTGCTCCATGTGGCCTGTACTACTTCTGGGAGGTAATGTAAAGTACATTTCCTTTACCTTGCATACACCGACTCTGATATCTTCTTCATTTTTTCCAGACTTGGGCTTACGAGTACTTTCCTGGTATCACCCCTTTTCTTCGTGAGCCACCTGCCCCTGTAGATCCTCTTTCTCCCATTGCTTGGAGATGGTATAAAGAGAGGATATAAGCACCAAAGAGGAACCTTCCTATCTGAGAGCTGAGATAATTCTTCGATAGCTGCTCCATGAACTCGGTAAATACTTTATCCTCATCCTTATTTATTGTATTAGAGAAAATGATTCACTAACATAATAAATTTTTACAGGTTGCATCTATAGCGATGTCTAGCCGGCTGGTAGAGTGGATTGCTCAAGATCACAGCTTTCAGCGATCACAATTCCTGACTCGCCGTCGATTCTTACTTCCCCATCTAGAGTATCGATGGTATTATCTCGCTGAGAGAGTGACTTTCTAGATTGCCGGCTTCCGTACAGCTCCCTTGGACCCCCCTGATGACATGCTATCTCTGACACTTCTTCCTGTTACTGCGTCCCAATATAAGGGTGATCCCTTCGAATCGGCCTATGCCCCAGATGATGATGATTATGATTTCTACTGTCTTCAGCAATTGATGCCACACATTGGGACACGGTTCGATTCTGCACCACCTTATCGGTCCTCCCATTCTTCGGCTCCCACTTCTAGCACTCCGGGAGACCATCCCTCTTCCAGCTGGCGAGCTGACAGACCTTCTTCCTCTAGGGCTGAGGCTTTTGCTTTCAGGGCTGGACCATCACACACTGGAGCAAGCAGCAGTTCATCACATTTGAGGCCTCCTCCATCCATTCTTGGAGCTACCGGTCAATTGGATCCTGCTTTGGCCAACTTGAGGCTGCCTTATGCTGTTCGTTATCATGCACCCGACGGTTGGGTGACCCGACCAATTAGTGTGGAGGGTGTACCATATCGGAGCCTTGTTCACATCACTCAGGTATATTCCTTTAGAACTTTTCATGAAAAGGATTCATAAAATTCTCTTGAAATTGACTGTGATTCTGTCTTTTTTAGTGGTACCTGAGGGCCTAGTTGCTGACATGGCGGCACTGATCACTACTTTCTCTGATGAGCTGATGGGTGCTTGGACTGATAGTGCTTATGAGAGGCAGAACAGGCCACAAAGACGGAGAGCCCGGCGCTGATTTCTCATATTTGTCTTGGATTATATTTGTAGTATTTGAATTATTCTTGCTCTGTACTTTGTACTTTCCATATTTTTCACATGTTATTTGAACTTAGATATAAACCTGCATTTATTTGTTAGTATTGACAACAAATATGTATGTATGATGCTTGTTTCTTAGAAATCTATTTTCAAAATAAATCCCTGAAACAACCCCCAAAAATAGCACCTAACAAGGCCTAAATAGGGCCAAAACACAAAAATTTCACAAAACATCAAAAACAGGAATCGAAATTGGGTCGGTGGCGGTTGGACCGCCGTGGCCGGCGGTCGGACCGCCATCTGGGCCAGGGCTATATAAAGAACGAAGTTGAAGTGCATTTTCAAGCCAGAAAATAGGTTTTTCACTGCAGGATTTTATTTTTCTCTCAACTATGAACCCTCTTTTTAATCATGTGATGCATAGCTGGACCAAGAGCCTCCATAATGTTGAAAGGATCAACATGGGAAGATATGGATTGAAAGCTGTTGCCACCCTTAGAGGTGTAGCCGTGAATTGGGATTTTTTGCATGCTTGTATCAGATTTTGGGATCCCCAAGCCCACGTTTTCAGATTTGGTGCCCGGATGGAGGAGATGTGTCCTCTTTTTGAGGAATTCTGCTCAATTATTGGATGTGACCCTAATGCCCCTCTTGTAAGGCATGAGCTTCAAGTTGGCTCTGTGGGGTCTTTTCAGAGGCTTTTCAACTTTACAAGGCCTCAAGCTCAAGCTATGATCATGGATGGGAGTAAGGCGATGCTGCTTCCTTTGATTGATGAATTCCTGACCGCTAATTTTGAAGATGAGGTTCAACTGAAACATAGGATGCGAGCTTTTATTTTCTGCCTGTTAGCCGGGTTTCTTTTCAACCGTGATCCTGGCTTTGGAGATTTGAAGCTTTGCCCCATGGTTAGGCAAATGGAAGAACTTAACTGCATTGGTGGTATGATTCTGGCTGAGACTATTCAGTGTCTTGATAGAACTGTGCTCGGATTTGAAAATTGGACTGTTACCCCGATCATTCTTCAGGTAATTTTGTTATACCTTTTGTTTCTTCTCATTTCATCATCTCTCTTTTTTTTGTTTATAAATAGAAAGGATCTATTTTCTCAGGTTTGGCTGAGAGACCATCTCCGAGTGGTTGCCGCTCCCCATGTCTTGACTTATAACCCTTCTCAGTACCGCACCAGAAGAATCCAGATTTCTTTTCCCTCTATGGCTAAGTGGATCATCTGGTTGTATGAGCTTGGACCAGAAGAATTGTTGTGGTTCATCCCTTGGTATAGAATTTCTCGCTTCATGGAGGCAAATGCAATGCATAACCATGTCTACCTTCTTGGTTTCACTCATAGTACATGGTATAGTGCTTCTCGTGTCCTCAGACAGATGGGGATTGATCAGAGGGTTCCTCTTCCTATTGGGCTTTCCATTGCTTCCCCCATTACTCCCGGAGTTACTCAAGCTGTTCTACAAACTTGGGTTAGGAACCATCAGATGATCAGGCCTTTTGCAGAGCCTTCCCTTGTTCAGCCCACTCCACAGTACAGAGCTTGGTTTATAGCTGAAGTTTGGCCAATGGAAAAGCCAAGTAGGCATGCATTGCTGCAGGAGTTGGAGGGAGAGGATGTGGTTCCTCCTAACGAGGGGAAGATAGATGTTGCAGAAAGTTCTGGAACTAAGGAAGATACCGAAGACTCTACCCCACGTAGGAGACGTAGGATTTAGATCCTAGGGTTAACTCTATTGTCTGCTTTTTTGGATTGCTTGTACCTTTTGGGTTCCTTGGATGTTTAGGACTTATGGTTTGACTCTTTTCATGGAAAGAATGACTCTTTTTGTAATGAATGATTCTTTTTGGAATGAATGACTCTTTTTGGAATGAATGACTTTTTCATTTGCTTTCCAAGCATTATCTACTTTATTTACTTGCTCTAATTTTTGCCTAAGCCGTCCTTTCGGATTTTCAACTTAGCGAGCTCTTACCCATTCTTGCCTAAGCCGCCCTTTGCGGGTTTTCAACTTAGTGGAAAATTTTTTTTTGGCAAAAGAAAAGTGAATCAATTGTTTTCATTAAAATTTAGACCGTGCTCAAGGAGAGCTACCTACATATCTCGAATTAGTTTGCGAGAATCAGGTCTAATGTAGTTCCTTACAATGCATGATCATACATAATATTTCTTTAATTGATCCAGATTGCATGGGTTTGTGAACTCCAGACCATCCAAATCAGACAAGATGACGGCTCCGCCGAAAAGTATTTTCTTTACAATGTAGGGTCCAGCCCAATGAGGACGAAACTTCCCATGAGGATCTGTAACAGGTGTTCTGATCTCTTTCAGAACCAAACAACCTTCTTCCAACTTTCGATCTTTGACCTTTTTGTTGAAATGTCTGGCCATTCGCCTCTGATACCCTTGAATCTGATGGAGAGCTTGAAGTCTTTTTTCATCCAAACCCAACAACTGATGATGATAATCGCTAATCTATTCAGCTTCATTTATCTGACTTTCTTGAATTATCCTCACCGATTGAACTTCCAGTTCAATGGGGAGTACTGCTTCCATTCCGTACACCAGTGAATACGGGGTTGCCCCAGTAGGAGTTCTAATTGATGTTCTATATCCCCACAAAGCCAGTGGTAACTTCTCATGCCAACACCTACGTTCCTTGATCATTTTTTGTATGATCACCTTTATAGACTTATTTGCTGCTTCTATAGCTCCATTTGTTTGAGGTCTATAAGGAGAGGACTTATGATGCTGGACCTTCTTATCCTTCAAGAGTTTAGCAAATTCTGCTTGGAAATGAGTTCCATTATCAGTGATAATCTAAAATGGCATTCCGTACCGATAAAGGATGTTGGTTCGGACAAACTGTGCTGCCTTTTTGGCGTCTAATTCTGTATAGGAAGCTGCTTCAACCCACTTTGTGAAGTAATCCACCGCTACCAAGATAAATTGATGTCCATTCGAAGCTCTCGGATGTATTTTTCCAATTATATCTATTCCCAAAGTAGCGAAGGGCCATGGAGAAGTGATTGGATTCAGGGCAACGGGAGGTTGCTTCTGCAGCTTAGCAAATATCTGACACTGATGGCATTCTTGCACAAATGCCACACAGTCTGTATTCATGGTGGACCAATAATAACCTAGATTGGCTATTTTTCGCTCCAAGGCGATCCCATACATATGCGGTCCTGATTCGCCACCATGTACCATTTCCATTATCTGCTTAGCCTCTGCTTCATTTACACACCTTAGGTGCATCCCATTCCAACTTCTTTTGTAGAGGATATCTCCATTAAGAATGTAACCCGTGGCTAGCTGCCTTATTGCTTTCTGATCAACCCTTGATGATCTCTCCGGATAACTTCCATCCTTGAGATAACTCTTGATATCCCAGAACCATGGTTTACCATCAGCCAAATGCATTACGTGGGCAGGTTGCTTCTGAAGTTGAACTTTCAATGGACGAATGGCTTTCCCCTCCTTGATATTGATCATGGAAGCTAAAGTAGCCAGGGCATCAGCAAACTGATTCTTTGCTCTTAGGAGATATTCGAAGGACAAATCATCGAATTGTTGTGCCAAATGATCAAGGCGTTGTAGGTAAGGAACCAAACGCTCTTCTCTTATTTTCCATTTCCTTAAAGCTTGTGATACTATTAAAATAGAATCACCATAGACCTTTAGGTTCTTAATCCCCAACTCCAGTACAGCTTCAAGCCCATTGATGCAAGCTTCATATTCTGCTTCATTGTTTGTGCAGCTAAAGTCAAGTTTAACTGCAAAGGGAATGTATTCTCCACAAGGAGTTTTGAACACAATCCCAATTCCATTTCCATGATAATTGGATGCCCCATCAAAATACATCTCCCAAACACTTCTTTCCACATTCAAGAGGTCTTCGTCAAGGAAATTCATTTCTCGCATCTCGTCTATTACGGGTAATTCTGCTAACTGGTCAGCTATTGCCCCACCTTTCACAGCTTTCCTTTGAATGAATTTTAAGTCAAAAGCTACCAATGTTGACACCCACTTTGCCATTTTGTTGTCCAAAACAGGCCTCTCCATAAGGAATTTCAAGGGACTCTGTTCTGCGATGACATAAGTAGTGTAAGAAGATAAGTAGTGTTGTAACTTCGTGCAAGCCCAATACAACGCTAAACACAACTTCTCAATCTTGTTATACTTTAACTCATAGTTCAGCATCCTTTTGCTGAGGTAATAAATTGCATTTTCCACCTTTGTACCTTTGGCCTCTTGAGCTAGCATTGCACCCATGGCTTCATCTGTTACAGACAAATACAAGAGCAGAGGTTTTCCCATTCTGGGAGGTTGCAGAATTGGCAGACTTAACAAGTATTCCTTAATCTTGTCAAAGGCCTTTAGACAGTCTTCATTCTATTCTTGTGAAGCACCTTTCCTTAGTAGCTTAAAGATGGGACCACAAGTCTCTGCCAACTGCGATATGAATCGACTGATATACTGTAATCTACCTAGCAAGCCTCGAATCTCCTTTTCTATTCTCGGTGGAGGCATTTTCAGAATAGCCTTTGACTTTGCTGGATCAACTTCTATTCCTTTCTTGCTGACCAAATATCCCAAAAATAAGCCTGATGTTGCACCAAAGAGGCACTTTGCAGGATTAAGCTTCAAATTGTACTTGCAAAGTCTAAGGAAGAACTTCTCAAGTGCTTCAACGTGTTCTTCTGGAGATTTTGACTTAACAATCATATCGTCAACATAAACTTCTACTTCTTTGTGAATCATGTCATGAAAGACTATTGTCGCCATCCTTTGGTAGGTAGCCCCTGCATTTATCAATACAAAAGGCATAACCCTATAGCAGAAAGTGCCCCATTCTGTAATGAAAGCTATCTTCTCTTTGTCTGGTGGGTGCACCATGATCTGATTGTACCTAACCGCAAGGTCAGTCATGGAAACCATCACATGTCCAGCCATCCTGTCTATTAGCAAATCGATATGTGGTAGCGGGAAATCGTCCTTGGGACAAGCCTTATTCAAGTCTCTGTAGTCAACACACATCCTGACCTTTCCTTCTTTCTTCGGGACCGGCACAATGTTCGCCAACCAAGAAGGGTAGGCAATTGGTTCTATGAACCTATTATCTTGTTGCTTGGCAACCTCTTCTTTAATTTTCAAAGACCATTCCGGCTTCATTCTTCTCAACTTCTGCTTAACCGGCTTTGCATCGGGGTATAGCAGAATCTTATGAACTGCTATGGCTAGGTCTATTCCCGTGACATCACTTGTCTTCCACATGAAGCAGTCGACATATCTTCTGATGCACTCAACAACCTGTTCTTTATTCACACAGTCATATGCAATGTATGTATATTCATTTTCTTTGCCAATTATTATCTTTTCATTTATTTTTTTATTTCATTTATTTCATTTTTGCTAGATAATACTTGGAAAGCAAAAGACACAGGGTAACCAAGAACTTGAACAGTTTCATTAATAATGGTGGAGTCACCCTCCAGAGTTACATCATATTTGACATCAGGGTTTTCTATTCCTAAAGCTAAGGAAGACTCAGAACTGGACTCTGACTCGGTGTTTGACTCAAGATTTGACTCGGTACAAGACTCAGGCTCAGGGTATGACACATGACTAGATTTGACTGTAGCTGCTTGTCCCTCCTCGGCATACCAGTTCATCAGTGGTCCATCTGTTGTCTTGATCAGCTTCATGAAGTCCCTTTTATCTTCAAAATTGGTTATCATAGCAACCTCATCAAAGAGACTAGGCTGCATGAAATCTTCCACTTGTGGGTCAGTTATAGGTTCTGGCTCTTCTTCCTTTATGGCCAAAACATCAGTGAACATCTCAAAACCTGGTAACTTCTTTCCAGTCATAGGAGAATAGAATGGCTCCTGAAAACCACAGTAAGGAACTGCTTTTCCAGGTTTGCAAAAGTGACCGTTCAGAGTTCTAAAGTAAGGGCGCATTTTGAGGCCTTTTGTCCCCCAAGTCTTCTTTTTCTTCTTCCCATGCTCAAACTCTTCTATCTCCTCGTCTGTGGGTTTGTACCCCAAGCCAAAAGTTCCCTTATTTTCAGGCTCTTCCTATGGCCGCACTATAGACGATTTCCTCCCAGACCTTATCATTTCCATTCCGGGTAGCAGACCTACCCTTAGCATCATTCCCACCAGGCAATTGACTTGGACCTCCCCAAAGTCATATAGGATAAATGGCCCCTTGGGCTTCTCTCCTTCAATGCATTGAATAGTGTCATAATGGAACCCAATCAAGGTCATAGCAGTTTCACCAGGAACAACCTCAAAGAGAGACTGATCCGTGGTTTTCTTGTTGATTTCACATGTGTCTCCTTTAATAGTGATGATTTTTCCTTCAAAAGGGAACTTAAGTTTTTGATGTAATGAAGAAGGTACAGCATTATTCTGATGAATCCACGGCCTTCCAAGGAGGAGATTAAAGCTTGTGGGTACATCAATGACCTGGAACGGCACTCCCATTTTTACCGGTCCAATAGCAACTTCCAGAGTAGCAACACCCAAAATTTCTCTTCGAGTGTTATCATATGCTTTAACAATTTGATTAGAAGGTGTAAGATCTATAGCCTCCAATTCCAGATAGCTTGCTACTTTCAAAGGACATACATTTAAGGCTGATCCATTATCAATGAGAACCATGGGCACAGTCTTTCCCCCAGTTTGTAAGGTGATGTATAAAGCATTATTATGTTTCATGCCATCTTCCGGTAGGTCTACATCAGAAAACCGGATACTCAATGCCTTGGTTGATTGGGTCAAAGTGGCCACCAAAGCTTCTGGGCTTGTGTCTACTGATGTATCAAGTTGACTCAAAGCTTTACTGAGAGCTTGACGGTGTGGGAATGAGGAAGCAAGGAGCTCCCAAATTGACACCTTAGCTTGAGTTTGTTTAAGCTGAGTGAGGACAGGGTCTTCCTTTGGTTCTGACATCTTCTTATATGGGTGATTTGGGGTTTTAGGGGCTTTCCCCAAGTCAAGTGGCAGAATATTTCCTTCCACTTCTTGTTAAAGGATCGACCTCTTCAGCGAGGTCATTCAGATCCAGCATACATACTTCATTCATTTCCAACAGAAGTTTGAAAGGATCAAACAACTCTTCTTCCACAGTGATGGCATGGATGGAATGATTGGGCAAAGGGTTAGTATTAATGTTTGGTTGACTCCAGAGAGGAATGATGTCACCACTATCCACCAGATCTTGGATGCGGTTTTTCAGAGTCCAGCAAACATCTGTTCTATGCCCATTTCCTTGGTGGTATTCACAGTACTCATTGGCCCTATAATTGGAGGGTAATGGTTTTGGAGGAGGCCTTGGGTCCAAAGGCTTCAAGTACTTTTCTTCCACGGCCTTTTTAAACACCAGATGAAGGGGCATCCCAAGGTCGGTATATTGCCTTCTTGGCTGATTTCTCTGCCCAAGATTGCCCACATGTAAAGGATTCGCAGGGGCAATATTGGCCACTTCACTGACCTTGCTTGAGGAAGCAACTTGACCCTATTTCTTATACTTTGAAGTAGCTCCCTCATCTAATATCTTTCCCAATTGTATCAAATCTTCTACCTTAGTTGCAGTCGCAATGAGCGATTTGAAAGTAGGTAGGTATTGGGTTTGCAGTTGAGTTTGATATGTAGGCCTTAAATTCTTGATTATAATATCAATCTGCTCCTGTTCTGAAGGGCGATTGATCATTTGGGCAGCCTTCGCCCTCCACCTCATAAGGAACGAGGAGAAGGGTTCATTGTTGTTTTGTTTGTTAGTCTCAAGCTCCCTCCTAGTGACATCTACCTCAATATTGTAGTGGTATTGAGTGTTAAATGCATTGCAGATGTCTTCCCAGGTCTTAATCTTAGCACGATCCAGGCTTACAAACCATTTAAGGGCAGCACCAGTCAATGATTGTTGGAAGAGTTGAGCAAAGAGCTCATCATTTAAACCCCAAGGGCTTAAGGCCCCCACATACATCTTCAGGTGGGTTTTAGGGCAAGTAGTCCCATCAAATCTGTCCATCCCAGGCATCTTGAATTTTGGAGGCAACCTAGCTTGGGGAAACAAGGATAAGGAATCCATGTCTACCACCTCTTTATGAGTTTTCATGGCAGTGATTGACCTTTCAAGCAATTCAAGTTTCTTTTTTAGTTCATCAGTTTCAGTAGTATTCTTAGAGGGTGGATCTTCCAAATTGATGACAGGGGTATTATTATGAGCAGTCATGGGGGTACTAGTTTGTCCCACAATAGGTTCCTTCCCTAGATTTCCAGGAGTAGTGGTTGTCTTTAGTGCCCCTCCCAATTCGGCCAAGATGGCTACCCTTTGGGCGATCAAGGCTTCATCAATTCTTTCTTGCATCCTATCTTCAATCTCCTTAACCTGTCCATCTAGCAAGGCCTTAATATGTTCAATAATAGCCATTTCAATAATTGGAGTAGTTGGTGAAGTTGGGGTAGTAGGACTTGTGGGTGATTGCACAATTGGAGTTGGTGTAGCTTGTGTAGGTGAAGGTACACGGGTAGTGGGTACCTGCAAAGGTTAAGGGTAAAGGATCAGGGTAGTGTGTAGGGTAGGAAGACTCTTGGTCCACTTGTACATATCAAAAGGTTTTCCCCAAAACAATGTTGTTATGTTGCATGAATGCACCTCACCACATCATAATTCATTTTAATGGAATGTGGCACTATTATTGGGTACATACAACCTAAGGGAGGGTTCTATTGTTACATGAAAAATAGAGAATAGGCTTATAATAGGGACCCTTGAGTCTTAAGTAAGATATACCTAACCACATGTGAAACAATGAGTTTCGCGTGGGTCCAACAGTACGTTTACTCATGGGCCACTCCAAAAGGATTGGAATGGTTTGCGACAACAAGGAGGACGCTTTGGTTGTCCGCCGGCATAATCAAGGAGACCTGCCGGTCAGCGCTACTTGCTATCCAGACTCAGAATTTTGAACAGAAAGAGAAGAAATTCATTTGAAAACAATTTCTTTTATGCAATGGAGGAAAATGATTCCCCCATATAATGCAAGAGAAAAAGATTCTCTAAATAACAAAACAACTGCACAATTAATCAAACAAGGGGTCCATCAAAGGAAAAAGATTTCTTTTGTCAATTTTACTCCAATCCCCTTAAGGATAGGATATATATTGCTAAGGTACCCTGCAAAATAAATAAAAGTACCCTAAAGAAGGGCAAGTTAGTCAAATAAACAATTGTAGTCCACTAAGATCCCATAAATCATTTTTATATCCCCAGTGGAGTCGCCAAACTGTGAACCTCGGTTTCCACCCAAAAAGGATTCGGATGAACATTCACTTGTTGTTACGGAGTCGCCACTCAGTTTTTCTGTTCAAAGGGAAAAACTAAGAAAACCCTTGTTTGACTCAATAATGCATCCAATGTAAAGGTTTCTAATCTATGAACCCAAGGAGGATTCGGGGACTATGTCATGTATTTGATTAATTTGCCAAAAGAAACAAACCTAAAAGGGATGAAGAAAAGAAGACAAGCAGATTGTTAGTAAATTGTGGACTTGCTATTTGGGGTGAATCCCAAACATGCCTAAATACTCTCATTTTTATGAGAGATCAAAGCCCATGTAGTTCGGAAAAGCCTATTTAAAGGCAATTATGCATTTATGCATGTGTGTGTGTGTATGCTTCGTGCATTGTCGGGCTTTTTGCCAAAATTGTGAGATTTTGAGCACTTAGTGCTAATTTTGCTGAAATTTGGGTACTTGGTACCAAAAGAATGCAATTTAGGCTCCGTGCCAAAAGGTTGATTTTAATTATGATGGGCTTCATGCCAAAAGAGATTAGGTCTTTGACCAAAAAGAAATTAAGAAGGAAGTGTAATGCTCATGATATGCTTAAATTGACCAAGGATAAATTAGGATATTACCTTGTTTAGGATTCTCCCACTTCGTAATTCCATATCTTATTTTCTCGGGCCTTTGATTATGGTTCTTGATTACGGTTTTTGATTTAGATTAATTCCTGCAGTACAAAGTTAAATTTATGCAAATAAAAAGTCCAAGTAGAGTTCTTAAGCGTACGAAAGTAGAGAGTTCGTCCGCCCGTAGTAATTGAAAAAAACCCGAACCTTTTTTCTGCAAATTTGGAGGCTTTTATAGACAAAATTCGGACTGGACGGCGTTCAGACCGCCGTGGAAGTGACAGCCCGGGAAAACGGAAAAAGCAAAATGGTGGCGGTCGGACCGCCGGTCCTGGCGGGCGGGCCGCTGCCCTCGGTTCTCGAGCCCCCCCCCAAAAAAGCACGCCCGATTTTCGTTCAAACTTATTTTCCGGGAGCTACGGATCTCCAAAAATTATTCCGAGACCATATCCGTGATCCTTGTGTCGCTCCGAACATTTCAAGTACCATGAAGACATACTTTCGGTGAACTTTACCGTGGTCGGCCGGTCTGGCTTGGTCTTCTGCAGTCTGAGAAAATCGGCATTCCGAGCCTCAAAATTTGAGTATTCACAGTAGGGTAGGAAGACTCTTGGTCCACTTGTATATATCAAAAGGATTTCCCCAAAACAATGTTGTTATGTTGCATGAATGCACCTCATCACATCATAATTCATTTTAATGGAATGTGACACTATTATTGGGTACATACAACCTAAGGGAGGGTTCTATTGTTACATGAAAAATAGAGAATAGGCTTATAATAGGGACCCTTGAGTCTTGAGTAAGATATACCTAACCACATGTGAAACAAAGAGTTTCGCATGGGTCCAACAGTTCGTTTACTCATGGGCCACTCCAAAAGGATTGGAATGGTTTGCGACAACAGGGAGGATGCTTTGGCTGTCCGCCGGCATAATCAAGGAGACCTGCCGGTCAGCGCTACTTGCTATCCAGACTCAGAATTTTGAACAGAAAGAGAAGAAATTCATTTGAAAATTTTTTTATGCAATGGAGGAAAATTATTCCCCCATATAATGCAAGAGAAAAAGATTCTCTAAATGACAAAACAACTGCACAATTAATCAAACAAGAGGTCCTTCAAAGGAAAAAGATTCCTTTTGTCAATTTTATTCCAATATCCTTAAGGAAAGGATATATATTGCTAAGGTACCTTGCAAAATAAATAAAAGTACCCTAAAGAAGGGAAAATTAGTCAAATAAACAATAGTAGTCTACTAAGATCCCATAAATCATTTTTATGGTCCCCGGTGGAGTCGCCAAATTGTGAACCTTGGTTTCCACCCAAAAAGGATTTGGATGAATATTCACTTGTTATTAGGAGTCGCCACTCAGTCTTTTCTGTTCAAAGGGAAAAACTAAGAAAACCCTTGTTTGACTCCAATAATGCATCCAATGTAAAGGTTTCTAATCTACGAACCCAAGGAGGATTCGGGGACTATGTCATGTATTTGATTAACTTGCCAAAAGAAACAAACCTAAAAGGGACGAAGAAAAGAAGACAAACAGATTGTTAGTAAATTATGGACTTGCTATTTGGGGTGAATCCCAAACATGCCTACATACTCTCATTTTTATGAGAGATCAAAGCCCATGTAGTTCGGAAAAGCCTATTTAAAGGCAATTATGCCTTTATGCATGTGTGTGTGTGTATGCTTCGTGCATCGTCGGGCTTTTCGCCAAAATTGTGAGATTTTGAGCACTTAGTGCTAAATTTGATGAAATTTGGGTACTTGGTACCAAAAGAAAATGCAATTTAGGCTCCGTGCCAAAAGGTTGATTTTAATTGTAATGGGCTTCATGCCAAAGAGATTAGGTCTTTGACCAAAAAGAAATTAAGAAGGAGGTGTAGTTCTCATGATATGCTTAAATTGACCAAGGATAAATTAGGATATTACCTTGTTTAGGATTCTCCCACTTCGTAGTTCCAGATCTCATTTTCTCGGGCCTTTGATTATGATTCTTGATTACGGTTTTTTGATTTAGATTAATTTCTGAAGCACAAGGTTAGATTTATGCAAAGAAAAGTCTGAGAGAAGTTCTTAAGCGTATGGAAAATAGAGAGTTCGTCCGCCCGAAGCCCACCCGAAAAGCCAACCGAAAAAAACCCAACCCCTCTCTGAAAATTCGGAGGCCTTTTATAGACAAAATTCGGACCTGGACGGCGGTCGGACCGCCGGGACGGCAGTTGGCACCCGTACGGCGGTCGGACTGCCGTGGATGTGACTAGCCAGAAAAAAGGGAAAAGAAAAAATGGTGGCGGTTGTGCACGGCGGTTGGACCGCTGCATGCGGCGGCTCAGCCGCCAAAATAGCACATCGGGTCGTATGATTTTCGCTCAAACTGATTTTTCGGGAGCTACAGACCTCCAAAAAATATTCCGGGACCATATCCGTGATCCTCGCGTCATTCTGGACATTTCAAGTACCATGAAGACATACTTTCGGTGAACTTTACCGTGGACCTCTGGTCCGGGTCGGTCGTCAGCAGTATGAGAAAATCGGCTTTCCGAGCCTCAAAATTTGATTATTCACAAGAGCGAAAAGCAACATGATTTTTTAATAGGCTCCAGACATGAGTTAGTTTTAGTTCCGGGCTCGAATCGATTTTTGGACTAAAAAATAGTTTTAGGTTCTAGACCCGAATTGAGTTCTAGACTCGAAAAAATAATTTAGGTTATGGACCCGAGTTTGTTTAGATTCTGGACCCAAATTGAGTTCTGGACTTGAAAAAAATGATTTAGGTTTTGAACTTAAGTTGATTTGGGTTCTGGACCCAAGATGAGTTTTGGACTCAAAAAATAATTTGAGTTTTGGACCCCATATTGGTTTGGATTCTAGACCCGAGATGAGTTCTGAACTAGAAAAAAATTTGAGTTCTGGACCCGAGATTAGTTTTATTTAGGTACTTGGACCCGAAATGAGTTCTAAAATCAAAAAATAATTTGGGTCTGGACCCGTAATGAGTTCTGGATTCAAAAAATAATTTAGGCTTTGGCCTTGAGTTGGTTAGGGTTCTGGACCATGAATGAGTTCTGGACTCAAAAAATAATTTGGATTCTGAACCCGAAATGAGTTTTGGACTAAAAAATAATTTAGGTTTTGGACCCGAGATTGGATTTAATTTGGGTACTTGGACCCAAAACTAGATTTGATTTGGGTACTTGGACTCGAGATTGAGTGCTTAGGCCCAAGACTGAATTTGATTGACTTTCTATCAGTTGAGAATTTTGACTTTCTTCTAAGCGGTTGTTCCATTTTTTAATGGATTGTGGGTCTTTATCCTTCAAAAATGGATCTTTATCCTTTGGAGGTTGGGTCTTTACCCTTCAAAAATAGATCTTTATCCTTTAGAGATTGGGTCTTTATCCTTCAGAAATAGATATTTATCCTTTGGAGATAGGGTCTTTACCCTTCAAAAATGGATCTTTATCCTTTGGAGATCTGGTCTTTATCATTCAAAATGGATCTTTATCCTTTGAAGATCGGATCTTTACCCTTCAAAAATGGATATTTATCATTTGGTGATTGGGCCTTTACCCTTAAAAAATGGATCTTTATCCTTTGGAGATTGGGCCTTTACCCTTCAAAAATGGATCTTTATCCTTGGACATTTGTCATATATTGGCTTTAGCTCTTCTAGCTGGACTGATCTTTTAACTTTTGCATCTTCATTCTTTTGGGATTCTTACTTTCTTCTTGTTTTGTTCTTTTTATTCTTCCTTTTGCAAAAAAATTTAGCCATTTTTTAGCTAGTTCTCATATCCTTTCTTTGCCCCCTGCGTGGCAAAATATTGAAAGTGAGTCTGAAAATATTTTGTACATGCATAAACTCAAAAAATTGAAAGGAGAAACTTTGCCTTCTGTGTAGGATCAAACCAATAATTTTTTCCATGCAAGCTCTTATTGATGTTTGCATTTTGTCTAGTTCCTTACATAAGCATGCATCTCCATTTTTGTAAAGTGACTGAATCTTTCGCAAGCAATAGGCTTTCCATGCCTCCTGATTCCATATCTGCTTTATATTTTCTTCATAGAGTATTGTTATTTACTTTTGACAAAGAATAGATAACATAACACAAAAATGCAGTGTGATATGCTTATGTATGCATGATATGTATTAATGATACTTGCAGTGGTTTTATTGACTCATAGACTAAGGTGATCAGCTGAAGTGCTCCCATGGATTTCTTCCAGATGCTTATTCAGATCTTGCATTGAAATGGCAAAAAAATTCACATTTATGGCTTTTATTACATAAGTGGTGGAGCCCAGGTAGCATAGTCAGAGATACATCAATTTCAAACTATGATTTAGCACGTCAATTGGTAGCTTCTTCATAACCTTTTCAATAATCATTTATTTTGCCCAATGTGTCCTTCGAGGTTTGACAGTTCAACATACTTCCCTTAACTTGAAGGTTTATGCAACAAGAAAACAATTTATTTATTTATTTTTCTTATCTTTTCTTTTCTTTTCAGACACACATTTTTTTAATCATATTTTGCTTTGTCAAATCAGTGTTATTATACCTCAGGACTCAACTTTCCAAATTAACACATCTATAACATGACAACCCTAGTTACCATACTAAACTAGGGAATCATTTCTATTTAAGCAAGAACTGTTGCATCAGATAGGCACATACACATTATTTGGCTAAAGGTCTCATTGAGTTTGAATATTGTCTATCTCATATGTATGCTTATCCAAACTATCTCTACTAATAGATTCTACCTACCAAGAGAGATCAATAGGTCATTAATAGGCTTGAGATGTGGTCTATAAGGGACACAGGCTAAATGAAGGCCATTTTGATATCGGAGATGATGTAATGTCATGGATAAACCTTCACACTATAGACTTTCTAGTGGAACCATACGCTGTTAGAGGTTCCATTTTCACCTTTTGGGCATCATTTCCTTCTGACTTTATGAAAATACAAAGCTTGAATGTCTTTCCATCTTCTTGGCAGAAATCTGGATCCAATCAGTACCCTTTTTCTTCCTCTTTCTTTCCGTCCTTTTCCCTTTTTGGAATATCAAGTTTAAGACTTTTAATATTGCTGACTTGGAGCTACGTTGGATAAAACGAAAGATGGTATTTTCCCTAATTCTCTAGTTTTATTTGAATCTTTGAATGCACTGGACCAATTCAAGTCAATCTATCCTTGTAAACTAAGTGAAAGTCTTCTGATGCTTCAGGTAAGAAGAATTCGGTTGGCTTTCTAAACCGTCTTTTTGTTTTTGTTTTTTTTCTTTTTTCTTTTTCCTTTTTTTTCTTTTTTTTCTTTTTTTTCTTTTTTTTCTTTTCTATTTTTTACTTTCTTTTCTTCTTCTTCCTTTTTTTTTTACTCTAACTCTAACAAAGTTATTTTGACTGTACCATTCTATGCTTTTGACTATAGATGAGTGGAGTAAAGTGAGTTTGATTTAATAAGGATATATCATTTGTTGCCCTGATGTCATCTTAATAGATTGGAGATGTTAGGTTTAGTATTAAGTGAACTTCAACTACCCTTATGGTCTTGAAAACTTCAACTATCCATATCTATGCATTCCTTTCTTTGATCTTTTTGCCTCTTCACCTTAGTGATCATTAGATTTTTCATAAGAGTCATAACAACTTAGGGTAGATTATCGAGCTTACAAGCCATTAAAGAGCAAGCTAAAATCTCATGAAGGCTCAAAGGGATAACTAGGGATTGATGTTAATAGGATGGATACTAGTTCTTGGCTTACCAAATAATGCCTAGATCATCTCTCCCTAAAATAAGCAAAGTTCAATTTCGCCTTGAAAGTTCGTCAAAGCATATTCTAAGATCAACTAGGATCTAGACAACGGTTATTATGTAGTAGCCCTCTCTAAGTATGCATACACAACTCAATGCTATAGAACAATTCCCTCACCTGGTAAAGCCATTCAAATCATGATGCATAGATACATTAATTTATGAACATCAAGCTAGATTCATCATCGGTTGAACACTATAATATCAAAAGCCAACAAAATTATAAATTCAATAAAAGTAATTTATTAAAGCAATTTTAATTTGAAAAACATAATTGTTCTAATAAAATACCAAAGAAAGAAAATGAAATAAAAACCAAACAAGCTAAGGGAAGTTTGTTGAGTTGGAGTCGAAGAATGCTTCGTCTACTTGGACATGTCAGGGGCAAGAGCCAAAACTAGCAGCCCCTTTCCTCAATAGATTCTCCATCCTTATCTTGAAAAAATGACAAGATAGAACTTTCCATCAATCCTCCTTCTATCATGAAGGTCGCTGGCGGTGGTACTCTTTCAAACTTAGGTAATGGATTACTTTTAGTGTTGGGTTTATCAGGTTTAGGTAGCTTATTACTATCGATCAAATCTTAGATCTCGTGCCTTAAATGAACACATTTATTTATCTCATACTCTTGCACTTGATGAAATTGACAAAAGGCCTTGACATCAAAGCTTGATGGTAGAAGATTCGGTAAAGGTCAGGGAGCCAATAACTGTAATAGCCCATTGTTCTGCAATTTATTAAAAACCTAAGATAGAAGTTTCTCCAATTTTGAAAATGGTCTTCTATTTACTTGATCAGTTATTGCATTGACATCCACTGGCTTCTGTGTATCCTCACTGTCAGACTGATAATTCCCCCTCTCATTTTTATTTTCAAAATTATAAGGGTGTGAGACATCCATTCACACAGACTAGGCAGGACATCCTTTACTATCTTTCAAATATGATCGAACTCATTTGGTCTCTTCTTAAGCAGCGCAACCTTGTTCCTCTACCTCTTCACATAGTCAATAAAATTCTCATTTTGCTTTTGTCTGATAGTTTCCACCTCCATCAGGGTTATTTCCAGTTTGACATTATACCCACATTATTGAATGAAGACCTTGTACAACATATCCTAATCTTTTTGGGTACTTTCTTCCAAAGTATTAAACCAATTCTGCACAATAGGGTCCAAAGAAAGCATGAAGTACCTGATGTATTGCTTCACATGGAGATGAGGATTCTTAGTTACATCGATCTTGGCAAAGGAAGGCATCTTGAATTTGTACAAGACTTCCTCATCTTTTTCAAACAACTTGTCCACCTCTAATATCTCTTCAGTTTTTCAGCTTCTTTTTGAACTTCTTCTCTAAATCAGCAATCATCTTTTCCGCATCCGCAATTTCAGTTTTTTCAATAGTTAATTTTTCCACAGCCTTTGGGTCTTTCTTCCTATCTTGAGAATCTTGAAAATATTGAGCCCAATCGTCATCAACAAAGGCTACCTCAGCGACCTTAGCCTTTCCCATATCCTTCTGCTTCTTAGTATTAGCAGATGCTTCAACAATGTTTTCTTCTAATAGTGCATCTAGTTGATTTCTCACAGTCTTAGCTAGGACTCCCTTTAACTCTTCCATCTTAGAAGCAAGAGCTTCATTTATCAGATTTCGAACTTGACCGGAATTCATAGTTCTTGAAGTGAAATTAACTGCATCTTCACTGAACTCTGAGTCACTGATGTAGGTTAGGTTGTCGTATGTCCTTGAACTGTTGTACTCCAGGTCTGTGAGCCAGAAAGGATTAATGCCATGTAATGTAATGTGTGTATGCATGTATGCACAAGTAACAAACAAACAAAGATAATTAGGATGTTCCTTCCAACCTTATAACTTTCATAGACGAATGGCAAGTCTCTTTCCCTAGGTATATGGTCAACAAAATACCAACATGGGATATCTTATTTTCTCAAAAATTCCCTTGGATGATTTTAACTAATAGTTATATTTTCAAGCTTAGAAGTCAGTCCATGATAATTTCCATTAATTAGGCTTTAATCCACTGAATCTCAATTAAAATAGTTTTTATACTATATTGGATTAAAACTAAATTAAGAGGTTTATCATAGATAGATTTCCCATTTGAAAAAGTAACTAATGATTCATGCCAAAAATAAGCCTATGATTAATAATTCTTGGTATAAACTAGGCCCACAATTGATTTTTGACATTCCATAATTGACCTAAATAGTTTATAAACTCAAAAAGATGGTTAGGAAAAATAATTTTATTTCAAAGCCCATTGTAAAAAAATATTTGTTTAAAAATGAATATTGAGCTTCGTATTTGGATCATAAGGTAAAAAAGAATTTTTGACCAGTTTTAGAAAAGTTTTATGTCCAAAGACCATATTGAAAATTTTAAAAATACTTTTGGTCTTTTAGATTTAAAGAAAAAAATTATTTTAAGTTTACAATATAATTAGGTCATATTAGGAAAAAGAATAAACCAAATAGGTCATAGTTCAAACTAAGATATATCAATCATAGTCAAACAACAAGCATTTGAAGTAAAAACCTAAGGAAAGTAACTAGGCCAATTATATGAGCTTTAGTCTTTGGGTTGAAAAGTTTAGGCTCACATAGCAAGTATATACCAAAAGGTTTAAGGCTATGAGTAGTTATGCCATGCTCAATCTCCATACCTTGAGTGAAAGTATAGTATCCCTTACATAACACAACACATATTACATGGGCGTTCTAACTCATGCACACAATGTAATCTAAATGATGCAATTAATAATATCATAATAAGAAAGAATAAAATAATATAAAGACCAACGGAATCAACTTCTCTTATCCCCAGTGGAGTATCCACTGTGATCGATGATTTTCATTGCCACTCCTATATAGAATGGTTCTTGCGACTTCGGCACTATTAGACTTAGGGCATTAGAGAACACAAGTATAAACCTAAAGAAAATAGAGTCATCACCTTGACGGACTGGGAAGAAAGAAGGGGGTGGATGACTTGATTTCTAAGGAATTCCCAACCCCTTAATAGGTTCAGAAAGTTGGGTATGTATGGGGAATGTGAGAATGATCCAGCATTCCCATAACTCCCGGTTTATTGGAACCGGCCTCCTTTTCAAGTCTAAATATTATTTAATTTTTAAATATTATAATACTATCCATAATACATATAATTATCAAAAGAAATAAACATCCATCACTTTATTAAAATGAAACAAACAAAATAGGCACCAGTCCATAGATGAAAACATGTCTTTTACAATGTCTAATGTCTAAAACTAAATAAAATAGGACACCTACCATTTAATGGAAACATGCCCTTTACATTAGTCCAAAATTCAAAATAAATTAAATTATATTAGAACTTAATTAATGAGGTACCCACAAAGTGGAAACATATCTCTTACATAATGAAACTAAAAAAATCAACATTAAAATAATTAATGAAATGAATTAAACCATTCAAATATTTATGATAATAAAAGCAAATCATCCATCATAAAAACATCAATAAATCACTCATTATAAATATGTATTAATAAGTTAAATAATTAAATCTACACTTAAATATTATATTAAACAATAAATATACAAACTAGGTTTTTAGTGACATGAATTAAGATTTTTAGGGTGTTTTAGAAAACAAAGTTGGGGTTTTAAGATTTTTGGAAAACAAAGCTAGGGTTTTAGGGAAAATAGAATTAGGATTTAGAAAATAATACTAGGGTTTTTAAAATTATGGCTTGAAAAATAATAAATTAGGGTTTTGGAACTTTAGAAAATAATTTAGGGTTTTAGATATTGAACTAGGATTTTGTAGTTTTGGAATAGGGTTTTGGATATTTAATTAGGATTTTGGAACTTTGGAAAATATATTAGGGTTTTAGATATTAAATTAGTGTTTTAGAACTTTAGAAAATATATTAGGGATTTATTTTTAGGGAAATAGAGTTTAAGATTTTAGAACTTTATAAAACAGATTTAGTATTAAGCTACTGGGTATTTAGGTTTCTGGGATTAGGGTTTTAGATGATTAAGTTAAGGTTGTTAATTTAAATTAAGCACTACTATTAATAATAAATATGAGATGAGTTTGTTGGATGAAACAAATAGTTTATGCTTCGATTTATAAACATGCAACTAGGGTTGAATTAAATGCAACTAGGGTTTCAGTAATTCAAGCCACAAAAATAAATAATATTTTAGATAAGCAGACTACCGTAATGATGTTTTGAAAAATAATTATAGCTGTTAATTAAATGAATTGAATTAGAAAATTGCACCTGCGTTTGAAGGTTCCACCACAATTGAAAGATTTGAATTCTGGCTGAGCATAAGTAAAGGCAGTATGCTACTGCCTTTGGATTATTTTTTTCCTTGCTTTTGTTTTTGCTAAGAAAATTCTCTTGATCTGTTTAATAAAAAAACTGCAGTCCCTAATTCTATGTTAAACTCTCTTATTTATAGGCAAACAAGACCAACCTTAACACTAATCTGAATCCACACCGAATTAGGAGACTAATAAGCACTTAGTGGTCGGTGGTGAATTGGCATGCCTTGCTTGTGGCGAGTCGAGCTGCCGATTCATCGAGTCGGGTCACGGTCAAATTAATATTATTATTTTTTATTATTATATTTTGTTATATTTATATTTTTTATTATATTTTCTTTTATATTTTATTATTATAATTAATAAAATAATATTATAATTTTTTTTATTATTATTATATTATTTTTTCTTGGGATTTTAATATTGTACCCGACCATTTTAGGCTCATAAAATTATTTCATATTGGTTTAAACCTTTAGACTTGATCTAACTCCTTTAATTAGGGCCGGACTAAATTTGATCCAAAATTAAGGGTCTACAATCTACATACTTCATTCTTACTTTTTTGTTTGTTTTTACTTTTTATATTTCAAGACTCAAGCTTTTTCAAATATATATGTTTCAATCTCCTTTCTTTGCTTGATTTTTATCTCATTTATTTTAGTTTTCATGGATTTGTTACATTTGTATGCTCAAAGCTATGATCCGATTGCAAGCTTTCTTTAATAATAATAATAATAATAATAATATTTACATGTTGTTAATATTAATAATAATATTTAAATGTTAAAATAATAATTGCAGTAGGCCCAGTTTGAAATTTTTAATAATAATAATTGTAGTAGGCCCAATTTCAAATTTACAACAATAATATTGCAGTAGTAAAATTTAAAATTTTTCTGGCTCGAGATGCCTGACCCAACCTATCTAGGTTGGCCCGAAGCCCTAGTACTTCTCTGCCTATAGGTTTAGGGTCGGGCCTAGAGTCATTTACTTTAACCTGATTTGAACTCAGGCTGGGCTTCAGGTAAGGGAAAAATCCAACCTGAGTACACCCCTAGGGGTTATGCTCCTCGTAGTATGGATGCTACCTTTGATTTTTAGTCTCAAAATACAAAAAATGGAATAGAAGGATTTTTAGCCATGCACATAAAAGGGAAAAAACATGTAAAATGGCAAATTCGCCATTGATGTGGTGAATTTCACCTTGATTCTAGGTTTTGACTATGTTAGTAGCCTTTGAGATGTGTTAAACCTCTTGTGCTACAATTTCCCTCTTGGAAAGGAGTCTTTGATAAACTTCCCATAATGAATCGTTAGCTCTTAAAATCACTGGATTCTATGCAATCAAAATGTACAAACTTTAATATCAATTGTTAAATCTTATATGGCTAAGCTTCTGAAAGGGAGTGGGGATGGTGAATATGAGATTGGAATTTTTCTAACACAATTTAATATGAAAAAAGTAAATAAAGTAAGAATTAGAGAATTCTTAGCCCATTTTTATAGTGTTCATGGCAAAATTTTCTCCTATGTCTACTTCTCTTGAATCCTCAATTTAGGGTTTCACTAGAATCGAGTTTGCACCTAAAACTTTTATGTTTGTAGTTTCTCTAGAATTTCATCTTTATGCTAGAATTTAGGGATTTCACTCAATATTCAAATGATTATAAGGGATTTTGAGATTTAATGCCTATAAAGGTTCACATAAAGTTATTAACTTTTGACCCCCCCAACCAACTAACCAAACTCACAGTAGGTCCCCATTCTCCCCGCCTAACCCTAAAATTTTCTCAGCCCTCTTTGCTTCCCCTCCTCTTTCTTTGTTTCTCTTAAATTTTTCTTTTTTTTTTCCCTTTTAAATTTGAAGATGATCCTTGAAGGAAAGTGAGTAATCAAGGTAACTCTATAATTAATAAGTGAATTACTTTGATTTATATATATATTTTGTTTATTTTGAGTTTTTAATTGGTTCAAATTTAATTTTTTGTTAGTTTTATTTATAAAATTGAAGTCGAATAATGATAAATAAAAATCTTAAAGTAATAATTTTGCTAAAACTTCATTATATTATCAAAATCCCAATTTGAAACCCTAAATTTTTATTATTGAGTTCTTGAATAATTTCTTTAAATCCATTAATTTTCTTTAAATTACTCATAGTTAGATATTATAATTAATTATTCAAGCATGAGTTTAATTAATTATAGTGATTTTGCAATTAACAAATACAATTTTACATGGGGGATGTATTATAATTAGTAGAGATAATTTGGGATTTTTAATTTTATTTTATGTTTCTTATAAAAGACAAAGTTAGAATATTAGAGATTTTAATAATGCTTAAACTATTTAAATATTATAATTTCTTAATTTTTATTAGGTGCTTTTAGTTTCAAATGTTATTGGTGGGTCAATATGACCTTGAAGAAGGATAATTTTTTAATTTAATTAAATTGGAAGAGTTTAAATAGTCAATTTATTATTTTTATTTATAATAATTATTCTTTTTAATTTACAAATGACTAATTCACACTAGTTTTTAGGAACTTGATTAATAAAATATAATTAAGCTACTAGTGGAATAATCGTATTGTGAAATTTTCATGGGAAAATGTCACCCTCCACTATATTTTTATAAATTTTTACTTTTTTACCATGGGTATTTTAGTTATTTTATTATAAACTCATTATAAACTCATTATAAACTGTGTAAAATTTATAAACTCATTATAAACTTATTGCAAACTAATTATAAACTCATTGTAAACTAATTATAAACTCATTGTAAAATTTATAAACTCATTGTAAACTAATAAAAATATGGTATTTTGGTAAATATTTTATAAATTCTGGTATTTTGATAAATATTTTATAAATATGGTAAATTTAAAATTATTTTTAATTTTTTTTTGTATTTTTGTCAAAAGCGCAATTTTCATATGTTAAAGTATGTATACCAGTGAGCTTAGGTTATGGCTCCCAGAAGGCTAGGGTGGTAGTCTATATTATGTGAATTTTTTTATTTGTATGCTTAAATAATTTTATTTTTTTATTTTTAATTAGGTATTTGAACATCCATTGAAACTCATTTTGCTTAATTTAATTGGTTGTATTTTTATATTGATAACAAATGTTTAATATTAATATATATATTTTATATATGAAAAAACCATCTATGATTGATGCTTTTTTTCAAAAGAAAAAATGTTGAAGCATCAAATCTTACTGGAGCAGTCAGACACTTATATAGATCCTATTTTAATTTATGATAATCCTGCTACTGAATCTCAAAGAGTTGATATAACATCTGTAAATTTATTAAAATATTAAATTAAAAATTAAATAAAAATTAAATAAATAATTTAAAAGGTTAAAGAAAGTGTCGGAAGTATGAAAATATAAAATATATATGTAAGGTATAAAAAAAATATACATTGGACACATAATGTACACATGATATCTACCTAACATATATATTGGATACATAATGTACAAATGATATCTACCTAACATACATACTTTTAGAAAAAGACAAAGGTTAAAAGTTAAATAAAATTAAATTAATTAAATATAATTAATTTAAATTAAAATTAAGATAATTATGGATAGAAAAAAATACCATATTATTTTAATATTTAATTATTTGTTAAATATGCATATATCTGAGGGGTAAAATTGAAAATGTTGAAAATAAAAGAAGAAAACTCTTCTTCTTCTTCTTTCAATCTTGGAGGCCGAATTTTAAGAGAAATGAGGGGAGGTTTTCTTCATCCAAAACACCAAATTTCACAAAGATTTCAAAGATTCAAGGTATTTTTGAAGATTAATTAATGTTTAGGTAAGAAATTTCTACTTTAAGCTTGATTTTAATGAGTTTTAAGAATTTGTAAATTTTGAGATTTTGATG
The DNA here is from genome assembly GCA_947685225.1 of Garcia nutans. Taxonomy (NCBI): domain Eukaryota; kingdom Viridiplantae; phylum Streptophyta; class Magnoliopsida; order Malpighiales; family Euphorbiaceae; genus Garcia; species Garcia nutans. Next base: position 70,187,845 of record CANTUV010000031.1, on the reverse strand, counting down.
GGAGATGAGATAATTATTGAAATGGGTATAGAAGGTATTATTTTGATGAGGAAACAAAGATTATATGATTGAATAGTTGATTTGGTTAAGCATATATGGAGTTTGGAAGGGTTAGTGTAACACCCTTATACCCTATATATGTATAATGCACACACATTCAATATATATAGAATATGCATATACGGTATAAGAATGTCACAATCCAGTTTAATAAAAATTTTCATATTTTCTCAATTCTCAAAACATTTAATACATATACATCTATCTATATATATATATCAAAATACATAAACCTCACATTACGCCATTTTTTAAAAAACATCCTTTATAATTTATAACATATACATATTCCCAAAACAAAATATGATATACATAATATTAAAATGTATTATAATATAAAATTTATACATGCTGGCAAAGTGGCTCTGATCTTGATGTAGCAAAAATGCTTCAAGCTCGATCAACAGAAGTCTAGACCTGACCTGGTCTAGTAGAACTCTCCAACTCTACTGGATCACCTTTGTCACCTGCGCAATGAGTTACAATCGCGCTAAGTTAAAAGCCTAGTGGCACAAACTTTGATAATAACAAAACTTAAAAAAATAATGCTAATACAAAATGTTTATATGTTATATCACAATGTGGCATCCAAACTCACTATTATATATATTATTTTATCACTTAATAATTCACACAAACACATACACAAGCATGGGCCAAAATAAACTAATACATCATTCAAATTTCAGAGTTACTGTTTTGGTCCATAATGACACCAAGTGTCTAGTCCCGAAGGCAATTCATATCATAGTGACGCCAAGCGTCTAGCCCCGAGGTAAATCATATCACAGTGATGCCAAGCGTCTAGCCTCGAAGGCAAATAGTGAGGATAATCTCATAGGCATGCCGCCAAACACAGAACTCTGAAAATTAAATAACGTACTAGGCACACAATTAATTTATTTTTTCCATCATCAATTCCTTTCTCATTTTCTCATTTTCTCATTCATATCAATGTCATTTCATTTTAACATTTCATCACAACATAGAATATTTCATAACAAAACCACATTACCCAAAAATTTTAGGTCATTTTTACATTTGCACATAATTCACATCTTATTCAATCTAGCCATTAACAATGGTTTTTCGTAATGTATATATAACAATATACATGTCATAACACAATGTTCAAGCATCAAGTAGCTTAACATATTTTTTTATCCAAAATGTGTTAGGCCAAATGTAATGCAATCACATTCCATTTATCAAGAGTTTGTACATACCTTAGAAAGTACTCCAAAACAAGCTTCAAAACTCCCTCCAACCTTCTCTTCCAAGTTGCTCTTCAATACTAGGGTTGGGCAAACTACTCTCTCTCAATGCCTAAGCCAAATGTGATCATAAATAACCATTTAATATCACATTCTAAGGCATTCTCAACATCAAACCATTTAAATTAGGAATTACAAATGAAAGACAAAGAAAAGAATTATTTTGGACAATTTTCTCAAGTAACAAACCCAACAATATGGGCGTGTTAATAATAATGTCATTAATCCACTCTTATAGAAGTTTTAACACATCAACGACATGGGTGTATCACTGCCCTTGTTATTAATTCTATCTTATAAAAACTTTTACACGCTCAACAATACAGGCATGTTAATGGCCGTGTCTATTATTTTGCCGTACAGTAGCTATGACACGCTCAGGGACATAGCCGTGTTACTGGTCATGTCATCAACGTTGAAACTCAGTACCGTTGACATGCCCAATGACATGGCCGTGTCAAGCAAAATTTTCATTTCGTACACTTAACCTTCAATGCAATCACTTCCAAACTCAACTTAAATTTAACCACTTCTTTAATCTAACCATAAAATTATTATTAACTACTCAAACCCAGCTTCATACATACCCTAAATAAGCTTTTAAAACATGCTAATACACAATCCCAAAATCCAAATATTATGTTCTTCCATAGAATTCCAAAGAACTTGCAAAATTGATAAAGAAACTTACCAATTGAAGAAGAATCCTCAAAAACTCCACTTGAATCCTTGAAATTCCTTCAATCCTTGATGTATGGGAGAAGAAAATGGCTCCTCTCTCTCTCCTATCGCTCTAGCTCACGTTCAAAGGAGCAAAGAAGAAGAAGAAAGAAATATCTTTTCTTTCCATTCATCCTTATATATATATATAATAATAAGTCACTATTCATTTAATTATACAATATATATATGTGATGTATGTATTGAATATATGTATATATCTTATATATGTCACGTTTACTCCAAATATATATATATCAAATATACATTTTACTATATCACTTAATATCCTTTCATTTTACATTTAAATTATTTATTTAATTTAACTAATTTAATTTTAATTTATTTTATTTAATTTCTAAAAATTAGGGTGTTACAATTCTCTCCCCTTTAAGAAAATTTCATCCGCGAAATTACCTGCAATCAACTCTGGAACAATTGGGGATATTGACTCCGTATCATCTGCTCACTCTCCCATGTTGCCTCATCAATGGCATGATTCCTCCAAAGGACTTTTACAAGTGGTACTTTCTTATTTCTCAATTCTTTCACTTCTCGTGTCAAAATCACTACTGGTTCTTCTTCATAAGTCAGATCTGGGCTCACCTCAATGGATTCCACTGACAAAATATGAGATGGGTCTAATCTATACTTTTGAAGTTTAGAGACATGGAAGACATTATGTATCCTGTCTAACTCAAGAGGCAAAGCCAACCTGTAAGCCAATGGACCAACTCTCTCTAGAATCTCATATGGTCCTATGAAACGAGGACTCAATTTCCCTTTGCGACCATATCTCAAAATCTTCTTCTACTAGGACACCTTCAGAAATATTTTATCTCCCACACTGAACTCTATATCCTTTCTTTTCAAATCTGTATAGGATTTCTGTCGGTCTAAAGCTGCTTTCAGACGACCACAAATTAATTTCACTTCCTCTTCTATTTCCTTAATCAAATATGGACCAGCCAGTTTACCTTCTCCAAACTCATCCCAACACAAAGGTGTCGTACATCTCCTGCCATATAAAGCCTCATAAGGTGCCATCCCAATACTAAATTGATGACTATTATCATATGCAAACTAAATCAATGGCAAAAATCTTTCCTAACTCCCTATGAAATCAATGACACAACTCCTTAACATATCTTCTAGAATCTGTATCACTCTCTCTGATTGCTCATCTGTTGAGGATGGAAAGCAGTACTAAAATATAATCGAGAACCCAATGCATCCTGTAAACTCCTCCAAAATCTCAATGTAAACCAGTGAACTCGGTCTGACACCAAAGAAACTAGGATTCCATGCAACTTCACTATCTTATTAATATATAGCTCAACCAACCTCTCAAGTGAGTAATCCATCCATACTGGAAGAAAATGAGTTGTCTTCATCATCCGATCAATAATCACCCAAATTACATTATGCTTCTTCTAGGTCAAAGGCAATCCAGTCACAGAATCCATCATCACTCGCTCCCATTTCCACTCTGGTACTGACAATGGTTGAAGCAACTCTGAAGGAACTTGGTGTTCAACTTTCACTTTCTGGCAAGTGAGATATTTGGATACAAACTCTGTTATGTCCCTCTTCATACCTGACCACTAATAATGCTGTTTCAAATCTTGATACAATTTGGTACTACCAGGGTGTATAGCATAAACTGACCGATGTGCTTCCTCTAATATCATCCTATTCAATCATGCATCATCAAGAATGTACAACCTATCTCTATACAGTAGACTATCATCATCTCTTAAATGAAAGTCTCGACTCTCCCCCTTTTGGTAATATAATACAATATTCTGGATCTTCTCATTTGCCAACTGGGCTTCCCTAACTTGATCCAATAACACTGGTCTTAATTGCAATTGAGCTATCAATGCACCATCATCATAAGACTCAAATCTGGCATGCAATGCTCTCAACTCAACAAACAACAAGAGTGAATAAGCAGTCGAACCTGCCAAAGACTTCCAACTCAAGGCATCAACAACAACATTTTCCTTGCCAGGATGATAATCAATCAAACAATCGTAGTCTTTAATCATCTCTAACCATCATCTCTACTGAAAATTTAGCTCTTTCTGAACACCTAAATATTTCAAACTCTTACTATCAATATAAATGAAACACTTCTCCCCATACAAGTAATGTCGCCAAATCTTCAATGCAAAAACTATGGCTGCTAACTCTAAATTATGAGTAGGGTAATTTAGCTCATGTGGCTTCAACTATTGAGATGCATAAGCAATGACTCTATCCTCCTACATCAGAACACAACCTAAACCACTATGTGGAGCATCACTGTATATCACATATGGCTTACCTTCCACAGGCAAAGTAAGAACAAGAGCCTGAGTCAACATCTCTCTCAGCTACTCAAAACTCACCTGACACTGATTTGTCCACGTAAATCTAACTCCTTTCCGAAGTAATCTGGTGAGTGGTGTAGCTATCATAGAAAAACCCTTCACAAACTAACTATAATAGCTTTCCAAACCCAGAAAACATCTAACCTCTGTCACAGTCTTCGGTGGACTCCAATTCAAGATAGCCTCAACTTTACTCGAATCAACTCTAATACCCTCTGCTGATACTACATGATAGAGAAAAGTTACCTGATTGAGCTGAATTCACACTTAGACAACTTAGCATACAATTGCTTCTCTCTTAAAGTCTGCAATACAATCCACAGATATCTGATATGATCCTCCTTATTATGTGAATACACCAGAATATCATCAATGAAGACCACCATAAAGTGATCTAAGTATAGTCTAAACACCCTATTCATCAAATCCATAAATGCTGCTGGTGCATTCATCAATCCAAAAGGCATCACCAGAAACTCATAATGCCCATACCTCGTGCGGAAGGTTGTCTTGGGTACATCTACATCTCTAACTCTCAACTGATGATATTCTGATCTCAGATCAATCTTAAAGAATAATGCTGCTCCTTTTAACTAATTAAAGAGGTCATCTATACGAGGTAATGGATACTTTTTCCTGATGGTCACCTTATTTAACTATCTATAATTAATACATAATCTCAAAGTGTCATCCTTGTTCTTCACAAAAAAAATAGGTGCTCCCCTCGGAGACACACTAGGGCGAATAAATTCTTTATCAAGCAACTCTTGCAACTACACCTTCAACTCCTTCAATTCTGCAGGTGCCATCCGATAAGGAGTAATGGAAATGGGAGTGGTACCAGGCAACAAATCAATATCAAACTCCACCTCTCTCAGGAGGCATCCCTGGCAACTCATCAAGAAAAACATCTGGAAACTCAACAACTGTAGGTATACTGTCAAGCTAGGACCCCACTACTCTGATATCTATAACATGAGCAAGATAAGTCTCACATGCCTTCCGAATCATCCTTCTAGCTGAAATAGCTAAAATAAACATGAATGGAAGATATCTATGCTCACTAGATACCACCACATCTCTACCATCACGTGTTCTCAAGGTAACATGTTTCTGCTAATAGTCTACCACAGTCCAATGCCTGGATAACAAATCTATGCCCAGAATCAGATCATACTCCCTAAAAGACATCTCAATTAGGTCACTGAGAAACTCTTCATCCTGAACAACAATTGGACTATCTTGGTGTACCCAACTAACCACAATACTATGCCCAAAAGGATTTGTAACCAAAACATCAAATCCTAGGGACTTAGAATGCAAATAACTCACAGGCAGTATGGATGCACTAATGTATGCATGCGTCGACCCAGGGCCTATCAATGCAAGAACTAAAGTATCAAATAAAGTAAAAGTACTGGCTAAAATAGCTAAAGTATCTGGCTACCTATGCATCATATAAACCCATTGTGATGGTCCCGCATCCTTTGGTCTACTTCCTATTGAGATCCTCCTCTCTGACTAGACCCTGATCGACTACCTTTACCAAAATCTTTGCCACCATGACCCCCTCTAACACTGAGTCTAGAAACTATTGTATTTGTTTGTCTATCATCTGGTGGCTCTGGATAATCTCTGAGAAAATGATCTGGTGATCCACATCTATAATACTACTGGTGCACCTGTCCTCCAGCAAACACCTCCATATACCCTACCACAATGAACATAGGTAGGTGGAGCAGGCCTTTGAGTCACTCGGGTCGGAGCATTAGCCATTGGGGTACAGGTCTCTGCCTCTGCTGCTGTGCTAACCTACCAGACTATCCCTGGATCCTACTGAACCTCTGAGGATATCCCCCTTAGCCTCTCTTCAATGATGAAGACTCTGCCTCACCTTGGGGTCTCCTATCTCTGCTCTCCTCTGCTCTGGCTGTTGCTGCAAGTCCCTGTGCTCTCTCTACACTCCTAGCAGCTGCAACCAACTAAGAGAATTCCTAATATCGGGAACCTACCACTAAACATATGATAGATGGTCTCAGCCCCTCCTCAAACCTCTGGCATCTATCAAACTCATCTAAAATAATTCCTCCAGTATACTGGCTCAACCTGATAAACTCAATCTCGTGCTCAGTCACTATCCTGGTGTCCTACCTCAAACTCAAGAATTTCATCTTCTTAACATCCTTATACTCCCTCGGAGTATACTTCTTCTCAAATTTCCGCAAGAAATCGGCATAGGTCAAAACTGGTGGATCAGCTGTACCATGGGGAACCGTCTTCCACCACTCATAAGCATCCCCCTATAGAAGTAATCTAGCATAATCAAACTTCTCCTGTGGACTAGCCTGCAACTAAATGAATACCCTCTGGATCTTATCTAGCCACTGCTCCTCTACAGCAGGGTCTGTAGTACCAACAAAATCTGTGGTTCCAAATTTTCTCAGTTTGTCATACTTTAGCATCGGCAACTGCTGTTGTGGATGCAACTATGGTGGAGGCTACGGCTGCTGAACTGAAGCATGCCTCAACAACTCCACCATATGCCGTACCCAGCCCTGCAGAATCTCCTCAGTTGCTAGTCCAACAAGCACAGAAGTAGATGCCTCACCAGTAGACTCAACACCAGCTCCAACTCTATCCTGATCAGGAGCTATACTCTTAGCACTACCCTCTACAGACTGATGTGTTCTAGACGCCATAACCACCTATTTCTATGAATACAGCAAAAATTGCCACATCAGAAATTAAAAAGGGCCAGTGCCAATGCATGTATCACAATTGAAAACCATATTTAAAATTCTCATTTTCTCTCTCTAACAACCCACTTAGGTCGAGAACCTCAAACCAAGGCTCTGATATGAAAATAAATATAACAACCATATACTCTATATACGTATAATACACATACATCCAGTATATGTAAAATATGTATATACAGTATAAGAATGTCACAATCCAATTTAATAAAAAAATTTATATTTTCTCAATCCTCAAAACATTTATACATATACATCTATATATATATCAAAACACACAAACCTCACATTACCCCATTTTTTTTAAAAACATCCTTTATAATTTATAACATATACATACTCACAAAACATAATATGATATGCATAATATTAAAATGTACTATAATATAAAATTTATACATGCTGGCAAAGTGGCTCTGATCTTGATATAGCAGCTTCAAGCTTGATCAACACAAGCCTAGACCTGACCTGGTTTAGTAGAACTCTCTGGCTCTACCGGATCACCCCTGTCACTTGCGCGATGAGTTACAATCGCGCTAAGCTAAAAGCCTAGTGGTACAAACTTTGATAATAACAAAACTTAAAAAAACAATGCTAATACAAAATGTTTATATGTTATGTCACAATGTGGCATCCAAGCTCACTATTAAATATATTCTTTTATCACTTAATAATTCACACAACCACATATACAAGCATGTTCCCAAATAAACTAATACATAATTTAAATCCTAAAGTTACTATTTTGGTCCATAATGATACCAAGTGTCTAGCCCCGAAGGCAATTCACATCATATTAATGCCAAACATCTAGCCCCAAAGGCAAATCATACCACAGTGACGCCAAGCGTCTAGCCCCGAAGGCAAATAGTGAGGATAACCTCACAGGCATGCCGTCAAACACAGAACTCTGAAAATTGAATACATACTAGGCACACAATTAATTCACATTTTCCATCATTAATTCCTTTCTCATTTACCATTTTCTTATTCATATAAATGTCAGTTCATTTCAAAATTTCATCACAACATAGGATATTTCATAACAAAACCACATTACCCAAAACACTTTAGGTCATTTTCACATTTTCACATAATTCACACCTTATTCAATCTAGCCATTAACAATGGCTTTTCATAATGCATAAATAATAATTTGCATGTCACAACACAGAGTTCAAGTATCAAGTAGCTTAACACATTTTTCATCCAAAATGTGTTAGGCCAAATGTAATGCAATCACATTCCATTTATCAAGAGTTTGTACATACCTTAGAAAGTACTCCAAAACAAGCTTCAAAACTCCCTCCAACCTTTTCTTCAAAGTTGCCCTTCAACACTAGGGTTAGGCAAACTACTCTCTCTCAATGCCTAAGCCAAATGTGATCATAAATAACCATTTAATATCACATTCTAAGACATTCTCAATATCAAATTATTTAAATTAGGAATTGCAAATGAAAGATAAAGAAAAGAGTTATTTTGGACAATTTTCTCAAGTAACATGCCCAACAACGCGGGTGTGTTATTGACCGTGTCATTAACCCACTCTTACAGAAGTTTTGACACATTCAATGACATGGGCGTATCAATGACCGTGTCATTAATTCTGCCTTATAGGGGAATTTTGTTAGAAAGTTTAGGGGAAAAAAAAGTTAACCTTTTTTTTACTATTAGTCTTAGCCCTCCATATAATTTTTTTTTGGGGATTTTACTATTAATAGAAGCACTTCAACTATTTAATAAAATATTTAAATAGTCTTTTCAAAATCGAATGGTTACGTATTGGTTATATTAATTAAATTGTAGTCGAACAAGTATGATTGATTTAGTGATAACCACAATAGAAAATAATCCGAATATATAACCGTATATCAAGGAATATATATCAACTTATATTGAGCACTAATTCAATAGATTGTACAACTAGAATTTTTTATATCAGTATTATAATATATGTATATGTACTTGTAAATGGAATACATTGTCTTTCATTAGAGCAATAATTCCTTTATGGTATCAGAGTCACAAGCAAAAGGAGCTTGTAATCCTATCTACAAACCTAACATGTTCCTAATTCTTTCTTCTCCTTCATATTATCAAACAATTTCAGCTACTCAACCATGAATGACTCAAGCACTTCAATCACCATCACCAGTCCCTCCAATCTCAATTCTTTACAAATTACATTGTCAGGAATGCCAACATTTATTCAAACAACTTCCTCAATATCAATTAATTCCATAGAAGTTCCCACTAATCTCTCTAAGAATACAATTATGCAACCTAGAAGTCCAAATTTGAGAATATTAGTGTCAAAATGGATCATCACACATGAGAAATACTCCTGAAACACATAAAATTAGCAATGTTAAGATTGATTTTTAATGAGTTTATACTAGAAATAGGTCAACACATTTGTAACACGACTTAAATTGGTCATATAGTAGGTTAACAAGTACTCGTTTTAGTAAGTTTAATAAAAAAATGTATTATTTGATTATTATTTATTCTAAAAGGGTAAAAATAAATTTTATATCTATTTTTCAAATTATTTTCTTACAAAATTTGTATTGAAAGTTGCACATCATCTCCTCTACTCTTCAATTTATTACTAAATTATAATGTTAAAATCTAAAACATACTTATTATCTCATCCACATTAGCTTACATTTTTTTTTACCTTTCGTATATTTTGAAGAATATTTCTTTAATGTATTTACATTTTAAAATCATTTTAATTATGATTTTATTTTATAATATTTCAATTGATCATTTAGGAATATAGTATTATTTTGAGAGAATGTGCATTTTTTCCCCTCAAGTTATACTGAATGTGCAAATTTATCCATAAATTAATTTTAGGTATAAATAAGCTAGGAATACTGATAAAAAAAAAAAAACTATTTTAGCTCCTCTGTTACATACAACGGCTTTATATGAGGAGTAAATTTGCACTTATAATATGGGCAAAAATATAAAAATAAAAAACATATTCAAAAATTTAAAATATAAAAATAGATTTAAAAATGTATATATTTGAAATATATTTGAAAATATATAAATATGAAAATATATTTAAATATACATATAAATTTAAAATTTTTAAAATATATTTAATATAATATAATAATATAATAAATTTAAAAAGCTAAAAATATATTTAAAAATATATAAATTTAAATTTTAAAATTATATTATTGCTTAAAAATTTTAAAATTTTAAAAATTCATTATTATAATATTAAACAATAAAATAATAATATAATAAAAACTCTAATTTTACATATATAAAACACTAAACTACTGAAATTCTTCTAAACAAAATCTTAAGATTCTAAAAATATTGAGTGCCTTATTTATATGATTTTAAATATTTTTTCAAATTTCAAATTTATATATTTTTAAATATATTATATTACATTAAATATATTTTTCAATTTTTAAATTTATATATTTTAAAAATATTTTCAAATTTTTGAAATATATTTTTGAAAATTATAAATGTTTTTATCATTTAAAAATATATATGTTTTTAATTTTGATATGTACATTTTTGCCCCTAATACTTTAACAAGTATACTTTGTCCTTCATATAATGTTGTTATATGTTTTATTAGAAGAGGAGCCAAAATATTTTTCTTTTTCAAGAAATCCTAGTTTATTTGCGCATAAAATTAATTTAGAGTTGAATTCGTATATTGGCTATAATTTGAGGGGCAAAAATGTATATTGCTCCTATTATTTTTAGGTTATAAATATCATGTCAGATTTTACGATTCATACAATCTATTTAAGTAAATCTGTTATATTATTGTGTTCGTACAATTCGTTTAAATTTCATGTTGTGTTAGGATTGAGATATCTTGACACAATTAATAAATGATTCGTATTCATATTGATCTTAATCATGTCACTAGAATGGATCAATATGACTCACTAACCTATTTTGATATCCCTGTTTGAGAATCTACTGTCTGGTTATGAACTTATGGGATTCTTGGATGGTACATTTTCATGTTCCTCAAAAAATATTAAAAATGGAACAACCAATTAAATTGAGCCAAATTAGAAAATCATCATCTAGCTTCGTTAAGATCATTTATTCTTTCATGTAATTCAGGACTCAAGCATAACAGCTATACAGTCAATTTTTTCTCATTGCACTACTCTTTTCAAGCATGGAAAAAACTAAAAAGCCCCCATCAGTAATAAATCAAATACCCGAAAACTAGCACTCCTCGACTCTATCATCAGTATCAATTTTGAAAGAAAATATATTGTTGATTATATGCACGAAATCAAGTTCATTCTTGATTATCAAGACTTGATTGGACATCTAGTGAATGATGGTATCATAATCATACATGTTTTGAATTGTCTCAGCTTCTCTACAACTCTCTCGCCTTAGTTATTAGAATTCAAGATATACCAATCTCTTTTGAAGAGCTATACGACATATTGTTTTACCATAAATTATCTCTTCACCTCGATGAAGTGAAAAAGGGATATAGCCCAATATAATTAGAAATACCAATCAAAAGGAACATGGACCATTTTATTTCTCAATTAGCACTAGAAATCCACCATATCAACCTAATTTCTTCTATAATTCCAATCCTCTAACCAATTGCGGTGGCCATCAAGGTCCTTAAGTCACATTGGATGGCACCACTCTGACAGTGTGCACCACTATAATCACAACCAATGATGTCCTCTTACCTTAAATGGAAATTCGATACTCACGTGCCAACTCTATGACAAGGTTGGCCATTTGACTAGAACTTATTGCTCTTATTCATAGTCAAGCATGTGTAATTGACCACAAACCAACCATATGATTATTGAATACCCTACCCAGTAAAACAATTGAATACTTGACACTGGTTCCTCTCATCACATGACACTGGATATGCAAAATCTTTCTTCTAACTCTAAATATGGTGATATTGAAGATATCATGGTTAGAGATGATAAAACAATTCCTATATCTCACACTATATCTACCATATTATCTACAACTACTAATAAATTTCATTTTAATATTGTTTTATTCACACCTCAATTTTCTCAAAATCTCTTTTTTTATCTATCAGTTTTGTTCTAATAAAAATACTTCAATTGAATTGTTTTTTTTTGAAATTTTCTTTGTGAAGGACTTAAACACAAGGGTACTCTTGGTATGTAGCCTGAATGAGAGAAATATCTATGTTTGGCCAAAATCAACATTGTCCAGCATCACCACTTCAAAAACCTACATGAGCACCACCTCTCCATCATCTGTTGTTTTACCATTAGTTTGGCATTGGCAACTTGGTCGTCCATCTCATCTAGTAATGAACAAAATTTTATATCTTTTCTAAATATGCATGTTTTAAATCTAAGTTTTCTTATTATGATGCTACCTTATGTAATAAAAGTTACAAACTACCATTTGGTGTCTCAACTCTAAATTGCAATAAACCTTTAGAAATTCTATTCACTGGTGTTTGGGGACTAGCTTATTTACCATCTTTCGATTATTTTCACTACCATGTTGTGTTTGCCGATTATTATACAAAATATACATTGTTATACCCACTCAAGAATAAATCTTATATGCCATAAATATTTAATCGGTTTAAAATACTGGTTGAGAACTACTTTGACACCAAAAGTAACACTATTTATTCATATTGTAATGGTGAAACCCACTCCCTAGCTTACACCCTTTCTTCCTATATATAGGTCACCTTAAATTCCCACCACATACACTTGAACATGTTGGCATTGTTGAACGCAAGCACCTCCATATAGTTAAGCCCTCTCACTCATATTACTCTTCCCCATCAATTAACAACTCCTTTTGCTCACTCTCCCTAATTTTCCTAACCAACCCACCATTTTCACTATCTACCGTACCAAATTCAGCAACTACAACGTCCCAAGACACAACATACATACAACCAATAGTTAATCATACAAACTATCTTTATTTCATTCTCGAGTACAAAAATGCACTCATGAACTAATCTTCGCAATAAGTCATGTAAATTCCATCTCCTCTCTACCATGCATTATTTAGAAAATCCAAAATATAGAACCTTCAAACTCAAAGCTATCTTTGACCTTCACATTATGACACACTCTCCTGTTCAAACTGAATTGTCCAAGCCCGCAAATGATAAAACCCTTATACCTTATATATGTATAGTACATATACATATATATATAGAGTACATACTTAGATTACAAGAGTATTACAACGAATCACTGTAATTAAAGAAATATCTAACTGATAAATTCATATATTTTATAAATTAAAAATAGTACATCTAAAAAATTTTTTAAAAACATTTTGCCAGAGTTTTATCTATAATTTTAACATTTTCAAAGTTCAACAAACACAACCTGCAAATAAAAATTTAACACTGCCAAAAATTATAATTTCACAAAACTTCTATCCATAAACAATCCACCAATTATTTCAACCATTTAGCCAAAACTCCATATCTTAATACATATACATACATATATACATATCATTTCCCAATACATGTTTAGAATACATATAATGTATTTATTAAAGTATACAATATTATAAATTATACATGTATGCTAACCCTGGCACTGTTGGTCTCGTGGCAAAACTGATGCTTCAATCACTAACTCTGGACCACTATACACAGCAGTTTTGTCACCTGCACGATACATCCAACCATGCTAAGCAATTTTTCTTAGTAGTACATATAAACAACAATATACATACATACGTTTACATACCATTCTCATGATATAATTTACAATAAAAATATAGTTACTATTTATTTACTATTCACCATATATATACACATATAAATTCACATCTTATATTGTAATTTGTAGTATTTACATATCACACGCATATTTACATTATATCCAACCACGTACACATTGGGCCCAATAATCCCTATATAAATTTAAAGTCCAGTTATCACATCATTTTCTCGATCCAGCTCTTCTCAAATTCATTTTCAATTTTGATTTCATGACATGGCCTAACTCTGCTCAAGTTAAGACCTAGCACTGCTCAAGTCTACTATTGCATGCATACTCATTCTCAACATTACTAGATAAGTAATTATATATGGTTACAAACATACAACAACACTTTTTCACACTTTTCAAGTGATCCACTCAATCCATGATCACTAACACATTACATCATTTTATCATATTTTCCAAGTGATCAATCTTATCATGACCACTTCTACCTCACATTTTAAATTATTTCACATTTTATCATTTTCTACATTTTTAGTTCATCAAATTACATATTTATAAGTGACATTCACAATGTGACTCTCTTCCTGTACTTTTCTTATCAAGTCACAAATATTTCCATAGTACAACATACCACACATATCATATATGTGTATGTGTGTGTGTGTATATATATATATATATATCAATCTACATTGAACTTTTGCCAATGAAACACCAATCACATAATTATACTACAACGTATAGATTATGTGCATATCCACATTTTGAAATAGCATTACACATACATATTGCTCACTTACATTTAATGCAAATACAAGTTTTAGAGATATATACTAACCTCTTTTCTCTTTCCCAAGCCAAACTCTACATTCCACCTCTTATATCACTTTAACCTACACATACATAGTTCATTAATAAGCAACATTATCTATTTAAAGCCACTTATATGCTCAATATATATTAAACTATCATTATCTAAATAATTTTTTATCAATATTCCATTCAAACTCTAAATTCACTATTCACTACTTTATTTAATCTTTATTCTACCAACCTCATTTTCAATATTTAACCTTAAAATCATCAATTACATATCAAAATAAATACAAATCAAACCATTTCAATAATTGTATCATCCTCCTCCCAAAACCCTAATTTTACATAACCAAACCTTAAATCTCAACTTTATCCCAACTTGCCCATAACCAATTTCTAACTATAGAATCATTATATACATATTAAAATAATATTAAATTCATCTATTTCAACAATTATAATCCTCACCAAAACCTTAATTTAAGCATCACTTTTCCATAATCCTAAATTTAATAACTTTATCCATTTCAACCAATCAACCAATAATTCATCATATTCTCCTCATTTTAATATCATTTCTATCTATTTTAATAATTTAACATCACTTTATCTTTCTAGCAATTCCAAACATAATCTTAAAATAAAAGGAAAACAAAGCTTTAAAGAAAGAAGGCCTACTTGAATCTTGATTTTTCTTTAAAACCAACTTGTAAACCTTGGATTTTTGGCAAAATTTTGGTGTTTAGAAGAATTCTCTCTCTCTCTCTCTAAAAATTGGCCATAGCTCTTCAAAGGAGAAGAAGATGACATTTTTATGTTTCTTTCATTAATTTCTATCCATATATATTAATATAATTAATTCCATATTTATTTATTTATTTATTTATTTCTTTTCTCATCCAAGTATTTTCTTTCTTTGACTTTCTCTATATTTTTTTAATTTCTATCTTCCCATCACTAATTATATATATTCCATTTATATGTTGCACATATTTTATTTATATGTATATGTCATGTATATGTTACTTATATATTACATATACCTTTATGTACATGTTTATGTAATGTTTATACTATGTATATATAATTTATATTTAATATATATATTTTTACTCATATATATATCATGTGTATCCTATGTACAAATCAAGTATACTCTATATGTATATTATACATATCAAGTACATGTATATATAATATATATCCAGCATATATAATTAATAAATGATATATATAAACTATGTATACACTAGGTATACATTAGGTATTTACAACACCTATACCTCCAAATACCTATTTAATTTATCCAAAACCACGGATATTATAATTCTCTCACTCTTAAATAATTTCATCCTCAAAATTATCTATTATAGTAACTAAATTCCATTAACACAAATATTAATCTCAACTTTCCCCCTTAAAATAATTTCCCATAGTTATCTATATAATCTCTACATCAGCACCAAAGATTCTCAATTTTATCACAATAATAGAACTATTTAATCAATTAATGCATTAATAACATCAAGTAATAAAAATTTACCTTCGGCGTGAGCGGAAATTTTTGCCCCCACTCTTGGTGGAATGGTTCTTGCTACTTCTGTACTGTTTAGGCTCGGGGCCTTAGAGAACACGGACCTAGGTCTGAAAAAAATGGAGTCGCCACCGGGCCGGGAAAAAGAAAGGAGTGGATGACTCGATTCCTAAGGAATCTCCAATCCCCTAATGGGTTTGGAAAGTTGGGTACGTGTGGGGAAGGTGAGAAATGGCCCAGCACTCCCACAACGCCCGATTCATTGGAACTGGCCTCCTTTGCAGGTCTTAATATTATAAAATTTTTAAATATAACAATATTATCCATACTACATACAACAATTAAAATAAAGCACCATTATATTAAAATCAAAGCAATGTCCAAACAAAGCAAATAAATGGATACCCATCCGAGAATGGAAACATGTCCTTACATCGTCCATGTCTAAACTAAATAAGACACCCACTGAAAGATGAAAACATGTCTTTTACATTGATCCAAAATATAAAAGCAATTTAAATTACATAAAATTTAACTAATAAGGTATCCAATAATGGAAACATACCTCTTACAATTTGAATACTAAAACAAACAAATAATAATCATAATAATAAAGAAAATATACATCCATGATAAATTAAATAAATCAAGCATTAAAATTAAATAAATCAACCATCAAAATATATAATAAACTACATAATCAAATCTAAAATTAAATAACGCAAGTAAAGATATAAATTAGGTTTTAAAGAATTTAGGATTTTTTGGAACTTAGGGTTTTGGAACTTAGGGTTTTAAAATTAGGGTTTTGTAATTAGGGTTTTGAATTAGGGTTTTCAGGGTTTTTGAAACTAAGGTTATGGAATTCAGAGTTTGGAATTAGGGTTTTAAAATTAGGATTTTTGAAACTAGGGTTTTGGAATTCATAATTTGGAATTAGGGTTTTTGGATTTAACTTATTGCCTTAAAAACATAATTTTGGGTTTGGAAAGATAAATTACGGTTTTGGAAAAATTATCAATATTTTGTAGTTTAATAATGAAATGGTTTAAGCTTTTGGATAAAAATAGTTTAAGGTTTTGAGTTTCAATAAAATAATTTACGGTTCTTGATGTAAAGTAAACAAAATAGATTCTAACAATTAATTTAAATCCTCGATGGATATATTTTTTATGAAACATACATGTGGGGTTATGAATACCAACTGATCAATGTGTTAAATAAAGCAAATGATTAAATTTATTGAAACAAAGATAAATCTACTGCATGTTCAAAGATCGAGTTATTGCACGTTCAAGGATCATGTTATTGCATGCATGCTCATATTAATCAAAGAAATGAAGCTACTGTGAGCATGAATAATTTATGATTAAAGATCAAACCTCCATCGTTGGTTCCACCAAAAAAATTGATTTCTGGATGAACAATGTGAAGATAGTATGGATTCTGCCTTCTTCTTTGGTTGTTTTGATTTTTCTGTTTGTGGTTTCCTTCGCTCTCCAAAAAGCTGCTGCTGTTCTTCTCTCTTTGTTGTTGTCTCTTCTGTTTTGTGATTTTAATCTCTCTTAATATTCATTGCCGTCCCTCTTTCATGTTCCCCCTCCTCTGAATTCTAAAACGTTATTATTTATAGGCCCTAACCTCACTCAGAATCCTTAACCTAATATTAATCAGTCTTTAAAACAAATTCTAGTTGAATTAGGAAAGTTATTGAACCCATGTCGACCTGGTTGCCCTAGGTCGACATGAGACCAACCTCATGTCGACCTTGGGCTGCCCAGGTCGACATGAGGCATGCTCATGTCGACCTGGGGCCTCTAGGTCGACATGGACCAAAGCCATGTCGACTTGGGACATCCAGGTCGACAATGCTCATGTCGACCTGGGGCCTTCAGGTCGACATGAGCCAAGGTTCATGTCACTTGGGCCTTTGAACTTGAACTAATTTTGCATTTTTTTAATTTTTTGGACCGGACCTTCTAAAAAAGACTTTTTTTAGGGTTTTGTAGTTGAGTTTGTGACTTTTCAAATTGGACAAACTTATTAGAAGTTGTAAATTGGATAAAATTTATTAAGGCATCCTTTAATTAGGACCGTATCAAATTGGGGTCAAAATTAAAGGTCTACAGTTTGCCCCCTACTTGAATGATCTGTGACTTTCAATAGAAGAGAGTGAAAAGCAACATGACTTTGAGAATATTTTGGATGAGGATGGATACTTGGATTTCCGTGATTGAATCTGATTTGGGTATTTGGACCCGAGATTGGGTACTTGGACCCGAGACTGAATTTGATTTGGGCACTTAGACCCATGATTGAATTAGATTTGAGTACTTGGACCCGAGATTGGGTACTTGGATCCGAGTCTGAATTTGATTTGGGTACTTGGACCCGAGATTGGGTACTTGGACCCTAGACTGGGTACTTGGACCCGAGACTGAAATGAATTTGGGTACTTGGACCTGAGATTGGGTACTTGGCCCTAGACTGAACTTGATTTGGGTACTTGGACTCGAGATTGAATTGAATTTGGGTACTTAGACCCGAGATTGGGTACTTGGACCCAAGATTGAATTTGATTTGGGTACTTGGGCCCAAGATTGGGTACTTGGACCCAAGATTGGGTACTTAGACCCGAGATTGGGTACTTGGACCCGAGATTGAATTTGATTTGGGTACTTGGACCCGAGATTGGATACTTGGAGACTGAATTTGATTTGGGTACTTGGACCCGAGATTGGGTACTTAGACCCGAGACTGGGTACTTGGACATGAGATTGGGTACTTGGACCTAAGACTGAATTTGATTTGGGTACTTGGATCCAAGATTGGATACTTGGCCCCGAGATTGAATTTGATTTCGGTACTTGGACCCGAGATTAAATTTGATTTTGGGTGCTTGGACCCGAGATTGGGTACTTGGACCCAAAACTGGATTGGATTTGGGTACTTGGACCCATGACTGGGTATTTGGACCCATGACTGGGTACTTGGACCCGAGATTGAATTGGATTTGACTGACCTTTTATCAGTTGAGGATTCTGGCTTAACTGGTTGTTCCATTCTTTTGTTCTTCCTTTTGCAAAAATTCAGCTATTTTTAGTTGGCCCTCATATCTTCTCCTTGCCCCCCTGCGTGGAAAAATATTTGCAAGTCAGTTTGAAAATGTTTGGTATATAAACTCAAAAAATTGAAAAGGAGAAACTTTGCCCCCTGTGTAGGCTCAAACCAAACATTTTTTCCATGCAAGCTTTGATTGATATTTTTGTTGTCTAGTTCTTCGCATAAGCACTCATTTCTTCTATTTTCAAATATTAGCTTCCTTTTGACATACTTCCCTTAACTTGAAGGCTTTGTAATTTTTTCCTAATTTTTTTTTCAATTTTGAATTTGATTTTGAAATCAAATGTTGGCTTTGCCAAATTAATGTCAATGTACCTCAGGACTTGATTTTCCAAATTAACATATCTATAACATGAAAACCCTAGTTACCATACTAAACTCGGGAATCATTTCTATTTAAGCAAGAATTGTTGCACTTCAGATAGGCACATACACATTACTTGGCCAAAGGTCTCATTGAGTTTGATTATGGTCTATCTCATATGCATGCTTATTTAAACTATCTCCACTAATAGACTCTACCTATCAAGAGAGATCAACAGGTCTTTGATAGGCTTAAAATGTGATCTATAAGGGACACAGGTTTAAATGAAGGCCATTTTGAGATAGGAGGTGATGTAACACAATGGACAAACCTTCACACTACAAACTACTTGTTGAAACTTTAGACAGTTGGGAGCATGAAAAGACAGAGCTTTGAACATTCTTCTTCCTTTTTGGCGTTAACCTGAATCTTGATTGGGATAGTCTTTGCCTTTGTAAAATATTTGGTACCCAAATTTGTTTCTTTTCTTCTTGTCCCTTTTCTTTCTTTTTATTTTTCTTACTCGTCCTTGACTAGCGGTATTAACATTAGCTTCCTTTTGTGTACTTTGACTGTTAGGCTGATAATTTTCTCTCTCATTCCTTCTTGCCGAAAAGCGGCTCTTCTCCCTTTCCCACTCTTCGATTTGCAAGCCAGCTTGCAAAAGATCTTTGAAATTATGGATGAGTGTATGAGACATCCTTTCACGAAGACTAGGTAACACCCCTCTCACAATCATCCTTATTTGATCAGATTCATCGGGCCTCTTCTTGAGCAAAGTAGCCTTATTTCTCCATCTTTTCACATAGTCCACAAAATTCTCATTTGGCCTTTGTCTAATGGACTCAACTTCCATTAAGGTAACTTCCAACTCGACATTATACCCATATTACTGAATGAAAGCCTTGTATAACGTGTCCCAATCTTTTTGAGTACTTTCCTCTAAGGTGTTGAACCAATTTTGGACAACAGGGTCCAATGAGAGCATAAAGTACCTTAAAGTTTGAGCCTTAGTAGCTCGGGCAGATTGCATAACAGTGATATACTACTTCACATGGAGGTGAGGATTTTCGGTTCCATCAAACTTTGCAAAGGATGGCATCTTGAACATATAAGGGCCTCCTCATCTTGTTCAAATAGTTTATCAATCTCGGACATCTCTTCAGTTTTCAATTTTTTTTCAAATTTCTTTTCTAAATCAGCATTCATCTTCTCAACATCAGAATTTTAAATCTTTTCAAAAGTTGTCTTGTCAACAACCTTTGGCTTCTTATTTTTATCTTGAGGATCTTGGAAGTATTGAGCCCAGTCATCATCATCATCAATGACTACCTTGTCATCATCAAAAGCCACTTCATCAACCTTAGCCTTCCCTTTGTCCTTTGGGTTCTTGGTGCTAGCAGATGCTTCGGCATTGTTCCCTAAAATTGCAGCCAATTGGTTCTTCATGATCTCAGCTAGGGCCTCTTTTATTTCTTCCATCTTGGCATTGAGGTCGTCATCCACCATTCTTTGAATTTGTTTGGGCTCCATTGCTTTTGGTGAGCAAGTGATTGAGTTGCTACTAGATTCTTCATCTCTGGCATAGGTCGGATTGTTGTAAGCATTTGAACTATCATAATCCAGGGTTGTGAGCCAAAGAGGATCAATGATATGAGATGCAAATTTATGTATGCATGTATACACAAACAATAGACAAAGAAAGATAATTAGGACCTAAAATCCACACACGAATGGCGAGTATCTTTTCCTAGGTATATGGTTAACAAAATACCAACATGGGGTATCTTGTTTTTCGAATAATTTCCTCGGACGTTTCAACCAATAGTTATATTTTCAAAAATGAAAATCAGTTCATGATAATTCAATTAATTAGGATTTAATCCATTTAACCAACTAAAGTAGCTTTTATGCTATATTGGATTAAAACTAAATTATAAATAGAATTTTCACTTGAAAAAGTACCTAATGATTCATGCCAAAAACAAACTCATGATTAATTATTCTTAGTATAAACTAGGCTCACAATTGATTTTTGGTATTTCATAATTGACCTAAATATTTATAAGCTCTTTTAAATGTTGGATGAAAATAATTTTGTTTCTAAGCCCATTGTAAAAAGATTTTTGAAAAAAAAAAGGATTTTTGGGCTTTGTATTTGGGTCATGAGCAAAAGAATTTTAGATTTATTTTTAGAAAAGTTTTATGTCCAATGACCATTTTGAAAAGTTTTGAAAATAGCTTTGGTCTTTTGAAAATTATTTTGAGCTTACAATGTACTTAGGTCATATTAGAAAAAGAATAAACCAAATAAGCCATAATTTAAGCTAAGATAAATTAATTATAGTCAAAAAACAAGCATTTCGAGTAAAATCCTAAGGAAAGTAACTAGGCCAATTACATGAGCTTTAGTCTTTGGGTTGAAAGGCTTAGGTTCCCATAGCAAGTATATACCAAAAGGTACAAGGCTATGAGTGGTTATGTCATGCTCGATCTCCATACATTGAGTGAAAGTATGGTATCCCTTACATAACACAACACGGGTAACACGGGCGTCCTAACTTACGTACACAATGCAATCTAATATGATGCAATGGATAATATCATGATAAGAAAGAATAGAATAATATAAAGGCCAATGGAATCAACTTCTCTTATCCCCAGTGGAGTAGCCACTATGACCGGGGATTTTTACCCCTACTTCCGGTGGAATGGTTCTTGCGACTTCGGTACTGTTTAGGCTCGGAGCCTTAGAGAACACGGACCTAGGTCCGGAGAAAATGGAGTCGCCACCGGGCTGAAAAAAAAAGGTTGGATGACTCGATTCCTAAGGAATCTCCAACCCCCTGATGGGTTCGGAAAGTTGGGTACATGTGGGGAAGGTGAGAAATGGCCCAGCACCCCCACAATGCCCGGTTCATTAGAATCGGCCTCCTTTGTAGGTCTTAATATTATAAAATTCTTAAATATAACAATATTATCCATACTACATGCAACAATTAAAATAAAGCATCATTATATTAAAATCAAAGCAATGTCCAAACAAAGCAAATAAATGGATACCCATCCGAGGATGGAAACATGTCCTTACATCGTCCATGTCTAAACTAAATAGGACACCCACTGAAAGATGGAAACATGTCCTTTACATTGATCCAAAATATAAAAGAAATTTAAATTACATAAAATTTAACTAATGAGGTACCCAATAATAGAAATATACCTCTTACAATTTGAATACTAAAATAAATAAATAATAATCATAATAATAAATAAAATATCCATCCATGATAAATTAAATAAATCAAGCATTGAAATTAAATAAATCAACCATCAAAATATATAATAAACTATATAATCAAATCTAAAATTAAATAAAGCAAGTAAAGATATAAATTTAGGTTTTAAAGAATTTAGGGTTTTTTGACTTACTGCCTTAAAAACATAATTTTGGGTTTGGAAAGATAAATTACGGTTTTGGAAAAATTATCAATATTTTGGAGTTTAATAAAGAAATGGTTTAAGATTTTGGATAAAAATAGTTTAAGGTTTTGAGTTTCAATAAAATAATTTACGGTTCTTGATGTAAAGTAAACAAAATAGATTCTAACAATTAATTTAAATCCTCGATGGATACTAGATAGTTTTATGTTTTTTATGAAATGTACATGTGGGGTTATGAATACCAACTGATCAATGTGTTAAATAAAGCAAACGATTAATGTTATTGAAACAAAGATAAATTTACTGCATGTTCAAAGATCGAGTTATTGCACGTTCAAGGATCATGTTACTGCATGCATGCTCTTATTAATCAAAGAAATGAAGCTACTATGAGCATGAATAATTTATGATTAAAGATCAAACCTCCGTCGTTGGTTCCCCTAAAAAAATTGATTTCTGGATGAACAATGTGAAGACAGTATGGATTCTGCCTTCTTCTTTGGTTGTTTTGATTTTTCTGTTTGTGGTTTCCTTCGCTCTCCAAAAAATTGTTGTTGTTCTTCTCTCTTTGTTGTCGTCTCTTCTGTTTTGTGGTTTTAATCTCTCTTCATATTCATTGCCGAACCTCTTTCATGTTCCCCCTCCTCTGAATTCTGAAATGTTATTATTTATAGGCCCTAACCTCACTCAGAATCCTTAACCTAATATTAATCAATCCTTAAAATAAATTCTAGTTGAATTAGGAAAGTTATTGAACCCATGTCAACCTGGTTGCCCTAGTTCGACATGAGACCAACCTCATGTCGACCTTGGGCTGCCCAAGTCGACATGAGGCATGCTCATGTCGACCTGGGGCCTCCAGGTCGACATGAGCCAAGGTTCATGTCACTTGGGCCTTTGAACTTGAACTAACTTCGCATTTTTTTAATTTTTTGGACCGGACCTTCTAAAAAAGACTTATTTTAGGGTTTTGTAGTTGAGTTTGTGACTTTTAAAATTGGACAAACTTATTAGAAGTTGTAATTTGGATCGAATTTATTTTGGCATCCTTTAATTAGGACCGTATCAAATTGGGGTCAAAATTAAGGGTCTACAATCCCCTTTTGCAACATCCCATCTTCTCTGCATCTCATAGACTCTCTGTGTTGCTCCCTTCGGTCTATCGACCGTGTTTTATTAGTTTTTATCATAGAATTGTGTCTTATTTATTATGATGATTATTGTTTTCTTTAGGTATTTTGATAGTTTTAATCTGTTTATTTAGTGTTTTCATCAATTTTGGTAGTTTTAGTTTATTTCAGTGTTTATGTCATTTTTGTTCTAGTTTTTAGTGTGGTGTTTATGTGTTGTTGGTTAATGTTTATTTGATTCTTGTTTAAATTTTGTTTAAGTGTTTATTTTAGGTTAATATGCAAACATTTCCTTGGAAGAAAGAATAGCATGAAGCATGTCTCACCTTAAGAGAAAAACCAAGGAACCAAGAGAGGAAGGAAAATTCAGGCAGTGACTGACACACTCAGAGGACACGGCCAAGCCACTAGCCGTGTCACATGACATGGCCAGGAGACTTGGCCGTGTCCCATACTAATCCAAGGAAGAAGACCAAAAGGAAAGAGAGCAAAGAACAGAAGGTGACACACTCAAGGGACACGGCCAAGCCACTAGCCGTGTCCCTCCAAACTTGTCAAACACGGCCAAGCTCACCCAAGCTTGGCCGTGTCACTCACCATTCCAAAGAAGAAGAGATGAAAATCACACAGAAGTGGACACATTCAGGTGACATGGCCAGGAGCTTGGCCGTGTCACTCCATGGACTAAAGGAGCAGATTTTTAAGCGAGGTTTCGTATAAATAATACGATTAGGGTTTTGAAAAGAGAGGTCTTATGAATCAGCCGTCAGAGAATTAACTTAGGGTTTCCATTTGTTTTCTTGGAGATTATTGATTACACTTGGATTCAAACTGATTATATTTAATTTGTTTTAGCCATTACAACATTCTTCTAGCAAAGATCTGAACAAGAGATTCTTTAGGAAGCTAAGGGAGTTTGTAATTTGGTTTTGTTCTCGAACTTTATCTCTTAAATTTCTTTGGGATTGTATTCATGAATTCTATTATGTCTAAACTGATTTCTTTGAATTTTAATGAGATGAATATGTTTGATAGCATTATCATGAACTAATTTGATCTAGTCTAGGGTTTGTATGGGTCTACTATGATTGTATAAATTGGTTATTGCTTTTAACTGAATTATTTCTTTAGCCTTGATTGAATGGATTACTGTTAATATATAATTGATTGGCCACCAATTATGTGTTTGAGGTATTAGATGAAGAATTGAGAGATGAAGTCTAATGCTGGAACAATTCAATTAGGGACTTAGGTGAATTAGAAATATAACCTAAGAAAAGGATTATTTCAATTGTAACAAGATTATTTGAAAGAGGTTTGAACGCGAGAGCTTATTTCCTTGATTCGATTAATTAAGTTGCTTGAGATCTAATCTTTGAAATTAAATTGGTTGAGGGGAATAACCATTCATACATATAAGTTAGTAGAGAAGTGCAAACCCTAGACCTTTCTATTAAGTGAATCAATATATCAGCTCAGTTTACTTTTATTGTTTTAAACTCCAATCGATCTGTTTTCATTAGTTGTTAGCAATTTAAATTTATTCTAATTTGTTATTTGCAACCTGATAATCAATTAGCTCATCTAGCTTCTTGGGGAAACGACCTTGGGGCGATCACCTTTGCTACAGCTACCTCGTATACTTGCGAGAGACGCTTTGTAGTAGTGTTAATTAGAGCGCAACAAGTTTTTGGTGCCGCTGCCGGGGAAGCTAATTGGCGTAATTGTTTATTAGGTATAAATATTTTAGGTTATTTTTCATTGTTTACTTTTGATTTTATTTGTCTTTTACTTTTAATAGTTCTTTTTTCCAGAAATTTTGTTTATGCAAGGCAGGAGATCACTTGGAGGAGAGCTATACCCAGTTATTCTAGAAATTCAGCGAGTGAAAAGGAGCAGAGAAGAGTTTGAACTGTACACCGGATTTGATACAGAGGAGGACACTTCTGATTTTGAGTCGGATACTACACAATTTACCAATATGAAAGAAGAAAGGCAAAGAACTATGAGAGATTTTGCTAGACCTGTCATTGGAACTTCCACATCTTGTATAAGATTGACGGATGCAGCAAGGAATTATGAGTTGAAGAACATCCATTACAACATGCTGCCATCATTCTATGGAGTTCCAAATGAAGATCCATTGAACTTTATTTGAGATTTCTATTCCACCCTCAACACTTTTCCATTGGGAGGACTAACAGAGGACCAGTTGAGGATGAGATGCTTTCCGTATACATTGAAGGATAGAGCAAAGAGCTGGCTTATGATATTGCCTGAAAATTCTTTGACAACTTGGGAGCAAGTTTATAACAAGTTTATGGGCAAGTTTTATTCACATCAGAAGACAGCTGAATTGAGAGGGAAGATAGCTACATTCTCTCAATTTGAAGGAGAGCCATTTCATGAGGCTTGGGATAGGTTTAAGAAGTTATTGATCCAGTGTCCACATCATCACTACCCACTTCAACTTCTGAATAAGTTTTTCTACGATGGTCTAACCCAGCAATTTCAAAATACTGTTGATAACGCAGCTGGGGGAGCTATGAGAGAAAAGACAGCTGATGAAACTTATGAAATTTTTGAAATGTTGGGAGCTAATTCTCAACAGAAAAGTGTAAGAGGAAGAAATAAAGGGGTGAATCAATTGGAAGCCAACAGTGAGATGGTCAATCAGATAGCTGAACTGACAAGGCAAGTGCAGATGCTGAACATGAAGAATAATACTTCTTCATCCACTCAAGAAGTGTGTGGAATTTGTGGAAATTTCGGGCATGAAGCCAATATATGCCCCTCCGCATATGAGTCTTATGGAAATGAAGCTGAGCAAGTCAATGCTATGGGGGGATATCAACCAAGGGCCCGGAATGATCCTTATTCAAACACTTACAATCCTGGCTGGCGGAATCATCCAAATTTTTCCTGGGCAACAAATAACTCTCAACAACCTTTCCATTTGCTCCAGAGAGAAAACCAACAGCAGGGTCAATCTTCAAATCAAGTGTAGCCTAAGAGAGAGAGTTTGGAGGATAGTTTACAGGCCTTTTATTCAAGTCAGTGCTAAGAATCAAGAGATGACTAACAAAAGGCTGGATTCATTAGAAGCATCTTTTAAGAAAGTGGAGACCCAAGTGGGACAACTTGCACAACAGATGCAGATTCAACAAAAAGGGAAATTTCTGAGTCAACCTGAGCAGGCACAATCAGTAACTGTGCTTAGAAGTGGCAAGGTAATAAACAATAATGTTGAAAATAATTTTGTGAATGCAGGTGATCAAAAGAATAAAAAGGAAGGAGAACCAGAGAATGAAGGTGCTGGAGAAAGATCAATGAGAAATCCCCTTCAGCAGATTTACACAAGGCAAGTAATCTGTACCGGCCACCTATTCCATTCCCCAGTAGGTTGAAGAATGATAAACAAGATAAGCAATTTTCAGACATCTTCAACATGCTGTCTAAGGTAAGTATTAACTTACCCTTACTTGAAGCAATAAAGAACATGCCAGCTTATGCCAAATTCTTCAAGGAACTGAACACCAAGAAAAAGAGGTATGAACCAAATGAAAAGGTGATAGTGTCAGAGGTAGCTAGTGCTGTTTTGCAGCATAAACTACCTCCGAAACTAAAGGATCCTGGTAGTTTCATAATTCAAATTACTATGGGTAATGGAAAGGGGACTGATGGCATGTGTGATTTAGGGGCTAGTGTAAATTTGATGCCTTATTCTGTTTATCTTGAATTAGAACTAGGGGAACTTAAACCTACAAAAATGGTGTTGTAATTAGCTGACAGATCTCTTAGATTCCCGAAAAGGGTTATAGAAGATGTGTTAGTTAAGGTTGGTGGGTTGATAGTGCCTGTGGATTTCATAGTTCTTGACATGGAAGGAAGTAACCCTACACCATCCGCACACACTATTCTACTGGGTAGGCCTTTTATGGCGACTACCAATACCTTGATAGATGTTAAAAATGGTAAATTGTCAATGATTGTCTTAGGACAAACGGTTGAATTTTCTATTTTTAACACTTCTCCCATTCCTACAACTGCATTATATGAGGATTGCTCTTTAATTGATTGTATGGATGCAGTTGTTTCAGATGTTTTCTTGCAGACAGGTTCCTCAGATAAATTGGAGCTGGCACTGACCTTAGATGGTGGTTTAGAAATTTTTGATTCAGAAATTGCCAGTTGCCTTGAGACATTAAAGAGTGCTGAAATAGAGGAACTGAAGGAGGACCCAGTATGTGAACTTCCCTCCATCCAAAAAGAAGAGAAGAATCCTTCACTTGAGTTAGAGCTGAAAGAGTTACCTAAAAATCTAAAATATGTGTTTTTAGGAGATCACAACACCTTACCTGTGATAATATCTAGCGAACTTAGTGAAGGGGAAGAGATGAGGTTGGTAAGTGAGCTTAAAAGATTGAAAAGAGCAATAGGATGGGGATTGAGTGACATCAAAGATATTAGCCCTTCAATGTGCATGCATAGAATCACTTTAGAAGAGGGAGCTAAACCTGTGAGGGAGACCCAAAGGCGCCTTAACCCAAACATGAGTGAAGTGGTTAAGAAGGAAGTGATCAAATTGCTGGATGAAGGAGTGATATATCCAATAGCTAATAGTGAGTGGGTGAGCCCAGTACATGTAGTGCCTAAGAAATCTGGAATCACTGTGGTGAAAAATGAAAATAATGAATTAGTTCCTACTAGGACTACTACTGGGTGGAGAATGTGCATCAATTATAGGAAGTTAAACAATGCCACAAAGAAAGACCATTTCCCTCTTCCTTTTATTGATCAGATGTTGGATAAACTTTCTGGACACTCACATTATTGCTTTTTGGATGGACTTCCAGGTTATTATCAGGTGTCGATATCACCAGAGGACCAATCCAAAACTACTTTTACTTGCCCATTTAGGACTTATGCATTTCGGCGTATGCCATTTGGCTTGTGCAATGCGCCTGTGACTTTTCAGAGATGCATGATGTCTGTCTTCACAGACATGATAGGTGATTTTATTGAGGTATTTATGGATGACTTTTCTATTTTTGGTAGTTCTTTTGATAATTGCCTCAATAAATTTGTTCTTGTACTTGAGAGATGCATTGAATGTAACCTCACATTGAGTTGGGAAAAGAGTCATTTCATGGTTACTCAGGGCATTGTCTTAGGTCATGTGGTGTCAAGTAAAGGGATTGAGGTGGATAAGGCTAAGGTAGAATTGATTACTAAATTACCCCCACCTACCTCTGTTAAGGGAATAAGAAGTTTTCTAGGGCATGCAGGTTTTTACCGGAGGTTTATTAAGGATTTTTCCAAAATAAGCCAACCATTGTGCCATTTGCTGGGAAAAGATGTTCCATTTGAGTTTACTGCACAATGCATGCAAGCCTTTAATTCCCTTAAGGAAAAACTGACTAGTGCACCGGTAATAGTAGCCGGTAATAGTAGCTCCTGTTTGGTCTTTACCTTTCGAAATTATGTACGATGCCTCTAATCATGCAATAGGAGCTGTTCTTGGGCAAAGGATTGATAAATTCTTGAGAGTAATATATTATGCTAGTTTGACCCTGAATAGTGCGCAAATGAATTACACAACAACTGAAAAGGAAATGTTAGCTATTGTTTTTGCTTTAGATAAGTTTAGAGCATATTTAATTGGGTCGAAAATTATTGTGCATTCTGATCATGCAGCTCTAAAATATCTTTTGACAAAACAACATGCTAAACCACGCTTAATTAGATGGGTGTTATTATTGCAAGAATTTGATTTTCAAATCAAGGATACTAAGGGAAGTGAGAATGTTGTAGCTGATCATTTATCTAGATTACCCTTCTTTAGTGAAAATCTTGCATCTGATAGCATTCATAAAAATTTAGAAGCATTTCTTGATGAGCAGCTATTTGTGGTAATTGATGCACCTTGGTTTGCAGATATTGCTAACTATCTTGCCTGTGGTATATTGCGTTCTAACATGTCATTTCAGGAAAAGAAAAGGTTTTTGCGCGTGAGTAAATTTTATTTTTGGGATGAACCTTACTTATTCTGGATTTGCAAAGATGAGATAGTGCGCAGGTGTGTATCTGAGGAAGAACAACTGAGTGTTCTTCAATTTTGTCATGACCTTCACTGTGGTGGTCATTTTGGAGGGAGGAAGACTGTAGAAAAGGTGCTTCAAAGTGGTTTTTACTGGCCTACTCTATTCAAAGATGCTCAAGAGTATTGTAAGCATTGTGACCGATGTCAAAGAGTGGGTAACATTGGGAGGAGGAATGAAATGCCCCTTCAATCATATATTGTTGTTGAATTGTTTGATGTGTGGGGAATAGACTTTATGGGTCCTTTTCCTAAGTCTTTTGGTTATGAATATATTTTAGTTGCTGTTGATTATGTTTCAAAATGGGTGGAGGCAATCCCCACCCATACTAATGATGCTAATGTGGTTGTTAAATTTGTGAAGGAAAACATTCTTAGCAGATTTGGCACACCAAGAGTGATAGTCAGTGATGGGGGAAGTCATTTCTGCAACAAAATTTTTGAGAAGTTAATGCACAAATCTAGTGTGAAACACAACGTGGCGACCCCATACCATCCACAGACTTCTGGACAGGTTGAAACATCCAACAAGTAAATAAAAAGAATTCTGGAGAAAACAGTCAAATTATCAAGGAAGGATTGGGCGAGTAGATTGCATGATGCATTGTGGGCATATCGGACTGCTTTCAAGACTCCTTTGGGTATGAGTCCATACCGATTGGTTTTTGGTAAGGCTTGTCATTTACCAGTGGAGTTGGAGCACAAAGCATATTGGGCAATCAAGACTCTGAATTTAGATTTGGACAAGGCAAAGAGAGAGCGTTTTCTGCAAATTTCAGAGTTGGATGAGCTGAGGAATGAGGCATATGAGAGCTCGAGGATTTATAAGGATTGCACTAAAGCACTTCATGATAGAATTATAGTGTGAAAGACATTGAGTCCAGGTATGAAAGTTTTACTTTTTAATTCTCGTCTCCGTTTGTTTCCAGGGAAACTTAAGTCTCAATGGAGTGGTCCTTTCGAGATAACTCAGGTATATCCTTCCGGTGCCATAGAATTGCTTAACTCTCGAACAAATGAGACTTTTAAAGTAAATGGACAGAGAGTTAAACCATACAATGAAGGGTTCCAGGAAGTAAGGATCATCGATAGCACTTTGATCTACGATCCTTGAGTCTTGCAGTAGTGTCCAACTACACGACATTATAGAAGCGCTAAATGGGAGGCAACCCATCGGTTTGCATTTCTTTTCATAGTTGTAATTTTATATTCAGCAATTTTGATTTTATGTTTGGTTTAAATAAATGGAATGGGTGCTTTGATCGGTTTTTATTTTTCTAATGTGTTTCAGGGTTGATCAAAGAAGAGGTTTGCAATTTCTTTAAGATGTGGTGATATAAAAAAAAAGAGTCAAAATGGCAGTGGAGAACACGGCCACTTGACACGGCCAAGCCACTGGCAGTGTCAAGCCAACTTTAAAACACCATTTTGCACATACCCTGACACGGCCAACAAGCTTGGCCGTGTTCTTGGCCGTGTCACATGGGACACGGCCAAGCTTCACCCCAAGTCTCTTGTTTTTATTTTTGCAAACTTTTCTTCACAGTATGTGACACGCCCATGGGACACGGCCAAGTCACTGGCCGTGTCCCTCCAAGCACATCAGACACGGCCAAGCTCACCCAAGCTTGGCCGTGTCCCTCCAATTTTACACTTTAAAAACACGTTGTTTGCACCTTTCGTTCATTCCAATTCCTAATTTGTTTTTGGTTTCCTTTCGTTCTCTCGACTTCTCTCTCACAAAACCTCCATTGTTTGTGTTTCAAAGCTTCCAAACTTCCATTAATTCTTAATTTCCTTCACCAAAACTGAAATTAATCCGTTCAATCTTCTTCTCCTCGCACAAAAGATCAATTTAATAGGTTTAAGTTTCAAATTTTTTTCAGATCTTTCAATATGCCGAGAACGAAAATGGTGTCCCACCATAAGAGGAAGCAACCTCCAACTGCAGCTGCATCTTCATCTTCCTCATCTTCATCTTTGAAGAGAGCAACTCTTTTGGCTCGGGGTTTCTTCCCGACGAGGTATGTCAGTGATGAATCCCTTAATGCTCTTCATATTAGGGATAATTTTTATCGTTATGTTCAAAATCTTGGGTTCGAGAACCTAGTCTCCTTGCGACCTTTGCAATTTCAAGAGCTTACTTTGGAATTTTTGACATCTCTTAAGGTTGAAAGAGATGAACAAAAAAATTGCTCTAGGTTGAGTTTTAAATTGCTTGAGAAATCATTTATGGTTAGTATTGAACAATTGAATGTTATATTTGGTTTCCATCAACATGGTGAAAGGTCGGTACCTAAGGAATTTAAACAACAATTTGCTTGGGGAGCATTGGGCTCGGGAACTTATGTGGCCAAATCGGCCAAGGCGACTAAATTGAGCAATCCCACTCTTAGGTATTTGCATCGTTTTATGTCATGTGGATTCTTTGCTAGGAAGGAAAGCCCAGGTGTAGTGGAACTTAGTGAGCTCTTTTTCTTAGATTGTGCATGTAATGCAGTTCCTATTAGTTCCGGCTATTGGTTAGCCGATGTTTTTGATAGTGTGGCAAACAAGAAGAAGGGGGCTATCTGTATTGGAGGATTGGTTACCACATTGGCAACAGCCCTCCTTGATGATTTTGACCCGAGTACCTGTCGTATGACTAAAATTACGGGTAATGATTCATTAGATTTGGCTACACTAGAGAAGATGCATATGGTGGTGCATATGAGAGGGGCTTATATGATGGCTTCAGCTGAGCCAATAGCACCGGGGGGCAGACAAAAGAGAACATGAGTCCAGAAGGGGTCTGACTCGGATTCACTTGATTTGGAAGAAGATGCTCCGGCTCCTGATAATCGAGAGATACTTAATAGGATTGAAGCACTGGAGAGCAAGGTAGATCGTAACCATGCTGCAGTCTTGCAACAGTTGGACCAAATAAATAGAAACCTTGCTAAGATTTTGAGTCTTCATCCTTCGACTGCTTCATCATCTCATCCTCCTTCACCATAGATCACATTGGCTCTAATCTTTTGAGGGAATTCCTTATTTTCTTGTGTTTAGCATATGTTTTGTGGTTATTTTTTGTTTTTGTTTTTAATGTTAGCACTTTATATTTTGGATATTTTATTTTTATATATTGTATTTTGTTTTTGAACATTTGTTGTTTGTGATGAAAAGGTAAAGTTTTCCTCACCAGGGACCGATGGAAAACAGGTTGTACCTTAACTCTTTTTCTTTATTATCATTGTTTCCATTGAGGACAATGTAATTTGTAAGTGTGGGGTAATCTTTAAGCTTTTCTTTAATTCTTGTTTTGTTTGTCTTTGTGTTTATATTGTGCGTTGTGCATGGCATAATTGTTGAAAACTTATTGACTTTTCTGTGATTCTAGCATTATATTTGAGACTTTAGTATCAGCATAGAGATTAGCATTTGAATTCATTCATGATCAATTTTCACATTCTGCAATTCATGACATATAAATCTTTGAGAACCCATCTTTGTGAGTTTTGAGCCTCATAGATTGAATATTATTGTCAATTAATTTTCTTTTCTTAAGTGTGCACCTTTATGATTTTGCATCTCTAGAGCTTGCTTTTGCATACTAATTGAACTCACATTATGATTTAATCTCAAGTTTTAAAATGATGAAGGCAAATTAGGTTATCCCTTTAGCTTAAAAAGACTTCCCTTAATTATGATTCCTTAGTGAGCCAAGTTGAGCCTTTGACTTTTTCTTGATTGATCAACACAATTCACAAATCAACATTTTCTTATTATCATCATACCTGCATTAAGGAATGGAGTTCTTATGATATGACAATAGGGTGGTTTAATTCATAAGTGTGGGGTAAGCAATAAAAAAAAATAATAGTATTGCTATTTGGGGCTGAAATGCATACTTTGCATATTGTATTTGATTAAGAGTCGATTATTCTTTTCCTCTACATTTTAAGCTAGATGTTCCATGCAATTTTATATTTTGTATATATATATATATATAAAAGAAAAAGAAGAAAAAAAATAATATAAAAGAAAATAAAAAGAAAAGATATATATATATATATATATACAAAATTCATATATTTTCTAGCATTAGTCATCAAATAGGAATGTTGACTCATGTACCTTTCTTTAAGTATGCAAGTATGTGAGATTATCAAGGGTTGGTGAATATGCCATTTGAGGGAGCTATGAGTTTCTGAGCAAGAGTATTGTCTAATTTAGATACTTCATTTCTTGATGTTCCAGCTTAAATGTCTTTTCTCACACCTTCACCTTAGCCCCATTACATCCAAATAAAAGACCTTCAGATTATTTCTTAAGAAAATCAGTGAGAGAGATTGGATAATTAAACAAGTTTATGGTAGTATGCAGTCATGAGTGGTTTGAGTGAATTAACCTTTGAGATCGAGTGAAACACTTAGATGAGAGATGAGATTTGTATGTCTGGATTAATGAATGAGTTAAGAAAATCTTGATTGAAGTAAATTCCAATTATTTATGGCTGAGTCTTAAAGGATTTCATCTTATATACTAGAATTATAGTTAAGGTTGTTTGCGTTTTTAATTTATACCATGTGAATTTACTTGAGGACAAGCAAAGTTTTAAGTGTGGGGTAGTTGTTTTATTAGTTTTTGTCATAGAATTGTGTCTTATTTATTATGATGATTATTATTTTCTTTAGGTATTTTGATAGTTTTAATCTGTTTATTTAGTGTTTTCATCAATTTTGGTAGTTTTAGTTTATTTCAGTGTTTATGTCGTTTTTGTTCTAGTTTTTAGTGTGGTGTTTATGTGTTGTTGGTTAATGTTTATTTGATTCTTGTTTAAAGTTCGTTTAAGTGTTTATTTTAGGTTAATATGTAAACATTTCCTTGGAAGAAAGAATAGCATGAAGCATGTCTCACCTTAAGAGCAAAACCAAGGAACCAAGAGAGGAAGGAAAATTCAGGCAGTGACTGACACACTCAGAGGACACGGCCAAGCCACTGGCCGTGTCACATGACACGGCCAGGAGACTTGGCCGTGTCCCATACTAAGCCAAGGAAGAAGACCAAAAGGAAAGAGAGCAAAGAACAGAAGGTGACACACTCAGGGGACACGGCCAAGCCACTGGCCGTGTCCCTCCAAACTTGTCAAACAAGGCCAAGCTCACCCAAGCTTGGCAGTGTCACTCACCATTCCAAAGAAGAAGAGATGAAAATCACACAGAAGCGGACACATTCAGGTGACACAGCCAAGCCACTGACCGTGTCACATGACATGGCCAAGAGCTTGGCCGTGTCACTCCATGGACTAAAGGAACGGATTTTTAAGCGAGGTTTCGTATAAATAATACGATTAGGGTTTTGAAAAGAGAGGTCTTCTGGATCAGCCGTCAGAGAATTAACTTAGGGTTTCCATTTGTTTTCTTGGAGATTATTGATTACACTTGGATTCAAACTGATTATATTTAATTTGTTTTAGCCATTGCAACATTCTTCTAGCAAAGATCTGAACAAGAGATTCTTCAGGAAGCTAAGGGAGTTTGTAATTTGGTTTTGTTCTCGAACTTTATCTCTTAAATTTCTTTGGGATTGTATTCATGAATTCTATTATGTCTAAACTGATTTCTTTGAATTTTAATGAGATGAATATGTTTGATAGCATTATCATGAACTAATTTGATCTAGTCTAGGGTTTGTATGGGTCTACTATGATTGTATGAATTGGTTATTGCTTTTAACTGAATTATTTCTTTAGCCTTGATTGAATGGATTACTGTTAATATATAATTGATTGGCCACCAATTATGTGTTTGAGGTATTAGATGAAGGATTGAAAGATGAAGTCTGATGCTGGAACAATTCAATTAGGGACTTAGGTGAATTAGAAATATAACCTAAGAAAAGGATTATTTCAATTGTAACAAGATTATTTGAAAGAGGTTTGAATGCGAGAGCTTATTTCCTTGATTCGATTAATTAAATTGCTTGAGATCTAATCTTTGAAATTAAATTGGTTGAGGGGAATAACCATTCATACATATAAGTTAGTAGAGAAGTGCAAACCCTAGACCTTTCTATTAAGTGAATCAATATATCAGCTCAGTTTACTTTTATTGTTTTAAACTCCAATCGATCTATTTTCATTAGTTGTTAGCAATTTAAATTTATTCTAATTTGTTATTTGCAACCTGATAATCAATTAGCTCATCTAGCTTCTTGGGGAAACGACCTTGGGGCGATCACCTATACTACAACTACCTCGTATACTTGCGAGAGACGCTTTGTAGTAGTGTTAATTAGAGTGCAACAGACCGCAACAAACTCCTCTCCATGTCTTTGTCTGTATCATGTCTTGATGCCCCTGCCACGTCTACTATTCCTACCCCCTCTAGCACTGGACCGAAATCCAACACTCCATCTGACTATCCTCTAGTAGCTCTAGGCAATCCCTAACATAATGGTCCTAGGACCAATATTTATAATAGCCTCTAGAATTAACTCCCCAACATACACCCCCTATCTAATCTACCACACTGAGTGCATATGGGTGGAGCATGTCTCTGAGAAATAGGGATGAGAATACTCGCCACAGATACCACAGGCCTTTACCTCAGTCTACTAGTTTGCTCCCGACTCTCTCCCACACTCTGCAAATAATCCTCTCGCCCTATCTTGCGAGATGATACCTCTACCTTAACCTGAGATCTCCTGGCTCTATTCTCCTCTACCCTACATGTAGATGCAAGCCCCTAGGCCTTTTCCACACTATATGCAACTGACACCAACCTAGAGAAATTCTCATACTGCATAATAGATGGCCTCAACCCCTCCTCAAATCTCTAACACTGATCTATCTTGTCAGATATAATGTCACTCGTATATTTACTCAGTCAGAGGAAATCTTTCTTATAATCTATATTTGTTTTCACACGCTATTTCAAATCCAGAAATTCCTTTTTTTTCATCCTTATAATCCCTAGGTGTATATTTCTTCCAAAACTCATATAAGAAATTATTATATGACAGTACTAGTGGATCAGCCAACCTATGACGAATTGTCTTCCACTAGTCATGGGCGTCCCCCTGCAGAAGAGATAAAGCATAATTGAATTTCTCTTCTATAGTATCCTATAATTAGACAAACACTCTATCCATATTGTCCAACTAGTGTTTTGCCTTAACTGGATGCACAATACCAAAAAAAATCTATAGCCCCATAATTTCTCAACTTGTCAAACTTCCTAGTATATAGTTGCTGCTGCACTGGGGCCGGACGGAGCAACTCCGCCATCTGTTAAACCCATATTGAAGAATCCTGCACCTCAGGTCTGGCTATCCTCAAAGCCTTTCTAGCATTAACTCTACCTTTCGCTCCTTCCTCTTATAGAGTCATACTCCTCGTACTATCTTCTAAATCGCGACCCCCAGATGCCATTACAGTATATATCTGCCACAAAAAAATATTAAATAAGGCCATATCAGAGACCAACTAAGTGCCAATGCATATGCATATATTTTAAACATCAAATCACCATTTTAAAATTTTCTTTTCTCTCTTTCCAAAATTCACCTAGGTCGAGAATCTCAAACCTAAGCTCTAATACCAAAATAAATATAATACCCTTATACCATATATATATACAGTATATATACCCGTATATGTAGAGCATATGCTTAGAATACAAGAGTGTTACAACGAATCAATGTAAAAATCATTTTAATTAATCTCAAAATATTTATAATATTGAAAGAAAGATTTAACTGGTAAATCCATATATTTTCTAAATTAAAAATAGTACATTTAAAAGAAAAATTTTTGAAAAAATTTCGCTAGAGTTTTTTCTATAATTTCAATATTTTTAAAGTTCAATAAACACAATCTGCAGATAAAAATTTAACACTGCCAAAAATTATAATTTCACAAAACTTCCATCCATCAACAAGTCACCAATTATTTCAACCATTTAGCCAGAACTCCATCATATACATGCATATATACATATCATTTCCCAACACAGGTTTAGAATACATATAATGTATTTGTTAAAGTATACAATATTGTAAATTATACATGTATGTTAACCCCGACACTGTTGGCCTCGTGAAAAAATTGATGCTTCAATCACTAACTAACTATGGACCAATCTACTCTGCAGTTCTTTCACCTGCAGGATATATCCAACCGCACTAAGCAATTTTGCTTAGTGGTACATATAAACAACAACATTCATACATACATACATACGTTTACATACCATTCTCATGATATAATTTACAATAATATTATAGTTACCATTTGCATACTATTCACCATATATATTCATACAAATTCACATCTAATATTGCAATTTGTAGTATTTACATATCACACACATATTCACACATATTTACATTATATCCAACCACATACACATTGAGCCAAATAATTACTATACATATTTCAAGTCCAATTATCACAATGTTATTTTCTCGATCCAGCTATGCTAGGATCCATTTTCA
Source organism: Garcia nutans (assembly GCA_947685225.1). Taxonomy (NCBI): domain Eukaryota; kingdom Viridiplantae; phylum Streptophyta; class Magnoliopsida; order Malpighiales; family Euphorbiaceae; genus Garcia; species Garcia nutans. The sequence goes on along the minus strand of CANTUV010000031.1, from coordinate 70,148,988 downwards.
ATTTCAATCTCATGACATGGCCTAGTTTTGCTCAGATCAAGTCCTAGCATTGCTCAAGTATGCTATTGCATGCATACTCAGTCTCAACATTACTGGACAAGTAAGTGTATATAGTTACAAACATACAACAACACTTTTTCACACTTTTCAAATGATCAAATCAATCCTTGATTACTAACACATTACATCATTTTACCTCATTTTTCAAGTGATCAACCTTATCATGACCACTTCTACCTCACATTTTCAAATTATTTCACATTTTATCATTTTTCATATTTTTATTTCATCAAATTACATATTTGTAAGTCACATTCACAATGTGACCCCCTTCCTGCATTTTTTCCCCAAATCACAAATATGTCCATATTGGACAACATACCACACATATCATATATGTATACATATATATATATCAATATACATTGAACTTTTGCCAATGAAACACCGATCACATAACTATACCACATTGTATAGATTATGTATATATCCACATTTTGAAATAGCATTATACATACATATTGCTCACTTACATTTAATGCAAATACATGTTTTAGAGATATGTACTAACCTCTTTTCTCTTTCCCAAGCTAAACTCTAAATTCCACCAATTATATCACTTTAACCTACACATACATAGTCCATCAATAAGCAACATTATCTATATAAAGACACTTACATGCTCAATATACATTAAACTATCATTATCTAAAATTTTTTTATTAATATTCCATTAAAACTCTAAATTTAGCATTCACTACTTTATTTAAACTTCATTCTATAAACCTCATTTTCAACATTTAACCTTAAAATCATCAATTACATGCCAAAATAACTATAAATCAACCCATTTCAATAATTATATCATCCTCCTCCCAAAACCCTAATTTTACATAACCAAACCCTAAATCTCAACTTTATCCAAACTTGCCCATAACCAATTTCTAACCATAGAATCATTACATACATATTAAAATAATATTAAATTCATCTATTTCAACAATTATAACTATCCACACCAAAATCCTAATTTAAACATCACTTTTTTATAACACCAAATTTAACAACTTTGTCCATTTCGACCAACCAATCAGCAATTCATCATATTTTTCCCATTTTAATATCATTTCTACGTATTTTAACAATTTACATCACTTTATCTCTAGTAATTCCAAACATAATCTTAAAATAAAGGAAAACAAAATTTTACAAAAAGAAGACTTACTTGAATCTTGATTTTCTTTAAAACCAACTTGCAAACCTTGGATTTTTGGCCAAATTTTGGTGTTTAGAAGAACTCTCCCTCTCTCTCTCTCTCTAAAAACCGGCCATAGCTCTTCAAAGGAGAAGAAGATGACATTTTCATGTTTCTTTCATCAATTTCTATCCATATATATTAATATAATTAATTAAATAATTATTTATTTAATTATTTCTCTTTTTTTCCTCATCCAAGTATTTTCTTTTTCACTTTGACTTTCTCTATTTTTTTTTAATTTCTATCTTCCCATTACTAATTATATATATATATATTGCATTTATATGTTGCACATATTTTATGTATATGTAAATGTCATATATATGTTATTTATATATTACATATACCTTTATGTACGTATTTATGTAATGTTTATACTATATATATGTAATGTATATTTAAGATATATATTTCTACTCATATGTGTATATACCATGTGTATCATATGTACACATCAAGTATAATCTATATGTATATTATATATATCTAGTACATATATATAATATGTATACACCAGGTATACATTAGGTATATACAACATCTATACCTCCAAATACCTATTTAATTTATCCAAGACCATGAATATTACACAAACACCTTGAATGACATCAAACAATGAATGCTAAATTTGATGCATTTGTCCAAAACTCTAGTTGGATCTTAGTTTCCTTCCTTCCATCTCAAAATATGTTGGGGTGAAAATGGATTTTTCAGCTTAAACAAAATCTTGATGGCTTTATAGCTTGCTACATAGCTCACTTAATCACTAAACATTTCCACCTAGCATTGAATTTACTAAGGCATTTAGATCAGTAGTGAAACCAATCACATTTTGCATAAGTTTGATAATTGTTATCACTAATGGATGGCTTTTACATAAACTAGATGTCAACAATGCTTTCTTGTAAGGTACTATTACAAAAGATATTTATATGAATTGTCAATTCCCAATTTCCATTTGATGTATGCAAAGTTAAAGAAGCAATTTATGGTCTTCGACAAGCTTCCCAAGCAAGATACATTGAACTTCACAACTTCTTCATGCAGGATTCACCAATTCAATCTGTGCCAATTCTTATTTGTTTGAAGGCATTCAAGTCATGCAACCTATCTCCTTGTCTATGTTAATGAAATCATCATCATGGAGGTCCTCTTCAAATCAAGTATAAAACTTTATCCTCAATATTGCTCAAAACATTCTCCATCAAATATCTTTCTCAACTCTCTTCTTTTCTTGAAGTTAGGGCATGTTCCACTACTAATAGTCTACTTTTTTCTCAACAAAAATACACAAGTGATCTCCTTTGCCAAATATAAATGATGTTAAATTTGCTTCCACACCACTATCTTATTCTAAAATATTGAATCTCAATGTTAGCAATGTTGTAGTGGACGCTACCCAATATCATTAGTTTATGCATCAATTCACTGTCACTCATTGGAATGCTACCAATAATGTTCTTCGGTTTCTTAAAAGCACACTTGATTATGGCTTATTAACAAAGAGTCCCATCTTTCACTCCATGCCTTTGTCAATGCAAATTGGGCAAGTGACAAAAGATATATGTTTTAACACAACATACATCACATATTTCTTGGTGTTATGCCCATAAACTAGAGCTTTAAGAAACAAACAATAGTCACTCATTGCTCCACTAGAGTTGAATATAGAGGTATTACTTCCCTTATTGTTGAACTCACTTGGATTCATCAACTTCTCTTTGAGCATTATATTCAACCACCGACCACTCATGTTATCTATTGCGACAATGTTGGTGCTATATATATTTGTATCAGTCCTACCTATCATAGTTTCATGTAGCAATTGATTTTTCTTTGTCCGCGATTAAACAGTACAATAATAGGTAGCAGACTCATTAACCAAAGCTCTTCCTTGTTAGCAATTTCATAATCTATAGTCCAAGATAGGCATTTATGAATGATACTCTATCTTTCGAGGGCATAATAATAATAATAGGAAGAATCCCAATGATGAAGCCATATATCAAGAAATAGAATGCAGTCAACTTTGTGTATTTAATAGATTGTACAACTAAAATTTTTCTTTATCAATATTGTAATATTTGTATATATACTTGTATATGAATTTAACACATCAAGTCTATTTTTGCAGCAATAATTCATAAATTCAATTAGATTATGTTTTATATTGTAGCTTAAACATCACTAAAAAAATTAATTTTAAAAATTTCTAATGTTAAATCAATTTTTAAGTGAACCAAATTGATTGAATTAAGCAAACTAATTCAATGATATTGGTGTAGCTTTAAAAAATTGATTTTGAACTATTCCAAGATAAAGGCTTCAATCGAGCAAAGCACAAAGTACCAATCTAATATTAATTTGTAAATGATTAATTCCTACTAGAACTCACATTATATCATATCAGATGAGATCAGAAATATTCAATTTCTGGAAGTTCATTAGCTAATGTCTATCTATAGTTTATAGATTATGATTAAAATTTCATTGACTTTTCCATTTTTATAATATAATAAAAAGTAAGAATCTCCATTATGGATACAAAAATTAGTTGGAAGATATTTAATGTATATACTTAATAAAATCCATTGGTATATTCAACTGAATCTATAGCTGCTACTGTAATGTTTAAAATTTTAAATACTAAACTTTGATTTAATATTGATAATTGATAATGAATTGCGATATAAGTAGTATGGATAAGTGATTTAAATAGTGGATCTTAAAAATTTACTGAAGAAATTATGTATTTTTACGGTTTTATGAGATTAAAAATCGAATTAGAATCAAAGGATAAGAAAGAGGGTGCACCATAGTTAAAATGAGAGTAACCACACTAGATTAAGCCACATATATATATGTGGACAAGTGTGTGTATGTGTAGAAACTTCTCTTTCTTTCTTCTTCTTTCTTCTTTCCACGTTCATCACTATCTTCACCACCAAAACTCCTTCTTTCTTCCTTCCTTCCAAGACTTTGATCAAAACCTAAGAGAAAATAATATCTAGTTATAAGTTTTTAGAAGATTAAGTTGGAAAAGTTGATATTATCAACAAGTGATTAGAGAAAAAGAAGAGTTTGAAGAGATATGTGCTTATGTATTTTTGATTTGCAACTATCTGAATTTCTATGAATTTATTATTTAAAATGATTGATTGAGTTGTCCTAATGAGTTTTTACTGAAATATATTTGATGTATACTCTTTTTATGTTAAAGAAACTAGTTTTGATATATTGATATCATATATTTGGATATATGGAATTTAAGTTGGTAAGTGATCGAAATACAGAGTTTTGCTTGACATCACCAGTAACACGACCATGTCACTGGGCGTGTCAATGATGTTGTGTTTCAACATTGAAGACACGACCAGTAACACGCCTGTGTCATTGGACGTGTCATAGCTACTGTAATACAACTTAAATGACACGGCCAGAGACATGTCCATATCGATGGACATTTCAAAGCTTCTATGAGAATGAGCTTATGACACGGTGAATGACACACCCATGTCATTGGGCGTGTCACTTGAAGAAATTGTTCAAAATAACTTTTTGCTTTGTTTGTCATTTGTAATTCTAGCTGTATCAATTATAAGTTCTCAAAGAGTAAATGATTTCTTTTTGAAGTTAACCCTAACAAGTAGTGTAATATATTTATTTGAATATATGATAAAATATCTGTGATACTAAGTGTTGGTCAAAGAACTGTTTCATTGAAGTGTTATGCATAATTTAATATTAATTAATAACTATTGAATTGCCCAAATCATACTGATTTTAGATCTAGCTTGGAATTGAATGGCTAGCCAAATGGAGGATATCCAAAGTGATAGTGGGCATTCTGTGCCATCAATAGACACTCCGTGTCATCATACTCAGTGGGCATTCATGCCATAATGGGCCATTGGCCAAAATTCTATACAGTGGGCATTAAATTGCCAACAGTGACCCATTATCCAAACCTAGAATCTGAGTTCAGTGTGTATGGGCATAATTAAAGAAGTTATATACTTTTAAAAACAACGAGTTATATGGTTATTGTTAAATTAATCGATTTTGCTTTTAATCATGTTTAGTATTTCAAGGTTCAATGGATTTATTAATTTCTTTATTTAATGTTCTAAAAGTAATACTTTTCATTGTATCAAAATTATTTAATGTTTTGATCTCTTTTCTTTAAATTTTCTTGCATATTCAGAATACATAAGCACCACTTAGCTTTGTTTAGCGTGTTAGAACTATTTTCTGACTCGCAGATCAAACAAGAAGAGTTGAGACTGCGGAGTGAGAGTTTTATGTTCCTGGTCAACTGCATCATAAAGGTTCAATAACAATATTATAAATATTGTGTTTTGTATAATTCACATGGCAATACCTTATATTTTGTATGACAGTTGTACAAGTTTGAGAGTAGTTTGAGAATTTTATTAATGTAAGTTATCAACATGAGATCTTTATAATTTAACTGATATATGTTTGTAATATGAGAATAGTTGTAGTAGTTATTTTGAATGCTTAACAACTGCATTAATAATTAGAAGTATTTTGTCTTTATTTTTTTAATACATACATAGACATGTATGTAGAACAAGCTTGAATGTTAGGTGACATCTCCTATATAGTTAAGTGTATAGGCTACGTAGGGGGTGTTAGATTTAGTGATATCAAAGCAAGGTTTAGGCGATCCTAAGTTATTGGGTTAAAAGAAAAGAGAAATACAACTTTCATTGCCATGTGAACTATATAATTGAATAAATGTTTGATGTAGTTGATTTTTAATGTTTAAAGGTATAAGATGACCTCTGAATTCCGTCAAGGTGCCGAGGAACAAGCTGCGTCCTCACACAGTCAAGCTAGTGTGGGAAATCAGCAGCCATTGAAATCTTCTGCAGAACAAATTCCATTAGATTCTCAATTTGTGAGAAATATGGGGGAGGTCTTAGGCAAATTTTAAGAGTTGCTCCTCCTATATAACCTCCACCGCCAGTGCCCCAAAGATCTCCATTGGAGAGAATTAGAAAATTGGGAGCAGAAGATTTTATAGCTTGTGATACTAATGAGTCTTCAGTAGCGAAGTATTAGATGGAGAGGATTGTGAGGGTTTTTGATATTTTGCATTATACTGATGAGGAAAGATTAGAGTGTATAATTTTCTTATTGTAGGAACAAGCTTATGCCTGGTGGGATACAAAACAGAAAGGTGTACCTGCGGGTAGACTTGGGCATTTTTCCAAGAAGAATATAAAAAGGAATATATTAGTGAGATTTATATAGAGGAGAAGCGTCAGGAGTTTTTATATCTTAAGCAAAGGCAATCATCTGTGTCTAAATATGAGAGACAGTTTGTTCACTTCAGCAAATATTTTTCAGAGTTAATTGCATCTGAGGAAGAGAAGTGTACGCTGTTTGAACAGGGTTTGAATAGTCAGATTCGGGTGTATTTAGTAGCAATGAGGATTAAAGAGTTTTCCACTCTTACTAATGGGCAGTTGCTATAGAAAATGAGATTAAACAAGAACATGGAAGAAAACAACAATCAAGAAGGGATTTTCTAGTGAACAACAACAAGGTGGCTAAAAAAGACAGAGAAATATTCAATCCCAAACTCAAGGGTTTGGTAGAGGAAGTGAAGCTAGTTTTCAGAAATCTAGAGGTGGTAGGTTTGGAGTCGCCTCCTTCACTGTACTGTAATTTTATTTTTATGTTATATTTCATTTATTTACTTATTTAATACGCTTTTTAGTTTTCCTTCTTTTTAATTGCTTTTGGATTATTATTATTTTCTTTAAGCACTGTTTCTTTTGTTTATTTATGTCTTAACCTTGTTTTGTGTGCATTTTAGAATTTTGTTTTGACGCAAACCCTCCTTCACCGTACTCTTGGCACCGTACTCATATTCATCCACTCATGGACATAAAATGGCAGTTATTCTCTCTCTTCATTGTTTCGTGTTTTTGAGCACACATTGGGGACAATGTGCATCCTAAGTATGGGAGAGAGGTATAATTTCTTGAGTAAATTTTTACTACTTCATTCTTTTTATTAATGCCTGCTAAGTAAGCTAAATTGTTATGATAAGTGTGACTTGATGTGATTTCCCTTTATATGTTAAACTAATTTGAGATTTCCTAAATGACAAATTCTTGTTGAGGTTAACTTAGTGATCTTGATCAATTGCTGAGGATCGATTGTAATAGCTACAGTTAAGTTGTGGATTGATGGAATTTGGAACATTACTAAAGTTTAAAACCTTAGTTACATTTTTTAGCATAATGTAATTCCACAGATTCTTGAGTCGGACTTAGTATGACCCTTAAGTTTATGACCCTTGAATAAAAATAACCAAAATAAATAATTCTAATTAAAGGAGCTTTGAAAATTTTTCCCTGTTCCGCTGATTTTGACTCTCAAATCAAAACAAATGAGTTGGAATCATGAATAGTGCTAGTAGCCATTTGAACGGTGATTCTGGCTGAGTAACCGGGGGTCGGCATCACAAATGTTTACCTTCGCGTCAAAAGGTTAGTATCAGTTCAAACATGTCGAGCTCCTTAAAATATGCATATATATACATATATATATATGTATTAAAAAAAATTTTGAGGGTTAGAGAGCTTAAGAGAAAATTCACGTTGTTCGTACTTTATTCATGACATTTGGATTTGCTGGAATTTTATGCTCAATTTTTTAACTCTGGATTTTTAGGTTTTAGGTATGTGAAATTTTTATTTTGAAACTTCTTGATTCAACTGTTATGATTGTGAATTATCTTGGTTGAGAAAGTGAGGTTTTCCAATTCGAGCATTGTCAAAACTTTATTTTCCTTTTTGGATATAGAGGGATTCTGTCATTTCTGCTTATTACAGTGATTTAGTTTGCTTGAGGACAAGCAAAAACTCAAGTGTAGGGGAATTTGATAAGTACATAATTGATGATATTTTATTCCTATTTCTTAATATGATTATTATCCAATTGAGTTTAATTTGTTTGTTCAAAGTGTGTCTTAAGGTTAATTTCAGGAATTCTCTGTAATTTGAGGCTTATGGTCATTTTGGAGAAATCACGGATGAAAGTAGAAGAAAAGAGCAAAATTCATCAATGGACACGCCCATGAACACGGGCGTGTCAATAGATGTGCCCTTGGTACTGCATACAGAAGCATTGACACGCCCAGTGACATGGGCGTGTCACCGAACGTGCCTTATATCCAGAATCACAGTAGCTGTGACACGCCCAGTGACATGGGCGTGTCAATGGACGTACCTTATATCCAGACTTACAGTAGATGTGACACGCCCAGTGACATGGGCGTGCCCTTTATTCAGAATCACAGTGGCTATGACACGCCCAGTGACATGGGCGTGTCAGTGGCCGTGTCACCTGTCAAAAAGTTAAATTCTTTGCACTGATTGAGGAACAAGTGGGGGACAACAGCTGTGCTTTTGTCAAAAGAAAGACAAAAGAAAAGAAAAGCTTGCCTAAATCAGGGGAAAGGGGGATGAAACAAAGGAAGGTGGTAGACAATGGATGGGTGTGGTGAGTTGGAAGTATGGGTTGGAGATTTGAATGGAAATAAAAAGAGAAGAGGGGGAGAAGAACAGTAGTTTTTGTTGAGACATTTTTGGAAACAGAGAACAAAGAATAGGAGGAGGAGCCAGCTGCTGGAGGAAGGAGAAAGGTCTTGAGTTGAGTTTGAAGAAGGATACACATCTTGCACAAGCCCTAAACCAAGAATCAAGGATTGAAGTGAAGAAATACAAATTCTTTGCCATGAATTGTTTGGTTTCTCTTACTTATTTATATTGCTCTGTTTTTCTAGTTTTGAATATGAACTAATTCCTTCTCTATCTAGATATTGATGAACCCTAGCTCATTTGTATGAATTGAACAATTATATTCAGTTGGATCATTTAATTGAGTTGTTTTATTCTTATGATACTTGATGTTATTTCCAATTGATAATAGCATGCTTATTGATTGGTTGTTATTTTCATATTATTGACTTAAGAAAGCTTGATGTGAATTGAATCCTCATAAGGGTTGAGGATTGATTGGGGTGTTAGAGATAGACCTACAAGATCCTTTGGTTTATAGTTCTTTGTTCTTAATGCAAGATCTATTTAATTGTGTTTGAGAAGAGATTCCAGCACTCTACATAGTGATTAGGGATTAATCCACTCGAGAGAGGCTTTAATCTAATTTAGAGGAATACCAATTCAATTCTATTAAAGGATTTAGCTGAATTGATTGATCATAAATATTATCGAGGCTAGGGGGATTCAATATCTGGATAGTTCTATTAATATTATTATCAATCCTTTTTGCACAACATTTAATTTCCTTTCATTTTCAGTTATTAATTAGTTGATTTTATTTACAAAGCATCACACAACTATTAATTTGCTAAACGGCGATTAAGATTTGCACTAGTATTTGGCCTTGTCCCCAGTGGAACGATAACTCACTCACTATATTACTTGGGCGACCCATGCACTTACGGTATAGCCATAGCACAGCTCGCGACCACCAAGTTTTTGGCGCCGCTACCGGGGACAACGATTTCAATATTAGTAATATAATTAAGATTGTTGATTTAGTTTTATTTTTAATCATTTTTAATATTAGTTCTTGCTGGTTTACTATCATTGTAGGTATTTCTTACTATTTATGACCAGATCCAACTCGTCCCAACTACTGGAGTTAGACCCAGAGCTAGAGAGAATGTTGAGGAGAAAGCAAAAGGAAGAAGAGGAGGCAGATCTGGAAGACATAAGTTCAGTAGTAAATCTGGAAATAGAACAAGAAGAAGTATTTGAAGTGATGGAAGGAGCTGGACCAAGAACAATGCAGGAGTTTGCTAAGCCCAATTTAAATGGGGCTGAATCTAGTATCCGGAGGCCGACAGTTGCTGCAAACAACTTCGAAATAAAGGCGAATGTAATTCAAATGGTGCAGCAGACTTGTCAATTCGATGGGTTCCCTGATGAAGATCCTAATGCACATATTGAGAATTTTATGGAGACATGTGACACATTCAAGATAAATAATGTCTCAGAAGATGCAATTAGGCTGAGGTTGTTCCCATTTTCTCTTAGAGATAGACCAAAGAAGTGGCTAAAATCCTTTCCTCCAGGGACTTTTACCACCTCGGGTCAGTTGGCAGATAAATTTTTAGAGAAATACTTCCCACTATCAAAAACTGCTAAGTTGAGGAATGATATCTCATCCTTTTCTGCAGCAAGATGGTGAGACCCTTTATGATGCCTGGGAAAGATTTAAAGATTTGCTGAGAAGGTGTCCTCATCATGGACTTCCACTATGGCTTCAAATTCAAACATTTTATAATGGGTTGAATTATGTAAGTAAGCAATCCATTAATGCAGCAGCTGGTGGTACCATAAACAACAAGACACCTGAACAAGCAAGGGATTTAATTGAAGACATGGCCATCACCAATTATCAATGGCAAGCCCCAAGGGAGCAAGGAAAGCTGAAGGTCATGGGTTCACACCAATTAGATCCGGTGGTGGCCTTAACAGCCCAATTGGAAGCATTGAATAAGAAATTTGATTCTTTGGCCTCTTCTTCAGGGAAAGTAATGCAGGTGATATCTTGTGAATGGTGTGGGGGTGGACATCAAAGTCAAGATTGCCAAAGTGGCAACATGTTTGCTAAGCAAGAGCAAGTGGATTATGTTGGAAATATGCCAAGGCAACAACAGAATAATCCCTACAGCAACACATACAATCCGGGGTGGAGGAATCATCCAAATTTCTCATGAAATAATCAAAATAATCCAAGACCTCCCCCTGGATTCCAGCAACCCCAACATCAACAAGCTGCCCCTCCAAGAAAGAGTAGTTTGGAGGACATGATGGAGAAATTTATAGCAGCTTCTGAAACCAGGTTTCAATCAACTGAAACCACCCTTAGAAATCAACAAGCCTCTATCCATAATCTGGAGAATCAGGTGGGGCAAATTGCCAAATTGCTCAGTAAGAGACCACAAGGAAGTTTACCTAGCAACACTGAGGCAAATCCTAAAGAGCAACTTAAGGCAAATACACTAAGGAGTGGAAAAGAGATCAAGAGTGATGTGGAAAAGAGAAGGGCTGAAGTACAAGAAAAAGAAAAAGAAGATGATCCTCCTGTCACTTCGGGAGAGAAAGCTGCACTTGAAAGTGAGAGAGAGAAGCAGCCACAAGAAAGAAGCCCCAATTTGAAGGAATACCAACCTAGAGTACCCTATCCGGCAAGGTTGAACAAGGACAAGATTGATGCTCAGTTCGGTAAATTTCTTAAACTTTTTAAACAATTGCATATTAATATTCCATTTGCTGAAGCTTTGTCACAAATGCCTAAGTATGCTAAATTTTTGAAAGAAATCCTTTCTAACAAAAGGAAACTTGAGGAAGTTTCTTTAGTGCATTTATCTGAAAAGAGTTCAGCAATTTTGCAAAGAAGGTTACCTAAGAAGTTAAAAGATCCAGGTAGTTTTACCATTCCATGTTTTATAGGTAATCTTGAGGTTAAAAATGCATTGGCTGATTTGGGGGCTAGCATAAGTGTTATGCCCTATAAAATGTTTAAAGAGTTATGCATTGGTAAACCTAAACCAACACTCATGACCATCCAACTTGCTGATAAATCGGTAGTCCACCCTCGTGGCATAATAGAAGATGTGTTGGTAAAAGTCGGGAATTTCATTTTCCCCAATGATTTTGTTGTTATTGATATTGATGAGGATGCAGATGTTTCACTTATTCTTGGTAGGTCATTTTTAAATACAGCTCGTGCCCTTATCGATGTTCATGATGGCACATTGACTTTGAGAGTGGGTGATGAGAAAGTTATTTTTAGAATACATGATGCCATGAAACATTCACTTTCACTTGATGAAGCGGAATCGTGCAATGATATTATTGAGCATGAGACCGTAAATTGTGTTACTAACATTGTTTCCAAGGATCCCCTTGAGTTGTGTTTATTGCAGGAAAATGTTGAGGGTCAAGAAGCAATGGAGCAGCTTGCTTTTCTTAAGGCAAGCAAATCATTCAAATGCAGGGCATATGAGACTATTGAAATGCCAAAGGAAGAAAAGCCAAAACCATCGGTGATTGATCCACCCAACTTGGAACTGAAACCTCTTCCGGATCACCTTGAGTATGGGTTTCTGGCAGAGAAAAAGAAATTGCCAATAATTCTGAGTTCCCACCTATCTTTTAAGCAGAAAGAAAAACTTATCCAGTTGTTGCAGAAATATAAGCAAGTGATAGCTTGGAAGATAGCAGATATCAAGGGTATTAGTCCATCCTATTGCACTCACAAGATACTGATAGATGACGAATTCAAGCCAGTGGTGCAACCACAGAGGAGACTAAACCCAAAGATGAAAGATGTTGTGAAGGCTAAAGTGATAAAACTACTTGATGCAGGGATTATATATCAGATCTCGGATAGTTCTTGGGTGAGCCCAATCCAGGTAGTACCAAAGAAAAGAGGGATGACTGTGATCCTTAATGAAAATGATGAGCTTATTCCAACAAGAACAGTTACCGGTTGGAGGGTTTGCATTGACTACAAAAAATTGAATGATGCAACTAGAAAGGATCATTTTCCTTTACCCTTCATTGATCAGATGTTGGAGAGGTTATCCAGCCATGAGTATTACTGCTTTTTGGATGGTCTTTCAGGCTATTTCCAAATTCCTATTGCCCCTGAAGACCAAGAGAAAACTACATTCACCTGCCCATATGGGACATTTGCATATCGAAGAATGCCATTCGGTTTGTGTAATGCACCTGCAACTTTCCAAAGGTGCATGATAGCAATCTTTGATGAGCTTATAGAGGATATTATGGAGGTATTTATGGATGATTTCTCGGTCTATGGCAGCTCATTTGAAAAATGTTTGGAAAACCTTGAAAGGGTCTTGATGAGATGTGAGGAAACCAATTTGGTGCTTAATTGGGAAAAGTGTCATTTCATGGTTCAAGAGGGAATCGTGTTGGGACACAAGATTTCAAGCAAGGGCATTGAGGTGGATCGGGCAAAGGTAGACATAATTGAGAAGCTACCACCACCCACATCTATGAAAGCCATCAGAAGTTTTCTAGGACATGCGGGTTTTTATCGGAGGTTCATTCGAGATTTTTCTAAGATAGCCCGTCCATTGACAAGACTCCTTGAGAAGGATGTCGATTTTGTTTTTGATGAGGAATGTCTGAGAGCATTCACAACCCTAAAGGAGAAATTGACCCATGCTCCAATCATGGTAGCTCCAGATTGGAATCTACCATTTGAACTGATGTGCGATGCAAGTGACTTTGCAGTAGGAGCAGTCTTGGGTCAACACAAGGAGAAATACTTTCAACCTATCTATTATGCGAGCAAGACCTAGAACACAGCTCAAGCTAATTACACAACTACAGAGAAAGAGCTGCTAGCTGTGGTCTTTGCTTTTGACAAGTTTAGATCATATCTAATCTTTTCAAGGGTGATTGTTTATACAGACCATTCGGCTTTAAGGTATTTATTTGCGAAAGTTGATGCTAATCCTAGGCTAATCCGTTGGGTTTTGTTGTTGTAGGAATTTGACTTGACAATTCAAGACAAGAAGGGAGCTGAAAATCTTGCAGCCGATCACCTTTCTCACTTGGAGAATCCAACCTTAGAGAGGTTTGAAGAAGGGGACATTGATGATCACTTCCCCGATGAACAGCTGTACGCCATGGTAAGTGAGGTAAGTGATTTAAATTTTGAAACACCTTGGTTTGCAGATTTCGCTAACTATTTAGATGTTAGGGAACTTCCTAAGGACTTAACTTATCAAGCAAAGAAGAAATTCTTTTCTGATCTAAAGTATTATTTTTGGGAGGATCCCTTTTTGTTTAAGTTATGTAAGGATCACATGATTCGACGATGTGTGGCATGGCCCGAAACAATGAACATCCTTAGTCAATGCCATGCCAGACCAGCTGGTGGTCATATGGCAGCCAATAGGACTGCTCAAAAGGTACTATAATCAGGGTTTTATTGGCCCACTTTGTTTAAAGATAGCTATGAATTTGTAAATCGTTGTGATCGCTGCCAAAGAACTGGAAATATTTCATCTCATGATGAAATGCCCCAAAATGGGATTTTAGTTTGTGAAATCTTTGATGTATGGGGAATTGATTTTATGGGACCATTTCCAAACTCTTTTGGTAACAATATATTCTGGTAGCTATAGATTATGTATCTAAATGGCCTAAAGCCCAAGCCTTGGCAACCAATGATGCTAGGGTTGTGGTGCAATTTTTGAAGAAGTTGTTTTGTAATATCCCAAAATGTGCTTAGAAGTTTTAGTATAAATGTTGTTTTATTTGAATTAAAATGTATATGTTAATTTGGGAGAGAAAAGAAATTTAAAGGAAAGTGTATATGTTGTGTATATGGAAATATATACAACATATATACAAGTCAAATGTGTTGGTCAAGGGATGAGGATATTTATTTTGTTCTTTGTGAAATTACTAAATAGGGTAATAAGTGAAAGAGAAGTAAAATTAATAGGTGAGGGTATTTTAGTAATTTTCTTTTTAGATTGCTTGGTGGAGGTTTAAAGAGATGAGAACTTTGACTTTGTCTCATTTATTTTTCCATTTTCTCTTCTTTTCTCTTTGTATGGCCGGACCTCAAGGAAACAAGTGAGCAAGTGAGGGTTTTTGAATTTTAATAGCTAATTGAAGGAAGATTTCAAATAAACAAGTTGGAATATCAAGAAATTTCATTATTTTGGTAAGTTCTCTCTTGATTGCTCTTGTTGTTTTTGAAGTTATTTTTGAGTTTGATGAAGTGGTATTGATAATATGGTTAGGATTGCTTGTGGTGTGTTTGTATGTGATGGAAATGGAATTAAAGATAAGAAGTTAGGTTGGTGTTGGTGATGGAAGAGTAAGAGTTGTGGTTAGTGAAAATTTTTCTGTTTTACAATTAGTAAAGGCTGTGACTTTTATGATTTTTAATTAAATATAGGAAAATGTTCTTGAAGTGAATTTTTGATATGTTGTACCTCTATGAGTCTAGAATGACTGAAAAATATGTTAATTCGATTTTGGAATGGTTATGATTTTGGAAAGATTATTTTTATTAGACCTGTTCCAGCAGGTACCTTAACTGAGACAGCTATATTTCGGGATTTTTAATAAAATGTAGAAAAATGATATCCAATTGAATTTTGGATATGTTGTTGCTTAGTAAGTCTAGTATTTGAGAAAAATAATTTGGAACTAATTTGATTGAATTTAATTTATGGAATTCACAAAGTTTAGAACTGCTGCCAGGATGCAGGGCAATTGGGGCAGTCTGGTTGGGTGAACTATTTGACCAAGATTTTGTGTTCAGTTTGATCTGAAATTTTAAAGGAATTATTTTAAGATGTAAAATTAAGTTCTGTAAAAATTTTAGAGTTTTTAGTCAAGTAGATTATTTTATACAATTTTTCAAATAAGGATAAAGTTGAGTCTAAAACCAGAATTTACTATTCATATGGTCATTTTGCTAATATTCCTTTTGGATTAGGTTGTGAAGAGGTTGAATTGCCCTAACCTAAGTGTTGAAGATTCTTGGAAGGGTAGGTGTATAAAGTGGTGTAAGTTGGTTTTAAAGTAAGTACAAACTACATTATTGCATACATTCATATGATATTGAGACTTGAGACATATTTGGTTATAATGTGAATGTTGTGATGACCATGTAAAATATGTGTTAATGCCATTGATTATATCCATTTGAATAATGAATTGATTAATGTGATTTGAAATATAATGAAATGTGAAATGTGCAAGATGTGATGATGAAATGAAATGTGAAAGATATGATGTTATGAAGAGTTGCTTTATTGTGATTTGAGATCATATGAGATGATTGAGACATGGTTGTCTAATTTGCTTATGAAATATAAAATGAATTGAGAAAGAGATTATGAAGAGATGAATGAAATGTTTGTGTTTTTAATATGTTATTCAGATTTCAGAGTTCTGGGTTTGGCGGCATGCCTATGAAATATATGAATAATAGTAACAGTCTTGCCGGGTTGAGGATCTCCCCGAGATTAGTCGGGTTGAGGTCCAAGAGACTGGGTCTGTTACACTTGTTTTGGTAACAGTCTTGCCGGGTTGAGGATCTCCCCGAGATTAGTCGGGTTGAGGTCCAAGAGATTGGGTCTGTTACACTTGTTTTGGTAACAGTCTTGCCGGGTTGAGGATCTCCTTGAGTCTAGCCAAGTAGAGGTCCAAGAGACTGGGTCTGTTACCCTATCCATGGATAGATATATATATGTGTATATCACCTACGGGCTTGATGATTATGATTATGGACCAAAGCAGTAACTCTGAATTTTGAATAACATATTAGTGTATTTTGGGCCCATGCTTGTCTTTGTTTTCAATGTGAATCATGAATGTTTTGATTAATTATTCAATAATGTAAAATTGTGAAATACACTATTCTCTTGAATCTTGATTGAGTGACATTAGCATGGCATTAAAGCATCATAGCACTGTAGTTTGTACCACTAAGCCGTTGGCTTAGCGCAAATGTAATTATTCGCGCAGGTGACAGGGAAGAACCAGAGAGTTCCTCTAGGCCGAGTCAAGCCTAGATTTTGAAGAGTGAATAGTGGGCTTTAAGATCGAAGACTGACTGCCAAACATGTATAAATTTTATGTGTTGTAAAATTTGAGTTTGGATGTATATGAATTTGTAAATATTATTACTTTCCGCTGCATAGTGAACAAATATTTTATCTACTGTATTTCATAATAAACCTTTACTTTATTTTGTACTAGAAGTGTAAATCCTTTTTGCAGGTTGTAGTTGAGGGTATAAGGGGGATTTATTGGAAGTGTACTGAGAATGATTTTGTTTGCATTGGTTTGTGTAAAATGTTTTAAAAATCAGAAAAAAAAAACTAGTTTTGTCGACACTTGGGCTCAATTTTTAGGCGAAACTATGGCAAAATTTCTATTAAAATTGGAACTAAAATTTGACTAAGTAAAATTGGTAGCAACATTAGGTTAGTGTGGCGCCTCTACTCAGCTTACACATGTAGGTCGGGAAGGGGTGTTACATGTTTTCTCGATTTGGTACACCAAAAGCTATTATAAGTGATAGGGGTACTCACTTTTGCAACGCTCAGCTTGAGAAAGTTTTCAAAAAATTAGGAGTTACACATAGGTTTGCTACTCCCTATCATCCCCAAACTAGTGGCCAAGTTGAGAACACGAATAGGGAGATTAAACGAATTCTGGAAAAAACTGTTGAGCGATCCCGAAAGGATTGGTCCAAGAAATTGGACAATGCTCTATGGGCTTTTAGGACTGCATTCAAAACTCCCTTGGGCACTACACCATTTAGATTGGTATATGGAAAAGCTTGCCATTTACCTGTTGAAATAGAACATCATGCATATTGGGCAATAAAACAATTTAACCTTGATCTAGCTTGTGCAGGTGAAAGGCAAAAATTACAGGTAAACGAATTAGACGAGTGGAGGTTGCAAGCTTATGACAATGCGAGAATGTATAAGGAACGTACCAAGAGATGGCATGACGCTCACATTAAGGACCGGAAAGAGTTTCAAGCAGGAGATTAGGTATTACTGTACAATTTAAGGCTTCGACTCTTTCCAGGTAAGTTGAAATCTCGATGGTCTGGTCCTTTTACTGTCAAGGAAGTTTTCCCTTACGGAGTGGTTGAAATAACCCACTCGAAAAAAGGAGATTTTAAAGTCAATGGGCACAGACTCAAATCTTATTTTGGAGGGGAAATACAGGCATTAAAGGAGGTTTTACACCTCCAAGATTAGGGACATTTGCCCGACCGTCCAACTAATACGACGTTAAAGAAGTGCTGGGTGGGAGGCAACCCACCGTTTTATGTTTTTGGTTTGTGTCGTCATTTTGTTTTAGTTTTATCTTTCTTTTATTGGATGGTTGTTTGTTTGTTTTGCCTTCATCTAAATTTGTAGAGAAAATTTGATTTTGGAGAATAAATTGAGCATATGCCAGTGACACGCCCGTGTCAATGGGCATGTCATTATCTTTTTCAGACAGTAGCTATAACACGCCAATGGACACACTCGTGCTATTGGGCGTGTCATTATCTTTTTCAGACAGTAGCTACAACACGCCCATGGACACGCCCGTGTCTATGCGCGTGTCATTATATTTTTTAAATAGAGGCTATAAAACGCCCATGGACACGACCGTGTACATGGACGTGTCACAAAAAAAACAAAAACAAAAAGAGCACGCCCTCAGAACATGCCCAGACTAGTGGGCATGTCGTTTGCATGTTTGTCACAGAATATGTGACACGCCCACAGACACGCCCGTGTTATTCGGCGTGTCGATTGTAATTTCACCCAGTACCTGTGACACGCCCAGTGACACGCCCGTGTCAAAGAGCGTGTCATGCGAACTGGCTTTTATACTATAGGGCACGCCCAGTGACTGGGTGTGCCGACATTTTTATATATAGCGCCAACGCCATTTTCATGAAATTTTCAAAATTTTCTCTCATTTTCTCTCGTTTTCTCTCAAATTTTTTGCACTCTCACCTGCGCATTCACACACCCGTTCGATTTAGGAAAGATTCTCACTCCCGACTTGCATAAATTGCGTGCATTTTCTCATTTTCCAATTGAAATCACTCGTTCCACGCGGATTTGTGATTTTTCAGATACGGGATCTCAACTTTTGCGATTTTCGTTTGTTTTATTTCATTTCTCTTTAATTTTTCCATATGCATTCCTTGTGTTTACTTGTGTTTACCTTGAAATTCGAGATTTCATAATTTGGTTGCTTTATCCCATTGTGTTTTTAATTTTCAAATTTTTTGCGGCATTTGATTAATTATAATTTTGGTAGTTTTGAATTCCATTTTGATTCGGCATATGTTTATTTTTGAAATTGTTTTGAATTATATATTGAATGTTTCGTTTGATTTTTGGATAATATATTGTGGGGATTGGTTCTATTGTGTGTTTGTGCTATCGTTCGGATTAGTTTATTGCTTTCGGTTAATTGAACATGTGTTGCTATAGGTGGATTGCGTTTGTTTTGCGTTATCGTTATAATGCCGGCATTTTGGTTAAACTTGCGTCATGCTATGTTTTTGTTATTGAGAAACCTTTTAATTTATTTTGCAGATTAGCCGACAATGGGCCCTCGCAAACAATCATCTTCACAGCTTCCCACCAAACGGGCACGAGGGGAGGGCAGTTCCAGCCAACCCGCTACCCGTCCAACTTCTAAATTTATGGCGACATACAAATGCCTCAGATTTTTAAACGCCGAGGAACGAAGGCGATTCAAACTGTTCGGCAACAAAGAATGGTCTGCACCTCGTTTCTTAGATTGGGAGGCTATGGAACTGGTTAACATTGCAGCAGAGGTGAAGGAGTTGATTGATCAACCAGGGTGGGGCCAACTCTTCTCTATCAACGAGCCCTCATACCGAGAGCTTACACTGGAATTTTACTGCAATTTCCAATTCCAGAAGACCAATCTCTCCATTACTGAGCCGACGATTAAATTCAGACTGGGAGGGCAAAGGTTCAGCATGAGCATTAATGACCTTGGGATACATCTAGGGCTATATACTGAAGAGGAAGTCCAGACCTTCGATTATCTAAACGCCGAGGTGGATTTTGCTGAGTATGAGGTTGTTCCTCCTCGGATTTGGTAGAACTTTGCACCCAATGCCGATAAATATCAACCCAAGGTCTCTGAGGCATCCAATTTCGATTCTTTCCCCTGCTGAGTGGTGCACAATTTATTAGTTCATACTATTACAGTACGGCTGAGCAGTACAGGGGTGGTGACCTTGAGAGATCTATTTTTCTTGCACTGCATGACGCAGAAGATCCGGTGCAATGTAGCCCATGCCATCACCCACTTTTTCTATGAGCAGTCTAAAAAAGGAGCATCAGGTACTTTACATGGTGGCATGTATGTCACAAGACTTGCTCGCCGTTTGGGTTTATTAGATTGCTGCCTCCCTATGACGGTGGATGGTATGCCCAAGCTGTTGGGTATGGACACATTGAAGAGACTGAACAGGGAGAAGGTAGCTGGGTTGTAGGCCGCTCCTATGGATTCAGATGTACCAGAGGCAGCTCCTTCTGCTCCTACTTCCGATATGCCACCACCTCCACCGTCCTATTATCCGGGTACATCCACCGCTGGTGGGCCGTCAACCGCTACTGCTGCACCTTCTTCTTCTGCTGGACCTTCTTTTGTCCAGACCCCGACATTCCGGGATTGGCACCAGTCAGTTAATGTCGAGTGGGATGATGACAGGAAACCCACGGAGTTTGAGCGTCAGATTTTTCGGATTGAAGGAAAGATAGGGAACATCGAGCTGAATCAGAACATGATCTTAATCCAGCAGGAAGAGCTGCAGCAGCTCTTACAAGACCAGAGAAATTCTTTCCAAGCCCAGCTGGATCACGAGATCTTGAGACGGCAATGGCTGGAGCAATCCATGTTGGAATTCTGGCGGTATCAAGGGTTTCGCCCTTCGCAACCACCACCTCCACCCTATCAGCCACCTGCACCAGCACCTGCACCACAGATTGATGTTTCCAATGATGAGACCAGCAGTGACTAGACCATATTTTAATTCTAATTTTAGTTTATGTTATATTTCATTTATTTACTTATTTAATAAGCTTTTTAGTTTTCCTTCTTTTTAATTGCTTTTGGATTATTATTATTTTCTTTAAGCACTGTTTCTTTTGTTTATTTATGTCTTAACCTTGTTTTGTGTGCATTTTAGAATTTTGTTTTGACACAAACCCTCCTTCACCATACTCTTGGCACCGTACTCATATTCATCCACTCATGGACATAAAATGGCGGTTATTCTCTCTCTTCATTGTTTCATGTTTTTAAGCACACATTGGGGACAATGTGCATCCTAAGTATGGGAGAGAGGTATAATTTCTTGAGTAAATTTTTACTACTTCATTCTTTTTATTAATGCCTGCTAAGTGAGCTAAATTGTTATGATAAGTGTGACTTGATGTGATTTCCCTTTATATGTTAAACTAATTTGAGATTTCCTAAATGACAAATTCTTGTTGAGGTTAACTTAGTGATCTTGATCAATTGCTGAGGATCGATTGTAATAGCTACAGTTAAGTTGTGGATTGATGGAATTTGGAACATTACTAAAGTTTAAAACCTTAGTTACATTTTTTAGCATAATGTAATTCCGTAGATTCTTGAGTCGGACTTAGTACGACCCTTAAGTTTATGACCCTTGAATAAAATTAACCAAAACAAATAATTCTAATTAAAGGATCTTTGAAAATTTTTCCCTGTTCCGCTGATTTTGACTCTCAAATCAAAACAAATGAGTTGGAATCATGAATAGTGCTAGTAGCAATTTGAACGGTGATTCTGGCTGAGTAACCGAGGGTCGGCATCACAAATTTTTACCTTCGCATCAAAAGGTTAGTATCAATTCAAACATGTCGGGCTCCTTAAAATATGCATATATATACATATATATGTATTAAAAAAAATTTTTGAGGGTTAGAGAGCTTAAGAGAAAATTCACGTTGTTCGTACTTTGTTCATGACATTTGGATTTGCTGGAATTTTATGCTCAATTTTTTAACTCTGGATTTTTAGGTTTTAGGTATGTGAAATTTTTATTTTGAAACTTCTTGATTCAACTGTTATGATTGTGAATTATCTTAGTTAAGAAAGTGAGGTTTTCCGATTCGAGCATTGTCAAAACTTTATTTTCCTTTTTGGATATAGAGGGATTCCATCATTTATGCTTATTACAGTGATTTAGTTTGCTTGAGGACAAGCAAAAACTCAAGTGTAGGGGAATTTGATAAGTACATAATTGATGATATTTTATTCCTATTTCTTAATATGATTATTATCCAATTGAGTTTAATTTGTTTGTTCAAAGTGTGTCTTAAGGTTAATTTCAGGAATTCTCTGTAATTTGAGGCTTATGGTCATTTTGGAGAAATCACGGATGAAAGTAGAAGAAAAGAGCAAAATTCATCAATGGACACGCCCATGAACACGGGCGTGTCAATAGACGTGCCCTTGGTACTGCATACAGAAGCATTGACATGCCCAGTGACATGGGCGTGTCACCGAACGTGCCTTATATCCAGAATCACAGTAGCTGTGACACACCCAGTGACATGGACATGTCAATGGACATACCTTATATCCAGACTTACAGTAGCTGTGACACGCCCAGTGACATGGGCGTGTCAATGGGCGTGCCCTTTATTCAGAATCACAGTGGCTATGACACGCCCAGTGACATGGGCGTGTCAGTGGCCGTGTCACCTGTAGAAAAGTTAAATTCTTTGCACTGATTGAGGAACAAGTGGGGGACAACAGCTATGCTTTTGTCAAAAGAAAGACAAAAGAAAAGAAAAGCTTGCCTAAATCAGCGGAAAGGGGGATGAAACAAAGGAAGGTGGTAGACAATGGATGGGTGTGGTGAGTTGGAAGTATGGGTTGGAGATTTGAATGGAAATAAAAAGAGAAGAGGGGGAGTAGAACAGCAGTTTTTGCTGAGACTTTTTTGGAAACAG
This sequence comes from Garcia nutans, assembly GCA_947685225.1. NCBI lineage: Eukaryota > Viridiplantae > Streptophyta > Magnoliopsida > Malpighiales > Euphorbiaceae > Garcia > Garcia nutans. The sequence continues at coordinate 70,126,102 of CANTUV010000031.1, read as the reverse complement.
AGAACAAAGAAGAGGAGGAGGAGCCAACTGCTAGAGCAAGGAGAAAGGTCTTGAGTTGAGTTTGAAGAAGGATACACATCTTGCACAAGCCCTAAACCAAGAATCAAGGATTGAAGTGAAGAAATACAAATTCTTTGCCATGAATTGTTTGTTTTCTCTTACTCATTTATCTTGCTCTGTTTTTCTAGTTTTGAATATGAACTAATTCCTTCTCTATCTAGATATTGATGAACCCTAGCTCATTTGTATGAATTGAACAATTATATTCAGTTGGATCATTTAATTGAGTTGTTTTATTCTTATGATACTTGATGTTATTTCCAATTGATAATAGCATGCTTATTGATTGGTTGCTATTTTCATATTATTAACTTGAGAAAGCTTGATGTGAATTGAATACTCATAAGGGTTGAGGATTGATTGGGGTGTTGGAGATAGACCTACAAGATCCTTTGGTTTATAGTTCTTTGTTCTTAATGCAAGATCTATTTAATTGTGTTTGAGAAGAGATTCCAGCACTCTACTTAGTGATTAGGGATTAATCCACTCGAGAGAGGCTTTAATCTAATTTAGAGGAATACCAATTCAATTCTATTAAAGGATTTAGCTTAATTGATTGATCATAAATATTATCGAGGCTAGGGGGATTCAATATCTGGATAGTTCTATTAATATTATTATCAATCCTTTTTGCACAGCATTTAATTTCCTTTCATTTTCAGTTATTAATTAGTTGATTTTAGTTACAAAGCATCACACAACTATTAATTTGCTAAACAACGATTAAGATTTGCACTAGTATTTGGCCTTGTCCCCAGTGGAACGATAACTCACTCACTACTATATTACTTGGGCGACCCGTGCACTTGCGGTATAGCCATAGTACAGCTCGCGACCACCAGCTCCTTAGAAAATAAACTAAATTTGAGTGGAATGCTCAATGTCAAGCTAGTTTTGAACAATTGAAGGCTATGTTAACTGAAGCGCCCATCTTGACACAACTAACTCCAGGTAAAGACTATGTTATTTATAGCGATGCTTCTCATCAGGGAATTGGTTGTGTATTGATGAAGGGTAAGATAATTGATTATGTTTCTAGGCAATTAAAATCTCATGAATTGAATTACTCTGCACATAATTTGGAGTTAGCTGCTATTGTATTTGCTCTTAAGATCTGGCAACATTACTTGTATGGTAAGAGGTGTTATATTTTCACTGATCATAAAAGTTTGAAATACTTGCCAACACAAAATGAACTAAACTTAAGGCAGAGAAGATGGATAGAATTGATCGAGGATTATGATTGTATCATCGAGTATCATCCTGGGAAAGCTAATGTGGTAGCCGATGCTTTAAGTCGAAAGACTTTAGCAGGTATGTTGTATATAAATTATTATAGTATTATATATATATAAATTAAATAAACTAAATGACATCATGTGTTATGTTAGCAGAATTGAGGGTTGAACCAACCATTAGGTAAAAAGTTATAGAAGCTCAGAAACAAAATCAAAAATTATTAGAACTTTTGAAACAAGTGCATGAAGGGGAAAAGCCAGAGTATGTTGTGTCAAAAGATGGTGGAGTATATTATAGGGATCGATTGTGTGTACCTGATGTGAAGGAACTAAAGGAGTGTATTCTTGGTGAAGCTCATAATACTATGTATACTGTACATCCCGAAAGCAATAAGATGTACCAAAATTTGAAGTCTCATTATTGGTGGCTAGGTATGAAAAGAGATATTATTGAATATGTGGCTCGATGTTTAATGTGTCAACAAGTCAAAGCAGAACATTAAGTTTCATCAGGTCTTTTGGAACTTATATCAATACCAGAATAGAAGTGGGATAAAATCACCCTGGATTTTGTGACTGGTCTTTCGAATAACCAAAAGAAGCATGACACAATTTGGGTAATTATTGATCGATTAACCAAATCAGCTCATTTCCTTCCCATTCGAGTTGACTATTTAATGGATAAACTTGCAGAGTTGTATGCTAATGAGATAGTCAGACTTCATGGAGTACCAATATCTATTATTTCAAATCGAGACCCTCGCTTTACTTCAAGATTTTGGAAAAGTTTTCATAAAGCATTGGGTACTCGACTTCATTTTAGTATTGCATTTCATCCATAGACGGATGGTCAATTGGAAATGGTGATATAAGTACTTGAGGATATGCTTAGAAGTTGTGTAATCGATTTTGAAGGTAGCTGGAATAAATATCTGCCTTTATTAGAATTTGCCTATAATAACAGTTATCAAACGAGTATTGGAATGGCTCCATATGAGGTACTCTATGAAAGGAAGTGTAGAACTCCATTGTGTTAGGTGGAATTGAATGAGAGAAAACTTGTGGGACCTGATCTCATAAGACAAACTGAAGACAAAGTGAAGCTTATAAAGGATTGATTACAAATTACAATGGATAGACAGAGATCCTATATAGATTTGAAATAGTGTGATATTGAGTATGGTGTGGGAGATAAGGTATTTTTAAAAGTATCACTGTGGAAGAAAGTTCTTCGCTTTGGAAAGAAAGGTAAACTAAGTTCTAGGTTTATTGGACCATATGAAATACTTGAACGTGTAGGTCCAGTAGCTTATCGACTAGTTTTGCCTCCAGAATTGGGTAAAATTCATAATGTATTCCATGTATTGATGCTTAGACGAAATAGATCAGATCCTACACATGTGATTCAAGCAGAGTCCATTGAAATTTAGCTAGATTTGAATTATGAAAAAGAACCAATGGCTATCTTAGCTCGTGAAGTAAAGGAGTTGTGTAATAAACGCATTCCTTTAGTGAAAGTATTGTGGAAGAATCATTCGATAGAGGAAGCTACTTGGGAAAGCGAAGAAATAATGAGACAACAATACCCTCAATTATTTCAAGTATCTATAATAGGTAAATTTCGAGGACAAAATTTTTTTAGTGGGGGAGAATTGTAATGTTTAAAATTTTAAATACTAAACTTTAATTTAATATTGATAATTGATAATGAATTGTGATATAAGTGGTATGGATAAGTGATTTAAATAGTGAATCTTAAAAATTTACTGAAGAAATTATGTATTTTTACTGTTTTACGAGATTAAAAATCGAATTAGAATCAAATGATAAGTAAGAGGGTGCACCATAGGTAAAATAAGAGTGACCACACTATATTAAGCCATATATATATGTGGACAGGTGTGTGTATGTGTATAAACTTCTCTTTCTTTCTTCTTCTTTCTTCTTTCCACGTTCATCACTATCTTCACCATGAAAACTCCTTTTTTCTTCCTTCCTTCCAAGACTTTGATCAAAACCTAAGAGAAAATAATATCTAGTTATAAGTTTTTAGAAGATTAAGCTGGAAAAGTTGAGATTATCAACAAGTGATTAGAGAAAAAGAAGAGTTTGAAGAGGTATGTGCTTATGTATTTTTTATTTGCAATTATCTGAATTTTTATAAATTTATTGTTTAAAATGATCGATTGAGTTGTCTTGATGAGTTTTTACTGAAAAATATTTGATGTATGCTCTTTCTATGTTAAAGAAACTAGTTTTGATCTATTGATATCATATATTTGGATATATGGAATTTAAGTTGGTAAGTGTTCGAAAAATAAAGTTTTGCTTGACACCACCAGTGGCACGGCCATGTCACTAGGAGTGTCAACAATGTTGTGTTTTAACATTGAAGACACGACCAGTAACACACCCGTATCATTGAATGCGTCATAGCTACTGTGATAAAAGATAAATGACACAGCCAGTGACACGCCGGTGTCAATGGGCGTGTTTTAGCTATGGTAATGCAACTTAAATGACACGGCCAGAGACACACCTATGTTGATAGACATGTCAAAGCTTCTATGAGAATGAGCTTATGACACGGTCAATGACACGCCCATGTCACTAAGTGATACTAAGTGTTGGTCAAAGAACTGTTTCATTGAAGTATTGTGCATAATTTAATGTTAATTACTAACTATTGAATTGCCCAAATTATACTGATTTTAGATCTAGTTTGGGATTGAATGGCTAGCCAAATGGAGGATATCCAAAGTGATAGTGGGCATTCTGTGCCATCAATAGACACTCTATGTCACCATACTCAGTGGGCATTCATGCCATAGTGGGCCATTGGCCAAAATTCTATACAGTGTGCATTAAATTGCCAACATTGACCCATTATCCAAACTTAGAATCTGAGTTCAGTGTGTATGGGCATAACTAAAGAAGTTATCTACTTTAAAAATAACGAGTTATATAATTATTGTTAAATTAATCAATTTTACATTTAATCGTATTTAGTATTGCAAGGTTCAATAGATTTATTAATTTCTTTATTTAATGTTCTGAAAGTAATATTTTTCATTGTATCTAAATTATTTAATGTTTTGATCTCTTTTCTTTAAATTTTCTTGCATATTGAGAATACATAAACACCACTAAGTTTTACTTAGCGTGTTAGAACTGTTTTCTGACATGCAGATCAAACAAGAAGAGTTGAGACTGCGGAGTGAAAGTTTTATGTTTCTAGTCAACTGCATCATAAAAGTTCAATAATAATATTGTAAATATTGTATTTTGTATAGTTCACATGGTAATACCTTATATTTTGTATGACAGTTGTACAAGTTTGAGAGTAGTTTGAGAATTTTATCAATGTAAGTTATCAATAAGAGATCTTTATAATTTAACAGATATATGTTTGTAATATGAGATTGGTTATAGTAATTATTTTGAAAGTTTAACAACTGTATTAATAATTAGAAGTATTATGTCTTTATTTTTTTAATATATATATATATGTATGTATGTAGAATAAGTGTGAATGTTAGGTGACATTTTCTGTATAATTAATTGTATAAGCTACATAGGGAGTATTACAGCTATTGTATTCCATTTACATAGTCTTTTTTTTATTGAGCAGTTGATCCATAATTATATATATATATATATATATATCTGAACATACTGCTTAAGGCAAGTTGTTCAACAACCTAGCTATCTCTATTTATTATTATAATTTTTGATCATTATTATCTTTATTGAATAATATTTTTTAAAAATATTTTACATATTTTTAAATACTAATGTAAAGAGAATATATTGGTAAAATAATATGTGAAGTGACTAAAATAATAAATTAGATATTATGATAAATGGCGACACCATCTTATTCCAATACAACATCTTGATGACACGATGTAATCCATCTTTGTTCGTTTTCTAAATTTAATATATGAATTAATTTGTCAAGCAAACACCAATAAATGGAGAAAAATGAAACAATACAAATAACATAAAAATTTATTTGAATCCATCTATATGATCTATATCTACAAATAAAAAAAAACCTTTTAATTTTTCAGTGAATAAAAAATATAATTAATAACTCTAACATAAAATATTTATGTAAAATAAAATCTTTTCAAAATATATAACATAAAACGGATCATTCAAACGAATTCAAATAGATTGATTAACACAATATTTATTATTTATTTGAAATAAACATAATATTTATTATTATGCTCAAAAAATGGAAAGAGAGAGAGAGAGATAAACTTGAGCTGTTTTTTAAACTAATTATTAAGCTAGAACATAAAAAGAAAATCAAGTTGGAAAATAAAAAAGAAAAATTTATGAAAAAAAAAGTAATTAACAAGTTGATAATATTAAGGTGCAATCATTTCAGCACTAGTACATGGAATCTCATCAAAATCTCGAAATTAAATATGTTTGGATAAAAACTAATAAAAAAATTCATAATATCAGCTTAAATAGATCTGAAAACATCCTCATGTCAGAGGAAAGAGAAACTATTGGCTGAGAATGCAAGTGGATAGGTCAGCTTCAAACAGATCCATCACTGCTACACTATATAACCACAGATAGATTATTATTCAGGTTTTAATATTAAAGCTAAGTGTGGCAAGCACATAATTAAGAGAAATTCTTCATAGCTAATAACCTTATTAAATAATTAATTAACTTATTAATATGGGTTTTTTTCTTTATGAAAATAATTGATTAATTATATTTAATGTCTAACATTTTTAATAATCCCATTCCGTGCTTTACAACACATCAAACTGACATAAGCTATGTGGCGGAAAAATAATAATAAGCACATCAAGTGTTGATCATATAACTTTTGGGTTCACTATCAATGACTAAGAAAAGTCATTATAATATATATTAAATTAGATCAATAATTTATATATTTCCATTTGCATACTTTTTCCTCTTATATATATTATTAATAATGTTGTTCTATGGAAAGATTCATAATAATTTGAGTTATGTATATAGTTGGATGCATTTCATCATCCAATATATATAATGGATCTAAAATTCAAGAGTTAGGTCTCTTGATAATTAATAAGCAATTCTTTTCATCTTAATCTTATTAATTATTAATTACTTTTAAAAAAATAATTATTGTTTCATTCTTAAAATTATCATTTCAATGGATAATAATTTTAGAATTTACAAATCAAATGTGAAAATTTTATTTTATTTTAACTTGTTTTATTTTACCCTTTTTATTTAAACTTGTTAAAACGGGAATTTACTTATTCACAGCCCTAAATATGTTTCTTTTTTTTTAATTTAGGGTAAGGGTTTTATTATAGTTAATTATACTTTTTTTAATAGATAGTTAATTATACTTATGCTATTAGTTTTCTTGCAATCATATGATTTCTAATTAGAATAGAAAATAAATTAGAATTAACTGATTATATATTTTTATCTTTTCGACAATTAATCAATATTCAAAACTTTTTTAATTCATTTTAATCTTAATTTTTATAAATGATGATTCTTATGGCTTACAAGTTTACTTTATCATTAATAGTATTTGACGCTTAGATATTTAATCCCTAATGATAAAAATTTAAAATTTTATTGTTTAATCCAAAACTTCAACTTTATTGTTTTAAAATATATTTATAAAACATATTGAGAGAGGGTTAAATAAAGACTTTTTAATAAATATGTAAACATTGAGAATCTACAGCTGAAAAAAAATTGTAAAGGCTTTCATTTTTATCAATATTTATTTTTCCATTAAATAATTAAGGATTTGATATCAAAAATATTAATTCAAGATGGGTTATTCCACATGCCGTAACTCATAGACTAGAACTTGTTAACCTAAGTATATATAATAGAACTTTGTTCACTGTAACATGAAGGTTTAAACAAACTTATTCTGGGTCTTATATTTTTTTTAATTATATATTTTTTTTATCATTTTTACCACAATTTAGAAATTTATTATCCAAATTAAGGTAAAAGGTAAGCCACTTTATTTTTCTCTAGTTTTCATATATTTTTTCTCTTTTTTAATTTGAGAGTGGATCATCAGTTTATTGACTAACAATAGCTCCATCATTTTTTTTTGTTCATTCGTGGTTCTTTCTTTCTTTATTCTTTTTTAGTTTTGTGTAATTTTATTTATGATTTGCCTAAAATAATTTTTAGACAATATAGATCTGTGTTTATTTTTATTTTTATATATTTTTATCTTTTAAAATAAAATTGAATGTAATTTAAGTTTTTATTACGGAGTTTTATATTTTTTTATTTGAATATTATGCGCCATCTTCAAATTAAAATTTATCATCCTCTAATAGAGGTTGTTTATATTTCTCAAATATGGTTATCTTTCTCGTATGAAAGGTGATCAATATTTATTTACAGATAATAAATGAAATGAGTGTCCCATTCAAAGGTGATCTATTATTTGCACTAAAAAAATTCAGAAATATCTAATAACTTTATTAGTTATGTAAATTTTATATATAATTTTTTTGAGAGGCAGATTTTGTATAGTTTAAAATTATATAATTTTATTTATAATTTATATATGTATTTTTTTATTTATTAATGAGAAACTAGTTTATATTAAAAAATTATTTTCCCATGTCATAATTGTTAGAAAAAAAATTTACTAATTAAAAAGTCAAAAGGCCAAACTTAATATTGTCAATTTAATATGTTAATTTCAATTGAAGTTACAAAAAATTAATTTGATACATGTGATTAATTGTGTTTGTAGAATTACTAATTTAATAAATTCATAAAAATTTGAAAACTCAAATTATTTTTATTAAAATTTAAGTATTAAATTGATAGCATGATATAACAATTTGACTTTTACATTAATAAAAAATATACAATTATAATTATTAATTTAAATTTAGTTATTGCAATTAATTTTTAAATTAGGATATAATTGAAATATATATATATAGAAAATATATTCTTTTGCTAGTATAATGCTTTTAATACTAAAAAATTGTTGGATTTTTAATATAACTAAAAAAATATTAATTATTATAATGATAATTTTTAATTAGTAACGATGTTGATTAATGCAAGTAAATATAATTTAATAGATGTCACCATATGGAGTGGGCTATGTCTCAAATGCAACAAATAATTGAATATTGAAGGATGTGATGACATAATAAATGTTGACAAGGAGCGGAATCACTATGGGGTCGTGTGGGGTCACACGACCCCCTCACCGCCACCGACTGCCAGAAAAGAAGGGGCTGAGAGAAAGGAAGGGGCTAGGTTTAGCAGATTCTGCAGCGAGGGGTAGACGAACCCCTCGCTGCAAATAGCTTTAATTTTTTTTTATAAATTAATCCCTGGCGAAACGTCGGTTTAAAAATAAAAAAGGGATGCTTTTTACGCAGCCCCTTTCTCCTCTTCCCATCTCCTTCTTCTCTCTCCCCCTTCCCTCCCCAAGCCAAGCCAGCAGCCCCACACCACCGCCGGCCCACCGACAACCACCACCGGCCACCGCTCGGAGCAGCCGTCTCAGTAAATTTTGACCCCCTTCAGTCAATTTCTGGTTTCGCCGCTGATGTTAACTTACTATAAAAGCATAGGAGTTTTGAATTGATTATTTGGCCAAATCCTAGTTTTTTCAAAACTTTAGTCTCCCTAATTAAAAATTTATTTTTTTAACTTTAATTAATACTTTCTTATATAAAATTGTTATTGCTCCATAAAAGCAACATGTGAGGCCTTGCTGTGCCTGCCCAAGCAATGGGTTGGCGATTAATTAAAGAGGGCACACTCTATTATAAAAAAAATAATAATTTCAAAGTTCAATCTCTCTTTTATTTGTTGAATTAATTAATAATTAGCTTTAATTAAAATTATTGGGTATTGTTATTAGTATTATTATAATAAGATTATAATGAAGAAAGGTTAGAGTTAGAGACGCGGCGAATCGAGAAGGAATCAAATAGAGGGTTTTTGGCCCCCTGGAATCTTGAGAGGCGCTTATTCACTATCACATACAACTTAATCTCTTAGTTTTATTTTGCATTCTCAGTAGGATATATAGCTCATAATTAATTATTTATTAATTACTGATTAGGCACATGTTATATGATAAATACAAATATTTACTATTATTAAAATCTAAATATTAATTTTAATAAATTATAAAAACAAAATTAATTATTAAGAAATTATATTAATTGATATATATATATTTATAGTTTTTAAAAAATGTGAATAGAATAATTATTTATAGTATTACAAATAATGTTAGAATAATATGAATAATTATACAACAAAACATAAATAAAACTATAATAATTTAATAGGTGAAATTTACGCGTTCTAATTCTTTTTCCTCAAAAAAAATGTATCAAATTTAACTTAACAAGATTTTTTTTTTGTTATTTTCAAAAAAAAAAATAAATATGTATCCCTAAAAGAAAGAGAATGGTTTCTCCACTTAATTTATGTTTGAAGTTAGATTGAAAAGTTCTAATAACTTTAGATAATGCATCATTCAACTTAATCAAACTGATACGATTATGGTAGAACTTGAGTCAATAAGTTGTGCTGTAATCATACATTAATTCCATAGATATTTATGCAGTATTTTTTAAAAAATATAGATATATAAAAGCTTTAGAAATGCAAGATATTATAAATAAGAGGTATTATAAATGTTAAGATTGAAATGGTTTCATTGTCCAAAAGAATTTTAGAGTCCACAAAAAGTGATTGATATGAGTGATTTGACATCCTTATCTCTTAAATAAGAGGTATTAAAAGTTTACTTCTTATGAATAGAGTCACTATTTGTTGAAAATATTTTACCTTTTAGTAGGTTGATCCGGTGCGAATATGATTAATTCTAGTCCAGTAAATTAAGAAATAGAAAAAATAACATTCTCCACCATATTTTTAAAATTTTTATTTTTTTAATTGTGTATTTTAGTCATTTTATTATAAATTTATAATAAACTATGTAAAATTTATAAAATTATAATAAACCTATGATAAACTTATTATAAACTAATAAAAATCTAGTATTTTGATAAATATTTTATAAATTTTAGTATTTTTATAAATAATATATAAATATGATAAATTTGAAATTATTTTTATTATTTTTTATATTTTTGTCAAAAAGTTCTAAGGAGTATCTATGATTATGACAAAAAAAAAAAAGAATCTTAGAATCCATCACCAGCTTATTACATCCAAAAAAAATTTATTAAATGAAAATATAAAATTAAAAAAGGTTAGATTAAAAATCCTTTTCAGGGACTCTTACTGTTCCTAAAGTAAAATTATTTTAATATTTTCAAACATATAGTAAATGGAATAGTTGAAACCTCCCCAGTTGGTTATGCATTTTTAATTTTATAATTTTATTCTTTCAAGTCTTAAGGATAATTAGAGAAGAGGCAATATCAAGATGTTCCTGTGCTTTTGTTTTTGCCATTATGTAAAGATTTTAGGAGTGTTCAAAAAATCTGCGGCCTGAACTCATAATAAGATCGGGTCACGAGTTTCAAACAGGGGCGAAGCCAAAAATTTGATAGAATGTGGTAAAAATAAAAAAATGTTATATATATTAAAAATAATATAAATGATAATTTTTTTATAAATTTTTTAGATTAATATATAAAAATTTCTTTCATAGATAAAGAAGAAAAAAATTATAGTTGCTTTTTACATGATAAAATGTTAAAAGTATAAATAATAAAATTAAAATAAAAAAAATAAAAAAGTAAAAATATATTTAAAAATAAAATTTTTAATTTTCAATGAGTTTGAAGGGGGCAAGTAAAGATTTTGAAGGGAGGTAAATAAATATTTTAAAAATTTTAATAAAAAATGTATGTATAATTGTTTTTCTCTGAAAATGAAGGGGGGCAGTTGCCCCCTTCCTTAAAGAGTGGCTTCACCACTGGTTTTAAGGTTAGACCCGAGCTATGCTCGGGTCGGACTTCATATTGATGTTGAAAATTTTAGGGCCGGGTCGGTCCTGCCTGAGGTATTAATTTTTTTTAATTTAAATTTCATATAAAAAGGTTTTGAAAGTTTAAAATATTATATGTATTTTATGATATTTTGCACTATTAAAAATTTAATCCATGAGAAATAATTTTTATATTTTATATTTTTTTACTTGAATAATGAAATAACTAAATAATTAAATAATTTAGTTATCATAAATATTGATATAATAATTTATATATTATTAGATATAATCTGGAATAATAAATTTTAAAGTAAAATTTATAAGTAAAATTTATTAAAATTTTTAAAAAATAAATTTTATCCTTAATTTTTTTTTAATTTTCAAAAAAGTTGGGTCGGCCCGATCCAGGCCAGGCCCGAAGTAGCCCGACCTCGACCGAACTTAGGGCCGGACCATGGACTGCAAAGTATAGCCATAATATTTTTTGAGTCGGGCTGCAAACTGAAATACAATTCGATCTAATTCGGCCCGTGAATACCCCTAAAAAATTCTCTCTCTCTCTCTCTCTCTCTCTCTCTATATATATATATATGTAATTGAACCGACTTGGTTAATAAATTAGTTTTTATGCTTTATCTTTATTGACTACATGTTTAGTTTCGCTTTTCTAATTAATCTCAAGCAATTTTTTTGAACTAAAGCATAAGCAATTTTACCATATATCGTTAGCATGTGCTTCTAGTTAATTTTGTATTATTAAAATGTATGGAATAAATTGATAATTATAGGAGTGTATTAAGATTATAAATACATAATATATATATTTGGTATAACGGGGGCTATTATAACTGAAATATTTTTCCTCTATTTTCACATCATTATTTTATTTTTTTCTCTCTTTAAATGAAAAATCTAAATTAAAATATATCTTAAAATTTCTTCGACCAATCCTTTAATTTCTCAATAATAAAATATAAAAAATATATAATTATTCAATTAGTTTGTCGTTCTAAATAATATTATTAGTTGGAATCACTATTATATTATATAATTTTTTAAATTTTAAAATAATAAAAAATAAAAATATTTTCATATAAAAATTTTAATTATTTTTCTAATTTTGACAAGTTTATTATAATGGATAAACATATGTAAAAGATATATATATTAATTTATTGATCATCAAAAATAATTAATTCTCAAATATTAAAATTAAATTTTAATATTTTAAAATTAAATTTTAATATTATAATTAAATAATAGAATATGTCATTTAAAATATATTTTCTAATTTTTTCAGAAACTATATCTGAAGGATAAATTATTTTTTTGAAAAATGTATGATGGAGGCTTATTATCTAACAAATTTTAAATAAAAGAATTATCTTTTTCCATTCTTTTTTTATATTTTTTATCTCCTTTTCTCTTGGAACTACTTTGGTAATGGTATAAGTGTAAATTACTTATTTAGTTAGTTAGTAAACACGTGAGTTAGTTCTCTGATATAGCTAGATTTGTTGAAGCTTGTGTATATACACTACTTTGTTTATTCTCAATACAAAGAATACAATTAAAAAAAAATACAAAGAATAATTTTTCCCAAATCTTTTATCTTGTTCATGGTATTAGAGCTTAGTTCCCATTCCTAGGGTTTTAATTTCGATTTACTTTCTGATTTTAGTTTTAGTTTTATCATTTACTTACTTGATTGTGATCTCGTTTTGTGTTGATGGCGAACGAACAAACCGAAGAAGTGGTTGTTAATTCGAGAGCTGAAGATCGACGTCGTCAAACCGGAAATGACAACGATCCTCTTTTTTTTTTTCAGAATTTCGATTATCAAGGAATGATTCTAGTTACTACACCATTGAATGGAAACATTTTTTTTAACTTGGAGTATTGCAATTAGGATTTCTCTTGAAGCCAAAGATAAAATATGCTTCATTGATGGAACCCTATAAATACCTACTGGTAATAATGAGTATCGAAGGTGGAAGAAGGTTGATTCTATGATTAGATCATGGATTCTTAATTCAATGTTAAAGGAGATGGTTGGTTCTTTCATTTATTGTCCCACTTATAAAGTTCTTTGGGATATATTGGAACAGAGGCTAGGTGAAAACAATGGACCTTTGTTGTATCGATTGCAGAGAGATATTGTCTCTATTACTCAAGGTAATTCTTCTATCACTGTCTATTACAATAAGATCCATAAGTGTTAGGCTGAATTAAATCGATTGAGTCATGTACCAATGTGCAGTTGTAATGGTTATACTTGTGATTTGGGAGTTAAACAAGCTAATAGGGAAGCTTCAATTAAAGTGATTCAGTTCTTGATGGGATTGACTAATATATATGATCATGTGAGAAGCCAAATCATAAACATGGATCCTTTACTTCTACTGATAAAGCCTATTCTATGGTGCTGAGAGATGAAAGACAAGCAAGTAAACATGAACTATGACAGTGATGTTCTTGAGAATAGTACTTTGTTAGTTAAGGGACCTACTGTTAGAAGTGGCAGTGATTACAGGAATGGTAGAAGAAAGAATGACGGAGATAAGAAAGATTTTGTGAGCATTGCGGTAGAACATGTCATGTAAGAGCATCTCCAACGGCAGCTTCAAATCACCATTATAGAGCAATTTTCGTTAAAAATCAACTCCAATCGTTCGCTATTTGTTGCGTCAAATTGAATGGATGCTACAGTGCTGCGCCAAACATAACGCAGCACTGTAGCTGCGCTATGTTAAAAGAAGAAAGAAAATAAAGAAAAACGAAGATGGAAAATGATGAACGAAGATGGAAAATGATGAAGAAAGGAAAAGACACAGAGAAAGAAAGGAAAGGAAACGAAGAAAGGAACAGAGAAAGGAAGAAAGGAAAAGGATACTGTTGAATGATTTTTTTAATTATTATTAATTAAATATTATAAATTTTTTTAATTAATATAATAAATATAATTTGTTATGTATTTATTAATTATTATTAATTTATAAATATTAATTTTTATTAATTTTTATTTATTTATTTATGTCATTAATTTATTTAATTTTTTTTAAGTAATAAAAAAATATAAAATTTTAAAATAATTTTTAATAATTTTTTGATAATATTAAAATTATAAAAATATAAATTATAAATTAAACAATACAACTCATACTTAATTAAAATTTAAACAACTTCAAAATACAACACACACTTAATTAAAATTTAAACAACTTAAAAATACAACACACACTTAATTAAAATTTAAACAACTTAAAAATACAACACACACTTAATTAAATTTAAAAAAAATTAAAAATACAACATAAAATGAACGAAAAATAAAAATAAACTTAAACATAAAATAAATTTAAGTAAAATTAAAAATACATATCAACAACTCTAATATTCTGGTAAATCATCTTGTGACCCAGTTAATAAATTAAAATATTGACCATATCCACCTCCAGATCCTTCACCTCCAGATCTTTCACCTCCAGATCCTTCAACTCCAAATCCATGTTCTTGACCTTGAGTTCCTTGACCTTGTTGAGATCTTTTTTGTAAAATCCTTTCTTTTTCAGTACGAATATATTCACGTAAATTTGGATCAGTTATAGAATTCAGATCTGTGAACATAATTTTACGTTCCTCTTTATGTTCAGCTAAAGCCAACCTCCGTTTTTCGATTTCGTGATACTCTCCCCTATCTTGGTTCCCTTTTTTTAAAGCTTCAAAAAGTCGATCAGCATTTGAATTCATGGTTTTGATAAGGGCGGAAAATTGATCATCATTTTTTCTTTTCAATTTTGATTTTTTAACCCCTGTAGGACGTTGTGATGAACTTCCACTAACATTGTCATCATTTATATCAAGGGAGAATGAAGATAGACCTGGAGTGTTAGGAGACTCCGAAGCAGGAGAGTCTGATTCAGATGATGCAAAATTACGATTAGGGCTTGAAAATGTTGATGCAACATTATTAACACTAATAAATTTTTCAATGTCTTTTAGAATTAGCCAGACATGTTCAAACTTAAATCTCTTGCCCGTATCTTGTGAATATAATATTCTTGCACGGTTAACCTGTAAAAATATTAATATTAGTCATTTCTTTAAAAAATAATTAGAAAATAAATGTAGAATACTCACAATATCTTGTTGTGAAGCACCACTGAGATTGAGATTTTCAACTTGTTCCATACATCCTCTAAACTTACCAACCTCTTTCAATATCACTTGCATGCGACATTGTAGAGATCTTTTCAATCTGGGTTGCGTGATGCAAAACTCCGTTTGTGCCTTATTATATTCCTCTTCAATTCTGGACCAAAATTGGTCTCTCGATTGATTGATTCCTATAATTGGATTTTGAGAAATGTCAAGGTAAACACTACATAAGTGTTTATCTTCATCATTTGTGTATGATAAAGTGCGATGTTTAGAAGACATATTAATGATTTGGCAGTTACAAACAAATTAAAATTCAGAAGATTGATGGATAGTGATAAATGTTTACAAGTACGATAATAAAAGTGAGGATGTAGTGGGGTATTTATATAAAAAAGTGAAGATAAGATCAGATTCTATGACAGATATCCAACGGTTCATACGAAGATAAATTGAATCCGACGGTTGAGATTAGATTTGCTAGATATCTTATCTTCTGACATGGAAAATAGTGAAGATAAGATTAGATTCTATGACAGATATCCAACGGTTCATACGAAGATAAATTGATCCGACGGTTGAGATTAGATTTGCTAGATATCTTATCTTCTGGCATGGAAAATAGTGAAGATAAGATTAGATTCTATGACAGATATCCAACGGTTCATACGAAGATAAATTGATCCGACGGTTGAGATTAGATTTGCTAGATATCTTATCTTCTGGCATGGAAAATAGTGAAGATAAGATTAGATTCTATGACAGATATCCAACGGTTCATACGAAGATAAATTGATCCGACGGTTGAGATTAGATCTGCTAGATATCTTATCTTCTGGCATGGAAAATAGTGAAGATAAGATTAGATTCTATGATAGATATCCAACGGTTCATACGAAGATAAATTGATCCGACGGTTGAGATTAGATTTGCTAGATATCTTATCTTCTGGCATGGAAAATAGTGAAGATAAGATCAGATTCTATGACAGATATCCAATGGTTCATACGAAGATAAATTGAATCCGACGGTTGAGATTAAATTTTTTACATATCTTATCTTCTGACACGTTGAAAAATAAGATAAAAATTTCAATATAAATATATTGATGATAATTATCTTGAATACAAACTGACTCTGTTTTACTCTTTAAAAATGAATTTCAACTTCGGATCTTCATCTCATTATCAATATTATACTTCATCTTCAAATTCTGAATCAGAAAATGATGAAGAATCACAAATACTGAATAATGAAAGATGGGATGCAGAGCGAATGGCACTTATATTGGCTCACAACAATAATAATGTAGCCATTGCCCATTATTATAAAGACCAACTAAACAGTGATGTGCATCATGGAGGATCGGTTGCTGGCCACGTAGTGATCAATCGTGATCGTGAAAATGCTGATCGTAATCTCTTTAACGATTATTTTGCTGATAATTCTCTATATAATGATGTTATGTTCCGTCGAAGGTTTCGAATGGGCAGAGGTCTCTTCCAACGTATTTTTAATGCCGTAGTGGAACACGATAACTACTTTGTACAACGAAGAGATGCAACTGGTAAAGTCGGATTATCGGGTTTGCAAAAAGTAACAGCTGTATTTCGGATGTTAGCGTATGGAATGCCGGCAGATGCAACAGATGAATACATTAAAATTGGAGAATCTACAGCAATAGAAAGTATGAAGAGATTTTGTCGTGCGGTTGTAGAAGTATTCGCGGAAGAATATTTAAGGTCACCTAATGCAAATGACGTGACGGGATTGCTTCATATTGGAAAATCTCGTGGTTTTCCGGGGATGTTGGGTAGCCTAGATTGTATGCATTGGAAGTGGAAAAATTGTCCTGCTGCTTGGGCAGGACAATATGCTGGTCGGAGTGGATCTCCAACTATTATTCTCGAAGCTGTAGCTGATTATGACCTTTGGATATGGCATGCATATTTTGGTATGCCAGGTTCTAACAACGATATTAATGTGTTGGAAGCATTTCATCTTTTTGCCAATCTTGCTAAAGGTATTGCTCCTCCAGCTCACTATGTTATTCGAGGAAAAGAATATAACATGGGTTATTATTTAGCTGATGGCATATATCCAAAGTGGTCCACACTTGTACAAAGTATTCATGAGCCACGTGGTCCTAAAAGAAAATTATTTGCAATGAAACAAGAATCATGTAGGAAAGATGTAGAACGTGCATTTGGAGTTTTGCAATCACGATTTGCAATTATAGCCGGACCTGTAAGATTTTGGCAGAAGAATATTTTGCATGATATAATGAGTGCATGCATTATTATGCATAACATGATAATTGAAAATGAACGTGATGTTCATGCAAATATTTCGGACTGTATGGAAGTGCCGACTCCAGATGTTGAGCTTGTAACCAATGAAAATGACCGATTTGAAGCATTTTTATCGCGACATAGAAAAATTAAGGATAAAGATGCTCATTATGCACTTCGAAATGCATTAATCGAACATATATGGGATGATTATGGTAATTCAGAAATGTAATATAAATATTTGTACTTGTACTTGTATTCCTCTTTTTATTAAATGTAGTATTTATTATGTATGAATAAAAAAATTCTAGTTGATATATATTTTTATTTTTTTTATTTTTAATTATTTTATTTTATTTATGCTACATTAATAATTATTATTTATATAAATGATTAAAATTTATGATTATTTATTATTTTATAAATAAATAAAAATGATATAAAGAATATTCTATTTTTAGAGAGAATATACTTTTTAAAGATAAAGATAGTGTAAATGGTTGGAGATAATAATATACTGTTTGCTTTATTTTAAAGTTAAAGCTGCTTTATTTTAGTGCGATGGTTGGAGATGGCCTAAGAGACTTGTTTCAAGCTGAATGGGTATCCAGACTGGTTTAAGGATAAACAAGACCAAAGAAGGAAGGCTGGAGGTAGATAAGTTGCTAATCTAGTTGGTGTTGATAAGGAAGCACATTTTAACACACCACTGGATGATTTTTCTTTGCCTGACAGAGAAGAAAAACAACTGGATCTTTCTTCAATGGTCTCTGCCCTCATTAAGCAAGATATGACCAAGTATGTCAAGGGAAAGTCTATTGTATCTGATGGAGCTACAACTAATTTTGCTGGGATGGCTTCTACTATGTCATTAGATTTTGCAGGTACTTTCACAAAAACTTCTAATGTTTCACATGGTAGCACATATTTTTCGCAGCGTGGGACTTGGATTATTGATACAGGGGCTACAAGTCACATGTGCTCTACCTCTACCCTATTTCATAGCTTATCTAGTTTGACCAAACCTATACATATTCATCTACCATATTCAACAACTATATTTTTCACTGATTCTGGCACAGTTAAACTAAGTTTTAAACCTACCCTCCTAAGTGTCCTTTACATACCAAGTTTTCAATACAATCATCTATCTGTCACCAAACTAATCGAGTCAGCCAATGTTTTTTTCATCTTCTTACCAACATATTGCTTGATATAGGACCAGAAGACTAAAGAGGTTCTGGCTGCGGGATGCCAAGAAGATAGCTTTTATGTATTGAATCCTCAATCATTTACTACTGTAAATAGCCAAAATAAACCAGTTTCTTCTTTTTTTTTTCCAATAAAGCCAATAATCATCAATCTGTTTGTATAAGCACTGTTGATTTGTTGAGTCTGTGGCATAAGAGGTTAGGGCATGTCTCCCATTCTATGCTACAACATATTAAAGATATTAAAGTGGATGTTGTTGCTACAGAGCATGCTACTTGTAATGTCTGTTATTTTGCAAAGCAACAAAGATTAGTGTTTCTTATTAGTGAAAGTCATTCTACTGCTGCTTTTGACTTGTTACGTGTTTATTTGTGGGGGCCTTACAAACAACAAACTATTAGCACAACAAGATATTTTCTAAAAATAGTTGATGATTTTACTAGAGTTACTTGGACTTTCTTGCTCAAAGACAAAACTCAGGTAGTGTTTACATTGAAGACTTTTACATTAATGATTACAAATCAGTTTGATTCTCATGTTAAAGTGATTCTAACTGACAATGGAAGGGAGTTTTTGAATGATAAGTGCAGAAGTTTGTTTTCATCTCTTGGAATCATCCATTACAAGACTTGTGCTTATAATCCATAGCAAAATGGAGTAGTGGAGAGAAAGCATAAGCATTTTCTACAGGTAGCTCAATCTTTAATGTTTCAACCTCATTTTCCAAGAAGTTTTTGAAAGCTGTATTAACAGCTACATATATCATAAATAGGCTACCAACTGTTATTTTGAAATGGAAGCCTCCTTATGACGCTTTATATAGTATGTGTAAATTCTTAATTTTTAACTCAGTCTAGTTCAAAAATTTTAAAACAGTATGAAATAATTTTGTGGTATATTTATTTTGATTTATTTTACTTATTATTCATTTATTTTGATTTATTATTTATTTGTATTATTTATAAATATTTATTATTTATTTTAATATAATATTTATTATTTATTTTTTTAATATATATATATATAAAATTTTAAAAATAAAAAATCGGTAAAGGCAAAATCGGCGACGAAAATCTCTAGTGACGAATTAGCTTGGGCCAATTCGCCGCATGAACACCTGCGGTGAAATTGCGCCCCGCGAGCAATTTTGCTAGTGCCTAGCCCTCAATTTTGCCCCCAGCTTGCCCAGCGCCAGTCTCGCCTAGGTCCGCGCGCAGTTTTTGCCGAAACCTTATTTTACTTGGTTTTTAATTTTATTTCCGAAATAGTTTTTAATTTTCTTAACATACTAGGTTTTTTTTTTAATTGCCTATAAATACCGCATTAAAAACACAAAGAAGGGGATTGAGATTTGGACGGAAGAATTATTCAGATTTTTTCTTAGCAATTGATTCAGGGACTAGATTTTAGAAATTCAAAAGCAACAATAAAGCAATAATCAAGGAACAATAAATAATCAAAGCAATAAGTAATCTTCTGCCTTGGTGTTAAGCTCGACTAAGAATTTCATCAATAATTTTTTGTGGATCCTTCAAACGTAGGTATGTTTCTTTAATTTTATTTGTTAAAATTAATTATCATCACAGTAGCTCACTCTTTTCAAACATTTAAGTTTTTAGCATTATTTTCATAAGCTTTAATCTATTTAATTCAAACCCCAATCACTCTTTAAAACCTAAATCTCAATTTTTACTTTCTTAAAAACTTAAATTTCGTTCCCTTAAAACAAAAAATCCTAATTAGTTCTCTTTTTACTTAATTATTACATAAGCTTAGCTTTCATTAAATAGTAGTAATAATTATATTTTTTTCAAATTATCATAGTAGCCTATTCTTTCCAAATACCTAACTTTTAATCCTATTTTCATAAGCTTCAATTTTATTTACTTAAAACCTAAACCTTAATATTATTTTCATAAAACTTCTAAAACCATAAAATCATAAGTTTTAAAACAAGAACTCTATAAACCCTAAATTTCCCCAAGAAACCCTAGTTGAAATCTAAAACCCTAGTTTCTATATTTATTACTTAGATGTATATTTAGATATATGTTGATGGATGATTTATTCTTACTTGATTTTATGATGAATATTGGAATGCTTTGATTTATTTTTTGTTTCAAGAAATTGTAAGAGATATGTTTTCATAATTGGGTATCTCAAATTGTCAAATATCATGTAATTCGATTTATCTTTAAGCTTTGGACCTATGTAAAGGATACGTTTTCACCAATTGGTGGGTATCCTATTTTCTTTATTTTCTTTTGGACATTGGATAATTGTAAAGGTATGTTCCATCCTTGGATGAGTGCCTATTTATTTGTTTTGTTTGGACCTTGCCATAATTTTTAATAAAGTATTTATTTATTCTATTGATTGCATGTAGTATGGATAATATCATTATATTTAAGAATTTTATAATATTAAGACTTGAAAAGGAGGGCGGTTCTAATGAACCGGGTGTTGTGGGGGTGTTAGGCCATTTCTCACTTTCTCCACATGTACTCAACTTTTCGAACCCATCAGGGGGTTGGGAATTCCTTAGGAATCGAGTTATCCATCCCTTTCTTTTCCCGGCCTGTCCGGGTGGCCACTCCATTTTCTCCTGGTTTAGGACCGTGTTCTCTAAGGCCTTTAGCCTAACAGTGCCGAAGTTGCAAGAACCATTCCATGTGGGAGTGGGGGCAAAAATTCCCGCTCACAATGGTGACTCCACTGGGGATAAGAGAAGTTGATTCTGTTGGTCTTTATATTATTTTATTCTTTCTTATCATGATATTATCCATTGCATCATTTAGATTGCATCGTGTGCATGAGTTGGGACGCCCATGTTACCCGTGTTGTGTTATGTAAGGGATATCATAATTTCACTCAAGGTATAGAGATCGAGCATGGCATAACCACTCATAGCCTTGTACCTTTTGGTATATACTTGGTATGAGAACCTAAGCCTTTTAACCCGAAGACTAAAGCTCATGTAATTGGTCTAGTTACTTTTCTTAGGTTTTTACTCCAAATGCTTGTTGTTTGATTATGGTTAATTTATCTTGGTTTAAATCATGGCTTATTTGGTTTGTTCTTTTTCTAATATGACCTAATTACATTGTGAGCTCAAATATTTTTTTCCTCTAAATCCAAAAGACCAAAACTATTTTTAAAATTTTCGAAATGGTATTTGAACATAAAACTTTTCTAAAAATAAGACAAAAATTCTTTTCTCATAACCCAAATACAAAGCCCAAAATTTATTTTTTCTAAAATCTTTTTACAATGGGCTTAGAAATAAAATTATTTTCACAACCTTTTCAAAAGAGCTTATGAATATTTAGGTCAATTATGGAAATACCAAAAATCAATTATGAGCCTAGTTTATACTAAGAATACTTAATCATAGTCTTATTTTTGGCATAGATCATTAGTTACTTTTTCAAGTGAGAAATCTATTTATAATAAACATCTTAATTTAGTTTTAATTGAATATAGCATAAAAGCTGTTTTAGTTGATTGGATAGATTAAAACCTAATTAACGGAAATTATCATGAACTGATTTTCATTTTTGAAAATATAACTATTGGTTAAACCATCCGAAGGAACTTTTCAGAAAAAAAAAATCCCATGTTGGTATTTTTTTTTACCATAAACCTAGAAAAATAGGCTCGTCATTCGTGTGTGGAAGTTATAAGGTTGGAAGGAACGTCCTAATTATCTTTGTTTGTTTATTATTTGTGCATACATGCATACACGCATTGCATAACATATCATTAATCTTTTATGACTCACATACCTAGAGTATAGTAGCTCAAGTGTAACATCTTTATATCCTATATACGTACAATACATATTTTTAGCATATGTAAAATACGCATATACGGTACAAAAATGTCACAGACCGATTTACTAATTTTTTTTTTCACATTTTCAATTTAAAATTTCAAATTCTAAATATATAAAATTAAATAGAAAATAAATATTCTTTACTTGTTATAAGAACCCGAAATAAATAATATATATATAAATCTCTGGAAAAAATTCGCCAGAGTTTTGTCTGTAATTTGGATATCCCAAAATTTAGCAATTACTCAACCTGCAAAAAGAAAACACTCCCAAATAATTTCTAATCATCATCTCAACCATACTTCTCAATTTCACCAAGTTTCTCAAACATTTATATATATAGATATATATAATTTAAAATACACTTATTCTCTCATTTCAAATACATTGACCCAAACATTCTTTATAATATACAATACGTAAAATTCAAAACATAATATATTATGCATAAAACTCAAAAATGTACAAAAA
Organism: Garcia nutans; assembly: GCA_947685225.1. Taxonomy (NCBI): domain Eukaryota; kingdom Viridiplantae; phylum Streptophyta; class Magnoliopsida; order Malpighiales; family Euphorbiaceae; genus Garcia; species Garcia nutans. The sequence goes on along the minus strand of CANTUV010000031.1, from coordinate 70,102,879 downwards.
CATAAAAATATATACATGATGCTGGCAGTGTTTCTGATCTCGATAGCAACTCAACAAGCTCGATTACAAGTCTAGACCCGATCTGTTCTAGAAGAACTCTCTGGCTCAGCTGGGTCTACCCTATCACCTGCGCGATGGAAACAATCGCGCTAAGCCGAAGCCTAGTGGTACAAACTTTGATAATAACAATAAAACTCAATGCAATGCCAATGCATAATGCATATATATGTCACATCATTCCACTTTTTTATATTTTTCAAATATTTCATAATTCATAATTCACATTAAAACAAAGGCCCAAAAAGGATCTAATATGCTATTCAAATTTTAGAATTACTACTTTGGTCCATAATGACACCATGTGTCTATCCCCGTAGGCAATATATATATCCATGGATAATGTAACATCCCCAGTCTCTTGGACCTCAACCCGACTAGACCCTTAGGCCTCAGTATCTTGGTCCTCAATCCGGCTAGACTGCTACAGTTTTTGAGGCTTACGACCTAGTCTTTTCACCCCAAAAATATCATATTTATCAGCTGGCCTGGCTTACGACCCAGTCTTTTCACCATTACAGCGTGTAGCCCGTAGGCAATCATAGGCATGCCGCCAAACCCAGAACTCTAAAAATTGAATAACATACTAGGCACATAATTTATTCATTTTTCTCATTATTAATCTCTTTCTCTTTGTCACATATTCTATCTGGGTACATTGCCTTATTTTCACATTTTTTTCTCACTTTTCTCACTTTTCACATCTTTCTCATTTTTCTCACATTTTTATTTTTATCAATATCAATTCATTTCATTATACCACATATCTCATTGTTGCAACAACACATTACCCAATTACTTTGGGTATTTTCACATAGTATACATATTTTATATTTTACACAATTTAGCCATTATCAATGGTTTTTCACAATACATTTAACACATATATAATATTACAAATGTCATAGCACATTATTCATACACAATCAATGAACCAAGTAACTTAACACATTTTCCAACCAAAATGTGTTAAGTCCAAATGTTATGCAAATATAAACATTATATTCAAAGTTTGTACATATCTCCACTAGCAACCCAAAGCAAGCTAAAAACAACCTTCAATCCAATCTTTCCAACTTGCCCTTCACCACTTGGATGAAGCAAGTCAACCTCCTTCAAAGCCTAAACCAAATGTGATAACAAATAATCATTTAGTATCACATTTAATGACATTTTCAACATTAAACCATAATTACACATCACTCCTATAAATTTTCAAAAATTTAGCTTTTTCTTACTTCAACATTGGAATTTCATTCGACTACAATTAAATTAGTGTTTTAAGTTTATTTATATTATTAAAAATATATTTTAATACATTTAAATCATTTACATTATAAAAATACACTCTTATACACAAAATCTCAAAAATGGCATAACATTCCCCCATTGAAGGTTTTTCATTCCAACACAATCCATTACTCATTCCAAGCTTATATTCATCACTTTTAACACTAAAAAACATGCTTAAATAAATAAAATCACACAATTCAACCACTTGGAAAATCACTTTTCCAAAACCCTAAATCTCCACTTCCATTCTCAAACTCTAACCCAACACCACCAAATACAATATTTGACTTTAAAATACTTGTTTATGAATCAAGACAACTCATTTAGAACCAATTTGCACAATTAAAGTTCATGTTTTCAAAATTTCAAAAATCCATAACCATAAATTCTCTCTCTTCACCATTCTTTAACCAAACTCCATCATCTCCTCAATCTAACCTTAGAATCATTGTTAAATACCCAAAATAACATCATACACACCAATTCCAATAATTATAACATACTACATCAAAATCTTAAAACTCACATAATCCAAATTTTCAAGGAATTCAAAGAAAAGAGATGGAAACTTACTAATTTTGGTGGAGATCACCAAAAATCCACTTGCAACTTGTTAATTCCTTCAATTTATGGAGTATGGAAGAATCAAAATCTTGGCTTCAAGCTCCCATGGAAAACGTCCCTTGAAGAAGAAGAAGAAGATGATGATGATGAAGACTTTTAATATTCTTTTCCTTTTCTTCTTTTTTTTAAACCACATATATATATATTAAAATAATTTAATATTTAATTATTTTTAATTAATTTAAAGTCCTAATTTCCCTTTTCCATTTAAAAATAATTTATTTTTGAATTATTTTATTAATTTTGAATTTATAATATTTAATTACCAAAATACCCTTTTCTTTTAAAAAGTGTTGACTTTTTATATATGTTATGTATATTTTGCATATATATCGCATATATATTTCACTTTTTCATTTAAAATCTCTTCATTTTTCATTTAAAACCATTAATTTAATTTATCCTTTTAAATTATAATTTATTTTATCAAATTTTTCAAAAATTATAAATTTTCAAAAATTTTAGGATGTTACATCAAGAGCATACAACAACCCCACCTACGCTAGTGACATAGAATCTAACAACGACTTAATTACTTTCTCACCAAAAATAATAGAGCCCGAAAAAATTCAAAGGATGGTGGACGAAACCCTCAATGCCAAAATGGAAGATCTAAAGGAGGCTCTGGCTGAGGCCATGAATAACCAATTGGCTGCAATTTTGGGGAACAATGCCGAAGCAACTGCTAGCACCAAGAAACCAAAAGATAAGGGAAATGCTAAGATAGTCGAAGTGGCCTTTGATGAAGACAAGGAAGCTATGGATGATGATAACTGGGAATAATACTACTAAGATCAACAAGAGGACAAGAAAGAAAAGAAGACTACCAAAAAGAAGACTGAGACTTCAGATGTTGAAAAGTTGATTGCTGATTTGGAAAAGAAATTTGAAAAGAAGCTAAAAACTGAAGAAATATCTAAGGTTGACAAATTGTTTGAGTTAGTTGAGGAGGTCCCTTATAAGTTCAAGATGCCTTCCTTAGCTAGGTATAATGGTGCAGAAAACTCTCACCTCCATGTGAAGCAGTATATCACCGCTATGTAGTCTGCCCGAGCTGCTAAGGCTCAAACTCTAAGATACTTCATGCTTTCATTGGATCCTATTATCCAAAATTGGTTTAATACCTTAGATGATGGCACACAAAAGAGTTGGGATTTGCTATACAAGATCTTCATCCAACAATATGGATATAATGTTGAATTGGAAGTTACTCTAATGGAGGTGGAATCCATTAGGCAAAGGTCGAACGAGAACTTCATAGACTATATGAAGAGGTGGAGAAATAAGGCTGCATTGCTCAAGAGAAGGCCTGATGAATCTGATTAAATTAGAATGATTGCAAGAGGGGTACTGCCTAGCCTTCGTGAAAGAATATCTCATACTCTTATTTGGGATTTCAAGGACCTTTTACAAGCTGGTATACAGATTAAAGAGTGGAAAAGAGAGAAGAATCGCTTTTCAACAAGAAAGAACGAGAAAAGAAACTACCAGTATGGTAATCAAAGCATGCAAAAGGCAGTTGATATTAATGCTACTGGCCAAGGAGAAAAAAGACAGTTTTTAGAATTGGGGAAGCTGCTATCTTGGGTCCTCAATAAGCTACAAAAGGAGGGATTGTTACAACCCTTAAATCCTCATCCTTTGCCTAACCCTCTCCCACCTAATTTTGACACTAAAACATTTTATCAATTTTATCAAATGCAAGGGCACGACACGGATAGATGTGTGAGATTGAGGCATGAGATCTAGAATTTAATTGATAGTGGAAAGCTGCCCGAGCCCAACAAGCCAAACACAAAAGTCAATCCACTACCAAGATTCAATAAAGTACCACCACTGGCGACCTTCATGATTAGAGGAGGTTTGTATGAAAGTTTAATCATGTCTTCTTTTCAAGATGTGGATGAAGAAGAAAGTAATGAAGAAGTGGTGTTTAGCAAATTGAACAAACTGTGATTGGAAAAGAAGTAGCAATCTGTGTTATGAATGAGTTTTGGGATTCAAGCGATAGTGATGATGATCTTGAACCTAAGAAGGAGGAATGGACCTGGTTCGAGTCTGAAGAAGATGAAGTGATGAACACTAGATTTGGTAAGCCTTATGTAAGGCCACCACCTAAGAAAGTAGAGGCTAATAAAGGAAAGGAAGCTGAAGTTGGGAATAAAGAAGAGGAAGATGACACTGTGCTTAAGCAGTTAAAGAGAACTCAAGGAAACATCAGTATTTGGGACTTATTGGCCACTTCAAAGAAACACCATGAAACTATGGCCAAGACCTTGGCTAGCATGCCAATTTCCACCTCTATAACACCGAAGGAGCTTATTAACTTCGTGAAAATTGAAGGAGTGATGAAGTGTGAAGATATTCAAAAGAAGGGCGAAGTTGACATGGGAATGATATTTTTCTCAGATGCGGATTTACCAGAAGATGGGAGAGATCAAATCCGTCCTCTTTTTATCAAAGTAGAAGTCAAAAGAAAAAGGACACCATGTATGATGGTTGATGATGGGTCCGCCATAAATATTTGTCCACTTAAAATTTTGCCAAAGCTAACTATGTCAACGAGGGATCTAAGCCCAATCGAGGTAACCATTAGGGCTTATGACAATACCAAGAGGCATGCCAAGGAGATTTTCAAAGTTGTTGTGAAGGTTGGTTCAATTGAATTTATTATTGAATTTGTGGTTTTAGACATACCTATTACTTTTGCTCTACTTTTGGGATGACCATGGTTTCATCCTCTTGGTGGAGTTCCTTCCACCCTTCATCAAAAGATCAAGTTCCCTAACGGAGATGAGACGGTGGTCATTGAGGCCGAAGATAATGAGGTTGTCAATGCTCTAATGGTAGAGAGGCCTCTCAATGGTTTTCAAGTAGCTATAATTTCTGATGATGAAGTAGTGGACTTTAATGTCTTGAACATGTTGAAGAACATGAGCTACCTTCCCAGTGCTGGTCTTCGAAAGGGCAAGGCCGGTGTGACAAAGCTTCCAGATTTTAAGGCTCAAACTTCCAAGAAAGGATTGGGGTATGAAGAAGCTAGCAAAGAGATTCATCCAAAGAAGAATGAGAAAATGAGCTTCTCACCACTTGAAGAAATTTTTGTCAAAGCTCCTGATATGGGGCCACTCCAAGGAAAGCCCGAGCCAGTAATGTTTATGGAAAAGTTGATCCCGGATTTTGAAATTTTTGCTGATGTTGCCAAGCTAGTGGAACAAGTGAAGAAAGAGCTCACCCTACCAGCCGACAAGGAGCCCAATCCAGAAGGGGAGAAGGAAGTTGTCCTAAAAGCTGAGAAGACTCCAGAGGAGATCGTTGCCCTGGTTGAAGAGAAGTTTGAAGATGTTCTGCTTTATGATTTTGAGAATAATAATTTTGATTTGTCTTCTTTGTATGAGGATGATGGTGTTTTCTTTTCCAAAATGAATGCAATAAAGTATGATTTTGCTTACTTGTGTGATGTTTCTCCTGATAGTTGCATACATTCAAATAGTGGTTACATAAGCATCTTTAATATTAACTTTGTCGATACACAATCATTAAATTTTGGAACAACCGAAAATCCTAAAAATATTAGCGTAGCTTCCGACCTTACTCCTGATGAGAGAGAGAGATTTGAAAAAATATTTAAAAAATATGAAGAAGTATTTGCTTGGTCTTATGAGGATATGCCTGAAATAGATCGAGACATAGTCGAACATCTGATTCCTACTTACACTCACATGAAACCTGTCAAACAAAAACTTAGGTGGTTAAGACCAGAATGGGCTGAATTGGTTAAAGAAGAGGTCACTAAACAAATACAAGTAAAATTTCTTGAAGTGACAGATTATCAAGATTGGCTAGCCAACATAGTACCAGTGCCAAAGAAAGATGGAAGAATTAGGGTCTGTGTGGACTATAGAGACTTAAACATAGCTTTCCATAAAGATGATTTTCCATTACCCCATATAGATGTCTTAATTGATAATGCAACCTCTAACATGCTGCACTCGTTTATAGATGGGTTTTTCAAATACAACCAAGTGTTAATGGCCCCAGAGGATAAAGCTAAAACTGACTTCATTACTACATGGATATATTTTGTTATAGGGTAATGCCTTTTAGGTTAAAGAATGCTGGAGCAACCTATCAAAGAATGACCACCACATTGTTTCATGATATGATGCATAAAGAAGTCGAAGTATATGTTGATGATATGATGGTGAAGTCAGATACAAGGGGACAACACTTCCAAAACTTAGAATTATTCTTTGAGAGAGCAGTGAAGTATAAGCTAAGGTTAAACCCAAAGAAATGTGTGTTTAGGGTTACCTTAGGCAAGTTATTGGGACATGTGATTAGTCTAAATGACATTAAGATTGACCCTGGCAAGGTTAAGGCAATCAGGGATATGCCAGCCCCTAAGACGGAGAGAGAAATTTGGGGGTTTATTGGTAGATTACAATACATCAGCAGATTTATAGCACAGCTCACCACAATTTGTGAACCTATCTTCAAATTGCTTAAAACAAAATCAGCCAGTCATGTGGAATGAAGAATGTCAAAAGGCTTTTGAGTGCATAAAGGAGTATCTGCTAAATCCACCTATTTTGAAACCACCTAAACCCGGTAAACCCTTGTTACTATACTTAGCAGTAGAAGAAGAGTCAATAAGAGTCATGCTAGCCCAAGCAGATGAGTCGGGGGTTGAGCACGCAGTCTACTATTTGAGTAGAAAGCTCCTACCTTATGAAATTAAGTATAGTATCATTGAAAAGACCTATATAGCCGTGTTTTGGTCTTCTAAGAAGTTACGACATTACTTTCAATCTTATAGTGTGCAAGCAATTTTCATGTTGGATCCGGTGAAGTACTTAAGGGAGACACCCTCCTTGATCCGGAAGTATGGGCAATGATTGATAATATTGGAAGAATTTGAGATTGAGTATATAATAAGGAAAACAATCAAAGATAGAGCGGTGGCAAAATTCCTGGCCCAACAACCATTGCCGGATAGCGGAGAGGTAATCTTAAAATTTTCCGATGAACATTTAGAAGCCATAGAAGTACAAGGATAAAAAATGTATTTTAACGGAGCAATGAATAGAAAATGAGCAGGTTTGGGAGTCATACTAGAATCTCCCAAAGGGGAACTTATCCCTTTAGCCAAGAAGTTGAAGTTCAGGGCAACCAATAATATGGTGGAGTATGAAGCAAGTATCTTTGGTTTGAAAACCATGATGATTATGAAGGTGGATAAGGTGCAAGTCTTTGGCGATTCATTGCTAGTAGTATCCCAAGTAAATGGAGAGTGGGAGTTAAAAGAAGAGAAGCTAAAACCATACCACCATTACTTGTCCATAATGAAGAAGAACTTTAAGGAGTGCAGGTTTATATACCTACCAAGAGAAGAAAACCAGATGGCTGATGCCCTAGTCACATTGGCTTCGGTATGGGAAAATCCTGTCAACTTATTCCTTAAATCTCTGATTTTGACCAGTTCATCAACTCCTTACTATGAATATGAGACAATCATGGAAACTGATACAAACCATGATGCGGAGTATGACATAAAGAGATTTTAGAGGAGAAGGAATACCCGTTAGGGGCAACAAAGATAGAAAGAAGAGCCATAAGGCGATGGTCCTTACAATACATTACCTTTCATGGAGAGTTGTGTCGAAGATGGCCTGATAGGGTGCACTTGAGATGCTTGAGGAAGCCTGAAGTGGAGCATATTATGTCAGAAATACACGTACAAGGTTGTGGTCCACACATGAGTGGTTTAACCCTAGTTAAGAAGATAATTCGATAGGGTTACTACTGGCTGACCATGGAGAGAGATTGTATTAAATTTGTGAAGAAGTGCCAGCAATGTCAGATGTATGGTAATTTGAATCACATGCCTCCTGAAGAATTGCATTCTATGTCTTCACCTTGGCCATTCGCAACTTGAGGGATTGACATTATAGGAGAGATACATCCAACGGTTTCAAATGGTCACCGTTTTATTATAGTAGCAGTGGATTATTTTTCAAAGTGGGTTGAAGCCGAATCTTTCAATAAACTGGGGGCAAGCCAAATGGCTAGATTTATTGAAAAGAATCTCATCTGCTGGTATGGGGTCCCGAACAGTGTGATATCAGACAATAGGGTACAGTTTCAAGGTGCAGTTAAGGACTTTTTCTCGAAGTACCAAATTCATCATCCCCGATCCTCCCCTTATAGACCGAAGGCTAATAGTGCAATAGAAGCAATAAATAAGACAATTAAGCAGATTCTGTCCAAGATGATGAAGACATATATGGATTGGTCAGAGATTCTTCCTTTTGCTTTGTGGGGATACAGAACAAGTGTATAAATGCCGACTGGAATGACACCGTTCTCTTTGGTTTATAGGATGGAGGTAGTGCTGCCAATTGAAATTGAGATCAAGTCATTAAGAGTGGTATTAGAAGCTGAACTGCCTGAGACAGAGTGGGTAGTGAGAAGGTACACACAGTTAGCTTTACTATAAGAGAGGAGGTTAAAAGCTCTGTATCACCATCAACTCTATCAAAGGAAGATAGCCCGGGCCTACAATAAAAGGGTTAGGGTCAGAAAATTCAGAGTCAGTGACTTAGTGTTGAAGGGCAATGTAAACCTAATGTATCTGATCCAAGAGGGAAAGTTAAGCCTAGTTGGGAAGGACCATATATTGTGAAACAAGTCATGAACAAGGGTGCGGTCAAGTTATTAGACATGGACGGGAACGAGTTTAGTGAGCCAGTAAACATTGATAGGTTGAAGAGGTTTTATGTATATAAAAAAAGAGCTCGCTAGGTTGAAAATTCAAAAGGCCTAGGCAAAAGTTAGAGCAGTCCGCTAGTTTTAAAAATTCGAAAGGGCGGGCTAGGGAACAATTAGGGCTAAACAAGAGAAAATTGTCAATTAGAAAACCCAAGAGGGCTAGTTGGCGACAAGAGTGATCTTGGGTATGTTGGCTTTATGTTTGGTTGTTCCCCAATTTAATAAAACAAAATTAATATTAAAATTATTCTATATGCACTATTTTAGTATTTAACCAAATATGGATAAAATAAATAAACACAATAGTGAAAGGTGATGACAAATTATAAAAGGAAAAGAAATATCTCTTATTATTATTTTCATTATTTTTATATCCTAACAATATTTTTTCTAAAGAAAGTGACAAATGTAAAATCTATGGCAGACAATAAGTATAGCATGCAGGCCAGCTTTGCCTCAACCTATCCAAGTAGGCTTTAGTCAAACAAGGCATGTCTAAATTGGGAGTAAATTCAGAAACTCGAGGCTCAGCTCCATACTGACGGTCACACCGGCGAGGATCATAACAAGTACCTTGACGAAGAACAGCGAGAGGAACATACATCAAATACGTTTGAATGATGATATGAAAAATCTTCCACTAAGGTACTAACCAACGGATGTTGACTACAGCATGTGAGTGAATCCAGTCAAACTAGTCGGCATATGAAGAAGTAGGGTGGAGTAGTTTCCTAGTAGAGTGATAATCGCAACAGATATCTGGCAAAATTCGTAGATGGAGTGTCGAGCAAGTAGAGACGCTCCTGAAGCCCAATCTGTAAGCATAAGAAAAGAAATAAAAAAAATGTCTGCTAATTTGAAAACCCGCAAGGGTAGCTTAGGCAAAAATTAGGGTAGCTCGCTAATTTTGAAAACCCGTAAGGGCGCACTAGGCAAATATTAGAGCAATAAAAAAAGCCTAAATTGAAAACCTAAAAAGGCGATTTAGGTAATTACCTGAAGCAGCAACGGACTCCCTACCAATCTCCTTGATAATCCCGATTTAAGTTGGTCCAGTCCAACTAAAGTCTCGGCTAAGATAAAGGGTATCGGTGATAAGCCTCCTTCCATTTGGTCCATGATATCCAATACTCATGGATTGATATCGCCATCGAAAGAAATAAGTGAGAATTGGCCAAGCAAGCAGAGACAGAACATGAGTCCTTAAGCCTTGGTAGGAGCCAAATGAGAAATGCAAAAGTCAATTAAGAGACCAAGCAAAATTTTTTCACCTCTTGTCAACTGTAGAACTTCCGACTTTGAAAGTTGAAACAATATTTGCATCTTTTGTTGAGTTCTGGAAATCAATATAGGTAACGCCATTGGTTGATTGCTTGGATATCCAAGGATGGCCTCAAACTCTTCAATCATGGGACATATTTCTAAGCCATTTATCTTAAATGTCCTTGAATTTACATTCCAAAAGGAAACTATGGCATGAAAAAAAGAATGGTCCAATTTAATATTTTAAAAATACTTCAAAGTATTGATTCTAGACCAAGATATTTTTTCTCAATGAATGGCTTTCATATTTTTAAATAAACTTTTTATTTTCTTCAAATTGAGTTCTGTCATTGTTAACAATTGAAGGAAAATTAAAATTGTTAAAAGGAATTTTGATGTTGAAATTGAAAATTCGTAGAAAATTTTTGGCTTCTGTATAGGGTCATAGCATGGAAAGAGGATTTATATAGGGTGATTAGTTATACCAAAGTTTACAAGGAATAGCTTGAGACCGAGATTTGCAAGGATAGGGAATCAACGATGAAATGGTTTTGGGTTACTGCGTTGCCTTCGGTTTTGTGAATCAGTGCTATTGTAGAATTTTAAATTATGAGATGAAGGATAATTACTATAGTAATAATAATAACAAAAAAAGAAAAAAGAAAAAAAATTAAAGTCAAAAGTTGCAGTAAAAGTGCAAATTATTATTATTATTATTACAAATAATACAATATTTTCTCATTGAGAAGGAGGTGGTGGATCATGATCAAATAAAGCCATGAAAAAAGTCATAGCCTGTTGGAGAAAGAGGCATATCATCTATCCTGGGTCCACCCAAAGAAGGAGCACCTAAACCTCTATTACTCTGGAATTTAGGTCTGCAACGGTCCTCATCTAATAACTCCAAATTGGCTCAATTTTTATCTTGAAGGGCTCTTTTAATGATGATTCCATACCGATTAACTGTTGAATCTCTTCGTGTGTCAGAATATTATTAGTAAGAGGGATCGGAAGGCCATAGTACCAGATACTAGTTATGGCTATATAATCAACTGGGCCAATGGTCATCTCTCTTACAAGTAGGTAAAAAGTATGGGTCGTGTCTATTCACCGCTCTAACAATTCTTGAACTACACTCCTATCTATCGGACACTCCTCAGATGGTAATTACAAGATGAAGCTTTCAAAATCGCACTCTCGGACAATCCATTTTATCGGCCAGGGTGATACATCATACCATTGTCAGGCTTTATAGACACATCCTCCACCCCGGACAATACAACGATCACACTAACACGGAGCCAGGTAAGTCAACACGAGGTAAGTATATTATCCTACCAATACCACTAATTCATAGTCTAAACTTACTTGTTATATTCTATTTTAATGTATTTTTAATTTTTCCTAATATTTAGTACTATTAATAACTAAACATTAAAAACTAAAAGCTAATAATAAAATGAAATAGAATAATGAATACATATTTGAGCATATCATTTATTTATAATATTACCCTAGTTTTTTTTACTTGAACTGCGATAAAGCTGCATCCCAACTAGTAGACTTACAATACCATTTTCATATTGTCGAATAAATTCTATCAACTCTGCATTAGATCAATGCCCTTATCTCAAAACATGTATTCTCTCTATTTTTTTTTCTGATCGACTCTCTGCTCACTTAGACTATGAAAATATATGTAAGTATAAATGATTTATGATTAAAAGATGAAGTGAATGGAATGGTGAACAGGTGATGTTTATATAGGCAAAATGCAAAGGAAAAGACAAAAGGCAAAAGAAAAAAGAAAAAAATACAGTACTTCCGTGAAAAAAGAAAAAAAGTCAACATTACTGTTGATAAATAGTGAATGAATAATTAGTAAATAGTGAGTAAATAGTGAATAAACAGTGAATAAATAGTAAATTCAATTCAATTATTCAGATATTTGCGTGTCTAAAAATATTTTTGTACTTTTAAAATATTTTTCCATGCAAGGAGCAAAAGTAAATAGGTATGGTAAAAAATAGCTAAATTTTTTACGAATTTCTTTAATATCCTACTAACTAAAATCTTTTTTTTTTTTGCAGATAATTCAATTTTTTTTAAGTCCAGAACTTACCTCGGGTCTAGAACTCAAATTATTTTTGAGTCTAGAACTTACTACGGGTCCATAACCTAAATTATTTTTTAAGTTCAGAATTTATCTCGGGTCCAAAATTTAAATAATTTTTTTGTCCAGAACTTCCTCCGGGTCCAGAACCTATCCAAATAAGCAGTAGCTTATTTATCCAAGTTTTTTTTATTTCATCTAGTAGCTTAAATTACTAAAACCCTAGTTACATATTTATAAAATCAAAACCTAATTTGTTTGTCTCATCCAGTAGCTCAGTTCATATTTATTTGCTTTAACTTCACAGTAGCCTAAGATTTAATTTAAAACCTCTAATTCAATTATTAAAATCCTAAACCCTAATACTTGACCCCAATTTATAAAACTTTAAAACCCTTAATATCTAGAAACCTAGTTCCAGACCCTAATCCAAACCCCCAATATCCAGTAACCCATAAATCCAAACCCTAATTCAAAACTCTAATCCTATTTCTTTAAATATCCAGAACCTTAACTTTTAAAAATCCAAAACCCTAATCCTTTTTTCAAATGTCTAGAATCCTGTTTTTCTAAAAAAACAAAAACTTTAATCCTATTCTTCAAACATCCGAAACCCTAATTTATTTTATAAATCATAAAATTCCTAATTTTTCTTAAAAAATTCTGATCTTATTTCTCTAACCCTAAAATCAATATTTGAAACCTTATAAATCTTAAGTATAACATGTAAATCCTAATATCATATACTTTATGCTCTAAATTAGACGTTGGATTTTATTATCAAATTTACTGTCTTATGTTATTTTTGGATGGTTTGCTTTATATTGCTTGATGATGAATTGAAAGTTTTCTATGAATGGTTTAAATTATACTTATTTAGTTATTTGAATTTCAAAAGTTGTAAAAGATATATTTTCATTTAGTATGGGTGCATTGTTTATTTAGTTTATGTGATTTAATTTATTTTGAGATTTCTGGGACTATTGTAAGAGGCATATTTTCATTTATGGTGAGTGTCTCATTTTATTTACTTATTTACTTTTCTTTTTAAACATTTGACATTGTAAAGGTATATTTTCATCTTTGGATGGGTGCCTATTTTTTTATTTTATTTTAATAAGATGATGGATGCTTATTTCTTTTAAATTACGTGTAATATGGATGATGTCATAATATTTAAGAATTTAATAATGTTTAGACCTGAAAAGGAGGTCGGTTCCAATGAACCAGACATTATGAGGGTGCTAGGTCATTCTTACATTTCCCATGCGTACCCAATTTTTTGAACCTATTAAAAGGTTGGAAATTCCTTAGGAATCGAGTTATCCACCCCTTTCTTTTTCCTGACTTGTCCGAATAGCGACTCCATTTTCTTCTGGTTTAGGCTTGTGTTCTCTAAGGCCCTGAGTCTAACAGTGCCGAAGTTGCGAGAACTATTCCACCTGGAGTGATGGCAAAAATCTACGCTCACATTCATATAGATGACGTTCTAATTGTTGGAGAGAGTGAAGCTGAAATAGTTACTGTCAAACAATTTCTTCATGCACAATTTACTATTAAAGATCTGGGTCATGCTAAATATTTTCTTGGTATTCAAATTTTCAGAAGCCAGCAAGGGATATATATAACTTAGCAAAAATTTATTAATGATATTCTCAAGGATGTTGATCTTGAGAGTTGTAAACCAGCCATCACACCTTTACCCAAGAATCATATGTTTTTTTAGTATTCAACACCTCTTTCTTCTCCAGATCAATACAGAAGACTTGTTGGCAGATTGCTTTATCTTAACATGACTCGACCTAACATTGCATATAGTGTTCAACAACTCTCTCAATATGTTTCAGCTCACAATGTTTTATAGTTCTACTTATTCTCTTACTGTTAGAGCTTATTGTGACAGTGATTGGGCATCGTGTCCAATCTCTCGTATGTCCATAACAGGCTACTGTATTTTTCTTGGAGATTCATTAATTTTTTGGAAGGTTAAGAAGCAAAATATAGTTTCTCATAGCTCATGTGAGGCAGAATATCGTACCATGGCATCAATGGTTTGTGAGCTTCAATGGTTATCTTACCTGTTAGCAGATTTTGGTTTCATCATTCCTCTTCATATTCCACTCTTTTGTGATAACCAATTCCTCTTCATTCCTCTTCATATCCCGTGTTTCATGAGAGAACAAAACACCTTAAGATTGATTATCATATAGTGAGGAACAAGTATAAAGATGGTTTTATTCTTCCCCAAAACATATCTATTTAGTTCCAGCTTGCTGATGTGCTTACTAAGGCTTTGTCTAGTTCTCAATTTTCTATTTTAATTCACAAGTTGGGGTTGATTTCTCAACCTTTTCCAACTTGGGGTGGGGTGTTAAGGGTATAAGTGTAAATTATTTGGTTAGCTAGCTAGTAAACACATGAGTTAGTTCTTTGATATAGCTGGATTAGTTGATGCTTGTATATATACACTACTTTGTTCATTCTTAATACATAGAATAATTTTTCCCAAATCTGTTATCTTGTTCATACCTTTTTTTACCTCCTAATTTTTAATATTTCTAAACATGATATATTTTTCTATTAAGACAAAATTTTAAACTTATCTTAGACTATCATTACGTGTTCATTTTGTTTGAATCTATGAGTTTATGTTTATTTATTTATTTATAAATGGCTAAAAGCATTTTTTTTTATTAATTACATGTAAATAAGAAAAAATATCTAGATTTGAATTTAAAATTTAAACGGGAGTAATGCATGCATCTACCACCATATTACACCTTAGCGATTGGTTTATGTTGAATGTTAAGCAAACTCAAAAAAATAAAAATAAAAAATAATTTTATCATATTATAAAATATAAATATATTGTAATAATTTATTTTCTTATAATTATATATACTAAAAAACTTAAAACTTATTTAAGAAAAATATATAGTTATATTTATTATATATATATATATGACGTCAAAAATATTAATTATACACGAGTTGAAAATTTTGATATATAATAAATAAAAGAATGGCTTTAGTTGTCATTTCACAATTTAACAATACTCATTTCAGCTGGTCAATCATTAAATGTAGGGGTGCTCAAAAAATTGATTAAATTAAAAATTAAATCGAAAATTATGGTTAACTAAATTGATAGTTTAAATTTTTAATTTTTAAAAATTTTAAATTTTAAATTTTAGTTTTTGTTGTTAAAAAACTATTCGGTTCAGTTTACTGAACCGAATGATTAACCAATATAATTATATATCTATTAAATATATAAATAATTTATAAATTTATAAATATATTATAATTTATACATATTAATTTTAAATTATGTATAAATTATATATATTATACATAAATTATAAATTTTATACATAATTTTATAGAATAAATTATAACTTATAATAAATTATAAATTATATAAAAAATTATAAATTATATATTAAATTATTTTGATGTATTATATTTGAATTTAAAATATAATTTTATAATTTAATTGTGTATTTATATTAAGATTAATTTTTGCAATGAGTTATATTTGATTTTTTTAAAAACTAAATATATATGAAATTTATTAATTTATTAATTTTTTAATATATAGTATAATGGTTAAAAACAACAAATAACAGTTAAATGGTCTATTTTATACAGTTAACCAATAATCAGTTAACCGTTTATTTAAGTTTCAGTTTATGTTTATAATTTTTCTATATCAAAATCGATGAACCATTTTTTTTACACTCACGGTTTGGTTAATTAAACCGAGCACCCCTAATCAAATATTCTATAATTATTTATAATATTAACCATAAATTGCCAATATTTTACAGTAAAGTTCTATAGTTATTAATTGTAAAATGCCAATATTTCACGATTAATTATCACTAATAAACCAAACAAGCTCTAAATTAGTATATGTTAAATATGCAATATTAGTGGTGTTTTTAAAATCATATTATTTAATATTTTAGACACTTTTTTTTAATTAATTTACAATAAATTATTTATTTCAAAGAAAATAATAATTCATAAACTATTTATTTAAATGAAAACAATAATTTATAATTACCTACACTGTGTAAAAGTTATTTAATAGAGGTAATGATTTTTGAATTGCTCATTAAAAATATGATTTTCAATATTAAAAACAAGTGTTAAACTCATTCTATATCTAAAGGGTATAAAAAATATAATAGATTTATAATAAGAAAGGTAACTCAATCTAAATAACCTAGATTATTTTATATATTATATAAAATTTATAACATTTTTATTTAATTATTATTTAAAATGTTCTATGAAATATTTAATATGCAATAATGTATAATTTCTTTAATAAAGATCAGAATCAAATTTGAATATATTATTAATACAATATGAGAATCAAATTTAAATATATTATTAATATAATTTGCACATATTATTGTGTTATACATTATATGTGCCAAAATCACTAGTTTACTAAATAAGAAAGAATGCAGCTAAATAGATTATTAATTTTTTTATTAATTATATGTGGGAGAAAAAAATATTAAAAATTCAAATTGATATTTAAATGAAAGTAATATATTTTTAGTCACTAAATTATTTAATTCAAACTCTATTTGAATTTAGTTGCAAGTTTGATTTCAAAACAATGAAATAGGACAAAAACAAGGCATTATAAAAGGAATAAATTGTTTTATTTTTAACAAAATGATATCACAAGTTAGTTATAGGTAACAATTATTCACCTCAAAACTATAACATTATTATAAAATCTTACTGACAACACTTCCACTGCGTCCTTGCAAATTAAATTATTCATATTCTCAGTATCCAAAATCATGCGATCATTCGTGAGATGGTCACATATATATGTATTTGTTTTTTAAATCTCAAAAGTAACTTTAGTCTATTGCACTCATGTGTAATATAAATAATGTACATTCCTAGAAGGAAAATATTGGTATATATATATATATTTTAAAATTATTACAATTATCAGAAAAATAAAAATAAAAATTTATTAAATTATAATAATAATAAAAGTAATAATTATAATACAAATTTTTAATTCAAATTAATAATAAAGTGGTCTTCAAGAACTTCTGAATAGATTTAGATTCTGCATTAGTTAATTTTTCTGTCTGCAAGATAAAGAAAAGACCAAACTTTAATAGAGAAATTTCAATATTTAAATAAGTAATCGGTTTGTGAGTAAATAGATAAATTTGAGAAGTTGAAAAAAAATCTTTTATTTATATGGATACACCCCCTATTTATAATTGAGGGATAGAGAAAAACATCCGTGTATATCAGTAAATTTTTATATATGTCAGTGTTATATATCTAGTGTGTTAGAGATATGTTTGCCGAACATATAAGAGCTCGGTTAGATCATGAATACTCAACACCGAGATTCAAGTTTTTTTAAAAACTCTATCAAGGTATAAGGCTCGACTCATAAGCTCGGTAAATATAGAACAATACCACAAATAATAATACATTATAAATTATTAAAATTCACAAATTAAATTAAAAGTTTATTTTATAAATATAAATTAAACATATCAAAATTTTGAAAATTTAAGTATTTTTTATATTCATATAATTACAAGAAATAAAAATCTCATTAAGTAAGCAAAAATATCAAAAGAAATTTTTACTATAAAAATTAGTTTAATTTTATCGATTTTATAATTTTATTTATTTATAAAATTAATTTAATATGAAAAATATTAGTTACAATCATTAAAATAATTATTTAATAATTTTTTACTAATTAAAAAATATTTATTATAAATTTATTTATCGAGGATTACTAATATTACTATTATTATTCTCTTACGTATACACTATACACTATAGTAGGTCCCAATTCTTGTTGGCGCTGGGGAAGATTCCTCACGCGCAGACTCTTGTACTTGGTATTTACACGTAAAAACCATTCTTCCTTCCTTTCATTGTTTCACAACAAAACAGAGAATCTATTATCAAAATGGTCTTTTCCTTTTCATTTCCTTTTTTATGTGGATGGGGTCCTGAAACAAACCCCAACTTTCACTGAACAAAATCTCTTTTGATTAAGCTCTGTCTCTTATCTACTAGATTTGTTTCAAGTACAAACACTGAAAGACACACTTACCCAATTACCCAACTCAATTTTTTCAGCAATTTTTTTTCACAAAGTTATATTTTCTTGATTTCTCTGAGTTTCTCTTATACTTTATTTTTGTTTCATTTGTTATTTCTTTGTGTTTTTTACTATTAATGCTAAAAATTCTGTCTTTGCTTGAAGCTATAAAAATGGGTCGATGTCTACTTCTTCGTGTTTTCTCTGTCTCTTTGTGTTAATTCTTTGTTGCATAGATGGTAGAAGAAATGGGTTGTTGTTCCTTTTTCTGTTTCTGTCTGTTTACGCACTAAAAATTCTGTTTTGATAGAAGCTATAAAAACTTTTTCAAGGTCCTGTTTGTGCTGTTGTTAGTTAGCTTCTATAGTTCAACTTTTGGGTGAACTATAAAATCCGTTCTACTGATTCAACTTTTTAAACTAAAAAGTTGAATCAGTAGATTTTGAATGCCTAGATGTTTTTAAGGTTTTCTTTTTGGTGGGATTCTAAAATTGTTTCTTTAATCATGTAAAACTTGCTGCGGGTAATTTGTGAACTTATCCTTATGTTGGGTCTGTAAATTCTTGTATAGTCAAACAAGAAGTTAAATGTTGTAACAGATTGCAATCAATATTGTGGACTTTGTGACTCTGTTACTAAGTCTACAATTGAGAGAGCCCAAGACTGAAGCCTAGCTTGTCTAACAGCCGAGTCCAAGACCAAAGTTGCCAAAGCTGTGCGTTTTATGCTAGGGTTATTTTTGGGTTTGGTATAAAAACCAAAATATAATCTGTTTGTTTAGTTTTTACCTCTCTGCCATTTTCTCATCTTCTTCTCTCTGCTAGGGTTCTTTCTTCTCTGTGTAATCTCTTGATTATTCCTAAGCTTGTATCTTGTTTTAGAACAGTTTGGGTTTGTGAGGGTGAGAGAGGATTGAATTTGGCGTGAGATAGTGAGAGTTGAGAGTTTATGATTTGAAGTTTGTAAGACTATTTTTGATCGGCTTTGAGTTATAGTGAAAGGCTGAGGAATCTCTCCTCCTTGGATGTAGTCCTACTTTGTGTAGGATGAACCAAGTAAATACTGGTGTTTCTGTTTGCATGCTTCGTTATTTTCTTTCTGTTTGATTGTTCAAGATCCACAACAATTGGTATCAGAGCGTGAGGATCTCGACAAATCAGGTTGTAATCTTCCTTGTCTTTGTTTTACTTTCGTTCTTTGGGGTTTTCTTGTTTGATTTGTTCAGATCGGTTCTTATCTCGCTCGATCTGTTCAGATCATCTCCTTTCTCGCTAAGATCTGTTCAGATCGGCCCTCATTCTGTTCGATCTGTTCAGATCGGTTCTTCTCCTATTAAGATCTGTCAAGATCTGTTTATTTTCTAGATTGTTCTCTTGTTTTTCCTCGCGATCTGGTACTGTGATTGTATTCGTGCTTTGCAGGGTAGACAGAAGAACAAAAGGATAAGATCTGCTTAAAGAAACCCTAGATCGGAGAAAAATGTCCATCGCCAAAATTAATGTCGAAAAATTCGACGGTAAAGGAGATTTTACAAATTGGAAAGAAAAAATGACTGCAATACTCATACAACAGAAGTGTAGAAGAGCACTTGATGGTCCAGAAGCTCTACCTGCGACATTGACAGACTTGGAGAAACAAGATTTGATGGATCTTGCGTATAGCACCATCATTCTGAATCTTTCCGATGTTGTTCTCCGGAAAGTAAGAGGTAATGACTCTGCTCCCAAACTCTGGCATAAATTGAATGAATTGTATAATGTTAAGTCTATCTCTAAAATTGCTTACTTGAAAGAAAAGTTGTTTAGCTTTAAAATGGATCCTACAAAGTCTGTTGATGATAATTGTGATGATTTTCAAAAGTTAGTATTAGAACTTGCTGATGTTGGTGAGGATCTGGGTGATGAAAATAAGTCAATTATTCTGGTTAATTCTATCCATGAAAGCTATCAGAATGTTAAGGATGCACTTAAATATGGTAGGGATAGATTAGAAACAGATGACATTATAAATGCTTTAAGACTTAGACAAATGGAAGTTAAGTCAGTAAGTAAGCAAACTGGAAATGCTGAGGGTCTGTTTGTTAAAGGTACTAAAAGTAAAAATAAAAAGAAAAGAAATAAGAATAAAAACAGTGAGAGTAATCAATAGCACCAGTCAAATAGTTCATCTCATAATGATAAAACTAGTAATCAGAACCCTAATACCACAAATAAAGCTGAGAGAATATGTTATTACTGTAAGAAAAAGGATCACATTAGGAGGTTCTGCAGGGAAAGACTTAAGAAACTAGAACAAAATAATGAGTCTGGAGCTGCTAATTCATCAACTCAGGTTGATGATATAGAGGCTCTAGCTGTCACTTCCAGTAGAGATGCTGAAGTTTGGATTCTAGATTCTGCATGTTCATATCACATGACTCCTCACAGACATTGGTTTAGTAAGTATCAGGATCTAAGTGGTACAAATGTTCTGGCAATGACTCATCCTGTAAAGTCCTTGGGGTGGGTACAGTTAGGTTATCAATGTGGGATGGCAGGATAGTTGAGTTACAGGATGTGAGACACATTCCTGAACTTAGGAGAAACCTCATTTCTTTAGGTTGGTTAGAAGAAAAGGGTCTAAGTCATACAGCTAGGGATGGGGTACTAGAGGTTTATAAACAGGACAGGTGTGTCCTAAAAGGTAACAGAGTCAACAGACTCTACCACCTTGTAGGTTCAGTCAAAACTGGTACTGCTGCTAATACTGAGTCAAGCAGTGACTCAATAACTCTGTGGCACAAAAGGTTAGGTCACATTGGCTACACTGGTCTAGAATAGCTGTATAGGAAAGGGGTCTTAGATTTAAATGAGTTTAGTAAGTCTAGTCTCTGTGAGACCTGTGTAATGGGTAAGGCACATAGGAAAAGCTTTAGTCAGTCACAACACAAGTCACAAAACTGTTTAGATTACATTCACATGACTTGTGGGGTTCCTCTTTTGTACCACAGTCACTGTCAGCCTCTCAATACTTTGTCACATTCATAGATGATTATTCTAGGAAAATCTAGATCTATTTCCTTAAGAATAAAAATGATGTTTTTAATAAATTCTGTGAATGGAAAGCACTTGTAGAAAATCAAAAGAACTGTAAAATTAAAGTATTAAGAACTGACAATGGCTTAGAGTTTGTCAATAAAAAATTTGATGAATTCTGCTTAAAACATGGTATAATGAGACATAGAACTTGTGCCTATACACCACAGCAGAATGGTGTAGCAGAAAGGTACAATAGGATAGTCCTGAATAAGGTCAGATGTATGCTGTTTGAGTCTGGTTTTGGTAATAGGTTCTGGGCTGAAGCTGCATCAACAGCTTGTTACTTGATAAACAGGTCACCTAGTTCTGCTTTAAAATATAAGTGTCCTATTGAGGTATGGAATGGAAAACCTGTAGGTTACTCTCATCTTAGGATATTTGGATGTGTAGCTTACATTCATAGGAAACAGGACAAACTGGAACCTAGAGCAGTTAAATGCTATTTTGTTGGTTATCATGTTAGTATTAAAGGATATAAGGTCTGGCCACCTGTTGATAATAAGATACTTGTAAGTAGGGATGTTGTGTTTAATGAATTGGAACTGTATAAGACTAACCTGCAGGTACCTTTGACAAGCTCACAAGCTGACTTGTCTGTGTTTGAGGTGGAGCTTGACAGTTTTTACAAAACTGATCAGAATACCACCCAAATAGAACCTCCTACTGCTGTGAATAATGAGTTATAGGTACAACATGAAGGTGGAGCACTTGATAATGAACCAGAAACACAAGAGCAAACTGACTATATGTTATCCAGAGATAGACAAAGAAGGGAAATCAGAAGGCCTTCCAGGTTTGATGATTATGCTTGTAATGTCTTAAATGTGGATTTAACTGCCTTTGCTTTTGTATGTGCTGTTGTGACTGAGACAGGTGATCCATTGAGCTTTGAAGAAGCCAGACTGAGCAGTGACTGGAGTCACTGGAAAGCAGCAATGGATGAAGAGATGAATTCTCTCATGAAAAATGGTACCTGGAAACTGGTACCAAAGCCTGCTGGTAAGAAAATTATTGGATGTAAATGGGTGTTTAAGAGAAAACCTGCTATACCTGGCTTTGATAAAGGGAGATTTAAAGCCAGGGTTGTAGCAAAAGAATTCTCTCAAGTGGAAGGTATAGATTTTCATGAAATCTTCTCTCCTGTAGTTAAGCATGTTACAATTAGGTTAATGTTGTGTATAACTACCATGCCAGATTTAGAACTTGAACAATTGGATGTTAAAACTACTTTCTTGCATGGTACTCTTGATGAAGAGCTTTACTGGTACAGCCAGATGGTTATGTTGAATCTGGAAAAGAAAGTTATGTTTGTTTGCTATTGAAATCTTTGTACAGTTTTAGACAAGCACCTAGGCAGTGGTATAAGAGGTTTGATGAGTTCATGATTAGACATAGGTTTAAAAGGAGTAGATATGACCCATGTGTGTATTTTTCTGAATTGTCACATGATCATTACATCTATCTGTTACTGTATGTTGATGACATGTTGATTGTTTGTGAAAATAAGTCTAATATTGTTAAATTGAAGTCGATGTTAAGTGCTGAATTTGAGATGAAGGACTTAGGTCCTGCAAAAAAGAATTTTGGGCATGAGTATAGATAGAGATAGGAGTAAAAGGATGTTATTTCTGTCACAGTGTGATTATGTTGGCAAATTTCTTGAATTGTATAACCTGAACAAGGTTAAAGCTGTTTCTACACCAATTGGTGTACAGTTTAAACTGTGCTCTAGTTCTAAGCCTCCAACAGTATCTGAACAGGAGTATATGAGTAAGGTTCCTTATCAAAATATTGTTGGAAGCATGATGTATGCTATGGTCTGTACCAGACCTGATATTGCCTATGGTGTGAGTCTGGTCAGTAGGTTTATGAGCAGTCCAGATAAATTTCACTGGGAAGCTGTGAAATGGCTTGGTAGGTATCTTAAAGGTTCTGAATCTGTATGTTTGTTGTTTAAACAGCCTGATTGTGAAATGTTTGATATAACTGGTTATTGTGACTCTGATTTTGCTGCTGACTTAGATAAGAGAAGATCTTTAACTGGTTATTGTTTTACACTTGGTGGGAATGTTGTGAGTTGGAAATGTGGTTTACAGCAGGTTGTAGCTCTCTCTACCACAGAAGCAGAGTACATTTCCCTTACAGAGGCTATAAAAGAAGCCATCTGGTTAAAGGGAATTGTAACTGAGTTGGGTTTGAAAACAGGTAAAGTCAATGTGTTTTGTGACTCACAAAGTGCAATACACCTAAGCAAAAACAATGTATTTCATGAGAGAACAAAACACATTGATGTTAAACACCACTTTGTTAGAGATATAATCTCTAAAGGTATTGTAAATGTTGAGAAAATCTCAACTTTGATTAATCCAGCTGATATCTTTACTAAGCCTGTTTCTGTTTTGAAATTTCAGGAGGCTCTAAGCCTACTTGGAATTGTGAAGAGATGATCTGTTTCAGGTGTTACCTGAGGAGTGGATTCTGAATGCCTTTCTGTTTAGTAACTCAGAGTCAAGGTGGAGAATTGTGGGCTTTGTGACTCTGTTACTAAGTCTACAATTGAGAGAGCCCAAGACTGAAGCCTAGCTTGTCTAACAGCCGAGTCCAAGACCAAAGTTGCCAAAGCTGTGCGTTTTATGCTAGGGTTATTTTTGGGTTTGGTATAAAAACCAAAATGTAATCTGTTTGTTTAGTTTTTACCTCTCTGCCATTTTCTCATCTTCTTCCCTCTGCTAGGGTTCTTTCTTCTCTGTGTAATCTCTTGATTATTCCTAAGCTTGTATCTTGTTTTAGTACAGTTTGGGTTTGTGAGGGTGAGAGAGGATTGAATTTGGCGTGAGATAGTGAGAGTTGAGAGTTTCTGATTTGAAGTTTGTAAGACTGTTTTTTATCGGCTTTGAGTTATAGTGAAAGGCTGAGGAATCTCTCCTCCTTGAATGTAGTCCTACTTTGTGTAGGATGAACCAAGTAAATACTGGTGTTTCTGTTTGCATGCTTCGTTATTTTCTTTCTGTTTGATTGTTCAAGATCCACAACAAATATCTTTTCTTTTTCCTATTTGATAACTTGACTTTTATTAGTTCTGGAATTAAAGTATGGTAGGTTTCTTCCTCTGAAATGCATTTCTGATTGCAGTTTGCAAAAACAATTTTTGTTGACGATGTTTCTCCAAGCCGGGCATATTGGATTTTCGGATAGAAGCAATATCAATCCTTCCTGGAAGTTCCTCTTTTTGTTTTACATTTTTACTGTTCTTTTGTGTTTGGGATCATGATAAAATTTACAGTTGGGATTTATTAGGCTCAGTTAGATGCAATTTTGAAGCAAGTTCACTATGGATGATGGCGACTTCAAACCTGATTCCAAGTCCCGGACCTTCTCAAGCAATTCTGCGGATTTGGATTTCATGGATGAACTCTTATGTGATAGATGCTGGTTGGAGACGACTGATGGGTTCAACTTTTCACAGCCAGGACCATTGACTTCATGTATTCCAAGTGAAACTTCACAATATACTCCTTTAATGGAGTCCAGCAGCAGTCTTGTAAGTACAGACCTTCATCAGCAAATCTTCCGAGAAGCCGCGGAAAATAACTTATCTGGAAACCTGCTTCATAATAATATGAAAGTGGAGGAACTTGCTGAGACTAAATCTCAAAACCAGATTTCTGTCAAGAGTGCTACATCTTTAGTACAAACTGAAGGTTTTCCCATTAGTCAATTGGGTAAAACATTGTGGATTGGACCAATGGCAGATATAGGGTCATCTTCTCTAGTGAAACAAAGATTAATACATTTTGTAAGACAGTTGAAGGAATGCACAAGAGATAGAGAAGTCCTTGTTCAGATATGGGTGCCTACAAAGAAAGAAGGCAAGCATGTTCTCACGACTATTGACCAGCCATGCTTCCTCGGTCTAAAAAGCGAAAGTCTTGTAAGTTATAGAAATGTTTCACAAGCCTATCATTTCTCAGTGGAGGGGGATTCAAAAGAGTCACTTGGGTTGCCTGGTCAGGTCTTCTTGGGGAAGTTGCCAGAGTCAACTCCAGATGTTCGGTTCTTCAGAACTGATGAGTATCCACGTAAAACTTATGCGAAGCAATATAATATTAGTGGTTCTCTTGCAGTTCCTATTTTTGAAAGGGGCACTGGGATTTGCTTGGGGGTTGTGGAGGTTGTAACTACCTCCCGATATATCAATTACCGCCCAGAGCTAGAAACTATCTGCAAAGCTCTTGAGGTCTATTCTTTCTCTTATTCTTTGTTTATCAACAAAGTTCAAATATTTAATTTTGAGGGCTTTAAACATCACTTTTGATGGAATAACACTGGATATGAGTCATGTAATAGTTTCTCTAACCTATATTGTTTGCCATTCGCATTATGTCTCTCATCATTTGACATGTTGTAGCAGAGGTCATGGGATAATCTCTAATTTGAACCATGTATCCTCTCCCTTATATTTATTATGTATGACACATTGCCTGGGCAATTGATAGTTATAATCTATCCTTGTTGTGTTCTACTATTTTTGTTAAGAAAAAAGAGTTACTTAATTTTGGTTACTATTCCTACTTGTTTTAATGCATTGCCTTACTTCTTTGCTTTGAATATCTGTTGTTTAAATACCGTTCTGATAAGAGTGAATAAAAAATGTTAAATGGTTATAGCTTTACATGTAATATGACTTCTCTGACATAATATAATGGATATTCTAGTCTAATAAGCATATTTATATTCAGGCTGTTGATCTAAGGAGTTCACAAGACTTCTGCCCGCCTAGCATAAAGGTGAGCAGATAATGTATTTCTAACACTAGATTCAATATCCAAATTTATAATTCATATTATCACCGCTGTGCTTCCCTTTTCACAGGCTTGTAAAGAGTTCTGCCAAGCTGCAGTTCCAGAGGTATCAGAGATTTTGGAATCTGTATGCAAAACACATAATTTACCTTTAGCTCTAACATGGGCTAGATGCTTCCAGCAAGGAAAAGGTGGATGTCGACATTTTGATGAGAAGTTTGCTTATTGTATCTCCACTGTGGACTCTGCTTGCTTTGTGGCTGATAAAGAATTTTTGGCATTCCATGTGGCATGCTCTGAGCAGTACCTTTTCCTAGGTCAAGGGATTGTTGGGAAAGCGTTCATGACAAACAAGCAGTGTTTTGCAACTGATATAACTGTCTTTAGCAAGACAAATTATCCTCTATCTCACCATGCCAAGGTGCTTGATTTGCATGCTGCTGTTGCAATTCCCCTGCAAAGCACCTATGCTAGATCAACTGATTTTGTTTTGGAGCTGTTCTTGCCAAAAGATTGCCGAGATACTGAAGAACAAAAACGGATGCTGGATTTACTGTCCATGGCCATACAACAAGCTTGTCGGAGTTTACATGTTGTCATGGACAAGGAGCTAGAGGAAGATAGCAGCTGGCACATGGCCATTGCTTCAGTTGGAAGGCATAATAAACAAGAAGCTCGTGAATTTGGGTCTTCTTCGTTGAAAGAACCCTATCCAGTGTGGTCATCATGGATTGCCCAGATGATGGAGGCTCAACAGAAAGGTAAAAGTGTCTGTGTCTCATGGGATAGTCCAAAAGAACCTAAAGAAGAGTTCAAGGTGGCAACTCATTGGGATGACTCTCTAGAAGAATTGTACTGTAAGCAGGGTTTTACAGAGTCTGGATAATTTCAGCAAAATTCTGGACCCAAAGATGGTACTGAGGTTGGCAAAAGTTCTTTTGCTTGCCAACAGTCACCAGGCAGCAGGAAAGCAGGTGAGAAGAGACGGACTAAGACAGAGAAGACAATCAGCTTACAAGTTCTTCGACAGTATTTTGCAGGGAGCCTTCAAGATGCTGCTAAGAGTATTGGTGGTAGGAGAATTTTTTTTTCAATGCTGGAAATCAAATATTCTTCTTTCATTTATTTTGTTTGGTTAAATATTGAGAGAATCAAAGGCTTTCTTAACTCATGTGATCTTTTTATATTTTACTGGATGTCTATACAATGTAATCCTCTATTGGCTTGATGTGGCTCACCTTTGCATGAATTATAAGTAATCCTTCAAAAGCCTTACATGTTAAGAAGATATTTCTTTAGTCTCAATCAATTTATGGTAGAATTTATTCACTTTGTTACTGTTATACACTGGATGAGTTGTGTGCATGCCTGCTAGAGTGATAGTATTGTGTCTGGATGGTATTTCCAAAATTTTGCATCCATTTCTGAAAGCTAGTCTTTTACCCTCTCAAACTCCTTTATTATGCTTGCTTTTAATAATTCTGGAATTTATTCCCAAACTTTACTCTATCAACTTGATTCTAATATATTTTTCACAGCTTTTTCTTGTGGTTTAATGCAGCACCCCTTTGTTCTGATATCTGCCTGTCTTAATAATATCGTTTTCACTTCTCCCAATTTCTGTATTCCAGTTCTTATCATGTGAGATTTCTTCATCCTGGTTTCTTCCAGCAGGTTGCTATGCCTTCATTTAAATAATCATAATTCTTTATGTTTGTTGTAATTATTTTTTATTTTGTGAAATTGTGCATCTATTTTTGTCTTGTGAAATGTATGTCCTTGATATCTATTTGCTTTAACTGTGCCTGTTATATTTGTGCGGGAATGGGTTTGTGAACCTCGATTTTCCACCCGAAAAGGATTCGGATGAAAGTTCACTCGTTGTCGGGAGTCGCCACTCAGTTTATTTTGTTCAAAGGGAAAAACTAAGAAAACCCTTGTTTGACTCCAATTAATGCATCCAATGTAAAGGTTTCTAATCTACGAACCCAAGGAGGATTCGGGGACTATGCCATGTATTTGATTAATTTGCCAATTTAGAAATGAATCCAAAAGAAACACAGAAAGGAAGAAGAATAGATTGTTAGTAAATTGCGGACTTGTTATTTGAGGTGAATCTCAAATATGCCTACATACTCTCGTTTTTTTATGAGAGATCAAAGCCCATGTAGTTCGGAAAAGCCTATTTAAAGTGGATGAAAATTATGCTTCATGCATGTGTGTGTGTATGCTTCGTGCATTTGTCGGGCTTTTTTTTTTTTTTTTGCCAAAGTTGTTAATTTTAGCACTTAGTGCAAATTTGTGAAATTTAGGTACTTTGTACCAAAATAGTGCAATTTAGGCCTTTGGCCAAAAGATTGATTTTAATTGTGAAATTTAGGTACTTTGTACCAAAAAGATACAATTTAGGCTCCGTGCCAAAAAGTTGATTGATTCGCGGCTTCATGCCGAAGTGTTGATTGATTAGTTAATTAGGCCTTAGACCTAAAAGGATTAGGTCTTTGACCGAAAAGAAATTAAGAAGAATATAGGATGCTTTATGATATGCTTGAATTGACAAATGATGAATTATCATACTACCTTGTTTAGGGTCCTTCCACTTCGAAGTTCCAGGTCTTGTTTTCTTAGATCTTGAAATATGATTCTTAATCCCTGCCACACAAGGTTAGATTCTTGCAAATAAAAGTCCAATAAGAGTTTTTAAGCGTGAAAAGAATTCGACAGCATGAGGCCCACCCAAAAAAGTCCAACCCGCTTTTTTTGAAAGTTTAGCAGCATTTTATAGGCGAAATTCGGGCTGGACGGCGGTCGGACCGGGTGGTCGCCGGAAAAACGGGAAAGGACACAGACGGCGGTCGAACCGCGGATCCCAGCGGTTCACCCCAAAACCGCACCGAAATCCGCATTTTTTCGTTCAAACTGATTTTCTGGGAGCTGCGGACCTCCAAAAATTTTTCCGAGACCATACCTGTGATCCTTGCGTCGTTCCGGACATTTCAAGTACCATGATGGTATATTTTTGGTGAACTCTGCCGCGGTCGACCGGTCTGGCTTGGTCTTTTGCAGTCGAATTTTCGAGCCTCAAAATTCAAATATTCACAATTGCCCCCCACTGGGGCCCATAAAAATGATTTATGGGGCTCAGTGGTCGTCTGAAACGAGAATTTTGAGCGAGTTGCAAAAAGACCCGCGATTTCACATTTTCCTTATAAATTGGCTGATTCAATTCCATTTTCATTTGCTTTCATTCTTTCTTTTTCTTCAATTTTCTTCAAACTTTCTTTCAACAATGGATTTCACTGGATTTGAAGACTTCGAGATCCCACTCCCTCCCTGCAATCTTTTACTTGAGGAGGAGAAGCACAGCTCCAGGACCGGCTATTACGAGGTAAGTACCTTATCTTTTACTTACCTAGTATGCATGTTTAGGAAATTTATTTATTTCTAGTAAGGAACTTAGAAACAAATTTTTAAGAATTCTTCCTTTACATGTACTAGTAATGAATCAAGGGTAATACCAGGTTTCACCATCTTCTGCCATCAGTAATTATTTCTAGTAAAGAACTTAGAAATAATCCTTTAGGAAGTCACACCCGGCTGGGGATAGAATTTAAATTTTTCTGAAGTTGCCCCCGAAATTATCCGCAATAATGATGATGATTTTTTTAGGACACTTCGATTAGGATATCTCTCGCGGAAAGACCCATGAGCACTATTCCAGCTTATGTCTTTGATGTCGGGCATCCGGTGGGGGATCTAATCAGACCTGCTTTCCTCCACCATTTGAGGACTATAGATGCGGGTAGAGATATCCACAGAGAGTTGATCTGTGCGCTGGCTGAGCGATGGTGGCCCACCACTGATACCTTTCATTTTGCTTGGGGGGAGATGACGATGACGCCCACCGACTTTTCCGTCATCTCTGGGATTCCATTTGGCATTGAGACGGTGGAGTACTACAATGACTGGCGGCATGACATCTCTTCAGCCGATATGGTCACTTTAATTGGGGTTGACTACCCTCGACATCAGGCGCCTCGCTGCATTCAGAGGAGGTGGCTTGTAGAGCAGGCGCCAGCCATCTATACTGGCTATGTGGTAGGCGATCTTACTACTGATCAGGCGGCCAGGTTTACCCTGATCCTCCTGTTTGCTAGCTCCTTCTTAGCAAACAGAAAGGATGCAGTGAATCTCAATGTGCTGAAGAGTCTAACCGACCTGACACGACTTCAGACATATGATTGGGCTAGCATGATGTTGTGTAAATTGTATGACGACATGTCAGACCTTTGCTATACCCGCATTGCTCCATGTGGCCTGTATTACTTCTGGGAGGTAATGTAAAGAACATTTCCTTCACCTTGCATACACTGACTCTGATCTCTTCTTCATTTTTTCAGACTTGGGCTTATGAGTACTTTCCTAATGTCACCCCTTTTCTTCGTGAGCCACTTGCCCCTGTAGATCCTCTTTCTCCCATTGCTTGGAGGTGGTATAAAGAGAGGATAGCAGCACCAAAGAGGAAGCTTCCTATCAGAGAGCTGAGATCGTTCTTCGACAGTTGCTCCATGAACTCGGTAAATACTTTATCTTCATCGTTATTTATTATATTAGAGAAAATGATTCACTAACATAATAAATTTTTACAGGTAGCATTTACAACAATGTCTAACCGGCTGACAGAGTGGATTGCTCAAGATCACAGCTTTCAGCGATCATAGACCCTGACCCACCGTCGATTCATACTTCCCCATCCAGAGTATCAACGGTACTATCTCGCTGAGAGAGTGACTTTCCAGATTGCCAGCTTCCGTACAGCTCCCTTGGACCCCCCTGATGACATGCTGTCTCTGACACTTCTGCCTGTTACAGCGTCCCAGTATGAGGGTGATCCCTTCGAATCAGCCTTTGCCCCGGATGAAGAAGATTATGATATCTACTGTCTTGAGCGACTGATGCCACACATTGGGGCACGGTTTGATTCTGCACCACCTTATTGGTCCTCCCACTCTTCAGCCCCTACTTCCAGCACCCCGGGAGACCATCCCTCTTCCAGCTAGCGAGCTAATAGACCTTCTTTCTCTAGGACTGGGGCTTTTGCTTTCAGGGCTGGACCATCACATACTGGAGCAAGCAGCAGTTCATCACATTTGAGGCCTCCCCCATCCATCCTTGCGGCTACCGGTCAATTGGACCCTGCTTTAGCCGACTTGAGGTTGCCATATGCTGTTCGTTATCATGCACCTGATGGTTGGGTGTCCCGACCAATTAGTGCGGAGAGTGCACCTTATCGGAGGCTTGTTCACATCACTCAGGTATATTCTTTTAGAACTTTTCATGAAAAGGATTCATAAAATTCTCTTGAAATTGATTGTGATTGTGTCTTTTTCACAGGTACCTGAGGGCCTAGTTGCTGATATGACAGCACTGATCACTGCTTTGTCGGATGAGCTGGCTGGTGCTTGGACTGATGCTGCTTATGAGAGGCAGAACAGGCCGGAAAGACGGAGAGCCCGGCGCTGAATTCTGATATTTGTCTTGGACTATATTTGTAGTATTTGAATTATTCTTGCTCTGTACTTTGTACTTTTCATATTTTCCACCTGTCATTTGAACTCAAGTACAAACCTGCACTAATTTATTAGTATTAACAGCAGATATGTATGTATGATGTTTGTTTTTTGTTTGTTTTAGAAATCTATTTTCAACAATAAATCCCTGAGATAACCCCAAAAATAGTACCTAAAATAATCTAAACAGGGCCAAAACACAAGAATTTCATAAAATAAAATAAAGATAAAAATAAAAAATAAAATAAAATATATATATATATATATAAAATGGGAATCGAGGCTGTGTGGGGGCGGTATATGTATTGGAAAAAAACAGAATTTTGAGTGCATTTTCGGGCCAGAAACAGATTTTTCATTGCAGGATTTTTTTATTTCCCTCAACAATGAATCCTCTTTTTAACCACGTGATGCATAACTGGACCAAGAGCCTTCATAACATCGAAAGGATCAACATGGGAAGGTATGGACTGAAAGTCGTTACTACCCTTAGGGGCGTGGCTGTGGATTGGGATTTTTTGCATGCTTGCATTAGATTTTGGGATCCTCAAGCCCATGTTTTCATATTCGGTGCTCGAATGGAGGAAATGTGTCCTCTTTTTGAGGAATTTTGTTCAATCATTGGATGTGACCCCAATGCCCCTCTTGTAAGGCATGAGGTCTAAGTTGGTTATGTGGGATCCTTTCAGAGGCTTTTCAATTTTACCAGGCCTCAAGCTCAAGGTATGATCATGGATGGGAGTAGAGCGATGCTGCTTCCCCTGATTGATGAATTTCTGTCCGCCAACTTTGAAGATGAGGTTTAACTGAAACACAGAATGCGAGCTTTTGTTTTCTGCCTATTAGCCGGGTTTCTTTTCAATCGTGATCCAGGCTTCGGCGATTTGAGGCTTTGCCCCATGGTTAGGCAGATGGAAGAGCTTAATTGCATCGGTGGTATGATTTTGGCTGAGACTATCCAGAGTCTTGACAGAGCTGCCCTCGGGTTTGAGAACTGGACTGTCACCCCGATCATTCTTCAGGTAATCTTGTTATACCTTTTTGCTTCTTCTAATTTCATTCTCTCTTTTTTGTTTGTAAATAGAAAGGATCTATTTTTTCAGGTTTGGCTGAGAGACCATCTCCGAGTGGTTGCTGCTCCTAATGCCTTGACATATAACCCTTCGCAGTACCGTACCAGGAGAATCCAGATTTCTTTTCCCTCCATGGCTAAGTGGGCTATCTGGTTGTTTGAGCTTGGACCAGAAGAATTGTTATGGTTCATCCCTTGGTATAGAATTCCTCGCTTCATGGAGGAAAATGCCATGCACAACCATGTCTATCTCCTTGGTTTCACCCACAGCACATGGTATAGTGCTTCCCGGGTCCTCAGACAGATGGGGATTAATCAGAGGGTTCCCTTTCCGGTTGGGCTTACCATTGCTTCCCCTATTACCCCTGGAGTTACCCGAGTTGTTCTACAGACTTGGGTCAGAGACCATCAGATGATTAGGCCTTTTGCTGAGCCTTCCCTTGTTCAACCTACTCCGGAGTATAGGACCTGGTTTATAGCTGAAGTTTGGCCCGTTGAAAAACCCAGGAGGTATGCCTTGCTGCAGGAGTTGGAGAGAGAGGAGGTGGTCCCTCTTAGCGAGGAGAAGATAGACGTTGCAGAGAGTTCTGGAACTAAGGAAGATACCAAAGACTCTGCCCCACGTAGGAGGCGTAGGATTTAGATCCCAGGGTGACTCCATTGTTTGTTTTTTGGGTTGTTTGTACCTTTTTAGTTCCTTGAATGTATAGGACTTATGGTCTGACTCTTTTTTTGTAATGACTGACTCTTTTTGTAATGAAAGATTTTTTTTTGTTTGCTTTCCAAGCATTATCTACTTTATTTATTTGCTCTAATTTTTGCCTAAGCCGTCCTTTCGGATTTTCAACTTAGCGAGCTCTTACCCATTCTTGCCTAAGCTGCCCTTTGTGGGTTTTCGACTTAGCGGGATTTTTTTGTTTTTTGTTTTTTTTATAATATTAGCAAAAGAAAGATGAATGGATGATTTTTATTAATATTTAGACCGTGCTCAAGCAGAGCTACCTACATATCTCGAATTAGTTTGCGAGAATCAGGTCTAATGTAGTTCCTTACAATGCATGATTATACATAATATTTCTTTAATTGATCCAGATTGCATGGGTTTGTGAACTCCAGACCATCCAAATCAGATAAGATGACGGCTCCGCCGGAAAGTATTTTCTTTAAAATGTAGGGTCCCGCCCAATGAGGATGAAACTTCCCATGAGGATCTGTAACAGGTGTTCTAATCTCTTTCAGAACCAAACAACCTTCTTCCAACTTTCGATCTTTGACCTTTTTGTTGAAATGTCTGGCCATTCGCCTCTGATACCCTTGAATCCGATGTAGAGTTTGAAGTCTTTTTTCATCCAAACCCAACAACTGATGATGATAATTGCTGATCTATTCAGCTTCATTTATCTGACTTTCTTGAATTATCCTTGCCGATTGAACTTTCAGTTCAATGGGGAGTACCGCTTCCATTCCGTACACCAGGGAATACGGGGTTGCCCCAGTAGGAGTTCTAATTGATGTTCTATATCCCCACAAAGCCAGCGGTGACTTCTCATGCCAATGCCTATGTTCCTTGATCAGTTTTTGTATGATCACCTTTATAGACTTGTTCGCTGCTTCTACAGCTCCATTTGTTTGAGGTCTATAAGGAGAGGACTTATGATGTTGGACATTCTTATCCTTCAAGAGCTTAGCAAATTCTGCTTGGAAATGAGTTCCATTATCAGTGATAATTTCAAATGGCGTTCCGTACCGACAAAGGATGTTGGTTCGGACAAACTGTGCTGCCTTTTTGGCATTTAATTCTGGATAGGAAGCTACTTCAACCCACTTTGTGAAGTAATCCACTGCTACCAAAATAAACTGATGTCCATTTGAGGCTTTTGGATGTATTTTTCCAATTATATCTATTCCCCAAGTAGCGAAGGGCCATGGAGAAGTGATCGAATTCAGGGCAACGGGAGGTTGCTTCTGCATCTTGGCAAATATCTGACACTGATGGCATTCTTACACAAATGCCATGCAGTCTGCATTCATGGTGGACCAATAATATCCTAGATTGGCAATTTTTCGAGCCAAGGCGATCCCATACATGTGTGGTCCTGATTCGCCACCATGTACCATTTCCATTATTTGCTTAGCCTCTGCTTCATTCACACACCTTAGGTGCATTCCATTCCAACTCCTCTTGTAGAGGATATCTCCATTAAGAATGTAACCTATGGCTAGCTGCCTTATGGCCCTCTGATCAACCTTTGATGATCCCTCCGGATAACTTCCATCCTTGAGATAACCTTTGATATCCCAAAACCATGGTTTACCATCGGCTAAATGCATTATGTGGGCAGGTTGCTTCTGAAGTTGAACTTTCAATGGACGAATGACTTTCCCTCCTTGATATTGATCATGGAAGCTAAAGTAGCCAGGGCATCAGTAAACTGATTCTTTGCTCTTGGGAGATATTCGAAGGACAAATCATCGAATTGTTGTGCCAGATGATCAAGGCGTTGTAGGTAAGGAACCAAACGCTCTTCTCTTATCTTCCATTTCCTTAAGGCTTGTGATACTATTAAAATAGAATCACCGTAGACCTTTAGGTTCTTAATTCCTAATTCTAGGGCGGCTTCAAGCCCATTGATGCAAGCTTCATATTCTGCTTCATTGTTTGTGCAGCTAAAGTCAAGTTTAACTGCAAATGGAATGTATTCTCCATAAGGAGTTTTGAACACAATCCCAATTCCATTTCCATGATAATTGGATGCCCCATCAAAATACATCTCCCAAATACTCCTTTCCACATTCAAGAGGTCTTCGTCAGGGAAACCCACTTCTCGCATCTCGTCATTCACGGGTAATTCTGCTAATTGGTCAACTATTGCGCCACCTTTCACAGCTTTCCTTTGAATGAATTTTAGGTCAAAGGCTGCCAATGTTGACACCCACTTAGCCATTTTGCTGTCCAAAACAGGCCTCTCCATAAGGAATTTCAAGGGACTCTGTTCTGCGATGACATAAGTAGTGTAAGAAGACAAGTAGTGTTGTAACTTCGTACAAGTCCAATACAAGGCTAAACACAACTTCTCAATCTTGTTATACTTTAACTCATAATCCAGCATCCTTTTGCTGAGGTAGTAAATTGCATTTTCCACCTTCGTACTTTCGGCTTCTTGAGCTAGCATTGCACCCATGGCTTCATCTGTTACAGACAAATACAAGAGCAGAGGCTTTCCCATTCTGGGAGGTTGTAGAATTGGCGGACTTAACAAGTATTCTTTGATCTTGTCGAAGGCCTTTTGGCAGTCTTCATTCCATTCTTGTGAAGCACCTTTCCTTAGTAGCTTAAAGATTGGACCACAAGTCTCTGACAACTGCGATATGAATCGACTGATATACTGTAATCTACCTAGCAAGCCTCGAATCTCTTTTTCTGTTCTTGGCGGAGGCATTTTCAGAATAGCCTTCAACTTTGCTGGATCAACTTCTATTCCCTTCTTGCTGACCAAATATCCCAAAAATAAGCCTAATGTTGCACCAAAGAGGCACTTTGCAGGATTAAGCTTCAAATTGTACTTGCAAAGTCTAAGGAAGAACTTCTCAAGTGCTTCAACGTGTTCTTCTGGAGATTTTGACTTAACAATCATATCATCAACATACACTTCTACTTCTTTGTGAATCATGTCATGAAAGACTGTTGTCGCCATCCTTTGATAGGTAGCCCCTGCATTTATCAACCCAAAAGGCATAACCCTGTAGCAGAAAGTGCCCCATTCTGTAATGAAAGCTATCTTCTCTTTGTCTGGTGGGTGAACTAGGATCTGATTGTACCCAACCGCGAGGTCAGTCATGGAAACCATCACATGCCCAGCCATCCTATCTATCAGCAAATCGATGTGTGGTAGTGGAAAATCGTCCTTGGGACAGGCCTTATTCAAATCTCTGTAGTCAACACACATCCTGACCTTTCCGTCTTTCTTCGGGACCGGCACAATGTTTGCTAACCAGGAAGGGTAGGCAATTGGTTCTATGAACTTATTGTCCAGTTGCTTGGCAACCTCCTCTTTAATTTTCAAAGACCATTCAGGCTTCATTCTTCTCAATTTCTGCTTAACCGGCTTCACATCTGGGTATAGTGGAATCTTATGAACTGCTATGGCTGGGTCTATTCCCGTGACATCACTTGCCTTCCACATGAAGCAGTCGACATATCTTCTGATGCACTCAACAACGTGTTCCTTATTCACACAATCATATGCAATATATGTATGTTCATTTTCTTTGCCAATCATTATTTTTTCATTTATTTCATTTATTTCATTTTTGCTAGATAATACTTGGAAAGCAAAAGACACAGGGTAACCAAGAATTTGAAGAGTTTCATTGATAATGGTGGAGTCATTCTCCAAGATTACATTAGACTTGACATTGCGGTTCTCTAAATATGAAACTATAGAAGACTCAGAATTAGACTCTGACTTGGTGTTCGACTCAGAATTTGACTTAGTACAAGACTCGGGTTCAGGGTGTGACACAGGACTAAGTTTGACCATAGCAGCTCGTCCCTCCTCGGCATACCAGTTCATCAGTGGTCCATCTTTAGTCTTGATCAGCTTTGTGAAGTCCCTTTTGTCTTCAAAATTGGTTATCATAGCAACCTCATCAAAGAGACTAGGCCGCATGAAATCTTCCACTTGTGGTTCAGTTATAGGTTCTGGCTCTTCTTCCTTCAACACTAAAACATCAGTGAACATCTCAAAACCCGGTAACTGCTTCCCAGTCATAGGAGCATAGAATGGCTCCTGGAAACCACAGTAAGGAGCTGTTTTCCCAGGTTTGCAGAAGTGACCATTCAGAGTTCTAAAATAAGGGCGCATTTTGAGGCTTCTTGCCCCCCAATTCTTCTTTTTCTTCCTTCCATGCTCAAACTCTTCAATCTCCTCATCTGTGGGTTTGTACCCCAGGCCAAAAGTTCCCTTATTCTCAGGTTCTTCCCATGGCCGCACTACGGGTGTTTTCCTCCCAGACTTTATCATTTCCATTCCGGGTAGCAGACCTACCCTTAGCATCATTCCCACCAGGCAATTGATTTGGACCTCTCCAAAATCATATAAGATAAATGGCCCTTTGGGTTTTTCTCCTTCAATGCATTGGACTGTATCATAATGGAAACCAGTCAAGGTCATGGCGGTTTCGCCAGGAACAACCTCAAAGAGAGACTGATCCATGGTTCTCTTGTTGATTTCACAGGTGTCACCTTTGATAGTGATGATTTTTCCTTCAAAAGGGAACTTAAGTTTTTGGTGTAATGAAGAAGGGATAGCATTATTCTGATGAATCCACGGCCTTCCAAGGAGGAGATTAAAGCTCGCGGGTACATCAATGACTTGGAAGGGCACTCTCATTTTCACCGGCCCAATGACAATTTCCAGAGTGGCAACACCCAAAATTTCTCTTCGAGTGTTATCATATGCTCTAACAATCTGATCAGAAGGTGTAAGATCTGTAGCCTCCAACCCCAGACAGCTTGCTACTTTTAAGGGACATACATTTAAGGCTGACCCATTATCAATGAGAACCATGGGAACAGTCTTTCCCCCGGTTTGTATGGTGATGTATAGAGCATCATTGTGTTTACTGCCATCTTCTGGTAGGTCCGTATCAGAAAATCGGATACTCAATGTCTTGGTTGATTGGGTCAAAGTGGCTACCAAAGCTTCTGGGCTTGTGTCTACTGATGTATCAAGCTGACTCAAAGCTTCGCTGAGAGCCTGATGGTGTGGGAATGAGGAAGCAAGGAGCTCCCAAATTGACACCTTAGCTTGAGTTTGTTTAAGCTGAGTGAGGACAGGGTCTTCCTTTGGTTCAGGTGTCTTCTTATGGGGGTGATTTGAGGTTCCAGGGGCTTTTCCCAAGTCGAGTGGCTGATATTGCCTTCCGCTTCTCGTCAAAGCGTCGACCTCTTCAGCGAGGTCATTCAAATCCAACATACACACTTCATTCATTTCTAAGAGGAGTTTGAAAGGATCAAACAGCTCTTCTTCCATAGTGATGGCGTGGATGGAATGATTAGGCAAAGGGTTAGTATTAATGTTCGGTTGACTCCTGAGAGGAATGATGTCACCCCTATCCACCAAATCCTGGATGCGGTTTTTCAGAGTCCAGCAAGCATCTGTTCTATGCCCTTTTCCTTGGTGGTATTCACAATATTCATTGGCCTTATAACTGGCGGGTAATGGGTTTGGAGGTGGCCTTGGGTCCAAAGGCTTCAAATACTTCCCTTCCACGGCCTTTTTAAACACTAGATGAAGGGGCACCCCAAGGTCAGTATATTACCTTCTTGGCTGATTTCTCTGCCCAAGATTGCCACACGTAAAGGATTCGCAGGGCCAATATTGGCCACTTCATTGATTTTGCTTGAGGAAGCAGTTTGGCCCTGTTTTTTATACTTTGAAGTAGCTCCCTCATCCACTATTTTACCCAATTGTATCAAGTCTTCTACCTTAGTTGCAGTCGCAATGAGCGATTTGAAAGTAGGTAGGTATTGGGTTTGCAGTTGAGCTTGATATGTAGGTCTTAAATTCCTGATTATAATATCAATCTGCTCCTGTTCTGAAGGGCGATTGATCATTTGGGCAGCTTTTGCCCTCCACCTCGTAAGGAACGAGGAGAAGGGCTCATTGTTGTTTTGTTTGGTAGTCTCAAGTTCTCTTCTAGTGACATCCACCTCAATATTGTAGTGGTATTGAGTGTTAAATGCATTGCAGATGTCTTCCCAGGTCTTAATCTTGGCTCGGTCCAGGCTTACAAACCATTTTAGGGCAGCCCCAGTCAAGGATTGTTGAAAGAGTTGAGCAAAGAGTTCATCATTTAAACCCCAAGGGCTCAATGCCCCCACATACATCTTCAAATGGGTTTTAGGGCAAGTGGTCCCATCAAATCTGTCCATCCCAGGCATCTTGAATTTTGGAGGCAATCTAGCTTGGGGAAACAAGGATAAGAAATCCATGTCTACCACCTCTTTATGAGTTTTCATGGCAGTGATTGACCTTTCAAGCAATTCAAGTTTCTTTTTCAATTCATTAGTTTCATTCTTAGAGGACGGATCCTCCAAATTGATGACAGGGGTATTGTTCTGAGCAGTCCTGGGGGTACTAGTCTGTCCCGTAATAGGTTCTTTCCCTAAATCTTCAGAAGTAGTGGCTGTCTTTGGTGCCCCTCCTAATTCAGCCAGGATGGCTACCCTTTGGGCAGCTAAAGCTTCATCAATTCTCTCTTGCATTCTAGCTTCAATTTCCTTAACCTGTCCATCTAGCAAGGCCTTAATCTGTTCAATAGTAGCCATTTCAGTAATTTGAGTAATTGGCGAAGGTGGGGTAGTAGAACTTGTGGGTGATTGGACAGTTGGAGTTGGTGTAGCTTGTGTGGGTGAAGGCACACGGATAGTGGATACCTGCAAAGGTTAAAGGCAAGGGATCAGGGCAATGAGTAGGATGGGATAAACTCTTGGTCCACTTATACACATCAAAAGTTTTCCCCAAAAGATTTTTCCCAAAATAATGTTGTCATGTTGCATGAATGCACCTCATCACATCATAATTCATTTTAATGGTATGTGGCACTATCATTGGGTACATACAACCTAAGGGAAGGTTCTATTGTTCATGAAAAATAGAGAATAAGCTTATAATAGGGACTCTTGAGTCTTGAGTAAGATATACCTAACCACATGTGAAACAAGGAGTTTCGCGTGGGTCCAACAGTACGATTACTCATGGGCCACTCCAAAAGGATTGGAATGGTTTGCGACAACAGGGAGGACGCTTTGGCTGTCCGCCGGCATAATCAAGGAGACCTGCCGGTCAGCGCTACTTGCTATCCAGACTCAGAATTTTGAACAGAAAGAGAAGAAATTCATTTGAAAACAATTTTTTATGAAATGAAGGAAAAGGATTCCCCCATATAATGCAAGAGAAAAAGATTCTCCGAATGTCAAAATAAATGTACAATTAGTCAAACAAGGGGTCCATTAAAGGAAAAAGATTCCTTTTGTCAATTTTCAATCCAATATCCCCAAGGAGGGGATATATATTGCTAGGGTACCCTGCAAAATGAATAAAAGTACCCTAAAGAAGGGCAAGTTAGTCAAATAAACAATAGTAGTCTGCTAGGATCCCATAAATCATTTTCATGGTCCATAGTGTCAAATTAATCAAATAAGCAATAGTAGTCCACTAGAATCCCATAAATCATTTTTATGGTCCCCAGTGGAGTCGCCAAATTGTGAACCTCGATTTTCCACCCGAAAAGGATTTGGATGAAAGTTCACTCGTTGTTGGGAGTCGCCACTCAGTTTATTTTGTTCAAAGGGAAAAACTAAGAAAACCCTTGTTTGACTCCAATTAATGCATCCAATGTAAAGGTTTCTAATCTACGAACCCAAGGAGGATTCGGGGACTATGCCATGTATTTGATTAATTTGCCAATTTAGAAATGAATCCAAAAGAAACACAGAAAGGAAGAAGAATAGATTGTTAGTAAATTGCGGACTTGTTATTTGAGGTGAATCTCAAATATGCCTACATACTCTCATTTTTTTATGAGAGATCAAAGCCCATGTAGTTCGGAAAAGCCTATTTAAAGGCGATGAAAATTATGCTTCATGCATGTGTGTGTGTATGCTTCGTGCATTTGTCGGGCTTTTTTTTTTTTGCCAAAGTTGTTAATTTTAGCACTTAGTGCAAATTTGTGAAATTTAGGTACTTTGTACCAAAATAGTGCAATTTAGGCCTTTGGCCAAAAGATTGATTTTAATTGTGAAATTTAGGTACTTTGTACCAAAAAGATACAATTTAGGCTCCGTGCCAAAAAGTTGATTGATTCGCGGCTTCATGCCGAAGTGTTGATTGATTAGTTAATTAGGCCTTAGACCTAAAAGGATTAGGTCTTTGACCGAAAAGAAATTAAGAAGAATATAGGATGCTTTATGATATGCTTGAATTGACAAATGATGAATTATCATACTACCTTGTTTAGGGTCCTTCCACTTCGAAGTTCCAGGTCTTGTTTTCTTAGATCTTGAAATATGATTCTTAATCCCTGCCACACAAGGTTAGATTCTTGCAAATAAAAGTCCAATAAGAGTTTTTAAGCGTGAAAAGAATTCGACAGCATGAGGCCCACCCAAAAAAGTCCAACCCGCTTTTTTTGAAAGTTTAGCAGCATTTTATATGCGAAATTCGGGCTGGACGGCGGTCGGACCGGGTGGTCGCCGGAAAAATGGGAAAGGACACGGATGGCGGTCGGACCGCCGGTCCCAGCGGTTCACCCCAAAACCGCACCGAAATCCGCATTTTTTCATTCAAACTGATTTTCTGGGAGCTGCGGACCTCCAAAAATTATTCAGAGACCATACCTGTGATCCTTGCGTCGCTCCGGACATTTCAAGTACCATGAAGGTATATTTTTGGTGAACTCTGCCGCGGTCGACCGGTCTGGCTTGGTCTTTTGCAGTCGGCTTTCCGAGCCTCAAAATTTGAATATTCACAGGGTTATATCCAGATTGATGTCTGTTGCTCACTAGTTTCTTCTTAATTGCAGTATGCCCAACCACTCTGCAAAGGATATGCAGACAACATGGTATCACCCGGTGGCCTTCACGAAAGCTTAAGAAAGTTGGTCACTCATTAAAGAAACTCCAATTAGTGATTGACTCTGTCCAAGGTGTTGAAGGTTCTTTTCAGATTGGTTCCTTCTATACATCTTTTCCAGAACTGACCACTACAAATTTTTCTGGAAATGGTCCTTTTGCCTCATTGACGACAAATAATAATTCAAAGCCCCTAAACCCTCAACCTGAGAATGGCATAGTCAGTATTGGTGCCATTGCTTCAAAATCACCGTCATCATCATGTAGTCAAAGCTCTGGATCAAGCATTAGTTGTTCCACTGGAGAAAAGAAAAATACAATCACCAATGATGCTGTCACAACTGGGGATGCGTTAGCAGTAGAAGATCCCAGTAGCATGCTCAAGAGAACATATAGTGATGCAGATTTGCATGTCTTGTATAGAGAGGAACATAAACCTCTTGCAAGATCTCAGAGCCACAAAATATTGGGAGATCATCCAAGTCTCGAGTCTCTGCCTCCCTTCCCAAAAGCCAGTAGCAGGAGCTTATGAGATAATGGTGCATTGCGAGTTAAGTCCAACTTTGGAGAAGACAAATCTAGGTTCAGCTTGCAACCAAGTTGGAGCTTTAAGGACTTGCAGCTAGAGCTGGCCAAGCATTTTAATATAAATGATGTATGCAAAATTGATCTGAAGTATTTGGATGATGATCATGAGTAGGTTCTTTTGACTTGTGATGATGATCTTGAGGAGTGTAAAGACATTTACAGATTATCTCCAAGCCAAACAATCAAGATATCCATCCATCCAGCTTCACAGCACAGCTAGTAAGTTCCAATGCGGATGAAGAGGGAGCATCATATTTGACGAGTCTTGATGGGTGATACACCTGGCAGCTTGGTGAATTGGAGGGGATTTTTTGCTGGTAATCTTTTTTATTATCATAACGCTTAATTTGCAGCTATTGAATCTCGTCTCCTAGAGCAGTGGTATTCAGAGGGAAATAAAAAGATACAAGAATGTGGAAATCTTTGGTTTCTAAAAGCTCAAGTGTTGCCTGATAAATCTTGCATTGGATTTTAAGCAGTTATGAAATGGATGGTTTGATCATTTGTGGTTTGTTTTGTATGGCATAAGATGCGTGCATATTATATTGTAGGAGACTATCAATGTAATATTTGTATACAAGAGATCATGGCATGGGCGCATGTGATCTTGACTTGTAACTGTATTTTATATTATAAGGTGGTAATCAGCAAATAGTAAGTAGCAAGATTCCATTAGCAATTTTTGGCTGTAAAGGTTATGCATGATTCATGAACATGTTTTTTGAACTTCATGTTCTCTTAGGCAATCCTTCCTTTGTTATCTTTGCCAGGCACATAATTTCATTGATTTAGAATTATCAATGATCATGATTTTGGTTTTTCATATCACTGATCATCTCTTTGCAATATA
Source organism: Garcia nutans (assembly GCA_947685225.1). Taxonomy (NCBI): domain Eukaryota; kingdom Viridiplantae; phylum Streptophyta; class Magnoliopsida; order Malpighiales; family Euphorbiaceae; genus Garcia; species Garcia nutans. Next base: position 70,059,047 of record CANTUV010000031.1, on the reverse strand, counting down.
TAATGATTTTATATTACTATGATTTAAATAATTAAACTAACATAGGATTTCGATCATCGAGATAATTTGACTAACCCTCCACTTGAAGATGGGTCATACTGGGGAAGAGCAGCTTTTGCGTACTTTTGCTTTTTGTTGTATGTCAAAACAATATGTCAACAATTACGTATCATGAGACGAGTTGAACTCTTCATTGACCTCACTCATATTACTGGGAGAGAATGACAATTATGTCTCGCAAACTTCTTTCCAGTCCACTACTTCTATTGATTAATAATATATATAGGATTAAATAGGATCAAAATAAATATTTATTTTATTTGCTTAAAATTATTTTAAGCTTTAAAATTAGTATTTATATATTAAGTAAAAATATCAACATTGCTCAAAAAATTATTAATATATATATGGTTAAAATTGATGGAAATGAAATAAAATATCAATTTATCTCATCTTCCTCTTCCTTCTTCTATCTTAGGCTGAATTTCACCATGGAAAAAGGGAGGATTTTTGCTTCTTTCTACATCAAATTCTTCAAGTTTCTCAAAGGAATTAAGAAAATTTTGAGGAAAACTCAAGGAAAAGGTAAGTTTTCTTGGAATTTTAAGTAGTTTTCTTGAAATTTAGAGGGTGTTTCTCAAAACTGAAGCTTTTCAGCTTATTGTGAATAAGTGATTTTTAGATTATAATCAGATTAAAAATAAACAGTTAAGCATTTCTGTAAACTAGTTAATAATCAGCTGATAATCAGTTTATAATCAGTTAGTGTTTCTGTAAAATCAGCTTATAATCAGTTTTTAATTGCAGAAACTGTCAAAATGACCAAACTGTCCCTGAATTTATTTATTGTATAAAAATAATTTTTTAAATGTCAATTCAAAATTTATTTTGCAATAATAATAATAATAAAATTTATTTAATAATAATAATAATAATAATAATAATAATAATAATAATAAACGTAAAAGAGTTTTGATGGAAACTAAAGTGTATAGGGTGGGCAAATTTGAAATATTGAAGATTAGATAGGGATAGTATGGTCTTTTACTTGGTCAAAACTGCTTAAAAAATAAGTGCTTAAAAAAAGTAGCGAAACCCAACTTTTAAAAAACTGATTAAAATCAGATTATAATCTACTATTTAAGTTTTCAAAAACACTTAAATAAACAACTTATAATCTAAAAACTGTTTATAATCAGTTTTGACCAGCTTTTAAGTTTTGAGAAACACCCTCTTAGATTATGTGTAATTTGAGTTTTTGAAAGAGGCTAGAATAATTGTTTAAATGGTGTTAGATGATGTTAATTAGATGAGTAGACAATCATTTTATGGTTAGTTGATAGATTTATTTAGGTTTGGTTGAAGTTTGGAAGAAGAAGAGAAGGATTTAGGGTTTGAATGGGAAATTGGTAAAAAATTGATGTAGATTGAATTTAATTCCTTAAATGATTTTAAAATATGATTTTAAAAATATATTTGAACTTAAAATATGAATTAGAATTGGCTAGAATAGATTTCTAGAATTAAAGGGGGTTAGGGCAAAAATTGAAAATTTGAAGGAAAGGTAATAAATTGTGTTTTATTAATTAAAGTATATAAAATGTGATTCTAATAAATTGTGTACACTCACATTTTGATTAGGAAGTGAGTGGAGCCAAGTTCCCCTATCAAAGTGATAAAGGACATTAGGTGAACTTGGTGTTGGGTGAACATTTGACTTGCATTGTATTATTTGTGATTTTAGAACAAACTTTGGTAACCAATTTATTAATTGCATTGCTTTAAACACAACACATTGAATATAGATGAATGTGTTATGTTACTTGAATGTTGATGTTTGTATATGATAGACATTGTTTGTAGTAACAATGCATAATTTGAATAAGTGATGGCATGTTAAGCCATTAAAGAATGACTACTTGTGATGATATGTACGAAATATAAAAAGTATTAGTTATGCACTAAAATATAGAAATTGGCCACATGTATAATGTGAATGGAAATGATGTTGATAATGAATGGTAATTTGGAAAAAAAAAGTGAAATATGGAAAATCATGGAAAATGTGGAATATGATAAATGAGAATTGCATGTTGTCTTATATAAAGTCCAGTTCTTGGAAATTATTTTTGAATTGGTTTGACATTATCATACGCCTTCAAGCGAGACATACTGGTGTCACAATTATGATCATACCTTCAGGCGAGATATGTTGATGTCACAGTTTCGAATACGCCATTGGGCGAGACACGCTGGTGTCATTATTATTGAGATTGACCAAAATAATATTTATAGAACTAGATCAGTGTATAAGTTTTTTGGGCCCATTATATGTTGGTCATTAATATGTTGATAATTTGTATGTATATTGATTGACATTAAAGCATAGTACATTTTCTAGTATTATATTTAAAATGTTATTTTTAATACCAAAGTATGTATTGTTAGTCTTTTAACTAAGCGTTGAATTTCATTGCATAGGTAACATGGTAAATCCACAGGGTTCTGTTAGACTTGACCAGGTCTACACTTTGGTTATTGTTCTTTAAGTTTTCATTTCCCACAAGACCAGACGGCCAACATATCATATATATTTATGTTTTGTATTTTAATATGTGCATACATTATAAGATCATGTACTTATGTTCTAAATTTAAAGTTTGTTGATGTAAATTAATATTTGAATACTTTATATATATATATATATATATTGTAACATTGGATGATTTTTGAGCCATTGGGCATTTTTGGAGAAATGGATGAGTATATAAATTTTGGGAGTGTGTTTTTGTGTAGGTTATGGTTGTTTGCTATTTTTAGGGATGTCCAAAATATAAATCTTGACGAATTTTTTTCAGAGATTTTTTCTTAAAATTTGTATTTTTAGTAATTAAATTACTAAAGTGTATAATAATTTATCTATTAAACTACATTTTAAGGAATAAAATATTTTTCTTAAATTTGGAAAAATTCTTGAATGGTAAGGTTTTTGACATTCTTATATTCTGTATATGTATTTTATATTTATACTCTATAAATATATTATACACACATCCCGTATATGTAAAATACAGGGTGTGTGTACGATATATATGTAACACCCCTTAACCCGACTATTTTCAGCCGAACCAAGTGTGCTACAGTATATGCCATATGGTATATAGAACATGCACTAAATAATTTTTTTCCTTATTTATTACAAATAATAATAATTTACACATTTCTTTAATTGTTATAATTACATTTTGAAAGTCCTTAACAGTACATGCCAAGCTAAACTTTGCTTTGCTCCTCACTTTGCCTCCTGTTGCGCACTCTGGTGTCCCTTTGTAGCTTTCCATTTGTCAGCTTGGACTCCATAACCTACGAGTTTAGAAAACTAAACTCGCTAAGCATATAGCTTAGTGGGTACTTTAACCGTTAAGTAGAAATTAGATGCAAACCACACAATGTTACAGATATGGCACCAGTGATTAAGAATCTGACTATTTTTATCCTAAATCAGCTCAATAAAACTAATTTGTAGTTCAAAGTTTTCATTCCGGGCATTTGGGCCAGACTGCACTTTTTAGGCCACACCAGGTTTTACAATACTGCAAAAAAATCCCTCGTTGGGCTTTAAAATCTAAATAAAACACAATTGGGATGTGATTTTCAAAAAACGAAAAATGCTATCTTGTTCTTAATTGGTCAAGCTTTCAAGAGCATATTTTTGATAATTTATTTCATTCCAAACGAATATTTTATCTCAATTATACCTCATTTATTTCTTACCAAATGAACAGTGAATTCTAGCATTTAGTTTCTTATGTACCTTGTTATCTTATTTCCCCAATAACTTTTGTTCTACTAATCCGAATGTAAAAATTCTTGTTTTCACTCGAACTAGATTCATATGAGTCCTTATGGTTAAATTTCTAGATTTAAATTTGTTACACATAATTCTTGATGACTCCTTGAACTCTTCCTGGTCAATTGGTTACTCAAGTCTGCGCAATGCGTACTATTTCATTTATAACTTTACCTACGCAACTCAGATTGAGACGATTCTTATCTTAAATTAAACTAGACACATAAGGATATATTCAGTAAAACTTTCACCTTAAAAAAGGCAACACGTGATTTTTGGAACAATTTCGAATTCAGCCCTGCAGTCTGTTAGGGTCTGCCTGCGCATGGTTCACTCATTAGTGTGTAACTTCTACATTTTAAGTCCAATCGAGATGAATCCAACTCCTATGATTCACCAACATAAAAGGGTTCATTTATATCTTCTATCACAACATCTAATTCCTGAGGTAAATGGATCAAAACCTGGACTCAAGGCACAAATCTCAGTCTATCCGGTTTCACAATTCCAGTGTGCATGAGTTATACTCTTTTGATCATATCTTTTTATCTACAAGTGGGATTTAGGAAATTAAAAATTCTATGGTTTCCTAACACATAAGGGTACATTTAATTCTTATTTTACAGCTTCTAAATGTGTCATTATGGTCACCTGGACTCAAGGCACAAATCTCAGTCTGTCCGGTTTCACAATTCCAGTGTGCATGAGTTATACTCTTTTGATCATATCTTTTTATCTACAAGTGGGATTTAGGAAATTCCAAATTCTATGGTTTCCTAACACATAAGGGTACATTTAAGTATTCTTTCACAGCATATAAATGTGTCATTAAGGTCACCTGGACTCAAGGCACAAATCTCAGTCTGTCCGGTTTCACAATTCCAGTGTGCATGAGTTATACTCTTTTGATCATATCTTTTTATCTACAAGTGGGATTTAGGAAATTCCAAATTCTATGGTTTCCTAACACATAAGGGTACATTTAAGTTTTAGCTTCTAAATGTGTCATTAAGGTCACCTAAACGTAGTCCCAAGTCACAGGTTACTGACTGAGGAATCTCAGTTTTTCAGTTTGTACGCCTGGTATCATTTTGATCATAACTTTCATTCCACACATGCAAATGAGTTGGTTCCAAAGCCTATGGTTTACTGACTTAATGGAGAACAATTACGTCTTCTTTGTCAAGTTCTAGTTCTATCATTTTTCTACTCTAAATTTTGGTTGAAATTCCAGAAAAATGCAGGACACATGGCTGGATGCAACAAAACAACACAACATATCACTCCCATATTTACCTCCCTTATAACCTCAACCCCAAAATCAATCAATACACAACAAAAACTTCTATATCATCATCAATCTCAACCACATAACCACCACAACTCAAGCACATGAACAATTATAGCAATTACACATCCAAATGCAAAGGCAATAGAGATCACTAATTCAAGAAGGTTAAAGTACCAAACCTTTTTCCCCCTTTGCTTTCCTTAGCTCATCTTTGATCTTTTTCTTCTTTTTCCTTTAGCTTTTCTTGATTTCCTACAAGAATTCCAGTATACACACTTTAAACATACATTCTATGGTTTGAAAACATAAGCTACCAATTCATTTCTTGCCAATTTTTCCTCAATCTAATCTCCTCTAACCTTAAAACCATTATTTCTTTCATCAAATCCTTCAAATAATTATTTCTTGAATTTTCTCCAAATCCAGCTACGTGAACCCTAATTTCAATCTCTTAAATTAACCATTAGTCCATGAAATTAAAACTAAAGATAGGTTTCTCTTACCTTATAATCTTGTTTGTCACCAAAATCTTCAACCAAAAGCCTTAAACTTTGGAAAAATCACCTCCTTCTTCCTTCTCTTATGGTTTGGACGAGTTCACCATGCAAGAGAGGGATTTTATTTTCTTTCCTTAGCTTATTTTGATCCAAATGGCAGCCATAAGTGATGAAAATATGTTGGTATAGATGTTGACTTCCAATTGGTACACCTTATAGCAAAAATGACCACTTTTAATTGGTCTACTTGCCTTCTTCTTTTATCTATTTATTTGGCAAGCCATTAGACTTCCTTTTATTCATATTTTGAGCTCCTCAACTTTCTTGTGCTGTAATTTTATAGTCTAGGGTATGAAAATATCAAAATACCCTCCAATGATTAATCGATTGTAACTTTTAAACCGTGCGTTTTCGAAAAAAATTGAAACCCACGATTATGACCCGATTAATCTCGAGAATATTCTTCCGGGGTCGGATATGGGCACTATTAAGAACTTCCGACTCTTAATTTTTAATTTTACATAGTTGCCCCCTAACTTTTGAGAAATTTTCACTTAGGTCCTTTTGATATCCCTTCCTGACCTTGCTATCTTTCTTTATTAATATCGTTTTACTCACAACTCCAAATTAAGTAATTCTTATTCCCACTGAAACTAGACATCCGGGGCTACATTGTGTCAAAATTTCAGGTCGATCCGAGCTATATCTGATTTTTGACAGTCCTTCGAAATCACGCCTACTATGCTGTCCTGAGGCAGCTTGCACATTGTCTACTAAATCCATCATATCTTATTCTGTACAACTCTAAATTGAGTAATTTTAAGTTATACATCTAGCTAAGACACAAATAAACAATTAAGTCTTCGTTGAGACTCTCTAATTTTGTCATTAACTTGGATGAAATTCGAGCTCAAGTTATAGGTCATGTTCTAAACTCCTTTGTTCTAAGCCTAAATCATATCCTCTATGTCTGTTTCTTACCAATCTGGGATTCGGGATGTTACAACATATATAAGATATAGAGGTGTTATAATATGTGTATAAAATTTCAAACAAAAAGTGGGTGGAGTAGGAAACCAAATGAAAAAACAAAAATAAAAAACTGCATAGACAAATTTTGTGAAAGTTAACCAAATCTAGCTCACACATTGCCAAAGAAATGATCCAATATTTCCACAAATAAATGGATGCACTTTAAATTAATAAGCCAATTCATTATCAACACAATAAGAAAAGGCAAAATTATTAAAATTATGATACAAAATAATGAGAGAACAACGAGTTTTAAATGGTTCAAACCAGACAACAGTACCTTCACATTTAGCTTGTGATAAAACTCCCAACAGTACCTTTTCAAGTTGAATTAGACAAAAATAAACTCTCAACAATACCTTTTCAAGTTGAATTAGACAAAATCCAAGCACAAATCAACTTTTTCTTAAATTGATAGACAAAAATGAAACTAATAGGAGGAACAAGAAAACTATAAATTAGGAGATAATTCAAAGTGATAAGTAGAATATAAGATAGAGAGAGGGATAGAAACAAAACTTGCCAAATTTCTCAAATAATTGATGAACACCATTGGCAATTTTAAATCTGATGAAGGGTGACACCATTTCGAGTTTGGAGAGATGTAAAGAAAATTGAAAAATAAAAAAGTAATTTTGAAAGAAATGATGAAAATATGGTGAAAAAAGTAAATTAAATAGTACTAGTGTAAATGAAAAAAAAAACCTTGGTAAAAAAGATTATTTTTTTAAAAAATAGTAAGTGGGTGTAATTTCTCTTTTTTTTCATTGCTTATGATTTGCACCTCTTTTTTTTTCAGTTTTATGGAAAAGATAATATTTTAACCTTTTATTTTATTTCTTTTTTCCTTTTATTTTATTTATATATTTTTATTCAGTTTTATTTTCTTAATGTAATAATCTCAAAAATATATAACATACACATAACATCTATTAAATATCTACAATATCTACATAGCATCTATCAAATGTACCCAAAACATCTACCAAATATACACATAATATCTACCAAACATCTACATAATTATTCATTTCTTTTAACTTTATTTTTTAACCTTTATATCCACACAACATGCACAAAACATATAAAATAAATACATAACATACATACAACATGTACCAAATATCTATATAACATATATTAAACATATACAAAATATCTACCAAATAACAGCATAGTGAAATTAATATTTTTTTTAATTTTTTATGTTTATAATATGTAAAATTTATTTAAAAATAAATTTAATATTTTTTATTAATATATTTTTATATATTTTGCTTTTTTTGTGAGTGTTATTTGTAACCAAAATTTAAAATTTTCCTTTATAAAAATTAGTATATTATATATGTTGAAAATATAATTTAAAATATAATTTTTTATTATTTTATTAGAAATATTTATTTTTACAGTGAAGTTTGAAAAAAAAATGAAATTTGAAGTAAAATATTATTTGTGAGAGATGAGATGTTTTTAAAAAAAAAACTTTATTTTAGTAAGGAGCGTGGTGTTTTGAAAAATTTGACTAAACTTTTTTTTTTAGAAGTGTAAATATTTTTTTGTTTTATAGTAATTTTGTAAAACAATTTGTTTTTTTGGATAGTTTTGTAAAAGCCCCTTTCTTGGATCTTAAAAAAACTAGTGGGTCATTTATTAACAAAACTATTATCCATTCCCAATTTTCAAATAGGATATTTCACTACCTATGGAGTTTTATAAGTTAATTTCCAATTTAAAATTTTTTATAGCTTACACCAAACTTTTACAAGAATTTTACCTAGGGCTCACTCTTAAACCTATATAAGTATTTTTACTATGGCTCACACTTAAACTTAATCAAGATATTTTTAAAAGGCTCACTCTCTAATAGAGGTGAATCTAGAGGGTCCTGGGTGGTCCATAGAACCCCAACTAAACTATATAAATATATGTATATATAATGACATTATTGAGGAAGACTTAAGATTGGAAGAATTGGAATATTAAATTGTACGACAAATTAACAGAGAAATTAAAGATAATAAGTTAATAATAGGAAAAATATACTAAGAGTTTTTTAGCCCTCACAAGTTGCAACTTCTATTTTAATAGGAAATATTTACTCCTAATTATGATGACATTGATAAATATAAATTCATGTTTCCTTCAATTTAATATGTGTGTGTATGTATATATGTATATATATGTACATATACTCACAACTTGTTAATAATAAGACATTTGAAGTACCCTATCACGTCACAAATATTTTAAAAAATAATTATAATAAGTAATTATATTATTTAAATTTTATACTAATGATATTATTGCCTACCTCTGAATAATGTACCTAATTAAATAAATATACTTAAATATTTTTTTATTTGGCAAATATTCATTATAATATTCGTAATTTGATTAAAATATAAATAAATGAATAATTTAAAAAGCTATTTAAAGTGCTGGAAGGAGGACTTATACATAATGTATATGTTGGGTACATGTGAAATATGCTAAAGTATAAAAATATACTAAAAGACAAAAGTTAATAAAAAGGATAAAAAAGTAAAAGTTAATGTAAAAGTAAAAAGGTTAAAAAAAATAATAATAACAATAAAATAAATCAAAATTAAAAAATATTTTTGTGGACGATGTGAAATATAATTATTAATAATTAATTAATTAACTAATTATATATATATGTGGTTGGGAATTAAAGAAGAAATAAAATTCAAAAATCAATTTCCATCATCTTCTTCTTCTCTCCTCTTTAGGCCTGAAATCACCATTGAAGCAAGGAGGAATTATTTTTCTTCAATTCATCAAATACTACGAAAATTTCCAAGGATTGAAGATAGTTTTGGAGGTTTTGCAAGAGGTAAGTAATGTTTCTATTAAATTTAAAAGGTTTCTTTGGAAATTTCAGTTATGTGAAAAATGGATTTTTGAAAGAGACATGGATAATTGTTTAAATGATATGAAATGAAGTTATTTTGATGTGGGGATGATGATTTTAAGGTTAGATGATGGATTTGAAAGAGTTTGGTTAAAGTTTGGGAGAAGAAAAAAGGGAATTAAGGTTTTTATGGTGACTTTGGTTAGAATTGATGCAATTAGTGTTTAAATAGTTAAATTGTGTTAGAATATGATTCTATTGACATAATTTTGCCTAAAACTTAACTTGGAATTAATTAGAATAGATTTCTAAAATTAAATAATGTTAGGGCAAATGTTGGAAATTTGAAAGAAAAGTGACAAATGAAGTTTGAATTGTTAAAGTGAGCAGAATTATGCTTCTAATGAATTATTTAAACTTATAATATGGATAGGAGTTGAGTAAAGTCAAATTGCCAAGTCAAAGTGGTGAAGGGCATTGATAGAAGTTGGTGTTAGGAGGAGAAGTTGGCTTGGATTTTGTCAATTGTGAGGTTTGCACATACTTTGATTCCATGTGTTTAAATTGCATTTGGTTTGGCTTAGCACATTGTAATTTTTAGAATGAGCTAAGCTACTTTGTTATTGACATTCATATGTTGAGTGCATTTTTTTATATAATAAAGTGTAAACATGTATAAAATATGTTATGTGAGCCATTGAATTATGGCAATTGTATATGTTATGAGTAATTTGTAAAAGTGTAATAAATGCATCAAAAATATGGAAAGAATGTCACATTCTAAACGTGACTAGAAATATGAGAAATTTGATTGATTACGATGAAATAATAAAAATGAATGTGAAATGTGGAAAAACATGGAAAAAGTATAATAGGATGAATACATATCGCATGCTGCCTTATATAATGTCTAGTTCCAGAAAATCATGTTTGACATTGTTTGGCATGCCACTGCCTTGAAAGCGAGATACATTGGTGTCACGATTATGATTATGCTATTGGGAGAGACACACTGGTGTCACAATATTGATTATGCGTTCGGATGAGACATGCTAGTATCATCATTATTGGGATAGGATTCTTGGAACTAGATTATTATATAAGGATACTTAGGCCTAATGTGTATTGGTGATTATATTATGTTGATGAATTATATGCATTTTACATGACATTGAGACATGATTCATTTTTAGGAGTTTTATTCATATTATCATTATTTATTACCAAAGCATGTACCTCTATCGTGTAGGTGATAGGGTAGAGGTTGATAGTCCTACTAGACCAGGCCAAGTCTAGATTAGTGGGTTGGTTCTTGAAGTTTAACTTTTGCCATCAGACTAAAGCCATTGACATATCATGTAAACATCTCTTTTGCTACACAATTTTATTAACATGTACATTATACTTTAATGTAAAAATGAAATAAAGTAATGTTTGGGTTTTGTAAAACAAATATTGAGCATTGTTATTATAACTTTTCCGTTCTCTCAGATTATCTTATGTAAGATGAAGATGACTTGGTTCTCTTGGAATTAGGGATCATTCACTTTAGAAGGCCGTAACTAGAGTTCTTTTCATGCTTCCCATACTAATGATATAGCACGACATATTCCAGGGACTGATCTATCTCGTAAAAGGATTTTGGGGACAAAGCAAAAACCTCAGACCGATCGATTCAACCAATTATTATAGAGCTTCCCGCCATTCTCTTTCTTCTTTTCAGGTAAGATCTATCCCCTCCGATTGGCATTCTTCTGTCCTTACTTCGATGTTTAAAAAAGCAAGTGGCTTACGATTACTAGCCCTTTGTGACCTTTCTAGTAAACTCCTTTTCTTCTTTTACTTACAAGTAAAGAAGCTTAAAGACCTTCTAGTAAGAAAAAAAAATGCTTTGCCGACATGTACTTGGAGATCAAGTTTTTCTTTTGTCTCAGGTTAAAAATAAAAAAACAATAAAGATATAGCTATTCCTGTTTAGGAAAATAACCCCTTCATCTTTTTTTTTTCATATCTATACCGGCTTAAATCGTTGGATTGGAATGACTTGAATGCTCAGTCTATCTTTTATTTATTTTTTATAATTTTATAAATTGATTCTGTTTTTATGTTATTTTATACTGTACAATTACTTTTTTGTAGGATCATTTTTCTCACCAAGACCAGGAACCAATTCGAATTTGGATCTTGACATGTTAGTGGTTTTTAACCATAGGCATATTGTCAAGAAGTAGGTGGGCATATCATGAATTAGGTCGGGGTGGTTGGTGGTTTTAGGATCCCATAGAAAATGCTTCTTTTATGCCCGAACTCTTGATAAAATAAGAAATTGGCGATTGCTCCTTTTCTTAGTTTTCACAAGAACTCGCACACACTAAGAACACAGTCTTATCCATTTATAGATGGAGTTTCAACAGTAACTAGATCTAGAAGTAAGTTATGAGCATTACGTTCATGCATAACTTCCATACCAAGGTTAGCACAGGGTAAAGCTAGGATAGTTATTATATCAAGTCTATCCGATGCTAGATGTAAAGGTGCATAATAGATCGATATGAACATCATGAGCTGTCCGATTATAAAACCTATTATTGCTAATACCTTTTTCTCAGTTCCTTCTTCTCTTTCTTCTATAACCCGAGCTTGAAGAAGGAATAAATAAGAGGCCCCATAGAGAATGTGGTCAGAAATCCATAATAGAGTCCGACCACAATGACCGAATTGATTATCTTCATGCATAAGGATACTAGATTACCTAGTATAAAAGATTTTAAAATCATCACAAACCTCCCTCGCAATGATTCCATCCATAGTAGTTGACAGGTTCTCAAAGATGGCACACTTCAATCATTATGTATTGAAAACAGAAACAAAAGCTTGAACCCCTTGCTAATGCGTTCTTTCAGGAATGATTTTAGCATAGGGGTGTAGCGATAATACAAAAGAGTTCTAATGCCCTATCTAGTGTGCATCTTAGGAAGAGAAGTGGGCAATGTCAGACTAAATTCCATCGAGCTTTTCTTTAAGTCTTCCACTCGTCGAATTATTAGTGGAACTCTTTGCTCCTACCATTCGTTCTCTGTCCTCTACCTAGACATCATTAGAATTACATTACTCTTTGAAAGAAGCCTGCTTTACTAGAGCTATCTTTCCCCTGTCAAGTTTGTGAATAGGATTTCTTTGCTTTCCCAAAAGCCTACTCGCGTAGCAGCTCTTCTTCGAAACCTAAGGATGGAATGAAGCGAGACTTTCTAGTTCCTCTCCTTTTAGGTGCTTCCATTGATCGCCTCTCCTACTCTTCTCTTTTTTGACTTGAGTAAGGCTATTTAGAAGCGGAAGAAAGAAAGGTCAAGGCCTCTTTCCTTCGTCCCTCAATTCAAAAGTGCTCAAGAATAAGTAAGTTTAACTAGTCATAAGGTAAATATAATGAATGTGAAATATTGAATGTACTTGGAGGAAAGTATTAGAGATTTTGGAGTTAGAATGGAAATATATATTGGGAGTGTAAATTTTTATGTAGGTTATGCTGTGAGTGGGGATTTTCTCCCCCATTCCCGGTGAAATAATTGGAGTCGTCACCTGAACGAGGCGGAAAGATAGAAAGGGGTGGATGGCTCGAATCTTGAGGAATCTACATCCCCTACTAGGTTCGAAAAGTTGGATGTGCATGGGGAATGTGAGAATGACCCAGCACCCTTCGATTTATTATAACTACCCTCCTTTTCAGATCTAAAAATTATTGATTCTTACATTATTACAATATTTTTCATGTTACAAACAAAATGGGCCTCCATACAAGATGAAAAATATGCCTTTACAACTATTTAAATATCCACACAAAAATAAATAAAATAGGACACCCACCAAAAGATAGAAATATGTCCCTTAAAATTGTCCCAAAGTCTGCAAAATAAATTAAATTACATAAGCAAAATAAATAAGGCACCCACAAAGTAAAAACATACCTTTTAAATCATTCTCAAAATCTAAATAATAATAAGTAAACACAATTTAATTATTCATAAAAGCAATTGATTTAAACACATAAATAATCATCAAATAATAACCAAAATAATCATAAAATGATATAAAATTTAAACTTTAATAAAATTAGGGTTTAGTATCCAATTAATGTTTAATTCCTAAGGTTAGAGTTAAACATGCAATGTTAATGTTCGATCCTAAAAACTAGGGTTTAATTATATAATTTGATATTTTATTTACAAATTGGGGTTAAATCATGCAGTCCAAGGTTTTTAACCTAAAACTAGGGTTTGGAAGGCTAAATTAGGATTTTAGAGTAAAAATGGGATTTTAAACCTAAAGCTTGAGTTTTGAAAAGTCAAATTAGGGCTTTTTTATGCAAAGCAAGGGTTTGATCCTAAATCTAAGGCCAGATATGCAATATTAGGGTTTTAGTATTAGGGAATTAGGGTTTGAACCAAAATTATGGTTTAGGGTTACAAAATCAGGCTTTAAGTATGTAAATTAGGTTTTGGTTTACAAAATAGGGTTTAAGAAAATCCAAGTCAATAAATCGAATAACAACAAATTCTACAAGATTAAACCATGAAGATGATCAATTAAATTAATAAACACTGAAAAATATATCTTTGTTCATTGGCTCCCCCAAATTAATTATGTTGAACCAAACTTTATTTGAACACCACATCCACCGAAGCTAGAGCTTGATGATGCTACTGCCTGCTTGAATCAAGTCAAATTTTGGCTGAGTCAAATTATCTAAAAATCAATTATTGTTTTAGCTATTGTCTCTCTTTTGGTTAATGTGTTTTGCTCTACGTGTTAATAGCTAGCTGTTTTCTTGCCTTTTTTTTGCCTTGCTAATTAATAATTGTGGCCGACCCTTACATTACTTGTTCTTCACCTTTTTAGCTCTTGTTAATTGCCTTTTATAGGCAACATTAAGGCAACATTCAATTTAACAATCATATTCAAATTAGGAACCTCCCTTGTTATCAGAATTGATTTAAATTTAAACCCAATTAGGATACATAAATTTGCATGGAAACTGAATTAAGTCATGATTAAGGGCTCATGGCGAGTTGGCCAAGGCCAATTTGCCATGAACTTGGCTTTTTAACCCGGATCGGCTCGGTTTGTTCTATTAAAATTGGACCAAATTTAGTTTAAGTTTTTAAAATTAGTCTAAACTTATTTTAAGCTTTTAAAATTGGAACGAACTAGGTTTAAGCTTCTTAAATTTGACTTAGCCCTTTTTAATTGGGACTAAACTCATTTAGAGCCAAAATTAAGGGTCTACATGTGTCTTTGACATTTTGGGAAACGTCTAATTTATATATAAAACTCTAGCAAATTTTTTCCAAAGATTTTCTTTTAAAATATATATTTTTAACAATTAATTACTAATATATATATATTTATTCATTAAAATATCTTTTAAGGTTTTAAAATACTTTTCTTAAAATTATGGTAAATTTTTAGAGGATAAAGACGTTGACATTATTATATTATGTATACTTATTTTACATATACTTGATGTATGTACCATATATATATAAGGTATAAGGGTGTTACATTTATTTTGGTATCAGAGTCTGATTTGAGGTGCTCGACCTAGGTGAGTTTATAAGAGAGAGAAAGGAGATTTTAAATGTAAATTTAAAGTGTGGTACATGCATATGCATTGGCATTTAAACAGGTCTCTGATGTGGCATTATTCTTTATTGTAATAGATATATGTGGTAATGGCATCTTGGATGCATAAATCTGATGAGGAGAGTACCAAGAGTGTTGCTCCAAGAAAGGATATTTGTAAGCGAAGATTTTTGTCCCCACTCCTAGTGGATGGTTCTTGCGATTGTGACACTGTTAGGCTCGGAGCCTTAGAGAACACAAGCCTAAGCTCGGAGAAATGGCATAGCCACCCGGATGGGCCGAGAAAGAAAGAAATGGGTGGATGACTCGATTCCTAAGAAATTCCTAACCCTCTACTGGATTCGGAAAGTTGGGTACTTTATGAAGAAGGTGATAATTACCCAGCACTCTCATAATACCCGGTTCATTGAATCGACATCATTTTCAAATCTAAATATTATTAAATTTTAAAATATCATGACATCATCCATATTACATGTAATAAAAAGAAATCATATTATTAAAATAAATCAAACAAAATGGGCACCCATCCGAGGATGAAAACATTCCCTTATAATGTTCAAAGTCAACAAAGAAAGTAAAATACAAAAAACAGGACACCCAGCATAGGTGGAAACGTGCTCCTTATAGTAGTCCCAAAATCCTTAAAATAAACTACATAATTAAAAACAACTAAGGCACCCATAAGGTAAAAACATGCCTTTACAATCATTAAAATATGAATGAATAAGTAAACATAATTCACTTAAATAAAGTAAGCAATAAGGTAATCAAAATGCATCATCCATAACAATAGGTCAAAATTAAGACTACATCATTTAATTTAAGATTAAGTTGCAAAATTAGGGTTTTTACTTGCAAACCAATAATAAAATATGTAAACTAGAGTTTGGAAAGCAAACTAAGACTAAAACATGTGAATGAGAGTTTAGATGCAAATTAGGGTTTGGGATCAAAACATACAAAATTGGTGTTTTATCTTGAAAACTAGGGTTTTAATGTTAATCAACACTAAGATTTAATCCTAAAACTAAAGTCCTATATGCAAGATTAAAATTTAAGACATGCATTAAAGATCCTATGATATAATTCTACGATGTAAAATAGAATTAGGATTTCAATTGGTTCAACCCATAAATCTACAACTCACTATGAAAATAAGATCACTTATGAAATCATATGTATAACTTGTTAATATAGTAAATCAAATATTAAAAATAATTAATAAATTTGGTTGGAGAAATTAATAAGAATCGTACTTCCGTTTGTTGGCTCCACCAATATTAATTTTTTGAATCAAGTTCAACGTTGCTACTGCCTTTGTTTTTTGGTTGGAGTCTTAATTATCCGAGGGTCACTTGTATTTAAGCTACTACCTCTCTTGATTCTTTTCTTTCTATTTGATCTCTCTTTTTTTTTTCTTTGCTTTACTCTCATTTTTGATAATTATGGCTGCCCCCTTTTCTTGTTACAAGACCTATACTTATATGCAACAATTAGGTTAAGGCTGGCTTAATAAACCTTAATTTTCAAAACTCTTCTGCTTAACCGAGTGCAATTAGAATTTAAATCTCTTTGTGCTTATCTGAGTGCAATTAGAATTTAAACCAAACTTAAACTGAATTTGGCCCGGATTAGGGACCAAAACAAAGACTCATATCGAATTAGACCATTGTCAATTCGATATGAACCAAAACTCATATCAAACTGAACCTTGGTCAGTTTAATTTGAGCTTTGTATCAATTCAATATGAGCTAGGCTCATATTGAATTGGATAATGTCCAATTTGATATGATCATAGGTCCATATTGAATTGGATGCTCATATCAAATTGGGTGCCTAATTCGATTGGGCATAGCCCGTATCAAATTAAACCAAACTGAATGGATTCTAACTTTGGATCAGACCCATTTAGGGTTTTAGGATTTGAACTAGCTTACTTTGGGCCTCTTTTAACATAGTTTAAGGCTTTAAAGATTTAAGCTTTTAAAGCCAGATCAAATTTGGCTTAGCCTCTATTAATTCGGATTAGACTTGCTTAGGGCCAAAATTAGGAGTCTATAGTTTTGCCCACTACTTGAACAATCTTGAATATATTCAGAGACTGAAAAGAAATTTACCTTGATAAGTTTAAACCGATCTTGGATGCTTTCATAGGATGGGTTCTAGACCCACAACATCCTAGTTTGGGTTCTGGACCCGTGAATTATGTTTGGGTTCTGAACCCGTAACTTGATTTGTATTTTAAACCCAAGATTTGACTTGAGTTTTAGATCCATGAATTGATTTGGGTTTTGGACCCTCAAATGATTTGGGTTTTGGACTCATGACTTGATTTGGGTTCTAGACCCATGATTTGGCTTGTGTTTTGGACATATAAATTGATTTGGGTTTTGGACCCATGAATTGATTTGGGTTCTTAACCTATGAAGCTTTCTAGCTTAATCGATCTTCTGTCATTTGAGAATTTGGGCTTTTTTCTAACCATCAACTTTAACACTTCTAGCTTGATTGATCTTCTATCATTTAAGAGTTATGGCTTTCTTCTAGCCACTTGTTCCATTCTTTAATGGGTTATACTTTGTAAAATATTTTGGCTATTTTTAGCTCTTTAGTCCTCATATCCTCTCTTTGTCCCATGCATGGTAGAATATTAAAAGAGAGTTTGAAAATTTTTTATACATGCATAAACTCAAAAAATTGAAAGGGAGAAATTTTGCCCCTTGTATAGGCTCAAATCAATGGTTTTGTTTCCATATAGGCTCTAACTGATGTCTTTGTCTTTGTCTTTTCTCGTTCATTGTGCAAGCATGCATCTCTATTTTTCCAAGTTCGTCTACTTCTCATTGCTTGCTTCAAGAATATTGGTTGTTTAAAGAATAGACAACAAAAATTGTAGTGTGACATGCTCATGTATGTGTGTATGCATGATATGCATGAGTGATACTTATAGTGGTTATACTGACTCACAGACTGAGATGGTATGCCGAAGTACTCCCATTGGTACCTTCATGATATTCTTGCAGGTCTTGCATTGGGTTATTAAGACATATCACATCCACAACTTCATCTTGCTCAATATTTGAAGGCTCATATGACAATAAAACTTTTTTTTGAAATTTAATTTTAATTTTGAAATCAAATAGTGACTTTGTCAAATCAATTTCAATATACCTCAGGGCTTGGTTTTCCAAATTAACACATCTATAACATCATAACCCTAGTTACCGTACTAAATTTAGGAATCATTTCTATTTGAGCAAGGGTTGTTGCACTTTAGATAGACACATATACATTCCTTGACCAAATGTCTCATTGAGTCTAAGTATTGTCTATCTCATATGTATGCTTATTTAAATAATCTCCACTAATAGACTCCACCTACCAAGAGAAATTAACAGGTCTTTAATTGGCTTGAAATAGGGCCTATAAGGGACATGAGTTAGATGAAGGCCATTTTTATTTTGGAGCTAATGTGACACTGCTTACACTTCTGTTGGGACCATAGGTAGCTGGAAGCATTCTTAAACTCTGGGATTCTTGTTATTTTGCTTCATGAAAAGATAAAGCTTGAATGTTCTTCTATTTTCCAAAATTCTGGACCTGATATGATTAGAACAAACCTATTCTTTTCCTCTTTCTTTTGTAAAAACTCAAGACCCTTTTTTCTTCCCCTTTTTCTATTCTTTTTTCCTTTTTTCTCTTTTTTTCTTCTTTTTTCTTTTCTTTATTTTCCTTCTTTTTTTGTTTTTGTTTTGCTATTTGGGTTCTTTTTTTGGACCTGACATTTCATCATTCCACTCTTTTCCTCTTCAAATCTAGGGCTTTCAAGATTGGAGCTATGTTGGATGAAAGATGATCTTTCTCCTATCTCTCTTATTTATCTCAGTTCCTGGTTGGGCTAGACCAATCCAAGTCAGACTCTTCTTAGAGGTTGGGTGAAAGCAAGAAATTTGTTAGCTTTTTGAACCATACTTTCGGGTTTTCAAAATTAGAGAGATGCTCTAATTTTTGCCTAAGCCTCCCTTTCAGGTTTTTAACTTAGCGAGTTTTTATTTTCTTCTTCTCTTTTTTATCTTGATTTTTTTGTTGGTTCTTGGCTCTAAGAAAGTCATCTTGTTTGTTCTATCTTATGCTTATAACTATGAGCTAGCATGAGTCTACTTTAATGAGGATAGATCTTTTTATTGTCCTGATGAAATCTGAAATAGATTTGAGATATAAGGTCTAGTTTAGGTAAATTTAAACTATGCTTAAGGTCTTGACTATGCATCCTTTTCTTTGATGTTTTTGCTTCTTGGTAGCTTAGTGATCATCAAACTTGTCACAAGTGTCACACAAGCTCAGGGTAGGTTATCAGAGTTTGCAAGCGAATAAAAAACAATCTAAAATCTCATAAAGGCTCAAAGGGTTAAACTAGGAATTGATATTAACAGGGTGGATACTAGTTGTTGGCTGAACAAACAATGCCTAGATCATTTCTCTCTTAAATGGGCATAGTTCAATTTCGCCTTAAAAGTTCATCAAAACATGTTCGAAGATTTATTAGACACGGGTAATTTTGCAGGAGCCCTCTCTAAGTAGGCATGTATAGCTCAATGCTATAGAGCAATTCCCTCACCTAGTAAAGTCATTTGAGTCATGATGTATACATGCAATAATTTATAAATATTAAGCTAGATTTATCATCGATTGAGTATTAAAATGAACAAAAACTAACAAAATTATAATTTCAACAAAAGTAATTTATTTAAACAATCTTAATTTGAAAAACATAATTATTTTAAAGAAATAAGATAGAAAATAAGATGAGCGTCAATCAAGCCAAGAAAAGTTTGTTAAGTTGAGTCTCTTCTCTCTTCATATCTTCTGCACTCTCATCTTGAAAAGAGGATAAGATAAAATCTTCCTTCAATCCTCCCCCTACCATGAAGGTTGCTGGTGGAGGTACTTTGCCGAGCTTAGGCAAAGGATTGTCTTTCGTGTTAGGTTTATTAGGCTCATGCAACTTTCCACTATCAATCAGATTTTGGATCTCGTGTCTTAACCACATGCAATTATCTATTTTATGCCCTTGTCCTTGATAGAATTGACAGAAGGCCTTGGCATCAAAGTTTAATGGTAGAGGATTTGGTAATGGTCGAGGAGCCAGTGACTGCAATAGGCTTGCTGCTGTAGCTTATTGAAAACCTAGGATAAATGTCTCCTCAGATCTGAAAATTGCCTCCTATTTCGTTGGCCATTAGTTGCATTGACATCCATTTCTTTTTGTGTACTCTAACTGCCAGATTGGTAATTTCCTCTTTCATTCTTTCTTCTAGAAAAGTGATTATTCTCCCATTTTCACTCTTCTATTTGCAAGCCATCTTAGAGTAGATCTTTGAAATCTCTTATAAGGGTGTGAGATAGTCTCTCATGGAGGTTGGATAGGACACCTCTCACTATCATTATGATCTGTTCAGATTCATCAAACCCCTTTTTAAGAAGAGCAATCTTATTCCTCAACCTCTTCACAAAGTCGATAAAACTCTCATTTTGCTTCTGTCGAATAGTCTCCATCTCCATCAGGGTCACTTTGAGTTTAACATTATAATCATATTATTGAATGAAGGCTTTGTACAATAGATCCAAATCTTCCTGGGTGTTCTCCACTAAGGTATTAAACTAGTTTTGTACCACTAGATCCAAAGAAAGCATGAACTATCTTAGGGTAAGTCTTAATAATTCTAGCAGTTACATAGCAGTGATGTGCTGCTTGACATGTAAGTGAGGATTTCTAGTTCCATTAAACTTAGGAAAGGGAGGCATCTTGAATATGTAAGGAACTGCTTCTTCATCTTCAAACAATTTGTCTACCTCTGACATCTCTTTTGTCTTCAGTTTCTTTTCAAACTTCTTTTCCAAGTTAGTAATCATTTTTCAACATTAACAGATTCGATCTTCTCCACCTTCCTTTCTTTCTTATTATCCTTTTGGTCTTAAAAGTATTATTCTCAGTCATAATCATCAATTACCACATTCTCATTAAAGGCTACCTCTCATACCTTAGACTTCCCTTTGTCTTTCTGCTTCTTAGTACTAGTAAATGCTTCAACATTGTTACTTTCCAGTAGTGCAGTAAGTTGACTTCTCATGGCCTTAGCTAGGGTCCCCTTTGGTTCTTCCATATTGGATGCAATAGCCTTATTCACTAGATTCTGAACTTGATCATACTCCATTGGTTTTAGTGCAAAGTTGAATGATCCTTCACTGGATTCTGAGTCACCCTTGTAGATAAGGTTATTGTAAGCCCTTGAACTAATGAACTCCAGGTCTGTGAGCTAGAAAGGATTAATGCAATGAAATGCAATGTATGTATGCATATATGTACATGGAGCAAACAAACCAACAAATAAAGTTAGGATGTTTCTTCCAACCTTATATCTTCCACACACGAGAGGTGAGTCTCTTTTCCTAGGCATATGGTCAACATAACATCAACATGGGATGTTTTGTTGTTAAAATATCCATTCAGATGGATTAACCTATTGTTGTATTTTCAAATAAGAACTCAATCTATGATAACTCCCACTATTTGAGCCTTAATCCATTGGGTCAACTGGGAAATAGCTTTTATGCTATATTGTGGATTAAAACTAAATTTAACAGTTTATCATTAGTATATTTCTTAGTTGGAAAATAATTAATGATTCATGCCACAAATAAGCCCATGATTAATAAACCTTTGTATAAATTAGGCCCACAATTGATTTTAACATTCTATAATTGACCTAATTAGTTATAAGCCCATTTAAATAATTTTGAGTCCATCTTAAAAAGTATTTCAAAAGGTTTATTGAAAAATAAGTCTTGGACTTTGTGTTTGGGCTATGATGTGGAAAAGGATTTTTGGCCCGTCTAAAAAGGTTTCCATGCCTAACGTCCATGTTAAAAAAAGTTTGAAAATAATTTGGTATTTTGGGCTTTTAAAAGAATAATTTAATTTTGAGCTTAATATTTTGATCAAATATGTTTACATGTTTAGGTTAATTTTAATGGTCTTTAGTTAATTTTTCTTTTAATTTGTGTTTAAAGTTTGCTTGAAGTGTTTGAGTTAGATGGAAGTACAAAAGAATGAATTGATAGATCAAAATGGTGAAAAAGCATGAGACTCGGCTAAGACACTTCATGGCTTGGCCGTGTCGCTCATCCAAGGCAACCACTCACATGACACGGGCTGAATCAATAAGGATTTGCCGTGTCCTTCAGAAAAATTGGACAGAAGCAAACACTGGCAGAAGACACAACCAAGCTACTGGTCATGTCACATGACACGGCCAAGGCCTTGGCCATGTCCCACTTGATGAAACCAAAGAGTAAGAGAAAGGCAGTAGAGAACACAGTGAAGAGACACCACCAAGGCCCTGGCCGTGTCAAGTTATTTTGATCAAATATGTATACATGTTTAGGTTTTTAGTTAATTTTTCTTTTAATTTGTGTTTAAAGTTTACTTGAAGTGTTTGAGTTAGATGGAAGTGCAAAAGAATGGATTGATGGATCAAAATGGTGGAAAAACATGAGACACAACCAAGACACTTCATGGCTTGGCCGTGTCCCTCATCCAAGGCAACCACTCACATGATACGGGTTGAATCAACAAGGCTTGGCCATGTCCTTCAGAATAATTGGGCAGAGGCAGACACTAGCAGAAGACACAGCTAAGCCACTGGCCGTGTCACATGACATGGCCAAGGCCTTGGCTGTGTCCCACTTAATGAAACCAAAGAACAAGAGAAAGGCAGTAGAGAACACAGTCAAGAGATATGGCCAAGCCACTGGCCGTGTCATATGACATGGCCAGGGCCTTAATTGTGTCTCACTTAGAAAAGGAAGAATACATTTAGGCAGCCATGGACATGGCCACATAGCTTGGCCATGTCCCAAGAAGAATGAGTGACACGGCCAAGTGGCTCAAGGCTTGGCCGTGTCTCATATGGTCCCTTGAATTATTTTGCATGAAGTGGGGGACAATTGGGGGACAAAAGGCTCTTTCTTTTTAAAAAAGAATTTTTAAAAATGAGTGAAAAGTGGATGGATTTATGGGAAGAAATATAAAACAAAGAAAAAGAGGGAGACAAGGTGTGGTGTGTGATTTGACAAGAGATGGTTGTTTTAAAAATGAAAAGAAATTAGAAGTAGAGGCATGCGAGGACGTGCATGTTTAGGGCTTATTTGAAGAGCTATCTATCTTGTTCTTATTTTTTTGGGGGGTTTTTTGTTTTGGAGGAGGAGAACCCATTCTCTCTTAGACACCATTTTCTCTTTATCTTCAATATTCATTCATCTTTCATTTCTTCCATAGACAAGATCTAATCAAGTTGGGAATGAAATTGAGTGAGCAAGCTCCTTAGAAGATTAGGGTTTGAAGAAAGCTCGATTGGAGTTGGAAGCTTAAGAGAGTTACCATTTCATTTTTCAAAAGGAAAGCCATTGATTGAAGAGGGCTTGGAAGTTGTTCATCATACATCAAGGTGGAAGCTAGGAGGAAGACAAGTAGTTCAACTCTTGGAGTCTACAAAGGGGTTTTTCATATTCTCTCTTTTAATTAATTTTTAGATTATTGTTGTTTTATTATGAACATTAATATTACAATGTATAATTTTGATTTGATGAATATTGAGATGTATATTTATTTTAAATTGATGATGAGCTAATTTACTCATGCCTTGGGTTGTAGTAGATTTGATTAAATAACTTGATTTAATTAGATAACTTGATTTGATAATTCCATTAGTATACCTTGTTATTGGTTAATGGCATTGGCCTTAAAGTTAGTTTGATAGATTGACCACCTATTAATCACTTAATATTGAATGATGGACCGAGAGATGAAATTCGAATATTGGAACTAAGTAGTCAATCACCCTAAGAATGAATTAGAAATATAAGTTCTAAGGTTTATTTAATTTGCAATTTCAAAATAATTAGTTGTTGTTAATTCATGAATGTGAAAACTAATGAATTTGTAATTACTAATTGATCTCAAGGGAGAAATTAAAATACAAGGTTATATTAATGGATAATTTAAGAATCAAGATTTAATTAAATTGACCTACAACCCTAGACACCATTCCTAGAATTGAATTGGTCTTACACAAGTACTACTCATTTTTACTTTTAAAATTTAATTATAACTCACCAATTCAACAAAACACACTCAATTTTAATTTATTTGTTAATCAAACTATTGCAAAACAACTCCTTCCTTGTGAGACGACCTTGGGGCAATCTCCGTTGCTACAATTACCTTGTATACTTGCGAGTATCACTTTGTAGTAGTAATTAATTGAGCGCAATAAGTTTTTGATGCCGCTTTCGGAGAAGACAATTGTTGTTTGTAGTTTGATTCTTTTATTTTAATTGTTTAATTGTTTAAAGTGTTCCTTTTTGAATTGCCTAGGTGATTTATGCAAGGATGAATGTCTCTAGGAAACAAACTTGTTCCATATCTATTCATAGATTCCTAAGAACTGAAGGAGTAGATCCCTTGGGACAAGAAGGCGAAGAAACAGACGAGCAATTTGTAGAGGACACGAAAGTAGAAATGGGTGATGTAGAGGAACCACCTATGAAGGACTTTGCTCTACCAATCATTGGAGTAACCACATCATGTATCTGGTTGAGCAACACAATAAGAAATTATGAACTCAAAAACACTCATTATAGTATGCTGCCAACCTTCCATGGATTCCTGAATAAAGATCCTCTCATCTTCATTCGAGATTTTTACACAACACTGCATACTTTTCCTTTGCAAGCATTAATAGAGGATGAACTCAAAATGAGATGTTTCCCATATAATTTGAAAGATAGGGCAGAAGCATGGTTAATGACCTTACCTGAGAACTCCTTGACCACTTGGACTGAAGTGTATAACATATTCATGGGAAAATTTTATTTACACCAAAAGACAAAGGAGCTTAAGGGGAGTATTGCAACTTTCACCCAATTTGATGGGGAACCATTTCATGAGGCGTGGGATCGTTTCAAATCTCTATTGTTTTAATGCCTCATCATTATTATCCACAATAATTGCTCAATCAGTTCCTCTATTCTGGGCTGACTCAACAATGTCAAAACACAATAGATAATGCTGCAGGAGGGGCAATGGGTGAGAAAACAACTGCTGAAATGGTTGCATTATTTGAAATGTTGGGAGCAAATTGTCAACAAAAGAGTATTGGGGAAAGGAGAAGAGGAGCATATGAGCTGAATGCAAACTCAGAAATGGCAAGGTAAATTGCCAAGTTGACAAGGCAAGTTAAATTGTTGAATGCTAGAGGGAACTTGCAGATGCCAAGCCAAAAATCATGTGCATCATGTGGTGTGGTAGGCCACAATGCAAATGTATGTCCTTCAAACTTTGACCAATTCCAAGAAGGGCAAGAATAAGCTTTTGTTTTTGAAGGGTTCCAACAAAGGGGAAGGAATGATCCGTACTCAAATTCTTATCATCTCGGTTGGAGAAATCACCCTAATTTTTTATGGAAGAACCAAAAACAAGTTCCACCTCAACATTCAATCCAGCCTTATCAAAGGGGACACCAATTTCAAGGGCAAAGTTCAAATCATGAGCAAGTCAAGAAACCTTCACTTGAAGAAAATTTGAATGCTTTCATTCAAATAAGCACTCAAAATTAAGAGGTGAACAACAAATGATTCGACTCCTTGGAAGCCTCACTTAAGAAGGTAGAAAATCAAGTGGGTCAATTGGCTAATCAACTGCAAACTAATCAAAAAGAAAAATTTTCAAGCTAACCGAAGCAAGCCAAAGCACTCACAGTCCTAAGAATTGGTTAGGTACTTGATAATAAAATCGGCGATAATAATATTAATGATTCTTTGGATACATGAACATTTGATGAAGATGGCGAGGAAATATAAGAAGGAAAAGCTCAACCAAGTGAGCCGATGGAAGATAGTGAGGAGTCATCAATTGCACCAAAGCTGCATAAATCTCCAAATTCGTACAGACCGTCAATTCCTTTTCCAAGCAGGTTAAAAAATGAGAAGCATGATAAATAATTTTTTGAAATTTATAATTGTTTTCCAAGGTAAGTATTAACCCCCCCCCCCCTTATTTGAGGTGATTAAAAATATGCCATCATATGCTAAATTTTTTAAGGAGCTTAATACAAAAAAGAAAAAGTATGAGTTAAATGAGAAGGTGATAGTCTCAGAAGTAACAAGTGTTATTTTGCAACACAGGTTACCTCCAAAACTAAAAGATCTTGGAAGCTTTATAGTTAGCATCTCTATGGGAGAATGGGAAAGAAACTATTGGTATGTGTGATTTAGGAGCAAGTATTAATTTTATTCCATACTCTGCTTACTTGAAATTAGATCCAGGGGAACTCAAGCCAACTAAAAATGGTTTTGCAACTTGTAGATAAAACTCTTAGATATCCTAAGGGAATCATAAAAGATATTTTAGTTAAGGTAGGTGGTTTGATTGTGCTCGTTAATTTCATTGTCTTAGATATGGGGAAGGAAATTTCTAGAGATTCTGAACATATAATTTTGTTAGGGAAACCTTTTATGGACACAACTAACACATTAATTGATGTTAAAAAAGAAAAATTGACCATGACTGTTTTAGGTCAAGTTGTAGAATTTTCAATTTTTAACACTTCCCCTATTTCCACTACTGCTTTGTATGAGGACTGCTCTTTAATTGATTTTACTGATAATGTTATTCAAGAAGTTTTCTTGCTGGAGAGTGGTGAAGATAAGTTAGAAAGGGCTCTAAATTTGGAGGAAGAAGTTGAGGATTCAAATGAGGAGATTCAACCAAAGGGGGTTGAACTTAAAGAACTTCCAAAGCACTTAAAGCATGTTTTTCTTGGGGAGAATAACTCACAACCAGTGATAATTTCTGCTACTCTTAGTAGTGAGAAGGAAGATAAACTTATGAGAATGTTGAAAAAATTCAAGAGAGCTACTGATTGGGGGTTAAGTGATATTAAGGGTATTAGTCCCTCTATGTGCATGCACAAAATATTTTTAGAGGAAGGGGCTAAACCAGTAAGAGATGCTCAAAGGAAGCTTAACTCTAATATAAGAGAAGTAGTAAAAAAAGGAGGTTCTAAAATTGCTTGATGAAGGGGTAATATACCCTATTGCTGATAGCGAATGGGTTAGTCCCGTACATGTCGTGTCAAAGAAAGTAGGTTTGACTGTGGTCTAGAATGAGAAAGGAGAGTTGGTACCTACACAAACACAAACTAGGTGGTGAATGTGCATATATTTTAGGAAATTAAATAATGTCATCAAGAAAGATCACTTTCCTTTACCATTTATTGATCAAATGCTTGATAGGTTATCTGGACATGCTTTTTACTATTTTCTTGATGGTCTTTCAGGTTACTACCAAGTCCCGATAGCACCGGAAGATCAACCAAAGACAACTTTTACTTGTCCCTTTGGAACATTTGCCTTTCGAAGGATGCCATTCGGACTTTGCAATGCACCGAGTACATTTCAAAGATGTATGCTTTTGATTTTTTTTGATATGTTGGACAAATAAATTGAGGTATTTATGGATGTCTTCTCTATTTTTTGTAATTCTTTTGATGATTGTTTGCAAAAGTTGACTCTTATGCTTGAAAGATGTATTGAATGTAATCTTACCTTGAGTTGGGAAAAGTGTCATTTCATGGTTGATCATAGGATTATTTTGGGTCATGTTGTTTCTCACAAAGGGATTGAGGTAGATAGGGCTAAGGTTGAATTAATCATGAATCTACCTCCACCCACATCTATTAAGGGGATTAGAAGTTTTTTGGAACATGTTGGATTTTATAGGAGGTGCATAAAAGATTTTTTAAAAATTTCACGTCCTTTGTGTCATTTGCTAGGAAAAGATATCCCATTTGTTTTTTATGACAAGTGCTTAGAAGCTTTTGAAATTTTGAAAGAAAAATTAACTTCTTCTCCTATAATTGTTGCCCTAAATTGGGATTTGCCATTTGAAATCATGCGTGATGCATCAAATTATGCCATTGGAGCTATTTTGGGGCAAAGAGTGAATAAATTGATGTGTGTAATTTATTATGCAAGTTTATCTTTAAATGATGCATAAGTGAATTACACAACCACTGAAAGGAAGATGTTAGCTGTGGTATTTGCACTGGACAAGTTTAGATCTTACTTGATAGGTTCTAAGGTCATAGTATTTTCGGACCATATGACCTTGGAATACCTATTGACCAAACCATAAGCTAAACCTAGGCTCATTAGGTAGGTATTGATGTTGCAAGAATTCAATGTTGAAATCAAAGATTGGAAGGGAAGTGAGAATGTAGTAGCCAACCATCTTTCTAGATTGAACTCTTATGATAATGATGTAGAAATTGCTTGTGAAAATGCTTGAAAAATTTTCAGATGAACACTTGTTTGCTTTAACTCAAGCACCTTGGTATGCAGATATTACTAACTATCTTTCTTGTGGTGTTGTGAGAATGGATTTGAATTTCTAGGCAAAGAAGAGGTTCTTGCATTCATGTAAGTACTATTTTTGGGATAAGCCATATTTGTTTAGAATTTGCAGGGATAAAATCATAAGAAGTTGTGTACAGGAGGAAGAACAAAAAAAGTGCTGCAATTTTGCCACGACATGTATTGTGGAGGGCATTTTAGAGGAAAGAAGAGTGTCGAGAAGCAGTTTGTGTTGGCCTACTCTTTTTAAGGATGCTTTCAATTTCTGTACAAGATGTGATAAATACCAAAGAGTAGGGAATATTAACAAAAGGAATGAAATGCCTCTTAATATTTTTATTGTGGTTAAAATTTTTGATGTATGGGGAATAGACTTCATGGGGCCATTTTCCAAGTCCTTTAGTTTTGAATATATTCTTCTTGCAGTAGATTATGTGTCTAAGTGGGTGGAGACTATCCCCACTAAGACTAATGATGCTAATGCTGTTTTGAAATTTTTGAAGGAGAATATTTTGAGTAGGTTCGGAACCCCAAAGGCAATAGTGAGTGATTGGGGAAGCCATTTTTGCAATAAATGGTTTGAGAAGCTGATGTCCAAGATAGGAATCTGACATAAAGTGGCAACTCCATCCACCCTCAAACATCTGGACAAGCCGAGATCTCAAACAAGCGAATTAATGGGATCTTAGAAAAGACTGTGAGCACAACGAGGAAGGATTGGTCAATCCAACGTCTAGAAGCATTATGGGCTTATAAGACTGCTTTCAAAACACCATTGAGAATGAGTCCATATAGGTTGGTCTTTGGCAAGGCTTGCCACCTATCAGTGGAATTAGAGCATAAGGCTTATTGGGCAATAAAGACCACAAATATGGACTTAGAAGGAGCAAGGGAGCAAAAGACAAATGTAGACCACAAAGAATGTTGCAAATTTCTGAGCTTGATGAGCTTAAGAATAAGGCCTATGAGAGTTTAAGAATCTATAAGAAAAAGACAAAAGCTATGTATGACAGGATGATCCTTCGAAGGACTTTCGAATCGGGAATGAAAGTCCTCCTATTCAATTCCAGAATGTGATTGTTTCTAGGGAAATTGAAGTCCTGTTGGAGCAGACCATTTCAAGTAATTCAAACATTCCCATATGGGGTTATTGAGTTACTCAATTTGAAAACCAATGAGACATTTAAGGTAAATGGACAAAGGGTGAAGCCCTACTTTGAGGAAATTGATGTTGCAAAAACTGTTGAAAGTTTGGTATTTATCAACAAATGATTCACCAATGTCTAGCTACACGACATTAAAGAAGCGCTCAATGGGAGGCAACTCATTGGTTTGTATTTCTTTTCATAGTTAAATTTTTGTATTTTGCAATTTAAATTTCATTTTAAGAGAATAGAATGGGTGCGTTGATTAGTTTTTGTATTTTTTGATGGAGTTTAAGGGTGAAGCCAAGAAGAAAGGTTTCATGTATTAGACTTAGGTGACACATTTGTTTAAAAAAATGAAAAGGCAAAAAAAAAAAAAAACTGGCAGTGATGGACACAACCACTTGACATGGCCAAGCCACTGGCCGTGTCAAACAAGACCAGAAAACCCAAGCGTGGACACGGCCAGAAGGCTTGGCTGTGTCCTTGGTCGTGCGTGTCACCCAGACATTACTAAGCACCCAGCCCGTGTCCCCATTTCTTTCCTTTGCCAACACCATACAGTAGTAGACATGCTCACAGGATATGGCTAAGCCACTGGCCGTGTCCTACCTAAAAAACTCCAACACGGCCAAGCCATCCCTAGCTTGGCCGTGTCACCCCTTTTAAAAACCCAAAATTTCACTCGATTTTGTCACTATCAAAACCCTCATCTTCATCTTCCTCCCTTCTTTCTCTCGCCTCTCTCTCTAAAACCTCCATTCCCAACCCTAAAAACCTCAAACTTTCACCAAATCTTCCATTCTTCTTACCTAAAAACTCAATTAAACCCACTCAATCTTCCAATTTTCTAATCAAAACTCCATAAAATCCATCAAAGTTTCACTTCCCACCAAAGAATCAAGTTACCTAGAAAAAAAATGGTGTCCCACCATAAAAGGAGGGAATCTTCATCATCCTCTTCATCATCTTCAAAGAGATTGACTCTTCTAGCATGGGATTTCTTTCCAACGAGGTATGTAAGCGAAGAATCCCTCGATACTCTCCAAATTGGAGAAAATTTTACTAGATATGTTCAAAACCTTAGATGGGAGAAATTAGTTTCCCTTAAACCTTTGCAATTCCAAGAACTTACCATAGAATTTCTAGCCTCTCTTAATGTTGAAAGAAATGAAATGAAGATTTTCACTAGGTTTAGCTTTAAATTGCTTGGAAAACCCTGTGTTCTTGATTTTGAACAATTGAATGCTATTTTTGGTTTCCATCATCAAGGGGAAAGGTGTGTGCCTAAAGGTTTTAGACAAAAAATCGCATGTGGAACAATAGGCTTGGGTGGAATGTATGTGGCCAAATCGGCCAAGGCAACAAAATTGATCAATCCTGCCTTGTGATATTTACATAGATTTATGTCATGTGGGTTCTTTGCATGGAAAGAAAGTACGGGTGTGATGGAACTAAGCGAGCTATTTTTCTTAGACTGTGTTAGCAATGCTATACTCATGAGTACCGACTATTGGTTAGCCAATATTTTTTATGACGTCGCAAATCAAAAAAGGGCGCAATTTGTATAGGTGGATTGGTGACCACCTTAGCTATGACACTTATTGATGGTTTTGACCCGAATGCTTGCCAAATGACTAGAATTTTTGAAAGTGATTCATTAGACCTTGCGACCCTTGAGAAGATGCATATGGTTACAAAAAGGGGAGGGGCTTATGTGATGAGTTCAGATGAGCAAATTACACCAGAGGATCGGCAAAAGAGACCACGAGTTAATGAGGAGTCTGACTTGAATTCACTCGGTTTGGATGAGGATGCTCCGGCTCCGGACAATCAGGAGATTATTAATAGGATTAAAGCATTAGAAAGCAAGGTAGATCATAATCATGCTAAAGTCCTTTCCCAGTTGGAGCAAATCAATAGCAACCTTGCTAAGATTCTTAGCCTCCACCCTTCAGCAACATCATCGTCACACACTCCATCACTATAGAGCATATCAGCTTCTGCCTTTTGAGAACACTTCTTATGTTTCTTATTTTCAATTGTTGAATATTTTAGTTGCTATTTTTCGTTACCACTGTTGGTTATTAAAACTTTATGTTTTTGGTTATTTTATATTTATTGCTTTTTAATCTTGAACAATTGATGTTTTCTGGATGAAAGGTAGCACTTGCCTCACAACGAAAATGATGGAAATCAGGTTGTACTTTAACTCTTACTTTTTTAAAATTATCCTAGTTTCCATTGAGGACAATGTCAATCTTAAAGTGTGGGGTGCTAAGTTTTCGTTCATAAATGCAAGCTTTTATTTTTTTGTAATTTAGTTGTTGTAAAATGCAAGCTTTTGTTTTTTTATAATTTAGTTGTTGTTTTTAAGTCTTTGTTTTAGTCGTTGTTTTAGTCATTTTTGTTAAGTGTTTTGCCTTACTTTACATATTATTTTGAAGTATATTTTTTAAGTTCAATTGTTATATGTTTCTTGATAGATGATCTTTTAATTTTTGAAGCATGAATTGGAGAATTGGATAAAATTGGTGCTTATTGTTGATTTGGTGGATATTTCTTGCATTTCCTTTTTAAAACTTGTGAGGAATTGAGCCTATTAAGTTAGATATCAACTTATTATTCTTTATTATGTGTGAACATCTTTGATTGATGAATTGCTAGAACTTGCTTTGACATGCATGTTGAGACTAAATAAAAATTTCAATTAGGCATCAATATGATTAAGGAAATTAGGTGAACCCATTTTGGCTTAAAAAGACCAACCTTATATTCAACCTTAGTTAGCCAATTGTGAGCCTATTTCGTTTCTCCTTTTTTTCTTTTTCACAACACTATTAGCTTTGAACCATGCTATTTTGTCTCTTACCCTTTCATTAGGTCAAGAGTATTTTAATAGTGTTTATGATTGAGTGTTGTGTTGAATAAAGTGTGGGGTTAAATTTAGTAGGTTTAAGATTGCAAACCATTATATTCTTTAGTTGCAAATCATAATTTATAAAAAGAGAAGAAAAAAATAATAAATAATAGGAAATAAATAATAATAATAATAAAATTGTTGTTCTTATTGGAAGGGTTGAATTGATTTTAGGAATAATCTTTGCAAATTTAATAAGTGGAGTTTTTAAAAAGTTCTTTAATATCTAGTGCTAAGTGATTGGGAGGTACATTGGGATTGTTCAGTTGTATCACATTGTTTGCTTCATTCTTGAAGTACTCCTGAACTTAGTGAATAAACTTACATTCCCAAATGTCATACCTTTACCTTAGCCCCATTACAACCAAATGAAAGACCTTATGATTGATGATTGATTGAAATTTAGTGGTAGAAGTTTGATTGATAAGCAAGCTTATGGTGATAATCTTTCATTGAATGTGAAGAGTGCAAACACTACCTATTTAAACACTTCAAAGAGTTGGTGAGGGAGTGTCAACATTGGTTATGCATGGAGAACCAGTAAATTGCAAAAGTATTGGTTTTATTTGGTCTGATTGTGGATTTAAGAAATTGGAAGTCTTGATATATTCTTATAACTCTTGAACTTGGCTAAATTTTCTTGTTTAGTTTGTTTTGATTTTAACTTTGCTTGGGGACAAGCAAATGATTAAGTGTGGGGTAGTTGTTTTGGTCAAATATGTATGCTTGATTAGGTTAATTTTATTGATTTTTAGTTAATTTTTCTTTTAATTTGTGTTTAAAGTTTACTTGAAGTGTTTGAGTTAAATGGAAGTACAAAAGAATGGATTGATGGATCAAAATGATGGAAAAACATAAGACACGACCAAGACACTTCATGACTTGGCCGTGTCCCTCATCCAAGGCAACCACTCACATGACACAGGCTGAATCAACAAGGCTTGGCCGTGTCCTTTAGAACAATTGGGCAAAGGCAGACACTGGCAGAAGACATGGCCAAGCCACTGGCCGTGTCACATGACACAGCCAAGGCCTTGGCCGTATCCCACTTGATGAAACTAAAGAGTAAGAGAAAGGCAGTAGAGAACACAGTTAAGAGACACGGCCAAGCCACTGGCTGTGTCACATGACACGGCTAGGGCCTTGGCTGTGTCTCACTTGGAAAAGGAAGAATACATTGAGATAGCCATGGACACAGCCATATGTCTTGGCCATATCCCAAGAAGAATGAGTGACAAGGCCAAGTCATTCAAGGCTTGCCCGTGTCTCATATGGTCCCTTGAATTATTTTGCACAAAGTGGGGGACAATTGGGGGACAAAAGGCTCTTTCTTTTTAAAAAATAATTATTAAAAATGAGTGAAAGGTGGGTGTATTTATGGGAAGAAATATAAAACAAATAAAAAGAGGGAGACAAGGTGTGGTGTGTGATTTGGCAAGAGATGGTTGGTGTCTTAAAAATGAAAAAGGATTTGGAAGTGGAGGCATGGGAGGACGTACATGTTTGGGGCTTATTTGAAGAGCTATCTATCTCGTTCTTATTTTTTTAGGGGGTTCTTGGTTTTGGAGGAGGAGAAACCATTCTCTCTTAGACATCATTTTCTCTTCGTCTTCAATATTTATTCATCTTTCATTTCTTCCAAGATCTATTGGAGTTGGAAGCTTGAGAGAGTTACCATTCCATTTTTCAAGAGGAGAACCATTGATTGAAGAGGGCTTGGAAGTTCTTCATCATACATCAAGGTGGAAGCTAGGAGAAAGACAAGTAGTTCAACTCTTGGAGTCTATAAAGGGGTTTTTCATATTCTCTCTTTTAATTCATTTCTAGATTGTTGTTGTTTTATTATGAACATTAATATTACAATGTATAATTTTGATTTGATGAATATTGAGATGGATATTTGTTTTAAATTGATGATGAGTTAATTTACTCATGTATTGGGTTGCAGTAGATTTGATTAAATAACTTGATTTGATAATTCCATTAATATACCTTATTATTGGTTGATTGCATTGGACTTAAAGTTAGTTTGATAGATTGGCCACCTATTAATCACTTAATATTGAATGATGGACCGAGAGGTGAAATTTGATATCAGAACTAAGTAGTCAACCACCCTAAGAATGAATTAGAAATATAAGTTTTAGGGTTTATTTTATTTGTTCAAAATAATTAGTTGTTGTTAATTCATGAATGTGGAAACTAATAAATTGGTAATTACTAATTGAACTCAAGGGACAAATTAAAATACAAGGTTATATTAATGGATAATTTGAGAATCAAGATTTAATGAAATTGACCTACAACCCTAGGCACCATTCCTAGATTTGAATTAATCTTACACAACTACTACTCATTTTTACTTTCAAATTTTAATTACAACTCACCAATTCAACAACACACACTCAATTTTAATTTATTTGTTAATCAAACTATTATAAAACAACTTCTTCCTTGTGAGACGACCTTGGGACGATCACCGTTGCTACAATTACCTAGTATACTTGTGAGTGTCACTTTGTAGTAGTAATTAATCGAGTGCAACACTTACATTATAATTAGGTCATATTAGGAAAAGACAAACCAAATGGGCCTTAATTCAAGCTAAGACATGTTGATCATGGTCAAACAACAAGCAATTAGGGTAAACCTAAGAAAAGTTACTAGGCCAACTACACGGGCTTTAGTCTTTGGGTTAAAAAGGCTTAAGTTCTGAGAGTAAGTATATACCAAAAGGTACAAGGCTATGAGTGGTTATATAATGCTCAATCTCCATACCTTGAGTGAAAGTATGATATCACTCATATACACTCAACAGAGGTTCCACAGGGCACCCTAACACACACACAATACAATCTAAATGATGCAATGAATAATACTATAATAATAAGGAATAAAATAATATAAAGACCAATAGAATCAACTTCTCTTATCCCCAGTGGAGTCACCACTGTGAATGGAGATTTTTCTTCCACTCTCGGTGGAATGATTATTGTGATTACAATACTGTTAAGCTCAGAGTTAGAGAGCACGGGCCTAAGCCTGGAGAAATGGAGTCACAACTTGAATGACTCGGGAAAGGAAGAAAGAGGTGGATGACTCAATTCCTAAGGAATTCCCAACCTACTACTGAATAGGTATGAGAAAGGTAAGAATAATGCAACACCTCCATAACGCCCGGTTTATTGGAACTAGCCTCCTTTTCAAGTCTAAATATTATTAAATTTTTAAATATCATGACAACATCCATATTACATGCAATAAAAAGAAATCATATTGTTAAAATAAAAAAAAATGGGCACCCATGCAAGGATGAAAACATGCCCTTACAACGTCCAAAGTCCACAAAGAAAGTAAAATACATAAAACATAACACCTATCATAGGTGGAAACGTGCCCCTCACAGTAGTTCCAAAATCGTTAAAATAAATTACATAATTAAAAATACCTAAGGCACTCACAAGTTGGAAACATGCCTTATACAATCTTTAAAATACGAATGAATAAGTAAACATAATTCAATTAAATAAAGTAAGCAACAAGGTAATCAAAATGCATCATCCATAACAATAGGTAAAAATTAAGGTTACATAATTTGATTTAAGATTAAGTTGCAAAATTAGGGTTTTAGGGTTTCTATTGATCCAATTAGGGTTTTTACTTGCAAACCAATATTAAAATATGTAAACTAGAGTTTGGAAAGAAAACTAAGACTAAAACATGTGAATTAGGGTTTGGGATCAAAACATACAAAATTGGTGTTTTATCTTGAAAACTAGGGTTTTAATGTTAATATTAGGTTTTTGTATGATACACTAAGATTTAATCCTCAAACTAAAGTCCTATATGAAATATTAAAATTTAAGGCATGCATTGAAGATCCTATGATATAATTCTATGATGTAAAATAGAATTAGGGTGTCGATTGGTTCAAGCCTTAAATCTACAACTTACTGTGAAAATAAGATTACTTATGAAATCATATGTATAACTTGTCAATATAGTAAATCTAATATTAAAACTAATCAATGAATTCAATTTGATAAATTAATAAGAATCATACCTCCATTTGTTGGCTCCACCAATATGAATTTGTTGAACCAAGCTAGAAGTTGCTACTGCCTAGACCAATTCATTTTTGGTTGGAGGCTCAATGATCCTAGGATCACTTGCATTTAAGCTACTGCCTCTCTTGATGCTTTGCTTTCTATTTGTTCTCTTTTTTTTTTGCTCTTCTTTTCTCTCATTTTTTATAATTGTGGCTGCCCCCCCTTTTCTTGTTACACGACCTTTATTTATATGCAACAATTATGTTAAATTTGACTTAATAAACCTTAATTTTAAAACCCTTTTTGCTTATCCGAGCGCAATTAGAATTTAAACCAAACTTAAAGTGAGTTTGGCCCAGATTAGGGATTAAAACAAATATTCATATCGAATTAGACCATTTCAATTTGATATGAACTGAAGCTCATATCTAACTGAACCTTGGTCAATTTGATATGAGCTTTGTGGTCATATCAAATTGAACATTGCTCAATTCAATATGAGCTAGGCTCAAATCGAATTGAAATGCCCAATTCAATATGGGCACAACCCATATCTAATTAAACCAAATTGAATTGGTTTTTCCTTTGGATCAGACCCATTTAGTGTTTTAGGAATTGAACTGGCTTACTTTAGGCCTCTTTTAACCTAGTTTAAGTCTTTAAAGGTTTAAGCTTTTAAAACTGGACTGAATTTTCCTTGGCCTCTATTACTTGGGATCAGACTTACTTATGATCAAAATTAGAAGTCTATAGTAGAGCTAGAGCTAGTGTAGAGGTTATTGGAGAGGTATCGATGTCAGCCAGACTAGTAACTTAGGATGTTCTGCTAGTTTGAATATAGCAGTTGGCAGAGTTGAAATTAATTAAGGGGAGAGAGAATTGTAATATCTGTAATTTGATTAAAATGAAATTAAATAAAAAAATTTGAAGGGTTAATTAAAGTTTTGGAAGGAGGATTTATATATAATGTATATATTGGGCATATGTGAAACATACCTAAAGTATAAAAATTCACAGAAAGACAAAAGTTAGTAAAAAGGGTAAAATGGTAAACGCAAAAGTAAAAGTAAAAACATTATATAATAATAATAAAATAATTAAAAATTAAAAATATTTATTTTGTGGAAGATGTAAAATATAATTATTAATAATTAATTAATTAACTAATTAAATATATATATATATATGGTTGGGAATTAAAGAAGAAATAAAATTCTAAAATCAATTTCCATCATCTTCTTCTTCTCTCCCCCTTCAGGCCGAAATCACCATTGAAGCAAAGAGGAATTATTTTTCTTCAATTCATCAAATACTATAAGAATTTCCAAGAATTGAAGATAGTTTTGGTAGTTTTGCAAGAGGTAAGTAAGGTTTCTTTTAAATTTAAGAAGTTTGTTTGGAAATTTCAATTATGTGAAAAATAGATTTTTTAAAAAGACATGGACAATTGTTTAAATGATATTAAATGAAGTTATTTTGATGTGGGGATGATGGTTTTAAGGTTAGATGGCAGATTTGAGTGAGTTTGGTTAAAGTTTGGGAGAAGAAGAAAAGAGAATTAGGGTTTTCATGGTGACTTTAGTTAAAATTGATGCAATTAGTGTTTAAATGATTAAATTGTGCTAGAATATGATTCTATTGATATAATTTAGCTTAAAACTTAATTTGGAATTAATTAGAATAGATTTCTAAAATTTAAGAATGTTTGAAGAAATATTGGAAATTTGAAAGAAAAGTGACAAATGAAGTTTGGATTGTTAAAGTGAGAAGAATTATGCTTCTAATGAATTATTTCAATTTATAATGTGGATAGGAGTTGAGTAGAATCAAATTGCCAAGTCAAAGTGGTCAATGGCATTGATAGAAGTTGGTGTTGGGAGGAGAAGTTGGCTTAGGCCTTGTCAATTGTGAGGTTTGTACATACTTTGATTCCATGTGTTTAAATTGCATTTGGTTTGGCTTAGCACCTTGTAATTTTTAGAATGTGCTAAGCTACTTTGTTATTGACATTCATATGTTGAGTGCATTATTTTGTATACTAAAGTGTAAAAATGCATGAAATATGTTATGTGAACCATTGAATTATGGAAATTGTATATGTTATGAGTAATTTGTGAAAAGTGTAATAAATGCATAGGAAATGTTGAAAGAATGCCACATTGTAAATGTGACTAGAAATATGAGAAATGTGATTGATTATGATGAAATAATAAAAATGAATGTGAAATATGGAAAAACATGGAAAAAGTATAATAGAATTAATACATATCGCATGTTGCCTTATATAATGTCTAGCTCTAAAAAATCATGTTTGGCATGCCATTCACCTTTAAGGCGAGACACACTGGTGTCACAGTTATAATTACATCACCGGGCGAGACACACTGGTGTCACATTTATTGTTAATTATATTTTGTATATGTATTTTATATGTACGGGGTGTATATACTAAACGTATATAGGGTATAAGGGTATTACATTAATTGTTAATTATATTCCATTATTTATTTTACTATAAAATTTTTATTCATTAGAGATTATCACTCACAAATTTATTTCTAACTTGTTTCAATTTAAGAATGAAAATATTTATGTCTAAAATTTACTCCTAAATTATTAAGTTTTTTATAATAATATATATGGATTTTATTTAAGTTTGTAAATTTCACGAATATGAATTTATATTTAAATAAAAATATTATTTATATTGTGAAACTTTTGTTGTTAATTGTAAAAAAAATAAGAGTATGATACTAATTTTAGGGGGATAGATTTACTAAAATTAAACCTAGATAATATCATTTTAAATCATTAATATAAAATTTAAGAACCAGGTTATAAAAATACCAAAACTAAGATTCAGACTATTAGGATACAATTGCTACCTCTCAATGGTTGTTAAGCCAGGAACAGAAATTAGTTGTTGCATTACTTTAATTTTTAAAATAATTACTTTTGTTCAATTTTATCTTGAATTTGTTCGCAATGTAATTTTTTAGCTTCAAAAATTTGACCCTTATGATAGGTTGAATCTTGGTTCTGTCATGACTCTCCAACTTAGTATTTAGAGTTCATAACAAACTTACCCAGTACTTAAGGCTAACACTTGAATTTGACAAGAACATTCAAAGCTCACAACTAAGGCAAGAGTTCAAAAATTAAATAAA
Organism: Garcia nutans; assembly: GCA_947685225.1. NCBI lineage: Eukaryota > Viridiplantae > Streptophyta > Magnoliopsida > Malpighiales > Euphorbiaceae > Garcia > Garcia nutans. The sequence goes on along the minus strand of CANTUV010000031.1, from coordinate 70,019,110 downwards.
CAGGCTCAAGAATGAAAAGTGCAATAATTTAGCCACTAAATGAAGTTGTTCAATTGAATTAAATGCCATTGGAGGGTGTATTTATAGCCTCATAATTGTTACAAAGGTTGGCGGAGAAGATTTTTCTCTAGCAACTAGAAATCTAATATTAAATAAGCTATCAAACAAGAATCATGGTTGTGGAGCCTTGGTAATTGTTGCGTTCTCCTTATTTGTCTAGACTATTGAGAGTAGTTGCGAGTTTCAAATGTGCCTAACTACTAGTCACACATGGCAGTCTTTTATTGGTTGCTCACATATCCATTATAGGCTCGCTTTTGCCTGATGAACATCGTGATCAATATTTATCTATCGTGATCTTAATTGGCTATTCATGGCCATAATTGTCATTGCACTTCACACCATGATATTCTCTATGTCTCAATGGCTTATGACTCAAATTGATTGCAAGCACAAAATACATGTTGCGGTTGTGACTTTCTATCGCATTCAATATGGTGGTTGTAATGTTCACTATTTACCTTACTATGTCTTATAGTTCTCGAGCCAAATTGCTTCGTGCTGTGACTTCCTTGGCTATTGTCGCAAGTGTTTTTCAAGTTTTATTAAATTGCAACCTTTCTAAGTGCCTTGCCTACCATATAAATACTCAATTAAAACTTTAGAGTATTTCAATTTGATTGCTAAGATCAAAATTGAGATTGATCTCAATTTAAGTTAACAGTGTGAGTGACTTGAATGCTTAATGGTAATTACAAAATTCTAGTAAGTCAAGGTACTAGTTATGGTAAACACATTTTTTAACACATATTTGAAAAATAATTTGAAACCAAATGAAATTAAAACACATATTAATATATTTTCATTATTTAAATTAAATTTTAAAATAATTGAAACTTTGTTTATTGCAATTTTAATCTTCCCAAATCCATCCTTATCAAGTTTGTTATCAATTTCATCTTCAAGGGCCATACTAGTGACAGTACCATGTGCATTTAATCTCATTTTTAACAAACAAAAAATTCCCTTAGTGAGAACATCTTGAAATTACTTCCATTGAAAATTATGAAATACACTTAACCATAGAGCCTTTTTTTTATTTCAAATATGTATGTTACTCCTTTTACACATTATCATGAATTAGTATCTCAAATTATTCAACATTAAGTGTGTTCATAGAACTTACATAACCATTGAAATAGGCGCACATACTTTTACTTATCTATGTTCATAGTATTTCAACCAAAAATATGCAGTTAATTTTACATAAATTGGAACCCACAAAATTCTCATTATGAAGCATTTGCAGCCAATCGTGGCTCTCTAAAATCACAAGAATGGATTCTAATTCAACACAAACATTTTAGGCCAAATACTTATATAACTCCCTAAACTTATAGCATTTAGTCAGTTTGCTCCCTTGAACTTTCAATATAATAACCATATAATCCCTTGAATTCATATTTTTCTTAACTTATAAATGCAAAATCATTGAGTCATACTGAGTTAGACTGAGTCATTTATGTATGTATTTGGTAAAATATATATAAATATAAGGGGCAAAGTAACCATTATTCATTAATTTAAGTGTCTATTAGTAAAAAATAGACAATGGATAAAGTGATCAAAATAAATATTCAGAGAGGCAAAGTGACCAAAAACTCCAAGTTTAGAGGGCCACATATGTATTTGGCCAACATTTTAGTTGAAAAGTTATTATATATCATTATTTTGAGCTCTTTGTTTCCAATAATATAATGTTCAACATTTTTATTTCTTTAAAACCTTACAAAGTATGTTGCGACTGATAGCATGTAAATATCATATATATTTTTAATTTAGGCTCGCTATTAAATCTTTCTACTAATTTTTAAGTGTTTTTGCAGAAAAAGTAATAGAAAAAAGGGTTAGAGTCAGATGAGGAACTTTTAGAAAAAAGCTAAAAAAAATACAAAATATACTGACAGAAGCCTCGAGCACAACCCTTGGGCAAGGGTAGCATCAGTGTCTGACTTGACAATTTTGAAGATAAACTTGATAGTTGGTGTTTAGTTTATTTTGATACTTTGGAGATATGATTTTGGAGAGATTTTGAAGAATATATTTGATTTTATAATCCCTATTAGTTAGAAATTTTATTTGGGATTGTTAACTCTATTTTAATCTTAGGCCATCAAATTGAATAGAACTAATATTTATATCAAGTTACATTTAGCAGAAAATTATTTTTTTGGAGAAAATGCAAAAGGTCTGATCGGACCATGGACAATCCCGACCAGACCTCTACTAGAAATTCAAGTGAAATTTGCACAGAAAGGTTCACAGGGAGGAGTACTCTCAAATTCTCACCGAACCATATCAAGTCTGTTCAGACCCAGAAGAAGTCTGGTAACACCTTTGATTGAAAATTTGAGAAAAACATCCAGAGATTTTCACATCCAAAAGTACTCCCAATTCCTCAGAGTATTAGACAAAGTCCAACCGAACTAGTGTAAAGTTCAACTATACCTTAGCAGAAGAAAAATGTCCAAAAACATTTAGTAAGATTCACAGCCTAAGATACTCCCAAATTTGAGCATTCCACTAGAAGTTCGACAAGACTTGATGTATTCCCAATTGGACCTTTGCAATAATTTTCAAATTCATAGTTATTGCTCTTTCACTCAATTAGTGGATGCCAAGTGTACTAGTCGTTGAAGAAATTTTGCTAGAAACATGAAAAGTCTTACTAGACCAACTATAGTATGACCATACTTTAGAGGTATGTGTAACAACCATGAATTTCAAATACTGTTAAATAATTAATTTGGAGTGCAGTTGATATGTTGGAAGAGAGAAATACAAGATATATACATAATGTATAAGATATATACCTATTATATACTTGGTGTATACATAAAATATACATTACATATACATGTTATATACATATAAGTAAAAATATGCATAACATATAAATAAAGTAAAAATTATATATACATATACATAAAATATAAATGACATATAAATATACATAATTATGGATGGGAAGATGGTAATAAATACATAAATAAAAGAAAAGAAATCCAAAGGAAGAAGGATAGTGTGTGGATAAAATTAAAAGGAAATATAATAATAATTAATTATATTAATATATATGGATAGTAAATGAGGAAAGAAACCAAAAAGAGTCTTCTTCTTCTTCCCCTTGCCATGGCCGACTTTCAAATTTAGAGAGAGAGAGAGAGTATCTTGCATCTTATTATACTTCAAATTACAAAAGAATTCAAAGGTTTAAAGTGGATTTTGAAGGAAAATCAAGAAAATTAAGTAATTCTTCTTTATGCTTATTGTTTGAGTTTTTAAGGTTATGTTTGAAATGTGTAGAGAGAGAAAGTATGTCTATATGATTAAAATTGATAGTAATTGAGTTAATATAATGGATATATAATTATTTATTAATCAATTTGTTAAGATGAGCATAAATGATGGAATTAGGGTTATGGGAAGATTATGTAAAAATTAAGGTTTTTGAATGGGTGGCTATAATTCTTGTAATAGGTTAATTTAATGTTTTTTAAATGTATATGTTGTGATATTATGATTAGAAAATGAATATGAGTAGGTTTGGATGAAGTTAGGGTTTTATAGAAAGTTATGTGAAAATTAGGACTTTGCATGATTGATATAATTATTGAAATGAGTTATTTTGTTGTTGTTTTGATATATAAGTAATGAATTTATGGTTAAATATTGGAAATAAGTTGGGTATGAATAAAGCAGAAAAGGGTGAAATTAGAGTTTTATTAGGATTTTGATGGAAATTATATATTTAATGATGGTTTGATATAAATTGACCATGGAAATGGATTTAAATTAAACAATGTTACTTGTTGTTGGCTTTATATGTGTGTAGACCAAATTGGTGGAAGTGGTGGAGTTTAGAGTTTTAGCTTGGAAAGGGATTTTGAAGTAGATTTGGAAGCAAATAATGTTAACACATATTTAAATGACTTGAGATTTTATTAAACATGATTTGGAATAATGTATATGGTTTCTTTATAATGTTGATATTCCCATAATCTATGAAATATGGCATAATTATGTGACGAGTGTCACATTGGGCATTTGTCCAATTTAAAAGTAATGGTTATACATGAAATGAACAAGGTTTATAAATGTTATGTAGTAAGATGTACTATAAGGATAAGTCGTGAAATGTGTGGAATGAGTCACATTGTGAATGTGACTCATGGGTATGTAATGTGAATATAAATTGATAATGAAAATGTGTTTAAATGTGTAATGTGTAAATAATTATGAAAAGTTGGGGTTGACTCTATCGAGTTAGGTTGCCAATAGTATGTCATGTTAATTGTTATACCTTCGGGAGAGACACATTAGTGTCGAGCACATCTATGCTGAGGAGACGGCCTTTGGGTGATGTTAGACACTTTGTATCTTATGTCGAGAGGAGGTAGCCTTTGGGTGATATCTGACACTTGCCTTCAGTGTTAATAGGGGACGGCCTATAGGTGATATGTGACACAGTATCCCCCAGTGTAAGTAATGACTAGAAATTTCAACTGTGGATTTTCTATAGTTAAGTGTGTATAAAGGATTGTTTGGAGTGTATGTGGCAACGAGTAGAGTACCTGCGAAAAGTGCCCTGCTCATTTCTGAATCTGATTAATTCTAAATTATCAGAACCCGTCCCAAACCCATTTATAAATATATATTCATTACCCGTATCCATTCCAAACCCGTTTATTATTACCCAACACTGCCCGATATCCGTTTAAATACCCGTTTAAAATATAAATTTAAAATATAATAAACTACAAATTATATAATTATAATATTTTTACTTAAATAATTATAAATTAAAATTTAATGGTACTACAATTATACTAAATAAATTTTACACTACACAATTCTATAATTAAACATAATACAACAACATTATAATTAAAGCAATGCAACAAAAATAACCATTATCATTGTAATACCCGAGAATTTTAGATATTGTTAAGTAATTAATTTGGAGAGTAGTAGTAGGTGGATGAGAGAAATAATATATATACATGAGATACCCATAATATATACATGATGTACACATGAAACACACACCACATATATGCTACATATACATTACATTTATATTACCTATATATATGCCTAAAATATATACTACATATAAATGGGATATATATATTTATGTATGGGGTGATGGAAAATTAATAAGTAAATAAATAAATAAGGAAAAGGAAAAAAGAAAGTCAAAAGAAGAAAGAAAAATGAATGGTGGAGATTAAAAACAATTAAAATTATTAAATAAATTAATATTTATGGATGGGAATGGAGGAAAAATGAAATAAAATACTATTTTCATCTTCTCTTATCATCCATGGCCGAAATTACATGAAGGTAGAGAGAGAGGGAAGTTGTTTTCATGAAATACTTCAAATTACACCAAAAAACCTAAGAAATCAAGTGGATTTTGAAGAAAGGAGCAAGAATTCAAGTAAGTTTTCTTTAAATTAAGTTTATTTTCTTTAGTTTTATAATTATGTAAGAGTGATTTAGAGAGAGAAAGTATGTTTAAATTGTTAAAATAGATAGTTATGAAGTTAAAAAGGATGAATATATGATAGTTTGTTGGTTGATTGGTTGAAATGGACATAATTATGAATTTAGGGTTATTGGATGAATATGTACAAATTAGGGTTTTAATATGGATGATCATAATTCATGTAATGGGTAGATTTAATGTTGTTTTAATGTATATATTGTGATTTTATGGTTGAAATTTGGATAAGAGTGAGTTTTGATGAAGTTAGGGTAATGACATGTCATGTGAAAATTAGGGTTTTTGGGAGAGGCTTTGATAATTATGAAAATGAGTTGTTTTGATGTATAAGTAATATTTTTATGGTTAATTATTAGAAATGAAGTTGGTAGAATGAAGTTTAATTAAGGTAGTGAATGGTGAATTTAGAGTTTTAATCGCATTTTGATAAAAATAGTTTAGATAATGATAGTTTTAAATATAATGATCATATAAGTGATTTTTAATATATAATGCTGCTTATTGATGAAATATGTAGGTGTAGCTTAAAGTAATATAAGAGGTGGAATTTAGAGTTGGACTTGGGAAAGAGAAAGAGGTTAGTAAATATGTGTAAAACTTGCATTTTCATTAAATGTAAATGGGCATTATGTATGTATAATGTCATTTTAAATTATGGATTTGCACATAATCTATGCATTGTGGCATAGTTATGTGATGGGTGTTTCATTGGAAATTGTTCAATGTGGGTTGATATATATATATATATATATATATATGATATGTGTGGTATGTTGTCCAATATGGACATACTTGTGACTTATGGAAAAAATGTGGGAGGTGAGTCACATTGTGATAGTGACTTACAAATATGTAATTTGATGAACTAAAAATGTGGCAAGTGATGAAGTGGTCATGATAAAGTTGGCCACTTGGAAATGTGATAATGTGATGTAATGTGTTAGTGATCAATGATTGAGTTGATCACTTGAAAATGTGAAAAATATTATTGTGTATTTGTTACCTATACAATTACTTATTCAGTAATGTCGAGAATGATTATGCTTGCATTGACAGATTTGAGAAGAGCTAGGTCTTGACCTTAGCAGAGCTAGGTCATGTGATGAGATTGATATTGAGAATAGACCCGAGCAGCGCTGGGTCAAGAAACTGAGATTGTGATAACTGGACTTGGATATTGTGTAGGGGTTATTGGGCTCAATATGTATGTGGTTGGATGTAATGTACATGCGTGTGAATATGTGAGTGATATATAGATACTGCGTATTGCGGTATAAGATGTGTATTTGTATGTGGATATATATATGTTGAATAATAAACAAATGGTAACTATAATATTATTGAAATTGAGAGTGGTATATAAAAGTATGTTTGTATGTTGTTGTTTATATGTACGACTAAGCAAGATTTCTTAGAGTGGTTGTGTGAATCACGCAGGTGAGAGGGTTTCAGATCAGAGAGGCCAGGACTGTGGCTGAAATTTTGAAGACTGTGTGTGCCACGAGACCAGCTGTGCCAGAAGAGCATACATGTATATTTTATGTTACTGTACACATTTGTTTTTGTATAATATAAACATCTTTTGTATTTTAAACATGAATTTGGGAATGATGTGTGTATATGTATGTATATTTATAAAATATTAAGTTTAGGCTATATTGTTGAGACAATTGGAGGATTACTGGTGGACGAAGGATTTTGTGAAATTTTTGTTATTGGGATTGTTGAGTTTTTATGCAGGTTGTGTATTTGCTATTTTGGAAAATATTGAAATTTCAGATAAATCTCTGGCAAAATGTTTTCTAAAAAATTTTCTTTTATAAATTATTTCTAATATTAAAGTGAGGGTTTCAAAATGTAATTACTATAGTATTCTTATATCCTAGGTATGTGTTTTATGTATATGAGATATGAATATTATACCTATTTAGATTATAAGGGTGCTAAAATCATAATATGGATAGCAGCAAGACTATAAAATTCAGTAAACATGAATAGCATCAAGAATATAAAATACCAATTAAATAAAGTGCTTCACAGTTTTTGTAAGTGTATATGAAATTATACACTTAAAAACAAACAAATTGAAGAAAGATACAAATTGAAGGGTAATTCATTATTAAAAAAGTAATAATGGCAATAACATATATCATAGTTTTAATATTTCAAATTAAATATATGATAGAACTAATTAATTTAATGAGGGATATTGTAATAATTAATTATTTTTATACAACAATATCAATTATTCAACTATACTATTAATTTTAGAAATAATTATCTTTGTAAACAAAAATAAAGTGTGAAATATACTGTGTACATGTAAAATATAATTAAGAAAAAAATCAAAAAAGAAGTACCCAACAAATAATTTAACACCACCACCACTTATATTGAATTTTTAAATCTCCACATCAGTCCTTGGTAAAACAACTTCTAAATTTATCTAAAGTCCTATCTTTGGTGCTAAATGCATATTCAAAAGCAACATATGAGGATTGTATAGCCAAAACATCCCTTGCAACTTCGTCCGATGCGTGTGCCTCCATACAGTGGTCATTGGTTATGTGATAGGTAGGGGTGCTCACGGTTCGATTAATCGAACCTCTAGCTATAGTTTAATAAAAGTCATCCTAGATGTTCCACATGTTTAATGGCAACTCATTCATTATGATCATACTAGAATAATATTTCTTACATTCTTTTACTAAATCTTGTTAGGGCTTAAAAGTTAAGGTGTTTTGATAACTGTCTAAATTATATAGATAATTCTTATACCTAGATAAATGATTACTTAAATAACTAATGCCGCTAGTAGAGGGACATACAATAGATTTACTACAATATTTAAATTTAGCTTTTTTTTCTTAAAGATTTTCATCAATATTTGACTCAAAATGCTCCCAAATCTCTTTCTTTTATTACTCACCTTGGGTTGCTTTGTAATATTTTCAGAAACACTTGCCTTCATCAAACTATCATTGTTGTTGATGCTTCTTTTATTCATATTGACAGATGAACCCGTAACTAACAAAATAAAATTTATTTAATTAGTATAGTTAAAGAAACTTGAATTATAATAATAACAATAATAATAGCAACAACAACAACAACAATAATAATAACCTAATTACACTAATTATAATATTATAAACTTTAATTAAATAATTAGTTTTATGAACTCTAAATATAATTAATAATTTAACTATTTAATTTAAATTATTTAGTAATCTAATAATTAATTAGCTAATCAATCTAAATTAATTAAACAATTTCATATATATATAATTAATTCTAAGAATTGATAATTAGTACTTTTATTTCAATGATGACATATTTATTAAAATTTAAATCATAAATTTGTATACTATAATCTAACTACACATACATTAAATCTATATATTATTATTTAAAATAAATCAATTTGTTTTAATTAACAACCTTTAAAACAAATTGATTTATTTTAAATAATAAATAAGGGAGAGTATCCTGGTACCCATATATAAAAATAAGGGAGACATTCAATGTTGTACAAATTATCGGGGTATCAAACTTATGAGCCATACTATGAAATTATGGGAAAGGATTATTGAACACAGATTGAGGAAGCTTACAAGAGTTTTGGAGAATCAGTTTGGGTTTATGCCAGGGAGATCTACCATGGAGGTTATTTCTCTGCTAAGAAGACTAATGGAATTGTATCAAGAGAAGAAGAAAGATCTCCACATGGTATTTATTGACTTGGAGAAAGCCTATGATAGAGTACCAAGAGAAGTATTATGGTGGGTTTTAAAGAGGAAAGGAGTCAGCGGCAAATATATCAACATCATCAAGGACATGTATGAGAATGCATCCACTAGTGTGAAAACACCTGGTGGAGACACTGAGGCTTTCCCCATTACTACCGGATTGCATCAAGGTTCGGCCATGAGTCCATATTTATTTACCCTGGTTATGGACGAGCTAACAAGAAGCATACAAGACGATGTTCCTTGGTGTATGTTGTTTGCTGATGACATTATTTTAATTGATGAGACTAGTGTTGGTGTAAACCGTAAGTTGGAAATGTGGAGAAAAACCCTCGAGGACAAGGGTTTTAAGTTAAGTAGGAGTAAAACGAAATATATGCACTGTGAGTTTAGTCTAAGGAAGAAGCAGGAACATGAGGTTAAGTTGGATGGAGTTTTGGTTCCTAAAACCAAGCAGTTCAAATATTTGGGTTCGGTGTTCCAGAATGATGGCCGTATAGATGAAGATGTGGCTCACAGAATACAGGTAGGGTGGTTGAAGTGGAAGGGTACGACTGGGGTTCTATGTGATAAGAAAATACCTCTGAAAGTGAAAGGTAAATTCTATAGGACGGTTGTTAGTCCTGCGATGCTCTATGGTAGTGAGTGTTGGGCACCAACAGGACAACATTTGCATAAGATGAGTGTGGCAGAAATGAGGATGCTAAGATGGATGTGTGGACATACCAGACTGGACAAAATTAAGAATGTTCATATTCGACAAAAAGTCCAAGTAGCGGATGTCGGAGATAAGGTGAGGGAAGGAAGACTTAGATGGTATGGGCATGTTTTAAGAAGATCTCCTAATGCTGCGGTTCGTAAGTGTGAGAATTTGTTGATTGAGGGGGCTAGAGGTCGTGGAAGACCTAGAACTGTGTGGAATGAGGTGATAGCAAGAGACTTATGTGCCTTAGATCTTGATGCGAATTTGATTAATGACAGACTTGAATGGAGAAGTAAAATCCGTGTCTTGGAAGAGGCCTAACTTTTTTGGTGTCTTTTGAGCTTTTTTTTGTTGAGGATCCATACAGTCGACCCCAACTTGTTTGGGACTAAGGCTTAGTTGTTGTTGTTGTTGTTGTTGTTTTAATTAACAACTTTTAAATAATAAAGTGTTGCCAAAATAGTATCGGTGTCGCCGGATTTCGACTAAATACAGAAGTGGCCTAAATTTTGCAAATGATATACCAAATGAAGATTGATAAGAGAAGGTTATAAAAATAACAATTTTGTTGAAAAAGAAGATCAAAAAACAGCAAAATAATTAACCGAAAAATCACTGTAGCGGGGAGTGAAGGGATTCCAGTGTCTAACAATGATGATTTTGAGGCGTTGGACTCGTCGGACGATGGGCTTTCCAATGGTGCTAGAGGTGTTGATAAATAATGTTCAAATGGTAATAGATTAGGATAAACCGATGAGGGAGGAGGAAGACAGATCCTGCGAGACAACGAGAAAGAAGAGAGAGACTAAGATTATTAGTAAAGAGTGAAACTGAGACTCTGGGAGAAGGAGATGAAAAGAGCTTACCTTTTTTATGACAGAAAGAGGAGAAGAGATAGCGACTTAGATCTTCCTTCATGACTATAAGGATAGGAGAAGAGAACTGATGGTGATGGACTCTGAGAGACTGACGAGAGAGCAGATGAGAAGAAAGTGTTTTTGGCTGTGTTTGAAGGGGAGAAGAGGAAGAGGAGATGAAAATATGAGAGGGCGGAGCAAATTGGATGAAGGAAATGTGGTTATTTGATGTTTATTAGGTTTAGGTTAAAATTTAAAATCCTTAAAACGGTATAGTTTTGGGTAAAAATATAAAATTTTAAATTATTTATTTATTTTTAAATTAATATATAAAATTATTTTAATTAGTAATAAATTAATACTTATATATTTAATTACTTTAATTATTATATAATGAAAATAATTGATAACATATATAATAAACCCAAACTAAAGTAACTACAAAAACCTAAACTAAAAACTAAAAAAATAAAATGAGTTCTCAAACAACTTAAGAAAAAAGTTAAGGTTTTGTTTAGGTTTTAGGGTTACCTATAGGAAATAGAAAATATATTATATAAAACAACTTAAAACTTTGTAGTTTTATGTTAAAACTATGTAGTTTTGACAAAAAAAAAAGGTGCTTAATATATACAAAATTAAAATATTAGATATATTATATAATATAAAGTAATATATAGTGTATATAATACAAAGTAAAATAATATATATATATAGTGAAAATAATAATATATAAATATATTATAGTATATAACTAAACTAATTGATTATATATATAGCCCATATAACATAATATATATAGCATATAATATATAGTATATAAATATAATAATATGTAATATATATAATATATATCAACTATTTTCACTTTATAGATATACTTTATTTTTTCTTATATATATTAAGTAGTATATGGTATATATACACTTTATTTTTACATATATATACTTTATTTTTACCATGTAGTATAGTGAGAATAATATGGTATATATTATGTAGTATATGTATTATAGTATATATATATATCATTTAGTATATTATATTTTATGTACGTATAACATCATTTGATATTGATGATGTTATATGAACTATAATTATAATATTCCAAAATTTTTAAATATTTTTAATTTTTAAAAATTTAATAAAATATATTATAATTAAATTGGATAAATTAAATTAATGGTTTTAAATAAAAAATAAAAGGATTTTAAATAAAAAAGTGGAATATATATGTGATATATATGTAAAATATATATAACATATAAAAGTCAATACTTTTTAAAAGGAAAGTCATAGTCCAATAGCATTTTTGTAAATAAATTTTAGAAATTAAAAATTAATAAAATAATTTAAAAATAAATTATTTTTGAATGGATGATGGATTTTTAGTCTTTTAATTTCTTTAATAAATAAATAATTATTATTTATTAAATTATTATAAAATATATATATGGTTATAATTAAAAGATGAAAGGAAAGAGAAAATTTATTTTAAACTTTTTCTTCTTCTTCTTCTTCTTCTTCTCTCATGGTCGACCACCATGGATGTTCAAGACCAAGAATTTTGATCTTCCAAGCTTCCAAGAATTGAAAGATTTCAAAGGTTCAAAAAGGATTTTTAGAGATTTTCACTTGAAAAATTAAGTTCTTTAGCTTTTTCTTTGGATTTTCATAGAAAATTTGAATATGTGAGTTTTGAATTTTTGAAGTAGTATGTTATAATTATTGAAATTGGTGTGTATGAAGTTATTTTGGGTAGTTATTAATGATTTTAAGGTTAGATTGAAGAAATGGTTGAATTTGGATAAAGAATGGTGAAGAGAGAGAATTTAGGGTTATGGACTTTTAGGGTTTGAGAAAACATGACTTTTAATTATGCAAATTGGTTCTAAATGAGTTTTTTTTGGTGTTTGAATAAGTATTTTTAGTCAAATATTGAATTTGGTTGTGTTTGGTTGGAGTTTGAGAATGGAACTGTGATTTAGGGTTTTGAAAAATGATTTTTCCAAAGTTGTTGAATTGTATAATTTTATTGGTTTAATCTTATTATTTGGTGATATAAGTGATGAATATAAGCTTAAATTGATTAATGGATTGTGTTGGAATGGAAAACCTTCAATGGAGGAAGGTTATGCCATTTTAGAGTTTTGTGTATAAGAGTGTGTTTTTGTAATGTAAATAGTTTAAATGTATTAAAATATGTTTCTAATAATATAAATAAACTTAATATATTAAAATGAATGGCCTAGTATGAGAATCCAAAGTTAAAGTGAGGTTAGCCTTAAATTTTGGATTTTTTCTTGGATGGGGTTTAATTATGGCTTAATATTGAAAATTCCATTAAATGTGATAATAAATGATTATTTGCTATCACATTTGGTGTAGGTATTGAGGGAGGTTGATTTGCTTCATCCTGACAGGCAAGTTGGAAGAATAGGATTGGAGGTTGTTTAAAGCTTGTTTTGGTTACTATTTGAGGTAAGTACAAACCTTGAATACATTGGTTATGTTTGCATGACATTTGGGCTTAACACATTTTGGTTGAAAAAATGTATTAAGCTACTTGATGCATTGGTTATGTATGAATAATATGCTATGACATTTGTAATGTCATATATGTGTTAAGTGCATTGTTAAAAAGCCATTAGTATTGGCTAGATTACATTAAATGTGATTAATATGTAAATTATGTGGAAATACCCAAAGTAATTGGGTAATGTTTTGCAAATGCAAAAATGTGGTATAATGTAATGAGATATGTGGAAACATAATGAAATGAATTGATATCGATGTGAATGAGAAATATGAATAAATTGTGTGCCTAGTATGTTATTCAATTTTTAGAGTTTGTGTTTGGCGGCATGCCTATGATTTGCCTATAGGCTAGACGCTGGGCGTTACTGTGAAAATATTTTTGAGGTGAAATGACCGGGTCGTAAGCTTCAAAAATAAGTCCTTGAAGCTGGGCTGGGTGAAATGATAGTGTCGTAAGCTCAGACCTAGTTGGACTATTACATTGATATTTTGCCTATGGGGCTAGACACATGGTGTCATTATAGACCAAAACAGTAACTCTGGAATTTGAATAGCATATTAGTTATCTTTGGGCCCATGCTTGTGTTTGTTTTTATATGAATTATGGATTGTGAAATCTTTGAAAAGTATGAGAAAATGGAATGATGTGATATCCATATGCATTGTGCATTGGCATTGCATTTGAGTTTTATTGTTATCAAGTTTGTATTACTAGGCTTTTGGCTTAGTGCGATTGTTTACATCGCGCAGGTGACAGGGTAGATTCGGCTGAGCCGAAGAGTTCTTCTATTCCAGGTCGGGTCTAGACTTGTGGTTGTGCTTGTAGAGTTGATATCAAGATTAGAAATACTATCAGCATCATGTATATATTTTATGTTATTATATATTTTGGGCATTATGCATATTATATCATGTTTTTGAATTTTATGTATTGCAAACTATAAAGAATGTTTGGGTTAAGTTATTTGAAATGGGGGTTCAAATGTGTTCTAAATTATATATATTTATATCTATACATATAAATATTTTGGGAAAATTGTGGAAAAATTTAGAAGTTAAGGTGAAGATGTGGCTTATTGTTTATTGGAAATGTTCCTTTTGCAGGTTGTGTAATTGATAAATTTTGGGACGTCTAAAATACAGATAAAACTCTGACGAATTTTTTCTAGAGATTTTCATATAAAAATGTTTATTTTGGGTTCCTATAACAAGTAAAGAATATTTATATACTATTTAATTTTATATATTTAGTATTTGAAATTTTAAATCTGAAATGTAAAATTTTTTATTAAACTGGTTTGTGATATTTTTGTACCGTATATGCATATTTTACATATGCAGAAAATATATATTTTACGTATATAGGGTATAAGAGTGTTACAATAATATACTTTATAACATTAACCATTTTGTATTATATGCAATATATATAATTAATCTTATATGATATATTATATTTTTATATATCAATTGTATTATATGTACAATTCAATTTTTTATATTAATTATACATTATTAATATTAATTATATATAATATTGACTTAAATACATAAATTATATATGCTTACATATATGATTTTTTTTATTTTTGAATTAGATAATTAACATACTTATTAATGTAATTGAGTCATGAAATGGATTAATTTTCTCTAAAAGGTTGGGGTTCAAACTGCAACAAAACACATATATATTTTGTAGATGGGATAAACGGGTAGGCTACCTGCAGGTACCCGTTACCCGAATCCATATGTATAAACATGTTCGAGTAGCAGGTATCCTAGTTTACAAATTCGTACCCGATCCGAACTCGATACGGGTAATATTTTTAATACCCATACCCATCCCAAACCCATTAACACACTACCTGAATTCTATATAATCGAGTCCGAGCAGGTCGGGTACTCAAAATTACCCGACCCGCTTCCACCCCTAATTTGAAGTGTATATAGTATATATATAGGCTTTTGATTTTTATAAGTGTGGCATTGGTGTTAGACTTGTTTCGAAGAATTTTTCAAATGTGGCAGAAGCTGTTTGAAAACACACAGGTATGTGTATGGTTGAACACGGGCGTGTGTTTATGGAATGATTTTGTCTATGGCTAAGTCGGTTAAAACACATGGACATGCTTTTGAAGAGACACGAGCTTTTCTGGAAATTTGAATATGAAAGTTGAGCTTTAAATGGTTTATGTCTAATATAAGTGGTATAAGTGAATAATAGGGTTTCAAAATGAGTAAAATAATGATTTATATCATTATAAGGAATTAACAAGTTGAATTAAGAGACAAATAAAGAAAATAGTTGTACCAAAGTAGTGGTGTGAGTGAGTATATGGCATAACAAAAATCCTAAAAGCTATATAAAGGGGTTCTAGAGTCTTCTTCCATCTTCCCAAAATGTCATTCTCATCATCCAACACCGTTTTCATCTCTTTTTTCTTTCTTCTTCCGTTTCTTGCCTTAGAAATCATGGAGATTTTATAGAAAGATCACGATTTAGTGGATTTCAACTACTTTAAGCTTGATTTAGCAAGAAACATATCATTAAATCAAAGGATTGAAGGAGAAAATGATGGAAGAGTAACTTGAAAGAGGTTAGTGCTTGTATATAGTGTACTTTTCTATTCTTTGAGTTTTATTTAAATTATTAATTGTTCTAATAAACAAATGATTAGAATTAATGAAAGTATTGTGAAAGAAGTTGTGTAATGAACAAGTTATGAAAATTCTGAAAGAGATTATACATTGATTGAATTATGAAGAACATGAATAGAAAACTTTACTTTTATATTAATAAAGTGTATATTATTGATTAATAAACTAAAGTAATTTTTAGTACAATTATTGAGATCTTCATGAGTTAAATTAAGGATATGAGAGTTTTAGGGTTTTAAGGATATTGGAGTTATATAACTTTCTAATTTAAAATATAATGGTATTAGTGCTATTTATAGTATAATAATTAGTTAACTATCTTTAATATCATGTTGGAATGAATGTTGGAATAGCAAAGTAATGCACTATATGATTATGAAAGATTTGTTAAATAGGAGAGTTTGATCATGTTTTAATAAATATGATATAAATGATGTTTTATGCTAATGGAATGTGAAGAAATTGATTTTAAAGGGAGCTATGTTAATGGTATTAAGTGGTTATTTTAAGTGTGTATAGGCTGGAAGTATTGGAATATTTGACTATTTGTTATGGATAAGAATTGCAATTGAGATCGAGTGATCATTATTTTAATGAATAACTTTGGGATATGCAAGATAGGTATAAATAGGTTGAGGTGAGAAAGAAAAGAGTGGAAGTGCCATTGTATGAGGATTAAAATATGCATTGATTGTACTCTTGGAGAGAGTTGATATTATTTATTTATTGAGATAGCAAGTGAACTTAATAGTGAATTGTTAATCTAAGCATAGGAGTTTATATAATTGTTATCAAATTGTTAAAAATAAAAGTGAGCTTAACATATGAAATGAATTAGAAAGGTGAAGGTTGTGTGAAGAGATTTTTTTATGTCCTTTGATGATTAAATGAGTATAAAGTTAGTGACACGATAAAAGGTAAAAGAATGATGAGTTACATGTTGGTGGATAAGAAATGAACAGAAGCTAGTGACTTTCATCTATGTAAATTAATCAAAATTGAGTAAGCTATGTGTAATATATGAAATAATAGTATTTATAGAGTTACGCACAAGCCAAAGAATGCAAGGAAAAGAAAGAATGAAAGTGCCATAATAAGAAGTGAAATAACAAAGGTTAATTTTTTAGCAGAAAATTTAATATTCAATATATGAATATTGACTTTAGTTTAATTGATTGACTTGTGATAATCTAGACCTAAATTTGATTATGCTTTTGGAATATTTAATATTATATACTTGGTTTGAGTGACTGAAGTTAATATAGATCTGATGATTTTTTTTTTAGGTTTGATTGAATATGAGAATGTTGGAGAATATTTTCATGAAGATTACATAGATAGGCAACAACAGTTTAAAAATGCATGGGCATGTCAATAAATTGGCATGGCCATCTCTTTTAATTTTACTTTAAAATAGCAGTAGCAGAATAAATCACACGGGCATTTCCAATTGTGGATACAGCCGTGTTGAGTAATTTCTCTTGTGAGAGATAGTAGTGACCGAAATGCACAGGCGTGACACTAAACTCTCGTGTCCTGGAACTTAAAAAAGAATACAATTTTTAAGATGATATAGTGTTTAAACCTTAGTGATAGTTAAGAAAGTATAACGTACATCAAAGGAAAATGCTAATGTATATCAAGGAAAAATGTATCGATTGTATACAATGATTAAGTTTATTAAATTTAATTGATTTGATTTCAACATGTGTAAATAAAAGTGTATCATTGCAAATACAATTCTTGTAAATATTGTCAACTTATATGTGTACAAGCAATACTAAGCGATGAGCTTAGCGTGTTGGGATTTTTCTAGCATGCAAGTACAGTGGATTAGTGCAAGACTAAGAATTGTTGGATAAAGATTTTAGAGATTATCTACAGAATGAAGTAATGTTCTCAGAAATACTTCAAATGTGATTTACATGTATATTGTCTAGTGATTTGATATATCTAAAGGTTGTATAATTCATTTATAGTATTTAGAAATTGTATAAGTTTGGTCATAGTGAATGGACATATATGTATGCATATTTGTATATAGTTATTTAAAGTTGTGGATTGAATAATTGTAAAGTTTACTTTGATTGATGGATGATATTTCTCTAATGATATTCTTATTAGAGTTTTGCAACTTGTTTGATTGCTAAAGGTGCAAAGTTCTTTTAAGCATATTGCATTGAATAAATTTTTAGGTAGTGAAAAATGCAAAAGAAATTGTATCAAGTTTTCAATCAAGTGTTGTCCAT
Organism: Garcia nutans; assembly: GCA_947685225.1. NCBI lineage: Eukaryota > Viridiplantae > Streptophyta > Magnoliopsida > Malpighiales > Euphorbiaceae > Garcia > Garcia nutans. The sequence continues at coordinate 70,000,790 of CANTUV010000031.1, read as the reverse complement.
ATTTATTGTGAATGTAAATGCTGAATTGAGCCAGAACAGTGTAAGTGTATACAGTAACATCTTTTGATGGTTCTAAAATAGGATTATCAAGGGATGTTACAGTGTATGTGTGTGATTATGACATGTTGGTGAGTAGTATAAGTTAATGAGGATTAATTTAAATAATTCATATTATATTATGTAATTGAGAATTTGATTTAAATGTTTATTGTTATTAAATATGTACCACTAAGCTATATGCTTAGTGTGGTTAGCTGTATTGCGCAGGTGACAAGACTGCAGAGCAGAGAGGTCCAAAGTGAGGTAGGGATTGAAGTATATAATTTTCCATAAGACCAACTGTGCCAGGATTGCATTCATGTATAGTTTTTACTATTATATACTTTGGTTTTTTGTACATTCTAATTGAAATTTAAGTACTTTAAATGAGTTTTGGAAAATGTTGTATATATATATCAATGAGATTAGTAATGTTTTAAATATAAGTAAACTTTACAAATAATGTTTTGGTGTGAGATTTTTGAATGAGTAATGAAGACATGGAAGTTTTGATGAGAATTTTAATTTTGGGAGTATAATTATTTTATGCAGGTTGTATTGTTTGCTTTTGGAAAAATATTGAAATTACAGATAAAACTCTGGCAAAATTTTTCCAGAAAACTTCTTCAACAAATTTATAAATTATTTTTAATATTAAAGTGAGGGTTTATATATATATATATTGTATTACATTTGTATCGTAGATATGTATTTTATGTATACATGGTATATGTATTATATGTATTTAGTGTTTAAGAGTGTTATAGTATGATAAAAAAATTGGTAGTTTGACCATGCAGTTGCTCTAGATAATAATTCAAGTGGGAGACAAGATTCAAACATGTTGGCACCCACCTCAAACGGCTACTTGAAGTTTTGAAGGCTATAAATACCATAAGAAACTTCATTTTTATAGAGGATTGTGAGTGACATGGCCAAGATAAACAACTTTAATTTCTTTGCATCAAAATTTGTAATTATTCTTTGAGTGTTGGGTGTGAGCATTAAACACCATTGTATAAGTTTAAGTGTGAGCTTTGAAATACTTAGGTTTTAGAGTGAGCTAGGGAAAACTCTTACTGGGTTGTGAGGAAATTACTCAAACCTTGTGAAAGTTTGGTGTGAGCTTCTAAAAACACCAAGTTAGGAATGAACTTGTAGAAATCTAAAGTTAGAGAAATTCTCAAATTAAAGATTAGGGAGTGGACTTAGGATTGACTTTATCCGAATCACTATAAATCTCTTGTGTTCTTTTTTCTCTAATCTACTCTACTTATTTCTTTTTCTTGCTTTTAATTTTTAAATTTCTCATTACTTCTTCAATATAACTAATTCACCCCCTCTTAGTTTCCGTCTTGGGACAACAATTGGTATCAAAGCCTTAAAATTTCAAGAAGCTTAATTGTGAAATTTGATCCGTAATGGCAAGTATTCCGCCATCTGGCTTTACTACTTCAACTTCTTTATATACCTCCATAGTCAAACTCATGGAAATCTCAACTCTTATCTTAGACCTTACTTTGATGGTACCAATTATTCTTATTGGAAACACAAGATGTATTCATTCCTTGATAGTGAGGGAATTGAGCTTTGGAAATGTGTGAAAATAAGTGAAAACACCATACTCATGAAGTTGATAGTGCTCAAGTGCCTCTTCCTAGAGAACAATGGACGGATGTTCAAGAAAGGGCTCTTTACAAGAATAATAGAGCATCATCTATCTTGGTAAATTCCATGTCTAGAGAAGAAGGTGGAAGAGTTCAACATCTTACTAGTGCATATAGTATTTAGAAATCTCTTGAGAATTATCATGAGGGTACTACTCAAGTGAGGTTGACCAAGATGCCTAAATGCTTATGCATGAGTATGAAATTTTCAAAATGAAGCCAAATGAGAATGTCACCGAAATAACAAATCGGTTACCTGCTATCATCAACAACTTGAAGAAATATGGGAAAATGTATGATCTAGGTGATATCAATAGCAAAATATTGAGAGCACTTAGAGCTAAGAAGAACTTTGAGTTAAAAGTTTCTTCAATTAAAGAAGTTCATGACCATAGCACTCTAAGGATCGATGAGCTAGTTAGAAAACTCCTCACATTTGAATTGCATACTAAAAAAGAAGATGATAATTGTGAGAAAGACAAAAGGAAAGTTATAGCTCTCAAAGCCACTAAAAAAAGTTAAGAGCTTAAGTAAAGAAATATTGATGATGATGAAGAAAGGACAATGCTATCTAGAAGAGCAAGTGAATGGAAAAGAAAGAGGAGAATGAAAGAAAATAAAGGTAATCTTTCCAAATCTTCATTCAAAGAAAAAGAGAAGAAGAATGAAATAAAATGTTATGAGTATGGCAAGATGGGTCACATTAAAATGGATTGTTTCAAATTGAAAAACAAAAAGACACGGGACAAGGAAAAAAAGAAGTCTCTTAAGGCTACATGTGGTTGTCAATATAATTCTTCAAAGTTCAATAGAAAAAGAATGCAAGGGCATAAAACCTAGTATCAATGCCATTATTGTATGAAATTTATAAGTACATTTTGTTATATTAGGAAGATGTACCTCAAATTAGAGGATCTTTCAACAACTATCCATCAAGGCTCCAAGTTCATTTGGGTACCTTAAAGGAGATAAACCTTATTGTCTTATCAGTGTGCCTAAAATCTACAACCCAAGAAAGCATTTGGCTTGTAGATAGTGGATGCTCAAGGCACATGATCGATAATGTAAAACTCTTCCCAACCCTCACCTACAAGTAAGGAGGTAATGTAACATTTGGAAACAATGCTAAAGGTAAAATTATAGGTATTGGTTCCATTAGTATGCTTGGTAAAAATATAATTGATGATGTATGGTTAATTGATGAATTGAAACATAATTTGCTTAGTGGTAGTCAATTATGTGATAAATGATATAATGTCAATTTTAATTCTAAAGGATGCAAAATTATCTCTTCTAATGGTGAACTTGTGTTCAAAGGAGGTAGAATTGGCAACACTTATAAAATTGACATATTCTTTTGAATGTCTAGTTACCATTAACAATGATGCTTAGCTTTGGCATAGAAGATTGAGACATGCAAATATAGACTAAATCCAATGTCTAAGCAAAGATGAGCTTGTAGATGGACTCCCAAAATGAAATTTAATAAAAATAAATATGTGAACCATGTCAACTTGGAAAACAACACAAAAGTGCTTTCAAATCTAAGAACATTGTAAGTACTTCTAGAGCATTAGAATATATTCATTTGGACTTGTTTGGACCAAATAGAGTTGCTAGTCTAGGAGATAAATTATATATATTTGTCTTTGTTGGTGATTACTCTAGGTTTACTTGGGTTAATTTCTTAGCTCATAAGAATAAAGCTTTTAACCATTTCAAAAATTTTTGCAAAAAGAGTTCAAAATGCTTAAGGCTATGTGATCGCATCTATTAAAAGTGATCATGGCAAAGAATTTAAAAATGAGAGCTTTGAAAATTTTTGTAATGAACCTGGTATTTCATATAATTTTTTAGCACCTAGAATACCATAACAAAATAGTGTGGTTGAAAGAAAAAATAGAACTTTGGTAGAAATGGCTAAATAATGCATAATAAGTATAGTTTATCTTCTTACTTTTAGGTAGAAATCGTTAATACTACATGTTATATTTTAAATCAAGTTTTCAAATGATCTTTAATGAATAAAACTTCTTATGAGTTATGAAATGAAACAAAACCAAAAATTTCATACCTTAGAGTATTTAGATGCAAATGCTTTATATTAAATACCAAGGACAACCTTGGAAAATTCTCATCCAAATTGGATGGAGTGTTCTTATTATACTCATATTCTAGTAAAGCATATAACGTATTTTATAGGAAAACTTTAGTAGTTGAAGAATCAATACATGTTATCTTTGACGAATCCTCTGATCTTGATCATGTGAGCTTGTAAAAATCCAAAGTTAGTGAAATTCTCAAATTGAAGGTTAATGAGTGGACGTAGGATTGATTTGACCCGAATCACTATAAATCTCTTGTGTCATTTCTTCTCTACTATACTTGGGACATGAACTTTCGCCCCCACTCTCGATGGAATGGTTCTTGCTATTTTGGCACTGTTAAGCTCAGGGCCTTAGAGAACACGAGCCTAAATACGGAGAAATGGAATCGCCACCTGGACAGGCCGGGAAAGAAAAGAAAGGGGTGGATGACTTGATACCTAAGGAATCCTCAACCTCCTATTGGGGTCGGAAAGTTGGGTAATCTAGGGAATTTGAGAATGACCCAGCACCCCTATAACGCCTGGTTCATTGGAAATCAGCCTCCTTTTTTTTGTCTAAATATTATTAAATTCTTAATTATTATAATGCCATTCATATTACATGTAATCATAATAAATAAATATTCATTGCATTATAAATCAAAACAAGCAAAATGGGCACCCATCCAAGGATGAAAATATGCCCTTATAATATCCAAAATACAAGTAAATAAAAATAGGACACCCACCAATTGGTAGAAATATATCCCTTACATTAATCCCTAAATACTTTATCTCCAATACTAAACTCTATGTCTCTCCTCTTCAAATCTGAGTAGGACTTTTGTCGGTGTGAGGCTGCTTTCAAATGATCCCGAATTATCTTCACTTTCTCTTCCATTTCTTTAATCAAATCGAGACCAACCAACTTACTTTCCCCAACTTCATCCCAACATAGAGGCGTTCTGCATCTTCTACCATGCAATGCCTCAAAAGGTGCCATTTTAATACTGGATTGATGACTGTTGTTATAAGCAAATTCCATCAATGGCAAGAATCTGTCCCAACTTCCAGAGAAATCAATGATACAACTTCTCAACATATCCTCTAAAATCTGTATCACTCTCTCTGACTGCCTATCTGTCTGCGGATGGAAAGCGGTGCTAAAATGTAACCGAGAACCCAAAGCATTTTGCAAACTCTTCCAAAACCTTAAAGTAAATCGGGAAGCTCGATCAGACACCAAAGAATTTGGGACTCCATGCAATCTTACTATCTCACTGATATACAGCTCAGTCAATTTCTCAAGAGAATAATCCTTCCAAACTGGAAGAAAATGAGTTGTCTTCATCAACTGATCAACAATCACCCAAATGGCATCATGCTTCTTCTGTGTCAAAGGCAAACCAGTCATAAAATCCATTGCTACAGCTCCCATTTCCATTCTGGCACTGTTAAAGGTTGGAGAACTCCTGAAGGAACTTGGTGCAAATGAGCTAACAAAGCACCATCATTACATGATTCAAAACTAGTATGCAACACTCTCAATTCAACAAGCAACGAGAGTGAATAAGCAGTCAAACCTGCCAAAGACTTCCTACTCAAGGCATCAACAACAATATTTGCTTTGCTAGGAGGATAATCAATCATATAGTCGTAGTCTTTAATCAACTCTAACCATCATCTCTGCCGAAGATTCAGCTCTCTCTAAACACCCAAGTATTTCAAACTCTTATGATCTGTATAAATGAAACATTTCTCCCCATAAAGATAATGTCGCCAAATCTTCAAAGCAAAAACTATGGCTGCCAACTCCAAATCATGCGTCGGATAATTAAGTTCATGCGGCTTCAACTGCCAAGAAGCATAATGTAATATCCCAAACTATACCCTAAAATTTTGGAAATGATTATTGATGAAATTGGTTTAGATGATATAAAGTATATATTTATGATTAAGTGGTAAGAGAGGGAAGGAGAAGTGTGTATATGTTGTATATATAGAGATATATACAACATATACAAGTCAACTTTTATTTAATGGTCAAATGAGATATTTTGGTTATTCTAAAATGGAAATTAAATAAGTGGAAGATGATATTTTGGTTAATTAATATATTATATTAATTGCTTGGTGGAAATTAATTGGAGAATTGAGTGGTTATTAAAGGTTGACTTTGTTCTTCTTTCATCTTCTTTTTCTTCTTTCTTTTCTTTGGCTGCCTGTCTCCATAGCTAGAAGGAAAAGGATTTTTGTTGCTTCCTAACTCAAGTTTTAAAGGTGTTTCAAGAGATCAAGTTGAAGTTTGAAGGATTTTCCTTACTTTTGGTAAGTTTCCAACTTGATTCTTTGGTTTTCTTTTGAGTTTATGACTTGAGTTTGGTGAATGGTTGTTGTTGATATGTGTATGGTTAATTTTGATGTGTTTGAGATTGTGTTGTCTATTTGATTTTGATTTTGGGGTTGGTTTGGAGGAAAGGTTAAGTTTGGTGAAGGAAAGCAAGAGTTGTGGATTGTGTATGGGTTGAGTTGTGATTGTGTTTGATGCTTGTTTTAAGTTGTTTTGTTGTTATGCATGTTTAGTATGATTTATTAATGGTTTTGGTTAAGTTTGTTTGGAGTGGAAAAGGGTTAAGTATGATGTTTGTTGGATGTGGTGTTGTTGGTGTCAGAATAAGGCTTTTGGCCTGACACGCCAGTAGCACGGCCATGTCTTTGGGCGTGTCAATGGTTCTATTTTCTGGATGGGTGACACGACCAGTGACACGCCCATGTCACTGAGTGTGTCATAGCTACTGTGATGTTGGTGGATTAACACGTCCAGTGACACGCCCATGTCACTGAGCATGTCAAAGCTTCTGTGTTGTGGGTTTAGGGCATGGTCAGGGACACGCCCGTGTTGTTGAGCGTGTCATGTGTAGAGGTTGCCCTAGTTAGTTCTTATCCTTATTTTCTTATGTGTATCACTAAGTGAGTGTGTGTAATCACCTTTGGATTAGGTTTTGAAGAGATTTGAGGTAACAATACAAGTGTTGAAGGATTCTTGGAAGAGGAGGATGTTAGATTGGTGTGTGTAGCTCTTGAGGTAAGTACAAACCCTACATGATTGCATATATTTACATGATTTTGGGACTTAACACATTTGGTTGGAAAATGTGTTAGGTTACCTATTATATTGTTGATATATGAGAATGGTTCAATGATTTGTATTATGTGCATTATGTGAATTATATGTTGAGGATTCAAAATATATGAACAATGTAAGTTGTGATGTGCACTCAAATGATGAAATGTGAAGCCATTGATGTTGGCTATAATGATGTAAATGAAATATTGAGGCATTGTGCCTAGATGATTATGAGAAAATGAGAATGGATTTGATAATGAAATTATGAAAGAATTGTGTGCCTAGTATGTTATTCAATTTTCAGAGTTTTGTTATTGGTGGCATGCCACAAAGTAACAATCCCTTGAAGCTGGGTTGGGCTTGGTCCTTGAAGCCAAGTTGGGTTGATGCCTAGCTCCCCTTGAAGCTTGGTTGGGCCTAGTCCTTGAAGCCTAGTTGGGATGTTACATATGAGATGTTTCTCATTGTGATAATGATTCGCCTACGGGCTTGATAAATGTGATATTGGACCAAAATAGTAACTCTGAAATTTGAATGGCATATTAGTTTCTTTTGGGCCCATGCGTGACTTTGCTTAAATGTGAATCATGAATGATGAAACAATTAAATAATATAATGAAATGTAATGTTATGAAATATGATATCTTTGGGTATTGTTTATAATTCTTAAAAGTTTGACATTTGCATTACATTTGAATCATATTGTTATCGTGGTTTGTACCACTAAGCCTATGGCTTAGCGCGATTGTGATTTATCGCGCAGGTAACAGGGTAGATCCAGTTGAACCAGAGAGTTCAGCTAGACCGAGTCGAGTCTAGGTTTGTGAAGTGTTGATTATTGGACTTCAAGATCAGAGACGAACTGCCAAGCATGTATAAACTCTATATTTTTGTAAATGTTATTTTTGTTGTATATATATATGTATATTCCGCTGCATAATAAACAAATGTTTTATCTATTATGTTCTATAATATAATTTAAATGTTTTAAGTTTTCTTTTTATATTGTTAAATAGAAAGATTGGTTTGATTCAAATAGACTGTGACATTCTTGTATCCAGTATATGTATATTACATATGTAGGTGTATGTGATGTACGTCTATTGGGTATAGGGGTGTTACAATTGTTTTGGTATCAGAGCCTAGGTTTGAGGTTCTCAACCTATGTGAATTGTAAGAAAAAGAAAATTTTAATTTTTAAATATGGTTTTTAAATAAGATACATGCTTTGGCACTGGCAGTTTCTGATCTTTGATGAGGTATATTTTGCTATGTTTGCAGATATAGATAGTGATGGCGTCTCAGTCACGTCAGCCATAGAAGGTAGTGTTGAGAGTGTAGCTCCTGAAGAGGGTAGAGATGGAGCTAGGGTTGAGAGAGCTGGAGAGGCACCTATTTCTATGCCAGAGAGACTAGCTGCTAATGAGTTTTCGCCAGTTTGGTTATGGCATATGGTAGAATTGTTGAGGCAAGCTCTAGTGCAGCAGCCACCACCATAATCACAGCCTCAAGTACCGGTGAGGTAGTATGATAAATTGAGAAAGTTTGGAGTTAAGGATTTCAGTAACTGAGCAGTGGTTGGATAGAGTGCAGAGGGTATTTATTCAGCTACAAGCTACTTCTGAAGAGAAATTTGATTATGGTAGATTACTTCTGCAGAGAGACATATATGATTGGTGGAAGACAATTCCACATGCCATGGATGATCCACCAACCTTGTCTTATGGTGATTTTCTGCGGGAGTTTGAGCAAAAGTATACTCCGAGGGAGTATAAGGATGTTAAAAAGATGGAGTTTCTGAATCTGAGACAAGATAACCGAACAGTGAAAGAGTATGAGATTGAATATATCAGGTTGAGTCATTATGCCGGTGGGATTATTTCAGATGAGATAGACTGGTGCAAGAGATTTGAGGAGGGATTAAGACCCTCTATTATGTGTATCGTTGTTGGTTCTCGATACCAAGATTTTTCTTAGTTGGTTGCAGCAGCTAGGAGTGTTGAGAGAGCACAGGGTATTACAGCAGCTGCTACTGAGGAGGAGACTAGAGTTAGGAGACCACAGTTTGAGGCAGGGTCTTCATCTATGAAGAGAGGCAGAGGAAGTTTTGTTCCGAGGATCAGTAGGAGCCAGAGACAGTCTGGTAAGTTAGCTCAGTATCAAAGGTAGAGACCGAGACCTACAGTTTCTGTAGCTAGTGCTCCGACTCCGGTGGTTCATAGGTCTATTCCACCTACATGTGTCCATTATGGTAGGGCACATGGGAGTGCTTACTGAAAGACGGGTGGACCAGAAGTGTGTTTTAGATGCTGGTCGCTAGCTCATTTCATCAAAGATTGTCCTGAGCTACTGGAAGATAGACAGACTGATACTGCAGCTTCTCGACCTAGTGTCAGCAGAAGAGGTCGAAAGGCAGAGGTTTTAGTAGAGGTAGTCAACCCGGGATTAGTCAGAGAGCAGGTTCTACATTCAAAGGTAGTAGGCCAGATGAGGATGGGTCATCTCAGCGAGTGTATGTGATGCAGAGGTAGCGGGATGTTTCAGCCGTCATTGCGGGTACATTTTCTTTATTTGTTATTTTAGTTCTTGCTCTTATTGATCCAGGATCTATGCATTCATATATAAGTGCATCTATCTTGCCTATGACTGAATTAAATTCAGAGTCCCTAGGATTTGATGTATTGGTGACAAATCCTTTAGGGCATAGTGTGGTAGTTAGCAAGGTGCACCAAGATAGTTTAGTTGTGGTGCAAGATGAATTTCTTGGTGATTTGATTGAAATGCCTTTTAAGGAGTATGATCTGATCTTAGGTATGGATTGGTTGTCTAAGCATGGGGCTGTGGTAGACTATCAAAAGAAGTGTGTTAACCTAAAAACTAGTGATGGTAGAAGTGTGATGGTATCTAGTGAGCAGAGACATATTGCATCCTTGTTTGTTTCAGCTCTTGTAGCTAGGAAGTTGATTCGAAAAGGGTGTGATGCTTATCTTGCTCATGTTGTAGATACCAGAGTAGTGGGTTCTCAACTTGATAGTATACCCACAGTTGTGAAATTCCCAGATGTTTTTCCTAAGGAGTTACCAGGGATACCCCCTGAGAGAGATGTTGAGTTTGGTATCGATTTGTTGCCTGGTACCACTCTCATCTCTATTACTCCCTATCGAATGGCACCTATTGAGTTGAGAGAGTTAAAGGTGCAGTTGCAGGAGTTGTTAGATAAAGGGTTTGTTCTCCCTAGTGTGTCTCCATGGGGAGCGCCTTTTTTGTTTGTAAAGAAGGAGGATTATGCATTGATTATAGGCAATTGAATAAGGTGACTATCAAGAATAGTATCCTTTGCCTAGGATAGATGATCTCTTCGATCAGTTGAAAGGAGTAGCAGTGTTTTCCAAGATTGATCTGAGATTAGGATACCATCAGTTGAGAGTCAGAGCTAAAGATGTATCTAAGATAGCTTTCCGCACAAGGTATGGGCATTATGAGTTTTTGGTGATGCCTTTTGGATTAACGAATGCACCAGCAGTTTTTATGGATTTGATGAATAGGGTGTTTAGACCCTATCTAGATTAGTTTGTGGTGGTCTTTATTGATGATATTTTGGTGTATTTGCATAATGAGGAGGATCATGATAAGCACTTGCGGATTGCATTTACAGACTTTGAGAGAGAAGCTGTTGTATGCTAAGCTATCTAAGTGTGAGTTTTGGCTTGATCAAGTGACTTTTCTCGGTTATGTGGTTTCAGTGGATGGTATAAGAGTTGATCCGAGTAAAGTTGAGGCCATTTTGAATTGGAGTCCACTGAAGACTGTGACTGAAGATAGAAGTTTTCTAGGTTTGGCAGGCTATTATCGATGTTTTGTGAAAGGTTTTTCTTTGATAGCTACTCCACTCACCAGATTACTTAGAAAGGGAGTTAAATTTTTGTGGTCAGATCATTGTCAAGTAAGCTTTGAGAAGTTGAAGGAGATGTTGACTCAAGCTCCTGTTCTTACCTTGCCTGTGGAAGTTAAACCATATGTGATTTACAGTGAAGCTTCACATAGTGGTTTAGGATGCATTTTAATGCAAAAAGGGAGAGTCATAGCTTATGCTTCTTGGCAGTTGAAGCCGCATGAGCTTAATTACCCGACGCATGATTTGGAGTTAGCAACCATAGTGTTTGCTTTGAAGATTTGGCAACACTACTTGAATTGGGAGAAGTGTTTCATTTATACGGATCATAAGAGTTTGAAATACTTGGGTATTCAGAGAGAGCTGAATCTTCAGTAGAGACGGTGGTTAGAGTTGATCAAAGACTACGACTGTTTGATTGATTATCATCCTGGTAAGGCGAATGTTGTTGCTGATGCCTTGACTCAAAATTCTTTGGCAGATTTGACTGCGTATTCACCCTTGTTGCTTGTTGAATTGAGAGCATTGCATGCTAGTTTTGAATCATGTGATGATGGTGCTTTGTTAGCTCAGTTGCAATTGAGACCGGTGTTGTTGGATCATATTAAAGAGACTCAGTTAGCTGATGAGAAAATTCAAAAAGTTGTGTAGGATTGCCAAAATGGGGAGAGCTGAGGTTTTCTTGTGAGAGATGATGGCAGCCTTTGGTACAAAGATAGATTGTGTGTTCCTGATGATGCAAGATTGAGAAAGATAATTTTGGAGGAAGCATATCAGTCGGTTTTTGCTATTCACCCTGGGAGTACCAAGATGTATCATGATTTGAAACAACATTATTGGTTGTCAGGTATGAAGAGGGACATAGCGGAGTTTGTATCTAAATGTCTCACTTGTCAGAGAGTAAAGGCCGAGTATCAAGTTCCAACAGGGTTGCTCCAACCTTTAATAGTACCAGAATGGAAGTGGGAATGTGTAATGATGGATTTTGTGACTGGTTTGCCATTGACTCAGAGGAAGCATGATGCCATCTGGGTGATTGTTGATCGATTGACAAAGACAGCTCATTTTCTTCTAGTTAGAATGGACTATTCTCTGGAGAAGTTGGCTGAGCTATATATCAGTGAGATAGTGAAGTTGCATGGAGTCCCAATTTCTTTGGTATCTGATCGAGATCCCCGGTTCACTTCAAGGTTTTGGAAGAGTTTGCATAATGCTTTGGGTTCTCAGTTGCATTTTAGCACTGCTTTCCATCCTCAGACAGATGGGCAGTCACAGAGTGTGATACAGATTTTAGAGGATATGTTGAGAAGCTGTGTCATTGATTTCTCTGGAAGTTGGGATAGATTTTTTTCATTGATAGAATTTGCTTATAACAACACTCATCAATCTAGTATTAAAATGGCACCTTATGAGGCATTGTATGGTAGAAGATGCAGGACGCCTCTATGTTGGAATGAAGTTGGAGAAGGTAAATTGGTTGGTCCTGATTGATTAAGGAAACAAAAGAGAAAGTGAAGATAAATCGGGATTGGTTGAAAGCAGCCTCAGACCGACAAAAATCTTATTCGGATTTGAAGAGAAGAGATATAGAGTTTAATGTAGAAGATAAAGTATTTTTGAAAGTGTCTCCTTGGAAGAGAATTTTGAGATTTGGCCGCAAAGGGAAGCTGAGTCCTCATTTCATTAGACCTTATGAGGTATTGGAGAGAGTTGGACCAGTTGCTTATCAACTTGCTTTGCCGCTTGAATTGGATAGAATTCACAATGTCTTTCATGTCTCTATGCTGAGGAGGTACAGATCAAACCCATCTCATATTTTGTCCATTGAATCTATTGAGGTGAGTCCGGATCTGACTTACGAAGAAGAACCAGTGGCTATTTTGGCACATGAAGTGAAAGAGTTGAGAAATAAGAAAGTGCCACTTGTGAAGGTTCTTTGGAAGAATCATGCTAAGGAAGAGGCAACTTGGGAGAATGAGCAAATGATGCAAGACCAGTATCCCCAGCTGTTTCAAATTTGAGATCAGGTAATTTCGAGAATGAAATTTATTTGTAGAGGAGGAGAATTGTAATATCCCAAATTATACCCTAAAATTTTGGAAATGATTATTGATGAAATTGGATTAGATGATATAAAGTATATATTTATGATTAAATGGTAAGAGAGGAAAGGAGAAGTGTGTATATGTTGTATATATAGAGATATATACAACATATACAAGTCAACTTTTATTTAATGGTCAAATAAGATATTTTTGGTTTTTTTAAAATGGAAATTAAGTAAGTGGAAGATGATATTTTGGTTAATTAATATATTATATTAATTGCTTGGTGGAGATTAATTGGAGAATTGAGTGGTTATTAAAGGTTGACTTTGTTCTTCTTTCATCTTCTTTTTCTTCTTTTTTTTTCTTTGGCTGGCTATCTCCATAGCTAGAAGGAAAAGGATTTTTGTTGCTTCCTAACTCAATTTTTGAATGTAACAACCCTATACTCCATATAATCACTATACATATACCTGGTATACATACAATGCGTATATAAAGTATAAGAATGTCACTTTTAGTTTCTATTTAAAAATCTTTATCCGAATCTAAGCAACATTATGTTAATTTTAAGAAATATTTATAAAAATCATGATTCTTATCAAAAAGTGAATCATAACTAAAATCATACATGTATGCATCACCTTCTAGTTGGTCTCGAGACACTCTTACCCTTCTCGTGGCATCACAGCTAGATTTCCCGATCAACCGCATAAATACCTGCGCGATTAAACAACCACGCTAAGCTCGAAAGCTTAGTAGTACAACTGAATAATAAAATATACTTTACCAAATTATCATACCTCATATGTTTAGCTTTATGGTTTATTGTTCTCTTACCACATTTTCCTTTCTTAATGCATTCTTCATAAGTTCCTACTAATTTCATAAATTAGTTATATAATCACATAGCACATTCACAACTCAATTCTTCCCTTTTTCTATCTCATATACATATAAATATACATCATTTCAACAAAGCACCATTTTATGTTCTATCCAAACCTTCATGAAGACAATTCTCACAAATTCCACATTCATATACAATTTACACATCATACAACATTTTCATAAATTCATATATCAAGAAAGTCCCTCAAAACATATTCACTTTCAATACATCAATACACATATTACAAAATCATACTTCCAATAAAGGCAGTTATAGATCTCATTACTCATTTATTTCAACATTTGAATATCACATTGTAAACAAAGACAGACTCGGGCCCGAACAACACTAATATGTTATTCAAAGTTCAGAGTTACTGCTTTGGTCTATAATCATAATCATCAAGCCCGTAGGCATCATATATAGATATCTCTATCCATGGATAGCGTAACAGACCCAGTCTCTTGGATCATCAACTCGGCTAAACTCGAGGAGATCCTCAACCCGGCAAGACTGTTACTACAATTCTCATATATGACATTTATCAAGTAACAGACCCAGTCTCTTGGACCTCAATTCAACTCAAATTGAAGAGATCCTCAACCCGGCAAGACTGTTACCTTTCATCTTATAGGCATGCCTCCCAAATCCAGAACTCTGAAATTGAATAACACATTAGATACACAATTCATTTATTAATTCATTATCAATTTCATCATCAATTTGGCAAACATGCCTTATCTCTTTCACTTGAATCATCATAGCCAATCACAATGGCTTTCCATCACATTTAAATCATTATAGTCAATAACAATGACTTCTCATCATATTTTTCATAATATATATATATTTATATATATATATATAAGTCATCATTGCAATTCACAAGATTCACAATGCATTATACACAACATTGTTCATATAGTATCATAAACATCATTGTTATCATCTAATCATATTGATCAATTCATCACTCAACAATACATAATCAATGGCATTGCACATACCATTTTCCATGATCATTATCTCTTCCACATTTCCTATATCATCATTGTTATATACAAAACAATTTACATTATACATGAATGTAGAATCTTCTATACACATTTGGTTGGATCATTATTGTTTTTAAGTGTGTTTAGATACAAAAGACCCTTGAAGATCCAACAAAGTAAGAAGAACAATTAACAAACACAATAACAAACACCCTCAAGGGACACGGCCAAGCCTGTAGCCGTGTCTCTCAACCAAAAGTTCCAGCAGCAAACACGGGCAGTAGACACGGCCAAGCCAGTGGCCGTGTCTCTCAACATAAACAATCCAGAAGCAGACACGGCAAGGGACACGGCCGTGTCTCTCAACACAAACTAGGCAGTGGCAAACACGGTCAAGGGACACGGCTAAGACAGTGGCCGTGTCTCTCCAAAAACCATTCAACACGGCCAAGTTTGCCCTAACTTGGCCGTGTCTCTCATAACTTGGCCGTGTCCTTCAATGATTCAAAGACCAAACACTTCCAAATTCATCCAAGCCCTTCCAAAATCACACCACAACCCTATTAATCATCATCTTTATTAATATTTATCAATTTCCTATCATTTTAACATATAATTATCTTCATTATATCATCATAATAATCAATATATACTCCTCACTATAATCAACTACTCAAAGTACCAATTCATTTATACACAACCCTAACTCAACAATTCATCATCATTCTCACAATTATCTCAACTTATCATCACTTAGATGATAGTTCAATACATTTACATGCTTCAATCTTTTCTTTTCATCATCTTACACACCCATTATACCAAATATAAATCTCAATCCAAAAGAAATCAAAACAAGAAGATAAAAACTCATATATTTCTATAATCAATAAAAATCCACTTAAGAGATTAGTACTTACTTGAATAGCTTGCCAAATCTTCATCTCCATCTTCAATTCCCTTAAATTCCTTTAATCCTTGGTGCTTCTCTCTCTAGCTTCTCTCTCTCTCTCTCTCATTCACCAAACAGAAGAAGAAGAAGAATGAAGTTTCTCCATTCTTCCTTCGTTCTTATCCTTTATATATATATATATATATATATATAATAATAATAATAATAATAATAATAATAATACCATTAAATCTCCTCCACACAAATTTCTTTTGCTTTCCTCTTCTTTTTCTTTTTGTCCTTATTATCATTATTATTATTATTAACTAATTATACAAATATATATATATATTTATCTCACTTTCCTACACCAATTTATACATCATGAATATGTGATGTATATGTGAGTATATGTATATGTTATATATATATTGCATTTATATTTCCCATATCATCAAATACCATATATACACTTTATTATTCATATCCATCTAGCTCTTATAATATTTTCCTTACATATTTTACCAACATATCTTCTCTTCACTTCTTTTCTCTTTCCCCTTAATACACACACAAATTACATCCAATTAAATAGCTCCAAAACTTTTGGGGTGTACCTTGGGATATTACATTGAAGGTGTTTCAAGATATCAAATTGGATTTTGAAGGTTTTTCCTCACTTTGGTAAGTTTCCAACTTGATTCTTTGGTTTTCTTTTGAGTTTGTGAATTGAGTTTGGTGAATGGTTGTTTTTGATATGTGTATGGTTAATTTTGATGTGTTTGAGATTGTGTTGTCTATTTGATTTTGATTTTGGGGTTGGTTTGGAGGAAAGGTTAAGTTTGGTGAAGGAAAGCAAGAGTTGTGGATTGTGTATGGGTTGAATTGTGATTGTGTTTGATGCTTGTTTTGAGTTGTTTTGTTGTTATGGAAGTTTAGTATGATTTATTGATGGTTTTGGTTAAGTTTGTTTGGAGTGAAAAATGGTTAAGTATGATGTTTGTTGGATGTGGTGTTGTTGGTGACGAAATTAGGTTTTTGGCCTGACACGCCTAGTAGCAAGGCCATGTCTTTGGGTGTGTCAATTGTTCTATTTTTTTTTATGGGTGACACGCCCATGTCACTGAGCATGTCACAGCTTCTTTGTTGGAGTGGTATTGACACGTCTAGTGACACGCCCATGTCACTAAGCACGTCATAGCTACTGTGATGTTGGTGGATTGACATGCCAGTGACACGCCTATGAGCGGGATTTTTGCCCCCACTCCTGGTGGAATGATTCTAGCGACTTCAGTACTGTTTAGGCTCGAGGCCTTAGAGAACACGGACCTAAGTCTAGAGAAAATTGAGTCGCCACCCGGACGGGCCAGGAAAAAGAAAGGGGTGGATGACTCGATTCCTAAAGAATCCCCAACCCCCTAATGGGTTCGAAAAGTTGGGTACGTGTGGGGAAGGTGAGAAATGACCCAGCACCCCCACAACACCCGGTTCATTGGAACCGGCCTCCTTTACAGGTCTTAATATTATAAAATTCTTAAATATAACAATATTATCCATACTACATGCAACAATTAAATAAAGCATCATTATATTAAAATCAAAGCAATGTCCAAGCAAAACAAATAAATGGACAACCATCCGAGGATGGAAACATGTCCTTACATCATCCATGTCTAAACTAAAAGGACACCCACCAAAAGGTAGAAACATGTCCTTTACATTGGTCTAAAATATAAAAGCAATTTAAATTACATGATATTTAACTAATGAGGTACCGACAAAGTGGAAACATACCTCTTACAACGTTTGGAAATCTAGGTAAATCAATAAAAGTAAATAACCATTCATCATAAAGAAATCATTCATCAAAGATATCAATCAAAATATAAAATAAACATCCATCCATGATAAATTCAATAGATCAAGCATTGAAATTAAATAAATCAACCACCAAAGCATATAATAGACTACATAATTCTAAAAAATAAAGCAAGTAAAGATACAAATTAGGGTTACTGTTTCTGTTTAAAATTCTTTAATTAACATTTTAGGGTTTTGGAATTTTAGTAATATTATTGTTATTTGTTTAACCTACTGTAAAGGTTTTAGAAAATTGGAATGGATTAGAGTTTCATGAATCAAATTAGGGTTTATGGGTAACATTATGAAATTAGGGTTTTAGAATATTAAAACATTAGGTTTATAGTTCTTGGTTACTGGATTGTTGTTTTTATGCTTACTGTATTGAGTTTGAATGTTTAGGTTTATAAGATCTTAAGGTCTTAAGGATTAGGGTTTAGGAAAAACTAAGGTTTACGGTTTTGAGGGAATTAGGGTTTAAGAAAACTTAAGGTTTAGATTGACTGGTTTGGGGGCTTACTATTTTGGTTTTGAAGTTGAAGAAAATAGTTTAAAGTTTCATAAAGCAATTATGATTTTAGAAACTGTAAAGTAAGTTTAGAGTTTGGATATTTAACAAAAAATTTGGAAATTTTGGAAAAGAATTAGAAGAAGACAGTTTAGGGTTTTTAAAAGCTTTTGGAAATAGGAAAAACAATTTAAGATTTTTGAAAACAAAAAGAGTATTTTTTTTAGGGTTTTTGGAAAAAGAAGGAACAATTTAGGGTTTTAAGGTTCGGAAAAAATAGATTAGTACTCTTAAGTTTTATAAGAAACAGAAAAATAATCTTTAGGGTTTTTAAGGTATTTGGAAACAGAAGAAATCATTTATGTTATTAAAACGAAGATCAACATTACTACATGTTTATAGATCAAGGTTTTGTGTGTATAATATTATGAATTAAAGAAACAAAGCTACTGTAAGAAAATAAAAAGAAATTAGAGATTCAAACATTCGTTTGTTGGTTTCGCCAAAAATTGCTTCTTGGATGAACAGGGACAAAGGCAAGGTTGCTGCCTTTGATAAATTTTGAATTGCTTGCTTATTGCTTCTTTTCAAATCTCGAATCCTAAATTCAAAGTTTTAATTCTCCAAGTCCCCAATCTCAAGATCTTTTTTTTCCAAAAGTTTCTCCCTAAAATCCAGTCCGATCCTTCCTCCCTCCTCTGTGTCTTTTTAGTGTTATTTATAGGAAATTTATAAGCCTAGTTTGAATTGTTTAAGGAAACTAAAATTACTTAGGAAAAGAAATCGAAACCAAATAGAATTTGGTTTCGAAAAAATTGCGTCGAAAAAATTTCGCTGGTGAAAACTGTGAGGGGCTGTGAGAGAGAATTGGCACTAGCGGGCTGCAGGCCATTTCGTCCAATGATTTTTGGCGATGAATTTTTTCGTCGCCGATTTATTTTTATTTATTTATTATTATTATTTTTTATTATTATAATAATTTTTAAAAATTATAAAAAATAAATACTAAAACAAATATTATTTAATTAAGATAACACAAAAATTATTTTGGACTAATTAAAATATATTGGACCGAACTGGATCAAAAATTAAGGGTCTACAGTTTGCCCCCTGCTTGAACGATATGAGACTTTAGTAAAAGAGAGTAAAAAGCAATAAGACTTCATTTTTCTGAGATGGTTGAGATTTTGGGTTCTGGAACTAAGGATAATTTTGGGTTCTGGACACAGGCTAAGTTCAGGACTTAGGAGAGATTTTAGGTTCTGGACCTAGAGGTAATTTGGGTTCTTGACTCGAGCTAAGTTCTAGACTTAAAAGGAATTTTAGGTTCTGGACCTAGAAGTAATTCGGTTTCTGGACCCGAGCTAAGTTCTAGACTTAGAAGAGATTTTAGGTTCTGTACCTAAGGATAATTTGGGTTCTGGACTCAAGCTAAGTTCTGGATTTAGAAGAGATTTGTTTTGGACCTAGAGGTAATTCGGATTCTGGACCCGAGCTAAGTTCTGGACTTAGAAGAGATTTTAGGTTCTGGACCTAGAGGTTAATTCGGGTTTTGGACCCGAAACTAGATTTGGATACTTAATCCTAAACTAGACTTGGATACTTGATCCTAAACTGGATTTGAATACTAGATCCTAAACTGGATTCGGATACTCGATCCTAACTGGATTTGGATACTCGATCCTGAATTGGATTTGGATACTCGATCCTAACTAGATTTGGATACTCGATCCTAACTCGATCTTAACTGGATTTGGATACTCGATCCTAACTGGATTTGGATACTCGATCCTAATTTGGATTGGGATACTCAATCTTAAACTGGATTTGGATACTCAATCCTAAATTGGATTTGGGTACTCGATCCTAACTGGATTTGGATACTCGATCCTAAATTAGATTGGGATACTCGATCCTAACTGGATCTTAACTGGATTTGGATACTCGATCCTAACTGGATTAGGATACTCGATCCTAATTTGGATTGGGATACTCGATCCTAAACTAGATTTGGATACTCGATCCTAAATTGGATTTGGATACTCGATCCTAACTGGATTTGGATACTCGATCCTAAACTAGATTTGGATACTCAATCCTAACTAGATTTGGATACTCGATCCTAACTTTATTGGGATACTCGATCCTAAACTGGATTTAGATACTCGATCCTAAATTGGATTTGGATACTTGATCATAAATTGGATTGGGATGCTCGATCCTAAACTATATTTAATTTGGGTACTTGGACCCATGACTGGGCACTTGGACCCGAAATTGAATTGGATTTGACTGACCTTTTATCAGTTGAGGATTCTAACTGCTCCGACTGTTTTATGCATTGTGGTTCTTCACCCTCAAAATGGATCTTCATCGTTGGACCTTGGATCTTCATCCTTAGCATTGGATCCTCACCTTTGAAAATGGATCTTCATCCTTGGAGATCGGGTCTTCACCCTTATAAGTGGATCTTCATCCTTTGAGATTAGGTCTTTACCCTTAAAAATGGATCTTCATCCTTTGGAGATCGGGTCTTTACCCTTGAAACTTGGATCTTTATCCATTGGAGGTCGGGTCTTTACCCTGGCTTCAGCTCTTTTAGCTGGACTAATCTTTTGTCATTTGCATCTTCATTTTTTTGAGAATTCTAATTTTCTTTTTTATTCCATTCTTTTTTGTTCTTCCTTTGCACTTTTGCAAAAAATTCAGCCCTTTTTAGCTAGCCTTCATATCCTCTCCTTGCCCCCCTGCGTGGCGAGATATTTGCAAGTGAGTTTGAAAATGTTTTATATATAAACTCAAAAAATTGAAAAGGAGAAACTTTGCCCCCTATGTAGGCTCAAACCCATGATTTTTCTATGCGGGCTTTAATTGATGTTCTTGTTGTCTAGTTCTTCACAAAAGCACACATTTCTTCTCTTTGCAAAATTAATGGAACTTTCTTAAGCAATTGGCTTTCCATGCCCCCCTAATTTGATATCTTCTTTCGATTGTTTACTTCACAAGGTATTTGCTGTTCATTTTGACAAGGAATAGACAATACAAGACAAGAAAATGTAATGTGATATGCTCATGTATGCATGATATGCATGAATAACACTTACAGTGGTTCCATGACTCACAGACCGAGGTGATCAACAGAAGTATTCTCATTGGTTCCTTTCAACTGCTCGTTCACGTCTTGCATTGGAATAAAAGAATGCTTCCCATTTATGACTTTTATCTTTGAGATATTGAAAACGTGAATAATTGAGGCCCCAAGCAGCAGAGTCAGGGATTCATCTATTTCGAACTATGTTTCAGCAGCTTCTTCATAACCTTGCTAGTAATCATTTTCCTTTGCCCAATGTGTCCTTTGAGATCCGACAGTTCAACATACTCCCCTTAACTTAAAGGTTTTGTATGACAAAAACATTTTTGAATTTTTTGACTTTTGATTTTGAAATCAAATGTTGGCTTTTCCAAATCAATGTCAATGTACCTCAGGACTTGATTTTTCCAAATTAACATATCTATAACATGATAACCCTAGTTACCGTACTAAACCCAGGAATCATCTCTATTTAAGCAAGAATTGTTGCACTTCAGATAGGCACATACATATTACTTGGCCAAAGGTCTCGTTTGAGTTTGAATATTGTCTATCTCATATGCATGCTTATTCAAACTATCTCCACTAATAGACTTTACCTACCAAGAGAGATCAACAGGTCTTTGATAGGCTTGAAATGGGGTCTATAAGGGACACAGGTTTAATGAAGGCCATTTGTAAGTTAGAGCCGTTGTGACACTATGGACAAACCTTCACACTACAAACTTCTTATTTGAACTTTAGGCAGCTTGGAGGCAATCTTGCTAGACTCCAATTTCCTTCTATCTTCTTGGCATTAATCTAGATCTCGTTGGAACAGTCTTTGCCCTTGTATAAAGTTTGGTTCCCAAATTCGTTTCTTTTCTTCTTCTCCCTTTTTCTTTCTTTTTCTTTTCCCTTCCCTTTTCTTTCTCTTTATTTTCCTTATTCTTCCCTTTCTTTGAGCATTTTATCATTTTGTCCTTCTTCCTTGTAGGACTGTCAAGTACAAAACTTTCAAGAACTGGATGGTCTTCCTCCTTTTTTCCTCCAATTTTGATTGAATATTTGGTTGGGTTGGACCAATTCAAGTCAAAATTTCCTTATAAACCAAATGGAAGCCTTTTGCTGCTTTAGGTAAAAGAGAACTCAGTTGGCTTTCTGAACCGCCTTTTTAGGTTTTATTTTCTTGTTATTTTTTCTTGTTGTTTTTCTTCTTTTGTTTTCTTCTTTTTTCTTTTGTTTTGTTTTCTTTATTTTTTCCTTTATTTTCTTTTTTTTTTGTTTTTTTTTTCTCTTTTTTTTTGGTTCTAGCTCAAACAAAGTTTCTTATTTGTACCAACTTGAGTTTCCAATAATGGATAAGTGGAGTGGTATCAATCTCCTTTAACAGGGATAAATCATTTGTTACTTTGATGTTGATAGATTGGAGATATTAGGTGAACTTCAACTACCGTTATGGTCTTGACAACATCGACTATCCTTATGATCTTGACTATTCATTCCTTTCTTTGATCTTCTTACCTCTTCAACTTAGTGATCGTAAGACTTGTCAAAAGTATTACAACAGCTCATGCCAATGGAAAGAAAGCTAAAATTTTTTATGCAGGCTCAAAGGGACAACTAGGGATTGTGTAACACCCTTATACCCTATATACATACAATACATATTTTCAGCATATGTAAAATATGCATATACGGTACAAAAATGTCATAGACCGATTTAATAAAAATTTTCACATTTCTATTTTAAAATTTCAAATACTAAATATATAAAATTAAATAATATATAAATATTCTTTACTTGCTATAGTAACCCAAAATAACATTTTATATGAAAATCTTTGGGAAAAATTCACCAGAGTTTTGTTTGTAATTTGGACGTTTCCAAAATTCAAAAAAACACAACCTACATAAAACAAACACTCCAAATAAAATCAATTCACCATTTCACCAATACTTCTCAATTTCTCCATATTTTCTCAAAATACTTATATATAGGTGTATATATCAACATCACATATAAGATCCCATCTTAAATAAATTATTCAAATCATTCTTTACAATTTACATTATATACTTCAAAAACATATCATAACATATATAATATCAAAATATACTGCAATATCAAATATCTACATGCTGGCAACTGGCTCTGATCTTGATATACTGAAAAACTCTTCAAGTTCAATAAATACAAACCTAGATCCGACCAGGTCTAGTAGAACTCTCCGGCTCTACCAAAACATCCATGACACCTGAGCGACGAATTACAATCACGCTAAGCTGAAGCCTAGTGGTATAAACTTTGATAACAATATAGTCCAAATGTAGTGTCAATGCACAATACATATCTATATCACAACTCATAACATTATATCTCATTATATTGCTCAATTGTATCACAATTCATAAATTCACATTAAAGCAAAGACAAGCATGGGCCCAAAAAGATCTAATATGGTATTCAAATTTCAGAGTTACTGGTTTGGTCCATAATGACACCTTGTGTCTAGCCCCGTAGGCAATATATCCATGGATAATGTAACAGCCCCAGTCTCTTGGACCTCAACCCAGCTAGACCCTTAGGCCCCAGTATCTTGGTCTTCAACCCAGCTAGACTGCTATAGTTTTTGAGGCTTACGACTTAGTCTTTTCACCTAAAAACATCATAATTATCAACTGGCCTAGCTTACGACCCAGTCTTTTCACCATTCCAGCATTTAACCCGTAGGCAATCATAGGCATGCCGCCAAACCCAGAACTCTAAAAATTGAATAATATGCTAGGCACACAATTTATTCATATTTCTCATTATCAAATTCTTTTGATAATTCCTTTATCAAAACTTTTCTCATTTTCTCATTATCAAACTAGGCACATTGCCTTATTTTCACATTTTTTTCTCATTTTTCACATCTTTCTCATTTTTCTCACTTTTCTCACTTTTCTCATTTTTATCAATATCAATTCATTTCATTATTCCACATATCTCATTTTTGTATTCACAACACATTACCCAATTACTTTGGGTATTTTCACATAATATACATATTTCACATTCTACACAATTTAGCCATTATCAACGGCTTTTCACAATGCATTTAACACATATATGACATTACAAATGTCATAGCACATTATTCATACTCAATCAATGAACCAAGTAACTTAACACATTTTCCAACCAAAATGTGTTAAGTCCTAATGTTATACAAATATAAACATTGTATTCAAAGTTATACATACCTCCATTAGCAACCCAAAGCAAGCTTAACACAACCTCCAATCCTATCCTTCCAACTTGCCCTTCACCACTTGGATGAAGCAAATCAACCTCCCTCAATGCCTATATCAAATGTGATCATAAATAATCATTTAATATCACATTCTAAGGCATTCTCAACATCAAAACTTAATTTAACAACACTTCTACAAAATTTCAAAAATTAAGTCTTTCCTTACTTTAACTTAGCAAATCCATATTAACCCATTAAATTATTGTTTTGAGTTTATTTATATCATTACAAACATATTTTAACATGTTTAAACCAATTACATAAATTAGCCACATGTTTATGTTAAAAATACTAAAATGGCATAGCCTTCACCATTGAAGGAACTCCATTCCAATTCAATCCAATTATCATTTCAATCTTATTTCCACCTCTTATATCATTAAATAATATGATTTAAGCACTAAAATCAAACAATTAATCATTCTTTCAAAATTCACTTTTCCAAAACCTTAAATCAATATTACCATCTTCAAACTCTATCCAAACTTAACTAAATCCATCATTCGATTTTAAAATCCTTGTTTATGCATCAAAATAACACATTTGGAACCAATTTGCACTATTAAAACTCATGATTTCAAAAACTCAAATGTTCCATAATCCTAAATTCTCTCTCTTCACTAAACTCAACTTAAATTCAACCATTTCTTAAATCTAACCTTAAAATCATTAATAACCAATCAAAACAACTTCATTCATATCCAATTAAGCAATTAAATCATGCTACTATGAAATCCAAAAATTCACATAACATACTTTTTCATAGAATAAGCAAAAATGGTAAAGAAGCTTACCAATTTGTGAAGAATCTTCTAAAACTTCACTTAAATCCTTGAAATCTCTTCAATTATGGTTGCTTGGAAAAAGGAAAATCCTTTCTTGAAGCCATGAAAGTCGGCCTTGAAGGAATGAAGAAGAAGATGATGAAAAAAAAATGATTTTCTCTTTCCTCCCACTCACATTTTCAACCTTATATATATTATTATTTTAATATATTTTTAATTAATTAATTAATTAATTAATTAAAATCCCAAAATATTATCTTCCATTCAAAATTATTTATTTTTGAATTATTTTATTAACTTTAAATTTCTAAGATTTAATTACCAATATACCCTTTTACTTTGACTTTTCTTTTAAAAAATATTGACTTTTATATGTTGTATATATTTTATATATCTATCACATATATATTCCACTTTTTCATTTAAAATCTCTTCATTTTTCATTTAAAACCATTAATTTAATTTATCCATTTTAAATTATAATTTATTTTATTAAATTTTCAAAAATTAGAACTTCTAAAAAAATTTGAGATGTTACACATATGCACAAGTAATGTGTATCTTATATACACATCAAATGTACCTTATATGTGTATTAAATATATTAAGTATGTAATGTATTAATTCAATATATACAATTAATATACCATATGTATATGTTATAAATATACTATAGATATATATATATTGAGTATATATAAAATTTTATATCTCCAAAATCACGGATGTTACAATTTTCTCCCCCTTAAATAATTTCGTCCTCAAAATTATCCAGTACGGTTATAAATCATCCAAATGAAACATAATCTTAAAATCTCATCAAAATTATTATTTCATCAAAATTGCATAATTTCTATTCTCCCCCTTAGGTTCATTCTCAATTACCTTTTTACCATTTCATAACTCATCATTATAATATCTATTTATTCAGACAATCACAATAGATTATCATATCATCAATCGAATTGTCATTAGATAAAATTAGTTCATCTCTTTAATATATATACACCACACACCTATTGCACTCAAGATATTCGATCACTTAATTATTTTAAAATATACTCTTATCACCTTAAATTCAAATGTTAACAACTTTTATCTTAACACAATAATTTTACACATCTTCACTTTGATCCTACTCTTTATGCAATTACCACATATTAATTTAATATCACCGTTATACAACAACAAAATCTTATTTCATTATTAAGATTCATTCCAATTATGCTATAACTATCATAACTTAGCTTCTTTCATATGCATATACATATCAGAATGCTGTATTATGCACATTATCACATAGCTTGCATATTCTTAATACAACTACATACATTGAATTTCAATAAATACTTATAAATTTATTACATTTCAAATCAATTGATCTAACTATCACAATATGACCATCATAGCCTTATTCCATTCTGACCAACCTTTAGTTTATTTTAAATTCATCAATCTGGTTTCAATTCATGACCTAATTCTAATAGGTCAAATTTATTCTCAAATCTTAATTCCCTTCGAAATAACCATTACAGATAATATTCATTTCATCTAGTCTCATTCACTTTAAACATCATTTTCATCAACTTATTCATTTTATACCACTTTCAAACACATTCAATATAGCTCTTACTCACATTTCATAATTTCTTTCATTTATCCTTTTCTCACATTTATTATAGTTGCCATATTTATAAAAATCACTTTTCTTACACATCATTTAAAGCTCATCATATTTTCACAATTCTCTTCTGTTCCACACTTTCTATAATTATAAACAAATTTCTAACATAAAATTATAAGATACAACTATGCAAACCATAAATCTTGACCATGTTTCTTGTAGCATAACTATCAATCTCACCAAATCTATCCAACGGTCATGTCATCTCAAGCCCATGCCCATGGATAACAAAACTAATCGGTCAATATACTAAACAAATCATACGACCATGGCATAATAATGGTCATGCATGTGGCTTATAAATAAATATTGCCCCTCTATCATTCTTCTTCAAATATTTCTAATCACAACGTTAAGTTCGTATCGTAAAAATCACATATTTAGTTTTTAATCTTTTGCTATACAAAGAGTTAACATATTTCAGCTCTGTTTCAAAGCAATTTACTTTTGATCACTTCTGTTTCTAAACAATTTACTCTTAATCACTTGATCATCATTAGCCTAACTCAAGTTTCAACAATATTATCATTAACATCTCTTACATATACACATTTGTTCATATGCTAATTTTACACAATTTCCATTTATTAATCCATTTCTAATCTATCTCTTATAAAAATTTTCATTCATTTTTTTTTCACTTCCATACTTCATTATACTTTCCTTTTCCTTACAATCTCTTATTAATACGCATATACTTTGGGGCCAACACTATACAATCATCAAGTTCAATCGTTACAATAACAATTTCACTGTCCAACGCTGCTCGGGTCCATTCTCAATCTCAATTTCATCACATGATCTAACTCTACGCAAGTCAAGATCTAATCTCTCTTAGGTATATTAATACTTGCAATATCATTCTCAATATCACTAAACAAGTAATTGTATAAGGTAACAAACATTCGAAAACTTTTTTTTTAATCATCCACATACACCTTCATAAGTCATATTCACAATGTGACTTACTTTCCACATTTTCTTATATATCACAATTGTGTTTCATATTGAAAAATCTCATCACACGTATCATACAATTATACGCAATTCCTCTTTAACATACAACCTATACAAAGTTAACATTTATCACTTTTCAGAGAACATTATCATTTCTCATTCTTTTGACATTTCTTAGGTTATTCATCAATTCAACATATATATACATTCTGACCACAACATAATTAACATCTTCCTCATTTAATTGCCCATCTCTTAAATAAGTTTCTTATTCTATATATATATATATATATATTTTAACACCTCACATAAATCTTAGTCACATTTCCAATGTGACATCTCTCTCACATTTTTTTATGCATCTATCATACCCTTCATATCCCTTTTCATCATTTCCAATTCAATTACCTAAAGTAACTCATTTTTACTTACTTAATCATTTCCCTTTATTTCATAACAAATTTCTATATTATCAACCACATTACACCTTAGTTAGTACTTTTATAAATAATATTACTCATTCAAAATTACTCCCATACTTATTAAACATTAAACTATCAATGTCTAAACAATCCTCATCGAAATTCCCTTACAACTCTAAATTTTCAACTTACTACTTTGCTTAAACTTCATTCTATTAATCTCACTTTCAAGAGCTAACTTTATAAACATTATTTTTATATTAATATAACATCAAAACACATTACTTTCACAATTATGGAAACCCATTTCAAAAATTTTAATTTCATATAATGCAACCAACAACATGAACCTCACCAAATCTTATCCGTATCACATTCTCAATCTTAAGATCATAACATTTACTTTTAAACAACACTAATTCATTTTCTTACACTAATTAACATCATCAATTAGATATCCTAATTTTACATGCTCAAACCCTAAATCATGTATCATTCATTTTTTTATGAACTCTTTGTTCAAAATTATTAAAACTCCATATTTCTTCTTCATACTTCTACCCATATGCATACAAATTTTCATAATTGTTCTTATTCATTTGTCTCATGAAATTAATTTATTACTCATGTGCACAAAATTATTTGACTTCCTTAGTTTCATGTCACTCTTATTTTCAATTTTTATATTCCTTACAAATGCTTTATAAAATCTTTTAAACTTTTATCCATGTGCACTTGACACATATATGGACTTATATTTAAAGTTTTAGATTTTTCCAAGTTGATTTAATATAGTTAAAAATTAAATCTTCTAAAATTAGAAAATCTGTTTCTTTAATAATTTCTCTTGCAGCACCCGGTTGTCCATTTTTTTCAGGTATCATACCTTAATAAAAATTCATGAAATTTTAACCATATGTTATAAGAATACATATGATATTGGGTGTAAATTTTTTATATTTTTCTAGGTTTGTTTGCTATAGTTTTTAAATATGTTTCTCACTTTCTATAGATTCTGAGCTCTTCTACCTTTCTTAATTAGTAATTCATCTTTAAAAATTATGAAATTTTATACATTAGATTCTAACATATAGAAAAATTTTCATTAAATTTTCAAACTCATCCAACATTCCTATATTTATTCAAAAATTTGACAATATCATTTTACAGCACATCTATAAATTTTCTGTAACTATCATGCCCATTTTTCAAACTTTTTATTTCATATCTTAAATCATTTCATAAATTATTTTTCTTAATTTCACTTATTCATCAATTGAATCAGCTATGAATTTTAATTTTAAATAAAATTCCAAAAATTCTTAATACATACGCCCTAGAATGACGTTTCTATTGTACCACTCTGATATATATAACCCAGACGCCATCTCAACTCATATCCATTATATTAAATTGACATTACCATATCAGGGATCAGATAAATTGCCAGTGCCAATGCAAGAATCACAATTGAAAATTATTTTTTTAAAATTCTAATTTTCTCTCTAACAACCCACCTAGGTCGAGAACCTCAAACCTATTCTCTGATACCAAAATAAATGTAACACCCTTATGCCCTATATACGTACAATACATATTTTCAGCATATGTAAAATATGCATATACGGTACAAAAATGTCACAGGCCAATTTAATAAAAATTTTCACATTTTCTATTTTAAAATTTTAAATACTAAATATATAAAATTAAATAATATATAAATATTATTTACTTGCTATAGTAACCCAAAATAACATTTTATATGAAAATCTCTAGAAAAAATTTGCTAGAGTTTTGTTTATAATTTGGACGTTTCCAAAATTCAACAAAACACAACCTGCATAAAACAAACACTCCAAATAAAATCAATTCACCATTTCACCAATACTTCTCAATTTCTCCATATTTTCTCAAAATACTTATATATAGGTATATATATCAACATCACATATAAGATCCCATCTTAAACAAATTATTCAAATCATTCTTTACAATTTACATTATATACTTCAAAAATATATCATAACATATATAATATCAAAATATACTGTAATATCAAATATCTACATGCTGGCAACTGGCACTAATCTTGATATACTGAAAACTCTTCAAGCTCAATAAATACAAACCTAGACCCTACCAGGTCTAGTAGAACTCTCCGACTCTATCAAAACGTCCATGACACCTGAGCGACGAATTACAATCGCGCTAGCCGAAGCCTAGTGGTACAAACTTTGATAACAATATAGTCCAAATGTAATGTCAATGCACAACACATATCTATACCAGAACTCATAACATTATATCTCATTATATTGCTCAATTGTATCACAATTCATAATTCACATTAAAGCAAAGACAAGTATGGGCCCAAAAGGATCTAATATGCTATTTAAATTTCAGAGTTACTGGTTTGGTCCATAATGACACCTTGTGTCTAGCCCCAAAGGCAATATATCCATGGATAATGTAACAGCCCCAGTCTCTTGGACCTCAATCCTGCTAGACCCTTAGGCCCCAGTATCTTGGTCCTCAACCCGGCTAGACTGCTACAGTTTTTGAGGCTTACGACTTAGTCTTTTCACCTAAAAACATCATAATTATCAACTGGCCTAGCTTACGACCCAGTCTTTTCACCATTCCAGCATTTAACCCGTAGGCAATCATAGGCATGCCGCCAAACCCAGAACTCTGAAAATTGAATAATATGCTAGGCACACAATTTATTCATATTTCTCATTATCAAATTCTTTTATAATTCATTTATCAAAACTTTTCTTATTTTCTCATGATCAAACTAGGCACATTGCCTTATTTTCACATTTTTTCTTATTTTTCATATCTTTCTCATTTTTCTCACTTTTTTTCAATTTTGTCATTTTTATAAATATCAATTCATTTCATTATTCCACATATCTCATTTTTGCATTCACAACACATTACCCAATTACTTTGGGTATTTTTACATAATATACATATTTCACATTCTACACAATTTAGCCATTATCAATGACTTTTTACAATGCATTTAACACATATATGACATTACAAATGCCATAGCACATTATTCATACTCAATCAATGAACCAAGTAACTTAACACATTTTTCAACCAAAATGTGTTATGTCCTAATGTTATACAAATATAAACATTGTATTCAAAGTTTGTACATGCCTCCACTAGCAACCCAATGCAAGCTTAACACAACCTCCAATCCTATCCTTCCAACTTGCCCTTCACCACTTGGATGAAGCAAATCAACCTCCCTCAATGCCTATATCAAATGTGATCATAAATAATCATTTAATATCACATTCTAAGGCATTCTCAACATCAAACCTTAATTTAACAACACTCCTACAAAATTTCAAAAATTAAGTCTTTCCTTACTTTAACTTAGCAAATCCATATTAACCCATTAAATTATTGTTTTAAGTTTATTTATATCATTACAAACATATTTTAACATGTTTAAACCAATTACATTGATTAACCTCATGTTTATGTTCAAAATACTAAAATGGCATAACCTTCACCATTGAAGGATCTCCATTCCAACTCAATCTAATTATCATTTCAATCTTATTTCCATCACTTATATCATTAAATAACATGATTTAAGCACTAAAATCAAACAATTAATCATTCTTTCAAAATTCACTTTTCCAAAACCCTAAATCTATACTACCATCTTCAAACTCTATCCAAACTTAACTAAATCCATTATTTGATTTTAAAATCCTTGTTTATGCATCAAAATAACACATTTGGAACCAATTTGCACAATTAAAACTCATGATTTCAAAAACTCAAATGTTCCATAACCCTAAATTCTCTCTCTTCACTAAACTCAACTTAAATTCAACCATTTCTTAAATCTAACCTTAAAATCATTAATAACCAATCAAAAACACTTCATTCATATCCAATTAAGCAATTAAATCATGCTACTATGAAATCCAAAAATTCACATAACATACTTTTTCATAGAATAGGCAAAATTGGTAAAGAAGCTTACAATTTGTGAAGAATCTTCTAAAACTTCACTTAAATCCTTGAAATCTCTTCAATTATGGTTGCTTGAAAGAAGGAAAATCCTCTCTTGAAGCCATGAAAGTCGGCCTTGAAGGAAAGAAGAAGAAGATGATGAAAAAAAAATAATTTTCTCTTTCCTCCCACTCACATTTTCAACCTTATATATATTATTATTTTAATATATTTTTAATTAATTAATTAATTAAAATCCCAAAATATTATCTTCCATTAAAAATTATTTATTTTTGAATTATTTTATTAATTTAAATTGTTAAGATTTAATTACCAAAATACCCTTTTACTTTGACTTTTCTTTTAAAAAGTATTATTTTTATATGTTGTATATATTTTACATATATATCACATATATATTCCACTTTTTCATTTAAAATCTCTTCATTTTTTATTTAAAACCATTAATTTAATTTATCCATTTTAAATTATAATTTATTTTATTAAA
This sequence comes from Garcia nutans, assembly GCA_947685225.1. Taxonomy (NCBI): domain Eukaryota; kingdom Viridiplantae; phylum Streptophyta; class Magnoliopsida; order Malpighiales; family Euphorbiaceae; genus Garcia; species Garcia nutans. Next base: position 69,968,075 of record CANTUV010000031.1, on the reverse strand, counting down.
TTTTCAAAAATTAGAACTTTTAAAAAATTTTGGGATATTACACATATGCACAAGTAATGTATCTTATATACACATCAAATGTACCTTATATGTGTATTAAATATATTAAGTATGTAATGTATTAATCCAACATATACAATTAATATACCATATGTATATGTATATATATACTCTAGATATATATATTGAGTATATATAAAATTTTATATCTCCAAAATCACGGATGTGACAGATTGATATTTAATAGGGTGGATACTAGTTGTTGGCTAACCAAACAATGCCTAGATCATCTCTCCCTTAAATAAGCAGAGTTCAATTTCACTTGAAAAGTTTGTCAAAGCATGTTCTAAGACAGACTAGGACCTAGACAAAGGTAATTATGCAGGAGCCCTCTCTAAGTAAGCATACACAACTCAATGCTATAGAGCAATTCCCTCGTCTAGTAAAGTCATTCAAGTCATGATGCATAAATATATTAATCCACGAAAATCAAGCTAGATTCCTTATTGGTTGAGCACCAAAATGAGCAAAGACCAACAAAAATTTTGATGAAAGTAATTTATTCAAACAAATTTAAACTTGAAAAACATAATTGTTCAAATTAAAGAAAGTAAAATTGAAAAGCAACATTCAAGCTAAGGAAAGTTTATTAAGTTAAGCTTCTTTTCCTTTCACATCTTCAATATCTTCATCTTGAAAGGATGATAAAACAAAATCTTCTTCTAATCTTTTTCCCGCCATGAAGGTTGCTGGTGGTGGCACTCTTCCAAATTTAGGCAAAGGGTTGTTCTTGATATTGGGCTTATCCGGCTCGGGTAGCTTACCACTATCAATCAAATCTTGGATCTCATACCTTAGACGAGCACATTTATCTTTTTCATGCCCTTGCATTTGATGAAATTGATAGAAGGCCTCAGCATTGAAGTTTGGTGGCAGGGGATTATGTAACGGTTGAGGAGCTAACGGTTGCAACAACCCTTTCTTTTGCAGTTCGCTAAAAACCCAAGATAGACGTTTCCCCAATTCTGAGAATTGTCTATTATTTCCTTGACTAGTCACATTAATATCAACTTCTTTTTGCGTGCTTTGATTGCTAGGCTGATAATTCCTTCTTGCCAAAAAGTGATTCTTCTCTCTTTCCCACTCTTCAATCTGTATACCAGCTTGGAGTAGATCTTTGAAATCTCTTATAAGGGTGTGAGACAGCCTTTCACAGAGGTTGGGCAGGATGCCTCTCATGATCATCCTTATTTGATCATATTCATTGGGCCTTTTCTTGAGTAAAGCAGCCTTATTTCTCTATCTTTTCACATAGTCCACAAAATTCTCATTTGGCCTTTGTCTAATTGACTCAACTTCAATTAAGGTAACTTCCAACTCGACATTATACCCATATTGCTGAATGAAAGCCTTGTATAACATGTCCCAATCTTTTTGAGTACTTTCGTCTAAGGTGTTGAACCAATTTTGGACAACAGGGTCCAATGAGAACATGAAATATCTTAGAGTTTGGGCCTTAGTAGCTCGAGCAGACTGCATAACAGTGATATACTGCTTCACAAGGAGATGTGGGTTTCCAGTACCATTGCACCTAGCAAAGGAAGGCATCTTGAACTTATAAGGGACCTCCTCATCTTGTTCAAATAGTATGTCGATCTCAGACATATCTTCGGTTTTCAACTTCTTCTCAAATTTCTTTTCTAAATCAGCAATCATCTTCTCAACATCAGATGTCTCGGTCTTTTCAACAGTTGTCTTTTCAACAACCTTCGACTCCTTTTTGTCTTGAGGATCTTGGAAGTATTGAGCCTAAGCATCATCATCATCAATGATCACCTTATCATCATCAAAGGCTACTTCACCAACTTTACCCTTCCCTTTGTTCTTTGGCTTCTTGGAGCTAGCAGAAGCTTCGACATTATTTCCTAAAATTGTAGCCAATTGGTTCTTCACGGTCTCAGCCAGGGCCTCTTTTATTTCTTCCATCTTGGCATTGAGGGCATCATCCACCATTCTTTGAATTTGTTTGGGCTCCATTGCTTTTGGCGAGCAAGTGATTGAGTCATTGCTAGCTTCTTTGCTTCCGACGTAGGTTGGATTGTCGTAAGCCTTTGAACTTCGTTCGTAATCCAGGGTTGTGAGCCAGAGAGGATCAATGATATGAGATGCAAATGTATGTATGTATGCATGTATGCACAAACAATCAACAAAGAAAGATAATTAGGACGTTCCTTCCAACCTTATAACATCCACACACAAATGGCAAGTCTCTTTTCCTAGGTAATATGGTTAGCAAAATACCAACATGGGGCATCTTATTTTTGAATAATTCCCTCGGACGTTTCAATCATTAGTTGTATTTTCAAAAATGGAAATCAATTTAGGATAATTTCCATTAATTAGGTTTTAATCCATTCAACCAACTAATGTAGCTTTTATGCTATATTGGATTAAAACTAAATTAAGAGGTTTATTATAAATAGATTTCTCACTTGAAAAAAGTAACTAATGATTCATGCCAAAAACAAGCACATGATTAATTATTCTTAGTATAAACTAGGCTCACAATTGATTTTTGGTATTTCATAATTGACCTAAATAATTTGCAAGCTCTTTATAAGAAAAGGTTGGATAAAAATATTTTTATTTCTAAGCCCATTGTAAAAAGATTTTAGAAAAAATGGATTTTGGGCTCAATATTTGGGCCATGAGCAAAAGAATTTTTGTTTTGTTTTTAGAAAAGTTTTATGTCCAAAGACCATTTTGAAAAGTTTTGAAAGTAGCTTTGGTCTTTTGGACTCTAACAAAAATTTTATTTTGAGCTTACAATGTACTTAGGTCATATTAGAAAAAGAGCAAACCAAATAAGCCATGATTTAAGCCAAGATAAATTAACCATAGTCAAACAACAAGCATTTGGGGTAAGAACCTAAGGAAAGTAACTAGGCCAACTACATGAGCTTTAGTCTTTGGGTTAAAAGGCTTAGGTTCCCATAGCAAGTATATACCAAATGGTACAAGGCTATGAGTGGTTATGCCATGCTCAATCTCCATACCTTGAGTGAAAGTATGGTATCCCTTACATAACACAACACGAGTAACACGGGCGTCCTAACCCACGCACATGATGCAATCTAATATGATGTAATGGATAATATCATTATAAGAAAGAATAGAATAATATAAAGACCAACGGAATCAACTTTTCTTATCCTCAGTGGAGTCGCCACTGTGAGCGGGGATTTTCGCCCCCACTCCCGGTGGAATGGTTCTTGCGACTTCGACATTGTTTAGGCTCGAGGCCTTAGAGAACACGGACAAAAGTCCAGAGAAAATGGAGTTGCCACATGGATGGCCCGGGAAAAAGAAAGGGGTGGATGACTCGATTCCTAAGGAATCCACAACCCCCTAATGAGTTCAGAAAGTTGGGTACGTGTGGGAAGGTGAGAAATGGCCCAGCACCCCACAACGCCCGGTTCATTGGAACCGACCTCCTTTATAGGTCTTAATATTATAAAATTCTTAAATATAACAATATTATCCATACTACATGCAACAATTAAAATAAAACATCATTATATTAAAATCAAAGCAATGTCCAAGCAAAACAAATAAATGGACACCCATCCAAGGATGGAAATATGTTCTTACATCATCCATGTCTAAACTAATAGGACACCCACCAAAAGGTAGAAACATGTCCTTTACATTGGTCTAAAATATAAAAATAATTTAAATTACATGATATTTAACTAATGAGGTACTCACTAGGAAATCTAGGTAAATCAATAAAAGTAAATAACCATTCATCATAAAGAAGTCATTCATCAAAGATATAAATTAAAATATAAAATAAACATCCATCCATGATAAATTAAATAGATCAAGCATTGAAATTAAATAAATCATACATCAAAGCATATAATAGACTACAAAATTTAATCTAAAAAAGAAAGCAAGTAAAGATACAAATTAGGGTTACTGTTTCTATTTAAAATTCTTTAATTAATATTTTAGGGTTTTGGAATTTTAGTAATATTATTGTTATTTGCTTAACCTAATGTAAAGGTTTTGAAAAATTGGAATGAATTAGAGTTTCATGAATCAAATAAGGGTTTATGGGTAACATTATGAAATTAGGGTTTTAGAATATTAAAACATTAGGTTTATAATTCTTAGTTACTGGATTGTTGTGTTTAGGCATACTATGTTGAGTTTGAATGTTTAGATTTATAAGATCTTAAGGTCTTAAGGATTAGGGTTTAGGAAAAACTAGGGTTTACGATTTTGAGGGAATTAGGATTTAAGAAAACTTAGGGTTTAGATTAACTGGTTTGGGGGCTTACTGTTTTGGTTTTAAAGTTGAAGAAAATAGTTTAAAGTTTCATAAAGCAATTATGATTTTAGAAACTGTAAAGTAAGTTTAGAGTTTGGATATTTAACAAAACATTTGGAAATTTTGGAAAAGAATTAGAAGAAGACAATTTAGGGTTTTTAAAAGCTTTTGGAAATAGGAAAAACGATTTAATGTTTTTGAAAACAAAAAGAGTATTTTTTTTAGGGTTTTTGGAAAAAGATGGAACAATTTTAAAAAAACGCTGGCGGGCTGCAGGCCATTTCGTCCACTGGTTTTCGGTGATGAATTTTTTCATCGCCGATTTTTCGTCGTCGATTTATTTTTATTTTTATTTTTATTTATTAATATTATTTTTTATTATTATAATAATTTTTAAAAATTATAAAAAATAAATACTAAAACAAATATTATTTAATTAAGATAACACAAAAATTATTTTGGTCTAAATAAAAAATATTTGACCAGACTGGTTCAAAAATTAAGGGTCTACAACGCTCATGTCACTGAGCGTGTCAAAGCTTCTATGTTGTGGGTTTAGGGAACGGTCAGAGACACGCCCGTATTGTTAAGCGTGTCATGTGTAGAGGTTGCCCTAGTTAGTTCTTATCCTTATTTTCTTATGTGTATCACTAAGTGAGTGTGTATAATCACCTTTGGATTAGGTTTTGAAGAGATTTGAGGTAACAATCCAAGTGTTGAAGGATTCTTGAAAGAGGAGGTTGTTAGATTGGTGTGTGTAGCTCTTGAGGTAAGTACAAACCCTATATGATTGCATACATTTACATGATTTTGGGACTTAACACATTTGGTTGGAAAATATGTTAGGTTACCTATTATATTGTTGATATATGAGAATGGTGCAATGATTTGTATTATGTGCATTACGTGAATTATATGTTGAGGATTCAAAATATTTGAACAATGTAAGTTGTGATGTGCACTCAAATGATGAAATGTGAAGCCATTAATGTTGGCTATAATGATGTAAATGAAATATTGAGGCATTGTGCCTAGATGATTATGAGAAAATGAGAATGGATTTGATAATGAAATTATGAAAGAATTGTGTGCCTAGTATGTTATTCAATTTTCAGAGTTTTGTTATTAGTGGCATGCCTAAAAGTAACAATCCCTTGAAGCTGGGTTGGGCTTGATCCTTGAAGCCAAGTTGGGTTGATGCTTAGCTCCCCTTGAAGCTTGGTTGGGCCTAGTCCTTGAAGCCTAGTTGGGATGTTACATATGAGATGTTTCTCATTGTGATAATGATTCGCCTACGGGCTTGATAAATGTGATATTGGACCAAAACAGTAACTCTGAAATTTGAATGGCATATTAGTTTCTTTTGGGCCCATGCGTATCTTTGCTTAAATGTGAATCATGAATGATGAAATAATTGAATAATATAATTAAATGTAATGTTATGAAATATGATATCTTTGGGTATTGTTTATAATTCTTGAAAGTTTGACATTTGCATTACATTTGAATCATATTGTTATCGTGGTTTGTACCACTAAGCCTACAGCTTAGAGCGATTATGATTTATCGCGCAGGTAACTGGGTAGATCCAATTGAACCGGAGATTTCAGCTAGACCGAGTCGAGTCTAGGTTTGTGAAGTGTTGATTATTGAACTTCAAGATCAGAGACAAACTGCCAAACATGTATAAACTCTATATTTTTGTAAATATTGTTTTTGTTATATATATATATATGTATATTCCGCTGCATAATAAACAAATATTTTATCTATTATGTTTTATCATATAATTTAAATGTTTTAAGTTTTCTTTTTATATTGTTAAATAGAAAGATTGGTTTGATTCAAATAGACTGTCACATTCTTGTATTCGGTATACGTTTGTTACATATGTAGGTGTATGTGATGTACGTATATTGGGTATAGGGGTGTTACACATAAGCTATGACTCTACCCTCCTGTATCAAAACACAACCTAAACCATTATGTGAAGCATCACTGTAAATCACATATGGTTTATCTTCCACAGGCAAAGTAAGAACAGGAGCTTGAGTCAACATCTCTTTCAACTGCTCAAAGCTTGCTTGACACCGATATGTCCACACGAATCTAACTTCCTTTGGAAGTAATCTGGTAAGTGGAGTAGCTATCATAGAAAAACCCTTCACAAACCATCGATAATAGCCTGCCAAACCCAGAAAATTTTTGACTTCTGTCACAGTCTTCGGTGGACTCCAATTCAAAATAGCTTTAACTTTACTCGGATCAACTCTTATACCATCTGTTGACACCACATGACCGAGAAAAGTAACTTGATCAACCCAAAACTCACACTTAGACAGCTTAGCATACAACTACTTCTCTCTCAAGGTCTGCAATACAATCCGTAAATGCTTGTCATGCTCTTCCTCATTATGCGAATACACCAAAATATCATCGATAAAGACCACCACAAACTGATCTAGATAGGTTCTAAACACCCTGTTCATCAAATTCATAAAAGTTGTTGGTGCATTCGTCAACCCAAAAGGTATCACCAAGATGCCAATACCTTGTGCAAAAAGCTATCTTAGATACATCTTCAGCTCTGACTCTCAACTGATGGTATCCTGATCTCATATCAATCTTGGAGAATACTGCTGCTCCCTTCAACTGATCAAAGAGATCATTTATTCTAGGCAAAGGATACTTATTCTTAATGGTCACCTTATTCAACTGCCTATAATCGATACACAATCTTAAGGTACCATCCTTTTTCTTCACAAACAAAGTAGGTGCTCCCCACGGAGACACACTAGAGTGAACAAACCCTTTATCTAGTAACTTTGCAACTGCACTTTCAACTTTCTCAACTCAGCAGGCGCCATTCGATAAGGAGTAATAGAGATGGGAGTGGTACTAAGCAATAAATCGATACCAAACTCAACATCTCTCTCTCAGGGGGTATCCCTGGCAACTCCTCAGGAAAAACATCTATAAAATTCTTAACTGTGGGTATACTATCAAGCTGAGAACCCACTACCCTGGTATCCACCACATGAGCAAGATAAGCCTCACATCCCTTTCGAATCAACCTCCTAACTGCAACAGCTGAAACAAACATGGATGCAAGTTGTCTCTGCTCACTAAATACCATCACACTACTAATAGCACTGGTTCTCAAGGTAACACACTTATTCTGACAATCTACCACAGCCCCGTGCTTAGACAACCAATTCATGCCTAAGATCATATCATACTCTTTAAAAGGCATTTTAATTAAATCACTAAGAAACTCCTCATCCTGTACCATAATTGAACTATTACGATACACCTTGCTAACTACCACACTATGCCCCAAAGGATTTGTCGCCAAGACATCAGATCCTAGGGACTCTGAATGCAATTTAGACATAGGAAAAATAGATGCACTTATATATGAATGAGTAGATCCAGGATCTATTAGAGCAAGAACTGAAATGCCAAAATAAGGAGAATGTACCCGCAATGACGGTTGAAGCATTCGGCTGCCTCTGCATTACATACACTCGCTGAGATGGCCCAACCTCATCTGGCCTACTGCCTCCGGATGTAGAGCCTCCTCTCTGACTAATCCTGAGTCGACCACCTCTACTAAAAACTCTGCCCCCTCGACTTCCTCTACTGACACTGGGTCGAGAAGCTACAGTATCAGTTTGTCTATCCTCCAGTAACTCAGGGCAATCTTTGATAAAATGATCCGGTGACCCACATCTAAAACACATCTAAAACACACTCCTAGTAACATTATGAATTAGGGTTTTAGGATATTACAACATTAGGTTTATGATTATTAGCTACTGGATTGTTGTTTTTAGGCTTACTGTGTTGAATTTTAATATTGAGGTTTATAAGGTTTTAAGGATTAGGGTCTAGGAAAATTAGGGTTTATGATTTTGGTTTTGAGAGATTTAGGGTTTTGGTGTTTTGAAAAACATGTTTTGGTTTTAGGATTTGAGAAAACAGTTTATAATTTTATAAAGTTTTATGTGATTTTTAGAAACTGTAAAGTGAGTTTTTAGTTTGGATATTTAACAAAACATTTGGAATTTTGAAAAAGAATTAGAAGAAAACCAGTTTAGAATTTTTAAAAGCTTTTGGAAATAAACAAAACGATTTAAGGTTTATAGAAGCAAAAAATATATTTTTTAGGGTTTTTTGAAATAAAAGGATTCAATTCAGGGTTTTAAGGTTTTGGAAAATTGGAAAGCAGATTAGGGTTTTGGGAATTAATAAAACGATTTAAGGTTTTGGAAAGTTGAAAAGTAGATTAGGGTTTTAAGATTTTGAAGAAATAGATTAGGGTTATTAGGTTTTAAAAGAAACAGAAAAGTAATTTAGGGTTTTTAAAAATAGAGGAGACGATTTAAGATTCTAATGTTTAGAAGAAGTAAATTAGGGCTCTAAGATTTTTAGAATCAAAAGAAACAATTTAATGATTGAAGCTACTGTAAGGAAAAAAGAGATTAGATATTCAAACCTTTGTTTGTTGGTTCCACCAAAAATTGCTTCTTGGATGAACAAGGACAAAGGCAGGATTGCTGCCTTTGATAGCTTGATTGATTGCTTGCTTATCCCTCTCAAATCTAAAGTTCCACATTTCAAGTCTAAATCCAAAGTTCAAAATCCAGTCCAATCGTCCAAAGTTTTCCCCCTTCTATGTGTTTTTTGGTCTTATTTATAGGAAATTTAGATGATTAATTTTAATTCTTTAAGGAAACTGTATTTACTTAGGAAAAGAAAATCGAAACCAAATAGAATTTGGTTTCGGAAAAAATTGGGTCGGAAAAATTTTGCTGGCAAAAACTGTGTCGAGCTGCGAGGGGCTACGAGCGCTGGCAAAAAATTGCTAGCGAAATTGCGAGCGGACGCGCGCTGGTGGGCTGCGAGCCATTTCGCCCGTAGAAAACTCCTGGGGGCAAAATGGCCTAAGGCCATTTCTTCCATTGTTTTCGGCGACGAATACTTTCGTCGCCGATTTTTATTTATTTATTTATTTATTTATTATTTTTATTATTTTATTATTTTTATTTTTATTCACTTCACCATTTTTTTAACTAAAATAAATATTAAAATACCGCAAAAATTACTTTGGACTATAAAAAATAACGGACCGGACTGGGTCAAAAATTAAGGGTCTACAGTTTGCCCCCTGCTCGAATGATCCGAGACTTTAGTAAAAGAGAGCGAAAAGCAATAAGACTTAATTTTTGATGAGATAGTTATTTGAATTTGATTTAGGTACTTGGACCCAAGAATATATTGAATTTGGGTACTTGGACCCGGGATTGGGTACTAACTAACCTTTTATCAGTTAAGAAGTATGACTGCTCCGGCTGTTCTATGCATTGCAGTTTTTCACCCTCAAAATGGATCTTCATCCTTTGAGATCGGGTCTTCATCCTTGAAAATGGATCTTCATCCTTTGAGATTGGGTCTTCACCCTTGAAAATGGATCTTCATCCTTTGAGATCAGGTCTTCACCCATGAAAATGGATCTTCATCCTTTGAGATCGGGTCTTCACTCTTGAAAATGGATCTTCATCCTTTGAGATAGGGTCTTTACCCTTGAAAATGGATCTTCATCCTTTGAGATTAGGTTTTCACCCTTGAAAATGGATCTTCATCCTTTGAGATCGAGTCTTCACTCTTGAAAATGGATCTTCATCCTTTGAAATCGGGTCTTCACCCTTGAAAATAGATCTTCATCCTTTGAGCTTAGGTCTTCACCCTTGAAAATGAATCTTCATCCTTTGAGATCGGGTCTTTACCCTTGAAAACGGATCTTCATCCTTTGAGATCGGGTCTTCACCCTTAAAAATGGATCTTCATCCTTTGAGATTAGGTCTTCACCCTTGAAAATGGATCTTCATCCTTTGAGATCGAGTCTTTACCCTTGAAAACGGATCTTCATCCTTTGAGATCGGGTCTTCACCCTTGTAAATGGATCTTCATCCTTGGAGATTAGATCTTCACTCTTGTAAATGGATCTTCATCCTTGGAGATCAGGTCTTCACTCTTAAAAATGAATCTTCATCCTTTGGACACCGGGTTTTCACCCTTAAAATGGATCTTCATCCTTTAAACTTTGGGTCTTCACCCTTGAAAATGGATCTTTGTCCTTTGAGATTGGGTCTTCACCCTTGCAAATGGATCTTCATCCGTGGAGATTGGGTCTTCACCTTTGAAAATGGATCTTCATCTTTGGAAATCAGGTCTTCACCCTTGAAAGTGGATCTTCGTCTTTTAGACTTTGGGTCTTCACCTTTTGAAATTGGATCTTCATCCTTAGAATCAGGTCTTCACCTTTGAAAATGGATCTTCATCCTTGGAAATTAGGTCTTCACCCTTGAAAGTGGATCTTCATCCTTTAAATTGGATCTTCATCCATTAGAGATTAGGTCTTATATTGGCTTCAGCTCTTCTAGCTAGACTGATCTTTTGTCATTTGTGTCAACATTCTTTTGATAGTTCTAATGTTCCATTCTTTTGTTCTTCCTTTTTGCAAAAATTCAGCTATTTTTAGTTGGCCGTCATATCTTCTCCTTGCCCCCTACGTGGAGAAATATTTGCAACTGAGTTTGAAAATGTTTTATATATAAACTCAAAAAATTAAAAAGGAGAAACTTTGCCCCCTGTGTAGGCCCAAACCCATGATTTTTCTATGCGGGCTCTGATTGATGTTTTTGTTGTCTAGTTCATTTTGACAAAGATTAGACAATACAAGATAAGAAAGTGCAATGTGATATGCTTATGTATGCATGATATGCATGAATAATACTTACAGTCATTCCATCGACTCACAGACCGAGGTGATTAGCAGAAGTGTTCTCATTGACTCCTTTGAGATGTCCATTCAGGTCTTGTACTGGAATGATAGGATGCTTCACATTTATGGCTTTTATCTTTGGGATATTAAAAATATGAGTAATGGAGGCCCCAAACAGTAAAGATACATCCATTTTAAATTATGATTCAGCATGTCAGTTGGTAGCTTCTTCATGACCTTGCCAATAATCATTTCCTTTGTCCAAATGTGTTCTTCGAGGTTTGATAGTTCAACATACTCCCCTTAACTTGAAGTTTTTGTATGACAAAAACATTTTTAAATTTTTTTTGAATTTTGATTTTGAAATCAAATGTTGGCTTTGCCAAATCAATGTCAATGTACCTCAGGACTTGATTTTTCCAAATTAACATATATATAACATGACAACCCTAGTTGCCATACTAAATTCGGGAATCATTTCTATTTAAGCAAGAATTGTTGCACTTCAGATAGGCACATACATATTACTTGGCCAAAGATCTCTTTTGAGTTTAAATATTGTCTATCTCATATGCATGCTTATCCAAACTATCTCCACTAATAGACTCTACCTACTAAGAGAGATCAACAGGTCTTTGATAGGCTTGAAATGGGGTCTATAAGGGACACAGGTTTAAGTGAAGGCCATTTTGAGATTGGAGCTGGTGTGACACAATGGACAAACCCTCACACTATAAATTTCTTGTTGGAACTTTAGATAGTTGAGAGCAATCTTTCTAGACTCCAAATTCCTTCTATTTTCTTAGCATTAATCTGGATCTTGATTAGGACAGTTTTTGCCCTTGCAAAAAGTTTGGTACCCAAATTCGCTTCTTTTCTTCTTCTCCCTTTTCTTTCCTTTTATTTTTCTTACTCTTCCCTTTCTTTGAGCATTTTATCACTTTGTCCTTCTTCCTTGTAGGACTGTCAAGTACAGAACTTTCAAGAACTGAATAGTCTTTCTCCTTTTCCTCTAATTTTGTGGTATCCTTGGTCAAGTTAGACCAATTCAAGTCAAACTTATAAACCAAATGGAAGCCTTTTGCTACTTTAGGTAAAAAAGAACTCGGTTGGCTTTCTGAACCGCCTTTTTAGGTTTTTATCTTTCTTTTTTTTTCTTTTTTTCTTTTTCCTTCTTTTTTTTTCTTTCCTTCTTTTTCTTTCTTTTCTTTTTTCCTTTCTTTTTTTTTGGTCCTAGCTCTAAAAGAGTTATCTTGTTTGTACCGACTTGGGCTTCTAATAATGGATGAGTGGAGTGACATAAATCTCCTTTAACAAGGATAAATCATTTGTTACTTCGATGTTGTCTTGATATATTGGAGATATTAGGTAAACTTCAACTACCCTTATGGTCTTAAAAGCATCAACTACCCTTATGGCCTTGAGAACTTTAACTATCTTTATGGTCTTGAGAACTTCAACTATCCTCATGATCTTAACTAATCATTGCTTTCTTTAATCTTCTTGCCTCTTCATCTTAGTGATCATAAGGCTTGTCAAAAGTATCACAACAGCTCAAGGTAAGTTATTGGGGTTTGTAAGCCAATGAAAAGAAAGCTAAAATTTTATGAAGGCTCAAAGGGACAACTAGGGATTGATATTTAATTGGGTGGATACTAGTTGTTGGCTAACCAAACAATGCCTAGATCATTTCTCTGTTAAATAAGTAGAGTTCAATTTCACCTCAAAAATTTGTCAAAGTATGTTCTAAGACTGACTAGGACCTAGACAAAGGTAATTATGCAGGAGCCCTCTCTAAGTAAGCATACACATCTCAATGCTATAGAGCAATTCCCTTATCAAGTAAAGTCATTTGAATCATGATGCATAGATATATTAATTCATGAATTATCAAGCTAGATTCCTCATTGATTGAGCACCAAAATGAACAAAGACCAACGAAAATTTTGATGAAAGTAATATATTCAAATGAATTTAAATTTGAAAAACATATGTAATACCCCGATTTTTGATGCACTTTGGAATAGTAGTTGTGAGAGAGTATGTTGGTGAAATATGTAAAGAAGATATAATAAGAGATAGATGTGTTTGAAGGATGATATGTATATATTGTATTTGAAAAATATGGGAAATATAAATACAATATATAAGACATATACATATATCAACATATACACCACATATACATGATGTATATGTATTGGTGTAGAAAAAGTAAAGTGTAAATAAATAATTAATAATGATAATGATAATAATAATGACAAGAGCAAAAGAAGAAAAGAAAGTCAAAGGATGGATCAATATTTGTGGTGGAGAATTTTTAGGGGTATTTAATTATATTATTATATATATATATAAGATAAGGATGAGAGTTTGACAAGAGAGCTTTCTCTTTCTTTCTTTCTTTCTTTCTTTCTTTCTTTCTTCTTCTTCTTCTTAAACGTTGGAGAGAGAGAGAGAGAGAGAGAAGAGGATTTTGTTCACATACACATCAAATTCATAAGGGCTTTAAGAGAATTGAAGGTGGATATTGAAGATTTGGCAAAGAATTCAAGTAAGTGTTCTTTTCCTTGTGTTGATTTCTATAGATTGAGTTTATATTTGATATGGTTAGTGTGTGAATATGATGATAATGAAATATTGAAGTATATATATATATATATATATGTTGAATTGGTATTTAGATGATGATAATATGGTTATTTGTGAGGATGATGATGAGTTGTTAAAATTGTTTAGTAAGGGTTTAGTAAAAATGAGTTGGGGAATTGAGTATTTGATACATGGATGAAGTATATAATGATTATTATTATGATATGTTGAAGTTATATAAGTGTTGAATTGATAGGTGATTTATGAATATAAACCAAGATGTTGATTAAGGGTGTTGTAGTATGGATTTTGGAGTGATTGTGTTTACATGGATGAGAGTTCGAAATGCATAATTTTTGCCTGACACGGCCATGTCGTTGGGCGTGTCAACGGTGCTTAGTTTAACATTTGTGACACGACCATTAATACGGCTATATCATTGAACGTGTCATAGCTACTGAGAGATAAAGTAATTGACACGGCAGAATGAATGACACGTCCAGTGACACGCCCATGTTACTGAACGTGTTAAAGCTTCTGTGTTATTGGTTTAGGGCACGATCTGGGACACGCCCGTGTTGGTCAGCGTGTCATGTGTAGAGTTTGCCCTAGTTAGTTCTTATTCTTATTTTCTTATGTGTATCACTAAGTGAGTGTGTATAATCACCTTTGAATTAGGTTTTGAAGAGATTTGAGTTGCCCTAATCCAAATGTTAAAGGATTCATGGAAGAGGAGTTTGGAATTGGTGTGAGTTGTTCTTAGAGGTAAGTACAAACCTTATATGATTGTATATATTTGCATGACTTTGGCACTTAACATATTTGATTGGAAAATGTGTTAAGTTATTTATTATATTGCCGATGCTTGAGAATGATGCTATGATTTGCATAATGTGAAAGATATAATGATCATTCAAAATGTATTTACAATGCAATTGGTTATGTATACCCTAATGATGAGATGTGAAGCCATTGTTGTTGGCTATAATGATGCAAATAACTATTGAGGCATTGTGCCTAGATGATTATGAGAAAATGATAATGGAATTGATAATGAAGTAATAAAAGAATTGTGTGCCTAATGTGTTATTCAATTTTCAGAGTTTTGTTATTGGTGGCATGCCTAATAGTAACAATCCCTTAAAGTTGGGTTAGGCTTGGTCCTTGAAGCCAAGTTGGGTTAATGCTTAGCATGCTTAGCTCCCCTTGAAGCCTAGTTGGGATGTTACATATGAGATGTTTCTCATTGTGATAATGATTCGTCTACGGGCTTGATAAATGTGATTATTGAACCAAAACATTAACTCTGGAAGTTGAATGGCATATTAGTTTTTTTGGGCCCATGCTTGTCTT
The DNA here is from genome assembly GCA_947685225.1 of Garcia nutans. Lineage (NCBI taxonomy): Eukaryota > Viridiplantae > Streptophyta > Magnoliopsida > Malpighiales > Euphorbiaceae > Garcia > Garcia nutans. The sequence goes on along the minus strand of CANTUV010000031.1, from coordinate 69,953,007 downwards.
TGCTTTAATGTGAATTATGGAATAAGATATAATGTTATGAGATATATGATGATAATTATGGTATGATATGATCACAATACATAAGCAAATTACTAAAAATGAATGTGGCTTGAGAAGCTAAGTCTTGATATTGGAAATGAGATTATGAAAATACAATATGATGTATAATATGTATATGGATATGGGAAAAGTGAGTATTATTTCATGAATTTTCTGATAAGCCATTGAATTGTAGTTTGTTGTAATGATATATGTGTATATGTATATAAATTATGAGATTAGAGGAAATATATGAAAAGTGCATTGAAAATGGAAAACATGATAAGAAAATGATGATACATGATGTTAATATATGAAGTATGATTTTTCTGTAATGTATGTTTATAATATTTATTTGTACTACTAAGCTTTCGAGCTTAGCGCGGTTGTGTAAATAACGCAGGTTAATAGATGGTTGATTCGGGAGTCAAAACGCTATGCCACGAGAAGGGTAAGAGTATTTCGAGACCAACTAGAAGGTGGTGCATACATGTACAATTTGATTATGTTGTATTTTGATAAAAATGTAAATATACATAAGTAAATTTTAGAAAAGACAAGGTAATTTATATATATGTAATATCATCAAAAGTATAATGATTTTGTAAATGTTCTTTAAATAAAATGTATTTTATGGGTTGGAATTAAGGTAAAGGTTTTAAATAGTATTGAAAAGTGACATCCTTATACTTTATATACGTACTGTATGTATACAAGGTATAAGTATAGTACATATATAGATTATAGGGTGTTACAACATGATTGTTTTAATTAATTATTAAAGCAAAGTAAAATTGAAAAGCAACATTCAAGCTAAGGAAAGTTTGTTGAGTTTTAGCTTCTTTTCCTTTCACATCTTCAACATTCCCATCTTGAAAAGATGATAAAACAAAATCTTCTTCCAATCCTTTTCCTACTATTAAGGTTGCCGATGGTGGCACTCTGTTGAATTTTGGCAAAGGATTGTCTTTTGTGCTGGTCTTATCAGGCTCAGGTAGCTTGCCACTGTCAATTAAATTTTGGATTTCATGTTTTAGTCGCAAGCATTTGTTTGTCTCATGTCCTTGTGTTTGATGAAACTCACAAAAGGCTTTAGTATTAAATTTTGGGGGTAAGGGATTCGGCAAAGGTTGATGGGCCAATGGCTATAATAGTCCCTTCTTTTGTAGCTTGTTGAAGACCCAAACAAAGGCTTTCCTAGATCTGAAAATTGCCATCTATTTGCTTGACCAGTTGTATTGACATCAACTTCTTTTTGCGTGCATTGATTGCTAGGCTGATAATTCCCTTTCTCACTCCTTCTTATTGAAAAGAGATTTTTCTCCCTTTCCCACTCTTCAATTTGTAGACCAGCTTGGAGAAGATCTTTGAAATCCCTTATAAGGGTGTGAGACATCCTTTCATGGAGATTGGGTAGGACGCCTCTCACGATCATCCTTATTTGATCAGATTCATCGGGCCTTTTCTTGAGCAAAGCAGCCTTATTTTTCCATCTTTTCACATAGTCCATAAAATTCTCATTTGGCCTTTGTCTAATGGACTCAACTTCCATTAAGGTAACTTCCAACTCGACATTATACCCATATTGCTGGATGAAGGCCTTGTATAGCAAATCCCAACTCTTTTGTGTTCCTTCTTCCAAGGTGTTGAACCAATTTTGGACAATAGGGTCCAATGAGAGCATGAAATATCTCAAAGTTTGAGCTTTAGTAGCTCGGGCAGACTGCATAGCAGTGATATACTGCTTCACATGGAGATGAGGATTTCCAGTTTCATCAAACTTCGCAAAAGACGGCATCTTGAGTTTGTACAGAACTTCTTTATCTAGCTCAAATAATTTGTCAACTTCGGACATTTCTTCGGTTTTTAGTTTCTTCTCAAATTTCTTTTCTAAGTCTGTAATCATCTTTTCAACATCAGAAGCTTCGGTTTTCTCCATAGTTGATCTTTCAACAATCTTTGATTCTTTCTTCTTGTCTTTAGGATCTTGGTAGTATTGAGCCCAATCATCATCATCATCAATGATCACCTTTTCATCATCAAAAACCACTTCACCAACTTTAGTCTTCCCTTTGTCCTTTGGCTTCTTAGTGCTAGCAGATGCTTCGACATGATTTTCTAAAATTGCAGCCAATTGGTTCTTCATGGTCTCAGTTAGGGCCTCTTTTATTTCTTCCATTTTGGCATTGAAGGCTTCATCCACCATTCTTTGAATTTGTTCGGGCTCCATTGCTTTTGGTAAGCAAGTGATTGAGTCGTTACTCGATTCTTCCTCTCCGGCGTAGGTCAGATTATCGTAAGCTTTTGAACTATCATAATCCAGGGCTGTGAACTAGAGAGGATCAATGATATGAGATGCAAATGCATGTATGCATGTATGCACAAACAATAAACAAACAAGGATAAATAGGACGTTCCTTCCAAACTTATAACATCCACACATGAATGGCGAGTCTCTTTTTCTAGGTATATGGTTAACAAAATACCAACATGGGATATCCTATTTTCAAATATTTCTCTCAGACGTTTCAACCAATAGTTATATTTTCTAAAATGGAAATTAGGTCATGATAATTCCCATTAATTAGGTTTTAATCCATTTAACCAACTATAGTAGCTTTTATGCTATATTGGATTAAAACTAAATTAAGAGGTTTATTATAAATAGATTTCTCACTTGAAAAAGTAACTAATGATTCATGCCAAAAACAAGCCCATGATTAATTATTCTTAGTATAAACTAGGCTCACAATTAATTTTTGGTATTTCGTAATTGACCTAAATATTTATAAGCTCTTTGTAAAAAAGGTTGAATAAAAATTTTGTTTCTAAGCCCATTGTAAAAAGATTTTAGAAAAAAAAATGAATTTTGGGCTTTGTATTTGAGTCTTGAGAAAAGAATTTTTTGATTTATTTTTAGAAAAGTTTTATGTCCAAAGATCATCTTGAAAAGTTTTGAAAATAGCTTTGGTCTTTTGGACTTTAAAGAAAAATTTATTTGAGCTCACAATGTAATTAGGTCATATTAGAAAAAGAACAAACCAAATAAGCCATGATTTAAGCCAAGATAAATTAACCATAGTCAAACAAAAAGCATTTAGGGCAAAAACCTAAGGAAAGTAACTAGGCCAATTACATGAGCTTTAGCCTTTGGGTTAAAAGGCTTAGGTTCCCATAGCAAGTATATACCAAATGGTACAAGGCTATGAGTGGTTATGCCATGCTCGATCTCCATACCTTGAGTGAAAGTATGGTATCCCTGACATAATACAACAAGGGTAACACGGGAGTCCTAACTCACGCACACGATGCAATCTAATACGATGCAATGGATATTATCATTATAAGAAAGAATAGAATAATATAAAGACCAACGGAATCAACTTCTCTTATCCCCAGTGGAGTCGCCACTGTGAGCAAGGATTTTCGCCCCCGCTCTCGGCGGAATGGTTCTTGCGACTTCTGCACTGTTTAGGCTCGGGGCCTTAGAGAACACGGACCTAAGTCAGGATAAAATGGAGTCGCCGCCTGGATGGGCCAAAAAAAAAGAAAGGGGTGGATGACTCGATTTCTAAGAAATCCCCAACCCCCTAATGTGTTCGAAAAGTTGGATACGTGTGGGGAATGTGAGAAATGGCCCAGCACCCCCACAACGCCTGGTTCATTAGAACCGGCCTCCTTTACAAGTCTTAATATTATAAAATTCTTAAATATAATAATATTATCCATATTACACACAACAATTGAAATAAAGAATCGATATATTAAAATCAAAGCAATTTCCAAGCAAAACAAATAAATGGACACCCATCCAAAGATAGAAACATGCCCTTATATCATCCATGTCTAAGCTAAATAGGACACCCACCATGAGGTAGAAACATGTCCTTTACATTGGTCTAAAATATAAAAGCAATTTAAATTACATAGAACTTAATTAATGAGGTACCCACAAAGTGGAAACATACCTCTTACAGCATTTGGAAATCAAAATAAATTGATAAAGGTAAATAACCATTCATGATAAATAAATCATTATCAAAGATATTAAACATCAATCAAAATATATAATAAGCATTCATCCATGATAAATTAAATAAATCATGCATTGAAATTAAATAAATCAAAGCATATAATAAACTACATAATTAAATAAGGTAAGCAAAGATACAAATTGAAGTTTACTGTTTCTCATCTAAAGTTCTTTAATTAATATTTAGGGTTTTGGAATTTTAGCATATTAAGGTTTATAATTCTTAAATACTGTAAAGGTTTTAAGAAAATTAAAACGGATTAAGGTTTTATGAATCAAACTAGGGTTTATGAGTAATATTATGAAATTAGGGTTTTAGGATATTACAACATTAGGTTTATGATTATTAGCTACTGGATTGTTGTTTTTAGGCTTACTGTGTTGAATTTCAATATTTAGGTTTATAAGGTTTTAAGGATTAGGGTCTAAAAAAATTAGGGTTTACGATTTTGATTTTGAGAGATTTAGGGTTTTTGGTGTTTTGAAAAACATGTTTTGGTTTTAGGATTTGAGAAAACAGTTTATAATTTTATAAAGTTTTATGTGATTTTTAGAAACTGTAAAGTGAGTTTTTAGTTTGGATATTTAACAAAACATTTGGAATTTTGGAAAAGAATTAGAAGAAAACCAGTTTAAAATTTTTAAAAGCTTTTGGAAATAAACAAAACGATTTAAGGTTTATAGAAACAGAAAATATATTTTTTAGGGTTTTCGGAAATAAAAGGATTCAATTTAGGGTTTTAAGGTTTTGGAAAATTGGAAAGCAGATTAGGGTTTTGGGAATTAATAAAATAATTTAAGGTTTTGGAAAGTTAGAAAGTAGATTAGGATTTTAAGATTTTGAAGAAATAGATTAGGGTTATTAGGTTTTAAAAGAAATAGAAAAGTAATTTTAGGGTTTTTGAAAATAGAGGAGACGATTTAAGGTTCTAAGGTTTAGAAGAAGTAAATTAGGGCTCTAAGATTTTTAGAATCAAAAGAAACAATTTAATGATTGAAGCTACCGTAAGGAAAAAAGAGATTAGATATTCAAACATCCGTTTGTTGGTTCCACCAAAAATTGCTTCTTGGATGAACAAGGACAAAGGCAGGATTGCTGCCTTTGATAGCTTGATTGCTTGCTTGCTTATCCCTCTCAAATCTAAAGTTCCACAGTTCAAGTCTAAATCCAAAGTTCAAAATCCAGTCCGATCATCCAAAGTTTTCCCCCTTTTTCTGTGTTTTTTGGTCTTATTTATAGGAAATTTAGATGATTAATTTTAATTCTTTAAGGAAACTGTATTTACTTAGGAAAAGAAAACCGAAACCAAATAGAATTTGGTTTCGAAAAAAATTACGTCGAAAAAATTTCGCTGGCAAAAATTGCGTCGAGCTGCGAGTGGCTACGAGCACTGGCAAAAAATTGCGAGCGAAATTGCGAGCGGACGCGCGCTGGCGGGCTGCGGGCCATTTCGTCCACTGTTTTCGGCGGCGAATTTTTTCATCACCGATTTTCCCTCACCGATTTTTATTTTTATTTATTTGTTTTTTATTATTTTTATTTTTATTCACTTCACCATTTTTAACTAAAATAAATATTAAAATACCCCAAAATTTATTTTGGACTACAAAAAATAACGGACCGGACTGGGTCAAAAATTAAGAGTCTACAATAAGCATCTCTCTGCAGAAGAGATCTAGCATAATAAAATTTCTGGAGTAGCCTGCACCTGGATGAATACCCTCTGAACTCTATCCAACCACTGCTTAGCTACTGCAGGATCGGTAGTACCAAAGAAATCCTCAGCTTCGAACTTTCTCAATTTATCATATTGCCTCATCGGTACTTGCGGCTACAGTTACGGTGGCGGCTGCTACACTGGATCCTGTCTCAACAAATCTACCATATGTCGTAACCAAACCGGCGGAATCTCATCAGCTGCTGGTCTCTCTGGCACAGGAACAGGTGCCTCTCCAACTATCTCAACCCTAGCTCCATCTCTACCCTCATCAGGAGCTACACTCTCAGCACTACCTTCTATGGACTGACATGACTGAGATGCCATCACTACTTATATCTGCAAACACAGCAGAAGATTACCTCTTCAAAGATAAGAAACTGCCAATGCCAATGCATGTATCTTATTTAAAAATCATATTTTAAAATCAAAGTTTTCTTTTTCTTGTAATTCACCTAGGTTGAGAACCTCAAACATAGGCTCTGATACCAAAACAATTGTAACACCCCTATATCCCATATACGTACACCACATACTCCTACATTTGTAATATACATATACCGGATACAAGGATGTCATAGTCTATTTGAAACAAACCAATCTTTGAAACTTTAACATCAAATCATCATTATAAATAGTAATAGATAAAACATTCCTTGTTAAAATACATAAACATATATCTTCATTATACCCAAAGTTTATGCAAAATATTTATTTAATAAACAGCGAAAAATGTAGCGGAATATATATATGTATACATTAAAATCAATATTTACAAAAATATAGAGTTTATACATGCTTGGAAGTTCATCTCTGATCTTGAAATCCAAAAATCAACACTTCACAAGGGATCACAGGTCTAGACTCGACTCGGTCTAGCTGAACTCTCGGTTTAATAGGATCTACCCTGTCACATGCGCGATAAATCACAATCGAGCTAAGCCAAAGGCTTAGTGGTACTAACCATGATAACAATATGATTCAATGTAATGCCAATGTCAAACTTTCAAGAATTAGAAATAATATACAAGGATATCATATTTCATAACATTACATTTCATTATATTGTTCAATTGTTTCATCATTCATGATTCACATTTAAGCAAAGACAAGCATGGGCCCAAAAGAATCTAATATGTCATTCAAATTTCAGAGTTACTGTTTTGGTTCAATATTCACATTTATCAAGCCCGTAGGCGAATCATTATCACAATGAGAAACATCTCATATGTAACATCCCAACTAGGCTTTAAGGACTAGGCCCAACCAAGCTTCAAGGGGAGTATAGCATCAACCCAACCTGGCTTCAAGGACTAAGCCCAACCCAGCTTCAAGGGATTGTTACTTTTAGGCATGCCACCAACAACAAAACTCTAAAAATTGAATAACATACTAGGCACACAATTCTTTCATTATTTCATTATCAAGTCCATTCTCATTTTCTCATGATCATCTAGGCACAATGCCCCAATTATTTCACTTACATCATTATAGCCAACACCAATGGCTTCACATTTCATCATTTGAGTGCACATCACAAATTACATTGTTCATATATTTTGAATCCTCAACATATAATTCACATAATATAAACCATTGCACCATTATCATTTATCAACAATATAATAGGTAACCTAACACATTTCCAACCAAATGTGTTAAGTCCCAAAGTCATGTAATCATGTAAGGTTTGTACTTACCTCTAAGAGCAACACACACCAATCTAACAACCTCATCTTCCAAGAATCCTTCAATACTTGGATTGGTACAACTCAATTCTCTTCAAAATCTAATGCAAAGGTGATTATAGACACTCATTTAGTGATACACATAAGAAAATAAGGTTAAGAACTAACTAGGGTAAACTCTACACATGACATGCTCAACAACACGGGCGTGTCCCTGATATTGCCCTAAACCCACAACACATAAGCTTTGACAAGCTCAATGACATGGGCGTATCACTACATGTGTCAATTCTCCTCCAACATAGAAACTATGACATGCTCAGTGACATGGGCGTGTCAATGGACATGTCAATCCTCCAACAACACAGTAGCTATGACACGCTCAGTGACATGGGCGTGTCACTGGACGTGTCAATACTACTCTAACACAGAAGCTATGACAAGCTCAATGACATGGGCTTGTCACTGCTCGTGTCACCCACACTGAAAACAGAACCAACGACATGCCCAAGGACAAGGCCGTGCTACTGGGAGTGTCAGGCCAAAAGCCTGAAATCGATACCAAAATGCCACATCCAACAAACATCTCTCTTTTACCCTTTTCCACTCCAAACAAACTTGACCAAAATCATCAATAAACCATAATAAACTTTCATAACATCAAAACAACTCAATTATATTCATCAACACACAATCACAACCATATTCACAACCCAAAGTCATAACACCCACAACTCTTGTTTTCTTCACCAAACTTAACATTTACTTCAATCCAACCCCAAAATCAAAGTCAATTAGACCAAACAACCTCAAACATATCAAAATTAACCATACATACATCTACAACAGCCATTCACCAAACTCAAATACACAAACTCCAAAAGAAATCAAAGAAACAAGTTGGAAACTTACCAAAAGTGAAGAAAATCCTTAGAACTCCAACTTGATCACTTCAAACACCCTTCAATCTTGAGTGAGGAATCAACAAAACCTCTCTTTCCCTTGATGAAGATGGTGGCCGGCTATCCAAAAAGAAAGAAGAAGAAGAAGAAGAAGAAGAAGAAGAAAATAGAAATGGTCAACTCCCCTTCACTAATAGCCATAAGAATTTCTCTTTAAATCTCCACCAAGCAAAATACATTATTATAATAATATAATCCCAAATATCAACCTCCACCATCACTTAATTTCTAATTTAATAATCAAAATATCATTTGACCATTAAATAAAAGTTAACTTGTATATGTTGTATATATCTTCATATATACAACATATACACACTTTACTTTCCTTTCTTATCTTTCCACTTAATCAACTATACACCTTAAATCATTTAACCCAATTTCAACAATTAACATTTCCAAAATTTTAGGGTATTATTTGGGATATTATAAAACTATCCAGATTCTCTCATCATTTTAATAAACCTCATATATTCTATGCACAACCATTAATTTATAATGAACAAAATGCCTAATGTGACACTCATCACATAACTATGAGACATTGCATTTATTATGTGAATTTCCACATTTTAAAATAACAACATACACAATACTAGCTCAACACACACACTTCACATTATATCATATTCTCTTATTTCCAATTCCTTTCCTCTTCCCCATCACATTCATCCCTATTCATTCCAAATATTGACATTAGCTACTCTACTTGGTTTATCATTTCATAACTTATATATTTCATACATAATGCCATAATAAAGGAACACTAAGTTCCTCAAAGTGTAGTAAGGTGAACAATGCCTTGCAAGTAAATTTATTTAAAAAGGATACCAAGATATGTACATACCTTATTTGGTCCCAAAAATCACCTAGTTGCACTTTTCACCACCAAACCCTAAATATTTTCTTTAAGGCTATCTTGACCTAAACACAAATAACCAAACTATAAATAACATTATTCATTTAAATTCATTTTCATGCCATATTACCATCAAACTTCCATTATTTGCACAACTTCTACCAAATTCTCACCCTATTGTCACCCTTTACTACTTTATTTAAACTTCGACATATCAATTTCATTTCTATCATTTTACCATAAAATCATTACTCATGTACCAAAATATTATCAAAACAATTCAATTTAATAATTATAAACAATTCTTACAAAAACCCTAATTTCACATATTTTAACCATAAGCACTAACTTTACTAAAATCCACTCATGTCACATTTTCAACCACAAAATTATAACATTTACACTAGAACAACCCTAATTCATCTCATTTCAATAATTAAAAATCACCCATATTGGAAACCCTAATAATACATATTCTTCCCATAACCCTAAACTTATCCAAACTCATCCATAAATTTTAACCATAGAATCATAACATATACACTAAAACAACATTTAATTATTCCATTTCAACAATTATAATCATCCACATCAAAACCCCAATTAAACATACTCACTATAAAACCCCACTTTCATTATTTCAACTCATTTCAAACAACCAACCAATAATTCATCATATACTCATCATTTTAACATCATTTCTATCTATTTTAACAATTTAAATTATTTTCTATCTCTAACTATTTCAAGTATAATCTTAAAATCTCAAAATAACAAGCTTAAGAAGAATTACTTACTTGTTTTACTTGATTATCTTTCAAAATCACCTTAAATCTTCTTTAAATCCCTTGTAAAATTTGATATATAAGAGAAACTAGCACTCTTCTCACCCTCTCTCTAATGGCACATGTTGAAGAAGAAGAAAATAGACCCTTTATTTCCCTTCTTCCTAACAACATATATAATTGATAATATATTAATTTAATCAAAATATAATTAAACACTTTGATATTTATCTTCCCACCTTTACTTTTCACCAATCATGTTATTTCCTTCTTTGACTTTCTCTTCTCTTATTATTATTATTATTATTATTATTATTATTATTATTATTATTATTATTATTATTATTATTATTATTATTATTATCGCCTTTTTCACCACCAACTTATACTTGATATATATGTGTGGTATATTTTATGTATATGTATATGTCTTATTTATTTTACTTATATGTTATGTATATTTTTATCTATATATAATGTATATGTAATGTGTATTCCATGCATACATAATGTATACATTAGGGGTATATCATGTATATATTATGAATTTAACATATTTAATAAGTATATGTAAGGTATACACTATGTATACACTAGGTATACATTAGGTATATACTACACATATATTTCCCAATACTTTAATTAACCTTCAAAATAATTTTTAACAATGTCTAAAATCCTCAGGTATTACAGTTTGGGTTAAGTTAGTATAAATTATATTACATAATTGAGTTCACTTAATGGTTTATTGTTATTAAATATATACTACTAAGTAATATGCTTAGCGTGGCTAGTTGTATCGCACAGGTGAAAGATTTGTGGATAGAGTCGACCAAATAGAGATTAAGATTTGAAGTTGAGCTTTACCACAAGACCAACCATGCTAGTACTGCATTCATGTATAATTTTTCATACCGTGTACTTTGGGTTTTGTAAATCTTGAATATAATATATGTAAATTCTAAATATTTTGGCATTCGTACATATGTAAATATATATACACTTTATGAGAAATGTTTTTGAATTAAAATCTTATTATGTAAATTAATGAAGTGGTGATTGTTTGGATCATCTATGTGTTTATTTTTAGTGTGATTTTATTGACTTTTGATTGATTTTTCTTTTAATTTGTGTTTAAAGTTTGTTTGAAGTATTTGATTCAGGTTGAAGAACAAAACAATGAAGCTTTAATTCAATTTGATGGGTTATTAAGGTGTAAAACATGAGACACGACCAAGTCACTTCATGGCCTAGCTGTGTCCCTCATCCAAGGAAAGAGGCAGAAAAATTTGGAAGAGACAGACACAGTTAAGCCACTGGCCGTGTCACAAGACATGGCCAAGGCCTTGGTCGTGTCTCACCAAATGAAGCCAAAGAAAAAAATAGGAAGAAGCAAAAGCAAAAATGGACGCACCCAAGAGACATGGCCAAGCCACTGGCCATGTCACATGACACTGCCAAGGCCTTGGCCGTGTCCCACCAAAAGAACAAAATTAAGACAAACCAAAGAAGCAAAGGCAGAGGTGAACATACCCAAGAGACACGGCCAAGCCATTGGCCATGTCACATGACAAGGCCAAGGCCTTGGCCATGTCCCATATGAAGAGCAAAGTAAAGCTAAAAGAATAGTAGAGAACACACTCAAGAGACACGGCCAAGCCATTGGTCGTGTCACATGATACGGCCAAGGCCTTGGTCGTGTCCCACTTGGAAAAGAAGAAAAATTTGGACATCCATGGGCACAATCACATGGCTTGACCGTGTCCATAAGAAAATGAGTGACACGGCCAAGTCACTCATGATTTGGTCGTGTCTTGTGAAAAATCTTTCAATTATTTTACATGAAATGAGGGACAAAGTAGGAGACAACAACTGCTATCTTTTAAAAAGAAATATTAAAAAATAGAAAAAGGGTGCCTAATTCATGGGATGAAGACTTAAATAATGAGAAAGCGGGAGATAAAGTGAAGTGTGTGAGTTGAAAAGCATGGGTTGTGTCTTGAGAAATGAAAAAGAATGGAAGGGGACATACACATATACACATTTTTTGAAGGAAGAAAGAGGAGTTCTCTCTTGGTTCATCATCTTATTCTTAGTCTTGAGAGAGACCAAGAACATCACCTTCATCTTCATCTTCCATTTCTTCCATAAATAAGATCTTTGACATTTTTGGGTATAAAATTGGGTGAGCAAGCTCTTGTGAAGTTTAGAGTTTGAAGAAAGCTTGATTGAGGAATTGGGGGCTTGAGAGAGTGACCATTCCATCTTTCAAGAGAAGAGCCATTGATTGAAGAAGGCTTGTTAGTTCTTCATCATATTCAAGGTGGAGCTAAGAGGAAGACTATAAGTCCAACTCTTAGCATCTTCAAAGGGGTTTTTATATTCTCTCTTTTAATTCATTTCTAGATTATTATTCTTTGTTAAGAACATTAATATTTCAATGTACAATTGTGATTTGATTTATATTGAGATGAATATTTATTTTAAATTGATGATGTTGAGCTAAATTACTCATGCCTAGGGTTTGTAGTAGATTTGATTGAATGACTTGATTTGATATTTCCATTAATATACCTTGTTGTTGGTTGATTGCATTAGATTGAATGTTAGGTTGATATATTAGCTACCTATTGATCTCTAGATATTGAATGAAGGACTGAGAGGTGAAATTTGATTTTGGAATTATGCAATCAACTACCCTAAGAATGAATTAGAAATATAAGTTTTAGGATTTGTTACTTTGTAATTTCAAAACAATTGGTTGTTGTTAATTCATGAATGTGAAAACTAATGAATTGGTAATTACTAATTAAACTCAAGGAACAAATTAAAATACAAGGTCATGTTAATGGATAATTTGATAATTAAGCTTTGATTAAATTGATCTACAACCCTAGGCACCATTCCTAGAATTCAATTGATCTTACCCAATTACTACTCACATTACTTTTAATTTTAATTGCTTTTCACCACTACATCAAACATTACACTCTTATTTTTAAATTTCTTGCTAATCAAACTATTACAAAATAATTCCTTCCTTGTGAGATGACTTTTAGGCGATCACCGTTGCTACAATTACCTCTTATACTTGCTAGTGTCGCTTGTCGTAGTAATAAGTCGAGCGCAACAGTGATTTAGAGAATTATTAGAGATTGGTGTTATAAATAATTGCAAGTGAAATTTTATCTGCATGTTGTGTTTGTTGAACATTAGGCATATTGAAATTACAAACAAAACTATAGCAAAATTTTTCTAGAGAATTCCTTTTATAAATTTATAAATTATTTTTAATATTTAAATGAGGATTTATTTGTGTGAACACTCAAATTTTGAGGCTCGGAAAGCCAATTTTCTTAGACTGCAAGTGACCAAACCAGACCGGATGACCACGGCAGAATCCACCAAAAGTATGTCTTCATGGTACTTGAAATGTCCGGAGCAATGCAACGATCACGGATATGGCCTCGGAATAATTTTTGGAGGTCCACAGCTCCCAGAAAATCAGTTTGAACGAAAATCGGGAGATTTTTTTAGGGTTGAACCGCCAAGCTCAGCGGTCCGACCGCCGGAACCGGCGGTCCGACCGCTGAGTGCGGCGGACCGACCGCGGTGGTCCGACCGCCAACCTCGGCGGCCAGATCCGGCGGTCCGACCGCCGGCGTTGATTTTTTTTTCCCAGTTTTTCGGCGAACAGCGCGGTCCGACCGCTGACCACGGCGGTCCGACCGCCGTTCAGTCCGAATTTTTGCCTATAAAAAGGCTTTCGATTCTCAGAAAAAAGGGTTGGCTTTTGGGCATCCCGGGACCTGGTGTTACAGGGGGGTTGGCTTTTGGGCATCCCGGGACCTGGTGTTACAGGAAGCAAAGGATCATATTCTAAGAAATCAAGATCTGGAACTTCGAAGTGGGAAAACTCTAAGCAAGGTAATGTCCTAATTCATCTTTTGTTAATTCAAGCATGTCATAAGCATTCCATCTTCTTCTTAAATTCTTCTTGGTCAAAGACCTAATCCTTTTAGGTATAAGGCCTAATTAACTAAATAATCGATCTTTCAGCATTAAGCCATGAATCAACCAACCTTTTTTGGCCCAAGGCCTAAAATTTGCATCCCTTTTGGTACAAGGTACCTAAATTTCACAATTTTGCACTAAGTGCTAATTAAATCTCACAATGCACGAAGCATACACACACACATGCATAAATGCATAATTGCCTTTAAATAGGCTTTTCCGAACTACATGGGCTTTGATCTCTCATAAAAACGAGAGTATGTAGGCATATTTGGGATTCACCCCAAATAGCAAGTCCACAATTTACTAACAATCTGTTCTTCTTCCTTTCTGTTTTCTTTTTTAGATTAAATCCTTATTTGGCAAATTAATCAAATACATGACATAGTCTCCGAATCCTCCTTGGGTTCGTAGATTAGAAACCTTTACATTGGATGCATTAATTGGAGTCAAATAAGGGTTTTCTTAGTTTTTCCCTTCGAACAAAATAAACTGAGTGGCGACTCCCGACAACACGTGAACGTTCATCCGAATCCTTTTCGGGTGGAGACCGAGGTTCACAATTTGTAATTAATGTAGTACCTTTGTATCTTAAATATATAATTTATGTATATAGGAGTGTATGTATTATACATATTTAGGGTATAGGGGTGTTACATTTATTTTGGTATTAGAGCGTAAGTTTGAGATTCTCAACCTAAGTGAATTTTAAAAGAACAAAAAAAAGAGAGGATTTTAAAATGGTGATTTGAGTTTTAGTATATGCATATGCATTGGCGCCCATGTTGATATCTGATGTAGCAATGTTTGTTCATTGTTGGAGATATAGATTGAGATGGCGTCGGAGAAGCATAGATCAAAGGATAGTGTAGAGGGTGTAGCTCCAGGAGATGGTAGAGCTGGAGCTAGAGTTGAGAATATTGGAGAGGCTTCAACAGTAACCAGACCAAGGATGCAGGGTCCTCCAGTAAGAATGTCGCAGATGGTGAAAGTATTCCATCAAATTCCAAGACCTCGGTAGGGTAGAAGATATGAGAAACTTAGGAAATATGGGGCGACTAATTTTATGGGAATTATAGATCCAAAGATGGCATGACATTAGCTGGACAAGGTTGAGAGGGTGTTTGTTCAGCTGGAGGCCACTGCAAAAGAGAAATTTGATTATGCCCTTTCTCTTCTATAAGGGGATGCATGTGACTGGTGGAAGACAGTTCCTTGTGGATTAGCTCAACCACCAGTATTAATATATGATAATTTATTACTAGAGTTTAGGAAGAAATATACACCTAGAGGTTATAAAGATAGGAAGAAGAGAGAGTTTCTTAATTTTAAATAAGGGGGGAAGAGTGTGACAGATTATGAGAAGGAGTTTCTGAGTCTGAGTAAGTATGCTGGAGAGATCATGACTAATGAGGTAGATAGATGTAGGATGTTTAAAGAGGGATTGAAGCCATCTATCATGTGTTAGGTGGCTACAGTGTAGTATGAAGATTTTTTTAGACCGATTTCGGCTGCTCGGGGTATAGAGAAGGCCCTTAGAATTATAGCTGTTGCAGTTGCAGTAGAGAGTAAGAGTAAGAGATCTCAATCTGGAACTGTCTTCCACCACTCATTGCCATCCCTCTGCAATAGAGATCTAGCATAATCTAACTTCTCCTCTGGACTGGCCTGTAACTGGATAAACACTTTCCACTGCTCTGCTATAGTAGGGTCTGTAGTACCAACAAAGTCCTCAGCTCTAAATTTTCTCAGCTTATCATACTTTCTCATCTGCAACTGCATCTGCGGTGGCGGTGGCGGCTGCTGAACTAGAGCCTGCCTCAATAGCTCTATCATATGCCAT
Organism: Garcia nutans; assembly: GCA_947685225.1. Lineage (NCBI taxonomy): Eukaryota > Viridiplantae > Streptophyta > Magnoliopsida > Malpighiales > Euphorbiaceae > Garcia > Garcia nutans. Next base: position 69,937,066 of record CANTUV010000031.1, on the reverse strand, counting down.
ATCCAGCCAGGCGGGATCTCATCAGCTACTGGTCTTACAGGCATAGAAACAGATGCCTCACCAGCAGATACAACTCTAGCTCCATCTCTACCCTCATCAGGAACCACATTCTCTGCACTATCCTCTGCAGACTGATGCATCCGAGATGCCATAACTACCTATATCTGCAAACATAACAAAAATTACTATATCAGATATCAGAAACTGCCATTGCCAATGCATGTATTACAATTGAAAACTATTTTTAAATCCCCCATTTTCTCTCTCTACCAATCCACCTAGGTCGAGAGCCTCAAATCTTGGCTCTGATACCAAAATAAATGTAACAGCCTTATACCTTATATACGTATAATATACACACCCAGTATATGTAGAATACACATATACGGTATAAAAATGTCACGACCCAGTTTAATAAAAAAATTTACATTTCTGATTTAAAATTTCAAATACTAAATATATAAAATTAAATAGTATATAAATATTCTTTACTTGTTATAGGAACTCAAAATAAACATTTTATATGAAAATCTCTGAAAAAAAATTTGCCAGAGTTTTGTCTGTAATTTGAATATCCCAAAATTTAATAAAATACAACCTACATCAGAAAACACTCCCAAATAATTTCAAATCACCATTTCACCCATACTCCTCAATTTCACCAAGTTTCTCAAACATTTATATATATATAATGCAAAACACATTTAAACCCCCCATTTCAAATAACTTAACCCAAACATTCTTTATAGTTTACAATACATAAAATCCAAAAACATTATATAATATGCATAATACCCAAAATATACAATAACATAAAATATATACATGCTACTGATAGTGTTTCTGATTTTGATATCAACTCTACAAGCACAACTATAAGTCTAGACCCGACCTGGTCTAGAAGAATTCTCCGGCTCAGTCGAATCTATCCCGTCACCTGCACGATGTAAACAATAGTGCTAAGCCAAAAGCTTAGTGATACAAACTTGATAACAATAATACTCAAATGCAATGCCAATGCACAATGCATATGGATATCACATCATTTCATTTTCTCATACTTTTCAAATATTTCACAATCCACAATTCACATAAAAACAAACACAAGCATGGGCCCAAAGATAACTAATATGTTATTCAAATTTCAGAGTTACTGTTTTGGTCTATAATGACACCATGTGTCTAGCCCGAAAGGTAAAATATCAATGTAATAGTCTAACTAGGTCTGAGCTTATGACCCGATCTTTTCACCCAGCCTAGTTTCAAAGACTTGTTTTTGAGGCTTATGACCCGGTCTTTTCACAAGTGGCACCCTCTTATTCCTCAATTCTTTAATCTCTCATGCAAAAATCACCACTGGTTCTTCCTTGTAAGTTAGATCTGGACTCACCTCAATGGACTTCACTGATAAGATATGAGATGGGTCAGACCTGTATCTCCGAAGCATTGAGACATGGAAGATATTATAAATTTGATCCAACTTAGGCAGCAAAGCTAGTCTATAAGCCACTAGACCAATGCTCTCCAACACCTCATATGGTCCTATGAAATGAGAACTCCATGCAACCTCACTATCTCATTGATATACAACTCAGCTAATCTCTCAAATGAATAATCCATCTGAAATGAAAGAAAATGAGCGGTCTTCGTCATCCGATCAACTATCACCCAGATTGCATCATGCTTCTTTTGGGTCAAAGGCAGTCCACTCACAAAATTCATTGTCACTCGCTCCCATTTCCACTCTATCACTGATAAAGGTTGGAGTAACCCTGAAGGAACCCGGTGCTCAGCCTTCACTCTCTAGCAAGTGAGACATCTGGATACAAACTCTGCTATGTCCCTCTTCATACATGACCACAAATAATGTTGCTTCAAGTCCTAATACATCGTGATACTCCCAAGATGCATAGCATAAAGTGACTAATGTGCTTTCTCTAATATCATCCTTTTCAATTCTGCATCATCAGGAATACACAACCTATCATAGAAAAACCTTTCACAAATCAATGATAATAGCTTGCCAAACCAAAAAATTTCTAACCTCTATCACAGTCTTCGGTGGACTCCAATTCAAAATAGCCTCAACTTTACACAGATGAACTCTAATACCCTCTGCTGAAACCACATGATCGAGAAAAGCTACCTAATTGAGCCAGAACTCACACTTAGACAGCTTAGCATAAAACTACTTCTCTCTCATAGTCTGCAATATAATTTGCAAATGCCTATCATGATCCTCCTCATTATGCGAATACACTAAAATGTCATCAATGAAGACCACCACAAACAGATCTAAATATGTCTGAACACCCTATTCATCAAATCCATAAAAGCTACTGGTCCATTCGTTAATCCAAAGGGCATCACTAGAAACTCCTAATGCCCATACCTCGTGCGAAAAGTTATCTTGGGTACATCCACATCTCTGACTCTCAATTGATGGTACCCTGACCTTAGATCAATCTTAGAGAATACTATTGCTCCCTTCAACTGATCAAAGAGATCATATATCTAAGGTAATGGATTATTCTTGATGGTCACCTTATTCAACTGCCTATAATCAATACATAATCTCAAAGTATCATCCTTCTTCTTCACAAACAAAATAGGTGCTCCCCACGGAGACACACTAGGGCAAACGGACCCTTTATCTAACAACTTCTGCAATTGCACCTTCAACTCTCTCAACTTAGCAGGTGCCATACGATAAGGAGTAATAGAGATGGGAGTGGTACCAGGCAACAAATCAATACCAAACTCCACTTCTCTCTCGGGAGGTACCCCTGGCAACTCATTAGGAAAAACATCTGGAAACTTGGCAACTGTAGGTATACTGTCAAGCTAGGACCCCACTACTCTAGTATCTACTACATGAGCAAGATATGTCTCACATCCCTTCTGAATCATCCTCCTAACTGAAACAAACATGGATGAAAGTTACCTCTGCTCATTAGAAACCATCACATCCCTACCATCACGTGTTCTCAGAGTAACACATTTCTTCTGACAATCTACCACATTCCCATGCCTGGATAACCAATCCATGCCCAGAATCAGATCATAAACCCTGAAAGGCATCTCAATCAGGTCATTGAAAAACTCCTCATCCTGAACAACAACTGGACTATCTCGGTGAACCCTGCTCGCCATAACACTATGCCCTAAAATATTTGTGACCAAAACATCAAATCCTAAAGACTCAGAATACAAATCACTCACAGGCAAGATGGATGCACTAATATAAGAATGAGTCGACCAGGGTCTAATAATGCAAGAATTGAAGTACGAAATAAAGTAAAAGTACCATCAATAACAGCTGAAGCATCTGGCTGCCTCTGCATCACATAAACCAGTTGTGATGACCTTGCCTCATCTAATCTACTTCTGACTATAGAACCTCCTCTCTGACCAGTCCCAGATCAACCACCTCTATCAAAACCTCTACCACCACGACCCCCTCTAACACTGGGTCGAGAAACTATAGTATCTGCCGGTCTATCCTTTGGTGGCTTTAAAAAAACTCTGATAAAATAGTCTGGCGACCCACATCTAAAACACACTCATGAAGCACCTCTCCTCTAGCAGACACCTCCTTGTGCTTTACCACAATGAACACAAGTAGGTGGAGCAGGCCTCTAAGCCACTGGGGTCAGAGCACTAGCCACTGAAACTGCAGGTCTCTGTCTCTGTCTCTATTGCTGCACTGACCTCCCAGACTGCCCCTTCCTATTGAACCTCTAAAAATATCCCCCTCAGCTACTCTTCATTGATGAAGACCCTACCTCACTCTGGGGTCTCCTATCTCTTGTCTCCTCAACCCTAGTAGCTGCTGCAAGACCATGTGCTCTCTCTACACTCCTGACAGCTGCAACCAACTGAAAAAAGTCTTGATACTGAGAGCCTGCTATGATACACATGATAGAGGGTCTAGGTTCCTCCTCAAATCTCATACACCTGTCAATCTCGTCAGAAATGATCCCACTAGCATAATGACTCAACCGGATAAACTTGATCTCATACTCTGTCACTGTCCTGGTATCCTGTCTCAGACTTAGGAACTCCATCTTATTTGCATCCTTATACTCCCTCAGAACATACTTCTGCTCAAATTCCTATAGAAAATCATCATAAGTCAGAACTGGTGGATCAGCTAAAGCATGTGGAACCGTCTTCCACCACTCATAGGCATCCCTCTGCAATAGAGATCTAGCATAATCAAACTTCTCCTCTAAACTGACCTATAACTGGATAGACACTCTTTGGACGCTGCCTAGCCACTGCTCTACTACAGTAGGGTCTGTAGTACCAACAAAGTCCTCAGCTCCAAATTTTCTCAACTTATCATACTTCCTCGTCGGCAACTGCAGCTGCAGTGGCGACGACGGCTGCTGAACTAGAGCCTGCCTCAACAGCTCTACCATATGCAATACCCAGCCAGGCAGGATCTCATTAGCTACTGGTCTCATAGGCACAGAAATAGACGCCTCACCAGCAGACACAACTCTAGCTCCATTTCTACCCTCATCAGGAGCCACACTCTCTGCACTATCCTCTACAGACTGATGCATCCGAGATGCCATAACTATCTATATCTTTAAATACAGCAGAAATTACTATATCAGACATCAGAAATTGCCAGTGCCAATGCATGTATTACAGTTGAAAACTATTTTCAAATCTCCCATTTTCTCTCTCTATCAACCCACCTAGGTCGAGAACCTCAAACCTTGGCTTTGATACCAAAATAAATATAACACCCTTATACCCTATACACGTATAATACACACCCCCATTATATATAGAATACGCATATACGGTATAAAAATATCACGACCCAATTTAATAAAAATTTTCACATTTCTAATTTAAAATTTCAAATACTAAATATATAAAATTAAACACTATATAAATATTCTTTACTTGTTATTGGAACTCAAAATAAACATTTTATATGAAAATCTCTGGGAAAAATTTGCCAAATTTTTGTCTATAATTTGAATATCCCAAAATTTAATAAAACACAACCTGCATCAGAAAACACTCCCAAATAATTTTAAATTACCATTTCACCCATACTCAATTTCACCAAGTTTTTCAAACATTTATATATATATATATATATAATTGAGAACACATTTAAACTCCCATTTCAAATAACTTAACCCAAACATTCTTTATAATTTACAATACATAAAATCCAAAAACATGATATAATATGCATAATACCCAAAATATACAATAACATAAAATATATACATGCTGCTGAGAGTGTTTCTGATTTTAATATCAACTCTACAAGCACAACCACAAGTCTAGACCCGACCTGGTCTAGAAGAACTCTCTGGCTCAGCCGAATCTACCTCATCACCTGCGCGATGTAAATAATTACTCTAAGCCAAAAGCCTAGCGATACAAACTTGATAATAATAAAACTCAAATGCAATTCCAATGCACAATCCATATGGATATGGATATCACATCATTCTATTTTCTCATACTTTTCAAATATTTCACAATCCACAATTCACATAAAAATAAACACAAGCATGGGCCCAAAGATAACTAATATGTTATTCAAATTTCAGAGTTACTGTTTTGGTCTATAATGACACCATGTGTCTAGCCCGAAGGCAAAATATCAATATAATAGTCCAACTATGTCTGAGCTTATGACCCGGTCTTTTCACCCAGCCCAGTTTTAAAAACTTATTTCTGAGGCTTACGACCCGGTCTTTTCACCTCAAAAATATTTTCACAGTGACCCAGCGTCTAGCCCGAAGGCCAATTATAGGCATGTCGCCAAACACAAAACTCTGAAAATTGAATAACATACTAGGCACACAATTTATTCACATTTCTCATTATCAATCTCTTTCTCATTGTCACATAATCAAGCTAGGCACATTGCCTTATTTTCTCATCTTTTTCTCACTTTTCTCATTTTTCTCATTTTTTTCTCATTTATATCGATATCAATTCATTTCATTATGTTTTCACATATCTCATTACATTATACCACATTTTTGTATTTACAACACATTACCCAATTACTTTGGGTATTTCCACATAATTCTTATATTAATCACATTTAATATAATTTAGCCAATACCAATGGCTTTTTAACAATGCACTTAATGTATACATAGCAAATGGCATTACCCAAACACTTTGGGTCATTTTTACATAATACACATATTTCACATTTTACACAATTTAGCCATTATCAATGGCTTTTCATAATGCATTTAATACATATATGACATTACAAATGTCATAGCACATTATTCATACATAACTAATGTATCAAGTAGCTTAACACATTTTCCAACCAAAATGTGTTAAGCCCAAATGTCATGCAAACATAACCAATGTATTCAAAGTTTGTACTTACCTCAAATAGCAACCAAAACAAGCTTAAAATAACCTCCAATCCTATCTTTCCAACTTGGCCTTCACCACTTGGATGAAGCAAATCAACCTTCCTTAATGCTTAAACCAAATGTGATAACAAATAATCATTTAGTATCACATTTAATGGCATTTCCAATATTAAACCATAATTAAACCCCATCCAAGCAAAAATCTCAAAAGTTAAGCCTAACCTCACTTTAACTTTGGATTCTCATAATAGGGCATTTATTTTAATAAATTAAGTTTATTTATATTATTAGAAACATATTTTAATACATTTAAATCATTTACATTACAAAAATACACTCTTATACATAAAATCCTAAAATGACATAACTTTCCTCCACTGAAGATTTTCTATTCCAACACAATCCATTAATCATTTTAAGCTTATATTCATCACTTATATCACCAAACAACAAGATTAAACCAATAAAATTATACAATTCAACAACTTTAGAAAAATCATTTTCCAAAACCCTAAATCACACTTTCATTCTCAAACTCCAACCAAACACAACCAAATTCAATATTTGACTTTAAAATACTTGTTTAAGCACCAAAACAACTCATTTAGAATCAATTTGCACAATTAAAAACCATGATTTCTCAAACCCTAAAAGTCCATAATCCGAAATTCTCTCTCTTCACCATTCTTTATTCAAATTCAGCCATTTCTTCAATCCAACCTTAAAATTATTAATAACTACCCAAAATAACTTCATACACATCAATTACAACAATTATAACATATTACTTATAAATCCAACATCTCACATATTCAAAATTTTCATGGAAATCCAAAGAAAAAACTAAAGAACTTACTTTTTCAAGTGGAAATCACTAAAAATCCTCTTTGAAACTTTGAAATCCTTCAATTCTTGGAGTTAAGAAGAAGAAAAATCTTTGACCTTTCTCCTATGGTGGTTCGGCCAAGAAGAAGAAGAAGAAGACTATTTTTTTTTAATTTCTCTTTCATTTCCTTTCATCTAAAATTTATTTACAAAAATACCATTGAACTTTGACTTTTCTTTTAAAAAGTGTTGACTTTATATGTTATATATATTTTACATATATATTACATATATATTCCACTTTTTCATTTAAAATCTCTTCATTTTTCATTTAAAACCATTAATTTAATTTATCCTATTAAATTATAATTTATTTTATAAAATTTTCAAAAATTAAAAATTTTTAAAAATTTAGGATATTACACAGTCTAATAGGACATTTCAGCAGAGTCAGAGGCCTACATCCTCAGTTACTAGTACTACTGCCCCATCTTTTCAGAGGTCTGTTCCACCCACTTACATCTAGTGCGGTAGGGTGCATAGGGATGTTTGTTGGGGACCTAGTTTAGCAAGTTGTTTTAGGTGTGGATCTAGGGATCATGATATGAAGGATTACCTAGAGCCACTAGGAGTTAGGCAAACGAAGACTAGTGTATCCAAACCGAGTATTGAAAGAGTTAGAAGTGGTAGAGGATGTAGGGTAGAATCTAGTCAGAGAGGAGGGTCTACATCAGTAGATAAATAGGAAGAGTCTAGAACCATACAAAGAGTATATGGGATCCAAAGAAGATAGGATGCTCCAAATGTGGATGATGGTAAATCCGTTTTACTTGATATTACTGTTTATGCATCAATTAGTTATTTATGTTTTGATCTTGATAGAATTAAGAGCTTTTTGTGTTTATTTAAGAATTAATGAAAATGATTAAGGATGTCCAAAAAGGGGGAGAGTAAAGATTAAGTGGTTTGAGATGGTAATTAGTTTTGTCAAGAATTTGGAGATGTGTTTGTTTTAGGGAGATTTAGTTCACTAGTAGATAATTTTGAGGACTAAATTATTTCAAGAGGAGAGAATTGTAATACCTGTAAATTTTAAATATGGTTAAATAATTAATTTGGAGGGTAGTTAGCATGTTAAAAGAGAAATATAAGATACATACACAACATATACTTGACATATATATTACATATACATAAAATATATATATATAACGTATAAATAAGGTGTAAATCAGTTATAAATATATATATGTATATATATATATGGATGGAAAGATAAAAAAATAAACAAATAAGAAAAAAAAGTCAAAGGAAGAGGAATAATATGTAGATAGGAATTAAGGGAAAAATAGTAAATTAATTAATATTTATGGATGGTAAATAAAAAAGAAGAAACTTAAAAGAGGACTTCATCTTCTTCCTTATCTAAGGTGGGCCGAATTTTTAGAGTGAGAGAGAGAAGATTTTTGGTTCTTCAAACTTCAAATTTTTACAAGAATTTTAAGGAAAATCAAGTGGGTTTTGAAGAAAGATTAAGGTTTCAAGTAAGTAATTCTTCTTTTAAGTTAGTTTTATTTGATTTTTATGATAATGTTTGGAATGACTAGAGAGAGAAAGTGATTTTAAATAGCTAAAATAGATAGTAATGAAATTACAATGATGAGTATATGATGAATTGATGATTGGTTGTTTGAAATGGGCACAGTTGATGAATTTAGGATTATGGGATGAATATGTGTAAATTAGGGTTTTTGAAAGAGGTTTTAATAATTGTGAAAATGGGTTGTTTTATTGTTATTTTGGTATGTAAGTAATGATTTTATGGTTAAATACTGAAAATGAGTTGAGTTGGATGGAGTTTGAACAAAGTAGTAATAGTGCATTCAAGGTTTTAATGGAATTTTAATGAAAAGTGTGTAAATAATGATAGTTTGGTATACATTGGACATGGAAGTGGTTTCAAATGAATAATGTTGCTTCTTGTTGGATTTATATATGTGTAGATCAAACTGGTGGAAGTGGTGAAGTCTTGGGTTTGGCTTGAAAAGAGGTGTTGAGTTGTTTTGGAAGCGAATAAAGGTTATTACATATTTTCAAGACTTGGGTTTTTATTAAATGAGATTTTTTCCATAATGTATATGGTTCCTTTGTAAAGACAGGTATCCAGATAATCTATGCAAAGTGGCATAGTTATGTGATAAGTGTCACATTGGGCATTTTCTTAATGTTAAATTAATGTTTATATATAAATTGTATGAAATATATTAATGTAAAGTGGTATGATGTACTATATGGGTATGTCGGTGAAATGTGACAAAATGTGTGGAATGAGTCACATTGTAAATGTGATTCCTAATTATGTAAATTGTAATGTGGGAATGGTCATGGAAAGTGTATGGTGTATATTGTTGGTATATTTCTGTTAAGGGGACGGTCTTCAAGTGATGATAGACACTTTATCTCCGGTGTCGCTAAAGGGCGGCCTTCGAGTGGTAATTGACACTTTGCCCTTGGTGTCAAGAGGAGGCGGCTTTCGGGTGATACATTTAACACTTGCCTCTGATGTCGATAGGGGATAGCCTACGGGTGATTTGTGATATTGTATCCCTGGCGTCGAACCTTTGGGTCATTTTAAATGGAATGTTTGGCCCAGTGAGTGTGTGGTGTAGGTGTATGTTTGTGATATATATGTTGAACATAAGAGTTTAATAAACTTTGTGAATTGGTGAGCGTTTGGGTTAAGTTAGTACAAATTATACTATTTAATTGAGCAATTTGACTTAATGGTTTATTTTTATTAAATATGTATGCACTAAGCAATATGCTTAGTGCGGTTAGTTGTATCGCACAAGTGAAAGATTTATAGGTTAGAGTGGACCAAATAGAGATTGAGATTTGAAGTTGAGCTTTGCCACAAGACCAATTGTGCCAGGACTACATTCATATATAATTTTTTCATACCGTGTATTTTGGGTTCTGTAAATCTTGAATATAATATATATGTATATTCTAAATATTTTGGTATTGTTATATATGAATATATATATATATACATTTGATGAGAAATGTTTTTAAATCTTGTTATATAAATTAATGAAGTGATGATTTGGAAAATTATTATAGATCAAAATTATAAATATTTAGGAGTAAAATTTTATCTGCAGTTTGTATTTTTTGAACTTTTAAAATATTAGAATTATAAACAAAACTCTGGCAAAATTTTTTAGAAAATTTCTTTTATAAATTTATAATTATTTTTAATATTTAAATGAGAGTTTTATATGTAATTAATATAGTACTTTTGTATCTTAAATATGTATTTTATATATACGAGGGTATATATATTATACATATTTAGGGTATAAGGATGTTTCATCTTTTCCCTTGAAATATTCTAAATCTAACCCTAGAAATCCAGATTTCACACGTTTGAATATTTTTTTGCACATTTATTTTACTACTGCTATGCATTTTGTTTAAAATAAAGTGTAAACATAATAATGCAATCATTGAAAAAAAAAATTAAATCTAATGATACTAATTATAATTTTCCTTCGATTTTCTTAGTCTATACATTATACTGAATCGGTTGCCGCTAGTATAGGATTGTACTGTGTGTCTTACTCTCATCTTACAATATGTCCAAATTTCTTAAATTTGAAATTAAATTTATTATTTATTGGAGCAGATATTTATTTGATAATATTTATTTAAAGAGTTCAATAGAATTACGATATTCTATTTTGATAGTATTAATAATAATATTCATTTAAATAGTTAAAATAGGATTATGATATCATATTTAATATTATATATATTTATTATTATTAATTAATAATTAATTAATTATTATAGATATTTATATAAATATTTATTTATAGATATTTCTTAAAATTTCAAATTAAATTATATATATGTATATATATTATCTATCACATTTGATATCTTATTTATTTTGATATTAATCCAAGAGCTTCTTTTTCTAGGAACTTTTTTAATTAGGGTTTGTTGTCTAACGTTTTTTATCGTTCAAGGCAATTACAATAGACAGTAGTGAAGATTCAGATTATATGTATATACACAAACATACCACCACCACCATCAATATGCACAATATTTTTCTAAGCTTATTGTTGATTTATTTATTAGATATTTAGAATTGTATTTCTTTAGAGAGAAAAAGTTTATTGCCTATCCTATTTTTATATTATTATTTTTTATTAGGGTTCTGGTTTAAGTTAATTTTTACATTGTGGTTTAAGTTTAAAACAACAAGAACAATATAAAAATTAACTTCAACCCCAAAATCATAAAATAAATGGTCATCGAATCAACAAAATTAAAGTAGCATGTCAAAGCAACAATGATTATTAATAAATCAAAAATAAAATTATGTATAATTAGAATAATTGCAAACTAAGTAAATTAACAAGAATAAAATAAAACTAAGAAATTGTACCCCAAGCGATTTAGAGTCAACTGGAGAAATAACATGTATATTAACTCCTTGATTAATCATTATATTAACATCATAAATTCATCAAAATAACAAAAATAATATAAAAATAAAATTCAACCATAAAACCTTAATAAAAAAATAATAATAATATACATATATGATAGGCAATACACATTCTTTCTAAAGAAATTCAATTTTAAATATTTAAAAAAAAAACAACTTAAAATTCACCAATTAATTTTGTTTTTTTATTGATAGTTGTAGGTTAATTATTTATTAAAAAATATCATAGAATTCAAAAAAAAATAAGAATGCATGCATCATCACACAGATTCTTTTACAGTTATTTACTATTATGTTTAACAAGTTTTTATAGCCAGTTGCTAACATATTCCTTTTGGATAGCATTTAGTTACTGAAATTCAATATTTCTAACTTGAATTTACATTTTCTTTCTTTTATGGAAATATAGGTTTTAGTTAAATAACTAAGGGATGTTAAATCGCCATGTTTGATCAAAAATAAAAAAAGGATAAATTATATCATTGTATAGACCCTTGATTTTGGTCATGACTAGTCCGTTGCTAATTAATGAGGCCTGAACCAATCCATTCTTAATAAGTCTAACCATATTCCAAACTCTTGATTGAATTGATATATTTTAATGGGGCTTAAAATAAGCTAATTAAACCTTTAAAACACTAATTGGGTCTTATTTAAAGGTTTTGTTGGTTTTTTATTTGATACATGTGCACGAAACTCTAAATGGGTCCGATTCGAAGGTTTAGTTGAATTTTTATTTGATTTGGGTAGACTTTAATTGGTATGGGTGTCCCATGCCGAATTGGAACACCTAATTCGACATGGGAGAGCCCCATATCGAATTGGGGCGAATTGGGAGCCCCAATTTTATATGGGCCAACCCCATATCGAATTGGAGATACTCCAATTTGATATGGGGTTGTCCCCGTATCGAATTGGAGCCCCCATTTTGATATGGGGAAACTTTGGGTAGTCCATATCGAATTTGAATTTCCAATTCGATATGGACTTTGATTCCATGTCAGATTAGGGTCACTTTAGTTCGAGATGGTCTCGGTTTGCCTCAAATTAAAGTGGTTCGAACCTAATATGGTCATGATTTGTGTCAAATTCATTAATTTGATATGCATCAGGGAATCCATTTTTAAAATGGGAAGCTTACACGACGTTTTAACATAGCACGCTCATATAATACATGTTTTAAAAACCTTCAGGGGGACTTTTGAACTCCAGCAACCTTCAGCAGGGAGCAACGATTGAACAATCTTCAAACAAGGATTAACAACACACATAAAAAGAAAATGGCAAGCAATAAGCAGTTGAGCGAGGAGAGACACAGAAATCAAACTAAGAAGGCAGTCAACAACTATCTTCATTCCATTCAACGGAGATTCGACACTGGTACAAATATAAAGTTTGGATCAAAGTTAAATATCGGTGGAACTAACAAATGAAGGTTTGAAATTCTTTATTTCATCTACTTTAAATTTACAGTAGCTTACTCGTTAATTTACTAATCGAATTTTTTTTTAGTTAATCGATTTTTTCTTCTTTAAAATGCCCAGTAGCTATCTTTAATACTTTATCCCATAGCAATTTATGTGTTAATATTTACAATTGCAACTTTAATAGTCCAGACAGTAATTTAGCAAAGTCAATAATACAGTGATCATTAATTTATGAATTTGTTTGCAGTAGTTAAGTTTTTAATATTCAAAACTTCAGCTGCATGTTTGAATAATACCAAACCCTAAACCCTAATTTAATAATTTAAAGTTTAAGAAACCCTAATTTTTACCTTAAAACCCTAATTTAGGAAAAATCCTAATTTGTATAAATATAAAACTCTAGCTTTTATAGAAACCCTAATTCCCAAACAAAATTATATCATCTAAACTGTTTACCTTTCTGGGGCGCTGCCCCTTTGACCCTCACTGGCTAACTGGTTAGCGGGATCGCCGTAAGTGCGACCCTCGTCGTCACGCCTTATATTTCTTTAATGGATAATATTAGGATGTGTTTGTTTATTTTTTTTAATTATTCAATTATTTTCATATATATTGTATTATTTTTCCTTTGCTTTATTTTTTTTCTTAGATTTACATGTATTTTTAAATAGACTTGTAAAAGGCATGTTTTCACTCGTGGATGTCTTATTTGTTTAATTTATTTATTTTCTATGGTTTAATTTATTTAAAGACTTTAGGATTAATGTAAAGGACACGTTTTCACCAAATGGTGTGTGTCCTATTTTATTTAGTTTTGGATATTGGACATTGTAAGGGCATATTTCCATATTTTATGGGTGCCCATTTATTGTTTGTTTGGACCTTCTTTGATTTTAATACAATGAATATTTATTTACTTTAATATGTGTGTAATATGGATGATGCTATAATAAGTTAAGAATTTATTAATATTTAAACCAGAAAAGGAGGTTGGTTCCAATGAACCGGGTGTTGTGCGGGTGCTGGGTCATTCTCGCTTTCCCCACGCGTATCCAACTTTCTAAACCCAATAGGGGGGTTGAGAATTTCTTGAAAATTGAGTCATCCACCCTTTTCTTTTTCCCAGCCCATCCGGGTGGCAACTCTATTTTCTTTGGGTTTAGGCTCGTGTTCTCTAAGGCCCTGAACCTAACAGTGTCAAAGTCGCAAGAACCATTTCACATAGGAGTAGGGGCAAAAATCCCTGCTCACAGTGGCGACTCTACTAGGGATAAGAGAAGTTGATTCCATTGGTCTTTGTATTATTTTATTCTTTCTTATTATGATATTACCCATTGCATCATTTAGATTGCATTGTGTGCGTGAATTAGGATGCCCGTATTACCCGTGTTGTGTTATGTAAGGGATACTATACTTTCGCTTAAGGTATGGAGATTGAGCATGGAATAACCGCTTATAGCCTTGTACCTTTTGGTATATACTTGCTATGGGAGCCTAAAATCTTTTCAACCCAAAGACCAAAGCTCATGTAATTGGCCTAGTTACTTTTCTTACGTTTTTACCCCCAAATGCTTATTGTTTGACTATGATTGATATATCTTAGTTTGAACTATGGCTTATTTGGTTTGCTCTTTTTCTAATATGACCTACCTATATTGTAAGCTTAAAGCAATTTTTAGTTCGAGATGATCTCGGTTTGCCTCGAATTGAAGTGGTTCGAACCTGATATGGTCACGATTTATGTTGAATTCATTAATTCGATATGCATCAGGGAATCCATTTTTAAAACGGGAAGCTTACATGATGTTTAAAACTAGTACACTCATATAAATACAGGTTTTAAAAACCCTCACGTGGACTTTTGCACTCCAGCAACCTTCAACAGGGAGCAATGGTTGAACAACCTTCAAACAAGGATTAGCAACACACAGAAAAAAGAAAACAGCAAGCAACAAGCAGTTGGGCAAGGAGAGACATAGAACATCAAACCAAGAAGGCAGTTAACAATTGTCTTCATTCCATTCAATCGAGTCGAGATTCAACACTAGTACAAATATAAAGTTTGTATCAAAGTAAAATATCGGTGGAACTAACAAACGAAGGTTTGAAATTCTTTATTTCATCTACTTTAAATTTACATTAGCTTACTTATTGATTTACTAATCGAATGTTTTTTTAGTTAATCAATTTTTTCTTCTTTAAAACGCCCAGTAGCTATCTTTAATACTTTATCCCATAGCAATTTATGTGTTAAGATTTACAATTGCAACTTTAATAGTCCAGACAGTAATTTAGCAAAGTTAGTAATACAGTGATCATCAATTTATGAATTTGTTTGCAGTGGTTAACTTTTTCATATTCAAAACTTGAGCTGCATGTTTGAATAATACCAAACCCTAGACCCTAATTTAATAATTTAAAGTTTAAGAAACCCTAATTTTTACCTTAAAACCCTAATTTAGGAAAAATATTAATTTGTATAAATATAAAACTCTAGCTTACATAGAAATCCTAATTCCCCAACAAAACTATATCATGTAAATTGTTTACCTTTCGGGGGTGTTACCCCCGATCCTCCGCAAAGGGCACTACCCCCTTGACCCTCGCCCACAAACCGGCTAGCGGGGTCGCCGTAAGCGTGACCCTCGTCGTCACGCCCTATATTTCTTTAATGGATAATATTAAGACATGTTTGTTTATTTTCTTTTTAATTATTCAATTATTTTCATATACATTGTATTATTTTTTCTTTGTTTTATTCTTTTTTTTAGATTTATATGTGTTTTTAAATAGACTTGTAAAAAGCATGTTTCCACTTGTGGGTGTCTTATTTGTTTGATTTATTTATTTTTTTATTTAATTTATTTAAAGACTTTGGAATTAAGGTAAAGGACATGTTTCCACTAAATGGTAGGTATCCTATTTTATTTAGTTTTGGATATTGGACATTGTAAGGGTATATTTTCTTATTGTATGTGTGCCCATTTATTATTTTGTTTGGACCTTCTTTAATTTTAATAAAATGAATATTTATTTACTTTAATATGTGTGTAATATGAACGATACTATAATAAGAATTGAATAATATTTAGACCTAAAAAGGATGTCAGTTCCAATGAACTGGGCGTTGTGGGGGTGCTGGGTCATTCTCACCTTCCCCACGCGTACCCAACTTTCTGAACCCAATAAGGGGGATGAAAATTCTTGAGAACCCTTTCTTTTTCCTGGCCCTTCTGGGTGACGACTTTAATTTTTTCAAGTTTAGCCCTATATTTTCTAAGACTCTGAGCCTAATAGTGCCAAAATCGCAAGAACCATTTCACATGGGAGTGGAGGCGAAAATTTCTGCTCACACATTAGTCTATGAATTTATCTATTTTTTCTATTTTGATGTCTCTATAGTTTTTTTGGCCAGTTTAGTATATGAACATCAGTAACTAGCAATATTTGAGTGTCTCAGTATGATACCCGGTATTTTTTTAAAATAAATAATATAAAATATATAAATATATATATAGTCACATCCGTGATTTTGGAGAAATAAAATTTTATATACTCAATATATATATATATATATATCTAGAGTATATATAACATATACATATGATATATTAATTGTATATGTTGGATTAATACATTACATACTTAATATTTAATACACATATAAGGTACATTTGATGTGTATATAAGATACACATTACTTGTGCATATGTGTAATATCCCAAATTTTTGAAAAGTTCTAATTTTTAAAATTTTGATAAAATAAATTACAATTTAAATGGATAAATTAAATTAATAGTTTTAAATAAAAAATGAAGGGATTTTAAATGAAAAAGTGGGACATATATGTGATATATATGTAAAATATAAATAACATATAAAAGTCAACACTTTTTAAAAGAAAAGTCAAAGTAAAAGGGTATTTTGGTAATTAAATCTTAGAAATTTAAAATTAATAAAATAATTTAAAAATAAATAATTTTGGATGGAAGATAATATTTTGGAGTTTTAATTAATTAATTAATTAATTAATTAAAAATATATTAAAATAATAATATTTATAAGGTTGAAAATGTGAGAGAGAGGAAAGAGAAAATCACTTTTTTTCATCTTCTTCTTCTTCTTCTTTCCTTCAAGGACGAATTTCATGGCTTCAAGAGTGGGATTTGCTTCTTCCATACTCCAAAAATTGAAGGATTTCAAGTATTCAAAGTGGAATTTTGGTGATTTCCACCAAAATTAGCATTGAAGGAGGTTGATTTGCTTCATCCAAGTGGCGAAGAGCAAATTGGAAGGATAGGATTGGAGGTTGTGTTAAGCTTGTTTTGGGTTACTAGTGGAGGTATGTACAAACTTTGAATATATTGTTTATATTTGCATGATATTTGGGCTTAACACATTTTGGTTAGAAAATGTGTTAAGTTACTTGGTTCATTGATTGAGTATGAATAATGTGCTATGACATTTGTAATGTCATACATGTGTTAAATGCATTGTGAAAAGCCATTGATAATGGCTAAATTGTGTAGAATGTGAAATATGTATATTATGTGAAAATATCCAAAGTAATTAGGTAATGTGTTGTAAATGCAAAAATGAGATATGTGGAATAATGAAATGAATTGATATTAATAAAAATGAGAAAAGTGAGAAAAGTGAGAAAAATTAGAAAGATGTGAAAAATGGGAAAAATGAGAAAAAAAAATGAAAATAAGACAATGTGCCTAGATTGAATATGTGACATTGAGAAAGAAATTAATAATGAGAAAAATGAATAAATGAAAAAAAAAAGTGAGAAAAAGATGATATAATAAGGTAATTTGCCTAGTTTGATCATGAGAAAATGAGAAAAGTTTTGGTAAAGGAATTATGAAAGAATTTGATAATGAGAAATATGAATAAATTGTGTGCCTAATATGTTATTCAATTTTTAGAGTTTTGGATTTGGTGGCATGCCTATAATTGCCTACGGGCTAAACGCTGAAATGGTGAAAAGACTGGGTCGTAAGCCAGGCCAGCTGATAAAATATGATATTTTTGGGTGAAAAGAATGGGTCCTAAGCCTCAAAAACTGTAGCAATCTAGCTGGGTTGAGGACCAAGATACTGGAGCCTAAGGGTCTAGCCGGGTTGAGGTCCAAGAGACTAGGGTTGTTACATTATCCATGGATATATTGCCTACGGGCTAGACACATGGTGTCATTATGGACCAAAGCAGTAATTTTAAAATTTGAATAGCATATTAGATCCTTTTTGGGCCCATGCTTGTCTTTGCTTTAATGTGAATTATGAATTGTGATACAATTGAGAAATATAATGCTATGAGTTGTGATTATAAAATATTTGAAAAATATAAGAAAGTAGAATATGTGACATCTATATGTATTGTGCATTGGCATTGCATTGAGTTTTATTGTTATTATCAAAGTTTATACCACTAGGCTTCGGCTTAGCGCGATTGTAATTCATCACGCAGGTGTCATGGATGATTTGGTAGAGCCAGAGAGTTCTACTAGACCTGGTCGGGTCTAGGTTTGTATTTTTTTTAGCTTGAAGAGTTATTTTTTGGTACATCAAGATCAAAGCCAATTGTCAGTATGTAGATATTTGATATTACAATGTATTTTGATATTATATATGTTATGATATGTTTTTGGAAGTATATAATGTAAATTGTAAAGAATATTTTGAATAATTTGTTCAGATGAGATTTCATATGTGTTGTTAATTTATATATTTATATATAAGTATTTTGAGAAAATATGGAGAAATTGATAAGTATTGGTGAAATGGTGAATTGATTTTTATTGGGAGTATTTGCTTTATGCAGGTTGTATTTTGCTGAATTTTGGGAACATTCAAATTACAAACAAAACTCTGGCAAATTTTTTTCAGAGATTTTCATATAAAATATTTATTTTGGATTCCTATAACAAGCAAAGAATATTTATATACTATTTATTTTATATATTAGTATTTGAAATCTTAAAATAGAAATGTGAAAATTTTTATTAAATCGGTTTGTGATATTTTTATACTGTATATGCATATCTTATATGTGCTGAAAATATTTATTGTACGTATATAAGGTAAAAGGGTGTTAAATATATAATGAAAATAAATAATAAAATAATATGGTATGTGCAACAAACTAATAAAAAAAATATTTATTTATTAATAATGTGATTTATTAAATATGTAAAGTAGGTGTTGGATTATTTAAGAAAAATGAAAAAAAAAAGTTGTTTAACACCACTATGGTTCGAACCTAGTTTAGGAAGAAAGAATAGCAAATAATTTACCATTAGACTAGATAGCCTATGCCTATTCATATGTTATACTAAATAATATTTAAATTATCAATGGACTTATAATAATGATAATATTTATTATTAAGCAAATAAATAATAATAATAATGATTGAATAAAAAAATAATATAATATAAATAATCATTAACAAATATAATTGAAGTTGGTACATTAAATTGAAAAAATATATAATTTAATGATAATTAAAATGACTATATAGTGGTAGAAATTATTGATCAACAAAAAAAAATAATAATAATAAGTTAAGTGGAAATTTTTGAATTAGTGGAAATGATGATTAAAAAGAATAATAATAAAAATAAATAAATAATAAAATAATTAAAAGTTAGGTAAAATTGATACTTTAAACTTAAACCATTAAAATTGGTTATAATGGATATAGTGGAGATATAGTGGCCATTAGTATAGCTTATTAAATGAAGAGGTTCATTATTAAAGAATGACGAAAGAAGTTAAAAAAAAAAAAGAGAGAAGGAAAAGAAAAGAGAAAACGTGAGAGAGAGGAAACATGAGATTCAGAGAGCAGAGAAAGAGGCAAAGACAAAGTTGAGGAAGATCAGACGTCGGTGTAGTTTTTTTTTCCCCGATATGCCATTTTTAATCCATCAATCATTGACACGCGCCGGACCACTAGGACTAGCGTCTTTTGCCGCATCGACAGCCACCAGAAACGACGCCGTCTGCCATCGGAACACGTCCCATGCGTCGTCCGATGACAGCATCAGCGTCCTTTTTCAATCAAGTTTTTGATGGTTTTTCAGTATCTTTTTCCAGCGACTCGAGTATTTTTAGAACCCTCTTATCTTAAGCTTTGATTTAGTATATTATTTGCAAATTATAGATTAATATTTAAAAAATCTAATATATATATATATATATATGTGTGTATTTAGGTTTATTTAGAAAAAAAAATTAATTATTTTTAGTTAATTAAATTTTCATTTAATAAAAAATTTAGTATTTAAATTTTTATGTAGACATTATGATAAATTAAAAATAAGTAAAGAAAATAAATTATGTATAAATATAAATACTAATAATAAAATTTAATAAATTTTTAGACTAAAAAGAAATTAGTTAAATTTAATGAATTAGTAAATTAGAAGTTATAATGAATTAATTAATTATTATTAAAAGAGAAGTTAGAATAAAAGATAACAAAAATATAAATAGGCAGTAAATTATTAATAAGAATATAAATATTCAGTTTAATTAAAATAATTAAATTTTAAATTTTAAATATTATTAGTAAATTACAAAATTAATTAATATATAAATTGAATTAATGAAATTATGAATTAGTAGTTAGTTGTTAGTTAGTGAATTTAAAAATATTATCAAATTAAGATTAAGAAATTTTGTTAATATACAATGATTTATTAATATATATATATGTAAATAAATATTAACTTTGGAATAAAAATAATTATGGTAAGATAAAGATCAATTCTTAAAGCATAAATTTTATTAGTAAATTATAAAATTAATTGGATGTAATTTAGATATAAGGACATAAATAAATATATTTATGTAATAAATAAGTAAACTAAAAAATAATAAATTAATAGTTTGTTAAAGTAAATTATATTAATTACTACTATTAAAATATTATCTAAATAAAATTTTTATTTACATATACAATTAAGTTAATTAAATTACTTTTGAATTAAATTGAGTTAATTAATTATTAAATAATTAAAATTGGTGGTAAGTAAAATATAATTCAAAATTTATATAAATTTATAAAACTAATTATTTAATTAAGATTAATATTGCTATAATTATAATAATGAAATTACCATTATTTTTACTTAAGAATAAATTATAATATTTGTTAAAAATATAAATTGTACTGAGTAGTAATTAATTATTAATATTATTAGTGTTGTAATAGTAAAAGTATTATAACTAAAATTTTATAAATATTAGTAATTTTCTAATATATTATTTAAAGTCTACTAAATGTTTACTTGAATAGTTACATTGTTGTTATTATTATTACTAATAAAATTTAATATTAATATATATTGACTATTATTGAACTATTATAGTTATTAAAACATAATATCAAGTAGTTATTAAATATTAAGATTTGTTATGATTATGGTAATTAAATATTATTATTATTAAGTTTATTATTAAATTAATTATAATTATTATTATTAGCAAATATTAATTTTAGTATCAATATTATTAATACTTTTACTATAATTATTTTTATTATTAAAATTTAATACTATAAACTAAGAAAAATTAAAGTAAATAATATTATTCTATTTGAAGGATATATATAGTAAATATATATATATATATATTATTAAATATATTTTCATTATCATTGTGATTGTAATAAGTTAATATTTTTAAAGTTAAAATGAATAAATTATTAATTATAAATAAAAGATCATTATAAAATTACTCTCTTAGAATTATTCAACATTAATTTAGTATATAATTTAGATATTAAATGGATAACTTGTAAGTAAACTAAATAAACATTATTAAAAGTTTAATAAAATATATTTATTAGTAACATTAATATTATAACAATTATTATTAAATTATAAGAATAAATAAATTAAATTAATTGTAGATTATAATATTTTAAATACTTACCATTTTTAACGAATTATGGATAAGTTAAAAAAGGCAATATAGGATAATTAGATAAATATTGTCGAAATTTCGTTAGAATTTAGAATTCATTTTTATATATGGCTCATGTCATACATATCATAGTAGTTAATAATTTTAGGATAATTTTTAGTTAATAATTATTTTTATATCACTCTAACAGTAGATACAATAGCTGAAATAAATCATAAAAGTAATTCAGTTGATTATACAAATTTACTTTTTGGTCCAGGTGAGTGGATAAATATATAACATTGTATTTCTAAAGTATTATATATATATGATTTTAGAAAAAAATTTACAGAATTCAAGATGATGATTTATTTTTGAATAATATCTATTTTCTTACAAATTGAGAATAAATAATGGTAGTTTAAATTTTTATATATATGACTGATTGATTATACTGTACTTGATAAATAATTTGTATACACTCTTATTATAATCCTACGAGATCGCACCTTGATGACGGATATTTATATAAATTAAATATATGATAATTTACCCCTGGCTGAGGTAATTGCTCTGCATATGTATATTGAAGTTATTTCTTCTTAGACTTGCGAGGTAAGTCATCATGCGTCCTTGGATTGAAGTTGAATCGGTAAGGAATTATATTTGAGTGTATGTAAAACAAATTGATTTGAGTTAATTTTGAATTTTCTGAGAATTATAGAAATGATTGAAATTTAAATTATATTTATCTAGTTAAGCTACAGATGAGATTTATATAATTTATGTATTATTAAATCTTATTTATTCTCTCTTATTACATATTTACCTATTCACTAAGTAGTTTGACTCACCCAATTATTCTTAATATTTTCAGATATTTTTGAAGATTAATTTGATAGACTTTATTAGAGTATAGACTTTTTAATTTAAAATTCTTCTGCATTTAGAAGAGGATGCTGAGTAGTTGGACTCACCCCATTATTCTTAATATTTTCAGATATTTTTGAAGATTAACTTGATAGACTTTATTAGAGTATAGACTTTTTAATTTAAAATTCTTCTGCATTTAGAAGAGGATGAGTCAACAGATTAATATTTTTAGTTTGATTTTAGTTTGAAATTTTTTTAAAAATTTTTGTAGAATATCTTTAACGTTGTAAATAATGTAATAAATATTATAAATGATCATATACTTGTAAAAAATATCAATTAAATAAGTTGTGATTTGAGATTTATAATAAGATAAATCAACTTTAGCTTTGGAGAGTTAGAATCTGACACTCATGCCGTTTTACTCAAAATTACAGTGATGATTTGACTTAGTGGGTGCCAATTTCAGCTAATAAAATGTCACATCATCTTTAATAGTTAAAGTGATGAAATTGACTTCAGTTAATTAGATTCTTTTTTTTTTTTGAATTTAGCATTTAGGGTTCACTAAACTCTTTTTTGGTTGAAATTGTCGAAGAAGAAGGAGAAGAGGTAGAAGAAGCAGAAGAAATATTTATAATTTGTTCATATTAATGGAGTTTTTTTAATTACATTTAAGGTTTTGCAGGTGTTTTGTGCACCGATTTGTATTGCTGACCAAATGTGATCTACTGTATTGAGCACACTTATTGCTATTGTTTCTGCTACATTGACTAATGTTTTTTTCTAAGAGGAGACTACTGTTGGTCTGCTGATGTATTTGGGTATGTTGGCATTGTATGTTGGTGCATTTTTTCATCTGGTTTGATGATGGCTTTTGCATTTTGCAACCACTAAATTGATATTGGTGCATTTTGCATTTTGTATTACTGGTTTACCTTATTGCAGTCCTCAATTTCATCCAAATTGATCAATTTCATCCTCAATATTCTGTATTCCAACCACAAGCACAGAATAAGTATTCAGTTTGTGCATGTCCTCAATTTCATTTCTCTTTTCTCATTCAAACACCACATCAACCAAATATTGCATATTATAGAAAAAGAAAACAAAATCATTGTTAAATAATGCAAGCCATAAAAAAAGAGAACTGAAAGTTAAGCATTTCTCAAAACAAATTCATTAACTCATATTCAAACTTGACAAGTTCATACATTTGTTCATTCGTCTCTCCATAACACACCCTAAACCACTGCTAAGACATACTCAAACCTAAAACCAACATAATATGCATATAAAGCCAACAAAATCAGACACAAATTATCAAGTAATCTTAAAGATTAATTGAAGATTACAACTAAAATCAATAAAATTACAGCAACCCATAATTTTCTTTCTCTTCCAATGCTCTTCTTCAATTCTAGCTCCAACCTCGATTTGCTTTTCAATAATCCAGTGATTATTTTCTTTGATCTCTCATCCTTAAGTTCAACATCAACCCACTCAAATGATCTATCACATTATAGACTTTCAGATGAATAAAACCTCCTCCCTAGATTCTTTGATATCTATAAAGTCCTAAGGATGCGTCGCTCTCCATAGACACATCTTTGGGTATCGTCCATCTTTTTTTTCTTCAACAATTTCAATGGAAAAAAAAAGAGTTTAGTGAACCCTAAATGCCAATTCTTTTGACGTGGCATTTTTTTATCTGAAAATGAGATCCACTAAGTTTAGTCATTGCCGAAATTTTAAATAAAACTGCGAGACACTCAAATATTGCTTTTGCTAAAGTTCAAACACTAAACTTATTATAAAAAAAAATTATAGAGATATCAAAATAAAAAAAATGGATAAGTTAAGACACCAATGGTATAATTTTTTTAAAATAAAAATTTACAAGAAATATAAAATAATTGTGATCAAACTAAAAAAAAACTTGCAGATTACATAAATACATTTTTTTAAAACTTTTATTTAGTTAATTTTAAGAATATAACATAAATAATATAAATAAACATAAATAATACAATTTTTAATAATAACTAATTACTAGATGAAATATAAAAATTTTTCAAGAAGTAATTAAGAAATATAATGCAATAATTATTGAAAATATAAAAAATGATAAAATTTTTAAAAAAGAAAAACATCAAATTGTACAATATCAATTATTTAGAAGAATTATATAGTCAAAATTTTTTTTAAGAAGGATTATAGTCTTAAGGATTGTAGTCTTATATATAATATCACAAAAAGGTCATATTTATCTAAATATTTCATTAAATAGGAAGAGTATAAATTACTTTGACTTATGATTAAATTTCTTAGTAAATCTTTACCTTTTATAAAAAAAATGTATTAATGGCTTTCTAATATTCAATTTTGGTCTATCAAAAAGTCTCTCCTGCCAAAATTTTTAACATATTTCATTAATTATAAATGAAAAAAACAAATTTACCCTCATTCTCCAACTTTTTTTCTCTTTTTTTTTTAAATTAGCAAAATTATATATTAAAATTATTTTTAAAAAATTCATTTCCTTTCCATTCTATTTTTTTTTTAAATTAAGGACGAAGATAACACAAGCAAAATTTCATGAAAGGCATAAATATATATACATACATAATATATACAAAAACTCAAAATTAAAAAAAAATTACCAAATACATATATAATTTATAAACTCCTAGAATTTAACCACTTTATAATCTAAATTTTTAGTTTAACCACTTTATCTGTGTACTTGCTTATTTTTTTTCTAACATACACATTTTTTTTTAGCATACACTTTTTTTACTTATATTTATATATTTTATACTCAATAAGTATGTTAGTGACTTGGCGTGATTCGATAAATTTATATTTATAAGTTAAAAAAAATATGAATTTAAAGAGATATAATTAAATTGAAAATTTAAAAACCAAAATGATTAAACACTATAAATTTAGAGAGTTATATATATATATATATACAGTCTTCTTCTTTCTTTACTTTTGTTTCTTTGCCTAAGATGTTGAAAGGCATTATTCTATCTGATTGTTTAGGTATTCCTTATTTGAGATTTAGATAGTTTCTTATACGGGTTTTGTAAGGAACTTTCATGGATTTTTCCACTTCTTTTTTATTTTAATAAAAATCTCGGTGGTGTCGCCCACCTTTAAAAAAAAAATATGGCAAAAAAAAATCTACTTGTCCCAAAATCCATTAAAAAAGGGAGCCCCTTGTTCCAAGATTTACAAAGAAAGATATCCAAATATAGCATTATTTGTTGATCTTCACCTCAATATATTGACAAATGGTATTAGAGAATCAAATAGGTAAACCAGAAATCTTCCTCAGGGAATTACCATGGTCGCCTTATAGCCTCAGGCTTTGGTGAGATTTTTCTGAAATTTGAAATATGATTGATCTAGTAGTTTTCTTCACCGTTAAAGCAGGTTTCAGTCATCACAGAAAACCGTACATTATTTGACCCTAGATATTATATTCATTACAATTTTCCATGGCTAGTGGATAAGGTACAATAGGTTTAGTAGTTATATATTGGTGTAACCAAGTATCTTTATCTTCGTGAAACACAGAATTTCAAACTTCTAAAATTAGCATACCTGCAATAAGCACTAATTATCTTCATTCTGTCGTGTGTAAAGCACTTCTCAAGCACATTCTTTTGATCTATCCTAGTAAAAGACAAATGTTTAAAAGTTTAGCATGGTTAATTTAACTTGCATATGGCTATACAAGCCTTGTGAAGCCCACACCAGCAAACTTCTGGGAACTTGCAACAAGAAATCCTGCAAAAACATAGCACAGGCTGAACACAGATGGCTTAAATTACAAGCACTTGCAATAGAAGGATGAGAAATACGAACATGAACCACAAACTTTTTCTTGATTAGTAAACTTACTCGTTTAGCCCACCCCAATTAACTTTGGGATTAAGGGCTTTATTGAGTTGAGTTGGGCAAAGTTCCTCATTCTAACTTTTAAAAATGATATTCGACAGCAAATGCACATCTCAGATGAACTTAGATACAATGAGCAGAAATGCAAGCTCACGTTTCAGGAAAAAAAAAATTATTTGCAAGTGAAACCAGAACTGGATCTCCATCTTCATGATGACTATAAACACCACAATATTTAGAATGCAAAACAACAAAAACTATCTTGGTGCCTATTCTGTGCCATTGTCAATTCTGCAGTCAGTGAGACTATGTTAATCATTACCTTCAGATAATGAAGCAGCAGTACCAACAACCAAATCCCAGGCTTTCTGCCAGCTTCTCTTACAAGGATTGTGTCGATCAGTAAATAAAAAATGTTCTCTCACGTTCCAGCAAATGCTTTCTGCATTCTCAAATTGAGGATGACATTTTCTGCAGAACTTTTAAGTGGGCCAGCAGATTAACATCATATTTTGACCCTCAGTTATGGCGTTCATTGACAACCATGAAGAGCAAAGAGAATCTTCAGTTTTAGTATCAAGTAACAAATCCTTCAACCACTCCCACCGCAAAAATCAAGGAACTCATCCTTCTGGGGCTGCAAATTTGATATATTTCCCTGACCCCAGCCTTTCTGCACCTGCTTAAGAGCTTTCAATGCAATTCCACTGCCATCATCTCTGTGAAAAAGGAGATAAAAGTTGCGGTATTAGAAGTATCACACAGTAGAACTGATATGGGAAATGCAAATTGTATTCAACAGAGAATCCAAAAAGCTCCTTATAAGTTACTAGATGCATAATATTATGGGATAATCAGGAATATTCTCCAAATATAGTTAAGTTAAATCCAAATATTTGAATCCGTGAAAAATATGTGCAAATACCACATATCAAGGAGCAACTCCCTTGAATGTTATACTGACACAGACACTGGTCAAGAAATAATCAATTGACAAATTTAAATATGATCCCAGTAGATTTTGATAACTGTTGTTGACAGTATGCCAAACCAATGTTTAAGAGGCAATTAATCCAGCAATGCAAATGGAGAAACGGCAGTAGTTCAACTGCATGTTGAAAGTATAATTAAAAAAACAAGACAAACTAGGGACAAAATGTTCCTGATTCTATGATCGAGTTCATTGATATATTCAGAGACTTAGATGCAGAAGATTATACACACTATATACACCAGCACCAGAATACAATCAATACAGTATTGTTATTAAAAAGAAACTGCATTCCTTGAAACATTTTGCACCCTTAATGTGACAGAGATCATAATGCTCAGATGGATATGCAGAAACACTAAGACTAGATGAGGAATGAGTGCAATCATGAGGTGCTAATATGGTTTGACCATGTCTATTACGGACCAGCAGATGCATTGAGCAAAGAATGAGAAAATTGACGTTGCAAAATAGAGGAGATGAAAGGTAAATTTAGGATCCCATGGAGTGAAGAAGTATGTAAGGATGTAGCAACTATAGACCTTTGGATGGGTCAGCGGATGAGGAAAAAGATACATATGTGAACAACTAAATTAAGATTATGAATTAGTTGATTTGAGGTTCCTCAAATAAGAACTTGTACGAAATTTTGAATAGAGAGCAATCATATGAGAGTACATTGGGGGAAAGTGGTGGTTCACAAGCCCAACCTGTTCGAAGTATAGCTCCAAGCAATCAAAACAAGATAAAATGAGATTAAATAAGAAAAGGGGATGGTTTCACTCAAATGTAATGCTAAAATTAACAAACCTGTGCACTATAGTCTGCCAATCACTTCCACCATCCCTATTTTTGTTCCCTTGGGTAAAATCTGTCTTATTATAAGAGAACTTATTTTCCATCCTACCTCCTGAAGCCATTACCATCATCTTCTCCGCAAGTTTATCAGCCTCATGTTTATTTCCCATTTTACTGAAGCCATCAATCACTGGTATGAATGATGCAGGATCAAACTGATGTCCTTTATCAATCAATTTTTGGAGAATGCCACTGGCTGCCTCCAACATTCCATCCTTACAAAGTCTCTCAATGACATCTTTATAGAGGAAGTTCCCAACATCAAAAGATCTTTCTATGGCAGTTACAAATACCTCCTTAGCTTCAGCAACATCTCCTCCAACAAGTAGCTCATTGAACATTAAACTATAAAGGGCTTCTTTGTGGCCACAAATATTCAATGCAATCTCAAATACTTCATGTGCTGCCCTAAAATCACAAGCCTTACTGAAAGCTTTAATTAATATTATGAAGGACGAGACATTTGGTGAAATGCCCTTTTGCAGCATTTCATCTAAAATGGAAGGGGCGTCTTTAATTCTCCCTCCTTCACAAAGGCAATTAAGCACATTGTTATATGTATAAACATTAGGAGAAACTCCTTTTTCTCTCATTTCATCTATCAGTCCATAAATTTCAAATATTTGATTTTTACTACCTAAGCCCTGAATCAGTGAATTATAAGTTTGAAGTGTCTTGTTGCAACCTTTTTTCTCCATGTCCTTAAGCACACGAAATGCAGATGATATTTTTCCTGCTCTGCAAAAGCTTTGTATAAAAGTATCATAAATAGCTGAATCAGGCTCTAAGTTTTTCCCCATCATCTCAATGAACTTCTTCTTAGCATCATCAAGCCTTCCAGCCTTGCATAAACCACTAATTATGGTTGAATATGTAATCAAATCAGGTATGCATTTCTTCATGCTTTTACTATTGTCAACCAAGCCAATAAATGAGTTCCCCAAGTTACCAAGAGCTGCACTGCCATGAGTCCACATCCCACTTACAATTTCAATTGCCTTGTCCAATTGTCCATTATTGCATAGACCATCAATTACAATATTGCAAGTCACAGTATCCACACCATAACCCTTCTCATTCATTTTTTTTAGCAATTCTTCTGCTTCTGATGTTCTTCCCTCCTTCCATAAACTGTGCAGCAAAATGTTACAAGTATAAGTATTTGGGAAACAATTATTTCTCATCATATCATGCAAAAGATTGTTAACTTCAAATACTTTCCTCTTACTGCAGTAACCATGAAGTAAAGTACTGTAAGTTACCGTATCTGGAGAGATACCACTCCGTATCATTAAACCCATAAGCATTCTTGCATCTGAAAGCATTCCATTCTTGCATAATCCATCTATAACAATATTATAAGTGTATATATTAGGCTCAATGCCAGTAGCTAGCATCTCTTTAATAACTAACTGAGCCTCCAAAAGTTTCCCATGCCTGACCAAGCCCAACAACCAAATATTGTAACTCTCTAAATTCATTAAACTGCCGTTTCTTTTCATAGTTTCGACCAGAGTTTTGGCTTCCTCTAACATTTTTTCTTTGCAGAACCCCATAAGCATTAAATTATAAGTTATGGCATTAGGCCGAGGCAGCCCTAAATCTTCATCAATTTGCATATCTCTAAAAATTCTAGAAGCTTCTAGAATCTTTCCAGCGCTACAAAGAGCTGATATCCTGGAATTAAAAATGACCACATCCGGAAACAAGCCATCGTCTTTCATCCTCTCTACCAATTCCTCGGCATCATTAGTCTTGCCTTCCATACAAAAAGTGGAAATTAAGGTGTTATACACAATTCTATTTGGGGAAAACCCCAAACTTCTCATTTCACTCAAAAGCTCCAATCCTTTACTAGCAAAACCAGCTTTACAATACCCACGCACCAAAATGCCAAAACTGTGGTCATTCGGTTTACAACCTTTGTCGGGCATTTTGTCAAACAGCTCCTGTGCATCCTCCAAGCGACCAGAATCACATAGCAATCCGATCAAAAGATTCAAAGTATAAGTCTCCGGAGATACCCCTGCAACGACCATATCTTTGTACAACCAAGACACGTAATCCGCACGACTTTCTTTAATGCAAGATTTGAAGAGAACATTGTATAAATATATAGAAGGCGGGTTTTTCGAGAATCGGAGCCGCAAGGACTTAAAATTGGAAATGGCCTTGTCGCAGAGACCCGATTTAGCTAAAATGCTAACAAGGGATTCGAGAGAAGAATCCATGGCTTCGTGGGACAGTGAGTTAAGCAGGAGTTGGTGAAGATGATCGAGTTCATTAAGCATTTTAGCTCGAATGAGAATGCGGGCAATGATGGGTATTGATTTGCAAAGGTGGATTGGTGAAATGGGTAGCGAGAGAATGCGCTTGAAAAGATGCCATGCTAGTTTAGGATTTTCAGTGTTTTTGAGGAGAGCTTTTGTGAGTTTCATTGTCGGGTCCATTTGTAACGGTCGACCGTCTTCATGCTCAATTAGCCCTTCCATTACATATAAACCAATTTGGGAATTTTGTATACCAGCATGGTATCCGCGTTTTGCTGCGGGTATAAAAAAATTTTAATTTAAAATATGAAATATATAAAATTAGAGTAACTAAATCAGAAGCAAGCAAAGAAGGAAGACCGGGTAAGGCAATTGCAAAAGATATAAAAGAATTTACATCAAAAAACTAATGCTGCATCCGTATTTGATGCTCATATATATATATATATATATATATTTTGCATCAAAACAGTATAGTACCTCTACTTCATAGTTGTTTACACAAGCAAGATATTATAGTAATTGTTATTTGATATTTTTTTTACACAAAAGATAATAATTTTATGGAAAGATGTGTTTCTTGGCTTCGGTCTGATTTCTCTTTCTCATGAAAGTTAACTCTGCAAAAAAAAATTATATTTTAAATATAATTTATATATTATAAAAAATGAACAGAGAATATTGTATTATTATTTTTATACTTACATAGTTTTTTATTTTTTAGGGAGAATTTTTTTATCAATGCATGGGCATTAAATATGGTTAGCAAGGATTCATGCACAAGATATGATGAGTATGACTCAATTGGCATGCTTCCTTTTATTACTTCATAATTCGGAAAGGTGTTTGTGACGTGAATGTTATTGTTGCTGGATTGACTTTTTGTATGGATATGGTTATTTGAAAAAAAAAAAAATTTAAGGCTAATCAATTGATTTAACATCCGAGGGGGAGTAAGATGTTGCCTTAATTATTGGGCAATTGTACTTGAAAGTAGGCACTGAATTGTAATTTCAATTAGTTCTTCTACAATTTTTTCAAATATGACAAAATATGCACTACCAGTATCATTTTGTACAATTGCATTTAACCCACACCTGCATATAGATAGAATTTTGTAATTAAGTGTAATAATTTTGATTATTTTTTTAGTTTTAAGAGTTTACCATGAAATCGGACTTGTTTGTATTTGGCCACATTTATTGCACAATATCTTGTCATTATATATTCTCATTCCACTGTGGCATGTGGAGCAAGCTCTGTACCATCAGCCTTGTTGATGCATCAATATTGGTAATAGTGGCCTTGCATGTAAATCTAACTCTCTATTGCATTAAAATATTTTTTTATTTTGTAATTAATATGGTAGTATATAATTTTATGTGCATGTAAATATAGGTTAAGTGTACCTTTTGACCATGAACATTAATTCTTCTAATGTTTTTCGATTTGCTGCAGCTTTATTCTTAAAGGCTAGTCACTGATGTGATAGATTCTGTAATCTTTGCAATTCCTCCTTCTAATGTTGGGACTATGAATTTTTTCTTTTTTTAGTAAAACTAATAATTATAATATTTCAAACTCGTAATAGAGTTGTACATACTCGTTTTGTAGTTGAGTAGTTTTCAGTATTTTAAGATTGATGAAATATTTTGTTGATGAACAGTCGAACAACGATATAGCATCTGCAATATTAGTTATAATGTCATAATAATTTAGTTTATTAGATAACGTGGGAATGAGGTTGTTATTTTGGGTATTTAATTACTTTTGTACTCTCTAACAGTGATTGCTGCTATGATGATAATCACAAGACTTTCATCTTGTTGAGTGTGTATTTCTTATTTATTGAATTTTTTCGCCATATCACTCCATAATGTAACTAAAACTTGTTCTTCTCTGTGAGTAATAAATTCATATATTTGAAAATATGTTTGATATAATTTGTATTTATACATATGTTATATAATTTGTATATGTGTCTACAAATTAAAATATATATTTATATAATATTATTAATTTTTTTTATATACCTGATAGTTCTAATCATTAATTCCATTTTCACTATTTGTTGCTTTTTTATGTACGTAGTTATAGTAGTGCTCATTTTGACTAACTGTCTAATGACATCTGCAGAGTAATAAATTTTTGTTGAGTGGTAATAGAAGTTAAGTAATATTGCTACATTACTCTAGATTTTTGTTTACCTGTTAAGTAGAGATCATTCTTCAACCTTGATCACAGCATCTCATATTCCACAAAACAAAATTTTTACAAGGGAATTATTTTGAAACCCTTTAGTATATGGCAAATACATGTTGTTCTAGTGATTTGCATTATACAAAAGTAGCTCTGAAATGCGATGAGATTTTCTTGAACCAATGACATTGAAACCATAGATCATGTAAACTTCATTCTTTTGCAATAAATTTTGAAAGTAAGGAATTTTATTTTTCCATAAGATTGCTTGAATATATGTTCCCTAAAATTACATTTAATTACAATAGAAATTAATAATTTATTTTATGCTAAGATTATATAATAGTGAAATTAAAAAAAAACATAAGTTATTAAGATTACCTTTTCATCTAGTAATAAATATTCAATGTTTATCAATTCTCTTGTAGTAACAGATTTGGTTGATTTTCATGCGCAAACTATACAAACTTTTACTTTCCAATATTTTTTTTCAATTCTTAATTCTGAAAGTAAGTACGTCATTGTTTATCTGTGACAAATATAACGAAAATAACTTTTTTCAATAATTTTATATAAATGTTATATGTTTTCAAAATTTTCTTTATAAACTATATTCTTTGTATATCCATAAAAATTAACATTGTTTGGATCTTTATTTATCATAATTTTTAAACCTTAAGTAATGACACACGTGATATTGCTACATATAATTGACCATGAGCAAATAATGATTGTGATAAGTATAATCCTTGACTTTTATTTATTGTCGTGCTATAACATATTTTTATTAGAAATTGTCTTTTTTCTAAGATAAATGGTAATTTTTGGTTATTTATTGTTAAAATAATTCTTGGTATATGTACTATTTTTTCAGTATATGAACCAGTAATAATTTGTACTTCAATAATTTTTTTCCTAATTGAGTTATAATTATTCGTGTTCCGTTACATAAACCTATAGTTTAATATAGATTTCGTAAAAGTGTTATTGGTACGTGAAGTTTTAATCATAATTTATGATGGAAAAATCCATTAATTTTAAAGAATTTAAATATTTTGTCGGATATTATGTCTCGAGTTCTTTTCCATTAGAATTTTGACATATATAATCATAGTTATAATATACTTTTTCTTCTTCAAATATTTGTGATAAAAGAATTGCGTTAATTTCATCGACAACATTATTTGTATGAGTAATTATAGATCTTTCTTTTAAATAATTTTGATTGTGATAATTTTTTTCAAAGTTGTCATATATTGTATTTTTAATATTTTGAATGTCATTATTTTCATTTTCTATTAATAAATAATCAGGTATTTTAATCCAAGTAGGTTCTTCTTCTTCATTAATTTTTTTTATTGTAGGCACATCACTATTTCTAATATTTAATGTCCATGCATTGAATTTTGACATAATTTTATGTTCTTTCTCCGTTGCATTTGTATTTCTTAATATCAAATTCTTTGTTAATTTATAGAGCTTAAACTGGTTTCACAATTCTGATTAGATATTGATACATTAATAGTATCATTTTTTTCACCGTTTATTGTGACAGGTAAAATTGTCTAAAATTTCCACCTAATAGCATTATTTTCCACCAAATAATTTATTTTTGCAATTATTATTTTCATTGGTCATAATATCTTGTAATGATTTATCAAATGCTTCAAAATAATATCTATGATTCATTGGTGCTTCATCCCATACTATTAAATTTGTATCTTATAGTGATTCAGCTAATTGGGTTCCTTTTTTTTAATTTCACACGTAGAGCGTTCATTAATATTTAATGAAATTTTAAATTTTAAATGTGTTATTCTTTTATTAGGTAATAATGAAGGTGCAACTCTAGATGAAGTTACAGCTAATACAAATTTATATTAAGATTGTAATTTATTTATTATTACTTAGTATAAAAATATTTTTTCAGTTCCTCCATATCCATAGATAAAAAATAGTTCGCTTGTATTTTTGTCCACTGCATTTATAATTACATTATATATTCTAATTATTCCTTATTGAGGCATTTAAAATTATTTCTCAAATTTAGTTTTGAGTTCTATTGTATCGTAATTTAATTCTTCTTGTAATAATTTATTATCAAATTTCTAAATCTGGCATTGGTAATTCAAAATTTGCCAATGAAGAAGAGTTACTATTAAATTGTAGTTCTAATTGATGTAGAATATAATTTTTAAGCTGATGCTTAGAGATGTATATATTAGGTGCATGTAACATTTATTGTAATTTATAATATAATATCATCTCCAAATATTTTTCAATACCTATCAAATAATTTAATTGAATTTGTAACTTCATAATAAAGAATTATTATTGCAAATAATTATCTTAATTGTGATTATGTTGCCTAATGAGAAGCATCATTTAATGCTTCATACCATTCTTTGCCATTACCGATTAATCCTACGGCGTTACATGCTGCTTTAAATGTTGGATAATAAATAGAGTCAACTATTTTAATTTCATCATAATTGATAGATCCTCTTATAATATTTAGTAAAATTCATAGATAATATAATTCTCATGCATTATGATATATAAATGTTATTCTACCAATACAATGTCCTATTTTTCTTCATTGCCATATTTTGAGGGTGTTTCTCAAAACTGGAGCTTTTCAGTTTATTGTAAATAAGTGATTTTTAGATTATAATCAGATTAAAAATAAGTAGTTAAGCGTTTCTATAAACTAGTTAATAATCAGCTGATAAT
The DNA here is from genome assembly GCA_947685225.1 of Garcia nutans. Taxonomy (NCBI): domain Eukaryota; kingdom Viridiplantae; phylum Streptophyta; class Magnoliopsida; order Malpighiales; family Euphorbiaceae; genus Garcia; species Garcia nutans. Next base: position 69,901,161 of record CANTUV010000031.1, on the reverse strand, counting down.
CAGTTTATAATAGTTAAGTGTTTCTGTAAAATCAGCTTTTAATTGCAGAAACTGTCAAAATGACCAAACTGTCCCTGAATTTATTTATTGTATAAAAATAATTTTTTAAATGTCAATTCAAAATTTATTTTGCAATAATAATAATAATAATAAAATTTATTTAATAATAATAATAATAATAATGGTGTTATCAATAAATTATACAAATAAAAAACTATCATGTAAATATTACCAAATTAATTAGAATCCTAAAAATATTTTTAAGAGAGATGAAGAAACGTAAAAGAATTTTGATGGGAACTAAAGTGTATAGGGTGGGCAAATTTGGAATATTGAAGATTAGGTAGGGATAGTATGATCTTTTATTTGGTCAAAACTGCTTAAAAAATAAGTGCTTAAAAAAAGTAGTAAAACCCAACTTTTAAAAAACTGATTAAAATCATATTATAATCTACTATTTAAGTTTTCAGAAATACTTAAATAAACAACTTATAATCTAAAAACTGCTTATAATCAGTTTTGACCAGCTTTTAAGTTTTGAGAAACACCCTCTTTGTCTTTTTTATTCCAAATCCATTTTGAAAAAAATTTCATATATGTCAATTCACGTGCATCTTGATATAATTTATTAGTTTTCATTCATTCAGTAATAGTTATTTTTTTAATATTTGGCTGAGCCAAAATACTATTTATAGTTTGATTTTCATAAAATATAATATTATTCATTTTAGATAAATGTATTTGCAATCTTTCTACGATAGGATTTCTATAATAGATTGGATATTCAAATATTCGCCAAGATGTTTCATATGCTGATAAATATCTACAATCTAAGTATAATTTTATTTCATCAATTATTTGTGTATTATTGTCTGGAACAATATAAACATTATTAATTTATATATTATTTTTTATTTTGTATATTTATTTACCACATCTTTTATATTTAATAAAACATTTTTCATCTATTTTTATTTCATTTTGTAAATTTTTTTGAAACTATTTTGAACATTGATTTTGTCTCATACATGGTGATTGAGGATTAAGCAAACCACATGGTTCATGTATCATAAATTTTTTTACTATTTGATAACTAATATAATCTTTATTTTTATCAGAAATTTCAGCTAAGACAATATTGTCGATATTTTTTGGAGTTGATAATTTGCTATTATTATCTATCATTCTAAAATATGAGTATGTGGTAATCATCTTTTTTGAAATTCAATTGTTTATATTAAAGTTATTGTATTTTTCAAAATATGATTTTTTTTGTTATATCTTTAATTAAAGAATGTAATTTTATGTGAAATACTTGACTAATAATTTCTAGAGCATTCTTGTATTTAGTGTTACTAATTTCTTTTGATGCATTATAAATTAGAATTTAGAACTCTATATTTTCTTAAAAATGTATTGCTATATTAGTTTCAGTTGAATTTAATAAGTTGTTTAAAAATTGTGAGATTGTTTAAGTAATGATAATTTTACTCGACCATTGTTAAAGTATAAAGAAAATTTTAATTGCTTTATTAATTTATTTTTTCTAGTTTTTTCTTCTTTCCAAAATTTTGTTTTACAAAATTGACATTCATATATAGTAAGATCAAAATTTAAATAGTTATCGTTGTGACCTATAAAATTTAATTGCAAATAAAAATATATTATTATATTTATAAAATTAATAAATTATTTTATAACCATATAATTTATTCTATAAATATATTAAAATATTTTATATACCTATTTCAGTTATTCTGGTTGTTTGCTTATTTGCAACAATATTTTGGTTTTTTGTTACAGTTGTTCTCTTGTCGCTAGCATCTTCATTATTTATATAAGTGATACATCACTTAAGTATTATGATAGTTATATCCTTGAACATAGTAGATAGTTTTTTTTAGAATAATATTATTAAAATTTAAATTAAATAAATGAAAATAGTCTTGAAGTTGATAAAAAAAAAGTTATAACAATTTTAGAATTTTTGAAAGATTAATTTAGCATTTTAACTTTCGTTTTGTTTTTTATTAATCTTTTTAAAAGTTTAAAGAAGAAAATTATACCTATTTTAGGCAAGTGAAGTCTAATTAAATTCAATAAAAAAATTCAAACTCTTATTGAAAACCCTTCAAAATTGTGTGAAACAGTAATTATAAAAGGTATTTAAATATTAAAATATAAAAAATATAAAAAGAAATTAGAATTAATTAAATTTTAAAAAATAATTATTGGTGATTAAAAAAGAATCAAGGAATAAAACAAAAAAGATGCAAAAAATAATTATTTTCAAGGTATTTTAATAACATAAAAAAGATAATATTAGACAACATACTCATAAAAAATACAAATAGGAAAAAGGAAAAAAGATTCATAAAAAATGGAAAATATATAAATACATAAGAAATTAAATATAAGTTATGCATGCAACTAATTTAATACCTTAACTTATATTTTTTTACTATTTATAATTTTTTTAAAGCATGTATAAAAAAATTGGATTTTACATATTTTATGCATACTAAGTTTCAATAAATTTAATAAAAAGGAGAAAAAGATTAAATTTTGAGATAACGAATAGAATAAAAAAGAAATTTACATGCACTTATATTTCTAGAATTAATTTAAAATATATGATTATACATAATAAAAATATGCAAGTTGAAATATATAATTTATCATTCAAAAAAATATATAAATTTGGTATTTTTTAATATATTTAAATACTATTTGTATTTTAATCTTAGAATTACTTAGTTTATTTAAACACTTATTTTATATAACATGTATTATTAATTAACATTTTAATTATAATATATAATAATAATGTAATCAGTAAATTATAATATAATTGCAACACAAATTTTCGCATAAAAGTAGCATAAAAAACAAATATTTTACATTATTGTACTACAAAAATTTCAACTCATAACATTCCAAATAACTGAAATTTACATTGTTATATTATTATATTATATAGTACTAATGTTATTATACATATTTTATCTATTTGTTATACTACAAAAGCTTTGCATTTGTATATAATATGGATGATGTACGATATTAATACTATTATACTTTAACTATCACTATAAATATATTACAAAGATTATAAATTCTTATATTATTTTTTTTAGAAAACTTATGTAACATTTTCAATTATCTCTATTTTTTTAGTTGCAAAATGATTCATTACTTTGATAATTTGCATTTAGTATTAATTTCATCTCTTGTATCTCATACTTTGATTGTTGATATTTTTTATTCAATTCTTCAACTTGTTTTAGTTGGCTGTACTCAGTTTTTTATTATCATTAATTCATATTCTAATTTCATATTTTTATTCTTTATTTTTAAATATAAAATATGATTTTTAACCATGTCATAATAGTTCAAATCGATAACCCTTAATTTTAGTTAATGTTATAATGCTCAAATTGTTCGTTTAGATAATGATTCTTCTAATTCAACTATTTCCATATAGAGATTTCTATCAACTGAAATTATTTCTTCTTCCTTATCTAAACTTAATATTTTTAGTATAACTTTCGGCACATATTATCCATCTTCCAATTAATACTCATACACTGGCAGATGAAAACCTAATTTTTTTTGTTATATATGCTAATATCATTTATAACCTAATTTTTCTATTATATCTGCTAATATCAATTTATAAGATAATTTAATAGATGCCATAGTGAAGTAGGAAAATGTTTACTAAAACATAAATTATTAAATACATGAGCAGTACAATCTAGTAATTTCACTGTGCTTAAAATTCAATTTATAATTGTATTGAATATATTTTTCATGCTTAAAACATTTATATGTAACAACAATAAAAAAAAATGAATAAATATGCAAAACTTTTCGATGACATCTATATTATCTTGTAATTCAATAAAACTTATGCATAACAATAGTAATATTCATATGTTGATAATATTACATATATCATTTTGTCTATTATTAAAACAAAAACAAAAAATATATATAACATATTTGAGTCATTCTTGAAAACGATTCAGAATTAAAACAATGTAATATTTTTCTGAATCTTTTCCTTTCTTTTACCTATGTACACTTGGCAACGTTGAATTATATAACATATTCACAGTATTCTTGTAGAAGATTCAGAATCAAAATGATGTAATACCTTCCTGAATCTTTTCTTATTTCTTATTTCATTTCCGCAGACACTATTGATATTGTTATTATCATTTTTTAAGAATTGACACTCTTCTAGTAAACTTTCTTGTTGTAATCGTTCAATACCAACTATATACTCCAATTCTTTGATTTCTCCATTCTTATCTCGAGATCTTTCAACATACTCTATTTTTTGACTTTGATTCACATCATCAAATGTAAGATCATCACATTTGTCAAGAAACTTATTGCAGCTTTTGCTGCTGATTCTTCAGCTAATGCACATTATCACATATATGTCCCCAACTCCTTTGTACTTTTAATTGATAAAAAATTCTATAATGTATAAAAACTGTAACTTTTATCCCATTATTATTCCACACATTAAGAGGATAGATGGGATTAGGAAGACTAATCTCATATATTATTTCTTGTAGCATAAATTTAGCAAATAATTCAATATAAACCATCTAAAAAATCAAATTATAATTTAAAAAAAACTTGTAAATTAAGTATTTGATTAAATAAATAATAATTTAATTGGCTAATATTTAACATTAGAAAAAAATATATTCATATAAATACATACAACATAAAATGTATATAAATTATTTTCAAAACTTTTATATGCCTTATATAATATAATGTTTTTTTTATTATTTATTATATACAAATAGTATAATATTTTGTATTTTAAAATTTTAGGCATAATAAGAAAATAAAGTATAACATATATCTATATCAACACGAACTAATATATCACTATATTCACAAATTTATTAAAAAAAATATGCACATAAACAACTTTATACAAAAAAGACAAACATACATCTACCAATTCAAAAAAATAAAAGAAAATACAAATTATACATATACTATTAAAGAAAATAAAAAAATAAAATATCCTATTAATAATTTTCTCTTGTAGAGAAATTTAGATCATACTGATTAAGTTGTCGCTTTAATCGCTTATTTTCATACAAAAATTGTACATGCAATTAATGTAGATTTCTATTTGTTTTTTGTAATTTATCACGTTTCTTTATTAATGTCTCAGTATATTTTTTTTCCTGCACCTAACTGCATCTGAATTTTTTTCTTTTAACAATTTCTCCTTGCAGCAGCAATTCTTCTTTTTTAGTTATCCATTCTTGATTAGAATCCTTTATTTCTAAATTAAATTTATTTTTGAGCATATTAATTGTTGTTTTTGCAGTTGATCCTTCAGCCGCAAAAACACTTATGCATGTATTTCCCCAAGCATCTTCCAACTCTATGTAGTAGTCATCATCTTGATAGTTCCAACTAACTCTAGCTTGAAAAGAATTACCCTCTCTTGCATAAACTTCATAAAATGGTACATACAAATTCAATGGATATATCATTTGCTGAAATATATTTTTAAAAGATAAATAAACCGTAGTCATATGCTACACAACAAATTTTAATATATTAAAATCTCTGTACTCAGTGTTTTTGAAAAAGTTACAAATTTTATAAACCTAAGATAAGATTTTTTTTTTCTAAAAAAATGCTTATTTTATACAGCTACTTAGTAGATTTATACTCAAAAAGACTCTCACCAATATCTGGTTACTTAAAGCATTTTAATAAAAAAAAATAGGAATTTTCATACTACTTCATGCAACATGTATCTAAGCAACGAACAATTTTTACCAACTTTTCATGTAAATATAAATATCAGTATTATTATATTAATATAAATATAACTTCATATCATACCTTCAAGAACAATAAAAACTGCTGAAATTTGAGATATTTCTGTTTAACCTATCAATTAATATGCAAATATAAATATATCAATTAATCAATAGAATAATTAATATCTATTTATTGAAAATTAATGAACATACAAATTACAAAGAAAAATAATTTTACATCAAAATCCTATCGATTTTTGTTTATTTATTGAAAAATAATGAACATACAAATTACAAAAAAAAGTGATTTTACATAAAAAAAATCCTATTGATTCTTTATTTATTTAAAAAAATAATACACATACAAATTACAAAAAAAAATTTACATCAAAATCCTATTGATTCTTTATTTTCTTTATACTCGAGCTTAATGGCTTGATAATATGTTTTATGTTTTTAAGTTTAGCCCGGCATGAGTAAATAGTTAATAAAAATAATATATAATAAATAGTATATAATATAATAAAAAAATAAAAAATCTACAAAAACAATAGTATACAATTAATAATAATTATAATAAATATATATATGTAAATTTATGTTATATACATATATAAATAGAAATAGATAAAAATAATAGTAATTGAAATGGGACATATTTTAGCATTGTGGCTATATAAAGAGAAAGACCAAGGTTAAATGTGAGAAAAAAAATAAAAAGCAAATTATTTAAATTTCATAAAACTGAAAAATTATAAAAAAGATGATAAATAATTGGGTTAATGAATATAAATTTTGGTAAAATTATCGTATGTATAATAGATTTATAATTTATAATATATATTACAAATTAAAATATTCTAAAATATGATAAATTTACAATTTTTTATTTTTTAATAATTTACAAAATATCTTATTATTTAAAAAAAAGAAAAATATATAGCCTAAAAAAATCTCGACAAATTTTAAAAAAGTTTGAAAACCGAGTTACAATTTTATTTTATTTTTTTAATTATTTTTAATAAAACATGCTAAAATGCTACAAAAATCTGATTAACCTACTAAAAAAAGTACTGCAATTTTATGGACCAACAAAAAATGATTTAAAATTACTTAATCACAACCATTAAACATAAAAAAAATTCCTAATTAAATTGCCCTTCCATTTTATTCTTATTTACCTATCTTACCATTTTCTTTAACTCACTTGATCAAACCAAACACTAATAGTAACCCTTTCCTATCAATTTGCTCTTTAACTCATGCAACAAATGCACGAACCTCGAGATTCTCAGACCACTTATAGAATTTTCCACTACACTATCTCTGTCTCTCTCTATCTTTTTTAATTCTTCAATGGCGTTCGTAATTTTTAATTTCTTGATTGTAATTTTATCGAAGTGTTTCTATTTTTTATCAAACTCAGATGAATCCTCTCTTTTCTCAAATACTCAGATTATTTTCAGGTAAATTTGCTTTAATACTTTGTTTTTTCTCTTTTTTTTTTTTTTTTGCTATTTGTTCACCAATTTTGTTTGCCAGCTAAGAGACATTTTTTTTGTGGTTTCCTCTCTAATATAAATAATTAGATGCTTGATTCTTTGAAGTTTTAGTTTTTATCGATTTTCATTATATTTTTATGGTTTGATCAGTGCTGGATTTAGTTTGTGGGCAATTGTTTTTTGCCATTTGCAGTGAGTTTAATTTCTTTTTTATTTTTACTTTTATTTTCATTTAAAAAAACAATGGTGATTTGGTTTGCATGTGAAAATCTAATTGCTTTAACAAGCATATATGATGAGAAGACTCGCTCTTTTCCTAATAAATCCGTCTCTCTTTTTCAGGTATTAGTTGTTTATTTTTATTAATTGTTCTTTTGTTATTTTGGAACCTAATTTTAACAAAACAAAGTAATCAAAGAACTCAAACAAAACTTTAACATCTTTTCTTAAAAAAAATAACAAAACAGAAAATATCAAGACTGGAAAACACACCAACTGTAGGCTTGTGTTCTTAATTTTCTCTTTTCCAGTAGTTTTAATTTGGTGCTTCAACTTTTCTAAAGTTATCTTTAATTTTCTCTTTTCACTGTATATACTATTTATACTATCATGTTATAATTTATAGCCACTTCATGGTTCTATCATCTTTGCTTGCCACCACCTACTTGTTTGTTTTACTGTCCGAAAAAGCCAGCACATGTTTGCTATATGAAGAAGACACCACCTGCTTGTTTGTTATGAGAAGCCAGCACCTGTTTACTACATGAAGAAGCCACCACATGCTTCTTTGTTACAAGGAACCAGCACCTATTTAGTATTCAAAGAAGCCAGCACATGTTTGATTCACTGTTCATAACTTGAGTTTGTTTTAATGTATGTTATAATAATTCCTTCAATCGACAGTTGATGGAAGAAAAGGTGCATTTAAATTAATACTTAAGAGAAATCTAATTAAATTGGTAATGATTTAAACAAGTATTTATATTTTTTATTATTTATTTTAAATTTTATTATAAATAAACTACAGTTAAATATAATAACCCATAATATATATATATATTTAAATATATCTACTTTTTATTATATATTTAAATATAAATGAAAAAAGTAAAGTGAAAAGAAATTAAAAAGAACATGAATTATTATTATTTGTCACAACTACTGTACCAAATTTGACAATTACTCCTTTTGTCTGCTGTAATTATTATTTTTATAAAAAAATTATTATTTCTCTCAAATTATTATTTTATGTAATAAAAAATTAATTAATTTTTTTTTAATTTATAAAGTATATTTTAGCCCAATCAAAATAATTTTAAATAATATTTAAAAGTTTTAATAATTTTTTTAATCGGTATATATTTTAACAGGACGAAGGGAGTAATATTTTGACAAGTTAAGCTTATCAGAAATTAATATTATTTAATTTAATTAATAATTCATATAATAAATATTTTAACAAGTTATGTTTGCAAAAGTTAACAATTTATCCATAATTTAATTTAATTAATTATAGCACATATAAAAATATAATGTCATCAACCTTATACAAAAATACGAATCAATGTTGTGGGATGAGAAAACACAATTTTCACACTTATAAATAGTTTGACTAATCTTCCACTAATAAAATTGAGCAAATTGTACAAAAAAAAAACCATCCTTGTTTCCTAAAACCTTACGTTAGATTAACGTTAAGTAAATAAAAAAAAATACTTTATTACCATTCAATATAAAAAAGCATCAATTTGCATGTCTACCTCCCTCTTTCTCTCCCACTACCTCCCTCTCTGTCTCTCACTTTTACTCTCCCACTCACAATATTATTTAGACCGATCAACAACGTCACATCTCGCTTTTAGAAATGTGATGATCTCAGGGTCCATGAAGACTTAAGGCCACCAAGCACCATATAAAATCCAACAAAACCAATGTACTCATACATATTGATTATCTTCATTAATTGCTCCAGTGAATTAAAATTCTATATAATAACTATCATTACTTATTTATAATTCTAAAATATATTTAACATATTTACTTTGATATATATCACACACACACACACACACACACATATATATATATCCTATTATTACATTATAATTTATCTCCATATCTTACTAAACAATTTATAACAATATTACAAAACAACTAAAATATTATACAAACTTAGCACTTAATTAACCTATAATAGTTATGGGCTAATATATTATTCTCAAACTTCTTATTGGAAGGAAGCGATCAATAAGCTAATAGACCTGGATAACCTCTAGCTGAAACTACACATATGATTGGGTGAGTGGTCAACTCAGCGAGTTTATAGTGCCACAAGGATACGGTGTACAATAAGAATATCTGAAGGTTCACAATAATAATAACACAAGGTGGTCACAAGAAAGCCCATAATAATTGGACCAATATCATAAGAGCAAATCAAATAATATGACAGATAACACATAACAATAGCACTGAAGGAAACATATCACTATGTACATTACATTACTATTACACATCGCACACATAAGGGCAGTAGCTTCCATCTTTTTAAACAAATGTCTCTATGTACACATAGCCTAACGGTATAGTCTCCATCAAGTTGGGATTATATCATATTGGCTAAACAATTGGCTTGATAGAATCACATAAGCCTGTAGACTACATTGGGTTTTACAATATTCAAATATAAGAATAAAAACAATAGAATTATTAAAGGATTCACATTTTGTCAAAAAAATTCATAAAAATAAAGGAATGGATGGACACTATAACTCACCTTGAACTTGAAAATTTGATTTTTCTAAGTCATTGATTATTACTGGTTGATTTTATGGCAATGCTCAACCTACATTCACATCCACATCCACATATAAATTACATATTTAGATTTGTTTTTAGCTTATTATTTGTTATTTAAGGTTATTTCACTTTTTTACATCTTAAGGAAGATTTATATTATTATATTAAGTTCTCATTTTGCTGAATTTAGACCATACTATCATATGAAATTTTACATTTACATATGTATGCATACATTGATTCGTATTCTAGGCTATTTTGGTCACTAATAATTCACTATATTTGTCATTCTTCCTTTAATTATTCAAAAGACACTCATGCCATATTTTAATAATTTAATATGTGCCCAAATTCATTTTGTATTTATGAGTTCAAATATTATAAAATCAAATTAAAATAGGACTATACAATTGAGTAAGTTCCAATTACACACAATTTGCCAATTTAACACATTGGCTTTCTCTAACCAATTGATTTACTTATGTATTGAATTAACTTTTGGTCTTTTCAAGAAATTAAATAAATAGGTTAAGCTTTATTTTTTATATAAAATATGCTCATATTCATAGTATGGTCAAATACATTTTGGTATGCTCAATTCAGCCCAAGTCAACAAACACTTAATTTTCAACATTTGAGTAGTGTGTATTCATTTGTTTTGAAATTTTACCAGAGTGTTCATAACATCCTAAGAGACGTCCATGTAAATATTCATAAATTTTAAACTTCAGTTACATAGGTAAATAACTCAAATGCAATAGCAAAATTTTCAGTGATGTTCATTTAGGCTGTTACAATGAGTAGCTCACACCTATTTAGCTGCTCACTCATTTTCCTTCATCATTTTGACTTGTTCTTTTGCCACAACCTTTCCAGCATCCAAAACCACATTTATGTAATTTTTTTAATGAATTTTAAAGCTTTTTTTCATATTGAAATAAATAAAACACAGTAGCTAAATTATTGTGAATTATAGCAGCTCAATTTGGATAGATTTGAGGATTATGGTTTCTAGCTTTGAAATTTTCATGTTCTTTCAATACAAACTAATTTCAACATCTTAAATAGTTAATTAACATTTATAAATGATAGTTTTTATCTCAGTTTTAATAATTAATAGATTCAAAGTTAGGGAAACAAAATTAAAAGTTTAAGATCAAAATTTTCAGATTTCTTACCTTTTGGAGTTTCTTTTGCCTTCTTTGCTTTTAGATCACTTATTTGGCTTAATTTTTCATTTTAAAACACTTATAAACACAAGAAAATAGCTAAATAATGGTCTATGGATTATAGAAAAAGAGAGAAAATCGTGAGAGAGAGAGAAGATGTTTTGGTAGGATGAAGAAAGAAGATAAGAACTTTTGACTTTTTCTCCTCTTTTAAGTGTGAGTTGTCCAAGCTTTCTTCCTATTCAATAGAGGTGAGTCAACCACTTGATATGGCAGAAAAATGGATAGGAATTAAGTGGGTGAAATTTTAATTTTACCCTTCTTCAACTCATTAGGTTCTTTTGATAAGTTTAAAGCTTTTTTTTTTTTGGTAATTTCACATTCTAACTTGCTACCTACTCTTGTAATTGATTCCTTTAAAATTTATTTCACTTATAGTTTTTTAAATTTCGGTTTATTAGATATGATTTTAATATATGTGATTAGGTTAAGATATTTTTAATATGGTTATAGTGCATTTAAAATAAAATACCCTAGGGTTTTTATGCATATGAGTTACCATAGCTAATGTGTTTTTAGAATTTCCATTTTCATCACTTTAGTGCCTTGTAAATTTCAGTTCTTTGCATTTCAGTGGTTCCTTTATCGCTTTGGTAGATCACTTTATTTTTCTATAAATTTTATATAAGTGTAATTAATTATTTTACAACTTACAGTTGATCAGTTCGATTCATAATCATTTAAGAATTGTAGGATGGTCAATTCAAGTATATTAGGGTTTTTGTTTCTTTCACTTTAGCACTTTGCAATTTCATTTCAATCAAGATTTCCCCATCTTTGTTCATTTAGTTTGCACAATGGTAGGCTACTAAACTTGCATTCCATCTAGGGTATTACAAGCAAATCCTAAGCTTCAAGAAGTTGATGATTCTTTGAAGGGAATGATCAAACATTGTAATTTCACAGGTGAAAAACTCATATTTGGGTAAGTATTGATATGGTTTGCATGTTTATTTGAGTACTTGTGATGGGTTTAACATGAACTATTATTGGAAATGAGTTTTCTAGCAACATGATGCTATTAATGAAGATGTTTGTTTTATTTTCGTTGCACAATAATTAATGATTGTGGTTGTGCTTGGTTTAAAAAGAAGTTAGTAGGGATGGGTTTTGAAAATTAAATTTTTTACTGATAGTGTGATCCTACATTCAGTTGATAACCCGGATAATGATATACTACCATTTAAATTCAGAGAAAAGGTTGTCCGCCTGGGCTGCGAGAAATTTGTTTACTTGCTAGATTACCCTTCAATGGGAATGAGGAGATTATAGGTAGCAAAAAGATGCTTTATGATAAAATTAGGCTCATCACAAAAGCAAAGTTGGTTGAAATGTTTATAGATTGTAAAGACGCAGAGTTAAGGAGAAAAATTAGGTGTTGTATACCTAGTTGAGCTTATTATATTGGGCCAATCCATTCGATCTAAGGTACATAAGAATGTTTAGATGGTTCTTGATGATGTGGATGCATTCAACAAAATTGCATGGAAATATCTTGTTTAAAAGATAAAGGATTTGCTTATGAGAAGAGGAAAAACATAGAGGCTGGATACTCACTGTCTGGATTTTTTTACATCTTCTCAATTTTTATGGTGGAAGGTATTCCTCAGCTATAAAATGTTGATGTAATCAAATGCAGAAGTGGTTTCCTTAGGCTTGCCAATAGAAAGATGGGACCTAAGCCTTACTATAACTCTCTAATAGAAATGATTTTTAATCAGGTACTTCCTATTCCATTTTTTGTACTATAGTATTACATTATTTGGGTATATTTAATATTCTGTTGTTAATTTTTTTTATAGGATGGCCCCATTATCCATTGAAATGACAAAAGATGAAGTTGCTCACCTATATTTTAAAGGAGTTGATTTAATAGTCAATGAAGGGGACGATAATATGGAGAGCTCTTCTTAGGCCATAGTTAATTATGAGCTTAATTCTCCCCTTCATCCACCACTAGAATGCCCTGTGCCCTTGAAAGAAAGAACCAAGAGTTAGGAAAATATAAAATATAGTTGCCATAAGTTGTGGTATGATGGAAAATTAAAAAGAACATTAATGTATGCTAATTATGTATTGAAGGATTTTAATAAAGATGATGCTTTGCAATGAATAGATGTTTTAGAGAGAAAATACAATGAGCTTCAACCTGTCATTGAAGCATGCACAAGATTTTTGAAGAATAACTTAAAGTTCTTGAAAATAAAAATATGAAGCTTGTACAACAGAATGTTGATCTTGTAAAAAGTTGTAATAAACTTATAAAAAAAATTGAGACTTGAGGAAAGAGATAAAGAACTGGAAGCAAGAATTGCTTCACTCGAGGATTAACATACAATTGCTGATGTTGTCACTCCGCAACATGCATTTGTTAAAGAGTATGTATTCCAATTTAAAAAATATTATTTGTTTTATCATTTATATCCTTGCCCAATTATGTATGCTTCTAAACTTTTTGTCCGATATAATTTGTTATTATTTTAGGAAGATAGAAAAAGAATCTCCCAAGAAAGTTGTGCCTACAATCAAAGGTGGCAAGATAAGAGTTTTGGTGGTCAGTCTCACTAGAACCAAGTTTTAGGTAGAACTTGGTAAGAGGGAGAATGTTCCAAAACCAAAATACTGCGACCACCCGTGGGCATCTGATCCTTTAAGTAGGGGACAGAGAATGAGTAAGTCTCAGTATCACATCAGAAGCTTACTAAGTTCCAAAGGATATTGTCATGTTCTTCCTATGGACCCCTAGTTGAACTTGATTTGAAGTTATTTGAAGAATAGTGAAACACCTATACAATAGCTATAACATTGTAAGTTCTTTATATCAAAATACTTATTTTTAAATACATTTTATATGATCTCATATTACTAGAGCTATAAATCATGATTTAATAATAAATTTTAGGGTAAATTGTAAGCAAGATTCCCACATGTTGCCTCAGGATGGACAAGTTGATTTCACAATGCATTAGGCACATACAATAGAGTTTTAGTTTCGTATCCGACTATCAGATGCTTGGATGCAGAACAATGTGTGTAATCATTTACCTTATCAATATTATATGAATGACATATTTTGATTAGGAATAATAATGATGTTATTTACTTTGATTTCAGGAGATGAATATTGCATTATACTACATCAAACAAAAGCAAGCCTTCTGTGAATTGGAGATGGATAAGCAAGCCACATGTGCAGATTGCACCATTGGATGGGTGTTCTAAGAAGATTATGACACCTACAAAAAGGATATTGATTCTGGAAACATATGGATTCTCCCTAAGACTATTATCATATTTCTTAATTGTGAGCTCAAATATGAAAAGGCTGCTACTATCGTTGACAAAGTATATATCCCTACCAATGAGACAAATTTTCATTGGTTCCTATTAAGAGTCAACTTTGTATGATGGAGAATTGAAGTGATTGACTCTTTGTACAATGTTGTACATAAACATATGAGGCTTAGGATGGTACATAATGTTGCGGAAATGCTTTCTAAAGCACTAGCGTATGTTAACTTTTTAATGATAAAACAGAGCTTGAAAAATACAGAGGAAAGAATATGAAAGTATCTTATTCCAAGGATTCTTATCCTCACAATCAGGGTAAGAGCACATATTCCTCATTCTACATTTCTTTCATTATAATACTTACAAGAATTCAACTGATGAATGTCTTTGTTAGGAATGCAATTGCGATTTTGGAGTGTTTGTTTTGAAATTGATAGAGTTCTCCTTGACACATGACCTCTCTGTCTATAATATGAAGCAGGAGTTTATGAAGGGAATGTGACTCAGTGTATATTTCCATCTATATAATCATGGTCTGCAAAAGTGGACCGAGATATATGAGAGTGATGATGAAGTTTAACATGGGTTTTGTATTATGTTTTTTGAAATATTATAATAATTTTGGTTAATTATGCTATGTTAGCATAGTAAGGAAATTATAAGCTGCTTAATATTTATAAATTTATGTATGTCACGCAAATATGGCATAGCAAAAATTTTCGTGCAACTAATTTTATAATATGATAATTACTCATATTTATTTATACAGATAACAAAGTACTTTCATAAATGTATATGTGATTTTAATAATAACATCGTTATGTAGGTGCTAATATTGTGTATCTCACATCTTACATTATTAATTTTTTAACATTTTTAGGATATTGCGGGAAATAACATCGTACACAACTTGATGATATATATATATATATACAATTAGTTAATTATTAGTTGTGAATAAAATAACCATTATGTCAAAAATTACTATAATATTCCTTCGACATTATAGTAAGTTTATCATAGGGATTATGATTAAGCATTCAATATATTTTTTTAATATATTGAATACTCTAACTAAATAACCAATATAATTAGAATGGTGTCGTCTCCTATGAATGTGTCTGTACATGAATATTTCATGTCAACAAAAAAACATTGTTATATATTGCAGGATGTTTATTATAATTAAAACACTTTGTTTAATGCATAAACATTAGGATTGCATGTACAAAAGAACATTACCATTTACAAATATAACTACGTATTATGTAAAAAAAATTAGTTATTCATTTATCTATATTAATAAGTTATTGCATGATTTAGACATGGAGTACATATTATATTGCAAGATGTCAACAAAAAAACATTGTTATATATTGCAAGATGTTTATTATAATTAAAACACTTTGTTTAATGCATAAACATTAGGATTACACGTACAAAAGAACATTACCATTTACAAATATAACTACGTATTATGTAAAAAAAATTAGTTATTCATTTATCTATATTAATACGTTATTGCATGATTTAGACATGGAGTACATATTATACAACAATTCATAAGGATAAAATTTTTATATAAGTACATTTGAATGTCCACGCTTACAATTGATGATGAGGAATAGCTATAATTAATGGTGAGGAATAGCATTATATTTGTACGATAAGGATAAATTCATCCTAAGTAACTAATAATATTTCTTATGATAATATCTCGCATCTTACATTATTATTTTTTATGTCATTTTTACATATTGCAGGAAAATTACATTTTTAGATAACTTAATAATATAATCCATAGAAGATGCCTAATAGCATAATAATTCATTCTACATAATGATGTTATTATAACGACGCATATAATGATATGCAGATGTTTTCCATTAATAAGTTGATGGTTTTCATCATATATCCATATGCATATACTATTTTATTATTAATTATTAATAATTTAATCACTATGTTAAAAATTAATTTCCTTAAGAAGTTATAGTAAGTTCATCCTATTTTTGATTAATTATCATTATATTTTTTATTAATCAATATAATTGGAATGGTGCCCTCTTGTATGAATAGGTTTGTACATAAAGGGAATAATAGATGAAATGACATCATAAAACACACTAATAAGTTTTATTTGTCTAGATAAACAAACCTCGAAAATGGCAATGGAATGGTGTCATTTGCAAGCATCAATCAGAATAAAAGACATGATTTTTGGTTGTACTTACTAGTTAAAAAATAACCTAGAAATGGATGATGATTTGGTTAACAACATTCTTTGGGTTTTTCTAAACACAATGGACTGGATCCAAAAAGTTGTAGGTTATTTCTGTTACTCATATTTTTTGATTTGCTTTCACATTAATATTAATTTAATTCCCCTTTCTATGTGGAACTATAACTCACATCTTGTGTTACATGTTAGAATATACCGATTTCATTTTTTCACCAAAATCTAGAACAAGTGCTTAGAGATAGTCATCGGACCACAATTGATATATTAACTTTTTCCATGTTACCCTATGTCCACTTCTTATTGGTGGGTATTATTAGGAGATATCAAAAGGGGTACATTAGAGCAAGGTTAGAAGCATAATGGAACGAGGTATGCCACTTTCTGGATCTCAAGAAATACGATTAATAAAAGAAATAGAAAAATCATTGGTAGGATAGAGGGATAGGATTTTGACATGTCTTTCTATTATGCCCTTGCTGACGACAACGACTGCATTTAACATGGGTTGGTTGCTCACCAATAGATGGAAGCCTGCATTTCCTCCTCCTGCCTATTGACGTACGAACATCTGGTGGTTTTAGATAATACTTGAAACATAATATGGTAAGGACCATTCTGTGATGCTGACACAGGATTAATGATGCCTTTGTATGATTCATACCAATATTCCTTCGAGTAGTATGGAGAGCATAAATTGTCAACATTGCACTAAATGTCGCTTTTGCTTAGTAAAACTGCCATCACATGTTCGCAAGATAATTTGTCTAACTGGAACTTCCTACAGCTGCATGTCCATAACAACATATCGACAATATAATTTTGATCTACCTCGACCGCATCATATTGATGTTTACTTGCAGTAGTCACCTATATTTTAGAAAATATGTTCATAAACTTTGTTTACAAATGTCACTATTAGGTACATAAGTTAGTTTAAAAGAATAGATAAATTACTTGCATTTGTTATGCTTTCTGCATTCATTTGTATAGTTTTTTTCAACATTAGTTGACAATTTTGTTTTACATTATTCTACTTTACATATTCTTTGATAAAACCATCTTTGACAGATAATTCTGATCTCATTTACTAGTGGAGTTATGGAAACTCCCTTGCCTTCACCAATGCAACATTCATTGATTGTAAAATATTGATGGTCATTATGTTGTACCTCTAGCCACTGGTATAAGCACGCATCCACCTATCCAATCCAACTTCCTTCAAGAAATTTTTTGCACAAGGCACAGATCTTCCTAGTGACAAAATATCTCATGAAACTCTTTTATTCTATATTCTTTTAATTATCGTATAGTAGTGCTTACCTAAGGCCCTTGTCATGCTTTTGTATTTATTTTTCATACTGTTCAAAAGGCGGTACATGGAAAACCCATGGAATGTATTTTGAAAAACTTTCAACACCGTTTAAATGATACTACGGTGCCTGTCATAAATAATAACAGGGCCAACCTATTCACCAAAAGCATGCTTCAACCTCTCTAGAAAATATGTCCATAATGCATCATTTTTTGAATGACCAACCCCAAATGCCAATGAAAAATTTTGTTGGTTGGCATTATGACACACAACCATAAATAGCACACCAGGATACTTAGACTTCAAGTGGGTAGTATTAATTGTAATTATTAGTCGACAGTAAGGAAAACCTTTGATTGAAGCTTCAAAAGCAATGGAAAGATAGATAAACCGATCTTCGATTGTACGATGGAGACTAAAAAAGTGAATGGGTTAGATTCTATAATCACATAGACATATCCAGGAAGAATTCCAAGAGATTGTTTTGAAGTTCCCAATTTCAGGTTCTCGTAAGCATACTCCCTTTCTCTCCAAACAATCATATAACTAATATCAACACCAAATTATCTCTTCATGTCATCTATAATATCATTGGGTTTGAACCCGAGACTTGTCAATCTCTTCTTAACACATTCCCTGACTACTTAGCTAGTTGTTTGCCTTTGTCTTTTTCGATCAAATCACTTGGACATGTGTGTTCAGGTACCTATTTTGAGACCAGCGAGGATAATTTAGAAGACTTTTAGCCCTTAATCTCCATGAACAACTCTTATCAATGCAACACACAATTATAAATTCTTTATTTGACTTGAAAACTTTGTATTGAAACCCTTGTCTCATTGTAATGAAAGACAGGGTAGTCATTAAATCCCTCTTTACTTTAAATAGTTAAAACTCTTTAAGTAAATTTGTTATCAAACACTTTTTATACACGACTGTGTTATCAATCATGGACTCGAATATATATATATATATATCGTCTCCTCTTCATCAAAATATGTATTAACATGAGCGACTGAAATGCATTGACTGAAATTCACTACATGAGATGGTGTCAAAGTACCAACCTTTGCATGATCCTATACATCCTCATCCTCATTTCATCAGGCGTTGTGCCTAAAACAAAACCATTTTCATGAGCTTCATAGATGCATTCATTAATTGGATCAACATCTTTATAAACATTTGTATCAACATTCTCATCATAAGGGTTCTAGATTTTTGTTGCACATCCATGGTCTATTAAATCCTTTTCCTCATATGTAGATTTTATCACATCAAAATTATTATTCCAATGGCCAGATTTATTACTTGTCAAAATAGATTTACATTGTAGATGTTCCAAGGAAACTATCACAGAATACTTTATGTATATCTATCTCAAGTCATTACAATAAATACACCCAATGTCCTATTATCTACAATATCATATAAAGGTTGCCTATGACTACTAGTAATACCATTCTTTTTAAATTAAATTATTTAAATTCAATTATTTACTATCAACATTCAACAACTCGCATACATAATCCTTTAGACCTTTATATCCAATTCTTTTATCCAAAATAATAAACACATTCTCCCCACCAATATATTCACAAAGATCATAATCAAAACTTCCATCGTGATGTATGAAAATTGTCATCCATTCCTACAAAAAAAAAACCCTAAATAAAATATTGTGAAACAAACATGACCTTATTATTTATATGTCCAATATTATTATGATTACACATGACATTATCGTGGAAACAAAGAATTGTGTTATACTATCGAATAATAATGTACTTAGTCTATAAAACAATATTATGAAACAAATAACATTGATAATTTACGCATAAATATGTTATGTATTGCATACCATTTTTAATATTACTAGGGACATAGCCAATGTATTATGGTGGGGTTTATTGACCCCATTAAATTTATTAAATATATATATATACTTTGATTATATATATATATATATATTTAAATTGATCCCATTAAAATATTTAAATTGACCCCACTAAAAAAATAGTTCAAATTTTAGTCAATAATTTAAAGTCCAAAACCTAAATCTACCCAATAAAATAAGCTCAAAATTAACTAATAATTTATAGAAAAATAATTTACAGCCAAAAAATTGGGTTATATCTACCTCATTCCCTATTTTATTAAGAGAATATTATTTAAATGAAGTTATTGGCTATTGGAAAAAAAAAAAACTTTGGTTCTAAAAGTGAAACGAGAAAAGGAAAAAAATTGGCTCTCGCCAAAAATTGACATCTTGAAATGTAATAAGATATTTGTTGTAAATTTTTCACTTTGATTGGATAAAATTTACATAACTCTTTTCTCTATTTAGAAGTATTTTTATATATATTATGATCAACTATTAAGATAAATTTCTATTATTTTATCTTAAATAAGTTATTCTTTTATAGCACTCATTTTGACCCCACTCAATGAAATTTCTAGCTATGCCACTAAATATTACCATTATAACATTAAGCGTCTACTAACATTATGTTATAGTCACATTTTATTTTTTTATTGTAACAGTACTATAATAATTATAAATTATGGAATAAGCCATAATATACCATAGAGAGAGTTACATTATCCATAACTACAATTAAAATATGTGATAAGATCAAAACAACTTACTATATAGCTCAGGCACTAATGTAAAGTGAAATTAACAACCGAGCTAATGCATATTTATACTATTCGAGCTTTACACATTAAAGTTTACATATTTTTTCTAAGCACATGTGAACACATTGAAGTTTATAGATCTTTTCTAAGCAGACGTGAACATTTCAAATTAGATGTTGCGCCGCATTATGATAAAAAGGAGGGATTGTGGCTTAGGATTTTTGGACATGAGGGAAAGAAATTTATTTTCACATTTTATGATGTCTTCTTGTATATGCCAAAATAATTAAATTTTCAAGGGTGAAAACGACCAAAAAGGCTATTTAAAAAAAATATTGTCTATTGGGAGTTAAGAAAAAATAAGAGGGTATTTTGTAAGGGTTCTCCCAATAAAATTAGGCTTAGTTACCAAAAAGAATTTAAATTTTATCCAATTTTTTACTTTTATCATAAACTTTTTTTATATAAATTAATAAATGAATTTATTTTTTCATTTTAAATCTTTCTTTTAACCTATTGGGCTTGTTTTTATCAGGAATCTTACTAACATGTTTGTTCTTTTTTATTTTTTTTATTCTAAAAATAAATAAATGGATGCTAATTCATTTATTCTTAAAAAAATCATGAAATGAACAAGCTTTGCAAAAAAGTAATGCCCGTTCATTTTGGCATTGAAAGCCAATAGTTCAACAATTATAGAGTGGAGCAAGCAGAATGTGAATATTGTGAACCAAAAGAAAAATTAGAGAAATGTCCAAATAAAATGGCCATGCAAGAAGCTTTGAGCTCTCATAAAGATTTCTGTGAAGAATTCAACAACACCACAAGATTCGATCCTAATCTATCATTAACTTGTGCAATGAGAGATACAGTTTAAAGAAACTGTGAGAAGAGAAATTCTAAGAATTTATCCTTTTCAAAGCTTGCTCGAAGCTCTAGCTGCGTTCCCAAGATTCTTCAAAATCAATTACCATTGTTGTAAATTATAAATCTAAAAATCCAAACATAAATCCACTGCTAACATATCCTTATATAATAATATAACTGAACCTAGAAAAGATCAATGTCAAGAATTAAACTGTAGCAGGGGCGGAACTACATATAACTTGAGGCCCAATTTTTTTAGTTTAGGTATAGTATATTTATTATACATATTATTATTTTAAGTAAATAGGTTTTTGGCCCTTCTCCATCATTTTATTGTTTTATTTTTTTTTTCTCATCTTATCCCATTTCTTTTCTTTTTATTAGGTTTTTTTTTTCTTTTTCTATCAAATTTCAAGATAATTCTTTTAAAAATTAAGATTTTTAGACACGAAAGTGATATGATCAATGGGTTTATAATTAGGAAATCAATAATTACTTTGATTTATTTTCATTTTTCCTTTTAAAATCTTGATTTTTATTTGATTGAAATATGATTTTTTTTTTGTTTTATCTATAAAATTGAGTTTTAGTAAATGTAAATCAGTATTCTAATATAAAATTTTTTACTAAAAGTTCATTAGATCAAAATCCATATTTGAAACCCTAATTTTCAATATTAAGTTCTTGATAATTTTTTCACCTTCATTGGATTTTCTTTAGTTATACATATCTAAAGGTTGTAATTAATTACCTAAGCTTGAATTTTTAATTAATTATAGTAATTTTATAAGATTGGCCGAAATTTTTTAATAGAAATAAAATGGGATTAATTGTAATATAAACTTAAATTTTATGTTATATTTGCAAATAAATGAATAAAAAATAATAATACTTTAGAATTATTTTGTCAAAACTATTTTTGTTCGATGAAATTCTTAATGAAATTAAAAGGAATTTTTATTAGTGTTTATTTTGGCCCCTCTCAAGATGACATCCTGGGTATGCCCATGAAGTGTACTATTTTTTTTTAAAGTTATTGTATCATATCCATGGTTGTCTTCCATCTTTTGTGGCTTTTGCATAGTATAATTAACGTATGTCTTAACTTAATTTTTTTTTTGAAATTTTGGCACTGCGCTTCTAGCGCGTATTATTCAAATCCGCCATTAAAATGTCATACAAGAAAGTAGGAGGGCATACCCCCCATTGAAGACCAGACATAGAACCGGCCGCCTTAGCACAAGAATGGGCTGCCTGATTCGCTGATCTAAAAACAAAAGAATAGTTAACTGCAACTAACTCATTTAACAAAGCCTTGCAATTGTCAATAACTATCTTAAAATAAGATGATCCTTGTGAGTTTGAATTGTCCAACGCCTTAATCACAACCTGGCAATCAGACTCTATAGTAACATCACGAAACCCCATGCTCTTAATCCAGCTGAGAGCTTCCCTAACACACAATGCTTCTCCCAAAGTAGGATCACCATTTCCATAACACGAAACCAATCTACCAGCTACACACATTCCCCTACAATTTCTCACCAAAATTCCCATTCCAAACATACCATTTGCCAGGATAGCCACATCAACATTGCATTTTAAATTACCCACCACAGGAGGCACCCAACGTTTGTCACCTTCCACGCCCACAAAACAATGGCCACCCTTAGCATTTGCAGACTGCCATTGACGCAAAGTAGAAACTGCTCGCATATTAATAGCTGCAGCATCTTCAATCTTCTGCTGCCATAGTTTACTATTCCTGCTACTCCATAAACTCCACAAGACCATCAACAGTTCCTCCTTTTGAATTTTTGTTCCCGTGAGAATCATATTGACGATCCAATCTGTTACATTTAACATCGGTGCCCAACCTATCGTGGAAGACAACCAAGTAGACTGTGCAATTAAGCAATCATGAAACAAATGTGTAACTGTTTCAGCAGAATCATTGCAGAAAACACATAAATTCTGCACATCCACATGACGGTTTAAGAGATTATCATTACAAGGTAAACAGTTTCTTAACAATCGTCAACTGAAAAATTTTACCTTAGCAGGAACTTTAATTCTCCATAACCGTTCCCATACATCGCCATCCATATAAAACTGTTGATCACCATCCTCCATGGCTAATTTATACCCTTCTTTCACTTGGTAATTTCCAAACCGATTTGGAAACCAATACCACATATCATTTCTTCGAAATTGAGGTAAAGGAATCCGTTGAATGAGGTCAGCATCTCTTTGTTGGAAATTTCTGGTAACCAACTCAGAGTTCCACCTGCCATCCTGCAATAAATCCGATACCAGCACTAAATCATTAAGAAAAAATACAGTTTGCACAAAAGGATTTTCATCAATCAACCATGGGTCCTCCTTTATTCGAGTCTGGCTACCATCCCCAATTCTCTTTCTACACCCCTTAGCCAAGATACCTCTACTTGCACATATACTTCTCCAAATCTGACTCGGGTTGCTCCCCAATTCTGCAGAAAAGAAATCAGAATTTGGAAAATATCTTTTCTTCAGAATTTGTGCCACAAAGGAATCAGGATATCTTAATAATCTCCATCCTTGCTTTGCCAACATAGCCAAATTAAACTGGCGTAGATCACGATAACCCAAACCTCCTTTGATCTTCGGAACTGCCATTCTTTTCCATCGTAGCCAATGAATTGACCCCGAATTCCCATTATCCCAGAAAAAAGAATTCATCACTGTTTCCAAATCTTTGCAAGTATCCAATGGTAATAAAAACAATGACATAAGATAATTGGGCATCGCCTGAGCGACAGTGCGAAGCAAAACGTCCTTTCCTGCTTTTGATAGTAATCTAGACTTCCACCCCTGAACTCTTTTCGTCAATTTCTCCACCACATATTGAAATACCTGCTTCTTCCCTCTTCCAATAACGGACGGCATACCCAAATAGTTACCATGGCAAACAACCTCCTGAACCCCCATAACATTACATATCCCGAGCCTACGTTGCATGGCAGTACATGGAGTGAAGCTAATTGATGATTTGGACAGATTAATCTTCTGACCCGATGCTATCTCATATGTATTCAAACATTCTTTCAACTGTGTTGCTTCTGCCTCACTCGCTTTTGTAAAAAACAGGGCATCGTCAGCAAAAAACAAATGTGAAATCGGAGGAGTACCTCTACACACATGAGCACCATGTATTCGGCCTTGTTCTTGTAACCTGGATAGCATTTGTGACAGCCCTTCTGCACATAAAATAAAGAGGTAAGGTGATAAGGGATCACCTTGTCTTAATCCCCTTTCTGGAATTATAGAACCATAATTATCAGCTCCCCGAACAAAATCATAAGAAACAGAAGACACTATTCTCATAATTTTATTAACAAACTGATCACAAAAACCAAGCTTAATCATCATCCGCTCCAAATAATTCCATTCAATCCGGTCATAGGCTTTGCTCATGTCAGTTTTAAGAGACAAAAAGCCGACCTGACCTTGGATCTTTCGTTTCAATGAGTGAAAAAGCTCATATGCAATTATCACACTATCAGTAATTAAACGATTAGGAATAAAAGCACTTTGAGTTTCTGAAACCACCTCTGGGAGAATATGCCTCAATCGATTAGCTATCACCTTACACACAAACCTGTCAGTGACATTACTCAAAGAAATTGGACGCAGATCAGCCACCATCTCCGGAACTTTCTTTTTTGGCAATAAAATCACATTTGTTCTATTCTGCCCCGGCATCTGATCATCATGATTCAAGCAACGTAAACAAGCATTTGTAATTTCAGGCCCCACTATATCCCAAAATGATTGGAAAAAACCCGGGTTCAACCCATCTGGTCCTGGCGCCTTATCAGGGTGCATGGAGAATACTGCACTTTTTACTTCTGCCGCCGTATATCTTGCTGTCAATCTTTCATTATGTGCAGTAGTCACTCTGCGATGAACCCTTTGTAAAACCGGTTCACTATCACCCCCATTTGCTGTAAAAAGATCCTTATAGAAGTCAAGAATCAAACCTGGTAATCCTGATTTCCAATCCACCCACTGCCCAGAGTTATCCTTAAGTCGTGCGAAACCATTCTTCCTTCTCCTATTAGTAGCCGTTGCATGGAAGAACTTCGTATTTGCATCCCCATTAGCTAACCAAAACTGCTTAGATCTCTGTTTCCAGTATGCTTCCTTTTGCGACAACAAAGTACTGTATTGATTTTGAGCTCTTGTTAGTTCCCCCCTATCCAGAACTTGTTGACATCGTAACCATTCCATACGCCTCCTAGCCTCGGTCAACCGAGCTTTAAACAACCGACTATGATCCTTAGACCATTCCTGTAGAGCTTTAGCACAACCATCAATTCGTTGTTGTATAGGTACCACCACACCATTCCTCCAACTAGATTCCACCACCTGTTTCACGTCACTCTCCATAGTCCATGAGTTCTCATACCGAAACCTCTTAACCACATAATGCTGTAGAGTAACTCCCAAAGACAAAAACAGTGGTAAATGGTCAGAAGAATCAGTTTGCAATACCTGTACTTTTGCCAGTGGAAACTTGCCTTTCCACGAATTTGTTGCCACCGCACGATCCAACCTCTCCCTCGTCACGTCATCCCTGCCATTGTCCCATGTAAATTTTGCGCCTTCATATCCTAAATCATAAACACCACAGTCAACAAGCGTCTGTCTAAAACCAGATAGTAGCCACCGAGGATGTGGCGTATGACTATCTTTTTCTGAAGGATAACAGATATCATTAAAATCTCCAATGAGACACCATGGCAAAGTTGAATTCAGTTTTAATTTCCTGAGCAAATCCCAACCCAACTTACGTTGCTGCCTTCCTGAATAACCATAAAAACATGTAAGCCTCCATCCATTACACCCTTCCAAAAGAATCTCAACGTCAATATGATGGCCAGAAAAGCTCATCAATCTTGCACTATTTTCCACCTTCCACAATAATGCAATGCCACCACCAATACCAACAGGATCCACCACAAAACCCCCCGCAAAACCCAGAGATGTCCTTATTTCAAACACTTTTTCTTTTTTTATTTTTGTTTCAATCAAAAAAATAAAATTGGGTCTCTTGGATAAAACAAACTCCTTTAGCTCCATAATTGTCTCCTGGTTCCCAAGCCCTCGACAATTCCAACTCAAAGTACTCATTTGGCTAGGTGGGCCCGAGCATCGGAGCCCACCGGTTCGTCGTTTTTTGAAACCAAATCAACAGTTTCTGGAATAACATCATCATCCATTAATTCATCATCCCGGTCCCCATTAGTATCATCAACCATGCGTCGTCGTTTTGGGTCAGCAACTAAAATACTATCAGAAGGAATAGTCAAATAATTCCTCACTTCACCTACCTTATCCTGCACAACCGGTTAACCTACTCCACTGGACTTTTGAGAGTCCGAATTTTGTGGGATTTGATTTGGAGTTACCAAATTTTCTTTGCCACCCAATCTTATCCCTTCAGAGGTTTGGCCATA
Source organism: Garcia nutans (assembly GCA_947685225.1). NCBI lineage: Eukaryota > Viridiplantae > Streptophyta > Magnoliopsida > Malpighiales > Euphorbiaceae > Garcia > Garcia nutans. The sequence continues at coordinate 69,873,965 of CANTUV010000031.1, read as the reverse complement.
GTAAAACACATTACTGCCGCCGTCAACCTTCGAGGCTGCCGTCCGGGCATCCTTCAGAATATCACTCTCTGAACGAAGCCACTTAGCCCCAACTTGCCTCATTGTCCTACCATCCGCTTTAAGCCACGGTCCATATGGGAATCTATCTCTAGGAATTCTAGGTAGATCGTAAAGAATTTTACAATTCTTATCACCATGTCCAATAATACCACAAAAATAACAGAATGTGTTCAACCGTTCATATTTAAATGATAGTACAACATCTGTACACTGTGGCCTTTTAACAATCAAATCTCTTTTAATCGGACGACGAACATCCAAGAAAACTCTAACCCTCATTGAATCCCTCCAAATCCTCATATAATTCCTTGGATCAGAGGCAACAAATTCCCCCAAGTAATTACCCGCATCTTTGACCACTTGCTCGGACATAAAACCACCCGGCACATCATGAATCTGCACCCATATCAGTAGTTTGGTCAATTCGACCGTTCTCGGATTTTCATCCGGCTGAAGTTCATGTAAAAGCAACGGGATCTGTTGGTAATTCCAGGGGCCGCCATCAATCACCTTCTCCACATCAAGTTCATGAAAGAATTGAAAAAGAAAACAATTATTTCCCAATTCTTTCACCATTACCCCCTTTAACCGGTTGCCAAACGCTAGCCATCATATTCTTAAAAATCTGAAAATGTACCACCTTCTCCGTCAACAAACGACCCACCACACAATTCTTCCACCGCACCTCCGGTTCACCTTGTTGTAAAACTGATGGATCATTGTAAACAATCTCACCATCATTAGGGTTAAGGTTCAGCCTTCTATACACCTCTTGAACCAACCTTTCCTCCTCACTCCCCATAAAACACAAACAGAAGAAAGAAAATGAAAGAAAAAAAGAAAGAGGAAAAATTAAATCATATAAGAGAGAGGCTTGTTACGGAGAACAAAGAGAAAAAACTCTCGAGAGGTTGAGAGAGAGGTTGAGAACAAAGAGAAAAGACTCTCGAGAGGTATGTCTTAACTTAATTCGAACTGAAAGCAACAAAGAAATATAATGGGTTAATGGACAATAATTACTTTTTTTTTTAGTTTTGAGTCCAAAAGCTAATTTTGAACAATATTCATATTTGAATTTGAAACTTTAAATAAAGTCAATTAAATTCTAAAAAATCAAAGAGCAAATATATGTCATCAATTAGTTGATGAGATTTCTTAGTTTTTTTTTTCAAAAAAAAAAAACTTACTTCAGAAGCCTATTGTGATCCAATGATCGTAACGCTTTTCAGGATTAATGCATTTACAAGTAGTAACTTTCATACAATCATGCAATTTTATTAAGTTTTTCGATCCAATTTTTTCTTTTTAATGAAAGTATCTTATTGAAACAAATTCTTTTGTAATATGTCACATACAGAAATGGAAATGATCACGCCTCATCCCCTTGATTCGACAAAGAACTAAAGCGGATCTCCTCACAAGTACAATAGTTCAATCACTCATTTCCCATAATAAATCAATACAATCTTCACTCATTTCCATCTTGTTTATTATATTTGTTTTATAGTTTCTCATATTGAAGACTTCTCTCCTTTTTCCCCCTAGCAGTAGTCAATGACTTTGTCTGGAAAAAAAATTCTTAAATATTATTCTCATGGTAGTAAATTATATTAAAAAAAAGTAATACTCGTTCATTTATCTTGTGATTTTCTTTTTTTTTTTTTAAGAAAAAATGAATTGACGTTACTTTTACAAAATATACAAGTAACACATGCTCACTTATTTTTTCAAAAAAAAAAAATACAAAAGGACTGATAAGATTTTCGATCAAAATAAGCTCAACCGGTCACAAGATAGATTTAAAATGAAAAAAATAAGTTTATAGACTAATTTGTTAAAAAAAAAGTTTACAATAAAAGTAAAAAAAATTGGGTAAAATTTAAGTATTTGTTTATAATTAGGCCAAAAAGTTATATTATAAAAACTATAATGCACAAAAATAAGGATGATTTATTTACCAACTATAACCTATATAAATATCACATCACTGTTATTCCAAGCTACTATTTAAATCATCTCAATATTATTATTAGGTTACTGCTCAACAGAAACATTTCATCAATCAAATATTGAACAAATTGAAAAAACTCAGCCATCCTCCCCACTCAACAAATAAAAGAGTAACAAAGCATAGTGCTATAATACTAAATAATATGAAAATGCTTACAAGATTAAATATAATATATTAACCAAGTCTTGATATCATACTATTTTAATCTTGACAATCAAATTGAATGCTACTAATGATTTACTAAGTGATTTTATGACAAGACTTAGGCATGGAAAAGAAAACAATTCATAAAAGAAGACAAATTCAATAAAGGGTGTTAACACTTGATTTTACTAGACTGACTGTACAACAAAAAAATCTGATGAAAGCCATATTCAATTCGAATTTAGATTGATTTTTCTCAAGACAATGCTGAAAATTGAGATAATGGACCTCAAAACAACGAAACAGACTGAATTATGATGATTCGGACCCTAAACCACTAAAACCCATTTAGAATAGGCATAGAATTCACAAAACCAACCCCACCGCATGGCAGTCTTACATAACCACACGGATAAACCCATTTTAACCAAACCACTGAGAACAACCCAGAATAGCCTAACCCAATTATCAGGGGCCTCCGTGCAGCAATTCATGATCACTGCGCAGTGGTTTTGACCATCTGCATGGTGTTCTACTGTAGATGGGCACCAATGATTAAATTTTTCAAATTTTGAAAAGTTTATCCGCATCCCTACTAAACCGATCCTATCCTACTCAATCGCCCTCATCAACAATCATCCCTTCCCATCCAAATCTTCAGCTAAACCTCGCCCTTTATCTTTAAAACCCTATAGATACCCCCCTTCCCTCCATTCAAAGGCATCAAGTAACACTAATTAGAAAACCAATAGAAAACTCTCAATCCTCTCTGTCTCTCTATCCCCAACAACCAAATATCTCAATTTTAGCATCCTAACAGAAGTCCCAAATAGAGTCTGAGATAAGGATGCAACTTGAAGGAATCAAGAAGCTTGTTAAAGGAAAAGTAGATGATGAGCTTGAAGACTTTTCCTCTCTCAACTTGATGGGAGATGAGCCCTTACCTCCCAAATTCAAGACGCCCAACTAGTGCAAGTTCAATAGCACCAGTAACCTCAAGATACACTTAAGACAGCATGCAGCCATGATGTTAACTACTTGGCTTTTCTGAAAAGCAAGTGATTCGTCTATTCCCACTGTCTTTGAAAGAACCTACAACAAGCTGGTATTATGGGCTTGAAAAACCCATTACAAAAGACTGAGATCAAAATAGTGAGGACCTTCTTGAAACAATACTCTTGCAACACTAACATTGAAGTCACTTTGCATAATTTGGAGCTCATTAAGCAAAAAGGTGATGAAAGCTTTGACACCTCGCTTCTGAAGGCAATGGTCCTCGAGTCTAGACCAATTTAAGGCTATCAGATACCTCGAAGAACTATAATTATCCTAAAATCTCATTTCAAAATATAAGTATATCACTCTATCTTAATATAACATTTCGAATCTAGAACACAATAATCCTAAAGTCCAAATTAACTTAAAACTGACATAAACACATGAAACTCAGTGATACGGTGCAATAATTTAAAAAAATTTAAGCAAGTTTTTCTAATTTTTTAAGTAAAGCAATACAGTTAAAAAATTAATATTTTGATTTTTTTTATCAACAAAATTTCAAATTAATTCAAAAAAAAAACCTCAACACATTAAATATTTTAGTATAAATAAACCTATAATATGTGAATATTAACATTTTTAATATTATATATTCATATGTAAAACACTATTTTTTATTATAATATAAAACAGACTTTATTTGCTAAACTCTAGATTATCATAATATATCATTAGTACAATTAATATTATATATTCATACGTAAAACACTATTTTTTATTATAATATAAAACAGACTTTATTTGCTTAACTCTAGATTATCATAATATATCATTAGTACAACCCATAATATACACACATTTTAATAATATCCAGAATTAGTCTTAGTATATGCATATGCAGAAAGGGATCAGGTTTAAAAGATATAATCATATAAACAATCACAAGAAATTACTCACGTAATTTAAGTTGCATAAATACAAAAAGATTAAAAAAAATTCAGATTACTTGTGAACCAAAGTGAAAAAAACGAAATTCTACAGCGAAAATTACATTTTATGCTCAATCTTCAAGCGAGCCAAATATGCTATTATATAAGGTAATCATCATTAGCATAAATTTCCGAATTTCTATCAACAGAACAAAACCTACATATTTTATAAATACATCCATTATTACAACTTTGAGCCCTGACATGAAAAAATATTACATTCAAAATTAAATTGCAGATAAGGGTCGTTGGGTTTTAAGTCCAAACAAATTCTCGAATAACTTGGGAGCCATAGGAGGAAGGTTCATCGGCTGAGAAGCCATGAAATTAACAATCTTCTCATGAACATTGTACCTGCAAAATCATAGTTTGGGAAGAAAATACACAAATTAAAATATACAAACTCAAAATGATGAAGCAAAAACAAACAAGATAGTGCTTCAAAGTTATTGTAAAATGCATGTGCTGCCACATATACCTGATCTTGCGACTCTTTGAGGCACGCCGATCAACAATCTTTCTCTTCTTATTTTTCAATCTTTTCAGAGCATAAAAGGTTGTTTCTGAGGAAACAAGAAGGATTGATGGGTGGTTTAATTAATGCATAAAAAGTTCAAAATAAGTTCACCTAGGAAACTGTCAAGTATCCTTGTAGTTAGTTCCTTAAGTTGTTATTTGTAAAATTAAAAATTAGAAACCATAACCTCATGGATCCATTTGCAGAATAACAAGACTGCAAATTTCACCAGTCATAAAAATTCAGTAAAAGGGCCTCCAGTGTGTGCAGACGAAAAGATAAAAATAGTACAAGCACTAACCTGAAGATGTAGGGTCAATTGCCTCAAAAAATTCCTTCAGTAATTGCTGATAGAATTCTCCATCATCGAGAAGTTCAGGGTCACCATCAGGACCTGCTTCCTGATCAGAGTTGAAGCTCTTGTTAGATTGACAGAAAACTGTCTCCATACCATGTTCACGAGTCATAATGGTGATTTCTGATCAGTGCTCAAATAATTTAACTGATTATATATTTTACATCTCAATACCATATTTTTCATGAGTCCATTGAGTATATGCATATATTTAGTATAAGGGTTAATATTTATTACACTCAGCACTGCAGGCATTGCCTTCATCCCACTCCTAGATTCAAGCTGACACCTTGACCCTTAACATAGTGGGATGGCTTGACTATTTAACTTTTGACCAAGATAACATAAAAGATAATTTGAATTATTATCTCAGCTATGAGAACAGATTTCGACTTACCTTTCCCTTGTTATTTCCAAGCTGCTCAAGAACCTGCGCATTAGTAATTCAAGTAATCATTACGTTGCTTTGTATATATATATATTGGGACACGAGAAGAAATAATAAGAATTTCTCCAAACTTATCATGCCATAAATTTTTACATCATTTCTGAAATTAAACTAGAAAGAAGTGTCAATCAACTTAACAGTTCCAAATACGCTGACTGTTGATCTGCTTTGTTGCATTTGCTTCAGCATTCTGCTGGGATCTCTCATATAAGAAGCAACTTGTTCACTAATGTTCTGTTATTGGAGGAAAAAAGGGTAAGTCCAGTGAATTTCATTGTCAACCAGATGCAAATGCCCCTCAGTTAGATATAAAGCTGAACCTGATTAAAAGCCTGCAATTTGCCTTTAACAGCAGCAGCACCAGTAGTCACTTGTGTCTTTCTCTGCCATTTATCAACTGATTTGTCTCTAAAAAGAGCTATTCTGCAAGATAAAAGTATTTGAAGTTTCATGTGTATTAGATTCTAATGCTACTATTATAATACACATAAACCCTACTATCATAGCAAATTGCCAGTTTAAGGGCTTTTAATTTGAACTCACTACACTACCTAACATTAGATTTAATTGGCAACAGGTGGCATTTCACAAGCATTAAAATAAATTAGAGAATAAAGCAGTGAAGAGGAATTACCTATTATGCATTTCAGAAATCTTTGACCAGTCTTCATCACATTCTATATCTGAGTTCTTACAGTCTTTTGAATTCTTCTTTTCGTGCTTCCCAGAATTACCTTGAGAAGAGAACAAAGATGAGAATATTATTTCAATCTTTATTGAAAAGTGTGCAATATTATTTGGACAAATATGAACTTAAATGATGAAAAACCAACCTATTAAAAAGTTCAAAATCCTATCCTACTTCAAATACAAAAAACATAACAGGTAATGTCAACAACTGCTCACAAAAGAAATATCTGGAAACCTAAGTGTTCCACTGAAAATAAAATGTGGATCTGTCACATCTAAAGCACAAGCTAATGGAAGAACAATCATACCCACAAAATGAGCTCTTTCAAACATATGAAGTAGGACTTTATTGCACCAAAATAATAATTTTGCGAGAAACTTAAGTCCTTATCAACCAAGGAAAAATATTTAATAATAGTGGGCCAACTTTTTGACAAAAATGTCAATTTCAAAAAACAAATAGACTATCCTTCTATATCATAAAATCAATACAGAACAATTGTAAAAAATGACATTCACAACATTAAAAGCAAAAAAACAATTCCGTAAGCACAGACAACCAAATTTAAAAATGTTGCAGGTGTTTGTAACATACCGTTGGAAGATTGAGAAATAAATGGATTCTTCTCGAGCAAAGCCTGAAAATCAACAAAAACAAAATAAAATTAAAGGAAAAAGAGTGTAATGCCGTAACCATCAATATGAGGCAGAACAATAGTTTATCATTGACAAATATATACCTCCTGTAATTCCAATAGAGATTCCAATGTCTTCTCAGATGAGGTAATTACATCAGCAAAAGCTGCACTAACTTTTCTATCTGCATCACAAAAGGAAGACCTAACTGGTTCCTGCAGGAAATGACTCAAAACTAGATCATAACACTTCAAACTTATTATCAGAAAATATAAAGAACAATAAGAACTTAAGGCAAAAGCATACCTGTAGCAATCTATTTGAACTAGAATATGCTTTCTGAAGTAAGAATCTAAACTCGAGAGTCTTGTCCCAGAGAGCCTTTAGGAATGATTGAAGAAAAGTTTATGGATGTTTGCAACAGCAAAAAACCAATCAGATTGATAAAAGCGGAGAAGTAAACTATTAATGATGATGATAAGTAATATAATGAATGGAATGTTCAAAAAGTGTACAGAAATATATCAGATACGTGTAAAAGAGATAAAAAAACAAAAAACAAAAACCCATGCGCAAGAACAATCATAAAATGTTATACCTTTTGATTCTTCACTGCTTGACCTTTAAGAAGATCCTCATCCTTATAGCGTTTGAGATTCTTTAATATATCTCTGGAATACCAAATATAAAACAGATTTATTAGTGATTAAAAACCTCAGCATCCTTTGTGCATACACAAATTTCTCTAAAACTAGAAAAAGTAACTCAAACCATAACACTAGTCCTACTCTTGGTAACAATCTAAATTCTTCCACAAACATTCATGTTGCTATGTGCAAATGTCCAAGCTTTTACTTAATTATAACCAATAAATCACATCAAAACTATGTTACATTTCAATGACAATCATAAAATGTTATACCTTTTGATTCTTCACTGCTTGACCTTTAAGAAGATCCTCATCCTTATAGCGTTTGAGATTCTTTAATATATCTCTGGAATACCAAATATAAAACAGATTTATTAGTGATTAAAAACCTCAGCATCCTTTGTGCATACACAAATTTCTCTAAAACTAGAAAAAGTAACTCAAACCATAACACTAGTCCTACTCTTGGTAACAATCTAAATTCTTCCACAAACATTCATGTTGCTATGTGCAAATGTCCAAGCTTTTACTTAATTATAACCAATAAATCTGTAAAACCCTTGGTTTTTGAATGATTTTAAGTCTAGGGGAAAAATAGTCATTTTGTGCCCTCATATGTTGTTTGAACATAATTTGATGGTTTGAATGTCTTTTTGATACTCAGGACGACGAGACGGTCGTTTTGAGTATAATATTGTATTTTTGGGTGCCAAGGGTATTTTTATCATTTTTGGATTTTTTGTCGTTTTCGGTATTTTCGGGTATTATTGTGTTTAAAACATATTTATAAATTATTTTGGGTTAAAGTTTGAAGTTAAAAATAAATTTGAGTTGATTTTGTGAAATTTATGGTTTTGGGTAATTTTTTATGAAAATAAATAGTTTTGGGGTGTTTTTAATTAAAATAAATTAGATTGGGGTAAAAGTATAATTTTGAAGAGTTGTTTTCCTATAAATAGGCCTAAATTCAGATGGGGTAAGGTTTTTGGTCTTCTATTTTCGGGTGTTTTGAAAAAAGGGGGAGAAAATAGGGTTTTAGGCAAAAAATCAGAGGAGCTGTCGTTTTGGTCTCGGCGTGCTGAGGAAGCAGAGTCATTCGGCGGGAGGTGAACGTCGTCTGGCGAGGATCTGCGTGCCAGCGCGCATCGTCATTTGGCCTGGAGTGACGTCGTTCGGCGAGCCATCGTGCCAACTCGCCGTGCCGTTTTGACCTTTGCTCCAGCAACCTGTTTTTCGAGTTTTTGGGTGTTTTTGAGGTTTTTCTTGATTCCTTTTGCATTATTTCGACTTCCATTTGATTAGTTCATATTAGTATCATATTGGGTTGGTATTTTTCTTAATTAATTTGGCTAAATTTGAATTATTATTTAATTAAATTGATTTTTACAAAGTAGGTTATGTTTTGGAGTTTTTATTATTTTGAGGGATTTTGGTTATTGAATTAATTGATTGGGCTAGTATGTTGGGTTCTGAAATTTGATGAATGTATTGAATTAGGGTTTGATTGAATTAATTTGGGTATTAAGGTTTTCGAATTAATTATTTTCTTTGAGTTTTTGGATGATTTAATTCTCTGCTGAAGTTTGATGTTAGTGCTGTATGTTGCTCGATTTTTAATTAAATATTGGAACATGATAAAAATCTAAAATTTGGATATGTGGCTCGAAATTGAGTCTAGTTTATGAGAAAAATAACTGTTGGGATTTTGGAGCATCGTATATTTCTGGAAAATTCAAGTTTGCTTCTGTTGTCCGAAGAACTGTACTGTAGATGCAATTGCATCATCTGTAACTTTCGAAATTCATATTAAAATGTGTAAAAATATTTTAGATTTGATTTTCATATATGTTGAAGTTCTGGAAGTCTAATTTATAAGAAAAATATGTTGGGTTATGTTTCTGTTGTTATATTTTTGAAATAATTAGATCTTTCTACTGCTGTCAGTATACCTTGTGAGCTGTATACTGTTATGAATAAAAATTGATTGAGGGACTTCTAAGTCTCGAAAAATTATGAAATTTTGGTAGGATGCTTTTCAGATATCAAATTTACTTCTGGTTGAAAATTATAAATTTTGCATATACTGGTTAATTGTTTTGAATTTTACAATTTGACACTCGTTATTCGGGTTTATCAGTAAAATTGTATTTGGTGAATATTGATTATTTAAGTAAGGTATTTGATAAATTTAAATTGTAAGGACTTTTTAATGATGTTTTATATTCTGGAAAACAAGTTTAAAGGTGTGGTATTATGATGGTTAAGTTATGATTGGTGGATAAAAGGTTTAATCTTGTTGTGGAAACTATTGAATTGCGTGCATTCAAGTCATGCATTCCCATTTGCACTTGCATATATGTGTAAGGGTGGTTGTTAATTGATGGTTAATGGTTAGGCGGTGGTCCAGCAGCACCTCAGACTTAGGGTGGCGGATTGCTTAGCTGACTGTTGGACCAAGTAAGTTCTATGGGTGTATTTGAACTGTTTGTGTTGTGCTACTTGCTAACAACTTATATATATATATATATATATAAACCCTTCTTATAATATATTATCATTTCTATTTATTCACTAGACTATTCTTTCGAACTCAGCCGCGCATGCTTTAGGAGACAGAGAAACTTGCATGTGATTGTATTTATGTGAGAATATTGAATTTGATATTACTTGTGCTGTGTGATGGTGTGTCATGAAGGGGAAGGAGGTTACTGAGGCTTAATGCCTATACTGCTACTGAGGCTTAATGCCTATACTGTTTACTGAGGCTACATGCCTAATTACTGATTATTGTACTGTACTGAGGAGTTATAAGGGCGGATGTGACTGATATTATACTGTACTGTTTACTGATTGGTGACCCCGACACACCATCTTGATTGCTTAATTTGTGAATGTATTATATGTACTGCTTATATAACTGTTAGATGTTTCTCTGCCCCTCATAGGCTTACTGGGCGTCTATATAAAGCGCTTACACCCTTACAGATTGTCTTGCAGGTTTACAGTGATTGCCTTCGTCTATCTTCCTTCTCTTCTTTGGCGAAGTCGATCAGGTTTTCCGTTTGTGTTTATCGGTCCTTTTGCTTAGAGATTTCCGGATATTGAACTTTTGGGGGGATTGAATCCGAATCCCTTTTTTTGTAATAAGTAGAACTTGTCTGCATTAGATTTTTCGAATGATTTTGTTGGGATTTGATTATATTGATGGTTTGCATTTGAACTAGGATTGAGGATTATATAAGTATTGAACTGTTTTGCACTTAGACTGTTATGAATGTTTCTAAGGCTTATGTGGTTGGACTTCGGTTTGGCTGCATGCCGGTCGTGGCCCCCGGGTTGGGTCGTGACAAAAGTGATATCAGAGCCATAAGATTCAGTCACACTTATAATTTGTCTAGTTGTATCCGGAAATCATTAGGAAAAATTCTTTTTATGTTTCTTTTGCTTCCGCGTTAGCCGATATGCTTGTACTAATATCAGGAGTTATGTCTCAAAGAAGTACTGAAATTCGGATAGGGGAAGGTTCCTCTGGTGCTGAAACTTCTGGAACTACAGATGGTGCTAATCTGCCTCCACGTGGACGTGGGAGACCTCCTAGAGCTGCAGCAGGGAATGTTAATACTGCAAGAGTTGTGCCTGGTCCTCAGCCACCTACTCCTGGGAATAATCTTGTACCTGAGGCTACACCGGCTGCTGCAGTGGGTCAGGAGCAGTTTATGACTACTATGATGACCATGGGTAAATCTATGGAGACTCTTGCTAATGGAATTGCTCAGTTGGTGCAGAATATGAATCAGAATGCTGGGCAAGCCAATGATCAGTCACCTACTGTTGAACCCCAGTAAGTGAAATTAAATGAGTTTATCAGAGTGAACCCACCTACATTCTCCAACTCTGCTACTGAGGATCCGGTATACTTCATCAATGAGGTACGTCGGATTTGTTTAGCTCTCAACTGTACTGATGATAGATCTATAGAGTTGGCAGACCATCAGTTAAAGAAGTCAGCTCAGGTGTGGTTCGATGATGAGATCAGAGATAGGGTTCGTGTCTGGGATGAGTTTAAGGACTTGTTCATGCAGAATTTCATACCTGAGAATGTTATGTGGCAAAAAGGCCAAGAGTTTGAGAGGTTGAAGCAAGGGGATAGATCCATAGCTGAGTACTATGAGAAGTTTTAGGATCTGCGACAGTATGCTACACACTTGATTCAGGATGAGGCTCGGATGACTCGCAGATTCGTGGAGGGACTGAACAATAAGATTATGGTTTTGTTGCTAGCCATAACTACACTGAGTTGCATTTGGCTAGGAACACAGCTCTGGGTTTAGAAAACAGAGGTAAGACTGACAGGACTGAGGATACTACTGATGTTAGTAGGAAGAGAAGTAGACCTAATGATTCGCATGGCTACCAAGGACAGAACAGAGATCAGAGAGGTAATAATAGAGGTGGTCAACAACAGACTTACCGATCGCAGAATCAGAATCAGGGGAATCCTGTTTGTGGGTTTTGTGGTAACCTTAATCCAAGAGATTGCTGGAGACAGATGGGAGCATGTTTAGGTTGTGGACAGATGGATCACCAGGTGAAGGATTGTCCTAATTCTCGACGTGGTCAGAATCAAGGAGGGCAGCAGAATTATGTGAGACCAGTAGGGAATCAGGGTAACAACAACTGTGGCAACGGTAATGGCAATGGCAATGGTTATGGCAGAGGTAATGGTGGTCGAGGTTATAATGGAGGCCGAGGTAATTTGAATGGCAGACGACAGAATGGAGGTTATCGAGGCTACCAAGGTAAGCAGAATCAGGGTTATCACCAGAATAATCAGCAGTAGAATGTTGTACCCGCTTTGCCAGCAGGTCAGAACAATGCTCAGAATCAGAACCAAGGCCAGAATCAGAATCAGAATTATGCTCGGGTATTTAATCTTAATGCTCGGCAAGCTCGGGCTGATAATAATGTGGTGCAAGGTACACTCTCTATATGTTCATTTGATGCACATGTTCTTATTGACCCTGGAGCTACTCATTCATTCATATCACCTAGCTTTGCATCTAGATTATCTAGATCACATGAACTTTTAGCTGAGCCTTTGTTTGTTCATACACCACTGGGGGATGAGATAGAGACGGTGGAAGTTTATAGTAACTGTATGATTAGAGTTGAGGATGCAGATTTAGCTGCAAATTTGATTGTCCTACCTATGTTGGAATTTGATGTGATCTTGGGAATGGATTGGTTAGCTTGTCATGGAGCTAATGTTGACTGTAGGGCTAAAATAGTCCGATTTGATTATGAATAAGGTAAGTCGGTGACATTCCATGGTTCCAAGACCATTAGTCCTTGTCAGATGATTTCTGCTTTGGGAGCTAGAAGGTTGTTGCGTAAAGGTTGTGACGCCTATCTTGTATCTATTCGGGATGTGAAGAAAGAAGAAGTTAAACCAGAAGACGTCCCTATAGTGCAAGATTTTGTGGATGTTTTTCCTGAGGATTTGCCTGAGTTACCTCCTGAAAGGGAGATTGAGTTTTCTATTGATCTTGTACCCGGCACAAATCCTATCTCTATGCCGCCTTATAGAATGGCACCGGCAGAGCTTAAAGAGTTGAGGGAGCAGCTGAATGATTTGTTACAGAAGGGGTATATCCAACCGAGTACTTCACCTTGGGGAGCTCCAGTTCTTTTCGTGAGAAAGAAGGATGGTTCCATGAGGTTGTGTATTGATTATCGGCAGCTAAACAAGGTGACGGTCAAGAACAGATATCCATTACCAAGGATTGATGATTTGTTTGATCAGTTGCAAGGGGCGAAGTTTTTCTCAAAGGTTGATCTTCGGTCTGGTTATCATCAGTTAAGGGTGCGAGAGAGTGACATACCTAAAACTGCTTTTCGCTCAAGGTATGGTTATTATGAATTTCTGGTAATGTCTTTTGGACTTACCAACGCCCCTGCTGCTTTTATGGACTTGATGAATAGGGTGTTTAGTCCATATCTTGATCGGTTTGTTGTGGTGTTCATTGATGATATTTTGGTGTATTCCAAGACTAAAGAAGAGCATGAGGAACATTTGAAGCTGGTTTTGCAAACTCTGAGGGAACATAAACTTTATGCCAAGTTCTCGAAATGTGAATTCTGGTTGGATAAAGTTGTGTTCTTGGGTCATGTTATATCTTCTGAGGGTGTTCAGGTTGATCCAAAGAAGATTGAGGCAGTCATGGATTGGCCAAGACCAAAGACAATTACAGAGATACGAAGTTTCTTGGGTTTGGCTGGTTATTATAGAAGATTTGTTAGAGATTTTTCTCGACTTGCAGCACCTTTGACTAAACTCACTCGCAAGGGTGTTAAGTTTGTTTGGGATGATGCTTGTGAGGAGAGTTTTAACTTTCTGAAAGAAAGGTTGACATCTGCACCTGTACTTGTTTTGCCGGAGGGCAATGAAGGCTATGCTGTTTTCTGTGATGCATCTGGTATTGGTTTGAGATGTGTGTTGATGCAACATGGTAGAGTGGTTGCTTATGCTTCAAGACAGTTGAAAAAGCATGAAGTTAATTATCCTACGCATGATTTGGAGATGGCTGCTGTTGTGTTTGCACTAAAGATCTGGAGGCATTATCTGTATGGTGTTACATGTGAGATTTTTACTGACCATAAGAATCTCAAATATGTTTACTCACAGAGGGATCTGAACTTGAGGCAGAGGAGGTGGATAGAGTTTTTAGAAGATTATGATTATAATATTCAGTACCATCCTGGGAAAGCAAATATTGTGGCAGATGCTTTGAGTCTCAAGTCTATGGGGAGTTTGTCACATATTTGTTTGACGATGAGGTCCTTGATTTCTGAGATTCACCAATTTCTTGATGAGGGTTGGACATTTAATATGTCTGACAAGGAAGTTGTGAATGGTAGAGGGGTGTTTCTTGCTAGTTTGGCTTGAAGCCAAATTTTCTTGACAGGATTATTTCTGAGCAAAGTAAGGATGCGGATTTGGAAATTTTACGACAGAATGTCTTAGCCGGTGAGAACAAGGAGTTTGTTATAGATGATAAAGGTGTTTTGAAGTTTGGTACTAGGGTGTGTGTTCCTAAGGTAGATGATTTGAAGACTGATATCCTTAAGGATGCACATTTCTCTAAGTACACAGTTCACCCAGGTTCGACCAAGATGTATCGGGATTTGAAGCAGTTGTACTGGTGGAAAGGGATGAAGAATGATGTTGCACAGTTTTTTTCTCAATGCTTATCTTGTCAGCAAGTTAAGTATGAGCATCATAAGCCTGCGGGATTGCTTAAGGAGTTACCACTACCTGAGTGGAAATGGGAGAGAATCAATATGGATTTTGTTGTCGGTTTGCCTAAAGCTCCTGGTGGGCATGATTCGATCTGCATTATTGTTGACAGATTAACTAAGTCCGTTCATTTTCTTCCAGTAAATACTAAGTACACAGTGTCGCAGTATGCCAAACTGTACCTCAACAGGATTGTGAGTCTTCATGGGGTCCCAGTTTCTATAGTTTCTGATAGAGGACCACAATTTACTTCTAGATTTTGGCAGAAGCTTCAGGAAGGTTTGGGAACTAATCTTCATTTCAGTACTGCTTTTCATCCTCAGACAGATGGTTTGTCGGAGAGGACTATTCAGACTTTGGAAGATATGCTGCGATTGTGTGTTCTTGATTTTGGTGGTAGTTGGGCAGATAATCTTCCTTTGGTAGAGTTTGCCTACAATAACAGTTATCAGGCTAGTATTGGTACGGCTCCATTTGAGGCTCTGTATGGCAGAAGGTGTAGGACTCCATTATATTGGGAGGAGGTTGGTGAGCGTCGAATTGAGGGTCCTGAACTTTTGCAATACAGTGCTGAGGTTGTACCAGTGATTCAAGACCGTATTCGGACTGCTTTTAGTAGACAAAAGAGCTATGCTGATTTGAAAAGAAGAAATCTGGAATTTGCTGTCGATGATAGAGTGTTTCTGAAGGTTTCACCTTTCAAGGGTGTTATGAGGTTTGGTAAGAAGGGAAAACTAGCTCCACGGTATGTTGGTCCATTTGAAATTCTGGAGAGGATTGGTGATGTTGCTTATAAGCTTGATTTACCACCTCAGATGGCTTCTGTGCATCCGACATTTCATATCTCGATGTTGAGAAAGTATGTACCTAGTTTTGATCATGTGCTAGCTCCGGACACTGTAGAGATTAGTGATGATTGTTCTTATGAGGAGCAGGCAATGGCTATTCTGGACCGTCAGGTCAAGCGGTTGCGTTCTAAGGATGTAGCTTCTGTGAAAGTCCTTTGGCACAATCATTCTGTTGAAGAATGCACCTGGGAAGCCGAAGAGCTTGTGAAAGCTAAATATCCCCATCTGTTTGAGTCTTCAGGTATGTTTTAGATTTCGAGGTCGAAATCGTTTTAAGGGGGTTAGACTGTAATATTCTTCAGTTTTAGTGTTAGAGCACTTGCATACCAGCATAACATCATACTCATACATCGCATGATATTGTTTGTATGCAATGGATCTTATTGAAAAGGTGTATGTGTAATGATGTTGAGTTACGGAATATTTCTGTTATTGGTTACAGAGGTACAGTATATTAATATTGTTATGGATTGGAAAAAAGAACAGAGATAATGTTATACTCGATTGATTGGCACTGATATTGACTGGGTTGAGCGCTAAGCGTCATTCATTGATTTTATTTTGGTTATCTGATAATTGGTTTTTATTTAATGAACTCTAAATTGATCAAACCTGGAATAGTCATTAGTGCTTGGTATCTTGTGGTTATGGCCTGATCAACCATAACGACACATATTAAGTAGACGATACCATCCGGATTTGTATATAACTATTGTAATGACAATTTTTGATGGATAGTGATTATGTTGGATTCAATTGCGTGGACGCAATTACTTTAAGGGGGTTAGATTGTAAAACCCTTGGTTTTTGAATGATTTTAAGTCTAGGGGAAAAATAGTCATTTTGTGCCCTCATATGTTGTTTGAACATAATTTGATGGTTTGAATGTCTTTTTGATACTCAGGACGACGAGACGGTCGTTTTGAGTATAATATTGTATTTTTGGGTGCCGAGGGTATTTTTATCATTTTTGGATTTTTTGTCGTTTTCGGTATTTTCGGGTATTATTGTGTTTAAAACATATTTATAAATTATTTTGGGTTAAAGTTTGAAGTTAAAAATAAATTTGAGTTGATTTTGTGAAATTTATGGTTTTGGGTAATTTTTTATGAAAATAAATAGTTTTGGGGTGTTTTTAATTAAAATAAATTAGATTGGGGTAAAAGTATAATTTTGAAGAGTTGTTTTCCTATAAATAGGCCTAAATTCAGATGGGGTAAGGTTTTTGGTCTTCTATTTTCGGGTGTTTTGAAAAAAGGGGGAGAAAATAGGGTTTTAGGCAAAAAATCAGAGGAGCTGTCGTTTTGGTCTCGGCGTGCTGAGGAAGCAGAGTCATTCGGCGGGAGGTGAACGTCGTCTGGCGAGGATCTGCGTGCCAGCGCGCATCGTCATTTGGCCTGGAGTGACGTCGTTCGGCGAGCCATCGTGCCAACTCGCCGTGCCGTTTTGACCTTTGCTCCAGCAACCTGTTTTTCGAGTTTTTGGGTGTTTTTGAGGTTTTTCTTGATTCCTTTTGCATTATTTCGACTTCCATTTGATTAGTTCATATTAGTATCATATTGGGTTGGTATTTTTCTTAATTAATTTGGCTAAATTTGAATTATTATTTAATTAAATTGATTTTTACAAAGTAGGTTATGTTTTGGAGTTTTTATTGTTTTGAGGGATTTTGGTTATTGAATTAATTGATTGGGCTAGTATGTTGGGTTCTGAAATTTGATGAATGTATTGAATTAGGGTTTGATTGAATTAATTTGGGTATTAGGGTTTTCGAATTAATTATTTTCTTTGAGTTTTTGGATGATTTAATTCTCTGCTGAAGTTTGATGTTAGTGCTGTATGTTGCTCGATTTTTAATTAAATATTGGAACATGATAAAAATCTAAAATTTGGATATGTGGCTCGAAATTGAGTCTAGTTTATGAGAAAAATAATTGTTGGGATTTTGGAGCATCGTATATTTCTGGAAAATTCAAGTTTGCTTCTGTTGTCCGAAGAACTGTACTGTAGATGCAATTGCATCATCTGTAACTTTCGAAATTCATATTAAAATGTGTAAAAATATTTTAGATTTGATTTTCATATATGTTGAAGTTCTGGAAGTCTAATTTACAAGAAAAATATGTTGGGTTATGTTTCTGTTGTTATATTTTGAAATAATTAGATCTTTCTACTGCTGTCAGTATACCTTGTGAGCTGTATACTGTTATGAATAAAAATTGATTGAGGGACTTCTAAGTCTCGAAAAATTATGAAATTTTGGTAGGATGCTTTTCAGATATCAAATTTACTTCTGGTTGAAAATTATAAATTTTACATATACTGGTTAATTGTTTTGAATTTTACAATTTGACACTCGTTATTCGGGTTTATCAGTAAAATTGTATTTGGTGAATATTGATTATTTAAGTAAGGTATTTGATAAATTTAAATTGTAAGGACTTTTTAATGATATTTTATATTCTGGAAAACAAGTTTAAAGGTGTGGTATTATGATGGTTAAGTTATGATTGGTGGATAAAAGGTTTAATCTTGTTGTGGAAACTATTGAATTGCGTGCATTCAAGTCATGCATTCCCATTTGCACTTGCATATATGTGTAAGGGTGGTTGTTAATTGATGGTTAATGGTTAGGCGGTGGTCCAGCAGCACCTCAGACTTAGGGTGGCGGATTGCTTAGCTGACTGTTGGACCAAGTAAGTTCTATGGGTGTATTTGAACTGTTTGTGTTG
The DNA here is from genome assembly GCA_947685225.1 of Garcia nutans. NCBI lineage: Eukaryota > Viridiplantae > Streptophyta > Magnoliopsida > Malpighiales > Euphorbiaceae > Garcia > Garcia nutans. The sequence goes on along the minus strand of CANTUV010000031.1, from coordinate 69,855,590 downwards.
TGCTACTTGCTAACAACTTATATATATATATATATAAACCCTTCTTATAATATATTATCATTTCTATTTATTCACTAGACTATTCTTTCGAGCTCAGCCGCGCATGCTTTAGGAGACAGAGAAACTTGCATGTGATTGTATTTATGTGAGAATATTAAATTTGATATTACTTGTGCTGTGTGATGGTGTGTCATGAAGGGGAAGGAGGTTACTGAGGCTTAATGCCTATACTGCTACTGAGGCTTAATGCCTATACTGTTTACTGAGGCTACATGCCTAATTACTGATTATTGTACTGTACTGAGGAGTTATAAGGGCGGATGTGACTGATATTATACTGTACTGTTTACTGATTGGTGACCCCGACACACCATCTTGATTGCTTAATTTGTGAATGTATTATATGTACTGCTTATATAACTGTTAGATGTTTCTCTGCCCCTCATAGGCTTACTGGGCGTCTATATAAAGCGCTTACACCCTTACAGATTGTCTTGCAGGTTTACAGTGATTGCCTTCGTCTATCTTCCTTCTCTTCTTTGGCGAAGTCGATCAGGTTTTCCGTTTGTGTTTATCGGTCCTTTTGCTTAGAGATTTCCGGATATTGAACTTTTGGGGGGATTGAATCCGAATCCCTTTTTTTGTAATAAGTAGAACTTGTCTGCATTAGATTTTTCGAATGATTTTGTTGGGATTTGATTATATTGATGGTTTGCATTTGAACTAGGATTGAGGATTATATAAGTATTGAACTGTTTTGCACTTAGACTGTTATGAATGTTTCTAAGGCTTATGTGGTTGGACTTCGGTTTGGCTGCATGCCGGTCGTGGCCCCCGGGTTGGGTCGTGACAAAATCACATCAAAACTATGTTACATTTCAATGACAATCATAAAATGTTATACCTTTTGATTCTTCACTGCTTGACCTTTAAGAAGATCCTCATCCTTATAGCGTTTGAGATTCTTTAATATATCTCTGGAATACCAAATATAAAACAGATTTATTAGTGATTAAAAACCTCAGCATCCTTTGTGCATACACAAATTTCTCTAAAACTAGAAAAAGTAACTCAAACCATAACACTAGTCCTACTCTTGGTAACAATCTAAATTCTTCCACAAACATTCATGTTGCTATGTGCAAATGTCCAAGCTTTTACTTAATTATAACCAATAAATCACATCAAAACTATGTTACATTTCAATGACAAAAAGTTGCCATAAAAAAAATCCGAAAGACTTACTGCTCTTGGTTGCGAAGTTTTGTGTACTCTTTCTCAAGGTCTTCCATCTCAGCATCCTTATGGATGTCATTCTCAATGTCTTCCCCTCCTCCAGTCTGATCTTCCTCCTCGTATGAAGCTTCATCGTCCTCTACTTCTTCATCTTCTTCCTCTACCTCTTCACCTTCTTCTTCACCCTCCTCTCTCTCCTGCTCTTCATAATCACCATCCAAATATTCTTCTTCTTCTTCTTCCATCTGCATTATCAATCCTTAGATCATAAGATCATTATACCACCATCAGAACATCATATAAAGAAAAATAAAGTCCAACAAACCATTAGCTTGCCATCTTCTAGATCATCGAGGCCTTCCAAATCACTATCACTATATCTTCTTTTTCCCAATCGCTTCCCTGACCCCATGTTTTGAACCCTAAAATCAAAGAATTCACATAATAATCAATTTTCCAACATAATTTTATTAAGAAAAAGTCAAAAGTCTTTGCTAATGATATTCAGGCCATTCTAAGGTTGTTCAAGAATACAATAAACAGGAAAATAATAATAATAATTACTCTAAGTAGTTCAAATTCCATCCCAGCGTCAATTTATCCAGCTCAATTTAAGAACAAAACAAATACCTTTCAGAAAAATGGAGACCTGGGCAGCAAAGCTTGAGCAGTCCTGAAACAACCCTAATGTCGAATGAAGATAAGCAACGAATCACTAATCATCTATAAAATCGAGGGAAATAGACATCAAATCAAGATTAATCCATCAAGGTCTGACACACACTAAAACGATATAATTTTTGCAAGATAATTATACTATCAAGGTCTAGTATTCATATTTGGATTTGTTTATACATACAATAGAAATACAAGTATACAAGGTAAGAAGAAGAGTAGAACTTCTCACTTGATAGATGACCAGAGAGGAGAACCAACAGAACTGAGGGACTGACTTGAGACCTGAGTTGAGGGCTAGAGGCACAAAAAATAAACCCCAAAAAAAAAAAGGATAGGTTGAGGCACAGACCGAAAAGCAGCAGCACGACCCTAAGAGGAGAGTGAGGTCGAGAAGAGAGGTGACGGGCGGCATGTGCAGTGCAAGAGCAGCAAGACTACTAGCTTAAGCTAGGTTAATGTTTGTCCAAAATCGACTACACGAAACTACATCGTTTTGGATAATCAACAATATAACGTCGTCCCTAATCCGAATGCTAAAGTCCGTTCGGGTCGATTTGGCCTTGGATTTTCAAATACCAACATGTGGCAGGGCTGATAATAGAGCAGAGAACCATTCTCGCAAGAATTTATCTCGAATAAAGGAAAAAAATTTAATTTTTTTCTATAAAAATGAAGACGGAAAGAAAAGTCTTCTTGTTGATCGGCTGCATGGAGATCCTGTCGTCGGGGAAATTCGTTAAATTACATATATGTAATATATATAATATTTTATATATAATATTTATAAATTATTAATTTTTAATATTATTAAATTCTAATTTTATAAAATAAAAAATATAAAAATTACCTACAGAGATTCCTGTCCCCGCGAGGATTGTCACAGAGTTGGGATGGAGGCAAAATTGCCCCGTTTAAATATATACTCTAAGGTGGGGACGAGGATGGAAATTGTTCCTCCACCCTGCCCGTTACCATCACTCACATGAGGTCCAAAAAAAAAAAACGTTTTGTTTTTCAAAAATGACACAATTTTTTTTTTAAAAAAAATACCTATTTTTAATTTTAATTTCTAAAATATCTTTTTTTTAACTTTTACTTTTAAAAATATTCCTTTTCAGAGATATATATTTTTATATATATTTAGTATATTAAAGTCACACTCCATTTTTAAAGATATACATAAAATATATATTCAATATATTACAAATATATTAAAAATATAGGATTTAAAAAAAAGTTAAAAGTGTAATTTTATAAAAAAAAAAAAAAAGAGAGTGTCTACAAACTATCCAAAAATAAATTTTATTTCAAAAATAAACATCAATTTATAGTTTAGTGGTAAGAGTGTGTATTGCTCCCATTTAAATTTTGGGTTCGAGTCTCCTGAGTGCTTTCTCTATCCATATGTAATTAATCAAAAAATTATTTCAAAAAATAAAAATAAAAAATATCTATATTTTTAGAAAAATTAAAGTAAAATTTTAAAAATATTCCACTTTTCACTAAAATAAATTTTTTAAAATATATTTTCTCTCGCTAAAAATAATATTTTACTCCATTTTATTTTTTTTAAAATTTTACTATTAAATAAATATATTTTAATAAAATAAAAAATTAATATTTTAAATTATATTTTCAACATATAATTTTTTTATTTTTATAAAGAAAAATTATTTTTATTACAAATAATAAATAAACTTATAAAAAAGTAAAATATATAAAAATATATTAATAAAAATTATTAAAATAATTTTAAATAAATTTTACATATTATACACGTAAAAAATAAAGTTAAAAAAATTTCATTATGTAGATATTGTATGAATGTTTGATAGATATTTTGTGTACGTTTGGTAAATATTATAAATATTTGATATATATTGTATATATGTTATGTATTTATTATATATGTTATGTATTTTTTATATAAATATTATGTGAATTTAGTGTGAATATAAAATCAAAAAAAATATTAAAAATACCATATAAATATTTGATAGATATTTAGTAGATGTTTGATAAATATGATAAATGTTTAGTATATATTGTGTAGATATTTATTGTGTGTATATTTTTATATATATTATATATATATTGTCTATATATTTATTTTTTGTGTAAATATTGATAATATAATTAAAAAAATATTTTTAAATAAAAAACATTAATAAAACATAAAAAAAATAAAATAGAAAAAAAAAATTAAAAATCAGCGTTGACAATGTAAAAATTAAAAAAAAAAAAAACACGCGTGTGTTTTATGGAATTGAAAAAAAAAATTTGTTCCGCTGTTTTGAAAATCGAAAACCAAATATTAATGTTTAAACTTTTTCAATTTTATCATAAATGGCATGTTGACCAACTTTTGATAAAATCAGTTAGAAAACCAACTTATTAAAAATATCAAAGGTTCAATGAAACACCTCAACTACGACACTGATAGCACCTAGACAACTATTTTTTTTTTTAAAATCTTAGATATTTTTTTTTAAAATTTGGATCAAATAAATATATCTATTAACTGCAGCTCAATTTTTTGTTAAAAAAAATACTTTGCTAGCAATTATGGATCCCATATAGGCCTATGCCCCAAATTTATATATGAGTTAAATATTCAATTAAGCACTTTAACTATAGTCTTTATAACAACTTGACCCCTAAATTTTTTTTTTCAGACACTATTTTTTGTTGACTCTTATTTTTTTCAAAATTTTTTTAAAGAAAAAAGAAAAATAAAATTTATTATTTAGTTAGAAATATTATTTACTTGGAAAATTAAAAAAAAATTTTCTATATTTATTAGCTAATAGTTGAATTTTAGAAAAAGCCAAATACATATACAACTCTCTAAACTTATAGCATTTAATCACTTTTTTCCCTAAACTTTTATTTTAATAACTTTTACTTATGTACTTATTTATTTTTTAAAAATAGATACTTATATTAATGATATTGATCACTATACCTCTTCTATATATATATATTATATTAAATAAATAAGTTAGTGACTCAATATGACTCAATAAATTTGTGTTTATAAAAAAAATATGAGTTAGGGAGTTATATCATTAATTGTAAGTTTAAAGGGTGAACTATTTAATTGGTACAAATTTTAGGGACTCCATATAAATATGGCCTTTAGAAAATTTTTAATTGTTTTCCAAACATGGAGTCCTAAAAATTATGATTATGATTTTATTTTTAATTTGAAAAAAATATCAATATTTAGATTATGAAATAGTTTAAATAGTTGTATTTTGGTATAAAGTTATTTTGAAAAGAAAACTATTTAAATATTATATAAAAATAAATAATTAGAATATAGAAAATAAGATTAAGTAAACATTTTTCTAATTTTTTTAATTTTTCATTTGAAAAATAATTAGAAAATGAATATTTAAAAATTCAAAAAATTAAAATTAAAAATGAAAATGAAAAATATTTTTCACACCTAAATAGCTCCTAATTAATTCTTCAAATTTATATAATTTAAAATATTTTTACTACTATATTATATTTAAATAATAATTATTGATTTTAATAATTTCAAACTCATTTAAATTTATTAGAATTTTAATTGAAGATTAATAGATATATTTATATTAATTATCTTAATAATAAAAAAATGGGAGAAGATAGAAAAAAGCCATAAATATTTTCGCGTAGATACAAATTGAATCTCAATGTTTATTTTGGCTCATTTATATTTTTAAAGTTTTAAAAAATTGACAAATTAGCTTATGTTAATAAAAAGTTAGCTGCCATTAAATTTTGTTTAGTTTTTCATTAAAAGGTACAAATATGTCCTTTAAAATTGTACAATATTATATATTGACACTGATTTTTTTTTGCTCAATTATGCACTAAAATGATATTTTTACCTAATGAATCAAATATATTTAAGAGTATTTTATACTGAATAATATTTTAATTAAAATTATTATTTAATATTTCTTACAATGAGCCTTTAAAATCATTAATTCATATTATATATATACATATTACATGTATTATGTCATTATGATGATATATTTAAGGGAGTTTATTAAAAATCTTAAACAAAATAAAAATATTTTGAAAAAGTCAATTTTTTTAAAAATTCCTTTTAATCTTCAATTTCAAAATTTAAAATTGATATTTTAAAATCAAAAATAATTTCAATTGATTAATTACAGGGTATATTTTTAAAGCTAATTAAAATTTGATATTTTTAAAATAAAAAATAATTTCAATTGAAAATTAGGAGCAATTTTTAAAAAAAAATGGATATTTTTAAAATATTTATATTTTTTAAAATTATTTAGGAAATATCTTAAATATATCATCATAATGACATAACACATTCGATACAAATATATATAATGTGAATTAATAATTTTAAAAGTTTATTAAAAGAAGTATTAAATAATAATTTTAATTAAAATAATATTTAATATAAAATATTCTTAAATATATGTGATTTATTTATAAATAAGTAAAAATATTATTTTAAATCTATAATTTAGCAAAAAAAAAGATGTCAATTCATACCTTCTCGTAAACTTAAGGAGCATATTTATACTTTCTAAAAAAATTTAAATATAATTAACGGCAATTAGTTTTCCATTAAAAAAATAACTAATTTGTCAATGAAATGTATATGAAGTTTAATTTTGCAGGCTTGAAGTTGTAAAAATGAATGACTTTAAAAAGTATTCGATTTTGGTTATACTGATCATAATTTGAAAATGAATGAATGTAACTTTACTTTGTTAAGAGTTTAGACTAAGGAATGTTTGGTTTAAGATCGAGAATAGAATGCAATTCTTAGGTAAATTTACTCTATTAACAATTTGGATTTAGTGGTATATTTGGCTCATTTTAAAAATGAAAATAAAATATAAGTCTTAGCATAAGATTATATATATATATATATATATGTTAGCCAAATTTTTGGACAATTAAACTTTATTTTGATCATTGACAATCAAATTTAAGGATACTAATAAATTTAACAAGTTTTCATTTATAGATAAACTATTTTCAGCACCTATGCAATCACACAACATAACTGGGCGATGACACACTAGCAAGAGAAGAGAAACCACTCGAAGCACACAAGAGATCACTGCAACACCCTTTAACAATCCTATATAAAAAAATTAATAAATGATGTCACATAATACCTATACACTTATCCAATTATTATTATTTTTTATAATATTAAAATCAATGCCAATAAAAATTTTGGTAGATTTTTCCTTAAAAATTTAACACTGTCAAATCTTTATCAATAAAAAACACAACCAGCAGAAGAAAAATACTCCCAATAATATTTTTTCAATTTCAACTGCAATTACAAACTCTCTAACAATCATATATAACATATTTTAAACATCTATACTTTTACTAATATATTTTAATATTAAACATGTATCATCTTTATCAATATATATACATATATACAAAGTCATACTTCAAGCAACTTATAAATTATAACTCATACAACAAAGTATTTAAAAATTTCTAACTATCCATAATTATACAACTGTCATTTAAAATTTAAATATTGCTATGTGAACTGAACATAATATATTATATATAGTTCTTCAAATAACACATTCTCTGATGTAATTGATTTAAGGCTCTAAAATCTCACTTTTCTATATCCAATCTACCTGTTTGATCTGTGCATTAGAAATAAATCTAACATGCTAAGCTACTGCTTAGTAGTGCTTGCATATTTATAATTTACCAATAATTATAACATAAGAAAAACAATATTAATATTTCATATAAATAAAATAAAATCATTACTTTAAAATACCAATTAAGAAGTATCATATTAAAATATCAAATATGAATTATCACTTTAAAACACTAAAAAAAATATATGAATAAATCCTTAAAATGTAAATTAACTCAATATTATATAAATAATTTCAATATTTAGTTAATTGTTAATCACTTTGGACCATTAACTTATCTTGGTAAGTTTTACTTGATTTGCCCTCATATATTGATTTGAAAATTTAGGTTTGGAAAATGGGATCACTGATGGTAAGTAAATATCTACTATAATGAATATGACCAATGACTCATTAATGGCACAAATATCCACTATCACTAATGACACAAAGTGTCTTATGATGGCACAAATGCCCATTGTCACTAGTGACACAAAGAGTCTTCTATCGCTATGAACACTCACCCTCTAGCTAACCGTTCAATCCAGAAGCTATGTTTAATATCAATATAATCAGACAATCCAGTTATTTTCTTATTTTCAGTCAATTTTACAATCAATAATAATGATAATATTTTTAATAATTTTTTAAAACAACAACCACTTTCCTTATTAAACAATTGACATTAAAGCATTAACAATTTAGTTTAATAAACTTTACTTCCTCCATTTACTATATAAAATTTAATTTAATTCTAAAATCTTTAAAATATGCTATATTCTTATTTTCTCTGGCATTTTCTATTTCTCAACTCTTTCTCAGTACTAAATCTCCATTAAAAAATTATACAAATTTAAACATAATTATTAGGAACATACATAAATTTATATTTAAAATTTCATATTTTTCTGAGTTCCTTTCCTATAAATTATTTTTTCCAAACCTATATATTCTGGTTTTTTACAATAACTTTACTAGCAGTACTCATTTTCTAATTTTATTTAGATACCAAACTTTATAAAAATTTATGAAATTTTAACCATATAACAAAAAATATAGAGGAACTTGTATCTAAAATTTTAGAATTTTATATCCTCATTTACCTTATTTTTAAATTATGTTTACTTAACCTTATAAATTCTATTTTTACAGTCACTATTCTAGTAGTTTCAATTTTTTATTTTATTTTTATAATTAAAATTTAATTAAAATTTATGAAATTTTAACTATATAACTTAAACATATATGTGATCTTATACATAAAATTTTAGATTTTTCTGAATTGTTTTACTATAGTTTCTAATTGAGTTTCACAAACCCTAAAATTCTGGCTCTATTGGCATAGTCAGGGCAGCTTATATTCTTCTATTTTTCTTTCATATAAAATAATCTTTAAAAATTATAAATTTTTATACACCATCTAATAACACATAGATAAACTTCTAGGTAAAATTTCATAATTTTTAAACCTTTCTAGGTTATTATAAAAATTCAGACAATGGACTTCACAATTAATTCAATTATGGTTCAACTAGACTCCATAAGCATTAAAAATTAAAAGAAAATTAAATCATAGCTAAATATTAATACACAAGTACAAAACTCTTTTTAAAGTAGATCTTCCTCTCTCTTCCTTAATTTTCCTTGAATTTATGGTAATAATTTTAGGGTTTTTCACAAACCCTAAAATTTTGGCTCTACTAGCACAGTCAGGGCAGCTTATGTTCTTCTATTTTTCTTTCATATAAAATAATCTTTAAAAATTATAAAATTTTATACACCTCTAATAACACATAGATAAACTCCTAGATAAAATTTTATAATTTTTAAACCTTTCTAGGTTATTCTAAAAATTCAGACAATGGACTTCACAATTAATTTAATTATGGTTCAACTAGCCTCCATAAGCATTAAAAATTAAAAGAAAATTAAATAATAGCTAACTATTAATACACAAGCACACACCTCTTTTTAAAGTAGATCTTTCTCTCTCTTCCTTAATTTTGTTTGAATTTATGGTAATAATTTTAGAATTTTTCACTTATTCTAATGAATTATACTAAGAATTTTATGTTATATGTGAATTTTCCTTAATTTTCACTTAAGTTTGATGGATGGAAGAAGAAAATATGAAATTTGGCTATGATGGATGGTTAGGTTGGTTTTGGGATGGGGAAGAAGAATAAAATAGATTATTTATTTATTTATACACATTAATTAGGATTTTGATCATATAAGATGCGCCCACCGTAACTTTAGTGCACTCACTTTCTTAAATTAGTTCTAATTCGACTTTTAATTGTGTAAAATTATAAAAATAATTTCTTTAATTAATTTGAAGTTCTATTATTCATATTTCACACCCCATTTTAAATAAAAATCTAACTTTTGGGTCAAAAAGGCATTTCTATAAGGTTTTACCACTTTTTTTTTTGCAGAAATACCGATTAAGTTCATATTTGAATTAAAATTTTAATTTTTAAATACTTAACTAACCGTATTCCTTATTTATTACAAATATCCGAGTTACTTTCTACATTATACACAATCTCCATATCGGTATAATTCAAAAAGTCAATGCTTAAAAATTTTAGACATTACAACCCTCTCCCTCTTAAGAAATATTGTCCTTGAAATTTACCTATTCATGATGTTTGAAATAGCTGAAGATACTGCCGTCTCATTATTTCTTCACTTTCTCATATGGCTTCTTCAGTTGAGTGATTTCTCCTGAACACTTTTACTAGAGGAATGCATTTGTTCTATGATTCCTTGATTTCTCGAGCTAAAATAGCCACTGGTTCTTCTTTATAACTTAGATCTCGCTGTATCCCAATGGATTCTGCTTGTATTACATGTGAAGGATTTTATCTGTATCTTCTAAGCATTGATACGTAAAATATAATATGTATCTTGGCTAGTTCTAGAGGCAGTGCTAGCATATAAGCTACTAGACCCAAACGTTCAAGTATCTCATATGGTCTAATGAACCTAGGACTTAGTTTCCCTTCCTTGCCAAAATGTAGAACTTTTTTCTATGGTGACACTTTCAAAAATACTTTATCCTCCACATTATTTTCAATGTTCCTTCTTTTCAAATCTGTATAGGACTTTTGTCTATCTACTGCAACTTTTAGCCAATCCTTTATAAGCTTAACTTTATATTCAGTTTGTCTAATGAGATCAAGTCCCACCAACTTACTCTCACTCAAATTTGTCCAACAAATTGGAGTTCTATACTTTTTTTCATATAGTGCTTCATATGGTGCCATTCCAATACTTGTCTGGTAGTTGTTATTATAAGCAAATTCTACTAATGCTAGATCTATGTTCCAACTATCTTCAAATTCAATAACACAACTTCTAAGCATATCTTCATATATATGTATTACTCTTTCCAATTGGCCATCAATTTGTGGATGGAATGTAGTGCTAAAATGGAGTTGAATACCCAATGCTTTCTGAAAACTCTCCCAAATTTTTGAAGTAAAGCGTGGGTCTCCATCCGATATGATAGACACTGGCACTCCATGAAGTCTGACTATCTCATTTATATATAATTCTGCAAGTCTATCCAATGAATAGTCAGTTCTAATTGGAAGAAAATGGGCTAATTTAGTTAATTTATCAACAATCACCCAAATTTCATCATGTTTCTTCTAAGTGTTTGGAAGACCAGTCACAAAATCTATAGTAACTCTATCCCATTTCCATTTTGGTATTATGATAGGTTGTAGAAGACCTGATAGTACTTGATGTTTGCTTCGACCTACTGACATACTAAACATTTGGTTGCATACTCAGTAATGTCTCTTTTCAGCCCAGGCCACCGATAAAAAGACTTCAAATTCTGATACATTTTGTTGCTTCCTAGATGTACAGTATATTTGGTATTGTGAGCCTCTCTAAGGATGATCTCCTTTAATTCCTTCACATTAGGAATATATAATCGACTCTTATAGTACAAACCACCATCTTCCAGTATAACATAATCTGATTTCTCACCTTTGTGCACTTGTTCCATCACTTCTAATAGCTTTTGGTTCTTTTGCTAGGCCTCTATAACTTTTTGCTTAAGGGTTGGCTCAATTCTCACTTCTGTCAATATAACATACTATATTATTTTTTGTTATATAACATAAGTATTACTTTTAATTTTAACATAATAATTTATTACCTGCCAAAGTCTTTCAACTTAGAGCATCAACCACTACATTAGCCTTTCCAAGATGGTAATCAATGATACAGTCATAATCTTTAATTGATTCCATCCATCTTCTCTGCCGTAAGTCAAGCTCTTTTTGGGTAGACTATTATTTCAAACTTTTATAATCAATATAAATATAACATCTTTCACCATACAAGTAGTGCCGTCAAATTTTTAGAGCAAATACCATGGCTGCAAGCTCTAAATCATGTGTAGGATAATTCAACTTGTGTGGTTTCAATTGCTTAGAAGCATAGGCAATCACTTTGCCTTCCTGCATTAATACACAATCAAGTCCCTGATGAGAAGCATCACTATAGATCACATAATCATTACCTGGAGTTGGTTGTGTCAAAATAGGCACTTCTATCGACATAACTTTTAATTGTTCAAAGCTAGTTTGACATTGATCATCCCACTTGAATTTAGTCTCCTTCCTAAGCATTTTAGTTAGAGGAAGTGCTATCTTAGAGAATCCTTATACATATCTTTTATAATAACCCACTAAGCCAAGAAAACTTCGAACTTCCATTACATTCTTTAGTGGTTGCCAATTTAGGATAGTTTCAATTTTACTAGGATCAACACGAATACCATCAGCTGATACCATGTGTCTTAGGAATGCCACCTCTGTTAATCAGAAGTCACATTTTGATAGCTTATCATATAATTGATTCTCTCTCAGTGTCTGTAGCACAATCCTTAAATGTTTATCATGCACCTCCCTGTTCTTGGAATAGACCAGTATATCATCTATGAAAATAATCACAAAATGGTCTAGATAAGGCTTAAAGACCCTATTCATCAAGTCCATGAAAGCCTCTAGAGCATTAGTCAAACCAAAAGGCATGACCAAAAATTCATAATGTCCATATCGGGTTCTAAAAGCTATCTTTGGAACATCTGCTTCTTTAACTTTCATTTGATAATAATATGATTTAAGATCAATCTTGAAGAAAATACCCACTCCCATCAACTGATCAAACAAATCATCAATCCTTGATAGCGAATATTCATTCTTAATATTCACTGTATTCAGCTGTCGATAATTTATACACAATCTTAGGGTACCATCTTTCTTCTTCGCAAATAAAACTGGTGCACCCCAAGGTGACACACTAGGTCTAATGAACCCTTTGTCAAGCAATTCCTAAAGTTGCACCTTTAACTCCTTTAGTTCTGGAGGTGCCATTCTATAGGGTGGAATATATATTGGTGTCGTACCTGAAACTACATCAATAACAAATTCTACTAGAGATTCCTCTGGGAATACATGTGGAAAGTCACACACTGTAGGTATGTCTCCCAAAGCTTTCCTTGAATGTCGAATATCAATAACATATGTAAGATAAGCTTCACACTTCTTCCTAATTAACCTTCTAACCTTAGCAGCAGAAATCAAACTAGAAAGATAAAATTATTTCTCTCCCTGAACAACAACTTTACCCTATCCTTGAACCTTTAAAAGTCATAGTTTTCCTATGACAATCCATGACTGCTTGATGTCATGATAATCAATCCTTCCCAAGATCATATCAAAATCATGGAATGGAAGTTCAATCAAATTGGTTGGAAGTTCTATATCATGGATTCTAAATGGACAATCCTGATACACTTTATTTACTCTCACACTATAGCCCAAGGGATTAGTAACTTCTATATAATATTCAAGTCTATCAACATACATATTCTTCCCTGAAGCTATAGTTGTGTATATGTATAAATTTGTAGAACCATGATCTAATAATGTATAAACAATAAAGCTAAGTAAGGAGAATTTACCAATAACAACATCTGAAGCATCTTAATCTTCCACTACTTTCATGGCATATGTCATGGCTGGAACACTACCCTCGTTTATGAGGTCTATCAACAGTCTCAGACCCTTTTTGGTAGCACTAGGTCGACCACCTTTTCCTGATCTACGGCCTGCCTGTGACCTCTACACAGAACCCTATCCTTCAGCAGCATTAGATCCGTTTCTTACATAACAATCCTTAATCTTATGTTATTTGGAGCTAGATTTCAGACAAGCTCCACTTCAATACCAACAAACATCACTAGCATGTCCCTTGCCATAATGCTGGCAAGGTATAGAAACTGCCTGTGAAGATGAGCCTGCAGAAGTACTAGATCTACCTTCTCAAGATCTCTGAAAACCTGCTCCACTTGTATAACCTCATCTACTAGAACCCTATGTCTGTGTTTAAATACTTCTCTGTCTCTTTTGACTACCTTGCTGCTGTTCACTAAAAGATCCCTTCTACTATTGTTATCTTCTTCTCTACTCTTGTTTAGTTTCATTCTCAATGGAAATTGCTGCATTGACAAGAGTAGAGAACTCTTTGATTCTCATAGCCACTAAAAACACTGGGATTTGATTATTCAAACCTTGCTCAAACCGCTTACACTTCTCTACTTTCGATGAAACCAATTTAGGAAAATACTTACTGAGGTGAATGAATTGCCTTTCATACTCAGACGCAGATGTTGCCTTTGCTTCAAATATTAAAACTCCCTTTGCTTGTCTTTTATATAAATCTCACTGATATACTTCTTCTTAAACTCTTCCTGGAAGAATGCTCAGGTAAGTTTATCTGCAGGATTACCTTTCTTCTTTGTATCCCAATAATCAAAAGCTTGTTCATGTAATAAGGAAATTGCACACTCCAATCTTTCCTCATCAAGTACAGTGCAAAAGATCAAAGACTCTCACTATTCTCTCAAACCAATACTCTGCTATTAAGGAGTCATCGGTATCACCAACTCTAAAATCTTCTTCTCTAAGTTTCCTAATTCTCTCCAATGGAGTTCTTTGGGGCACTAGTGGTGGTGGTGGCTGTGCAGGAGGAATAACTCTTGTAATCTACCTATGAACTTCCCCTATATTTCTCATGAACTGGGGTTCTAATGGTATCTGCCCTTCAGAGGGTTCTGCTGGCTGCTGGTTCCCTATACTTGCAATGACAGTTGTTTTTCACTCTTTCCCTCAACCTACACAACAAAATCGCCTAAACCTGCTCTGATACCACCAAATGCAACACCCATTGACAATCCTATATATATAAAAAAAACTAACAAATGATGTCACATAATGCCTATGCACTTACTTATTCAATTATTATTATTATTATTATTATAATATTAAAATCAATGCCAATAAGAATTTTGGCACAGTTTCCCTTAAAAATTTGACACTGCCAAATCTTCATCAATCAAAAACAAAACATACTGAAGAAAAATACTCCTAATAATTTTTTTTTCAATCTCAACTCCAATTAGAAACTCTCTAACAATCATCTATAATCTATTTTAAACATCTATACTTTTACCAATATATTTTAATATTAAACATGTATCATCTTTATCAATATATATATATATAAGTCATACTTTAAGAAACTTATAAATTATAACTCATACAACAAAGTATTTAAAAATCTCTAACTACTCATAATTATACAACTGTCATTTAAAATTTAAATACTGCTGTAACACCCCTGTACCCCATATACGCACATTACGTATAACCACATCTGTAATATACGTATACCGGATACAGGAGTGTCACGATTTATATTAGACAAACCCAATCTTTCTTCATAATTTCAATATGAGAAAACTTAAAACATTTCAAATGTATTATGGAACATAATAGATAAAACATTTGTTTATTTAGCAGCTGAAAATGTAGCGGTATTTACATATATATGTACATCAAAATAAATGTTTACAAAACATAAAGTTTATACATGTTTGGCAGTTCGTCTCTAATCTTTAAGTCCGCAATCAACACTTCACAAGACTAGACTTAACTCGGTCTAGCTGAACTCTCAGGTTCTACCCTGTCACCTGCACGATGAACCACAATCGCGCTAAGCCAACGGCTTAGTGGTACAAACCATGATATCCATATGCTTTAATGTAATGCAAATGTCATACTTTCAAATATTATAAACAATTCACAAGAACACCATATTACATAACATTATATTTTATCATATAATTCAATTATTTCATCATTCATGATTCCCATTTAAGCAAAGACAAGCATGGGCCCAAAAAGGATCTAATATGCTATTCAAAGTTCAGAGTGACTGCTTTGGTCCATAATCACATTCATCAAGCCTGTAGGTGATATATATATATATATATCCATGGATAATGTAACAGACTCAGTCTCTTGGACCTCAACCCGGCTAGACCCTAGGGCCCCAGTATCTTGGTCCTCAACCCGGCTAGACTGTTACAGTTTTTGAGGCTTACAACCCAGTCTTTTCACCCCAAAAACATCATATTTCACATTTTTCAACTGGGCTCGGCTTACGACCCGGTCTTTTCACCTGCCCAGTGATTCATAGGCATGCCGCCAAACCCAGAACTCTGAAAATTGAATAACATAATAGGCACACAATTAATTCATTTAATTCATTATCAATCTCTTTCATAATTCATTTCTCATTTCATTTCACATAATCAAACTAGGCAACCATGCCCCAATTATTTCATCTTTTCTCATTCTTCTATTTCATCTCAATATCGATTGGTTACATTATATTTTCACATCTCATATCACATATTTTCACATTTCTTTTCATATACAATGCTTTACTCAATTGCATTGAACATACATTTTGAATGATCATCATATCTTTCACATTATGCAATTCATAACATTAATCAAATGTATCAAGTAACTTAACACATTTCTCAACTAAATGTGTTAAGTCCTAATGTCATATAAATGTATGCAATCAATCAAAGTTTGTACTTACCTCAACAGCAACTAACACCAATCTAACCACTCCTCTTCCAAGATAACTCTCAACACTTGAATAAAGGTAGCTCAACTCTCTTCAAAACCTAATCCAAAGGTGATCATACACACTCACTTAGAGATACACATAAGAAAATAAGAAAGAGAACTATCTAGGGCAAACTCTACACTTGACACGCTCAACAACACGGGTGTGTCCCTGACCGTGCCCTAAACTCACAACACAGAAGCTTTGACACGCTCAGTGACATGGGTGTGTCACTGGCCGTATCAATCCTCTCTCAACACAGAAGCTATGACACGCTCAATGACATGGACGTGTCACTAGACGTGTCAAACCATCAACATCACAGTAGCTATGACACGCTCAGTGACATGGGCGTGTCACTGGACGTGTCAATACTACTCCAACACAGAAGCTATGACACGCTCAGTGACATGGGCGTGTCACTGGTCTTGTCACCCATCCAGAAAATAGAACCATTGACGTTCCCAAAGACTTGGCCGTGTTTATGGGCATGTCAGGCCAAAAATTCTGATTCCGACACCAACAACACCACATCCAACAAATCTCTTACTTTCACCATCTTTCACTCCAAACAAACTTAACCAAACACATTAATAAACTATAATAAACTTGCAAAAACACCAAAACCACTCAATACATACATCAAACACCAATCAAAGTCATCATCACAACTCATCTCATACCTAAAACACAACACTTGCTCTTTCACCAAACCTAACTCTTTCTCTTCAATCCAACCCCAAAATCAAAATCAATTAAACCCAAACACTCTCAAATACACTACAATCAAATATACACATACCATCAACAATCAAACACTAAACTCAAAACACAAACTTAAAAGAAAACCAAAGAATCAAGTGGAAAACTTACCAAAAGTGATGAAAACCCTTAGAATTCCAACTTGATCACTTGAAACACCTTCAATCTTGAGTTTGGAAGAGCAAAAATCTCTCTTTCTCTCTTGCTATGGAGTTAGTCAGCCAAACAAAGAAAGAAAGAAGAAGAAGAAGAAGATAGAAAAAACAAAGTCAACTCTTCTCTTAACCACTAAAAACCTTCTTTAAATCTCAACCAAGCAATTATATATTATAATAATATAAATAACCAAAATATCATCTTCCACTTATTTCAATTTCCATTTCAATTAATTTAATTACAATTAAATATTTCTTTTGACCCATTCATTAATTGACTTGTATATGTTGAATATATCTCTATATATATAACATATACACACTTCTCTTTTCATCTTTTATCTTCCCACTTAAACATTTATACCTTATATCATTTAATCCAAAAACAACAATAAGTATTTTAAAAATTTTAGGGTATAGTTTGGGATATTACAACTGCCATATGAACTGAACAAAATATATTATACATAGTTCTTCAAATAACACCTTCTCTGATGCAGTTGTGTAGACCCTTAATTTTGGTCCTAGCAAATCTGATCTCAATTAAAGAAGGCCAAGCTAAATTTGGTCCAATTTTAAAAGATTGAATCTAGTTTACAACTTTGGATTAGGCCGGTCCAGATATAATTTTCATTTGAAGGATAGATCAAGTCTGAGTCAAATACAAAGCCCAAATTAAATCAACTCTAATTAGTTTGGTTCAGTTTAAATCGGTACAATATGGTGCGGTCCAAGCCAATTCAATATGGAATGCAATCCATATCAAATTGGCTTGGCCAATTAGATATAAGGCAAGTACCGGGCAAAGTTTTAACCAAGAGTGAGCCAAATTGAGGTAAACTCCAAAGAAGACTAGGATAAGTGACGAGACATGTTTGATTCGAATTCGGAGGGATAGCTAGGTTGCCCTAGTAGATGTTTACAAATAGAAAAGCTTGGACAGCCAAGAGGAGGGAGGGCAACAGTAATACAAAGAGGCAACACTGATTATGAAAAACCTTAGCAACAATTAAATGAGAGAAAGCAACACACACGATGAAATTAACACAGGAACCTAGGAGGCAAAAGTGATTGTCTCCAGCTTGCTTCACTCAACCATTATCAACATTGTTTCAGGTAGTGGCACAAGTAAGCTTGATTCAACACACTCAACCTGCTGGAAGGTTTGGTTTTCATGATTTAATTCATTTAATACTTCTAGTAGCTATATTGGTTATTTTGTTTTACAATAACCATATCAATAATTCAATTTAAAACTCACAGTAACTATATTGATGATTTAAACATATTGTTGAATGGTGATCAACTTATGAATATTATTATAGTATCTAAATCCTAAGTATCAAACCTATTTGCATGTTTTAAACACTTTTTAAAATCATAAAACCCCAATTTAATATTTTAAACCCTAAATTCTATATAAAACTCTAATCTAGGAAAAACCCTAATTTGTATAAATATAAACCCTACCTTAGATAGAAACCCTAAATTTCCAACAGAACCATATCCTATAAACCATTTACCTTTTGGGGGCGCTGCCCCCTTGACCCCCGCCAGCTAACCAGCTAGCGAGACAGCCATAGGTGCGACCCTCGTCATCACAACCTATATTTTCTTAATGGGATAATATTAAGATACATTTATTTATTTTCTTTTTAATTATTATTATTCAATTATTTTTACATGTGTTGTATTTTTTTTTTGTTTTATTCTTTTTCTTAGATTTATATATATTTTTAAAGGGAATTGTAAAAGGCATGTTTTCATCTAGTGTGGGTGTCTTGTTTATTTAGTTTATGTAATTTAATTTATTTTAAGATTTTTGGGACTATTGTAAGTGACATGTTTTCATCTATGGTTGGTGTCCTATTTTATTTATTTTACTTTCTTTGTGGACATTGGATATTATTGTAAGGGCATGTTTCCATTTTGTACGGGTGCCCATTTTATTTGGTTGCTTTGATTTTAATAAAATGAATATTTATTTATTATGATTGCCTGTAGTATGGATGATATTATCATGCTTAAGAATTTAATAATATTTAGACCTAAAAAGGAAGCCGGTTCCAATGAACCAAAAGTTATGGGGGAGCTGGGCCATTTCTCTCCTTCTCCATACGTACTCAACTTTCCAAACCCAATAGGGAGTTGGGGATTCCTTAGGAATCGAGTCATCCATCCCTTCCTATTTTCCTGGCCCATTTGGGTGGCGACTCCATTTTCTCCGGGTTTAGGCCCGTGTTCTCTAAGGCCCTGAGCCTAATAGTGCCGAAGTAGCAAGAACCATTCCATATGGGAGTGTGGGCGAAAATTCCCGCTCACAAGTTGATTTGAAGCTCTAAAATCTCACTCTTCTAGATCCTACTACATGTTTGATCTGCGCGTTAGAAATAAATCTAACACGCTAAGCTACTGCTTAGTGGTGCTTACATATTCATAATTTACCAATAATTATAACATAAGAAAATCAATATTAATATTTCATATACTCAACTCAACTCAACAAAGCCTTAATCCCAAGTCAATTAGGGTCGGTTATATGGATTCTTCTTTTCCATTTAATATGATTTAAGGTTATCTCTTCTGATAGATGTAACATCATAAGATCATTTTGGACCATTTTTGACCAAGTCAGTTAGGCCTACCTGTGCTTCTCTTAGTTATATCTACTCTAATTTGTTTGGTTTTTCTAACCGGCGCAACGCTAGGTCTTCATTTCACATGGCCAAAACATCTCAATCTATGCTCTCTTATCTTATCCTCAATAGGTGCTACCTCCACTTTTTCTCTAATGAACTCATTGCAGATTCTATTCATCCTAGTATGACCACACATTCGTCTTATCATTCTCATTTTTGTAACATGCATTTTACTCATGTGTTGTTCTTTTATATCCTAACACTCGACTACCATACATCATCATAGGCTATATTGCAATGCGGTAAAACTTTCTTTTTAATTTAATTGGCATCTTTCAATCACATAGAACTCCTGTAGCACACCTCCACTTCATCCAACCAGCTTTAATTCTATGATTTACATCTTCTTCACAACCCCCATCTTCTTGAAGAATAGAGACAAGGTATTTAAAATAAGTACTATGAGGTACTACTATTTCTATCTAAAATAATCTTGCCTCTTTCTCTATTTTCGCTATTAAATGTACAATGCATATACTCAGTCTTAGTCCTACTTAGCTTAAAACTCTTAGAATTCAAAGTGTTTCTATAACACCCTTATACCCTATATACGTACAATACATATTTTCAACATATGTAAAATACACATATACAGTATAAAAATGTCACAGACCCATTTAATAAAAATTTTCACATTTCTGTTTTAAGATTTCAAATACTAATATATAAAATAAATAGTATATAAATATTATTTGCTTGTTATAGAAATCCAAAATAAATATTTTATATGAAAATCTCTGGAAAAAATTCGCCAGAGTTTTGTTTGTAATTTGGACGTTCCAAAAATTCAACAAAACACAACCTGCATAAAAAAAACACTCCAAATAAAAATCAATTTACCAATTCACCAATACTTCTCAATTTCTCCATATTTTCTCAAGATACTTATATATAGGTATATATATATCAACATTACATATAAAATCTCATCTTAAATAAAATTATTCAAATCATTCTTTAGAATTTGCAATATATGCTTCAAAAACATATCATAACATACATAATATCAAAATATACTATAATATAAAAAATGTACATGTTGGCAACTGGCTCTGATCTTGATGTACCCAAAACAACTCTTCAAGCTCAATAAATACAAACCTAGACCCTACCAGGTATAGTAGAACTCTCCGGCTCTACCAAATCATCCATGACACCTGCGCGATGAATTACAATCGAGCTAAGCCGAAGCCTAGTGGTACAAACTTTGATAATAATAATAAAACTCAATGCAATGCCAATGCACAATGCATATAGATGTCACATCATTCTACTTTCTTATATTTTTCAAATATTTCATAACTACAACTCATAGTATTATATTGCTCAATTGTATCACAATTCATAATTCACATTTTAGCAAAGACAAGCATGGGCCCAAAAAAGATCTAATATGCTATTCAAATTTCAGAGTTACTGCTTTGGTCTTCTATAATGACACCATGTGTCTAGCCCCGTTGGCAATATATTCATGGATAATGTAACAGCCCCAGTCTCTTGGACCTCAACTCGGCTAAACCCTTAGGCCCCAGTATCTTGGTCCTCAACCCTGCCAAACTGTTACAGTTTTTGAGGTTTACGACCTAGTCTTTTCACACCAAAAACATCATATTTATCAGCTGGCCTGGCTTACGACCCAGTTTTTTCATCATTCCAGCATTCAGCCCGTAGGCAATTATAGGCATGCCGTCAAACCCAGAACTCTGAAAATTGAATAACATACTAGGCACACAATTTATTCATATTTCTCATTATCAAATTCTTTCATAATTCCTTTATCAAAACTTTTCTCATTTTCTCATGATCAAACTAGGCACATTGCCTTATTTTCACATTTTTTTCTCATTTTCTCATTTTTCACATCTTCTCACTTTTCTCACTTTTCTCATTTTTATCAATATCAATTCATTTTATTATTCCACATATCTCATTTTTGCATTCACAACACATTACCCAATTACTTTGGGTATTTTCACATAATATACATAATTCACATTCTACACGATTTAGCCATTATCAATTGCTTTTTACAATGCATTTAACACATACATGACATTACAAATGTCATAGCACATTATTCATACTCAATTAATAAACCAAGTAACTTAACACATTTTTCAACCAAAATGTGTTAAGCCCAAATGTCATGCAAATATGAACAACATATTTAAAGTTTGTACATACCTCCACTAGCAACCCAAAGCAAGCTTAACACAACCTCCAATCCTATCCTTCCAACTTGCCCTTCACCACTTAGATGAAATAAATCAACCTCCCTCAATGCCTATACCAAATGTGATCATACATAATCATTTAATATCACATTCTAAGGTATTCTCAACATCAAACCATAATTAAATATCACTCTAAACTAAATCCTAAAATTAAGCTTCAGCTCACTTTAACTTTGAAAAACCATATCAAGCCATTTAAATTAGTATTTAAAGTTTATTAATATCATTAGAAACATGTTTTAGCATGTTTAAACCAATTACATTAATTAACCACATGCTTATGCTCAAAACCCTAAAATGGCATAACCTTCACCATTGAAGGATCTCCATTCCAACTCAATCCAATTATTATTTCAATCTTATTTCCACCACTTATATCATTAAATAACATGATTTAAGCATTAAAATCAAACAATTAATCATTCTTTGAAAATTCACTTTTCCAAAACCCTAAATCAATACTACCATCTTCAAACTCTATCCAAACTTAACTAAATCCATCATTTGATTTTAAAATCATTGTTTATGCATCAAAACAACACATTTGGAACCAATTTTCACAATTAAAACTCATGATTTCAAAAACTCAAATGTTCCATAACCCTAAATTCTCTCTCTTCACCAAACTCAACTTAAATTCAACCATTTCTTTAATCCAATATTAAAATCATTGTTAACTACCCAAAATAACATCATACACACCCATTCCAATAATTATAACATGCTACATCAAAACTCCAAACTCAAAATAATCTAATTTTCTGTAGAATTCAAAGAAAAGAGTTGAAAACTTACTAATTTTGGTGAAAATCACCAAAACTCCAATTTAAATACTTGAAATCCTTCAATTTTTGGAGTATGGAAGAAGCAAATCCCTCTCTTGAAGCCATGAAAGTTGGCCTTGAAGGAAAGAAGAAGAAGAAGATGAAAAAAAAATAATTTTCTCTTTCCTCCCACTCACATTTTCAACCTTATATATATTATTATTTTAATATATTTTTAATTAATTAATTAATTAATTAATTAATTAATTAATTAAAATCACAAAATATCATCTTTGATCCAAAATTATTTATTTTTGAATTATTTTATTAATTTTAAATTTCTAAGAATTAATTACCAAAATACCCTTTTACTTTGACTTTTCTTTTAAATTGTGTTGACTTTTATATGTTGTATATATTTTAAATATATATCACATATATGTTCACTTTTTCATTTAAAATCCTTTCATTTTTCATTTAAAATCATTAATTTAATTTATCCATTTAAATTATAATTTATTTTATCAAATTTTTAAAAATTTAAACTTTTCAAAAATTTGGGATATTACACATATGCACAAGTAATGTGTATCTTATATACACATCAAATATACCTTATATGTGTATTAAATATTAAGTATGTAATATATTAATCCAACATATACAATTAATATATCATATATATATGTTATATATACTCTAGATATATATATATATATATATTGAGTATATACAATTTATTTCTCTAAATACTTATTTAATTTCTCCAAAATCACAGATATTACAATTTTTTCCCTCTTAAATAATTTCGTCCTCAAAATTATCCAGTATGGTAATAAATCATCCAAATCATTATTTTACCAAATTATATAATTTTTATTCTCCCCCTTAGGTTCATTCTTAATTTCCTTATTACCATTCTCTAACACATCATTATACCGTCTATTTACTCAAACAGTCATAACAAATTATCATATCATCAATCGAATCATCATTAGAAAAAAACTAGTTCTTTTCTTTAATATTTATACCCACACACCTATTGCACTCAAGATATTTGATCACTTCATTATCTTAAAAATATACTCTCATCACCTTAAATTCAAATGTTGATAACTTTTATCTTAACACAATAATTTTATACATCTTCACTTTGATCCTACTCTTTATACAATTACCACATTAATTTAACATCACCATTATACAACAGCAAAATCTTATTTCCTTAATAAGATTCATTCCCATTATACTATAACTAACATTTTTCTCTTATAATTATTTGAAACTAATATAACTTAGCTCTTTTCATATGCATATACATATCAGAATGATGTATTAAGCACATTATCATATAGCTTGTATATTCTTAATACAACTACACATATTGAATTTCAATAAATACTTGTAAACTTATTATATTTCGGATCAATTGATCTAACTATCACAATAAGACCATCACAACCTTATTTTATTCTGACCAACCTTTAGTCTATTTTAAATTCATTAATCTGTTTTCAATTCATGACCTAATTCTATTAGGTCAAATTTATTCTCAAATTTTAATTCTCTTCGAATTCATCATTACAGATAATATTCACTTCTCATAGTCTCGTTTACTTTACATATCATTTTCATAAACTTATTCATTTTATACCATTTTCAAACACATTCATTATAACTCTTGCTCACATTTCATAATTTCTTTCATTTGCCATTTTCTCACATTTCTTATAGTTACCCTATTTACACAAATCACTTTTCTTACACATCATTTAAAACTCATCATATTTTCACAATTCTCTTCTTTTTCCACACTTTATATAATTATAAACAAAATTCTAGTATAAAATTATAAGATACAACTATGCAAACCATAAGTCTTGACCATGTTTCTTGAAGCATAACTATCAATTTCAACAAAACTATCCAACGGTCATGCCATAATAATGGTCACGCCCGTGGCTAATAAATAAATACTGCTCCTCTATCATTCTTCTTCAAATATTTCCAATCACAATGTTAAGTTCGTATCACAAAATTCACATATTCATTTTCTAATCTTTTGCTACACAAAAAGTTAACACGTTTCAGCTCTGTTTCAAAGCAATTTACTTTTGATCACTTCTGTTTCAAAACAATTTACTCTTAGTCACTTGATCATCATTAGCCTAACTCAAGTTTCAACAATATTATCATTAACATCTCTTACATATACACATTCGTTCATATGCTAATTTTACACAATTTTCATTTATTACTCCATTTCTAATCTATCTCTTATAAAAATTTTCGTTCATTTTTTTTTCACTTGCATACTTTCTTCATTATACTTTCCTTTTCCTTACAATCTCTTATTTATACGCATATACTTTGGGCCTAAAACACTATACAATCATCAAGGTCAGTTGTTAAAATAACAATTTTACTGTCCAGCTCTGTTCGGGTCCATTCTCAATCTCAATTCATCACATGACCTAACTCTACGCAGGTCAAGACCTAATCTCTCTTAGGTCTATTAATACATGCAATATTATTCTCAATATCACCAAACACGTATTTGTATAAGGTAGTAAACACTCGATAATATTTTTTTTAATCATCCCCATACACCTTCGTAAGTCATAATCACAATGTGACTTACTTTCCACTTTTTCTTACATATCATATTTGTGTTCATATAGAAAAAAAAATCTCATCACACAAATCATACAATTATACTCAATTCCTCTTTTACATACAACCTATACAAAGTTAACATTTATCACTTTTCAGAGAACATTATCATTTCTCATTCTTTTGACATTACTTAGGTTATTCATCAATTCAACATATATATATATTCTGACCACAAAATAATTAACATCTTCCTTATTTAATCGCCCATCTCTTAAATAAGTTTCTTATTATATATATATATATATATTTTAACACCTCACATAAATCTTAGTCACATTTCCAATGTGACATCTCTCTCACATTTTTTATGCATTTATCATACCCTTCATATCCCTTTTCATCATTTCCAATGCAATTACCTAAAGTAACTCATTTTTACTTACTTAATCATTTCCCTTTTATTTCATAACAAATTTCTATATTATCTACCACATTACACGTTGCATGATATTTTCATAAATAATATTACTCATTCAAAATTACTCCCATGCTTATTACGCATTAAACTATCAACATCTCAACAATCTTCATCAAAATTCTCTTACAACTCTAAATTTCCAACTTATTACTTTAATTAAACTTCATTCTATTAATCTCATTTTCAAGAGCTAACTTTATAAACTTTATTTTTATATTAATATAATATCAAAACACATCACTTTCACAATTATGGAAACCCATTTCAAAAATTCAAATTTCATATAATGCAACCAACAACATGAACCTCACCAAATCTCATCCATATCACATTCTCAATCTTAAGATCATAACATTTACTTTTAAACAACACTAATTCATTTCCTTACACTAATTAACATCATCAATTAGATATCCTACTTTTACATACTCAAACCCTAAATCATGTATCATTCATTTTTTTTATGAACTTTTTTTTCTAAATTATTAAAACTTCATATTCTTTCTTCATACTTCTACCCATATGCATATAAATTTTCATAATTGTTCTTATTCATTTGTCTCAATAAAATTATTTTATTACTCATGTACACAAAATTGTTTGACTTCCTTAGTTTCATGTCACTCTTACTTTCAATTTTTATATTCCTTACCAATTCTTTATAAAAGCTTGTAAACTTTTATCCATGTACAGTTAACACATATATGGACTTATATTTAAAGTTTTAGATTTTTTCAAGCTGATTTAATATATTTAAAAATTAAGTCTTCCGAAATCAGAGAATCTGTCTCTTTAATAATTTCTCTGGCAGCACCCGGTTGTCCATTTTTTTCAGGTAACAAACCTTTTAAAAATTCATGAAATGTTAACCATATATGATATTGTGTGTAAATTTTCAGATTTTTCTGGGTTGGTTTACCATAGTTTCTAAATTTATTTTTCTCTCAATTTCTACAGATTCTGTGTTGCTGGAATTACTCCAACAATATGTGTTCTTCTATTTTTCTTAATTAGAGATCCATCTTTAAAATTTATAAAATTTTAAACATTGGATTCTAACATATAGAAAAACTTTCTATTAAATATTCAAACTCATCCAACATTTCTAGATTTGTCCAAAAATTCAGACAATATCACTTTGCTGTACACCTATAAAATTTTCTGTAACTATCATGATTATTTCTTAAACTTTTTATTTTTATATCTTAAATCATTTCCTAGATTGTTTTTTTTTTTTCTAATTTCACTTATTCATCAATTGAATCAGTTATGAATTTTAAATTTCAAATAAAAGTTCCAAAAATTCTTAATCCATAATCTCTAGAATGACGCTTCCACTGCGCCACTCTGATCTATGCAACCTAGACGCCATCTTAACTCATATCTATTATATCAAATGGACATTGCCACATCAGGGATCAGATAAATTGCTAGTGCCAATGCATGCATCACAATTGAAAATCATTTTTTTAAAATTCCAGTTTTCTCTCTCTAACAAACCACCTAGGTCGAGAACCTCAAACCTAGGCTCTGATACCAAAATAAATGTAACACCCTTATACCCTATATACGTACAATACATATTTTCAGCATATGTAAAATATGCATATACGGTATAAAAATATCATAGACCCATTTAATAAAAATTTTCACATTTCTGTTTTAAAATTTCAAATACTAATATATAAAATAAATAGTATATAAATATTCTTTGCTTGTTATAGGAATCCAAAATAAATATTTTATATGAAAATCTCTGGAAAAAATTCGCCAGATTTTTATTTGTAATTTGGACGTTCCCAAAATTCAATAAAACACAACCTGCATAAAACAAACACTCCAAATAAAAATCAATTTACCAATTCACCAGTACTTCTCAATTTCTCCATATTTTCTCAAAATACTTATATATAGGTATATATATATATATATCAATATTACATATAAAATCTCATCTTAAACAAAATTATTCAAATCATTCTTTACAATTTACAATATATGCTTCAAAAACATATCATAACATACATAATATCAAAATATACTATAATATCAAAAATGTAAATGCTGGCAACTGGCTCTGATATTGATATACCTAAAACAACTCTTAAAGCTTAATAAATACAAACCTAGACCCAACCAGGTCTAGTAGAACTCTTAGGCTCTACCAAATCATTCATGACACCTGCGCGACGAATTACAATTGCGCTAAGCCGAAGCCTAGTGGTACAAACTTTGATAATAACAATAAAACTCAATGCAATGCCAATGCACAATGCATATAGATGTCACATCATTCTATCTTCTTATATTTTTCAAATATTTCATAATCACAACTCATAGCATTATATTACTCAATTGTATCACAATTCATAATTCACATTAAAGCAAAGACGAGCATGGGCCCAAAAAGGATCTAATATGCTATTCAAATTTCAGAGTTACTGCTTTGGTCTATAATGACACCATGTGTCTAGCCCCGTAGACAATATATCCATGGATAATGTAACAGCCCCAGTCTCTTGGACCTCAACCTGGTTAGACCCTTAGGCCCCAGTATCTTGGTCCTCAACCCGGCTAGACTGCTACAGTTATTGAGACTTATGACCCAGTCTTTTCACCCCAAAAATATCATATTTATCAGCTGGCCTGGCTTATGACCCAGTCTTTTCACCATTCCAGCGTTTAGCCCTTAGGCAATCATAGGCATGCCGCCAAATTCAGAACTCTGAAAATTGAATAACATACTAGGCACATAATTTATTCATATTTCTCATTATCAAATTCTTTCATAATTCCTTTATCAAAACTTTTCTCATTTTCTCATGATCAAACTAGGCATATTGCCTTATTTTCACATTTTTTTTTCTCATTTTCTCATTTTTTCACATCTTTCTCACTTTTCTCATTTTTTTTCTCATTTTTATCAATATCAATTCATTTCATTATTCCACATATCTCATTTTTGCATTCATAACACATTACCCAATTACTTTGGGTATTTTCACATAATATACATAATTCACATTCTACACGATTTAGCCATTATCAATTGCTTTTTACAATGCATTTAACACATATATGACATTACAAATGTCATAGCACATTATTCATACTCAATCAATAAACCAAGTAACTTAACACATTTTTCAACCAAAATGTGTTAAGCCCAAATGTCATGCAAATATAAACAACATATTTAAACTTTGTACATACCTCCACTAGCAACCCAAAGCAAGCTTAACACAACCTCTAATCCTATCCTTCCAACTTGCCCTTCACCACTTAGATGAAACAAATCATCCTCCCTCAATGCCTATACCAAATGTAATCATACATAATCATTTAATATCACATTCTAAGGTATTCTCAACATCAAACCATAATTAAATATCACTCTAAACCAAATTCCAAAATTAAGCTTCAGCTCACTTTAACTTTGAAAAACCATATCAAGCCATTTAAATTAGTATTTAAAGTTTATTAATATCATTAGAAACATATTTTAGCATGTTTAAACCAATTACATTAATTAACCACATGCTTATGCTCAAAACCCTAAAATGGCATAACCTTCACCATTGAAGGATCTCCATTCCAACTCAATCCAATTATCATTTCAATCTTATTTCCACCACTTATATTATTAAATAACATGATTTAAGCATTAAAATCAAACAATTAATCATTCTTTGAAAATTCACTTTTCCAAAACCCTAAATCAATACTACCATCTTCAAACTCTATCCAAACTTAACTAAATCCATCATTTGATTTTAAAATCATTGTTTATGCATAAAAACAACACATTTGGAACCAATTTGCACAATTAAAACTCATGATTTCAAAAACTCAAATGTTCCATAACCCTAAATTCTCTCTCTTCACCAAACTCAACTTAAATTCAACCATTTCTTTAATCCAACCTTAAAGTCATTGTTAACTACCCAAAATAACATCATACACACCCATTCCAATAATTATAACATGCTACATCAAAATCCCAAACTCAACATAATCCAATTTTTTGTAGAATTCAAAGAAAAGAGTTGAAAACTTACTAATTTTGATGGAAATCACCAAAAATCAACTTTGAATACTTGAAATCCTTCAATTTTTGGAGTATGGAAGAAGAAAATCCCTCTCTTGAAGCCATGAAAGTTGGCCTTGAAGGAAAGAAGAAGAAGAAGATGAAAAAAAATGATTTTCTCTTTCCTCCCACTCACATTTTCAACCTTATATATATTATTATTTTCATATATTTTTAATTAATTAATTAATTAATTAATTAATTAAAACCCCAAAATATTATCTTTCATTCAAAATTATTTATTTTTGAATTATTTTATTAATTTTAAATTTCTAAGATTTAATTACCCAAATACCCTTTTACTTTGACTTTTCTTTTAATATGTGTTGACTTTTATATGTTGCATATATTTTACATATATATCACATATATGTTCACTTTTTTATTTAAAACACCTTCATTTTTCATTTAAAACCATTATTTTAATTTATCCATTTAAATTATAATTTATTTTATCAAATTTCTAAAAATTTAAACTTTTCAAAAATTTAGGATATTACACATATGCACAAGTAATGTGTATTTTATATACACATCAAATGTACCTGATATGTGTATTAAATATTAAGTATGTAATGTATTAATCCAACATATATAATTAATATATCATATGTATATGTTATATATACTCTAGATATATATATATTGAGTATATACAATTTATCTCTCCAAATACTTATTTAATTTCTCTAAAATCACAGATGTTATAGCTTCTTCATAACTCCAACTTTTGGCTTACCCCTGCTTGAGTCTCATCTATTAATACAATATCATATGCAAACATCATACACCAAGGGATGCCATCTTGTATATGTCTTGTTAGCTCATCCATGACCAATGCGAAAAGATAAGGGCTCAAAGCTGAACCTTGGTGTAATCCAATAGAAATGGGAAAATCCTTAGTATTCTCTCCCACAGTGCAGACACTAGTGATGGCTCCCTCATACATATCCTTCAAGACTTAGATATATCGTATAGATATTCCCCTACGCTCTAGGATCCACCATAAAACTTCTTTAGGGACTCTATCATACGCCTTTTTCAAGTCAATGAAAATCATATGTAAGTCCTTATTCATATAAATAAAATAAAATCATTACTTTAAAATACCAATTAGGAAGTATCATATATTAAAATATCAAATATTAATTATCACTTTAAAACACTAAGAAAATATATGAATAAATCCTTAAAATTTAAATTAACTCAATATTACATAAATAAGTTCAATGTTTAGTTAATAGTTAATCACTTTGAACCATTAACTTATTTTGGTAAGTTTACTTGATTTGCTTACATATTCTGATTTAAAAATCTAGGTTTGAAAAACGGGATCACTGATGACAAGTAAATACCTACTATAGTAAATATGACCAATGGCTCATTGATAGCACAAGTGCCCACTATCACTGATAATATAAAGTGTCCTCTAATAGCACGAATGCCTATTATCTTTGGTGACATAAAAGTATCCACTATCACTATGGACATCTACCCTCTGGCTAGCCATTCAATCTAGAAGCTATGTTTAATGTCAACATAATCGGGCAATCCATTTATTTTCTCATTTTCAGTTAATTTTACAATCAATAATAATGCTAATAATATTTTTAATAATTCTTTAAAACAACAACCACTTTCCTCATTAAATAATTGACAATATAGCTTTAACAATTCAATTTAATAAACTTTACTTCCTCCATTTACTACATAAAATTTAATTTATTTCTCAACTCTTCAAATATGCCAGATTCTTAATTTCTCTGTCAGTCTCTATTTTCCAATTCTTTCTCAGTAGTAATTCTCAATTTAAAATTATAAAAATTTAAACATAATTCTTAGGAACATACATAAACTTATATTTAAAATTTCATATTTTTCTAAGTTCCTTTACTATATTTAAAAATTATTTTTTTCCAAACCTATATATTTTATTTTTTTTACAATAACGTTTCTGGCACTACTAATTTTTTTAATTTTATTTAGGTAATAAATATTTTTAAAAATTCATTAAATTTTAACCATAAAACAAAAACATATATATAAACTTTTATCTAAACTTTCAAAATTTTATACGTTCATTTACTTTGTTTTTAAATTATTTTTACTTAACCTTACAAATTCTGGTTTTACAGTCACTATTCTAGTAGTTTCAATTTTTAATTTTATTTTTGTAATTAAAACTTCATTAAAATTTATACAATTTTAACCATATGTCTTAAATATATATATATGATCTTATATATAAAATTTTAGATTTTTCGGGGTTGTTTTACTATAGTTTCTAATTGCATTTCATAAACCCTAAAATTCTTGCTCTACTGAAACAATCAAGACAACTCATTTTCTTCTATTTATATTTCATATAAAATCATCTTTAAAAATTATAAAATTTTATACACCATATATTAACACATATATAAATGCTTAGGTAAAATTTCATAATTTTTAAACCCTTCTAGGTTAGTCTAAAAATTCGGACAATACACTTTACAATTAATTCAATTATGATTCAACTAGTCTCCATAAGTATTAAAAATCAAAAGAAAATTAAATAATAGCAAACTATTTATACACAAGTACAAACTTCTTTTCAAATTAGATCTTCCTCTCTCTTCCTTAATCTTCTTTGAATTTATGGTGATGATTTTAGTTTTTTTTTTTACTTATTTTAATGAATTATGCTAAGAATTTTATGTTGTATGTGAATTTTCCTTAGTTTTTCACTTAAGTTTGATGGATGGAAGAAGAAAATATGAAATTTGGCTATGGTGTATGGTTAGGTTGGTTTTGGGTTGGAGAAGAAGATGAAAATAAATTATTTATTTATTTATACACATTAATTAGGGTTTTAATTATATAAGGTATGCCCACCGTAACTTTGGTGCACCCACTTTCTTAAATTATTTCTAATTTGACTTTTGTGTAAAATCATAAAAATAATTTTTTTAAAATTAATTTTAAGTTCTATTAGTTATATTTCACATCCCAATTTAAATAAAAATTCAATTATTGGGTCAAAAAGGTATTTCTATAAGGTTTTGCCATTTAAAGATTCTTTTGCAGAAATACCGATTAAGTTCATATTCTAATTAAAATTTTAATTTTTAAAGACTTAACTAACTCTATTCCTCATTTATTACAAATACCCGAGTTACTCTCTGCATTATACACAACCCTCCATATTGGTATAATTCAAAAAGTCAATGTTTAAAATTTTAGACATTATAATCACAGACTTTGGCATAGTGACAAGCTGACCATCATGACTTATGCGACCGCCCTATATATCAGCATGACTGCACAAATGGATGGAGAAAAATTACAAATCTCACAGAAGTGATAGTGACTAGAGAGTGTGATACAACACTGGCCACCCAAAGCATTGTGTGTTCGCTCAAATCATTGAGCGACCGCACAAGACTTGAAGCAAAATGACACAAAGACTTAGAATATATAGCGGTTAGGTAGTGCGGTAAGAAATCTAAATTGTGCAATGCACAATATCAAAAAATTTGAATTTTAGCGCCAAACATCTTGGTTGAATAATGTATTAACACGTGGAACAAAAGTTGATGTTCAAACGGTCATTTGCATTTGTATGATTGCACAATATGTTTGTACAACTGCTAGACATGATAGGCTGGCATGGTATAGGGACCAACACTCCTATTGGACAACTTGAGTCTACCATTGGAGATAGCCATTGGAGAAAATTTAAATTGTGCGACCACTCATGGTGAAGAGAGGCAACATAACTTGTATGGCGACTGCACAAAATTTATGGAGACCGCTATACTTGATTCAATAATGACTTAAGTGGGAAACGATATTTAAACATGTTGGCACCCACTTCAAATAGTTATATAAAGACTTAAAGGCTATAAATACCCTAAGAAACATCATTTTACAGATGATTGACATTTGATAAAGCCTAGAAAAGAAAATTTCAACTCTTTGCATCTAAAATCAACTTGTAATCTTTAAGTGTTGGGTGTAAGCATTAAACACCATTGTATAGGTTTGAGTATGAGCTTTGAAACACTTAGGTTTTAGAGTGAGTGTAAGAAAACTCTTTTTGGGTTGTAAGAAAATTACTCAAACCTTGTAAAAGTTGGGTGTGAACTTGTGAAAACACTAAGTTAGAGTTAAGCTTGTAAAAACTCATTGATATTAGAAACTCAACAAGTTGTTGAGGAAGTGGATGTAGGATTGAGGAATTCGAGCCACTATAAATCTCTTATGCTCATTCTTCTCTACTCTACTTATCAATTTTTCATCTTGCTTTAAAATTTTAATATGTCATCATTTCTTTAAAACAACCAATTGACCTCCCCTCTTGGTTGTCATCTTGGAACAATAATTGGTATTAGAGCCTCAAAATTTCAAGAAGCTTAATTGTGAAATTTGATCCATAATGGCAGTCACTCCTCCATCTGGCTCCACTACTTCAACTTCTCAATTTTCTTCCACAACTCAATCTCATGGAAATTTCAATTCTTATCTTAGACCTTATTTTGATGGAACCGAACTTCTATTAGAAACACAAAATGTATTTGTTCCTTGATAGTGAGGGAATTGAGCTTTGGAAATGTGTGCTAAATGAGTGAAACCTCCTACTCACGTGGTTGATGATATTCAAGTGCCTCTTCCTAGAGCACAATGGACCGATGGTTAAGAAAGGGCTTTCTACAAGACTAATAGGGCAGCCTCCATCTTGGTGAACTCCATGTCTATAGAAGAAAGTGGAAGAGTTCAACATCTTACTTGTGCATATAGTATTTGGAAAACTCTTAAGAATTATCATGAGGGTACTACCCAAGTAAGGTTCACCATGACAAAAATTCTTGTACATGAGTATGAACTCTCTAAAATGAAGCCTAACAAAAATCTCATCGAAATGACAAATTGCTTACTTGCTATTGTTAATGACTTGGAGAAATATGGAAAACTGTATTATCAAGGTGATGTCAATAGCAAAATATTGACAGCACTTAGAGCTAAGAAGAACTTTGAGTCAAAAGTATCTTCAATTAAAGAAGCTCATGAAATCAGCACACTAAGGACCGATGAGATAGTTCGAAAACTTCTTATGTTTGAACTACACATTGAAAAAGAAGATGACAAAGGTGAGAAGGACAAGAGAAAAGCAATAGCTCTCAAAGCTATCAAAGAAGTTGAGAGCTCAAGTGAAGAAGATAGTGATGATGATGAAGAAATGGCCATGTAATCTAAAAGAGTAAGTGATTGGAAAAGAAAGAGAAGATTGAAAGCAAAAAAAAGTAATCCTTCCAAATCCTCTTTCAAAGAAAAAGAAAAGAAGAATGAAATAAAATGCTTTGAATGTGGCAAGATGGGTCACATCAAAACGGATTGTTTCAAATTAAAGAACAAGAAGTAATGGGATAAAAAAAGAAGAAATCTCTCAAAGCCATAAAGGATGATGACACCTCAAGCAAAGAAGAAGAGGAAGAAGAGCAAAGAATTGCAAATCTTTATCTCATAGCTAGAGGAGATGATGATCACACCAATAAGTTATGCCTAAAGTCTACTATCAATGAAAGCATTTGGCTTATAGATAGTGGATGCTCAAGGCACATGACCTATAATGCAAAACTTTTCACAACTCTCACTTACAAGGAAGGAGGTAATGTGACATTTGGAAACAATGCTAAAGAAAAATTATAAGCATTGGTTCTATTGTTATGCTTGGTAAGAATTTTTTTGAAGATGTGTGGCTAGTTAATGGATTGAAACATAACTTGCTTAGTGTTAGTCAATTGTGTAACAAAGGATATAGTGTCAATTTTAACTCTAAGGGGTGCAAAATTACCTTTTCAGATGGTGAGCTTTCATTCAAAGGAAGTAGAATTGGTAACACCTATAAAATTGACCTACACTCTAATAATACTTTTGAATGTTTAGTTACTATTAGTAATGATGCTTGGTTTTGGCATAGAAGATTAGGATATGTCAATATGGATCAATTGAAAGGTCTAAGCAAAGAAGAACTTGTAGATGAACTCCCTAAAATGAAATTTAATAAAGACAAAATATGTGAACCTTGTACTTTCAAAACAAAGAACATTGTAAGTACCTCTAGGCCTCTAGAATTAATATATTTAGATTTGTTTGGTCCAAATAGAGTTGCTAGTTTAGGAGGCAAGTTATATGCATTTGTACTTGTTGATGACTACTCTAGATTTACTTGGGTCAATTTCTTAGCTCAAAAGAATGAAGCTTTTAACTATTTCAAAATTTTTGCAAAAAGAGTTCAAAATGACAAAGGATATATGATCACATCTATTAGAAGTGATCATGATAAAAATTTTGAAAATGAGAACTTTGAAATTTTTTTTAATGAACTTGGGATTTCATATAATTTTTCAGCACCTAGAATAATACAACAAAATGGTGTGGTTGAAAGAAAAAATAGAACATTGGTAGAAATGGTTAAAACAATGCTCAATGAGCATAATTTACCTTTATACTTTTGGGCGGAAGCCATTAATACCGCATGTTATATCTCAAATTATGTGTTTAAAAGACCTTTGAGAAATAAACTTCTTATGAGCTATGGAATGGTAGAAAACTCAAAATCTCATATCTTAGAGTATGTGGATGCAAATGCTTTAAATTAAATACTAAGGACAACCTTGGAAAATTCTCATCGAAATCGGATGAAGGTGTATTCCTAGGATATTCATCTTCAAGTAAAGCATATAGAGTTTTTAATAGGAGAATTCTAATAGTTGAAGAATCAATGGATGTTATCTTTAATGAATCTAAACTTAATCAAGGGAAAGGTAGTGTTCTTGATGATTTTATAGGTACATTTGAAAAGCTTGAGATAAACATGTTCCAAAGGAAAACAATGATGAGCTAGAACAAATAGTGGAACAAGAAAAAACCAAGATAGAAGAGATTTAAGAACTACCCAAAGATTGGCATTATCAAAAGAATCATCCAAAAGAACTTATCATTAGTGATACTTCAAAGGGAGTAACTAAGGATGATTGAGGAGGCTCTTAGTGATGAATGTTGGGTAATTTCAATGTAAGATGAACTCAACCAATTTGAAAGAAACAAAGTGTGAGAGCTTGTACCTAGACCTAAGGATCATCAATTATTGGTTGTAAATGGGTATATAGGATAAGATTGGTAAAAATGGTCACATCACTAGGAACAAAGCTAGATTGGTAGCCAAAGTCTATAATCAAGATGAAGGCATTAACTATGATGAAACATTTGCTCCTGTTGCTGGATTAGAAGCAATTAGAATTTTACTTACATTTGCATGTTATATGAATTTCAAACTTTTTCAAATGGATGTTAAAAGTGCATTTTTAAATGGATTCATTAATGAAGAAGTCTATGTTGAACAACCTCTAGGTTTTGAATTATAGACTTCTAAATCATGTTTTTAAATTAACAAAGGCACTATATGGATTGAAACAAGCTCCAAGGGCTTGGTATGATAGACTTAGTGCTTATTTGTTGGAAAATGATTTTACAAAAGGCAAAGTTGATACTACACTATTTGTCAAAATGAAATTGCATAACATTTTAATTGCATAAATTTATGTTGATGACATTATATTTGGTGCTACTAATGAATCTTTGTGTCAAGAGTTTGTTTCCTATATGACTAGAGAATTTTAAATGAGCATGATGGGTGAACTTAAGCTCTTCCTTGGTCTACAAATTAAGCAACACAAGGATGGTATCTTCATCAATCAATCAAAATACACAAAGAAAGTTCTCAAAATGTTTGAGATGGATGGATGCAAGGCTAGTAAAACTCCAATGAGCACATCCTTGAAGTTGGACAAAAATGATGTTGGTAAGAAAGTAGACGAAAAAGAAGTATCGAGGTATTATCAGATCCCTACTTTACTTAACTACTTCTAGACCCGATATACTGTATAGTATTTGTTTGTGTGCTAGATTTCAATCATGCCCTAAAAAGTCACATTTGAATGCTACAAAAAGAATTTTAAAATATTTGACTGGAACATTATATTTAGGATTTTGGTATCATAAAAATACATCTTTTAACATTTTAGGATTTTTGGATGCTGATTTTGCTGATAGGAAAAGCACTACCGGTGCATGCCATTTTCTTAGCGATTGCCTAGTTTATTGGTTTATCAAGAAACAAGTATCGGTTGCTTTATCTACTGCGGAAGCCGAATATGTAGCTGCTTGCTTTTGTTGTACACAAGTTCTATGAATGAAGTAACAATTACTATATTATGGTAAAGTACTTAATCACATTCCTATTAAGTGTGATAACACAAGTGCCATTAATCTATCCAAAAATTCAATTCAATATTCTAGGTCAAAACAAGTAGATATTAGGCACCACTTCTTAAGAAACAATGTTCAAAATCAGAGTGTTATTCTAGAACTTATTGATATTCAAAATCAACTTGCCAATATTTTTACAAAACCACTAAATGAAGAGAGTTTAAACTTTATAAAACAATACACAAGGGTGATAGATGGAAATTCTCTTGAATAATCACTCATTGACTCATTTAGGAATGATAAATTCTCCCAAAATCTATTTTGATCATTGTAAAATTAAAAAACCATCAATTTTTTTTTATCAAATATAGAGGTCGCTCAAAGCCTTGGAGCGGTGGCACCAAACAATTGCATGTCTTGCACACCAGAAGTCATTTTGTGCTATTGCTCCATACTCTTACGCTGTCACTCAATTTAAACTTTTTCAAATTTCTCAACCGTTATTCATTTGACTGGCTTGTATGAGCACCTTTTGCACATAGTGATAGCAACACACATATAGCAGTCGCATAACTGCCTATACGATCGCCCTCGATGGCCAACATCAAAATTTTTCTGAACATTGGAACTTGTATAGTTTTGCCCATTTTATTCCTAACGGTCATAAAACTGCTAGTTTTCAAATTTTGTCTATAAATACCTTTATTTTGCAATAGAATACACATTTAAAAACACTTAAATACCTCTCTAAAGAATTTCTCAAGGTTTTGATCTTAAGAAGGCATTTGTGAAGATTTCAAGCTTCTTCAACATTCTCTATTCTACCTTTCTACCTTTTCTTTTTTATTTTTGATTGAAAATGGCACCTAAATCTAAGAACTCCAAGAAGAAACCATTAGCCTCAGAAAAAGGGAAAAGGATAGTGATTAGTGAACCTCAACCCCAAAATAAACCATTCACCTAGAGTAGCGTCCAACTTCACAAACCAAAATATAAAAATGATGATGAGAAAACCAAGTACTACTTGCTCAAGAAGAAGAATATTGAACCTACCAAAATGCCTGATGACGGGATGCCCTTAACCCATAACATGGAGAACTCTATGGATGCCTTGATACTTTAGGTGGAGGCATTTTGTCTTTCTAAATGAGTTAGGGTAACCTAGCCTAACTAGAGAATTCTTGATGACTTAAAGATTAGAAAATAACCACAATACTCCCATTGGATACTATAAAGTCTATTCTAGGTTGTCTAACCAAGAATTTTCCCTATCTATAAATGAATTGGCTAAAGTTTGGGGATTCCAAACTTATAGTGCTTTTTAAAGCACTAATAAGGACTTCCCATTGAAAAACTTCTCAACCATTTAGAGTGAAGTTTCTATAGAAACTGAGCACAATAATAAATCCTCCAAAGCATTCATTTCAGATCCCTCATCTATTGGATTCTCCACAGAATCATAACCTATACTATCCATCAAAGGATTGATGGAAATGAAAAAGTCACACAACGTGACTTGTTTTTCTTGTATGCCCTAAAACACAATGAACCTGTTTAAACCAATTGCTTCTTAATTTACACATTTCTTCACCATGGAAAGTATAGGGCTAGCACATGGTTTCTATCCTCTCAAATCACTCAAATAGCTAGACATTTAGGTTTGGTTACCCCTGAAAATCTAGCTACCTTAAGTGATCCCCTTCAACTTGCCACAAATTCCATCAACCTTGATTATCTTGAACATGCAAGATGCATTCAAAAGGTTGATGATCACTATGAATATATCTTTGGCAGCAAATATGTGATTCAAAGGGAAAAGAAGAGACTTAGATATTACATCACTCAAGAGGAAGGTGTAGAACCCATAGAAGTTGAAGTTGAGTGTAGCATCTTTATACCCTATAAATGTATAATACACACACCCAGTATATGTAAAATATGCATATATGGTATAAAAAAATATCACAACCTTGTTTAATAAAAATTTTCTTATTACCCATTCCTCAAAACATTTATACATATATATATATACATATCAAAATATTTGAAACCTCACATTACTCAATTATACAAAATATTCTTTATAAGTTACAATATATATACTCCAAAAAAACATAACATAA
Source organism: Garcia nutans (assembly GCA_947685225.1). Lineage (NCBI taxonomy): Eukaryota > Viridiplantae > Streptophyta > Magnoliopsida > Malpighiales > Euphorbiaceae > Garcia > Garcia nutans. The sequence goes on along the minus strand of CANTUV010000031.1, from coordinate 69,814,830 downwards.
TATCAAAATGTATTATAATATAAAATATATACATTCTGGCAAAATGGCTCTGATCTTGATGTAGAAAAAACATTTCAAGCTCAATCAACACAAGCCTAGACTCAACCTGGCCTAGTAGAACTCTTCAACTCTATCAGATCACCATTGTCACCTGCACGATGAATTACAATCACACTAAGCTAAAAGCCTAGTGGTACAAACTTTGGTAATAAATAAAACTTTAAAAACAATGCCAATGCAAAATGGTCATATGCTATATCATAATGTGACATCCAAACTCACTTTTAAACATATTCTTTCATCATTTAATAATTTGCACAAACACATATACAAGTATGGGCCCAAACAACTAATACATTATTCAAATCCCAGAGTTACTGTTTTGGTCCATAATGACACCGAGCATCTAGTCCTGAAGCCAAATCAAGTAATGCTCAAAATCTAGCTCCGAAGGCAAATCATATCACAGTGACGCCAAGCGTCTAGCCCCAAAGGCAAATAATTTGGATAACCTCATAGGCATGCCGTCAAACATAGAACTTCGAAAATTGAATAACATACTAGGCACACAATTAATTCACATTTTTCATCATCAATTTCTTTCTCGTTTCCTTTTTTTTCCCTCATTCATATCAATGCCATTTCATTTCAACATTTCATCTCAATATAGGATATTTCATAAAAAAAACCACATTACCCAAATACTTTGGGTCATTTTCACATTTTGCACATAATTTATATTTTATTCAATCTAGCCATTAATAATGGATTTTCATAATGCATATATAATAATTTGCATGTCACAACATAATGTTCATATATCAAGTAGCTTAACACATTTTTCATCTAAAATGTATTAAGCCCAATCTAATGCCAACATATCTAATTTATCAAAATTTTGTACTTACCTTAGAAAGCACTCCAAAACAAGCTTTAAAACTCCCTCCAACCTTCTCTTCTAAGTTGCCTTCAACACTAGGGTTGGGCAAACTACCCTCTCTCAATGCCTAAGCCAAATGTGATCATAAACAACCATTTAATATCACATTCTAAGGCATTCTCTACATCAAACCTTTTAAATTAGGAATTACAAATAAAAGATAAAGAAAAGAGTTATTTTGGATAATTTTCCCAAGTAACACGCCCAACAACACGGGCGTGTTAATGATTGTGTCATAAACCCACTTTTACAGAAGCTTTGACATGTCCAATAACATAGGTGTGTCGCTACCCGTGTCATTACTCCTGCATTATAAAAACTTTGACACGCCCATTAATACGGGCATGTTACTGGCCGTGTCAATTATCTTGCCTTATAGTAGCTATGACACGCTCAGAGACATGGCCGTGTGATTGGTTGTGTCATCAACGTTGAAACTCAGCACTGTTGACAAGTCCAATGACATGGCCATGTCAGGCAAAATTTGTGCATTTCGTACCCTCAACCATTTCAACACAATCATTCCCAAACTCATCTCTACACAATCCTTATTCAACACTTTAGTTTATACCCATGATTTACCCATCAATTCAACACATATATAAATCCAACATATCATAATTATCATCTTATTCAATCAATCATCACTTTCTCTCATTAACCATGTTATACATATATATATGAAATCACATAAAAACAAGCTTAAAGATAAACACTTAAATTCTTGTTAAACCTTCAATATCCACCTTTAAATCTCTTGAAATTCCTTGGTATATGGAAGAAGAAAGAAGCTTCCCTTACTCTCTCTCTCTCTAGCTCACGTTCAAGGAAGAAGAAGAAGGAAAAGAAATATCTCTTCTCTTTTCAATCTATCCTTATATATATATATATATATTAACTAATTAATAACAAATCACCAATCATCTTCTTCCATCTTTTGACTTCCACTTCCCTCTCTTGTTATTATTATTATTAATTAATCAAAAATCAACTTTCCCTATAAATAATTATACATAATATACATGTGATGTATATCTTAGGTATATGTATATATCTTGTATATGTCATATTTATTTCAAAAATATTTCAAATATATATTCTACTTTGTCACTTAAAATTCTTTTATTTTTTATTTAAATTCTTTTATTTATTTAATTTAATTTAATTTATTTTATTTTATTTTCAAAAATTAGGGGTGTTACAATTCTCTCCCCCTTAAGAAAATTTCGTTCGCGAAATTACCTGCTATCAACTCTGGAACAACTGAGGATACTGACTCTCAATCGTCTGCTCACTCTCTCATGTCGCCTCCTTAGTGGCATGATTCCTCCAAAGAACTTTCACAAGTGGTACTTTCTTATTTCTCAATTTTTTTATTTCTCGTGTTAAAATCACTACTGACTCTTCTTCATAAGTCAGATATGGGCTCACCTCAATGGACTCCACTGACAAGATATGAGATGGTTCTGACCTATACCTCCGAAGCATAGAGACATGGAAGACATTATGTATCCAGTCTAACTCAGGCGGCAGAGCCAACCTGTAAACCACTGGACCAACTCTCTCCGGAATCTCATATGGTCCTATGAAATGAGGACTCAACTTCCCTTTATGACAAAATCTCAAAATATTCTTCCCTGGAGACAACTTTAGAAATACTTTATCTCCCACACTGAACTCTATATCCTTTCTTTTCAAATCTATATACGATTTATGTCGGTCTGAAGCTATTTTTAGACGACTCTGTATTAATTTTATTTTCTCTTTTGTTTTCTTAATCAAATCAGGACCAACCAGTTTACCTTTTCTAACCTCATCCCAACACAAAGGTGTCCTGCATCTCCTGTCATATAAGGCCTCAAAAGGTGCCATCCCAATATTGGACTAATGATTGTTGTTATATGCAAACTCAATCAATGGTAAGAATCTGTCCCAGCTCCCAGTGAAATCAATGATACAACTCCTCAACATATCCTCTAGAATCTGTATCACTCTCTTTGACTGTCCATCTGTCTGAGGATGGAAAGTAGTACTAAAATGCAATCGAGAATCCAATGCATCCTGCAAACTCCTTCAAAATCTCGATGTAAATCGGGGATCTCGGTCTGACACCAAAGAAATTGGAACTCCATGTAACCTCACTATCTCACTGATATATAGCTCAGCCAACCTCTCAAGTGAATAATTCATCTGAACTAGAAGAAAATGAGCTATCTTCATCATCCGATCAACTATCACTCAGATTGCATCATGCTTCTTCTGGGTCAAAGGCAATCCACTCATCAAAACTATTGTCACTCGCTCTCATTTCCACTGTGGTACTGATAATGGCTGAAGCAACCTTGAAGGAACTTGGTGCTTAGCCTTCAGTTTTTGGCAAGTGAGACATCTGGATACAAACTCTGCTATGTCCCTCTTCATACCTGACCACTAATAACACTGTTTCAAATCTTGATACATCTTTCCACTACCAAGGTGCATAGCATAAACTGACTGATATGCTTCCTCTAGTATCATCCTCTTAAATCCTGCATCATCAGGAATGCACAATCTATCTTTATACCATAGACTGCCATCATCTCTCATATGAAAGTCTTAACTCTCTCCCTTTTGGCAATCTAACACAATCTTCTAGATCTTCTCATATGCTAACTGGGCTTCCCTAACCTGATCCAACAACACTGGCCTTAATCGCAACTGAGCCATCAATGCACCATCATCACAACACTCAAATCTGGCATGCAATACTCTCAACTTAATAAGCAACGAGAGTGAGTAAGCAGTTAAACCTGCCAAAGACTTCCGACTTAAGGCATTAACAATAACATTTGCCTTGCCAGGATGATAATCAATTAAATAGTCATAGTCTTTAATCAACTCTAACCATCGTCTCTACCGAAGATTCAACTCTTTCTAAATACTTCATACTCTTGCGATCAGTAAAATGAAACACTTCTCCCCATAAAAGTAATGTCGCCAAATCTTCAATGCAAAAACTATGGCTGCTAACTTTAAATCATGAGTCAGGTAATTCAGTTCATATGGCTTTAACTGTCGAGATGCATAAGCAATGGCTATACTCTCCTGCATCAGAACATAACCTAAACCACTATATGAAGCATCACTGTATTACATATAAGGTTTACCTTCCACAGACAGGGTAAGCACAGGAGCCTGAGTCAACATCTCCCTCAGCTGCTCAAAACTCACCTGACACTGATCAGTCCATATAACTCTAACTCCCTTCTGAAGTAATCCAGTGAGTGGTGTAGCTATCATAGAAAAAACCTTCACAAATCAACGATAATAGCCTGCCAAACCCAGAAAACTTCTAATCTCTGTCACCGTCTTCAGTGGACTCCAATTCAAGATAGCCTTGACTTTACTTAGATCAACTCTAATACCCTCTATTGATACCACATGACCGAGAAAAGTTATCTGATTAAGCCAAAACTCACACTTAGATAACTTAGCATACAATTGCTTCTCTCTCAAAGTCTGCAATATAATCCATAGATGCCTGACATGATCCTCCTTATTATGTGAATACACTAGAATATCATCAATGAAGACCACCACAAACTAATCTAAGGATGGTCTAAACACCCTATTCATCAAATCCATAAATTTTGTTGGTGCATTCGTCAATCCAAAGGGCATAACCAGAAACTCATAATGCCTATACCTCATGCGGAAGTCTGTCATGGGTACATCTACATCTCTAATTTTCAACTGATGGTATCCTAATCTCAAATCAATCTTAGAGAATACTGCTGCTCCCTTCAACTGATTAAAGTGATCATCTATCCGACGTAATGAATACTTATTCTTGATGGTCACCTTATTCAACTGCCTATAATAAATACATATCGAGGTGCCATCCTTCTTCTTCATAAACAAAACAGGTGCTCCCACGGAGATACACTAGGGTGAATAAATCCTTTATCAAGCAACTCTTGCAACTGCACCTTCAACTCCTTCAATTCTATAGGTGCCATCCGATAAGGGGTAGTAGAGATAGGAGTGGTACCGGGCAACAAATCAATACTAAACACCACCTCTCTCTCAGGAGGTACTCCTGGCAACTCATTAAGAAAAACATTTGGAAACTTGGCAACTGTAGGTATACTATCAAGCTGGAGCCCCACTACTCTAATATCTACAACATGAGTAAGATAAACCTCACATCCCTTCTGAATCATCCTCATAGCTGATACAAGTGAAATAAACATGGATAAAAGGTATCTCTGCTCACCAGATACCACCACGTCTCTACCATCATGTGTTCTCAGGGTAACATATTTTTGCTTACAGTCTACCACAACCCCATACCTGGATAACCAATCCATACCTAGAATCAGATCATACTCCTTAAAAGGCATCTCAATTAGGTCACTGAGAAACTCCTCATCTTGAATAACAACTAGACTATCTCGGTGCACCCTGCTAACCACAATACTATGCCCTAAAGGATTTGTAACCAAAACATCAAATCTTAGGGACTTAGAATGCAAATCACTCACAGGCAGTATGGATGCAGTAATTTATGAATGAGTTGCCTAGGGTATATCAATGCAAGAACTATAGTATCAAATAAAGTAAAAGTATCAGCTATAATAGCTGAAGCATCTGTCTGCCTCTGCATCACATAAACCCACTGAGATGGCCCTGCATCCTCTGGTCTACTCCCTGCTGTATAACCTCCTCTCTGACCAGACCCTGATCGACTATCTCTACCAAAATCTCTGCCACCATGACCCCCCTCTGACAATGCATCTAGAAACTGCTATATTTGTCTGTCTGTCATATTGTGGCTCTGGACAATCTCTGAGAAAATGGTCTGGTGATCCACACCTATAATATACTATTGGTGCACCTGTCCTCCTGCAGACACCTCTATATACCCTACCACAATGAACATAGGTAGGTGGAGCCAACCTCTGAGTCACTGAGGTCGGAGCACTAGCCACTGAGACTGCAGGTCTCTACCTCTACTGCTGTGCTGAACTGCCAGACTGACCCTAGCTCCTATTGAACCTCTTAGGATATCCCCCTTGACCTCTCTTCCATGATGAAGACCCTACCTTACCTTGGGGTCTCCTACCTCTGCTCTCCTCTACTCTGGCTGTTGTTGCAAGTCCCTGTGCCCTCTCTGCACTTCTGGCAGCTGCAACCAACTGAGAAAAATTATGATACCGAGAACCTGCACTAAACAAATGATAAAGGGTCTCAGCCTTTCCACAAACCTTCGGCATATGTCAAACTCATCTAAAATAATTCTCCAGCATACTAGCTCAGCCGAATGAACTCAATCTTATACTCAATCACTGTCCTGGTGTCTTACCTTAAACTCAGGAACTCCATTTTCTTAGCATCCTTATACTCCATCGGAGTATACTTCTTCTCGAATTCCCATAGAAAATCAACATAAGTCAAAATTGGTGGACCAACTGTACCATAGGAAATTGTCTTCCACCACTCGCAGGCATGCCCCTGCAGAAGTGATCTAACATAATCAAACTTCTCCTCTGGACTAGCCTGCAACTGAATGAATACCTTCTGGATCTTGTCTAGCCACTTCTCTGCTACAGTAGGGTCTGTAGTGCCAACAAAATCTATGGCTCTAAATTTCCTTTGCTTGTCATACTCTCATGTCGGCAATTGCTGCTGCAGCTGTGGCTGTGGTGGCAGCTGCGGCTGCTGAACTTGAGTCTGCCTCAATAACTCCGCCATATGTTGTACCCAGCCTAGTGGAATCCCCTCAGTTGCTGATCCAACAGGCACAGAAGCAGACGCCTCACCAGCAGACTCAACACCAACTCCAACTCTACCCTCATCAGGAGCAACACTCTCAGCATTACCCTCTATAGGCTAGTATGTCCGAGACACCATAACCACCTATTTTTGCAAATATAATAGAAATTACCACATCAAAAATTAAAAAAAAAATGCTAGTGCCAATGCATGTATCACAATTGAAAACCAACTTTAAAATCCTTATTTTCTCTCTTTAACAACCCACCTAGGTCGAGAACCTCAAACCTAGGCTCTGATACCAAAATAAATATAACACCCTTATACTCTATAAACATATAATACACATATCCAGTATATGTAAAATACTCATATACGGTATAAAAATGTCACAACCCTATTTAATAAAAATTTTCTTATTCCCCATTCCTCAAAACTTTTATACATTTATACACATATCAAAATATATAAAACCTCACATTACTCAATTATACAAAACATTCTTTATCATATCAAAATGGCTATGATCTTGATGCAGCAAAAACACTTAAAGCTTAATCAACACAAGCCTAGACCTGACTTGGTATAGTAGAACTCTTCAACTCTACCGGATCACCCCTATCACTTGCGTGATAAATTACAATCGCGCTAAGCTAAAAGCCTAGTGGTACAAAATTTGATAATAATAAAACTTTAAAAACAATGCCAATGCATAATGCTCATACTCTATGCCATAATGTGACATCCAAGCTCACTTTTAAACATATTCTTCCATCATTTAATAATTTGCATAAACATATACACAAGTATGGGCCCAAACAACTAATACATTATTCAAATTCTAGAGTTACTGTTTTGGTTCATAATGACACCAAGTGTCTAGCCCCAAAGGCAAATCAAGTAATGCTTAAAAGCTAGCCCAAAGGCAAATCATATCATAGTGACACCAAGCGTCTAGATCTAAAGGCAAATAATAAAGATAACCTCATAGGCATACCGCCAAATATAAAACTCTAAAAATTGAATAACATACTAGGCACACAATTAATTCACATGTTCCATCATCAATTTCTTTCTCATTTTCCCTTTTTTTTCCTCATTCATATCAATGCCATTTCATTTCAACATTTCATCTCAACATAGGATATTTCATAACAAAAGCACATTACCCAAACACTTTGGGTCATTTTCACATTTTGCACATAATTCATATTTTATTCAATCTAGCTATTAATAATGGCTTTTCATAATGCATATATAATAATTTGTATGTCACAAAACAATTTTCATGTATCAAGTAGCTTAACACATTTTCCATTTAAAATGTGTTAAGCCCAATCTAATGCCAACATATCTAATTTATCAAAAGTTTGTACTTACCTTAGAAAGCACTCCAAAACAAGCTTCAAAACTCTCTCCAACCTTCTCTTCCAAGTTTTCCTTCAACATAAGGGTTGGGCAAACTACTCTCTCTCAATGCCTAAGCCAAATGTGATCATAAACAACAATTTAATATCACATTCTAAGGCATTCTCTACATCAAACCATTTAAATTAGGAATTACAAATAAAAGACAAAGAAAAGAGTTACTCTGGACAATTTCCTTAAGTAACACACCCAATAACATGGACGTGTTAATGACCGTGTCATAAACCCACTTTTACAGAAGCTTTGACATGTCTAACGACATGGTCATGTCGCTGCCCGTGTCATTACTCCTGCATTACAGAAACTTTGACACACCCAAAAACACGGGCGTGTTACTGGTTGTGTTAATTATCTTGTCTTACAGTAGCTACGACACACTCAGAGACATGTCCGTATTACTGGTCGCGCCATCAACATTGAAACTCAGCACCGTTGATATGTCCAACGACATGGCCGTGTTGGGCAAAATTTTTACATTTCGTACACTTAACCATTTCAATACAATCATTCCCAAACTCATCTCTGCACGATCCTCATTCAAAACTTTAGTTTATACCCATGATTTACCCATCAATTTAACACATATATAATTCCAACATCTCATAACTATCATCTTATTCAACCAATCATCACTTTTCCTCATTAACCATGTTATATATATATATATATGAAATCATATAAAACAAGCTTAAAGATAAGCACTTACTTGAAATCTTGCTAAACCTTCAATATCCACCTTTAAATCTCTTGAAATCCCTTGGTGTATGGAAGAAGAAAGAATCTCCCCTTACTCTCTCTCTCTCTAGCTCATGTTCAAGGAAGAAGAAGAAGGAAAAGAAATATCTCTTTTTCTTTCAATCCATCCTTATATATATTTAATATATATTAATTAATTAATAACAACCCACCAATCATCTTCTTCCATCTTTTGACTTCCACTTCTCTCTCTTATTATTATTATTAATCAATCAAAAATCAACTTTCTCTACAAATAATTATACATAATATATATGTGATGTATATCTTAGGTATATGTATATGTCTTGCATATGTCATATTTATTTCAAATATATTTCAAATATACATTCTACTTTATCACTTAAAATCCTTTCTTTTTCCATTTAAATCATTTATTTAATTTATCCAATTTAATTTTAATTTATTTTATTTAATTTCTGAAAATTTGGGGTGTTACATTGAGCATCTCCTAAGCCAACCAAAACCACCAAAGAAACAAGTGAATCTTCCAAAATCATGAAGCTAATTCTCAAAACAATTCACTCTCTCCACAACAAAATTCAACCATTTCAAGAAGGATGTCATCAAAAGGATCGCCAAACTTAACCAAAAGATTGATCTCTTGTTATATGTTCATCATGACATCTATGAAATGTAAAAAAAATTTGACCTCCCTCAATGTGATCTTAAGGATTGGGTTATGGGTGAACATATTGAGAGTCCATATGAAGAATCATCTGAATCATCCCATGGCACCTCTCCTACACCTACTCCACCTATTGATGAAGGTGATATGGAGGAACTCCAAGAAGTCAATCCACCTCCATTTAGGAAGGGAAAAGGGATAACCAAAGATTAGCTTTTCTTTTTGCCTTTTTCTTTTTTCTTTGCAATGTTGTGTTTTATGCTCTTTTATGTAATGCAATGCTCCTTTATGATTAATGAAATGAATTGTTGCCTTTATTGTAGTTTCTACATTCATACTTATTGTTTTTGCCTATGTCAAAAGGGGGAGAGAAGACATAATTGAATTAAAACAAAAACTAAAGGGAAGAAAGAACCAATGAACCAATAATTAAGGTGGGAGAAAACATTAAATTGTAGGAAGAGATTGAACTTAAATTTGAACACTTGAGTTTGATTTCTTAAACATTTAAAATTGTTTAATTCAATTTGACTACTAAAGTAAAAAAGGAGGAGATTGTTAGCCAAATTATTGGATAATTAAATTCTATTTTGATCATTGATAATCAAATTAATTGATACTAATGAGTTTAACAAGTTTTCATTTATAGGTAAGCTATTTTAGCACCTATGCAATTGTACAACACAACTGGGCAACCGCACACTAGCAAGAGAAGAGAAATCACTCGAAGCACATAAGAGATCATGGTCTCTAGCACGATGACAAGCTGATCATTATGACTTGTGCGACTGCCCCACATATCAGTGCACCCGTGCAAATGGATGAAGAAAAATTACAAATCTCACAAAAGCGATAGCGGCCAGAGAGTGCGGTGCAATGTTGGCCTCCCAAAGCAATATGTGTTCGCTTAAATCACTGAGCGACCACACAGGACTTGAAGCAAAATGACACAAAGACACAGAATATATAGCGGTTAGGTTATGCGGTGAGAAATCTAAATTGTGTGACCGCACAATATTAACAAATTTGAATTTTAACACCAAACATCATGGATGAATAATGTGTCAATACGTGAAACAAAAGTTGATGTTCAAACAGTCATTTGGCATTTGTGCGACCGCACAATATGTTTGTACAACTGCTATACATGACAAGCTGGCAAGGAATGGGGACCAACACTCCTGTCAGGCAACTTAAGTCTACCGTTGGATGTAGCGATTGGAGAAAATTTAAATTGTGTGACCTCTCATGGTGAAGAGAGCCCGCATAACTTGTATTGTGAATGCACAAATTTTATAATGACTGTTATACTTGATTCATCAATGACTTAAGTGGGAAACAAGATTCAAACATGTTGGAACCCACTTCAAATGGCTATATGAAGACTTAAAGGCTATAAATATCCTAGAAAACATCATTTTTACAGTTGATTAACATTTGATAAAGCCTAGAAAAGAAAATTTCAACTCTTTGCATCTAAAATCATCTTGTAATATTTGAGTGTTAGGTGTGAATATTAAACACCATTGTATAAATTTGAGTGTGAGCTTTGAAACACTTATGTTTTAGAGTGAGCTTGGAAAAACTGTTGTTGAGTTATGAAAAAATTACTCAAACCTTGTAAAAGTTGGGTGTGAGCTTGTGAAAACACCAAGTTAGAGTTAAGCTTGTAAAATCTCATTGATAGTGGAAACTCAACAAGTTATTGAGGAAGTGAATGTAGGATTGAGGAATCCAAAACACTATAAATCTCTTGTGTTCATTCTTCTCTACTCTACTCATCTATTTCTTCATCTTACTTTTAAATTTCAATTTGCCATCACTTCTTTAAAATAACCAATTCACCCCCCTCTTGGTTGCCATCTTGGGACAATAATATATATATATATTACTTTGATTTAATTTAATTTTTTTTGTTGATCTAATTTGAAAATGTATCATGTCTCTAATTTATAATAACTTTTTTTTTCTGTTGACACCTTACATAAAAGCATGTTTGGCTTATTTTAAGAGGATAAGGTTACAATTTTTTTCTTTTTGATTTATAGGTAATTATTTTTTATTTTTTTGCGTTGATTATAATTTGGAAATATGTCATATTAACATGTATCATGTAGATAATTTAGGTAATTTTATCATTCTATGACAATTTACATTTAATGGCATGATTGGTTCGCTTTTAAAATATATATATGTTTTTTTTGCTAATCATGAAAATACCTTCTAAAATGATTAACTAATTATAGACTATTCACCTTAAATAGACCATTTATAATCGCTACGCCATTTTGACCATTATTTTCCCTTTTTACTTTTTTTCTGTCTAATATCTTCTCTTTCTTATGTTAAATCATATATTACAATCATTCTTCTTTATCTTGTAAGTTGTTCCCCCGCTTATTAAATGTTCTCATTCTTTAACAAAGATTAATGCTTTCATTTACTATTTTTGAAGACATACAGCTGCAAAAATTGATAATGTATTGCCGTTGATGCAATTTTTAGGGTTTTGAGATCTGAATCTCAATGTAGAGATGAGAGGGAGAGAGACCTGAGTGTAATAGTTGAAATGGAGAAAAAAAAGAACGAAGTAAATGGAGAAACATGACGCAATGGAAAGCTTATTGGGGTTTAATAATCAATAAAAGAGTGTCGTTGTGAAGAAAGTCAAAACAATGTTCGTTTTTCCTACGTTTATGTCTATACAAGCAAATAATTTTCCATGTTATGCTATTGTTTATAGTATTTTAGATTATGTTAAATGAATAAATAATTATATATTAATATAATTAGTATATAAAAATATTATTATGCATATACATAATATTAAAAATTTTCATATTCATGTATTACATGAATATTTATAGTGAGATATGTCAAATATATTGAAAGCAAATCGAATATTTAATCTTACTTAATTGCATAAAATTATATTATTCTTTAAAAAATATTTTAATAAATTATAAAATAATTTTAATGTTCAATTATAAAAATAGATAAGCATATCAATATCTTATGAGTTTAGCTTTTTATTTCTTCAATAAATTTAAAAAATGATATGTTTTTATTTAATTTAATTTTTATAGACGCAATAAGATTTTATTTCATTCATGCAATGAGGAATATACATTCTCACACAAAATATTTTCAGGCAATGTAATTAGTAATTATTTGTTTTTTTTTTATAAATTATAGAAATAAAAAGAAATTAATGTTGATTTGGTCATTTTCATAATGCCTAATAGCATATTGCAAAGAAGCTTAACATATCAACACATACTATTAGCAACCTACAGCCTCATCCTAGCGTCAATCGTGTGAGTCTATGGAGTTATAAGGAATTCCATCAATTATAGAGTGATAAGGATAATTGTAACATCCATACTTTTAAAAGACACAAGATAATTAAAATATGAGGGAATAAATAGGTGTATGAAAGAGAGATACATAATATATACACTAGATATACATAATACATACATTAGATACATAATATGTACACCAAATATATACAATATATACACCGCATATATAATATATGCATTAGATATATATACACTAGGAAAACATGATGTATAAACATATAAATAAACACATATTTAAGTTAATAATAAATAAATAAAAGTCAAAAGTAAGAAAAAATATTTATAGTTGTGAATTAAAGATAAATATTTAATAATTAATTAAGTATAAAGGAGGGATAAAGATGGAAAATTTTTAAAAAATGAGCTATCTTCTTCTTCTTCTTCCATGGGAGGCCGAATTTCAAGAAAGAGAGGGGAGAATTTTTTTTTCTTCAAATACACTAAATTTTACTAAAAATCAAAGTATTTCAAGTTGATTTTGAAGATTAATCAAAGATTTAAGTAAGTTTCTATCACTTTAAGCTTGTTTTTCTTAATTTTAAGATTATGAGACTATTAAGTTAGTGATAGAATTAGTTTAAATTGTGAAAGTAGATAGTTATGAAGTTATTATGATAAGTATATGTTGATTTAATAGTTAGATGATGGAAGTGAGCTTGTTTTGGTGAAGTTTGAAATATGAAAGTAGAGAAACTAGGGTTTTTGTTGGATTTTGGTTAGAGTTAGTATAACTAATGGTTGTTTTATATAAATTGAGTATGAGAATGGTGTTAATTAAAGGATTTTGGACTTTTGTTTGGTTCAGAAGTAGATAAGAATAATTGAAGCAAAAGCGCAAATTTTAGGGCTTTGCCAATTTGAGGCTTAGGAAGTGCTTTTAGGTCAATTTTGGAGCTAAATAAGGTTTGTAAATACTTTGACAACATATATTTTTGATGTTCATGTTTGGTATAATCACATTGACATTGTGCAAGTTTGTTGTTTTACTTTAAAATGAGGTTATTCATATTTTCTATGCATTATTTCAAAAAATGTGATTTGAATATTATTTGAACTTTAAACCATTATGATATGGTGATTTGAAACATTGTGGATGAGGCACATTATTGTTTTGGAGTACAATATGCAATGTGAAAAAATTATGAAATATGATGAACATGTGAAAAATGATGAAATGAGATGAAAATATGAAAATGGGATATGACATTATGTGATTGTTAGCCCTGCACAATTACATGTTCCAAAATATTGAGTTCGGTAATGTTGAGTTGGCATGCCAATGATGTTTCATATGCCTTCAGGTAAGATACTATGGTATCACTGTTATTATTATGCCTTTAGGCGAGGAACACTGGTGTCAGACACTTTGGTATTGAGGAGACGACCTTCGAGTGAGATACACTAGTATTATATGACACTTAATCTCCGGTGTCAGATTTTTAGGTTGAGAAAGGCCAAGTCAATCTTTCTGGAACCTGAATATTATGTAGGAATTTGTTAAGCCCAATGTATGAGGGTTTATATGTTATGTTTATATGATTTATGAGATTATAAATATTAATTGAGCATTGCATTACTATTGGATCTAAATGCATTTTGTGCCATAAGAAAAAAGAAAATATAATTTTTAAATGTTTTTATGTTATTAATGTATGTACCACTAAGCTTTTAGCTTAGCGCCATTAATTTGTATCGCATAGGTGACTGGGTAGATAAAGAGAGCCCTGACAAATCAGAATAAGTGTAAGATTGAGCTGCTATTGAAGTTAATGTCATTTTCCACGAGACCTGTTTTAAAGGTGCTACACTACATATTGTTTTAATGCACTATGGTTATGTGTATATTATAACATTTTATAAAGATGTTTAATATTCAAGGTTTTGTAAGGCTATGTAAATTTGTATATATATTGTACATTATTTATAACTGTTAAATGTTTGGTTGTGAGATGTAAAAATGGTAGATTTGTGAGATTATAAATTTGAGAGTGTATTTTCTAATACAAGTTGAGTTATGTTGATTTAGGGACTTATTGAAATTACAAATAAAACTTTGACAAAATTTTTCAAGATATTTTTTATATAAATTAATTAAGTTATATTTTAATTATATTCATTTAATTGCTATATATATATATTTAAATTCTTATCATATTTATATCTTTTAAATTATAATTATTTTTGGCATTAAATTTGAGGGTTCCTACTGTTAATTATTGCAGCACTCTTATATTATATATATATATTTTAGGTATACATGGTATACATATTATATTTATATAGTGTATAAGGGTGTTACAATAATCATACTCACAGAAATGTCAAAGGAAATATGGTTGGTAACAAGGATTTCTGTACCAAATTCCTATGTAAATAGTAGTCAATAGATAAAGGAAACTCCAACTAATTGATAGTTATATTTGATATTCCTTTCCAGTATTTAGCTATGGAATTTGTGGAGATAAAATAGTAATCTTTTACTTCTTTATTCTGTGTAATAGTTATAAATGTATTAGTCTATATATATCCTCATTGGTTTTGATATTTGTATTGAGTGAGGCAGTATCAATTTAGAATAATAAAGACTTTTTTTTTGTAATTCTATTTTCTTCTCTTGGTATCAGAGCAGGAACAGTCCTGACTCTTTTTCTAATCGCCATGATTCGTTGTCCCTGAATGTAAAAAATTTTGTTAGAATAAAGTCACAGAATCTAATTACCCATTGTGGAAAGAACAAGTTTTAGGATTAGCAAAGAGCCAAGAAATGGTTGGCCATCTCACTAGTGAAAAACCAATCTCAACAAAATATACTACTTCATATTCAAACACCACACAAACATGAAACACTACACCATAATTGACAAAAGAATTCATTACTTGGCAAAAGTCTGATTTCCTTTTTTAGGGTTGGATCATTGGAACCCTCTATGAAGAAGCTCTTGGACTTATCATTAGCTTATACACAACACTTGCAGTCTGGGAAGCACTGAAAGATGCTTATGCATAGGACTCACAAGAGCGAGAATTTGCACTATGACAACATTTGACCTACCTTCGCAAGGATGATAACTAGACCATTGGAAATCACATACACATTTTTAAAGGCTTGTGTGATAATCTTGCTGCTATTGGAAAATCTATACAAGATAAAGAAAATGTCTTTTATCTTCTCACAAGTCTCGGACCACAATATGAAACCTTTACAACAATGATGTTGAAACCTCCAAGACCAACCTACTCTAAGATAATTCACAATTACAAAACCTTGATGAGCATTGTAGTTGGTTTTCAAACTAATCAGATGTACCTCTTTCTCAACTCACTCCACATTGGAATTCCAACAGTACCTTTACTTCCTTAAGTTGTGGATTCCAAGCACAATAGTTTCGAGACTAAAATCAAAGTTATCTAGACAATTCAACAACAGCAACACAACAATGATGACCACCACTATTGGGAGAACGACGTACGACAATAGCGGAGCGAGATCTGTATAGCAATGAAATGTGTCAATATTATAGGAAACTAGGCCATATCACCAAAATTTACTGGTGGATACTATGAGTGGAGATTTTTGCCCCCAGTTCCGGTGGAATGGTTCTTGCAACTTTAGTACTATCAGGCTCTAAGCCTTAGAGAACACGAGCCTAAATTTGGAGAATAGGAGTCACCACTTGGACAGGCTGAAAAAAGCTAGAAGGGATGGATTACTCGATTCCTAAGAAATCTCCAACCACCCCTTATGAATTCAAAAGTTGGGTATGCATGAGAAAGTTGAGAAATGGTCCAACACCCTCACAATGCCCAACTCATTAGAATCGATCTCCTTTATAGGTCTTAATATTATTAAAATTTTAATTTATCATAAATATTATCCATATTACAAACATAATTAAATAGAATAATCATTCATCCATTTTATAAAAAAATAAATAAGGAATATAAAAATACAAAATAATAAATGGATACCCACATATAGTGGAAATATACTCTTACAAATATCCAAAAGCCTATAAAATAATTAAAATAAACTAAATTAAAAATACAATGAAATAATAAGGCACCCACAAAGTGTAAAATATGCATTTTATAATTTTCTTAAATAAAATAAAATAAAATGGAATGGACAAATAAATTAACATCCATAATAAAATTAGCACAAAGATAACCATAATTAAAAAAATATATAAAAATACATGAAGATAACTACGAACATGTAAATCACCAATGTTTTGACGATAATAAAATCCACAAATAAAAAAAAATAAGAAATAAGATAATTGAAGCATAAAAAAGCAGTCATGGAAATTCCTAAAATTAAATTAAGCTTCTGTAATTTAAAGAAATTAATAATGAATTTATTCTGATCAATAATTTTAAATACAGAAAAGAAAACTAAAAAAACACAGTATATAAAAAAGTCGAGAAGCATTGAACCATGGCGAACTCGCCATAAGACATGGAAAGCTTGTCATGTGAAATGACAAGCCAGCCTTCCTCTAGTCGAGATTTTCCGAACATCTTCATTTTTCAGAGATTTTAATTAAAATACAGATTTCGTGTGGTTCAAAACACTCAAAATTTAGGCAACTTTAGTTTTAATTTTTACACTGAAATTATTAGAAGAAATACCTTATTAATTTATCTTTTTTTTTCTTTTCTAAAAATAGAATCTAAATTATTGTGTTGCATATGATCATTCATAAACTAATTTTCAAAATGCTAAACGTAAGAATGCTAAATGCAACCAAAATAATCCCAAAATTATTGTAGAACATTATTAATATAAAAAGATAAGAAATCTTACCGTTGTTGTTAGTTCCACCAATTTCTAGTCTCGACTCGATGGAGCTCAAGCTTTGCTTTCTGCAGCAGTACACCCCCTTTGCAATCTTAGTCCAAAGGTATGCTCTTCTGCTCTTGAAATTGGGCTTCTCCAACAGTTTTGTACGAGTTTTAAGAAACAACTTTTTGGTTTCTTTTGGTTGTTTTTTGGTGTTTACTGTATTTTCTCTTAATGCTTTCTATTTTTCACGTTCCTCTCTCTGTGCTTTTGTTCAGCACGCTTTATCTCTTTTGTTCTTTATTTTTCATGTTCCTCTTCTAGTGTCTTTTTTTTTGTGTATCCCCTTTTATTTCAAAACTCCCTTTGATTAAAAATGTAATCCCCATTTTAAAAAAATAAATGTCTCAAGATTTAATTTTAAAAAACCAATCTAAAAAGATTTAAGTTTTAAAATGATCAATTTTTAGGATTTAATCAATTTAGAAATTAAATTTTCAAAAAAGGAACCGGCAATGGAACTCACCATGTGACATGGCGAGTTTGCCATAGGTCATGGTGAGAATGCCATGGCCTAGTGCAACCTCTCGTTTAATTTTGGATCATGTATACTCATAAGAGATTTATTTAAACCTCGGATAAATTAATAAACCAACTAATTAATTTAATCAATCAATTATTAGATTAATTAATCAACTAATTAATACTAATTAATTAATTTATAAATTCATCATCGGGTGTTAAAGTCAAGGGTCTACAGTTTGCCTCTTACTTGAATGATCTAGAACTTTGTTTGAAAGAGAGTGAAAAGTAACACAGTTAATCGAAGCAAACATCTGGGTTCCTAAAAAAAAACTGAAAACCCACACATCAAGTATTTCAATAAAACCTTAATCTTCTTGCGATACTTTAACACATCCCATTAAATTGGGTACTTAAAAAACCCAATAACTCTTTTATTGGGTACTTCAATAAAACCCAAACTATCTTGGAATGCTCTGACAACTTGGGTACTTCAATAAACCCAAACTCACCTTTCAGGTACTTCAATAAACTTGAATTATCTTAGGATGCTTCAAAATCCCAATAACCTATTCTAGATGCTTGAATGAATATGGATTTCACTTAAGGATGCTTCAACAAATCCTGTGAAACTGCACCGTTAGGATTCAACAAATCCAATTTAGACTAGAGGTTTGGATACTTCACAACAAATCCAGTTTTAATCATCAAGATATTTCAATAAATCCAATGTAGGTCATAAGTTGAGGATTAACCAATCTATAAAACTATACTGCTAAGATGCTTCGACAAATCCAATATAGGCTGAAGGCTTGGATACTTCAATAAATCCAAAGAATTCATCATACTTTAATAACGCTAAGTAGGTTTAGCTATGGATGCTTCAACAAATCCATTGAGGTTTCAAATGGATAAAAGCTAATTTTTGGATACTTCAACAAATCCAGAAAAATATCTTCCTTTGTGGAAAATGGATCTCTATCTTGATTCTTTACTCTTGGAAATCAACTTCAGCTCTTTTAGCTAGATCAATATTTTATCTATATTCATTATCAGAGTTTTGGCTTTCTTCTAACTACTCATTCCTCTTTTAGTTCATCGCTTTGTAAAAAAATTGACTATTTTTTAGCCCTTATATCCTCTCTTTTCCCCCCTGCATGGCAAAATATTAAAAGAGAGTTTGAAAATATTTTGTAGATATATAAACTTAAAAATTAAAAAGGAGAATCATTGCATTCTGTGCAGGCTCAAACTAATGATTTTGTTTCCATGTAGGCTCCAACTAATGTTTTTATTTTATCTCATTTTTTATCCAAGCATGCATATCTATTTTTGCAAAGTAATTGGATCTTTCTCTAGCAATGGGACTTTTTATGCCCCCTGATGCTATGTTTGCTTCACAGAGTATCGATTGTTTACCTTGATAAATAATAAACAATAAAAATACAGTGTGACATGCTCATATATGCATATGCATATATATATATATGTGTGTTATACATGAATGATACTTACAGTGATTATATTAACTCACAAACCAAGGTGATAGGTCCAAACACTCCCGTTGGTACCTTCCATATACTCATTTGGGTCTTACATTGAAAGAACAAAAGATGGCTTTATCTTCAAAACGTAGCAAACATGAGTAGTGGGGGGCCCCTAGTAGGATAGCTAGAGACACAAGAGACATTCATTTTAACCCATGACTCAACACATTGGTTGATAACTTCTCATGACCTTGCAAATGATCCTTTCATTAGCTTTGCTTTACTCAATGAGTCCTTTAAAGTTTGACAATGTAACACTTGCATAAGCTTGAAGGCCTGTGTGACAAGAAAATATTTTGAAATTTAAAAACCATATGTTGGTTTTACCAAATCAGTGTCAATATAACTTGGGGCTTAATTTTTTTTTCCAAATTAACACATCTATAACATCACAACCTAGTCACCGTACTAAATTTGACAATCATTTTTATTTGAGCAAGAACTATTGCACTTCAGATAGGCACATACATATTACTTGGCCAAAGGTCTCATTGAGTTTAAATATTATCTATCTCATTTGTATGCTTATTAAAACAATATCTACTAATAGAATCAACCTACCAAGAGAGATCAATAGGTCTTTAATAGGCTTGAAATGGGGCCTATATGGGACATGGGTTAAGTGAAGACTATTTTTAAATTGGAGCTGATGTAACACTACTGACACATCTTCACACTATAAACTATCCATTGGAACCATAGACAGTTGGAAACATTCTTAAATGTTGGGCGTCATTTCCACCTTCTAGGCATCTTGTTGTCTTGCTTCATAAAAAAATAACTTGAATTTTCTTCAATCTCCTTGGTAGAAATCTCGATATGATTAGAACAACTTCAATATTTACTTTTGCAAAAAGTTCAAGACCCTTCATTCTTCTTTTTCTTTTTTCCCTTTTTCTTTTTTTCTTTTTTCATTTTGTTTTCTTTTTCTTTTCCTATTTTAACCTTCTTTTCTTTCTTTCTTTTTTTGGTTCTAGCTCTAAGAGAGTTGTCTTATTTGTACCACTTTACGCTTCTAATAATGGATGAATGGAGTGATGTATGTCTTCTTTAATAAGGATGAATCTTTTGTTGCTCTAATACCATCTGAAGATAAAATAGATTTGAGACATTAAGTCACATTAAGCCTAATTCAGGTAAACTTCAACTATCCTCAATTTTTTTTATTAAGTATCTCTTTCTTCGATCTTCTCACTTCTTTGGTAACTCAGTGATCCTTAGACTTGTCAGAAGTATCACAATAGCGCAGGGTGGATTATTAGGATTTACATGTAATAAAAAACAAGCTAAAATCTCATAAAGGCTCAAAGGGACAATCTAGGGATTGATGATAAGATGGTGGATACTAGTTGTTAGCTCAACAAACAATGCATAGAATATTTTTCTCTTAAATAAACAGAGTTTAATTTTGCCTCAAAAGTTCATCAAAGCATATTCTATGATTAGTTATACACAAGTAATTATGTAGAAGCCCTCTCTAAGGAAGCATACATAGCTTAATACTATATAATAATTCCCTCACATGGTAAAGTCATTCAAATTATGATGCAAAGATAAGCTAATTTATGAATATTAAGCTAGGTTCGTCATTGGTTGAGCACCAGAATGACAAAAACTAATAATATTATAAATTTAACAAAAATAATTTATTCACAAAAAATGTTAATTTAAAAAAAAACATAATTGTTTCAAAAACACCAAACAAAAAAAATAAGATGAGTAGAACTTAAGCTTAGGGAAGTTTATTGAGTTGAAGTTGAAGATGCTTCATTTACTTAGATGTGTCGGGGACCAGGATCTTTCCATCATCAATGAGGTTCTTAATCATGTACATCGATCTGTTTTGTGACTAGGAACCTGATGGAACTGACAGGAAATCTCTGTATCAAAATTGGAAGGCAGAGGATCTGAAAAAGTTCGAGGGGCTAAAGGTTGTAATAACCCTTTATTCTGTAATTTATTAAAGACCCAAGATAAACGCTTCTCCAGTTCTGAGAATTGATGCCTCTTTGCTGGCTTGATTGTTGCATTCACATCAATGTCCTTTTGTCCCTCTTGACTTTGTCCCATGGAATGGTAGCCACCCTTATTGCTCCCTTTTCCATTATATTTGTTCTTTTCTCTCTCACATTCTTCCAACTAAAGACCTACATGTAGAAGATACTTAAAATCCCTTATGAGGTTCTAAGCCATTCTTTCTTGGAGGTGGGGTAGAGCGCCCTTCACCATCATTCGTATCTTGTTTGAATCTTCTAATCTTTTCTTAAAAAGAGCTTCTTTATTTCTCTATCTCTTTATACAGTCAACAAAGCCCTTGTTCTATCTCTGCCTGATAGACTAAACCTCTATCAAGGTTACCTTTAACTCAGTGTTGTACCCATACTGTTGGATAAAAGCTTTGAACTATAAATTCCAATCTTTATGAGTGCTCTCCTCTAAAGTATTGAACTAATTCTGCACCATAGAATCCAAAGAGAGCATAAAGTATCTTAGTCTTTGAGCCTTAGTAACTCTAGCAGACTGCATGGCAGTAATGTACTGCTTAACATGCAAATGAGGATTTTCTGTGCCATTGTACTTAGAAAAGCAGGCATTCTAAACTTATATGGGAGATTCTCATCCTTTCCAAAAAGCTTATCAACTTCAGTCTCTTTTCATGCTTCTTTTCTATGTTGGCGATAAGCTTCTCAACATCAGTGGGCTTTGTCTTTAATTCCACTTGCTTCTTTTCCTCTTAGGCTTGAAAGTATGTATCCTAGTTGCAGTCTTTAATCACTACCGTCACTTCATCAAAGGCAACTTCAACCATCTTTGTTTTTCCTTTGTCTTTCATCTTCTTGGAACTAAACCTTCACCATTATTACCAAATAGTACAACCAATTGAGTTCTTATTATCTCAACCAAGGTCTCTTTCAAAGTTTCCCTCTCAACTTCCAATACCTCATTCACTATGTTCTTGACTTGTTTAAGATCCATTTCTCTTGGTTGAAACTAATTGATTCTTCATTGAACTTAAAATCACTTATGTAAGTTAGATTATTGTAGATCCTAGCTACTGTACTCCAGGTCTGTGAGTCGGAAAGGGTCAATGAAATGCAATGCAATGCAATGTATGTATGCATGTACAAAAGATAGACAATAAACAAACAAACAAGTAAAGTGAGGACGTTCCTTCCAACCTTATATCTTCCACATATGGGTGGAGAGTCTCTTTCCTAGGTATTATGGCCAACAAAAATACTAACAAAGGATACTTTGTTTTCAAAAATCACTTAGATGAAATAACCACTTATTGTATTTCCAAATGCTGAAACCAGATTGTGATAAATCTCATTAATTAAGCATTAATCCTTCTTGGGCCTATTAAAATTTAGCAACATTTCGACTGCATATTGGATTAATATTTAATTAATGGACTTATAATAAACAAGTTTCTCATGATTTGAAAGAGCAACTTATGGTCCATGCCATAAATAAGGCCACAACTAACAAGACTTGGCATAAATTAGGCCCACAATTAATTTTAGTATTCCATAATTGAGCTAACTAATTATAAGCCCATTTTAAAAATTTTGACCCATTATAGAAATGTTTAATTTCAAAGCCCAATGAGAGCTTGATTTGAAAAATGATTCAAGGCTTTATTCTTGTCTTCTAAAATTTTTAGGCTATAAGGTGGGGAAAAGGATTTTGGGCCCATTTTTGAAAATATTTCAAAGTCCTTTTTAAAATAGTTTATTTCTAAAATTAATTTTTGGGCTTCGTACTTGGGCCACAAGATAGAAAATGAATTTTGACCCATCTTTGTTAAAAAGGTTTTAAGCCCATTTTGAAAAATTCTAAAAATGATTTGACCTTTGGGCTTAAAAGAGTTTTTGGGTCATAAAATAGAAAATAATTTTGGACTTTCAACATAGTATGGTCATATTAGAAAAAAAAAATCAAATGGGCGTTAACTAGTCTAAGATATGTCAATTATAGTCAAACAACAAGCATTTGAGGTAAACCTAAGGAAAGTTACTAGGCCAACTATATGGGCTTTAGTCTTTAGGATGAAAAGCTTAGGCTCCCACAGTAATGATATACCCGAAGGTACAAAGCTGCAAGTGGTTATGCAGTGCTCGATCTCTATACTTTAAGAGTATAGTACTACTTACACACACAAAACACGAGTTTTACAAGGTGTCCTAACTCACACACATGCAATTCTAAAGAATGCAATAAATAATATCATAATAAGAAAAAATAAAATAATATAAAGACCAATGGAATCAATTTTTCATATCCCTAGTGAAGTCGTCACTATGAGCAGGAATTTTTACCCCTACTCCTGGTGGAATGATTCTTGCGACTTCGGTACTGTTAGGCTCTAAGCTTTAGAGAACACGGGCCCAAATTTGAAAACTAGCAGTCACCACTCGGATAGGCTGAAAAAAAGATAGAAGGGGTGGATGACTCGATTCCTAAAAAATCCTCAATCTCCTATTGGGTTCGAAAAGTTGGGTACTCATGGAGAAGTTGAGAAATGACTCAGCACCCTCACAATATTCGATTCATTGGAACCAACCTCATTTTTAGGTCTTAATATTATTAAAATTTTAAAATATAATAAATATTATCCATATTACAAGCATAATTAAATAGAATAATCATTCATCCATTTCATAAAATAAATAAGGAGTACAAAAATACAAAATAATAAATGGGTGCCCACATATAGTGGAAACATACCCTTACAAATATCCAAAAGCCCATAGAATAACAAAAATAAACTAAATTAAAAATATAATGAAATAATAAGGCACCCCCAAAGTGAAAAATATTCCTTTTATAATTTTTTAAATAAAATAAAATAAAATGGAATGGACATATAAATTAACATCCATAATAAAATTAACACAAAGATGACCATAACTAAAAAAATATATAAAAATACATGAAGTTAACTACCAACATGTAAATCACCAATTTTTTAACTACAATAAAATCCACAAATAAAAAAAATTAGATAATTAGAACATAAAAAAAGTAATGAAAATTCCTAAAATTATTAAATTAAGCATCTATAATTTAAAGAAATTAATAATGAATTCATTCTGATAAATAATTTTAAACACAATAAAGAAAACTAAAAAAACACAGTATATAAAAAAAAGTCAAGAAGCATTGAACCATGGCAAACTCGCCAAGAGACATGTTGAGCTCGCCATGAAACATGACAAGCTCGCCATGTCTCATGATTAGCTTGCCATCATATGGCGAGCTCGTCATAAGACATAGTGAGCTTGTCATGTGAAATGACAAGCCAGCCTTCCTCAGGTCCATGTTTTCAGAATATCTTCATTTTCAGAGATTTAATTAAAAATAGATTCAGTGTGGTTCAAAACACTCAAAATTTGGGCAACTTTAGTTTTAATTTTTACATTGAAATTGTTAGAAGAAATACCTGATTAATTTATCATTTTTTTCTGAAAACAGAATCTAAATTATCGTGCTACATATGATCACTCATAAACTAATTTTTAAAATGCCAAATGCAAGAATGCTAAGTGCAATTAGAACAATCCCAAAAATTATTGTAGAATATTATTAATATAATTGTTGTTGGTTCCACCAATTTCTAGTCTTGATTCGATGGAGCTCAAGCTTTGCCTTCTGCAGTAACACACCCCCTTTGCAATCCTGGACCAAAGATATGCTCTTCTGCTCTTGAAATTGGGCTTCTCTAACAGTTTTCTATCATTTTTTAAGAAGCAATTTTTTGGTTTCTTTGGATTGCTTTTTGATGTTTACTGTGTTTTCTCTCAATTCTATCTCTTTTGTTCTCTATTTTACACGTTTCTCTCCTTGTGTTTTTTTTCTGTGTATCCCCTTTTATTTCAAAACTCCCTCTGATTAAAAATCCCTATTTTAAAAAAATAAATCTCTCAAGATTTAATTTTGAAGAACCAATCCAAAAAGATTTAAGTTTAAAAATGATCAATTTTTAGGATTTAATCAGTTTAGAAATTAAATTTTCAAAAATGGAAGCGGCCATGGAACTCCCTATGTGACATGGTGAGTTTGCCATAGGTCATGGTGAGAATGCCATGGCCTGGCCCGACCTCTCGTTTAATTTTGGTTCATGTATACTCATAAGAGATTTATTTAAACCGTTAAATAAATTAATAAACCAGCTAAATAATTTAATCAATTAATTAGTAGATAAGTTAATCAATTAATTAATACTAATTAATTAATTTATAAATTCATCATCAGGTGTTAAAGTCAAGGGTTTACAGATACCTAAAAGAATGACTCGAAGTGACACAATTCCTCAACCTCTTGAGCCCTCACTTTAGACAACTCCATTGTCGAAACTGAATGGACTTCTGTCAAAGAAGCTTCGAATCACATGATAGGAAAGCAAGGTATGTTCACTAATATTCATAAATATTTTGGATCTGATTCAATCGTAATTTAAGATGTTTCTTCTATACTTATAACATGTATTGGATTCACATATTAAACAAAAGGATAAGATTTTGCCTCTTCATAATGTTCTTTTAGTTCCAAATCTAAAAAAAAAACCTTGCTCTCAATAAGTCAACTAACCTCACAATTTCCTTTACTTATGAATTTTCTGATGTCTCTTTTTGTTTAAAGGAAGGAAAACAAGACACTCGCTAATAACTGGGAAAAGGAAGGGTGACTTATATGTGTTATTCGATGTACTAGAAGCAAACTTCTCTTATCGTTTCAAATCTGACACTGCAAATATTTGGCACTAGCATTTAGGACACCCTCAAAATTTGGCCATTCAGTTTTTAAATAATAAAAGGTTAATTTATGTCAAAGGTCCTTTACAGATAAAACATTTATGTGATAGTTGTCAATTAGGAAAACTAAGTAAACTTCCTTTTGCTCTTTTTGAACATACTGGTTTTGGTATTTTTAATAAGATTCAATATGATTTGTGGGGACTGCCTCTATTTTATAAATTGGCAAGTTTAAGTTTTATGCATGTTAATTTGATGATTTCTCAAAGTATACTTGGATTATTCCATTGAAACACAAATTTGATACTTTTGCTACCTACTTAGTGTTTGAAAAATACGTCGAAAGACAATTTAATAATAAAAAAATCTTCCACTCAAATGGTGGAGGGGAGTTTGTTAGCTTTAGATTATTTTCTTACAATGACTATTATTCATCAGACTTCATGTCCCTATACCCTAGAGTAAACATGTATGATTGAGAGAAGGCACATAATTATATACAAATTGGGTATGATAATGTTGTTCCACAGTAATACACCCTTTTTTTTTTATGGGTGAAAGCCTTTACCACAAAAGTTATCCTTCTTAATCGATTACCATCTTCATCTCTTCAATTTGACATTGCATATTTCATGTTACATGGAACTCATCCGTACTACACATCACGTTGTATTTTTTGTTCTAAGTGTTTTTCCATATTGATGGGATACAAGAAATAATAAATTTGACCCTAAAACTATCTTGCATGTTTTTGTAAGATACAACAAAAAGATAAAGGATACAAATGCTTCCATCCATCTAGTTACAAATTTTCATTTCTCGTCATGTTATTTTTTACGAGACTGCTTTTCCATTTAAATCTTCATCATTGAATCCTACTGCCTCATGTACTCTTAATATATTTGGTTCTTGGTTGTCTTCTTTTAACACTCTTCTTAAACAGGTGATCTCCCACTAATATCTATATCAACAAATTCTATTACTATACTAGCTACTGATATTCATTGCTTGCAATCTACACCAAATTCACCACATGATGCAACTGCAACAGAAAATGTTGGAAATGATTTTAGTGAGATTCTTTTGAAGGTCTCAATCTACCTACACCAATGCGTAAATTAAATTATGATATCTATCCTGAACACTTACCTACATATGAGTCCTATCCTTTTGTAATGCGCAGCCTCATAAAGATCCAGTAATTCATCCTATGATAACCAAGTCCAAACTTGGAGTTGTTAAGCCGAATCCTAAACGTGCCTTGATAGTAATCTCATCCGGTAGAATACCTCATGAACCAAAGAACATTAAATCGGCCTTGTCGTATCCCAGTTGGAAAGTTGCTATGCTTGATGAACTTGCTACTTTACATCAAAATGAAACATGGTGATTAGTTCCATGCACTTTGGATACGTATATGATTAGAGTCAAATGAGTTTATAAGTTAAAGCTTAAACTTAATGGTACAATGGATCGTCTCAGAGCACAATTTTAGTTGCCAAAGGCTATCATCAAATTGATGGTATTGACTACACAAAACATTCTCTCTGATGATCAAATCAAGTACAATTCTAATAATCTTAAATATTACTCTTGTGAAACATTTGCCCCTTTATCAACTTGATGTCAAGAATGCATTTTTACATGACACCATTGTTGAAGATATAAATATATATATATATAAAACAACTACCAATTATGGCTGATCTATACAAACCTATACATGTATGTAAGCTCCAACGTGCTTTATATGGGCTCAAAAAAGCACCACGTGCTTGGTTTGATAAACTCGGTACCTTTCTTATAACATATTGTTTCTTTTATAGTTTGGCATATTCTTTTATCTTTGTTTTTTATTGTACTCACTGTTTACTATTTTTACTTCTCTATGTTGATGATATGTTTCTAACAGGGTCATCCACATATCTTGTTACCTCCTTTATTCCATGAAAGATTTTGGACCCGTGCATCACTTTCTTGGTGTTGAGATTTCTCCCATAATAAATGAACTACATCTATCCGGGTCCCATTATGCATTTACCATTCTTGAATGGTCCAATATGATCAATTGCAAGCCTATGAGTATGCCTTTAAAGGTGAAATTAACAATTGTTATTGAAACTATTTCGATTGACTATACCAGTCACTTTGGTGGAATTGTTAGTACTCTCCAATACCTCACACTCATGTGACCATATCTATCCTACAGTGTCAGCTATGTTTCACAGTTTGTGCATGCCCCTACGATTGCTCATTTAAAATTGGTTCAACAAATTCTTTGATATATGAAAGGAACACTTAACACTGGTCTACAACTCTCTTCCAATACAACTCTTGAATTATCTACCTTCTCTGATGCTAATTAGGCTGGTTGCCCTACCATTAGGAGATCTACCGCCAGTTACTGCATCTTTCATGGCACACATATCATTTTTGTGGTGTGCAAAGAAACAACACACAATCTCTTAATCCAATACCGAAGTTGAGTATCATGCTATGGTTAATACTATTGCCAAACTTACATGGCTCACTTATATTCTTAAAGATCTTCGCATATCATTCTTATATCCACCAGTCCTCTACTATGATAATATCTGTGCTTTATACATGACCATTAATTCTGTCTTTCATGCTCAGAGTAAATTTATCAAGTTGGATTACCATTTTGTATGCAAAGAAGTTGCACTTGGTTTGTTTGTTACTAAACATGTGTCCATTGATAATTAGGTTCCTAATATATTCACTAAACCTGTGCCCAAGGCTATTCTTGCATATTTTCACAACAAACTGTGCCTTCAGCCCTGAATCAATTTGTGGAGGGATAATAGCAACCTACAACCTCATCTTAGCATCAATAGTGTGAGTCTTTGGAGTAATCACGAATCACACAAATTTTAGAGTAATAAGGATTCATAGAAATATCAAAGGAAATATGGTTGGTGACAAGGACTTTGAAAGTAAACCAAATTCTTACATAAGTAGTAGTTCAATAGATAAAGGAAAATCTAACTAATTGATAGCTATATTTTTTATATTCCTTATCAGTATTTAGTTGTGGAATTTGCAAAGATAAAATAGTAATCTTTTAGTAATCTTTTATTTCCTTATTTTGTGTAACAACTATGATTGTGTTAGTTTTTGCATATTATACTAGTCAGTCCCTATATTTTCAACATCTAATTTTTGCATCCTCCAGTTTTCAAAAATTAAACTGTTTAATCATTCTGTTAATATTTTCATCCTAAAAATATTAATCAATTACTTTGATATTATAAAATAATTCATTTATTTTTTATATATATTTTTCTTTATTATTTGTTAAGTCATACTTAATTTTAATTTTATTTATATTTCTTACACATAATTTATTTTAATTTTATACATATTATTAAAAAATAATTTTAAATAATATGAATAATATCTTTTATTATTTTGCAGACAATCTATATATATCATTTATTTTAATTTTATAGGTATTACTAAAAAAATAATTTTAAATAATACAAATAATATCTTTTATTATTTTGCAGACGATCTATATATAAAATAAAATTAAAAATAAAATAAATTTAATCAATAACAAAGATAAATATATATAAATGAAGAGCAAATAAGTTATTTTATAATATATTTATCTTTGTAAGAATATATATAAATTAATAATATATTTATCTTTATAAAAATATATATAAGTTAAAATAACTTATTAAAATGTTTATAAAATTAAAATAAATTATGTGTAAGAAATATAAATAAAATTAAAAATAAGCATGACTTAACAAATAATAAAAATATATATATATAATAAATAAATTATTTTATAATATGAAAGTAATTGACTAATATTTTTAGGATGAAAATATTGACAAAAGGACTAAACAGTTTAATTTTTGAAAACTGAAGGGTGTAAAAATTAGATGTTGAAAATACAATGATTGACTAGTGTAATATGCAAAATCTCAGGAGCTTTATAATTATTTAGCCAAATAATAAAGACTTTTTTTTCGCAATTCCATTTTTTTCTCTCATAAAATACATTTATTCATGAATGGAGCATTCTAAAAATATTATTAACAATATAAATTAAAAATAAATTACATGAATAAAAAAATATAAATTATATTAATGATTATAATAAAATATAATTTTATAAAAAAAATTATTTTTTCCTTATGCTATTCATTATATTAATTTATTTATATTTATTTAAAATTATTATTTTATAATAATTTATAAAATTAACAAATTTTTTATCTAAATTCTTTTTATGTTCTCAAATCTCCATATCATCTTCCTTATTTTTGAGTTTATTGTTAGTGATTGTAAATTTTTTTTTAAATATAATTTTTAAATTTTTGTTAATTATGTGATAAAGTAAGCAAATTAAGTAGCTGGTACTTTAAGTGTAGCTTCACTTTTTTTATATTAATTCTTATATTTGAGATTTTTATCCTAATTTTATCTATCGGTAATTTTAGCTAATTTTGTATGCTAAATAATATTTTTCTTCAATAAAAAAGAATGTAATTGATAGAAGTTAAATTCTTTCCGTATAATCTCATTTTTTATTTTTTTTAGTTCCAAATTTCCATTTATCATTATTATTATTATTTTCAATGAATTTTCTTAAATTAGCTTTCTTTTTAAACTTCTTAAATTAGACTTAAGAGCTAGTATAGATTAAGAAATTGGATGAATCATTCAAACTTTAGAAATTCAAAATTGGGATAAATTTAAATTCATTGAATTAAAGTTAAGAAAAACAAACTCAAAATTAGTTTTTTAAAGCTCATTTAATGATTTAAATTAAATATTGGATTTATTAGTAATAATAATAATAATTTATAAATTGGCTTTCTGCGACCCCAATCAGTCAGCTCTATCATTACGTGTACATATATATAGAAAGTAGTACTCCTAAGAAGCAAGGGTAAGATGAAAAATTTTAAAAATAAATCTAGTTCAAAAGGAAATTCACTGCCACATGAATAGTGTCCCTTGTGACTCTTTTAGTATATAATAATATATATAATATATAAATAAAAATATAATATATATATATATGAAGAAAAATATATAGACATATCTTAATATATTAATTGGAAAGTTGACAGAGAGGAAGAACACGTGTTGCTAAGAAATTAATAATATTAGGGTAATTACTATAGTATAAATTAAAAAAATAAGTTAATAATAATTAAAATTTTTTTATTCTATTAATTTTTTTTATTTTAACTATATAATTTAATTAGAATAACAGATTTTTTGGCCCCTAAACTTTAGGATTTTGTACATTGAGCCCATAAATTTTTATTTGGTAACATTGAATATGTTAACTATATGAGTTGGTGACATTTAACACCTTCATGATAGCAGTTAAATGCGTTATTTTATACATTGTTAATTGAGAGGTTCAATATTACTAAATAAAAGTTGAGGGGCTTAATGCGCAAAACACATAAAATTTATGGACTAAAAAATATTATTCACTAATTTTTCATCAAAATGTATCGTTTTGCTCCAGTAACTACGTGATTTTAACTGCAATTGAATATACATATTTAACTTCTGTCAAAAAAGAACTTAATGTCACTAATTTATATATTTAAAGGGTTCAATATCAACAAATAAAAGTTCAAGAACTTAATACACAAAGCACATAAAGTTCTAGAGGCCAAAAACTGCATTATTCCAATTTAATTTGGTTTTCCAAATTTTGTTATATTTATATATTAATTGTATTAAATTTAAATTTTTAAATCCACATTTAAATTTATATATTTTGCTTTGTTGATGATATCAGAAAAATGCAAATAATTTTGTCAATGGTTTAGATTAGCATAAGAAATTTTTTATTTGTTTAATTCCCTCAATTCTTTTTTAGAGCATTGGCAAAATTATATTGGGAAATGTCTCTATTCTTATTGCAACAACAAAAACAACAATAATAATAATAATAGAAAGAAAATAAAAGAAAATGATGTGACATGGACATAGAAAGAAAAGAAGAAAAGTTTTAACAAGAAATAAAGTTAAAAAATAATAAAATAATATATTATATTTATATATGTGTGGGTGTGTACAACATGAGATAGAATGTTGAAGAGAGAGAGAGAGATAGAGAGAGGAGAGAGAACAAATATGGCAGAATTTTGACTCGTCATTCGACCATCGTCCAATGGCCCTACTAGCACATATTGGCCATGGATAATCCTCAGTCAATGACGAGTCCAGGGAAGGGCAACTCAATGCCAGCCATCGCTGAAGTCTCTCGCGCCTCCTGTCCAATTGTACCACCGACAATATCTGTTAACTAATTTTTTGGACAACTCTGTCCTCATTTCTCAACGAAATAGGTATTGCTTGGTTCTTATTCTCTTGAGCTTCAATTTGATATATCTTTTGCAATTTTCGGGCTAATATAAAGTTTGGTCAAAATTTAGTGGCTTTAAAATTTTTTTCTGGCACTTTTACGAGTCCAAGGACTTAATTTTTTTTATTGAGATTAACTAATTACTACTTCATGAATTAACTTGTAATTAGTTATTAATTCATTGAGTTAAATTATTAATTGATTGTATTTAAAATTTATGAAATTGATTAATTAATAACGTTAGTAATAATTGATTGAGTTATAATAATTATTATTTTAACCTTATTATAAATTTATTACTGTTGAAAAAAATTGTAATTAGATTATATATTATTTAGTTTATTTGGAAGGTGTTTAGAAAAATTATTTTCTTAAAGTTATACTAATTAGTTTGGAATATAGTTTAAAATATTAAATAATTATTTTATGTCGAAACAGAATAAGTGATGTTAATATTTAATTGAATAAGTTTATCATTTATATTATTGTTACTACTACTATTATTATTATTATTACTAAGAGTTAAAGTAATTAAATTATATAGTATTTAGTTTTAATTGAAGGACATTTAGCAGATTTCTTTCTTAAGCATAAGCAAATTGAATTAGAATATTTTTAAAAAATTTTAATAATTATTTTATGTTGGAAATCAAATAAATAATATTCAACTTAATAATTTTATTATTGTTGTTGTTATCATACTTATCGTTATCATTATTTTTCACTATGAAATTTTTGGAAACAAATGAATTGAATAAAATGGTGAAGTAGTATTTTATTATTGAATGTGTGGAAATTTTGTTGATTGTGTGTTGGATTTTTATTTTCACACATGCACTAATATATACATTTATATAATAATTATATATATATATATATATATGTAATTAATTATGGAATTATGGAGAATAACAATGAGAACATTTAACAAGAAATACTAAAGCATAAGCTAGATGTGTGATCCATATATTGATTATATTAATGTATAAATAAACGTTAGGATAATAAAATAAATAATAAGCTCAACGTCATTAGAGAATATATTTATAAAGCTAAGAAAACACCAACAATGGTACTTGTTATTTAACATGCTTATTTGAAGTATAAAAGTATATTAATGATAGAGGGAGGATGTAATATGTGTATTGAAGGTTCGAGGTAGACTATTATATTGTGATGTTTGTTTGGAGTTAGAAAATAAGATATATTATGATGTTTGAAAATTTAGAAATATTGGGTTGTTTTAAAATTTAATAATATTTATTTGGATATAGAGAATTGAGTGGTTTGTCAATTTTGGAGGCCTAGAGAGGGAATTGGCATATTGTTGGTTGGTTGTGAGCTATTCAGAAGTCATTGTTTTCACTATATTGTTACAAGGGGGTGATTTAGTTATATGGAAGATTCTGCTAAAATTTTGACAGATTCATTAGTTCATCTCTTTCTAATAATTTTATATGTTGACCAAAATTTGTATATCAACTATTTTTAATTTATCAGGTGGCCTTCATTTTCAAGGAAAACCCATTTAATTTTTGTCAAACTTGTGAGTTGTAACCTGTAATACCCTTATACCCAATATACATATAATACACACACTCAATATATGTAAAATATGCGTATATGGTATAAAAATATCACAATCCTGTTTAATAAAAATTTTCTTATTCTCCAATCCTCAAAACATTTATACATATATATATATATACATATACATATCAAAATATATAAAACCTCATCTTCCTCAAATATACAAAACAATCTTTAAAATTTACAATATATATATTTATACTCCAAAATATAATATAATATAATATATATAATATCAAAAAGTACTATGACATAAAATATATACATACTGACAAAATGGCTTTGATCTTGATATAGCAAAAATGCTTCAAGCTCAATAAACAGAAGCCTAGACACGACCTGGTCCAGTAGAACTCTCCGGCTCTACTGGATCACCCCCGTCACTTGCGCGATAGGTTATAATCGCGCTAAGCCAAAAGCCTAGTGGTACAAACTTTGATAATAATAATATTTTTAAAAAAATAATGTCGATGCAAAATGCTCATATGCTATGTCATAATTTGACATTCAAGTTCACTTTTAGATATATACTTCCATCACTCAATAATTCACACAAACATATACACAAGCATGGGCCCAAATAACTAATACATCATTCAAATCCCAAAGTTACTGTTTTAGTCCATAATGACACCATGTGTCTAGCCCCGGAGGCAAATCAAGTAATGCTCAAAAGCTAGCCTCGAAGGCAATTCATATCACAGTGATGCCAAACGTCTAGCCCCGAAGGCAAATATTGAGGATAACCTTATAGGCATGCCGCCAAACATAGAACTCTAAAAATTGAATAACATACTAGGCACACAATTATTTCATATTTTTCATCATTAATTTCTTTCTCATTTTCTCATTTTTTTTTCTCATTCATATCAATGTTATTTTATTTCAACATTTCATAACGAAACCACGTTTTTCAAATACTTTGGGTCATTTTCACATTTTGCACATAGTTCACATTTTATTCAATTTAGCCATTAATAATAGCTTTTCATAATACATATATAATAATTTGCATGTCACACCACAATGTTCATATATCAAGTAGCTTAACACATTTTTCATCCAAAATGTGTTAGGACAAATGTAATGCAAACACATTCCATTTATCAAGAGTTTATACTTACCTTAGAAAGCACTCCAAAACAAGCTTCAAAACTCACTCCAACCTTCTCTTCCAAGTTGCCCTTCAACGCTAGGATTGGTCAGATTTCCCTCTCTCAATGTCTATTCCAAATATGATCATAAACAACCATTTAATATCACATTATAAGGATATGATCGTGTTACTGGTCATGTCATCAACGTTGAAACTCAGCACGTTGACACGCCCAACGACATGGCTGTGTCACTGGTCATGTCAGGCAAAATTTTTGCATTTCGCACACGCAACCATTCAAAACAACCATTCCCAAACTCATCTTAAATTCAATCACATCTTCAATCAAACCTTAAAATCATTATTAACTACTCACAACAACTTCATACATACCCAAATAAGCTATTAAAACATTCTAATACACAATTCCAAAATCCACGTCATGTTCTTCTATAAAATTCCAAAGGACTTGCAAAATTGATAAAGAAACTTACCAATTGATGAAGAATCCTTAAAAAAGTCCACTTGAATCCTTGAAATCCCTTCAATCTTTGATGTATGGAAGAAGAACAAACTCTCCCTTACTCTATCTCTCTAGCTCACGTTCAAAGAACAAAAGAACAAGAAAGAAGAAACTATCATTTTCTCTTTTCAATCCATCCTTATATATATATATATATATATAATCACTATATACTTAATTATACAATATATATATATATGTGATATATATCTTAGGTATATATATTTGTCTTATATATGTCATGTTTATTTCAAATATATTTCAAATATGCATTCTACTTTATCACTTAAAATCCTTTCATTTTCCATTTAAATCATTTATTTAATTTATCCAATTTATTTATTTTATTTAATCATCAAGACCTCCTAATGCTGCGGTTCGTAAGTGTGAGAATTTGTTGATTGAGGGGGCCAGAGGTCGTGGAAGACCTAGAACTGTGTGGAAAGAGGTGATAGTAAGAGACTTACGTGCCTTAGATCTTGATGCGGATTTGATTAATGATAGACTTGAATGGAGACGTAAAATCCGTGTCTTGGAAGGGGCCTAAGGCTGGAGTATCTTTTTTTGGTGTCTTTTGAGCTTATTTTGCTGAGGATCCATACAGTTGACCCCAACCTGTTTGGGACTAAGGCTTAGTTGTTGTTGTTGTTGTTATTTATTTTATTTAATTTCTAAAAATTAGGGGTATTACAATTCTCCCTCTCTGAAGAAAATTTTATCTGCAAAATTACCTGCTATCAACTCTGGAACAATTGGAGATACTGACTCTGCATCAATTGTTCACTCTCCCATGTCTCCTCCTTAGTGGTATGATTCCTCCAAAGAACTTTCACAAGTGGTACTTTCTTGATCCTCAACTCTTTCAATTCTTGTGTCAATATCGCTACTGGTTCTTCTTCATAAGTCAGATTTGGGCTTACCTCAATGGAATCCACTGACAAAATATGAAATGGGTCTGATCTGTACCTCTGAAGAATAGAGACATGGAAGACATTATATATTCGGTCTAACTTAGGTGGCAAAGCCAACCTGGAAGCCACGGGACCAACTCTCTTCAGAATCTCATATGGTCCTATAAAACGAGGACTCAACTTCCCTTTATGACCGAATCTCAAAATCTTCTTCCACGGAGACACTTTCAAGAACACTTTATCTCCCACACTGAACTTTATATCCTTCCTCTTCAAATCTGTATAGGATTTATGTTAATCTGAAGCTGCTTTCAGATGACCCCAAATCAATTTCACTTTCTCTTCTGTTTCCTTAATAAAATCAGGACCAAACAGTTTGCCTTCTCCAACCTCATCCCAACACAAAGTTGTCCTGCCCTTTTTGCCATACAAGACCTCATAAGGTGCTATCCTAATTTTGGACTGATGACTATTGTTATATACAAACTCAATTAGTGGCAAAAATCTACCTCAGCTCCCTGTGAAATCAATAATAGAACTCCTCAACATATCCCCTAGAATCTGTATCACTCTCTCTGACTGTCCATCTGTCTGAGGATGGAAAGCAGTACTAAAATGCAATCGAGAGCCCAATGCATCCTGCAAACTCCTCTAAAATATCGATGTAAACCAAGGATCTCGATCTGACACTAAAGAAACTGAGACTCCATGCAATCTCACTATCTCATTGACATATAACTCATTCAACCTCTCAAGTGAGTAATCCATCCGAACTGGAAGAAAATGAGCTGTCTTTGTCATCCGATCAACAATCACCCAAATTGCATCATGCTTCTTCTGGGTCAAAGGCAATCCAATCACAAAATCCATCGTCAATCACTCTCATTTCTACTCTGCTACTGACAATGGCTGAAGTAATCCTGAAGAAACTTGGTGTTTAGCTTTCACTCTCTAGCAAGTGAGACATCTGGATACAAATTATGTTATGTCCCTCTTCATACCTGACCACCAATAATACTGTTTCAAATTTTGATACATCTTAGTACTACCAGAGTGAATAACATAAACTGATTGATGTGCTTCCTCTAATATCATCCTCTTCAATCCTGCATCATTAGAAATGCACAATCTATCTTTATACCATAGACTGCCATCATCTCTTACATGAAAGTCCCGATTCTCCTCTTTTTGGCAATCTAACACAATCTTCTGGATCTTCTCATCTGCCAACTGGGCTTCCTTAACCTGATCCAACAACACTGGCCTCAATTGCAATTGAGCTATTAATGCACCATCATCATAAGACTCAAATCTAGCATGTAAAGCTCCCAACTCAACAAATAATGAGAGTGAGTAAGCAGTCAAACCTGCCAAAAACTTTTGACTCAAGTCATCAGCAACAACATTTGCCTTGCCAGGATGATAATCAATTAAACAATTATTATCTTTAATCAACTCAAACCATCACCTCTATTGAAGATTTAGCTCTCTCTAAACACCCAGATACGTCAAACTCTTATGATCAGTATAATTGAAACACTTCTTCTCATACAAGTAATGTCGCCAAATCTTCAATGCAAAAACTATGACTGCTAATTCCAAATTATGAGTTGGGTAATTTAGCTCATGTGACTTTAACTGTCGAGATGCATAAGCAATGACTCTACTTTCCTGCATCAGAATACAACCTAAACCACTATGTGAAGCATCATTGTGTATCACATAAGGTTTACCTTCCACAGACAGAGTAAGAACAGGAGCCTGAGTCAACATCTCTCTCATTTGCTCAAAACTCACTTGACACTGATCTGTCCACATAAATCTAACTCCTTTTTGAAGTAATCTGGTGAGTGGTGTAGCTATCATAGAAAAACCCTTCACAAATTGATGATAATAGCCTGTCAAACCTAGAAAACTTCTAACCTTTGTCACAGTCTTAAGTGGACTCAAATTCAAGATAGCCTCAACTTTACTTGGATCAACTCTAATACCCTCTGCTGATGTCAACATGACCGAGAAAAGTTACCTGATCAAGAAAAGTTACCTGATCGAGCTAGAACTCACACTTAGATAGCTTAGCATACGACTGCTTCTCTTTCAAAGTTTGCACTACAATTCGCAGATGCCTAACATGATCCTTCTTATTACGTGAATACACCAGAATATCATCAATAAAGACCACCACAAACTAATCTAAGTATGGTCTAAACATCCTATTCATCAAATCTATAAATACCGCTGGTGCATTTGTCAATCCAAATGGCATCACTAGAAACTTATAATGCCCATACCTCGTACGGAAAAGCTGTCTTAGGTATATCTACATCTTTAACTTTCAACTGATAGTACCCTGATCTCAAATCAATCCTAGAGAATATTGTTGCTCCCTTCAATTGATCAAAGAGATCATATATCCGAGGTAATGGATACTTATTCTTGATGGTCATCTTATTCAACTGTCAGTAATCAATACATAATCTCAAGATACCATCATTCTTCTTCAAAAACAAAATAAGTGCTTCACCTGGAGACACACTAGGACAAATCAATCCTTTATCAAGCAACTCTTGCAATTGCACCTTCAACTCCTTTAATTCTGCAGGTGCCATTCGATAAGGGGTAATAGAGATGGGAGTGGTTCAGACAATAAATCAATACCAAACTCCACCCATCTCTCAAGAGGCACCCTTGGAAACTTATCAGAAAAAATATCTGGAAACTCGACAATTGTAGGTATACTGTCAAGCTAGGACCCCACTACTCTGGTATCTATAACATGAGCAAGATAAGCCTCACATCTCTTCCGAATCATCCTCCTAACTCATACTACTAAAATAAACATGGATGAAAGACGTCTCTGCTCACTAGATACTACCATAATTCTACCATCATGTGTTCTCAGGGTAACACGTTTCTGCTGACAGTCTACCACAGCCCCATGCCTGGATAACCAATCCATACCCATAATCAAATCATACTCTTTAAAAGGCATCTCAATCATGTCATAGAGAAACTCGTCATCCTGAATAACAATTGGACTATCCCGGTGCACACTACTAACCACAATACTATGCCCTAAAGGATTTGTAACCAAAATATCATTTCCTTTGGACTCATAATACAAATCACTCACAGGCAGTATGGATGTACTAATGTATGAATAAGTCGACCCAGGGTCCATCAATGCAAGAACTGAAGTACCAAATAAAGTAAAAGTACCAGTTATAACAGCTGAAGCCTCCGGCTGTCTCTGCATCACATAAACCCACTGTGATGGCCCTGGATCCTCTGGTCTACTTCCTGCTGTAGAACCTCCTCTCTGATCAGATCCTGATCGACTACCTCTACCAAAACCTCTACCACTATGACCCCTTCTGACACTAGGTCTAGAAACTATTGTATATGTCTGTCTATCATATGGTGGCTCAGGACAATCTCTGAGAAAATGGTCTGATGATCCACATATGTAACACACTGCTAGTGCACCCATCCTCTAGCAAATATCTCCATGTGCTCTACCGCAATGAACGCAGGTAGGTTGAGTAGGCCTCTGAGTCACTGGGGTCGGAGCACTAGATACTGAGGTTATAGGTCTCTGCCTCTATTGTTGTACTGACCAGCCAGATTTCCCCTGACTCCTATTGAATCTCTGAGGATATCCTCCTCGGCCTCTCTTCGATGATGAAGACCCTGTCTCACCTTGGAGTCTTTTACCTCTGCTCTCCTCTACTCTGGCTGCTGCTGCAAGTCCCTATGCCCTCTCTATACTCCTGGCAGCTACAACCAACTGAGAGAAATCTTGATACTAGGAACCTGCCACTAAACACATGATAGAGGGTCTTAGCCCCTCCTCAAACATCCTCTAGCATAATAATTCCTCCATCTGTCAAACTCATCTGAAATAATTCCTCCAGCATACTGGCTCAGCCAAATGAACTCAATCTCATACTCAGTCACTATCCTAATGTCCTACCCCAAACTCAGGAACTCATCTTCTTAGCATCCTTATACTCCCTCAGAGTATACTTCTTCTCGAATTCCCATAGGAAATCGGCATAAGTCAAAACTGGCGGATCAGCTCTACCATAGGGAACCATCTTCCACCACTCATAAGCATCCCCTTACAGAAGTGATCTAGCATAATAAAACTTCTCCTCTAGACTAGCCTCAAGTTGAATAAATACTCTGTGGACCTTGTCCAGCCACTGATATGCTACAACAGGGTCTGTGGTGCCAACAAAATTTGTGGCTCCAAATTTCCTCAGTTAGTCATACTTTCGCGTCGGTAACTGCTGTTGTGGCTGTTGTGGCAGCTACTGCTGCTGAACTGGAGCCTTCCTCAACATCTCCATCATGTGTTGTATCCAACCCGGTGGAATCTCCTCAGCTACTGGTCCAACAAGCATAAAAGCAGACGCCTCACCAGCAGACTCAACACTAGCTCTAACTCTATCCTCATCAAAAGCAACACTCTCAGCACTACCCTCTATAGAGTGATATGCCTGAGACACCATAACCACCTATTTCTGCAAATACAGTAGAAATTACCACATCAGAAATCAAAAAATGCTAGTGCCAATGCATGTATCACAATTAAAAACCATATTTAAAATTCTCATTTTCTCTCTCTAATAACTCATCTAGGTCGAGAACCTCAAACCTAGGCTCTGATACCAAAATAAGTGCAACACCCTTATATCTTATATACGTATAATACACACATTTAGTATTTGTAAAATACACATATACGGTATAAAAATATTACAACCCTATTTAATAAAATTTTCTTATTCCCCATTCCTAAAAACATTTATACATATATATACATTCATATCAAAATATATAAAACCTCATCTTCCTCAACTATACAAAACATTCTTTAAAATTTACAATATATATATTTATACTCCAAAAACATAATATAATATACATAAAATCAAAAAGTACTATGATATAAAATATATACATGCTGGCAAAATGGCTCTGATCTTGATGTAGCAGAAATGCTTCAAGCTCAATAAACATAAGCCTAGATCCGACCTGGTCCAGTAGAACTCTCCAGCTCTACCGGATCACCTCTTTCACCTGCGCGATGAGTTACAATCGTGCTAAGCCAAAAGTCTAGTGGTACAAACTTTAATAATAATAATACTTTTAAAAAAATAATGCCGATGCAAAATGCTCATATGCTATTTCATAATTTGACATTCAAGTTCACTTTTAGATATATACTTTCATCACTTAATAATTCACACAAACACATACACAAGCATGGGTCCAAACAACTAATACATCATTCAAATCCCAGAGTTACTGTTTTGGTCCATAATGACACCATATGTCTAGCCCTGAAGGCAAATCAAGTAATGCCCAAAAGCTAGCCTCGAAGGCAATTCATATCACAGTGACGCAAAGCGTCTAGCTCTGAAGGCAAATATTGATGATAACCTCATAGGCATGTCGCCAAACATATAACTCTGAAAATTGAATAACATACTAGGCACACAATTATTTCATATTTTCCATCATTAATTTCTTTCTCATTTTCCTATTTTTTTCTTATTCATATCAATGTCATTTCATTTCAACATTTCATAATGAAACCACATTACCCAAACACTTTGGGTCGTTTTCACATTTTGCACATAGTTCACATTTTATTCAATCTAGCCATTAATAATAGCTTTTCATAATGCATATATAACAATTTGCATGTCACAACATAATGTTCATGTATCAAGTAGCTTAGCACATTTTTTCATCCAAAATGTGTTAGGCCAAATGTAATGCAAACACATTCCATTTATCAAGAGTTTGTACTTACCTTAGAAAGCACTTTAAAACAAGCTTCAAAACACACTCCAACCTTCTCTTCCAAGTTGCCCTTCAACACTAGGGTTGGGCAAACTACCCTCTCTCAATGCCTAAGCCAATATGATCATAAACAACCATTTAATATCACATTCTAAGGCATTCTCAATATCAAACCATTTAAATTAGGAATTACAAATGAAAGACAAAGAAAAGAGTTATTTTGGACAATTTCCTCAAGTAACACGCCCAATAACACGGGTTTGTTAATGACCGTGTGACATGTCTAATGACATAGGCGTGTCATTGCCCGTGTCATTAATTCTGCCTTACAGAAACTTTGACATGCTCAATAACACCGGCGTATTAATGGCCATATCAATTATTTTTCCTTACAGTAGCTACGATACGCTTAGAGACATGGCTGTGTTACTGGTCGTGTCATCAATGTTGAAACTCAGCATCATTGACACGTCCAACGATATGGTCGTGTCAGGCAAAATTTTTGCATTTCGTACACTCAACCATTCAACACAACCATTCCCAAGCTCATCTTAAATTCAATTACTTTTTTAATCCAATCTTAAAATCATTATTAACTACTCACAACAACTTCATACATACCCAAATAAGCTATTAAAATATGCTAATACACAATTTCAAAATCCACATGTCATGTTCTTCCATAAAATTTCAAAGAACTTGCAAAATTGATAAAGAAACTTACCAATTGATGAAGAATCCTCAAAAACTCCACTTGAATTCCTGAAATCCCTTCAATCTTTGATGTATGGAAGAAGATCAAAACTCTCCCTTACTCTCTCTCTCTCTCTAGATCACATTCAAAGAACAAAAGAACAAGAAAGAAGAAACTATCATTTTCTCCTTTCAATCCATCCTTATATATATATATAATCACTATACACTTAACTATACAATATATATATATATATATGTGATATATATATCTTAGATATATGTATATGTCTTATATATATCATGTTTATTTCAAATATATTTCAAATATATCACTTAAAATCCTTTCATTTTTTATTTAAATCATTTATTTAATTTATCCAATTTATTTATTTATTTTATTTTATTTAATTTCCAAAAATTAGGGGTGTTACATAACACTCCTTGACTATCCTCTTAAAGAACTGTCAAAAGATGTTATTCAATGTTCTAGACAATCTTATTATAATTCAATATCCAATTTTAAACATATTTAAGAAATAGTCTAACTAAAAATATCGACAGAGTCTCTTCTGCAATATTCACTATCCAAAATTTTCATCAAGTTACTCAACCTGCAGAAAAACATTTCCAAATTGCTTTCAACAAATCTCAGCTCTAATAGCTTCATTAAACTCAATATCCATTTCTATTCAAAATAATTTAAATGTACATAAAAATCTATAAATATAACTATATATATTACATTATCCAAATTAATACTCAATCACTAAATCTTATAAATTCATCTAAACATATT
The DNA here is from genome assembly GCA_947685225.1 of Garcia nutans. Taxonomy (NCBI): domain Eukaryota; kingdom Viridiplantae; phylum Streptophyta; class Magnoliopsida; order Malpighiales; family Euphorbiaceae; genus Garcia; species Garcia nutans. Next base: position 69,770,550 of record CANTUV010000031.1, on the reverse strand, counting down.
TATTCAAATATTCAATCCCATTTACATTTAATATAATCCTCAAATTTATCCAAATAAACAAGACAATGTTAATAATTCATAATTCTCATTATTTATAAAAATCTTTCATCTATTTTCTGCAACTAATTATTGAAACTCTTATTCACCAATTGATAACACCTGCTCTGGTCCATCTTACATGGTGTCAAAAAAATTCTAACACGCTAATCTTATATATTAGTGGTGCTTGTATTCACATACTTTGCTATTTAATTTAAATGTAAATAATTGTAATGATAAAATAGTAAACCATAATTTTTTAAAATAAATCAATAAAATAAATATTTTCAGTAAAATTTATTTTACCATAAAATAAATATAATTTCAGTTTATATTAATAACAATAAAACCTCTTTGCAATTATTTTCAAACTAACACTGTTTATAATAAGATATATATTCTTACATTTCAAACTCAATTAAAATAAATAAATAATAATATATAACTATATAGCAATTGTCTAGCATTTATTTTATAATGAACATTGCATTTGTAACATCAATATTTTCTAATTACAGTTTATATTTTTTCATTTGCAATTTACTTGAATACGTTTCATAAATTTACTACAATTTTCAATATTTCACTAATAAAATTTATATCTTATATTTTCAATAAATTTCATTTTATTATAATGAGAACTTTTATTCAATTAACACTATGAACACTTTTGTTCTACTTAATACTTTAGGCACTATAATTTAAGATAACATTAAGAATATTTTAAGTTAATATATAATTTAACACTTTGGACACCTTCATTATGTTCGATTTAGTAATATTTAATCCAATAATTTTTTATTAATTCTCACTTTTCATTATGATTTCAATATACTTTCAATACATGTCTATATATGATTTCTTATAATCCAATAATTTAATATAAACAATTATTAATATATATATATATAATCTAGTAAGCTTTTCTTATTTTTACATTGTTTTTCTTATATACTGAGTTTTAAATTCTAAGTTTGGATAACAGGCTACTGATGAAAAGTAAATTGTAAAGAATATGTTCAATGGCTCACTGATGACACGAATGTCCACTATCACTATGACGTAAAGTGTTCACTATCATTCGTGATGCATAGTATCCACTAATAGCTCAAAGTGCCTAGGAACACTATAAACATCCTCCTCTGGCTAGCCATTCAATCCGAAGATTAGATTTATTATCAGTATAATTGAGCAATTTATTTATTTTCTCATTTTCAGTAAATTTCACAGTCAAGAGTAGTAGTAATAATAATAATAATAATAATAATAATAGTTTTAATAGTTTTTTTTTAACACAACAACCGCTTTTCTCATTAACCAATTGATATTAAAACTTTAACAATTCAATTTAATAAACTTTACTTCATCCATTTGCTATATAAACTTTAATTGATTTCTCAACTCTAAAATCTGCTAGATACTTATTTTCTCTAATAGTCTCTCTTTTCTAATTCTTTCTTAGTACTAAATCTCTATTAAAAATTATACAGATTTACATATAAGTCTTAGGCACATACATAAACTTATATTTAAAGTTTTTATATTTTTCTAAGATCCTTTACTATGTTTAAAAATTATATTTTTCAAACTTACGTATTCTGTTTTTACAATAATTTTACTGGAAGGAAAAATTTTCCACTTTTATTTCGGCATCATACCTTTATTAAAATTTATGAAATTTTAACCATATAACTTTAACATATAGAGGAACCTTTAATTAAAATTTCATTATTTTTTACACTCATTAACCTTATTTTTAAATTATAAACCTTACAAAATCTAGTTTTACAGTCACTATTCTAGCAGTTTCATTGTTTGATTTTATTTTTATAACTAAACCCTTATTAAAATTTGTGAAATTTTAAAAATATGTCCTCAACATATATATGATCTTGTATGTAAAATTTCATATTTTCTGTGTTATTTTACTATAGTTTCTAATTGAATTTCTTAAACCATAAAATTCTGGCTCTACTGGCACAGTCATGGTAGTTTGTGTTCTTCTATTTTTCTTTCATAGTAAATCATCTTTAAAAATTATGAAATTTTATAAACCATCTATTAACACATATTTAAACTCCAAATTAAAATTTCATGCTCATTGAACATCTCTAGGTTAGTCTACAGATTCAGCCAAACACTTCATAGAGTAGAAACTTAAATAACAGCATGCATCATGTATATACTTCATAATTTTATTTGATATCTTAAATCAATTCTTTGCTTTAGATCCTTTATCAATTAAATCTAATTGAATATAAATCACAATTTACAAGTTAATTTTCCCTTAAATTTTATCTTTCTAAAGTTTTTAAATTAAGGATCTTTGGAACACTCACCAACACACTTATTTACAACTTCAAATTAATCCATATTCAATTCATACCTCCCTTAGCTCTATTTTCAATTCTTTCTTAAATAATTCAAATAATTAAGTCTATTGAAATTAATTCTAATATTAAAGTTTAATGAACTTCTATAAGCATAAGAATCAAATAAAATCCAAATAATAACAAATACACTTAATCCCATTCAAAAGTAAATCTATAATCAATTTCTACATCACTTAGATCCATATTTAATTTTAAACCCTAAATTGAACAAAAATCTAAACTAATTCTTTAATGGTTCAAAGGTTGTTCCAAACTTAATTTTAAGTTAGAAAACTATGAAGCACACTTGATATCTAACAAAAAATGAATTAATAACCAATTTCTTCATTCAAAGGATTCCATATTCAATTCTTTTTAAAAAAACTCAATTAATCAATTCTTTTACAATTTATTAAATTAAGATGGTTAAACTAGCTTCCATAAGCATTAAAAATGAAAAGAAAACTAAATAATAGCAAACTATTAATACATAAGTACAAACCTTCTTCAAAGTAGCCATTCCTCCTCTTTTTCTATATTTCCTTTGGTTTAATGGTGACGATCTTAGAAAATCTCTCATAAACTAATAATTTCCATGAAAATCTTGAATATTTTTAAAGGATCATGTGTTTTTAATGAAGGAATGAAGAAGAAAGAAAGAAAGAAGAAGAAAATGGTGATGATGAGGATGGTCACAGTTTAAAGAAGAAAGAAGAAGACAAATGGGCTCTTAATAGCATCTTGAGTTTTTATACCTATGAGCAGGGATTTTTACCCCCACTCCCGATATAACGATTCTTGTAACTTCGACACTGTTAGGCTCTGGACTTTAGAGAACACAAGTCTAAATTCGGAGAATAGGAGTCGCCTCCCGGACCAGCAGGGAAAAAAAGGGATGGATGACTAGATTCTTAAGGAATCTCCAATCCCTACTAGGTTCGAAAAGTTGGGTACGTATGAGAAAGGTGAGAAATGACCAACACCTCCTTAATGTTAGATTCATTGGAATCGGCCTCATTTTTAGGTCTAAATTTTATTGAATTCTTACATTATTATAATACTATTCATATTATATGCAATTGTGAAAAATAAATAATGATCATATTATAAATCAAGCAAATAAACAAACAAATAAAATAGACATCCATATAAAGATGGAAACATGCCTTTACAATATCCCAATGTCTATACAAATAAATAAAATAGGACACCCACAAATTGATGAAAATATATCCTTTAAAATAGTCTAAAATTTTTAAAATTAAAATAAACAAGGCACCCACAAAGTGAAAACATACCTTTTACATCACTAAAATCCATATAAAAATTGCAATCAACTGTATATATCATCATACAAAGAATTATAAAATTAGGGCTAAACTAAAAAAAATTAAGATTAATTACAAAAATTTCAATACACAATGCAAATCTTAATATTAACCCCTAACGAAATATATTGCGCAATGCACACAACGGTCCTGCTAGACGGTTAGCACCCCTGAAAGGTAAACGATTTACCATACTTATTGAATGAGTTTTTTAAATCATAATTTAGGATTTAATCCTAAAAATATGATTTTAAAACAAGCAAGTAAGGTTTTGAACTATAAAACTAAGATTAAAACATGTAGTTAGGGTTTTTAGCATGCAAGGTAAATTCTTGGATTGCATTTAAACTAAATCAAAATGATAAATCTAGACATAGTAAGTTCACAAGACTAAATGAAGATGATACTCAATTGAATTGAATAAATTTAGTGAATGAAGATCATACTTGCATTGTGAGCTTTGCTAAATAAAATGCATTGAGCTAAACTTCACTAGATGGTTTTGATGCGTCTTGATCAATGGAAGTTTTAGTTGAGTAATATCGCTTAAAAGTTTTTTGTGTATGGTTTAAAGGGTTTATGTGTATACTTTTTTTGTCCTTTTGTCTTTTTCAATTTCAGTTTCTCTTGCTAATCATGTCTTTTTACTTTCCTAATTGATAACTTTGGCCTTTTAACTACTAATTATGGCTCCCCTTTTATTGCTGATTGCCTTTGTATTTATATGCTAAATTAGGGCGACCCTGGGTTAATCCTTCCCAACCCTATTAGTAAAGCTTATGGTTTATCTGAATCCATTTGAATTTGATCAGAATTAGGACACTTAAAAAATTAAATTAACATTAAAATAGGTCGGTATTAAGAGCTCATATCGAATTAGGCTAGCCAATTAAAATAGCCCACTCGCTTTAGCCCCTTTTTAAATTGAACCAAGGTCGATTTAGGCTTTTAAAATTATATTAGACTTAATTTAAGCTTTTAAAATTAGACCGAACTAAGTTTAAGCTTCTTGAATTTGACTTGTCCAATTTAATTGAGACTGGACTTAATCATGGCCAAAATTAAGGGTCTACAGTTTTGCACCCAACATGAACGATCTTGAATTTGGTCAAAAAGTGAAAAGCAATAGGCTTTGAGCTAATCTTGGATACTTTGAGTTCGTTCGGAAAACATGGATGCCTTAACAAATCCAAATTGCTTTGATAGGTTGGATTCTAGACCCGCAACATCCTAGTTTAGGTTTTGGACTCATGAATTGGTTTTGGTTTTGAACCCATACACTTGAACTCATTTTGGTTATGGACAAGTTTTGGACCCATAAAGTGAACTGCTTTAGGTTCTAGACTTATGAATTAGTTTGGGTTCTGGACCCGCAATGTCTGAACAAGTTGGGTTCTTGACTCGTAATATCCTGGTTTAGGTTCTAGACTTGCAATATCGACTTAAGCTCTTCTAGCTTGATTGACATTCTATCATTTGAGAGTTCTGGCTTTCTTCTAGCCATCAACTTCAGCTCTTCTAGCTTGATTGACCTTCCATCATTCATTTGAGAGTTCTGTCTTTCTTCTAGCCATCAACTTCTACTTTTCTAGCTTGATTGACCTTTTGTCATTCATTTGAGGGTTTGGCATTCTTCTACTCACTTGTTTCATTCTTTAATGGATTTTGCTTTACAAAATATTCAGCTATTTTTTTAGCCCTTTAGCCCTCTTATCCTCTCTTTTCCCCCTATATGGCAGAACATTGAAAGAGAATTTGAAAATATTTTGTACATATATAAAATCAAAAATTGAAAGGAGAAACTTTGCCTCCTGTGCAGGCTCAAACCAATGATTTTGTGCCCATTAGACTTCATCCAATACCTTTGTCTTGTTCTTTGTGCATGCATGTGTATCCATTTTTGCAAAGTGATTCGATCTTTCTTAAGCAACGGGCCTTTCATGCCACCTGATTCTATGCATGCTTCTAATTATTCACTTCATAGAGTGCCAGCTGTTCACCTTGACAAAGATAGGCAACACAAGATAACAAAAATGCAATGTGATATGCTCATGTATATATGATATGTATGAGGATACTTATAGTGGTTCTATTAACTCACAGACCAAAATGATAGGCCAAAGCACTCCGATTAGTACCTTGAGAATATTCATGTAGGTTTTGCATTTGGAACATTAGGAAATATCACATGTATAGCTTCATCTTCAAAAAACATAAATAGTGAGTTCCCAAACATGATAGTCAGAGATAAAGAATACATCCATTTCAAACCACGATTCAACACATTAGCTGGTAGCTTCTTCATGACCTTGAGAACTATTTTTTTCATTAGCCTATCTTGCCCAATATGTGCTTTAAGGTTCGATAATTCAACATACTTCCCCACACTTAAAGGCTCATGTGAGAAGAAAACACATTTTTTTAAATTTAATTTTAATTTTGAATTCAAATGTTGGCTTTGTCAAATCAATGTCAATATATCTCAAGACTTGTCTTTCAAATTAACACATCTATAACATCATAACCTTAGTTACCATACTAAATTTGGAAATCATTTCCATTTGAGTAAGGGTTGTTGCACTTCAGATAGGCATATACACATTACTTAGCCAAAGGTCTCATTGAGTCTAAATATTATCCATCTCGTATGCATACTTATTCAAATAATCTACGCTAATAGACTCTATCTACTAAGAGAGATTAACATATCTTTAACAAGCTTGAAATGACGTCTATAAGGGATATGGATTAAGAGAAGGCCATTGGTAAATTGCAGCTAATATGACACCACTAATAAATCTTCACACTTCAAACTTTCTGTTGGAACTATAGGAAAATGGGAGCATTCTTAAACTCTGAGATTCTTGTTATCTTACTTCATGAAAAGATAGAGCTTGAATGTTCTTCCATCTTATAGGCGAATATTTGGATCTAATCGGACAAGGACGAACCTATTCTTTTTTTTTTCCTATTGCAAGAACTCAAGACCCCTTTCTTCTTCTTCTTCTTTTTTTCTTCTAATTTTTCTTTTTTTTCTTTTTCTTTCTTTCTTTCTTTTTTTTTTGTTATTTGGGCTCTTTTGTTTGACATGGCATTTCATCATTCTGCGCTTCTCCCTTTTTGAAATATCAAGTCTAGGACTTTCAAGATTGCTAACTTGGAGTTGTGTTGGATATTGTGAACCAAATGAAAGATGGTCTTTCTGCTATTTTAGTTAAGTCTTTGGTTGGGTTGGATTAGCTCAAGCCAAACTCTTCTCATAGGCTAAGTTGAAGCCTTTGGCCTTCTAAATTGCCTTTTCAAGTTTTCAATTCAAACTTCCATAATTTTCCCTCTATTCTTCTTCTTCTTTATTTTTTTGTGTCCTAGCTCTAAGATAGTTATCTTGTTCGTACTGTTCTATGCTTCTGACTATGGAGTAGCACGAGTCTGCTTCAATGAGGATGGATTCTTTTGTTGTTTCGATGCCATCTTAATGGTGAAATAGATTTGAGATATAAGGTCTAGTTCAGGTAAACATAAACTATCCTTATGGTCTTGACTATGCATCCTTTTTTTTTAATCTTTTTACTTCTTAGTAGATCAGTGATTATCAGACTTGTCATAAGTACCACACAAGCTCAGGGTATTAGAATTTACAATCCAATAAAAAGAAAGATAAAATCTGGTGAAAGCTCAAAGGGATAAACTAGGGATTTATTTTAACAGGGTGGATACTAGTTGTTGGCTCCCCAAATAATGCCTAGATCATTTCTCTCTTAAATAGGTAGAGTTCAATTTCTCCTCAAAAATCCATCAAAGCATGTTCTAAGATCGATTAAACATAGGTAATTATGCAGGAGCCCTCTTTAAGTAAGCATACGCAGCTCAATGCTATAGAATAATTCCCTCACCTATTAAAGTCATTTAGATCATGATGCATATATTTGATAATTTATAAATATCAAGCTAGATTTATCATTGGTTAAGCACCAAATGTCAAAAACTAACAAAATAATGCAATAAAAGTTTATTCAAACAATTTTAATTTGATAAACATAATTGTTCAAAATACCAAAGAAAGAATAAAATAGGCAATACTCAAGCCTAGGAAAGTTCGTTGAGTTAGGGTTGAAGATAATTCATCTAATGAAACATGACAGGGATGAGGATCTTGTAATTCTGTACCTCTTCTAATTCAGGTTTAGGGACCCATCCTTCTTCCATGGTCTCTGATTCATCATCACTATTAGTTGAGTCCCAAAATGCATTCACGATGCAAATAGTCAATACTTCCTTACTCATAGCTGTCTTGAATTTGCTTGATGAATTCTCCCCCTGCTTCATATTTTCTATACCCATTTATTGAAAAGAGGATAAAACAAAATCTTCCTTCAATCCTCCTCTTTTTGTGAAGGTTGCTAGTGGAGGTGCTCTACCGAACATAAGCAAAAGGTTATTCTTTGTGCTAAGTTTGTTGGGCTCGGGTAGCTTACCACTATTAATAAGATCTTGAATCTCATATCTTAACCTGACACATTTCATGCCCCTGTGTTTGATAAAATTAACAAAAGGCCCCGGCGTCAAAGTTTAGTGGTAGAGGATTTCTTAACGGTTGAGAATCTAGTGGCTGCAATAGCCCATTCTTCTGCAGCTTAATGAAAACAAAGGTCTTCCCTGATCTGAAAACTGTCTTCTTTTTGCTTAACCAGTAGTTTCATTGACATCCACTGTATGAGTGGGGATTTTCACTGTAACACCCTTATACCCTATATACGTACAATACATATTTTCAGCATATGTAAAATACACATATACGGTACAAAAATGTCACAGACCGATTTACTAATTTTTTTTACATTTCCAATTTAAAATTTCAAATTCTAAATATATAAAAATTAAATAGAATATAAATATTATTTACTTGTTATAAGAAGCCAAAATAAATAATATATATATAAATCTCTGGAAAAAATTAGCCAAAGTTTTGTCTGAATTTTGGATATCCCAAAATTTAGCAATTACTCAACTTGCAAAAATTAAACACTCCCAAATAATTTTCAACCACCATCTCAACCATACTTCTCAATTTCACCAAGTTTCTCAAACATTTATACATATAGATATATATAATTTAAAACATACTTACTCTCCCATTTCAAATACATTGACCCAAACATTCTTTATAATATACAATACGTAAAATTCAAAACATAATATATAATGCATAATACTCAAAATGTACAATAACATAAAAATATATACATGCTACTGGTAGTATTTCTGATCTCGATAGCAACTCAACAAGCTCAACTATAAGTCTAGACCCGACCTGGTCTAGAAGAACTCTCTGGCTTAGCTGGGTCTACCCTGTCACCTGTGCGATGGAAACAATAACGCTAAGCCGAAGCCTAGTGGTATAAACTTTGATAATAACAATATAACTCAATGCAATACTAAATGCACAATGCATATAGATGTCACCTCAATCCACTTTCTTATATTTTCAAATATTTCATAAGCACAACTCATAACATTATATTCCTCAATTGTATCATTATTCATAATTCACAATAAAACAAAGACAAGCATGGGCCCAAAAATGATCTAATATGCTATTTAAATTTCAGAATTACTGCTTTGGTCCATAATGACACCATGTGTCTAGCCCCGTAGGCAATATATATATCCATAGATAATGTAACAGCCCCAGTCTATTGGACCTCAACCCGGCTAGACCCTTAGGCCCCAGTATCTTGGTCCTCAATCCGGCTAGACTGCTACAGTTTTTGAGGCTTATGACCCAGTCTTTTCACCCCAAAAACATCATATTTATCAGCTGGCCTGGCTTACGACCCAGTCTTTTCACCTTTCCAGCGTATAGCCCGTAGGCAATCATATGCATGCCGCCAAACCCATAACTCTAAAAATTGAATAACATACTAGGCACACAATTTATTCATATTTTTCATTATTAATCTCTTTCTCATTTTCATATATTCAATCTAGGCAAATTGCCTTATTTTCACATTTTTTTTCACTTTTCTCATTTTTCACATCTTTCTCATTTTTTTTCTCACTTTTTTCACTTTTCTCATTTTTATCAATATCAATTCATTTCATTATTACACATATCTCATTTTTGTATTCACAACACATTACCCAATTACTTTGGGTATTTTCACATAATATGCATATTTCACACATTACACAAATTAGCCATTATCAATGGCTTTTCATAATGCATTTAACACATATATGACATTACAAATGTCATAGCACATTATTCATACACAATTAATGAACCAAGTAACTTAGCACATTTTCCAACCAAAATATGTTAAGCCCAAATGTCATGCAAATATAAACAATATATTTAAAGTTTGTACATACCTCCACTAGCAACCCAAAGCAAGCTAAAAACAACCTTCAATCCAATCTTTCTAACTTGCCCTTAACCACTTGGATGAAGCAAATCAACCTCCCTCAATGCCTAAACCAAATGTGATAACAAATAATCATTTAGTATCACATTTAATGGCATTTCCAACATTAAACCATAATTACACATCAATCCTACAAATTTTTAAAAATTTAGCCTTTCCTTACTTCAACATTAGAATTCCATTCTACTACAATTAAATTAGTGTTTTAAGTTTATTTATATTATTACAAACATATTTTAATACATTTAAATCATTTACATTATAAAAATACACTCTTATACACAAAATCTCAAAACTCACATAATCTCATCTTCCATGGAATTCAAAGAAAAGAGATGGAAACTTACTAATTTTGGTGGAAATCACCAAAAATCCACTTGAAACTTGTTAATTCCTTCAATTTATGGAGTATGGAAGAAGCAAAATTCTTTGTCTTCAAGCTCCCATGGAAGACACATCCTTGAAGAAGAAGAAGATGAAGATGAAGACTTTTAATATTCTTTTCCTTTCATCTTTTTTTTTTAACCACACATATATTTATTAAAATAATTTAATATTTAATTATTTAATTTTTTTTAATAAATTAAAAGTCCTATTTCCCTCTTCCATTAAAAAATAATTTGTTTTAAAATTATTTTATTAATTTTGAATTTATAAGATTTAATTACCAAAATACCATTTTCTTTTAAAAAGTGTTAACTTTTATATATGTTATATATATTTTGCATATATATCATATATATATTCCACTTTTTCATTTAAAATCCCTTCATTTATCATTTAAAACCATTAATTTAATTTATCCTTTTAAATTATAATTTATTTTATCAAATTTTCCAAAAATTAGAAATTTTCAAAAATTTTTTGATGTTACAATTCTCTCCCCCTAAAATAAATTTCGTCCTCGAAATTACCTGTCCTCAAGTCTGGAACAAATGGAGAAATTGACGCTGCATCGCTTGCTCACTTTCCCATGTCGCCTCCTCAGCGGCATGATTCTTCCAAAGGACTTTCACAAGTGGTACCTTCTTATTCCTCAATTCTTTAACCTCTCGTGCCAAAATCGCCATTGGTTCTTTCTCATAAGTCAGATCTGGACTCACCTCAATGGACTCCACTGACAAGATATGAGATGGGTCAGACCTGTATCTCTGAAGCATCGAGACATGGAAAATATTATGTATTCGATCCAATTCAGGCGGCAAAACTAGTCTATAAGCCACTGGACCAACTCTTTCCAACACCTCATATGGTCCTATGAAACGAGGACTCAACTTCCCTTTGTGGCCAAATCTCAAAATTTTCTTCCATGGAGACACCTTCAGAAATACTTTATCTCCCACATTGAACTCTATATCTCTTATTTTCAAATCTGAATAAGATTTCTGTCGGTCTGAAACTGCTTTCAAACGATCCCGAATCACCTTCACTTTCTCCTCTGTTTCCTTAATCAAATCGGGACCAACCGGTTTACCTTCTCCAACTTCATCCCAACACAAAGGTGTCCTGCATCTCCTGCCATTTAAAGTCTCATAAAGAGTCATCCCAATACTCAACTGATGACTATTGTTATAAGAAAACTCAATTAATGGCAAAAATCTGTCCCAATTCTCAGTAAAATCAATGATACAGCTCCTCAATATATCCTCTAGAATCTGTATCACTCTCTGTGACTGTCCATCGGCCTAAGGATGGAAAGCAGTACTAAAATGCAATCGAGAACCTAGAACATTATGCAAACTCTTCCAAAACCTGGAAGTAAACCGGGGATCTCAATCCGACACCAAAGAAACTGGGACTCCATGCAACCTGACTATCTCATTGATATACAGCTCAGCCAACCTCTCAAGAGAATAATCCATCCGAACTGAAAGAAAATGAGCTATCTTCGTCATCCGATCAACTATCACCCAGATTGCATCATGCTTCTTCTGAGTCAAAGGCAGTCCAGTCACAAAATCCATTGTCATTCGCTCCTATTTCCACTCTGGCACTGATAAAGGTTGGAGCAATCCTGAAGGAACTTGGTGCTCAGCCTTCATTTTTGGCAAGTGAGACATCTGGATACAAACTCTGCTATGTCCCTCTTCATACCTGACCACTAATAATGTCGCTTCAAGTCCTGATACATCTTGGTACTCCCAGGGTGCATAGCAAAAAGTAACTGATGTACTTCCTCTAATATCATTCTTTTCAATTCTGCATCATCAGGAATACATAATCTATCTCTATACCATAAACTGCCATCATCCCTCACATAAAAGTCTCGACTCTCCCCCTTCTGACAAACCAAGACAATTTTCTGAATTCTCTCATCTGCCAACTGAGCCTCTCTAATATGATCCAACAAGACTGGCCTCAACTGCAACTAAGCCATCAAAGCACCATCATCAGAAGATTCAAATCTAGTGTGCAACACTCTCAACTCAACAAGCAATGAGAGCGAATAAGCAGTCAAACCTGCCAAAGATTTTTGACTTTAGGCATCAGCAACAACATTTGCCTTACCAGGATGATAATCAATCAAACAGTTGTAGTCTTTAATCAACTCTAACCACTGTCTCTATCGAAGATTCAGCTCTCTCTGAACACCCACGTATTTCAAACTTTTGTGATCCATATAAATGAAACACTTTTCCCCGTACAAGTAATGCCGTCAAATCTTCAAGGCAAAAACTATTGCTGCTAATTCCAAATCATGCGTCGGATAATTCAGCTCATGCGGTTTCAACTGTCGCGAAGCATAAGCTATGACTCTACCCTCCTGCATCAAAACACAACCTAAACCATTGTGTGAAGCATCACTGTATATCACATATGGTTTACCTTCCACAAGCAGGGTAAGGACATGAGCTTGAGTCAACATCTCCCTCAGCTGCTCAAAACTCGCCTAACAACGATCTGTCCACACAAATTTAACTCCTTTCCGAAGTAATCTGGTGAATGGTGTAGCTATTATAGAAAAACCCTTCACAAATCGACGATAATAGCCTGCCAATCCCATAAAACTTCTAACCTCTGTCACAGTCTTCGGTGGACTCCAATTCAAGATAGCCTCAACTTTACTCGGATCAACTCTAATACCCTCTGCTAAAACCACATGACCAAGAAAAGCTACCTGATCGAGCCAGAACTCACACTTAGATAGTTTAGCATACAACTGCTTCTCCCTTAGAGTCTGCAATACGATCCACAAATGTCTATCATGATCCTCCTCATTACGCGAATACACCAAAATGTCATCAATGAAGACCACCACAAACTAATCTAAATATGGTCTGAATACCCTGTTCATCAAATCCATAAAAGCTACTGATGCATTCGTCAATCCAAAGGGCATCACCAAAAACTCATAATGCCCATACCTCGTACGAAAAGCTATCTTGGGTACATCCACATCTCTGACTCTCAACTGATGGTACCCTGATCTCATATCAATCTTAGAGAATAGTGTTGCTCCCTTCAACTGATCAAAGAGATCATCTATCCAAGGCAAAGGATACTTGTTATTAATGGTCACTTTATTCAACTACCTATAATCAATACACAATCTCATGGTGCCATCTTTCTTCTTCACAAACAACACAGGCGCTCCCCATGGAGACACACTAGGGCGGATAAACCCTTTATCCAATAACTCCTGCAACTGCACCTTTAACTCTCTCAACTCAGCAGGTGCCATCCGATAAGGGGTAATAGAGATAGGAGTGGTACCAGGCAACAAATCGATACCAAACTCCACTTATCTCTTAGGAGGTACCCTTGGCAACTCATCAGGGAAAACATCTGGAAACTTGGCAATTGTGGGTATACTTTCAAGCAGGGATCCCACTACTCTAGTATCTACAATGTGAACAAGATAAGTCTAACATCCCTTCCAAATCATCCTCCCAGCTGAAACAAACATGGATGAAAGATACCTCTGCTCACTAGATATTGTAACATCCCTACCATCCCGTGTTCTCAAAGTAACACATTTCTTCTGACAGTCTACCATAGCCCCATGCTTGGATAACCAATCCATGCCCAAATCATATCATATTCCCTGAAAGGCATCTCAATCAGGTCACTGAGAAACTCCTCATCCTGAACAACAACTTGACTATCTCGGTGCACCCTGCTCACCACAACACTATGCCCTAAAGGATTTGTCACCAAGACATCAAATCCTAAGGTCTCAGAATGCAATTCATTCGCAGGCAAGATAGATGCACTTATGTATGAATGCGTAGATCTAGGATCTAATAGAGCAAGGACTGAATGACAAATAAAGAAAATATACCCGCAATGACGGTTGAAGCATCCCGCTGCCTCTGCATCACATAAACCCGCTTATCTGGCCTACTGCCTCCGGATGTAGAGCCTCTTCTCTGTCTAAACCCAGGTCGACCACCTCTACTAAAACCTCTACCACCACGATCCCCTCTGACACTGGGTTGAGAAGATGCAATATCTGCCTGCCTAATCTCTGGTGGCTCGGGACAATCTCTGATAAAATGGTCTGACGACCCACATCTAAAACATACTCCCGAAGCACCTCTCCACCAGCAGACACCTCCGTGTACTCTACCACAATGAATGCAAGTAGGTGGAGTAGGTTTCTGAGCCACTGGGGTCGGAGCACTAGCCACTGAAATTGTAGGTCTCTGTCTCTGTTTCTGCTGCTGTACTGACCTGCCAAACTACCCCTGACTCCTACTAAACCTCTGAAAATGTCCCCCTCGGCCTCTCTTCACTGATGAAGAACTTGCCTCACTCTGAGGTCTCCTAACTATGGTCTCCTCAACCCTGGCAGCTGCTGCAAGACTCTGTGCCCTCTCAACACTCCTGGCAGCTGCAACTAACTGGAAAAAATCTTGATACCAAGAGCCTGCGATGATGCACATGATAGAGGGTCTTAGTCCCTCAAACCTCCTGCACCTGTCAAACTCGTCAGAAATGATCCCACCAACATAGTGACTCAACTGGATAAACTCGATCTCATACTCGGTCACTGTCCTGGTATCATGTCTCAGACTCAGGAACTCTACCTTCTTTGCATCTTTATACTCTCTCGGAGTATACTTCTGCTCAAATTCCTGCAGGAAATCATCATAGGTTAGGACTGGTGGATCATCCAGAGCATGTGGAGCCGTCTTCCACCAATCATATGCATCTCTCTGCAGAAGAGATTTGGCATAATCAAACTTCTCTTCTGGACTAGTCTGTAACTGAATAAATATCCTCTGAACCCGGTCTAGCCACTGCTCTACTACAGCAGGGTCTGTAGTACTAATAAAATCCTCAGCCCTATACTTTCTCAGTTTATCATACTGCCTCACCGGTAACTGTGGCTGCGGCTGTGGCTGTGGAGGCTGCAAAACTGGAGCCTGCCTCAACAACTCTACCATATGCCATACCCAGCCAGGCGGAATCTCATCAGCTGCTGGTTTCACAGGCACAAAAACAGACGCCTCACCAGCATATACAACTCTAGCTCTATCACTAGCCTCATCTGGAGCCACACTCTCTGCACTACCCTCAGCAGCCTGATGCAGCCAAGAAGCCATAACTACCTATCTGCAAACAAAGCAAAAAATACTATATCAGTGATCAAAAACTGCCAGTGCCAATACATGTATTACAATAAAAAACTATTTTAAAATCCCCCATTTTCTCTCTCTATCATCCCACCTAGGTCAAGAACCTCAAACCTAGGCTCTGATACCAAAACAAATGTAACACCCTTATACCCTATAAACGTACAATATATATTTTTAGCATATGTAAAATATGCATATACGGTACAAAAATGTCACAGACCGATTTACTAATTTTTTTTTACATTTTTAATTTAAAATTTCAAATTCTAAATATATAAAAATTAAATAGAATATAAATATTATTTACTTGTTATAAAAACCCAAAATAAATAATATATATAAATCTCTAGAAAAAATTCGTCAGAGTTTTGTCTGAATTTTAGATATCCCAAAATTTAGCAATTACTCAACCTGCAAAAAGAAAACACTCCCAAATAATTTTCAACCACCATCTCAACCATACTTCTCAATTTCACCAAGTTTCTCAAACATTTATGGATATAGATAGATATAATTTAAAATACACTTACTCTCCCATTTTAAATACATTGACCCAAACATTCTTTATAATATAAAATACGTAAAATTCAAAACATAATATATTATGCATAATACTCAAAATGTACAATAACATAAAAATATATACATGCTGCTGGTAGTGTTTCTGATCTCGATAGCAACTCAACAAGCTCAACTACAAGTCTAGACCCGACCTGGTCTAGAAGAACTCTCTGGCTTAGCTGGGTCTACACTGTCACCTGCGCGATGGAAACAATTGCGCTAAGCCGAAGCCTAGTGGTACAAACTTTGATAATAACAATATAACTCAATGCAATACTAAATGCACAATGCATATAGATGTCACCTCAATCCACTTTCTTATATTTTTCAAATATTTCATAAGCACAACTCATAACATTATATTACTCAATTGTATCATTATTCATAATTCACAATAAAACAAAGACAAGCATGGGCCCAAAAAGGATCTAATATGCTATTTAAATTTTAGAGTTACTGCTTTGGTCCATAATGACATCACGTGTCTAGCTCCGTAGGCAATATATATATCCATGGATAATGTAACAACCCCAGTCTCTTGGACCTCAACTCGGCTAGACCCTTAGGCCCCAGTATCTTGGTCCTCAATCCGGCTAGACTGCTACAGTTTTTGAGGCTTGTGACCCAGTCTTTTCACCCCAAAAACATCATATTTATCAGCTGGCCTGGCTTACGACCCAGTCTTTTCACCATTCCAGCATATAGCCCGTAGGCAATCATAGGCATGCCGCCAAACTCAGAACTCTGAAAATTGAATAACTTACTAGACACACAATTTATTCATATTTCTCATTATTAATCTCTTTCTCATTTTCACATATTCAATCTAGGCACATTGCCTTATTTTCACATTTTTTTTCACTTTTCTCATTTTCACATCTTTCTCATTTTTTTCTCACTTTTCTCATTTTTATCAATATCAATTCATTTCATTATTACACATATTTCATTTTTGTATTCACAACACATTACCCAATTACTTTGGGTATTTTCACATAATATGCATATTTCACATGTTACACAAATTAGCCATTATCAATGGCTTTTCGTAATGCATTTAACACATATATGACGTTACAAATGTCATAGCACATTATTCATACACAATCAATGAACCAAGTAACTTAACACATTTTCCAACCAAAATATGTTAAGCCCAAATGTCATGCAAATATAAACAATATATTCAAAGTTTGTACATACCTCCACTAGCAACCCAAAGCAAGTTAAAAACAACCTTCAATCCAATCTTTCTAACTTGCCCTTCACCACTTGGATGAAGTAAATCAACCTCCCTCAATGCCTAAACCAAATGTGATAACAAATAATCATTTAGTATCACATTTAATGGTATTTCCAACATTAAACCATAATTACACATTACTCCTACAAATTTTCAAAAATTTAGCATTTCCTTACTTCAACATTAGAATTCCATTCTACTACAATTAAATTAGTGTTTTAAATTTATTTATATTATTAAAAACATATTTTAATACATTTAAATCATTTACATTATAAAAATACACTCTTATACACAAAATCTCAAAACTCACATAATCTCATCTTCCATGGAATTTAAAGAAAAGAGATGGAAACTTACTAATTTTAGTGGAAATCACCAAAAATCCACTTGAAATTTGTTAATTCCTTCAATTTATGGAGTATGGAAGAAGCAAAATTCTTGGTCTTCAAGCTCCCATGGAAGACATGTCCTTGAAGAAGAAGAAGATGAAGATGAAGACTTTTAATATTCTTTTCCTTCCATCTTTTTTTTAACCACATATATATATATATATATTAAAATAATTTAATATTTAATTATTTAATTATTTTTTTAATAAATTAAAAGTCCTAATTTCCCTCTTCCGTTAAAAAATAATTTGTTTTTAAATTATTTTATTAATTTTGAAATTATAAGATTTAATTACCAAAATACCATTTTCTTTTAAAAAGTGTTCACTTTTATATATGTTATGTATATTTTGCATATATATCATATATATTCCACTTTTTCATTTAAAATCCGTTCATTTATCATTTAAAACCATTAATTTAATTTATCCTTTTAAATTATAATTTATTTTATCAAATTTTCCAAAAATTAGAAATTTTCAAAAATTTTTGGATGTTACATTCACCCCCACTCCCAGTGGAATGCTTCTTGCGACTGTGACACTGTTAGGCTTGAGGCCTTAGAGAATATAAGCCTAAGTCAGAAAAATGAAGTTGCCATTCAGATAGGCCAGGAAGATAGAAAGGAGTGGATGACTCGATTCCTCAGGAATCCTCAACCCTCTACTTGGTTTGGAAAGTTAGATATGCATGGGGAAGGTGAAAATGACCCAGTACCCCTATAACCTCCGGTTCATTGGAACTGACCTCCTTTTCATGTTTGAATATTATTGAATTCGTAATTATTATGATATTAGCTATATTATATGCAATCATTCATAATAAATAAATATTCTTTATATTAAAATTAAGGCAACCAAATAAAATGAAAACCCATACTAGATGGAAGCATGCCCTTACAATGGTCCAAAAATCCTTAAAATAAACAAAGCAAAGTGGGACACCCACAAAAAAGGTGGAAACATGTCCCTTACATCAATCCCAAATAAGATAAAAGAAATAAATTAAATAAACAAGGCACCCATAAAGTGAAAACATGCCTTTTAATATCTTAAAATCCACGTAACAAATAAATATAGTTTGATTACATAAAATAAGTAAAAAAAACAATAGTGCATCATCCATTATAAAGCTTATAACAATGAATCAAAATTAGGGTTTCACTATTAAATTAAGATTTTATCATCAAATTAGGGTTTTATAATTCTTTTTTTTTATCAATCTAAGGTTTAAATCTAAAACTAGGATTTTTTATATGCAAAACTAGGATTTGGGATCAAAACATGCACAATTAGGTTTTTCTCATACAAACCAAAATTAAAATATGCAAAATACAATTGTATGGTTTAATACTTAAATTAAAGCTAAAACAAATTAATTAGGGTTTTGAAAAATCATATAACAATATTATTGTGCAATTAGTGTTTTAGATTTGAGAGAACATAATTAATGCATGCAGTTGAACTCTGAGTTAATTTTAATCCTAAACCAAAAACAAACGTAAAAGAATTTACAGACTCGCATGTATAATTTAGAAGCATAGTGGAATAAGTATTGAAGATAATCAATGAATTTAATTGTATTTGTTAGTGAAAAGCGTACATCCGTTTGTCGGCTCCCCAAATTTAATCGTTAAAGGAAGCTTGATTAAAACACCACAATCTTTTTGTTTAATAGTGCTACTACCTGGATCAAGTTGTGTTTTTGGTTAGAGGCTCAATGATCTGAGGATCTTTCTTGGCTACTTCCTCTCTTTTAGTTTTGCTTTTGTTTTCTTGCTCTCTGTGCAATTGCTTATTGTTTTTAAATCTCAAAATCTAATTGCTAAGCTCAATGACTACGCCCCATTGCTCTCCATTTTGTTTGCTTTTTATAGACCATAATAGGGCAATATCTTTGCCTCATTTCAGTTACCCCCCAATCCTAATTGTATTAGGAAAGTCTCCCTTTATCTGGATTAATTCTTAGTTTTAGTAAAATTAAGATACTTAAATAGTGAATTAGGCTAAAACCATGGCTAATTCATTATGAGCATGACTCATAATGAATTGGCCATGCTTAGTTTATTATGAGCATGCCTCATAATGAATTTTCCATGGCTAATTTGTTATGAGCCATGCTCATAACGAATTTGCCATGAAAATGGCCAATTGTGATGATTTTTGGGTCGATTTGGCTTGTAAAATCAGATCATACTTAGTTTAGGCTCTTAAAATTGGAAATTCCTTGGTTTGGTCTTTTAAAATTTGACCAAAGTTAATTCAAGCTTTTAAAATTAGATTGGATTTGATTTGGCCCCTTTTAATTGGGACTAAACTCATTTATGGCCAAAATTAGGGTCTACACACTACTTTCTGTGTACTTTGACCAATAGATTGCTAATTTTCCTTCTTATTCCTTCTTCCATAAAAATGATTTTTCTCCCTTTTCCACTACTTTATGTGCACTTTGACCACTAGATTGGTATTTTCCTTCTCATTCCTTCTTTCAGAAAAATAGTTCTTCTCCCTTTCTCACTCTTCTATTTGCAAGTTAGCTTGGAGAAGGTCTTTGAAATCTCTGATAAGGGTATGAGATAACCATGCATGGAGGTTAGGTAGGACACACCTCACTATCATTCTAATCTAGTAAGATTTATCATGCCACTTTTTGAGAAGAGTATCCTTGTTTAATCAACAATATTCTCATTTTGCTTTTGTTTGATAATTTCTACCTTCATGAATATCACTTCTAGCTCAACAATATACCCATATGAAGGCTTTATAGAGCAAATCCCAGTCTTTTTGGGTGATTTCTCCAAGGTATTTAACCATTTTTTCATAATAGATTCTAAAGGAAGAATAAAATACCTTAGAATTTGAGCCTTAGTAGCCCTAGTAGAATACATGCCAGTGATGTACTGCTTGACATGTAGTTGAGGATTTCCTATCCTATCAAACTTAGCAAAAGGAGACATCTTAAATTTGCAAGGGATTCCTTTATCATCTTTAAATAGCTTGTCTACCTCTAATACTTCTTCAGTCTTTAGCTTCTTTTCAAACTTTTTCTCTCAACCAGTGATCATCTTTTCAATGCCGGCAGATTTAGTCTTCTCAACAACTTTTTTCTCTTTCTATTTTTCTTGGAGGTATGCATCCCAGTCTCCATCGTCATCAGTCACTGCCTTTTCTTCATCAAATGCTACCTCACCCACCTTAGCATTTCCTTTGTCCTTTGACTTTTTGGTACTAATAGATGCTTTAGCAATGTTATCTTCCAATAGTGCAGCTAGTTGACTTCTCACAACCTCAGCTAAGGTCCCTTTCAGTTCTTCCATCTTTGAGGCCACACCAAGTTCTGAATTTGCTCAAGATCAATTGATTTTGGTGTGCAATTAACTAAACCTTCACTAAATTCTGAGTCACCATAGTAGGTCGGATTATCATAAGCCCTTAAGCTACTAAAGTCCAGGTCTGTGAGCTAGAAAGGATTAATGCAATGTAATGGAATATATGTATGCATGTCTGCATGTATAGCAAATAAACAAACAAATAAAATTAGGTCGCTCCTTCCAATCTTATATCTTCCACATATGAGTGACAAGCCTCTTTCCCTATGTGTCATGGTCAACAAAAATATCAACAGGGGATGCTTTATTTTTGAGACTCTCTCAGAAGAAATAACTAGTAGTTGTATTTTCAAATGCAAAAGTCAGTCTATGATAATTCTCATTAATTAAGCTTTAATCTTTCGGGTCCACTGAAAAATCCAAGCGGTATTTTTGCTAAATTAATAATTTTATTATAACTAGACTTCTTATTTGAAAAAATAACTAATGATTCATGCCATAAATAAGCTCATGACTAACAAGTCTTAGCAAAAATTAGGTCCACAATTAATTTTAATATTCCATAATCGACCCAATTAATTGGAATTGAAAATTAGAAATATAATTTTTGGGCAATTTGAAAAATGATTTTAGGCCCACCTCTAGAAAATAAAGCCCATTGCAAAATTTTTTTATTAATGTTGGGCTTCATGTTTGGGTCATAAGTTAGAAAATAATTTTCCACCCATACTTGTTGAAAAAGGATTTTATGCCCATTTTGAAAAAGCTTTATAAATGATTTTGGATTTGAAAGATTTTTTGGGGCCATGATTAAGTCATATTAGGAAATACAAACCAAATGGGTGTTGACTTAGGCCAAAACATGTTAATCATAGTCAAATAGCAAGCAATTAGGGTAAACCTAAGGAAAGTTACTAGGTCCACTGTGTGGGCTTTCGTCTTTGGAGTAAAAAGGCTTAGGTTCCCCTAGCAAGTATATACCAAAAGATACAAGGCTATGAGTGGTTATGCGATGCTCGATCTCTATACCTTGAATAAAAGTATGGTATCACTTACACATATAACACGGGTTCCATATGGCATCCTAACTCACACAATGCAATTCTAAATGATGCAATGAATAATACCATAATAATAAATAAAAAATAATATAAAGACCAATGGAATTAATTTCTCTTATCCCCAGTGGAGTAGCCACTGTGACCGGAGATTTTTACCTCCACTCCCAATATAATAATTCTTGCAACTTCTGCAATGTTAGGGTCTTCAAAGAATAGAAGTCACCACTCGGACGGGCCGAAAAAGAAAGGGGTGGATGACTCGATTCCTAAGAAATCTCCAACCCCTACTAGTTTTGAAAAGTTGGGTACGTATAGGGAAGGTGAGAAGTGACCCAGTACCTCCATAACGCTAGGTTCAATGAAATCAGCCTCTTTTTTAAGTCTAAATATTATTGAATTCTTACATTATTATAAAACTATTCATATTACATGCAATTGTGGAAAATAAATAATCATCATATCATAAATCAAGCAAGCAAACAAATAAATAAAATGGGCACCCATACAAAGATGAAAATATGTCCTTACAATGTCACAATGTCCATATAATAAGTAAAATAGGACACCCATAAATTGGTGAAAACATGTCCTTTAAAATGGTCCAAAATCTTTAAAATTAAAATAAATAATTAAAATAAACAAGGCACCCACAAAGTGGAAACATGCCTTTACATCCTTAAAATTCATACAAAAATTGCAATCAAACATATAAATCATCATACAAAAAATTATAAAATTAGGGCTAATCCCAAAAATTGCAATCCACATTGCAAATCTTAATATTAACCCCTAACGAAATATAATGCGCAACGCACACGACGGTCCCACTAGCTGGTCAAGGGTGTAGCGCCTTCGAAAGGTAAATGATTTACCATACTCATTGAATGAGTTACTGCCTCTAAAATATAAATTAGAGTTTTAAATCATAATATAGGGTTTAATCTTATGGTTTTGAACTATAAAACTAAGATTAACATATGTAGGGTTTTTAGTATGCAAGTTAAATTCTTGGATTGCACTTTAAACTAAATCAAAATGATAAATCTAGACACAGTAAGCTCACAAGAATAAATGAAGACGATACTCAATTGAATTGAATAAATTTAGTGAACGAAGATCATACATGTGTTGTGAGCTTTTCCAAATAAATTTCACCCAACCAAACTTTACTGGATAGTTTTGATGCATCTGGATTAGTTGGAGTTTTGGTTGAGTAATATCGCTCAAAAGATTTTTGTGTATGGTTCAAAGGGTTTCTTTGTATACTTTTGCTCTCTGTTTCTCTTTTTTACTTTCAGTTTCTCTTGCTAATTGTGGCTTTTTGCTTTCCTAATTGATAGCTCTGGTTATTTAACTGCAAATTGTGGCTCCCCTTTTATTGTTGATTGCCTTTGTATTTAAAAGCTAAATTAGGGTGGCCATCGGTTAATCCTTCCAAACTCTATTAGAAAAGCTTATGGTTTACTGAATCCATTTGAATTTGATCAAAATTAGGACACCTAAAAAATTGAATTAACACTAAATCAGGCAATTATTAAGTGCTCATATTGAATTGGACACAACCAATTCGACATGAGCTAGGCTAGCCAATTCGACATGAGCATGGTTCATGTCGAATTGGCTATGTCCAATTCAATATGAGCATGACTCATGTCGAATTAAGACAGCCCACTAACTTTAGGCCCTTTTTAAATCGGACCAAGGTCGTTTTAGGCTTTTAAAATTATATTGGATTTAATTTAAGTTTTTTAAATTGGACTAGGCTAGATTTAAGCTTTTTGGATTTAACTTGGCCCTTTTAATTAGGACTGGACTTGTTCAGGGCTAAAACTAGGGGTCTATAATGCCATATCGTGCACGTATCATAACTTCGGTAAATCTACTTTCTTTATCTATCTTTTAATTTCATTTTTAATTACGGAAAATCATAAAAATAATTATTTTAAAGTACTATTATCCGAATTTCATATTTCAATTACGATAGAATTTTATTTTAAGGCCACAAGGGCATTTATGTAATTTTTATCACTTCTTAAAATTCTTTTTCAAAAATACCAATTAAATCTATATATGGATTTAATTTTCAACTTCTTAAGGCTTATCCAACCTTATTTCTGTCAATTCTAAATATCTAAACTACACATAACATCATAATTAATATGATATTTACATATATGTGCACATAATATAGAAAATTATTGTTTCAAATTTTCAGACAATACCTGAGTTGTATAACTTAGTATAATATCTCATTCTGCTAAATTATTTAATAATTACATTGGCATATAGGACAAACTTTAAATCAAGAGCAAATAAAGAAATCTATACTTGAAGATAATTTAAATACTTTCATTCAAATTAGCACCCAAAACCAAGAGGTGAATAACAAGAGGTTTGATTCTTTGGAGGCATCACTAAAGAAGGTAGAAATTCAAGTTAGTCAATTGGCAAACTAACTTCAACCACACCAAAAAGGAAATTTTCCAAGCCAACCAAAGCAAGTCAAAGCAATCACAATTTTGAGAAGTGGAAATGTAATAGATAACAAAATTGGAGATTCTTTAAATGCAGGTACTAATCAAGAAGAAAATGGCGTGGAGATGCAAGCTAACCAAGATCAATCAAGTCGATCAGAGGAGGATGAGAATGTGGAGACATCATCTTCACCAAAATTGCATAAGTCTCCAAATCCATACAGGCCACCAATTCCTTCCCAAGTAGATTGAAAGGTGAGAAGCAAGATAAGCAAGTTTCTGAAATCTACAACATGCTTTCCAAGGTAAGCATAAATCTTCCCTTACTTAAGGTGATTAAGAACATGCCAGCCTATTCCACATTTTTCAAAGAACTAATCACCAAAAAGAAAAGGTATAAATCAAATAAAAAGGTGATTGCTTCAAAGGTAGCAAGTGTTGTTTTACAACATAAGTTACCTCCTAAGCTAAAGGACCCTGGAAGTTTTGTAGTTAATATCCCTATGAGGAATACAAAAGAAACAACTAGCATGTGTGACTTATGAGCTAGTATAAATTTGATGCCTTATTCGATTTATTTACAGTTAGAGCTTGGAAAACTTAAACCAACCAAGATGTTCTTACAATTGGCATACAGAACACTTAGATTCCTTGAGGAAATTTTAGAGGATGTTTTAGTTCAAGTTGGGGGTTTAATAGTTCCTGTGGACTTTATAGTCCTTGACATGGGGGAAGAGATCCTTAGGGATGCTAAAAATACAATTCTGTTAGGAAGGGCTTTCATGGCTACAACTAACACCTTGATATATGTTAAAAATGAAAAACTATCCATCACTGTTTTAGGACAAACTATGGTATTTTTAATTTTTAACACTCCCCCTATTCCCACTTTAGTTGTTTATGAAAATTGTTTTTTTTATTAATTGTACTGATCTTGCGATTAGAGATATTTCCTTATTGGACATTGGTAAAAACAAGCTTGAGATGACCTTGATCTTGGGAAAAGAGGTTGAAGTTTTTGATGTATTATTTGACGAGTGCAAGTTGATGTTAGATGGTGAGATTAATAAGAAGGGGTTTGATGATAATAAGAATGAAAATGATATGGTGGACAAATTCATTAATGATGGAAGTAGCACTTTGTATCACACATGGGAACGATGGAAATCGGGTTTCAGATGATCTCCTGCTTTTTAAATTTATGCATGTTCACATTAGGGACAATATGAATCTTTAAGTGTGGGGTGCAAATTTTTTACTTTTATTTTTTATTTTTTTTGTTAAAGTTTTAGTAATATAATGTTTTTATTTTATAAATAAAATTTGAAAAGTTCAATTGTTATAAGATTGTTGATCGCCTTTGAAATTTTTGAAGCATGAATTTGAGAATTGAATGTGAATTGGTGATTATTGTCAATTTTGATTGTTATTCTTTGTATCACCTTTAAACTTGTGAGGAATTGAGCCTATTAAGTTGGATATCAAATTATTATCCTTGTATGAGCATTCTTGATTAATATATTGCTAGAACTTGCTTAGATATGCATTTTGAGACCATATGAAAATTTTAATTAGGCATCAATATGATTAAGGCATTTAAGAATACCCATTTAGCTTAAAAGGCCAACCTTAAATATGTCTTTAGTAAGCCAATTTTTAACCTATTTCATTTTTCCATTTCTTTCTTTAACACAATAACATTAGCCGTGAACCATTTTGTTTCATTTCTTGTCCTTCCATTGGGAGCAAGAGCATTTGAAAATTTTAGTAATTAAAGTTGTTGTGTCAATTAAAGTGTGGGGTTAAATTGAGTAGGTTGAAAGTTGCAAATAAAAACTTTGTAATTTTTGTATTTCTTTATTAGATCTTCTTCTTCCATATATTATTGTTATATTAAATCTAAAAATAGGAATCAATTCAAAATCCTATTTTATTAAAAAAAAGAATAAAAAAAGAAGAGAAAAATTATAAATTATTGTTCTTATGGATAAGGTTGGAATAAGTTTAGGTATGATCCTGCCAATAAAATAAGAGGATCCTAATAAAGGGTATTTTAGGGTCAAATGCTAAGTGAGTAGAGGTTGTTTTAAGATTATTAGGTTGTACGTATGTTTGGTTACTTCATTATTGAAGAGCTCTTGAACTTAATGAATACACTCATATTCCTAAATGTCATGCCTTTACCTTATCCCCATTACAACCAAATGAAAGACCTTATGATTGATGCTTGATTGTAATTAGGTGGTAGAGATTTGAGTCATAAGCAAGCTTATGGTGATATTCTTTCATCAAATGTTGAGACTGCAAACTCTGCCCTGATCAAACACTTGGGAGATTTTGTTAAGGAGTGATATTTTGGGATGCAATGGAAGACCATTGAATTACATAAGTGTTAATTTTATTTGGTTCGATAAAGATTGTAGATAAATGAGAAGGGAGTCTTAATATATATTCTTATAACTCTTGAACTTAATTAAAATTTTCTTTTTCGGTTTTGTTTTTAACTTTGCTTGAGGACAAGCAAAGGATTAAGTGTGGGGTAATTGTTATGATCCTTTATGTGTGTGCTTTTAGGGTAACTTTATTAGCTTTTTATTAATTTTTCTTTAAATTTGTTATTACGTTGCTTTAAGTGTTATGATTTAGGTTGAAGTGCAAAAGTATAAGCTTTGGATGAAAACGCATTGACACGGTCGAGTCACTCAATAACTTGGTCGTGTCCCTCGTAAGAAAAGAAAGGTAGAGGCAGACACACCTAGATGACACTGCCAAGTCACTGGCCGTATCAGCTGACAGGGCCAATATAATCATATCACTTTGATAAGAAAGGGAAAAGAAAGGTAGAGGCAGATACGTGCAAGAGGCACGGCTAAGTCACTAGCCATGTCACATGATACACCCACTGACTTGGCCATTTCACACCTAAAGAGAGCAAAATATCAAGAGAGGCAGAAGAAGACATGGCCAGGTTACACGGCCATATCACTGGCCATGTCACTCCCTACATGAAATATACATTACAAGGCAGTGAAGGACACATGCAAGTGACTTGGCCGTATCCAAGGTAAAATTGATAGACACAACCAAGTCATTCATGTCTTGGCCGTGTCACATATGATTCTTTTGAATTATTAGAACGATTAGTGGGGGACAAGATTGGAGACAATAGGAATATTATTTTTAAAGGTGAAGTATTTTTATGGGAAGAAATATTTAAGAATTAAAAAGGGGGAAACAAAGAAAAGGGGGAGGATGGATGTGAGTTAGAAAAGCAACATTCTTTTTGTCTTAATACTTAAAATAATTAGATGGTAAGAAGTATAAGAAGGGGGAAACAATTCTACATTAGAGGAGATTTTTCCACCTTATTGTTCTTGTTCTTATTTCAAGACAGCACCTTCATCACCATCTACATCTTCATCTTCTTTCGATCTTCATTTTCTTCCATAGGCAAGTGACTTTCATGTTTTTGGGAAAGTATTTGGGTGAACAAGCTCTTGAGAGGGTTAGGGTTTGGAGAAAGCTTTGATTGAAGAGTTGAAGGCTTGAGAGAGTTTTCACTTATTCTTTCAAGGGTGGAATGATTGATTGAAGGGTTTGAAGAGAGCTTAGGAGTTCTTCATCATATTCAAGTTGAGTTAGGAAGAAGAACAAGAAGTTTAACTCTTGACATCTCAAAACGGGTTTTCTTGTTCTCTCATTCAATTCATTTCTAGATTATTATTGTTTTGTTATGAACATTAATATTTCAATGGATAATTTGGATTGGATTTATATTGAGATGAATGTTTACTTTAAAATGATGATGAGCTAAATTACCCATACCTAGGGTTGTAATAGATTTGATTGAATGACTTGATTTGATATTTCCATTAATATACCTTGTTATTGGTTGTTTGCATTGGATTATATGTTAGGTTGATAGATTGGCTACCTATTGATCCCTTAATATGGAATGATGGACCCGAGAGGTGAAATTTGATATTGAAACTATATAATCAACCACCCTAAGAATGAATTAGAAATATAAGTTCTAAGGTTAAATTAATTTGCAATTTCGATGCAATTGGTTGTTGTTAATTCATGAATGTGAGAACTAAGGAATTGATAATTTCTAATTAATCAAAAGAAATAAATTAAATTACAAGGTTGTATTAATGGATAATTGAGAATTAAGCTTCAATTAAATTGATCTATAAACCCTAGGTACCATTCCAAGAGTTTGGATTTATCTTGCACAAATACTACTCCTTTTACTTTTAAATTTTAATCACATTTACCATTTCAACGACATTCATTCAACTTTAATAATTGTTTTAATCAAGCTATTATGAACACAACCTTCCTTGTGAGACGACCTTGATACAATCACCATTTCTACAATAACCTTGTACACTTACGAGTGTCGCTTTGTAGTAGTGTTTAGTAGAGCGCAACAGTAGTGTACCACTTCACTATGTGGGTAGAAGCCAAACTCTTGGCCTCCATCCCCTCAACTACTATTACCAAGTTCTTCCATAAGTCTTTGATAGAGAGGTTTAAAATCCCATAAATGCTTAACGACAAGCAATTTGATTGCAAGGCCTTCAAAGAATACTACACTGAACTAAAAATAGATCTCTAGCTCACCTCTGTTTACCATCCACAGTCTAATGGTCAAACAGAGGTGACTAACCAAACGATATTAAATGGCCTAAAAAAAGGCTCGATGAAGCTAAAGGACAATATATGAATGAGCTATACAATGTCTTGTAGGCTTACTGAACCACTCCGAGGATCGCTATAGTAGAAACCCTATTCTCATTAACTTACAAAATAAAGGCAGTGATCCTAGTTGAAATTGGCCTACCATCATGAAGAACCATTTGCCATGACTTGCAAGAGTAAGAGCCCTCTGTGAGATACAACCTGGATATGCTGGAGTTCAAGAGAAAGCAAGATGGCATAAGAGCTAAAGCCTATAAGGCCTGAATAACAACGTTTCACAATAGAAGGGTGCACCACAAGCAGTTAAATAAAGGCCAGCTAGTACTAGGAAAGGTCATCACCACACATAGCTCAGTTGGACTAGGAAAGTTAGGGGCCAACTAGGAAGGTCCATCACAGAAGTTGGCAAATCAAGGGCGTACAGGCTCCAAAAAACTGATGATATAAAGATACTAAGGGCTTGGAACACCAACAACTTAAAGCAGTACTCTTAATGAAAAGGTCTAAAGGCATTTGATGTAATTCTCATGACCACAACCCTTGAGTCTAATTTATGTAAATTCTACTTCATTAAAAAATGAAAAGTTGAGCAACTTTAAGCCCACGATCAAAACTTACAAATGTGTATTTTCCATAACAGGGGCATAGCCCCCGAGCACCCTAATAGTAATTATCTAAATGTGTATCTTAACTAATAAGTGCTCAGAAGCAAATTCAAAAGCAAAAAGCACGATAGTAGAGGCTACTCCTAAGCACACCATAAAAAAAAAAGAGGAGAGCCACTACAAGAATGTCAAGGATTACCGATGAAAAAATATGTTGGCAATCCTTATTTTTTTGTCAGTCATCATATTTATTGACAGAAAATTTTTGTAGCCATATCCCTTGTCTACAATGGAAATACCGACAAAAAATCAATTTGATCGGTAAATTTCTAACAAAATCATTTCTCTCGACATTCCCAATAGACTACTCGTCGGTAAAAATTATCGAGAAAAATAGCTTTTCTGTCGGTATTATCGATAAACAAAAATTTTAGTCGGTAATACCGACAGAAAATCTATCGGCCAATACTAAACACGGGCTTATGTTATTGTCGATAAAAAATTATTTTGTTGGTATTACCGATAAAAAATCTGTTGGTAATACCGACAAAATATTTATCTATCGGTAATACTGACAAAAATATTTCTATTGGTAATATCGAAAGAATATTTATCTGTCAATAATACCAATAAAAATATTCCGTTGGTAATACTGATAAAAATTTTCTCATCAATAATTCCAACAGAATGATCTCTCGCTAACTTACCGAGAGAATACAAATCCATCGGTGTTGCCGATAAAAATTGCATCAATAATACATTGCCACCATTGTTTTTAATTTGCCAAAAGATTATTTAAATCTGTTGATAAATTAAAAATATTAATTTTTATTATTTTTAAATAATTTTTTACTATTTTTATAATATATATAATTTATTAAAGAATTGAATATTAAAAAGAATTAAAAATTAAATCTAATAAATATAAAATATAAAATAAATATACATAAATATAATAAAACGTACATAAAAAGTATAAAATTAACATAGAAAATATATAAATACAGTAAAAGAAAAAAAACCTAAAATCAGGTAGAAGTAGGAGGTGGTAAAGGTGGAGGTGGAGGAGGACCACCCGAAGGATACTGCCGTGATGGATCGAAGGTCCCTCGTGTAAAGTTGATCATAAAGTGATGTAGAGGAAGTAAAATAAACAAGGGTAAAGAGTGTTATTCCTGTTTAGTCTGTGAATGCCCAGAAAATAAATACGAAATGAGAGAAAACTTTTCTTCTAAAATGTTATTAAAATCTCCAAAACTGTCTTACACTTCTTTAAACATTACATTATAAAGCTTTAAGGTTACAGAAAATCCTAATTCCAAATAAGGAAGGTTTTCAAAATGTAACAGATTACCAAAATAAAAGAATTACAAGCATAGAAAGATATTATTTAACGAGGCAGACAAAATGCCTAAATGGCATCTCGATTCAAGGGTTCTAAATAAGAAAATAAAAATATACCTTAAGATACCATAATAGTAAAATGCATTTTTGGATACCTAAACGATAGAACTTGGCCAAAAAATAACGGAACTCTCTGCAAAGCTGTGACTTTGACTCGCTGACCCATTTTCCATTGGGCTAGGCCCTTAGAATGCTCAGTTTGCAACATCATCTTTTGGCAGTAATTACCAAACTGTCACTATGGCAGTTTTTGGTCAAACTGCTCTATGAAAGTCAAAGCTCTCAGTTCTACAACATAAAGTCTTACGTCTACACCTCGGTCTGCATTTACTCTTGTACTCTGCTCTACACCTGCTCCTGTATCTACTATTGAATAGTCTAATCATGCTTCGCTAACTGTTCTTTCAATTGCTTGATCTCCTACCATAAAGCAGACAAACTGGAAGACGACAAAGAAAAAGCTATTTTGACAAAATGGGAGCCAAGTTCGTATAATTTCTTCTTTTTCTCTCCACCCACAGCAGCTCTGAATAAGCTCTCCTCATCAATTGGCTTGTCAGACTAAGTGGCCTCCTCCCGAGATGCAATGAAACAATCCTATATAATAAAAAAATATTATTTACTTTATATTTTAAATTTTATTATAAAATTCAAGAAAAAATTATGAAATTACTTACGTTTACATCTTTGGACCGACGATCTACAAATAAATACCCATCATGACCCCTGGTGTGCATATGCACAAACAACTTTAGGTTCCTATTGAATTAAACATATTAGTTTGATAACTTAAATTAATACAATTAAAAATATTTACAAAAAATGTAATCATACTTACAAATGACTGGGCATGAGCATGATGTGATCTACTACCTCCCGTATATGTGGATGGACTTGCACCATCCATAACACTTGATATTTTGTTCCTATAGGCAATGATAGAACGTGTCTGTCCCTCAGGAGAGCTTCACCGGGCCTGCAGGTTGGCCCATAATTGATCATCAAAAAATGAAGGCTGCTTCCCCACAGCCTTCACCTCGTTTAGCATATCACTGTAGCAAATAGTTGTCTTCTTCATGAAGGAAATCCAGACCAAGTTATCAATATCCTGGTCTCAGTAAAAATATTTCTGTAAAAAAAGAGATAATTAGTATTTGATAATTATAAAATTTTACCTTTTACATATTAAATATTAAAATTTAAATAAATTTTTATCTTAAACTCCTTGAACCAAAAGTCCTTCATCTCCGGAGAGAAAACCTTCCAGAAAATTTCAGCAAAATTCATCTTCTCCATTATGATCCTATGGATGTGTCTTGAGGAAGACCCAGATGGATCCATCACGTAGTTGTAGGATGAACAAAAGTAATTTATTAATTAAAAAAATATCCACCAGTTAGAAATTTATCATTTAATATAAAAAATGCAAAATAAGTAAAATATTAAAATACTTACTCTTCCTCCCGAATGCTTTGACACTTCATCCTGCCATTTGCACTTGAAGCTGATGTTGTAGTACCATCATCAGCCATAGGGCCATCAGTAGAGGGCGGTTGACTAGAAGGATCCTCAACTGGAATATCATCTGCAATATCCTCAACTGGAATATCATCTGCAATATCATGTAGCTGTAGATGCGGTTGGCTTGTACCAAAGGTAGATCGGCTACTAGAGCCTCGATCTCTACTGGATCGACTGCTAGAGCCCGATAAATTCAAATGCCTGCCTGGTCCACGGTACATATCTAAATAAATAACACTTTATATAATTAATTTTTGAAATTTCTTTATTTATATTTAAGGTTCGTAATTTATAAACTTGTATATTTATTTATGATAATTATTTTTAAAAATTTTAATTTTGTTATTCCATTATGAAATATTATAGACCTAAATAAATACTTTTTGAAATTTTTTATTATAAGGTTTGTACTTTGTAATTTACGGACTTGTATAGAATATTATATTATTTTCTTTTCAACATGGGTTTTAGGCCCAAATTAATTTTATGTTTCCTAAATGGATTTTTTTATTAGTTAACATGTACTACTCATTTAATAAATTAATATGGGGTTATGTCTAAATTGATGTTATAAATTATTATTAATTTTAAATTAAAAAAAATTTCTTGTTCTCTCATGGATTGTCCAAATTAATTTATGAATGAATGGTTAGGCACATATTTTCTACCAACTGGACGGTCAAAGAATATTAAAAATGTAGTATTAAATGTTGGGGACCCATTTTTAATAAATAGAAATTAAGTATTATTAAAATCAAAAGAATGAACATGCATATACATTTAACAACAAATATTTTGATACTTGCACATT
The DNA here is from genome assembly GCA_947685225.1 of Garcia nutans. Lineage (NCBI taxonomy): Eukaryota > Viridiplantae > Streptophyta > Magnoliopsida > Malpighiales > Euphorbiaceae > Garcia > Garcia nutans. The sequence goes on along the minus strand of CANTUV010000031.1, from coordinate 69,736,697 downwards.
TTTTATTTAATAATGTTATAAATATTTGATTAACAAAAAAAAATATTAAATATTAATTTTTGTCATAAATTTGTAACATAATCATATTTTGAAATTTTTTTTATTAAAATAATATAACAGAAAAAAAAGATGCAATTAAATTAAATAGCCAAAAATATATAGAAATCAATATCTATAAAACTATTAATCAAATTTATCCAACAAATTAAACAAAAGAAAAATTCTTTATATGAAAATTAAATAGAACTATTAGTAACATAAAGCAATAAATTTTCCATCCCAACCCAAACTTATATACGGTTACAAAAATCAATATTTTTTTTCAGTTTTTCTCTATTTTTTTATTTTGCTAATATCAATTTTAAACATCAAATACAACTTAAAAAAAATATTTTTCTTTTAAAAAAAAACCCTAAAACTATTTTTTTTTCAAAAATATTCAACTTTCATTTTTTTTTTCCATAAAAATGTCAACTTGTTAATTTCAAATTTACAGAAAAAAATATACATAAAAAAATTTCCAAATAATTTCAACTTGATAAAACTAAAAAATTCCAAAAAAATATACAAAAAAAAACACAAAAACAGTAAACCATAAAATTTAAATTCAAAAATTAAACAAATAATCGGTACAATCCTAAATAATCTATGCAGCCAGTTAATTCCAAAAAAAAAACATAATTAACCAAAAAGCATATACATGATCGGTACATCAACAAATTAATCTAAAAAAAATAAAATCTAATCAAATCGGAAAAAAAATATGCCATAACAAGTATTTTTTCACAAAAATTTCTCCAACAAATTCATGGAGTCAACATATTTTCTTCATTTTGCACCTGAAATTAAAAAACAAAAAGTGAAAATTTACAAAACAAACCAATTTTGAAGGGCTTGATTTAAGTCTTCAAGCAACTCAAAGACCGAATACAAAAAAAAAAAAAAAAACGAAAATAGAACTGCAAAAACATTCAGGAAAAAAAAGAAAAATTAAATATCAAAAAAATGAAAAAAAAAGAAAAGAAAATAACTAAAAAAAGGTACTGTTAGAAGCCAGTGTTTGTTGCCGGAGCAACTCGATGCAGGTGCTTGCTGCCGGTGAAGCTCAACGCCCGTAAATTTATATGAAAATTACTTTATAATAATAAATATACCGATAGAAAATGTTTTTCTTTTGGTGATGCCAAGAGAAAATATGTCTCGGTACTATCGAGAGGATATTGTGTTCTCTCGGTAATTTTTTTTAATAGAAAAAAAATTCAAAATATTTGAATTAATAAAATTCAAATTTCATATTGGCTTTCAAAAATCATAAAAGAAAAATTGAATAACTATATGGCTCCAAAATATTCTAAAAGGAAAAGGAAAAATTTAGAAAAAAAAAGGTGATAATTGTAAGACTTAAGAGGTGTACGTGTCTGCTTAATCAAACCTCTAGATCTCAAGAAGTTCATTACCTAACTCTTGCTTTTATGTAGGATATATAAATAAATTTATCACTTTTTTCCTTATAAATAATAGTTAACTTGGTCTAAAATTTTATATGAATAATATTTGTTGAAAATAGGGTTAAAAATTTATCGAGAGAACAATAATTTCTCTAGGTATTACTGACAGAAAGGATAATTTCTCTTGGTATTTTGAGAGAAAATTACTTTCTCTCAGTATTACCAAGAGAAAAAAAATAGTTTCTCTATGTAATATACCAAACCAATTACTTTAAAATCATAAATATACCGACAGAAAATGCTCTTCTCTTCGTGATTCCGAGAGAAAATATGTCTTCTCTCGATACTACTGAGAGAATATTGTATTTGCTAGGCAATATTTTTTTAAAAAAATCAAAAATCAAAATATTTGAATTAATAAAATTCAAATTTCATATTGGCTTTCCAAAATCATAAAAAAAAATTGAATAACTATATGACTCGAAATTAATTTAAAAAATCTAAAATATTCTAAAAGAAAAAGAAAAAAAATTAAGAAAGTGATAATTGTAAGACTTAAGTGGTGTACGTGTTTACTTCATCAAACCTCTAGATCTCAAAAAATTAATTACCTAACACTTGCTTCTATTTAAGATATATGAATATATTTGTCACTTGTTTTCATAAATAATAGTTAACTTAGTCGAAAAATTTATATGAATAATATTTGTTTAAAATAAGGTTAAAAATTTACCGAGAGAGCAATAATTTCTCTTAGTATTACCGATAGAAAGGATAATTTCTTTCGGTATTTCCGAGAGAAAAAAGAGTTTCTGTTGGTAAATTTATATTGAAATAATTACTTTATAATCATAAATATACCAACAGAAAACACTCTTCTCATCGTGATACCAAGAGAAAATATGTCTTCTTTCAATATTACGAAGAGAATATTGTGTTCTCTTGGTAATTTTTTTAAAAAGAAAAAATTAAAAATCAAAATATTTGAATTAATAAAATTCAAATTTCATATTGGCTTTCCAAAATCATAAAAAAATAAATTTGAATAACTATATGACTCCAAATTAATTAAAAAAAATCCAAAATATTCTAAAAGGAATAGAAAAAATTATGAAAGTGATAATTGTAAGACTTAAGTGGTATACGTTTAGATCTTGAGAAGTTCATTACCTAACTCTTGCTTCTATGTAGGATATTTGAATGTATTTACCACTTTTTTCCTTATATAATAGTTAACTTGGTCAAAAAATTTATATGAATAATATATGTTAAAAATAGGGTTAAACATTTACTGAGAGAACAAAAATTTCTCTCAGTATTACCGATAGAAAATATAATTTCTCTCGGTATTCTGGAGAGAAAATTGCTTTCTCTCGGTATTACTGAGAGAAAAAAAAAGTTTTGCTCTGTAAATTTATACGGAAATAATTACTTTATAATCATAAATATACCAACAAAAAATGCTCTTCTCTCAGTGATACCGATGTGTTCTCTCGGTACTACCAAGAGAATATTGTGCTCTCTCGGTAATTATTTTTAAAAGAAAAATTCAAAAATCCAAAATTTTGAATTAATAAAATTCAAATTTCATATTGGGTTTCCAAAATCATAAAAAAATAAAATTTGAATAACTATATGACTCCAAGTTAATTAAAAAAAATCCAAAATATTTTAAAAGGAAAAGGAAAAAATTTAAGAAAATGATAATTGAAAGACTTAATGTGTCTACTTAATCAAGCCTCAAGATCTCGAGATGTTCAATACCTAACTCTTACTTCTATGTAGGATATATGAACATATTTATCAATTTATTTCCTTATAAATAATAGTTAACTTGGTTGAAAAATTTATATGAATTATATTTGTTGAAAATAGGTTAAAAATTTACCAAGAGAACAATAATTTCTCTTGATATTACAAACAGAAAGGATAATTTCTCTCAATATAATTTCTCTCAGTATTTCTGAGAGAAATTTGCTTTCTTTCGGTATTAATGAGAGAAAAAAAAATTCTCCCAATAAATTTATACCGAAATAATTACTTTATAATCATAAATATACTGACAGAAAATACTTTTCTCCCAGTGATACCGAGAGAAAATATGTGTTCTTTTGGAACTACTGAGAGAATATTATATTCTCTCGGTAATTATTTTTAAAAGAAAAAATCAAAAATCAAAATATTTGAATTAATAAAATTCAAATTTCATATTGGCTTTCTAAAATCATAAAAAAAAAAGTTTGAATAAATATATGACTCCAAGTTATTTAAAAAAATCCAAAATATTCTAAAAGGAAAAGAAAAAAAATTAAGAAAGTGATAATTGTAAGACTTAAGTGGTGTACGTGTCTACTTAATCAAACCTCTAGATCTTGAGAAGTTCATTACTCAACTCTTTCTTCTATGTAGGATATATGAATATATTTATCCATTTTTTTCTTTATAAATAATAGTTAACTTGGTCGAAAAAATTATATGAATAATATTTGTTGAAAATAGGGTTAAAATTTTACCGGGAGAATAAAATTTCTCTCAGTATTACAGATAGAAGGGATAATTTCTCTCGGTATTCTCGAGAAAAAATTACTTTCTCTCGGTATTACCGAGGGAAAAAAATTTCGCTCGGTAAATTTATACCGAAATAATTACTTTATAGTTATAAATATACCGACAAAAAATGCTCTCCTCTCGGTGATAACGATGTGTTCTCTCGGTACTACCAAGAGAATATTGTGTTATCTCGGTAATTTTTTTAAAAAGAAAAAATCAAAAATCAAAATGTTTTGAATTAATAAAATTCAAATTTCATATTGGCTTTCCAAAATCATAAAAAATAATTTGAATAACTATATGACTCCAAGTTAATTAAAAAAACCCAAAATATTTTAAAAGAAAAATAAAAAATTAAGAAAGTGATAATTGTAAGACTTAAGCAGTGTCTGTGTCTACTTAATCAAACCTTTAGATCTCGAGATGTTCAATACCTAACTCTTGCTTCTATGTAGGATATATGAATATATTTCTCAATTTTTTCCTTAAAAATAATAGTTAATGTAATGTTTAAAATTTTAGATACTAAACTTTTAATTTAATATTGATAATTAATAGTGAATTGTGATATAAGTAGTATGGATAAGTGATGTAAATAGTGGATCTCAAAAAAAATTTACTGAAAAAATTATTTATTTTTATGATTTTACGAGATTTAAAATCGAATTAGAATCAAAGGATAAGAAAGAGGGTGCACCATAACTAAGATGAGATTGACCACACTAGATTAAGCCATATATATATATATGTGTGTGTGTGTGTGTGTTGACAAGTGTGTTATGTAGAAGTTTCTCCTTCCTTCTCTCTTCTTCATTCACGTTCATCACCACCTTCACCATCAAAACTCTTTCTTTCTTCCATCTTTCCAAGATTTTAATCAAAACTTAAGATAAGATCACATCTAGATATAAGTTTTTAGAAGATTAAGTTGAAAAATTGAGATTATCAACAAGTGATTAGAGGGAAAAAAAAGAGTTTGAAGAGGTATGTGCTTATGTATTTTAATTTGCAAATATTTGAATTTCTATGAGTTTGAATGTTTGAATTGATTAATTAAGTAATTTATAATGAATTATTTCTAAAAAATATTGATTAAATGGATTGATGAGTGAAAAGAGGATCAAAAGAACTTATATGTAGTGAGTATGATTATTAATTCAATCTTTATAAGAATTGGGTAGTTTGATATTATTTTAACCATAAATGATGATTGAAGGCTTGACTAATTGAAGTTTGAGTAAGGTATCAGATGTAGACTCTTTTTATATCAAAAAAATTAGATTTGATTCATTTTTATCATAGGTTTTGAATACATTGAGTTAAAATGGTTAAGTGTGCGAAATGTAGAATTTTTACCTGACATGGGCAGTGACACGCCCATGTCACTAGGCATGTCATAACTACTGTATTGCAAAATAAATGACACGCCCAGTGACACATCCATGTCGTTGGGCATGTCAAAGTTACTGTGAAATGAGTAAAAGACATGCCCAGTGACACGCCCATGTCATTGGGCATGTCACTTGAAGAAATTTGCCCAAAATGGCTATTTTCTTATCTTTTTAAATGACTATAAGGTCTTAAGATGTAAAGAATATTTGAAATTAACCCTAACAAATAGTGTGATAAATTTATTTTGAATATATGATAAATATGTGTGATACTAAGTGTTGATCAAAGAATTATTTCATTATAGTGCTATAAATAATTTAATGTTAGTTAAAACCTAATGAATTGCCCAAAATATACTGATTTTAGATCTAGCTTGGGATTGAATGGCTAGCCAAAGGGAGGATATCCAAAGTGATAGTGGGCACTCTGTGTCATCAATAGACACTCTGTGTCATCATACTCAGTGGGCATTCATGCCATAGTGGGCCATTGGCCAAAATTCTATAGAGTGGGCATTAAATTACCATCAGTGACCCGTTATCCAAATCTAGAATCTGAGTTTAGTGTGTATGGGCATAATTAATGTAGTTATCTATATTGAAAATAATGTGTTATATAGCTATCGATAAATTACTCAATTCTGAATTTAATTGTGTTTAATATTTCAATTTTAAATGAATTTATTAATTTCTTTATTTAACATTCCGAAAGTAATACTTTTCATTGTTTCTAAATTATTTAATGTTTCGATCTCTTTTCTTTAAATTTTCTTGCATATTATAAATACATAAGTACTACTAAGCTTTGCTTAGTGTATTAGAATTATTTTCTGATGTGCAGATCAAACAAGGAGAGTTGAGACTGCAGAGTGAGAGACATACGTTTCTGATCAGCTGCATCACCAAGGTTTAATAAACAATATTGTAAATATTGTATTCTATATAGTTCACATGGCAATACTTTATAATTTTGTATGACAGTTGTACAAGTTTGAGAGTTTGAGAATTTTATAATAATGTAAGTTATCATTAAGAGTTCTTTATAAATTAATAGATATATGTTTGTACTATAGAAAGCTTAACAACCGCATTAATACTTAAAAGTATTTTGACTTTATTTATTTAATACATGCATAGACACATATATAGAACAATTGTGAATGTTAGGTGACAACTCCTATGTAAGTAAGTGTATGGGCTATGTAGGGGGTGTTACAGTTAACTTGATTGAAAAATTTATATAAATAATATTTATTGAAAATAGGGTTAAAATTTACTGAGAGCATAATAATTTCTCTTAGTATTACCGACAAAAAGGATAATTTCTCTCGGTATTCATGAGAAAAATTTAATTTTTCTTGGTATTACTGAGAGAAAAAAAGCTTCTCCCGATAAATTTATTATGAAATAATTAATTTATAATCATAAATATACAAATAGAAAATGCTCTTCTCCCTGTGATACCGAGAGAAAATATGTGTTCTCTTGGTACTACCAAGAGAATATTATGTTCTCTCGGTAATTGTTTTTAAAAGAAAAAATTAAAAATCAAAATATTTGAATTAATAAAATTCAATTTCATATTGGCTTTCCAAAATCATAAAAAAAATTGAATAACTATATGACTCCAAGTTATTTAAAAAAATCCAAAATATTCTAAAAGGAAAAGAAAAAATTAAGAAAATGATAATTGTAAGACTTAAGTGGTGTACGTATCTACTTAATCAAACCTCTAGATCTCGAGAAGTTCATTAACTAACTCTTGCTTCTTTGTAGGATATACGAATATATTTATCATTTTTTTCTTATAAATAATATTTAACTTGGTCAAAAAATTTATATGAATAATATTGTTAAAATATGGTTAAAAATTTACATAGAGAGTAATAATTTCTCTCGGTATTACTGACAAAAAGGATAATTTATCTCTATAGTTTTGAGATAAAATTGCTTTCTCTCGGTATTACCGAGAGAAAAAAAAGTTTCCCTCAGTAAATTTATACATAAATATTGTGTTCTCTCGGTATTTTTTTTAAAAAAAATCAAAAATCAAAATATTTGAATTAATAATATTTAAATTCCATATTTGCTTTCTAGAATAATAAAAAATTAGATAATTATATAATTCCAAGTTAACTACAAATATAAAATTATACTATATGTTAAATTTACCAAGAGATTAGTTTTCTCTTGGTAATACCGATAGAAAATTTTTGTCTCTTAGAAATGCCGACAGATGCACAGTTTCTCTTGGTAAGCTGCCAAGAAACAGTAATCGGTCGGCATATTTCGTCGGTAAACTATCGCGCCACAATTTTGTGCCACTAATTACCGACTACTATTTTTGTTGTCAATAATTTTAGTCGGCAATGATGGCGCCAATTAATTTGCCGACATATTTTCTCTCGTTAAGGTAATCTCTTGGTAATTGATCGGTAATCTATCGATATATTTTTTAAATTATTTTTCTCTTTTATTTTATCGATATTCGGTCAGTAAATACCAATAAAATTATTTCTGTCAGTAATATATGTCGGTAAATTGATACATTTTTGTAGTTAGCCTCAATCCGAGTAATTCCAAAAATGCAATCAAGCAAACACAAAATAATAGAAAAGCAAAATATTCTCATTGCTTTTACTAAATTCATTACAAAAAGGATGAGGGTCTAACCTTTACAATAAAGAGGTCGTCCAAGCAAAATGAACTAACCATAAACTATCCAAAACTTCCTAACAAGAACCTAACAAAAAGAACCATTTTTCAATCTATTAAACATATTCATGGATTAATGTGCATGCTCAAAAGATTCCTAAACTGAGCATGTACAAAGGTTGGCATAACTCTTCTTTAGCATAAGGAGGAAGCTTTTTAGTCTATAGAATATATTCATGGATTAATGTGCATGAAGATTCCTATACCAGGCAAGCACCGAGCCTTGCTTTATTCTTATAGAGAACCACTTCGAGCCCCACCCTTATTCTTTGACCTTGCAAGCTAGTCAATATTAACATTTAGCATCCATAGGAAGTCAGCATCATGATCGGTCTACCTTCAGACCTCTTCCACGTGTCATTGATATTTGAGGATTCCCCAAGCATAGTGTTCGTCAGTCTCACCCTTAGCAATGTCAGCCTTTCTGCACTCTTTGGCCAAAGCCTTCTTAACCTTCTTAAGCTCGCACTCGACTCTCTCTAACCTAGATTGGGTAGCCAAGTGAGCATCCTTCTCGGTAGCAAGCGAGGCCTCTGTGGCAGCCCAACCTTTTTTTGATGTCGTTAGCTCTTCATGAAGAACCAAGAAGTCCCGGGACATTTAAGTCAATCGATCCCTAGCGTCATGAATCAGTTGAAGGAGCTGTAAAGGTGAATGTCAACAAAAAATGTGAACAATGCAAAATAACAACTTACAATATTGTGAGAGGGGATTTTTGTCCCCTCTCTCGGTGGAATAATTCTTGTGGTTGCGGCACTAGTAGACTCAGGGTCTTAGAGAATATGAGCTTAAGCCCGGAGAATTGAAGTCACCACTCAGACGGGCTGGGGAAGAAATATAAAAGGGTGGATGACTCAATTACTAAGAAATCCCCACCCCCATAACGCCCTATTCGTTAGAATCGGCCTCCTTTTCAGGTCTAAATATTATAAAATTTTTAATTTATTATGATATCATTCATACTACATAAAATTTAAAATAAATAAAATGAAGATAATCATACCATAAAAATAAACAAGCAAACAACAAAATGGGCACCAATACAAGGATGGAAACATGCCCTTACAATGTCCATGTCTAAAACACAAGTAAATAAAAATGGGACACCCACCAATTGGTGGAAACATGTCCCTTGCATTAATCCCTAAATACAAATAAGATAAAAGAAATAAATTAAATAAATAAGACACCCACAAAGTGAAAACATGCCTTTTACAAGTCCCTTAAAAATACAACCAACAAATACTTAATAATCACCTATGGTAAAATAAGTAATCAAACAAATAACCAACCATTGCACAAATAAATGTAAATTATGGTTAAAGTATTAAAATTAAAGTTTAATAATAAAAATTGCAATTTACAAATAGATATTAATATTAACCCATTAATGAAATATAGGGCGCGATGACGTGAGTCACACCTACGGTGGTCCCACTAGCTGGTTAGTAGGTGGGGGTCAACGGGGCAGCTCCCCCAAAAGGTAAATGATTTACAAAATAAGTTTTGTTATAGAATTAGGGTTTTATCTTAAAACAAGGGTTAAAACTTAGAAATTAGGGTTTTAAGGCTTAAAATAGGGTTTTTAGGTTTTGAAAACACGATTAAGGTTTTAAGGAGCAAGGTTAGGGTTTTAATAATCATATAACAAAGTTTGAATCGAATTTAAAATTGTAATATTGTCCTGCTGCATGAAATAAACAAACAATTACTTAATATTGTTAGAACGAGCTACTAGATGAGATGCACCATGCTGCTGGAAGTTTAATATTGTTTGAACAAAGCGACTGAATAAAATAATATTGTTTAAAGAATGAAAATAAATGTTGTAAGTTTAAATGAATTAAATATCAAAACCAAATCTTCATTTGTTTCCTCCACCAAAATTGAACATTGAACCAAGCTCTCTGTCTCATGCCACTGCCTGGATCACTCTGATTTTTGGTTGGAAGTTTGATGTAATCCATGGACAATTGCTTTGTTTTGCTATTGCCTCCTCGGATTGCTTATTGTGTATTTTTGTTTCTATGTGTTTATTCTCTCTTTTGATATTTGTGGCTCCTAATCACTCCAGCTTCTCACTCTATTTATCTTTCTTTATTAGTTTCTATCCCTTTTTGCTCCTTTAATCTGTGTATTTATAAGCCAATCTTTAGGGTTAAATCCGAATTAATTTTCCAGAACTCTCTCTGCTTATCCGAGAGTAATTAGAGTTTAAGCCAAACTCAAACTGAATTTGGCTTGGATTAGGTACCAAAACAAGACTCATATTGAATTGGACCTCTGTTAGTTCGATATAAACCAAAGCTCATATCGAATTGAACCGTGGTCAATTCAATATGGGCTTTGAGCCCATATTGAATTGAACATTGTTCAATTTGATATGAGCCTAGCTCATATTGAATTGGATGTCCAGTTTGATATGAGCAAGGCTCATATCGAATTGGTTAATTCGATATGGGCCCAACCCTTGTCGAATTGGTATGCCCAGTTTTATATGGCATAACCCATATCGAACTAAATGGTCCATTTAGGATTTTAGGAGTTTAACCGGCTTACCTTAGGGATTTAAAAATTGGACCGACCTAATTTAGGGCTTCAAATTAGATTCGAGCTTTTTAAAATCAGACTAAATGTAACTTGGCCACTATTAATTGGGATAGGTCTGGCTTAGAGCTAAAATTAAGGGTCTATAAATATGCCCAGCATCCTTAAGGCGGGTAAATAAAGTAGGTGATCTTAAGGACTGATGTGCCTCCCTCTCCCGAGTAATATCGAGGAATGTTTTGAGTAATGTCCTGAATGAACTTCCCCATGACACTCTCCTGCATAGAATAATCAAGCCCATAATAGTCATAAATGCCTCATGTACTTGCTTAATTAGTGTGTCAGTGTTGAGTTGTTGAGGCAAATCCTCGCCCCCATCAGAGCTAATCTTTATCACCTCCTCCATTTGAGGAGTCAAGGACAGGACGACTACCTCTTTAGTTTGAGGAGCCAAAGATGGAATAATAACCATGGTCCCAAAAGGCTTCACTAAAGAAGTACCCCCAATCATCCCTTTCCCCTCTTGTGGGCCTCTCGGATCCTTGGCCTCTGTCTGGGCCTTCTTCTCAGTGCTCCAAACCTCGGCAATCATCTACTATAATTTATTAGATGATCTTTTTCCCATGATTAATTCTAAGCTCTTAACAATCCCACAATACATGAAAGCACTACAAGGTCACCCCCAATTTATAGCCAAGGGTATTGGGAAGCTAAACGACGCATTTAAGTCACTAGAGAGAATCTCAAAACTCACTTTCCTGCCACACGTGGGATTTAGACATGGAACCGTCAAGCATCCAAAAAGAGGCCACATTCCCAAATGAATTAATAAGCACTACTAAATTAACCTCAAGCTTGGCTAAGATAAGATGTCTACCTTACCTAATACAAAACGGGATGATTGTCTCTATTGTTAAACCATCAAACAAGAAGATAAAGTGTAAAGCTCGACAAGAATATAAAAAGAGCAAAAACAATGCAAATATGAAAAGGTTCGATCGCAAGGTTTGATCGCTACTAAAAGAAAAGGTACTCGTTTAGTGAAAAAGATTCTCTTAAGGAGGTCTTGGGATCAAAACGAGGGAGGTGACCCTTAATTGGGCTAAATACCTGGGGTGAAAAGACTGGGTCGTAAGCCTCAGCGACAAATACTGTTGTGGAATCTTGAGAAGAAATGGCACTGTAGCAGTCCCTTAAAGTGGGCTAGGTGAAATGGTCGGGCTGTAAGCCCAGGGCCATTGGGATGTTACAGTTAAAAAAACAACCTAAACCAAAATAAGCTAAAAACAACCTCCAATCCTATCCTTCCAACTTGCCCTTCACCACTTGGATGAAGCAAATCAACCTCTCTCAATGCCTAAACCAAATGTGATAGCAAATAATTATTTAGTATCACATTTAATGGCATTTCCAATATTAAACCATAATTAAACCCCGTCCAAGCAAAAATCCAAAATTTAAGGCTAACCTCACTTTAACTTTGGATTCTCATACTAGGCCATTCATTTTAATATATTAAGTTTATTTATATTATTAGAAACATATTTTAATACATTTAAACCATTTACATTTCAAAAACACACTCTTATACACAAAATCCTAAAATGGCATAACCTTCCCCCATTGAAGGTTTTCCATTGAAACACAATCTATTAATCATTTTAAGCTTATATCCATCACTTATATCACCAAACAACAAGATTAAACCAATAAAATTATACAATTCAACAACTTTGAAAAAATTATTTTCTAAAATCCTAAATCACACTTCCATTCTCAAACTCCAACCAAACACAATCAAATCCAATATTTGACTTAAAAGTACTTGTTTAAATACCAAAACAACTCATTTATAACCAATTTGCACAATTAAAAACCATGATTTCTCAAACCCTAAAAGTCCATAACCCTAAATTCTCTCTTGACCATTCTTTATCCAAATTCAACCATTTCTTCAATCTAACCTTAAAATCATTAATAAATATCCAAAATAACTTCATACACACCAATTCCAACAATTATAACATACTACTTAAAAATCCAACATCTCACATATTCAAATTTTTTATGGAAATCCAAAGAAAAAACTAAATAACTTACTTTTTCAAGTGGAAATCACTAAAAATTCTCTTTGAACCTTTGAAATCCTTCAATTCTTGGAGCTAAAAAGAAGAAAAATCCTTGAGCTTTCTCCTATGGTGGTTCGGCTAAGAAGAAGAAGAAGAAGAATATTTTTTTTAATTTCTCTTTCCTTTCATCTTTTAATTATAACCATAAATATATTTTTTATAATAATTTAATAATTAATTATTTACTTATTTATTAAAAAAATTAAAAGCCTAAAAATCCATCATACATTCAAAAATAATTTATTTTTAAATTATTTTATTAATTTTAAATTTCTAAAATTTATTTACAAAAATGCCATTGGACTTTGACTTTTCTTTTAAAAAGTGTTGACTTTATATGTTATGTATATTTTACATATATATTACATATATATTCCACTTTTTTTATTTAAAATCTCTTCATTTTTCATTTAAAACTATTAATTTAATTTATCCAATTTAATTATAATATATTTTTTTATCAAATTTCTAAAAATTAGAAATTTTTAAAAAAATTGGGATATTACATTAACCTTAAAGATTGGCTTATAAATACACATATTAAAGAAGCAAAAAGGGATGGCAATTAAAAAAGAAAGATAAACAGAAAGAGAAGTTGGAGTGATTAGGAGCCATAAATATCAAAAGAGAGAATAAACACATAGAAACAAAAAGACCAGCAAGCAATTCGAGGAGGCAGTAGCTAAACAAAGCAATTGTCCACAGATTACATAGACTTCTAACAAAAAAATCAGAGTGATTTAGGCAGTGGCACGGAATAGAGAGTTTGGTTCAACGTTCAATTTTGGTGGAGCCAACAAACGAAGATTTGATTTTGATATTTAATTCATTTAAACTTATAGTAGTTATTTTCATTCTTTAAAAAATATTATTTCATTCAGTCACTTTGTTCAAACAATATTAAACTTCTAACAACATGGTGCATCTTATCCAGTAGCTCATTCTAACAATATTAAGCAATTGTTTGTTAATTTTAAATTCAATTCAAACTTTATTTATATGATTATTAAAACCTTAACCTTGCTCCTTAAAACTCTAATCTTATTTTCAGCCATAATCTTATTTTCAAAATCTTAAAACCCTAATCTTATTTTCAAAGCCTAAAAACCCTAATTTAAACCTTAAAACCCTAATTTCTAAGCTTGAACTCTAGTTTTAAGATAAAACCCTAATTTCACAACAAAACTTATTTTATAAATCATTTATCTTTTTAGGATGCTGCCCTTGATCCCCTGCAAGGGGCACTGCACCCTTGACCCCCACCCGTTAACAGGCTTGTGGGACCATTATAGGCGCGACTCACATCATCGCGCCATAAATTTCATTAATGGTTAATATTAATATCTATTTGTAAATTGCAATTTTTATTATTAAACTTTAATTTCATTAGTTTAGCCATAATTTACAATTATCTGTGCAATGGTTGGTATTTGTTTGATTACTATTTTTACCATGGATAATTATTTGGTATTTGTTGGTTGTATTTTTAAGAGACTTGTAAAAGGCATGTTTCCACTTTGTGGGTGCCTTATTTATTTAATTTATTTCTTTTATCTTATTTGTATTTGGAGATTAATGTAAGGGGCACATTTTCACCAATTATTGGGTGTGCCATTTTTATTTACTTGTATTTTAGACATGGACATTGTAAAGACATGTTTCCATCCTTGTATGGGTGCCCATTTTGTTGTTTGTTTATTTATTTTTATGGTATGATTATCTTCATTTTATTTATTTTAATTGAATGTAGTGTGAATGATATCATAATAACTTAAAAATTTTATAATATTTAGACCTGAAAAGGAGGCCAGTTCTAATGAACCGGGCGTTATGGGGGTGTTGGGTCATTCTCACCTTCCCCATGCATATCCAACTTTTCGAACCCAAGTAGGGGTTGGAAATTCCTTATAAATTGAGTCATCCACCCCTTTCTATCTTCACAGCCCGTTCGGGTGGAGACTTCAAATTCTCCGGGTTTAGGCCCGTGTTCTCTAAGGCCTAGAGCCTAAAAGTGCTGCAGTCTTAAGAACCATTCTACTGAAAGCGGGGTCAAAAATCTCCGCTCATAGTTTCTCACTTCAATCATTGAGCAGAGAAAATTCAAGGTTGGATTGCTATTGGTCTGGTCATGATAGGCAGTGATGCAGTTAGACTAGCATTTGTCTAGTCGTGCTTTTTAATTTTCTCACAACGTTCTTCCAACAGCTAGTAGGCATGACATCTAGTAATTGAGTGGATAAGTAACAACAACAATTTTTGAATTTCATTTTCCTTGTTCAGCCAGTTCACATATGGTTTGGTCGAAACATGAGTTGAGAACTTAGGAAAGTCACTGG
Organism: Garcia nutans; assembly: GCA_947685225.1. Lineage (NCBI taxonomy): Eukaryota > Viridiplantae > Streptophyta > Magnoliopsida > Malpighiales > Euphorbiaceae > Garcia > Garcia nutans. The sequence continues at coordinate 69,721,581 of CANTUV010000031.1, read as the reverse complement.
CCATGAGCTCTTCTGGAACTTCTTAGAGTTTTGATCTCTAGCTTCGTCCTGTTAGACTAAAGATGGGTTCTGTTAGTATAATTGGTACGGTGAAACTCTGGGCTTACCATTTGGCCATGATCTTTACTAGTTCTTTTGGAGTAATTTTCTATCCCAGGTCTAATCAAACTTCCATTGGTACAAGTGGACCACTTGTGGTACAGTGAGATTTTGGGAGTGCTAATGACTGTGATCTCTAGTGGATAAATTTTCTTGAATGTTTAAGCTCTAGTCCAATTGGACTTTTTGTAAATCTTCAATTTCTTAAGTTCCTATAAAATTAAACTTGATGCAAGCATTAATACTATTCAATTTGCTTGCCTAAGATCAAAATAGAGTCTATTAAGCCAAGGATTTAGCTAACAATCTCCCCCTTTTTGACTTTGGCAATTAAATTGAATTGGTTAAGAAAATATTTTACAAGTTTTAATATCTAAAGAATATTCTCCCCCTTAACATGTTACTATCAATTTTCTTTGGATTAAACTCCCCCTCAATAAGCTATCTTCCTATCCTTTGACAATTTGTTACAATTTGTTTTATCATTTAGGTTATTCATTAGCTGATTCATTAGTTGTTTATTTTATTTTCCAATTCAAATATATTACTTCTCCCCCTTTGACAAGGGCAAAAGTAATCATAAAGATAAGCAAAAATCTCAACAACAAACAATGCATATAAGAAATCAAAAGAAGCTTCATTAAAAACATAAAAAAAAGTATAAAAGAAAACATAGTAGAATGTATGATCTTTTACATGAAGGCCCACAAACTATTGAGTTGTTCATGCATTAAAAAATAATAAATGAAAGAAAAACCAAATTAAAAGTGAGTCGTCATCATCATGATTATTTTGTCCTTCATCTCCTTCTTCTTCACTATTTCCTTTTCCATCTCTTTCTCCATTTCCTTCTTCTTTATCTCTAATTTCTTCTTTAATTTTGGCCTCTTCATCATCCCAAATCATACATTGAGAGATTCCCATAGCACTTTGTAAATCCCTAATATCCATGTGGATATGAGAGAGCCTATTTGAGATGGTATCCACTTTAGAAGATTGAGAGGAGATTTGTCCTTGAATATCTTGGAGGAGGTAGAGGATAAAACCTCGACCTCTATGATTTTGGGGTCTTGGAATTTCCCCTTGGAAAGTTTCTTGACTCTCATCAACAATCCTTGCCATTTTTCTTTGTTGGGCCATAATACCTTGGGCACCAAAGGCATAATGATAATGTTCCATCAACCTCAATAATACATTTAGAGTGCTTCAAGTATTGGATGTTGATGGGGTTGATAAATGGATCAAGTGGATTAGAGAGTAGCTCTATTGGAAGAAGTAAGTGCACCTACGTGCTTAGCAATTTGGGGGATAAAAGAAGTGATTAAAATTTTTCCAATGGATTTGTTTCTAATGGCAAGAAAAGTGTCAATCAAGAACTTTACAATTTGAATTCTTTTCCCCCCTTAACAAGACAATAGAGGAAGATAAGTTCCCTATGGGTGTCCTTTTCATTACTTTCACACCTAACATTAATGGTGTAGGTAATTATCCTATGTAATAGCCAAAAGGCAAGAGTCCCAAGGTGCTTAACATTGGAGAGTTTGTGGAAATCAGTTTCAATTCAAACTTCTTTCCAAAAATTAAGCAAAATTTGAGAAATTTTGGGGTTGAAAGAATTAAGTATGCCTTCTGTGTTAAATTCTCAAGTGGAAGAAAAATCTTCTAGGGCCATTTAGTATTCTTGATTGAATAGCCTAAAGGTGATGCTATCAGGACCAAGGGGTTCAACAACCAAGTTTGCCAGAAATTCCTTGGTTAGAGATTCTCACCCAACCAATCTTTTTTCTAAGAAAATAGAACTTTTCAACCCAAGATTGGATAGGTAAGCTCTAATTTCATTTTCTATGGAGAGGGACTCTAGAGAGAAAGAAGAAGGTATCCTATTTGCTTCTGTTTTCTTATCTAAGGTGAGATCATACCTTTTCTTTTAGTCCTTAGAGGTTCTTCTAAGGGAGTGGAAGAAGTAGTTATACCTTCACCCTTCTCTTTTCTCAAAGCTTTCTTCTTGCGAGAGTCTTTGGGAGCCAATGATGTTGATGAACAATTAGAGAATAGAAGTGTGAGATGAATTTGAACAATTAGAGAATAGAAGTGAAAGATGAATTTGAGTGTTTGAAGTGTTTAGAAGTGAAATCAATTGATAAAAATAATGAAATCTAAGTTTGGAGGGGTTTATATAGAGTTTGGGGATCAAACTAGCCATTTAGAACTATTGGGAATTGAATTTGCATGTTTTCAAATAGTCTCTATTGGCTATAATTTTTGAAATTCAGAGGCTCTTCCTAGTCAGACTAAAGTTAATCCAGGATGACTGAAGGCAGTCCAGACTGGAAAACCAATTTTTAGCATAATGGTAAAAAAATTGAATTTTTATGATCGAACTATGGTAGAGTATGATTGTGTTAGGCTGATTTCTAGATTTTGGACAATTTTGCCTAAGGTACAGTCGGACTAAGGTGGAGTCTAATTGGGACATTTGAAAATTTTAACTTTTGAGGGCTATTTGTGTAAATCTCAATTTGTGGCATAAATGTATTATCAAATGGATGTTAATGAAGAATTAAGGCATATAAAATGAATACATTTATAAGCAATTCTAATTCATCATAGAAACAAAGTCAATCAACAAATTTAAAGTAATTCTCAAAACAAAATACATATAAATCAACTTAGAGTACTATCATCTAACATTCCTATCTATTGTTTTATGGAATTCATTCTTTGTTCATTTAAAGGTTTTGTAAAAATATCTACAAGTTGATTTTGAGTATCAATGAACCCTAGACCAACATTGTGATTTTGAATATTATCTTTTAAAAACTGATGTCATAAGTCTATATGTTTTAAACTAGAGTGTTGGATAGGATTTTCGGATAGATTGATAGCACTAGTGTTATCATATTTAATGGGAATATGATTAAACTTTTTACCATAATCTAGCAATTATTGCTTCATTTATAAGGATTGAGTGCAAAAAAAAGCAAGCTATAACATATTTAGCTTTAGTGGTAAATAGAGTAACCGAGACTTGTTTCTTGCTAAACCAAGAAACTAAGCAATTACCAAGAAAATGGCATGCACCAATTGTTCTCTTACTATCTAATAGGCCATCAGCAAAATTCAAATTTGAAAAGCTTAAAATGTCAAATGATGTGTTTCTTGGATGCCAAAGTCCTAAATATAAAGTTCCACTTAGGTTTTTTAAGATTCTCTCAGTAGCATTTAAGTGTGATTCCTTACGATTATATTAAAATCTAGCACATAAACAAATAATATATATTATATTGGGCTTTGAGGCAGTAAAATAAATAAGTGATCTGATAATACCTCGATATTTCTTCTTATCTACTTTCTTACTAATTTCATCTTTGCCCAACTTCAAGGATGTGCTCATTCGCAACCTTCCATGCCAAACTTCTTGAGAAGTTCCTTTGTGTATTTAGATTGGTTGAAGAAAATTTCATCCTTACATTTCTTGATTTGTATACTAAGGAAGAACTTGAGTTCACCCATCATGCTCATCTCGAATTCCCTAGTTATAGAAGAAGCAAATTCTTGGCACAAAGTTTTATTAGTATCACCAAATATAATATCATCAACATAAATTTATACAATTAAGATATTATGCAATTTCTTTTTAACAAAAAGTGTAGTATCAACTTTGCCTTTTAAAAATCCATTTTCAAACAAATATGCACTAAGTCTATTATACAAAGCTCTTGGAGCTTGTTTCAATCCATATAGTGTCATAGTTAATTTGAAAATATAATTTGAAAGCCTATAATCTTTAAAATTGAGATGTTGTTCAACATAGACTTCTTTATTAATGAAATCATTCAAAAATACACTCTTGACATCCATTTGAAAAAGTGTAAAATTCATATGATATGCAAATACAAGTAAGATTCTAGTAGCTTCTAATCCAGCTATGGGAGAAAATGTCTCATCATAATCAATGCCTTTCAATTGGTTATAGCCTTTGGCTACCAATCGGGCTTTATTTCTAGTAATGGGTCCATTTTCATCAATCTTATTCCTATATACCCATTTGCAACCAATGATTGGATGATTCTTGGGTCTAGGAACAAGTTCCTATACTTTGTTTTTCTTAAATTGGTTGAGTTCATCTTACATAGCAATCACTCAACATTCATTGCTAAGAGCCTCCTCAATAGTTCTTGGCTCAATTTGAGAAAAAAAAGCTATATTAAAATCTAAATGTTTAAATATGGATCTAGTGATTACTCCATTTACCAATGATAAGTTCTTTAGGATGATCCTTTCTATGTTGTGATTCTTTAGGTAGTTCTTAAGTTTCTTCTACCTTGGACACTTTTTTTTTTTGCACTGTTTGTTCTAGCTCATCATTGTTTTCTTTTAGAACATCAATGTCTTCAAGATTTTCAAGTGTTCCTATCATCAAGAGTACTACCTTACCTATAATCAAGCTTAGTAGATTCATCAAATATAACATGCATTGATTCTTCAACTACTAAAGTTCTTCTATTAAAAATTCTATATGTTTTACTAGTAGATGAATAACCTAAGAATACTCCTTCATCCGATTTGGATGAGAATTTTCCAAGGTTGTCATTGGTATTTAATATAAAGCATTTACTTACAAATACTCTAAGGTATAAAATTTTAGGTTTTCTTCCATTCCATAGATTATAAGAAGTTTTATTCATTAAAAGTTTTTTGAAAACTCTATTTGAGATATAACATGTGTGTTAATGACTTCAGCCTAAAAGCATTGTTCTAGCCATTTCAACCAAAGTTTGATTTTTTTTTCTTTCCACTACACTATTTTATTGTGGTGTCCTTGGAGAAGAAAAATTTTATGAAGTACCAAATTCATTACAAAAGTTTTCAAAATCTTTATTTTCAAATTCTTTTTCATGATCACTTCTAATAGAGTTAATCATGTAGCCTTTTTCATTTTTGAACTTTCTTTGCAAAAATTTTAAAATTATTTAAAGCATCATTCTTATGAGCAAAGAAATTAACCCAAGTAAACCTAGAGTAGTTATTAACAAGTGCAAATGCATATAACTTACCACCTAAGCTAGCAACTCTATTTGGTCCAAACAAGTCTAAATGAATTAATTCTAAAGGTCTAGAAGTACTTGCAATATTTTTGGATTTGAAAGAACTTTTGTGCTTATTCCTAAGTTGACATGGTTCCCATACCTTATCTTTATAGAACATCATCTTGGGTAACCCATCCACAAGTTCATCCTTACTTAGACATTGAAGTTGGTCCATACTAGCATGTCCCAATCTTCTATGCCAAAGCCAAGCATCATTTCTTATAGTGACTAAACATTCAAAAGAATTATTGGAGTGTAGGTCAATTTTATAAGTGTTACTAATTCTACCTCCTTTGAATGCAAGTTCACTATTAGAAGAAGTAATCTTGCATCCTTCAGAGTCAAAATTGACATTGTAACCTTTATTACATAGTTGACTAACACTAAGAAAATTATGCTTCAAAACCATCAACTAACCACACATTATCAATCAAATTTTTACCCAATATGCCAATGGAACCAATGTTAATAATCTTACCTTTAGCATTGTTTCTAAAAGTTACATTACTGCCTTATTTGTAGGAGAGAGTTATAAATAATTTTGTATTTTTGGTCATATGCTTTGAACATCCAGTATCTACTACCCAAATACTTTCATTGGTTGTAGATTTTAGGCATACCTATGAAAACCATAATTTTCATCTTTTCTTAAATATCCAAATAAACTTGGGTTCTTGAGGGTTAGTTATTGAATGATTTTCTAATTTGAGGTGAGCCTTCCTAATATAATAAAATGTGTTTACATGTCCAAATTTCATGCATTAATGACATTGATACAATGGTTTATGTTTTTGCAATTTTCTTCTATTTAATCTTAAATGATGTTGGTTTGTGATTACATACACATGAATGTTGTGGATGCTTGTGTTTGTGTACATTGTTGGTATACATGTATGCATGATTAGTTCTTGGATATTTAACTCTAGAGCTTTGTGAGTCTTGATTAGTCCTTTTGGGACTTTTAGGCTTGGTATGTGCATTAATATTCTTCTCAACTTCAATACTAGAAGTTTGAGTTGTTGAAGCTTTAATGAAAATAGGCACTTTAGATGTAGTAGTAGTTAAGCCATTGAATCCTAGACCAAATTTTGAATAAGTTTGCCTTTGAACATGATGAGAGTGATTTTATACTTGTTTTTAGTATGATTTTAATGTGTTTTTAGTTAATGTTTCATTTGATTTTTGTTTAAAGTTGGTTTTAAGTGTTTGTTTTAGGTTAAAGTGGAAAAACTCCCTTGGATGGTCAAAACAATGAAGAAAGAGCAAAATTCATCAATGGACACGCTCATGGACACGCCCGTGTCACCAAACGTGCCTTTTATAATGTTTCCAGTAGCTGTGACACGCCCAGTGACATGGGCGTGTCACTGGGCGTGCCATTTATTCAAAATCACAGTAGCTGCGACACACCCAGTGACATGGGCGTGTCACTGGGCGTGTCACCTATAGAAAAGTTGAATTTTCTGCACGAGTTATGGACAAAGTGGGGGAAAAAGACTTTTCTTTTGCCAAAAGAAAGATTAAAGAAGAGAAAAGCTTGCCTAAGTGATGGAAAGAAATATTAAACAAAGAGAATGTGGGGGACAATGGAGAGGTGTGTGAGTTGGAAAGCATGGACTTGAGCTTGGAGGGAAATAAAAAGAAGAAGAGAGGAAGAAGAAAGAGAGCTTCTGCAGAGAGGGAGAGTTGCAGGTTTTTGTGCAGAAAACAGAGACAGAGACAGAGAAGAGAGATTTGAGAGGAGGAGGCTTGGGCATACACGTTTTGGGCAAGGAGGGAGTGACACTTTCCTTGACTCTTCATCTTCATCCTCCATCTCCATCATCTTCATCTTCCATTGACAGCTCCTGCAGATTCAAGAAGCACACATTGAAAGGGGTTTTTCTATTTTCTCCTTTTATGTATTTTATTATTATTGTTGTTGTTGTTGTTGTATTAATTGTATTGAACATGAACTAATTCATTATCTATCTAGATATTGAAGAACCCTAGCTTATTTGTATAACTAGATACTTTTAATTGATTGAGTTGTTTTTATTCTTGTGATGCTTAATGATTATTGCCAATTGATGATAGCATGCTTATTGATTGGTTATCATTTTCATGTTATTGACTTGAGAAAGCTTGGCATGAATTGATTACTCATAAGGGTTGAGGATTGATTGGGGTGCTAGAGATAGACCTACAAGATCCTTTGGTGTATAGTTCCTTGTTCTTAATGCATGACCTATTTAATTGTGTTTTGAGAAGAGATTCCGGCACTCTACTTAGCGATTAGGGATTAATTCGCTCGAGAGAGGTTTTAGTCTAAGTTAGAGGAATGCCAATTCAACTCCATCATGTGTGATGTAATTGTGGCTAGGGGAATTCAATATCCGGATAGTATCATTTATATCAATCCTTTTTACACACAACATTCAATTTATCTTTACTTGCATTCATTAGGTTAGTTGTATTTCATTACTTGCATTCATTAGGTTAGTTGTATTTTAATTACAAAACACCACAAAAATATTAATTTGCTAAACAACGGTTGAGGTTTGCACTAGTGCTTGGCCTTGTCCTCAGTGGAACGATAACTCACTCACTACTTTATTACTTGAGCGACCCGTGCACTTGCGGTAATTGCATATAGCATACGGCACGCATCAGAACATTAATTAGATTATCCAATGCCTCCTTGCCTTTATGAAATTTTGAAATAAAATTTCTTAATTCATTAATTTCTTCATTTAAAATTTCTTTTTCCTTTGAGATTTTTATCTAAGCTAGATGTATTTTTTTAAAGTTCATCTAAAGACTTATTTAATTTTTCATTGGAGATCTTTAACTCTAAAGTAGAATTCTTTAAGATTATAAGATCTTTTCTAGCTTAAAGCACTTTTCTCTATAGAATTTCATTTTTAAAAGTATTTTTGTACTCTACGATTCATTTGCTCAACTAGATCACTATCATATAAACTATCATCAATATCTTTATAAATTATACTAGAGTTTAAGGATGGAGGACCTACCTCATTGGAGTCATTATTGTAACACCCTCTTGACAATGCTATTAAGAAACTAACAAGGGAATGTCACATTATGCCTATACACTTGTACATTTAATTTTACATAAATATTAAAATTAATGTCAATAAAAATTTTGGCAGAATCTCTCCTAAAATTTATCATTTTTAACATCTTCTCAAATCAAAACATAACCTAAAGAAAATAAAAACTCCCATTTTTCATTCATTTAACCTCAACTCCAACTTTAATAATTTGTTATTTATTATCCATAATTTAAATCAAATGCCTTTTATTTTATCACGATTTTTAGTTCATTAGATATTTACCATAACTAATATGTCTCAATATAAAATTTAGCTCAAAGCATAATATAAAAGTATATAATGCTCTAGTTTAAACATAATTATATAACTATCATTGTAAGTATAATACTACTATGTGAATAAAGTTAAATGCAAAATATAAAATTTTTCATTAACCACCTTATGATATGCAGTTGATCTTGGAATTCTATAATTCACTCAGTTGGATTTATCTTGCCTATCAGAAATAATCTAACACACTAAGGATGCTTATATACTCATAATTTGCTAAAATTATAACATAAAGAAAATATTTATGAAAATAAAACCTTCACTTTCATCATAAAGTAAATTAATAATTAATTTAATCAATTGAATTCAAATTACTTACCTAATTCATAATAAGCTCTAAACATTAAATGAAATTTTTTTTAAAAAAATAATCACTTTATAGTTAGTTGTTAAAATATTGTTAACTAAGATAAAAGAATATTCACTTTATAACTAGTGATTAAAATATTATTAACAAAAATAAAAGTTTTATAATACATTCACATTTTCAAACAGTTTTGTAAACACTTACATTACACTTTGTGTCAGGCCTCGGATTAAGAGTATGACGTCCTAGAGTTCGGATCGGTATAATACGCCGAAACCACATAAAACCCATATCAGAATAGAACAGAAAATGCGATTTCACTAAGTTTTTTTCATTTATTTATTACAAATATTTTCATATCCGGCTTCCTTACATTACATATACAACATTTTTCTACTTGTATCTCCTTCTGCTATTCCTGGATATCACAGTGCCATTATCGCCAGAGTTGCACTACTTGTAAAACAATACCGAAGACAACAATAATGCGAGGAGAGAGCCATAACTTAGTGAGTATTCTTGCTTTTTAGTGTGTGTTTTAGTTTCACTTTACGTTATTAATCGGTTAAGTATCTTATTAAAGTTTATGGATATTCGTGGTTCAATTTAGTAAATTAGCATGCCATTACACACTCAGAATCACTCAACACATTTATATATAAAGCAAGGATTATATTCATGGCAGAAACATTAGAATATAAAATATTTAACTTATATACAATCATGATTCTATAGCATCAGTAAATCATGGCAAGTTTATGTAAAACCCCTCGGTTTTATAATATTTGAATCCGGGGGCAAAATGGTAATTTTGCGCTTGAGGGGCAAAATGGTCATTTTGCACCCTTATATTTTGTTTGAACGTATTTGGGTGATTTGGTGCTCTGTTTGATACTCGGGACGATGTGACGGTCGTTTTGAGTATAATATTGTATTTTTGTGTTCGGGGGCATTTTGGTCATTTAAAATAATTACGGTGTTTAAATGGAATAAAAATATTTTTTTTTATTTTTTTTTATTTTAAAAATAAATACTGAAATCTATTTTGTGTTAAATTTAGTGAAGAGGGATTTAATTGTGAGTTTTAAGTTTGGGGGGTGATTTTTAATGGTTAAATTGATATTTGAGGTTAATTTAAATAAAATAAATTGAAGTGGGGTTAAAACACAATTTTAGGAAGTGTTTGTGTTATAAATAGACCCTAATCAGCTAGGTTTAGAGTTGGAGACACTCACAAAATCGGGTATTCAATTTAAGAGAATTTTAGAGCAAAATTCGTAGCACCGTCGTTTTGATCCAGCCGCCCGAGGAAGCCATTGTCGTTCGGCGAGTGAGCATCGGTCGTTCGGCGAGCCATGCGAGCGAAGCCTCCTATCGTTCGGCGTGCTGCGTGCATCGTTCGGCGTGTGGCCACTGGTTCTCGGCCTGCCGTTTTGCCTGGCTCCAGTTTCAGTTTTCAACGTTTCTTTCATTTTTGAGGTTTTTCATTTATTTCTCTTCAATTCTAATTCGATCTTTTTCCACAATCACATTCTAGGGTGTTTTTAGGTCTGATAAAACATATTTTGCATCGGATTTAAATTTATTTTCTATTTTTAATTAATTTTCAAAATGGGAAAAATCTGTAAGTGTTTTTGATAGATTTAACGGTTTTTGATTTAATTAACATACTTACAGTAATAGATCACGCCTAAAATTTATTGTATCTTTTTCTAGGGTTTCTAAGGGATGCCTGTATATTTATTTTATATTTTTAGGATTCGTATTTTATTTTTAATTAAATTTTGAATTGGTATAATTTGCTGTCTGGAATTACTGAAAATTCCAAAAACTTTGATGAATTTTTATAAATCGTAGGTGATGGGTATAAGTCTGAAATTTTAGTATGTTCTGTATTCAGATGTTATTTACATATGGTAATTTTTGTAGATCCAGAATCATAATATTTGTTGGGTAAATAAATCATAGACCCGGTCACTACCAGAATGGATCTACTGGTCAGTCCATGTTGGGTTAATTGTTTGAGGGCTTTTTACGTACTGGATATTTACAAAATTTGGGTATGTTGTATTTTATGAAGTAAATTTAATGTTAAAAATATTTGGGGAATTTTTATATAATTTTGTGTATGTATTTATGCATATGTATCCTACTGCCCATTTTAGTAGTTATGATTGGGCAGTATATCGCAAATCGATTTTGGGGGACTAAATCATTTTGTATGGACCTGAAATTTTGTACGGGGGTCTCTGGAAGGGTGAGGGACCTTCTGGAATTTTTCCAAAATTTTTTTAACAGCAGGATTAATTTATATGAAATTTCCAAAATTACCCTTATTTCACTAAATACATCGATATTGTGGAAAAAAAAAACTAAGTTTCGCTTTTGGAAACACTTTGCTACGTTTACGTAAGACTTAGGGGTGAATGTTTTTGCATGAGTATGGTCTGCAAATTTAAATTAAATCATGAGTTGTATGATGGTTGATTAAATGGTCAATTGGTTAGGAAAATGCATTAGGGGTAAAATGGTCATTTTATTGAATAATACTCGATTGACTGTTATTCATGGCATACATGGCATACATTACACTTCATGTGAGTGAGATGGATTCTGATGAATGATATTGTTGAATCGTATACTTAGGTGATAATCAGGTCGGTCCTCGGGATCAATAGGATCGAGGAGTTTGCTTATCTCAATAAGTCTGCATATCAGGTAAGTTCATGGGTGTGATTGTTTGTTTGTGATGTGCTGATGTTTGACTAACAAATGTATATATATATATATTAAGCCCTTCTTATATACTATTCTTTCTCTTTGGTATTATATTCCTTCAATACCCGAGCCTTTATATGAATGTTTGGGAGACAGAGGAACGTGCTTGTGAATGCTAATATTGTGAATATTATGTTGTTGAAACTTTTCTTGTGTTGTGTGGTGGTATGTCATACGGGGACGGAGGATCAATTGTGGAAATACTGTAACTATTATTGCATTTGTTTATGAGGTTAAAAACCTCCACTGTACTGATATTGATACTGAGGTTGTTATAAGGGTGGATTGTTATTGTTAATTATTACTGATACTGTAACTGTTATTGAGGAGGAATAAGGGAGGATGAATTATTGATATTGGTAGACCCCGACATACCACCTTGATTGAATTAATTGTATTTGAGTTACTTGATATTTATAAACTGCTTATATAGTTGTGTTTCTCTGCCTCACATGAACTTACTGAGCGCCTATATATATAACGCTCACACCCCTATAGACTGATTTTGCAGGTTGAGGTCCACTGGTAGCATCAGTTGTTTATTTCCATTCTTTCGTTCTTTGGAATCCTAAAGCTAGTAGGTTAGTGGAGATGTTTCTTCCTTTATAGATTTCTGGATAACCTAAGGGCAGACTGAGTCTGAACCCGTTTCCTTGTAATAATGAGATTTAAACATTTGACCATTTTCAGTTAGACGGTATTGTGTTGGCATTGAATAATTGGAACACTTTATATATTGCTTTAGACTAATAATTGAATTTATGAGCATAACTTACACTATTTTCCTTTAAGGCATGATCTAACTATTGTTGTCTTAGGCTTGTATAGTTACACGTGAGTGTAACTGTACGCCGGTCACGGTCCCTAGGGGCGAGTAAGACCACGCAGAGTGGTGGACAGAGGTGGACAAGGTCAGCAGAACCAAGATCTACCATCCAATAATGAAAACTTTGAGGACATACCGGAGGATGATGTCAGAGATCCACCACCAACTCTAAGGAATGAGCCTGTACCTGAGGGTACAACAGCAGCTCCAGTGAGTCAGGAGCAATTCATGGCCACCATGGCAACCTTCAGTCAGACTATGGGAGCACTTGCAGCTGGATTCACCCAACTTGTCCAGAATATGGGGCAGAACAATGGGCAGGACAACGCACCACAGGCGAGAGTGCCAGGATATGTTAAACTACATGAGTTTATCAGGGTTGACCCACCAGAGTTTTCTACCTGACCCAAAAGCAGGTGCCTCACCAGTACTAACAACCCTAGCTCCACCATCAGGAGCATTACTCTCAGCACTAGCCTCAACCGACTGACTTGAATGTGAATCCATCACAACCTATGTCTGCACACACAGTAGATTACATCTTATTAAAGATCAGAGACTGCCAATCTCAAATGTATATGTTATTCAAAAACCACTTTTTAAGTAAAAATATTTCTTTTTCTTATATTTTACCTAGGTTGAGAATCTCAAACCTAGGCTCTGATACCAAAACAATTGTAACACCCCCATATCCAATGCACACACACTACAACCACAACAATGTAGCATAAGTGCACCAAACATAGGGATGCTACGGTTTCCTTAACATTCAAAACATTTTAAACAAAACCATAACCTTTCAATTATATACATTATAGAAAAATAGGTCATTTACTTATAAAACAAAACATATTAGATATACATATACATTTAAATATTACACAGCGGAAGTTATAAAATATTTACAAATTTACATTATAACTATTACTTTACAAAATATAAAAGAAATATACATGATTGGCAAGTCAGCTCTGATCTTTAAGCTCCCAAAATCAACTCTTCAATGTCTACTCTCACTCGGTCTCGAAGAGCTCTCGGGTTCGATTCTATCAGTTCTATCACCTGCGCGATTAAACACTATCGCGCTAAGCCAAGGGCTTAGTAAGATAAAACATGCAATCGATATGCTTAGATGCTATACAATGCCAATTCTGATTTATATCATATATGTAACAACATAGATGCGAAGCTAACAACATACCTTTACATTTCATAACCTAACATACATATATGTATCTCACAATTCAACATCTTTGCATATACTTTATTAGTTAATCATTTAATCATCCATGAACAACACTAAGCAAAGACAAGCATGGGCCCAAGACACACTAATATGCCATTCAATTTTCAGAGTTAATGCTTTGGTTTTGTTATCACATTTATCAATATCAATATCATATACCCAACTAGGCTTCAAGGATTAAGTTCAACCAAGCTTCAAGGGGAGCAAAGCATGCTAAGCATCAACCCAACTTGGCTTCAAGAACTAACCCAACCTAGCTTCAAGGGTTGTAACATCTCAATTAGGCTTCAAGGATTCAATCCAACCTAACTTCAAGAGATTGTTACTATCATTAGGCATGCCACCAACAACAAACTCTGAAAATGGAATAACACATTAGCCACACAATCCATTTAGTTCTCATTCTCAATTCTCATTATCATTTAGGCAAACATGCCTCATTTATCTCCATTGAATCACCTTAGCCAATAACAATGGCTTCACATTTCATTTCACAATATAACACTTCATTATTCAAGTGTATATTTATCTCACATAGCATCATTCATAAATATCAACATTTCATTCCATATTAATCATGAAACACATTATCACTCACAATGCATAATATAACAAGGCTCAATCTCAACAATGCAAGAACAATATATATATAATTCATAGCTTTAGGATCATTCACAAGTGTTTTTAATTCATCCCTTGGTTTAAGTATGTTTATGTTTAGGTTTAGAGGCCAAACTACCTTTGAAGAATCTAAACTATGCAAACAAGAACAAAGAAATCAAGCAACATTCAATTCATTTGTGGGACACGCCCAACTCACTTGAAGGACACGCCCAACCTAGTTGAGGAACACGCCCGTGTCTTTAACAATAAAAGAGGCAGTAGCCAATTCAAATAATTGACACGCCCAGCACCTTTGATGGACACGCCCGTGTCACTAAAACCAAAAGAGACAGTAGCCAATCCAAATAATTGACACGCCCACTCCCCTAAATTGCTTTTGGCCGTGTCACCAAATCACAAAACATTAACTAAAACCAACACTTCCTCAATTGCACTCAAACACAATATTCATCATATAACATATTTCAAATGAACATAAACAATGTTCTAAACACATATTCATTACAAGAAACACTTCACAACACATTAATATAACAATTAAACACACACATCATCTCAAAACCCTAAAACCAACATCTTTCTCCATCCTTCCAAATCAACCTCTATCACTTCTAACAACAACAACTATATAAACTATTAACTTAAAACCAATTTAATACTTGAGAACACAACACAACACATCTCAAATCCATCAAATCACAAAAATCACCAAACCCTAACTCACTTCCAACACAACTTCCAAATAAGTAAAGAAAACAAAAGATTACTTACCTATAAGAAGAAATTCCACAAATCCCTTGTCAAATCTTTTGATTGTTTCCTCAATTTGCTTCTATCATCAAGAACACTTCTTTTTCTCTTTTCAATTTGGAGAGCCGGCCACCTCTTGAAGAAAGAAGACAATGATCAAGATACAAAGTCAAATTTTGCTTTTAATCTCCACCAAGTGTCTTATCCAAGCAATTACTAAAACACCCTCAATCATATAACTAACCTTTGTCTCATATAAGTCCTTATATGTAATTTCATTAACAACCAAAAATATCTTCTTCCACTTAACCATCACCTTGACTCTTCATTTGACCACTTTATATGTTATATATATCATCATATACACAACATATACATTCAATTCAATTTATAACAACAACAACAATAACAATAACTACAACAATATGCAAAACTTCTAGGGCATAAATGAGGATATTACAATTCTCCCCCTCTAAAAAGAAATTTCGTCCTCGAAATTACCTGATATCAAGTCTGAAACAACTGAGGATACTGCTCTCGCATGGTTTGTTCACTTTCCCAAGTTGCTTCTTCCTTTCCATGGTTCTTCCATAGAACCTTCACCAATGGCACTCTCTTATTTCTCAACTCTTTCACATCACGTGTCAAG
Source organism: Garcia nutans (assembly GCA_947685225.1). Lineage (NCBI taxonomy): Eukaryota > Viridiplantae > Streptophyta > Magnoliopsida > Malpighiales > Euphorbiaceae > Garcia > Garcia nutans. The sequence continues at coordinate 69,705,826 of CANTUV010000031.1, read as the reverse complement.
ATAGCAACTGGTTCTTCTTCAAATGTCAAGTCTGGGCTCACTTCAATAGACTCAACTGGCAATACGTGAGATGGATCCGATCTGTATCTCCTCAACATAGAAACATGAAATACATTATGAATACGATCCAACTCAGGTGGCAAAGCAAGCCGATACGCCACTGGCCCAACTCTTTCCAAAACTTCATATGGTAGGATTCAATTTTCCTTTCCGACCGAACCTCAAAATCTTCTTCCAAGGAGATACTTTTAAAAACACTTTATTTCCTACATCAAACTCAATGTCTCTCCTTTTCAGATCTGCATAAGACTTCTGTCGGTCTGAAGCTGCTTTCAATCTGCCTCGAATCAGCTTCACTTTCTCTTCAGTTTCTTGAATCAAATCAGGCCCAATCAACTTACCATCTCCCAGTTCACTCCAACAAAGAGGTGTCCTGCACCGTCTACCATACAATGCTTCAAACGGTGCCATACCAATGCTAGATTGGTGACTGTTGTTGTATGCAAACTCCACAAGAGGTAAGAATCTATCCCAACTTCCAGTGAAATCGATGACACAGCTTCTCAACATATCTTCAAGAATCTGTATCACCCTCTCTGACTGTCCATCAGTTTGTGGATGAAAAGCAGTACTGAAGTGCAGTCGAGAACCCAAAGCATTATGCAAACTCTTCCAAAATCTTGAAGTAAACCTGGGATCTCGATCAGACACTAAAGAAGTTGGAACACCATGCAGTTTCACAATCTCATGGATATACAGCTCAGCCAACCTCTCCAAAGAGTAATCCATCCGCACCGGAAGGAAATGAGCTGTCTTAATCAATCTATCCACAATCACCCATATGGCATCATGTTTCTTTTGTGTCAATGGCAACCCAGACACAAAATCCATTGTCACTCTTTCCCATTTCCATTCTGGCACTGCCAACGGTTGAAGCAACCCGGTTGGAACTTGATGCTCTGCTTTAACTTTCTGACAAGTGAGACATTTCGATACAAACTCAGCAATGTCTCTCTTCAACCCAATCCACCAATAATGTTGTCTCAAATCATTATACATCTTCGTACTACCCGGATGCATAGCAAACACTGACTGATGTGCTTCTTCTAAAATGACTCTTTTCAAATCAGCATCATCGGGTACACACAATCGGTTCTTAAACCAGAGACTCCCATCATCTCTCACAACAAAATCTCTAGTCTTCCCAATCTTGCAATCTGAAATAATCTTCTGAATCTTCATATCAATCAACTGAGCCTCTTTGATTTGATCTAACAAAACTGGCTTCAATTGCAACCGTGCCAACAATGCACCATCATCACAAGGTACAAAACTGGCATGCAAAGCTCTCAATTCAACAAGCAACGAGAGCGAGAAAACAGTTAAACCTGCTAAAGACTTCCGACTCAAAGCATCAGCAACAACATTTGCTTTACCTGGATGATAGTCAATCAAGCAGTCGTAGTCTTTAATCAATTCTAACCATCTCCTCTGGTGAAGATTGAGTTCTTTCTGGACACCCAGATACTTCAAACTCTTGTGATCAGTGTAGATGAAACATCTTTCCCCAAATAAATAATGGCGCCAAATCTTTAATGCAAACACAATGGCAGCCAATTCCAAATCATGGGTCGGATAGTTAAGCTCATGCGGTTTCAACTGTCGAGATGCATAAGCTATAACTTTCCCTTCCTGCATCAATACACATCCCAAACCTCTATGTGAAGCATCACTGTAGATCACATAAGGTTTGCCTTCAATAGGTAAAGTAAGAATAGGCGCTTGAGTCAACATATCTCTCAACTGCTCAAAGCTCGCCTGACACTGATCAGTCCACACAAATCTCACTCCCTTACGAAGCAATCTGGTGAGTGGAGTAGCTATCAAAGAAAACCCTTTCACAAACCGCCGGTAATAGCCTGCCAAACCCAGAAAACTTCTAATCTCTGTCACAGACTTGGGTGGACTCCAATTCAGAATAGCTTCAACTTTACTTGGATCAACTCTAATGCCTTCCGCTGAAACAATATGTCCAAGAAAAGCGACTTGATCCAACCAGAACTCACACTTCGACAATTTGGCAAACAATTGCTTCTCTCTCAAAATCTGCAACACAATCCGCAAATGCAAATCATGTTCCTCCTCATTCCGCGAATACACCAGAATATCATCGATGAAGACCACTACAAACTGATCCAAATAGGGCCTGAACACCCTATTCATCAAATCCATGAAAGCTGCAGGTGCATTCGTTAGACCAAAAGGCATAACTAGAAATTCATAATGCCCATACCTGGTCCGAAAAGCGGTCTTAGGAACATCTTCAGCTCTGACTCTCAGCTGATGGTACCCAGATCTCAGATCAATTTTGGAAAACACAGCTGCACCCTTCAACTGATCAAAGAGATCATCGATTCTAGGCAAAGGATATTTATTTTTAATGGTCACCTTGTTCAATTGCCTATAATCGATACACAACCTCATAGTACCATCTTTCTTCTTCACAAATAGCACAGGAGCTCCCCACGGAGAAACGCTGGGGCGAATAAATCCTTTGTCCAACAACTCCTGTAACTGCACCTTCAGCTCTCTCAACTCTGCTGGTGCCATTCTGTAAGGAGTAATCGAGATAGGAGTGGTACCAGGCAACAATTCGATACCAAACTCCACCTCTCTCTCAGGAGGCACTCCTGGCAACTCTTCTGGAAAAACATCAGGGAACTCAGCAACTGTGGCAATACTATCAATGGAAGAACCCTTCACTCTAGTATCTACCACATGAGCAAGATAGGCTTCACACCCCTTTCTAATCAACCTCCTAGCTGCAACAGCTGAAACAAATAAGGAGGCTAGTTGTTCCTGCTCATTAGATACTATCACCTCTCTACCATTAGCAGTTCTCAAAGAAACAATCTTCTTTTTACAATCTACCACAGCTCCATGTCGAGATAGCCAATCCATGCCTAAGATCACATCATATTCTTTAAATGGCATCTCAATCAAATCCCCAAGGAACTCCTCACCCTGCACCACTACTGCACTATCTCTATGCACCTTACTCACAACCACACTATGCCCTAACGGATTTGTCACCAACACATCAAATCCTAGGGACTCAGCATGCATATCAGAGACAGGCAAAACAGATGCACTAATATATGAATGCGTGGAACCCGGATCAATCAAAGCAAGTACTGCAGTATTAAATAAATAAAAAGTACCCGCAATGACTGCCGATGCATCAGGCTGCCTCTGCATAGCATACATCCTCTGGGAAGAACCAACCTCCTCTGGTCTACCCTCCCTGGATGTAGCACCTCCTCTAGAACTGAATCCTGCTCTACCTCCTCGGCTGGCACCTCTGCTGCCTCTACCTCCCCTCACACTAGCTCGAGAAGCGGCAGAATCAACTGGCATCGGCTCTTGCCTCTCAGGGCAATCTCTCACAAAGTGGTCTGGTGATCCACACCTGAAGCATACCCCTGCAACACCAGCCTTCCAACAAGGACCACCATGTGGCCTCCCACAATGGATGCAGATGGGAAGAGTGGATCTCCGAATCATCGGGGTCGGAGCACTAGCCACTGAAGCTGCAGGTCTAAATCTCTGCCTCTGGAACTGCACTGGCCTACCAGCTGATCTTTGACTTCTACTACTCTGAGGAACAAAACTTCCTCTACCCCTCTTAGCAGAAGAAGACCCTGCCTCGAACTGGGGCCTTCTAACTCTAACCTCCTCTTCAGAAGCAACTGCAACTATGGCCTGGGCTCTCTCTACACTCCTAGCTGCTGCAACTAACTGGGAGAAATCCTGATACCTGGAGCCTGCCACATGACATATAATTGAGGGCCTCAATCCCTCCTCAAATCGCCGACATCGATCAATCTCATCAGCAATGATACCCCCAGCATACTGACTCAGTCGAATAAACTCAACTTCATACTCAGTAACAGTCTTGCTGTCTTGTTTCAAGCTTAAGAACTCCATCTTCTTCATGTCCTTATACTCCCTAGGAGTATACTTCAACTCAAATTCCCTTAGAAAATCAGTGTAAGACAGTGTTGGAGGATCATCCATAGAGTGTGGCACTGTCTTCCACCAGTCATATGCGTCCTTCTGCAGTAATGACCTGGCATAATCAAACTTTTCCTCAGGGGTGGCTTGTAACTGAATAAAGATTCTCTGCACTTTGTCTAACCATTGCTCAGCCACTGCTGGATCAGTGGTTCCCAGAAAATCTTCCGCCCCAAACTTCCTCAATTTATCATACTGTCTCATCTGAACCTGAGGCTGGGGTGGTGGTGGAGGTGGCTGTACTGGTGCTTGTCTCATTACTTCCATCATATGTCTAAACCAGGCTGGCGGAACCTCATCACCTACTGGTCTACCTGACCCAGAAGCAGGTGCCTCACCAGTACTAACAACCCTAGCTCCACCATCAGGAGCATTACTCTCAGCACTAGCCTCAACCGACTGACTTGAATGTGAATCCATCACAACCTATGTCTGCACACACAGTAGATTACATCTTATTAAAGATCAGAGACTGCCAATCTCAAATGTATATGTTATTCAAAAACCACTTTTTAAGTAAAAATATTTCTTTTTCTTATATTTTACCTAGGTTGAGAATCTCAAACCTAGGCTCTGATACCAAAACAATTGTAACACCCCCATATCCAATGCACACACACTACAACCACAACAATGTAGCATAAGTGCACCAAACATAGGGATGCTACGGTTTCCTTAACATTCAAAACATTTTAAACAAAACCATAACCTTTCAATTATATACATTATAGAAAAATAGGTCATTTACTTATAAAACAAAACATATTAGATATACATATACATTTAAATATTACACAGCGGAAGTTATAAAATATTTACAAATTTACATTATAACTATTACTTTACAAAATATAAAAGAAATATACATGATTGGCAAGTCAGCTCTGATCTTTAAGCTCCCAAAATCAACTCTTCAATGTCTACTCTCACTCGGTCTCGAAGAGCTCTCGGGTTCGATTCTATCAGTTCTATCACCTGCGCGATTAAACACTATCGCGCTAAGCCAAGGGCTTAGTAAGATAAAACATGCAATCGATATGCTTAGATGCTATACAATGCCAATTCTGATTTATATCATATATGTAACAACATAGATGCGAAGCTAACAACATACCTTTACATTTCATAACCTAACATACATATATGTATCTCACAATTCAACATCTTTGCATATACTTTATTAGTTAATCATTTAATCATCCATGAACAACACTAAGCAAAGACAAGCATGGGCCCAAGACACACTAATATGCCATTCAATTTTCAGAGTTAATGCTTTGGTTTTGTTATCACATTTATCAATATCAATATCATATACCCAACTAGGCTTCAAGGATTAAGTTCAACCAAGCTTCAAGGGGAGCAAAGCATGCTAAGCATCAACCCAACTTGGCTTCAAGAACTAACCCAACCTAGCTTCAAGGGTTGTAACATCTCAATTAGGCTTCAAGGATTCAATCCAACCTAACTTCAAGAGATTGTTACTATCATTAGGCATGCCACCAACAACAAACTCTGAAAATGGAATAACACATTAGCCACACAATCCATTTAGTTCTCATTCTCAATTCTCATTATCATTTAGGCAAACATGCCTCATTTATCTCCATTGAATCACCTTAGCCAATAACAATGGCTTCACATTTCATTTCACAATATAACACTTCATTATTCAAGTGTATATTTATCTCACATAGCATCATTCATAAATATCAACATTTCATTCCATATTAATCATGAAACACATTATCACTCACAATGCATAATATAACAAGGCTCAATCTCAACAATGCAAGAACAATATATATATAATTCATAGCTTTAGGATCATTCACAAGTGTTTTTAATTCATCCCTTGGTTTAAGTATGTTTATGTTTAGGTTTAGAGGCCAAACTACCTTTGAAGAATCTAAACTATGCAAACAAGAACAAAGAAATCAAGCAACATTCAATTCATTTGTGGGACACGCCCAACTCACTTGAAGGACACGCCCAACCTAGTTGAGGAACACGCCCGTGTCTTTAACAATAAAAGAGGCAGTAGCCAATTCAAATAATTGACACGCCCAGCACCTTTGATGGACACGCCCGTGTCACTAAAACCAAAAGAGACAGTAGCCAATCCAAATAATTGACACGCCCACTCCCCTAAATTGCTTTTGGCCGTGTCACCAAATCACAAAACATTAACTAAAACCAACACTTCCTCAATTGCACTCAAACACAATATTCATCATATAACATATTTCAAATGAACATAAACAATGTTCTAAACACATATTCATTACAAGAAACACTTCACAACACATTAATATAACAATTAAACACACACATCATCTCAAAACCCTAAAACCAACATCTTTCTCCATCCTTCCAAATCAACCTCTATCACTTCTAACAACAACAACTATATAAACTATTAACTTAAAACCAATTTAATACTTGAGAACACAACACAACACATCTCAAATCCATCAAATCACAAAAATCACCAAACCCTAACTCACTTCCAACACAACTTCCAAATAAGTAAAGAAAACAAAAGATTACTTACCTACAAGAAGAAATTCCACAAATCCCTTGTCAAATCTTTTGATTGTTTCCTCAATTTGCTTCTATCATCAAGAACACTTCTTTTTCTCTTTTCAATTTGGAGAGCCGGCCACCTCTTGAAGAAAGAAGACAATGATCAAGATACAAAGTCAAATTTTGCTTTTAATCTCCACCAAGTGTTCTTATCCAAGCAATTACTAAAACACCCTCAATCATATAACTAACCTTTGTCTCATATAAGTCCTTATATGTAATTTCATTAACAACCAAAAATATCTTCTTCCACTTAACCATCACCTTGACTCTTCATTTGACCACTTTATATGTTATATATATCATCATATACACAACATATACATTCAATTCAATTTATAACAACAACAACAATAACAATAACTACAACAATATGCAAAACTTCTAGGGCATAAATGAGGATATTACACTGCCGTTTTGCCTGGCTCCAGTTTCAGTTTTCAACGTTTCTTTCATTTTTGAGGTTTTTCATTTATTTCTCTTCAATTCTAATTCGATCTTTTTCCACAATCACATTCTAGGGTGTTTTTAGGTCTGATAAAACATATTTTGCATCGGATTTAAATTTATTTTCTATTTTTAATTAATTTTCAAAATGGGAAAAATCTGTAAGTGTTTTTGATAGATTTAACGGTTTTTGATTTAATTAACATACTTACAGTAATAGATCACGCCTAAAATTTATTGTATCTTTTTCTAGGGTTTCTAAGGGATGCCTGTATATTTATTTTATATTTTTAGGATTCGTATTTTATTTTTAATTAAATTTTGAATTGGTATAATTTGCTGTCTGGAATTACTGAAAATTCCAAAAACTTTGATGAATTTTTAGTGATGGGTATAAGTCTGAAATTTTAGTATGTTCTGTATTCAGATATTATTTACATATGGTAATTTTTGTAGATCCAGAATCATAATATTTGTTGGGTAAATAAATCATAGACCTGGTCACTACCAGAATGGATCTACTGGTCAGTCCATGTTGGGTTAATTGTTTGAGGGCTTTTTACGTACTGGATATTTACAAAATTTGGGTATGTTGTATTTTATGAAGTAAATTTAATGTTAAAAATATTTGGGGAATTTTTATATAATTTTGTGTATGTATTTATGCATATGTATCCTACTGCCCATTTTAGTAGTTATGATCGGGCAGTATATCGCAAATCGATTTTGGGGGACTAAATCATTTTGTATGGACCTGAAATTTTGTACGGGGGTCTCTGGAAGGGTGAGGGACCTTCTGGAATTTTTCCAAAATTTTTTTAACAGCAGGATTAATTTATATGAAATTTCCAAAATTACCCTTATTTCACTAAATACATCGATATTGTGGAAAAAAAAAACTAAGTTTCGCTTTTGGAAACACTTTGCTACGTTTACGTAAGACTTAGGGGTGAATGTTTTTGCATGAGTATGGTCTGCAAATTTAAATTAAATCATGAGTTGTATGATGGTTGATTAAATGGTCAATTGGTTAGGAAAATGCATTAGGGGTAAAATGGTCATTTTATTGAATAATACTCGATTGACTGTTATTCATGGCATACATGGCATACATTACACTTCATGTGAGTGAGATGGATTCTGATGAATGATATTGTTGAATCGTATACTTAGGTGATAATCAGGTCGGTCCTCGGGATCAATAGGATCGAGGAGTTTGCTTATCTCAATAAGTCTGCATATCAGGTAAGTTCATGGGTGTGATTGTTTGTTTGTGATGTGCTGATGTTTGACTAACAAATGTATATATATATATATATTAAGCCCTTCTTATATACTATTCTTTCTCTTTGGTATTATATTCCTTCAATACCCGAGCCTTTATATGAATGTTTGGGAGACAGAGGAACGTGCTTGTGAATGCTAATATTGTGAATATTATGTTGTTGAAACTTTTCTTGTGTTGTGTGGTGGTATGTCATACGAGGACGGAGGATCAATTGTGGAAATACTGTAACTATTATTGCATTTGTTTATGAGGTTAAAAACCTCCACTGTACTGATATTGATACTGAGGTTGTTATAAGGGTGGATTGTTATTGTTAATTATTACTGATACTGTAACTGTTATAGAGGAGGAATAAGGGAGGATGAATTATTGATATTGGTAGACCCCGACATACCACCTTGATTGAATTAATTGTATTTGAGTTACTTGATATTTATAAACTGCTTATATAGTTGTGTTTCTCTGCCTCACATGAACTTACTGAGCGCCTATATATATAACGCTCACACCCCTATAGACTGATTTTGCAGGTTGAGGTCCACTGGTAGCATCAGTTGTTTATTTCCATTCTTTCGTTCTTTGGAATCCTAAAGCTAGTAGGTTAGTGGAGATGTTTCTTCCTTTATAGATTTCTGGATAACCTAAGGGCAGACTGAGTCTGAACCCATTTCCTTGTAATAATGAGATTTAAACATTTGACCATTTTCAGTTAGACGGTATTGTGTTGGCATTGAATAATTGGAACACTTTATATATTGCTTTAGACTAATAATTGAATTTATGAGCATAACTTACACTATTTTCCTTTAAGGCATGATCTAACTATTGTTGTCTTAGGCTTGTATAGTTACACGTGAGTGTAACTGTACGCCGGTCACGGTCCCTAGTTGGGTCGTGACAGTTTAATAAGTACTATTCATAACAGTTTAACATGTAATTGTTATAAAATCCTAATTATTGATACTAACTCATTTTAGTGCTTACTATTGATTAGTACAACTTTATAGACTTATAGTATAGATAGATTACCAAACTCTAGGTAATTTAAGTGGCCCTAATCAGGACTATTATATCCTTTTAATAGTACTTCATAGTAATACTCATTGTTAGATTATTTGTGTTTAATATTTATTTTCTAACTGAGAATTCAGTTAATATTATATAACTCTTGGGTTATAATAATATTCTCATAACAAAATAGATATTTTACTCTACTTAGGTTTAATAAAATGTTAGTCTAAATAGAGATTCTCAGAGTTTATAATTGTACTTGTACTAAATTTAGATTTTATTTGAGTACCCTTAATTCACTCATATATCAAATTTACTTAGTCCGAGTAGGTATTTGTACTCAACTTGAGTATACAAAACACTTTATTATTATTTTTTGAATTATATGACAGTATAGAACAAAGGCATCCGAAGAGTGAAAACAAAGGCAGCCAAAAGCTGAGTTATTTGGGCGGTAACTTTCCCCTTATAAGCATTTTAAAACACCAATGTTTACTGCTTAGTGGTTTAACCCCCTACTAGGGTTGGGCTCTATCAACATGGTTATCAGAAAATCAAGTTTGGTCATTGGATTAGTCTTAGAAGGCTCATCCGAAGGGTTTTACTTGAATCAGATATGGCTTATTAACATATATATACAAAGTATTTTAAAATTTGTTGTTAAATAACATAAAAAATTATTTTATATTTTCTACTTGGGAAGGTTCATTGTCTCTTTTTCTTTGAGATGAGCAACTTGTAGATTTTTCTTTAGTTTGAGAAGAGGCCACTTTGTGTTAGAATGATTTTTAGCAGTATGTTCCTATAAGACCTCAGACGTTACCGCTTCTTCTAAAACCAATTGATGTCAGGAAAGGTGCATACCCTAGTCTTATAGTGCATTCAGCACACACGAGCGCCCATGGCATTTAACTGTGACTTGGCCCCACACCTGGGCCTCCGCCACGGGACAATTGATGTCACCCCTTATGTAACAGTTTCCCCTCTTGCCTTTCCCATCTTTCTCTTATTTGTACCAAGTGTCCATTGCTCACCTTCTATTTTTTTTCTCAGTCTCAATACTCAGTTCTCTCTCATTTTCGAATTTGTTTTTATCAGTTTTTCGGATTTGTTCTTATTTTTGCCCACTCATTATTGTTTTCTGTATGTTCGGGCGTTGTTTGGGCCTTTATCACTATTGACTACTTTTTAAAAAAAATAAATAATAGTATTTTTAAAAGTAATTAATCAATTATATCTTCATTGGAAATACCTATCTAAATTATATATATATATATATATACAAGTTAAGAAAACAAAAATTATTTAGAGGCTCTTACATCATTTATTAAAGAAAATATTATTTTATTTTTTAATTATTTTTTATTTAATTTCAAATATTTATATAAAATTTAGGAATTAATAAATTATATTTGTAACTTAAAAAAATAGACTCAATTAATCTAGCTTAATTAAAAATACAATTCGTACAATTTTAAATTACATACACATACTAATTAAACCTAAAAAATCTAAAAAGAACATGTTTTATTAAACAACTAAAACTTATTTATCAATTAATAAAAAATAATATTATCACTTCTCATCTTCTAGTATAGTGTTTTATAAGACAAGAGTAAAAGATCATTAATATATTTAATTTTTAACTTTTACTATTTCTATGTGTAAATATATTGGTATTTTAATTTTGATGTGTAAGTTTAATATATGAACCCCAATTAGTAATTTTTGTGGATTCATAACTGACTATCATAAAAATCAAGATAAATATTTTATTTTATAATTTTTAATAAAATTTGTTGTTAAATAACATAAAATTTATTTTATATTTTTTATTATTGATTATATTTTTATTTGTATTTTGTCGAAGATATGAAATTAAATTTACGTTAAAATAAACTTATTCATAAACTTAGTAAATAAGAAGTATTTAAACAATTTTGAAAATTACACTCTAATTTAATAATTGATTTGACTGTTATTCTTCTATTTTCTAGAGAAATTTGTACTCAACACGCTTTTATGTATTTCTCTTTTCATTTTTAATACAAACAATTTTGTTTTTTTTTTAAATGCCTTTCAAAAAAAATTTTTGTTTTTAAAATAACACAAGCGTGACAATTTTTTTTTTGCATTTTTATGTTTTGAACCGATGGGTTTTTTTTTTATTTTTCTATTTCTATTTTTATTTCTATTTTTTTATTCAAAATTTTTTTAATGTCATATTCTCTATATAAACATAAAAAATAAGCATATATATAATATATACATAATATATATACAATATATACATAATATACACACAACAAAATAAACCATATCTACCAAATATCTACTAAACATATATTAAACATCTATCAAACATCTAAATAATATTTTTAATATTTTTTATTTTTATTTTTTTAATATTTTACTCTTACAATATTTACATAACATGCACACAATATTCATACATGCATACAATATCTATATAAAATAGATACAATATATATAACAAATATATAATATACACACAATATCTACCAAACATATATAGATCATCTATCAAATATCTACATAACTTCTATATAACAAAATTAATATTTTTTTAACTTTACTTTTTATGTGTATAATATATAAAATTTGTTTAAAAATAAATTTAATAATTTTTATTAATATATTTTTATTAAATTTTTGTGAGTGTTATTATTTTTTATAATCAAAATTAAAATTTTTCCTTCATAAAAATTAATAAATTTTATATGTTAAAATATAATTTAAAATATTAATTTTTATTATATTATTAGAATATTTTTATTTAGTATTAAAATTTAAAAAAAGGATAAAATTAAAGTAAAATATTGATTGTAGTAAAAGAAATGTGTTTTTTAAAATAAATTTTTATTTTAGTGAGGAGTGAGATATTTTTAAAAATTTGCTCATATTTTTTCTAAAAGTGTAAATATTTTTACTTTTTATAATATTTTTGAAGTAAAATTTATTTCATTAGATAGTTTTATAAATGTCCCTTTTTTCTACATTTTTTTGACCTTTTTCCTCCGAAGAAACGAGATTCAACACAAAGTGAACTAAGCATGAATGGGCCTAGAAATATTTTACTTTCCTTTAATAATTTTTGAAGAAATTATACTATGCTACTTTTTAAATTTTTTTAGAATACCTCATTGTTTTAATATATTTTTAGTATATCAAATGTATATTTAAGTACATGAACAATGAATTAGTGACAATAAATAATCGTCACTATAAATGACGATTTTTGAGATTATAATTATAGCTAATGTATATTATATACTTATTTAAATATAAACAACCAATATATTTTAGGAAGAAATGTCCTGATTATGAATACAATTGTGACGAATTTACCTATTATCACGATATATGATTATTAATAATAAAATGATATTGTTACTTTTCTAATTAATTCATTAGTGACAATAAATGATATTGTCACAATTATATTTTTTTTACCAAAATCATAACTAATGAATATTATATTGTCATGTAAATATTTATTACCGATATATTTTAGGAAGAAATTTTTTACTTCTAAATGCAATTGTGACAAAATTATATAACGTCATGATATATGACTATTAATGATAAAAAAAATATTGCCACTTTTCTAAGCAACGAATTAGTGACCATAAATAATGGTTACTCTAAATTGCAATTTTGTAACATCATAAATCATAGAAAATGAATATTATATTGTCACTTAAATATTTTTCATCAGTATATTTTTAAAATAAATTTTTTACCTTTAAATGTAATTGTAATAAATTTATGTATCATACTGATATATAATTAATAACGACAAAATAAAATTATCACTTTTTTAATCAATGAATTAGTGACGGTAAAAAATAATTGAAATTTCATGACATCAAAAATCACAGCAATTTCATGATATCAAAAATCATAGCTAATGAATATTATATTATCACTTAAATATTTCCTGCCAATACACTTTTAGAAGAAATTTTTCACATCAAAATGTAATTATAATGATTTTATGTATCATCATGATATATGATTATCAGTGGTAAAATAATATTGTTACTTTTTCAATTCATTGAATTAATAACAAAAATGATAATCTTATTATAAAATAATTTTATGACATTAAAAACCATAACTAATCAATATAATATTATCATTTAAATTTTTTTTTTATAATTTTTTTGTAAGAAATTATTTAACTCTAAATATAATGGCGATGAATTAATATTATCTCAATATATAATTATTAGTGACAAAATAATATTGTCACGTTTCGATCTAATGGATTAGTGACAGTAAATGATATTATCATTATAAATTAAAATGTTGTGACACCAAACATTATAGTCAATGAATATTATATTATTATTTAAATATTTTTCACTAGTATATTTTTGGAACAAATCCTTTACCTCTATGAATTTTGTATATTGTAACGATATATGATTATTAGTGATAAAATGTTATTGCTGCTTTTTTAATAGATAAATTAGTGACGATAAATGATATTGTAACTGTAAATTGCAATTCTGTGACATAAAAAATAGTAGCCAATAAATATTATATCGTCATTTAAATATTTCTCACTAAGATATTTTTTGAAAATTTTTTTCTCCAAATACAATTATGACAAAATAAAATTGTCAATTTTTTAATTAATAAATTAATGATAATAAATGATATTGTCACTGTAGCTTGCAATTATATGACATCAAAAGTCACAGCTAATTAATATTACATCATCATTTAAACATATATCACAAATATCATTTTTAAAGAAATTTTTATTTTTATATGCAATTGTGACGAATTTATATATCGTCATGAGATATGATTATTAGTGACAAAATGAAATTGTCACTTTTCTAAACGTTGTCATTGTAAATTATACTTTTGTGACATTAAAAATCATAATAATTAAATATTATATTGTCATTAAACATTTCCAAATAAAGTTTTTGAAAAAAATATTACGTCAAAATTCAATTATGACATATATTTATTTATCGTCATGATATATGATTATTAGTGATAAAATAATATCTTTTTTTAATCAATAAATTAGTGACGATAAATAATATTGTCACTATAAAATATAATTTTTATGACATTAAAAATCATAACCAATGAGTATTATATTGTCACCAAAATATTTTCCTCCAAAATTTTGATGGAAAATTTTACTTTCATATGCTATTGCTATGAAATTTTTTTAATCGTCATAAAAGAAGTGATTTGGTGACAAAAAAAATTTATTAAAAGTGAAGAAAATTTTTAGTGACAATATTTTAATATTGTAATAATTAATCAATCTTTTGTAACAAATGTTTGTATATCATAGGAAAATTTGTCACAAAATGTATAATTTCTTATAGTAATTTGGCCATTACTTTAATGATTTTTCTTTTACTTAATTATATTAAATTCTCATGTATAACTTTATGTATATCACTTCTTTACTAATAAGAACTTATTTATATATTTCAGCAAGTTATATCCCTAAGTTATAGCATAAATGATCACACTCCATAACTAGCTTATCTTATTCATCTAATTCGTAGTCTATTATGCACTGTTTTTAACAAGTCATTATATTGGGATTCGGTATATTGATATTTGAGTCGTACTTTATGACTAAAATCATAAAATGAATATCACATATAAAGCCCAATATCTTAGCATTTAAATTTCGGCATAGCACATTTAAATTTCGGCATAGCACATTTTCTAGTACAATAATGTCTACTATTACATATTTCTTAGGACATTAATTTTATGAAAAATTTTAAACATCATTACCATGAAAGATAGTAAAGCAATAAAATAATCATTTAAATCAAGTTACCACAATACTATTAGCTACTTTAGCTACTAATTATGCTTTATAATTAATTTATCTTTTATTCAATTTCTTAATGAACTACTAATTTTGCATGCTTTGCAATCATTTCATACTATATATTAAAAGAAACTCATACAACTTTTCATATTAACATAATTATTTAACTTGCAATCAAGTATATATATTTTTAAATATTTTGGCCGATAATAAATATTCAACATGTAAGTTCATATAATTGATCACTTTATCAATAACATACTTATCATATAAGTCAATATATATATTCGGTCATAACATATAATCCATATAATTAATTACTTTATCATCATATTACTCTCTTAACTAAATATCACTGCAATTTCTAAGCAAATTCATAATTTATTGTTTTTTAATACTTATAATTTCTTTTAGCTTATTTGTTTTACTTAGAATATTTAAGCTTCCTAAGCACGTATACATGTATATATTTTACTATTCTTATATTATTTGTCCATTCTCAACCTTTAAAATTTTTATTACATATTATTAGTATCAATGTTCTAATTTCTCTTCAAATTATATTTACTTTCTCTGACGTTTATTTTTCTTATTTATCTTAAATATAATTGCACCATAATTTTATTCCATGATTTCCAACAAAAATATATATATTTTTATATTTTTTAAAACAACTTAACTTATCATAACTTATCATACATATTCATATATATATATTAAAGATCCTTCATTTTTTTTATTTAACCGAATTTTAGTATTTATGTTAAACATATATATGTATATATATATATGTTTAATTTTATTTAAATTCAATCATCACATCACATACACATCATCATATATCCTCACATTCATATATTAAACAAAAAATATGCAAGAAACAAATTCAACGTGGATCACAATTATAATCTTCTCAGTGGCAAAATTAAAAATTTACTGAGGGGGCTCGCCGACGACGGCTGACGGCGGTGGACCGGTGCAGACGGTGCTGTAGTGGGCCAGTGGCTGGTTGGCTAAAATTTTGGGGGAGGGGGAGCAGGGGAGCAGGGGAGAGGGGAAGAGAAAGGGGGCTGTGTTGCAGCCCCTTTTTTTTAAATCCCACCCCAGCGAAACGGTGCCATTTTGCTAAAGCGTTATTTATTTTTTTTAACCTCCTGGAGAAACGATGTCATTTCGCCAGGGGTCAAAAAAATAATTTTAACCGTCCCTGGTGAAACAGCGTTATTTCGTCAGGGACGATTTAATAAGAAAAACTTTATTTGCAGCGAGGGGTTCATTTACCTCTCGCTGCAAACGAAACAACTCAGCCTTTGTGGGGGCTGAGTTGTTCCTTCATGGGTTACAGCCTCACCGGTGCTCCTTCTGGGCACCAGTGAAGGAGGGTCGTGTGACGACATACGACCCCATGGTAGTTTCGCCACTGAATCTTCTCATATTATTTATAATGACCATCATAAAATTTTCCACCAATTAAATTACTCCAACATGCATGCTTCCCAAGTACTAAGTTTTATTTTACTTTATTTCAACCAATCATCACACATAACATACATAACACCATTACATCTATAAAAATTTCAAATTCTGGAACAAGGTGGCCATCTCTAAATTATTAACAAATTCATCTTAATAAACTCATATCTTCCATTCTACATGTTAAAATTTAATTCTAAAATGATAGTTTAGCTTCTTTTAATTAGCTCTTTCCATACATATAAATTTAATATATTATCATTATCAATCCAAAGGTGTATACATTGTGTATATTATGTATATTTCATGTATATATTTATATTTCATGCATATTTTGTGTATATGTAGTGTATATATCATACCATCCATAACCTTTTCTACTTCTAATCAAGTAAAAATTCAATTTTTTCTTTTTAAAAGCTTAAGAATCCATATATTTAACTTTCATTTTATCTTGATTAACAAGTCCATTAATCTGGCAAATCTTTAAGCAAAAATACATGCAAGCATATTTTTAGTGTTTTGAACACTCACCTTAATAACTTCTAAACTTATTTCTTTAAATCCATTTCTACTCCAAGCTTTAACCTTCAAGCTCCACATTGTATCACCTTTGTGCTCCTTATTTCTTTCTCTTCAGTTAACTTCTTTGCACTCTTGATTTATTTGAGTGAAAGGGAGAAAATATCTCTCGGTTTGCTTGGTGAAAGAACAAAGGTTTTTGTCTCTTAAAAGGGTTAAAAGCTTGAAAGCTTTTTAAGTTCTTTGAATCTAGTAGATATCAATTTTTTTAATAAACCCAAAAGGAAGAAATTCGTTGGCTCCCTATTGGTTCCACATGAACCAAATTTTACTAGCACTTTCTAGTTGAAGTTCAATTCTTTATTTGACACCTTTAGCCATATCACTCTTTGTTACCATGCATAATGATATTTGTCCCTTTCATCATTATTTTTCTTTAATTCTTTCCATTTGTCTCTTGCATAAAACTAAGATGATAGGTGTTATGCTTACACTAAATTTTCGCTTCTTTCCCTACACATTTTCCACGACTTAAACTTTGTTTATTATATATGCGCTTATCCTTCCACTTAATTATACATACATGAAGCCACCACTCACATCATATAGTGTAATTTTTCTAATTTTTTGTTTTTGCTAGCTAAGTAGGGCAACGATGATATATATATATATATATATTTTTCTAGCTTCTTCCATTTAGGGTCTTAATTAGGCTTTAGTTCCTAACCATTTCCTTTTATTGTATATTTACTTAAACTTTTGTATTTACTTGGGCCTAGGGCTATAAATGAGTCAAGCTACTCGATCTCAGTTTGAGTTTCGACTCGGTAAAAGTTCATTCAAGCTCGAGCTCAAACTGCTCGTATGTTAAATGAGCTAAGCTCAAGCTAAAAAATACTCGGCTCGTAAGCTCGTGAGCTGACTCATTTTAAAAGCTCGTGAGTTAAACTCATAAGCTAACTCGTTTAGTGTATTTAATTAACAATATATATAATTTAATTTATCTACGTATGTGAATAAATTAATTTTTTACTAATTTAATTTATATTATTTATTAATATACGGTATATATGATAAATAAATTAAATAATATACAATATAAAATAGATTAGTAATTTATAGTAAAATATAACATTATAGTAATATAATATTTTATTTTTGTTAATATATAATCATATTGTTTATCTTTCATAAAAACATTAATTTTAGTATATCTTTTATAAAAATATAGAAATGATGAATAAAAAATAAAAAATGAAATAAGTTCATTGAGTTCGTTAAACTTATTTAAATCAAGCTCGAGTTCAAGCTCGAGATACATGATATATGAGCTAGCTCAATACAAGCTCGGACTCGATTCAAGTTCAGGTTCGAACTCGACTATTTTATAACGAGCCGAGTTTGAGCTTTCCAACTCGATTATAGCCCTATTTGGGCCCATTCAATTGCTATAATCTACCACCTCTGTTAATATAGCCCATCTACTTGTGCATTTATCTATTTTGTTTCATACTAGTCAAATTATGACTTACCTTTTCTAATTTGTATCCTTTTAGCCTTCAAATTTATCTTAAGTCTATAAATATTCATGTTTAAATAATTTTTTTGTCTAATAATTTTGTTATTTACAATCTCAGTAATTTTCATATGTCCAATTGTTATACTTACATTTACATAGTTGATATTGCATTTCTGATTAATTTATAGGCTTTTAATTTAAAAAAACTTATAGTCACACATTTATAGTTTTCCTAAAAATTTTAATTTAGTAACGTACCTGACTTTTGACCATTCAAGGGTTGGGATATTATACTTTGTTCATTTTCATTAAATTTCATTTAATTCTTTTACTCTCATATAGTGATTTTAAAATCTTAGATTCGGATAATGTGTAATATCCCAATTTTTTTTTAAAATTTTTAATTTTTGAAATTTTGATAAAATATATTATAATTAAATTGAATAAATTAAATTAATGGTTTTAAATGAAAAAATGAAGGGATTTTAAATAAAAAATTGGAAAATATATGTAATATATATGTAAAATATACATAACATATAAAAGTCAACACTTTTTAAAAAAGAAAAGTCAAAAGTCAAAGTAAAGAGGGTATTTTGGTAATTAAAACTTAAAAATTTAAAATTATTAAATTAATTCAAAAATAAATAATTTTTAAATGGAAGAGAAATTTTTGGACTTTTAATTTATTAAATAAATAATTAAATAATAATTATTAAAATATTAAATAATATATATATATATGGTTATAATTAAAGGATGAAAGGAAAGAGAAATTAAAAAAAATAGTCTTCTTCTTCAAAAAAAAAATGAAATTTCATGGCTCCATGGGAGTGATTTTTCTTCATCCAAATACTCATTTTGACAAGAATTTTCAAGAATTAATTGAAGTTTTGGTGGATTTCCAATAGGTTAGTAAGCTTTTTTCTTAATTTTTGATGAATATGTGGATTTTGGGATTTTCTATTAGCATGATTTAATTCTTTAATTGGGTATGAATGAAGCTATTTTGATTAATTATTAATGATTTTCAAGTTAAATGGAAGAAAGGATTAAGTTTGGATAAAGAATGGTGAAGAGAGAGAATTTAGGGTTATGGACTTTTAGGGTTTGAGAAATCATGATTTTTAATTGTGCAAATTGGTTCTAAATGACTTGTTTTGATGCTTAAACAAGTATTTTAAAGTCAAATATTTGATTTGGTTGTATTTGGTTGGAGTTTGATAATGGAAGTGTGATTTAGGGTTTTAGAAAAGTGATTTTTTTCAAAGTTGTTGAATTGTATAATTTTATTAGTTTAATCTTGTTGTTTGGTGATATAAGTGATGAATATAAGCTTGAAATGATTAATGGATTGTGTTGGAATGGAAAACCTTCAATGGGGGAAGGTTATAAGAGTGTGTTTTTGTAATGTAAATGGTTTAAATGTATTAAAATATTTTTTTAATAATATAAATACACTTAAAACACTAATTTAAATGGAATAGAATGGAATTCTAATGTTAACAACTTGTTATTGCAAAAACATATTTGCTACTTGATACCGCTGAAAAAATTTATAAAGCTGTTTCTCAAACTTACTCTCAAATGGGTAATGTTGCACAAAAATATGAAATCTGAAACAAAATTCATAGTACGAAACAAGGAGAGAATTATTTCAGAATATTTTTCAAAATTAAGTGCTTTGTGGCAGGAACTTGATTACTATCAGAATTTTTAAGCTAACTGCTCTACAGATGCAGTTAAGTTTCAAACATTGTTAGAAGATGAGCGTATCTATGATTTTCTTGTTGGTTTAAACTTGCAATATGATCAAATCAGAGTCCAAGTGCTTGGTAAAGAACCTTTACCATCCTTACTTCAAACATATTCATATGTTTAGCAAGAAGAAAGCAGAAGTGCTATGTTATGTACAACAATAGTTGAGAAAGTTGGATTAGCTGTCAAATCAGTTTATGAACACCATAAAGATCACACTATGGACTCTTGACATTATAATTATTGTAGAAAATCACGTCATACAAGAGAAACTTGCTAGAAATTGCGTGGCAAACCAAACAAAGGCCATGGGGGAAAAAGGGAGTCTGGTAAAGACTCAAGTAAATTTGAATGAGGCAACAGGGTCGAGTGGTGTAACAACCTCAAGCGACAATCTATCTAATGAAGAGGTGCAAAATTTAAGGTAGCTTTTATCTCAGCTTAACACCAACTTAACTGTCGGTTCATCCAACCTTGTAACCACAGGTAATGCCTCTCCTACTAACCGTAATACTTGTTTATGGATTATAGATTCAGGAGCAAATAGACATATGACAGGCTCTTTAAGAAGGTTTCTAACCTATTCCACAGGTCCAAAAGGAAATAATATCAAAATAGCAGTTTACTCTTATATCTGAAACATGTTCTATTGATTATACTCCAAATATTAGATTATCCTCTGTCCTTCATGTGCCTTATTTTCCTGTTAATTTGTTATCTGTCAGTTCCATTACAAAATCTCTTAATTTTAAAATTGAGTTTTTTTTCCCAAAATATTGTGTTTTTCATTATCTGCAAATAGGGAAGATGATTGGTAGTGGTAGACTATAGGATGGCCTATATATTTTGGATGAAAGTTTCAATTCTGATTCTAGTACCAATCACGCCCTTTTTGGCAGAAATAAGGATTTTAAACAGGAAATAATACAATTGTATAGGCAGTTAGGGCATCCATCTTTTTTTGTCTTAGGAAAGAAATTCTCAAATATATTTTAAGGGATTTTATTTGACTCTTTGTTTTTTGATGCTTGTGAATTTGTTAAGCATAGAATGAACTCCTATCCTTTGGATAATAATAAGAGTACAATTCTTTTTATGTTTATTCATTCCGATGTTTGGGGATTCACTCAAAACACTTCATTGACTGGTCATAGGTGGTTTGTTACTTTTATTGACTGTTGTACTAAGATAACTTGGATATACCAATTGAAGGCAAAAAGTGATGTATTTCCTCGCTTTCAATCTTTTCATAAAATGATCGAAACCAATTTGATACTAAAATTAAAATCCTTAGGACAAGACAATGGAAAAGTATACATGGATGGGTGTTTCATGCTTATCTAGAGTCTAATGGGATAATACGTCAAATTAGTTTTGCTTAGAAAAAATAGACATATTTTAGAAGTGGCTCGAGTCTCATATTCACCATGAACCTTCCAAAATTCTATTGGGGAGATGCAATCCTAATAGCTATTTATCTTATCAATAGGATACCTCTTAAAACACTTAATTTTAGAAGTCCTTTAGAAGCTCTGCAAGGGAAAAATTCTTACATTGTCCCTGCAAAGGTATTTGGGTGTGTTTGTTTTGTTCATGCTCGGAATGTAGGGAAATTGGAACCTAAGGCTCTTAAAACACTTATATCCCTATATGACTATTTTCTCCTGAATCTATAAGGAAATAATGTCAAAATGAAACATTATTTTGACAGGCTTTTTAAGAAGGTTTCTAACCTATTCCTTATGTCCAAAAGGAAATAATGTCAAAATAGCAGATGGCTCTTTTACTCTTGTATCTGAAACATGTTCTATTGACTGTACTCTAAATATTAGATTATCATCTGTCCTTCATGTGCCTTATTTTCCTGTTAATTTGTTATCTATCAGTTCCATTACAAAATCTCTTAATTGTAAAATTGAGTTTTTTTTCCCCAAAATATTGTGTTTTTCATGATTTGCAAATAGGGAAGATGATTGATAGCGGTAGACTGCAGGATGGCCTATATATTTTGGATGGCAGTTTCAATTCTGATTCTAGTACAAATCACACCCTTTTTGGCAGAAATAAGGATTTTAAACAGGAAATAATACAATTGTATAGGCAGTTAGGGCATCCATCTTTTTTTATCTTAGGAAAGAAATTCTCAAATATATTTTAAGGGATTTTATTTGACTCCTTGTTTTTTGATGCTTGTGAATTTTTTAAGCATAGAATGAACTCCTATCCTTTGGATAATAATAAGAGTACAATTCCTTTTATGTTTATTCATTCCGATGTTTGGGGATCCACTCAAAATACTTCATTGCCTGGTCATAGGTTGTTTGTTACTTTTATTGACTGTTCTAGGATAACTTGGATATACCAATTGAAGGCAAAAAGTGATGTATTTCCTTGCTTTCAATCTTTTCATAAAATGATTGAAACCCAATTTGATACTAAAATTAAAATCCTTAGGACAAGACAATGGAAAAGAATACATGGATGGAGTGTTTCATGCTTATCTAGAGTCTAATAGGATAATACATCAAATTAGTTTTGCTTATACTAGCGTTCAAAATGGTGTTGCCGAAAGAAAAATAGACATATTTTAGAAGTGACTCGAGCTCTCATATTCACCATGAACCTTCCAAAATTCTATTGGGGAGATGCAATCCTAATAGCTATTTATCTTATCAATAGGATACCTCTTAAAACACTTAATTTTAGAAGTCCTTTAGAGGCTCTGCAAGGGAAAAATTCTTACATTGTCCCTGCAAAGGTATTTGGGTGTGTTTGTTTTGTTCATGCTCGGAATGTAGGGAAATTGGAACCTAGGGCTCTTAAATGTGCATTTATTGGCCACTCCTACCCAAAAGGGGTATATGTGTTACCACCCTCCCTCTTGGAAATACTTTGTTAGTATGAATATTACTTTTAAAGAGTCTGAGCCCTACTTTAATTTACCATGATCTCCTCTTCAGGGGGAGAATGAGAAGGAAGAGAAGAGTCCTAGTTTGGCCACTCTTGATAATTCTATTTTGGAAAATAATCCCATTCATGAGGAGAAATCCTATTCAGAGGGAGGAGAGTTTGATTTAAAAGGAGTATGTTGGGCGTTTCGATATTCTTGATTTGAGGAGACATTCAAGGAAAAATAAAACATAGAATGTCATCATGCGGCCTATACTATGTCAAGAATTACTCCCACATCTTGAAAAATCTTTAGATCCTTCTGGTGAGTCTTCTCAACCTTCTAACTCAATTAATGATTTAAATCAACCGATTGCCCAAAGGAAAGGAGTTAGGTCATGTACTAAACATCCTATATCTAATTTTATTTCATATAACTCATTGTCTTCTTCCTATAGAACCTTTGTCTTGTATGTTTCTTTTGTATCTATTCCCCAGGATCAGAGAGAGGGTTTCCATGATTCCAATTGGAAGGAAGCAATGGTTGAAGAAATTAATTAAAGAATGAAACTTGGAAACTTGTCACTTCTCCTTTTGAAAAGAAATTGGTTGGCTGCAAGTGGATATTTACTGTAAAACACAAAGCTGATGGTTCAATTGAAAGATACAAGGCTAGACTTGTGGCTAAGGGATTCACGTAGACCTATGGAGTAGACTGTCAAGAGACATTTGCTCCTATTGCTAGAATGAATACCATCAAAATACTGTTCACTTTTATAGCTAATCTTGATTGGAACCTACAATAATTTGATGTAAAAAATGCTTTTTTTTTTTCACGGAGATTTAGAGGAAAAAGTGTACATGAAAATTCCTCCTGGTTTTGAGAGTAGAGAAACACAAGGAAATGTATACAAACTAAAGAAGGCTCTGTATAGACTAAAACAGTCTCCTAAAGCATGGTTTGACAGATTCAATATAGCCATGATCTCCTTTGGGTATCAATAGAGTAATGCTAATCATACATTGTTCATTAAACACTCTAAGGACAAGATTACTCTACTCATTGTCTATGTTGATGATATTATGGTAACTGGAGATGGTAGAGAAGAATTAGCTCGATTAAAGAAGCTCCTGAATAAGGATTTTGAGATCAAGGATCTGGGAAAACTGCAATATTTTCTAGGAATTGAAGTAGCTAGGTTAAAAAGGGGAATCTTTATCTCACAAAGGAAATATATCCTGAATCTTCTACAAGAAACATGCATGCTAGGTTGTAAGCCAACAAATTATCCTATTGAAAGTAATCATAAGCTATAAGTAGGAACAGGAACTTCAGTTGACATGGGAAAATATCAGAGATTGGTAGGAAGATTAATTTATCTATCACATACTAGAACAAACATAGCATATACAGTTAGTGTGGTTAGCGAATATATGCACGATCCTCATGAATTCCATTTACATGCAGTCTTCTGGATTCTACAGTATCTTAAGTCTACTCTTGGAAAATGTCTTCTTTTCTCCAAACATGGTCACTTTTGGATTGAAGCCTTTACAGATGCAGATTGGGCTGGATCTCTTGATAATAAAAGATCAACCTCCGTTTGTTGTACTCTTGTAGGTGAAAACTTAGTTACTTGGAGGAGTAAAAAGCAGAGTGTGGTTTCTCGATCAAGCGCAGAAGCAGAGTATAGAGCCATAACACAAGGTGTTTGTGAACTATTATGGCTGCAAAAGTTATTGAAAGAATTAAAATTGTTGAGTGAAGACAATTTGTCCATGTTTTGTGACAAAAAGGCTGTCATAAGCATAGCTCATAATCCAATTCAACATGGCCTTACGAAACACATTGAAATAGATCGACACTTAATAAAAGAGAAATTGGTTGATGGTTCTCTAAGTCTATTTCATGTATCACCAAACAAACAACTGGCCGATGTGTTTACTAAAGGGCTAAGCAATAGAAACATTCACATTTTAATTTGCAAGTTGGGCATGTGTGATATTTTTGTACCAACTTGAGGAGAAGTGTTGGCAGACAATAGCTAGTTATTTGTTGTACAAAGAATGATTGGCTATCTAATTGTATAAGTGGAACTATTAGTTGTAAGAATTAGACGGCTAACTGTAGAATTATATAATTATAGTTAGCTGTGCATTTTTTTTGTACATAATTACCTATTGTATTTGGAGAAATAAAACACAAAATAATGAGAATTACAGTGTTTCTTTAATTGCATTAAAAACTATCATGATAACTTCATATAAAAGTTAAAAATATTGTTGGTAGTTAGCAGTTTCATTGGTATAGATAGGTCATAATATGTGTATATATATATAGCATTGTATACCTCTTTAGAATATATGAAATTGAAGATATTTTTTCTTCTTGTACTCTAAAATCAACAGAGCTTATTGTTATGCTTCGTCTAAGATGATCGAGTCTTAATGATTCTTTTTATTGTCAAATTTGATTCAATTAGTTCATTAAAGTTGATGATTTTATTTTTTTGGTCTATTTGAAGTTCACTTTTGCTGCCTTATTTCTATTATGCTCTTTCTTGGTCACTAGCTACACTGACTTTGTCCCTTGGATTTTCCCATATCAGCATTACACGTCTGCGGACACATGTTTGAGTGCATTTAAGGCCCCACTAGATCCAAGCACAGCCTTAGGAGGATTTTCAGGGAATAACTATACTGATGTAATATGTTCAATCCTTCCTTAGAAATATAAACATATACTAATCCTTTTAAGTCATTTTCAATTTCAGGCTTCTGCTTTTGTAGTTACCTATCCAGTTAATAATGCAATTGACGAAGTTGGCAATGGAAAGGCAGTGGCATGGGAAAAAGCTTTCATTCGGTTAATTGAGGTTTCAGCTCTTTACATTTCTTTTACTGCATAGTTTGTTTGTTTTTCCAGTCCGTTTCTCAGTTTTACATTTATGCGTCAGAAAATTTTGGTGTTTGCATTTCTATTGTGAATTTAAAGTTTTTCTCATTCAATATTTTGCTATTGAAGGCCCATGCCATAAAATCTTCTAAATATCTTTAGTTTGTTCTCATGGAAATGACCTGTTTGTTAGTGAAAATAGGCATCACGTCTCCATTTGTTTCATAAACAGAAAACCCATCCCTCACTCCAGTTCCCTATTCAGTTTTTTTTGTTTTATTTATTTTGCTTTTCTGTATTTGGGATGCTGAGTATAATTGGTCTACAGATAATGTTCTCCTTGTGATAGAGAAAACTTGAATTTTATTTTGGAAACCATTTAAATGTGGAATTTATTCAATTCTATTTACCTAGATTCTGACATTTGGATACCTTTTTAAGTGATGGAATTCAATTTTTATGGGTGTAAAGACATGGGTTTTTACTCTAAAGGAGATGGGAGTGAAGAATGAATTAATCAATGCATCCGGTACACTGGAAAATAGTGCACTATACACTTACATTGAGGTAATTATTACCTATATTTATGCAAGATGAACCCCACCTGAATGTTACTGAAGGTGCACCATTTTATAATATATCAGATGCATTTTATAATTTTCTAAACTGAAAATGCCACATGTTCCTCTCATTGAACTCGGAAGATCACTGCTTGCTGATTTTGTTGGGATTCCCTGCCTTTGCTCATTGTTAATTTGGTTTGTTTTCTTTTGTTTCTGGGCTGTAATGCCACAACTTAATAAAAAGAGGGAAAAAGATTAAATTCACACAAAAAATTGTAATTGTACAAGAATTCAATTCATTTAATGGGGCCCATTGTTGAAAAAAGGAACTTTTTATCTTTTCACAAGAGTAAAATAAGAAATTTAAGAGATTTATATCCGACTTTTCAATTGCTCCAGTAATGGTGCTCAAATGAATTATAATGCTTAAGAATTTGTTTTAGATTCTATGGTAAAATAAGTTGAATCCTATAACCTTTCATTTCAATGGAAGGACGTGAAATTGATAAAAATAAAATTTGTTTTTTTTTAATAGTTTCATCAATGTAATTTAGGCTTTTGAATATTAAAAAAAAGAACAGTATTTGATTGTGTATTTGAAAAACCCTATAAAAAGATGTATTTCAAGTCCACTTCAAACAAAATATTGGCTATATTCATGAATTTAACTAATTCAAGAATTGATAACTTTAATCAAATGATTTAAATTAAAATCAAATACTAATTGCTGATTTGAAATCATTATATCCTAGAATTTAACTACAGCCTGATTCAAGTATTCGTAACTTGCATTAAAATGAGTTAAATTTGAAGAATTTTGAGAGAAATCAAAATTTTTTTGTTTCTCTAATCTTGAATTTACAATAGAGTTCAGGTGATATGATTTTATAGAGAGGGATCCTATTCTTATTAGAAGTGTATACAAATAAGGAATAAGGAATATATATATATTTACTCTATAGCAAGAAAAACAAGGATATTCTAGCCTTCCTCATTAAGTTGGAGCGTATATGTTATAAGCAAGTAGCTTGTTACAAAATATTCAATCTGAGGCCCTCTTAGATCTTTAGTGAGAATATCTGCCAACTAATTATTTGTATTGACAAAACTGATAGTAATGCATCCCGATTCAATATTTTATCTGACAATATGACAATCTATCTCTATATATTTCGTCCTTTCATGGAAAATTGTATTTGAAGCAACATGGAGTTCTACTTGATTATCACAGATCAATTTCATGGGACCTATACTTTCAATCTTTAATTTCTGAAATAGTTGTTTTAACCAAATAAGTTCACAAGCAACTAAGACCATGGCTCAATATTCTACGTTTGCACTTGACTTTGCTACAACATCTGGCTTTTTACTTTTTAATGAGATGAGATTCCATCCAATAAGTACACAATATCTCGAAGTTGATCATCGATACAAGGGAGAACTTGCCCAATTAGCATTCGAATAACCGTCAATTTGTGTATGTCCTCTATCTTCAGACAATAAACCTTAGTCGGGGGCTCCCTTAATATATCTAAGAATGCATATAACTGGATTCCAAGGACAATTACATGAAGCTTGAAGGTACTGACTTACAACACTTACTGCAAAGGAAATATCTGGGCATGTGATATTGAGATAACTGAATTTCCAACCAACTTCCGATATAGACCAGGGTCTTTAAGTGGTTTCCCCTGTCTAGGTTCAAGTTTAACATTTGAATTCATAGGGGTTTTCACAGGTTTACAATCCAATATCCTAGTTTCTTCTAAAATATCTAACGCATATTTTCTTTGTGAAATAGCAATGCTTGTAGTTGATTGAGATACCTCCATGCCTAAAAAAATATTTCAACTTGCCCATGTCTTTCGTTTGAAAATGACTAAAAAGATGTTTATCCCTTCATGATCATCACATGTTATAGCATTATCATCCACATATACAACCGTATAAATATACTTGCCATGAGTTGTATGATAAAATATTGAGTGATCTGCTTCACTTCTATGCATCCCAAATTTTTGAACAATAGCATTAAACCGTTCAAATCATGCATTTGGAGATTGTTTTAGACTATAAAGAGATTTTTTCAATCGACAAACTGACCCAGACTCCCTATAAGTAACAAAGCCGAGCTGTTGTTCGATATAAACTTCTTCTGTCAAGTTACCATGTAACAAGACATTTTTAATGTCTAGTTAATAAATAGGCCAGTGATTGATAGCAACAAGATAAGGAGGCGAACAGAGACATTTTTGTAATAGGAGTGAAAGTGTTGCCATAGTTAAGGTCAGGAATATGAGTATATCCTTTGGCAACCAAGCGGGCTTTTAAGCAATCAACCCACCTGTCAAGACCAATTTTGACCAATCACAAATTGCCTAGATGGTAATAGAACTAGCTCCCACGTGTCATTAAAAATGAAGAGCAGTCATCTCCTCAACCATAGCCTATTGCCAACCAAGATGAGCTTGTGCTTCACCAATAGATTTTAGAATAGATATAGTAGACAAACTGGAGATAAAAACACAGTATGAAGGGGAAAGACGATAACTCAAAAAATTATAAAATGGATGAGGGTTATGAGAAGAATGAATACCTTTTTGAAAAGCAATAGGTAGAGTAGGTTCGTGTGTTGGAAGTAAGATTGGCATAGGAGAAGTTGTTGGCAGAGGAGATGTCATGAGGAGAATGTATGACTTTTGTACCTGCAAGAGAAACATCAGGAGTAGGTGAAGGCCATCTAGATTAAACTTGTAATGATTTAGGAGATGGTCAGTCATCAAAAATAAAAAGAATGGGAATCGAAAGAGCCTTCACAATACCTGTTTAGTTGGTTAAGAAATGTGGGGATATTTCAAAGAAGGTTACATCTGTTGAAACCAAGTATTTATTAGTTGTAGGATCATAACATTTGTAACCCTTATGGAGGCGAGAATAACCTAAGGAGATACACTTAATGGAGTTGGGTTGGAGTTTGTCTTTACCAAGGGTATGAGTATGGACAAAGTAAGTACACTTAAACACACAAAGAGAGAGGATTAGGTTGTTGATTGGGAAATAAAATAGAATAAGGACTTTCATTTTGCAATACTGAAGAAGGCATTTGATTGATCAAGTAACATGCAGTTAGAATAACATTCTTTACGAAGTAGCACATTATGATGGATAAATATAGTGCAAGTGGTTTCAATGAGATATCTATTCTTTTGCTTAGCTATGCCATTTTGTAGGGGGATATATGCAGGAGAAGATTGATGAATGATTCGCTGAGAAGCCATGAATTCTTGAAAGCAGAGATAAATATTTTCGGGCATTATCACTACGTAGAACTGAAAGAATAAATTCCTTAATGAAATTGAATTTACAGCAATATACCTCTATTTATACAAGAGAAACTCTAATTTATTGCCTAAATTAAGGAGGAAATTAAGGAAGAATCTTAGGAGGAAATTAAGGAAGAATTTAAGGAATGAAGACAAAAGCCATAATTTAAGGAAGACTTTAAGAAAAAGGAAAAAGTAGTCTTTTTCACAATCCCCCTTAAGTTGGTAAAGGGATATCATCCATTCCAAACTTGCGTATCATTCGTTAAAATACTATTCCAGTCAAACCTTTAGTTAGCACATCGGTCAACTGATCATTAGTGAAAATAAATGGAGTACAAATCAGACCACTATTAAGATTTTCTTTAATAAAATGCTTGTCAATTTCAATATGTTTCATACGATCATGTTGTATTGGATTATAAGCAATGTTGATGGCAGATTTGTTATTACAATAGAGCTTCATAGGGCCTTCCCATTTAATTTTAAGATCATTTAGTATTTTAGGCATAAGAGTTCACATATCCCGAGAGCCATAGCTCTAAATTCAGTTTCAGCATTAGATTTGGCAATTACATTCTGCTTCTTGCTTCTCTAAGTTACAAGGTTACTGTGAGCGGCGATTTTTGCCCCCACTCTCGGTGGAATGGTTCTTGCGACTTCGGCACTGTTTAGGCTCAGGGCCTTAGAGAACACGGACCTAAGTCCGGAGAAAATGGAGTCGCCACCCGGACGGGCTGGGAAAAAAGAAAGGGGTGGATGACTCGATTCCTAAGGAATTCCCAACCCCTTAATGGGTTCAGAAAGTTGGGTACGTGTGGGGAAGGTGAGAAATGGCCCAGCACCCCCACAATGCCCGGTTCATTGGAACCGGCCTCCTTTACAGGTCTTAATATTATAAAATTCTTAAATATAACAATATTATCCATACTACACACAATAAAAAGAAAGCATCATTATATTAAAATCAAAACAATGTCCAAACAAAACGAAACAAATAAATGGACACCCATCCAAGGATGGAAACATGTCCTTAAATCACATGCCTAGATAGGACACCCACCAAAAGGTAGAAACATGCCCTTTACAAAGAAAGTCACGTTTTAGTGTTTTAATCTTGGAAAAATTAAGTTAAAGTTCAAAGTTTTTTTTATTTAAAAAACCCTAATTCCATAATTTGGCTATTGTAAAACATAAATAAAAAAAAATTTAACATATCTTCTTTTGTTGATTCTTCCAAAAATAATTCTTCTTGGATGAACTAGCTCCAAAGACAAGCCTTTGTTGCTTTTGAATTGCTTAATTCGTGGTACTCCTCCCTTTAAAAATCAATTGAATTGATTTATTGCTTTTCCTTCCTTGATTTGGTTTCCAATCCTATACTCACAGTGTAAATTTTTCCCTCCTTTAATTTAGTTCTATTGGTCCTTATTTATAATGGTTTTTAGGTTGTTTATTCCTAATTAATTAAGGTAAGTAATATTAATAAAAAAAATTAAAACCTAATTGGATTAGGTTTCTAAAATTTGGGTCAAAAAAATTTGCGCTGGCGAAAACTGTGGCAACGGGCCCGTGGCTGGGCGCGCCAGCCAGCAGGAAAATCCTGCGGGCTGTTATTTCACCCGCAGGAATTTCCTGCGGGAGAAATAACTCACCCGCAGGAAATTCCTGCTGGCGAAATGCCCGCGGGCCCGCGCGCCCGCTCGACCACTTTTCGCTGCCGATTTTTTTCCGACTTCGATTTTTATTTTTATTTTTTTATTTGTTTATTTTCATTTTTTATTAATAAAAATTAGATACTAAGGTAAAAATTATTTAATTAAAATTATTTTGGACCAATTAAACAACAAAAATCATTTTGGGCTAAATAAAACATATTAGATCGGATTGGGTAAAAAATTAAGGGTCTACAGTTTGCCCCCTGCTTGAATGATCTAAAACCTTAGTGAAAGAGAATGAAAAGCAATAAGACTTAATTTTTGAGATGGCGAATTGTTTTGGGTACTTGGACCCAATTTGAGTACTTGATTTAGGTACTTGGACCTAAGATTGGGTACTTGGACCCGAACTTGAATTGATTTCGGGTACTTGGACCCGGGATTGGGTTGATTTTGGGTACTTGGACCCGGGATTGGGTTGATTTTGGATACTTGGACACATGATTGAGTATTTGGACCCGAGATTGATTTAATTTGGGTACTTGGACTCGAGATTGGGTACTTGGACCCGGGACTGGGTTTGATTTGGGTACTTAGACCCGAGATTGGGTACTTGGACCTGAGCTTGGGTACTTGGACCCGAGCTTGATTTGATTTGGGTACTTGGACCCGAGATTGGATACTTGGACCCGAGACTGGGTTTGATTTGGGTACTTAGACCTGAGATTGGGTACTTGGACCTGAGCAGGGGTACTTGGACCTGAGCTGGGGTACTTGGACCCGGGATTGGGTACTTGGACCCGAGCTTGAATTAATTTTGGGTACTTGGACCCCGGATTGGGTACTTGGACCCGAGATTGATTTGATTTGGGTACTTGGACCCGAGCTTAGGTAATTGGACCCGAGCTTGAATTGATTTTGGGTACTTGGACCCGGGATTGGGTACTTGTGTAATATCCCCATATATGCCCCAGAAGTTTTGAATGTTGCTATTGTTGTTGTTGTTTTAAATTGGAATGAATGTAGGTGTCTTATTGCAAGAGAAAAGGAATTAAAGGAAAGTGTATATGTTGATTATATTTTAATATATATAACATATAAGTTGGTCAAATTAGGAGTCAATGGAAGAGGATATTTTTATGTGGCATGTGAAATTACTTATTTGGGCATATAAGAGACAATAGATTAGTTTAATGGTTAAGGGCAATTAAGTAATTTCTCCTTGTTGGATTGCATGGTGGAGATTTAAAGAAGAAGAAGAGGTTGACTTGTCTTCATTTTGTCTTTTCTTTGCATTCTTGGCCGGCCATTCAAGAAAGGAGAGAGTGAGAGAGGTGTTCTTGATGCTAGAAGCAACTTGAGGAGGAATCAAAGGATTTGGTTAAAGATTTGTGAAATTTCTTCATTTGAGGTAAGATCTTTTCCTTGATTTCTTCTATTCTTTTGAAGTGGTGTTTGAAATGAATTAGGGTTTGTTGATTTGATGATGAGATGTGTTTGTGATGTGTTTTCAAGTGTTTAAATTGGTTTTAAGTTAAGAAGTTGGATTGTTGTTGATTTTGGAAGTGTTGAAGTTGAATTGGTTTTAGGGTTTTGAAGTGTTATATGAAGTTTAACTTGAGTTTGCTTGGTTATTTTCATAGCCTTGCTTGTTGTTGGTGTTTGGTGGAGTTGTAGGCTTTGGAAGTGAGAAGTTGGCCGAAGGCAGTAGCCTTCTGGATGCCACGCCCGTGGCCTTGGGGTGCCATGGCCGTGGCCATCCATAGCCAATTGTAGTCATGGCCGTGGTGGAGTGAAGAAAAAAGGGCAGAACCGTTTTGTACCCCACGCCCGTGGGGGTTGTGGTGGCCACGACTGTGGTCTCTAATGTATGATGTTGAAGTGTAATTTTGAGATTTAAGGGTTTAGTAAGAAGTTATTAAGTGGTAAATTGTATTGGAATTGATGGATTGTATCATTCCTTGGATTAGGTTTTGAAAGAAGGTGATTTGCCCTAATTTTGGAAAGTGAAGAATCTTGGAAAAGGGAAGTGTTTAGGGTTATTTGAATTGTGATTGAGGTAAGTACAAATTACATAATTGCATACAATCATATAATGTTGGGATTTAACCTACATTTGCTCATATTGATGATGCATATGAATAATGATATGTTGTGTATAATGTGGAATGAGATGTTGATATTATGAATGATGCTATGTGGAATATAATGTGATTATTGATGATGATTTACCTTAATATGGAATTAATGTTATGAGTTATAACAATGGAAATGATATGATTGAGGTATGTTTGCTTAAAGAATGTTCAATGCCATGTTGATTTCATTGATGTCAAATATAATTGTTGTTATAAATGTGTACTTGAATAATGAAGAGTGATATATTGTGAAATGAGTTGGAAAGCCATTGTGGTTGGATATGATGATTCAATTGAAAGGAATAAGGCATGTTTGCCTAAATGATGATAAAAATTGGGAATGGAAATGATAATTGAATAATAAATGAATTGTGTGGCTAATGTGCTATTCCATTTTCAGAGTTTGTTGTTGGTGGCATGCCTAATAAGTGTAACAATCTCTTGAAGTTAGGTTGGATTGGATCCTTGAAGCCTAATTGAGATGTTACCACCCTTGAAGCTAGGTTGGGTTGGTTCTTGAAGCCAAGTTGGGTTGATGCTTAGCATGCTTTGCTCCCCTTGAAGCTTGGTTGAACCTAATCCTTGAAGCCTAGTTGGGTTGATGATATTGATAAATGTGATAACAAAACCAAAGCATTAACTCTGAAAATTGAATGGTATATTAGTGTGTTTTGGGCCCATGCTTGTTTTTGTTTAATGTGAGTCATGAATGGTAAAATGGTTGACTAATAGGGTTATGGAAAAATGTTGAAATGTGGTGTGCTCATATGATTATGATTTGTGAAATGCAAAGGTGTGATGTTAGCTTTTCACTTATGAAGTGGCCTTTTTTGATAATTTGTGTGGCATTGCATTGCATTAAACATAATATTGGCATGATTTGTACTACTAAGCCGATGGCTTAGCGCGATAGTGTTTAATCGCGCAGGTAACAGAGTTGAACCTGAGAGCTCCTCGAGACCGAGTGAGAGTAGAAATTGAAGAGTTTATTTGGAACTTAAAGATCAGAGAAAGCTGCCAATCATGTATAATTTCTTTATGTTTTGTAAAATATTGTTTAGAATGTAAATATATGTATATTTGTAAATATGAATTTAAATGTTTTCATATAATGTAAATATTTTATAACTTCCGCTGTGTACTAATTAAATGTATCTGTATATCTAATTTGTTTTAAATTACAAGTTAATGACCTATTTTCTATAATAGATATGATAAAGATTATAGTATCTTCTAAAATATTTTGAATGTTAAGGAAAGCAGTAGCATCCCTATGTTCGGTGCACGTATGCTACATTGTGGTGTAGTAGTGTGCTTGTACCGGGTGTGGGGGTGTTACAACTTGGACCCGAGCTTGAATTGATTTTGGGTACTTGGACCAAGGATTGGGTACTTGGACCCGAGATTGATTTGATTTGGGTACTTGGACCTGAGATTGGGTACTTGGACCCGAGATTGACTCGAGATTGGGTACTTAGACCCAAGATTGGGTACTTGTACTCGAGATTGGGTACTTTGGACCCGAGATTGGGTACTTGGACCCGAGATTAGGTACTTGGACCCGAGGCTGATTTGAATTTGGGTGCTTGGACCCGAGATTGATTTTGACTGACCTTTTATAATTTGAGAAATCTGACTGCTCTGGTTATTCCATGCATTGTGGTTTTCAACCCTCAAAATGGATCTTCATCCTTTGAGATCGGGTCTTCATCCTTGAAAATGAATCTTCATCTTTTGACATCGGGTCTTCACCATTGCAAATGGATCTTCATCCTTTGAGATTGGGTCTTTACTCTTAAAACATGGGTCTCTATCCATTGGAGGTCGGGTCTTTACCCTGGCTTCAGCTCTTTTAGCTGGATTGGTCTTTTGTCTTTTGCATCTTCATTCTTTTGAGAGTTCTAATGTTCCATTCTTTTGTTCTTCCTCTTTGCAAATATTTAGCTATTTTTAATTGGACCTTATATCCTCTTCTTGCCCCCCTTCTTTGACATCTTCTTTTGATTCTTTACTTCACAGAGTGTTTGTTGTTCACTTTGATAAAGAATAGACAATACAAGACAAGAAAGTGCAATGTGATATGCTCATGTATGCATGATATGCATGATAATACTCACAGCTATTCCATTGACTCACAGACTGAGGTGATCAGCAGAAGTGTTTTTATTGATTCCGTTTTGACGCTTGTTCAAGCCTAGCATTGGAATGATCAAAAGCTTTGCATTTGTGGCTTTTATCTTCAAGATGATGAAAACATGAGTGGTGGAGACCCCAAGCAGCAGAGTCAGGGATGCACCCATTTCGAACTATGTCTCAGCATGTCAGTTGGTAGTTTCTTCACAACTTTTCCAATAATAATTTCCTTTGCCCAATGTGTGATTTGGAGGTTCAACATACTTCCCTTAACTTGAAGGCTTTGTATGACAAAACATTTTTTTAAAAAATTTTTGAATTTTCATTTTGAAATCAAATGTTGGCTTTGCCAAATTAATGTCAATGTACCTCAGGACTTGATTTTCCAAATTAACATATCTATAACATGACAACCCTAGTTACCGTACTAAACTCGGGAATCATTTCTATTTAAGCAAGAATTGTTGCACTTCAGATAGGCACATACACATTACTTGGCCAAAGGTCTCATTTGAGTTTAAATATTGTCTATCTCATATGCATGCTTATCCAAACTATCTCCACTAATAGACTCTACCTACCAAGGGAGATCAACAGGTCTTTGATAGGCTTGAAATGGGGTCTATAAGGGACATGGGCTAAATGAAGGCTATTTGTAAGTTGGGGCTGATGTGAAACAATGGACAAACCTTCACACTACAAATTTCTTATTTGAATTTTAGGTAGCTTGGAGACAATCTTGCTAGTCTCTAAATTCTTTCTATCTTTTTGGCATTAATCTGGATCTTGATTAGGACAATCTTTGCCCTTGCAAAAAGTTTAAGACCCAAATTCATTTCTTTTCTTCTTTTCCCTTTTCTTTCCTCTTTATTTTTCTTACTCTTCCCTTTTCTTTCTCTTCCTTACTCTTCCCTTTCTTGTATCATTTTGTCCTTCTTTCTTGTAAGACTATCAAGTACAAAACTTTCAAGAACTGGATGGTCTTTCTCCCTTTTCCTTTGATTTTGATTGAATCTTTGGTTGGGTTGGACCAATTCAAGTCAAACCGTCCTCATAAATCAAATGGAAGCCTTTTGTTGTCTTAGGTAAAAGAGAACTCAGTTGGCTTTTTGAACCATTTTGGGTTTTCTTTTCTTTTTCTTTTCATTTTTTTTCTCTTTTTTTTCTCCTTTTTTTTTCTTTTGTCTTTTTTGTTTTCTTTTCTTCTCTCTTCTTCTTCTTTTTTTTTTTGGTTCTAGCTCTAAAAGAGTTGTCTTGTTTGTACCAACTTGGGCTTCCTAATAATGGATGAGTGGAGTAGCATAAATCTTCTTTAATGGGGATAAATCATTTATTACTCTACCTTGATATATTGGAGATATTAAGGTAACTTCAACTACCCTTATGGTTTTGAGAACATCAACTACCCTTGTGGTCTTGAAAACATCAACTACCCTTATGGTCTTGAGAATTTAAACTATCTTCGTGGTCTTGACCAATCATTGCTTTCTTTGATCTTCTTGCCTCTTCACCTTAGTGATCATAAGACTTGTCAAAAGTATCACAACAACTCAAGGTAGGTTATTGGGGTTTGTAAGTCAATGAAAAGAAAGCTAAAATTTTATGAAGGCTCAAAGGGACAACTAGGGATTGATATTTAATTGGGTGGATACTAGTTGTTGGCTAACCAAACAATGCCTAGATCATTTCTCTCTTAAATAAGTAGAGTTCAATTTCGCCTCGAAAGCTTGTCAAAGGATGTTCTAAGATTGACTAGGACCTAGACAAAGGTAATTATGCAGGAGCCCTCTCTAAGTAAGCATACACAACTCAATGCTATAGAGTAATTCCCTCATCTAGTAAAGTCATTTGAGTCATGATGCATAGATAAATTTATGAATTATCAAGATAGATTCCTCATTGGTTGAGCACTAAAATGAACAAAGACCAACAAAAATTTATGATGAAAGTAATTTATTCAAACAAATTTAAATTTGAAAAACACGATAGTTCCAATTTAAATATTAAAGAAAGTAAAATTGAAAAGCAATATTCAAGCTAAGGAAAGTTTGTTGAGTTTAAGCTTCTTTTCCTTTCACATCTCCAATATCCCCATCTTGAAAGGAT
Organism: Garcia nutans; assembly: GCA_947685225.1. Lineage (NCBI taxonomy): Eukaryota > Viridiplantae > Streptophyta > Magnoliopsida > Malpighiales > Euphorbiaceae > Garcia > Garcia nutans. The sequence continues at coordinate 69,667,597 of CANTUV010000031.1, read as the reverse complement.
GATAAAACAAAATCTTCTTCCAATCCTTTTCCCACCATAAAGGTTGCTGGTGGTGGCACTCTGTTGAACCTTGGAAATGGATTATCGTTGGTGTTGGGCTTGTCCGGCTCGGGCAACTTGCCATTATCAATTAAATTCTGGATCTCATGCCTCAACTTCATGCAATTCCGTTTCGTGTCTAGGCCTTTGATGGAATTGGCAAAATGCATTAGTATTAAAGTTAGGTGGAAGAGGATTAGGCAAAGGACGAGGAGTCAAGGGTTGTAACAATCCTTTCCTTTGTAGCTTACTGAGAACCTAAGACAGTGGCTTCCCCAGATCTGAAAACTACCTCATTCCTCTTTCACTAGTGGCATTAACATCAACTTCTTTTTGTGTGCTTTGATTGCCCGACTGGTAATTCCCTTTCTCATTCCTTTTTATTGAAAAGCGATTCTTTTCTCTTTCCCACTCTTCAATTTGTAGAACAGCTTGGAGAAGATCTTTGAAATCACGTATGACTGTATGAGACATCCTCTCACGAAGATTAGGCAACACCCCTCTCACAATCATCCTTATTTGATCGGATTCATTGGGCCTCTTCTTGAGTAAAGCAGCCTTGTTTCTCCATCTCATGACATAATCTACAAAATTTTCATTTGGTCGTTGCCTAATGGACTCAACTTCCATTAAGGTAACTTCCATTTCAACATTGTATCCATATTGTTGGATGAAGGCTTTGTAAAGTAGATCCCAACTCTTTTTTGTTCCATCATCTAAGGTATTGAACTAATTTTGGACAGCAGGATCCAATGAGAGCATGAAGTACCTTAGAGTTTGAGCCTTAGTAGCTCGGGCAAATTGCATGGCAGTGATATACTGCTTCACATGGAGATGAGGATTTCCAATGCCATTATACTTTGCAAAAGATGGCATCTTGAACTTGTATGGGACCTCTTCATCTAGCTCAAATAATTTGTCAACTTCGGACATTTCTCCAGTTTTCAGCTTTTTCTCAAATTTCTTTTCTAAATCAGCAATCATCTTTTCAATATCAGATGTCTCGGTCTTTTCAATAGTTGCCTTCTCGACAGCCTTCGGTTCTTTCTTCTTTTCTTGAACCTCTTGGTAGTATTGAGCCCAATCATCATCATCAATGACCACCTTTTCATCATCAAAAGCTACTTCATTAATTTTAGTCTTCCCTTTGTCCTTTGGTTTCTTAGTGCTAGCAGATGCCTCGACATGGTTCTCTAAGATTGCAGTCAATTGGTTCCTCATGGTCTCAGCCAGGGCCTCTTTTATTTCTTCCATCTTGGCATTAAGGGCTTCATCCACCATCCTTTGAATTTGTTCGGGCTCCATTATTTTTGGTGAGCAAGTGATTGAGTCGTTGCTAGATACTTCGTCTCTGGTGTAGGTTGGATTGTTGTAAGCTTTAGAACTATCGTAATCCAGGGCTGTGAGCCAGAGAGGATCAATGAGATGAGATGCAAATGTATGCATGTATGCATATATGCACAAACAATAGGCAAACAAGGACAAATTAGGACGTTCCTTCCAACCTTGTAACATCCACACACGAATGGCGAGTCTCTTTTCCTAGGTATATTGTTAACCAAAATACCAACATGGGGTACCTTGCTTTCGAATAATTCCCTCGGACGTTTCAACCAATAGTTATATCCTTGAAAATGGAAATCAATCCATGATAATTCCCATTAATTAGGTTTTAATCCATTCAACCAACCAAAGTAGCTTTTATGCTATATTGGATTAAAACAAAATTAAGAGGTTTATCATAGATAGATTTCTCACTTGAAAAAGGTAACTAATGATTCATGCTAAAAACAAGCCCATAGTTAATTTATTCTTAGTGTAAACTAGGCCCACAATTGATTTTTGGTATTTCATAATTGACCTAAATATTTTGCAAGCTCTTTGTAAGAAAATGTTGGGTGAAAATAGTTTTGTTTCTAAGCCCATTGTAAAAGATTTTAGAAAAATGGATTTTGGGCTTAGTATTTGGGCCATGGGCTAAAGAATTTATTTATTTATTTATTTTAGAAAAGTTTTATGTCAAAAGACCATCTTGGAAAAATTTTGAAAATAGTTTTGGTCTTTTGGATATTAAAGAAAAATTTATTTTGAGCTTACAATATACTTAGGTCATATTAGAAAAAGAACAAACCAAATAAGCCATGATTTAAGCCAAGATAAATCAACCATAGTAAAACAACATGCATTTGGGGTAAAACCTAAGGAAAGTAACTAGGCCAATTACATGAGCTTTAGTCTTTGGGTTAAAAGGCCTAGGTTTTCATAGCAAGTATATACTAAATGGTACAAGGCTATGAGTGGTTATGCCATGCTCGATCTCCATACCTTGAGTGAAAGTATGGTATCCCTTACATAACATAACACGGGTAACACGGGCGTCCTAACTCACACACACAATGCAATATAATATGATGCAATGGATAATATCATTATAAGAAAGAATAGAATAATATAAAGACCAACGGAATCAACTTCTCTTATTCCCAGTGGAGTCGCCACTGTGAGCGCGGATTTTCGCCCCCACTCCCGGTGGAATGGTTTTTGCGACTTCGGCACTGTTTAGGCTCAGGGCGTTAGAGAACACAGACCTAAGTCCGGAGAAATTGGAGTCGCCACCCGGACGGGCTGGGAAAAAAGAAAGGGGTGGATGACTCGATTCCTAAGGAATCCCCAACCCTTTAATGGGTTCGGAAAGTTGGGTACGTGTGGGGAAGGTGAGAAATGGCCCAACACCCCCACAACGCCCGGTTCATTGGAACCGGCCTCCTTTACAGGTCTTAATATTATAAAATTCTTAAATATAACAATATTATCCATACTACACACAATAAAAAGAAAGCATCATTATATTAAAATCAAAACAATGTCCAAACAAAATGAAACAAATAAATGGACACCCATCCAAGGATGGAAACATGTCCTTACATCACATGCCTAGATAGGACACCCACCAAAAGGTAGAAACATGCCCTTTACAAAGGTTCTAAAATAGAAAAGAAAATTAAATTACATGATGTTTAACTAATGAGGTACCCACCAAGTGGAAACATACCTCTTACAAAATTTGGAAGTCTAAATAAATTGATAAAAGTAAATATCCATTCATAATAAATAAATCATTCATCAAAGCTATTAACCAAAATATAAAACAAACATCCATCCATGATAAATTAAATAAATCAAGTATTAAAATTAAAGCATAAGAAATAAATCAAGGTATAAATAAATATGGAATTGAATAAAAATAAATAAAAGTTCAATTATAGCTACTGTGACTTTTTATGGAATTAAAATAGATTAGGGTTTTATGTTTTAAAAGGTTGGTAAGACTCTTTGATTAACCAAATTAAGGTTTGAATGATGAAATCATGAAACTAGGGTTTTGAATACCTTAAAATACTTTAATTTGTGATTTTTGGTTATTGAATTTTAAGCTACTGTGTAATTTTTTGTGTTTTTATGTTTTAAAAGGATTAGAGTTCATAAAAATTATGGTTTAAGGTTTTAAAAGGGTTAGGATTCATTATTTTAGGTTTAAAAATTGAATTTTGGATTTTAGGGTTTTAGAATTTAGGTCACGGGTGATTTGTTGAATTAGGTTTCAAAAAGACAATTTGATGATTTATGAAGTGTTATGAATTTAAACACATGGATTGAAGATTTTATAAGTAGAAAATATGTTTTTGAAGGTTTTTTGAATGAAATAGAACCTAATTTAAAAATTTGAAAGAAACGGAATTTGATTTTGGTTTTGTAGAAAAATATGTTCAATTAGAGTTTTAAGGTTTTTAAGAAGAAAAAAAAACAATTTTAAGTCTTTTTAGAAAAGAAAGTCACGTTTTAGTGTTTTAATCTTGGAAAAATTAAGTTAAAGTTCTAAAGTTTTTTTTATTTAAAAAACCCTAATTCCATAATTTGGCTACTGTAAAACATAAATCAAAAAGAATTTAACATACCTTCTTTTGTTGATTCTTCCAAAAATAATTCTTCTTGGATGAACTAGCTCCGAAGACAAGCCTTTGTTGCTTTTGAATTGCTTAATTCGTGGTACTCTCCCTTTAAAAATCAATTGAATTGATTTATTGCTTTTCCTTCCTTGATTTGGTTTCCAATCCTATACTCACTGTGTAAATTTTTCCCTCCTTTAATTTGGTTCTATTAGTCCTTATTTATAATGGTTTTGAGGTTGTTTATTCCTAATTAATTAAGGTAAGTAATATTAATAAAAAAAATAAATTAAAAGCTAATTGGATTAGGTTTCTAAAATTTGGGTCAAAAAAATTTGCGCTGGCAAAAACTGTGACAACGGGCCCGTGGCTGGGCGTGCCAGCCCGTAGGAAAATCTTGTGGGCGAAATAACTCGAAGGTACAATATCCCGAAGTAGACCTCCTATCAATTGGAGAACCTACATAATTTGCATCTCTATAACACTCTAGAATCAACCTTTCTTCCTTTTTAAACATAATTCCTTTTCTAGAAGAACCTTTCAAATATTGCAAAATTCTATTCACAGCTTTGAGATGTATTTTTTTTTGGATTGTGCATAAACTGACTTATAACACTAACAACATATGCAATATTAGGCTTGATATGAGATAAATATATGAGTCTACCAACAAGCCTTTGGTAAGAACCTTTATCAACTGCTACATCTTTTGAAAAATCTCCCAATCTATGATTTTGTTCTATAGGTGTGTCCACAGGCTTACAACTCAACATACCAGTATCCTTCAAAAGATCTAACACATACTTTTATTGAGAGATGAAAATCCCTTTCTGAGAGAGCTACTTCAATACCCAAGAAATATTTTAAGTTTTCCAAGTTCTTTGATCTCAAATTCTTTTAGTAATTCCTGCTTCAAGTTATCCATTTCCTCTATTGTAGAAGGGTTTGGAAAATAAGGTTCCTGCTCAACAAATGTAACATCAGCAGGTACATATACCTTTTTAGTAGGAGGATGATAACACTTTTAATCCTTTTAAGTAGAGGAATAATCAATGAAAAGACATTTTTGAGCTCTTGGAACAAGTTTATTTCTGTATTGAGTATGTAAATGAACAAATGATACACATTAAAAAATCCTTAGTGTTAAATTGTTTGAGAAAGTATAGTTGGGAAAAAAACTGTGAAAGAATTTGCATAGGACTTTTAAAATTAAGAACTTTTGTAGGAAGCCTATTAATAAGATAAGTTGATGTTAAAACTGCATCGCCCCAAAAATATTTTGGGACATTGTTTTGAAACAAAAAAGCTCTTGTGACAGAGAGAAGATGACCATTTTTTCTTTCAGCTACCCCATTTTGTTGGGATGCATAGACACAAGATGATTCATGTATCCTGTTTTTGAAGATAAGAAGATAGTGTATGATTGGAAAAGTCTTTTGCATTGTCTGAACGAAATCATTTTATTCCTGCTCCAAATTGAGTTTTAATCATTTCATAAAAGATAGGGAAGATGTGACTTACATCAGACTTATTTTTTAAAAGAAAAATCCAAGAACCCGAGTACAATCATCAATAAAAGACATAATCCATTTTGCTCTTGAAATATTAGCAATAGTAGATGGTCCCTAAATATCACTATGAATAAGAGAAAAAGGACTCACAGTTCTATTATTACTTATTGGAAAAGATGCTCGTTTATGCTTAGCTATTTCACATACATCACAATGAAAACATTCAATAGCAAGTCTTTTAAAAAGAGAAGGAAACAACTTTCAAAACACTAAAAGAAGGATATCCAAGACAACGATGATGAAGTAAAATTTTACTTTTTCTAGACTCTAACATATCAAAAAGAAAGGCAGTAGGTGACAAACTCAAATTTTCATTTTGGCCATTTGGATTTTCAAGATAGCAGAGACCATCCCTTTCCTTATCACGTCCAATCATCCTCTTCGTGTCCCTGTCCTAAAAAACACAGTAAGAAGGATAGAAAGATGCACTACAATTAGAATCAATGGTTACCTTATGGATAGAAATAAGATTGGTATACAATTTTGAAACATGGAGAACATCTTTTAGACATAGAGATTCATTCAAATAGATATATCCTTGACCAGTTACGGTTGTAACTGATCCATCAGCTATGGTTATTTTTCTATTGCTTGGGCAAGGAGTGTATGAAGTAAATTTATGAAAGGAGTTGGTCATGTGACTAGTAGCTCCTGAATCAATATTCCAAGAGGTGGGAAATACATTATCTGAAGTGTTAAAAGAACTAGAAAAGAAAATAGGGTTGTAGTGAGAAGATGTACTTGAAAATATTAATGCACTTGTACCTATTGAAGGCAGTGGTTTTTGTTTTTGTAGGGTCTCCAGTAAACCCTTGGGGTTTTATACTTCTTCAATGCTAAAGGCATCATGAGAATCAGAACTCTCCATATTAGAAGCAGTAATATGTGCTTGTCCCTTTCCTTTTGATTGGCCTCCTTTAAAGTTTTGAGGTTTACCATGAAGCTTCTAGTATTTTTTTTTTAGTATGGCGGGGTGTTTTATAGAAAGTACACCATATAGAGTCTTTGGTATTTTTAGAGACATTTTCATGTCCATTATGACCAATGTGCTACTCTCTGTTAGAATTTTTGATAGTTTTGGACAATAGAGTAAAACTTTCTACAGGTAGTGTTTCAAGCATAATGCCTCTCCTACCTTCTTCAGATAGAACAATTGCAACTGCTTCATTCAATAAAGGAAATTCCTTCTTTCTAAGGATCTGTATTTGTACTGCATCAAATTCCACATTCAAGCCATCTAGGAATCCATATACTCTATGATTTTCAACAAACCTTTTAAGGATAGCATCTTCACTGCACTTCATCTAAATGCACTGTTAATGGTCTATTTTTTGCCATAGGCCCTTCAAAAAGTTGGAATATTCTGTGGCAGAGCAACTTCCTTGCTTGATATTTGAGATCTTTGTTTTAATTTCATAAATTTGAGCAGCATCATGAACCTTCGAATAAGTCTATTTAACAGCCTCCCATATGTCTTTGGCTGTACCAAGAAACATGTAAGTATCACTTATTTCAAGTAGCATAGTATTCCATAGCCAAGACATCACCATAGAGTCTTCCTCATAAGTGGCCTAATAAGTGGCTTAACTTTCCTTTTCCTTTGAGAAAGGTCCGAACTAATTGAGACCATTTTAAGTAGTTTTTTTAATTCAACTGATAGGCTGTCTGGATATTTTGCAGCTCACTTGCTGAATTTTGAATGGCATTATCCACTATAGAAGCTCCAGAAATTGATTCTATTTTATTGATGTCATTTATTTTTCAAATGGGTAAAAATATGAACCCAAAAAAAGAAAAAAATGATGAAGTATTAGTCTGAATAATAATAAAAGAAAATATAATAAACCAAAAAATACATCAATAATAACTGCTTAACAAGTGACTCTGATACCATGAGATAATGAATTTCTTAATAAAATTGAATTTACAGCAATATACAACCTCTATTTATACAAGAGAGAAAATTAAGGAAGAATCTTAAGAGAAAATTAAGGAAGAAGACAAAAGCCATAATTTGAGAAAAACTTTAAGGAAAAGAAAAAAGTAGCTGTCTTTTTTACAAGAACTTTAATGGAGACATCAAATTGATTTTTAATTTCAACACAAAAATTCTTGAAAATAGTAAATAACTCGTATCTATTTTTCTTTAGAAACAACAAAGTGTAGTGAGAATAGCCATCGATGAAAGTAAAAAAATAATGAAAACCAAAATTGGTACCAACACGATTTGGAAAACCAAAATTGGTACCATCACAGCTTGTATCCCATATATTTGAATGAACAACACTAAAAAATAGATGAAGTTCTATTATTTAATTGCTTAGGAAAAGAACTACGAGTATATTTTTCAAGTGGACATGACTTGCACTCGAGAAAAGACAATGGTGAAACACTAGGAACCATTTTTAAAATTTGGAGAGGCTAGGATGACCCATATGACTATGAAGGAGATGAACAAAAGAGGCTAAAGTAAAGGCAATGGGAGTTGTTGGACAAAAGAGAAGATGCAAGCCATTGGACTCATGACATTCACAAATCATTTTCCCTATACGTTGAGTCTTGCACAAAAACAGACTTGGAATGAAAGATTACAATCAAGTTGTTTTGATAGTTTACTAATGGAGATCAAACTATAGGGACAGTCAGGGACATATAGGACTGACACTAAAGGGCTAGAAGAGAGAAGTTTACTTTCTCTTACTCCTTTAATCACTATTTGTGATCCATTAGTCAAAATGATTGTAGAGGATGGAGAAGTGAGTGTAGTAAAGGAAGAGGAAAAGGTTTGTATTACCAGATGATTAGAAGCTTCTGAATCCAAGATCTAAGATCAAGTGGGTGAAGATTGTGTAATACAAGCAAAGGAAGTTCCCGAATGAGCTATAGAACTTGTGGAAGAAGATGGTCATTGTTTCAATGATTAATATTGCAAGTATTCATCATAATCAGTCCCAGTCAATGTAACTGAGTTAGGATTTTTGGGCTTGGACCTTGGGCAGTGGAAGAATTCCATCTCCTTGAGTCTAGACCATATTAACAATTGAACGATTATTCTGATTAGGTCTAGGAGGTCAACCATGAAGAGCCCAATCACTGTAGGTACAGTGAGACCTATATCCTTTGTCTCTCCCTCTACGATTATCTTCCTGTTGGCTATTCTTCTAGGCAACCATCGAATCAATTTCAATTCTATTTGAGGAGATGCAAAGTAAGCAAGCGAAGGCTTCATCTAATCTAGGAATGATTGAACTGGCAAGGATCTAATCTTAGACTAAAGCCAAATCTTATCGAAATTCTATTAGGGCTAATACCATAAAAAATATATCTCTTTGCTTCTCTTGTTCAGTAATGTTTTTAGAAAATGGCATAAGAGAATTGAATTCATCTTTCAAAGTTTCAACTTGACCCAAATAGCTAGCACTATCCTGAAAATTTTATTATAAATTGACAAGGTTTGACACAACTTTATAAATATGTTGAATATCATTTGTATAAAGTGTCTTAGCCTTAGTCTAAACTTTATAGCATGTTTTACTGGATTGAAATAAGGTAAGCAATTTTAGTTCAAGTGTGTGCCGCGCATCAATTTTAGTTCATGTTGTCTTATCTTTATCATCTATATCGGTATTATGTTTTTCTAGATGATTACTATAACCTTGAGCCATAAACCACAATTCAACAGAAGCAACCCATGAAATATAATTATCACTGCCGCGTAATTTATAACATGTTTGGATTGCAAGTTGGAACAAAGTATAACTATCCGGATCGTATATGTAATGAAATATAAACAAATATCATGATCGTAATATTGAATAACTACAAAGGTTTTATAATATCATTTAAGCATAATAACTTAGTTTCAAGTTAAAAAAATGTTATATTAACTACAAAAATAATATAAAGAAAATCTAGATCTACTAAAATAATATAAAGAAAATCTAGATCCAAGAAATAATAGCATATCTAGATTTTTTTTTAAGATTGTTTGATTCTCTTCAAAATGCTAATTTGACTGTTCCAAAATGCTAATGATCCATAATCTGGATGATGCAATCTGGAATACCTTTCACTGGGGGCTTCAATGTTTTTATGGTAACATTACATACAGTTGTCTGCCCTCTCCCAGTTTTAGCGAAGCAGGGAAGCTTGTGCACTGAAGGATGCTCTTTATTTAAAATTATTGATTCGTGTTGGTTAGACCTTATCTCCTATAATAGTTGGACACCCTCCAATTCCTTGCAAAAGGCTTTGGAAGGAGGTCTCTTTGACTGCCATTCTATCCTCTTTTTATTTATCAGCACTTGTTGCTAGAAATCTTTTCATTATTGGATATCCTGTGAATGAATTCATTCAGGTTTTTTTGAAAAGTTATGCTTGCCACACCATGTGGGAATGTTGATCAACTCCCAGTTTTCTATTTTTGATCATGGTCTAGCTATCTGTTATCTTGAAACAAAAATTAGAAAGCTCCATATTAATGTCCAAAACAGCTAAACATAACTAATCATATCCTAGGTTTTCCAAGAATTCAAAATTTTTAACTTTGTAGATGTTCAAAAACAGTTGGAAATTCTTTTCTTCTATTTAATTTTGAAAACTCATTTTTTTAAATTGCTGAATAGTGCATTTATGTATATGTTTTCACCAATCTACCACTGCTTAAGTTACCTCACTACCATCAGAACCCACTGCAGTTGCATTGCTGCTATTTATAGATTTTCCCTAAGGTTTTGATCAAGTTCTCAGATGTTGATAGTATGGTTCATTTATGATACTGGCTTCTTGATGAAATGTTTTCAGGTATTGCTTGGTCTTTCCGGAGTTGTGCTTGTAATGCTTTCTATCCTTGGATCTGTTGGATTTTTTAGTGCAGTTGGAGTTAAATCAACACTGATAATAATGGAAGTGATTCCTTTCATAGTTTTGGCAGTAAGTTCAGTGGCTTATGTATTTACAAGTGCCAGTCTTTTGTTAATACCGTACTGCAAATGCATTTTCTCATTTGATTTTTTATCCTTAGTTCTGTACTTTCAGAATGAGATGCATGGAAAATTTCACTTAATCTCTAACACAAGTCACTTTCCATAAAAGATGCATAAGAAGTTGACCCACACATTAGAGCTAGTTCACTTCAAAGGTTCTGATTAATATATCAATAAAAGGTCCTCAATTGAAATAAATAAGTTGGCCTACACATTGGAGCAGCATATGCATTTGAGGGTCTAATAACTGAATTTTCCATTGCTTATTTACATTTTGTTACTAGGATTTTCATATCATAGGTAATATGGCACAACACATCTCTTATGGCTATTTCAGTTTGTTTAAGACTGCTTAGCTCTTCTTGTAATGGTTGTTTCTTATTTGTGTACAAACAAGAGTTCTATGTGAAGTAATGGATGCCAAAAGGGACAATATCATACATCATAAAAGTGTCCAAAAGAATGAGCGCAATTCAAACGAGTTCTAAAATTGTTGTTCCATTTAAAGAGACATGTAAACTTCCCTTTAAGTGAAAGACCAATTTTTGATACAAAATACTACATGTAAAGACAAGTCAAAACAACTTTATTAAAAGGGTTACCTCATGTCATTCAAGACCAATCTTGTCTTTAGCATCCCAAGTGTGATGCCTCGAGATTGTCCATAAGCACTTATTTATTAAGCTCTCCACCATGTTAAGGATGGTTTTCTTAATTGTTTAGTAGCCCAACATAATCTTTACTATTAATGGATTCCACTAGGTTTTGAGACTAAGAGTTTGGCATAGATTATTTTTACATGCAAGAACAATCTCACAAAAGAAACTGGAAAAGATGAAGAAGATGGGTGAAAATGGACAAACCCTTCATTCTCTACACACTTACACTCTCTTCCTTTTTTGTCTTTGGCAAATGAAAGTCCGATGGCACAATAAAAGTGTTCAGATTTTGGCTCCATTGACTTATTTATAGATGTCCCACAAACTTCTCTACTAAGTTGCTTCAGTGGGAGAGTGAATATGTCAATATCACATCTTGTCTCCCACTAGGCTAATCCATAATTAGCAAGACTTCATTAAGCCAAATCATGTTTCATTAGTTTAATTAAAAGATTAATACTTTAATGAAATTGTTGATAGGTAGTAGTTGACATATATTAGTTAGCATCTATTGTACATGTGGTAGTTAGCAGATGTATTTATTTTCATATAGTTGTAAGTTGTGTATAAATACCTATTGTATTTGATTTTGTTCATATAAAATAGAAAGAAATTTCTTACTCTGAAAATTAATTTGTTATTAGAGTCTGGTTAAGGTTTTCTAAAAAATATTTTTCCACCACCTATAGAAAAGGAAAACAGGGACAATTAGGGTTTGTAGTTAGGTGAAGCGTCCGTGGCTCAAATCTATTGCTCACTTGTGCTCACCGCCCACATAGGAATAGAGGCCATTTGCAGATCAGTCGTTCACTAAATTTTCATCACCAGATCCCACGACATAAGGATACACTTGTTGGTCCAGCGATCTGGAGCACTGTTCATATGCTATGCCAATGAGTGTAGCACATACAGCTCTTTCCGGAGACCCCTTCTCACTAATCCTCTTTCCCACAATCTTCTCTAACATTTCCAATACCAACCAAAGCCACCTCCTATCTAGGTATACATTTTTTTTGGTAACTCCTTTATTTATGCCGTTGCTGTATGTTATCTGAGGTTCTTGGCATTAGTTTAGTGTTATAGTGTCGATTCTTTACCCGTATCTGCTAGTACTCTAGTATTATTTGTGATTCCTCTTTTTTGTATCTATTAGAGTGTTGCTGCTACATATTTTAGGCCCCTTGGCTCTACAGCCTTGCCTCTTGTTTATCAAAGTAAGAGAATTGTAGGGATATATTATCAGAGAAAAAAAGGAGCATGAACCAACATATTCCACCTATAATCAGTGGGAATATGAAAATTCTCTTGTAATGTCTTGACTTATCAATTCCATACAACCTACAATTAGCTCGAACATATTTGTTGCTTGACATTGTTCAAAAAATATAGAAAGCAAAGTTTCAGACTTACTCTCAAATGGGTAATGACACTTAAATATATGAGCTTCAGAATAAAATCCATTGCACAAAATAATAAGAAGTGACTATAGCACAATATTTTTCTTAGCACTTTCAGAGATTGTTAGAAAAGCATATGATTTTCTCATTAATCTGAATTTGGAATATAATCATATAAGGATTCAAGTGCTAGGTAAGAACTTCTACCTTCTCTATTGCAAATTTACTCATATGTATAGTAGGAAGAAAATTGAAGTGCCATGCTTTGTACTGTCTCCTATGGAGAAAGCAAGATTGTGTAATATCCCAAAATGTGCCCTAGAAGTTTTAGTATAATTGTTGTTTTATTTGAATTAAAATGTATATGTTATTGGAAAGAGAAAATAATTTAAAAAGGAGTGTATGTTGTATATATGGATATATATATAACATATATACAAGTCAAATGGATGGTCAAAGGAAGAAGATATTTATTTTGGTTATTTATGAAATTACTAAAAAGGACAAATAAGTAAAAGGGAGTTAAGATATATAGAAGAGGGTATTTTAGTAATTTTCTTTTTAGATTGCTTGGTGGAGGTTTAAAGAGATGAGAACTTTGACTTTGTCTTTAATTTCCTTTTCATTTTTCTTATTTTTCTTTTCTTGGCTGGGTACTCCAAAGTTAAGAGATCAATATAGAGTTTGATTTTCTAAGATCAAATTCAAAGGAGATTTCAAATAAACAAGTTGGAATTTCAAGAAATTTCATTATTTTGGTAAGTTCTCTCTTGATTGCTCTTGTTGTTTTTGAAGTTATTTTTGAGTTTGATGAAGTGTTGTTGATAATATGGTTAGGATTGCTTGTGGTGTGTTTGTATGTGATGGAAATGGAATTAAAGATAAGAAGTTAGGTTGGTGTTGGTGATGGAAGAGTAAGAGTTGTGTTTAGTGAAATTTTTTCTGTTTTACAATTAGTAAAGGCTGTGACTTTTATGATTTTTAATTAAATATAGAAAAATGTTCTTGAAGTGAATTTTGGATATGTTGTTTCTTAGTGAGTCTAGTATTTGAGAAAAATAATTTCGAACCACGTTGATTGAATTTAATTCATGGAATTCACAAAGTTCAGAACTGCTGCCAGGATGCAGGACAATTGGAGCAGTCTGGTGAGGGTGAACTATTTGACCAAGATTTTGTGTTCAGTTTGATCTGAAATTTTAAAGGAATTATTTTAAGATGTAAAATTTAGTTCTGTAAAAATTTTAGAGTTTTTAGTCAATTAGATTATTTTATACAATTTTTCAAAATAAGGATAAAGTGGAGTCTAAAACCAGAATTTACTATTCATATGGTCATTTTGCTAATATTCCTTTTGGATTAGGTTGTGAAGAGGTTGAATTGCCCTAACCTAAGTGTTGAGGATTCTTGGAAGAGTAAGTGTATAGATTGGTGTGAGTTGGTTTTAAGGTAAGTACAAACTACATTATTGCATACATTCATATGATATTGAGACTTGAGACATATTTGATTATAAATGTGATAAGGAATCTAATGCATTGTGGATGTATATTAATAATGTTATGTTTGGTATAATGTGAATGTTGTGATGAGCATGTAAAATATGTGTTAATGCCATTGATTATATCCATTTGAATAATGAATTGATTAATGTGATTTGAAAAATAACGAAATGTGAAATGTGCAAGATGTGATGATGCAAATGAGATGATTGAGGCATGGTTGCCTAATTTGCTTATGAGAATGAAATGAATTGAGAAAGAAATGTACAAAGATATAAATGAAAAGAATTTTGCGTTTAATTTGTTATTCAACCTTCAGAGTTCTGGGTTTGCCTATAAAGTACTGGATAAGTGAAAAGACCGGGTCGTAAGCCGATTCCAGTTGATAAATGTGAAATGTGAATTATAGTAACAGTCTTGCCGGGTTGAGGATCTTCTTGGTTTATCCGGGTTGAGGTCCAAGAGACTAAGTCTGTTACAGGTAACAGTCTTGCCGGGTTGAGGATTTCCTCGAGTTTAGCCGAGTTGAGGTCCAAGAGACTGGGTCTGTTACCCTATCCATGGATAGAGATATATATATCGCCTACGGGCTTAATGATTGTGATTATAGACCAAAGCAGTAACTCTGAACTTTGAATAACATATTAGTGTCTTGTGGGCCGATGCTTGTCTTTATTTTCAATGTGAATCATGAATGTTTTGATTAATTATTAAATAATGTAAGATTGTGAAATATAATATTCTCTTGAATTGATCTTGAATCTTGATTGTGTGACATTAGCATGGCATTAAAGCATCATAGCACTGTAGTTTGTACCGCTAAGCAGTTGGCTTAGCGCGAATGTGATTCTTCATGCAGGTGACAGGGAAGAACCAGAGAGTTCCTCTAGGCCGAGTCAAGCCTAGATTTTGAAGAGTGAATAGCGGGCTTTAAGATCGAAGACTAACTGCCAAACATGTATAAATTTTATGTGTTGTAAAACTTGAGTTTTGATGTATATGAATTTGTAAATATTGTTACTTTCCGTTGCATAGTGAACAAATATTTTATCTACTGTATTTCATAATAAAACTTTACTTTATTTTGTACTAGAAGTGTAAATCCTTTTTGCAGGTTGTAGTTGAGGTTATAAGGGGGATTTATTGGAAGTGTACTGAGAATGATTTTGTTTGCATTGGTTTGTGTAAAAATGTTTTCAAAAATCAGAAAAAAACCAGTTTTGTCGACACTTGGGATTGAATTTTTAGGCGAAACTATGGCAAAATTTCTGTAAAAATTGAAACAAAAATTTGACTAAGTAAAAGTGCTAGCAACATTAGGATAGTGTGGCGCCTCTACTCAGCTTACACACGTAGGTCAAGAAGGGGTGCTACAATTTTTGTATCAGAGTCTAGGTTTAAGATTCTCAACCTAGGTGAATTGTAAGAAAAAGAATATTTTGATTTTAAAAGTTGGTTTTTGAATAAAATACATGTTTTGGTATGGCAGTCTTTGATCTTTAATGAGGAATATTCTGCTGTGTTTGCAGATATAGGTAGTAATGGAGTCCCATTCACGTCAGACTGTAGAAGGAAGTGCTGAGAGTGTAGCTCCAGGAGAGAGTAGAGATGGAGCTAGAGTTGACAGAGTTAGTGAGGCACCTGTTTCTGTGCCAGAGAGACCAGCTGCAGAGGAGGGTCTGCCGGGTTGGTTGAGGCATGTGGTAGAACTATTTAGACAAGTTCCAGTGCAACCACCACCACAGCCTCAGATGCTGGTAAGACATTATGACAAGTTGAGATAATATGGGGCTGAAGATTTCTTAGGCACTACCGACCCTGCAGTGGCTGAGCAATGGTTAGATAAGGTACAGAGGATATTCATTCAATTGCAAGCCATTTCGGATGAGAAGTTTGACTATGCCAGATCCCTCCTTCAGAAAGATGCCTATGATTGGTGGAAGACTGTCCCTCATGCTATGGATGATCCACCTACACTATCTTATAGTGATTTTCTGAGGGAGTTCGAATAGAAATATACTCCGAGGGAGTATAAAGATTTAAAGAAGATGGAATTCCTGAGTTTGAGGCAAGACAACTGGACGGTGACGGAATATGAGATTGAATACATCCGGTTGAGTCGTTATGCCGGAGGAATTATTTCTGACAAAATAGATAGGTGCAGAAGGTTTGAGGAGGGATTGAGGCCCTCTATTATGTGTATCGTGGCTAGTTCTCGGTACCAGGATTTCTCTCAGCTTGTTGCAGCAGCTAGGAGCGTTGAGAGAGCGCAGAGCATTGCAGCAGCTGCTTCTGAGGAGGAGACCCCAGTTTGAGGCAGGGTCTTCATCTATGAAGAGGGGGAGAGGAAGTTTTGTTCCGAGAATCAGTAGAAGTCAGAGACAGCCGGGTAGGTCAGTGTAGTATCAGAGACAGAGATCGAGACCTACACCTTCTATAGCTAGTGCTCCAACTCCGATGGTCCAGAGATCCATTCCCCCTATATGTGTTCAGTGTGGTGGAAGACATGGGGGTGTTTGTTGAAAATATAGTGGATCAGCTGTGTGTTTTTGATGTGGATCGCCTGATCATTTTATTAGGGAGTGTCCTGAGATGCAGGAGCACAGGCAGGCTGAGTCTGCAGCCTCTCGACCCAATGTCAGCAGAGGTGGTCTAGGAGGCAGAGGTTTCAGCAGGGGTGGTCGATCCGGGTATAGTCAGAGAGGAGGATCATCATCCGGAGGCAGTAGGCCAGATGAAGCCGGATCTTCTCAGAGGGTGTATGTGATGCAGAGGCAGCCAGATGCTTCAGCAGTTATAGCGGGTACATTTTCTTTATTTGACATTTCAGTACTTGCTTTGATTGATCCAGGATCTACTCATTCATATATTAGTGCATCTATCTTGCCTGTGTATGAATTGCATTCTGAGTCCTTAGGATTTAATGTCTTGGTGACAAATCCTTTAGGACATAGTGTGGTTGTTAGTAAGGTGCACCGTGATAGTGCAGTTGGGGTGCAAGGTGAGAAGTTTCTTGGTGATCTGATTGAAATGCCTTTTAAAGAATACGATTTGATTTTAGGCATGGATTGGCTATCTAAGCATGGAGCTGTGGTAGACTGTCAAAAGAAGTGTGTTACCTTGAGAACCAGTGATGGTAGGAGTGTGATGGTATCTAGTGAGCAGAGACAACTTGCATCCTTGTTTGTATCAGCTGTAACAGCTAGAAAGTTGATTAGAAAAGAGTGTGATGCTTATCTTGCTCATGTGGTGGATACTAGAGTAGCGAGTTCTCAACTTAATAATATAACCACAGTTGTAGATTTTCCGGATGTGTTTCCTGAGGAGTTGCCAGGGTTACCCCCTGAGAGAGAGGTTGAGTTTGGTATCGATTTGTTGCCTGGTACCACTCCCATCTCTATCACTCCATATCGAATGGCACCTGCTAAATTGAGAGAATTGAAGGTGCAGTTGCAGGAGTTGTTGGATAAAGGGTTTATTCGCCCTAGTATTTCTCCGTGGGGAGCTCCTATGTTGTTTGTGAAGAAAAAGGATGGTACTTTGAGATTGTGCATCGATTATAGGCAATTGAACAAAGTGACTATTAAGAATAAATATCCTTTGCCTAGGATTGATGATCTCTTTGATCAATTAAAGGGAGCAGCAGTGTTTTCCAAGATTGATTTGAGATCCGGGTACCATCAGTTGAGGGTTAAAGCTGAAGATGTTTCTAAGACAGCTTTCCACACCAGGTATGGGCATTATGAGTTTTTAGTGATGCCTTTTGGGTTGACGAATGCACCTGCAGCTTTCATGGATTTAATGAATAGGGTGTTTAGGCCTTATCTGGAACAGTTTGTGGTGGTTTTCATCGATGATATTTTGGTGTATTCGCGTAATGAGGAGGAGCATGACAAGCATCTGCGAATGGTATTACAGATCTTGAGAGAGAAGCAGTTGTATGCTAAGCTGTCAAAGTGTGAGTTTTGGCTTGACCAAGTAACTTTTCTTGGTCATATAGTTTCAACAGATGGTATAAGAGTTTATCCGAGTAAAGTCAAGGCCATTTTGAATTGGAGTCCACCAAAGTCAGTGACTGAAGTTAGAAGTTTTTTGGGTTTGGCAGGCTATTATCGAAGGTTTGTGAAAGGTTTTTCTTCGATAGCTACTCCACTCACAAGATTGCTTCGAAAGGGAATTAGATTTGTGTGGATAGATCAGTGTCAAGCTAGTTTTGATCAGTTGAAAGAAATGTTGACTTAAGCACCTGTTCTTACTTTACCCGTGGAAGATAAACCTTATGTAATTTATAGTGATGCTTCACATAATGGTTTAGGATGTGTCTTGATGCAAGAGGGTAAAGTTGTAGCTTATGCTTCTCTGCAGTTGAAGTCGCATGAGCTCAATTATCCAACACATGATCTAGAATTGGCAGCCATAGTATTTGCTTTGAAGATTTGGCGACACTACTTGTATGGAGAGAAATGTTTTATTTATACGTATCACAAAAGTTTGAAATATTTGGGTGTTCAGAATGAGCTGAATCTTCGATAAAGGCGATGGTTAGAACTGATTAAAGACTACGATTGTTTGATTGATTACCATCCTGGTAAGGCGAATGTAGTTGCTAATGCCTTGAGTCGGAAGTCTCTGGCAGGTTTGGCTATTTATTCGCTTTCATTGCTTGTTGAGTTGAGAGCGTTACATGCTAGTTTTGAAGCATGTGATGATGGTGCATTGTTGGCTCAGTTACAATTGAGACCAGTATTGTTGGATCAGATTAAGGAGGCTCAATTGACAGATGAGAAAATTCAGAAGATTGTTTCAGATTGCCAAAACGGGGAGAGCCGAGATTTCTTTGTGAAAAGTGATGGTAGCCTTTGGTTTAAGGATAGATTGTGTGTTCCTGATGATGCTAAATTGAGAAAGATTATTTTAGAAGAAGCACATCAGTCAGTTTTTGCTATACATCCGGGAAATACAAAGATGTACCATGATTTGAAACAGCATTATTGGTGGTCAGGTATAAAAAGAGACATAGCGGAGTTTGTATCCAAGTGTCTCACTTGTCAGAGGGTGAAAGCTAAGCATCAAGTTCCAACAGGGTTGCTTCAACCTTTATCAGTGCCTGAATGGAAATGGGAAAGAGTGACAATGGATTTTGTGTCTGGTTTACCTTTGACACAGAGGAAGCATGATGCTATTTGGGTGATTGTTGATAGGTTGACAAAGACAACTCATTTTCTTCCGATTCGAATGGACTATTCACTTGAGAAGTTGGCTAAGCTGTATATTAGTGAGATAGTGAAGTTGCATGGAGTTCCAATTTCTTTAGTGTCTGATCGAGATCCTAGATTTACTTCAAGATTTTGGAAGAGTTTACATGGTGCTTTGGGTTCTCGATTGTACTTTAGCACTGCTTTTCATCCGCAGACAGATGGGCAGTCAGAGAGAGCGATACAGATTATTGAGGATATGTTGAGAAGCTGTGTCATTGATTTCTCTGGAAGTTGGGACATATTTTTACCACTTGTAGAATTTGCTTACAACAACAGTCATCAAACCAGTATTGGCATGGCACCATTTGAGGCATTGTATGGAAGAAGATGTAGAATGCCTCTATGTTGGAATGAAATTGGAGAGGGCAAATTAATTGGTCCTGATTTGATTAAAGAAATTGAAGAGAAAGTGAAGATAATTCAGGATCGGTTAAAGACAGCTTCAGATCTACAGAAATCTTATTCAGATTTGAAGAGAAGAGACATAGAATTTGATGTTGGAGATAAAGTATTTTTGAAAGTGTCTCCTTGGAAAAAGATATTGAGATTTGGTCGTAGAGGGAAGCTGAGTCCTCATTTTATTGGACCATATGAAATTCTAGAAAGAGTTGGGCCAGTTGCTTATCGTCTTGCTTTGCCACCTGAGTTGGATAGAATCCATAATGTATTCCAAGTTTCTATGTTGCGGAGGTATAGATCGGATCCATCTCATATCTTGCCAATTGAATTTATTGAAGTGAGTTTGGATCTGACATTTGAAGAAGAACCAGTTGCTATTTTGGCACATGAAGTGAAAGAATTGAGAAATAAGAAAGTGCCATTGGTGAAAGTTCTATGGAAGAATCATGGGAGAGAAGAGGCAACTTAGGAGAGCGAGCAAGCAATGCAAGATCAGTATCCTCAACTGTTTCAGACATAATATCAGGTAATTTCGAGAACAAAATTTCTTTTTAGAGGGGGAGAATTGTAGTATCCCAAAATGTGCCCTAGAAGTTTTAGTATAATTGTTGTTTTATTTGAATTAAAATGTATATGTTATTGGAAAGAGAAAATAATTTAAAAATGAGTGTATATGTTGTATATATGGATATATATATAACATATATACAAGTCAAATGGATGGTCAAAGGAAGAAGATATTTATTTTGGTTATTTATGAAATTACTAAAAAGGACAAATAAGTAAAAGGGAGTTAAGATATATAGAAGAGGGTATTTTAGTAATTTTCTTTTTAGATTGCTTGGTGGAGGTTTAAAGAGATGAGAACTTTGACTTTGTCTTTAATTTCCTTTTCATTTTTCTTATTTTTCTTTTCTTGGCCGGGTACTCCAAAGTTAAGAGAGCAAGATAGAGTTTGATTTTCTAAGATCAAATTCAAAGGAGATTTCAAATAAACAAGTTGGAATTTCAAGAAATTTCATTATTTTGGTAAGTTCTCTCTTGATTGCTCTTGTTGTTTTTGAAGTTATTTTTGAGTTTGATGAAGTGTTGTTGATAATATGGTTAGGATTGCTTGTGGTGTGTTTGTATGTGATGAAAATGGAATTAAAGATAAGAAGTTAGGTTGGTGTTGGTGATGGAAGAGTAAGAGTTGTGTTTAGTGAAATTTTTTCTGTTTTACAATTAGTAAAGGCTGTGACTTTTATGATTTTTAATTAAATATAGAAAAATGTTCTTGAAGTGAATTTTGGATATGTTGTTTCTTAGTGAGTCTAGTATTTGAGAAAAATAATTTCGAACCACGTTGATTGAATTTAATTCATGGAATTCACAAAGTTCAGAACTGCTGCCAGGATGCAGGACAATTGGAGCAGTCTGGTGAGGGTGAACTATTTGACCAAGATTTTGTGTTCAGTTTGATCTGAAATTTTAAAGGAATTATTTTAAGATGTAAAATTTAGTTCTGTAAAAATTTTAGAGTTTTTAGTCAATTAGATTATTTTATACAATTTTTCAAAATAAGGATAAAGTGGAGTCTAAAACCAGAATTTACTATTCATATGGTCATTTTGCTAATATTCCTTTTGGATTAGGTTGTGAAGAGGTTGAATTGCCCTAACCTAAGTGTTGAGGATTCTTGGAAGAGTAAGTGTATAGATTGGTGTGAGTTGGTTTTAAGGTAAGTACAAACTACATTATTGCATACATTCATATGATATTGAGACTTGAGACATATTTGATTATAAATGTGATAAGGAATCTAATGCATTGTGGATGTATATTAATAATGTTATGTTTGGTATAATGTGAATGTTGTGATGAGCATGTAAAATATGTGTTAATGCCATTGATTATATCCATTTGAATAATGAATTGATTAATGTGATTTGAAATATAACGAAATGTGAAATGTGCAAGATGTGATGATGCAAATGAGATGATTGAGGCATGGTTGCCTAATTTGCTTATGAGAATGAAATGAATTGAGAAAGAAATGTACAAAGATATAAATGAAAAGAATTTTGCGTTTAATTTGTTATTCAACCTTCAGAGTTCTGGGTTTGCCTATAAAGTACTGGATAAGTGAAAAGACCGGGTCGTAAGCCGATTCCAGTTGATAAATGTGAAATGTGAATTATAGTAACAGTCTTGCCGGGTTGAGGATCTCCTTGGTTTATCCGGGTTGAGGTCCAAGAGACTGGGTCTGTTACAGGTAACAGTTTTGCCGGGTTGAGGATTTCCTCGAGTTTAGCCGAGTTGAGGTCCAAGAGACTGGGTCTGTTACCCTATCCATGGATAGAGATATATATATCGCCTACGGGCTTAATGATTGTGATTATAGACCAAAGCAGTAACTCTAAACTTTGAATAACATATTAGTGTCTTGTGGGCCCTTGCTTGTCTTTGTTTTCAATGTGAATCATGAATGTTTTGATTAATTATTAAATAATGTAAGATTGTGAAATATAATATTCTCTTGAATTGATCTTGAATCTTGATTGTGTGACATTAGCATTGCATTAAAGCATCATAGCACTGTAGTTTGTACCACTAAGCCGTTGGCTTAGCGCGAATGTGATTCTTCAAGCAGGTGACAGGGAAGAACCAGAGAGTTCCTCTAGGCCGAGTCGAGCCTAGATTTTGAAGAGTGAATAGTGGGCTTTAAGATCGAAGACTGACTGCCAAACATGTATAAATTTTATGTGTTGTAAAACTTGAGTTTTGATGTATATGAATTTGTAAATATTGTTACTTTCCGTTGCATAGTGAACAAATATTTTATCTACTGTATTTCATAATAAACCTTTACTTTATTTTGTACTAGAAGTGTAAATCCTTTTTGCAGGTTGTAGTTGAGGTTATAAGGGGGATTTATTGGAAGTGTACTGAGAATGATTTTTTTTGCATTAGTTTGTGTAAAAATATTTTCAAAAATCAGAAAAAAAAAACCAGTTTTGTCGACACTTGGGATTGAATTTTTAGGCGAAACTATGGCAAAATTTCTGTAAAAATCGAAACAAAAATTTGACTAAGTAAAAGTGGTAGCAACATTAGGATAGTGTGGCGCCTCTACTCAGCTTACACACGTAGGTCAGGAAGGGGTGCTACAGATTGCTTGCTAAATCCTCCCAAGAGCAATCTAAAACCAATAGTCATGAAGATATTTGACACTGTGACTATTGTGGAAAACCACGACATACTAAAGAGACTTGTTGGAAGTTACACGGATGGCCAAAAAAAATTGAGGGAAAGGAGCAAACTCTACCAAGGGCCAATCACATTTGGCTGAAGCAACGGGACCAAGTGGTGAGATGACCACTAGGGGTATGTTATGTAATGATGTAGTTCAAAATCTGAGGCGACTTCTTTTCCAGCTTCAGTCCTCAACCATTGGTACTTCCAACTTTGTACAAACAAGTACTGCCTTATTTGTTAATTCCAATGCTTGTTCTTGGATTAAAGACTCTGGACCAAATAGACATGTGACATGCTCTTCTAAAGTGTTAAGTATCCTATATCGTTTAAATATAACATTGATGTGCTTATAATGGCTTGGACAATTCTCATCTCATGAGCTAGCTTTTAGGATTTAGGTGTATTCTATTTTCTCAACATGGTATCATAGGCATCAATCCAATCTTCCAATGTTGGGTCACTCGTAGATGTCCAGTTCTGCAAACTTCACGCTCGATATTTTCTACATGTGTTTAGCCCTAGATGTGAGGGGAGTGTGTTGAGTATCCCACATTGCCTAAATAAAACAATGGTGTGCTCCTTATAATAGGTTGGACAGTCATCATCTCATGAGCTAGCTTTTGAGGTTGAGTTCAGCTCAAGTCTATTTTCTCAACATAAAGGTTTTCTAACCTATTCTCCATGTCCTAAAGGGAACAACGTCCAAGTAGCTGATGGGTCTATCGCCTTTGTATATGGCTTAGGTTCTATTAGTTGTACTCATATTAGATTGTCTTTTATTCTTCATGTGCCTTGTTTTTCTATCAATCTCTTATCTATTAGCTCAATTACCAAAGCCCTTAATTGTAAAATTGAGTTTTTTCCCAACAATTGTGTTTTTTAGGATCTACAAACTGAAAAGTTATACATTTTTTATGGAAGTCATAATTCTAATCCTGGTAGAAGTCAAGCCTTTTTTTTATGGGGTACATAGAAGCCAACCAAGAAATAATTCAGTTGCATAGACAATTAACACATCTGTTATTTGTTGTCTTAGAAAAGTTATATCCCAACTTGTTTAAAAAGATGTCATTTGAATCTTTATTTTGTGATGCATGTGAATTTGCTAAGCATACAAGGAACTCTTATCCTTTGAGTAATAATAGAAGTACAATTTCTTTTATGAATATTTATTATGATGTTTGGGGACCTACATAAAGCACATGTATATGGTCATAGGTGGTTTGTTACATGTATTAATTATTGTACTAGATTAACTTGGGTTTATTTAGTGAAAGCAAAGAGTGATGTATTTTCTCACTTTTAGTCCTTTCATAGAATGATTTGTGCACAGTTTGATACTAAAGTCAAAATTCTAAAGACGAAGAATGGTACAAAGTATAAGGAAGGAAGGCTTTGTGCGTATCTTGAGTATGTATGGATGTTACTTTTAGAAAATCACTGTCATACTTTAGTACACCCCAAACTCCTCTTTAGGGGAAGAATGAAAAAGAAGAGTCTAATTCGGTATCCTTGGAGCCTAAAGTCTTCTACTCGAAGGGAGATTCATTTCAGGAAATGGAGAATGTTGGGCGTTTGGATAAACTAGATTTGAAGTGATATTCAAGGAAAAATCAAACAGAGAAAGCCACCGTGCAGTGTATTACTTGTCAAGAATTGGTCTCACATCCTGAAACTCCTTTAAATCCTTTTGGTCAGTTATCTTTAGTTCCTGATTCTGTTAATGATTTTGATAAACCTATTGCTTATAGGTAAGAAGTCAAGTGTTGTAGCAAATATCTCATCTCTAATTTTGTCCCCTAGAACTTATTGTCTTTCCCTTATAGAGCTTTTGTCTTGTTTATTTTCTCTGTCTATTCCATAGGACTAGAGAGAAGTCATTCATGATCCCAAATGGAAGGAAACAATGATTGAAGAAATGAAAGTTCCTGCTAAAAATGGGACTTGGAAACTCGTCATTCCTCCTTCAGAGAAGAAGATGGTTGGTTGGAAGTGGTATTTACTGTAAAACACAAGGCTGATGGCTCTATTGAAAGATAAAAAATTAAATTGGTGGCTAAAGGCTTTACTCAGACCTATGGTGTGGATTATCAGGAAATATTTGCCTCGGTTGCTAAAATGAATACAATTAGGATATTGTTTACTTGTGCAATGAATCTTGACTAGGACTTGCCACAATTTGATGTAAAAAAGGCCTTCTTGCATGGTGATCTTGAGGAAGAGGTATACATGGAGATCCCTTTAAGCTTTGAGAATGAAAAACATACAAGGAAAGGTGTGCAAACCGAAAGAGGCTCTATATGGGTTAAAATAGTCTCCTAGAACATGGTTTAATAGATTTAGCAAAGCTATGATCTCCTTTGGATATCAACAGAGTAATGTTGATCATACCTTGTTTATCAAGCACTCAAAAGGCAAGATTACTCATAGTCTATGTTGATGACATTGTGGTAACTAGAGATGATAAAGAAGAATTAGTGCAACTGAAACAACTCCTAGCCTGAGAATTTGAGATCAAGGATGCAGGAAAACTATAATATTTCCTGGAATTGAAGTTTCCAGATAAAAAAGGGGAATTTTATTTCTTAGAGAAATATATCCTAGATCTCTTAAATGACATTGGTATGTTGGGGTGCAAACCAATAGAACCTCCTATGGAGAGTAATCATAAGTTGTATGGAGGAACAAGGGCACCAATTGATATTGGGAAGTATCAAAGATTGGTAGGGAGACTAATCTATCTCTCCCACACTAGATCAGACATAGCATATGCAGTTAGTCTGATAAGCCAATACATGCATGATCCTCATGAGCTGCATTTGCAAGTAGTTTTTTGGATTCTGTGATATCAAAATTTTGCTCCTGGAAAAGGCCTTCTTTTCTCCAAACATGACTACTTTAGAATAGAAGCTTTTACAAATGAAATAGAAAGAAATTTTGTTCAAATGAAATAGAAAGAAATTTCTTACTCTGAAAATCAACAAAAATAATTAATAGATAGTAGAGAATCTATACATATTTTTTCCATGGATCCACATGGAAAATTCCACTAGTATAATAGTCCATTTTACATTTGTTAGTTCACACAATATATCCAGTTGGTCTCCCAATTTAATCATTCTACTCACAACAAATGTAAAATAAGATTAAATTGCTCAACCTAATTTCTTTTGGATCAAGCATTTCATACTAGCAACTGTGTAAGTTTAGTTACAAGCTCTATCTAGTTATCTCACACGAGGTAACTAAATTCAATTTTGAGGTACTTTGATGTGTGACTTTCTAGATTCAAGTTCCATTATCAATGGAAATAATATCATCCTAAGTACGGTGAGAATCCTTTCTCGACCAATTCATGGAATCCTCAATTCTTATCCATTCAATCATGGTTGACTCCTAGTATTGAGTGTTATGACTACCCAACTAAATATGAATGTTCTAGGCGGCTAATCAACAATATAAATATTGTGCACTTCAATCTTTTCATCCTAAGATCCTAGCTTCAACTAGGGTCAAACCTTAATTTCGAAACACTATGTCCACATTACTATTCCATTCTTGATTTTAGAATTCATCTTGGCCAAGGATTTCCAATCAAGAAGAATATAGGATCTTAATTTCATTGACTTGAGTGAACAAATATTCTATTGGTTGATTATTTGTTTCACTATATAATTAGTTAAGGCCACCACATATCATATGCCAATGTGTTGTTAGTCTTGTCATATAAGCAGTAACAAACCTTAACAACTTATATATGAAATAATGCATCACCTTAAGTCAAAAACTATATGCACCATTATGATTAAAGTGATAATTGATTGACTGACAGTAAATTATTTTGCATCACAATTCGATCACTCAACAGATGAGCATCTACATTTTTATCCTGACACCCAGTCAAGTGGATTGTGACACCATTTTCATGCCATTAGTAACCTGTACTGACTAGGAAGATAAATAGAGATGGTGATTTTCCACAACTATCATGCCTCAAGTAAATAGAGTTAGGATGATTTTATAGAGAGGGATCATATTCCTATTAGAAATGTATACAAATAAGGAATATACACATTTACATTACAACAAATCAACGATATTCTAACACTCTCTCTCAAGCTGAAGCTTATGTATTATAAACTCCTAGCTTGTTACAAATATATTCAATCCAAGGTCTTTTTAGAGTTTTAGTGGGAATATCTGCCAATTGATTATTTGTATTGATAAAACTAATAGTAATGCATTTTGATTCAATATTTTGTTTGATAAAATGACAATCGATCGTTATATGTCTTTTCCTTTCTTGGAAGATCATATTTGAAGCAATATGGAGTGCTGCTTGATTTTTACATATCAATTTCATTGGACCCATACTTTCAATCCTTAATTCTCGTAGTAGTTATTTTAACCAAATAAGTTCACAAGCAGCTAAGGCCATAGCTCGGTACTATGCTTATGCACTTGACCTTGCTAAAACATCTTGCTTTTTACTTTTCCATGAGATGAGATTCCCTCCAATAAGTAGACAATATCCCAAAACCTACCTAATTAGCATTCGAATACCTGGCAATTTGTTTGTCCTTTATCTTCATATAACAAACCTTGGAATTTGGTATCTTAGAAAAGAAAGAAGTAAAATGTTGTATCATGATCTATCGCAGAATCAGAGTAGTTGGTCGTGGCCCAATCCACATGTGAAGTTCTATGGATATATCACATCCTAATTGAAGTAGGGTTGAAGCCTTGGTTACTTATAAAATTGTGGTGCGATAATTAAACTCCCATTCATATTGCTTCAAATCTAGTGTATCGTGAAAGAAAGAAACATATTGAAGTTGACTGTCACTTCATTTGAGAGAAAATCTAAATAAAAGTGATTTCGACTAGTTATGTGAAGACGGGAGAACAACTAGGGAATATCTTAACGAAGGCTTTAAGTGGAACTATAATTGAATATCTATGTAACAAGTTGGGCATGACTAACATTTACACTCCAACTTGAGGGGGGAGTGTTGCAAGTAGCAGTTGTAAATTAATATTCATGGCAAAAGGTGTAAATAAAGAGGTAGGTATAATTGCAAAGCTAACTCTACTATTTAGACTCTAAAAAAGTTATATTTATAAGATTTAATTCCTTGTCCCCAAGTGTAATTATATATATATATTTGCATTTCTTCCTAATAAAATTGGATTTTCTCATTCCAATTAGTAATTGTAACAGACCTAGAGTGGGAGAAACAGTGGAAGGGATTCTGGTGCAGCAGTCTGTGTCTTACCAATCCAATGCTACTTTCCCTTATAAGCATGTGCATGCCTTTGTTGTGGTTGATTGCCAACTATTTGCTTATTCCTTGATTTTTTCTTTTGTCTGGAATCTTTGAGAGTTTGCCCATGTACTTCTACATATTTGTTAATGCTTTTGTAATCTTGGTATTTCCCATCAATTTATACTTGTTCATTATGTTCTTGTATGATGACAATAATAATAGTCTAGCTTGTTTCCCTCCTCTGCTTTAAAACTTTTAGGTTTGAGTGGATAACATGTGTATATTGGTGTATGTTGTGAAACGGCAATCATTGGATTTATCATTAGAGGAACGGATAATTAGCGCACTGGTAGAAGCTGGTCCATCAAAAACACTTGCTAGTTTATCTGAGATTTTGGCATCTGCTGTTGGAAGTTTCACTCCTATGCCAACATGTCGTATTTTCTCTATGTTCGCAGGTCCAAAAGTTTATTGCTTTCTCGTTAGTTGACTTTAGAATTTCAGCCATTTATTTATTTATTATGTTTTTAAATGTTGACATCTGTTTATCCATTTAATGCAGCTTTGGTTGTTCTATTGGACTTCCTTTTGCAAGTTACAGCTTTTGTTGCACTAATTGTTTTGGATTGTAGAGAGCCGAGGATAACATGATTGACTGTTTCCCGTGCATAAGGGTTCCTCCTTCATATGGAGGGCCAAATGAAGGTAGTTGATTGAACATTCATATCATTGCCTTAAGAACTAAGAAGAGAGAGCTAAGTGTTAATAGAAAATCTCACTCAAAGAGCAATCTGCATTTATTTCACATATTGTAGGATTACACAAGTGTGGACGCAATCTACTTTTCACCACTTGCACTTGTTTTAAGCATACATAAGCTTAAGCACTATCATACATGTATATACCTACTAGAATTATCTGGCTTAAGCTTCTAAATTTTTGCTGACACCTGAGGTAAGCCACTCGTAATGGTAGTACATTTAGATAATACAACATAACAAAAATAGGCTTGCCAATGTAACAGTAAAAGCGTCACAGCTTCAATTATTACTTTTTTTCTTTGTTAACCTAAGTAATATTGAACATCATATTAATATATCTACAATTATTCTCTATACTAGCTCTGATAAAGTATTTTGATGAAGTATAGGCATTTATCAGAGACAGCCTAGACTGCTGGCTAAATATATGAAGGTAAATTTCTTTACATTGTCATTGACTTATTATTTTTGTTCATGAAAGAGAAGTGATAGTAATTGAGAACTATTTATTCTCTATTGGAAAAATGTTGCCAATGAATGGTGAAATAAGTTTAGGATTAAAAACATGATGGATTGTAGACCCTTAATTTTTGACCCAGTCCGGTTCAATATATTTTAATAAGTCCAAAATAATTTTTGTGTCATCTTAATTAAATAATATTTGCTTTACTATTTAGTTTTTATAATTAATAAATAATAATAATAATAAATAAATAAATAAAAAATAAAAATCGGCAACGAAAAATTTCGTAGCCGAAAAGGAGTCGAACGAAATGGCCCACAGGCAATTTCTCTCCCGCAGCCCGTAAGTTCCCACGGCAGTTTTTTTCTCCAGCAAAATTTTTCCGCAGCAGTTTTTTTTTTGCCAACGAAATTTTTTCGACGCAATTTTTTCCAAAACCAAATTCAATTTGGTTTCCGTTTTCGTTTCCTAATTAATGTTAGATTCTGTGAACAATTAAGATTAATCATCAAAATCTTCTATAAATTGGACTAAAAACAATACAAAAGGGGGTAGGAAAAACTTAGAAAAAAAGAAAACGGAGTGAACTGAGAAAACTTTGAATCGATCGCACTAGGAGAAACCTTTGGCAATGAAATCAATCGAACTTTTTGAGAGAAGAATAAGCAACAAAACAATCAATCCATCAAAGGCAGCCATTTTGCCTTTGTTCTTGTTCATCCAAGAAGTAATTTTTGGTGGAACCAACAAACGAAGGTATGAATATCAAATCTTTTTTCTTTATAGTAGCTTGAATCATTAAACTCTTTCTTTTGATTCTAAAAACCTTAGAACCCTAATTTACTTTTTCTAAACTTTAGAACCTTAAATCGTCTCCTCTATTTTCAAAAATCCTAAAATCCTAATTCGTTTCTTTTGTTTTCCCAAAAACCTTAAATCATTCTTAAACCCTAAAAATCATTCTTCTATTTCCCTAAAACCTCAAAAACCCTAATTTATTCCTTTTATCCGCAAAAATCTTAAATTGTTTCTTTTATTTCCAAAAATCTTAAATAGTTTTTCTTATTTCCAAAAGCTTTTAAAAACTCTAAACTATTTTCTTCAACTTCAAAACCAAAACAGTGAACCTCAAACCATTTATTCTAAACCCTAATTTTTCTAAAACCTTGATTCCCTCAAAACCAAAACTGTAAACCCTAGTTTTCCTAAACCCTAATCCTTAAAACCTTATATATAGTAAATCCAAAATAATAATCCAGTAACCGTAAATCATAAACCTAATGTTTTAATATCCAAACCCTAATTTCATGATTTTCCCTTCAAACCCTAATTTTGTTAATCAAAGAACCTTATCAATCCCTTAAATTATAAAACTATAATCCATTTTAATTCCTTTAAAACTTACAGTAGCTTAAACCAATAAATTCTAAAACTCTAAACATTAAATAAAGAATCTTAAATAAAAATAGTAGCCTTAATTTATATCTTTACTTGCTTTATTTATTTTTAGATTTGATTGTATAGTTCATTATATACTTTGATTTATTTTATATGCTTGGATTTATTTAAGTTCAATGCTTGGTTTATTTAAATTATCATGTATGAATGTTTATATTTTGATTGATGTTTAATATCTTTGGTGAATGATTTATTTATGATGAATGGTTATTTACCTTTATTGATTTACTTTTATTTCCAAATGTTGTAAGAGGTATGTTTCCACTTTGTGGGTACCAAATTAGTTAAATATCATGTTATTTAAATAGCTTTTATATTTTAAACCAATGTAAAGGACATGTTTCTACCGTTTGGTGGGTGTCCTATTAGTTTAGACGTGGATTATGTAAGGGCATGTTTCCATCTTCGAATGGGTGTCCATTTATTTGTTTTGCTTGGACATTGTTTTGATTTTCAATATATGGATACTTTATTTTAATTATTGTGTGTAATATGGATAATATTGTTATATTTAAGAATTTTATAATATTAAGACATGTAAAGGAGGCCGGTTCCAATGAACCGGGCGTTGTGGGAGTGCTGGGCCATTTCTTACCTTCCTCACATGTACCCAACTTTTCGAACCCATTAGGGAGTTGGGGATTCCTTAGGAATCGAGTCATCCACCCCTTTCTTTTTTCTGGTCTATCCGGGTGGCGACTCCATTTTCTTTGGACTTAGGTCCGTGTTCTCTAAGGCCCCTAGCCTAAATAGTACCGAAGTCGCAAGAACCATTCCATTGGGAGTGGGGGCAAAAATTCCCGCTCACATTGGCGGCTCCACTGGGGATAAGAGAAGTTGATTCCATTAGTCTTTATATTATTCTATTCTTTCTTATAATGATATTATCCATTGCATCATATTAGATTGCATCGTGTGCGTGAGTTAGGATGCCTGTGTCACCCGTGTTGTGTTATGTAAGGGATACCATACTTTCACTTAAGGTATGGAGATCGAGCATGGAAAGCCCATTGCTTGAGAAAGTTCTAGTAATCTTGCAAAGAGAAGAAATACGTGCTTGTGTGAAGAACTAGACAACAAAAACATCAATCAAAGCTTGCATGGAAAAAATCTTTGGTTTGAGCCTACACAGGGGGCAAAGTTTCTCCATTTTAATTTTTAAGTTTATGCGTATACGAAATATTTTCAAACTCACTTCCAAATCCAATTAGGATCGAGTATCCCAATCCAATTTAGGATCAAGTATCCAAATCCAATTTAGGATCGAGTACCCCAATCTAATTTAGGATTGAGTATCCAAATCCAATTTAGGATCAAGTATCTCAATCCAATTTAGGATTGAGTATCCAAATCCAGTTTAGGATCGAGTATCCAAATTTAGTTAGGATCGAGTATCCAAATCCAGTTTCGGATCGAGTATCCAAATTTAGTTAGGATCGAGTATCCCAATCCAGTTTGGATCGAGTATCCAAATCTAGATAGGATCGAGTATCCCAATCCAATTTAGGATCGAGTATCCAAACCCAGTTTGGATTGAGTATCCCAATCCAATTTAGGATCGAGTATCCAAATCCAATTTAGGATCGAGTATCCCAATCCAGTTTAGGATAGAGTACCAAATTCAGTTTAGGATCGAGTATCCAAATCCAGCTAGGATCGAGTATCCGAAACTAGTTTAGAATCGAGTATCCAAGTCTAGTTTAGGATCGAGTATCCAAATCTCTCTGGTCTAGAACTCAAATTATCCTTAGGTCCAAAACCTAAAATCTCTTCTAAGTCCAGAACTTAGCTCGGCTCCAGAACCCAAATTATCCTTAGGTCCAAAACCTAAAATCTCTTCTAAGTCCAAAACTTAGCTTGGGTCCAGAACTCAAATTTTCCGTAGGTCCAAAACCTAAAATCTCTTCTAAATCCAGAACTTAGCTCGGGTCCAGAACCCAAATTTTGATTAGGTCCAGAACCTAAAATCTTTTCTAAGTCCAGAACTTAGCTCGAGTCCAAAACCCAAATTTTGATTAGATCCAGAACCTAGAATCTTTTTAAGTCTAGAACTTAGCTCGGGTCCATAACCCAAATTATCCTTAGGTCCAGAACCTAGAATCTTTTCTAAGTCCAGAACTTAGATCGGGTCCAAAATCCAAATTTTGATTAGGTCCAGAACCTAGAATATTTTCTAAGTCCAGAACTCGGGTCTAGAACCCAAATTATCCTTAGGTCCAGAACCTAGAATCTTTTCTAAGTCCAGAACTTAGCTCGGGTCCAGAACCCAAATTATCCTTAGGTTCAAAACCTAAAATTATGCTTTGGTCCAGAACCTAAAATTATCCTTGAGTCCAGAATTCGAATCGAGTCCAGAACCCAAAATCTCAACCATCTCAAAAATTGAGTCTTATTGCTTTTCACTCTCTTTTACTAAAGTCTCAGATCGTTCAAGCAGGGGGCAAACTGTAGACCCTTAATTTTTTACCCAGTTCGGTTCAATATATTTAATAAATCCAAAATAAATTTGTGTTATCTTAATTAAATAATATTTGCTTTACTATTTAGTTTTTATAATTAATAAAAAATAAAAAATAACAAAAATAAAAATAAAAATCGGCGACGAAAAATTTCATCGCCGAAAAGGAGTCGGACGAAATGGCCCACAGGAAATTTCTCTCCCGCAGCCCGCAAGTTGCCACGGCAGTTTTTTCGCCAGCAAAAATTTTTCCACAGCAGTTTTTTTTCGTCAGCAAAATTTTTCCGACGTAATTTTTTTCGAAACCAAATTTAATTTGGTTTCGATTTTCTTTTCCTAATTATTGTTAGATTAGGTGAACAATTAAGATTAATCATCAAAATCTTCTATAAATTGGACTAAACACAACACAAAAGGGGGGAGGAAAAACTTAGAAAAAAAGAAAAAGGAGTGAACTGAGAAAACTTTGAATCGATCGCACTAGGAGAAACCTTTGGCAGTGAAATCATTCGAACTTTTTGAGAGAAGAATATGCAACAAAACAATCAATCCATCAAAGGCAGCCATCTTACCTTTATTCTTGTTCATCTAAGAAGTAATTTTTGGTGGAACCAACAAACGAAGGTATGAATATCAAATCTTTTTTCTTTACAGTAGCTTGAATCATTAAACTCTTTCTTTTGATTCTAAAAACCTTAGAACCCTAATTTACTTTTTCTAAAACTTAGAACCTTAAATCGTCTCCTCTATTTTCAAAAGCCCTAAAATCCTAATTTGTTTCTTTTATTTTCCTAAAAACCTTAAATCATTCTTAAACCCTAAAAATCATTCTTCTGTTTCCCTAAAATCTCAAAAACCCTAATTTATTCCTTTTATCCTTAAAAATCTTAAATTGTTTCTTTTGTTTCCAAAAACCTTAAATCGTTTTTTCTTATTTCCAAAAGCTTTTAAAAACCCTAAACTATTTTCTTCAACTTCAAAACCAAAACAGTGAACCTCAAACCAATATTCTAAACCCTAATTTTCCTAAAATCTTAATTTCCTCAAAACCAAAACTGTAAACCCTAGTTTTCCTAAATCCTAATCCTTAAAACCTTAAAACCTTCACTACAAGGAAAACTGAATCAGACAATGCTTTCTGGCCGTTGTCTGATGAAAACAAAAACCGTTTTCTATTGAAGCGATGTCTGATAGCATTTCAGACAATGGTTTTAAAACCGTTGTCTGATGTAGGTTTTCACAACGGTTTTTAATTTTATCAGAAAATGATTTTTGGCTGTTGTCTGATGATGGTTCAGGCAACGGTTTCTAATTTTTCAGACAACGGTTTATAACCGTTGTCTGATGGTTTCCACAACAGTTTCTAAATTGTCAGACAACGGTTTCTAAATTTTTAGACAACAATTTTTAACCGTTGTCTAATGAAGTGTTAGACAATGCTTTTTGACCATTGTCTAATGAAGACAAAAACCGTTGTCTATTGAGGCGATGTCTGATAGCATTTCAGACAACGGTTTTTAACCGTTGTCTGAAGATGGTTTCCACAACAGTTTTTAGTTTTATCAGACAACGATTTTTAACCGTTGTCTGATGAAGGTTTAGACAACGCTTTTTGACCGTTGTCTGATGAAGATAAAAACCGTTGTCTATTGAGGCGATGTCTGATTAAGGTTTATACAATGCTTTCTTATTAAAAACCGTTTTCTGATTAAGGTTTACACAACGCTTTCTTATTAAAACCGTTGTCTGATGAAGGTTTACACAATGCTTTCTTATTAAAAACCGTTGTCTGATTAAGGTTTCTTATTAAATACCGTTATCTAATGAAGGTTTACACAACACTTTTAAATTTTTCAGACAATGGTTAATTAATCTAAAACTGTTGTAGAAGGACGCTAAATACAACGGTTAATTAATGTGGCACACTGAATATTAGACAATAGTTTCAATGTTCATTTTCATTTCACCACCATTGTCTGTTAAACTGTGCATTATACATATAAGACAACACTTTACAATGGAGGATTGCAAATTTGGGAATAAAAAAACCTCCACAAATTCAACCATTCAACATATTAACAAACTAAAAAAAAATCAACACTATACATATATCACTGAATTATACTATTAACTTAAACTTGAATGACGCTTCATGAAATATTTGGCAAAGTCAATCCTAATCTCGTTGATGTTGGCATCATTATACTCCAAGTTGCCTCTGCATAGCCACTGAAAAATGAATAAAATTTTGGTTAGCCACATGTGGTAAATACAAAACTATTATATAAAAAATGAAAATAATTAAAATTCTCACCTTAGCTGCAAACTGAAGCTCCTTGTCATAACAGATTTCCTTCATGTACCTCATGACAAAGAGGCCGCAGTCCGTGGCCCCTTTCTGCAAAGGAACCCCCTGAAATAGCAAATGAAAACAAAAATGAAGTACCACATGTTACATCCATATGTAAACCCATATGCAAACCAACACATCAACCTAAGCACACAACCTAACCTGAAATCTGAACAAACATTCTCAAAAATGAACACAAGACACATCCATATAAAATTTCAGGCTCAACGAGCAAACTCATACCTATAATATGCATATTTGCTTTAAATGATAAGAAATGAAAGAAGAAAAAATTAAAAGACAAACTTGCTCACATAAAGTATATTGCAAAGCTTAGAATAAAAGAAAAAAGAAAATAAAAATCACATAAGAACAAACTCTTCAGTGCAAGAATCCCATCAGTGTCATGTTCTGCTATAGTTTAGACTTTTAGAGGCATTTCTTAAATTGAAAGAGAACCCCCAAACTAGACATGCCAGCAGCCACCAATCAGAGATGAGCAAATAGAGACATTGGTTTTAATCTAGAAACAAAATAAAAGTTGAAACAGAAACCAGAGCAATAGTATAAAAATACCAATCCAATATCAAATTCCCAATCAATCTCATCATTAAGAATTATATATTATACTATATACTATTATACTAATATATAATAGTAGATTTTGTTTTTTGACTAACTGAACAAGCCACGGACTGAAACATCTTCAACAGAAATATTCAATATGAAAACCAAAGACACAAGAGAACACAAAAGGCAATCCAAATATATACGAACAAGTATACAAGTAATTCCAGCAGTGCTGCAATTTGAAATGAAAAAATGCAGACCAACTGAAAATGCTTTGTGGACTCCAAGTTTGTACTCAAATGAAAAAATGCAGTCCAAATTTAGCAATATTTCTTTCATAGAACAAGCAATTTACATATCAATTTCCAATCCAATGCTCCATTTTCCCAACAGCAAAAAGAGTATAGGCAAAATTATTGTAAAAATTGTATAAATCAGAAATGATGAGAAAAACAATACCGCCATGTTCTCCCATAAAATTTTCCTCCTCACAGTCTTGTTGATACTCTCCTTGTATAACTTTATGGCACTATAAGAAACACAATATAAGTCAACAAAATTGCATTTTCCCCAAATTTTATAACTTAAGACTAAATAGGTAGACTTTAGAAGCACAACTTACTTGTCAACAACCTCTATCCATTCCTGGCTAGCAATGCGACATTTAAGAGGGTCCATGTGGTAGACTACCTCTCCCGTCGGATTTACAACAGTCAATACCCAGTGATTCCTACGAAATAACAAAATAAAATACAAGCAATTCTTCATATTTGGAAGAACATAACGCCAAACAATTCATTGAACAAAAAGTAATGCCAAACTTAAATAAACAACAATATCATGTCATTTTCACAAATGACGGAAAACAGGAACAAGATGGTCAAAACTGATAATGAAAAGTGATACTACTAACATTTATATATACATACAGGCATAATATATCTTTTTTACTAAATTGCTGCTGCTTAAACAGGAACAAGAAGCACATAAGGTTTAACTACGATTACTGCTTCAATGCATATTGTCAAATTCTAATTGTCAAATGCAGTAAATGAGAATTAAAAAATCTGAATAAATACAGAATCGACAATGAAAAAGTGATTTCAATCACCAAAATAGTAATCACAAAGGCTCAATTCATAACATCAATCACAATCACATACAGAAGCAGCGTTATTTAGCTACTAACTCTCATTAGCTACGATAGCGGATAAAAAAGAAAGGTAAAGAAATACTCACACATCGTTGAAAGGCAAGAGAAAGTATTGCCCTTCTTTAGCCCCCTTAAATTGACTCGCAAGTGTATGTGACCTCCCCCCTGAATTACCACATCCAATGGCACCAATCATGCTAGGATCCACAAAGCCAATCATATCAACCATTTTATGCCTTTTGACATATTCATACAAGTAGCTGCATACAAAATGAAGTAATAGTTGGTACATATTATCAGTTTAATTCTAGCACAATTAACAAAGAAAATAAAAAGCTTTTGTACTTGGAAACTTACTGAATAAATATGGTAAGTATGGATCCGGACATTTCACCTCTGGCGCACACAGCATGTAGATCTTGTAAGAACACAACTTGCTTTTTGCACACACCAAATGCTTCTTCACTTAGGGAAAAACTAACTGTTCGATCATCGCTTAAGGCATCCTTCGCCCACAGCCACAAACATTTCAAAGGCGCTGGATAATCAGTACCCATTTGAACATGCAGCTCCTCCTCAAACATATCAGCTTCTATAACAATAGGCTTCTTTAATTTCTTGGAGGCTTTTTTCTTAACACAAGCTTTTTTAAAACTCTGAAAATAAAAAATTTGCATGTGAACACAGTAAATAGCAAAAAAAAAAGCAATTATGCAAACTTTCATTTCTCAAAACTTAACCTTTGGATTAGACACCCCATCCAGCACAATCAAATTTCTCGGCCATGCTATAAAAGTACCCACGACTTGGTCCACAGTAACAATTTCATTGCCGACTGAGAATGGGATATTGACGTCTGTAAATATAAAAAACATGGAAAAATTACATTTATTTATATGTTTGAATATAATCATTAGAAGTTTGAATAAATAGTAAGTAGTATCCTCAAACCTTGAATTGTACAAGTGATCGACACTCTTGCATTCTCTTGTGCAATCTTAACTCCATGGAGAGACGGCTCATGTCCTTCAACAATCGGGACTTCAACAACCTTTGCATAAGCAACAATATTGCTCGGTGATCCTATGGCCAGCTTCGTCAATTTCACTTGATTATCAAACCCATCATCATCATTTTTTTAATGATGTCATAATTTTCAATTTCAACAACCTCCTCATTATTGGGACCTTTGACATCAGCAGAAACCTCAATACCTTCTGCCTCCTCAGTAGTAGCAACCGTAGCAACAACCTCGATACGTTCTGCCTCCTCAGCAGCAGCAACCTCATCAACATCTGCAACAACCTCAGCAACAACCTCATGAACATCATCCTTATCAAGCACCTCCACTTTCTCCAAAGCAAGGACCTTCTCATCATCAACAGAATTGAGACTCCTTTTTGCTTCATCCGAATTGAGACTCCTTTTTGCTTCAACAGTATTTGCATCAAATTGAGGACTCAAATTCTTCCTCACAACCGGCACTTGCGCCTCTTGATCCTTCACAATAGGAATTGAATTGGAGCAACTTGCTTGTTGGGAAGGCATGTTTGGACTAGACACGGGCTTTGACAAAAATTATGCTCTAATCTTGGCAATTTCAGCAGCCCAAAATGCATCTCTCTGCGCTATAATTTTCTTGGTCTCCTCCTCCATGACCATTTGAACCCCCTCTCGTATCTTTTCATCAATACTCTTTGCTTTTCTCTGTCTTAGAAGACCAAAATAGACAGATTGCTTCACGTGCCTTCCCTGGCCATGTACTCTTCCAGAATGCTCCGGTTTACTAAGCGCCTTTGATAACACATCATCATCGCCTTGTTCAACTACTTCACCTGAACTAACTTGCTCCTTTAATGACTCCTAAAAAATAGACCCAAAATGGATGTAGTTAATAAATTAGGAAACAAGAAAAGTTGCTGAATTGAGTTGAAACTTGAATCGAAAATCAGAACTTACGATTTCCTCAGCTTTGTGCTTCACTCTCTCATCTTTAAACTTTCCTTGTCTGTCCTGCCTTGCAAGGATCCAAGCCTTCGATCGATCGATCTCTGAAATCTCTTCAGGATGAGATTCAGTCTGCATGTATATATAGAGGATGACCTTATTAGTAATATAAACATGTTTTAAGAAGCATTATAAATCTATATTGACGATACACAAGTCATAGAAAAAAAAATTAAATACACAAGTTAACACTAACCAATCCACTTTCCAAGTTCGCGTATCCTTTTCGAGACAAACGATGAGGATACTCGTTCTGCATACCTCTCTTGTGTTGTTCTTCATGAATTTGCTATGACAAAAAGGAACAAAACATCATAAGTATGAAAAAAGAATCCAGATTACCATTTGGAACTAAATTAAGAAACAAGAAAATTGAAGATTTCCTTACGGTAAACTCGACTCCCAGACGATCAGCAATGAAAATGTCCCAGTCCGACTGCTCAATGAATGTGAAGTCAGCTGGAGGAAACCGCAGCTTCTCTGGTTCATCACGGTGTGGAAGAACATAGAGTCTCGTCAACCGACTTTTGAATTCCCTCCATTTTTGACCAACAGACTGCAGTACCATTTTCTTGGAAGTCGGCGGTACAACGAAAGCCATCTACATACATAAACCATAAAAATAAAATTAGATGAATAAGCTACTGAAAACCCAATGTATATAAAGCAATTGAGAAACTAATGTATATAAATTAATTGTGTGGGAAGGATTTTGCATAACCTGGACACAATCCCAAATCTTTGTTTTGACGTCTTCAGCAACTTCCTTCCAGGAATCATGCCATATCGGGGCTTTAGACCTTGCTAAAACTCTGATATATGATTGCATCTTTGAAGCAGACCTACCAAATGGTGCTCCCTTTGCATTAAATGAAACTGTAGGCTTTTGGCTACTGATCTTCCGTCTAACAATTAGGTGCATGGAGACTCACCCTCGTTTCAGCAGTTTTATCCCTTCAACATCGTCCTCATTTAATTTCAGCTTACCCTTATGCACTCGCTTTCTTTTCTTGGACAGCTTTTTTTCCAAGTTTTCAGAGATCGACTTCCTCTTCGAAGATATGGGGGAAGAAGTCGACGGCTTATCTGGGTGCATTGACCATGTCCTGGAGATAGCCTTCACCACTCTCAATGTGGCTGGATTTGGGGAAGACCGGGCTTGTTGTTTACATACACGGGGAGAAGTACGGGTGGGTAGTTGATACGATTGTTTCTTCTTTGAAGGAGCCATAATCAGCACCTGCATTCACAAATTAAAAGTTACATTTTGTATGAAATCATCCAGTTTAAACATTGGAAATCACAGAAAACAACTGCAGGTATGAGAAGCATCAGCCAACAGGTAAGAATTATATGTGAAAATGCATTTCAGAAGAATGTTGATGTAAGCAGCTGCAAGTATGAGAAGCATGAGTACAAATGCAAATGCAAATCCTTCCCTTTTAAACTTTTCCATCACATCAAGACTACTTTTCGAGCTATTCCACCTGTTTCTACTTCTTTAATTTTATATTTTCAAGGAAGAGCTCATATGACTCCTAGAAGACTACATGGAAGCAACACATTAAACATTTTGGTATTTAAACATTTCATGTCATCATGCCAAACATAACAGTTCCAACAGAAGTTAAGTAACATATGCATGGCACATTGGGATCAACTGTAGAAAATTAGCCACAAAAAGAAACTATAACTACAGAGCCCAGTAAATGTATCCCCTTGTATAGCAATTGCAACTTGGATGGAGGTTTTAGGTGTACAACATATAACACAAATTAAGCATGTGCTGCAAAAACAATATTTTTCTGAAAACAGGCTAAGCATAGTTGGATTGAAGAAAAAGATCAAAAATTGAGTTGACTTCATACCATTCTGTGTCTGACATGAAAATGGTTTATAAAATAAACTTCTAAGAACTAAGAAGAGGAAGAAGAAAATTATACAATAACATAATAACAGAAAAAATTAAAAAAAAAAGATGCAGAGCGACAAAAGTATATAACGAACCTCGAAGGCTGGAACTGAGGGAGTGAATACAGAGCCGCAGTGAGTGGAGGGCGGGTTAGAGAGAAAGGTAGAAGAAGAAGAAGAATTTTGGATGTGCCGTGCGTTTTTGGTCAAGACTGAAGATTTCGAAAGAGGGAAGGAAGAGAACAAAGTTAGGTCTAGCAATGGAAAGAGGGAAGGAGGAGAACAAAATTTGGTGTAGAAATATTTACAAGATGGGGGTGAAAATTTAGTTTCTGAAGCTTTCTACCCGTGAAAATGGAAATAAATTAGGTCTACAGAGAGAAATCGAAAGAGGGAAGGAGGAGATATGTCTATTTAGGTTTATTGCTAAATTTCAAAACGGCCGTGTTTTTGGCAAAATGGGGGCAAATGAAATTTTTTTTTTTTGAAATAAAGGGGGGAATTTAAGTGTTTAAAATTTTTGAAGTTTTGACATCCCTCTTTTGAAACAAAATGGATTTTTCAAAATTTTGTTAAATTAACTTTATAAATTCACTTATATAGATTACTTATAAATTTTAATTTATAATTCATCCATAAGTGCTTAAGGCAATACAATTTAAATAATTAGTAGTGATAAATTTCTATGGAACCCTATATAATTATAAAATTTAGTGTTGATGTAAATTAGATTGAGCAAAAACTAAATAAGTCTAACATTGATTCTTTCTAAGGTTAAAAAAAAAAGAAGAAATGCAACATACATACCTTAAGCATCCACTTAAAGTGATTGAAGTAATCTGGATCAAAAGCTTCGATATCGTGATATGTTACTTTAACTCCCAATATATGCTTGTAGAAAGATCTAGTGAAATGCAACAGATAGACAAGATTACTATCAAATGCATAGGAGCAATTAATGAAATTAGTTCCAACTCTGGATTTCCCTGTCACCATATAGCCATTACACAATACTAATATATATACTAATATTGAAAAGTATAGCCAACTGAGAGAATTAAATTTCATACACAGGAACCATGCTCATGGTTAGCCATATAGCAGCCATCTAGATAGAAAGCATGTAATTGCAAGGCAAGAGTTCAATAAGCAAGTCCACAAGAACACTTACAAATGGAAGTGAAGATTATGATTATGATTTGAGAAACATTAGAGTTAGTGGGATGTGAGAAGAACATGAGCAAAAATTTATCAAAGAACTAGCACTAATATATACTTGTATATAGTAATATATACTTGTATATACTAATATATATATACTAATATATACTTGTATATACTAATATATATACTTGCATATACTTGTATATACTAATATATACTTATATATACTTGTATATATACTAATATATACTTATATATATACTTGTATAGACTAATATATATACTTGTATATACTAATATATATACTTGTATATACTAATATACTTCATGTATATACTTTATATATACTAATATATATACTTCATGTATATACTTATATATATACTAATATATACTTATATATATACTTGTATATACATGTATATACTTGTATATATATACTAATATATATTTGTATTCCTACTTATATAATATCATATTATATCTAAATCATTATTTAATGGTGGACTTTAAAGTTTCTAATGGGTTTATGAAATGTTTATAAATCCAAACCTTAGCTTTTAATACTTAGTCAAGTTTGTTTGGCTTAAGAAAGCCTAACTTCCATACATTGCAAATAGCCACTAGATCCTTAGCATGTTTTTATACTAAGAAAATCTAACTTCCATAAAATGTCCAATCTTCTGATTTTGCTTCATCTCTCATTCCTCCTTCAGCTTCAATAGTCGTGGTTCTCTCGCTGCCAAACCCTAAACACCACTCTCCTTGTTGCGGTCTTCATTAATGCCGGCCGTCTCCTTGCTGCCGGTCGTCTCCTTTGTCAGTAACTGCATTGTCCCAATTAAGTCGAAAGAAGATTATTTTTTTCTTATGAGCCGTAAGTAATCATCCCATCTGCACTCTCCTTGCTGCCGATGTTCATTAAGCTGTTGTATGTATATACATAACTTGGTACATTGGATTTTCAGCACAACCATAGAATTCTTTCCTCTGTTTAATCTAATTGAATTATTGCATTGTATTTTCAGATTACTATAATGTTGCATTGTATTTTCAAATTACTATAATGTTATTCTGTCCCTTCAATTTACTGCTTAAATTTCAAGATCTACAGTATGTCTCTATGCTTCTGATTTCTCTACTTGTTTATAAGTCTTTGGTCCCCTGTTTGATGACTATCAGTTGAAATGGTATGTTGAGTTGTGTCAGTGAATTGAGGATTATTTGTGGATTTAGGTTGTTGTGATTGAAGTTGAATGTCTGTTAAAACATCAGTTGTGTGAACTAGTATTTGTTTAGTTTTATATGGAAAGTACTGCTCATGAAACTGTAAATAAATGCTGACTAAAATTGATTTTGTTGTGAGATCCATAAACAGAAAACCTTTCACTCCTAACTTGTAACCAAGAAATACCCCTTTCCTTGCTCTTGGTGCTAGCTTTTCTTTTCAATGACAACTTTTAAGTTCTATATGTGAACTCTTTTTCTTTCTCCTTTAGGTTGAACAATTACATAACAGTCCAAGCTTCCTCATGCAACTTTATTCAAACCACAACAACCATATGATAGCTTTCTTCGAGAAACCTTCATAGAAGATAGCTGCTACATCTGCTCTCGCATCTGAGGTGATTATACTTCCCTTCCAGGTTCTATTTGACA
The DNA here is from genome assembly GCA_947685225.1 of Garcia nutans. Classification (NCBI taxonomy): domain Eukaryota; kingdom Viridiplantae; phylum Streptophyta; class Magnoliopsida; order Malpighiales; family Euphorbiaceae; genus Garcia; species Garcia nutans. The sequence continues at coordinate 69,623,382 of CANTUV010000031.1, read as the reverse complement.
TCACCATAATTCAGTGGAGTTCACATAGGTGTTATGTATCTGGTTCTTGCTATTAACTGAATTATTGCTGTCAAAATTGCAGAACTGGTCCAACTAACTGAATTATTGCTCAAATTGCAAAACTGGTCCAACTAAAAGATGGATAGATCTTGGTTGAAGGCTGATAGAAGAACAAGAGAGTTTCAATTAGGTGTGGAAGAGTTGTTAATGTTTGCATTTGAGAATGGGTTTGATGAAACAAAAATTAGTTGTCCATGCTTAAGATGCGCTCACAGTAAATCATGGAAAGCTCAAACTGTTAGGGATCATCTTTTCCAATATGGTATTGATCAAACCTATACTTGCTGGATATGGCACGGAGAGTCAAATCCAGAAGGGAGTCCTTTAGTTGCTGAAACCGATTGTTTCTCAGAATCAGTTGATCAAACAAACATAAGAATGGGGCATGATAATGTTGACGATGATGATATTTCATTAGATTCCTCTGATTTCATTAACCATGTTGAAGGTGAACATGAACCCCTTTATCAGGGATGCAAGGGTTATACTAAGATGAAAGCTTTAGTCAAGTTATATAACTTGAAAGCAAAGCATGGCATTTCTGATACATGCTTCTCTGATATTCTCCTTTTGCTTAGGTCAATGCTTCCAGAAGGCAATAATATCCCTTCTTCCTTCAGTGAAGCCAAGAAAACCTTATGTGCTATGGGTATGGAGTATGAAAAAATAAACGTGTGCCCGAATGATTGTCTCTTATATCGTGGTGAGAGAGATGAAGATGAGACAATTTGCCGCATATGTGGAGCCTCTAGATGGAAGCTGGACAAGAAAGGAAAAGAATTGGAAAGGGTCCCTACTAAGGTTCTATGGTATTTTCCATTAATACCAAGGTTGAGGAATTTGATCAATACAGCTCAAATTGCAAAGGAAATGACTTGGCATGACACCGGGCGATAAAAGGATGGTAAAATTAGACATCTGGCAGACTCACAAACATGGAAGGATGTCGACCAAAAGTGGCCTGAGTTCACTTCGGAGACAAGAAACCTTCGGTTAGCTTTATCTACCGATGGATTCAATCCCTTCCGTGGATTATCAATTGATTATTCATGTTGGCCTGTTTTGCTATGTATTTACAACTTACCACCTTGGCTTTGTATGAAGAGAAAGTATATTATGTTAAGTTTGTTGATATTCAGACCGAATCAGCCCGGAAATGATATTGATGTGTTCCTTCAGCCACTTATAGAAGATCTTCAAGTGTTATGGAATGGGAAATGAGTGTATGATGCATATAAGAAAGAGTTTTTCATACTAAGGGAAATTTTGTTGTGGACATTTAGTGATTATCCAGCCTTAGGCAACTTGTCGGGCAACATCATTAAAGGGTATAATGCTTGTACTGTCTGTGTTGATAAAACAAAAGCTACCAGGTTGGCAAATTATCGTAAGACAGTGGTTATGAGGCATCGTAGGTGGTTGCCCCGTTATCATCCATATCGAAGACAAAAATTAGCCTTTGATAACACCGTGGAGAAGTTGTCGGCTACTATTCCGTTAACTGGAGAGGAGGTGTTTGAAAGGGTACAACCACTAAGGGGCCATGTCTATGGTAAGACACAACGCCAACCTCGATTGAATAAAGGTGAACCTCGACCTATTTGGAAGAAGTTGTCTATATTTTTCCAACTTGAGTATTGGAAATTATTGCCTGTTAGGCATGTCCTTGATGTGATGCATATTGAGAAAAATATATGTGAAGCTTTGACTGGTACCTTGCTAAATATACCAGGGAAGTCAAAAGATAAGGAGTCTGTCCATCATGATATGGCTGAAATAGGAATAAGAACGGAGCTGAGGCCAAAAACTCCTGAAAAAAAAAAAGAGAAGTTGCCGACGACATCTTGGAACTTATTGCATAAAGAAAAGAAGATTGTCTGCTCATCCTTGGTTGGCATGAAGTTACCTAATGGTTTTTGTTCAAATATTAAGGGTCTAGTATCAATGGAAAATCTGCGACTTGTTGGAATGAAATCTCATGACTGCCATACAATGTTGCATCACTTACTCCCCATCGCAATTCGGTCAGTACTACAAAAATAGGTTAGGTGCACTATTATTAGGTTTTGCCTCTTCTTCAAGGCAATTTGCAGTAAAGTCATCGAGGTGGATAAACTGGAAAAAATGTAAGCTCAGTTGGAGGAGACCATATGCTTGCTAGAAAAGTACTTCCCCCCTTCCTTCTTTGATATAATGATCCATCTCTCAATTCATCTTGTGAGAGAGGTTGAGCTCCGTGGGCCAATCTTCCTATGCTGGATGTACCCTTTCGAGAGATATATGAAGACTTTCAAGGGTTATGTACGGAATCGGGCTCGTCCGGAAGGGTGCATTGCTGAGGCCTATGTTGCAGAAGAGGTCGTTAAGTGTTTGGTCAACTTTGAAGAAGCAACTGTTGGATTGCCGAAAAATGGTAGGGATAAGAACGAAGCAAAATACAGACCCTTATCTGGTGCAACAGTGATAACGCCAAGTAAGAAGGACTTGTACCTAGCACATTTGTGTCTTCTCCAAAATTGTAATGACGTTCGCCCATATTTTGAGTAAGTTACTTCAATTTGTGTTTGTTATTTCCTTATTTTCTGCATTTTGTTTCAAAAATTAATAAAGTTGATTTTACTTGCAGTGAACATATGGCTTCTTTGATGACAAGATATCCACAACATGAAAATGATGAAGTGTGGCTAAAGAACATGCAAAATGAAACATTCCCTAAGTGGTTTCATAAAAAGGTAAAATCTTATAGCCCAAGTATTTTGCTGCAATTTGCAGCAAAAATAGGCCTGTTTCTTTATATATTTTACTGAAAAATAATGAATGCCCTATACTTGTGAATTCTTTTGAAATACTACAATATTTATCTTCTCTCAAAGGCTATATCATACTTATGGCCAATTTAATTTTTTGGACAGATTGCATCAGAATTACTTGATGAGAAGAATACAGTAACTAAGGATATAATGTAGATTGTAGCAGGCCCTAACAAGGATGTAGCTACATTTAGTGGCTATAGAATCAACGGTGTTACCTACAACACCAAAGAACGTGATGATACGCGGCAAGTTCAGTGCAGCGGTGTTTGTGTAGATGCCGATACAATGCTTGTGAAGGGTAAGGATAAAAACATCGAGCATACTTCACATTCATTTTATGGAGTTATTACAAGTATTTGGGAGTTGGACTATAACCACTTTAGGGTTCCTATCTTTCGTTGTAATTGGGTAGATATGAACAAAGGGGGTGAAAGATACATTGGTTAATTTGAACAAATTAGGTTTTCTAAACGATCCTTTTGTGTTAGGAAAACATGTCAAGCAAGTTTGTTACATAGATGACCCTCTTGAAAAATTATGGTCAGTTGTCTTAAAATTACCTGACAAGTACTATGATGAAAGTGATGATGAAAATGAGGGATCTGTAGAAATAGAACTTAAGAATGAGCTACATTCGCCAACGTTCCCATATGTTGATGAACTCAATGAAGAAAACAGTAGTTACATGCGGGAGGAAGAAGAATTGATTCAGCTGTCATGATGGTAATAATTTCATTTGTTTTAAGTTCTATTTTGAAATTAGGTCCTGCCATTAATTTTTCCATCCTTTATACTTGCAGGTCCAACATCATTAATGCCTGTCACAACTCCCTGCTGCCTGTAGAATGTTTTGTTTATATCATTCAGAATTTAATGAAAGATTGGTTGGACGCTTTGTTGAAAGTTTTGTGTTTGTTATTTAAATTTGTTGAAAGTTTCATTTGTACCTATCATTCGATTTGTATCTTTATTTGACACTTTGTTCAAAGATTTGGTTATATAATTTATTTAATCATGTGGTTTTTGCTCTGACACCTTGCTGGTGGATTTGGTTTAACACTTGTCAGTGGAGGATTTCATTTGATTTATGTTTTTGGTTTGATTTGTGTATAGGGATTACTTTCATTTAAGGCAATTTTTTTTGAACACTCAGTTAATCAGACAACGGTTTCTTACAGAAAACCATTGTCTGAATATATATTATACAATGGTCTGAACAGTTAATCAGACAACTTTTTAAATAACCGTTATCTGAAACATCTTATCAGAGAACGGTTTTTCTTTTACCAAAAAAACACTTGTCTGAACATATATTACACAACGGTCCCTAAAAATAATTGTCTGTATGCTTGCTTCAGACAATGGTTTTTTTTAACCGTTGTCTGAAAAGCTAAATTATACAACACTTTTGAAAAAATCGTTGTCTGAAACATCTTATCAGACAACGGTTTTGTATGACCAGAAAAACAGTTGTCTGAACATATATTACACAATGGTCCCTAAAAAACTGTTGTCTAGTGTGACCAAAATGACACCTAATAGACAACGGTTAAAAAAAACACCAAAAACAGTTGTCTGAAAATTAATCAGACAACGCTTTTTTGGGAAAAAAAACAGTTGTCTGTTTTTTTCAGACAATGGTTTTTTCCTTAACCATTGTCTAATGACCGTTGTCTGATTCAGTTTTTCTTGTAGTGCTTATAAATCTAAATATTAAAATTTAATATAGTAAATCCAAAATAATAATCCAATAACCGTAAATCATAAACCTAATGTTTTAATATCCAAACCCTAATTTCATGATTTTTCCCTTCAAACCCTAATTTGATTAATCAAAGAATCTTATCAATCCCTTAAATTATAAAACCTTAATCCATTTTAATTCCCTTAAAACTTACAGTAGCTCAAACCAATAAATTCTAAAATCCTAAACATAAAATAAAGAATCTTAAATAAAAACAGTAACCTTAATTTGTATCTTTACTTGCTTTATTTATTTTTAGATTTGATTGTGTAGTTCATTATATACTTTGATTTATTTTATATGCTTTGATTTATTTAAGTTCAATGCTTGGTTTATTTAAATTATCATGGATGAATGTTTATATTTTGATTGATGTTTAATATCTTTGGTAAATGATTTATTTATGATAAATGGTTATTTACCTTTATCGATTTACTTTTATTTCCAAATGTTGTAAGAGGTATGTTTTCACTTTGTGGGTACCTCATTAGTTAAATATCATGTAATTTAAATAGCTTTTATATTTTAAACCAATGTAAAGGATATGTTTCTACCGTTTGGTGGGTGTCCTATTAATTTAGACATGGATTATGTAAGGGCATATTTCCATCTTCGGATGGGTGTCCATTTATTTGTTTTGCTTGGATATTGTTTTGATTTTCAATATATCGATGCTTTATTTTAATTATTATGTGTAATATTGATAATATTGTTATATTTAAGAACTTTATAATATTAAGACCAGTAAAGGAGGCCGGTTCCAATGAACAGGGTGTTGTGGTGGTGCTGGGCCATTTCTCACCTTCCCCACACGTACCCAACTTTCCAAACCCATTAGGGGGTTGGGGATTCCTTAGGAATTGAGTCATTCACCCCTTTCTTTTTCCCAGTCCGTCCGGGTGGCGACTCCATTTTTTTTCGGACTTAGGTCCGTGTTCTTTAAGGCCCCGAGCCTAAACAGTGCCGAAGTTTTAAGAACCATTCCACCTGGAGTGGGGGCGAAAATCTCCGCTCACATGGATGAAATGGAGAAGCACAATTACGGGTCTATTCTATTATAAAATACCAAGTTAAAGAGGGAAGTCTTAAAAGTTCACCACTTAACAGAGACAATGTATGGCAGTGAATGTTGGATGGTAAAAGAGCAGCATGTCAACAAAATTAGAGTGGCAGATATGAAGATGTTGAATGGATGTACCAAAATGTAAGGATGGATTAGACAAGGAATTGCTTATGAATGTAGAAGTGCAACCTATTGGAAAAAAAAAAAAGAAGAGAATGTTGGGATAGTTTGGGCACGTCCATCATAGGCCTGCAAACTTGGTGTTACGAAAAGTCAAAACATATGAATGCTGCAAAACAAAAGAAGAAAATGAGTAGACATAAGATTATGTAAAGAAGTAAAACATACTTGTTAATACTTTAGACTTTTCTATGAACGACACCCTAAACTGAGCTGAATGCTAAAAATGCCTCATGAGGCATTTTGTTATTGGGGTTGCCGATATGAAAATTCAGCAAATTGAGGAGCTTCTGGCTTGCAAGCTAGCTCAAAATCCTCAGGCATTTTGACGGCTCTGTTAACTATTTCAACAGGTTTAGGATTAACATATTTGAAATAAAAAGTTATTCCAAGCCTTCCATATACACCAGCAAATGAAGACAATTTTTGGGAGCAAAGAATAATTATTTAGAGATTTCAACAAGTCACATAAATTCACCCACCAATTGAGAAAAGAGGAAGTATTCAGATTTTGTGGAAATATTCCAACATTTGCAGCAAACCAGGTAGCTCCAGAGTGATTACAAAAAAAATAAAAGGTGAATATTAGTTTCTTCTGCAGTTCCACAGATGCTGCATTTATTAGAGTGAGAGAGATTCCTCTTAGAGAGATTAGACATCCAAGGAATATCATTAGAACATAACCTCCAAATAAAGCATTGTAGTTTAGGAGGAACTATAAGTTTCCATATGGTACACCAAAAAAATGGACTAAATCTGGAACCATTTGAATCTGAATTCACATCGGTATAATAGTTATTGCAAAAGAAATGATACACAGATTTGGTTGAAATATTACCATATTTATTAAAGATCCAAATCAGTTTATCATTTTCAATAGAGACTTCCAATGGGATATTCAAAATAGCATTTACTTCAGAGATATGAAAGAGAGAGTTCAATAAAATATTCCATCTTTCCTGCCAGTCAATCAAATTTTATACAAAATAATGAGAATGAACAGGTCGTACAAATTGAACTTGAGAGTTAGGGAGACCAGGAACCCAAGGATCATCCCAGATGTTAATTTGCTACCCATTTCTTATTATCAATCTTATACCTTTGCTAATGTAGTCCCTGACTGCCGCCATACTCTTCCATCCCCATGAAGCTTTATGACCAATTTTAGCTTTTAAAAAGGAGGTAGTTGGAAAGTATATAAGTTTCATAAATTGGGCCTACAAGCTATTGGAATTTTGAAACAATTTCCAACATTGTTTTGCCAATAATGCTATATTAAACAATTCTAGGTCTTTAAGGCCAAGGGCCCCTCTAAATTTGGATTTAGAAATAAATTCTAGCTTCTCCAAGGTATACCTCTTTCTTTTTGATTTTGTGACTACCAAAAATTAGCTATAACATTATTGAGTTCCCTACACAATGTTTTAGGGAGAAGGAAACAAGACATTATGTGGGAAGGAATGAAGGTGAGAGCTGCTTTGATGAGAATTTCCTTCCCCCAAAATGAGAGCAAGTTATGTTTCTAACTCTTAGTTTTAGTAACGAGTCTGTCCCTTAAGAGGGAAAAGGCCTTCCATTTAGATCTACCCCAACTAGCCGGGACCCCTAACCCTTAGCTTCTTGAATATTCAGGATTTAAGTTATAGCTAGTCTATTATCCTTTGGGATGTTCCTACTAAGAATATATATTGGATTTGCTTACATTAATGGATAGAATAGAGGAGGTACCAAATAATGTGAGGATTTCAGAAGATGCCTTAGCTTCTGCTAAGGTAGCTTTACCACAAAGCAGAGTGTCATCTGCATAAAGCAAATGAGTTTGCTTAGGAGCACCGCTTATAAGAGAAAATCCTTGGAGATTTCTAGACAACAAAGCTTGATTTAGGAGGCTAGATAAAGCATTAGTCACCATGGAGAATAGATAAGGTAACAAGGGATCACCTTGTCTAAGCCCCCTAGTTGGCTGAAAAGAATCAATAATTTTCTCATTGACCATCAAATTACAGGTGACAATTGAGATGCATTGCATTAGCAAAAATACAGCCCTGTGTTAGGATCCAATGGCTTTAAGAGTTTCCTTTAAGAATCCCCAAATAACTTTATCATATGCCTAATGTAAATCGAGCTTGATGATTAGTTGAGAATTCCTTTTAGAATGATTATTTTTTAGATTATGGAATAGTTTGTGAGCCAATAAAATATTATCATGAATAATTCTGTCAGGGATAAATGCTCTTTGATAAGGACTTATCAAGTCATTCAAGTAAGGCTTCATATGATCCACCAAAACTTTTGCTATAATTTTATAAATAAAATTATAGACCCCAATAAGTCTGAATTATTAAGGAAGAGTAGGTGATTGTACCTTAGGAATTAGGACTATGCTGGTCTGATTGAGTGATCTGGACATGCAACCTATCTAGAAAAATTTCATATTATTTATGACTGAATATCTCCTTTAATGATGTTCTAGTAAGTTTTGAAGAAGAATCTAGGGAATCTTTCTGGCCCTGGTGCCATATATGCCCCTAATTGACTAACTGCATCAAGAATCTCTTGCTCTAATGGAATTATAACCAAGGTTGTATTAAGTTGATTATCCACTATTCTTGGTGTTAACTAAATAACCTCAATTTTGATCTTTAGCACTCAAATTGAATGATTCATTTAATATATCTTTAAGTTACTTGATGCAGAAATGAGTTGCTTAATAAATTGCTAGAACAGGGCAAAAGGTGCAGTCACACCAGGCTAAAGGACAACCACCTTTGATAATTTGAAGTACAAGTTGAGTTACAGTAGGGTTCGCGGTCAGAGTCTTGACCTCATTAGTGACCGTGAAAGCCTTAGTCGCAACTGTCCATCTCTTGGGACGATTGCACCTTAAGTCACCAAATCTCCAATATTCACAGTAGGAAATGCAGTGACAAGCGGGTCTGAGGAGTGGTCTCTCTGTACCTTGTCGCGACCATCCCTTTCATATCGTGATTGTCCATTCATTTTAAGAGAAAATCACAAGGATTGATAATAGTGTTCACGACCTCGGGTGAGCCCAGAAGTTCGACATGAGTCACCCAATTCGACCACTAGTTCATCTCTAGCGCGATCCCCCCTTTCATATTTTGGACAAAAAACTCTTTGTCAAATAAGGAAGTCACATGCGGAATGACCGTTATAAAGCCACTTTCAAATTCAAAAAGGGCGACCATCCCTGGACCTTGGGCAACTGTCCCGACAGCCACAACATGAGCAAGATTCCACCAGCAGAGCCCTCACATTTGACCGTTGGAAGATTTTCAAATGGAGCAACCATCCATGTGCAAAGGATGACCACCCAACATGCTTGGATGACCATCCCCTGTGCCAGGACGACCACTCCCTATGGAAATTTTTGTTTTTCACAAGGATTAGCCTACCAGTATTCATCACATGACTTATAATGGCTAGTTAGACCATATTGGCTATAAATACCCCAAGAAATATCTTGTTCAAGAGTAATTTTTTATTGTAATAACATAAGCAATATACTTCCATTTTCATTTATTATAATTAATAATTGAATTTTTAAAGTGTTGGGTGTGAGCATTAAACACCAAATTATAAGTTTGAGTGTTAGCTTGAAAACACTTAGATTGTGAGAATGAGCCTGGAAAAACTCTTGTAAGGGTTATGAGGATTGATCTCAAGTTATTGTAAAGTTTAGTGTGAGTTTGTGAAAACACCAAGTTAGAGTTAAACTTGTAAAAACTGAAGACTAGTGGAACCTTAATAAGTTGTTAAGGAAGTGGATGTAGGTTGAGATAATCTGAACCACTCTAAATTCTATTGTATTCACTATTCTCTTCTACTATTCTTGCTTTGGTTTGATTTTGAGTTTTCAATTTTGCCGTCAATTCTTGAAATCAACCAATTCAGCCCTCCCCCCCCCCCCCCCCCCCCCCCCTTTCTTGGTTGCTATATTGGGGCAATAATTGGTATCAAAGCCTCAAAATTTCTTGAACTTAATTGTGAAATTTGATCCAAAATGGCAACCTCTTCTTCATTTACCTCAACCTCTCATGGAAATCTCAATTCTCTTCTTAGACCCTACTTTGATGGAACGGATTATTCCTATTGAAAACACAAGATGTTTTTATTCCTAGATAATGAAGGAATGGAACTTTGTGATTATGTTGAAAATGAGTGGAAACCTCCTACTCATGAAGTTAATGGTGTCCAAGTTCCTCTTCTTAAATCACAATGGTCAAACGCCAATGTGAGATATCGATTCAAAATCATAGGGCAATCTCTATCTTGATGAATTCTATATCAAGAGAAGAAGTGGGAGAATCCAATATCTCACTTGTGCTCATTGCATTTGAAAAACCTTTGAGAACTATCATGAGGGTACTATCTAAGTGAGGTTCACCAAGAAGCAAATGCATGTATATGAGTATGAATTATTTAAGATGAAGCCCAATGAAAATGTAACCAACATGATGAACTGATTGCTTGCCATTGTCAATGAATTGAAGAAATATGATAAGGTATATAATCAAGGTAATGTCAATAGTAAAATATTGAGGGCTCTTAAAGCAAGAAAGAGCTTTGAGTCAAAAGTTTCTTCTATTGAAGAGGCTCATGACCTTAGCACTTTAAGAAGTGATGAGCTTGTGGAAAAGCTACTCACTTTTGAACTACACAACGAAAAGGAATAAGAACAAGGTGAGAAAGAGAAGAGCAAATTAATAGCTCTCAAGGTAATAAAAAAAGTTCAGAGCTCAAGTAATGAATATAGTGATGATGATGAAGAAATGGCAATGTTATCAAAGAGAATGACTGATTGGAAGTGAAAGAGAAGATTGCAAGCTAACAAAGGTACACTTTCTAAATCTTCCTTCAAAGATAAAGATAAAAAGAATGAAGTGAAATATTATAAATGTGGCAAAATACAGTCACATCAAATCGGATTGCTTCAAGTTGAAAAATAAAAAGAAGTGGGATAAAAAAAGAAGAAATCACTCAAAGCTACATGGGATGGTTCTTCCTCAAGTGAAGAAGAAGAAGAGGAGGAGGAAGGAATTACCAATCTATGTCTCATGGTTATTGAGGATGAAAAAACTCCAATGAGGTAAGTACTCAATGCTTGAATCTAATTGCAAATGATGACAATGATAATGATGCTTTAGAAGATAGTGATATGATTGAACGTATGAACCTTAGAGTAGAAAAGTATTTTTCTAAGATGAAATTTTATAAGGATAAATGCTGTAAGTTATAAAAGGATTTTGTGAACTTAAAAAAATTTACATTAGAATTAAAAACCTCAAATGAACAATTGTTAAAATCCATTAATGAAATGAATAAAAATTCACATAGCTTTGAAAATATGATCAAGGAAAATGAAATTTTGAAGCATGAACTAAAAGAACTTAAAGAATCAATTTCAAAATTTCACAAAGGAAAAGAAGCATTAGATACATTAATTGATAATCAAAGGTCACCCTCCTTGAAACATGGTTTAGGATTCAATGACTCATCCAATGCTACATATAGTATACCAACATTTGTAAAAGCATCTACAACTAAAACATCTGGTGTTGAAGTTGGAAAGAACACCAATGTACAAACTAAACCTAAAACTCTTAAAAGGATTACATTAGGTTCACAAGACTCTAGAACTAAAGTTCCAAGAGCAAACCAAGCATTCATATATACTAGACATCTATATAAACACAAAAATACATAAAAACATGCTCATACTTGCAATTATGTGCATGGTCCATTGAATGTCAATAGAAAAGTGTATAAGTATAAAACCTTGTATCAATACACATATTGTATGAAATTTAGACATAAGAGTATATTTTGCTACATTAGGAAAGGTCATCTCAATTTAGATGATCCTTCTACGACTAACCCCCAAGGAGCCAACTTTATTTGGGTACCTAAGAGAAGATAAACATTATTATTTTTTAGGTATGCCTAAAATCTACTATCAATGAAAGCACTTGGCTTGTGGATAGTGGATGCTCAAGGCATATGATGGGGAATGCAAAACTTTTCACAACACTCACTTACAAGCATAGAGGTAATGTTATTTTTGGAAATAATATTAAAGGTAAAATCATTAGAATTGGCTCCATTGGCATGTTAGGTAAGAATGTGATTGAAAATGTGTGGCTTGTTAATCAATTAAAACACAATTTGCTTAGTGTAAGTCAATTATGTGATAAAGGATATGAAGTAAGTTTTGATTCCAAAGGATGCAAAGTTATCAATTCAAATGGCGAAATTACATTCAAAGGAGCTAGAATTAGCAATACTTATAAAATTGACATATATTCTAATAATGCATTAATACAACTTGTTATATTTCAAATCATGTTTACAAAAAGATTTTGATAAACAAAACTTCTTATGAGCTATGGAATGGAAGAATACCTAAAATTCCATATCTTACAGTATTTGGATGCAAAAGCTTTATATTGAACACCAAGGATAATCTTGAAAAATTCTCATCCAAATCGGATGAATGCATATTTTTAGGATATTCATCATCTAAAAAAGCATATAAGGTATTTAATAAGAGAACTCTAGTAGTTGAAGAATCAATGCATGTTATTTTTTATGAATCCTCTACACTTGATCAAAGGAAAGATAGTGCTCTTGATGATTTTGTAGGTACATTTGAACAACAATAAATAATTGATGCTCCAAAGAACAATCATGATGAATAAGAAACCCAAGGATTGGGAATACAAGAAAGATCATCCAAAAGAGCTCATCATTGATGATGCATCAAAGGGAGTAACTACTATATCCAAATCTAAACACTTAGATGTTAATGTTGCTTTTATTTCTCAAATTGAGCTAACGACCATTGAGGAGGCTCTTAGTGATGAAAGTTGGGTGATTGCTATGCAAGATGAATTCGACCAATTTGAGAGGAATAATGTGTAGGAACTTTTTCCTTGACCTAATGACCATCCAATTATAGGATGTAAATGGGTATTTAAGAATAAGCTTGATGAAAATGGTCTCATTACTATAAAAAAAAGCTAGATTGGTAGCCAAAGGTTATAATCAAGATAAAGGCATTGATTATAATGAGACATTTGCCCTCGTAGCTAGATTAGAAGTAATTAGAATTTTACTTGCATTTGCATATCCTATGAACTTTAAATTTTTTTTAAATGGATGTTAAAAGTTCTTTTTTAAATGGTTTTATTAATGAGGAAGTTTATATTGAACAACCTCCCTGTTTTGAAGACTATAAACTTCCAAATTATATTTTCAAACTTACTAAAGAACTATATGGATTGAAACAAGCTCCAAGAGCTTGGTATGATAGACTTGGTGTATATTTGCTTGAAAATGGATTTTCAAAAGGGAAAGTTGACACAACTCTTTTTGTTAAAAAGAAAATGTATAACATTTTGATTGTGTAAATTTATGTTAGTGACATTATATTTGGTGCTACTAATGAATTTTTCTGCAAAAAATTTGCTTTTTGAATGACTAGAGAATTTGAAATGAGCATGATGCGTGAACTCAAATTCTTCATTAGACTACAAATTAAATAATGCAAGGATGAGATCTCCATCAACCAATCCAAGTACATAAAGAAAATCCTCAAGAAATTTGGAGTGGATGGTTGTAAGACTAGTAAGACTCCCATGAGCACATCCTTGAAACTTGACAAAGATGAAAGTGGTAAGGTAGTAGATGAGAAGAAATATTGAGATATTATCGAATCGCTACTTTAATTAACTGCTTCTAGACCCGATATAATGTATATCATATGTTTATGTGTTAGATTTCAATCATAACATAAAGAATCACATTTGAATGCCACTAAAAGAATTTTGAAATATTTTAATGGTACATTGCATTTAGGACTTTGGTATCCTAGAAATACATTATTTGTCATTTTAGGTTTTTCAGATGCGAATTATGCCAATAGTCTTTTGGATAGGAAAAGCACAACTAGGGAATATAATTTTTTTGGTGATTGCCTAGTTTTTTGGTTTAGTAAGAAACAAGTGTCGGTTGCTTTATCTACCACGGAAGCCGAATATGTTGCGGCATATTTTTATTGTATGCAAGTTATATGGATAAAGCGACAATTGATTGATTATGGAAAAATATTTAATCATATTCCTATTAAGTGTGATATCACTAGTGCAATTAACTTATCTAAGAATCCAGTTCAATATTATAGGTCCAAACATATAGATATTAGGCATTATTTCTTAAGAGATAATGTGCAAAACCAAAACATTGTCTTAGAATTCATTGATACACAAAATCAACTTGCTGATATCTTTACAAAACCTTTGAATAAAGATAGATTAAACTTCATCAAGCATAACTTAGGAATGTTTGATGGAAGCTCCTTGAATGAATAAATGATGTAGTGTGTTAAGTATTGATGTGTATGCAATGATTTATCATATATTCAAACATTCAATTTTGATCATACATTGTTCATAACAAATCCTATTTTCTTTCTTTCTTTCTATTCTTTTTTTGTTTAGTGCGGTCATCCTGCCATGTATCTCGGTCGCGAGACCACTAGATAGGCTCATCCCATATGACCTTTCAACAAGCGGTCAAGTAGAGAGGATGGACGGTAGCGAGAATTTGAAAAGTTTTGACCATTACATGCCTTCTCATAGGTAGCGAGCATGCCTCACTGTATAATAGTCGCACCATTGCTTTTCAATGGTGTCCTTATGCAAAAAGGCGGTCACGCCTTATATACTTTGCACAATATTTTCTAACTGTTGGCAACGTATCAGTTCATATTTTCCAATATTTAACAGCCATAAACTGTTATTTTTTCATCATTTCTCTATTTAAACCCACTAAACTTCAGTTACATACTTCTTTAATCACTCTGATCATATAAACTTCCCTCAAACACAAGAATCATCTTAAAATCCCTCACTCTAAAAAACATACTATGTTTCTTTCATCGTTCTTACACCAAAAGGCTCATAAGTAGAAAATTCCATTTAAAGGAAAGAGCAAGGGGAAGAAACCTTCATGTATAGTCATTAGGGAACAACAAGAGGCTCCTCCCTCTCCTCCACCACCTAAAAGAGGTGAGAAAATCCATAAACCTTATCACAAAACTTTTAAAGAAGACATAAAATATGTCATGCGTAAGAGGAAGAAGATAGAGGAAACCAAAAGTCCTTTTGGAGGCATGCTTATAGCCTTTAACATCAAGGATAAAATTGATAGATTTCTTGATGTTCTTGGGTAGAGAAAGTTTGTTTTCCCCAATGAGGTAGGTTACCTTAGCTTGAGTAGAGAATTTCTCATGTCTCTTCAAATAGAGAAGAGTGAAAACACCACCTTAGGGTGGTATAGGATTAGGTTTAAGTTGTTTGATCAATATCTTGCCTTAACCCTAGAAAATTTTAGGAAAATTTAGGATTTTGCAATAGGTGGAACCACATCCTATAATGATATTGCTTTCTCAAATCAAACCCTCTCTACCTTTTGGTAAGAAAAATCAGTAGAGAAGTCCTTTGTGAAGGAATCCAAGGCTAGACACATCAAATTCCTCTCCCATTGGATGCTTGTTTTATTAGTTTTTGTTATAGATTTGTGTCTTGTTTATTATGATAATTATTGTTTTATTTAGGTATTTTGTTAGTTTTTATCGGCTTGTTTTGTGTTTTTATTAATTTTGGTATTTTAGTTTATTTCAGTGTTTATGTTATTTTTGATCTAGTTTTTAGTATGTGTTTATGTTTTGTTGGTTATTGTCTATTTATTTCTTGTTTAAAGTTTTGTTGCAAGTATTGTGTTAGGTTAAAAAAGGCAAGGAAACAAATTGAAGGAGAAAGTGGCAGTTGCTGACACAGGCAGAGGACATGGCCAAGTCACTGGCCATGTCCCATACCAAGTTAAAAAGGAAGAGCAAGTCCAAGTAGCAGACACAAGCAAGGGACACGGCCAAGTCAGTGGTCGTGTCCCTCCAATGAAGCCCAGTCACGGCCAAGTCACCTTCACTTGGCCGTGTCTCACTTAGTTCCAAAGCAAAAGAGAATTACATCTTCACAGAAGCAAACACAGGCAAGGGACACGGCCAAGTCAGTGGCTGTGTCCCTCCAAAATAGTCCAACACGGCCAAGTCAAGCTTCAACTGGCCGTGTCACTCAATCCAAGAAGAAAAGAAGGAATTCTGAGATAGAAGCGGACACATGCAAGGGACACGGCCAAGTCACTGGCCATGTCCCTCCAAAGAGCACTCACACGACCAAGTCACATGCAACTTGGCCGTGTCTCTCATGAACCAAAGTCGTAGCGAGTTTTTAAAGCGGACGATTCATATAAAAGGAAAAGAGAAGCTAGGGTTTGGGACTGTTGACAATTTGGAGAGCTGAATTTAGCCGTCTGAGAGTGAGCTTAGGGTTTTGACAATTGTTTTCTTTGATTTTTTATTACACTTTGTTTTATCTAGCTTAGATTAGATTGTTCTTGCCATTGACACATCCTTCTTGCAAGATTTGAACAAGAGATTCTTCAGAAGCTTCAAGGAGTTTGTAACTTGGTTTTGTTCTCGAACTTATTCTCTTTATTTTCATTGAAATTGTATTTATGGATATTATCATGTCTATTTTGATTTCTTTGAACATTAATGAGATGAATATGTTTGATTGCATTATGAACTAATTTGATCTAGTCTAGGGTTTGTATGGATCTGCTATGATTGTATGAATTGGTTATTCTCTTAGCTAATAATTTCTTTAGCCTTGATTGAATGAAATATTTTAATATATAATTGATTGGCCACCAATTATGTGTTTTAGGTATTAGATGATGGATTGAGACATGAAATCTAATGCTGGAATAATTCAATTAAGGACTTAGGTGAATTAGAGATATAACCTATTAAAAAGATTATTTCAATTATAACAAGATTAGTTGAAAGAGGTTTGAATGCGAGAGCTTATTTCCTTGACTTGATTAATTGAGTTGTTTGAGATTTAATCTTTGAAATTAAATTAGTTAAGAGGAATAACCGTTCATACATATAAGTAGTGGAGAAGTGCAAACCCTAGACCTTTTTATCAAGTGAATCAAAACATCAGCTCTTGTTTACTTTTATTATTTTAAACTTCAATCAATCTTCTTCAATAGTTAACAATTTAAATTTTCTTCATTACTTGTTATTCATAATCTGATAATCAATTAGCCACTTTAGCTTCCTTGTGAGACGACCTTGGGGCGATCACCTTTGCTACAGCTACCTCGTATACTTGCGAGTGACGCTTTGTGGTAGAGATAATTTGAGCGCAACAAGTTTTTGGCGCCGCTGCCGGGGAGGCTAATTGGCGAAATTGTTTATTAGGCAAAAATATTTTAGATTATTTTTCATTGTTTATTTTTATTTTATTTTGTCTTTTGCTTTTAATAATTTCTTTTTCTAGAAAAATTCTATTTATGCAAGGCAGGAGATCGCTCGAAGGAGAGCTACATCCATTCATTCCAGAAATTCAGAGAGTGAAAAGGAGCAGAGAAGAGTTTGAGCTCTACACCGGATTTGATACAGAGGAGGACACTTCTGAATTTGAGTCAGATTCTGCACAATCAATTAAAATGGCTAAAGAAAGACAAAGAACCATGAGAGATTTTGCTAGACCTGTCATTGGGACTTCCACATCTTGTATAAGGTTAACAGATGCAGCAAGGAATTATGAGTTGAAGAACATTCACTACAACATGCTGCCATCATTCTATGGAGTTCCAAATGAAGATCCTTTGAACTTTATTCGGGATTTCTACTCCACCCTCAACACTTTTCCATTGGGAGGATTAACAGAGGATCAGTTGAGGATGCGGTGTTTTCCATATACTTTGAAGGATAGGGCAAAGAGCTGGCTTATGATGTTGCCCGAAAACTCACTGACAACTTGGGAGCAAGTTTATAACAAGTTCATGGGCAAGTTCTATTCACATCAAAAGACAGCTGAGTTGAGAGGGAAGATTGCCACATTCTCTCAATTTGAAGGAGAACCATTTCATGAGGCTTGGGACAGATTTAAGATGCTATTGATCCAGTGTCCACATCATCACTACCCACTTCAACTTCTGAACCAGTTTTTCTATGATGGTCTCACTTAGCAATTTCAGAATATTGTCGATAATGCAGCTGGGGAAGCTATGGGAGAAAAGACAGGTGATGAGACTTATGAGATCTTTGAGATGTTGGGAGCTAATTCTCAACAAAAGAGTGTAAGGGGAAGAAGTAAAGGGGTGAATCAATTGGAAGCCAATAGTAAAATGATTAGTCAAATAGCTGAATTGACAAGGCAGGTTCAGATGCTAAACATGAAGAACAATATTTCTTCATCTACTCAAGAAGTGTGTGGAATCTGTAAGACATTAGGGCATGGAGCAAACAGTTGCCCCTCTGCATATGAATCATATGGGAATGAAGCTGAGCAAGTCAATGCCATGGGGGGATTTCAACCAAGAGCTCGGAATGATCCTTATTCAAATTCATACAATCCTGGTTGGAGGAATCACCCAAATTTTTCTTGGGCAACAAATAATTCTCAGCAGCCTTTCCATTTGCTCCAGAGACAAAACCAACAGCAGGGCCAATCCTCAAATCAAGGGCAGTCTAAGATAGAGAGCTTGGAGGAAAGTTTACAAGCTTTCATCAAAGTCAGTGTTCAAAATCAAGAGATGACTAATAAGAGGCTGGACTCATTAGAAGCATCCTTTAAAAAAGTGGAGACTCAAGTAGGACAACTTGTACAACAGATGCAGATTCAACAGAAGGGGAAATTCCCAAGTCAACCTGAGCAGGCACATTCAGTGACTGTTCTTAGGAGTGGTAAGGAAATTAACAATAATGTTGAAAATGATTTTGTGAATGCAGGTGACCAAAAGAACAAGGAGGAAGGAGAACCAGAGAACAAAGGTGATGGAGTTATATCAGTGGAGAAATCACCTTCAGCAGATTTACATAAGGCAAGCAATCCGTACCGGCCTCCTATACCATTCCCTAGCAGGTTGAAAGATAATCAAAAAGATAAGCAATTTTCTAATATCTTCAACATGCTGTCTAAGGTAAGTATTAACTTACCCTTACTTGAAGCAGTAAAGAATATGTCGGCTTATGCCAAGTTCTTCAAAGACCTGATCACCAAGAAAAAGAGGTATGAGCCAAACGAAAAGGTGATAGTTTCCGAGGTAGCTAGTGCTGTTCTGCAGCATAAACTACCTTTCAAACTAAAGGATCCTGGTAGCTTTATAATTCAACTTTCTATGGGGAATGGAAAGGGGACTGAGGGCATGTGTGATCTAGGAGCTAGTGTGAATTTGATGCCTTATTCTGTGTATAAAGAATTAGAACTAGGGGAACTCAAATCAACCAAAATGATGTTGCAATTAGCTGATAGATCTTTTAGATTCCCGAAAGGGGTTATAGAAGATGTGTTAGTTAAGGTTGGTGGGTTAATAGTACCTGTAGATTTCATAGTTCTTGACATGGAAGGGAGTAATTCTGCACCATCAGCACACACTATTTTACTGGGTAGGCCTTTCATGGCTACTACCAACACCTTAATAGATGTTAAAAATGGTAAGTTGTCAATGACTGTCTTAGGACAAACTGTAGAATTTTCTATTTTTAACACTTCTCCCATTCCTACAACTGCTTTATATGAGAATTGTTCTTTAATTAATTGTGTTGATGCAGTTGTTTCAGATGATTTCTTGCATACAGGTTCCTCAGGTAAAGTGGGACTGACACTGACCTTAGAAGAGGAGGCTAAACCAGTGGGGGAGACCCAAAAGTGCCTTAACCCAAAGGTATATGAGAGTTCGAGGAATTATATGGATCACACTAAAGCACTTCATGACAGATTTATTGGGCGACAGACATTGAGTCCAGGTATGAAAGTTTTACTTTTTAATTATCGACTCCGTCTGTTTCCAGGTAAATTCAAGTCTCGATGGAGTGGTCCTTTCGAGGTAACTAAGGTATGTCCTTCTGGTGCCAT
The DNA here is from genome assembly GCA_947685225.1 of Garcia nutans. NCBI lineage: Eukaryota > Viridiplantae > Streptophyta > Magnoliopsida > Malpighiales > Euphorbiaceae > Garcia > Garcia nutans. The sequence goes on along the minus strand of CANTUV010000031.1, from coordinate 69,603,510 downwards.
TGAATTGCTTAACTCTAGAACCAATAAGACTTTTAAAGCAAATAGACATAGAGTTAAACCATATAAAGAAGGATTTCAAGAAGTGAGGATCATTGACAGTACTTTGATCCACGATTCCTAGTCTTGCATGATGTCTAGCTTTATGACATTAAAGAAGTGCTAAATGGGAGGCAACCCATTAGTTTGAATTTCTTTTTCATAGTTATAATTTTATATTTTGCAATTTTGATTTTATGTTTAGTTTAAATAAATGGAAACCCTAAAGCTCTCTTGCATCTTGTTTTTGAACATTTGTGTCTGTGATAAAAAGGTAGAGTTTTGCCTCACCAGGGTATGATGGAAGACATGTTGTCCTTTAACTCTTTTTCTTTATTATTCTTGTTTTCCATTGAGGACAATGTAAATTCTAAAGTGTGGGGTAATCTTTTAGCTTTTCTTTTGTTTTGGTTGTCTTGGTGTGTTTTATTGTGTTGTGCATGGTATAATTGTTGAAAATTTATTGATATTTTCTGTGATTCTAGCATTATAGTTGAGACTTTAATATCAGCATAGAAATGAGCATTTGAATTCATTCAGGATCAATTTTCACATTCTGCAATTTATGACATATAAATCTTTGTGAACCCACCTGTGTGAGTTTTGAGCCTCATAATTTGATATTATTATCAGTTGATTTTCTTTTCTTAAGTGTGCACCTTCATGATTTTGCATCTCTAGAGTTTGCTTTTGCATACTAATTGAACTCACATTATGATTTAATCTCAAGTTTTAAAATGATGAAGGCAAAGTAGGTTAGCCCTTTAGCTTAAAAAGACCTCCCTTAATATTGATTTTCTTAGTGAGCCAAGTTGAGCCTTTGACTTTTTCTTGTTTGATCAACACAATTCTCAACTTAACATGTTCTTATTATCATCATACCTGCATTAAGGAATGGAGTTTTATGATATGACAATAGGGTGGTTTGTTTCAAAGTGTGGGGTAAGCAAGTAAAAAAAAAGAAAAATGGAATTGCTAATTGGGGGTTGAAATGCATACTTTGCACATTGTATTTGATTAAGAGTCATTATTCTTTTCCTCTACATTTTAAGCTAGATGTTCTATGTAATTCTTAATTTTGTATATATATATATTAAAAAAATGATAAAAGTTAAAAAAAAAGAGAGAGAAAATAAAAGAAAAGTTATATATATATATATACAAAATTCATATATGTTCTAGCATTGGTTATCAAAAGAGGAATGTTGACTCATGTATTTTTATGCAAGTATGTAAGATTATCAAGGGTTGGTGAGTATGTCATTTGAGGGAGTTATGCATTTCTTTGCAACAGTATTGTCTAATTTAGATACTCCATTTCTTGATGCTCCAGCCTAAATGCCTGTTCTCACACCTTTACCTTAGCCCCATTACATCCAAATGAAAGACCTTTAGATTATTTCTTGAGAAAATCAGTGAGAGAGATTGGATAATTAAGCAAGTTTATGGTAGTATGCAGTCATGAGTGGTTTGAGTGATTAACCTTTGAAATCGAGTGAAACTATTAGATGAGAGATGGGATTTGTATGTTTGGATTAATGAATGAGTTAAGAAAATCCTTGATTGAAGTAAATTGCAAATATTTATGGCTGAGTCTTAAAGTATTTCATCTTATATGTTGGAATTATGGTTAAGGTTGTTTGAGTTTTTAATTTATGTCATGTGAATTTGCTTGAGGACAAGCAAAGTTTTAAGTGTGGGGTAGTTGCTTTAATAGTTTTTGTTATAGATTTGTGTCTTGTTTATTATGATAATTATTGTTTTATTTAGGTATTTTGTTAGTTTTTATCGGTTTGTTTTGTGTTTTTATTAATTTTGGTATTTTAGTTTATTTCAGTGTTTATGTTATTTTTGATCTAGTTTTTAGTATGTGTTTATGTTTTGTTGGTTATTGTCTATTTATTTCTTGTTTAAAGTTTTGTTGCAAGTATTGTGTTAGGTTAAAAAAGGCAAGGAAACAAATTGAAGGAGAAAGGGGCAGTGGCTGACACAGGCAGAGGACAAGGCCAAGTCACTGGCCGTGTCCCATACCAAGTTAAAAAGGAAGAGCAAGTCCAAGTAGCAGACACAAGCAAGGGACACGGCCAAGTCAGTGGCCGTGTCCCTCCAATGAAGCCCAGACACGGCCAAGTCACCTTCACTTGGCTGTGTCTCACTTAGTTCCAAAGCAAAAGAGAATTACATCTTCACAGAAGCAAACACAGGCAAGGGACACGGCCAAGTCAGTGGCCGTGTCCCTCCAAAATAGTCCAACACAGCCAAGTCAAGCTTCAACTGGCCGTGTCACTCAATCCAAGAAGAAAAGAAGGAATTCTGAGACAGAAGCAGACACATGCAAGGGACACTGCCAAGTCACTGGCCGTGTCCCTCCAAAGAGCACTCACACAACCAAGTCACATGCAACTTGGCCGTGTCTCTCAATAACCAAAGCTGTAGCGAGTTTTTAAAGCGGACGATTCATATAAAAAGAAAAGAGAAGCTAGGGTTTGGGACTGTTGATGATTTGGAGAGCTGATTTAGCCATCTGAGAGTGAGCTTAGGGTTTTGACAATTGTTTTCTTTGATTTTTGATTACACTTTGTTTTATCTAGCTTAGATTAGATTGTTCTAGCCATTGACACATCCTTCTTGCAAGATTTGAACAAGAGATTCTTCAGAAGCTTCAAGGAGTTTGTAACTTGGTTTTGTTCTCAAACTTATTCTCTTTATTTTCATTGAAATTGTATTTATGGATATTATCATGTCTATTTTGATTTCTTTGAACATTAATGAGATGAATATGTTTGATTGCATTATGAACTAATTTGATCTAGTCTAGGGTTTGTATGGATCTGCTATGATTGTATGAATTGGTTATTCTCTTAGCTAATAATTTCTTTAGCCTTGATTGAATGAAATATTTTAATATATAATTGATTGGCCACCAATTATGTGTTTTAGGTATTAGATGATGGATTGAGACATGAAATCTAATGCTGGAATAATTCAATTAAGGACTTAGGTGAATTAGAGATATAACCTATTAAAAAGATTATTTCAATTATAACAAGATTAGTTGAAAGAGGTTTGAATGCGAGAGCTTATTTCCTTGACTTGATTAATTGAGTTGTTTGAGATTTAATCTTTGAAATTAAATTAGTTAAGAGGAATAACCGTTCATACATATAAGTAGTGGAGAAGTGCAAACCCTAGACCTTTTTATCAAGTGAATCAAAACATCAGCTCTTGTTTACTTTTATTGTTTTAAACTTCAATCAATCTTCTTCATTAGTTAACAATTTAAATTTTCTTCATTACTTGTTATTCATAATCTGATAATCAATTAGCCACTTTAGCTTCCTTGTGAGACGACCTTGGGGTGATCACCTTTGCTACAGCTACCTCGTATACTTCCGAGTGACGCTTTGTGGTAGAGATAATTCGAGCGCAACAATGCTTCATAGGATCATACCTACACCATTCATCAAAGGGCTGATGGAAATGAAAAATTCACCAAAAGGGACTTGATTTTCTTATATGCCTTCACCCATAACATTTCCATCAACACACCAAAATTCTTGATAGATACACTCTATCATCATGCTACTACTAGGACAGGAACTTTCTTTCTTTCCTCACTTATCACCCAAATAGCTAGATATTTGCATTTGCTAAATGACATTAATCTAGCTACCTTGAGGAACCATTTGATCTATCCTCTAGTGCCATCACCATGGAATACTTGAGCATGTTGGTTGTGTTAGGAAGATTAATGGCTCTTATGTTTATCTTTTTGGTAAGAAGGGTATGGTGGATAGGCATAAGAGACCAAAGTATACCATAGAGAGAGAAGGAGAATCTATAGAAGTTGTTGTGGAAATGTCTAAAAAACCCTCTTCCTCCAAGCCTAGCAAAATCAGTTCTCCAACCAAACTCATCCTTAGAGCTATCAAATCTCTCTCCAAGCAATTTGCTCACTTCAAAAGGGATGTGTCCAAGAGGTTTCAAGACTTGAACAAGAGAATCGATCTCTTATCCCATATGCACCATGATCTTTATGACATGCAAGGTAAGATGGAGTCACCTCAATGTGATCTAAAGGATTGGTATGTAAGTGATCTTAAAGTAAGCCCTTTTGAAGAAGAATCCTTAGGAGAAGATGTTAGTACTAGCTTTAGCAGTAGTGTGCATGCTCCTCTTGATAAGGGAAAAGCCCCAATGGAAGAAGAAAAGCTTGAAGATGAAGAATCTGATTGAGTTTTCCCTGTTGATTCATATTACATGTTTTTGTGTTTTTATGTTTCTGTTTATGTCTTATTGTTTCATGTTTTTATGTTTTCTTTTCTTTTCATGTTTTGTACTTCATGCCTCATCAATGAACATCTAGTTTTCTTTTATTTATGTCTTTAATTTTATTTCTCTTTTTGCCAATGTCAAAGGCGGAGAAGATAAGATGATGATGCATTGAGAAGATAAGATGCAAATTAAAATATGCAAATAATAAGATGATGTTTAAAATATAAATTAAAGGATAATCAATTGGTTAAAGTAAAGGACAATTAAAATGAAACAAATTATCTTAGATAAAACATACATTTAGGGGGAGATTAAAAAGATTAAAAGAAATAAATTGATTGACTTCAAACTTAAACAAAGATTATCATTATTTTTTTTATCTTTTATCATCATTCCATTTGATTGCGAAAGTCAAAAAGGGAGAGATTGTTAGCCAAATAATTTTAATTTTGATCTTTAGCACTCAAACTGAATGATTCATTTAATATGTCTTTAAGTTACTTGATGCAGAAATAGGTTGCTCAATATATTACTAGAACAGGGCAAATGGTACGGTCACACTAGGCCAAAGGGGGACCGCCCTTGATGATTTGAAGAACAAGTTGAGTTAAAGTAGGGTTCGCAGTCGGAGTCTTGACCTCGGCAGCGGCTATGAAAGCCTTAATCACGACTGTCCATTTCTTGGGACGATCACACCTCAAGTGACCAAATCTCCAATATTCGCAGTGGGGAACACGGTGACAAGCGCGGTCTGAGGAGCGGTCTCTTTATACATTGTCATGATCATCCCTTCCATATCGTGACCGTCCATTCATTTTAAGAGAAAATCACAAGGATTGGTAGTAGTGTTCGTAACCTCATATGCACCCAGAAGTTCAACGTAAGTCATCCATCAGACCCGCGAGTTTAGCACTAGTGCGACCGCCCCTTTCATATTTTGGCAAAAAAAACTCTTTGTCAAATAAGGAAGTGACACGTGGAATGGCCGTTGTAAAGCCACTTTCAAATTTAAAAAGGTGACTGTCCCTAGACCCAAGACAACTGTCCCGACAAGCACAATATGAGCAAGATTCCACCAGCAAAGCACTCACATTTGACCATTGGAAGATTTTTAAATAAAGCAACCATCCCTGTGTAAAGGATGACCACACAACTTGCTTGGGCGACCATCCCCTATGCCAGGATGATAGCTTCTTGTGGAAATTTTTGTTTAAGACAAGGACTAGCCTATTAATATTCATCACATGACTTATAACGACTAGTTGGATCATTTTGGCTATAAATACCCCAAGAAACATCTTGTTCAAGGGTAATTTTTTATTGTAATAGCCTAAGCAATATACTTCTATTTTCATTTATTATAATTAACAATTGAATTTTAGAGTGTTGGGTGTGAGCACCAAATACCAAATTATAAGTTTGGGTGTTAGCTTGGAAACACTTAGGTTGTAAGACTGAGCCTGGAAAAATTCTTACAAGGGTTGTGAGGATTGATCTCAAACTATTGTAAAGTTTAGTGTGAGCTTGTGAAAACACCAAGTTAGAGTTAAGCTTGTTAAAACTCAAGACTAGTGGAACTTTAACAAGTTGTTAAGGAAGTAGATGTAGGATTGAGGTAATCCAAACCACTATAAATTCTCTTTTGTTTATTCTTCTCTTCTACTACTCTTGCTTTAGTTTGATTTTGAGTTTTCAATTTTCCTTTAATTCTTCAAATCAACCAATTCACCCCCCCCCCTCTCTTAGTTGTTATCTCAAGACAACACTTAGGATTGCTGAAGTAATTTGATTAGTTGACATTCTATCTCTTATAGGGTCGGCTTGGAATAGTTGCTTGAAGAAGGAAGCAATTTTAGCTTTAATCAAATTGTCATCCTCTAACCACACTCCTTGAGAATTTTGTATTATACTAATATGATTAGTTAGCCTTCTTTGAATTATAGTTGCATGAAAAAATTTTGTATTTCGATCTCTGGCTTACAGCCATCTTAGCCTTGACCTCTAGAACCAGTATTTTTCCTCCATGTTCCATTGTTCCTCTATTTCTTTAAGTAATGATTCCTCCTTGAATTTGAAATCTTTAATAGATTGGTTCAAGTATAATTCATTCAATTCCTTCTTTAGTTGAGTAATTCTGGCTTTCGCATTCAGATTGTTATTTATATACCACTCCATTAAACGTCTCTTAGTATTTTTGAATTTCATATCCAGAAAGTATACCTAAGGTTGGCTAAGATTGAGTCCAAACAGAGGAAATCACTTCTCTGCAATCCCTTCTCTCTAACCACTTCAACTCAACTCTAAAGATTTTCTTCCTTTGAGTGCGTTGAGGAATTAATGCCAATATCAAAAGCCTATGATCCGACCCCAATAGTTGTTCATGATAAATTACAGCCCTGTCATATAGTCGTCTCCACTAAAAATTTTCTAATCAATGATCAAGCCTCTGCTGGATATTTCCTTTACCTCCATATTTATTGGACCAGGTGAAAATTACCCCTTTGAATCCCAGGTCTGCTAAAGATAAGCTATGTATCCATCGGGCAAAGAAATCACTCCAGAATAAGTCAATAGAGTTACCCCCTCTTTTTTCAAATGAGTAAATGACTTGGTTAAAGTCTTCTATATAGAGCTATGAAGTATTTGTGCCTGGATCTAGTCTTTTTATGCTCTACAAAACTCCCAACTTGTCTTATTTGTATGGAGCACCATAAATAAAGGCAGTAACAAAAAATTGACAATCAGGATCATAAATAGCAGCATGAATAAAGTTAAAGTCTTTACAAAGAGTTTAAATTAGCCAATTACCTTGCCACTATAAGGTAAGGCCTCCAGTTGCTCCATTTGGTTCCAGATATGTACTAAAATCATAGCCAAATCTCCTCATGTGGTATTCTATATAGTTGCTTCTATTTTTAGTTTTTGACAAGAATACCAATCCTGGGTGATATTTAAAGATGTGTTCTTTAAGCCCCTTCCTTGTTAAGGCCTACCCAAAGCCTTAACAGTTCCACACAATAACGTCCATGGCTGCTGGGTGGCTTTAGGCGAGCCACCAGCACCATTAGAGTTATATGTTGAGCATGAGGAATTATTCAGAGGTTTCTTCTGCCTTGCTTGTCTCTTCCATTTCTTTTAATTTCAAAAAAATGAGGCAGTGCCTTCTGCAAAGGTAACTTTAAGAGGATGATAGGCAATTCTGGTATCTTAAAGAGAACTTTTCGTTGATTCCTCTGTTATTTTTTAAGGATCCATAAATGGAAAGATAGAATTTCCATGATTAGATTCTGTTGTAAGGATTTGAAAGCCTAGATTATTCTTCACATTTTTGCAAGCCGAGGTTATGAATGAGTCAATGGACTTTATCTCTAGCACTGTTGAATTTAAAACATTTAATCATGAATTCCTCAACATCATTTGCTTGAGGAAATATTTTGAGAAAAGAGGATGGAATTAACATCTGATTGGAGTATGGGATTTTAAAGGTTTCAAATTCAGGGACCTCATCTGATGCTAATGCAGTTTCTAGGATAAGAGTTTTTGATATATATTAACTAGATGATTCTTCAATGGGGATGAAAGAAGTGTCTTACAAGGGGTTGGAAGACGAGGATTCAAAATGGTATAATTGGATATTTTATGAGTTTTGTGGGTTTGGTATTGTTTGGTTAGGTATTTTTGGTAAAGTTTTGTTTTTGGTAATAATGAAAGGTGAAGTGGTCAATTTTTGTATGGGGTTACCATATATTTGATTGAAATGACTGCTCTCTAAATGGAGTTGAGTTTTTGATGTGAAGGCTTCTCTAGCAAGGAAAGTATTCTTTGTGGCTTGTTTGATAATTTTATCGTGAAAAGTAATCTGTCATAGGTTTTTCACCATGTATGGTGGGTGTAACATCAGAAGGGGATTTTTTTGGGGGGGGGGGGGGGGGGGAGGTTGGTTTGTCTGGGTAGTATTTCATTGTATGTCTGATGATACCATAGTGATAGTAGAAATCACCCATCCTTTCACATCTGAAAGTTAACTTCTCGGCTAGATTATTAAAACCTTTAAGCTGAAACCAACCAACAAGTTTTATCCACTTCAAGTCACACTCTAATTTTAGAAAAAAGGAAAACCATTCCCTATCGCTTACACCTTGTTTTGGAAAAACTTCCATATGGTTTTTCATAGTTTAATATGTTATGGTTTAGAAGCAAACCATATTTGGGAGGATTTCCACTCTTTACTCATGGTTTAAGATGGTTTGGCCATGGTTTAAAATGGGTAGATTTTAATAGATATATTAAACCACCAAATCGACAGGTTGTGATGGTTTAACTTTTTTATTGATAAAAATGCTCTTAGCAAAATTCTAAACTATTATATTGATACCTCTCTTTCTTTCCTCATATTTGATAAGCCATCTCCATTCTCTATCCCCATTCTCTGTTATATCGAAGATCCAAGTTCAAGATCATCAAGGTATGTGATTCTTTTTTTTTCCTTTTTTTTTCAAATATTGATTTCTGTTTAGAGGAATAGAAGAATTTAGGTTTGTTGAGATTTTTAAATAAATTTATTGAAAAAATTACTAAAAAAATTATTTCTTGAGATTTTAACTTGTGAGTTTAATTTGGTAGCTTGTGATATTTTCTTGGTTTGGATGTTGTATTTGGATTGTTTGAAGTATTTGGGAGTTGAGGATGATAATATATGTTTTTTTAAGATTGTAAAAAATCCATGCGAAAGAGAAGACAAAGCTTTTCTTGTTTTTTCTTTGGAACCAAACAGATTAGAAATGTGTTTAATGGCTGACCAATTTTCTAGTTTCAAGTCTAATTGGTTGACAGAAAATTTATCAGATAATGCAAAGTTTAATAATGGTTTTCTTTCGTTGACCTTAATTTCATGGTTTCTTCCTCATACATTAATAACCCCATGCAATTAATTCATTACAATATTCAACAAATCTATATATATATATATACTAATAAGTGAATCAAGTTGTTGGCCCCACCATTTATGAAATCAATTAATTACTATACTTCTAAAATTAGTGCTTAGTTAGTTACTAGTAATAGCTAATCATTAGGTGAGCTTGATCAAAATTAATGGATGTCCTTGCTTGCTATTGATGTATCATTGAATCTATTATCATCTCAGATGAGTTTTTTGAAGTGGTCTTATTTAATCTTCTATATCCATCATTTTTTTTCCATTTGCCAAATTTTTCTATGGCTTAAAGTACTTTTGAAATGGCTTTTACTTGTCTTTTTTTACCGTTTTAAAATAATTTGTTTTATCAGTTTATGTGTTCTCAAACTTTTCAAAAATTGTGGCATTTATGGTTTTTAATTGAGTGTTTAATTAAAACTAATCAAGTTGTAGTCAATTTTATTTTTAAGCATAGTTCAATTGGTGTTATGGCTTTGGTTAAAATCCCATTTAGTGTAATATCCCTAATTATGCCCTAGTAGTCTTGGTGTTATTGTTGTTGCACTTGAATTATGTATATATGATAAGTTGATAAGAAATTGGAAGAGAATGTTTTTGTTTGGTGGTTGGGAAAGAAAAGAGGGTTTAGAGATAATTGTATATGTTGCTTATATGGTGATATATATAACATATAAAGTGGTCAAAATGGAAAGTCAAGGAAAGAGGATATTTTTGTGTTGGTTGTGAAATTACTTAAATGGGTATAGATATGACAAAAGCTTAGTTAAATGGATGAGGGTATTATAGTAATTTTCTTTTGGATGGGTATTTAATGCCTATTGACTTTGTGTTTCTTCATCATTTCTTCTTCTTCTTGTTGTTGTGTGGCCGGCTCACCAAAGAGACAAGAGAGCAAGAGAACAAGTGATGGTTTTGATGATTTCAAGCTCAAAGTGAAGGAAGTTTTCAAAGTTACAAGTTGGAGTTTCAAGGAATTTCATTATTTGGTAAGTTTTCTCTTGTTTACCCTTGTTATTTTTGAAGTTATGCTTGAGTTGAGTTGTGATTTGATGATGGTATGATTAAGTTGCTTAGGGTGTGATTTTAAGTATTGATTTTGCTTGATAGATGAGAAGTTGAGTTGGTGAAGGTGTTGGAAGTGATTGTGTTGAGTAAGAGTTGTGTTTAGTGAAATTTCTTTCTGTTTTACAATTAGTAAAGGTTGTGACTTGTATGATTTTTAATTAATTATAGAAAAATGTTCTTGAAGTGAATTTTTGATATGTTGTGCCTCTATGAGTCTAGAATGACTGAAAAATATGTTGATTCGATTTTGGAATGGTTATGAGTTTAGAAAGATTATTTTTATTAGACCTGTTCCAGCAGGTACCTTAACTGAGACAGCTATATTTCGGGATTTTTAATAAAATGTAGAAAAATCATATCCAATTGAATTTTGGATATGTTGTTGCTTAGTGTGTCTAGTATTTGAGAAAAATAATTTGGAACCACGTTGATTGAATTTGATTTATGGAATTCACAAAGTTCAGAACTGCTGCCAGGATGCAGGGCAATTGGGGCAGTCTGGTTAGGTGAACTATTTGACCAAGATTTTGTGTTCAGTTTGATCTGAAATTTTAAAGGAATGATTTTAAGATACAAAACTAAATTCTGTAAAAATTTTAGAATTTTTAGTCAAGTAGATTATTTTATACAATTTTTCAAAATAAGGATAAAATGGAGTCTAAAACCAGAATGTACTATTCATATGGTCATTTTGCTAATATTCCTTTTGGATTAGGTTGTGAATGATATAATCAAATGCATGTGTAAGGTCCTAAAACTATGAATCATATCAATTGTTCTTTGCCCTAATTGCATTGTTGAGATTGAACAATGTTATGTTATGCATTGTGAATGGTAATGTGTTTCATGAGTAATATACCTTGAAATTGAAATGTATATCAAAGATGCAATGATAATTCAAATAAGATATGATATGAGACAATGCCATTGTGATTGGCTATGATGATGAGAATTTGAGAATGGAAATGGTAACTATATAATAAATGTATTGTTTGTTTAATATGTTATTCAGTTTCAGAGTTCTGGATTTGGGTGGCATGCCTAAGAAATGATGAAAGGTAACAGTCTTGCCGGGTTGAGGATCTCCTCATATGTGTTGAGTTGATGGTCCAAGAGACTGGGTCTGTTACACTATGAGAATTGTGAATATAAGATATATGATTTGTAACAGTCTTGCCGGGTTGAGGATCTCCTCATATGTGTTGAGTGATGGTCCAAGAGACTGGGTCTGTTACACTATCCATGGATAGAGATACATGTATATACATTGCCTACGGGCATGATTATTGTGACTATGAACCAAATCAGTAACTCTGAACTCTGAATATCGTATTAAATACTTGTTGGGCCCATAGGTGTCAAGGTTATATGAATGTCCTAAATAATGTTATGAGCTAATGAAATGGGATGTTGTTTATTGAGTATGATTGATTAATGTTGAATGTGGAAAGATGTTGAAATGTGGTATGCTCATATGACTATGATTTGTGAAATGCATAATTATGTGGTTAACTTTATATGTATGATGTTGATCTTATCATTAACATATGTGAAATTGCATTACATTAAAGCATACCATTAGCATGTTTTATCTTACTAAGTCGTTGGCTTAGCGCGATAGTGTTTAATCGCGCAGGTAATAGAGTTGATAGAGTTGAACCCGAGAGTTCATCAAGACCAAGTGAGAGTAGACCTTGAAGAGTTGATTTTGGGAACTTAAAGATCAGAAGAGAATTGCCAATCATGTATACTTCTGTATATTTTGTAAAGAAATGTTTAATGTGTAAATATGTACATATTTTATAACTTCCGCTGTGTAATATTTAAATGTATATATATATATAACTAATATGTTTTGTTTTATCAGTAAATGATTTACTTTTCTATAATGTATAATGATAAAGGTATTGTATCAAGTTTAAAGTGTTTTGAATATTAAGAAAACCGTAGCATCCCTATGTTTGGTGCACTTATGCTACATTGTTGTGGTTGTAGTGTGTGTGCATTGGATATGGGGGTGTTACATTTAGCAAATGTAATTTAGGATAAAATTGGGTGCTTACAATTTAGTATTACCGAGTTTCTGACTTAATCTTTAAGACTTAGTTGTATTTTCTACCTTACCTAAATGAAATAATTATTTTAACCTTGATAAGGAAAATTTTTGACCTTTTCAAAGTAATATCGGTGGGTTTTCCTATTTCTTTTTCTTCTAATTTCATTTTATTTTGTTGCCTTTATGAATTTAATGCATATTTTATATGTTTGTCAAGTTAATTAAGGAGTAGAATTGAATATCTTTGGTGGATCTCTTATGCAATGTAGACTATATATAAGATATTGTCATGGTTTAATCTCAATTCATTTTTTTATCATAATAATCGCTTTTCATTTGGATGGTAGCATATTTATATTGCAATTGCATATTGAATTCTTTTAGATTTTAATTATATTTTGATTGTAGATGGATGATGAGAATATATTACAACAAGTGATTGCTTTAGTTGCACAATATATGTGTTTGGTATCTTATTAGTATTACCTATTTGGCATGTAAAATGAGAATTAAAAGATTAATATGGTTCATGAGCTAAGGTTGGAAGGAGAAAAGGCGAGATATAATTTTATGAAACATTTGGTATCAACTAACTATTGTCGACACGTAATAAGGATGAGTGCTCCAGCCTTTATTGGTTTATGTGATTTATTAGTCAAAGAGGGTGGTCTTAGGCTTACTCTTCAAGTAACAATGGAGGAACAAGTTGCTAAAGCACTTTACTTATTAGGATATAATGTCAAAAAAATCGTGTTCTTTCATTCACATTTAGACGGTCTATGGGGCAACAAATCATCATTTTCATAATGTTGTGCGAGCTATATTAGAATTGGAGGATAAATTTCTTAACCAGCCAAATGGATCTAAAGTGCCTTTAGAGATAGCCAACAGTCATAGATTTTATCCGTACTTTAAGGTGATTAATGTGGGTTATTTGATTGATTTTAGTTATCACTTTTGTTCTTTTGGATGTTAATTATTGCAAATTAATGTCAGGATTATGTAGATGCAATTGATGATGCACATGTACGTGTTAAAGTGTCTAGAATAAATGCTCCTAGGTTTCGAGGGAGGAAGGAACAACCCACACAAAATATGTTGGTAGCTTGCATGTATGACTTGAAATTCACATATGTCATAGCTGGGTGGGAGGGAATAGCATCTGATTCATGAATAATTAAAGATTCATTAACAAGAGAAAATCCTTTAAAATTTTCAAAAGGTAATTGTAATTGTAAGATACATTATTTATGACATAGACACTTATAATGCTCATAATAATTACATTAATTTATTGTCTATAGGTAAATATTACCTTGTTGATGGTGGATTCATGTTGAGGAGTGGACTTATTACACCATATAGGGGGAGAGCGTTATCACTTAAAAGAATACTTAGGAAATCCACCTAATAATGCACATTTATTATTTAATCATCGACATGCATCATTACGTAATGCTATGGAATGAGCATTTGGAGTACTTAAGAAGTGTTTTCCAATAATTTCAAGCTCAATTGAACCTATATATAGTTTTCAAACATAGAAGCTCGTTATTTTTTCTTTTTGTATTCTACATAAATTATTTAAGGACCATAGACCCATTTGATGATATACTTGCAGAAGTTGATCGTGAACTTTTAGATACACCAAAAGAACTAAACAAACAAGTTATTGATGTTAGAGATAGTAATGAGGAAACTATAAGAAGGGAATTGATTAGGGACTCTACAGCTACTCATATGTAGCATTATTACTTGAATGATGTTCGTAAAGGTTGATTGATTTTTCAATTTTTTAATTTTGTACTTTAATTCTTTCAAGTTGTTGAAAATTGTTAATGTGACATTATCGAAATATTTTTTACATGACTTATTTGGTATTTTAAAATTTTAGTTAATTATATAATATTGTGTTCTTATGTAATATATATTGTTTTTTATATATTTTTTGCATAATTATTATTTTCATTATCTAGATATCAAAATGCCAAAGAAGATACATACTTAAGATAGCTCTACATTATCGTGGACGGACACAATGGATAATGTGTTAGTTGATTCATTTTTGAATCAACACATTCTTGGGCATAAATCTGAGGGCGCCTTTACTATACATGCAATTGAATGCATTTGTCAATGACATGAAAAATAAATTTCCAAATAAGCCATTTGACAAAGAGCAAATTCATGATCGTATAAAGAACATTAAGAGGTGCTTTGCTAAATGGTATGACATATTTCAAATTGGCTTGAGTGGTTTTGCTTGGAATCCAGAAAAAGAAAATTTTGATGCTGAAGAGGAGGTTTGGCAAGAATTAATTAAGGTAATTCTTATATGTTATTTGTAAATATATTCAATAACATATAATTTCATATTAATATGTGTTTCATTTTCTATAGGCTAAACCTAAAGCTGCTGAATTAAGAAATAAATGTGTGCTCAATTTTGACAAATTAGATGAACTCTATGGAAAAGACAGAGTTACTGGCATGACTAATGATACTCCAGGTGATATAAGAAAGAAAGTTGTAAGTAATCTTCGAAAGAGAAAGGATGCCTCAAGCTCAATAACTATTGATGACATTGACATTATGATATCTAAAAACATTTGTGATTTAGATAATACTGATGCATCTCATAGTGAGACTTTCTTTGAGGATGTACCAACTTCTGAAACACCTGCATCGCAATCTCATTTTGAAACTCCAATGGCTAGAATGGAAAAGTCAAAACAAGCGAATGAAAACGTATTGAATATCTTGGAGCATGGTTTTGAGTGCATTGCTACTACAATTGATAACCTCTTTAGCAAACCACCAGCTGATATTTGGATGTCAATTTCTAGCTTGGGTTTCGATGCAACTATGGTTATAAAATATTATACTGCTCTTATTTAAAATCGATACTTGATGAATGGTTTTCTTAACGTTCCGCTTGAGCATTGTAGTGATTTTTTTACTTAACTTATTTGGTGGTAGTTGAGAACAACAATAAAATATTTCTCGAATATTATTATGTTAAGACCTATTTTTAATTATGGATTGTAAGAATTTAATATTGAACCTATATATGATAATATTATGGACTTTATGTTTTTTATTATATTTTTGACGATGTTATGGATAAAATTTGTGTTATTAAATAGTATTTTGTGATCTTAATATATTAATTATATTATTTTTTGAATAAAATATGCATATGCTAAAAAAATCTTATTAATTTTTTAGATAGAGTTAATTAGTTTAATTAGTTTTATAGTCAGAGCTTATTTATTTTAATATAAATTATTAAAATATTATATTGGATGGTATTATGGTCATTTTATCTGTTTAAATTAAATCATACCATCAAATAATTTAACAGTATTGTACCATCTTTTCGAATATAGTACACTGTCAATATTATACCATATCATATCACACTAAACTTGCTAAATCATATATTATTAAATAATGCCATAAATACTCCAAAACAAAAGTGTTAAGTGGTTGGGGTTGACTTCAATGAGTCCTGCGAATAAATTCCCAATTTTTTCAGCATTTTCTATAGTCATCAGTGAGGGTGGGATGTTGTGAACTTGGATCCAAAAGGCTGCTTTCGAGAAATCCACTTTGTTAATAGTAATTCTTGGGTCCCATTCTATAAGTAGAAATAAAGAGTTGGATATAACCCAAGGACCCTCCAGACGAAATTTCTTTGCTTCCTGTGGAGTATTAAAATATAAAGCAAAACGGTTCCATCCTCTTTTTTGTGCTCTAAAGCCCTCTCGGGTCTTCCAAATTTTCTGTAGGATAGATTTAATCATGGGTGCGGTATAAGGTTTTTGATTAAAAAGTTTGCTCGCAAGAGCTGAGCCTGGGTTGTTTGAGAGACAATCAGGGTTAGGTTGAAGATCTAAAGTGAGATCTAGACAAGCAAGAGCATTAGACTGACTGGTGAGATCTTCGAATTCTTCTTGAAGCGGATCCATGGTGAACCTGATCTTGAGAATCTTAATGGAGAAGGAAAAAAGAGATCTTGGTAAAATGTGAACACGGATAGTTAGAGTCCAACCAAGTGGAAAGGGAAAGTCTCATACTCAGGAATAATTATACAATGAAACCGTTGTATTACAACAAGCCAATCGAATATTAACATGTGGCAATGTTGTAATACAACAAGCCAATCGAATGTAAAACATTGTCACATGTTGATATTCGATTGGCTTGTTGTAATACAACGGTTTCATTGTATAATTATTCCATACTCAGGGAGAAAAAACTGGCTTATAGGATTATGGGTTTATATACTAAATATACTAATATTAATTATATTAATATTAATTTTATATTCCAATATATATTATAATTTAAATTATATTATTATATAGAATTAATATAAATATAATTAATATTTGTATATAATAGTATATAAAAAATAATATAATAATATATATAGATATATGGCTAAAAGATAATATCCTAGATTAATCTATATCTATATTAAGTCTATATCATTAAACAGCACAATTTTGTATACTAGAAAAAATAAAATTTGATCGTGTTATAGAAAGAAATATATTTCTTTCTATAATACTATATGATCTTTCCTCATAACTCACAACGACGAAAAAGTTTGGCATATCAATATCAACTTTTTGCCACTTGGAGCTATAGTATGGAGCTATAGTATATTTTAAGGATTGGGCTATACATATATATATATATATATTGAATTATATATATATATTTAATCAGTGTATATTTAGAATTTAATAATTAGATATTTAAATTAATACTAAAATATTACAATTTGATTATAAATTGGGTAGAACTAATATTCTCATGTGAAATAGTATTTTTATAAAATTTAATTTAATAAAATTTTATAAATGAATTAACATATCCAAAAATTAAATGAAAAAATAATAAATTTTTAGAATTTAATAAATAATAGAAAATTTTTTTATAAAAATTTATAATAAAAATATAAATTTTACTATAATATTAAATATTTAATTATATATTCAATTCGCCCACAACTATATTAAATGTTCAATATATTTAATACTAAAACAAGAGTACACAGGATTCTCGGTATTGGCATGGAGAGCTGATAAACACCAACAATAGATACAGAAGCTTTTCAACTTTAAAAGGATTGAGCTTTACCAAAACTGAAAATATCTCCCTAACCAGGCCAAATATAGAGTAGTAAAACTGTCATGCAAAAAACTCAAAATAAAAATATAACATACAGCCAATATACATCTCAACTTTCTCTTTCACTTTACTTTTTCGCTCCCAACCTTCCAAAATTAACCCTAATCTTTTATCACTAAATATATTCATTTATAGCTAGTGAGTGAATTTGCATTTTCATTTTAGATTTGTCACTTCTGAATTTATTCACTAACTCGAATATTTATTATGCCAAAATAGTAAATTACAACTTGGAAAAAAGTTTGAAAATTGATTAAAGTATTTTACCATTATGCTAAAATGGTAAAGTACAACAAATGGATGGACTAACATTGCTATAGGGACACAACAAACGAGATAAAAAGAAAAGAGATCATGTTCATGTCCTGTTCAATTACTGTTCAAAATAGATTGAAGGTTGAAGGGGTTCTTTTGAATATTGCTTGCTTCAAGATTTCTAAAATAAATAATATTAACTCGATTCAAATTCAATTGGCATGCTATTTGAACACCTCATGTTAGTATAATGAATAATATTTGTATGTAACTTTTATTTTCAGTGGGACTTAGTGGGACTCTTGCTATCTAAACCATGGTTATTCCACAACCAACTTTTAAAGAATAATAAAATCCCACAAACTCAAAGGTGAGTGATAGGCTGGCTGTTCCTTGTTCTTACTCGTCACATTTCTTTTTTTTTTTTCTAATTATTATTACTAATCCCAATTTTCCATCTCAGAAAAGTAAAAATATTCCCAATTTGTTTCATAAATCTCAAACGATTTATCTAACATGTATTTGAGCATTAAATGCTCTATTTTTTATTAGAATGTATGTTATATGTGTTAAATATATAAAAATTGAGGAGTATTAATTTATTTTTGTGATGTTAGTGACAGATCTACTATGGAGTCATGTAGAATCATACAACCCCTTTCACCGATTGTTAGAAGGAAAATATATCCCTCTCTGATCGCCGGTCAAGTGGTTTTAAAAACTCAGCCTCCAGAGAGGCTGAGTTTTTAACCATTGCAGCGAGGGTTTGAAGAACCCCTCGTTGCAATAATTTTTTTTTATTATTTAACCCCTGGCGAAACGGTGTCGTTTTACTAGGGACCAATTTTAAAAAAATAAATAAATTCCATAGCGAAATGACGTCATTTCTCTGGGGAAAGTTTAAAAAAAAGAGTTGCTCCCTCTCCCTCCCACAACCCACAAATCCCCTTCCCTCCCCCAAACCCAGCCAGCCACCACTACCCACCACCAGTCTCCACCGCTGGCAACATTAGGCCACCGTCGATGCACACCGTTGACTCCCCAAGTAAAATTCTGGTTCTACCACTAGGTGATGCCATGTTAGTAATTTTAGTAAATAGAGGTTTCTTCATCTTTTTCCAATAGTTCTCTTCTTCTCCTCCTACTCCTCCTCCTCCCCTTTTTTTTAAAAGAAAAAAAATAACACTCATATTATTAAAAAAAATCTCTTTCATTTAGTGTCTTATACACTGAAGAATTATTTGAGGCACTGATGAATTGATTATTGTAAACGATTCAGTGCCTCATCTATCTCTTTTTCATTTAGTGCCATATGCACTGAAGAAATCATTTTAATCGTCTTTGGATTCGCCATAAATGAACAAGGACAATAAGAACAACAAAAAAAGGAAGAGTTCTATGAGGAATTGTTGTTGAAACTGTTGCCCGATCTAAAATTGTTGGCTCATTTCCACTTTCGAAACACAACTCCTCCCTCTAATTGAAATGTCCGCCACCGTCACCTCTTCCCAAAATCCATTTCTTAGCTGGTATTATTAATTAGTTTATTGTTTTTGAAGAATCGTTTCGTGTATCATTCATTTTTGTTTAGGTAAAATTCTTGATCTATGGCGTTTTTCAATGAATTTAAGTGAAATGAAGCAGATACTCTTTTAAATGGCATTAGATTGTGATCAGATTTTGAGATTTTGGGTTTTGATTAGAATATAGTTATTAAGGGTTTGATTTTCTTGGATTTATTCTTTGCCTTTTGAAAAGTATATAAGTTAAACAATGTGTTTTATTCTAATATTTTGTATGCTGCATTTCACTTAGTAGCAGCACATTCATTTTGGAGGGAAAAGTTGTTTTTGTGAGAGTAGATCTTTTCCTTCTTCTTTACTGATGTATATAAGCTCATTTTAGTTTAGTATACTATACTAATTCATTTTTACTCTTTTGATCAATACAAGAATATTCTTCTTCATTATATTACCAAATTTTCTTGAATATGGTATCAGAGCTTAAGGTTCTGATAAATTGATTTTTTTTTTACGACTGAAGTTTTACTTGAATTGAGTGTGAATCATGGCTGATTTGGAAGATTGGACTCCAAAAGTTGTGAATCAAAGATCAATAGAGGCGAGGTTGAAAGCAAATAACTATAATGGAGATCCAAATCATCTACAGGATTTAGATAATCCATGAATGGTTTTGGTTTCACATTTACTGAACGGAGATAATTACTTGACATGGAGTAGATCGATGAAGATTGCTTTGCGAGCAAAGAATAAATTGAGTTTCATTGATGTTAGGACCGTAATTCCAAATGTTAATACTGAAGCTTATTAGGAATAGACTAGAGCTGACCCAACGGCAGTGGCAGACTCAGCACATAAACAAAAGGGGGGCAAAACTCGATCGCCGATCTCCGTCTCCGGCTTTCTCCTCTCTATCTCTCTGCTATCTTCTCTCTCGCGTCACAGAGGAGCTGTGTTTTACAGCTCCTCTCTTTATTTTTTAATTCCTTATGAATAAAATGGCATCATTTCACTCTATGTAAAATGATGTCATTTCACTCATAAGTGTAAAAAAATATAATCCCTGGCTAAAATGACACCGTTTCAGCCAGGGGTATTTTTGTAAAAAAAAAATATTGTGTGAAGGGTGTTTTCAACCCCTCACGCACTTCCAAAAATTACAGAGGGCTCCGGCAGTCTGTCTGTAATTTATTTCCGGTGGCCAAAAGCACACCTCTTATTTTGGCCGCCAACGTGGGGGGGAGACCCTAGGTCTGTCCCTGCCCAATGGTATTCTTATGGATCCTTAATTCTATGAGTAAGGAATTAGCAGATTTTTTCATTTACACTTCTATTGCCAAAGAATTGTCGAAAAAATTAGAAGACAATTATAAAGATTCAAATGGACTATAGGTCTATCAATTGCAGAGGGGTATTGCTTCAATTAAGCAAGGTAATTTGAATATTAATGCATATTATACTAATATTACAAAGCTGTGGGATGAATTGAGCTGCCTTGGCCCAATACTGTACTATACTTATGGTAAATGTGAGTGTCATGCTAGCAAACTGATGGAACAAACAATCTCAAAGACAAAATTGATGCAATTCCTTGTGGGCTTGAATGATGTTTTTGAGACTGTTAAGGATCGGATTTTAGTTCAGGATCCTTTGCCAAGTGCAAGTAAAGCGCATTCCATAGTGCTTAGGGTAGAAAGATAAAGGATGGCAAATGTGCATGTAAAGGAGAAGACAGAAGGTAGTGTTTTGATGGCTAGGGTTGAACAAGGTGATAAAGGAGGTTATAATCGAGTAAATACAGGAAGAAAGATTTTATGAAGAATGATGAGAAGTTTTGTAACTATTGTAAGAAACAAGGTCATGTTAAGAAGACTTGTTTTTATAAAAGTTTATTGCAATTACTTTTTAATATGTATAATTTATTTATTAATCAATTAAAAAATGATTGCAACAAATTTTAATAAAAATAATACATATTTCAATAAAAATAGAATATTTAATGCACCTTAACACATGTTAGAAATCCATTTAAGAAGTTTTTCACTTAATCACTAAATTTTTTGCTAAATTAATACTCCATTTGTTTCAAATAGATATGGTCATTTTTTATTATTTTATTATAAATTATAGTCTATTTACTATTTTAATAAATTATTTGGCATGTTAAATCTCTATATTAGAGGTGTCCTCAGACTGAGTTGGGCTGAATTTACCCCTTGCCCAAAACTTGGCTCGAGTGCACTCCGGCTATAACATTTGGACTGCAACCCAACTTTAGCCCAAACAGTTCGGGTCATTTTCACTACAAAAATATTTGGCATTTGCGACGGATATTTGCGACGGACTTGTTTCCGTCACAAATTTGCTATGGATCTGCGACGGATTTAAGACGGAAGGACAAGTTAGAGGAATTTTGAGAAATTGGTCGCAAATCGATTGCAAATCCGTAGTAAATCTGCGACGAAAATCATTCCGTCGCAAATAATCGTCGCAAAAGTTGGCGCGGATACTTGGCGGGAGAGAGACCCGCGTATATTTTTTCGCGAAAATTTTTTCCGTCGCAGATTGGTTGTAGAAAACACTAAAAAAAGCAATTTGCAACGAAAATCTGCTACGGTCTTATTGCCGTCGCAAATTTGCGACGGTTGGTTGCAATGGAAATATTAAAACTACTGCTCTAAACCTAAATGTATTCACTCTCTCACTCTTCATTTTCCTCGCCCCTCCCTCCCTCTCCATTTCTTCTTTCTTTCGTTCACCCAACCAACTGCAACCCACCAGGCCACCACCTACCCTGCTCACGGCCTCATCATCACTCGCCGGTGCTCAGTCTCAGTCTCACTAACCCACCACCGGTTACCACCACCCTCATCTCATGATTCTTAATCGTTAAACCTAAAAGGCTAAAACCTAAAACCTTAAACATAAAAACCTTCACCGCCGCTGCTCTGCTGCTCCTCACGGCTCCTCCCTATCCTTCAAAATTCATTTGTTTTTGTTGTTGCTCTGCTCGACTGCTCCTCGCTGACGCCGTAGTTCAGGTAAGTGCACTTCTGGTTATCAGAGGAAAAAAAATCATTAGAGCTCCATTGATGAGTTTTGGAAAAGAAAAATCAGTTATTGGTTTAAGAGGAGAAAAGGTTAAGAAAAATCAGAGGGTGAGAAACGATTTTGAGAAAAATATAAACCAATTTTAATTAAAATCCCCATGTTTGAAAGCTGCTTCTTCTCTTCAAAATCAATTTGAATTAGAAGAAAGAAGCAGGAATCATAAGTTTGAAAACCCATTTTGACGAAAACGTTGATCTGCAAAGCTTGGAGTTCCTAAAACAGAATCAATCGCAGTATTGGATTCAATCTGAGGGCAGCAACAGGTAACTTCCAACCTTTTCTTATTTATTTCTATTTTCGTTGAATATTGATTCATTATGATGAATGGCATGGCTTGGGAACCGATTGAATATGTTAGGTTGCTTTGATCGATTTTGTTCTTTAATGACTTTAGTTGTTATTGTTTGCGATTTCCTTTGTTTCTTTCATTTTAAAAAAATGATTTCATTCTTTGGTTAAAAAATGTCGTTTGTTTCGATTTTGGGAACTTTGCTTCTCCTTCTCATCAAGTTTCTGTTTTAATAAAACAGCAACCATGAAATCTTGATGGAGTGAGTCTTTGGTGTTTGTGTTTTAAATAGTTTTGTTAAAATGATTTTATTTCTTCTACCGGTACCCATTTTTGTCGTTCAAATGAAATCCAGGTGCAAGACTTGATTTTGTTCTTCTGTTTTGAAATCCACCTGCTGTCTTAAATCAAACATCAGCAAAAATTTTGTTTAAGTTTCAATTTCTACTGTTTCTGTTTTTGTCTCTATTTTGTCATCACTGTCAAATGAAATTTATGAAAATAATAACAAATCTCTCCCTCTCACATCTTCCTGAACATGTAAATATCTTCAAGTGCGATTCTCTTAATGATTTCTCTAGAATGAAATGACATTATCTTTTGCTCTATTTGAAGCTGCGATAAATATGGCGTATGCATGTGATGGGGGTACCCCTCTTCAATGCCAAATTGCTTGCTAGTATTTATAAAGAATCTTGCTTTCCCATTCTTTCACTGCAATGCAATACTTCTTCTTCCTTTACATTGCTTTTTGCTTATTTCTCTTCTTTCATATACCATACATATATACCAAAATGATAAAGAATTGTTTTTCTGATATTATAAGAGCTCTTAATGCAATTGAAGGTTTTAGAAATGGGGTTTTTATTAGAATCATAAAGAAACTCTGCTTATTGAACCCAAGCCTCAAGAACCTACCAAACACCAGTATGCTTCATACATTATTTGTTCGTTCACTTATCCTCTTTTTTTTTTTTGCCTTGGAGTATTCTCTGTCTTTACCTATGTTATTATTTTGTCAGGTATGACTGGGATGCTGCAACAACAGCTAATTTCTTGCGAAAATATGGGCTTATAGGTGATCATTGGAACTTCATCCTTCATCTCTTCTAAAATTTAAGTTCATGAAATTTAGGCATTCTTTCTAACTTCTGGATTTTTGATGAATAAATTTACGTCGTATTTAATAAATGATAGTTTATCTGCTCAAAATTATGTTTGCTTCTGAAGTCTTGGGTTATTTGGTGTTAAGCTGATATTCAAATGTTATTCCCATGATTTGATGCTAGTTTTAGTCACTAATGTGTATATTTTTGGCTTAAGAATTAGTTTAAGCTCAATCCTGATCAACTTTCAGCTAGTTATTTTAAAAGAACACCATGTTCTTTTTATTGGTTCTAGCTTTGCCATTCCAAAGTAGCAGCTCCATGTGCTTTTCTCTGGAATAGTTTATTTTGAAGATGGACTTTAGCACTCCGTTTTAGAGGATTTGATCTTTTTCTCGACAGTGTTAGCTATTTAGCGAGTCTGATTACTATAATAAACCTGATGTTCCTCATTTCATTTTGTAGGAGAATTAAAGCTGAACATTGAGTGCAACCATGCCACTCTTTCTGGTCACAGGTACATCATATTTCTTTGGTTAAAAGCTTCATTGTCATTTGAGGTTATTAGTGAGCAAATATGAATGTGTGAAAATTGTCTGACAGTTGTCATCATGAGCTTGAAACTGCAAGGATCAATGGTTTATTAGGAAATATTGATGCAAACACTGGTGACCCTCAGATTGGTAATAGATAATTAGAAAACTTTGACCTCTTTCTAGTTTTGCCTGTTATATTATTGAAAAGCACTAAAAATGATAATGAGATTTGAGGATGTGACATAGGGTGTCATTTCTACAGGATGGGATACAGATCAGTTCATGACAGACTTGGCAGAGGCAACTATGGTTATGCTTAGTGTGATAAAAAATGTAAGTACAGCCTCTTATCACTTTAAATTTGTTTGAAGAATCCAAGACCTTGAATTTCTGTTGGGATGCCATTATTTACTTTACTTTTTCGTTGGGCACAGGGAGGATTAGCACCAGGAGGATTCAATTTTGATGCAAAATTGTTAGTTTCTACCTTCTTTTCCTCATGCAGAAGCATGAAATTTTTATTTGATCCAAATAATTAAGTTATTGATGCTTAGGCAATGAGAAAGTAAAGATGTCAAGGATCTATTCATTGCTCATATTGGTGGAATGGACACTTTGGCTCGTGGATTGAGAAATGCTGCCAAGTTGATTGAGGTTTGTGCTTTTATGTCCAAAATTTTCCACAAAATCTTAATGTAAGATATTCTTTATTTGAATCTCGGTACCAAATGAGTTTTTTTTTTCTCTGGATGAAGGATGGTTCTTTGGCTGAGCTTGTTCGGAAGCGCTACCAGAGTTTTGACACAAAAATTGGAGCACAAATAGAGGTATCCACTTGCTTGCTTTTTTTTTGTTGCTTATTTTTAATTTATTTTTTCAGCTAACTACAAATTAATGCATGTCCCAACAGGCTGGTAAGGCTGATTTTGAACTGCTCGAGAAGAAAGCCTTTGAATGGGGTGAACCAAGGGTTCCTTCTGCTAAGCAGGTAATGCAATAATAACAGCTTCAGTAACCCCAAAATATATCTACCACCAGCTTATACTCATGTCAGTTGCAAAGACCATGAAATTATCCATTTTTGCTTTTGCCTGCCATGAGAACAGAAAGGGGAAAGCACTTAAAAAATATAGTTCATTCTTGAAATAATTGCTAAAGCTCTTATACAGTTACTGATAATTTTGTAAACCATTTTGAATCATAATGTAGACTATACTAAAAAAGATTTAATTACCATTAGTCGTTAATATTTATGATTGTATCTAATAGAGTAATTGCATGTGATGTTGCAGGAACTTGCAGAGATGATTTTCCAGTCTGCAATCTAGACTATATACCGCTACAATATAGTCTCAGTTCTGTCCACCCTCCCAAATACCCTTTTTTCTTTACTTCAATAGTTGGTATAAATATTAAAAACAAGAGCTTAACAATGGCTTGCACAGTATAATGTAGTTGAGTAGAAATGGATTATAAAAGAACTCCAGATTTGATTGTGCCTTTGGTTATAAAAAAGGGTGCATGCATATATTAATGCTTTATCAATAATCCATATTTCAAGCCAATTTGCTGTGGTTCATCATTCATGAAGATTGTTTCATGGACATTGTTTCAAGCCAATTTTCTGTTTGAATATGTATTTGTTTTTTAGGAGTGGGCCAATTGCAGCTTTTATATTTACATTAATTTTTATTGATGTTTCTTCATGGGTACTTCAGGAATCAAGGGCTGCTGAGAGGAAAAAACAGGAGGAACACATAAAACAAATTGAGGTGTGTCAAGACATGTTATTATCGCCTATGTTATCAATGTTGATCTGGGTACATTTGGTGTTATTTTCGTTATGATTTTGCCGGAAACATTTCATACTGATGCCTTTCTTAGCACAACATTTCAAGTGTCTTTGAAAGTCACCTGTTCTGAGAACGGCACCACTAGCCATGTTGTTGTGCCTGTTGCATGACTGTAGAATATGTCCCAAGTTCCTTACCTTTCACTTATAGATATTATAGCTTCTACATTCCTTAATTTTTTCTTGGGTCTCTTCGGAATATAATGTAAAATAGTAGTGCATTGAACTGTCATTGGATCTTTTGTTGTGTTGCAAACTCTTTATATGGTATGTTTTATAGATAATTTATAAGAACTTAAAACTAAGGTTTCTATTATAAAATTGATTTAAATTTATGCTACTATCAAAAGTTTATTTGACCATTATGTAACTGAGGAATGATCTGTGCCTGCACTCATATTTGGACAATATAATTGTAAGTTCATATATAGAAATATATTGGTCTCAAGGTCAATAATGCCCCTATTTTTCCTTTTTATGTTCATGACTGGTATGTCATTGAATTATCGTAATTCCATTTTTAGAATTGCTATTGATGCTGGTGAAGTTTTGATATCAAGCTTTATGTTACATTTATTAGGAAAAGGATCAGATTCAAATTCAATATGTGTTGTGTGCTGTTTATGTTCTTTGATATAGAATTCTTGAGTCATCTTAAGATTTGCCTTCAGTTTTGCTACAAATTACATGATATTGCTCATATTGCAGCTTATTAATGCAAATGTTTGTTCAGGTTCTCTTAAGAGGTCCAAAGAATGCCCGTGAAGCTGTGAAACACTTTGGCCCAGCTCCTGGTGTGCCACACAGCCATACTAAACCCTATGTGCGATCAAAGGGAAGGAAGTTTGAGAGAGCTAGAGGAAGGAGGAACAGCAGAGGATTTAGAGTTTGATTTGTTTTGAGTTTTATATTGTGAGACACTTGTGTTAATTTTTCCCAAATATTGTTATTTTCAAGATAGATTATTTGTAGTAGTGTTCTTAACACATGCATAATTAAATTGTAAAATATTTTATTATATTGAAGATTAATAAAAGAATTATTTTTATCAATGTAATTAGTGTTTTTTTTTAGATTGTGTTTAAATTTTCCAAATGTATTTATAAAGTTCTCATAAAATTAATTGATAATACAAATAGTTCCAATAAAAATCAATATTAAATTGTTACGGATTTGCTATGAATCTGTGACGAATATCTGAAATCTATGACGAAATCTGCGATGACAATCTGCGACGGAATCTGCAATGAATTTGCTACAGAAATCTGTGACGGCATTCTGCGACGGAATCTGCGACGGCTGCCCTTTACCCGAGAAATTTTAAGCGCGAGATTTGCAACCGCTGAGTGGTTGCAAATCCGTCGCAATCTGCGACGGCCTGTAGCAAAATTGAAAATTGCGACTCCTTTTTTATTAACGGATCGTATCCGTCTCAGATCGGTCGCAAATCGGTCGCAAGACTTTATTTGCGACGGATCTGCGACGGATTTTGTCCGTTGCAGATAGCGTGTTTTTTTGTAGTGTTTGTATCATGTAACACCCTTATACCCTATATATGTACAATACATATTTTTAGCATATGTAAAATACACATATACAGTATAAAAATGTCACAGACCGGTTTACTAAATTTTTTTTTAAACATTTCCAATTTAAAATTTCAAATTCTAAATATATAAAAAATTAAATAGAATATAAATATTCTTTACTTGTTATAAGAACCCAAAATAAATAATATATATAAAAATCTCTGAAAAAAATTCGTCAGAGTTATGTCTGTATTTTGGATATCCCAAAATTTATCAAAACACAACCTGCAAAAAGAAAACACTCCCAAATAATTTTCAACCACCATCTCAACCATACTTCTCAATTTCACCAAGTTTCTTAAACATTTATTCATATAGATATATATAATTTAAAACACACTTACTCTCCCATTTCAAATACATTGACCCAAACATTCTTTATAATATACAATAAGTAAAATCCAAAACATAATATATTATGCATAAAACTCAAAATGTACAATAACGTAAAAATATATACATGCTACTGGTAGTGTTTCTAATCTCGATAGCAACTCAACAAGCTCAACTGCAAGTCTAGACCCGACCTGGTCTAGAAGAATCTCTGGCTCAGCTGGGTCTGCACTGTCACCTGCGCGATGGAAACAATTGCGCTAAGCTAAAGCCTAGTGGTACAAACTTTGATAATAACAATATAACACAATGCAATACCAAATGCACAATTCATATAGATGTCACATCAATCCACTTTCTTATATTTTTCAAATATTTCATAAGCACAACTCATAACATTATATTACTCAATTGTATCATAATTCATAATTCACATTAAAACAAATACAAGCGTATGCCCAAAAAGGATCTAATATGCTATTTAAATTTCAGAGTTACTGCTTTGGTCCATAATGACACCATGTGTCTAGCCCCGTAGGCAATATATATATCCATGGATAATGTAACAGCCCCAGTCTCTTGGACCTCAACCCGGCTAGACCCTTAGGCCTCAGTATCTTGGTCCTCAACCCGGCTAGACTGCTACAGTTTTTGAGGCTTACGACCCAGTCTTTTCACCCCAAAAACATCATATTTATTAGTTGGTCTGGCTTACGACCCAGTCTTTTCACCATTCCATCGTGTAGCCAGTAGGCAATCATAGGCATGCTGCCAAACCCAGAACTCTAAAAATTGAATAGCATATTAGTCACACAATTTATTCTTTTTTTCTCATTATTAATCTCTTTCTCTTTGTCACACATTCAATCTAGGCACATTGCCTTATTTTTACTTTTTTTTCTCACCTTTCTCATTTTTTACATCTTTCTCATTTTTCTCACTTTTCTCACTTTCTCATTTTTATCAATATCAATTCATTTCATTATTACACATATCTCATTTTTGCATTCACAACACATTACCCAATTACTTTGGGTATTTTCACATAATATGCATATTTCACATGTTACACAAATTAGCCATTATCAATGGCTTTTCACAATGCATTTAACACATATATGACATTACAAATGTCATAGCACATTATTCATACACAATCAATGAACCAAGTAACTTAACACATTTTTCAACCAAAATGTGTTAAGCCAAAATGTCATGCAAATATAAATAATATATTCAAAGTTTGTACATACCTTGTAACACCCCTATACCCCGTATACGCATACTACACACCACCATATATGTAATATACGTATACTGAATATAGGAATGCTACGGTTTACTAAACAAACCACTCATTCCTTTTAATAATAATATGAGAAAACTTAAAAACATTTAAATCATATTATAAAGTACAATAGATAAAACATTTATGTGATACGCAGCGGAAAATATAATGGTATTTACAAATACATATACATATCAAAATCCATGTTTTACAAAACATAAAATTTATACATGTTTGGCAGTTTGTCTTTGATCTTTGAGCCCTCTATCAACGCTTCAGAATCTAGACTCAACTCGGTCTAGCTGAACTCTCTGGTTCTATCCTGTCACCTGCACGATGAACCACAATCGCGCTAAGCCAACGGCTTAGTGGTACAAACCACAATAACAATATGCATAATGCAATGTCAATGCCATACTTTCAACAATAGAGATCATATTCATCAATACTATATTTCATAACATTGCATTTCATTATCTTATTCAATTATTTTACCATTTATGACTCACATTGAAACAAAGACAAACATGGGCCCAAAAGACACTAATATGTTATTCAAAGTTCAGAGTTACTGCTTTGGTCTATAATTACAATCATCAATACATTTATCCATGGATAATCAACTAGATTTGAGCTTACGACCCAGTCTTTTCACTCAATCTAGTTTTAAGAATTTGTTTTGAGGCTTACGACCTAGTCTTTTCACCCCAAAAACATCACATTTCACATTTTTCAGCTGGACTCGGCTTACGACCCGGTCTTTTCACCAATCCAGCAATTCATAGGCATGCCGCCAAACCCAGAACTCTGAAAATTAAATAACATATTAAGCACACAATTATTTCATTTATCTCTTTATAAATCTCTTTCTCAATTCATTTCTCATTTCATATTCCATAATCAAATAGGCAACCATGCCCCAATTATTTCATTTGCACTATCATAGCATAAATCAAATGTATTAACAATGTAATAATTTACTTAACACATTCACAATCAAATGTATTGAATCTCAAAATCATATGAATGTATGCAATCATGCAAGTTTGTACTTACCTCAAGAGCAACTCACTCCACACCAAACTCATCTTCCAAGAATCCTTCAACACTTGGATTATGGCAACTCAACTTTCTTCAAAATCTAAACCAAAGGTAATCATACACACTCACTTAGAGATACATATAAGATAATAAAGCCAAGAACCAACTAGGGCAAACTCTAAACATGACATGCTCAACAACACGGGCGTGTCCCTGACCGTGCCCTAACTCCACAACACAGAAGCTTTGACACGCTAAGAACCACGGGCGTGTCACTGAACGTGCAATACATTTTGTCTCACAGAAACATTGACACGTCCAACAACATGGGCGTGTTCATGGCCGTGTCAATCCTTTACCAACACAGTAGCTATGACACGCTCAGTAACATGGGCCTGTCACTGCTCGTGTCACCCATCCAAGAACACAGAACTATTGATACGCCCAAAGACCTGGCCGTGCTCATGGGCGTGTCAGGCCAAAAATGCAAATTCCGGCAACAACAACAACACATCCAACAAACCTCTTACTTCCACCATTATCCACTCCAAACCAAATTAACTGAACACACCCAAAAACCATAACAAACTTGCAAAAACACCAAAACAACTCAAAACATACATCAAACACAAATCATAATCATCACCACAAACCCAAAACACAACCACAACACTTTCTCTTCCAACAAACTTACTCTTTCCTTCAATCCAACCCCAAAATCCAAAATCAATTGAACCAAACACTCTTAAACACACCACAATCAAACAAACACATATCAACCACAACCTCAACTCACAAACTCAAAGAAAATCAAAGAATCAAGTGGAAAACTTACCAAAGATGAAGAAACTCTTAAATTTCCAACTTGATCACTTGAAAACTTCCTTCAATCTTGAGTTTGGAAAATCAAATCTCTCTCTTGCTCTCTTGCTATGGAGAGTCGGCCAAACAAAGAAAAGAAAAGGAAAGAAAATGAGCCACGAAGAAGAAAGAAGGAAAGAACAAAACAAAGAAAGCAAAGTCAACTCTCTCAACAACTCTCTTCCTCAAA
This sequence comes from Garcia nutans, assembly GCA_947685225.1. Taxonomy (NCBI): domain Eukaryota; kingdom Viridiplantae; phylum Streptophyta; class Magnoliopsida; order Malpighiales; family Euphorbiaceae; genus Garcia; species Garcia nutans. The sequence continues at coordinate 69,571,966 of CANTUV010000031.1, read as the reverse complement.
ACCCTCTCCACCAAGCAATATACAATAAAATAATCCAAAATATCTCCATCCACTTCCACTCACTCTTATTCAAATTAATTAATTCCTTTGACCCTTCATACATTGACTTGTATATGTTGTATATATCCCAATATATACAACATATACACTCTACTCAAAACCTCTTCTCTTACCACTAAAATAAATACACTTAATCCAAATACAACAATAAATACTCCAAAACTTTTAGGGTATACTTTGGGATATTATATACCTCCACTAGCAACCCAAAGCAAGCTAAAAACAACCTTTAATCCAATCTTTCTAACTTGCCCTTCACCACTTGGATGAAGCAAACCAACCTCCCTCAATGCTTAAACCAAATGCGATAACAAATAATCATTTAGTATCACATTTAATGGCATTTCCAACATTAAACCATAATTACACATCACTCTTACAAATTTCCAAAAATTTAGTATTTCCTTACTTCAACATTGGAATTCCATTCTACTATAATTAAATTAGTGTTTTAAGTTTATTTATATTATTAAAAACATATTTTAATACATTTAAATCATTTACATTATAAAAATATACTCTTATACACAAAATCTCAAAAATGGCATAACCTTCCCCCATTGAAGGTTTTCCATTCCAACACAATCCATTACTCATTCCAAGCTTATTTTCATCACTTTTAACACTAAATAACATGCTTAAACAAATAAAATCACACAATTCAACCACTTTGGAAAATCAATTTTCCAAAAACCTAAATCTCCACTTCCATTCTCAAACTCCAACCCAACACATCCAAATCCAATAATTGACTTTAAAATACTCATTTATGAATCAAAACAACTCATTTAGAACCAATTTTCACAATTAAAGTTCATATTTTCAAAACCTCAAAAATTCATAACCCTAAATTATCTCTCTTCACTATTCTTTAACCAAACTCCATCATCTCTTCAATCTAACCTTAGAATCATTGTTAACTACCCAAAATAACATCATACACACCAATTCCAACAATTATAACATCCTACATAAAAATCCAAATTCTCACATAATCCAAATTTCCAAGGAATTTAAAGAAAAGAGATGGAAACTTACTAATTTTGGTGGAAATCGCCAAAAATTCACTTGAAACTTATTAATTCCTTCAATTTATGGAGTATGAAAGAAGCAAAATCATTGGTCTTCAAGCTTCTATGGAAGCCACGTCCTTGAAGAAGAAGAAGAAGAAGACTTTTAATATTATTTTCCTTTTTTCTTTTTTTTTTTAATCACACACATATATATATATTAAAATAATTTAATATTTAATTATTTTTTTATAAATTAAAAGTCCTAATTTCTCTCTTTCATTCAAAAATAATTTATTTTTGAATTATTTTATTAATTTTTAATTTATAAGATTTAATTACCAAAATACCCTTTTCCTTTAAAAAGTGTTGACTTTTATATATGTTATGTATATTTTGCATATATATCACATATATATTCCACTTTTTTATTTAAAATCCTTTCATTTTTCATTTAAAACCATTAATTTAATTTATCCTTTTAAATTATAATTTATTTTATTCAATTTTTCTAAAAATTAGAAATTTTCAAAAATTTTAGGATGTTACAATTCTCTCCCCCTAAAATAAATTTCGTCCTCGAAATTACCTGTCCTCAAGTCTGGAACAAATGGGAAAACTGACTCTCCATCACCTGCTCACTTTTTCAGGTCGCCTCCTTAGTGGCATGATTCCTCCAAAGGACTTTCACAAGTGGCACCCTCTTATTCCTTAATTCTTTAACCTCTCGTGCCAAAATCACCACTGGTTCTTCCTTGTAAGTCAGATCTAGACTCACCTCAGTGGACTCCACTGACAAGATATGAGATGGGTAAGACCTGTATCTCCGAAGCATCAAGACATGGAAAACATTATGTATTCGATCCAATTCAGGCGGTAAAGCTAGTCTATAAGCCACTGGACCAACTCTCTCCAACACCTCATATGGTCCTATGAAACGAGGACTCAACTTTCCTTTGCGGCCAAATCTCAAAATCTTCTTCTATGGAAACACCTTCAAAAACACTTTATCTCCCACACTGAACTCTATGTCTCTTCTCTTTAAATATGAATATGATTTCTGTCGGTCTGAAGCTGCTTTCAAACGATCCCGAATCACCTTCACTTTCTCCTCTGTTTCCTTAATCAAATCGGGACCAATTAGTTTACCTTCTCCAACTTCATCCCAACACAAAGGTGTCCTGCATCTCCTGCCATATAAAGCCTCATAAGGAGTCATCCCAATACTCGACTGATGACTGTTGTTATAAGCAAACTCAATTAATGGCAAAAATCTATCCCAATTACCGGTAAAATCAATGATACAGCTCCTCAACATATCCTCCAGAATCTGTATCACTCTCTCTTACTGTCGATCTGTCTGATGATGAAAAGCAATACTAAAATGCAATCGAGAACCCAAAGCATTATGCAAACTCTTCCAAAACCTCAAAGTAAACCCGGGATCTCGATCCGACACCAAAGAAACTGGGACTCCATGCAACCTGACTATCTCGTTGATATACAGCTTAGCCAACCTCTCAAGAGAAAAATCCATTCGAACTGAAAGAAAATGAGCCGTCTTCATCATTCGATCAACTATCACCCATATTGCATCATGCTTCTTCTGGATCAAAGGTAGTCCAGTCACAAAATCCATTGTCACTCGCTCCCATTTTCACTTTGGCACTGATAAAGGTTAAAGCAACTCTGAAGGAACTTGGTGCTCAGCCTTCACTTTCTGGCAAGTGAGACATCTGGATACAAACTCTGCTATGTCCCTCTTCATACCTGACCACCAATAATGTTGCTACAAGTCTTGATACATCTTGGTACTCCCAGGGTGCATAGCAAAAAGTGACGATGTGCTTCCTCTAATATCATTCTTTTCAATTCTGCATCATCAGGAATACATAATCTATCTCTGTACCATAAACTGTCATCATCCCTTACATAAAAGTCTCGACTCTCCCCCTTCTGACAAACCAACACAATTTTCTGAATTCTCTCATCTGCTAACTAAGCCTCCCTAATATGATCCAACAAGACTGGCCTCAACTGCAACTGAGCCATCAAAGCACCATCATTAGAAGATTCAAATCTAGTGTGCAACGCTCTCAACTCAACAAGCAACGAGAGCGAATAAGCAGTCAAACCTGCCAAAGACTTTTGACACAAGGCATCAGCAACAACATTTGCCTTACCATGATGATAATCAATCAAACAGTTGTAGTCTTTAATCAACTCTAACCACCGTCTCTGCCGAAGATTCAGCTCTCTCTGAACACCCAGGTATTTCAAACTTTTGTGATCTGTATAAATGAAACACTTCTCCCCATAAAGATAATGTAGCCAAATCTTCAAAGCAAAAACTATGGCTGCCAACTTTAAATCATGCGTCGGATAATTAAGCTCATGTGGCTACAACTGCAGCGAAGCATAAGCTATGACTCTACCCTCCTGCATCAAAACGCAACCTAAACCATTGTGTGAAATATCACTATATATCACATATGGTTTACCTTCCACAGGTAGGGTAAGGACAGGAGCCTGAGTCAACATCTCCCTCAGCTGCTCAAAACTCGCCTGACACCGATCAGTCCACACAAATTTAACTCCTTTCTGAAGTAATATGGTGAGTGGTGTAGCTATTATAGAAAAACTCTTCACAAATCGACGATAATAACCTGCCAATCCCAAAAAACTTCTAACCTCTGTCACAGTCTTTGGTGGACTCCAATTCAAGATAGCCTCAATTTTACTCGGATCAACTCTAATACCCTCTGCTGAAACCACATGACCAAGAAAAGCTACTTGATCGAGCCAGAACTCACACTTAGGCAGCTTAGCATATAATTGCTTCTCTCTCAGAGTCTGTAATACGATCCGCAAATGTCTATCATGATCCTCCTCATTACGTGAATACACCAAGATGTCATCAATGAAGACCACCACAAACTGATCTAAATATTGTCTGAATACCCTGTTCATCAAATCCATAAAAGCTGCTGGTGCATTCGTCAATCCAATGGGCACCACCAGAAACTAATAATGTCCATACCTCATATGAAAATCTGTCTTGGATACATCCACATCTCTAACTCTCAACTGATGGTACCCTAATCTCAGATCAATCTTAGAGAATATTGCTGCTCCCTTCAACTGATCAAAGAGATCATCTATCCGAGGCAAAGGATACTTATTCTTGATGGTCACCTTATTCAACTGTCTATAATCAATACACAATCTCATGGTGCCATCCTTCTTCTTCACAAACAATACATGCACTGCCCACGGGGACACACTAGGGTGGATAAACCCTTTATCTAATAACTCCTGCAACTGCACCTTCAACTCTCTCAACTCAGCAGGTACCATCCGATAAGGGGGAATAGAGATAGAAGTGGTACCAGGCAATAAGTCAATACCAAACTCCACTTCTCTCTCAGGAGGTACCCCTGGCAACTCATTAGGGAAAACATCTGGAAACTCGGTAACTATGGGTATACTTTCAAGCAGGGACCCTACTACTCTAGTAACTACAACATGAGCAAGATAAGCCTCACATCTCTTCTGAATCATTCTCCCAGCTGAAACAAAAATAGATGAAAGATAACTTTGCTCACCAGATACCATCACATCCCTACCATCACGTGTTCTCAAAGTAACACATTTCTTCTGACAATCTACCACAGCCCCATGCTTGGATAACCAATCCATGCCCAAAATCATATCATATTCCTTGAAAGGCATCTCAATCAGGTCACCCAAAAACTTCTCATCCTGAACAACAACTTGACAATCTCGGTGCACCCTGCTCACCACAACACTATGCCCTAAAGAATTTATCATCAAGACATCAAATCCTAGGTGTAACACCCCTTCCCAACCTACATGTATAACTTTAATTGATAATGACCAAAATGCCCTTAGTCAACATTTCTTCATTTTTCTTTAACGGGACATTTCCTGGAAAAACCGTTACACGTCGTTGCGATCCGATTTTTCTCTACATTCCATTTTTGGAATCTGTTATATGCACTATTAAGAACATCCGGTGCAACTTTCTTTGAAATTACATCTACGTCCCCAACTTTATTAAAAATTACAATTATGTCCCTTTTGTCATACAATCTTATATAGGGCTGTTATTAAGAATTATCTTCTCCTTTTTCCTACTCTCGCTATGCACGTGTCTACACTGCATAAATGCAGTAGGCGGATGTGACACTAGGGACTCAGAATGCAATTCGGTCACAAGTAAGATGGATGCATTTATGTATGAATGCGTAGATTCATGATCTAATAGAGCAAGGACTGAAATACCAAATAAAGAAAATGTACCCGCAATGACGGCTAAAGCATCTGGCTGCCTCTGCATCACATAAACCCGCTGAGATGGCCCAGCCTCATCTGGCCTACTGCCTCCGGATGTAGAGCCTCCTCTCTGACTAAACCCAGGGTGACCACCTCTACTAAAATCTCTGCCACCGTGACCCCCTCTGACATTGGGTCGAGAAGATGCAGTATCTGTCTGCCTAACCTCTGGTGGCTTGGGACAATCTCTGATAAAATGGTCTGATGACCCACATCTAAAACACACTCCCGAAGCACCTCTCCACCAGCAGACACCTCCGTGTACTCTACCACAATGAACGCAAGTAGGTGGCATAGGTCTTTGAGCCACTGGAGTCGAAGCACTAGCCACAAAAACTGCAGGTCTCTGTCTCTGTCTCTGCTGCTGTACTGACCTGCCAAAATGCCCCTGACTCCTACTAAACCTCTAAAAATGTCCCCCTCGGCCTCTCTTCACTGATGAAGACCTTGCCTCACTCTAGGGTCTCCTAACTCTGGTCCCCTCAACCCTTGCAGCTGTTGCAAGACTCTGTCTTCTCAACACTCCTGGCAGCTGCAACTAACTGGAAGAAATCCTGATACCAAGAGCCTGCGATGATGCACATGATAGAGGGTCTCAGTCCCTCCTTAAACCTCCTACACCTGTCAAACTCATCAGAAATTATCCCACCAGCATAGTGACTCAACCGGATAAACTCAATCTCATACTCGGTCACTGTCCTAGTATCCTATCTCAGACTCAGGAACTCCATCTTCTTTGCATCTTTATACTCTCTCGGAGTATACTTCTGCTCAAATTCTCGCAGGAAATCATCATAGGTCAGGACTGGTGGATCATCCAGAGCATGTGGAACCGTCTTCCACCAATCATATGCATCTCTATGCATAAGAGATCTGGCATAATCAAACTTCTCTTCTGGACTAACCTGTAACTAAATAAATATCCTCTAAACCCAGTCTAGCCACTACTCTGCTATAGCAGGGTCTGTAGTACCAACAAAGTCCTCAGCCCCATACTTTCTCAATTTATTATACTGCCTCACCGGCAACTGTGGCTGCGGCTGTGGCTGTGGCTGTGGCTGTGGCGGCTGAGGAACTGGAGCCTGCCTCAACAACTCTACCATATGTCATACCCAGCCAGGCGGAATCTCATCAGCTGTTGGTCTCACAGGCACAGAAACAGACGCCTCACCAGCAGATACAACTCTAGCTCCATCTCTGCCCTCATCTAGAGCTACACTCTCTGCACTACCCTCAGCAGCATGATGCGGCCGAGATGCTATAACTACCAATATCTACAAATAAAGCAGAAAATACTATATCAAAGATCAGAAACTGCCAGTGCCATGTATGTATTACAATTAAAAATTATTTTTTAAATCCTCCATTTTCTCTCTCTATCATCCCACCTAGTTCGAGAAACTCAAACCTAAGCTCTGATACCAAAACAAATGTAACACCCTTATACCCTATATACGTACAATACATATTTTCAGCATATGTAAAATACACATATACGGTACAAAATGTCACAGACCGGTTTACTAAATTTTTTTTAAACATTTCCAATTTAAAATTTCAAATTCTAAATATATAAAAAATTAAATAGAATATAAATATTCTTTACTTGTTATAAGAACCCAAAATAAATAATATATATAAAAATCTCTGAAAAAAAATTCGCCAGATTTTTGTCTGTATTTTGGATATCCCAAAATTTATCAAAACATAACCTGCAAAAAAAAAAAAATAGTCCCAAATAATTTCCAACCACCATCTCAACCATACTTTTCAATTTCACCAAGTTTCTCAAACTTTTATACATATAGATATATATAATTTAAAGCACACTTACTCTCCCATTTCAAATACATTGACCCAAACATTCTTTATAATGTACAATATGTAAAATCCAAAACATAATATATTATGCATAAAACTCAAAATGTACAATAACATAAAAATATATACATGATGCTGGTATTGTTTCTAATCTCGATAGCAACTCAACAAGCTCAACTACAAGTCTAGACCCGACCTGGTCTAGAAGAACTCTCTGGCTCAGCTGGGTCTACCCTGTCACCTGCGCGATGAAAACAATCGCGCTAAGCTGAAGCCTAGTGGTACAAACTTTGATAATAACAATATAACTCCATGCAATACCAAATGCACAATGCATATAGATGTCACATCAATCACTTTCTTATATTTTTCAAATATTTCATAAGCACAACTCATAACATTATATTACTCAATTGTATCATAATTCATAATTCACATTAAAACAAAGACAAGCATGGGCCTAAAAAGGATCTAATATGCTATTTAAATTTCAAAGTTACTGTTTTGGTTCATAATGACACCATGTGTCTAGCCCCGTTGGCAATATATATATATATATATCCATGGATAATGTAACAGCCCCAGTATATTGGTCCTCAACCCGACTAAACTGCTACAGTTTTTGAGGCTTACGACCCAGTCTTTTCACCCCAAAAACATCATATTTATCAGCTGGCCTGGCTTACGACCCAGTCTTTTCACCATTCCAGCGTGTAGCCCGTAGGCAATCATAGGCATGCCGCCAAATCCGGAACTCTGAAAATTGAATAACATATCAGTCACACAATTTATTCATTTTTCTCATTATTAATCTCTTTTCCTTTGTCACATATTCAATCTAGGCACATTGCCTTATTTTCACATTTTTTTTCTCACTTTTCTCATTTTTCACATATTTCTCATTTTTCTCACTTTTCTCATTTTTATCAATATCAATTCATTTCATTATTACACATATCTCATTTTTGCATTCACAACACATTACCCAATTACTTTGGGTATTTTCACATAATATGTATATTCCACATGTTACATAAATTAGCAATTATCAATGGCTTTTCACAATGCATTTAACACATATATGACATTACAAATGTCATCGCATATTATTCATACACAATCAATGAACTAAGTAACTTAACACATTTTTCAACCAAAATGTGTTAAGCCCAAATGTCATGCAAATATAAATAATATATTCAAAGTTTGCACATACCTCCACTAGCAACCCAAAGCAAGCTAAAAACAACCTTCAATCCAATCTTTCTAACTTGCCCTTCACCACTTGGATGAAGCAAATCAACCTCCCTCAATGCCTAAACCAAATGTGATAACAAATAATCATTTAGTATCACATTTAATGGCATTTCCAACATTAAACCATAATTACACCACTCCTACAAATTTTTAAAAATTTAGCCTTTCCTTACTTCAACATTGAAATTTCATTCTACTACAATTAAATTAGTGTTTTAAGTTTATTTATATTATTAAAAATATATTTTAATACATTTAAATCATTTACATTATAAAAATACACTCTTATACACAAAATCTCAAAAATGGCATAACCTTCCCCCCATTGAAGGTTTTCCATTCCAACACATTCCATTACTCATTCCAAGCTTATTTTCATCACTTTTAACACTAAATAGCATGCTTAAACAAATAAAATCACACAATTCAACCACTTTGGAAAATCACTTTTCCAAAACTTTAAATCTCCACTTCCATTTTCAAACTCGAACCCAACACCACCAAATCCAATAATTGACTTTAAAATACTTGTTTATGAATCAAAACAACTCATTTAGAACCAATTTACACAATTAAAGTTTATATTTTCAAAACCCCAAAAATCCATAACCCTAAATTCTCTCTCTTCACCATTCTTTAACCAAACTTCATCATCTCTTCAATCTAACCTTAGAATCATTGTTAACTACCCAAAATAACATCATACACACCAATTCCAACAATTATAACATCCTACATAAAAATTCAAATTCTCACATAATCCAAATTTTCAAGGAATTTAAAGAAAAGAGATGAAAACTTATTAATTTTGGTGGAAATCACCAAAAATTCACTTGAAACTTGTTAATTCCTTCAATTTATGGAGTATGGAAGAAGAAAAATCATTGGTCTTCAAGCTCCCATGGAAGCCACATCCTTGAAGAAGAAGAAGAAGAAGACTTTTAATATTCTTTTCTTTTCATCTTTTTTTTAATCACACACACACATATATATATATATATTATAATAATTTAATATTTACTTATTTAATTTTTTTTATAAATTAAAAGTCCTAATTTCCCTCTTCCATTCAAAAATAATTTATTTTTTAATTATTTTATTAATTTTTAATTTATAAGATTTAATTACCAAAATACCATTTTCTTTTAAAAAGTGTTGACTTTTATATATGTTATGTATATTTTGCATATATATCACATATATATGTCACTTTTTCATTTAAAATCCCTTCATTTTTCATTTAAAACCATTAATTTAATTTATCCTTTTAAATTATAATTTATTTTACCCAATTTTTCTAAAAATTAGAAATTTTCAAAAATTTTAGGATGTTACATATCAAGCCAACCAGGCCAATGTGCTTCTTTTTTTTTTCTTTTTTTCTTTTCTTATAATTTATTTCCTTTTTTGTTTCTGTAGTATATATATTGCATATATTGAACATATATAGCAGTACATATATATTGCATATATTGTGCTATATATATACTGCAATATATTTAATAATTATTATATATATAATAATATTGTATAAAAAATAATTAATATAATAAATAATACCTCAGGTTGGGCCAGGTTAGCCTAAGATAATTTACCTAGGGCCTGAGGCCCAACTTGAAATCTTTAAGGCTCGGCTAGATTAGGTCGAGTCAACCGAGTTTGCACGCTAGTTGAACAACCCTAATATCTCATATAAAAGTAAGGATAAATATAATAGAAAAAATACAAACAAAATTATATTTCTAATAAAGATAATTATTTTTCTTAATTTTTGTGTAATGAGAAATGAACTTATCTATTTAGAATAAGAGAACACACACACACACACACACACACACACATATATATATATATATATATATATAAAGAAACCCTCCTGTCATGGCCATTATTTTTTTTCTTTTTTTTGCTGAGATTAACAAAGTGGTCATGTGCTTGAAATTTCATTTTATTTTATTTATTTTGAATATTATATTGGAGGATGAGGAGGAAATCAATCCTGAGCCTATTGACTCAAAAAAAGATGCACTTACTGTTAGGTTATGCATTGACGTTCTGAAATTTCATTTTATTAACACTTAAATTTTTTGGTTAAGAAATTCCTTTAAAATATTTTTTAAAAAATTTAAAATATCCCTCATATTAGTCTAAAATTTTTCAATTACACTTTTGAAAAAAAAAATATCTCATTACAATTATACAATAAAAAATTAATTAGTTTTCTTTCAATTATACCCTTATTATTAAAGAGTTACTACTTTTATCTCATTTGAATCGCCGTCTTTAGCTTACACACACATATTAAGGTACTTATTAGGTTTTCTAAATATTACTTCCCTCATCGATGAATATATGTCCATTTTGCCTTCTTTGCCCATAAATAAGTGTCTACTTTAGAAAATCAAGAGATAATTATCCTTTTTTATTCAAAATTACACCTTATTCTAATTTTCAAAATATTTCAATGTTTTTTTTTATAACATTGATAAATAAAAGGGTTATTTAGTATAAAAAAAACACTAATAAATGATATTCTCAAGGGAGAATGTTCAAAAAAGCTCTCAATATTTTCGTATGGGTACGAATTGAAGCTTATTATTTATTTTAACTCATTTATACACTTAAAATTTTAAAAAACTGAAAAATTAACCATTCTATTAATAAAAAGTTAATTCCGATTAACTATCTTTTTAATTTTTTGTTAAAAGGTACAAATATGTCATTTAAGTTTGAGCAAAAGTATAAATTAATTCTGAATTTTTTTTTTTTGCTTAATTATGCACTAAAATGATATTTTTACCTAATGAATCAAATATATTTAAGAACATTTATACTAAATAATATTTTGATTAAAATTATTATTTAATACTTCTTCTAATTAATCTTTAAAATCATTAATTCATATTATATTTATACATATCGCATCTGTTATGTCATTGTAATGATATATTTAAAAGATTTTCTTAAAAATCTTTAAAACTAAAAATATTTTGAAAAAAAATCCTTTTATTATAAAATTGCTTTTAATTTTTAATTTTAAAATTAAAAATTAATATTTTTAAAATAAAAATAATTTTAATTGATTAATTATAGGGTATATTTTTAAAGCTAATTAAAATTTGATATTTTTAAAATAAATAATAATTTCAATTGAAAATTAGGAGTATTTTTAAAAAAAATGGATATTTTCAAAATATTTTTATTTTTAAAAATTTTTAAGAAAATCTCTTAAATATATCTTCATGATGACATAACACATATGATGCAATATGTATATATATAATGTAATGACTTTAAAAGTTTATTAAAAAAAGTACTAAATAATAATTTTAATTAAAACATTATTTAATATAAAATTCTCTTAAATATGTGTGATTTGTTCATAAATAGGTAAAAAAAATATTATTTTAGTGCATAATTGAGAAAAAAAATTCATTATCAATGATTATTTTCTCTCAAACTTAAAGGGCATATTTACACTTTTCAACAATAATTTAAACATATTTAACGATAATTAGCTTTCCTTTTAAAAATTAGTTTTTTTTTGTCAGTTTTTTAAAATTGTAAAAGTATAAATGAGTCCAAACAAACATTAAGCTTGAATGAGCCAAAACAAATATTAAGCTTGGATTTGTATCGCACACACTTCAGGGTATTTTTGCAACTTCTCCATATTCTTAACAATAGGGAAATATATAATGTGGACATATATTCATGAATGGAAAGAGCATAAAAAAGTATTTTGAATGAACTAAAATGTACTTCATAAACTTATTGTTAATGTTACTATATATTCTCATTTTATTAATTACATTTACATAATTTTTTAGTAATATGCAAAACTCTACATATTTTAAACTTAGAAATTATATAATGATTAATAAAGATTATTCTCTCCGTTCCACTTCAGGTATCAATTTAGAAATGGCTACATATACTAAAATAAATTTTAGTAATAATAAATTTTATAAAAAATTTATAGTATTTTTCTTAATTTGTAATACCCTTATACTTTATATATGTACTGTATATATATCTCGTATACATATAATATGCACATAAAATATAAGGATGTCACATTACAGTTCAGTTTAAACCTTTTCTTTCAATATCAAAACAAATATATACACTTTATAAAAGAAGTTCTCAATTTATCAAAACACAATTAGTATAAGAATAACACTTTCAAAATCATTATATTATTATACTATTTATTTGATTATATATATACATATACAAATGTTGTTTCCCAAATTCCACTATTTATACATATACATATAATAAAAATACAAAATATCAAAACTGTACATAAATGCACCACATTCTAAGTTGGTTTTATAGTACCTTCAACCTCTTTGTGGCAATAATAATATGATTCTCTAATCAACAACCTACTCACCTGCGCGATTCACACAATCGCAATAATCTCGAAGGATTAGTTAAATTCAGTTGAATGTTGTATTGGAAAATTTTCAGAATGTTAATATCTTTTAATGTTGTTAATAAGCCTGCATGTAGGCACGTACATGTATTCTTGTCTTGTCCTAATAACATTCTATATTACCATCATTTTGTGGGAGGTACATGCACCTATTATTGGTCTTTGGGGAGTGAAAATAGTTGTTGTTGCCATATTTGTAGCCTTTTCTTTGGCAAGCATAGTAAGTTGTTCAAATTTACATAACTGAAGTCTATTCTTTTTTATATTTGCTATAAGTTCATTGTTTTAATAGCATTCCATACCCGTTTTTTTTTAATTCCTGTAGGCACTATGTACAAGGATAGATTCTGGGTTAGAGCAAAAGATTGTTCTTCCGCGAGATTCTTACCTTCAGGTTCAAGCTCTGTTATCTGCTTTCCATTTATTTTCGAAAAGTTTGCTTTCCTTTTTGTCCTTCCATTTATTTTCAGTAAGTATACTTCTATTTTAGTATTTTTCTTTCTTGTTTGAATGATTACAACAGAAATTGTTTCCTTCTCAGGGATACTTCAATAACATTTCTGAATATTTGAGAATTGGACCCCCATTATATTTTGTTGTCAAGGATTACAACTATAGGTAATAGTTTTTATGCTATCTTTATACTCCTCTTTCCATTTAATACTTTCACATTCAAAGTTCTAATGTATGTGACATTCTAAGTTACATATTTAATTGTACAATTGAAATTTAAGAATTGGCAATATGTAAAATAATTAGTATGCAGAGAAATAATTAGTGGAAGTTGAAAATAGTGCAGTTCCCATTTATGGTCTGGGGAAGGAGACATCATTAGTTTAAGAAAATATTTAGGCCAAGGAGTTTGAGGCCAACAATGAGGGAAATAATAAAAATGATTGATGATTAGATATAAAATGCTCACTGGGGTAAAAGGCTTGATAAGCAACAATAAACATGGTCATCTTAGACAAAAGCTCGGTCATGTTGTGCACCAGATCAGTGGAGAAAATTAGTAATAAAGCTTTCATAATGCAGGAAAATCCTCTTTCATCCTCTCATGTATTTGGGCTATGACTAATGGCCACACCAAGTTGTCAAATTCCTTATAGTAATCCCTATTTATAAAGTAACTTATTTTTTAGCATCAAGTTACTCCAAAACTCTAACATGAATCCTTCTTAAACAGGGAACTTCATTTCCAATTAGTAATTGAGTAAACTCTCTAACAAGTTAATGGCAAGATTTTACTGACTTGGTTGCTTGAGAGAGGATTGGTTGTAGCGCATGTTTTTTAGAATGCTCACTACTTGTAATGATATTTGTCAAGCAAATATTTTGATAAGTGCTTGTCTCTTTATATTTTACAAGGAGATATGATGCTTAGTCATGCAATGGTCTAGACTCCCTTGTAATTTACTTAAATTGATTGATTAATTGAATACGAGTTTCAAAAGTCCAAGTTTTATTCCTATGGGCAAAGAGTATAGTATTACAATGTGCAGTTTCATACTGACATTTGAGGGGAGGGAGGCAAGCAATGATTTTTGTTCAATAACTTTCTTGGGAGATGATAATCAATTGGCTTTATCATGGGGGATGTCCATTATGGATGTGCATCTAGCAATAGCTTATTTATAGGTCTCTATAGTGGATGGATAGAACTAGAAAGGGATTGGAAATATGATTAGAAAGTATTGTTTACCATTTCAATGGTTATTCAAGGTGGAACGGATATGGACCATTACCATTATAAAAGGTACAATAGAATACGCCAAGCTCTACAACGGTAAAACCCATGTCCCCCAACATTTGTATCCTCTTCTAATTGTGGCTTTTATCTTACTAGAAAATATCACCGCTTGAAATAAATTCTTTTTTTTCTAGTTATTAGTAGGGTGAATTCAATTTCTATTAGTAGTAGGGTAAAATCAAGTTAAGAGAAGTATTCTCATACTTGAAAAAAGTGAAGTGAAATTTTACTTTATTCTTGTTGCTTGATACTTTTATCTTTGCTCGATCTATAATTTTTTATGCTACTTAATAGAGTTGATTGATGATGATGATTATAGATCATAAATTGAATGTTTATGTTTGATGTATTTATGCTTATTTGAAAATGATTCCGCATCGAGTAATAATAAATTAATCGCTTTACGACCTAAACTCATGACAATCCATCATAAACTTTAGAAAATGGGAATCAAAAGCCTCCTTCAAGTAGGAATGAAATTCTAGAAAGGGGATCAAAGTTGAATTCATGAAAAATTGTACGAAGCAATGAGTGTGCAGATTCCCAATTAGATTCCAAATGAACTACGATGAATGTGCACGAAGCAAGGAATTTTTTCTACATCCAAATTGGAAGCCATTGAAAATGAACTAGCTCTTAGCCCAGCCCAACATCAACGGACCAGTTGACACTTGCTCACAAATGGGTCAACTAACATCTCTTCTTCAGCTTTTTGGTCCAGACTGTAATATCCCTAAGTGTGCCTAGAAGTTGTGATAATATTGTTATTAGTGAATTGAATGTGTGATTGATAAGTGGTAATTGTGTATGATTTATTTGGAGAATAATAGAAGTTGAGAAAATAATGTATATGTGTGTAGTTGGAAGGAATGCATTGTGTAGAGAGAAGTGTATATGTAGTGTATATGGTGATATATATAACATATAAGTTGGTCAAAGGGCTTGGTCAAGGGAAGAAGATATTTTATTTGTGATTTGTGAAATTACCTATATGGGTATATATGTGACAAAAGTTTAGTTAAATGGATGAGGGCATTATAGTAATTTTCTTTTGGATGAGTATTTAATGCATGTGGACTTTGTGTTTTCTTCATCATTTCTTCTTCTTCTCCTTGTGTTGGCCGGCTCCTTCATTGGCAAAGAAAAACAAAAGAACAAAGAAAGGTTTTGATGATTTTAAGCTCCAAAGTTGAGAGAGATTTCAAGTAGCTAAGTTGGATTTCAAGGAATTTTATCATCTTGGTAAGTTTTCTCTTGTTTACCTTGATTCTTTTTGAAGTTGTGTTTGGATTGAGTTATGTTTAGTAATAGTATGATTAAGTATGTTTGTAATTTGTTGAGAAGAGTTGAAATAGATTTGAAAAGGAGAAGTAAATTGGTGTTGGTGATGGAAGAGTAAGAGTTGTGTTTAGTGAATATTTTTCTGTTTTACAATTAGTAAAGGCTGTGACTTGTATGATTTTTAATTAATTCTAGAAAAATGTTCTTGAAGTGAATTTTTGATATGTTGTGCCTCTATGAGTCTAGAATGACTGAAAAATATGTTGATTCGATTTTGGAATGGTTATGAGTTTAGAAAGATTATTTTTATTAGATCTGTTCCAGCAGGTACCTTAACTGAGACAGCTATATTTCGGGATTTTTAATAAAATGTAGAAAAATTATATTCAATTGAATTTTGGATATGTTGTTGCTTAATGAGTCTAGTATTTGAGAAAAATAATTTGGAACCAAGTTGATTGAATTTAATTTATGGAATTCACAAAGTTTAGAACTGCTGCCAGGATGCAGGGCAATTGGGGCAGTCTGTTTGGGTGAACTATTTGACCAAGATTTTGTGTTCAGTTTGATCTGAAATTTTAAAGGAATGATTTTAAGATGTAAAATTAAGTTCTGTAAAAATTTTAGAGTTTTTAGTAAAGTATATTATTTTATACAAATTTTCAAAATAAGGATAAAATTTAGTCTAAAACCAGAATTTACTATTCATATGGTCATTTTGCTAATATTCCTTTTGGATTAGGTTGTGAAGAGGTTGAATTGCCCTAATCTAAGTGTTGAGGATTCTTGGAAGAGTAGGTGTATAGAGTGGTGTAAGTTGGTTTTAAGGTAAGTACAAAGTTTATATGATTGCACTTATTTACATGAATTAAGACTTAACACATTTGTTTGTAAATGTGTTAAGTGAATTACTATATTGTCAATATAATTTGATTAAGGTTATGATTGGATGATGTGAAAGATATGAAGATCATTCAAATAGGTAAGTACAATGCAATTTGTTATGATAAATATTGTAATGATGAATTGTGCTAATGTGTTTTGAGAAATGATGAAATGTATTGTAATTGTGGTTGGTAATAATGATTGAAATGAAATAAATAGACATGTTGATGATATGATGATGAATTTAAGATATATGCTCAATATAATTGTTTATGTATACTTGAATGATGAAGTGCTATAACGTGAATTGAAATATGATAAGAGGTGAAGCCATTGTGTTGGCTACGAGAATGTAAATGAATTATAATTGAGGCATGGTTGCCTGTTTTGAAAATGAAATGAATTGAGAAAGAAATGTACAAAGATATAAATGAAAAGAGTTGTGTCTAATATGTTAATTCAACTTTCAGAGTTCTGGATTTGACGACATGCCTATAACATATGAAATGTAACAGTCTTGCCGGGTTGAGGATCTCCTCAAGTTGTTGAGTTGATGGTCCAAGAGACTGGGTCTGTTACACTATATGAATTATAAATGTGAAATATATGAAAAGTAACAGTCTTGCCGGGTTGAGGATCTTCTCGATTAGTCGGGTGGATGGTCCAAGAGACTGGGTCTGTTACACTCTCCATGGATAGAGATATGATATATGTTGCCTACGGGCTTGATTATTGTGATTATGGATCAAAGCAGTAACTCTGAACTTTGAATAACATATTAGTGTTTTGGGCTCGAGTCTGTCTTTATTGTCAATGTGAAATGCAAGTATTGAAATATTGATTGTGAGTATTAATAATGAATTATGCTTGGTGGATTGTGAATAATATAATGTTATTAAGTGTAATAGGAAAATGAATTGTGGTTGATGATAAAGGTTGTCTTTATTGGAAATATGATTTATGATTTATATGATATGTAGATTGTGTATTGCAATAATGAGTGATATGATGTGTAATGTGTGTATTGCAATAATGGTTGGTATGGTATATATATAATGTAGGGGTATTAATATATTGGTTTTGAGTATTGGTGATGCATTGGGGTTGGTGATAATATTATATATATATATACATCTTATATGAAATTAGCTAGGATATATTAAAGATAAAGTTAAAAAGAAAAGAAGATATGATAAGAACTAATTATATATTGAATCGATGTATCATTACATATCAATACTTCTATACTATATGTTTATATTTTATATTTGGACTACTAAGCTCTCGGGCTTAGCGCGGGTGTTTATTCGCGCAGGTATTTAGATGGAAGATTTGAAGTCTTTTGTTATGCCACAAGAAGAGTAAAGTTTGTCGAGACCAACTAGAGGGTTATGCATACATGTATAAATTTTAATTATGATGTATTTCTGACGAGAGAGTATTTATATGTATAAATCTAGTAATGTATAATAACTGTATGGTTTTAAATTGAGTTGGATTGTGAATATAGAAGTGTGAATTCTTCTTGCAGGATTGTAGTTGAGGTTATAAGGGTGGATTATTGGGAGTGTACTTGAGTTGAATTGTGAAACAAAATGTTTTTTCAAATATAAGAAAAATCAGTTTTGTTGACACTTGGGACCTAGAATTTTAAGGGAGACTCCGTCAAAATTTTTTTTTTTTTTTGAAAAATTTTTATAAGGAACATTAAGTAAGCTGACATAACCAGAGCTCGTATCTTGATGTAGCATTCCTCCTCGGCTTATTATAGGTCGGGAAGGGGTGTTACACAGACTGACTATCTTCATCTCATCAATAGTCCAACAACAGAGGCTTTATCATAAGCCCTAGGATCCAGTCCGTTCAGCAAGAGGCTCTAATACCATATTAAAGTCAATGGACCCATACATACACGAGCGTATAGTAGACAAATACCATTGCACAAAACCAATTGGTTTTTACTAGGTCCCATATCCACTCACGTAGTTCAACGCGGAATCACTTTCCAAACAGTCATAAATGCATCAAACATAAGCTTTTCCTTGTTTTGTGACATTGGAGCTGCTATCATTATAGTTCACATCCCAGTTCAACATGATAAGATGAAACACACAGAGATCAATGGACATTTCATAGAGATCAGTGGACATTTCATAAAGGAGAAATTGGTAGATAGTTTTTTGAGCATATTTCATGTGACTTCAGGCTCATACCTTGGTTTGCAAGTTGGGCTTGTGTTACATTTTCGGAACAATTTGAAGAGGAGTGTTTACAAGATTGTAGCTAGCTTCCTAGGTTATGTGTAAAAGCCTAAGATATCATGCATTCCTGGATTGAGCTACTACTATGTACATTTCCTAGATTTGGTTACTACCCTAGTTAGGCTATAAGTTTGTGTATAAAATACTTTGCACATTGTACATACATATAAAAATAAAATTTCTCCTAAAATTCCCTTATTTTCAACTTCATTGTAGCTTTGATTAACAATTCCTATGCACGTAATTTGAATTTTATTAGGATTGACCAACTGTTCAATTATTTACATGGAAACATCTTCAACATCCAACACTTCACATTACGCGTGATGGCACTAATGACTACCTAGAAAGAGGGGGATGTACAACTTTAGTCTTTGTTTGACAATCTTGTAAAATTGTACGAAACAACACTTGTGGGTTGGATTCAATCGATACAAATTTGTATTTTCAATCCTTAAGTATTTATGATCTTCTTGAATGAAAGCCCTAGGGATGTCCAGTTTGTTTTTCAATTAACTTCTCAACATAAACTCATGATTCTCCATCATGAACTTAATGAAATGGGAATCGGAAGCCTCCTTCAAATAGGAAGGATTGAGTTTGTGAAAAATTGCATGAAGAAACAATTGTATAGCAAATTATTTGTTCATCGTTGCATTTTTATAGCTTTGTATGATTTTTCATGAACTTAATTAGTTTCTATTTGAAAGAGGCTTATAATTCCCTTTTTTAAAGTTTTGTGATGAAGAGTCCCAATATATTAAGAAGCAAATTCAAATGCACATTGGACATTCGTAATGCTTTCATTATGGAAGACCCGGAACCTGATGAGGATAGAAAATGCGAAAATGTATTGGTTGAATATGCTCCATAGTAGTTCCTTGCACAATTTTATGAGTCTTGAATCGAAACTAAAGAAGTACATCCCCTATTGAAGCAATATATATACATTCCTTTGTCTAGGCATTCATTAGTGCCATCACATGGAACATGAAGTGTTCGATATTGGAACCATTTCCAAGTAAAACATCAAGTAGCTAGTGATCCCAATAAACTTTGATTTGTGTGCCTAGGAATTGTTAGTCGAAACAATGGTGGAGTTGTAGATAAGGAATGGCTTTTCTAGATAATGAATTTTCTATGGTTTTATTTACTACTAGATATATCGAATTATTATTTGGTTTTCAATTTAGTTGCATTCATGGTTGTCATGCATATTAATTTTCTTTGCTTTGTTTTGAGAAAAATTTGTGTGCAATGTTTAGCCACTAGACTTTATGATCTTTGAAAATTCATAATTGCTTTAATGTCATAAAAGGAACTCCCATGTAGCATTTTCTGAAAGTGAACTAGACCATTACTAAGAACTTGAAAAAGCTAATATGAGAGGAGTGAACTAATAGCCTAAGCATGCTTCAAATCCAACGCTTCTCATCTCTCCAGGAAACAAGCAAATATAGAAACAAAGGAATCTCTTGCAGCATCTGAAAGCCCAATAAGTAATTACAAACGAAATATTTTAAAACACTGTCAATATTTGATGTATTTACGCCCATTATTTACTTGCAATTCTTAATTTACTAAACTCCCTTAATATCAAACAGTTCAATGCATTTTGCATACTTTTTTAAAAAAATATTTGCATTGCAATAGGCCATTCCATGACTATTAGATAACGGTTGCAACAGTTTGTTTCTGTTATGTACAATCTGCAGTTGTTTTTAAATTCATGTGGAGGTTTATCTGACCCTTAATACTTGAAAATTATTCATCTTCAATCACCAAAAATTTTGAATATTGCTTCTTTCAATGGCTAAAAATTGCATACAATAATTTTACTTCGGTTTTATTGGATACTTTAGTCTGATGCTGGTGACTTTTTAACTCAACTTGGAATCAAGACATACAAACCAGTTATGCTCCATCAGCCAGTGTGATTCAAACTCTCTCTTGAATGAGGTAATATAGTGGACAGGTATTTTTGAATTGCCTAGAAAATGCTAAATGACACCTTTTTTTATCCTTGATTTGATTTCATTTGTTATCTGTCATCTAAAGTAATCTACAGAGGCCAAATTTCAAGACAATGCTTCCCACTACAGTGTAAAAATTTGCAAGTTGTACAATATTTAAGCTTTTGATTTTGTTTTGTATATTTGGGATGAGGCAATGTTGGCAGACAATAGCTAGTTGTTATTAGTTGTACAAAGAATAGTTGGCTATCTAATTGTATAAGTGGAACTATTAGTTATAAGGATTAGTGGGCTAGCTGTAGAACTATATTATAATAGCTAGCTTTTCATTTTTTTGGTGTATAAATACTTATTGTATTTGTAGAAATAAACACACTGAAATTAATGAGAATCAGTGTTTTCTCTAATAGCATTAAAAGTAACAGGCAACAAGTTATATTTGGAGCAGGAAACAGTTGTTGATTGATTATGAGCTTGTTAAATAGTCATAAAAATATGCTGGTAAGACAGTGAACACAGATTGATGGTTTGGAAAGAGCAGATGACATGACACAGGATTTGTATATTTTATAAAATTGGGTTTGGTTATCATGAAACAATCAATGAGTTGTGATAAATATGCAAGTAATAGAGTTCAAGTCAGGTATCAACTAGTTGAGTTAGTAAGACACATCCTTACTCATCGTGCTACCTTGTCATTTTAGAGTCATGTGAATGTAGTTAACCCAATCTGTTGTCATTATAATCTTCCGGATTGGCATTTCCAAAGCTTATGTATGTGAAAACAGTCACATTTTGTGAGGGTTATGCCTCTAAACTTAGCCCAAGCCCAGGCTGAAGTGCAGCTGATTATATTTACTATCAAAACGCAGAGTTTTGATATTAGGGTTATATCTGTAGCTTATATAAATACTCTCTTTATTCAGATTAGTAGGTCAATGTGCGAATTTCTATTTTTCGAAATTGGCTGCTGCGAGTTAACTTTTCTCTCTGCTAGGGTTTTTCAGATTTCTGAGTTCTTCTTCTTCTCTGTTCTTGTTAGATTGAGAGGTTGAGAGAGTTGTTTCTTTTTATCGAGCAACTGTATATTGATTCTTATATCTGTATTGATTTCTGAAGTTTCTAGTGGAAAGACTGAGGACGATTCCTCCTTGGATGTAGCTCTGATTTGTTCAGAGTGAACCAAGTAAATCCTGTGTTCTTGCTTGTTTGTTTGTCTTTCGTTTTTCCTTCTTTAAACTTATTTTCTGAGAGATCCGTAACAAGTGGTATCAGAGCTACGCTCTGGATCTCAACAGCGAACAGAAAATCGAAAGGTGGTAACGTTTCTTGTCTTATTTCTTTAGATCTGTACGTTTTGTTGTTTCTCCAGGTTCTTCTTTCTTTGATTCTTTAAGTTTATCTTTAGATCTGGTATTGTCGAGTATTTTTTCTGTGTTTGACAGGATCTGAAGGATTGTAGATCGGGAAGAAGACGATCTGGTTCATCAAAACCCTAGATCTAGAAGACTAACAGGCAAAGGTGGTAACTGTCTTTGTCTCTAGTCAAATATTTAGTCCTTTCATCTTCGATTTCTGTTATTCAGATTGATTTTCTTTGTTTTTTTTTTGTGATTTTTTTATTACTGTGAGGTCTAGTACTGTCAAGACTGTTTCTGTTTGACAGGATCTGGGTATAAAGGAGTCAGAAAGTATCAATCTGATCGGTGAAATCAAAGATTGAGGAACCGATGTCGATCGCTAAGATCAACGTCGAGAAATTCGATGGAAAAGGGGACTTTACCATCTGGAAGGAGAAAATGACTGCAATCTTGGTGCAACAAAAGTGCAAACGTGCACTTGATGGCTTACAGGCTCTTCCAGAGAGCCTTAAGGATGATGAAAAGCAAGATCTCATGGATCTTGCCTACAGTACAATAATATTGAATCTTTCCGATGGGGTACTTCGGAAAGTCAGAGGTAAATACACTGCTCCTGAGTTGTGGGCAAAGTTAAATGAGTTGTATACTGTGAGGTCAGTGTCTAGGATTGCATTCTTAAAAGAACAACTGTTTAGTTTTAAAATGGATGTTTCTAAAACTGTTGATGAAAATTGTGACTGTTTTCAAAAATTGGTTTTAGATCTGTCTAACACAGGAGAGAGCCTAAGTGAGGAAAACCAGACTATAATATTGTTAAATTCTATCCCTGATAATTATAAGAATGTAAAAGATGCATTGAAATATGGTAGAGACAGATTAGGGTTAGAAGATGTAATGAATGCATTGAAACTAAGAGAAATGGAAAATAAAATAGTTAGTAAAAATAGTAGCAATGCAGAGGGTTTGTATGTTAAAGAGAAATCAAGAAATAAGAAAAAGAATAACAAAATTAAAGTCTACAATAACAGTCAAACCCAACAGTCAAGTGGTTCTTCTAATACTAATAATAATAATCAAAACAATATGAACTCATCTAAGTCTGATAGGACTTGTTATTATTGTAAAAGAAAGGGTCATATAAGAAAATATTGTAGGGAAAGATTAAAGAAAATTGAACAAAAGAATTCTGAGTCAGGTGCTGTGAATACATCAACAGAGGTTGATGATATTGAAGCACTCACTGTTAGTACAACTAGAAACCCTAATAACTGGATTTTAGATTCAGCTTGTTCCTTTCATATGACTCCCAATAAAACGTGGTTTTATAAATATCAGAAGTTAGATGGCTCAAATGTTTTGATGGGAAATGATTCATCTTGTAAAATAGAAGGAATAGGAACCATTAGATTTAGAATGTGGAATGGGAAATTAGTTGAACTAGATCAAGTAAGACATATACCTGATCTCAAAAGAAACTTAATTTCCTTAGGATACTTAGAAGAAAAAGGCTTTCCTCACACTGCTAAAGATGGTGTTCTGTGTGTATATAAGAATGATAGATGTGTCATAAAAGGTTTAAGACTTAACAGTCTTTATCATCTTGATGGAACTGTTGAGTCTGACATTGCTGGAAATGTAATTTCTAATACTGATTCCACTGTTCTATGGCATAAAAGGTTAGGACATATAGGTTATAAAACCTTAAAACACTTAAGTAAAAAAGGGAATCTGGAATTAACTGATTTTAATAAACCTGATGTATGTGAAAGCTGTGTAATGGGAAAATTGCATAAACAAAGCTTTAGTTCTTCATTGTATAAATCAACTGAATGTCTTGACTACATACACAGTGATCTATGGGGTTCCAGTTTTGTGCCATTATCATTATCTGCATCTCAATACTTTATAACATTCATTGATGATTTTTCAAGGAAAATATGGATTTATTTTCTTAAAAATAAGAATGATGTGTTTGAAAAATTCTATGAATGGAAATTGTTTGTTGAAAATCAAAAGAATAAGAAAATTAAAGCATTGAGAACCGATAATGGACTAGAATTCATTAATAAACAGTTTAATGACTTCTGTACAGAAAATGGAATTCTTAGACATAGAACTTGCACATATACTCCACAGCAGAATGGAGTAGCTGAGAGATACAATAGAACTATCTTAGACAAAGTAAGATGTATGCTCTTTGAATCAGGTTTGAGCTCAAAATTTTGGGCTGAAGCAGCTCAGACTGCTTGTTATATAATAAATAGGTCTCCCTCTTCTGCTTTGAAATTAAAGTGTCCTAATGAGATCTGGAATAATAGACCAATTGTGTATACTCACTTAAGAGTCTTTGGCTGCATAGCATATATCCACAACACAGCTAGTAAACTAGAACCTAGAGCTAAGAAATGTGTGTTTATTGGCTATCCTCCTGGCATTAAAGGCTATAAATTCTGGATACCTGATGACAAAAAGGTTGTTGTGAGTAGAAATGTTGTTTTCAATGAATCTGAATTTCCTAGAACTAACCTGCAGGATTATAAGTCTGATATTCAGACAAATAAGTCTACTCTTGAGGTGGAGCTTGACAGTTTTAAACAAACTGATCAGAATGAACTACCTCAAGCTGAAGACATTCATATAGGTACTGAAGCAGAGCAGAATATTCAATATGATGGTTCTAATCAAGAAGTGGAACCTGGAATAGAACATGATGACTATATGTTGACAAGAGACAGGCCAAGAAGGCAAATCAGGAGACCAATCAGGTTTGATGATTATACCTTGAATGTGATGAACTCTGAATTAATTGCATCTGCTTTAGTATCTGTTGCAGAGTTAGAAGGAGGTGAACCTTTAAGCTATGAGGAAGCTATGAATAGCAGTTGCAGCAAACAGTGGTATAAAGCTATGGAAGAAGAAATGTCTTCTTTATTGAAAAATAAAACATGGAGGTTAGTACCCAAACCCTCAAATAAAAAGGTTATTAGCTGTAAATGGATTTTTAGAAAAAAGCCTGCTATACCTGGGGTAGAGAGAGAGAGATTTAAGGCTAGAGTTGTAGCTAAGGGGTTCTCTCAAAGGGAGGGTATTGATTTCCATGAAGTATTTAGTCCTGTTGTTAAACATGTATCAATCAGGCTGTTATTGTCTATCACTGTTTTGTTAAATCTGGAACTTGAACAACTTGATGTGAAAACAGCCTTTCTCCATGGAAACCTGGAGGAGGAGCTGTATATGTCACAGCCACCTGGCTTCATTCAAACTGGTAAGGAAAATTGTGTGTGTTTGTTGCAAAAGTCACTGTATGGTTTAAAACAAGCACCTAGGCAGTGGTACAAAAGGTTTGATGATTTTATGCTTAGAAAAAATTTTAAGAGAAGTCACTTTGATCCTTGTGTGTATTACTCTGTACTGCCTGATAATGTGTACATTTATCTTCTACTATATGTAGATGATATGTTAATTGCCTGTAAGAGTTTGAATGAAATAAACAAATTGAAATCTGTGTTAAGCAGTGAATTTGATATGAAAGATTTAGGTCCAGCCAAAAGAATTCTTGGTATGAACATTGAAAGAGATAAAAATAGGGGTATACTGTTTTTAAATCAAAAGAATTATGTGATCAAATTTCTTGAACATTTTGATTTAAATAAAAGTAGAGATGTTTCAACTCCTATTGGAGCTCAATTCAAGTTAAGCTCCAGTTCAAAACCTGCAACACTATCTGAAACAGAGTACATGAGTAATATACCATATCAAAATGTAGTAGGAAGTATGATGTATGCCATGGTCTGTACTAGACCAGACATAGCCTATGCTGTTAGTCTTGTAAGTAGATTTATGTCAAATCCAAATAAAGAACACTGGCATGCTGTTAAATGGTTAGCTAGATATCTAAAAGGGTCTAATTCTGTTGGCTTGTTGTTTAAACAATCTGTTAATGATGAATTTGATCTTATTGGTTATTGTGATTCTGATTTTGCTGCTGACCTTGATAAAAGAAGATCAATTACTGGTTTTTGTTTTGTTTTTGGTAATAATATTGTGAGTTGGAAGTGTAGCCTTCAGCATGTTGTGGCTTTGTCTACAACAGAGGCTGAATATATAGCATTAACAGAAGCTATCAAAGAAGCCATATGGCTTAGAGGTATTTTATCAGAATTGGGTTTTCAACAAGGTAAGACTAATGTGTTTTGTGATTCACAAAGTGCTATACACTTGTCTAAAAACAGTGTATACCATGAAAGAACAAAACATATTGATATCAGGTTACATTTTATTAGAGATGTGATTTCTAAAGGAGATATATCTGTTACAAAAATTGCTACTTTAGAAAATCCTGCTGACATTTTTACTAAAGTTGTTTCTGTTGCAAAATTTCAGGATGCCCTTGGCATGCTTGGAGTTTCAAAAAGATGATGCACTTGAAACTGGTGATTACACGAGGATGACTCCGAATGTCTTTCCAAACTAGAAGTTTAGAGTCAAGGTGGAGATATGTGAGGGTTATGCCTCTAAACTTAGCCCAAGCCCAGGCTGAAGTGCAGCTGATTATATTTACTATCAAAACGCAGAGTTTTGATATTAGGGTTATATCTGTCGCTTATATAAATACTCTCTTTATTCAGATTAGTAAGTCAATGTGCGAATTTCTATTTTTCGAAATTGGCTGCTGCAAGTTAACTTTTCTCTCTGCTAGGGTTTTTCAGATTTCTGAGTTCTTCTTCTTCTCTGTTCTTGTTAGATTGAGAGGTTGAGAGAGTTGTTTCTTTTTATCGAGCAACTGTATATTGATTCTTATATCTGTATTGATTTCTGAAGTTTCTAGTGGAAAGACTAAGGATGATTCCTCCTTGGATGTAGCTCTGATTTGTTCAGAGTGAACCAAGTAAATCCTGTGTTCTTGCTTGTTTGTTTGTCTTTCGTTTTTCCTTCTTTAAACTTATTTTCTGAGAGATCCGTAACACATTTTGTAGCCAGATATTCAAATTCTAGCTACAACTCGTATGAATGCAGCCTTATCTATAGTAATTCCTATCTTGTGTCATTATATGCTGGTACCCCAAAATCTTATCATCTCAAAACAGCGTCACATGGTGTAGCTAGATGTTCAAATTCTCTCCTCACAGAAATACATTTTCCAAAAATGAACAAATAAATATTTTTCTTTTTGGAGATTAGCTTTGATTGGAACTCAAATTGGAGATCTTTCAACCCTAGAGATGACTATAGTACCACTGAATCAAAGACACTTGTGAAAAACGTTGACTAATATGTAGATTGGGATGAATTATTGTAATTTGCTTAGGTGGAAGGTGAACCACTCTGGGGTTTGAGCCATTAATAAGATACCATTCCTCTGGAAATTCCCTCTACCCCTACCATACTCCAGCAAATTTATATCTATTTTTGATGTGCACTTGCATGGTTTGGGAATCAATATGGTCTTATACGGGTATTTAAGGTACGAATGAGATGGATGTTTGTTTTCTTACTAAAATATAAATATTCAAAATACATTTTGCTGCAGATATCTAGAGCTTCTTCAAGTCCTGAACTAAGCTACATCGCAAAGCCAGCCGCTTCATGGCTTGATGACTTTCTTGTGTGGATATCACCAGAGGCTTTTGGTTGCTGTCGGAAGTTTATAAATGGTACCTATTGCCCACCAGATGATCAGGTTAGTGCACATGCATATGTAGCATGTAAATTTTATGGAAATTCTACCTTCTTGTTCTTTTTGCTGGAAGATCTCTATTGTATTATCTGCAAGTAAAATTTAGTTTTGTGGAATAGAATCTCTATTTGACTCTCATATATGATTGTGGAATGAACACTTGTGCAATCTCAAGCATGAACAGTTATCTATTGTCAGAATAAATTTTAAATGATCCAACCATATAGATTTTAATTTTTTTTAGTTCTTTTAAGAGCATCAAACTTGTGCCCAAGATGATAGATAATTTCATATGGAGAAGGAAGTAATTGCATCCAAGGTGGTAGATAATTTTGTCCGGGTGGTAGGTAAGAGTATCAAACTTGCATCCTAGGTGGTAGGCAATTTCATATTACTAAAGTGCCCTTAGAATTTGCCATAATATACAACTTGTTCCCAGTTTTTCAAAACTTATTATTTTTGGTCCCAAAGGTTTCATAACAACTCTACATTTTAGTCCATCAAGACAAAAGCTTTACAATTTAGCCCTTAGCATTTTGAATTAGACTACAATTCAAGCCCCTAAATTTGAAAATTTTTAATTGCATTTCAGTTCATGAATTGTTATGCATAAGAGAACACTTTGGTCTCAAAATCCTGCACGTTCAAAATTTATATTTTGGTGAAACCGCACAGAGTTTTAGTAATTTATGCTCATTTCTTTTTTCTTTATTGTGAGATATTTCATAGGATGTATTAGGTAATTCTGTTCTGAGTTTTAGCATTAATTTGTGAAAAATCTTCGAACCTAATATTGTTATTTATGCAACTATGTTCACAAATATTGTATTAAAGTAAGATCTTTGTTTTTCAGCCACCTTGCTGCTTGCCTGATGAAGGTTGTTGTGACATAGGTGGACTTTGCAAAGACTGTACTACAGTAAATTTTCTCTCTCTCTCTCTCACTCTGGATATGTGTGTGTGTGCATAGGTAGCTTGCTTTCTTACAGATGTCTGTATTATTACGTAGCTGATGTTAGAAGGAAAGCAGAACAAGAATGTCTAATATTATGTGATTACTTGCATCACATGCGTACATGGTTGTCAAGTTCTAACATTTTCAATTGTTTCCAGTGCTTCCGCCATTCAGATTTGATCAATAATTGGCCATCTACAGTTCAATTTAGAGAGAAGCTTCCATGGTTCCTTGATTCTCTGCCTTCTGCCGATTGTGCCAAGGGTGGTCATGGAGCTTACACCAACAGTGTGGATTTAAATGGTCAGTGAGATTGGCATTTCTCTTTCATTGGGTAGTGGCTCCATTTTGACTGCTTTCTTTTGAATTGTTTTTCAGGTTATGAGACTGGTGTTATACGAGCTTCAGAGTTTCGTACATATCACACACCACTTAACAAACAAGTATTTTAATGCTGATAGAATTTAGTTCAAGTACAATTTTAGTATGAATTTTGTTTAGAATCCCTTTTTGCTTTGTATGACTATATTTTCCTCAGGGTGACTATGTTAATGCAATGCGAGGTGCACGGGAATTCAGTTCAAGAATTTCTGATTCTCTGAAGGTTTGAGTTCGTGAATAAGCTTTAAGAATAATTGCTTTCATAACAAATTTTTGAATAAATTGTTTTCTTTTCATTTCTAGTCACTACCCATTAGGAACAATATAGCACCCGAGGTGCTTCTTCTGGCTCTATGCTTTTCCTTCTTTCGCATTGTATTGATTAGTTTCCATTATTCAGCTAGTAATACTTCCTGTGTGGAAATTACGTAAACATTCATTTATGGTGGCAAGTTAATATCCCATATGCCTATATATTCCCAATAAATTGATCAATCATGTGACCTTTTTCTATTAAAATAGTTGCGCCTTTTCTTGTGAATTGAGTTCTGACTTGGATCTCGATCTTGGTTGTACTACCTTTGGAGCTCTGTATCAGAGATATAGGATTACTTGCTTCCGATTTAACATTTCCTCCTGCATCATTTGCCTGTATTTTTGCAAATTTCTCTACATTTTCTTTCCTGCAATGTACTTCTTTTGATGTCCATGTTTTGCACTTTCTGTCCTTTCTTTTCTTTTTTTAATAGGCAATGAATATGATTGAATAAAAATTGACTATCATAATTTGTTTGATGCAGATCAATGTCTTTCCGTATTCAGTGTTCTACATATTCTTTGAGCAATATCTGGATATTTGGAGGATAGCTTTGATTAACATTGCTATAGCTCTTGGTTAGTGTTATAAATGCTATTGCAATACATTAAATCCCCATATCCTGTTTTATTTCTGGGCTATAATTATGACAAAATGTCCGTTTTACTATTTTGACTATAAATCTTTCATAAATTTCTACATGCACTTACAGTTGCTAGCATCTCCTACACTCATATAATGATTGTTAAGAATTTTACTTGAAGCCACTGCAATTTTCCAGATGTCTCAATAGCAAGAACTTGAAAAGTTGGGAGTTTTTTTTTTCCCTTGTTTTTATTATCATGGTGGTTATCACATTGCATGAATTGTTTCTTTAAATATGACCGACATTTATCTGCTTCACATTCCAATTAGTTGCATTTTCTTATTGAAAGAATGGATATGATGCTGATCATGAATGGCTTTTAAGGCAGGTTCATGTGATATCTTTAATTTAAGCTATGTTTCTGCATGACTAGACAATTTCTTGTAAAGTCATTTACACTTGAAATAAGAGCATCGCTACAACGTTTCTAATACTACTTCCAATAGATATCAACCGCTTCCTTTTCTGTGTCCTTTCTCCCTCATTCTCTTTAATATATTGCATTTTGTTCTTTTTCCATTACTGTTATCTCACAACACTTCCAATGCATTTTCGTATTTTCTATTCTGTTTTGGTGGTGTCTGCTTTAGCTTGCGATGCTATATTTATTGTTTGTCGTGTGATGCTGTACAGGAGCCATATTTGTTGTTTGTCTGCTTATGACTTCCAGGTTTCAATTCATTTAGTCCCTGACCTTGTCTACACATTGTTTAAGGCACCACTTGCCCTTCTAAACTGCTTTTTAATTTGATGCTTTTGGATTGCCTTTGAATGCAGTTTTTGGAGTTCAGCTATCATTCTACTTGTTTTGGCTATGATTATTGTGGATCTAATGGTATGAAAACCGAAGTCCTCTTGGGTGGGTCATGGGCTTGTGGTGAATGTTTGGGTTTCTGGACATGTGGATGAATTTCAATTAAAGATGATGCTATTTTTTTTCTCCTAATCGTTTCATGCATTGCTATTCTTCAATTTTTAACTATATATTCACAGAGATATTTTTTATGTTGAATACTGCAGGGTGTAATGGCAATTCTGGATATCCAACTTAATGCGGTCTCTGTTGTTAACCTCATAATGTCAATAGGAATTGCTGTTGAGTTTTGTGTGCATATTGCGCATGCATTCTTGGTTAGTATCATTCCTTGTGGTAGTATTCACTAGTGCTCCTCTTTGCTTTTAGATTCTGCTCTTCCAGGCTTGGACCAAGTAGCAGCTTTTAGAGGAATTTGGGGTTATATTCATAACCATTAAGAGTTGTTTCTGGAATTGACTTTTTTTTTTGTGCTTTTGTGATGGAAAGAACACCATAGACACATCTCATTTACCTGTCTGTTAATCTCTGATGAGCAAAGATCACTTGTATTTACAATTTACCAATTGTCCCTGATATTGTATCATAGGATGCATTTGCATTTGATATTATCCCATAATTGGCTAATAACTCAGTATCTTGTGCCATCCCACACAGGTAAGTCATGGGGATAGGAACCATAGGGCCAAGGAGGCTCTGAGCACCATGGGAGCTTTCTGTATTCAGGTGGTGATTATATTTTGTTCTTCCTATTGAGTCCTGGATTTTGACGTGATTTCTATTTATTCAGTTTCTAAATGGAATATCTATTAATTGTAGAAGCTATACCTGTCAATGCATGTATAAACATAGAAAATAAAATCATAAACTTGATTGAAGCTTATATTCTTTCATGCACCATTTGCTTAGGATTGTTATTATGTTCCTTTTTCGGGCTTAGGGTATTTGGTATTTACTTTACCAGATAACCAATTATTGAAGTTTGTATTTTTCACTTCATTTGGCAGTGGAATTATGCTCACGAAGCTTGTAGGAGTCATTGTCCTTTTCTTCTCAAGATCAGAAATCTTTGTGGTCTCTGGCTCTTTCTTTTGATCCTTAAGAACTTTAACTGGTTCAGCATTTTAAAAATGGCTTTCTGGGTTTTGCAGGTTTATTACTTCCAAATGTATGTGGCACTGGTTATTATCGGTTTCTTGCATGGACTGGTATTTCTTCCAGTAAGTTAATCAATCCATCTAATCATAATCACTGGTTGAATGTATGCTTCTTGTGTTATTAAAGGAAAGAATAGGCATTGCTGTTTTTTGTTCTATTATATGAAGGTGATCATCCTCAGGATAATGGAGACAACAGTGAAGGAACTATGCTATACCATAAGCTACTAAAGGAAAATTAATCATGGAAATCAATCACATATAAGATGACTAAATTGTTTGTTTTCATTGTGATTTGCAGGTGATACTAAGTCTGTTTGGTCCACCAGTAAGAAATGCAGTAGTAATTGAAAAACGAGAAGATGAGCCTTCTGCTTCGTCACGCCTGAGCTGATTGTTGCAGTTTTACAGTCTCTTGATTCCTAGAATGAGAGAAACACATATTATAGGTTTTGGACTTTTTTTTTTTAAACATACAATTCTATTGACTGAATACCGTGCAAAGTTAAATTTGCAGATCCTTAAGTGGCGTCTTTGGACTAATGAGAGTGAGTTAATTGTCTATAAATGCCAAAGGTTGGCCATTCAAATAAATCGAAATTAATTTGGATTATTTAATTTTATAAATCATTTGATTTGCGGATGGAAATTAATTTGGATTATTTAATTTTATAAATACAGTTAATCAAGCCCCATTAGTTTGATTATGATAATGAGGAAATTACATGGGATACTATCTTTCATATTTTTTTTTAAAAATTCTGTATATAATTTTTTTTCTTTTTTCATCGTTACTTTTTCTTTTCTTTTTTTCTTCACTTATACTTTTTTTCTCCATTTTCTTGACCGTATCACATACCCAAGTTTTTTTTACGTCTTCACGGTTTCTTATTTCTTCTCACTATTATTCTTTTCACTTTCTTTTTTTCTCCACAAAATTTTTTGTTGTTCAATAAAATTTATTCTTTCGTTGTAATATATATTGCACATCTTCTTTATCTTAAGGGTTCTTCTTCTTTTTTTTTTGTATTGATTTATTTGTATATGTTTAAGGAATCTAATTAAGATTGTATGTTTTTATACTTACTTAACAATACATTACATCTAATATATATAATATTTTCAACATATACATAATATATTTGTAATATATATAACATATTAACAACATATCAATAATATATATGTTATGATTAATCAACATATAAAGATTGTTATATATTTGCAATTTATATATAAAGACTAAAAACTAAAATATCTGCAATATTATATCTAAAATATATAAAATATGTTATAAAATAATGTTTTTAAAATTTTTTTTTGAGAAATTTTTATAAAATTATGTTATTTTCTTTTAAAGATATTATATTACAAAATAATATTTAAAATAAACTCAGTTTTTATATTTATTTTTAAAATATTTTATAATATATATAATTTTTAAAAAAATATGAAAATATTGCTAAAATGACGTTAATTTTGTACGTTAGTAATTGCCTAAGTTTTCAGTGTAATTTAAAAAAAAAAATTAGCAATCGTAGTTCTGGAAAAAATAATTGCTTTTTAGGGTAGTTTTGTAAAATTTCCTATGATAATTTCATTAGAAAATTCAATTAATTGTAATTTAAGAATTAAACTGATATTGTGTTGAAGACCAAAAGTAAATATTTTTATTATTTTCATTCTCACTATATTTGTCAGAGTTTTTTTTTTTAAGTTTCTTTTTCTTGGGAAAATTATATAAAAACCTAAAAAAGATTTCAATATATAAATAATCTATTGCCAATCAGTAAGTTGATTTTTTTAGTTATGTTTATGTTTTTTTTTGTGTGAATAAAAAACCTAATCTGAGCTCCTTTCTCCTTGAGTTTCTTTATTCTTCATTTCCTTCTTTATTTTAATATATGGAGTGTTGAAGAGTTTGAATGGGTATAATTGAAGTATAATGAGCTGTCATGCTTTGTTATATATTAGTATGGACTTTTATACATTAATAATGTGTATTTATATGTTGAAATGAGGTTATATGGGCTGATATAGGTTTAAGTGCAGGTTAAGTGTTTTGTTGAATATGTAGTTTAAGTGTTTCTATTTTTATGTAGTTTTAAGTATTTTAAGCAGTTTAAATGTATGTAATTGTATATTGATATGTGTTGATATGTGTTAATATGGGTTGATATGGATTGATATGTGTTGATATGAAATTATTTAAGACTGAATAATTTCTTGGTATATTGTTAATGTGGTGTAAACAGTTAAGCAGTCTATATTTATAGATTGATATGTTTTGATTTGGGGCGATAAACCTCTTAAGATAAAATTACCCTTTAACCTAAAAAAAAGAATTTGACTTTGCAAGAAAAAATTTGCTCTCTCTCTCTCTCTCTCTCTCTCTCTCTCTCTCTCTCTCTCTCTCTCTCTCTCTATTGTTTCAGCCTTTCCTTCAAGCTCATTCTTTCAAGTTTTGATATATGGATTGAAGTTTTTATCTATATTTTCTTTTTCTCTTCTTTATCTTACGACTCCAGCCCCTCGATCTACTGCCAATCTGTAAACTGATTTTTTTAGCTATGTTTATGCTTTTTTTATGAATAAAAAACCTAATCTGAGCTCATTTCTCCTTAAGTTTCTTTATTCTTCCTTTCCTTTCTTTATTTTTATGTATGGAGTTTTGAAGAGTTTGAATGGGTATAATTGAAGTATAATGAGCTGCCTTGCTTTGTTATACATTAGTATGGACTTTTATACATTAATAATGTGTATTTATAGGTTGAAATGAGTTTATATGGGTTGATAGAGGTTTAAGTGTAAGCTAAGTGTTTTGATGAATATGTAGTTTAAGTATTTTAAACAATTTAAATGTTTATAACTATAGGTTGAATATTTTTTTTCTATGTTGTTGATGTGGTGTAAATAGTCAAGAAGTCTGCATTTATAGGTTGATATATTTTGATATGGGGTGATAAACCTTTTAAGATAAAATTACCCTTTAACCTAAAAAAAGAATTTGACTATGCAAGAAAAAATTTGCTCTCTCTCTCTCTATTGTTTCAGCCTTTCCTTC
Source organism: Garcia nutans (assembly GCA_947685225.1). Taxonomy (NCBI): domain Eukaryota; kingdom Viridiplantae; phylum Streptophyta; class Magnoliopsida; order Malpighiales; family Euphorbiaceae; genus Garcia; species Garcia nutans. The sequence continues at coordinate 69,536,500 of CANTUV010000031.1, read as the reverse complement.
AAGCTCATTCCTTCAAGTTTTGATATATGGATTGAAGTTTTTATCTATATTTTCTTTTTCTCTTCTCTATCTTACGACTCCCCCTTGATCTACTGCCAATCGGTAAGTTAATTTTTTTAGCTATGTTTTTGTTTTTTTTTTTTTTGTGAATAAAAGGCCTAATTTGAGCTCCTTTCTCCTCAAGTTTCTTTATTCTTCCTTTCCTTCTTTATTTTAATGTATGGAGTTTTAAAGAGTTGAATGGGTATAATTGAAGTATAATGAGCTGTCAGGCTTTGTTATGCATTAGTATGGACTTTTATACATTAAAAATGTGTATTTATAGGTTGAAATAAGTGTATATGGATTGATATAGGCTTAAGTGCAAGTTAAGTGTTTTGATGAATATGTAGTTTAAGTGTTTTTATTTGTAAGTAGATTAAGTACTTTAAACAGTTTAAATGTATGTAATTGTATGTTGATATGTGATTATAGGTGTTAATATGGGTTGATATGTATTGATATGTGTTGATATGAGATTATTTAAAACTGAATAATTTTTTTGTATGTTGTTGATGTGATGTAAACAGTCAAGAAGTCAGTATTTATAAGCTGATATATTTTGATATGGGAAGATATAGGTTGATATGGGCTTTTATGTTATGTTATGAGTTTATTATGGTTTTCATGGATTATGATGTAATGTGAATATAATTTATTATTGTAATTGTAGGTTATTAATGGATGGTGTTAAACTAATTGGCGACCGAGTTCATTTAATGGATGAAATAATAATTCTCATCCAATATGAGAAAAAATTTGATGTGAACATTGGCAAATATGTTGACGGGGGTATTGAATATTTTTTCTTGAATAGAATGGTTGATTTCAATGAACTTAAAAAATTAGTATCTGAAGTGTTTCATATTGATAACAATTCAAATATTGATTTCAAATTTGTTACTGGTCATGAAACACATCCTCTTTATAATGTGGTAAATGATAAGTCACTTAGAATATCCATGGGCATTGCTATGGAGGATAGACTGAAATATCCATTAATTGTAGTGTTGAAAAAGTTATATATAAATTTGGATATGACAGTAATGATCCTTATGGTGTAAAAAAAAAAAAGCATTCAAGTAGAGGTACTAGGTCTTCATTCAATATCAGAAGATCCAGATGCAAGGTTTTCACGTATAACTAAATCTATCCATGTAGGCCTGAAATATTTTGAAAATGAACATAATGTGTCCAATTCATATGCAGAGGAACGGGTAGAATATAGTAATGACATTTCTCTAGATTGTAATATTGGGATAGAACATACTAATGGTGATCATGTAGAATGTCAGCATACAGGGGCGGAGTACAGTAATGAGGCAGATATATTGGCAGAAATTGATTTTGATTTTAATAATGAGGCAAAACATACCACTACTGAGAATGAAAAAATTGTGACAAACTTGTTTGCATCCAGAAGCAATCCAGAGTTGCTAGGAGAAAGTTCTATATCTGAAACGATTGAGGAGGAAAAATATTTAAAGGAATGATATTAAGACAACAATGTCCCTCATTGCAATTGGGGAGAAATTCTAGTTTAAGGTATTCAAGTCCAATACTTCTTTCTTAACTACTGAAAATTTTAAGAAGCGATTCATAAATCCTGAGAGGATTTTCAAACCCAAGGATGTGATTGATGACATGTATAATAAATTTAATATTGAGATTAGTTATTCTGTCGCATAAAGGGGACGAGAGTATGCGTATGAGAATATCATATTGGGTATTTCAGAACAATCTTTCTCAATTCTACCTACATATTTGAATATGCTAGGTGAAAAAAATCCTGAGATAATTATACATATACAATGTGGTGATGATAATAGATTTTTCTATCTTTTATTTGCTTTTAATTCTTTAATAAAAGGTTTCCAATATTGTAGTCCTGTAGTTACTATTAATGGAACTCATTTGAAAGGAAAGTATTGAGGTATGCTTTTTACCGCCGTTTGTCATGATGCAAACCAACGATATTTCCTTTGGCATTCGGGATTGGTGATTCAAAAAATTATACATCTTGGACGTAATTTTTTATGAGGTTGAAGGAAGCTTTCGGTGAAAGACCGAATTATGTTTTTATTTTTGATAGACACCTAAGCATTCAGAAGGCTGTAGCAGATGTTTTCCAAATGCATTCCATGGAATTTACATATATCACTTATTAAACAACTTGAAGTACAGATTTAAACATATAACCAAGAACCTTGAGAAGCACTACTACAAAATAGTTAAAGCCTACAAAATAAGTGATTTCACCATACTTTTTAGTGGTTTTTATATTTTTGTTTCCAGTGCCAAAGAATATCTGGAAGGTATTAGGCTTGATAAGTGAACGCAGTCTCTTATGCATAGAAGGAGGTATAATATAAGTTAACAGTAATCATCAAATAATAAGAATCTGACAGCCACAGACAATCCTCATATCTTGAAATACAGATCAAGCAGAGAGAGAAAAATAGCATATCTTGACTCTGCCTTCTTGAAAAATAATTGAGCAATGGTTCAATATTATGAAAGAAAGAAATAGAGGAAACGTTTAGAAGAAAGAGATGAAATGTTTTTAATCCAGAAAGATATAGGGATTTGAGGATTAGAAGAAAGAGAGGAAAAAGTTTTTTAGAATTTTCAAATCAGATGTAATGAGGCATATCTTTAGCAATTGGAATGGGCGGGATTTTTTTCATTAAAGGGAAATTTTATAAAAGAAGGTCTATTTAAGGTGATGTGAGTCTAAAATTTATTAGTGATATGTGAAGGGGTATTTATTTGGTTAAATCCTTCAGTAAATTATCCGTTTGATTTTTTACGTTCAAGATATCGAGCTTTCATTATCTCAATTGAAATACTAACACATTAATAAGAGAGAGGCACGGATGCACATACTTTCAAAATTTATAAATACATGACCATAACTTTTATGATTAAAATGCCCTTATATAAAAAGATTTATAAGGACAATTTCTTTTTTCAAATCACCAAAATGGCATGTAGAAAATACTAAATACACGCCACTTTTTTTAATACTTATTTCTTTAAATATTTCTTATTCTAACCATTTTCATCAACAAACCCTAACTCCATAAAATCTTTCAAATCTCCTCATCATTTTTATTTAGTATTCTTATCATTCCTTCCCAAGTTTTGAAGATAATGACATGCTTCAGCAATAACTCAAACACAAAATATGAGTTTAAGGTATGTAAAATGAGCTCTTTTTTGACATTTTAACTATTGTAGTCAATAACACGTGGTTGACTCTGGAGTGCCAACCACATTTCACTTATGGCTAACCATATATAATATTGTTGGCCACTATGGTGAACTATATGTAATATGATTGGCCACTATGTCCAACCAAGTCAAATATAATTGGCTATTATGGATGACTAAATAAATATTGGTTAGTTATTATGGCCGACTAATATACTTCTTATTGGATACAATAGTCGATCATATGCATGGCAATTGGTCATTGTGGTCGACCATATTATATTTAGTTGGTTATTTCAGTCAACCAAATGTCTATTCAATTTTATATTATGGGATATAGTTTTGTGCATTTATAGAAAATTTTATTTGCATTGTGTATATAATGATGATAAAAAAAAGTAGTGGTTGATTATACCTATAATTTTACTGCACATGAGGTAATATGAATATGGTGTTTATTAAGTTACTATGATTAAATATTATGTGATCATAAATATATCTAATGTAGTCCTAATAATATGTTATTTTCGTTATAGGTATTCAAGGGTAAAGATGCTTTGATATCGTGGATTCGTACTATAGTGAAACAACTTGGTTTTATGGTAGTAACAAGACATCTGACATTATCTAAGTCGAGAAAAACTACAAGAGTGGCACTAGCTTATAAAAGAAGTGGAAAGTATAGAAAATATAAGAAGTCATATTGTGATGAGAATGAAAAAAGAAGGGCAGTAGGGACAAAAAAAAATGTGATTGTCCATTTACCTTAGTTGGGAAACAACTGACAAATGATGATGATTGGGTATTAATGGTGAACATATATGGAGGGCCATTCTTTTATTGGCCGCTTACAACAATAAGAACATCTTGCAGTTGATATGTCACAACTAAATGTTAGACCAAAAGATATATTAACGATATTAAAACAACAAGATCCCCTTAACTCCTCTACCATTTGAATAATATACAATGCCTGAGCGAAGCATTGGGTAAAGGAAATAGTGGGACGTATTCAGATTCAACAGTTGTTTAGAAAATGTGTAGAGTATGGTTATATTGAATGGCATATAAGTGACTCGGACTATAAATTTTTGCAAGGCCTATTTTTTGCACATCCAATGAGAAAAAAATTACTAAAAACTTTTGTGAATGTTCTGATTATGGATTGTATATCCAAGACAAATCGTTATCGTCTTCCACTACTCGAAATTATTGGTATTACATCTGCTGACATGACTTTTTTGTGGTATTTGCATTCTTAACTTCATAGAGGAAAGACAATTATACTTGGGCATTAATAAAGTTGAAATAAATGATGAAAATGGATGTCATGCCAGGTGTAATTATTTCTAATTAGGAACGTGGTTTGATTGTTGCAAGATATACAGTTTTCCCTCTGGCTTGACACTTATTGTGCAAATGGCATATTAATAATAATAATAATAATAATAATAATAATAATAATAATAATAATAATAATAATAATGGATGTTGATTATTGGGAGAAGTTCAATACAAGTTGGCCAAATTCGATGATTTCACCATCTAAGAATGTTACATGTAGATATAGCAAGTTAATAGGAATTCGACACCTTGACTTATCTAAAAAAATCATACACTCTAAAAGGAAAAGTAAATAAGCACCCAAGTAACAATCAATACACTCCTCCCTGTCACTGTCGCTAACATTACGAAAATTATAGCATAATCATCCAAGATGCACTAAAATTCTCTGCTTCAATATCAACTCTTCTTGTGCAATGGTCCTCTAACAACCAAGATCTTTCACCACCAAGTCCTCAGTATTAAGGTTATCATATTTGGATGATTTAAACACAGGCAACTCGGTTACTGAAACTTCTAATATAGCAGATACATCATCTAGTGTGATGGTCATCTCACCCTAATCCATATGCAAAGAGTTTATCTCTGGATGCCATCTCTCAACAAATTCAGACACTAATACTCAATCAACATATCTATAGGTAGAGTGGAATAGGAGAGCTAAACCATAATCTAGTAACTTTTCATTGAATCTTTGTATTTATTGTCTATCAAACAATGTGTCCCACTTTCATAATAGCTCATGATGGTTAATGCATTTCAAAAGTGGTTGATCCTAAAATCAATATATAAAAAAATTAATGTAATGTATTTCATAATTTGCAAGATGTATGATACACTAGTAAATATATATGACAATTTTAATAAATTAAAAGTCAATATTTACCTCACTATTCCACACATGAGATGCATATCAAGACAACACTGTTGAATATTTAGGTCCACTTGAAAAGGAGTTGTGGTATCATCTTCACCCTTAGATGCAAACCCATTATGCAATATTTGTTGATGTAACTCATTGTCATTATTATGCTTAAACAAATAAGTCATGTCATTAATATTTAAATCGTTTAATGGATTGTTAAGCCTTCACCATCGTCGTGCTGATGCAATAGGTCATACCTATGAGCTAGGGGTATGACTCCCAACTTTGCAACTTCGACACTACTAAGGTTTAGCCCTTAGGAACCATAGGCCTAAACCCAAAAAAAAAAGGAATTGCCACTCAAAAGATCAGGAAAGAATGAGTTAAAGATTTTTAGGCGAGGAATCTCCAATCTCTAATGGGTTTGGAATGTAGGACATGCATGGTGAAGGTAGGAAATGGCCTAAGGCCCTATACACCTGGTTCATTGGAACATGTCTTCTCGTAGGTTCTAATAGCATATCACCTATAATTATCAAGGCATTATTGAAAGTGATAAGTTTCGTGTGAACATTATCCATTTCATTAAAAATTAAACTGTGTGATGCAATGCATGAATGTAGATGAAAATAGGCACCCACTTTTGTGGAAACATGCCCTTACAGACCCAAAATAGCTTACATGTTCAAAGATTACATGAGAAAAGACCCAATACAATGAGCCTAAAACTTACAACGAAAGGTCATCCTACTACATCTATTATAAGAAATACTGGATATTAGAATAATTATATCCCTGAAATAAACTGGAATGAGTAATGGATGTATGCATGCGAAATGTGCAGATAAACAATTCATTCGTCATAAAAACATAAATGAGTGATATATATTAATCCTACGCATTTGGACCAATTTGAACAAATTTTAAATTGCTTCTTTATTATTGATCGATGAATGCACTAGGCTTAGGCGTGCAAGTCACAATTTGTGGCGGGCACGCCATACCCTCTAGCATGACCGCCAGAGGATGGCACAAGGACCACTAATCATGACATTCTTACTACCTCGCTCACGGATGCACAGGGACTCCTAAGGGACAAATGGGAATGCCATCCTTAATGTTGTATTCGACCCTTCATACACTCACCATCCTGTGTTTTCCTCTACTGATTTTAACAATTTTTTATTCAATAGTTCTTAATTCTTATTCAAGTTGCACATAACAACATTTTAGATTTAAGCTTATGTCACACTCAGACCAATATTACCATGTTGTATTCAAGTCATATTACTCCTCTGTCGATTTTTGTGTTGCCTGTTTATTTATTCATTATTAATGTTTCATCTTTCAAACAATATCAAACTTTGAACAAGACATAGAGAAGTGCAATAATAAATAAAATGGATAAAACAAACCAGAGACTAGGATAGAGATACAAACTCTGTTAGTTCCTTTGGTCTTTCAAATGTCTAAGGGAGCAGGGAGGTCGTCGTTGAATCTGTTTAATCCTTTGGTGTAGCCTCTGCCTAATAGAAGAGTCGACAACTAAGTGGTTAAGCTGTTGTATGGGAGAGTTGAATGTTTCTTCTATTTTTGGGATTCACTTTGGTAAAAGGATGGACGGTCTTTCCTTTCAAATGATAGTTAAGAGCCTCTTCCTTAGTGACTTTTTTCTTTGAAAAATCTATTGTCGTTGTATTCTGTCCAAAGATTTTTTTTTCTTTTATCGTTTCTCTTTTTTTTTTTTCTTAGATACGAAAGTCACCTTTTCTAGGGAATAATCAAGACGTGGGGTTATTACCGCTTACATAAGTTTTGACTTCCTCCAATAGATAGCGGCACTGTTCTGTTGATAAGTCTAACTGCCTAAGCGTTGCTTTATGATTATTGGCATGCAGTCTTACTTTCTTGTAAGTGATCGACGTCCATATCACTTCTATGTGGGGGATTCGACATGCACACCATAGTCAATGGCATGACCACCATTCAAGGCATCCCCATTTTATTCTTTTGGGCTTGGTGCTTTAGGCCCAATTGTAAAGGGCTCATCTCCCCTGTGGGTTATGCTGCCCTAGGCTAGGAAAAAATGTAGGTGCCTATAATATCCGTGAAGAATTACCACCTGTCATATTTAAAAATTTAAACAAAGTGCAATGCTAGCAGACATAACTAAAATAAATATTCAATTGGGTCAAATAGAATATATAAAGAATAATATTATCACACAACTATGAATTTTAAAAAAAAATTATATATATATATATATGTTCTTTATTGTTCAAATTTTTAGTCAACCACACTGGATAATTAAATCAATTTAGTCGGCTACAGTGACTAATTATTTCTATTTAGTCGATTACTAAATGGTTATAATTGGCTACTGTGGCCAATTAAATAAAAATAATCGGTGCTAATTTGTCAAATACTAAAAACTCCATTTCTAACTAAGTTTTCTCAATTCAACAAATAATTAATTGATTTCTCTATATAAACATATCTAAAAATTTGAATTTATATATAAATATATAACAAAAACGTATAAATCTAGCAAACAACAATCTAACAAAAATATAACAAATAATCAAACAAATATTGCAAGATGTAACAAATAACTAACCAAGAATAAAATAAACCCTAAACGATTAGTGATGGCAATGGCCAAAATAAGGAAAAAAGACAACAGATGGCTACGACAACAGCAGAATCGATAGTAAATTAAATGAAAAAATTTGGACAAACATTTTCTAGTTAGTAAAGTTTATGAAGATGATATTTGCTGTGCATTTAGTATTATTTAGGATTTGTGTGAAAAATAACTGTAAATATAATGATAATTTTATAGCGGCACATTTATAAATTTATTAAAAAAAAATTAAATTTGTATTGTATATTTATCCATATCAGTCTATTTATAAGAAGTGACGTGTATATATCCATGCCAGAGAGAGAGAGAGAGAGAGAGAGGTAGAGAATAAACCTTCACAACATAGAGCATATATAGCCCTCCTTTAGTGTCTAATACATGGCACATGATTTTCCGAAGTTTTAAGCACCTTAATAGAAATTCGCTCTTAGTATTACAAGTCTCGACCAAGAAACCGGACATTACAACTGATTTTTGAAAATATATATATATATATATATATATATATATAATAGAAAAAGAATGGTCAATTCAGGCCATAAAATAACATCAAGAAACTATAAAGAATACATCTGCTGCGAAACTTGTGATGATCTCTAACAGAATCCAGAAACACCGCCATGCTTATCAAACAAAAAGGTGTGGAAGAACAATAATTTCCGGAACAGCCTTAGCTTCAGTATCCTGATTTCAACACCAACTGCTTTAGTACTTCGCTTTTGTTGTCTAATACCTTCCAAAGCCCGCAATATAGAGACTCAACGAGTTGCGTTGGCCGGGATAACTCGCATTCAACCCATCAAAGAAATGTGCTTCCAATATAACAGTAATGATCTAGAAAGTTCTCGAGTATTTCCTAATTTCATACATGATTGAAGAAATGGATACAAGATCCTTGTTCAGTGCGGACCCACCAACAATCCGCTTTATACAATCTGACAGCCTAGTATAATATAGAAGCAGCTGGGTCAATGCAGCTCTCAATATCTCCATACCGCATAAGAAGTTGCTGAAAGAAGTGATAACATCTTTATGCATCAGCTCTATTGCAGCTTTCCATCTACTCGCAAAATCCTTCACAATTACCTCGACTTCCGCAACAGTTATGGACTTCTCATTAGTGGAATTTGGATCCTCCGCTGATCAAAACTCACAAAATATGTCATTTCTTAAATAACTTAAGGTCACGTACAGAAGATAAAATTTTGATATGAAGGGATTTGTATTTGAATTTTATTTTCAATTACTTGGATGAAATAAGGAGAATCGCTTGCTTAGTTAGATTTTATTAGATGTAAAATAAACCTGGTATAATGAATTCGAATCACTTAAAAAAGATGGGGGTAATTTTCAATACATTGTTAATATTCCATCCCCCTAATGTATCTTTAGTTTTTTCCTTCACAAGTCTAAATCTTTATTGAAAGAATCTAAGACTAATATGTAAAAACACAAATTTCAGTCTCCAATCTCAAATTCCATTTCAGACACAAAGTAAATCATTATTTAGATTTTACAAGATGTATTTTGTTGAAATATACTTACAAGCTCGGGTCTTGACAAACTTGATGAGATCACTAAAATGCTCAAGTAGCAGCTCTTCCTGCAAATAAAGAAGCACAGTTAAGAAAAGCTGCAAGCAAAATGGAAACAGGACTGCAAAAGCAGAAATGAGCTTTTGCAACCACTACATGCATTTGGTCAGTTTCCAGAACTTCATACATATACTTGGGATAATCTCATTCTGATCATTGAACTTACAACTCATTTTGGTTGTTTCCAAAACTTTGTACACAGAAAATTCATGTTTTCAAGTTTTAGTTTTTTTAGTAGATTTTGAAAAAGAGATTACGGTTGAATTTGGCTCTTAGTTCCACGATTAAATGGACCATAAAGCCCTTCTACCTGGCCAGCATGTCAAAAACCTGGCACATCATTACAAGAACCTATCAGACCGAATTATTTTTATATTACAAATTCAAGTTTGACAATAGCATTGAAATTCAGTGATAATGTCCAAGGGCTATTGGTAAACTAAACACATATATTGTCTTATAATAACCAATATCCATTAGTATTGTTATTCTCTTGTTGAAGCATCATGTCTGAAAGCAAGTATAAAAGAAAAAGGATCGCCATCGATGCAAACCATCACCTCTATCTTATATCTTCTTAAGCAGGGTTTCAAATCTAAAATTTGGGCTGCTTTTACTGCCCTTCAGACTCAGATGAAGAGTTTTTTTTTCTAGAAGCAAATTCTTTTACCCCCTTAGTTGCCTTGTATGATTATAAATACATAACAATACAAAAATTAAAATAAATAAAATGTGCACAAAGAAACATAACTTAAAAAAATTTAGTTCAATGCCAGCAATGCAGTTCTTTTTTTTTTTTTTTTTTTGCAGCAGTAGGTGCATACCACAAATAATGCTGTATTACTCTTCAGCAGTTCCTCAAAGTGCAATTGAATTTTCCCACCCACTGGACCAGCTTCCTGAAATTCAGATCACGGATAATTGGTAAATCACAGTGCCTAAAGAACCACGAGGATGTATCATGAAGCAGATTCACAGTCCATCAAAAAGCTCTATTAAATGATTCCCAACAATTTTTCCATCAGCTAATTTGATAACAGCTTGTGTGGAGGAAGATTTATGTTGTCCTTAGTGTCCTAAATATGAAAATTGATATTGATCCTTACCTTCAGTAGAGAAATTGTCATATCATAATTGTTTATGAGAAACACAATTTGCAGTTTTGGCTTTGGGAATGTTTTAGCAAGCTTGATGATCAGGTCATCAACAGCCATTCTCAGCCGTTCCAAATTCAATTCAAGCTGCATATACAGAGAGTAAAAAATACAAGGATTATCCCACGACATAGAGGAAGAAGAAAAAGAACACCTTTTTCAGTTCCAAAAAGATCTAACCTGCCCATCTCCATATTCAACATTAAGATGAATAAGAGAAGCTGTAAATTCAGCATAACGCCTCATGACATAATGAGGATGAACATCATCTTCCCATAATGTCTTTACATTTGCATTGCGCAGGCTGCCAAGGTGTAAGTCAAATACCATCTTAAAACGGGGCCATAGAGCTAAATTGACCTGCTCAATTCATTAAGGAATTTGAACAAATTAGGACCACATTCGTCATTAGTTATGGTCGCTGAAGAAATTGCAATAGAAGAGATTCACAAGTATCCACTATGCAGTTTGTATGCTGCAATAGTCAAGCATCATCATCTGCAAGCATGTCCTGTTATTAACCCTACACATTTTTCTTCAGCAAGTAACCAGCTTTAGGTAACACATTTACATGTGTTGTGTCAACAACTCACTTCTTCACATCACAAATGATCCATGGTCCACTAGGAACCATATTTTATGACCATGAGACAAATTTTTAATATTGCTAAAGTTGATATTCATGAACTTCATAAGACAATAGGGTACCTTGTCCAAATACGAGTCCAAGCATGGAATACGGCGCCGAGACATGGTGAGCTGGGAAATGAAATGAGTATCAGCAATAGATGAATCAAATGAAAAATGACAATTGACACAGATTGAGACTAAATTTGCATCACAAAAACAAAATTCTAGAATATATTTTACTTTTCAGATTGAGTTTAGAACAAACAGAAAAGTGAATGACTCAGAAAAATAAACAGTTAAGACATTGTTAAAAAATATATATATATTATATTTAGTAAAATATTCCTGTTTGATCATGACATGATACCTACTCAAATATAGGTAATAAAACTTGACTAAACCGAGAAGGTAACCATTAACCACATGGAATGCTCTTTTTCTTCACCTAACTTAATTAAATGTCACTAAGAGAAAAGGCCAGAGGCATCTATATTTTTGTTTAAAAAGTACTATTAAATTGTTTTAATAACTTTATTTAATTTTTAATGTTTGTTATTACTTATGGGAATACTTTTACTAGGAGTAACACCTAATTTCTTAATAACAGTATTTTGATATTTTATTTACAACAATAACAACAACAAAGCTTTAATCCCAAGTTAATTAAGTTCGGCTATATGGATTCTTTTTTTCCATTCGATTCGATTTAAGACTACCTCTTCTGATAAATTTAAAAATAGTAAGATGATTTTGTACCATTTTTGTCCAAATTAATTAGGTCTACCCCTGCCTCTCTTAAGTATTTCTACTTTAACTAGTTCAGTTTTCCTGACCAATATATTCCTAGGTTTACGTTTTACATAGCCAAATCATCTCAATCTATGCTCTCTGTTGGAATATATCCTTAATTTATGGCTTTATTTAAGCCATAATGTTGGGATATCCTGGTTTTATGGTTGTATTTAAGCCACTATATTTGTCTTTATTCTTTTTTTTTTCTATTTTATGTATATTTCTAATAGCAATAGGATTAGTCTATAAATATCAATTCAAAACCTATTGTAAATTCAAGAGATTGAGAATAAGAAGTTCAAATTTATCTCAAAATCTTCATGGTATCACAGCCCGGTTGATACTGATTTTCTTTTTCTTTTCTTCTTCTTCTTCTTTTTTCCTTTTTTTTCTTTTCTTTTTCCTTCACCGTCATTGTGAAGGTTCACCGCCACTGTGAAGGTTCACCGTCCCTTTCCGTCGTTTCTTTTCTCTCACCACCACCCATATCAGGTGCGCATGACGCCGACAAGCCCGGCTGTAAAATCTCATCGCCGGAGTGTAGCGCATGGGACCATACGCGCCGATAGAAGTTCTGACCGGAGTAACATGCGCCGGCGAGTGACCAAGTTTCTAGCGCCCTTTTCCGACAAAACTTCACCAGCAGCCTCGCCTCTTCATTCCAAGTTTGTGTGTGGCCGCCATTCAAATTTCTGGCCTCTTTCGAAATTGACCCTCTTTTGGCAATAGCTTCAAATTGTCTCTCAGTTCAGGTTTTCTTCTGGTTCTTCTTTAAAATGGCTTCTGGTTCAGATATATCAAGTTTGATCAAACCTCTGTTCTCTTCTATTTCCAGTTCTCCTGCCATTACTTCTTTAAAATTGCAAGGTAGTGATAATTATGTTTCATGGGTTGCATCGATTGAACTTTGGTTTATGGGTCAAGGTTATAGTGATCACTTAATTAAAAATACAACTGATGTTAATGAAAAAGATAGGACAACATGGACTAAAATTGATGCACAACTACGTAGTCAACTATGGCATGCTCTTGAACCAAAGTTGCTTACTCTATTTCAGTCCTGTAAAACTTGTTTTAAAGTCTGGACTAAGGCTAAAACGTTGTATACTAATGATATTCAACGTATTTATAAGGTTGTCTATGACATTGTTCATTTACAACAATTTTCAAGATATGCCCAGCTATTTAGGTCAAGTTGAAACTTTGAAGGATGAATTTAACTCTCATGCCTTTTTCTTCAAATGCCATTGAGCAAGAGAATCAACGAGATAAATTTTTTATAGTATTAGCTCTCATAGGGCTTCGAGCAGATTTGAATACTGTAAGAGATCAGATTCTTGCTATCCCAATCATCCCTAAATTAGATGAAGTCTTTGCTCGTTTACTTCGCGTCTCCTCCAACAATACTAAAACTGAAACTTCTGTGTTAGTTGTACAGAAGAATAGTCAGCATGGAAATAGTCGAAAAAAGAAGGGAAAAGGCTCCAAATTCCATTGCTCCTATTGAGATAAGGGGGGTCATACACGTGACCGTTGTTGGGCTCTTCATGGACGACCTCCCAAACCTAATCAGAGTTGTAACAATAAGAGAAAAAATGATAATTTCTATATATTTTTCTCCAATTCAAGAACCCTATATTTATACACAGCTAGTAACTACTAACCATTTCATTTAATAGCTGTAAAACTAACCACCAACTAACAACTATAATTATATACAGCTAACACTCCCCCTCAAGTTGGAGCATATATGTCAAGCATGCCCAACTTGTTACAAAAGCAGCTAACCCGAGACCCATTTAGAGCCTTTGTAAAGATGTCACCAAGTTGTTCTCCTGTCTTGACATATTCTGTAGCGATGATGCCTTCTTATATCTTTTCTCGAAAAACGTGATAGTCGACCTCAATATGTTTGGTTCGTTCATGAAATACCGTGTTGGACGCAATATGAAGAGCAACCTTGTTATTGCACCACAACTTTGCTAAGGATGTTTTGAAACCGATTTCCTCTAGGAGTTGACGAATCCAAATAACTTCACATGTAGATTGTGCCATAGCACGGTACTCGGATTCAGCACTAGAGCGGGACACCACATTTTGTTTCTTACTTTTCCAAGATACTAGGTTTCCTCCCACAAAAACACAATATCCTGTAGTTGACTTTCTATCAACCTTTAAACCTGCCCAATCTGCATCAGAGAAACACTCAACGTCTAAATGACCATGATTGCTATATAGAAGGCCTCGCCCTGGAGCACTCTTCAAGTAACACAAAATATGTCCTAAAGTTTCCCAATGCGTAACAGTTGGAGCAGACATGAATTGACTCATGACACTAACCGAGTAAGCAATGTCTGGTCGTGTCACCATAAGATAGTTCAATTTGCCAATCAACCGCCTATACATCTCAGGATCAGAAAATAATTCCCCATCAATTGTTAGCTGTACATTAGGTGTCATTGGAGCACTACATGGTTTAGCACCTAATTTGCCAATATCCTTCAGAAGGTCAAGAACATACTTTTTCTGAGATAAGAATATACCCTTCTTACACCTAGATACTTCAATGCCCAGAACGTACTTCAAGAGACTTAAATCCTTCGTTTGGAATTGGGATTGAAGAAATAGTTTAAGTGATGAGATACCAGCTGAGTCACTCCCTGTAATGAAAACATCATCAACATAAAGCACAAGCAGAATTACTCCAGCACTTGACTTCTTGAAAAATACTGAATGATCAAAAACACTATGTCATGCCAAAAGTTTGTACTACTTCGCAAAACCTCCCAAACCAAGCTCGAGGACTCTGTTTTAAACCATAAAGAGATTTGCGAAGTCTACATACTTTACCCTTCTCCCTCTGAGCAATAAAGCCAGGCGGTTGCTCCAAATAAACCTCTTCTTGAAGATCAACTTGGAGAAAAGCATTCTTAACATCAAGCTGGTGCAAGGACCAATCGTGACGAACTGCTAATGAGATTGTTAGATATATTTGGTACAGAATAAAGCAAGGTTCCTTAATATTAGGAGTGTTTTTAGGAGAGTGTTTTTAGGAGTAAATATAGGAGACTTGTTCCCCACTTTAGAGCCTTTACTTGTATATATATATTCATGTAACCTTGTAACCTTTGAGCTAATATACATAGAGAATTCTTCCTTCTCTACTGTGTTAACATGGTATCAGAGCAAATTTAGGGGCTGGAAAATTTGTGTGAGCTTCCTGCAGTGAGGGGCTGGAAAATTTAGGGTTCTCTTTGGGGCAGTTTGGTTTGTGGTCTAGGTCATACACCTAGGACCATTTTTAGTTCTCACCTCCACCTTCAGAAGTAGCACAGGGGTTGTATCGGCCGGTACCCGAAGTCCGGCGGCCATCCTACCGGCGAGTGGCTGTCACGCGCCGTCAGAAGCATTTCCGGCAGTTTCACGCGCCGGCGCGTGGGAGCGCGTGGCTGCATTTCAGGCAAACGGTTTTTTGTTTTCCGGCGTCGCAGTGGACCCAGCTGCCCATCCCGGTGGTCGGTTCTGGCATTCTGGTGATTTCCGACCTGTGAACAGTACTCAGTGACCAGTATTCCGACCTGTGAACAATAATCATTGAACAGTAATCAGGTTCCTAGTCTTCTGTTTTTCTGCATTTTTTTTTTGCTGCTGATTCCGTTGGATTTGTTGAAATTCTGGTCTTGTGGAATTGTTTTTGGTAATACTCTTTGGGTATTATTTTGGATTTGTTGTTGCATTTAACTTGTGGTGCATTTCGTCATGGATGATAAGAAAATTATTGATGTGCTTCCAGTAGTTAATAAGATCACAGAACACCAGTTGAATGAAAACAATTTCCTAGAATGGCATAAGGCTATTAAAATTTATTTGAGAAGTGTAGATAAGGATGACCACCTGACGGATGATCCCCCACAAGGTGATGCTAGAAAACTTTGGGTAAGAGAAGATGCTCGATTATTTTTGCAAATACAAAACTGTATTGGTCGTGATGTGGTTGGTTTGATTAGTCATTGTGAGTTTGTCAAAGACTTAATGGAGTATCTCGAATTTTTATACTCGGGTAAAGGAAATTTGAACCGTATGTATGATACTTGTGTGGCATTATATCGAGCTGAGCAAAGGGACAAGCCTCTTACAGTGTATTTTGGGGAGGTAAAAAGGATTATTGAGGACCTTAATGTCTTAATGCCTTTTAGTCCAGACATTAAAGTCCAACAGAGTCAACGAGAGCAGATGGGTGTCATGTGTTTTCTTGCAGGTTTATCTCCAGCATTTGAAACAGCTAAGTCCCAAATTCTCTCTGGTAGTGAAGTTCCTAATTTGAGGGAAACATTTTCTCGAGTGCTCCGAAGTGAAGGTTCAAATCTAATGACATCCGCTCCTAGTGCTCTCATGAGTCGAGATTCCGGCCAGTATGGAAATCAGGGTAAAGGGGGGAATAATCGTGGGAGTACTGGTCATCGGGACTCAAATGTTATATGTTACTACTGTCATGAACCAGGCCATACTAAACGTTTCTGTAAGAAGCTGTTAAACAAGCAGTCTCGAGCCAATATGGCTAGTCAAGAATGTGCATCCAGCTCTTCAGATACTGTGACAATATCTGCAGCAGAATTTGTTGAGCTCTCTAAATATCGCGCTTCCAAGACTGTGGACTCTTCCGTTGCTGCTGCTGCTAAATCAGGTATCTCTAGCACACCAGGTTGGGTCATTGATTCTGGTTGCACAGACCACATGACAGGTAACCCGAGTCTCTTATCTTCGTTAAAGAAACCTGATATTCATCGTTATGTTACTTTAGCCGATGGATCTAAAACTTGTGCTACTGGTATTGGTACTGCCAACCCAACTCCATCTCTCTCGTTGTCAAAAGTCTTGTGTATACCTAAGTTTTCATTTAATTTGTTGTCGGTTAGCACAATTACTAAAACATTAAATTGTTGTGTTACATTTTTTCCTGTCAATGTTGTGTTTCAGGATCTTTTGACGAGGCGGATTATTGGTAGAGGACACAAGTCGAATGGCCTTTATCTTCTTGATGATCAAATTTCCACTTCGTTGGTGTGTAATAGTTCCCTGTCTCCTTCAGAAGTTCATTGTCGCCTTGGTCACCCCTCATTGTCTTCCTTAAAAAAGTTGTATCCACAATTTCAGTCTTTGTCTAGTTTAGATTGTGAGTCATGTCAGTTTGCGAAACATCATCGTTCACATTTAATTCCTCGAGTGATTAACCGGGCTGAGTTCCCTTTTGAGAAAGTACATTCTGATGTTTGGGGTCCTTGTCCGGTCACTTCCCAAGCTGGTTTTATGTACTTTGTTACTTTTGTGGATGATCACTCTCGGTGTACTTGGTTATTTTTAATGAAAAATCGTTCTGAGTTGTTTTCGATTTTTTGCTCCTTTTGTGCTGAAATTAAAACTCAATTTAATAGGACTATTCGTATCCTGCACAGTGATAACGCAAAAGAATACATGTCTAGTTCATTTCAGTCCTATATGTCTCAGAACGGTATTGTTCATCAAACTTCTTGTGTTGATACACCCTCTCAAAATGGGGTCGCCGAAAGGAAAAATAGACATCTCCTTGAGGTTTCTCGTGCACTCCTTTTTCAAATGAAGGTACCTAAACGTTTTTGGGCTGATGCCGTTTCTACAGCTTGTTTTTTGATCAACCGAATGCCTTCCGCTGTTCTCAAGGGTATAACTCCATACAGTGTCTTGTTTCCCTCCAGAGCGTTGTTTCCTATTAGTCCTCGTATCTTCGGGTGCACTTGCTTTGTGCGTGATGTCCGTCCACATGTTACCAAATTGGATCCCAAATCTCTTCGGTGTGTCTTTCTTGGGTATTCTCGACAACAAAAGGGGTACCGTTGTTTTTCTCCCGAATTGAACCGATATCTTGTCTCTGTGGATGTTACCTTCTTTGAGAAAACTCCATTTTTTCCCTCACCATCTACATATGCCAGTCAGGGGGAGGAAGATGATCTTTTAATTTATGTTATTCATAGGAGTCCTGATTCCACTACAGATCCTACTCATATTCCAGAGTCCACTAATAATGAACCGGTTCCTATTCCTATACCACCTCCCTCTCGCCCTCGTTTTGACCAGGTATACTCCAGAAGATTGGCCATTACTGACTCACATCCTCCACCTGTCGCCTCGTTGGAAGCTCCTTCAGTTCTTCCACAGTCTGATCTTGACCTTCCTGTTGCTATTAGAAAAGGTAAACGTTCATGTACTCATCCCATTTCCTCATTTGTGAGTTATGACCATTTGTCTTCCTTGTCTCGGTGTTTTGTGAGTAATCTGGATTCAGTATCTACCCCTAAAACTGTTACCCAAGCTTTATCTCATCCTGGTTGGCAAGCAGCAATGGCAGAGGAAATGGCCGCCTTGGAAGCAAATGGTACTTGGGATCTTGTAACCCTTCCTGCAGGGAAGAAGACTATTGGGTGTAAGTGGATTTTCTCTGTTAAAGTTAAACCAGACGGTTCTGTGGCTCGTCTTAAGGCTCGCTTAGTTGCAAAGGGGTATGCTCAAGTGTATGGTATTGATTATTCTGATACATTCTCTCCTGTGGCAAAATTATCTTCTGTTCGTTTGTTTATCTCTTTAGCAGCCCGTCATGATTGGCTCTTGCACCAGCTTGATGTTAAAAATGCTTTTCTTCATGGTGATCTTCAAGAAGAGGTCTATTTAGAGCAACCGCCTGGCTCTGTTGCTCAGGGGGAGAATGGTAAAGTATGTAGGCTTCGCAAATCTCTATATGGTTTAAAACAAAGTCCTCGGGCTTGGTTTGGGAGGTTCTGCGAAGTAGTACAAACTTTTGGCATGACAAAGAGTATGTGTGATCACTCAGTGTTTTTCAAAAAGTCGAGTGCTGGAGTAATTCTACTTGTAGTGTATGTTGATGATATTGTCATTACGGGGAATGACTCAGCTGGCATTTCATCACTTAAACTATTTCTCCAATCCCAATTCCAAACAAAGGATTTGGGTCTCTTGAAGTACTTTCTGGGCATTGAAGTATCTAGGTGTAAGCGGGGTATATTCTTATCTCAAAGAAAGTATGTTCTTAACCTTCTGAAAGACACTGGTAAATTAGGTGCAAAACCATGTAGTGCTCCAATGACACCTAATGTCCAGCTAACAACTGATGGGGAATTATTTTCTGACCCTGAGATGTATAGGCGGCTGATTGGCAAATTGAACTATCTTACTGTAACACGACCAGATATTGCTTACTCAGTTAGTATCATGAGTCAATTCATGTCTGCTCCAACTATTGCACATTGGGAAACGTTGGGACAAATTTTATGTTACTTAAAGAGTGCTCCTGGGAGAGGCATTCTCTACAGCAATCATGGTCATTTGGATGTTGAGTGTTTCTCTGATGCAGATTGGGCAGGTTCGAAAGTTGATAGAAGGTCAACTACAGGATATTGTGTGTTTGTGGGAGGAAACCTAGTATCTTGGAAAAGCAAGAAACAAAAAGTGGTGTCTCGCTCCAGCGCTGAATCCGAGTACCGTGCTATGGCACAATCTACTTGTGAAGTTATTTGGATTCGTCAGCTCCTAGAGGAAATAGGTTTCAAAACATCCTCAGCAAAGTTGTGGTGTGATAACAAGGCGGCTATTCATATTGCTTCTAACCCAGTATTTCATAAACGAACCAAACATATTGAGATCGACTGTCACTTTATCCGAGAAAAGATACAACAAGGCATCATCTCTACAGAATATGTCAAGACGGGAAAACAACTTGGTGACATCTTTACAAAAGCTTTAAATGGGTCTCGGGTTAGCTACTTTTGTAACAAGTTAGGCATGCTCGACATATATGCTCTAACTTGAGGGGGAGTGTTAGATATATTTGGTACAGAATAAAGCAAGGTTCCTTAATATTAGGAGTGTTTTTAGGAGAGTGTTTTTAGGAGTAAATATAGGAGACTTGTTCCCCACTTTAGAGCCTTTACTTGTATATATATATATTCATGTAACCTTGTAACCTTTGAGCTAATATACATAGAGAATTCTTCCTTCTCTACTGTGTTAACAGAGATAAACAAACGAACAGAAGATAATTTTGCCACAGAAGAGAAAGTATCAGAATAATCAATACCATACACTTGAGCATTACCCTTAGCCACTAAGCGAGCCTTAAGACAAGCCACAGATCCATCTGTATTAACTGTAACTGAGAAAACCCACTTCCACCCAATAGCCTTCTTCCCTGCAGGAAGAGTCACAAGATCCCAAGTATCATTTGCTTCCAAGGCGGCCATTTCCTCTGCCATTGCTGCTTGCCAGCCAGGATGAGATAAGGCTTGGGGAACAGTTTTGGGGACTGACACTGAATACAGATTACTCACAAAACACCAAGACAAGGAAGACAAATGGTCATAACTCACAAATGAGGAAATGGGATGAGTACATGAACGTTTACCTTTTAATAGCAATGGGAAGGTCAAGATCGGACTGTGGAGGAACTGACGGAGCTTCTGACGAGGCGGCAGGTGGAGGATGTTAGTCAATAATGGCCAATCTTCTGGAGTACACCTGGTCAAAACGAGGGCGAGAGGGTGGTGGTGCAGGAATAGGAGTATGAGTAGATGTTATAATAGGAGTCGGTTCATTATGGGTGGACTCTGGAATAGGAGTAAAATCAAGACTCCTATGAACGACATAAACTAAAAGATCATCTTTCTCCCCTTGACCTGCATATGTAGATGGTGAGGGAAAAAATGGAGTTTTCTCAAAGAAGGTAACATCTACAGAGATAAGATATCAGTTCAATTCAAGAGAAAAACAACGGTACCCCTTTTGTTGACGAGAATACCCAAGAAAGACACACCGAAGAGATTTGGGATCCAATTTGGTAACATGTGGACGAACATCACGCACAAAACAAGTGCACCCGAAGATACGAGGAGTAACAGGAAACAAAGCTTTAGAGGGAAACAGGACACTATACGGAGTTGCACCGTTGAGAACAGCAGAAGGCATTCGGTTGATCAAAAAGCAAGCCGTAGAAACGGCATCAGCACAAAAACGTTTAGGTACCTTCATTTGAAAAAGAAGTGCACGAGGAACCTCAACGAGATGTCTATTTTTCCTTTCGGCGACCCCATTTTGAGAGGGTGTATCAACAAAAAAAGTTTGATGAACAATGCTGTTCTGAGACACATAGGACTGAAACGAACTAGACAAGTATTCTTTTGCGTTATCACTTTGTAAGATACGAATAGTCCTATTAAACTGAGTTTTAATTTCAGCACAAAAAGAACAAAAAATAGAAAACATCTCAGAACGATTTTTCATTAAAAATAACCAGGTACACTGAGAGTGATCATCCACAAAAGTAACAAAATACCTAAAACCAGCTTGGGAAGTGACGGGACAAGGACCCCAATCATCAGAATGTACTATCTCATCAGAATGTACTATCTCAAAAGGGAACTCAGCCCGTTTATTCACTCAAGGAACTAAATGCGAACGATGATGTTTCGCAAACTGACATGACTCACAATCTAAACTAGATAAAGACTGAAATTGTGGATACAACATTTTTAAGGAAGACAACGAAGGGTGACCAAGGCGACAATGAACTTCTGAAGAGGAAAGTGAACCATCACACACCAACGAAATGAAAATTTGATCATCAAGAAGATAAAGGCCATTGACTTGTGTCCTCTACCAATAATCATCTTCATCAAAAGATCCTGAAACACAACATTGACAGGGAAGAATGTGACAACAATTTAATGTTTCAGTAATTGTGCTAACTGACAAAAGATTAAATGAGAACTTAGGTAAACATAGGACTTTTGACAAAGGAAGAGATGGAGTTGGGTTGGCAGTACCAATACCAGTGACATGTTTTAGACCCATCGGCTAAAGTAACATAACGACGAAAATCAAGTTCTTTTAACGAAGATAAGAAACGCAGGTTACCTATCATGTGGTCTGTGCAGCCAGAATCAATGACCCAACTAGGTGAGGCAGACAGAAGACATGTGTTAGAGGTACCTGATTTGGCAGCGGCAGCAATAGAAGAGTCAACAGGCTTGGAAGAACGATATTTAGAGAGCTCAGCAAATTCCGCTACAGATATTGTCACAGTATCTGAAGAACTGGATGCAAATTCTTGACTAGCCACATTAGCCCGAGGCTGCTTGTTCAACAACTTCTTACAGACACATTTGGTATGGCCTGGTTCATGACAATAGTAACAGAGAACCCTTGAATCTCGATTACCAGTACTTCCACGATTATTTCCCCCTTTACCCTGATTTCCATGCTGTCCGAAATCTCGACTCACAAGAGCACTAGGAGCGGATGTCACTGGATTTGAACTTTCACTTCGGAGCACTCGAGAAAATGTTTCCCTCAAATTAGGAACTTCACTACTAGAGAGGATTTGAAACTTGGCCATTTCAAATGCTGGAGATAGACCTGCAAGAAAACACGACACCCATCTGCTCTCGTTCACTCTGTTGGACCTTAATGTCAGAACTAAAAGGCATTAAGACATTAAGGTCCTCAATAATCTTTTTTACCTCCCCAAAATACACTGTAAGAGGCTTATCCTTCTGCTCAACCCGATATAACGCCGTACAAGTATCGTACATACGGTTCAAATTTCCCTTACCCGAGTACAAAAATTCAAGGTACTCCATTAAGTCTTTGACAAATTCACAATGACCAATCAAACCAACCACATCATTGCCAATACAGTTTTTTATTTGTAAGAATAATCTTGCATCTTCTCTTACCCAAAGTTGTCTAGCATCACCATCTGGTGGATCATTAGTCAAGTGGTCATCCTTGTCTACGTTTCTCAAATAAATTCTAATAGTTTTGCTCCAATCTAGAAAATTGTTTTCATTCAATTGGTGTTCCGTAATTTGAATAACTACCGGAATAACATCAGTAACAGCCGCAATAATTTTCTTATCATTATCAGCCATGACAAAATTCACCACAAATTAAACACAATGACAAGGAAAACAGTAACTCCACACACCAAAATAAACGTAATAACAGCTCCAAAAAACACCCAAAAACAGATAACCAACAGCTCAAATATATCCAAAAATATCACAAAAACAGCAACAGCCACCCCAGTCCAGATTTTTCACCAAAAACAGAATGAAACCAGTAATTATAAAAGCTTCAGAGACCCAAAGAACTGAGCAACAGCTCAAAAATGCAGCAAAGCAGAAAAATATAGGAATTGATTACTGTTCACGGATCATAAAGTACCAGAATGCAAGAACTGACCACATAAATGAACAGATGACAACACTGCGACGTCGGAACAAGAAACCCGACCGCCGGAAACCACCACACGCACCACCACACGCCGGCGCGTGAATCTGACTGGAAATTTTCTGGCGGCACGTGTACTCCATTCGCATGCTTCTGGGTGACCAGATTTCAAGGGACGGCCAATCTAAGGCCTGCGCTCCTTCCTTGGGTGGCTATGATGAAAACAGAGTAGCCTAGGTTGATGACCTAGACTTCTACCAACTGTAGCCTAAGCTGTCCAGACCAAGAACAACCTACTTTCTTCGCAGCTTCTGACCGAAAGCTTAAATACAGATTTTCTAATCTATACAACTCTGATACCATGTAACAATAAGAGAAAAAAATGATAATTTCTATATATTTTTCTTCAATTCAAGAACCCTACATTTATACACAGCTAGTAATTAATATCTACAACTACTAACACCTAACTACTAACCATTTCATTTAATAGCTGTAAAACTAACTAACAACTATAATTATATACAGCTAACAAGAGTAATCGTCCAATTGCTAATATAGTCCAGTCTCAAGAAGATGGTATTCTTCCTCTACCCACGACTCAAGCATCGAAATCTAACTCAATTACATTAACTGGATTGATTATGATGAATACTTACAATATCAAGTATTAAAACAGCAGTCACCTTCTCCAACAAGTTTTGTTGCTCAACCGGGTACTTCCTTTGCTTGTTTCACACAATCTTCACCCACGGGGGTCTTGGATTTTAGACTCCGGTGCTTCTGATCACATCTTTGGTAATCCAAATCTTTTCTCCTCTTTTACTACAATTAATTCCCAATTTTCAACAGTTACCTTGGCTAATGGGTAACAAACAATGGTTAAAGGAGTAAAAGAAAGTGAACCTCTCTCTTTTATGCCTTTAGTATCAGTCTTATATGCCCATGCATGTCCATATAATTTTATTTCCATTAATAAATTATCAAAATAACTTAATTATAGAGTAATCTTTGAATCTAATTCTGTTTTTGTGCAGGACCGCTGTACGGCGAAGACGATTGGAGAAGGTCATGAGTCCAATGGCTTGTATCTTCTCTCCTGTCCTACAACATCCACTGCCCTTACTTCTGCCGTTTCTGTTGACCTACTTCATAGTCGTCTTGGTCATCCTAGCCTCTCCAAACTTCAAAAATTGGTTCTTGGTGCCCCACACTTTCTCCTCTTGAGTGTGAATCATGTCAACTTGGAAAGCATACTCAGTTCTTTTCCAAGGTCTTTAAATAATAGAGCCTCATATATGTTTAGTGTTGTTCATTCAGACATATGGGGTCCAAGTCGTGTTAGTACTATTTATGGTTTTCATTATTTTGTCACTTTCATTGATGACTATTCTCGTTATACTTAGTTATTTTTAATGAAAAATAGATCTGAACTATTTACTATTTTCAAGAATTTTTGTGCTGAAATTAAAAATCAATTTGATGTCTCCCTCAAAATTCTACGGAGTGATAATGCACGAGAATATTTATCTCTTCCTTTTCAAGAATTTATGGCTTTATAAGGAATCATTCATCAATCTTCTTGTGCATATGCCCCTCAGCAAAATGACATTGCTGAAAGAAAGAATCGACATCTCATTGAAACCGCCCGCACATTGCTTATCCATCATAAAGTGCCACTTCGTTTTTGAGAGATGCAGTCCTAACTGCATGTTAATTAATCGGATGCCCTCTTCAGTACGGCAAAATCAGAATCCTCATTCTATTTTGTTTCCCAATAAACAATCTTATCCTCTCTTTCCTTGTATGTTTGGGTGTACTTGTTTTGTTCATAATCATACCCCTGATAAAGATAAACTCCAACCCAAGTCCATTAAGTGTGTTTTCTTAGGATATTCTCGCCTCCATAAAGGCTACAAATGTTAGGATCCTATAACTAATAAATATTATGTTTCAGCAGATGTGACCTTTGAAGCATTCTCATATTTTTCCACCAATCAGACAGGTGTTGTTGAGGCTCTACCAGCTCCCACTCTTCCTATTTCAGATGACTGATCCTTTCATAAACCATTACAAGTTTACTCTAGGCAACCTTCTCCTCCCACACTTGATGTTTCTCTTACAGGTACAGATACCATACACTCATCTCCTCTGCCAACAACTTCTCCTACGCCGATCTTGCCTCTAACAGAAGAACCCGCTCCACCTATTGCTCTTCGGAAAGATATTCGTTCTTCTCGTAATCCTCATCCAATTTATAATTTCCTGAGTTATCACCGTCCTTCTCCTTCATACTATACTTTTGTCTCTACTTTGTCTACTATATCTATTCCAAAATCTATTGATGAAGCACATGCTCATCCTGGCTGGCAACAAGCAATGGTTGAAGAGATGACTGCTCTTCATGATTATGATACTTGGAAGCTTGTTCCATTACCATCTGGGCAATCTGTGGTTGGTTGGTTGTTGGGTTTATACAGTCAAAGTTGGTCTTGACGGAAAGGTTGATTGCTTAAAATCCCGCTTGGTTGCCAAAGGATATACATAGATTCCTGGCCTTGATTATGGTGACACTCTCTCCTGTTGCAAAGATTGCCTTTGTCTGTCTTCTTATTTCTCTTGCTGCCATAAATCACTGGCTTATTTACCGGCTGGACATTAAAAATGCCTTTCTACATGGCAACCTAGCAGAAGAAGTTTATATGGAGCAACCGCCTGGCTTTATTGCTCAAGGAGAGTATGGGTTAGTTTGTCGATTGAAGAAGTCTCTTTATGGTCTAAAACAATCTCCACGCATATGGTTTGGACGGTTTAGTTCTGTGGTTCAAGAATTTGGGATGCGTAGAAGTGAAGCAGATCATTCAGTATTTTATCATCACACAGCTCATGGCAAGTGTATTTATTTGGTGGTATACATGGATGATATTGCAATAACAGGTGATGATAATGAAGGAATTGCTAAACTCAAACATCTTCTCGGTCATTTTCAAACTAAAGACTTGGCAAAGTTGAAGTATTTTCTGGGTATTGAAGTAGCTCAATCATCTACAGGCATTGCTATCTCACAGAGAAAATATGCCTTGGATATTTTAGAAGACATTGGGATGTTGGATTGTAAACCTGTGGAAAACCCTATGGATCCAAATGTTAAACTTGTTCCTAGACAGGGGGAGTCACTAAAAGACTCTGGTCAGTATCGGATGTTGGTTGAAAAACTCAATTATCTCAGTATCACGCGCCCAGACATCTCCTTTGCAGTAAGTGTGGTAAATCAGTTACTTCAAACTCCGTGTAATAGTCATTGGAACGCAGCAATACGCATTCTTAGATATATCAAGGGAACACCAGGACAAGGTTTGTTATATGAAAATAGATGACATACACAAATTGTGGGATATTCAGATGCTGATTGGGCAGGTTATCCCTCAGATAGACAATCAACCTCAGGGTATTGTGTATTTTTTGGTGGGAATATTATATCATGGAAAAGTAAAAAGTAAGATGTTGTAGCAAGATCAAGTGCAGAAGAAAAATATCGAGCCATGGCTTTAGTTACCTATGAACTTATTTGGTTACAATAATTGCTTCGAGAATTAAGACATGAAAATATGAGTCCAATGCAATTAATATGCGATAATCAAACAGCACTTCATATTGCTTCAAATCTAGTTTTTCATGAAAGGACAAAATATATAAAAGTAGACTGTCATTTTGTCAGGCAAAAGATTGAATCTGGCTGCATTGTTACCAATTTTGTCAGTTCAAATGATCAATTAGCTAATATTTTCACTAAAGCTTTAAGAGGACCTCGGATTGAATACATTTGTCACAAGCTAAGAGCCTATGATATCTATGCTCCAGCTTGAGGGGGAGTGTTGGAATATATCCTTAATTTATGGCTTTATTTAAGCCATAATGTTGGGATATCCTGATTTTATGGCTGTATTTAAGCCACTATATTTGTCTTTATTCTTTTTTTTCTATTTTCTGTATATTTCTAACAGCAATAGGATTAGTCTATAACTACCAATTCAAAACCTATTGTAAATTCAAGAAATTGAGAAGAAGTTCAGATTTATCTCAAAATCTTCATTATCTTATCCTCAATAGGCGCGACCCCTACTTTTTCTCTAATGCTCTCATTTCGGATTCTATCCATTCTAGTGTGTCCACACATTCATCTTCTCATTCTCATCTCTGCAACATGCATCTTACTCATGTGTTGTCCTTTCACAGCCCAATACTCACTACCATACTGTTGGGAAATTGAGGTGATTACCACTCTATTCCCTTAAACCAGATTAGTAGGAGAGCGAAAATAAATGCGGAATATTAACACAGAATTTGATAACGGAGTTCGGCCAATTATGCCTACGTCTCCGGAGCTGCTGCAGACTTATATTAAGGAGAAAAATACAATGCGTTTACAAACACTCACAACCCTCACTCAATTATGAACAAGAATTTTTCCTCACAAAATTCTCTCAAAGACACTCTCTTCTCTTTACTTCTTCAATTTAAGGTGTATTCTCCAAATGAGGGAGATGGGTTTATATAGGCTTCAAAAACATGGGTTGGTGAAATTAGTCAATAAATTAGGCACCTCCATTTTCACAATTACCTAAATTAGGCACCTCCATTTTTTACTTTGACAATTCCCCAAATTAGGCACCTCCACTTTTGACAATGTCCTAAATTAGGCACCTCCATTTTTGACAATTAGGCACCTCCATTTTTTAGTCAAAAATGGTTGGTGCCTACTTCTTTGACAATCTCCCACTTGAAGACCGATTTCAATCTGTCTTCACATCTTGATCAATGCAATAGCTCTTCTACGACCTTGATACTAGTGTAGGCCAACTGAAGCTGAGCACAGCTTCAGTTTATCAATAGTCACCGTCTTCGTCAACATGTCTGCCGGATTTTGAGTTCCACTAATCTTATCAAGTTTCAAAATCCCATCTTCCAGAAGTGACCTAATAAAGTGATACCACAACTGTATGTGCTTTGTTCTGGCATGAAAAGACGGATTCTTCGCTAGATGTATGGCACTTTGACTGTCACAATACAAGACATTATTTTCTTGCTTCTTGCCCAACTCCTCCAAGAAACCTTGGAGCCAAACCATTTCTTTGCTGGCTTCCGTGACAGCGACATATTCTGCTTCAGTTGTGGAGAGAGCAACTATCTTCTGTAATTGAGAGACCCAGCTCACTGCGGTACCTCCTAGAGTATAGACATACCCTGTAGTGCTCTTTCTAACGTCAACATTTCCATCTAAGTCAGCATCCACATAACCTGCTAGTGTCGTATCTCCACTTTTAAAACAAAGCGCCTTATCTGTGGTACCTCGAAGATATCTGAGAATCCATTTGACTGCTTCCCAGTGTGCCTTGCCTGGATTATTCATGTACCTGCTAACAGCTCCCACTGCTTGAGCAATATCTGGTCTGGTACAAACCATGGCATACATCAAACTCCCAATTGCTGAGGCAAATGGCACCTTCGTCATGTGTGCACGTTCCTCCTCCGTCTTCGGTGACTGTTCTTTGGAGAGTCTGAAATGAACACCTAAAGGTGTGCTCACTGATTTAGCATCTTGCATGTTGAATCTGGCTAGTACTTTGGTTATGTACTCAGCCTGTGATAACATCAAAGTCTCTGACTTCATGTCTCTCTTGATCCTCATTCCAAGAATCTGCTTTGCAGCACCCAGATCTTTCATTGCAAACTGTTTTGACAATTTCTGCTTTAAATTTTTAATCTCTTGCATGTCTGAACCTGCAACAAGCATATCATCGACGTATAACAATAAAATAATAAAGCTATTGTCAAACTTTTTGATGTAGCAACAATGATCTGCTTGGCATCTTGTGAAACCACCGCTGCTCATAAAACTATCAAACTTTCTGTACCACTGTCTAGAAGCTTGTTTCAGACAATATAAACTCTTCTTCAACTTGCACACTAGATTTTTCTTGTCTGCCTTAATGAAGCCTTCTGGTTGCTTCATGTAGATCTCTTCCTCCAAATCTCCATGAAGGAATGCTGTCTTTACATCTAATTGTTCAAGATGTAAATTTTCTGCGGCTACAATTTTCAATACCAGTCTGATTATCGTAAGCTTCACGACTGGAGAGAAAATTTCAGTATAGTCAATACCTTCCTTTTGTTGAAAACCTTTTACAACCAATCTTGCTTTGTAGCGTTTACTTCCATCATGCTCTTCTTTGATCCTGTAAATCCACTTGTTGTGGAGTGCTTTCTTGCCTTGTGGTAGTTCAGCTAATTCCCATGTATGATTTGACATGAGTGAGTCCATCTCATCTTTCATGGCAGACTCCCACTTGATTGAATCCTCTACTTGTATTGCTTCATCGTAGCACTCTGGTTCACCATTGTCTGTCAGCAACAAGTAATGCAAAGAAGGCGAGTAACGTTGGATTGGTCTTGTAATTCTGGAGGAGCGCCTCAATTCCGGCGTGCTTGGCTCCTCTACTTCAGGACTATTTTGAACATCATTTCCAGAAATATCCTCGAACTCAGCAAATTCCTTATTTTCAACATCTATCTTGGAGCTATTTGATTCTGCATTTAATCTGTCTTTGTACATCACATTCTCATTGAATATGACATCCCGGCTTCTAATGATCTTGTGATTTTCATAATCCCAAAATCGGTAACCGAACTCATCACCACCATATCCAACAAAGACACATTTGTTTGACTTGGCATCCAATTTACTTCTTCCAGCAGAATCTATATGTATGTAAGAGATACAACCAAACACTCTTAAGTGTGAAAGGTTTACCTCCTTTTTGCTCCATGCTTCCTCTGGTATTCCACCATCCAGAGGTACTGAAGGCCCACGGTTGATTAGGTAGGCAGCGGTGTTGACAGCTTCAGCCCATAAATTCTTAGGCAAGTCAGCATGTATCCTCATGCTTCTGGCACGTTCATTCAGAGTTCTGTTCATGCGCTCAGCTACGCCATTCTGTTGCGGTGTCATGGGAACTGTTTTCTCCATCTTGATTCCGCTGTTTGCGCAAAATTCTCTGAATCTTCTATCTCTGTACTCTCCTCCATTGTCAGACCTCAATCGTTTGACTTTCAAACCAGTTTCATTTTCTACCATGGCCTTCCATTTTCTGAATGTATCAAAGACTTCTGATTTCTTCTTCAGAAAATACACCCATACCTTTCTTGTTGAATCGTCAATGAATGTGACGTAATACAATGAGCCTGCAAGAGATGGAATTGGAGACGGTCCCCATACATCGGTATGGACCAACTCTAATTTTTCTGCCTTGGGTGTCTTGCTAATCTTTGAAAAACTGACCTTCTTTTGTTTTCCAAAGATACAATCTTCACATAGGCCGACATTGATACTTTTCAGTTCCGGCAACTTTCCTTTTGACAAAAGCGTCTTCATCCCTTTCTCGCTCATATGGCCAAGCCTTTGGTGCCATAGGTTTGATTTTTCATCTGCATCTGCTACTGAAATAATATTCTCTAAGTTTGAGGTTACATAGAGAGTGCCAGTTTTCTTACCACGAGCAATGACGAGTGCTCCTTTGGTAATCTTCCATTCACCGCTTTTGAAGGTTGTACCATAACCATCTTCATCAAGTTGTCCTACAGAGAGCAAATTCCTTTTAAGACTAGGAATATGTCTTACTCCTTGCAGCTTCCAGGTATTCCCGTTTGACAACTTTAATCGGACATCCCCTTTTCCTACGATCTTTAAGGCTTCATCATCAGCTAGATGAACCTTCCCAAAATCACCACTGACATAGTTGTCCATGATTTCTTGGCATGGAGTGGCGTGAAAAGATGCCCCAGAATCTAAAATCCATGATTCAATTGGACTGTTAACACTTAGAATCATGGCATCACCTGCTTCCTCGGTCACATTTGCAGATCCCTGTGCACCGCTATCTTTCTTTGGCGCTCGGCAATCTTTCTTAAAGTGACCCTTCTTGCCGCAGTTATAACACTTGAAATCTTTCTTCCCCGATCTAGATTTGTCTCTTCTAGATTTTGATCTGCCACGATTTGAGCTTTTTTCTAAAGTTCTCCCTCTAGATTCTGTGTGTAAAGCTGAAGAGGTAGATGCTTCACCCAATTCTCTTCGTCGAATTTCTTCACTCAATACCAGATCCCGAACATCATCGAATTTTAATTTGGTTTTTCCCGATGAGCTGCTGACCGCTGTAACGGTAGCATTCCAACTATCTGGTAGAGATGATAAGAGAATTAAAGCCCGAATTTCAGCATCAAATTCAATTTCTACTGAACTCAACTGGGTTGTGATTGTGTTGAATTCATTCAGATGTTGGGCTACTGATGCCCCTTCTGCCATTTGCAAATTGAATAACCGCTTCATCAAATGAACTTTGTTTGAAGCTGATGGCTTTTCATACATGTTGGAGAGAGCCGCCATTAGACCTGCTGTGGTCTTTTCTTTGGCGATGTTGAAAGCAACATTTCGTGATAATGTCAATCGAATAACTCCAAGGGCTTGTCTGTCGAGAAGATTCCATTCTTCATCTTTCATGCCTTCTGGCTTTATTCCTGAGAGAGGTTGATATAACTTTTTTGGTACAGATAATCTTCAATCTGCATCTTCCAGAAGCCAAAGTCCGCACCGTCGAACTTTTCAATTCTCACTTTTCCTTCATCTGCAGCCATCGCTCCCACTCGAATCTGGACTCCTTTGGATCGTTTCTGACTGTTTCTGCAAACCACTGTGTACTAGGACACCTTTGTCGACAAATCAGAACTGCCGACAAAATTTCACTATTCACGAAATTCACTATTCACGTGAATAGTAATCTTGCAAAAAATTGACAGAATTTATCACCCAAAGCTCTGATACCAGTTGTTGGGAAATTGAGGTGATTACCACTCTATTCCCTTAAACCAGATTAGTAGGAGAGCGAAAATAAATGCGGAATATTAACACAGAATTTGATAACGGAATTCGGCCAATTATGCCTACGTCTCCGGAGCTGCTGCAGACTTATATTAAGGAGAAAAATACAATGCGTTTACAAACACTCACAACCCTCGCTCAATTATGAACAAGAATTTTTCCTCACAAAATTCTCTCAAAGACACTCTCTTCTCTTTACTTCTTCAATTTAAGGTGTATTCTCCAAATGAGGGAGATGGGTTTATATAGGCTTCAAAAACATGGGTTGGTGAAATTAGTCAATAAATTAGGCACCTCCATTTTGACAATTACCTAAATTAGGCACCTCCATTTTTTACTTTGACAATTCCCCAAATTAGGTACCTCCACTTTTGACAATGTCCTAAATTAGGCACCTCCATTTTTGACAATTAGGCACCTCCATTTTTTAGTCAAAAATGGTTGGTGCCTACTTCTTTGACACATACATCATCGTAGGTCGTATAGCAGTACAGTAAAATTTTCTTTTCAATTTGACTAGCATCTTTCGGTTACATAACACTATTGTGGCACTCCTCTAGTTTATCCAACCAGCTTTAATCATGTGGCTGTGACTTACATCTTATTTACAACCATCATCCGCTTGAATAATAGAACCAATGTATTTAAAATGAGTACTATGAGGTACTGCTACTCCGTCTAAAATAACTTCGTCTCCTCTATTCACGTTATTAAATCTACAATGCATATACTCAGTCTCAGGTTTACTTAGCTTAAAACCCTTTGATTCCAAAGTACAACTCCAACTTTAACTTATACGTGTTTGAATCTCATCTATCAACCCAATATCATCTGCAAACATCAAACACCAAGGGATATCATCTTGATATTTTTTACAATGAGAAATTTTGTCGATAACCATTATATGTCTACCTTATTATACTTTTCTCTATGTATAATATGTAATTTATTTATATATAATAATAAAATAATATTAATAATATATGAATTAAGAGGTAAAAAGAATATGTTCAAAATAGAACATTAGCAAAAATATTAATTAATATGAAGAAAGCCGTGAATCCTTTCTGCAAACATACACTAACCGAATGCTAGGGAGTAGTTTTGTGCCATACAGATTTAGTACATAATCAGTAAAAAAACTAGATTAGATAATAAAACAAAAATATATTATAACTCAATACATCTAATTTATATGTTATATCAATACATAAACTACAAATATATATTTAAGGTATCAACTTCATTGCCATGGATACTAACAGCCACACTAATGAAGATTAGTGTTATCTAAACAGGTTTTTAAGGACAAATAACTTGTTGATGTTGCTTTGTACAATCTATTACTACCCTCATTTTCAAAATCCAAAGAGTTCAATATCTAAAACTTGGAAAATGAAATGAAAAAAAAAATGAAGATGACCCAAACAAAGAAGTCAAGAAAATTCAAATCTAGAGACATGAATTTTAGAACTATGGTCCATATCTTATCTAAGATTTGTTCCAAACATTATGTTATGTTTCTATCCTTTTGAAGTTATTTTAGTGTTATATTTATATACTTTTTCAAATAAATAAGTTTATACATTTTATTTTCTCAAAAAAAAAACTTGTGCAGTTTATGGTTAAGAACTTTAATAATAAGGGCGATTGTTATTGTAAGTTCTATTTTAGAATCCTTGTTGGTTTAGGATAATGATAGTTCCTTTTAGTTTTCTTTAAGAGTCCACATCCTTAGAGGATTAGGACAAGTTCTGGATTTCCTTTACCTTTAGGAGTAGTTAGCATCTAAATACCTATACTAGAAATGCTTATCCTTGAGATGTGTGATGCAATTCTAACCCTAGGAAGTGTGGCTTCCTTTGTATGAGTGTCC
This sequence comes from Garcia nutans, assembly GCA_947685225.1. Taxonomy (NCBI): domain Eukaryota; kingdom Viridiplantae; phylum Streptophyta; class Magnoliopsida; order Malpighiales; family Euphorbiaceae; genus Garcia; species Garcia nutans. The sequence continues at coordinate 69,502,139 of CANTUV010000031.1, read as the reverse complement.
TAGACCCTATTAGTATGATGCTAGTAGTTTCTTTGTTGATTGTTCGATTTATCCTTTATTTTCTGAAGACATTCAGTTATGCTATTCTAATTTTGAAGTCCTAATTCTTGATTTCTACAAACTTAGTCCTATTTTCTAAAAATCTAAGTTGTTCCCAAGGTATCCTACATTAGAAGACTTAAATGTATTTTCATAATCTTTTACTACTTCGTTACATCATCTAATTCTAATATAAATATAATTTTACTCATCTCCATATTTAAAAGAAGGTTGTAAAGTTGTAGCTTTGTACTATAATTACCGTCTAGAGTGTTGGCAAACTTTTAAACAATTTTGGCAAATATTCCTTCCTTTTTTTTTTGAAATAAAACTGCAAATTCATTCACTGAAAACAAAGTCCATATAAGAAGCTTGCAACAGAAAGGAAGGGGGACTATTACTCCAAAACGCAAGGGCTGACATAGAACCAGCAGCCCTCGGTAACTGATGTGCCGCCTGATTCACAGACCTCCTAGCATATACAAAAGACAAACCACCTATGTCTTCTTTAAACATCCCAGAAACTCACACTACTGCACCCTCCAAAACCAGCACATCACAACACAAAGGCATAGATAATACTGCAGCCCCATCATGATTTCTAGCAATCCATGCAACTGCTGCCTTATTAAAATGCTCAGAAAAACCGGCATCACTATTAACTTTCAAATAATCCACAGACGGCCATTGCCACAAAGCTAAATCCGTCCTAAAGTGCAACGAAGTCAGGAAGGAGTGCTTCTGTTGTGACCTCTTCCATTGAGCTAAAAAATCCACTGCAAAATGAAGGACCTCAGATTCAGTTCAGGTTCTTCTACTCCAAACAACATCATTTCTATATCTCCGCAGGCCCCAGCTCAACATACATACTCCTTCACATTCTTCTGTAGATAATTTATCAAATTTATAACATAATCAATCTGCATACTTCACAAAATTACCCCGAAAAAAAGGATAAAAACCAAACCAAACATTCGTAGGAAAACAATATTGGCACTTCTTGGAGCAACTCTTTCCCCAAGAACTAATTCGGCATCTTGAAGCACTCTCCAAGATTTCTTTATTTTTTTCTTGGAGCATCACAATCTCCAATCCTTCCAAATGAACTTTCTTTTGCCTTCTTGGAGCACGTCTCCAAACCATCCAAATTACATTTTTGCTTTCCTTAGAGAACTTCAGATTTCCAAATAACAATCTTGCCGAATTTTTCTCGATGGAGCACTCTGCCACCATTCATCTTTCACTAATTTTCTAATGTACTTTTCAACAAAAAAATTTCTAAACATCTTGTCTATCGTAGGCTTTAGGTGTAGCATCTGTTACCCTTTCCCACAAATGGCACTTCTTTCTACTGCCTCATCTCACCATGGTAGCAATGAAATATCTTCATCAAAGGGTGGCTGCTGGTACATGGCCCTTTTTCAGTGAACTTGTACAAATTTTTATCAATTTTTGGACAATGCATAGGTCCCTTCTCAAATTTTCCAGTTTATAGGCATGCTGGTTGGTTCTTTTCAATAGTCTTAAAACAGAGGCTAAGACAACAAAAACTTTCTTTTTGACAAGCCAAAAGGACAGTACTTCCTCTAACACTTGATGAAGTCATACTTTAACAAGTACAAAACTATAAAATTCAGACTATGTTGGAAACAGGTCCCTCAAGAAAGCTCTGATACCACTTATGAGAGTGAGAGAGGAAGAAAGACAAAAATTAATAGCAGAGAGGAAGAACTGAAACTCTGTAGAATTTTCTCTCTCTTCATTTTTCAAAATAACATCTTCAATACACAGAAACTTTCTTTCTCACTTATTCTCAATCACTGCAAATCTCTTTCTTCTCCTTTCCTCTTTAGCATAGTTCTTGTTGTGAATGTGCTATTTAGTTTGTAAGGGTAGTTAGGTCTTTTGTTAATTGTTTGACCTAATGTATATATATATCTTGTATTCTTCCTTAGATAATAACAACAAAATAGAGAGCATTCTCTCCAACATGGTATCAGAGCAAATAGGAGAGAAAATTTGGTGAGAGGACTGTGTTTTTTTCCGGCTGGGGCTGTGTTTTTTCCGGCTGAACCCTAGTTTTAGGGGCTGCCATTTCTGTTCCGAGGTCTTGCAGGCGTCCAGTAGCGACACAGCCTCCCTCAGCAGATTGCCTAGCCGCCGACCAGCCTTCGCCCGAAGTCCCGTCGCCGGAATCCCAGCGTGTGAAGCCCACGAGCCGCCAGAAGTTTCAGACTCTTCTCCACGCGCCAGCGCGTGTAGGCGCGTGCCGCCACCTCCTGCCAAAATTTTCCGGCCGGTCTTGCTCCGCCGTGATCGCCCTTGCCGTACGACTCTCGGTATCCGGTCAGTTCCTCATTTTGTCGGGTTTTTTTTCTGCTTTGCTGTGTTTTGTTCTCGGTGTGGTTACTGCCACTGCTTGCCACTCCAATAGGCTGCTTCCGCTCTATTTTAGATGGCTGACAGTAAGGTGATTCCTCCAAATAACGACAATCCTTCGTTACAAATCAGTCAGTTCAAGTTGGACGGTGCCGGAAACTATCTTGCTTGGTCAAGGTCGTGCTATCTATTTATCAATGCAAGAGGTTATACGGGCTATCTCAACGGCTCTAAACTTCGTCCGGTGAAAACTGACACTCAATACAATGTGTGGGAATCTGAAAATTCTCTCATTATGTCATGGCTTTTGAATTCAATGGAACCGAGGATTGCGGCTAGTTTCATAATGCTTGATACGGCAAAAATGGTATGGGATTCTGCTAAGAAGACTTATTCTGGACAAGGAAATGCTGCTTTGGTGTTTGAACTTTGTCTTAAGGTTGAAGGTTTGAAACAAGGGGAGATGACTGTGGATGATTATTATGCCGCTTTAAATGAGGTGTGGAGACAACTAGATTACTATGATGACTTTCATGCTAAATGTGAAGACGATGCGGTTCAGTATCACAAGAAGGTTGAGACTGGGCGTATATTCAAATTTCTAGCAGGATTGAATCCTGAATATGATCCTGTTCGAGTTCAAGTGTTGGGTAGAAACCCTATGTTATCCTTAGAAGAAACTCACGCTTACATTCAGCAGGAAGAGAGTAGGAGGAGAACTATGATGAAAACTCCTATCATTGAAAAAGCTGGGTTAGTAGCATCACCAGCTACTCGCACCATCTCTAAAGAGGATATTCGTTTTTGTGATCACTGTAAAACTCCTGGGCACCTCAAGGAAAAATGTTGGGAATTGATTGGACGACCAACTTATATTGGTGGTCATGGTAGTGGCCGTGAAAGGGGGCGCAGTCGCGTATAGGAAGATCAGGGTTATCTCAAAGTGTAGCAAATCAAGCTGAGGTGGCTAGCTCCAGTTCTATTCCTGGTTCTGATGCTCTCTCTACAAGTGACTTATCTGCTGAAGAGTTGCAAGCTTTGAGAAATCTCCTTCGATAGGGTACACCATCCTCATCCAACTCTACCTCTCATTTTTCGCAGTCAGGTATGGCATTTCTAGTCAATTCTGTTAATGATTCTTGGATTATAGACTCAGGAGCAAACAAACATATGACAGGCTCTTTAGAGAAATTTATAGATTACTCACCATGTTCTAGTCAGGAAAATGTTCGCATTGCAAATGGCTCTTTAGCGCCAATTTCTGGTACAGGTTCTGTTAAGTGTACACCTGACATTGACCTGAACTCTGTTCTTCATATTCCTAGCTTTCCCGTTAATCTCTTATCTGTGCTTGCTATTACCAATGACCTTCAATGTCGAGCTGTTTTTTACCCGACTCATTGCTTTTTGCAGGATCTGAAGTCAGGAGAAATGATTGGTCATGGTAGAGTGCACAATGGTTTGTATCTTCTTGAGAAGAATTCCCAAGCCTTGTTAGGAAAGAGTGGGGATGTGAGTCAAGAAATTATTATGTGGCATAGACGGTTAGGACATCCATCTTTTGTTGTTCTTAAAAGTTTGTATCCTAATCTATTTAGTCGGTGTTCATTTGAAACTTTAGCTTGTGATGCTTGTGAACTAGCAAAACATTCGAAGAATACTTATGTTTCTCATGATAATAAAAGTTCTATTCCTTTTATGACAATTCATTCTGATGTATGGGGACCTAGTCCTATTGTTTCATTGTCTGGCTATCGATGGTTTGTCACCTTTATTGATGATTGTACTAGATTAACATGGGTGTATTTGTTAAAAACGAAGAATGAAGTGTTTTCATGTTTTCAATCTTTTCGCCAAATGATTTGCACACAGTTTGATGCTAAGATGAAAATCCTAAGATCTGATAATGGGACTGAATATATGGATAACATGTTTCAATCTTACTTAGATGCTAGAGGCATTATTCATCAAACTAGTTGTGTCAATACTAGTGCTCAAAATGGGGTTGCTGAACAGAAAAATAGACACTTGTTAGAAGTTGCTAGGTCTCTCTTGCTTACTATGAATGTTCCTAAACAGTTTTGGGGAGATGCCGTCCTTTCGGCTGCATATCTAATTAATCGAATGCCCCTTCGAACACTTAATTTTAAGAGTCCCATAGAAGTTTTACGGGATCACACCTCTTATACTGTTCCACCCAAAATTTTCGGTTGTGTGTGCTTTGTCCATCATAGATATGGGAGTAAACTTGATCCTAGGGCTTTGAAATGTGTGTTTATTGGTTATTCAACAACTCAAAAGGGCTACCGGTGTTACCATCCGCCATCCAGAAAATATTTTGTGAGTATGGATGTGACTTTTCGGGAGTTTGAACCTTATTTTTCCCCAACTCCTCTTCAGGGGGAGATAACTGGAGTAGAAGAGGAAGTTGATAAACTAAACCCAATTCCCTTGTTTGTTTCTGTACCTGAGCAATTCAGGAACTTGGTGATTGTTGATGGTGAACAGGACAACCAAATTGATCTTGATGAGAGAAGGAAGGGTAGATTAGATAGACCTGATCTGCAAAGGTACACTAGAAAGGAAAAAGATAAGACCATTATGCATGATTCTAGTGACCAATCATTGCCCCTGCCATCAGTTCCTGATTCAGCAGAGACACCTCTCAATGTAAGTACTTCTGATCCTGATCCAGTTATTGATTCTCCTGACCCTGTCAGTGATTATGATCTTGATGATTCATATGTTCCTATTGCCCTAAGGAAAGGTGTGAGATCATGCACTCATCATCCAATCTCAAAATTTGTTTCATATGATAATTTATCTCCATCCTATAGAGCCTTTCTCTTGTCTGTTTCTTCTGTTTCTATTCCACATAATTGGCAAGAAGCATATCGAGACTCAAAATGGAAGGAAGCAATGATTGAAGAGATGAAGGCTTTAAAGAAAAATGGAACATGGGAACTTGTTGATTCTTTGAAAGATAAGAAAACAGTTTGATGCAAATGGGTATTCACGGTAAAACATAAAGTTGATGGCACCGTAGAAAGGCACAAGGCACGATTGGTGGCAAAAGGGTACACCCAGACATATGAGGTAGATTACCAGGAAACATTTGCTCCTGTTGCAAAGATGAATACAGTAAGAATTCTCTTGTCATGTGCCGCCAACCTTAATTGGAATTTGCATCAATTTGATGTAAAAAATGCATTTCTACATGGGGACCTAGAAGAAGAAGTGTATATGGATATACCTCCTGGGTTTGAGGATAAGGATACAAAGGGAAAGATCTGCAAATTGAAGAAGGCCCTATACGGTTTGAAGCAATCCCCGAGAGCGTGGTTTGACAGATTGAGTAAAGTCATGGTTTCTTTTGGCTATGCACAAAGTGATGCTGATCATACTTTGTTCTTTAGGCACCACAATGGAAGGATCACGTTGCTTGTAGTTTATGTCGATGATATGGTGGTGACTGGAGATGATATTGAGGAGGTTCGTCACTTAAAGAAGTTGTTAGCAAGAGAATTTGATATTAAAGACCTTGGAGACCTACGATACTTTCTTGGAATATAAGTGGCCAGATCCGAAAGAGGAATTTTTATTTTCCAAAGGAAATATATCCTAGATCTCTTGAAAGAAACTGGTATGTTGGGTTGTAAACCCAGTGACTCTCCAGTGGAAGTCAATTGCAAACTCCAGGCAGGAGTAGGAGAACCAGTTGACATTGGCCAATATCAAAGATTAGTTGGTCGATTAATCTATCTGTCTCATACCAGACCGGACATTGCATTTGCAGTCAGTCGAGTTAGCCAGTATATGCATGACCCTCGTGATTGCCATCTTGAAGCTGTCTTACGCATTTTAAGGTATCTTAAATCTGCCCCTGGGAGAGGGTTACTTTTCTCAAAACATGGGCACCTTGACATTGAAGCTTATACAGATGCAGATTGGGCCGGATCACAAGATGATCGTAGGTCAACCACAGGCTATTGTACATTTGTTGGAGGTAATTTGGTTACATGGAGGAGTAAAAAACAAATTGTGGTTGCCCGTTCAAGTGCTGAAGCTGAGTTTAGAGCTATGGCACAAGGAGTGTGTGAAGTATTATGCCTAAGGAAGCTAATGGATGAGTTGGCTATTTCCAAGCTTGGAACTTCTACCTTGTTTTGCGACAACAAGGCTGCTATTAGTATTGCTCAAAATCCTGTTCAACATGACAGGACGAAACACATTGAGATTGACCGACATTTCATAAAGGAAAAAATCACTCAAGGTTTATTGAAACTCACTCATGTGACCTCGAGCAATCAAGTTGCTGATGTGATCACTAAAGGATTAAATTCTAAGCTCTTCCAAACCTTATTGTGCAAGTTAGACATGTGTAATATCTATGTACCAACTTGAGGGGGAGTGTTGTGAATCTGCTATTTAGTTTGTAAGGGTAGTTAGGTCTTTTGTTAATTGTTTGACCTAATGTATATATATATATCTTGTATTCTTCCTTAGATAATAACAACAAAATAGAGAGCATTCTCTCCAACAGTTCTAGTTACAGAATATAGTAGCTACTTGTTCAAAAGTTTGCTTAAACCTCTGACCAATCACCTACGGCTGCTACAACCATGCTTACCTCATACCTAATTACTTAAAGCTAATTACAGTAAAATTCATCCTATATTTGGTGTTCTAACATCCTACTTGAAACAAGCTAAGCCACACACTTCTAGATAAATCATATAAAATATCAAAAATAAATCTAAGTTAAATCTTTACTAACAAAGACGACAAGTGCATGACAGTCTTCAAAAGATGCCCCAACCAAAGAATTATATTATGCATGCCATCCAAGATAAGTTTGTTGAATACATAAGTTGGCTGACACCTATTATTTTTTACTTCTATTTTGCATCAGATAGATTAAAAACAAGAAATCGTGGCCAGCAATTTGGTGATCTAACAATTAGACGTTAAGATACCTATCAAATAGAATCTTAACAAGTAACACAACCACCAAGTAAAGGAATATCACCTGGTGCTGGTGTATGATACGAATCATAAGCATGAGGCCTATGGCGTCATAACAATTAGGTAGGATTGAATTGAAGTGTTCATCAACAACAGCAAGTGGACCTGATGAATGTATATAATATGTTAGATCCGTGTATGTGTACATATATATATATATGACAATGTTGACATAAAAATATTTAACAAGATGATGGTTAAATTATAACCACACACAGTTCTTCTCATATTTACAAGACAATGAAAATGACAATTTCCACCAATTAAAGGTCATTCAATAGATTAAAGCTTCAAAATCATATATCTTGCTAAGAAGAGTAACTGCAATTTAGTATACGATTAACTATTTAATTTCAATAAAAATTCATCTTAGTATTTGAGTTGGAAATATTTATGCAATTTTTAAGGAAAATTCTTCATAATTACCAGCAAAGATTTCATAAAATGTAGATTCTTCCCCAAAGAAATCATCACAGAAAAGATACCTGCAGATTAAAAATAAAGAGTTTTTACATTCACTAATATTTAAAATACAAAATCGAGGAAAGCAACTATAGCATACTCTGAAGTTGCAGTGTCCATTAGCAATTTGTGCAAGCTCCTGAAAAGGACCTCATAAGAATACTTTTGGGAGCTGGCTTCAGCTATGTGAGGGATTATGGCAGGTTGATCAATTTCCTGAAAACAATTAAAATTTGAATGAGGAATCCAACTTGATGAAAAGGAATGTGAGAATCACAGAAAGGAAGTTCATTTCCATCATATACAACCTAATGAATTATCCAGAAAATAATATGCATTTAACGAAAATAGAAAATAAAGTTGGAAAAGGACTAAACCTCGACAACCTTGGGCGGCAACGCAAAAGCATTAGGAATCTCTAGGTACCAAAAACACAAAGCATATTCCTCATTATTCCTACCCCAACTAACATGGGATTGATGTTTGTTTTTATGAAGTCATATATAAAATTCTCCGAATAATTGAAGTTTGTTTTCATGAAACATAATTCTCCGAATAATTGAAGTTTGTTTTCACGAAGTCAGTTACAAAATTCTCAGGTTCCTTACTTAAAAATGAACTTTTTGCCAGCCGTCAATTTCATTTTCTGTTTCCATGAATTTGACTTTCTCTTTATGGTTGCATGTGTTGGTTAGCCTAGCATGCAAGGAGAGATTTTAAAGAGAGTTAGTGCTTGAATTATACTGCCAGTACATTTCCTGAAATGGGAAGTACAAACTTCGAGCATTCTCTTCCTGCATCCCACTCATGTATAAACAAAATAACATTACATGTCCAAGAAATGGGATACAAATTGCAGCACCATGTCACATTCAGATAGGAAAAGGATTACAAGGAAAAAGCCTAGCAATCCAGATGTTTTCATCATTTTTCGTCAACAAACTTTTGAATTAAAGAGCCATCACAAGATGAGTATTTCTGAAATAGACTTAGAACAGAGCTAACTCAACCATAAATTTAATTTAATTCTACCACAATTATTAACACGAACACACTAGTACAACCAAAAATACAAAAACCCCACAAAGAATTCCTGTTTCTTGGATGCTCTACCCAAATGACAAAGGAAACTCAGCTCATAGGAAATATTTACAGAAAACAAAATCCAACCCAAGGAAACCTCCCTCAATATTGCTGCAATATAAAGAGAACCACTTAATAAAAGGTTTATATTCCAATCCTCAAGAATTAACCAATATTTACCTTATATTTTTATATATAAGAAAAATTACCAGTATATTTCCAGGAGAAAGATCTTAACCAACACATTCTATGAAGAGAAAACCAACTGCTACAAGAGCCATGCACGCATGAAGGACGGAACCCAATGGTAGCTCAACATTTTCGAGTGATATGCCTAATTAATTGTTTAATTACAGCAAACTAGACAAGCTGCAATCAAATATGCATAATTGACAATCTAATTGCAGCTAACTAGACAAGCTCCTCGATGACATAAACTTCATCTCAAAAGATGTGTTGGTGAATTTAAAAATTCAGTTACTTCTCTCCATCCAGATCCAGATCAAACATGAGGAATAGTTGTTCCATAAATGGCTGCTCCCCACTATCTAGCAAACTACAGCATAACGAATCATTTCAATCACAAGAAAATAAGAGAAACAGCTGAGGCTGAGCAGACTTAGGACTCAATCAATCAATCTACCAACTGCTCTCTGACACATATAACACTGATTCACAATATACTTCAAATTCTGACACAAATGTCAGCTGAACTGTACTTCCCTCAGAACTAAAACTCAAAATAGTAGATACAAATGTTAACAAACAGGAAACTGAATAAAAATGAGTATCCCTCATGAGAGATTTGCCGACCATCTATATCACATAAACAGGAACAAGTTGGAAAATAATTGCATGAAAAAAAAATCAACTTATGATAGCAACCCCACAGAATATAGAACTTAAATTCATTTCAATTGAAGTATGTGCACCTGATATGAAAATGACTCTGCGCTACAGTACAAAATTGATGAAAAAAGGTACAGCAGTACGCAGAAGTTTCAGCAAAAAAAATTTCGAGAGGCACAAATGAATTAGTGGCCAATGCCAAAAGAATCATAATGGAAATTTCATTTACAAGCACTATAAATAACTAGACAAAAAATATCTAAGGACCAGGTGGGGAAAGGCAAACCTTTAAAATATTAATCCTCTCTCCCAAAGCAAAAACAGCTGATCGGTTCTTTAATGGTTCTCTAGCTCTTGAGAAAAGACCACTGCTTCTTGTCTCCACACCAATCAAATCACTAGATGTTGCTATATCCAGCTGTAATTTCTCCAACGCTTGAATATAAGTACGAAAATGTGCACTTAAAACCTGCAAAAATGCACAATAGGCATTGAAAAGATAGTTTTTAACAAGAACTCTAATATTAATAAATGATCCTAAGATTTGAAAGATGAATTTAGCTGCTGAAAAATGTGATCATGTGATGTATATACATGTAAAAAAATGTGATCATGTGATGTACATGAATGTATAAAAAAGAAAGTAAATAGAAGCACTGAAGCAAATTTGCAAGAGACTAACTTCAAAAATAATCTACCATCTGGAAAACTAAGATAATAAACTGCTACCAATTCATTCACTCTTAACTGGGATCCCTACCATCTACGACTCCATTTCCTTATGGAATTCCATAGGATTCATAACTAAAATCAGAGATGAGATAATAATTTTTTTTTATTTCATTATCCTAACATCCAATTATATACAAAGTACCAATCCTATGATAGCAACATAGACTAATCAATTCCTATGGTTAAGCTATCTGACTTGTAATAATCCATATGATTAAGCTACTCACAACCCATAACACTCCCCTCAAGCAGAAGCGTAGATATTAATTATGTCTAGTTTGTTATAAAGATAGTCAAGCTAAATTCCGTTTAAAACCTTCATGAAAATATCTCCCAATTGTTCTCCAATTTTCACATAATACATGGAAATCAAACCTTGTTGTATTTTCCCACAGAAGACATGACATTCAATTTCAATGTGTTTAATTCGTTCATGAGATATGGGATTAAATATAATAAGAAGAGCAACTTGGTTATCACAGAACAACTTTGCTAGTGCTGAAGTCTTAAGGTCTACTTCAATCAAAAGTAGATAAATATACATCACTTCACATATGTATTATGCTATAGCTCTATATTCTAATTCTGCACTTAAACATGAGACAACATTCCACTTCTCACCCTTCCATGAAACAAAATTTCCATCGACAAAGGCACAATAACCTAAAGATCTCCTATCTACCTTGGATCCTACCCAATATGTATCTGAGAAACGCCCAATATATGTCCATGAATTTTCATATAAGATGCTGCTTCCAAGAACTCCTTTCAAGTAACACAAAATTTCATCAAAGCTTCCCAACAGTTAACTGTTGGAGAAGACATAACTTGACTCACAACACTAACAAAATACACAATATATGGACAAGTTACCGTAAGATAGTTTAGTTTCCTAGATAATTCAGTTTCCCAACTAGTTTTCTATATTTCCTAGGATCTTTGAACAATTCACCGTCTTTGTGAGCAACACATTAGAATCATTAGAGTGTCGCATGGTTTTGCGGCAAATTTTCCCATCTTGATTAATAAGTCAAGCACATATTTCCTTTGAGAGAGGAAGGCTCCTTTACTTACTCCTTGCTACTTCAACTTCAAATAAATATCTCAACATCCCTAAATCTTTTGTCTAAAATTAGGTGCAAGAGAAGGAATTAGGAAATGAGATTCATGTAGTATGACCCCTAGTGATGACAATGCAATCCACATAAATAACTAAAAAATTATGTCAGCTTCAAATTGTTGTGCCTTTGCATTGATAAACACATCAACAAATATCATCAATTGAAAAGCATCTATATCATTTTTGTAACTAACAGAACTAATCCCACATTAAATACCACTAACCATCATGTGATATGTATGCAACAAAAAGGGGCAAACATAAACGAGGCATTAATCATTCATTTACCAATCAGTAGTAATTGAGAGTTCTCCTTTCTACATAGTAATTAGATAGAGATAAGCTAGTGATTGATCTTTTCTACAGTTACAAGATCCAAAGAGATTATAGATGTTTTACTGCAGATTTACAATTCTATAAGGTCAGGCTTCGAAAGTTTATTTATTTTGCTAGTTGAAGTAGGATGCCTAGTTCCAATTCTCAATCAGCTACAAATTTGCACACATTGAGGATGATTAAACTAGGTAACAACCAAAATTAATCCATAAATATTGGATGCATTCCTCTAAGCATGAATTATGATGCCATGAGAATGATAGTGAACAAAAAATCCAAAAGTCTGAGCCAATGTTTATTCAAGGGCATATAAGTTCTGAAGCACTCACCTTATTCATTGTATCAATGTATGCTCCACGAACCTCAGTATATATCTCCTTGCCATGTTCCATGAGGAAGGAAACGACATACCTACAACACAATGTAACCATCTTAAACTATAAGCACACAAATAACATACATGGCGTACATATTCAAAATAAAAAGGACTCAAACATGCAACATCCTAAGAAAATGCTATTGGTTGTTAATCAAAATATGCAACCTTTTGAGGAACTAGAAAGTTTTTATGATTATAGAGGCACGTTCTTACAAAAATGCTAAACCAATTAACCTTTAAACCAGAAAGACTAGCACTAAATGCACATTATTTATCAAAAAAAAAAATTCCTATTGTGTTATCTTCAACAAATCTTCCAAGCCACATATTTGAAGAAATTATGGATAGACCAAATACCACTGTCATAAGCACAATTAAGGAAGTGATAGAGATAACTTACTTGTATTTTAAAAGAACACTTCGTTGAAGAATTTGAATATTTGTTTTGGGTTTCCTTAGCGCATGAAGTTTTTGAACAATGAAATCAAAGACCTGGAACAAGAAAATTACAGTTGCAAAAAGTTTTAATATATTGCAAAGAACATTTGCAGTAACATTGCATTTCAAAAGTGAAGAACTTATTATCATAATGAGTATTATATTATTAAAGACAAACTTTCCAGTTTTAGTTTAGAGCCTGTAAAATCATGATGCACACGTTGTGTTTAAGACAAGTACAATCACTTCATAGCAAATTAGCAACCAGAACAAAATAATAATTTACATAAAATATGAAAAATGGAATTCACCATACAATGTCCACTAGTGAAGATTATCAACATATGAAAATGTTTGGGAGGGTAAAAAGTTGAATTCAATTGTCATAAAAGTCAAAGATACGAGTATGCAAGTAAATGACTAAATAAACAACTGAAGCATCAGATAGCTTCAGTAACAACCTTTGAAACAGCTTTTTGCCTAAGCTTTTCAAGCTCAGGCTGCACATCTTTTAGAGCTTTTGAGCCTTTAACCAATGGATCCACTTCAACGAACTTCAGCTTCTTACTAAGAATCTGAAGTGTCCTCATATATTCATCATTGACCTGAATAAAAATTCCAATCCAAACAAGTAAGAAGATGCAAAGGAACACAATTTTTCATGAGACCAAACAAAGATCAGTCTTGAAGGTATCCATTTACTCCCTTGAAGAAAGGCACATTTGGCTCAAGTAAATACAGCTGAAAATCTGATATGTGAGGCATGATTGAAATAATCAATGTAGAATGATGGTAACTTACCATATGCAACACTAGAACATACATACACATGGCATCAATATCATTGCTAAATTTTATAGTGCTACAACAAGTAGATAACATTTGTACTTGGAACCTAAAACCATAAACATGTGAATTGACCAAATAAGAAACTTGTATACCAAATGCTAGATGTATACATGATTCCTTAAATCTTTTTTGTCTTATCTTGTTATCTAGATTTTCTTCTTGTCTGTATTACTGAAGAAAATTGGAGAGACAAGATTATTATTGACAAAGAAGTTAAGCCTATAATGACGCCAAATCAAGAATGAAAAGAGACAGAACAATGGACCGGGTCACATGGTCTCACATTAGTAAGCTTTATTCGAAGTATTCAAGTAGACCCTCAAATAGAGACATAAAGCTCTAGTGCTCTTCTTCACAAGAACGTCTAAAACTAAACCTGTCCAACTTCAAATTTTTAAGAACTGCCTTAAATAAATTCCACAAACCAGAATTATTTTTACTGCACAAGTAACTGTATCACGTTCTATAAACTGCAACATGTACTCAAGACTCCAGAGAAGATAATACGTGTAGCAAGAAACAACTAAATTATAAAGCAATCACATTTAAATCACGTATGATGAATGAACAAAATCAGAAGTACCTCTCCATCAACAATTATGTCTACCATTCTAGGAGGGACTATAATGTCTTCAACAAATTTTGCCAGTTTTGATTCAGCCACCTATTACAACAAGACAGAATATTAGACATAGCAAAAACAATGAAAAATTAAAAAAATAATAATAATAGACTATAAATATAGAGAAAGCTGCATTTTTTTCATGAGAGATTTAGAAGGAAAGAAAGGAAATTACAATGCAAAGGATAAGGGTCAAAATAGTGAAAAAGAAGAATTAATCTTGCAAGCATCAACCTTTGAATTCCCGGAACAAAAAGCAATTCAAGAGGAAGCAATGGACTTAGGTACCTAGGAGAACAGCAAATTAAACTATAGTTACCAGATATAAGACTAAGCAGCCCAAGCTAGTCTGAGTGGTTTAGAACAATGACAAAAGAAACAAACCTCAACATCTTTAATCGTCATTTTAATAGACTGACCAAAAACAAAAGGTGCCAATAGATCTAGATGGGTATAAACAATGTGCCAACACACTAGTGACTCCCAACTCATTCACTCATTTATAACATATTTAATAGATGGATGCCTAAGTACAACTTCATCACCACTAATTAACCCAATTGTGATTTTAACTATTAAATCAATTCTGAAATAGGAATATAATAGCTTAGTGCTGACTCAAATAAAAAAATCTTCTTCCCACACCACCCCCACACCCCCTTCTCATTCATAGTGGCTGGCTGGGACATCCCATTTGGAAACACATTTATACACCACTCTGGTAAAACCCACCACCCCATTAATGGCGAAAACATGTAATCTTTGTTTATACTGAACAGATAGAGAAGAAAAAGAATTATAATAAGACAACCACCAGCAACAGACAAAAGACTGCATCAGGCATTTCTAGCATTCACAAGCCAAGACAAACAATGAAAGTAAAGATGCAGAATTTCAATAAAAATCACACCTTGCGATTCTTCAGCTTCAGGCCCATATCCATAGACTTCTCCTGGAGAATTTTAATATCTGAACTTATAGAATCAATCTCAGCCTGTCATACAACTTCTCAAAATATGAGTAATGTAAATGAAACAAGACTCAATTGCAAGAAGAAAAAAAGCAACCAATGGAATATAGAATTTTCCAAAAGATGATAATATAAATAACATATGGATAACTTAAGCAAGGAAGCTAAGAATGAGCCTAAAATATTTTATATGCGCAATAATAAATCAACATATGCCTAGGAGAATAATCAAATTAGAATCAAAGAAAAGAAACACCTCCTCTCATAGCTCTAAAGCAAATGCATTGTATTACAGGTCAGCATAATATTAACAGGTTCACAAGTAGCGAGAAAAGGTCAACATTATACTTTTGCGCAAAAATAATAGGATACTGAGCAGCTTATACATAGTCATTTTACAGATAGCATTAGCAACCGTAAATGGACCTTCTATTTGTTCCATCCAGTCATCAACTTCTTAGTTCGCTTGCATTTGAAGAGAGTCATTTATCAAGGACCCCAGAGCGCAGCAACCGAAACATATGAATGAAATTGGCCAATTCATTAGTTTATGCTATTAGGATCTCGTAGACTTGGCATGATCTCATAGCCTCCACGCATTAAGTGCACAATCATAAAACTTCCAACATGGTCAATTGGTCATCAAGCTAAAACTCTCAAACAAAATGATCTCTTTAAATTTTTTCTTCATTAACCTGCTTACACCGTTTAAAGCATAATGCCTATGAGCTGCACCAATACTTGGAACAATTGCACCTCTTGTCCACTTGTTGGTATCAATTTCTATAGGTGAACCAATAAAAACTTGAGTCTTGGAAACACACGTGCACAAATGACATGAAAACCAAGTAAACAGTTTATTTAGAGACTCAATAAAATTCTGACTCAAAATTGCTGCACTTCCATGGGTTTGAACTTAGAATTTAAATTAAGTCTAGAAGGCAGAAAGAAGTGAGAAACCCATCAAATTCCATCACCATAAACTGACCATAAAAACATTTTTTAGTTCCCCATTAGTCCGTTTGGCACATTGCATTCCAATTTTGAATTCTATTTTTTTATTTCTAGAATAGTTGTCAAGATGTTCAAGCTTTAAAGACAGCAAACCATGCTACAAATCCACTTTCACCAAATTGGGTCCCCTATAAACCATGACAACTTAGTCCAAGACTTCACCCCCTGCTTCAATGTGGATCTTCCAGACTTGGTCCTCATTTGCAACTTGTTAGCATTTGATCCACTCCATGATCAGTTGAGATGGAATTCATGTGCCCAACGGTACAATACAATGGCACAAATTTAGGAGGTTATGGAGAAGGTGGTTATATTATGCTGCTATAGGTGTACATGAAAGAGAAGAATTTTGGGAAAGAGTTGATCAGTTGATATAGAATCCATGGTGCCCAACTACGATGCCTCTATCAGGTATAATACAATGACAATTTAGGACGTTTGGAGAAGGTGATGACATTGTCCTGCTACAGGAGTGCATGAAAGAGAAGAATTTCTGGGAAAGAGTTAGTGGTTTTTAATCTGGCAGATGCTGAGAATTTTGGTGACATTTAAGCACATAAGCTAATGGTTGTGCACATAGAGCTGTTCAGTGCAATTGGTTGACTATGACTTTTTAAATAAAAAACTGCTCAGGTGGTAAAAATTGAAAAAAATATGTATATGAAGTAAGCTGTACATCAAAATAAGCAAGGTTAATTAGAAATGCAAAATACAGTTTCTTTACAGATAAATGCATTTAAAAAATTACAAGTTTTTGTTACATCAAGTGATGCACTATATTCCTCCCATAGGTCAAGTCCTAATCATGGGCCAAGCCAACCACAACAGAATTTGAAATTCTCATTCTCCTTTTAAGCATTTTAGTAGGCGTAGAGAGCTTGAAATGTATATTGCTTTTGCAGGGTTTTTGGTAATTTTCTATTTTAATTTAATTAAAATATTTTAGGTCAGGGACACAAGGGTTCAACATCAATAAACTACAGTGAAGCACAAACAGAAGATGGGGAAACCACACCGGCTAGGAAACAAATAAAGGGGAAAAGCGACAGAACTAGCAAAATGCTATTCCCTACAAAATATATCTACGCATTCAAGAAAGGAATAAAAAAAACTACAAAAACAAGTATACCTGAAATCCACTAAGAAGAGTTTCCATCTGTGACAAGATGCTGTCGCAATCACGAATTTGATCATGAAGAGACACTAGATTATCACTTTCTTTTATGTAATCCTGCACAGTTACAATAGTAGCAAATCTAGTTAACACAGTAGTTATAACTAACTGAAATGAAGCACATTCGGCATAGATAAAAAGCGAAAAGAAAAAGGATGGTTGAAACTATTAGCTTAACTGCCATTTGTCTGAACAGTCTGATAAGCAACTGTATATAAGACCAAAGTTGCTCCAGATACAATTTTTTTAACGTAAAAAATATGGAGTACGCAATTAACAAAGCATGAACCATGTTATGCTAAAGAAATTGGTGAATTTATAAATATATCAGACCACATCAGGAGAAGAATAAAACACTTCCCAAATGTAAAAATCAGATTGAATATGCACTGTATAACTGAGGATTAAGAATAGAATAGGCATCAGACCTGAATTGAGTCTAATTCAACTTGTCGTAAATTGTTCTCAACCCCCTTGGTGTAGTCTCTTAATGTTGTACCTTTCGACAGTATGTTTTCAACTACCTACATCAGAGGTCGATAAGAAAAAGATCTAAATCAAAATTCAGAGACCAATAGATAAAAGATAGATAAATTGTACTCATAAAACACTTTGCTAAAAATAAAATAAAGTGATGCAGCACAACCAAGAAAAGCCCTATGAACCAAAGAAATTATGATTTCAAAGACAGATTTGGTTATATTCACAATATCAAGGGAAACTGCACACAAACAACATAAAGTACTAGGCTTACACTAACAGAATCAAGGTTAGAAAGAATGCCTCATCTTTCCAAAGTTATAATTGTATCCCACAGCACAAGAAGCACAAAATTTTGGGATTTTGTTATTAGAAAACTTAACAAAACAAAGCATGAAAATTTAACAAAATAAAGCATTACAAGCTTAGTCATGTACAAACTCAAATAGTTTTAAATACTCAAGTGACGCCATCCCAATCCATATAAGATTTGCACTCACGAACAAAAACATTGTTTTTATGACTGCTGGATTTTTTTTTGTTTACGAAACTTACCAGACTAATTAAGATTCCAATAAAACCTAAAACATAAATAAAGTTAAGACTTAAAAAAGTTATAGCTCAGCCCATCTCAACAAAATAATAAAATTACTGAAACACCCTATATTTATAATAAAAAAAAAAAAAAAAACCAAGCTACTGTACTATAAACAGCAACTCACCAAAATTATTAATCTAATTCCTATTTGCAGCTTCATTAGTTGGAAAAAACTCAAGATTTGAATTTTGAAATGCCTTAAGTAACAAAATTTTTGAGCTGCATCTTTAGCATTGTGCACTGATTTTTTAGTAAATGTAAATGTAAGCCACAGTGGACACCGACAAAAAAGAACCCACTACAAATCTAAAATGATTCAGTTCAACACACAAAAGATATTGCATCTAGAACATATTTAGCATATGGGAGCGAGAGGTTCAAAATTGAAAGCCAATCCTTCCTCGAGGAAGAAAAAATGAAGTTACATGAAAATCTGAATTCACTTAAGACAACAAAAAAAGTTTAAAAAAAAAAAGAATCAAAGAAACTTACATCATCATTTTTACATTCTTGCAATTCTTGCTCAAGTCCTTCCAATGAGATTTCATCACTACCAAGAACCAAAAGAATGCACTCAGAGTTACAAAAATAAATTAATAAATTAATAAAAGGTATACAGATAGTTGTCTCATTTTGCTAGTGTTATAGCAAATTTTTACCTGCTAGCATCCTCTTCAACAGTTATATCTCCAACAAAAGCTTCCAAATCAAACACATTTCTCGGTGTATAATCCATCGCAACGTAAGATTGAAGCTGAATAATAAAATAAATAACAAAAAAAAGATAATTAGGGTTCATATATTAAACAGATCAAAAGAAAGAATAAAAGCAATTAGATTAGTATGAAGAAAATCCAATCAATCAACCAAAATTCAAGATAATCGATTACAGAAATGGCCACAAATCACAACGATATCTAATTAAATAACACAAAAAGTAAACCTGAAATCTGAATAGAAGAGAAATTTGTGAGTTGAATCGGTTAAGACTAAGTGGCTTTTCTAAAGAGAATTGAATGAATGAGAGACAAAGGTTCAAGGTTAAAGATGAACGATGATGATGTTGGCTGGGCGATCTGATCTGCTAGACTGGAAAATGTGGTAATGAAATTAATTTTGTATGTAATAAAAAAAAAATCGAAGCAATTGCGTTGTCCTAAATTATTGTTTTTTTTTTCTATAATAAAATTTTTTTACAATTTACTCGTATTTTTTTTAATTAATTTAAAGATTTATCCACATAAAATTTTAGAGTTCATTATTTTTATTTTGTTTTTTATTTCTACTTCAGCTGTAATTGAATATCCCGTTCTACAATTTCCTACCAGTGGTATCAGAGCACCAAGTTTATAGCCTATTTATTTTTTTTTATGTTATAGTCAAATCAAGTTAATAAAAAAGAGGTGTATTCAATAATGACAATAAAGTATGAAATACAGAAGTTCAATGGGAGTAATTTCTCATTGTGGAAAATGAGAATAAAAGCAGTTTTGAAAAAAGATAACTGCTTGGCGGCAATTGGAGATAGGCCTGCTGAAATCACTGACGATGGCAAGTGGAATGAGATGGATGGCAATGTTATTGCTAATTTGCACCTAGCACTAGCCGATGGAGTATTGTCAAGTGTGGCAGAGAAAAAGACGGCAAAAGAGATATGAGATACTTTGACAAAATTGTACGAGGTCAAATCACTGCACAATAAAAATTTCTTAAGGAGAAAACTTTACACCATTCGGATGATGGAGTCAACTATGGTGACAAACTACATCAACACCCTCAACATTTTATTTTCACAGCTCACAACAATGGAACATAATATAGAGACGGGTGAACGTGCTGAAATTCTACTTCAAAGTCTACTTGATTCGTATGATCAACTCATCATCAACTTAACCAACAACATTGAAGTTATAGTCTTTGATGATATTACAGCTGCAGTTCTTGAAGAAGAAAGTCAGCGCAAAAGCAAAGAAGATAGACAAGGAGACTCACAGTAAGCTGAAGCTTTGACAGTAATAAGAGGGAGATCAACAGAACGTGGCCCCAGTGGGAGTC
Source organism: Garcia nutans (assembly GCA_947685225.1). Taxonomy (NCBI): domain Eukaryota; kingdom Viridiplantae; phylum Streptophyta; class Magnoliopsida; order Malpighiales; family Euphorbiaceae; genus Garcia; species Garcia nutans. Next base: position 69,481,535 of record CANTUV010000031.1, on the reverse strand, counting down.
AAAATCAGAGTAGATCAAAATCCAAAAGTAAGAGGAATGTCAAGTGTATCATTGTGGCAAGAAATGGCACTACAAAGGGAGTGATCTCAAAAAGAATGGAGAAGCCAAAGGAAAAGGTCCTAAGTCGTCAAATGCTCAGGATTGTGTAGCAAGCACCTCAATGGTGAAATTTTATACAACGAAGCAACAATAGTAAATGAAGACAGAAGAAGATTCACTGATGTATGGCTTATGGATTTAGGAGCAACATGGCATATGACTCCTCGAAGAGAATGGTTCCATCAATATGAACATATCTCCTAAGGATCTGTGTTCATGGGAAATGATCATGCCTTGGAGATTGCTGGTATTGGTACCATCAAATTAAAATTGCATGATGGTACAGTTTGCACCATCCAAGAGGTACGACATGTCAAAGGCTTGAAGAAAAATCTATTGTCTTTGGGACAATTAGATAATAATGGGTGTAAAACCCATATTCAATATGGGATCATGAAAATAGTTAAAGGCGCTCTTGTAATAATGAAAGCGGAAAAGATAGCTGCAAATTTGTACATGCTTAAAAGAGAAACACAAGAAAAAATTAACAATGATGTGGCATCGAAAGCTTGGCCACATGTCAAAACGAGGATTGAAGATTCTTGCTGAATAAAAACTGCTTCTAGGGCTCAAAAAAGTTTTAGTATCCTTTTGTGAGCATTGTGTGACCAGTAAGCAGCACAAATTAAAATTCAGCAGTTCCTCTGCTAGAAGCAAAGCTATCTTAGAACTAATCCATTACGATGTTTGGCAAGCACCGGTTCTATCCCTAGGAGGAGCAAAATATTTTGTCTTTTTATTGATGATTACTCCAGGAGATGTTGGGTGTATCCAATAAAAAATAAGGCAGATGCATTTTCAGTTTTTAAAATATTCAAAGCGTGGGTTGAGCTTGAAACTAAAAAGAAGATCAAGTGTTTAAGGACAGATAATGGAGGAGAATATATTGGTGATGAATTTGATAGCTTTTGTCAACAAGAAGGTATCAAAAGGCAGTTCACAGTGGCATATATTCCACAACAAAATGGAGTAGTAGAACGAATGAACAGAACATTGTTAGAACGAACAAGAGCAATGTTGAAAACTGCAGGGTTGCCTAAGTCATTTTGGGCAGAAGCAGTTAAGACTGCCTGTTACGTGATCAATCAGTCACCATCAACTACAATTGGTTTGAAAACACCAATGGAGATGTGGATTGGTAAGCCAGCTGATTATTCTCACCTACATACATTCAGAAGTCCTGTTTATGCTATGTACAACACCCAAGAAACATCAAAGCTGGATCCAAAATCCAGAAAATATATTTTCTTAGGGTATGCTGATGGAATCAAGGGGTATCGCCTGTGGGATTCCACTGCCTACAAAGTGTTAATCAGTAGGGATGTTGTATTTGTAGAAGATAAGGTTCAAGAAAAAAATAATGATAGCACTTTAAAAGAAAATTCAGAAACTACTACAGTTCAAGTTGAAGAAAAATAAGAACAAGAAGTTTCAAATACTTCTGAAGCATCATCAGAACATGAAGAACAAGAACAAGTTAAGTTTGCAATTCCACAAGTTCGACGGACAACTCGGGAGAGAAAAGAACCAGCTTGGCACTCAGAGTATATCTTGGAGGGAAATATCGCATATTGTTTACTAACAGAGGATGGAGAGCCATCAAATTTCTATGAGGCTATAAATGGCCAAGAAGCTTCTTTGTGGATGACAGCAATGCAAGAAGAAATTGAAGCTCTTCATAAAAATAAAACATGAGATCTTTTTTCATTACCACAAGGAAGAAAGGCCATTGGGAACAAATGGGTTTATAAGATCAAACGAGAAGGCAACAACCAAGTGGAGCGGTATCGTGCTAGATTGGTGGTTAAAGAATTTGCTCAGAAGGAAGGTATAGACTTCAATGAAATATTCTCTCCTGTTGTTCGACTCACAACGGTTCGAGTAGTCTTGGAAATGTGTGCTACATTTGACTTTTACTTAGAGCAATTGGATGTGAAAACTGCATTTCTTCATGGAGAACTTGAAGAAGAGATCTACATGCTCCAACCAGAAAGTTTTAAAGAAAAAGAAAAAGAGAACTTGGTTTGTAGGTTGAACAAATCTCTATACGGTCTCAAACAGGCTCCAAGATGTTGGTATAAGAGATTTGATTCCTTTATCATGAGCCTTAGATACAACAGACATAGTTCAGATCCTTGTGTTTACTACAAGAGATTTGGTTATGGTGATGGTAATTTTATTATTCTGTTATATGTTAATGACATGTTGGTAGCAGGTCCCAACAAAGATCGAATTGCAGACTTAAAGGCAACGTTGGCTAGGGAGTTTGAAATGAAGGACTTGGGACCAGCAAACAAGTTTCTAAAGATGCAAATTTACCGAGACAAAAGTAATATGAAGATATGGCTTTCTCAGAAAAATTATTTAGAGAAAATCTTGCGGCGCTTCAACATGCAAGATTGTAAGTCAATTTCTACCCCCCTTCCTATTAATTTCAAGTTATCCTCAAGTATGAGTCCTAACAATGAAGCAGAGAGGATAGAAATATCTCGAGTACCGTATGTATCGGCTGTGGGTAGCCTAATGTTTGCTATGATTTATACAAGACCAGCCATTGCACAAGCAGTGGGAGTGGTTAGTCGATATATGTCAAGGGTACCTCAAATGTTGCATTATGTTATGGAGAATCAGACTTTACTGTGAAAGGCTATGTTGATTCAGATTATGCAGGTGATCTTGATAAGAGCAAGTCCACCTCAGGTTATGTGTTTACTCTTGCTGGAGGAGCTATAAGCTGGGTTTCAAAATTGCAATCTATTATGGCTACTTCTACAACGGAGATAAAATATGTTGCAGCTACCCAAGCTAGCAAAGAGGCAATATGGTTGCAAATGCTACTAGAGGAGCTTGGATACATACAATAGAAGATTGTTCTATTTTGTGACAGTCAGAGTGCTTTACATTTGGCAAAGAATCCAGCATTTCATTCAAGGACAAAACACATACGAGTTCAATATCACTTCGTTCGTGAGAAGGTGGAAGAAGGAAGTGTGGATATACAAAAAAGATTCATACAAAAGATAACCTAGCAGATATGTTAACAAAAGCCAATTAATAATGAAAAATTTATCTAGTGTCGATCCTCCTTAGGCCTAGCAGATACTTAAGCAGCATGGTGATTACAAGTGTAGAAAGGATATAAGGATTATAAAAGTAACTTTAAATGGGAGATATGTGGCAATAAAATTACTTTTGTAGAGTTAAAAATGGAGATGTCTAACTTAGGTAATTCTTGGTCAAAATGGAGGTGCCTAACTTAGGTAATTCTTGGTCAAAAATAATGGTGTCTAACTTAGGTAAAGGAGGTAAAAAATGGAGGTGCCTAACTTAGGTAATTCTTGGTCAAAAATGGAGATGCCTAACTTAGGTAAAAGAGGTATCTAACCATTTACGAAATTCTACCAACCCATTTTTTGAAGCCTATATAAACCATTTAACTTTCACTTGAAATTCATTCCAAAAAAAAATTATTAGAGAGCTTTAGAGAGAAAAGTGATTTCTTCTAAATATTGTCTTTCCTTTTATTAGAGAGAGAGTTTTTTAATTTCTCCTATTATAAGAGAGAGTATTGTCAATTGTGTTCTCTTTATTTTAGAAAGAAATTGTTGTAATCCTTTTACTATAATAAAATTTTTCTACAATTTGCACGTGGTTTTTTGCTCCAATTAATTTGGAGATTTTTCCACGTAAAACTTTGGAGTTCATTATTTTCATTTTGTTTCTCATTTCTACTTCAGTTGTAATTGAATACCCCGTTCTACAACTTTCTAACATAAACGGCGATAATGCAGACCTTACTTATGCTGTATTTTGGGAATGATATTCAAGAAGAAAAATCAGGTTGCTTCAAAATCAAAAAGATGGGAATTTTACCGCGACTAAAAGGCGCACAATAGTGGAAATACGAAGTCTCTGCTGCTAATAAAAAAAAATCAGGTTGCTTCAGAATCTTAAATCAAGAGATGAGACGATGCAGATTGAAGATTGTTGGGTATGTTAAATGGTTTGGGAAGATTCCAACTCTCAACATGTTAACAAATGTTGATATTTATTCTTTTGGGTTTTGCTCTTGGCGTAGCATTCTCATGAATGTGCTCCAATAGAAGATCTTTTCGGATCGGTTTCCACAGTTCATATCTTTTTCAAATTACAACCCGACCCGGCCCAGATAATGGGTCTCAACCTCTATTAAGTCTGAATTTGATTTGCATGTACATTTCAGTTGGAGGAAATTACAGTCTATACTTTTTTTAACTTTCATTTTCAAATTTACGACTACCAACTTTTTATTTTTAATATTTTCTTTTTTCTTTTTTTTTATCTTTGTTATGTTTCATTTTTCTTTTTGTTACAATTACTGCATCTTTTAAAAATTTATTTTAACTTATGTGTCGGTCTTTAGATTTTTCATGTCATTTGTTTGTTTCTTTAATTTGAAATTGAAACCAAATAAATCCAAACCTTAAAGTTCAGTTGGACGTAATTTGGTTGTACTTTCGTAATTTAGCTTTTGGTGTATTTAATCTGCATGCATTTTTATTAAACTTATACCGCAAAATTTTATTTTAGTATAATTTATTCTTCCAGATCTACCATTTTTTGTGATCAGGCTAGAGTTATTGTTTCTTTTGATTTTGGCTAATTAATAAGGTTTTATCCTTATCAACATAAACTTCTTGTTGATTGCTTTATTCTGATTCTTATTTTAGTGCTATTCATTTTGTACAACATATAAAAAAATGGTGAAGATTTGTTGAAATTTTAGTTGGTTATGTTGGTGAGCTCACCAAATGAATATTGGACATCAATATTACCATATGACATCAAAGAAAACGAGATGTAGAAGTAAAACCATACCTATATATTGCTACTATTCTAGCTGTCATTTGATTAAATATTTAATTTATTTTATATGTTTTTTATAGATAGCTAATTGGTGGAATTTTTCTATTTTACATAATATATTAGTATATATTTATATTTGTTGATATATATTGATAAATATCAATATATATTAATATATATCATACATATTAGTATATATGATATATGTTATTATATACAGATATATATTGATATAAAATAGCATTTTTATAATTTTATAATAAAAAAATATTTTTCAATTATTTTTATAATATATGTTAAAATTATTTTAAAAATATAAATTAAATAAAATATGTTAATATAAATAAAAATTTAAATTTTATTTTCAAGATGAGAATATATGTTGGTATATATGGATATTTGTTACATATAAAATGTATCTTAATATAAATATTTTTAATTTAATATTTTAAAAAACATATTTTGAAATTAAAAGATGTAAAAAATAAATAAATATAAATGGTTTGAACTTTTATTATATGAAAAATATAAAATATATATATATTATTATATTTAACGGATATATAAGTTGTATATTGATATTTTTTTTACAAATCAACTAATATATATTATTATGTATTATTATTATGTATTATATATTATTATATAATATTAGTTGATTTATAAATATATGTTATTATATGTAATATATATCAATATATATTAAAATTTTAATATATTAATTTAATATTAATTTTAAAATTTTAATTTAAAATTTATCTAAAAAATTAAAAATAAACAGTATAAATAATAAAAATAAACTAATAAATAAAAATATTAAAAAAATACGCAAAAAATAAAATAATAAAAATTACAAAAAAAATATACAAAAAACAATGATCACTTAACTAAAAGTATAAAAAAATATATATTATAATCACATAATGAAATTAAAAAAAATGTGATGATAAAAAAAATATTATAATCACATATCTAAAAGTATAAAAATAAAAAAATATTATAATCGTATAGTAATTAATTTATTTTTTTATTTCAATAGTGCATAAAAAAAGGCATTTCACGTTTGACTCACAATCTATATTTTTGTAAATATGTGTGATAGTAATCAATTATATTTTATTTCAGTAATGCATAAAAAAATTCGTCTCATATTTGGCTCACCATCTGTATTTTTGCAACTAAACAATTTGATTATCATAAAATTAATTTTTTTAAGCAACGTAAATTTAAAAGTAGTTTTTGTTTTTAGGTTATTTTTATAAATATCCCTTTGAGTTTTCTAAACTAAAATGGCAGTTCAAAAAAAGAAAAATAAAAAATGGCAAATTGAAAAATAAAATAAAAATAAAATTCAGGGAAATAAAGAAAATGAGGGAAAGATAAAGCTTATATAGTTTTACTAACTTGAAATCCTAAATAGACAGAGGATGAAGAAGAAATGAAATTTGCAAATTAAACAGAGTTTTTCTTTAAGAGGAAATTACATAGATTACTATTTTCTAAATTTTGTTTTATGTTGTAAATATAAAGAAATAGGTAGAGAAATATGAGAAAGAAATAGGTGGAAGATATAGGGATTTTTATTCCTTATAAGTTGTATTATATACACCACTTATTATATGTTTATACAAATGTGCAAGTATGATTGAGATAAGAACATATAACTATAATCTGAATAAGATAAAATTAATCAAACTAAGTAGTCATTCACATATATTTCTTAACACTTTTTGTTGGACAACTATACTTATGAATATGCTCCATTAAAACTTTACTAAGAAAAACTCAAACACAATATTCATATGTAATTTTCTCTCAAAATTATAATTGACTAAGATATATTTTCTAAGTGAATGTATCTCAATATTATGTACATGCCTTTTGAAAATTGATGTAGCCGGTGTCTTTATGGATAAATCTACTAAATTATCACTTGAATAACTTTGCAAATATAGATTTTTCCTTCCTCCATGAGTGTAAAAAAACTTTAGTGATATCTATTTAGTTTTGTCTCTCCATGTATAGCTTCTTTCGATTTGTGTAATACATATTACATTATTTCCAAACAATATTGTTGTCTTGTCACATTCTAACAAGAAATATACATGCTCCTTTGATATAGTTAATTATGTTTCTCAATAATAAATATTCATGATTTGCTCTTGAATTGCTAGTAATTCCAAATGATTTGATGGAGCAGTGGCGATTGTCCGCTTTGTAGATCGTCATTAAATGGCATTCTTATTATATATAAAAATAAAACTCTATTCCAATGTCTTTGGTGCAAATTTTGACCATGATAACAAATTAACAGAAAAAGAACTATATATGGTATGATAATATTAGCAAAGTACATAAATATATAGAAAATTATTCTTTATTGCACTGAGATATGGTACTTCGAGACCAAGAATTTTTTTATTATCTTCTTATGAAAGAAAATTATCTTTTTTATATCAAGAAAACAAACAACTACTAGAGTGCTCAATAGATAAGATTTGTCCATATTAATTTTTTTCAGAATTTTCTCTATATAAGATGATTGATAGATAAGAATTCTATTTGACAAAAAATTAAACTTTGAAATCCATGATAAAATTTTGTTCTTTCAAAATTCTTCATTTCAATTTCTTTCTTTAAGTAGTTGCAATAATTAAGATCTCTTCTAAGATCTCCATCATATTCAAATCATTGACATGAACTACAACTATAATAAATTCAGAATTTTATCTTCTAGATAAAAAAAATATGGGCAATTGAAATTATTTTCGTGTATATTTTTTCTAAGTACTCACATAAGCAATTGTAACACATTTGTCTAGATTGTTTTAGCTCATATCAGGATCTTTGAAACTCAATATAATATATTTGTTAAAGTATTATATTATTCAGGCATATTAATGTTTCATATATCTTGAATTCTTAAAGAATTTTCACATATATATCATTATCAAATAAGTCATATGAGCAAGCTGTCATAATATATGTCGAGTCCTTCAGAGGCTTTCAAACTAATTCTAAGAGTAATTATATTCATAATAGTGAAAATGTATTCTTTTCATAATATCATTTGATTCATTTCTTTTATATATAATACCTCATGGGTCTGATATCTTATAGCGTCTAAACAATTGGTGTAAATACTGTACATTTAGCAAATGAATCAAATGAGATTATGAAAAAAATACATTTCATAAAATATGTTAATGGTCATGCAATGCATGTGTGTAGAAATAAATAATAAATAAGCGCCCACTGAAGTGGTAATATACCAATAGAATACTTTAAAATAAATTACAGAAAAATAATAAAATAAATTACATAACCGATATACCTTCTACATTTTATCTAAAAAGAAAGAATTCTATCAAGGGCCTATATATGTTGGTTCTAAAAAATGTTGTGCATACATGAATGCAATGAAATATGATATAGTATACATTTAAAGATTTAATTAAATGAGGGTTAGATTAAATTCTAAAATAGAAATATAAATATAATAACAAAGACAAAACATAACAAAATGAAAAACTCAAAAACATTAGGCTCGTCATTCATATTGTCGGGCTCGATAATTTAAATAATGAGTAGAAAAATTTATCATTAATGGCAAAAATTTATAATTTCATAAAATTTATCATTAACATATCTACCATTCATTCGCACTGCCTATCCAGTATTTGAATTACCAAGCTCGATAATTAAAATATTTGGCCAATAATATTTTCCTTTGTCACTGCTTACCCAATCTATTTTCCTTATACAAATTATGATTTTAATCATGAAATGATGTTCTTTCCATCTTATGGGTCTGGCATGTCATAGAGACTTACATCCTTTCATTTAAAATTAACAAATCCTAGTGAAATAGCATTTTGAAAAGTCTATTTTATTAAGAATATCGCTCTAAATAAAAATACTATCAAGCTCAATAATAAAAATGTCACGCTCAATAATATTTTTTTGTCTTAACCAGAAATCAGTTTAATCATCTTGGTTTTCAAATTTTTTATGTTAAAATTTTGTTCTAATCACATTGTTAAATTATGCATAATTTTAACCTATCATGCAAATGTATAGAGATGGTTTCTAATATCAAACATGCTTAAAGATTAGAAATTTATGCATTTTCTTCATTTTCTTCATTTTTAATCATTTTTAATTCATTTCAATGCTATTTTGCATTTGTTTTCCTATTTAACCCATACATTTTATCATATTTAACAAGTATAAACATAATAAACAACTGAGGAATGGCTAGAAGGTAGAGAATGTACCTCACAAGTATAGATTACCTAAGTTTTTAAAATATTGGACTAAGAGATTTGATCAAGCAAAATCCTCTACTGGAATGATCTTCTCTTTGTGTTTTTTTCATTGGTGACTGAAGTGTCTCAAGCAAACTTTTGATTGGTTGCTCTTGTTCTAACAAAGAAGCTTCTAAGTGTCCAAATTTCTCCCCTCAAATGGTGCATTGCACTTGCTTTTATAAAGCAGGTGCAAGTTTCTAACACCTTAATGTCAACTTGATGTAATTAAATGTCAACCTAGAAATTTATGGCTTAGCTCATCAAGTCCGTCTTCCTTTTGGTTTGATAATCTTCAACAACTATTGAGTTCAACAATACAATTATTGAGCTTGATAGTTTCTACGATATTGTAAAAAAGGTGTCACTTTGGAGTGTCTATACCATCTTTTACCATCCCTATGTGTACCTAAATTTTTGAACTCAATAAGGAGTTGGGGATTCCATGATGTGAATCTTCACCCCCCTTTCTTTTTTGGTAGTCCAAGGGTTGACTCTTATCTTTGAGTTTAGACTTATGATCTCAAAAGGTCAAACCTTAAGTAGTGCCAAAGTTGTAAATAATAAGAGTCATACCCCTGGCTCACAAATATGCCACAATAACAATAGACATGGTTCTCGACAATTGAACCATTCAATATAATTTATTGATATTGATAGTAATAATTATTACAATAAACAGTAAAAGAGTAACTTCTCTCTTTTAAATAATACAATAGTAATTGTTAACATAATCTAACAGTAATAAATCTCCATTGGATTTGAGATTCCATTTAGTTTAAATATTAGTTCATTGGTTTATACAAAAACATTTATACTCAAGTGGTCCATCATAATTCATTGAGTTCAATATATATCAAAAAAAATTTATGCAAGCAATGAATCAGTAAAATAATCAATTAATAATATGAATATTCATCATAATGAAAGAATATGGTCAATAAAATAGCTTGATAGATTTCATTAATTGATGTTTTCTTAGTGCGATTTTGGGTAAATTACCATTGAATTATCTCCAATTATAAATTAAACAAGTGAAAGAAATATTTATTCTAATTATAAATAATTTGAATTGGTAGTCAATATATTTGCCAAATGTGTTGATTAATAAGTGATAATTATATTATAGTATAATCCAACAAATTTAGAAAAATAAATATAAGATCCCAACCAGCCAATGTGATGTTTTAATATAATTTAACATTTTTTACTTCTTTGATTGTGGGTGAAAATAAATTTGAAAATATATTAAATATTAAATATATTTAATTTATTAGTAACTTGTGACTTGTGAGTTTGTTTATATAGGATTTTATTTCAATGCATCACTGTCATTGGTAAATTTTTTTCTGAAGGTTGATGAAAAATTAAAAAATGCAGAATATTATTTTTTATGTGATGACAGGCTGATCCTCAGGGGTAGTCTTGACTCCTATAGCTCGGGGCTTTGGTGTTATATGTACTTGGGTTACAGCTTGCAAGACAAGAGAGAGAGAGGGAAATCGGGCTCCTCTGGAGGAGGCTCCAATGCCTAAGTTAGTTTGGTCGCTCTGAATTAAGAGAGAGTGAGCGAAATCCTTTACCTGTGGAGGTTAATCCCTTATTTATAGTTGATGAGGGGGGGGGGGGGGGGGGGTCTAACCCATGTCAACACAATTTGTGGATGTGTTGTTTGCTGAACATTTGGAGCTCGGTGAAACTAATAGTGCGCGGAATCGAGGTCTTTATACTGTTGGGAACTCAACCTTAAGAATGACCGAATAAGGAGCTCGGAAAAAGGAGGAGTAACATCAGTAGTCCCCCCTCAAGTCATTGATATTTATGTCAAAGTTATACATAGGAGCTCGAAAAGAGCTCATTAGAAAGCGTATGTGCTGACTCATAAAGTAAATATTATATCACAATATGCAGTGATCTAGTGTGAAGCTTGAAAAAAGATCTCGGTAAGTGGGGGTACTATCACTAGTCCTCCGATGATCATTTGATATTTATGTTAAACTAAGGCTTATGATAGATAAGTCAAGCTCGATAAAGAGCTATAGAAAAACTGAGAGCTTGAGAAGCTCGGTAAATGAATGCTTCAAGAGTGCAAAGATGAGCTCGAGGAGTTTAAGGACAAAACTCGAATACCGAGAGCTAGCACGGGTAATACAAAGAAACTAAGAAGAGCTCAGTAGTATACTCTTCGGAATAGTCCTAGCATTTATGTCAAGGAGTCAATGAAGAGCCTAGAAGGACACATGTCATGCAGAAGAGAAGTGACGCTTCAAAAATCGAGGTAACGGTTGGAAGAAAACTGAAAAGATATAACGTCTGCAGCATTAATGAGGGATGCCAGTTCACATGGACAAGATCTTCTCTATAAATAGAGAGTTTGACAACGACATTTGCCACACAAAAAGAAAGAGTGAAGCTCAAATCATCTGATTTACCGAGTTAAAGATTGAAAGCTAGGGGATAAAGGTCAATTTGAAAATTTATTTTCAAGTTGTTTAGTTAAATTTTTAGTGGCAAATATGGTGCGAGTGATAATTAGTTCAACTCTGCCTGAGGAGACAGGAGAGATGGGCTCTCCTAGCAATGTTAGTGAAGGGACTCATCATGAGGAAGGGGCTCGGGATGAAGTTGGGTCGGCCATGACCAAGCATAAAGAGCAAAATGCTAGGCCTCTTAGACTAATTGATGAGGAGGAGGAAGAGGATATGGTCGAAGTACCAGTGAAATCGAGCTCGGAGAAGGCTTGGGTAAGGGACATCCGATCCTTAGTGATAGAGACAAACTTGGTGGGGATTTGGAAGAAATATCAAATACCAGAAGAATATAAGATGCTCTTTCCCAGGGAGGATGTCCGAGCCTGCGATATACTACCAGAAAATCAGCTGACTATTTTTGAAGAGGATTTGAGATCGGGAGTAAGGTTTTCTCTATGCTCCTTCCCTTAGGCTTTCCTGAACTATCATAGGATAGCTCCTGGTCAACTCAGCCCTAACGCTTGGCGTACTATTACAGGATTTGAAATTCTATATGGGTTGCTCGGGGTGGTGCCTACCCCTCGAGTGCTAAGTGCTTTCAGCATGCTTAAAATACGATAGGGAGGAGATAAAGATTTTTTATACTTACAAGGTTGGTCTAGGCTTGCTATGTTCAAAGAAAAACTGGACTCAATCAAAGCCTGAAAAGACCAGTTCTTTATTTTGGAACACGAGAAACTTAGCTGTCAAAATATTAAGTATGTCAATCCTAGTGGTGAACAAGTGACTAGAGCAAAACTCAATAAGGACGAGCTCGATACATTTATAACCGTTGAGTAAGACATTTTGAGAGATAAGAGGAATGCCATTGCCTTAATAAGGGAGTACTTTCCCATTGGGAGAGTCTGAAAGAAATTTAACCATAAGACCAAACAGGTATGTCATGCTTGAATTAGCTTTTGTTTTATTTACTAGTAGTAAGTAGGTATTAATATATATATATATATATTTATGAAACAGGGAGGGACTCGATATCGGCCAGTGGGGAGCTAAAAAGATTGGCAGAAAGAGAGGCCAGAAAGGAGGCTAGAAAAAAGGCCAGGACAACTCGAGAATAACCGAGCGAGCATGCTGTTGGAACCAGTTTTGCTCGTGAGGAAGAGCCCATACTGGACTTAACGCTTCCCATAGAGATAACACCAGAAATTGAAGAAACTATAGAAATATCAGAGCACCCAATTGATAGAAGGACGGAGGAGACCCCTCACTAGAGTGGAGCGGAGCAAACCCTGCCATAGAGAGAAATAGAGGAACCACTAGCCCGCCGTTACATATGATTCGGCTGTAAATGAGAAATTGACGGGCTTGCACAAAACAACATACTCCTTATTAGACGCCGAGCCTCAAAAAGTGCTCAAACAAGTATACAAATCCATCTAAAAAGAGAGGTATGAGAATGCGCTAAAAAGCTCGAAGGAGGTGGCAAAAAAGATGGTGACAATGTCTCACATGGTAAGGGATAACTTGAATTGTAAGTTACACTCAACGTTCGGTAAAGAAACTAGCTGAATAAAAATGTGTAGGTCACCCAACTCACACACACCATTGAGGACCAGGTGATGGGTATGACGACTAACTTTGAAAGAGCAATCAATGATTGTAATAAAGAGACAGCAAAAAGAAACGAGCTAGAAGAATCCTTGAAGGCCAAAGATGAAAAGCTAAAGCAAGTTTATGAAGCTTTGAGGAAGAAAACAGAGAAGCTTAGCTCGCCAAGAAAACTATAAGAGCCAAGAGCCAAGAGTTACGCTCAACCAAGGAAGCTCTAAAAAGCATGGATGGCGAGCTTCGCCTAGCAGAGGATACCCTTGAAGTCATACAACAAGGGCTGATTGTCGAACAAGTGTAGAGCGATAGGCGCTATGCTCGGGGTGTCTATGCTTACCAAAAAGTTATGTCAGATAGGTCAAAGAAAGACAACCCGAACATGGACTTGTCTTGGATGATAGAGATCGACATTGACCAGTTAGCGACCAAGCATGAGATAGACAATGATGAGAATGAAGAAGAATACGAGAGCTTGGATCAGAAGGACAAGGTCTACAATGATCAAAATTGATAAACTTTTGTACTGTGGGTTAAACTTATGCTCGATCTATGTAAGTGAAAAGACCAAGCATACTTTGTGTAATGCATTTTTCCTGATCAATAAAATATTTTCTTTAAAACCTACACTTGTGTTCTTTTGTGTGATAATGTTTGTATGATTTTTTGGGCTTTGTCAAAAACTAAACATTATATGATGGCATAAATTCTTTGTGTTGTGTTGTGTTGATTTATCTATGGACTTTACTCAATCTTACTCAATTATAGTATGTGAACGAGCATGTAATTATCATAATTTGGCTTATCAACATAGCTCAAACTATGCATACATGCACTTTAAGAACTTTGTAAAATAAAAAATGAATAAAGTTGTAGAGTAAGTATGGGTGACCTATTTCGAGGTACCATCTACGATGGTCAATTGGCTCGACCTATTTTGTAGTATGGCTCTTAGGAGAGCCTTCTAGAAATGAACGTATGTCTCAGGGCACTCGTTTATCTATGCTACTGACTTTGATTATGGCTCGGTTTATAGGAGAGACATTTTTCTCTATGATGAGCTTGACTATGCTTAGGTCTTTGATGAGCTTGAGTGTATACTTAGTCCTTAGGGACATACTATTCGGGATGCCAATGCTAGATAATGCCTATGCTCGGTAACCAGGGATGTCAATGCCTCCTCCATTGCCTTGACATTTATGTCAAGCAGTCTCTTGGGCGTGCGATTAGAGGATTATCAAAGCATACATTGATATATATGTCTCTTATACAATAATAAAGAATCATAAAAGTGGGGCTCGGGAACATATACAAAAGAGTGATGTTACACAAGTCCCTGAAACTAACAGAATTGGAAAGATGAATACAAATTGTAATATATAATGAGAGCATTAATGCTCAGTTTAGAGCATTGAAGCTCAACCCTCCATAAACGACTATAACAAAATGCACGCGTAGGCGCTATAAGTAAGCATGATAAAACATTAAACAGTATGGTATTATAAATAAAATAACACAAATGTCCAAAAATGTGCTAAATAGTCCAGCATTATAAACGAAATGAGTTTTCTTTGATTGCTCGATTTAAAGTTTAATTCATAATTATGATTATCTTGTTTGCTCATGATGAGATCGGTATAAGCTAGGGCACTTACTATACTCAAATCAATAATGCAAGTTTGATGTGTGCGCGAATACTATGAGATATAAATGAATGATACATATTCGGTGTATTCAAGGGCACTAAACAGTTCGATATTATAAATAAAATAGAATAGACATATTTGCGATATTTATTTAGAATTTAGGGTGCGACTAAGGCGCTATTATGCACAGTTAGTGTTCTCAAGGCTCGGTGTGCGACCATGGCTCGATTGTATGCATGATTAGTTCTTATAACTTGATGCAAGGCTAGGGCGCGATAGTATGCATGATTAGCGCTTTTAGCTCAGTGGGTGACTAGGGCATGATTGGGAGTTGAGAGCTTGGTGTGCGACCAGGGTGCTATAAAATGCACGATTGAAGTGTTGTAAGTTCAATGCAAGATCAGAGCACTATAAAATACATGATTAAAGTACTATAAGTTCAGTGCTTGACCAGAGCGTGATTAGGAGCTGGGAGCTCGGTGCGCGATCATGGCGCTATAAAATTCACGATTGAAGTGTTGTAAATTCAGTGTGCAACCAATGCGCTATAAGATGCATAATTAAAGTGCTAATAATTGTTGTGCGGCTGAGGCATTATAAGGCTAGATGTGTGAGGTAAGGTGAACCATTTATGTTGAAAATCATTGTGATTAAAATACTGATGAGCTAGGTGTGCGAGGCACGATGAGCTGTAATTATTGTTCGACTGAGGCTCTAATGAGCTCGGATTACAAAATACATTGAGTTGTATAATTTATGCTAAGTTTTTATACGCATTAAAGTGTTTCAAAAACTCAGAATGAGAGTGTGTTACAACTTCTGATGCGTGATTGCATTGAAGCATATTCATTATAATAGTTCGGTGTAAGTGGAATATTATATAAATCATTAATAAGAAATTCATTATGTAAGCAAACATCAAATAGCTTGGTGAAATGAATTTGATGCACGAAAAAAATGGCGGATAACACTAGAAGCTTAGTGCATGATCTGGGAGCTCTAAAGCTCATTGCATTGAATATTGTGGATAGAATTTATTATTTGTGATCGCTATATACATTCATTGTGAAAAGCGAGGTATAAAAAATATGCACATGAAATATTCATTGTACAGAATGATAGAATAGAGCACAGTCAGAGTGCTTCTTGCAAGAGCTATAGGACGTACCTGAGGCATATTGCCTCTGTTAGGGAATAGTTTTTCCATGCTTACCGCACCAACAATGATGGGTTGATCCTTAGGGGTAGTCCTAGCTCCTGTAGCTCAGGCTTGAGTACTACCTGTGCTCGAGTTACAACATGTAAGACAAGAGAGAGAGAGGGGGGACCGGGCTCTCCTGGAGAGGCTCCGATGCCTAAGTTAGTTCGGTCCCTCTGAATCAAGAGAGAAGAGAAAAAAAGAGTGAGCGAAACCTTTTACCTGTGGAGGGTTAATCACCTATTTATAATTGATGAGGGGGAGAGGGGAGGGGGGGGGGGGATAACAGTTTGGTCCATGTTAGTATAATTTGCGAATGTATTGTCTACTGGACATCTGGAGCTCAGTGGGACTGGTAGTGCCTGGAACCGATGTCTTCATACTATTGAAAGTCCGACTATAAAGATGACCGTATAAGGAGCTCGGGTGTCGAACTCAGAAAAAGAAGGAATAACATCATTATGAATACTTGAAAGTTTAATGAGTAATGCCCATTGAATAATAAATGTTGGTTATGTATTTTATTCTTATATTATTTGTATTTGATTGAATTTTAATTATGAAGTTATTGTATTATGCTTTAGTTATAGAATCATGCCATTTAAAATTATTTTTATAAAATTAAGTTAGTATTAATTTTTATTTATAATTGAGTGAGAATATTATAATTATATTATTTTATTATATTTTTAATTTATTATCTTAAATGGGAACTAAATTGATACCAAGTAGTATATGATTGTCTTAAATGGATTTCGAATGTGTGCAAATAGTGAATGAATAATTATAAACGAGTTTGGAACAAATTTAGATAATTTATTCATAAATGGGTTTAAGAACAGGTATAACAGTTTTTACAAGTAATCAACCTATTATCATCTCTGTATCGCAGGGGCTTCTCCAATGCATGCACTAAAAAACTAAAAATATTGCTTTAGTGCATGCTTTTTGCTCTAATGTGGTGCTAGAGGAGCATTCTAGTGGTGCGCTATGTTTGACACGCATTGTAGCGTGCTTTATTTATTTATTTTTTAATATTATATATTAATTTTTTAATATTACATGTTAAATTTTCATTTGATAAAAATATATTAACCACACTAACTAAATTTAGTTTTTGCTATTAAATTAATATAAAAAATTGTTTTTTTAATTTAATTTTAAATATATCTCAAATTAAAAACATAATTATTTTAAAATGATTTTAGTATGACAATTCAAAAAATTAATCTATATATATATATATTTATATTTCTACTTATCTTTCAAATAGATAAAATATTTAGAATTTCTAAATATTATATTTTGATTAGATACTAAATAAAATTTACTAAACAATTATTTAAATTTTTTTTTCATAAATTAAAATATTTTAAATTATTAACATTTTAATAGTTAAAAATAGCATCATAACCAATTAATAAAGGCAAATAGAATGAATATTTTATGTAATAAAAAAAATATAGAATTAAAAATAGTGTAAATAGTATAGATGAAAATAATAAAAAGTGTACTATTTATTTTATTTTAAGTATTAAAGTTGCTCTAGAATAAAATTTAGATTGAAAATAGTCTTAAACCTTCAATAAGTCGAGCCATAGGTTAACAAAAAATAATAAAAAATATTGTTATTATGCTTTCATAAAATATTATATTATATAAATGTTAACAATTGTTGAAAGTTTTCACTTTTTTAAAATGAGAATTAGTCAATAATCAGGACAATTTTATAAATGAAAAGACAATTAGTCAATAACAAGATAAAGTTTACTATTAATTTGTTAAGAATAAAAAAAAATCTATGAACTAAATATTATAACAATTAGAATAATTAATAATTCAAATCAATATTAGAATAATTAATAGTTCAAATCAATATACCAACAGAATTCAAACATATAAATGAAACCAAAAGAAGATTAAAATTTAAATAAAATACTAAAAGAGGTAGAATTTATAATAATCTAAATCTCTATCTATTTTGTCTCGAGGAATAAATTTTTTGTATAACTAAACCCATGTATATTGCAATGTTATAATTTTTTTATTATTTGTTATTTAATTATAAAAGTTTCAATTTATTTAATCATATAACATTTAGATTTATTTTAGAAATCAACATTTCTCAAATGTTAATAAAATTTTATTTATTATATCATCAAGTATTAAGATTATGTTTGAATATTAAAACAAAAACTAGCTCGCATTAATCAGTTAATTGACAAGAATGAGTTTATATATTTGCTTCCAAGCCCTAAGAATAAATTTACATAATTTGATAAAAATGATTTATATATATGACCATAATTCAACTGAGGGTTTAAAATTCTAAAACAAAAAAAAAATACATTCGACATATAAATTTTTTGCGAATAAATTCAATTTGAATAAAAGTAATTTTTTAACATTATAGTAATGCAATAACTAATTTTTTGCTCTTAGTTTGATAATGATTAAGATGTGATAATTATATCTTATGCGTCTACATATAATTTTTGGTATTTTTATATTCTGGTTGGTAAATTTTATGTTAATGGTTTAAGATAATATTATCTTACAATAACTAATTTTTTGTTCTTAATTTGACAATGATTTTGTATTTTATGAGTTTACATATAGTTTTTGATATTTTTATATCAGTAAATTATATGTTAATCGTTTAAAATAATTTTATCTAGGTTTAATTTTAATAAATTTACCCACACAAAATTAATTTTATATTATTCTTCTTGTTTTACAACTAGCAACAAAAGTTTCACAACGTAAATAATATTTTTATTTGAATATAAATTCATGCTCATTAAATTTATGAACTTAAATAAAATTCATATATAGTACTATAAAAATTTAATGATTTATGGATAAATTTTAAATATGAATATTTTTATTCTTAAATTGAGACAAATTAAAAATAAATTTATAATTGATAATCTCTAATGAATAAAAATTTTGTAGCTAAATAAATAATGTAATATAATTAATAATGAATTTTTGCCAAATAAAAAAATTTAAATATTTTTATTTAATTAGGTATATTATTTAAAGATAAATAATAATATCATTTATATAATATTAAATAATATAATTATTTATCATAATTATTTTTAAAATATTTATAGAGTGGAAGAATACTTATTAATAAAATATGTATATCTATAAATATATATACATATAAATATATATTGCTGAGGAGGGGTCCATATGCTATCTATAATTAGGGCTGTAAATGAGCCAAGCTATTCGAGCTCGGCTTGGGTCTCGGCTCGGTAAAAGCTCGTTCAGGCTCGAGCTCGAACTGCTCATTTGTTAAATAAGCCAAGCTCAAGCTATGAAATACTCGGCTCATTAGCTCATTTAAAAAGCTCGTGAGTTAAGCTCGTAAGCTATCTCATTTAGTGTATTAGATTAAAAATATATATAATTTAATTTATATATATTAAACTATGTATGTGAATATATTAATTTTTTGACTAATTTAATTTATATAATTTATTAATATATGGTATATGTGATAAATAAATTAAATAATATACAATATAAAATAGCTTAGTAATTTATAGGAAAATATAAAATTATAGTAATATAATATTTTATTTTTATTAATATATAATTATATTATTCATCTTTCATAAAAACATAAATTTTAGTATATCTTTTATGAAAATTTAGAAAAAATGAATGAACGATAAAAATAAAAATAAGTTTATTGAGTTTGTTAAACTTATTTAAATCAAGCTCGAGTTTAAGCTCGAGATACATGATATATGAGCTGGCTCGATACAAGCTCGGGCTCGGCTCGGGCTCGATTCGAGTTCGAATTCGAACTCGACTATTTTATAATGAGCCGAGCTTGAGCTATCCAAAGCTCAGCTCGGCTCGGCTCGATTACAGCCCTACCTATAATCCCTTGGTTTGGCTAATGTATGTGATAAAACTCAAATATAAATAATTTAATTATAGATCCTTGAAACAACAAATCAACAATATTATTGAAAATGAAAAAGCCAATTAATGCTACTCCTAAAACTAATTATGAATAATATAATTAAATTAAAAAAAAGATAGAATTAACTCTTTTGGTGATATCAAATTGAGCCAAAAATTATTATCCATCGATTAAATTCAATTTTGATTTGATTTGATTTGGTAAGATAATAAAAATTTATAATATTTGAAGCCAAATATATATATATATATATATATATAGCTTCTTGAAATATTTATTCATTTTATCTTCTAAATTTTTATTTTATTTATTTTACTTTTGTATTTATTTATTATTTACTAATAGATATTTATTTTAACGAATACTAATCATTTATATTTTGTATTTATAAATTTTATACCAAATAAATATATGCATAATCTAGTAAAATTTATATTTAAAAGTTATAAAAAATATTATATTTATGAGTTATGAAAAATATAAATTTAAAAATTATTTAGTTGAATTAAAAGTTTGGGCAGATAAAATAATTAAATACTATAACTTTAAATGTCTATAGATGTATTTGATGTAATATTTTATTTGATTGTAATTAAAAAAATGGATCCAATTAAATTTCAGTGAAAGTTTAAAGAGATTAATAAAATTAATTTTTTTGAGCATTAAGATACGAAGAAGGGGAATAAAATCAACGGAGAGGTGCACTTGCCGTTGTACGACGGCTTGTTGGATAATAAAATTAGATTATTTGGTCTAAAAAAATAAAAAAAATAAAAAATGAGGGAACTGACTGCACAATCAAGTACAAGTCTCTGTAGGCTTGCATTGACGAACCAGATGGCCATTGTTTTATTTTAGCGGAGCGGAGTCCTAAGCGAAGAAGAAGGATCAGAAAATTTCTATTGCAATATAGAGAGCGTCTTTCATTTTCAACGGTATCTTCGTGCCCATTTCAATGGAATATACCTTATGTTCTTCTCTGCTACTCCTTTCACTGGTAAATCTGTCAATCATGGCGTTTCTTTTTATATGTTTTCGACTTATTATTGATGGGTTTTCCTTACAATTCCCCATTCAATTGTCTTATTTATAGGTTCTGTTTCATGTTGTTCTAGTCGGTGCAGAGTCATCAATGTAAGATCCCCTTCTAAGTGTTCTTTGAATTTTTCATTTCTAAACATTTTTGTTGAAATTTGTAATTCCACCGTTGAAGGTATTGAATTTAGCTGTTAATTGCGAACCGATTTTATTTATTAGTATTGACTCTTGTTTGTTCTTTTATATTTCTTAATCAATTTCAGTCAAGCAGAGCAAAGAACATATCGACCGTTGTATGATTGTGAAGGATGTGATGATGGAAAGGTTTGAATCTGAACTTTACTTCTCATTCATTCGCTAAAGTTGGTTTTTGAATTTCAATTCTATTCTTTGTTTTGCTAGTTCTTAATTCTACAAAGAATAATTGGAGCTGAAAAATGTAACTTTGGTATATTTTTTTTCCTTTTGCTTTAGCATTCTTGACTGTGACTCCAATATAAATTGGCCTTACTGCAGATAATTTGCTTGTAATCTACCTTTTTTACTATCAGGTCTTTGGTTCAAGCATATGTGTTATCATTTAAAAGTTTTGTTAAAGCATATAAGGCTTAATCTCCAATTTAGTGTGTATTGTGTTGAGTTTCATTTCGTTTCACTTGTTTTTATACTATGATGTGTCTTGGACATTTATAGTCTCCAATTTGGTTGGTTTGGGGAAAATTTGGCTTGTTTAGTGTCTCTAGAGACTTCTGTAGGTATAAAATTTTTTAGTGTTTTTATGGAGTACTTGGATGGAGATAAATGCACACATTTCAAAAACCAGAACTTGTCCTTTAATATATTATGGTGTTAGGTGGTTTTCTTGGCTTCTTTTTGGACTTGTGGCTCAATTCAGGGTTGTTTTTTTTGTTTTCCCTTTTTGTGGCATAATAATGTTAAATAAGCCACACAGCAGCGAGTAGTTCTCCCTATTTCATAATTCTTCCCATGCCATCTGGCGGGATTTGAACCTTAGACTGTCTTAAGCATACGTAACTAGATTAGGCCTCTTCCAATTTATTCTTTATTTTTTTCATCTGTTATTTGTTGTTATGTGTTGGATAGGATTTGGAGGACCATTTATCCTTCATATTGTCATACCTGATCTTTTTTTTTTTTTTCCATTTTTTAATCAAATAATAATAATAACAATGCTGAAAATTCAACATGTACTGCATAAAGTATAGTTCTATTTTCATGTTGCAGCATGTTGTTGGGAAATATGAATTTTATGGAATATGTACTTCGCTAAATGTAAACTTTCTCTGGTATGTGTGTGTTAAAATGTTAGGGAGCCGAGTTGCTGGAGGTTTCCTTTGGGTAGTTTCATCCATTTGTTTATGATTCTATTATTCCTTCTATCTTTCCTTGTGTAGCTAAGAATGTGGGAATCAGTTTCTCTAATTAGTATGTAGTTATTAGGCAGATAGTTGTTAAGTGAGTTACAGTATTGTACTGGGTAGTTATCCAACCTATGCTTTTGTATTTAGTGTTTTAAGAAGGTTGTAGAGTAATGAAGTAAGCAAGCAAAGTTTTTACATGGTTTGAGTTCCTGAAACTCGGAGATTGTAGAGTTCTCTCAAAAAAGGTCCAGTTCTTTTTTTTTCTTTATATATATGTTGAATAAAATAGACTTATAACTAGATTATACACTTGGGACTATATGTTTCATATTTTTTTTATCACCAATTAACCAAACTACAAAATCCAAGTTCCGGGTGGTCTTCATAGTGGTGTCTATGGAGAACAAAAAATGAAAAAAAGGATACAAAAAAAAAGAGCCAATTTCTATATATAGTCATTTGTAGACAAATGTTCAAGTGCAGGAAGCTACAAAGAGAAAATGCAAGTAGAATTGCAAAAAATGATAAAATGACCCATGATTTATCTAAAATTTTTCTCCATGTTGAGTAGAGTAGCAAAAAGGAATTATGGGGCTGGATCCACATTGAAATGTTTAATCCCAATGAGCCTCCATAACTTTAACTCCTTTATCATCTAAAATACTCTCACTTATCTTTGAGTGATATAAATAGTATTTATAGATGAATGCATGCAAAATTTATGGGTTTACTGACCATCTAGCTTATTTCTGGTGTGCAGGCTCTGGATATTCCTTCTGTGGCCAGACATGAAACCCCTCTGGATGAAAAGGTAATTAGTAGCTTTTTGTTCAGATGAGAGCTGCTAGAGATGATGCTTATATGTGTATGTTTCATCCAGGATATTGACATAATTGCAACATACAGTGATACATCTGGTAATATTCGGATTAGGAGGGTCAAAATGAAGGACCTGTCTGCTTCCTGGGTCTTGCAAAACCCCACAGATAAAGGCCATGATCAGGCAAAGGCTTCTCAGGTAATACCAAGTATTTTAATATTGAGTATTCAATAGAGGCAATTACTGCAAAATAAAGAGCATCTTTTGCATATTAGATGGCAAACAGTATCCACAAAATTTGAAAGCTGGATTGGTGAAAGATGAACAATTGAACATAATGCTAATCCTCAATATTTTGTATTGATTTAGTTTATGGATGACATCATTTGAATATTTTAAGTTGATGACCTTGACAGGCTTTTTCTTATCATTTCCTTCTCACAGACATCAAAAGACTCGTTTCAATTTGGTACGAGACTTCAAGATAATGTTCAGCATTCTGAAATCCACAAAATTCCAAAGTTAGACACTAGCCCAGTGAGGCTGCTGCGCCAGGTGATCTGACAATAGCCTCTAGTTGTGTTCACTATATGTGTTGAGTGCAGTTGATTTGATTTTATGACATTCTTGCACTTCAGGTGAAGCGGCAAAGGAGGAGGGATCTCCGAACTGCATTGCTAATTCAGCAAGATAAAGAAGCTGACAACCAGACACTAGCAGCTGCTATAAAACAATCTGAAAACCTGGACACGAATGTCCAGGAAAAGTATAGTATATGGAGGAGAGACTATGATAATCCAAATTCTGATTCTTTGTTAAAACTCATGCGGGACCAGATTATAATGGCAAAAGCATATGCAAATATAGCCAAATCTAATAGTGAAACTAGTCTATATAGCTTGCTTATGAAACACTTTAGAGAGAGTCAACATGCTATTGGAGAAGCTACATTAGATTCTGAGCTTCGCCCTAAGTATAGCGACCCTTCTTTATTATTATTAATTTTTTATTATTTATATTTCAGTTCTTGATTCTCATCCAGATATATCCTTTTCCTTTCCTACAGTGCACTTGATCAAGCAAAAGCAATGGGTCATGTGCTCTCTATAGCAAAGGATCGATTATATGAATGCCCTACTATGTCAAGGAAGCTTCGTGCCATGCTTCAGTCCAGTGTAGAGAATGTAAATGCTTTAAGGAAAAAGAGTGCTTTCTTGATTCAGCTAGCTGCAAAAACAGTTCCAAAACCATTGCATTGCCTTCCTTTGCAACTTGCAGCTGACTATTTCTTGCTTGGCTATCAAAATAAAGAGTATCTAAACAAAGAAAAGCTTGAAGATCCTTCTCTTTACCACTATGCTATCTTTTCAGATAATGTGCTTGCAACATCTGTGGTTGTCAATTCCACAGTGCTCCATGCAATGGATCCTGAGAAACATGTTTTCCATGTAGTCACAGATAAATTGAACTTTGCTGCAATGAAAATGTGGTTTCTTATCAACCCACCGGCAAAAGTAACTGTTCAAGTTCAGAATATTGATGATTTTAAGTGGTTGAATGCTTCATATTGTTCTGTTCTACGTCAGCTTGAATCTGCCAGGATTAAGGAATACTACTTCAAGGCAAATCATCCTTCCACCCTTACTGCGGGTTCTGATAATCTCAAATATAGAAATCCTAAATATTTGTCTATGCTGAATCATCTTCGATTCTACCTTCCTGAAGTTTATCCAAAGTTAGACAAGATCCTTTTTTTAGATGATGATATTGTAGTTCAGAAGGATTTGACACCACTTTGGTCTGTTGATCTACAAGGGATGGTGAATGGTGCAGTGGAGACTTGCAAGGAGAGCTTTCATAGGTTTGATAAGTATCTCAATTTCTCTAATCCGATGATCAATGAGCATTTTCATCCAAATGCTTGTGGTTGGGCATTTGGCATGAATATTTTTGACTTGAAGGAGTGGAGAAAGAAAAACATAACTGGAATATATCATCATTGGCAAGATCTGGTATGTATTCAAACTTCTTTTTCTCCCAAGTACCTTTCGTCTTTGCCTTATGCAAAATTGCATCACTCGAGTGTTTTGAAGTATGTTTTCTGGGTTGCATAATTTGCAGGCAGGAATTGTTCTGGGCTTTCTGTCCCTTCCCAAAATTTATATTCTCAATTTCAGGTTTTGTTTTGTAAAATATAACAACAATGTGAAAAAAAGAGAGATTTGATTATTGCGTTTAATTTGTTTCTTCATTGGATGTGCATTATGCATAGAACTGGGATCGAAAACTGGGTTTATGAATGTTCGTCTCTATATTCTGGTACAGGATGGTTTAGAAACAGTATCTTTTACTTACATTGTCTGTGGTTTTAACTTGCAACTGATAAATGAACTGTTTTTGCAGAATGAAGATAGAACTCTATGGAAATTGGGCACATTGCCACCCGGATTGATCACTTTCTATAACTTAACTTTTCCATTGGATCGTAGTTGGCATGTATTGGGACTCGGTTATGACCCAGCCCTTAACCAAACTGAGATCGAGAATGCAGCTGTAGTTCATTACAATGGAAATTACAAGCCATGGTTGGATTTGGCTATTTCCAAATACAAACCTTACTGGTCTAGATATGTTCAGTTTGATAACTCATATATCCAACTTTGCAACATTAGCGAATGATTTCTTAGGGAATCCAGTTCAGAGTGTCTCATTGCTACCATATAAATTTTTATTTTTTTTTTCTACTTATACATAGATAAAAATCATCTTGTCATTTATTCAATTTTTATGAAAAAAATTTATCCCATTTTATAATTTAGCTATATGTATATTGATTTTATCATGATTGTTGAGTTGTGCGTGTGCCAAATCAATGCAGGCCTGAAGCATATTTGTTGTCAAATTATGCTTTATTCTTGGTTTTGCTGTTCATAGAATTAGAAGGGGTCGAGTTTGAATTCTGGGCGGCGGAAATAATTTAGGGAAAATAGGAGAGAACGGTTATTGCTGTTATTTAACTTTTTGGTATAAAAAGTGAAAAAAATAAATAAACAAATATTTTATTTATTTTTATGTCTTTACCTTGTGAACTCCGCATATGGCTTGCGATGTCATGTCAGCCATTGAGCTTCGGAATGTTTCATGGCAATGCGTTTTTCGAAGATTGTATCAAATTCGAAGCTTTCTGATAGGATTTTGAGAATCAAGGAGTCATCTTCCAAGGGAAAATGGCATGATGTGATTTCACAGTATCAAGAAATGAAATTTTCAGAAACTCACCCACAAGATGTTTCATTCTTCCCTTGTATTCTCAAGGCGTTTTCGTACATTTCCCGTGAGGGTGGAAAGTCTTTTCATGCTTGTTTGATCAAACATGGACTTGAACCATTTACTTCCATTGGGAATTCAATCATGAGTTTTTACATCAAGTGTGGTGAATTGGGTAATGCTTTGAGAATTTTTTACTGCATGAAAGACAAAGATTCAGTTTCTTGGAATATTTTGATTCATGGGTGTATTAGTTATGGTGCCTTAGTAGAGGGGTTGTGGCAATTCACTGATGCTAGGGTTTATGGATTTGAACCCAATATTTCTACGTTGGTGCTTGTAGTTCAAGCATGTCGCAGTCTTAGAGCGAAGCAGAAAGGACTTCAACTACATAGTTACCTAATTCAGAGTGGGCTTTGGGCCATTTCTTCTATACAAAATTCCTTGCTTTATATGTATGCAGATTTAGGCATGGAATGTGCAAGAAACCTATTTGATGAAATGCCTGAGAGAGACGTTATCTCTTGGAGTTTAATGATTAGTGGTTATGTGCAGAGTATGGAACCTCAGGTTGGATTGCAATTGTTTCATAACATGTTATCATCGTCTAGGATTGAACCAGATGGAATGATCATGGTCAGTGTTATTAAAGCCTGTGCTAATGCAGTAAACATATATATGGGAAGATTGTTGCATGGGTTGTCAATTAACAGAGGTTTAGATGGTGATTTGTTTCTCAAGAACTCTTTGATTGATATGTATTCCAATTGTCATGATATTGATTCTGCATCTAACGTTTTCAATGAGATTTCTACGAGGAACAATGTCTCGTGGAATTCTATGTTATCTGGGTTAGTTCTAAATGAGAACTACTCAGAAGCTCTAATGCTGATTCTTTCAATGCAAAAGGAAGGAACTGAATTAGATGAAGTGACTTTGGTGAATTTTCTTCAAATGTTAAAGTACTTTGCTAATCCCCATCAGTGTAAAGCAGTTCATTGTGTGATAGTCCGTCGGGGACTTGAATCAAATGAATTACTGCTGAATTCTCTCATTGATGCTTATGCAAAGTGCAATCTTATTGAACTTGCATGGAAAGTCTTTAGTAGGATGAGAAGAAGAGATGTGGTTTTATGGAGCACAATGATTGCTGGGTTTGCACATTGTGGTATTGCTGACAAAGCAATAACTATCTTCAAAGAGATGAATGAGGCAAAGGAAGCGCCTAATGCAATTACCATTGTAAATCTTCTTGAGGCTTGTTCAGTTGTAGTTGAATTGAAGAGGTCAAAATGGGCACATGGAGTTGCAATTAGAAGAGGTTTGGCAGCAGAAGTAGAAGTTGGAACTGCAATTGTTGATATGTATTCCAAATGCGGGGACATAGAGGCCTCAAGAAAGGCCTTCAATCAAATTCAAGAGAAAAATATAGTAACATGGAGTGCCATGATAGCAGCATATGGCATGCATGGTGTTGCCAGAAAAGCCTTGGCTTTGTTTGCTGAAATGAAATTGCACGAGCTCAAGCCGAATGCATTAACCATTCTATCAGTGCTCGCTGCTTGTAGTCATAATGGATTAGTCGACGAGGGGCTATCCCTTTTCAAATCAATGATTCAAGGCCATGGGATTGAACCTGGGTTCGAACACTACTCATGTGTAGCCGACATGTTATGTCGTGCAGGAAAGCTTGATATTGCAGTAGAAATGATCACAATGATGCCTGAAAAATTGAAGGATGGTGCAAGTATTTGGGGGGCATTATTGAGTTCTTGCAGAAACTATGGAAACACTAAGATTGGAAAAAGAGCTGTCACTCGCGTTCTCGAGCTGGAGCCTTTGAACTTATCTGGTTATTTATTGGCATCAAGCCTGTATGCTGCAGATGGACTGTGGGTTGATGCAGCTAAGATGAGATTGTTAGCCAAAGAAAGAGGAGTAAGAGCTGTTGCTGGTCATAGTTTAGTACATGTTGATAGCAAGGCTTGTAGATTTATTGCAGGAGACAGGTCTCATCCATTAGCAGCTAATATATACTGTAGTCTTCATCAATTGCATGATTGTATGAAGATTGATAAAATAAAAAATTTTGTTTTTGACGAATACTAGCACTTCTCACTTCTAAAAATTGTATTTTTTTTTAAAATTTAATAATCTAATTTCGTGCAAATAATTATGGAATAGTATAATATTTTAAAAAAAATTCATTATTTTATTTTAATTCTAACAATTAAATTGAAATCATTTGTTATATTATGTAATTAATTTCAGCTAAATTAAAAAAAAAACAGCTTTTTAACCTTTGCTTGGAACAACTAGATTCTGACTAAACTGACATATATATGATGTGTAAAAAAAGATAAACAAACCAAACCTTATTTATGTTTGCAACATTTATTAATTTTATCTTGAATTTCTAAATTAATTATAAATTCACCTAATTCATCAAATTAAGTAAAAAAAAAATTATATTATTATTCCAGTGTCAGATTTATGCTCTTAACGTCGCGAAGGTGAAATACATGTATAAATAAAATAAATAACCGGAAAAATAATTGAAATAGACGTAAAACTTAAATAAATAACAAAATATCTTTTATAATCTACATGACTGCATTTTCTCTTTTTTTAAAATTTGTAGAAGGATTTTTCTTTAAGATCATATCAACAAGGGTATAATTGTAGATGCATAAACCTTAAAAAAAAAAAATCTTAACTTTTTAGTATTTTTTCAATTTTAGCCTTCATTTCTTAAACCTTAATTTATGCTCAAATATTAGCTTTTAGCTGTGTCATTTAAAATGTAGCATAATACTCCTATTCATTTCTTCATTTATCTATTATATTTTTGAACTCTCTATCACTTCAATTTTTTTTTCTTGACAAGATTTTTGAATTGCATTCGCAAGTTTTGGCAATACAAACAGTAAGCATAATACTACTGTAATTACAAGTAGAATCCATTAGTGGTTTTGATTCTCAATTTGAAGGTTGAAATTTTTGTGTTTTCGTTTAAAATTATCAAATATTAAATGCATATGCTGTAAATAATTATGGATATAAGAGCTACGAAGCCAGCACTATGGGCAGCTCTGGCTTTGAGATTTTGTTTCCTATTTCCACCCATTATGAAGGCAATATGAGTTGGCACTGGACCAACTGAAAGTACCAAAAAAAAAATTGTGCATTTTCTAAGGAAATGTCTAACACTACACAACATTTTTCTAACTTTGTGAATTTATATATATATATATATATATATATATATTAAAATTAGCTCAGACATACTCAAATTTGAGATCCTAGTATCTTACCAGTTGGAAAATAACTTTAGTATCAAAATTAGTTATTTGTAAATAAAATTTAGATAACCCTCTAAAAACTAACAATTTAATTGGTTTTATTAGAATTAATTTTATATTGTTAAAATTAATCCTAAGTGTGGGCTAAATATATTTAAATATTAAATGTGTATTGCAGTCAAATTAAGATAGTCAAATTAAAGTTTTGATCAAATTAGGATTGTTGACTATTGAGATGTCCTACTCGTAATAAGATTATAAGTGTAGAGATCATTAAGTAATTTCTATTTTGTTGAAGGACCAAAATAGAAATTAATCAATTTATTCAGTTATAAATAATGGGTCGTGGTCTCCGGGGGAACATAACAATTTTAGAGAACATTACGTTCTTTCAGTAGTGCTTCCGCATAACCTAAAGTGTGTATTCCCTGGAAGGCGACAAACCCCAGAATTATCTCCAGAATCAACAAACAATGATGCCAGGTACACAAATTCTGCCCTTTGCAATTTAATTTGAATAATCTAGTGATCTATGCATGATTTAGGTTTTAGGATAATTAAGTTTTCTCTCCCTTTCAATTGGTATCAGAGCCCTGTGCTAGGTTGCTAGATTTTTCGATTAAATTGTGGTATTGATTATTGTTTTAATTCTAGAAAATTAATTCGGTGATTGTAATTTTCTAGAATTAATTTGGAATCAAATTTAGTAATCTGAAATCAATTTTGGTTTGATTTGTTTTTGGTTAATTAATCGGTTTAATTAATTTAAAATAATTTTTTTTGGAATATTTTGGAATTAATCAGACTTTGGATTTTCTGTATTTTTTTTTCTGAAATCAAAAATTTTTTAATTAAATTTTCAAAATAATTAAAAAAAATAAAATAAAATTTGGAAATTGTCTTCACGAAGAACCGTTTCGATTTGGGCTATGAGATTTTGATCGATTTTGATGGTATTTTGGATCGGATTTGGACCGGCGGTGGCGTAAAGGAGGTCTAAAACCCTCATACGGTGGTCACTGGCGGTGGAGAGCGGTGGAAATCGTTCGGCCGGTGTTTGCGATTTTGTGTTTTTCAGGAGATTCATCGCCGTTCATCGCCAGCAGAAGATGGCCGGAGGTTGTTCGGTGCTCGAGCAACCGTCTGGAGGCTGTCACCGGCAGTGGACGGCGTTGGATTGAAAATTGGAGCGGGTGGCGACGAAGCTTTCTGCTTCGGTTTGGAGACGATGACCTCGCTCTAAAACGGCACCGTTTTGATCCAGAACAGTGTGTTTTGAAGAAGCGAACCGCGCGTCTCTGGACCGAGCTAAAGCGAAAATAAAAATATATTTTTAATATTGCAAACAGGTCCTCCAACTTCTGATAATCCGATTTTGACCCATAAAATTTTGTAATTTCTGTTTTCATCCACAAAACTTTTAATTTATTTAATTTTTAGCCCAAAATTTTCTGTTTATTTATTTTTGGCCCAAATATTTTTTTATTTTAATTTTAATTAATTAATTAAAGTTTATTTTTATTGCAATATTTGATTGAGTTTAAATTTAATTAATATAAATATTGCAATCAATTTATTATAATTTGAGAATTTTATTAAGTTTAAATTTTGGTATTTTAGTCCTGATTGTGTCTAATATTTTTTAATAATAAATTAATTGAAGCAAAAAGCCGCCAAAGTGACCTCTATTGTATAAATTAATTTATTTGAGATATTAGACAAGTGTATTAAAATTCATTGCGGGTAGTAAACCGACCCAAATGAAAGTTGCTATCTGGCTGAATTGAGAATACATGTGCAGTGATAAATATGTGATAATTATTATGTTTTCATCCATGTGGATAATAAATCGGCCCAAAGGAAGGTTTAATATTTGATAGGATTGAATTGTCAATATTTGATTGCTGCATTGAGATGCCAATTACAGTTAATGTTTTATATCCAAAGATGAAAATATTAATATTGTGCCGGTATCTTGTTTTCATTATTTGAACTCTATTATTGTTTGTTTCATTTATTTTGTGGATAGTGAGCATATGTTAATTTTTGTCACTTTCTATGATGTCAGCTAGCATGCCGTATAATCCTAACACTGTCCCTATGCTTGAGGGGTCAAACTTTGGTTCATAAAAATCAAGCATCATGATTTATCTGGATTGTATGGGCTTAGACCTTGTGTTCAGGATGGACGAACCTGCTCCTATTACTGAAGTGAGCACAGATGCTCAGAGGGTTCAGTATGAGAAGTGGGAGCGTTCTAACCGCTTAGGTCTTATGATCATGCAGCAGGGAATCCTAGAACATGTTCGAGGAGCCATTTTTGCTGAAGAAAGTAATGCTAAAAACTATCTTGCTGAGCTGGAGAAGGTCTATGTCAAAAATGACAAGGCCGAAGTGGGGACGCTTTTAGCAAAACTCACCTCCATAAGGCATATTGGCAATGGTAGTGTTCGGGAGCATATACTGAGCATGTCCCAAATAGCCAAGAGGCTAAAGGTCTTGGATTTGGTTTTACTAGATGACCTGTTAGTCCATCTAGCTTTGAATTCTCTTCCACCACAGTATGGGCAGATCAGGACTTCATATAACTGCCAGCCGAGCAAATGGACTCTTAACGAGCTCATTGCTCATTGTGTGGATGAGGAGGAAAAAATGTTGGCTACTAAGAGAGAGAGTGCTCATTTGGTCTCTTCAGCAGATAAGGGCAAGAACAAGAAAAGAAAGAAGACTGCTGAGAATAAGACTGCTAATAAAGGTCCTGTGCAAAAGAAGCCTAAGGAATTAAAATGCTTATTCTGCAGCAAGTCTGGACACTTAAAGAAGGACTGTCCCAAATATGCCACATGGCGTGTCAAGAAGGGTAAGTACCTTGTTTTAGTCTGTTCTGAAGTTAATTTAACTTCAGCTCCTAGAAATACTTATTGGATGGATTCTGGTGCTAGCGCTCACATAAGTGTTTCATTGCAGGGTTGCCTGAGCTACCGAAAGCCAACTGACGATGAAAGATACGTCTATGTGGGAAATGGCGATCCGGTGGAAGTGGAGGCAATTGGGTATATTAGATTGTGTTTAAGAACTAGATGTTTTTTGGATCTTATAGATACTTTTGTTATTCCGACATTTAGACGAAATTTAATTTCTGTTTCTTATTTGGACAAATCTGGTTTTACTTATTCATTTGGAGACAGTTCATTTACTTTATCTATGGATTCAAAAATTTTTGGTACTGGCTTCTTAAATGCATGTGATAATCTATATATGTTGAATATTAATGATTCTTATAATAAAACCCTGCAAGTTAGTACTATAGGTACCAAAAGGAAGCGAAATATAGATAATTCAGCTGAACTTTGGCACAGACGTTTGGGCCACATATCCAAATCTAGAATAGAACGTCTTGTGTCAGATGGTATCCTAAACACACTTGATTACACAGATTTGGACTCCTGTGTTGAGTGTATTAAAGGTAAACAGACTAAAAAAAAGAGACTAGGTGCCAACAGATCATCGAAGGTCTTAGAATTGATACAAACAGACATCTGCGGTCCATTCCCTACAGCAACAAGGAATGGCCAAAGATACTTCATATCATTCATAGATGATTACTCACGTTATGGGTACCTATATCTCATTCATGAGAAATCTGAGTCTTTGGACGTTTTCAAATATTATAAGGCCGAAGTTGAAAACCAACTCGGAAAGAAGATTAAATATGTTAGATTTGACCGTGGAGGTGAGTACTATGGTAGATATGACGGTTCAGGTGAACAACGTCCAGGGCCATTTGCTATTTTTCTGCAGGACTGTGGTATAGTCCCTCAATACACAATGCCCGGTACACCTAGCATGAATGGTGTATCTGAGAGACGTAACAGGACTCTTATGGATATGGTTAGAAGTATGATTAGTCATTCTTCTTTACCTGAGTCTCTGTGGGGAGAAGCATTAAAGACAGCAGTCTATCTTCTTAATAGAGTACCAACTAAAGCAGCTACAAAAACACCTTATGAGCTTTGGACTGGACGCAAGCCCAGTCTAAAGCACCTTCATGTTTGTGGATGTCCTGCTAAGGCTAGGCCTTATAGGCCTAATGAGACAAAATTAGACTCCAAAACTGTTAGTAGCTACTTTGTTGGTTATTCTGAGCGATCTCGGAGTTTTAAGTTTTATAATTCTACTTCCAGATTTATTTTTGAGACGGGAATTGCAAAATTCTTTGAGGATGTTGAGTTTGGGGGGAGAAGTAAGGTTAGAAACATTGTCTTTGAGGAGGAATCGAGTCAGGAACATGAGGACACTATAGACATGGTGAAAGATGATCCTATCAGCTTTCATCATGTCATACAAGATCCTAACTCTCACAAGTGGATTGAGGCAATGGGTGAAGAATATAAATCTATGCAAGACAATCAAGTTTGGGATCTTATCCCGTTACCTGAAGGAAAGAAACCTATTAATTGCAAATGGATATTTAAGACCAAGAGGGATTCTAATGGTAATGTGGAAAGATATAAGGCTCGTCTTGTAGCTAAAGGCTTCACTCAGAAAGAAGGGATTGACTATAAAGAGACCTTCTCTCCAGTTTTATCGAAGGACTCTTTTAGGATAATCATGGCTCTAGTTGCACATTTTGATCTTGAGTTACATCAAACGGATGTGAAGACTGCGTTTCTCAATGGAGACATTGATGAAACCATCTATATGGTGCAGCCAGAAAACTTTGTGTCTGGAGACCCAAAGCGACTGGTATGCAGATTAAAGAAATCCATTTATGGACTCAAGCAAGCTTCTCGTCAGTGGTACTTCAAGTTTCATGAAGTAGTTGTCTCTTTCGGTTTTGAGACAAATGCTGTGGAAGATTGTGTGTATCACAAGTTCAGTGGGAGTAGGTTTATCTTTTTGGTCTTATATGTGGATGACATATTACTTGCTACTAACTGTAAGGACTTACTGCACGAGACCAAAGTCTTTCTCTCAAAACACTTTGAGATGAAAGATTTAGGTGAAGCTTCTTTTGTATTAGGGATTCAAATACATCGAGACCGTACTCGAGGTATTCTTGGATTATCACAAAAGGGCTATATTGAGAAAGTGCTCAAGAGATTTAGTATGCACAACAGTAGACCAATTGATACCCCAGTTGCTAAAGGAGATAAATTCAGTCTTGATCAGTGTCCAAAGGGTGAACTTGAGATTCAGGAGATGCAGAAGATTCCTTATGCGTCAGTAGTTGGGAGTCTGATGTATGCTCAAGTTTGCACTCGTCCAGATATTTCATTCATAGCTGGCATGTTAGGGCAATATCTCAGCAATCCAGGAATGGATCATTGGAAAGCAACCAAAAGAGTCTTGAGATATCTTCAGAGAACGAAGGGACATATGCTCACATACAGGAGATCAGATCAGCTTGAGATCATTGGGTATACTGATTCTGATTTTGCTGGATGCCAAGACAGTAGAAAATCCACATCAGGCTACATATATCTCTTGGCTGGTGGTGCTATTTCTTGGAAGAGTGTGAAACAAACTCTAGTAGCTGCCTCCACCATGGAAGCAGAATTTGTAGCAAGCTATGAGGCATCCAATCAGACAATCTGGCTGAGGAACTTTGTCACAGGGCTATGCATTGTGAGTGGCATTGAAAGGCCATTAAAGTTATACTGTGATAATAACTCAGCAGTTTTATTCTCCAACAACAACAGAAGCCCTTCTCGATCGAGACACATTGGGATAAAGTTTCTGGCTGTGAGGGAGAGAGTATAGAGTGGAAAGATATCCATAGAGCATATTGGAACGAACTCCATGATTACGGATCCGCTCACTAAGGTTGTGATACCGAAAGTTTTTCATGAGCACACTGCTCATATGAGTGTCACATTATTTGAGACTATTTAGTTTCAGTGGGAGTTTGTTCATTAAGTTTGCATTAAGTTTTATGTATGCTCTCTTTGGCATTGGATATATTTTGTAAAGTACATTCAGTTTCTGCAGAAAAATGAGTTTTTTTTTTCATTTTATTATGTGTTTTACACTCTGTATTATATTTATGTTTAATCTTACTTAAGATTGATCAGTTGGAAACAGGCATAATTAGATCACATTACATGTAGTTTCCATGCTACACTCATATTATTAATCTATGTCATTTGAGAGTATTGATAATGTGATTGATGGTGGTTTGAGTCACGATGAATGTGGCGACTGGCCCTTCAGTCCTTTATCGATATAATTAATGGACGAGATTGTTTGAGGCACCTTCAGTATGACTGCTTTTATGAGCTCATTAAGGAATATATATATTTACATTTAATATATGTTAGCCCAAGTGGGAGATTGTTAGAATTAATTTTATATTGTTAAAATTAATCCTAAGTGTGGGCTAAATATATTTAAATATTAAATGTGTATTGCAGTCAAATTAAGATAGTCAAATTAAAATTTTGATCAAATTAGGATTGTTGACTATTGAGGTGTCCTACTCGTAATAAGATTATAAGTGTAGAGACCATTAAGTAATTTCTATTTTGTTGAAGGACCAAAATAGAAATTAATCAATTTATTCAGTTATAAATAAGGGGTCGTGGTCTCCGAGGGAACATAACAATTTTAGAGAACATTATGTTCCTTCAGTAGTGCTTCCGCATAACCTAAAGTGTGTATCCCCTGGAAGACGACAAACCCCAGAATTATCTCCAGAATCAACAAACAATGATGCCAGGTACACAAATTCTGCCATTTGCAATTTAATTTGAATAATCTAGTGATCTATGCATGATTTAAGTTTTAGGAGAATTAAGTTTTCTCCCCCTTTCAGATTTAATTTAGTTTGGGTGGGCGTTAACAAGAAGGTTGCCAAATAACATGGACCAAAAAGCCTATTGCGCGCATTTTCCTTTTTAAGTTTAATTTATTATTGTATTTCTAAATCTGAATATGCTATTTAATATATTGATCATTAATTATCTTATTTTATTAAAAAAATAATGCTGGTAAAATAGTAAAAACAAATACAAACTCTGTAAATCTTTAGGAATTTCTACAAAACTAACTCAAAACACACAAAAAGAAAAACATAAATATGGAAAAATTTAAAAATATTTACAAATCTAAAAAAAGGCTTTCAAAACCTTTTTACACAATTTTTAACACTTTCAACGGAAATTTGACGCTAACTTCATCTTCATCTATATCTTCATCTTCATCTTCAACAAAAATATCCATCTTTATTTTTTTCTTCAACGTAAATCTTCATCTTCATCATTTTCTTGAACAAATTTTTATTTTCTTTATACAAATCTTCAAAAATATTAGACACAAAAGAGAAAAGTCAAAAAGAAAATTTGCATGCAAATTGAAAAAACAAATGACAAATCAAAACTGAAAAATCTTCAAGGAAGAACAATTGAACACCAAAACTTGAGAAAAAAAATCATCTTCATATTCAGGGGCAGACACATGATTTGAAAACAATGGGAGCTTATTTCTATTGAGTTTTTAAAATTTTTATTAGCTATAGCTTTTATAAAATATTTTTATATTTTGAAATAATAAATTTAACACTTATTAAATAATAAATTTAACACTTATTAATATATCTTAATTTCTCACAATAATTATATAAATTAGAATGAAAAATAAAAATAATAATAAACTGAGATTTTGATAATTTTCATAACAAACACATGCAATAGAGAACAAATTGAAATAGGTATTTCATGAATAATGCATTTGTAATTTTACATATGAATTCTTAAACATAATTGCATTTTTGCTATATATATTTATATAAATAGAAAAACAATAATTATAATAATATAGAAATTTATATATCTTGAAATAAAAAAATAAAAAATAAAATAAAATTGAGAAATAAGAGAGCTTCTATAGCTTTTGGAAACTACATAAAAAAACAAAGATAGTGGATAAAAGAATTAGTTGAAGAAAAAATTTGAAATTGTGTAGTATATAAAAAATTTGACCGAAAACTATTAAAAAAATAAAAGAATTTTTGAAAAATAATGATTTAAAATAATATTTTGTTATTGATAACAGTCATATTAATAAAGCCAAAAATTTTGAAAAACAAAGTTCAAAACACATATATATCAATTGAATTGAAGTTTGAGTGGGGGCCTTGAGCCCCACTAGACCCTTCATGGGTCCGCTGTTGTTCTTATTCAATTTAAATCTTCATTATCTTTTTCTTTAACAAAATCTTCATTTTATCTTTTTTTCAATCAATATTCACCTTCTTAAAAAACATATTTGAATAATCAATCGAAATTCAAAAAAAAAAAAACATATCATAGGCGAAATTTTTGACACAATATATATGTTATCTATGTTAAAAGAATAAAAATAAAAACTTTTGATGTGTGATGGATGTATAGTAGATGTTTAATGTATGTTAAAAAAAACATAACAAAAAGTATTGATGTTTTTTATATGTTTTTTGTATGTTAGAAGAATATATAATGAAGTTAAAAAAATATTAATTATGTTATATAGATATTTGTAGTTGCTTGGTAGCTGTTTAGTAGATATTGTAGATATTTGATAAATGTGGCATGTATATTAAATTTTTATTGTGTATATTATGTAAATGTTGTATGAATATAAAAAAATTAAGTTAAAAAAATTTTAAATAAATTATGTAGATGCTTGGTTTATATACTGTGTATATTTAATAGATATGGTAGATATTTAGTAGATGTTATGTATATGTTGTACATTTATGAGCATATGACATAAAAAAATATTTCTGAATAAAAATACATAAAAAATAAAATAAAAAAATAAATAGAAAAAAACCAAAAATTAACATAAAAATGAATGTTGACCAGCTATTAACTCTATTAATAGTAACGTAAACACTGAAAAAAACATAAGATATAAAAGTGAAAAAAATGTAGTTGTACTTGAAAATAAAAAGATAAGACAATGAATTTGAAAAGGAAAATTGAAAAAGGGTTATATTGTATAAATTCCTCTAATCTTTATATCAAAATAAAAGTGGACTATAATTTGAGGATAAAAGACATAATTTATGCAAAATATAAAATATTATTTCAACAAAAACATCTTGTCCCAGGAACTACAAAAGCATGAAATTGCAAGACTCTACTTATAGGGGAGAAGGAAAATCAACTTGCTCTCAAGGAAAGTAGTTAGAAAAAACCTAATAGCATGCATAAGGAAGGGGGGGTTTACTGGTTATAAACTATTGAACAGAGAGAGAGAGAGAGAGAGAGAGAGAGAGAGAGAGAGAGAGAGAGAGAGAGAGAGAGAGAGAAATTTGATAGAATTCTAAGGTTGTAATGGCTTATGCTGCTCATTTATGTGTGAAAAGTACAAGGGGGTCTCCAAATGGGAGATTAGAACAACTAGAGGTGAACATTAAATATAATATTCTTTCACCCTACACACATCATCACACATACACAGGACACAAGGGAGCTATAGAAGAAGAGCAACAAAAAATATTAACTTATAAACCTTAGTTTAGAAATAATATCCAAACTCAATTAAAGCCAAACATTAGAAGCAATTATATATATATACTTATAACAAATTAATAATTAATAATATTAATTAAAATATAGTTAAATTAAGTAGCATAATAATTTTGAGAAAATTTTGGCAAAGTTTTGTTTATAAAATTAATAGAACCAAAACTTTAAAATAGGAAAACCCTATAAGAAAATCACTTCTAAAATTCATACATTTTCACAGAACTCCTTGACTACTTCAATTCAAAACATTTCAAGGCAACACGATTTTTTTATACATTGTAGTGGACCAAGTAATATATTCATATATATATATATATATGATATTCACATCAATAAAATATTTATAAATGCAAAAATTGGTTTTCAAAATATACAATAGATAGATTCACAGATCCAAAATTCATTTGATGTAAAAGCTATACATGATATACACTTATGCAGCTCCAGAAAATGTGGTATTATGGTAACTCATCAAGTCTCTATGGTCTTCTAGAAACTCTAACCTTAGAACTTCTAAGGCTTCTTCTGTCCAAATCTCTATCACCTGCATGATAAAATTTAATCACACTAAGCTATATAGCTTAGTGGTATTTACTTTGATAACAAAATATAAATAAGTAAAGATTTCATTTATGATATAAAACACATTTACCTTCAATTAGACGCAATACATATTAGTAAATTAATATCTCATAAATTTCAATTATAATTATATCAATCATATCTATCTATCATCTCAAAACATATCATGGTCAGAGCACATCATACTAAAACAAGCCCCCACACAACATTCAAGTCTTGGAAACATTGAATCGGCCCATCGCAACTCGAAGATCTAGACATCAGAGACTAAGTGTCATGTGATATCAGTGTATCTCACTCCAAGATGTATAAATAATGTCTCCTTGACACCAAAGTGTCATCATAACAATGTATCTCGTTCAAAGACATATAAACATATATGATACCAGTGTATCTCGTCCGAAGGCATGTATAAAGTCATGATGTATCATTAGCATGCCTGCTCGACAACGCTAAATTTAATGTCCCAAAACAAGTATATGTGTAGGGAAACAAATTACAACAACATCACATCAATTTTCACATTCTCATATAAAATCATCATTTTCCATATTTCTCATAGTTTATCACTTTTCTTTGTGCCAATAAGAATTCATATGGAATTTCATAACTCACCTGATATACTTTATTATTAAGATTCAAACTCACATTCATATAAATCAATAACTTAATAATCACATATCACATCATACACAAATCATACATTCAACATTATTCATATATATTAACAAAAAAAATTAACAAACAACAATTTAATTATCAAAAATAAAAAAAAAGTAATTATCAAAGCAGGATTTTAACAAACGAATATAATCTCCCTTGGTTTTAGGGTTATTATCCTCAAAACCCATCTAAACATGTCTTGAGCTCTTTTCTTTGTATATTTCTCTATTTTTAAAGTTTTAATTACGCAATTTAACTCTTAATTACATTAATCCCAATTGTACCCTACCAAAAACTCTAATTCCAAGGTTCCATAAACCCTAATTTATTGATTCAACTTAATTCAATCAATTTTTTTCACTATTCAATATGTAACCATCATTTTCTCTTCATTACTCAAGCCATTTCCCATATATTTCATCTTTCACAATATAAACACATTTTCTCATAAATTTCTAAATATTTATAAACTCTAAACTCATAAAAATGAGTTTAAAGGATACCCATTTTTAGCAAATTTTCAAAAGTTCTTCAAGAACCACTTAAAGCCCTTGATTTTTGGTAAAGATTTTAGTAGCTAACTAAGTGTTTTCTTTCTTTTTTTTTAAAAATGAGAAGAATAAGAAGAAGACGATGATGATGATGAAAGAAAAATAAGAAGAAAAGTTGTTTTATTTTCTCTTCATTCTTATCCCTTATATATTATTATTGTTGTTGTTGTT
The DNA here is from genome assembly GCA_947685225.1 of Garcia nutans. Lineage (NCBI taxonomy): Eukaryota > Viridiplantae > Streptophyta > Magnoliopsida > Malpighiales > Euphorbiaceae > Garcia > Garcia nutans. The sequence continues at coordinate 69,440,130 of CANTUV010000031.1, read as the reverse complement.
ATATATCTTTAAATCTCCACCATACTTTTCATCTTTCCTCTTTTCTTTTTTTCTTTTTCCTTTCTTTTCTTAGTCTTACATGAAAATATGCATATATATATATATATACACGTACATATTTTCTTTCTTCTTTTTAGTTTAAGTATATATATGCATATCATGTGTATATCTTACGCATATCTTATGTATATCTCACATTGTTTAGCTTTCTTTCTTTTATCTTTTCTTTTACTTATGTTTAACATTATTATTATTAACATTATTTATCTTCATATTTCTTTCAACATATGTAATTATCCTTTTTTTAAAATTAATTTTAGGGTATATTAAAATTAGAAATGTTACATTAAAGGTGCAGTATGATTGGAAGCAGATAAAGGACCTCAAAAGGGTCTATCTAGGATGAGTTGCTACATAATTGACGAAGATGCCGGTGAAAGACCAAGGGCTCCTTTGGTCTAATTACTATATCAGTCTGCTAACCAATTGGTAGATAGGGGGATTCTGGATAGTTCTATGGCTGTTGGTCACATTGATGCTCTATTTACTTTTGGATCAATGCGGAAGCATGCTAGTTAATGATTTTGAATGATAATTTTGATTAATTTAATTGATGGTTCTACTATAGCAATGCTCCTAGCATGCTATAACATGCTTCTGTCATTATGGTAGAAGGTAGGCGATATTAGCTTGATTAAAATCCTAGGGAATTATGGAGCCTGGTGATAACTACATGGGACTCTATGGTTTACTCCAGCTAAGGTGTTAGGATGTATTGGATACTGATGTGCTACTGAAAGTACCTCTGTTGTTTTGGTAGATTCTGACTACAATGAAGATCTTTTTTATTTTGGGAGGATATATTAGTTCTCCTTATTGTATAGCTCTAAGTTACTGATATTTTAGTTTTGATTTTGGCTTAAGCTTACTAGTGTTAGGCTACTAATATGGTGGTTTTGTTTTTGGATAGAATCTATTGGTTTTGGCTTAGTGATGTTTTAGGTTATTGGAGTTTTGGTAGGATGTAGTGGTTTTGTTTTGAGGAAATTACATTATATACTATTTTTTAAGGTCCATTTTTATTTTTACTGTTCCAACTTTTTCTTTTCACTTTTAACTTTTTAATTTTTTAATTTTAACCTTTATATATATATATATATATATATTACAAAAATATGGTTATTACTTTTTCACCATTTTTGTCATCTTCGCTATTCATCTCATCACACGATTTCAATTTTTTTCTCCATTTTCTCTATTTTGTTTGTGGTTTTGTGTGGGTTTTTTCAATTTTTCTTGCTTCTTTTCATTTGTTTCTCTTAGTTTTTCCCTTTTTTTTGCATTTTAGTGGTACGGTTTTCATTTTCATCTTTGCATCATTTTTGTCGTTCATCTCTCTACAATATTCCATTTTCTGCTCCACTTTCTTTTATTTTTATTTGTGGGTCTTGTGGGTTTTTGTGTGTTTTATACTCCATTTTCTTCTATGTTAGCGGGTTTATTGGTTTTAAATTGTTAGGACTTCTTCTATTATTTCTTTTCATAGAGCTCTCCTTTTTTGAAAAAACCTTCCATGGGTAAGAAATGGATGAAGAAGTCAAGTAGCCATGGTAAATCTTCTTGGAAAAAGATATTTTTTGTTTTTCATGTTATGTTTTTTTTTATTCATTTTCATTGTTTTGTATTTTTAGAAGATACGTTTTCGTTTTTAGTTTATTTTGTAAATTTGTTTTTGTTGCTTTTTAATGTTTGTCTATTTTTGTTATTTTCATATTGTTTATATTTTGTAGAATAAATGGTTATATAAAGTTTTTTGTTTATGTTTGTTTTGTTTTTATATATCAATTTTTTGGAAATTGTATATAATATTTATAGACTTTTAGCTGATTTTTTTGTTTTATATACATTATTTTGCAAAGTATATGTAACATATACATATATTTGAATTGATTTTTTTTTATGTTTATGTTTTTTATTTTTTTTTTCATGTTTTGAGTACGAAGAATGTTGATGTTGTTCATTCTATTAAAATTAGCTATGAGTTGAAGTATAAAGTTAACTTAATGTCTGTTTTATCTTATAGTCAATTAGATTTATTTCATGAGACTCTGTTTGGGCTTTTATTGGATACGCGTCCTTTTAAGTTTTATAGTCAACTTATTTATTCATTGGTGTTGAGGGAGATGAAGCATTCTAATCCCATGGAGATGTTTAATTTTGATGGAGTTGATATGATGTTTGTTGTTCATAAATTTAGTTTGATTACCAGTTTTAAATGTGATGGTGATAGAAATAAATTTTTATTTTCTAAAGATAATAATAAGTTGGTATCTCATTATTTTGTTGGTAATTTGAAGATTTTTAATTTGATATTGAGAATTATTTTCTTAAAAAAAGGAGATTTGATGAAGATACTGTAAAGGTTGTTGTTGTATATGTATTGCATCTTTTTTATTTTATTATCTCATAGAGATAAGTTGGCTCCTGTGGAGGATTTTGATTTCATTAATACTGATCATTATTTTGAATATCCTTTTGGGTTGAATATTTTGACGTTACTATGAATAGTCTAAAGCAAAAAATTTAGTGAGAATGTAAAGAAAGGTCATGCTAAGTTTTATAGATTGATTGGATTCCCACTTGCCCTTCAAATTTGGTTCTATGAGTGTTGTAGATTGCTTAGTGGCAGGTTTGATGTAAGATTTTGGAATTCTTTTCCTCGTCTTGTTTCTTGGTCTTTTGACTCTTCTCCACATTTGAAGAATTTTGAAGATGTTCTTTGTTATCTTGGTCCGAAGGTATGTATTTTGTTTTTATTATATTTTTATATTTTTTTTTCATTTTATTTTTTTTATATTTTTTTGTAGTTTGATTTGCGAAATGTTTATCCTAGTGAATTTGAAATATAGAAGTTGAAGTTAGATATATTTATAATCTTTTAGATTATAAAAAGGTTGATGAAGATGTTATATGAATAAGATAGATTTTGATGATGATAATGGAATTGGTGATAATGTTGATGGTGTTGTTGATAATGAAAGGAGTAAGAATGATGATTTGTCAAGGTGTTCTGTTAAGAGAAAGTCAATTACTGTTCTGAATAAGTGTATCATTAATTTACAAAAGGAATCGAGGAAAGTTTCTGATAAACAAGATAAATTGCAGATGAAATAATTAATGTAACTTCAAAGCAGGATAAATTAGAGAAAGATTTTAAATCTATGAAAAAAGAAATCAACTCAATGTTGATATTATTTGATAAGAGATTGACTGAAGTTATTAATTTGTTAGTGGGTATATCTAAGAAGATTGTTTTTGAGGTATTTTTTTTTTATGTTTTTACTTTTTTACAATTATTGTATTTTAATTATGTTTTTTTTCTTTCTTTTTGTTTAAAGGGTACTGTTAATGAAGGTGTTCAAAATATTGTTAGTTGTGGTTCTGATGATGATGATTCTTATGATGTTAAGGATGAGAAACAAGCATTTGAGGTACATTCTTTATCAAATTTGAGAGCAATATATAGGTATATATAAAATCTATCTATATATTTTATTTATAACTTGTATATAATGATATTCATTTTTGAAATTCATGATGTATGTTTTATTATACGTTTCATATACCAACATATAGGCACATATATTAGTTTTATATTATTATTTTTCTTTTTTGAATTTCTACTAAAATATGTAGGTATATGTAACAAATACCTGCATATAAATACATATAACTTATATATACTACTATTTTTTTTAAATTATTAATGTAGGTATATGAAACATATTCCTTCATATGTTATATGTTTCAATTTATAAGTAGATATTGTTATTTTATAATGTTATTATCCTTTTGAAATTGTATAGTAATACAAAGATATATGTAGTATATACCTATATATAACTACATATAATTTGTATATACTTTTTTTTAGATTCTTGATTTATATGTAGTCATATTTATTTTTGTTATTATTTTTAATTTTTTTAATCTATTTTATAGATAAAGAAAAGACCTGTTGGTTAGGATTTGAATTAGGGGTTTTTGCTGTTAAAGATGGTGTTGGTGATTTAAAAGAGAATGTAGATTTTGTTAATAAGGTTGTTTATGATGTTGACTAATGTTTCAATTATTAATCTTGGTTGTGATGATGTTGATTGTTGAAGGTGATGTTATTGATAATATTGGTGTTAATGTTTCTGTTGAGGGAGTTTGTAAAGAAGATGTTTTTGAAGGTTTTAGTAGTAAGGATAAAGATAAATTAATAAGTGGTTTTTAGTTTGTTGTTAAAGAAAAAGGTTTCGTTGATTCTGAATTTGTTGGTGATGCTGATAAAAATAAAGTTATTAGTTCTTCTAATTTTGGTGGTAATGAAGATGAAGCTTTTGCTAGTGTCGTTACTAATGATATTTGTGTTATCGTTGGTGAGGCTAAAATTAAGTTTAACAATAAGTCTGCTTCAAGTTCTTCTATGTTTGATTCTAGTTTTTTTGGCTCAAGTTGATATTGTTGCTGCTCGTAGTGTTGATATTACTAAGTCTACTTCAACTACTTTTGATTTTAATTCTACCTTTTTGGCTGAAATTGACGTATTAGAAAATAAAATATTTTAAAAGGTATTTGCTTTTATATGTATATTTTTTATTTTTTATTTATAAGAAAATATTTGATGTTGTTAAGGAAAATGATGCAAGCAGTGTTGAATTGGTTTTATCTTTGAAGTCTTATGGCATATTCTTTTTTTCTATATATTATTGATTAATTTATGTTGATTATATATCAAGTATATGTTATTATATTTTGACATATATTTATAATTTTTATTGATGTAATATGTAATATATGTTTAACTATTGATTTTATTTTTTTAACATATATTATATGAATGACAAGTTATATATATATTTTTGTTTAGTGTAATCCATATCGTCCTAATTTTTCTCTTAGTCTTGATGATTATGATGTGAATATTAAAAAAAATATTAAATCATCTAAAGTTCTTAAGTCTCCGTCTACAACTGAATTTGGTTCATCTTCTACTAAGGAAGTTTTTGAGAGTGATCTTTTTATTGTTTTGGATAATAATTTATTATGTGAACTTAGTTTTAGTGATCAATTTTGATTGAGAATTGGTTGGAGAGAGGATTGAAAAAAAGAAAGAATAGGTAATATATTTTTGTTTTAATTTTTTTTATATTTTTATTCATTTTCTAATTTTTTTTTTTGTTTTAGAAAATTTAAGTATTCGACGAAAGAAAGGGGTATGTTTACTCCTTTTGCTTTTAGTGTTGCTACTGTTACCGAGAGATTTTTTTCATGATCTTGCCTACCTTGGAGAATTTTTTACTGATTTGGTATGTTTTATTTAGTTTTTAGCTTTTTCTTGTTTAATTTTTTATTTCTTAATTTATTTTTTCATATGTTAATTTTTTTTAGCATTTGAATATTTTGTTTTATTATCTATGCAAGAAATAGAAATATGGCAAGAATATTAAAGTAAACTTCACTACTACTGATTTATTTTATTTTTCGTAATATTCAATGGAGATATAAAAATTTGTTAAATCTAATAACATTCCAGATTTTTTTTTAATTAGTGAAGATATTGTGGCAAATTACCTTTTGGGGAAGGCTATGGGATATTGTTGTCATTGGTCTAATATTGATGATGTGTTTATTCCTATTCATCAATCTGAAGAGCGACATTGGATTGTTGGATGTTTATAATTGAAAGAGAAGTGTATTTTATAATTCTATGAGGTATGGATGCAAAGACATTGCTACTGCTGGTTATGTGAGACCTTTTTGAACTGTTTTGCCATTTTATTTTTACATGCTTGATGTTTTGAAGGGTAGAGAAGATATTGATTTGGAGAATAGACCTTATGCTAGTAAATTTGCAATTGATCCTCTTGATATGGTTTTGGTCGATTCAGTTTTGATACAGTAACAAGTATATTTGCTTTTATTATTATTTTCATTATATATATTTTTGTTTTTATTGTTTTATTATCTTGAATTTAATTTTTTTTGTGCTCTATTTTTTTTTTTTAGAGATTATGGTCTTTTCACATTTGCTTTTGTGAAATTTTATATTCATGGTTATAAAATGTTGCCAAAGGAGTTTAATATGGATGTTTATCGCTTTAGGTTAGCTTTCCCATTGTATACTTATAGGAATTCTAAAAGAGATAGTTGGAATGCTAAAAAGAGATAGTTGTGTTAAAAGTAGTCATGAATCGTCTAGAAGAATTAAAAAGGATAAGGGCGACAAGGGCAAACAGAGATTTAATGAAAATATTCAAATTTATAAGGGCAAGAAAAAAGCAAAAGAAATTTGATTTTTTTTTAAATTTTGAAAATATTCAAATTTATGGATGCTCTGTTAGTTTTCTTGTTTTTTTTTTTCTAGCTTTGTATAGATGTAAACGCTTTCATTTTTATAAAAAGTTATACATTTTATTTCAATTGTTTACTTCAAAGCAAATATAACTATATATTTTAAGATATAATGACTACATACTAATATTTTTCTTTTCAACTTAATAGATATATGTAGGTATATGTTAGGTATAACAACTGCAAACTAACATTATTACATGTACATATATATATTAAGATATAACAACTGCATACTGATATAATTTTTGAAAGTCAGTAGATATATGCAGTTTTATGTATTATATACCTAAATATACTATGAAAAGTTATATCATTGTTATTTTTTAAATTGAACAGGTATATATAGTTATATGTAACATATACTTATATATACATCAGAACATATAATAGTTTTATATTATTTGTTTTTTAATTTTAGTATATATATATTTGATATATACAAATATATGAATCAAAATTAACATACATATGTTTTTATTCTTTTGCAATTTAACGTTCATATTTAGTAATATGTAAGATATACCAATATGAATTTGAATATATAACAGTTACACCATGTTACGGTTTTGCACTTTAATCAATATTGTATTTTTATTTAATAAAAAATCAATCATATAAAATTTCATAAAATTTTTTTAAAGTAATCATTCAAAATTTTAATTATTTTGGTTCATTTCTATAAGTTTGCTTATTATACCCATGATGTCCGTATTTATTGCATTTGTTTTTTTATTTTATTCTCCCATGCTTCTTTGTTTTTTCTCTTTTTTGGTATTCCATCTTTGATTTTAAATTATGGCGCTAGTATTACTACTTGCTTTACTTCATCTAGCATAATCCATATGTTTTCATTTGCAATTGGATAAATAACTATTGCATAAGTCTGAACGAATGTTTCTTTAGTATAGTATTATGAGCAATACAAATATGAGTCTTGATTCATTTTCATTAGTATTGCAACTGCTTGTTTGCATGGTGTTTCATCTATTTGGACTCTATTGCATGTACAGGTTCATTCATTCAAATTAACAACGAATTTAACTTCATAGTCAGAGACATTATACAACTCATTTGTTGCTTGTTTAACCTGTCATTTTAATCAATTTTTTTTGTTAGTAATGAATTGATTCATTTAAATATAACAGAAATAACATATAAGTACATATATTATTTTGATAATTCAATAAATATATGATTATATATAATATATACTCACGTATAATTAGAAAAATAATAATTATATAGCGTTATTCTTTACAAATTTAATAGTTATATCTAGTTATATATAACATATATCTATGGCTGTAAATGAGTCAAGCCATTTGAGCTCAACTTGGATCTCAATTTGGTAAAAACTTATTCAGACTCGAATTCGAACTGCTTGTTTATTAAATGAGTCAAGCTCGGCCTAAGAAATACTTGGCTTATTAGCTCGCGAGCTTGCTCATTTAAAAAACTCATGAGTTATGCTTGCAAGCTAGCTCTTTTATTATGTTGGAGTAGAAATATATATAATTTTATTTATATATATTAAATTATAAATGAATATATTAATTTTTAACTAATTTAATTTATAAAATTTATGAATATGTGGTATATGTGATAAATAAATTAAATAATATAAAATAAAAAATAACTTAGTAGTTTATAATAGAATATAAAATTATAGTAATATAATATTTTATTTTTATTAATATATAATTATATTGTTCATCCTTCATAAAAATATTAATTTTAGATTTTCTGTCGTGCAAATTTAGAAAAGATGAATGAAAATAAAAACTGAAATAAGTTCGTTGAGCTTATTAAACTTATTTAAATCAAGCTCGTGTTCAAACTCGAGATATATGGTATATGAGTTGGATCGATACAAGCTCGGGTTAGATTTAAGTTCAAGTTTGAACTCAACTATTATATAATGAGTCAAACTTGAGCTTTCTAAAACTCGGCTCAGCTTGGCTCGATTACAGCCCTATGATATACTGATATATAACTTAATATATAACAATTATATGCCGTTATTCTTATAAAATTTCAACTTTTATATGTAAAATATAGTACATCTTTATTTGAATTTTCAGAAATATACTTATTTAATGAAATAAAAAATAAGTACTAGCATATCTGTAATTTTAATGATTCAATAAGACTTTCATTTAATATATATTTAGCCTTTTTTTTTTTTTATCAATCTTGTGAATGTTGATAATGCTATATCTTTGTTTCTCCATGGTCATTCTTGAAGAAGTGATCGTAAATATTCCAAAAGAGTTGTTATTGGCAATTTTCTTGCAGCTTTGTTTATGACATTTAATGATTCAACAATATTTGGAGTCATAGTCTAATACCTATTGCTGGTTGAATGTATCTTGCCCATCTTTGGTAGCTAGCATTGTCAAAGTATGGTTTAATTCTGTAATACCCCTATACTCAATATACATACCATATATATATCCCGTATACATATAATACACATATAAAATATAAGAATGTTACTTTACAATATTGTTTAAACCCTTACTTTAGTCCATATCAATTATATTTTTAATAAAAGAACATTTTTCATTATCAAATCTCATTCTTTTAAAAGTAACATTTACAAAACCATTATATTTTTCATTATTACATATATATAAATTTACATTGTCTTTTTCGAAATTCGCTTATGTATATATATATATATTTTATAAAAAATATAACATAATAAAATATACATACTTGCACCACCTTCTAGTTGGTCTCGAAACACTCTTACTCTTCTTGTGTCACAACCGTCTGACTCTTAGATTAATAATCTACTTACCTGTGCGATTTACATAACTGCGCTAAGCTCGAAAGCTTATTAGTACATATAAACAACATATACATGCATTACAGAAAATCACACTCACAACACTAACATCATTTATCATCATATTCTTTGTCTTTTCTTTATTATTATTAGCCTTTTATTTTGACTTAAATATATATATCATCCACGATTCATAATATCATTCTTGTCTACCACAAACACATACATTGAGCCCAATTATCCTTATACAATAAACTAGTTTCAGAATTATTATTTTGGTCTATCTCATCACAATGATGCCAAATGTGTCTTGCTAATGGACGTAGCAATATCTGTGACACTCAGTGTCTCATCCATAGGGTATTTCAACAGTCACTAGTGGACGTAGCGATATATGTGACACCCAGTGTCTCATCCACAAAGTATATCAATAGTAGTGCCACCAATGTGTCTAATTCATGGGCATAGTAACATCTTCATGGCACCCAGTGTCTCATCCCGTTATGTATGGCATGCCAACAACCAAACACAATTTTTGGCAACTTGATATTGTATATGGTACATACAATACAGATTTATTTTTCAACATATTTTAACTTTTCAATTCATTTCATGGTCTCCACCAATCATCATCATCATATATAATACAAATGTAGCTCACATCCACATTTTAGTGTACAACTTGCACTTCTCATATCTTTTTCAACTATGACATCATTTTATATCATCACACTATGTGATATATGTTCATCATTTAATATTCATTTCACAAACTCTTTCACAATTCACATACAATACATATATAGCTCTATACCACATATTAATGCACATTTTACATTTAACACACTTTGCACTATTATTACAATTAGCCATACTCAAATGGCTAAATCATGCCATTATTAATTCATGTCTAATTCATATTTAAATCACATAATTTATGAATATACATTTCACCATCATCATAGCATGTTTTATCAATTCAATCAATAAAATATAACAATTACAATATGTACATTTATGCACTTATGTCTAATAACCTAAACTCAAGCCCAACTTCTTAAATCTTCACTTCTTCTAGCTCTTCATAACTTGATCTTTTAATCAAGATATGAAGAATCAGGTTATTAATAACATCAACCTATATATCTCAATTATACAACTCAAATCCTCTCTCTCATTCTCAATCCAAAACACTTAATTCAATACTCCATACTTTGGAGTTCTCATTAACTAATATTATATTAAGTTTCCAAACTAATAATAATATCATATTCATCTTATCTTTATCGCATTCATTATTCATTTATAATTCACTCTTGACATCCAACCACATTTTCCGTTTCATATTTTCATCCTGCAAGCAGGAGCCACACTCATCATATGACTCGTCAATATACCAACATTTTGCATAATCAACATATTTTATTATAATTATTCACTTTATAATCACATATACATTTTCAATTCAATATATATAAAGACATAGCTATGCAAGCCATTTACTATACCCGTATAGTGTAAAATATGACTACAAACATCAATAAAGCAACCCCACGGCCGTAGCATCCAATAGCCATGCCCATGGGATGTGAAATGAAGCTGTAAAATACTATATAAGACCCCCACGGTCATGGATCCAAAGGCCACACCTGTGACATTCATTTTGCTTTTGTTTCTTCACCGTTTTCACATGAAACAACCCCTCGTCCGATCCCACGACCGTGGCCCTATATGGCCACGCCCATGGCATCCCAGAATCACTCTTTTACACCATTTTCATACACAAAACACATACTTATCAACTTTGAATGGTGCAAACCAAAGACAAGAGCATGATTCAAGTATATATTTACTCAAGATCATATGTACAAATCAAAGAGATTATATGTACAAACCTTAGTTAATCCAAGCTTACTCTTCTTCTTTTGATCCCCCTTAGGCTAAACAAAAAATCATAACAATAATTATTATATAATTCATTCATACAATCATCCATGTATCAATTTACTCAATTCCCAACTCATTTATACAAAACCCTTACTCTTTTTCTTATCACCTTTTTCCAATTTCACTATCCATTATCATCTCTCACAAATAATCATATTTACTTCATCTATGCATAAATTCAACATATATATACTCCAACATATCATTCTTATTATTTTATTCAATTAATCATCACTTTCTCTCACTAACCATATCATATATATACTCAAAATCTACAAAAATCAACTCAAGGAAAAGAATACTTACTTGAATTCTTTGTCAAATCTTCAATATCCACCTTCAAATCTCTTAAAACTCTTATGAATTTGGTGTGTATATAAACAAAATCAAGCTCTTCTCTCTCTCTCTCTCTCTCAATTCTCACGTTCAAAAAGGAAGAAGAAGAAGGAAGAAGAAATATGCCTCTTCTTTTCCCATCTTTATCTCTTATATAATAATAATAATAATAATAATAATAATAATAATAATAATAATAATAATAATAATAATAATAATAATAATAATAATAATAATAATAATATGACAAATTTTCCACCTTTCACTTTCTCCCTATCATATATTAACATACATACATATAATTAATCACTTAATTAATTTAAGTAGCCATTCACAAAAAAATATCTAGACTTTTCCATAATCATGTCCTTCTTTTTTTTTAACTTTTATCTTTTTACCTAATTTCATCATTTAGTGCCTTTATACTTTATATATATCTTATGTATATTTTATGTATATGTATATGTCTTATATACTCTATTTATATTTTCCATATATTTCAAATACATAATATATATGTATAACATCCATCATACACATCCATCTCTTATTATATTTTCTCTACCTATTTCACCAATATACTCTCTCATTATTACTATTTCAAAGTAGATTAAAAATCGGGTTATTACAAATTCTTTCATCCAATTTGTTCAACTTTTCTATGTATTCTGTGAATTCTTCAATTGTATATGCTTTGCTGCACTGAAGAATGCTTCTTTTAACTTTTTTTTTAATTTTTTCTGAAGTTTGTTTTCAAGTTATTCAATAAGTGACATGCAAAAACCATGAATAGCTTTAGGGTGTATATTTTTTTATTACTATAATTATACTTCTATGTCTATAAAAAATAATGCACATTCCATTTCTATAACCAAATGTTCTTTTTGTATTTTTGAAAAACCATAATTATACTTTTATGTCTGTCAAAAATAATGCACATTCCATTTCTATAACCAAATATTCTTTTTATATTTTTGAAAAACCATTCTAATTATTCATCATTTTTAGAGTTAACAACTGAGAATGCTAGAGGGAATATTTTATCAGAAGTGTCTTGTGTTGATGCTATGATTAATATTCCACCATAGGTGCCTTTGAGAAATGTTCCATCCACCTCCATTATAGGTTTGGAGTAAGTCCATCCTTTTATTGATACATCTAAAGCAATGAATGTATAAAGAAATGAGTCATTTTATTTTTGTTTTAGATTTGCAATTGATCCTGAATTGATAGTAGCTAGCATGTATAAGAAGTTTTGAATAAGTTTATAAGATTCATCAAGTTTTTCTCTAATTTTTTCCTTTGCTTTTGCATTTATTCTCTATGCCTTCATATATTTTAGGTTTATATCGTATTCACCTCTCATGTCCTTAACAATGTGTGCATGATTATAAGATTTCTTAATGTTTAAATACTTGGTCTTGATGGAATCAACAATTACTATGGTCACTCATTCTGACTTCCAGTGAACAAGTATGAATATTCTTGTATTTTTTAACCATGAACGGCTTCGTATTCCCTATTTTTACTGCCCTCAATAACCATTTGCACTCTTCATTGTAGCAAACTGCAACATATTTCTTTTTGTATGACTTTCTAACTTTGTACCAAAAACTATTTTTTAATAAAATCTCTTTTATCTTTATATATATATGACCTTTTTAATATCTGAATGTGTTATGTTGGTAATTATTGACAATGTTGCACTATCAACTTCATTTACATTTTGTTGCTCTTCTTTTTTAGTTACATTTTTACACATCATATTTGCATAATGGACAATATCAGTTACAACATTATTGTCATATGATTTTGTTGAGCTTTGTCCTGATTTTTGAGGTGCAATGAATTATTGACAAGTTTCAAATATTCTCATTTGATAACTTGGATCTTCAACTGTTACACAGAATCGATACTTCATTATATCTGCTTCTTTCTTCTTCAGTTAGATATAAAACATCAAATTGTTATCATCTTGAATTTTTATTACTGGATATCTAGTAGCAATTTGACAGTGCACTTCTATTTTTGATTCTTTTGTATTTATTTTTAGTTGCAACTCAATTATTTGCAATATTTCTTCATATTTGTATTCTTCAAGAATAGGAATTCCATTTACTTCAAATCTGTGTAACTCATATTGTCTCATTTACCATTTTGTTGAATTAATGTTGATATTGTGGCCATTTTTTTCCTGTATAAAAAACATGAAAGATTTTTTTAATAACATGTAGTTATATATAAATTATACCTATATATACTAAGATATAATAGTTGTATACTGGTATTATATTATCAACTCAATAGATATATATATATATATAGTTATATGTAGCATATACCTAGACATACTCAGATATAATAAATCTATTCTGATATTCGTTCAACAATTAAACACATATATGTTATTATATGTAGCATATACCTACATATAACTATATACAACATATGTATTCTGACAATCTTTCTGAAATTCAATAGAAATATGTAGTTATATATTATATATATCTACGTATACTAAGATATAAGAAATATATACTGACATTTTTTTGGACGCTATGTATACTGAGATATAACAACTGTATACTGATATTTTATAAGCAACTTAGCATATATATGTAGTTATATGTAACAAATATCTAAATGTACTCAGATATGATAAATCTATTCTAATATTCCTTTTGCAATTAAACACATATATGTTGTTATTTATAGTATATACTTACATACAACTACATATAACACATATGTCTTGACAATCTTTTTGAAATTCAATAGAAATATGGAGTTATATATAGTATATATTTACATATACTAAGATATAAGAAATATATACTGGCATTGTTTTTTGAAAGCCTATGTATACTAAGATATAATAGTTGTATGGTAATATTTTATAAGTAAGTTAGCAAATATATATAGTTATATATAACATATACCTAGATATACTTAGATATAATAAATCTATTCTGACATTCTTTTTGCAACTAAGCACATATATATATTGTTATATGTAGCATATACCTATATATAATTACATATAACACATGTATTCTAACAATCTTTCTAAAATTCAATAGAAATATGTAGTTATATATAATATATACCTATATATACTAAAATATAAGAAATTTAAATTTACATTTTTTATGGAAGCCTACGTATATTGAGATACGACAGCTGTATACTGGTATTTTATAAGCAAGTCAGTAGATATATAGTTATATGTAAGATATATCTAGATATACTAAGATATAATATATCTATTCTGGCATTTTTTTTTGTAGCTAAACACATATATGTTATTATAAGTAATAAATACCTACATATAACTACATATAACACATGAATTTTGATAATCTTTCTGAAATTCAATAGAAATATGTAGTTATATATACTATATATCTACATATACTAAGATATAAAAAATATATACTGATATTCTTTTTTGCAATTCAATCTAAATTTATAGTATATGTATCATATACCTATATATATGTATATACTCATATATAAGTGATCTTTATTGACATTCTTTTTTTCAAGTCTATAATATATGTAGTTATATATAATATATACATATATATACTCAAATATAAGAAATATATAGTGATATTAATTTTTTAACTTAAAAAATATATGTTGTTATATATAGTTTATACCTATATATATATTTACATTTACATATACTCATATATAATAATTAATTGTATACTTTTTTTTATTTTGCAATTGTGTACTGGCATTCTTTTTGAAAATCAACAATTATTTAAGAAATATATATAATATTTTTACATTTATTTTCGTTTTATTGATCAATTCACATAGACAGTAATATATAATATATAACTAATTATAATTAAAATTTAAAAGTTTCTTATCTTACAGCTCTGCATATCTATATATAATAGAACAATTTGTTCGACTTTACCTGTACTTTCTTCAGATGAAATTATTTCGTTCTATTTGGAGACATTTGCCATTGTTTATTTTCATTTTCAGGTCTGATTTGTTCTTCTTTTTTTCTTTTCTTTTCTGCAATGCGATTTGATTTTGTTTGCTTGTTTTTTTGACAATTTGTTGATGTTTTGGTGGTTTGGCTAGTGATTTTGATAATCGAGGAAGGTTTTAACATTGAAAGAAATCCATTTTTTCAGATTTGATGCAAGTTAGGCATTTTTATTGTTTTATAAGATTTTTTGGGTAAAATTGAAAAAAAAAAATGGAGATGTTGAGAACGCTACTTTGTTTTATGTTAGTTTTGTAATTATCCCTTTTGTTTTTTAGCTACTGATATTTTAGTTTTGATTTATTGCTGTAGACAGTTGATTTTTCTCCTTTTCTATCAATTTGGATAGTTATTCGACCCGAAAAAAAGTTATGCAACTTGAGAAGGGAGTAAATATGAAGGTCTCTGTTGGTAGTTTGGGCCGATAGTCAATATTAGAGAAAGTTTAAAGGAAAAAATAAAATCATTTATTATGTTGATTTTTTTATTTTCATTATTGATGATTTTTTTAATGTTAGTATGACAATCATTAATTATTTTTAGAGTATTTGTTATTACAAATTGTGTGTTTCTGTATATATAAATAAAAATATGATATAGTTTTTAAAAATATAAAAGAGATTTTTAAAATTATGATATAGTTGGCACCTTCAAAATTTTAAATTTTTTGATAAAAATATTGCCACTTAAAATTTAGCGATGAAATAATTTTGTGGACAATTTTATTATTGATAATTTATTAGTAATTCTTAGCAAATTTTTTCTCATAATATTTTCAAAAATTGTCACTGAATTTCTGTTATTATTTTATTGATATATATATTTTTTATTCTTTTTGACTCTTTCTATTACCAGTGGAATACAATTCATGGCTAAATTTCATCTGTATTTTGGGATTTTCTTGCTGTGACTATTCAACTATTACTAAAAAAAATTATGTTAAAAACATCGGTCTTTAGTCAAATTAAATAAGTAAAATTTTTGAAAAATATGATATTGATTATATTTACTAAACAAATGATTAACAATAATTTATTAAACTACTCAACTAATTAGGGGCGAAGCTAGAAATTGAAAAGAAGGGAGACAAATTTTTCTTTGTAAAGTCCTAACATCACTCTTATTAGAGAAAAAATATTGAATAATGTATTTAATTTCTTAAGAAATAATTGAATAAAAAATTATATCATAATATTAAAAGTATAAATAATAAAATAAATAAATAAATAAATAAAAATTATAACCTTTTATTTTTTATAATTTTTTTATTGTGCTTTTAATTTTTTTCTTAGATTTTGATTTATAGAATGAGTTCAAATTAAGTTAGTTATTGCATTTGGAGAGTATCAATTTTTCTAGAAAAAAACATATTTAATTGTAAAAGAAATAATTTATTAATTTTTTTGACAATTTAAAATTTTGAAAGAGAATAAATAAATAATTCTAATAATTTTTACAACTATATATATAAATTATTTTTTTTCTCAAAAGAGAAGAAAGACAGTTGCTCTCCTTTCCCTCAACGTGGCTTCGCCACTGCAACTAATAAACAAGTAGAGTACGTTTTTCAGCCCTTTGCCATTACCAAATGCCATGCATAGAATGTACTTGGTGATAAAACAGTAACTGCTTCAGTTCAATGCAAGGCGAAATAGAAGTGGTAAACAATTGCACCAAAAAAAGAAAAAAAAGGAATAACATCAATGAGTTTGCACTTCAGATCTTTCTTCAACTGTCTGAAATTGACAGCATGGAGGAATTTTACCAACGAATAATGGACAAGTACTCTGCATATATCCTTCTCATCACAATGCAATCCTAATAAAATAATTACAGTCTCACCGCTAGCACACTAATTCTCTCACTACAAATCACCATTACAACAACAAACTCACTATAGATTTTACAGTATTACATTAATAAAGGAATGGCATTTGATAAATACATGATCAGCAAAATCTGAAGGATTTATGCCTAGTTGGCAGATGTTGTGTACAGGTTATCTTACCCTTGGAGATTGTTGATATGGTCGATTTACATCTTGTCTTGGATGAAGAGGAGAACGATATTGCAAGGGTTGCTGACCATTGCCATGGCCATGTTGGCGAGTCATTGCACGGTTAGAACGAACTCTGGGCTCTATTGGCCTCTCATTAGTTGCTTCAATCCTTTCCAATGTCTCCACAACTTCTTTCATTGATGGTCGATGTTTGGGTTCAGATTCTATGCAATTTAGAGCAAGATGAGCTATTCGGAATGCTGCTTTTGAAGGATATTTCCCCTCTAACCGAGAATCCATAATGCTCTTCAATTTCCTTTTATCATATAAATATGGTTTTATCCACTCCACCAGATTATGTCTCCCACTTGGACGGTTTGTATCAAGTGCCCGCAAGCCCGACAATATCTCAATCAAGACAACACCAAAACCATAGACATCACTTTTTACGTATAAATGCCCTGTTTTATTACCAAAATGTTAATATTAAGGAAGGTTCCAAATGTCTTTAGCTAAAGTGGCTTTGAAACTTGATCATTGCCTAATCTAGTTGCGAAGGTTGAACCAGAGTATCAATTTAGAGCACCTCAAAACTGAAGGAAGATTCAGGAAATTACCTGTTGCTACATACTCTGGAGCAGCATAACCATATGTGCCCATCACCCTTGTTGTAACATGAGACTGACTAGCTGAAGGCCCAAATTTTGCCAAACCAAAGTCTGAAATCTTGGCAGTGTAAGACTGCAATAAGTAACAAATAAGAACAAGTTAAAATTATATTTATCTTTCATAGGATCTTCTAAATGAAAAACATCTAATCATCACTAATTTCAGCCCTTATCTTCAAAAGGGAAGAAGGAAAAAGGTAGATGGAGGGTGAAACATGGAAGGGGAACAGTTATGTAGTAACTAGGGAAAATACAGGAAAAAGAGAAAAAAATTGGAAAGTCGGCTCTGTATTATGGCATAAATTGACAAATAACATGGTTGTTTTTTACATATGTCTAAGTAGTGATTGGTATTTAATAAAGAACTCTACCCCATCAAGCAGTATGTTTGAGGCCTTAAAATCCCTGTAAATCACTTGCTTGTCAGAAGTGTGTAAGAAAGTAAGGCCCTGTGCTGCTCCTATAGCAATTTTGAGCCGTATGTCCCATGGAAGCGGTTGAACAGTTGAACCCCCTGCCGCAATTAAAGTATACAATGAATAATGTAACTGAAAAAAAAAAAATTAAAGGTGTTTCTCGGTGCACCAGCACAAGAAGCAGATATTAATTTAATCAAATTATTTATAGCTCTTACTTCCAAATAGATGGTTTTCCAGGCTTCCCTTTTGCATGAATTCATAAACTAGAAGAAGCTCCTTATCCTCCCAACAGTATCCTATCAGCCTTACAAGGTTAGGATGATAAAGACATCCCAAGAAATTTACCTCCGACTGCAACAACAAATTGACAGATATGAAACTAAATAACCTTTCACAAATGGTTTGGGACAGATAATAAATCTTAAGCAAATTAGGAAAAGAGGAAATCTCTGCACCAGTATATGTCTGTATGTCCATGGAGTTCTAAGTGCATACAGGCATGTTGTGCTGTGCATGCACAAGCATGAATATCTGTGTAAATAGCATGTGTTGTCTGTGTGTTTGTTAGAGAGGCAATCAAGAAATAAGAATAGTTTCATCAGATGCAAAATGATGAATCAGGTACCTAAAACATTGCATTAACACCTCAACGGAGATCAGAAAAAAAAAGGACCATTTTATGATTGCTGTCAACTGATCAGTTTACAATTTACAAGCAGAGTTTGCTTTGTTGTCTGCTTCTAATGTTACCACAAGCAGTATATTGTCTAACAGAGATAAGTGGTTAATGTTCTTAATCATTGACTTATCACAAACTTGAAAATGATAATAACAAATTAGATGAGAGAACAATTTTGAATGTACTTACAATATCTGAATATTCCTAATGGCAAAGAAATCAGATAGAGTATCTGAACCGAATATTTGCCACTTGCCAACACCCTAGGTTCCACTATTATCATAGAAAGTCTGAAATGTCTATGGATTCTATTCGTTTATAAAATTTAAATAGGATATCTGCGTTACTGTTTTTTTAGGCTCCACAATTATCATAGCAAGTCCAAGATTTCCATGAATTTTATTCATTTATAAAACATAGCCAGGATACCTATGACAGCACATCTTTCTGTAAATTGTTAAAAGCTTGAATCTTAGATAGGTGCCTGCATATTAATCAAATTTCAATGGAAAAAGACAAAAAGAAAAGGCAAGACCTATGCTCAGGCCACTAACACAAGCCTCATGGGCTTTCATGTGAGATAGTGCATTAGAGATAAAAAAAATATAATATAAAAAAATAAAAAAATAAAAACTGTATCTACAAGCTTGAAATGTTATGTTGAGTGATTCATTAACAGTACTAACTCTGGTTTTTTTGGCCAATTGCAAATGGACATTTTTGTTCTTTGTTTGTGGATTATTCTCATTTTGGGCGTTTGGAAGCCTTAAGACATCTAAGGATAGAAGAAACCAAAGAGTGATAGAACACATTCCACCTACCCAAATAATATAATAACAGTATTATGCACAAATGCCATGAAAGGGAAATAAATATTAGGGAATATGATAAAATACAAGATTACAATTATAACTGACAAAGTGACAAGATTCTGATTCTTTGGTTAATTAGTGTCGTCAGCCTTTATTTTCTCCACGATCACTGCTTCTTTCCATTGCAGGTTAAAGTATTCCATGGAAAAATTAATATAAGAGGAGCCTCAACTAGATTCCAAGAAATTCTCTTTTAATATTGCAGTGAGATTGTATCACTAGTTGAATTTTGTGCACTGTACCACCTTCCCAGTATGGTTTTTATTTCTATGTCAATGCAGACACTCAATGAACAAAGGAGCTCCTCCAATGTTATTAGCTGGACCTCTTGCCAGTTCACAATTCTTAAAACTAGAAAGGAGTCTTCAAATATCATTTAAACTGTTCCAGCTCCAAAATGTAATTAGTGTCAAATCAATATAAAACATCTCGAATTCCCTACTCCCCCATGTCAGAAAAAAATAAAAATTGCACTTTAAGATGAGCTAGAAACGAACTCCACTTTAAACAATCAATCAATTATATGAAACAGAATGGAAATCAAAATTCAAACTACTAAATTCTTTCTTAGTCAAGTTGAACTACCTGCCATTCTTCAAATCCTTGAAAGCTCTCAGAATTCAATTTTTTGACAGCTATTACATTTCCACTTCCATTCTTCCCTGTAGTCCTCTCATCAAGCCAACCCTTGAAGACTTTACCAAAACCTCCCTCTCCAAGTACAGTGTCAGGTCTGAAATTCTTGGTGGCAGCCTTCAGTTCTGCAAAAGTGAATATCCTCAAGTTGGGGGTGGGCAAGATCTGCCCATTTGGAAAGGACTCATCACCACTTCCTCCGGAAAACAGGCTGATGTTGCTGCCCCGAGAAGACACAGTGTTGGTGCTCTGAGAAGTTGTATTGCTGCTCCTAGAAGATGCTGTATTGCTAGTTGTCTGAGATGTTCCTGCAGGTAATTACAGAATTTAATTGAGATCACACATATTCAAGTCAAAAAAGGGAAATTTGAAAATGATATAGAGAAAAACTATCTTTTAAAAAAAATACAAATTTAGACTAAATAAACTAAGAGGGCTAAATACAGAAATTAAAAAATTCACAAGAGAAGTTGAACAGCATAACAATAGCACCCTGTTGAGCAATCAATACAGTCCAGAATGATAAGCTATTCAATTGAGTTAAATTTTATAATTGGAATACAAAATATTCATAAAGATAATAAAATAAAGAAATCATAGATTTAGATTGTGAGTAATATGAAATTAGATAATAAAAAGGATGAATTTCCAGTATTGATAACCCAAAAGAGGATATTACATTCATCGAAGAATTTAAATTGAACAAGTTTTCCAAAAAAAAATAGTCAAATTAAAAACAAAAACACATAGATCAGTACCATTTGAAATTGCATAAATTGAGATTCAAGTTATAAAGAACACAAACAACCCATTAATTATTAGAACAAATAAAACAAAACCCAGATAAGAAATTTAAATAAATAGGATCAACAAACAATAAATGAAGAAAAAATCATATAAAAGTTACCTGAACTGAGATGACCAGTGGTCATAGGCATAGAACTACTAGTACTAGTAGTACTATTAGTAGCAGCTGGAGAACGCCAGCAATTCCCCATCAGAAAAGTGTTGGATTGTAAACAGGAAAAAAAAAAAAGAAAGATAAAGCAAATTCTTAATATTCCTGTATCCTGCAGCTTTCAAGAAAATAAGAACAAATACAAAATCAAGAACTTTCAAAACTGCAATTGATTATCTAGATTTGTGAACTGGGTTATGCAACACATTTTAGAAATCTTTTCTTTATCGTTCTCCTCCACTCCCTGAAGTCTCTTCTGGGGTTGGCTAAAACACAAGAAGACTTTTCTAACAGTGAACAATGAAAAACCACTCTACGAAATAAAACCACTCTACGAAATTCAAGAAGACTGAGTCTATGGTAACTGTTGTGTAAGGAGAGGCCAAAGGTAAAAAGGCAAAGTAGAAGAAGAGTACTAAGAGTTTTCGGGGGTGTTGAAAAGAAAATGAGACAAAACATTAACCGAAAGATTATTATTATTATTATTATTGTTATTATTGTTATTATTATTATTTTTAAATCGATAAACTCACTCTTCATTCTGTCACGATAAAAAAAATATATTTTTATTAAAAGATTAAATATATATATATTTAGTATATTATTATTTTATTATAAAATATATTTAATAAAGAATATTAAATAAAAATATTATAAAAAATTAAATTATTAAAATAATAAGTTAGTTATAATATAAAATAGAAAAAAATTTATCAATTTGAGAGGAAGGAAATAATTTATAAATTATAGTTAATATTTTTCTGTTAAATTTATATAAAATAATTAAAATACATTTAAATAAAGTAATAAATTTGAATAAAATTATAAGAATGAAATCCATAAAAGAAAATAAACAGTGGATCGTCACTATTTTCCAAGTCAACTGCCGTGTTAATGGAAGCCTTCTTGCTTCATAATTCGGTGAGGTCAAAGACGTAGAATTCAAAGATTCCATTTTCCAGCTGTGACTATGACATTCTGTTTGTCTATTGCTAAAGGCTCTCAATCTGGAAATTTTCATAATAACTAATTATAGTCCCCAATTCTTACATATTTTTAATAAAATAACATTAATTATTGATAAACAAATTCAATATATTAATTAATTTATTAAAAATAATAAATAAATTATAATTTAAGATAAATAAAAAATAAAATATATCTATCGATTTAAAATAAAAAATATATAAAGATTTAACAAATCCCTGCATCATTTATTTATCTTACCGGTTTTGCACTTCAAATAAATTGCATATTAAACAAATAAATAAATAATTTTTTTTATATATGGAAAATGTTTAGCCTAGTTTAATTTAAGTTATATATACATATATATTAAAAAAGGATGCTTTTTAAACGAATGATTCATATAATTATTCGAGTAATTCATAGGACCAAAATTCATATCTCTATTTTAAAAATGATAAAAAGTGATGCACATTTGAAAATTTTACGAAGTTTTTTTTGTCAGAAAATAAGATGATATTGCTAAAGAAAAGAGATCCCATTATAACAATTAAACTCAAGTAAATGGGAGCCTTACTAAGCAAAAAACTCAAAGAGATCCTAAAAGAAGCATGCCAGTCCACTACAGATTGTGTGGAAACATCAAACAGAACTAAGCCTATAACAGTCTCAGGCTAGGTGCAACAGAGAATTAGCCTAAAGAGACTGAATGGACACTACTACCCTGTTGCAGTACTGAAATCTAAACCATAAGCGCTCTGTCCAGCAATCCATTGAGAGCCGTGGATACCAATCTTGATGAGGCTCTGGATAAAAGATGATATGGGGCTTACTGAAGAAGAAGTCAAATCCTCTGAGACAGGAAGATGAAAACACTCCCTGAATTGAAAATGCCCTAGGAAAACTGCTTGATTGGGGAAAACATCATTGCTAATGACCTTTCGCGCCCTCTGGCAATGTGAGGAAGGCTGAGAGGCTTCTACATGAGCTCCATGAGCTTTCAAGAGTACTAAAGACAACTTGCCAAACTAACAACCACGACCACCAGGACATCATCAACCACCATTGAACGCTCCAAACAAAAAAGGAAATCTCCTGCAATAATTTTATAAAACATAAAAAATAAACTTGCCTACATCTAGCCACAATAACACAAACACATTAACCAACTAATAAACACACTGCACTGTGAGCGGTGAGTAAATGCTCTCTGGAAAAATCCAATATGCTCAACCAGAAATGTTGACAAGCCCTCAAGGGCAGACTGACAAGTTCTAAGAGGTTACAAGCAAAAGTTTGGGTCCAATCCTTAGATCTAAATAATAGACTAGAAAACCAGACAAACTTGCACAAATAAATCAAGATGTTGTGCGAAAAAATTAAGCAAATAGCCAAAGAATGGGACCTTGAGAGCACATCAAACAATGGGACTATAGGAAACACAGCGGTGGAAGGATGAAGATTTAGAGCCTCTTTTGTATAATAGTCCCTTGGGGATCAAAGATCCCTCAGCCGGTTCCTAATTTTGAACAAAGAGACTAGGGAGCACCAAACAAAGACACATGCAGCTACTGTTATTAAAACTACAAACACAGAAGAATTCTCAAACCAAATGAATAGTACTAAAACTAAAAGGACCATTGGAGAACAGAACCCCATCTCCCCATTGTTGTGGAAATTGGACTTTTTCCACCGAATTAAAAAGAATAATTTGTGAATTACTGTGATAAAAACTATACAAGGTAAATTTCCAGAAAAGTGAAGGAGTCACAAGCGGTCTCACTTAAAACCCACTTTTCTTAGACTTACGCGTCATTTGACAGAATTTACCTAGACATGTAATCCCTTTTCACAATAACCACCAAACCAGAGTTTTGCCCAACAAATAGCTATTAAATAAATAAAAGAGAGAGAAACCAAAATTTAACGAGGTTCGGCCAATTATGCCTACATCCTCGGACACTACCAAAAAATATTTCACTTAAAGAAATATTACAAAAGAGAGAGAAGAGAAAACTTGTCGAATATATAAATTCAGGACAAGTTGGGATGATTTCAAACCTAAGGAATTGGCTTCCTTATATAGCCAATTCTCCCTTCAAATTTTCTATAAAATCCCGAAAAATTTAATATTTTTATCAAAGATGGCAACTTGTGCCGCCCACCCATTTGGAATTAAGCCATTTTTGTTTACAATCTCCACCTTGGCGAAAATTTCCAAATACAAACTTCTGTTCTCTCTCACAAAGTTGTAGTGTCCTCAAACGCGCTTTGCAGCGCAGCTTCAAATTTGAACAATATTAATCAAGTCTAAACAGTGTTTGAACTTGACAGCTGTCACCACCTTGGTCAACATATCAGCAGGATTTTCAGCGGTCTGAATCTTCTGGAGTTTCACCTGGTCTTCCTCTAGAATTTCTCTAACAAAATGGAAACGAACGTCGATGTGCTTTGTCCTTGCATGATAAACCTGGTTCTTTGCCAAATGAATAGCGCTCTGGCTATCACAATGTACAACAATGTTGTTATGCCTAATCCCCAATTCATCAAGCAACCTTTGAAGCCAAACAGCCTCCTTAACAGCCTCTGTAACTGCCATAAATTCTGCCTCTGTCGTAGAAAGAGCCACAGTTGACTGTAAAGTAGACTTCTAACTAACTGGTGCTTTTGCAAGTGTAAATACATAACCAGTAGTTGATCGACGTTTATCCAAATCTCCAGCATAATCAGAATCACAACATCCGACTATGCATTGACCACTTTTCTTATCCTGCTCAAAAACTAATCCAACATCCACGGTGTTCAGAAGATACCATAGAATCCATTTCACAGCTTGCTAATGCTCCTTGCTAGGATCATGCATGTATCTGCTCACAACTCCAACTGCCTGTGAAATGTCAGGCCTCGTACACACCATAGCATACATCAAGCTACCAACAACATTTGCATAGGGAACCTTTGACATGTATTCCCATTCTGCATCATCTTTTGGCGACTGAGTTGCACTGCATTTGAAATGAGGAGCAAGAGGTGTACTAACAGGTTTGGTCTTGTCATTCATACCAAAACGCTTTAGTACTTTTCTCAAATATTGCTTCTGAGACAAATAAAGTCTCCCCAATTTCCTATCTCTGGATATCTCCATGCCGAGAATCTTCTTTGTCTCGCCCAAATCTTTCATTTCAAATTCCTTATTCAACTGATTCTTTAATTGCTCAATTTCTTCTTTATTCTTTGATGCTATCAGCATGTCATCGACATAAAGAAGAAGATAAATGAAAGAATCATCTTGTAGCTTGCGCAAATACACACAATGATCGTATCTGCTTCTTGTGTACTTTTGCCCTTTCATAAACTTGTCAAATCGCTTATACCACTGCCTAGGAGATTGCTTTAATCCATAAAGCGACTTTACAAGTTTGCATACCATACTCTCTTTTCCAGCAACTTTGAATCCCTCTGGCTGAGTCATATAGATTTCTTCTTCCAGATCTCCATGTAAAAATGCAGTTTTTACAGCCAATTGAACTAGTTCCAAATTAAACTGTGCCACCAAAGCCAACAAAATTTGAATGGAGGAATGTTTTACAACTGGAGAAAACACTTCATTATAATCAATTCCCTCCGTCTGAGCATAGCCTTTAACTACCAATCTTGCTTTGAAGTGAACACTATCTCTGTCAGGAAACCCATCTTTCTTTACATATACCCATTTGCACCCAATTGCCTTCTTTCCCTTCAGTAGAATTGCTAGCTTCCATGTCTGATTCTTGTGAAGGGATTGCATTTCATCATCCATAGCTTCCCTCCACTTTACTTCTTCTGAACTTTGGACAGCTTCACTAAAAGTGGACAGAATGCTATCATCTGCAATTGAAGATGCGAAGGCCACCATATCGTCAAAATGAGCAGGCTTTCTTATATTTCTTCTTGGCCTACCAAGTGCAATTGATTCATGTTGCTCTGTAGGTTCTTGGATTTGAACCTCTTCTTCATCTCACTCTCCTTCTACCTCAGGAGTGTCTGCAGCTTTAAAATCTGCTACTCAAATTTTTCTACCAAACTCCACCTCCTTTGGAGTATCCTCCACCTGTTGCGGAGTACCATCTGACTGCTCCATTGCCACCTTTTCAACATGGTAGATTCATCAAAAGTGACATCTCTGCTAAATATTATCTTCTTTGTTTCTGGACACCATAGTCGATAACCTTTAACTCCCGCAGTTATCCCCATAAAAATGGCTTCTTTTGTTCTTGGATCCAACTTTGATTCCTTAACGTGATAATATGCAGTGGAACCAAAAACACGTAAGGAATCATAATCTTTAGCAGGTTTTCCAGACCATACTTCTATAGGTGTTTTACCACCAATAACAGTTGACGGTAATCGATTAATGAGATGGCATGCATATGTCAAAGCCTCAGCCCAAAATTTCTTGTCTAACCCAGCATTAGACAATATACACCGAACTTTCTCCAGTAATGTTCGGTTCATGCGTTCTGCCACCCCATTCTGCTGTAGTGTATGTCTAACTGTGAAGTGTCGAATAATACCTTCATCTTCGCAAACTTTCATAAATGGATCACTTTTGAATTCTCCTCCATTGTCTGTTCGAAGACATTTAATTCATCTGCCAGTTTGAGTCTCCACTAATTTTTTCCATGTGAGAAAAATTGTCAACACTTCATCTTTCAACTTCAAAGTATACACCCAAACTCTTCGAGAGTAGTCATCAATAAAGGTAACAAAATAGTGTTTGCCTCCTAAAGAAGGAGTTTTAGAAGGCCCCCATACATCCGAGTGAACATAATCCAGAGTACCCTTGGTATTATGGATAGCAGTACCGAATTTCACTCTTGTCTGCTTCCCTTTGATGCAATGCTCACAAAAAACTAACTTGCAGGTTTTCACATTCTTCAATAATCCTTGATCGGCCAAACTTTTCAAGGATTTTTCACCTGCATGTCTCAAGCGCATGTGCCATAATCTGGCCGCCTCCAGATCTTTATCATCACCAGAAACTGCTGCCGCTATTGATTCTATAATTGCATTACCTTGATAGTAATACAAATTATTCCTTCTCCGTAATCCTTTCAAAATCACAATTGCACCAGAGATGACCCTCATAACCCCATTTTTTGCAACAATCTTAAACCCTTTAGATTCAAGGACTCCAACTGAAATGAGGTTCTTCGTCAAACATGGTACATATCGAACATCATTCAGGGTCCTGATTGACCCATCATGATTCCTCAAGCGGATTGAACCAATCCCTTTGGTAAAGCAAGGATTGTCATTTGCTGTGTAGACAACTTCATTATCAAGTTCTTTAAAATCAAAAAACAATTCCCAATTGGGACTCATATGATGACTGCATCTGGAATTTAACAGCCATGTATTAGAAGAACTTGTTGAACATGCTAAAGGAGCATCTGCAGATGTCATGACAACTAATGAGAAGGATAATTCTGAATCTTCACATTCAGCTACATTTGAATCAACAACATTTTTGCCCTTAGCTTTAAGCTTCAGACAATCCTTTTTCCAGTGACCTTTCTCATGACAAAAGGCACATCCATCTTTTTCAACTTTGGCTTTCGAGCGAGATCTACTTTTCTTTCCTCCCTTCTTTCGGCTTTGTGAATGGCCTCCAATCACCAAAGCTTGTGCTTCATTTGTTCTCTCCTTCTTCTCTTTCTTTCTCAACTCATAGCTGTATAAGTCAACACAAACTGCACTAAAAGTTACTTTCCTACTTCCATGGAGTAGCATTGTTTCAAGATGCTCAAACTCCTCAGGAAGTGATGCCAACATTAATATAGCCAGATCTTCATCTGAATAAATCACATCCAAATTGAATAAATCGGCCACCAACTTGTTGAAGGTTGTGATGTGTTCATTCATAGTGGTACTAGGAACATAATTGAAGTGAAACAATTTCTTCTTCATGAACAACTGGTTCTGATTATTTTTGTTCATAAATTTTTCTTCCAAAGCGCTCCACAATTTATGTGCCGAAGTCTCTTTCGAGAAAGCATACTTTTGCTCTCTGGAAAGACATGATCGAATTGTACCACATGCCAACCGATTGACAGTTTTCCACTCTATCTCCTCCATTTCTTAGGGTTTCTCCTCTTCAATTGCAACATCTAGACCTTGCTGAAAGAGAGCGTCTAGAAGTTCGCTTTGCCACATGCCGAAATGACCAGTGCCATCGAAAATCTCCATTGCAAATCTTACATTTGTAACGACATTCCTCACTAAGGTTGATGAAGACGATGTCGCAGTAACAGGTGTGATATTTTTCTTGTCGTCTGCCATTTCTGCTACAGATATTTATTTAATAGCTATAAAATCAAATTTTCAAAAAAATGCGGAAACAAAACCAAGGATCCTTTTTTTATGTGGAAGATCAGACTTAGCCGCAACCATAGTGAATACTTCAAATCCTCGGCTCTGATACCAATTGTTGTGGAAATTGGGCTTTTTTCACCGAATTAAAAAAGAATAATTTGTGAATTACTGTGATAAAAACTACACCAGGTAAATTCTCAGAAAAGTGGAGGAGTCACAAGCGGTCTCACTTAAAACCCACTTTCCTTAGACTTACGCGTCGTTTGACAGAATTTACCTAGACATATAATCCCTTTTCACAATAACCACCAAACCAGAGTTTTGCCCAACAAATAGCTATTAAATAAATAAAAGAGAGAGACACCAAAATTTAACGAGGTTCGGCCAATTATGCCTACGTCCTCGGACACTACCAAATTATATTTCACTTAAAGAAATATTACAAAAGAGAGAGAAGAGAAAACTTGTCGAATATACAAATTCAGGACAAGTTGGGACGATTTCAAACCTAAGGAATTGGCTTCCTTATATAGCCAATTCTCCCTTCAAATTTTCTATAAAATCCCGATGTGGGATTTGTAACAAAAACAAAAATTTAATATTTTTTTTTATCAAAGATGGCAACTTGTGCCGCCCACCCATTTGGAATTAAGCCATTTTTGTTGACACCCATAAGTTATAACCTTCACCAAACCTAAATTAGACAACTGCAGTAACGGAAACCCATCACCTGGGCTAAAAATGAAACTCCAGTAGTCCCAGATCGACAACTTGGCCTTCACAAAAGGAAGTCCCAACCTTGTCTCTTAATGATCGAGCTTTGAAGGGGTTCAGCCAAGAATATGAATCGTCCAAAGAGGGGTGCGCATCTTGGTATCACTTGATGGGTCGAAAAAAGATTATTGAAGATCAGCCAAAACATAAAGGTAGATATGGAATATGAGGTGAGGGCAAGAGAAGAAAGAAAGAAAAGGGCAAAGAGTAGAAGAAATTGGAAGGATGAGAGGTCAGAGAACCACTAAGGGTGGCGGCAATGTTCTTACTAGAAGAGAGAACAAAAAATTTTACCAAGTTCATGCAAATAAGTTGTTAATTTGTTATAATAGAAAAAAATTAAATTTTACTATCTTTCTTAATACTTTCAATTCAACCTTAAACCTTCATTCAATTGAAGCAACAACATTTTTTTAATTTTAATTTTAATTTTATTATTTATTATCTCTACTAAATAGTGAATAACTTGTTGTGTATTTATAAAACGATAATTTTTTCAGATATTAATTATTTTTTCTTATAATTAAGGCTATTTAATAATTTGTTTTAATATGTATGCAATTACTTCAACAATGGATAAAAAGATATAGATGTATGGATACCATTTTTGCAAAATTTTATTTCTTTCTAAAATTTTGGAAATTTTCCTTTGAGTATATAATTTTATGAAATAAATATTTGTTTGAATTTAAATTTCAAATATAATAAAGTTTTACTATAGTGCAAAATTCTAAAAATTTAATCTTTTAAAGATTATTATATTGCTTAATATCATAATAAAATTCAATTATGATATGGTTTGATAATATAATATAATTCAACATTTAAAACTAAAAATTCTAACATCTATTTATTTTAAATTTATTTGGTAATTCTCTTTCTTAAATATATGAATTTATTTAAAATTTATATAATAATTTAACAAATTTAAGTTTATAATAAACATAACAAGTTATTGAAAATTTTTAAATAATTTTATAATTTAAAAATTAATCAACCCTCAAAATTCTTGAATCTTTGAAGAAAATGGTGAAAAAAGATAAGAGAGAGAGAGAGAGAGAGAGAGAGAGAGAGAGAGAGAGAGAGAATATGTTCTTGTGTTCATTGATACAAAGTACAATAATGTATATAAAACAAAAATATAACCTATTAAGGAAAACCTAAACTATTGCAAATATAACTCCTTATTTACATCAACTAAATCAGATATAATAGCTAAGACAAAATATTCTATAGTAAGATATAATTCCTTATTTACATCAACTAAATTAGAAAACAATAGCTAATACAATTAATATAAAATATTCTCCAATACTTCCCTCTAAAACTAGATCCAAAGGATTTATAGATCAAAGCTTGCCAAATAAACAGTAAAACTAAGTAGAAGGCAAAACTTTAGTAAACATATTTGCAAGTTGGTCACAGGTTCACACATAATGAGTGTTGATAACTTTAGATTAAACTTGCTGACAAATATAGTGACAACCCACTTCAATTTGCTTGGTTCTTTCATAAAATATAGGTTTCTTTGCAATATGCATAACAACCTGCTTATCACAAAAAAGTTCCATTGGAGTAACAAGTAGCAACCTATATCTGCAAGAAGACTTTTGAGCAATACAAGTTTATAGGCAGCGGTTGTCATCACACGATACTCTACTTCAACACTAGAACTGGCTACCACATGTTATTTTTGCTCTTCCATGACACTAGGTTATCTCTAACAAACATGCAATATCTAGTTGTAGATCGTCGATCAAAATGGTTTCCAACCCAATTTGAATCCATATATCCCATCACATTAGTATGCCCATTTCTGATCATTACAATTCCTTTGCCTATAGATCCTTTCAAATATCATAAAATTCATTTAACCATGTTCAAATGATGAACCATTGATGCATGCCTATATTGACTAACGATACTTACAGCAAAGGCAATATTTGGATGGAAAGCAGTTAAATAGATAAGTTTATCCACAAGTTTTTGATAGTACCTTGGTGATTCAAGAGTTTTTTCTGTTGAAGGCAATTTTAGTTTGCTATCCAATGGAGTAGCTACAGGTTTAGTTGAGAGCATACTAGCATCTTGAAGCAAATCAATGGTGTACTTTCGTTGATTTAGGAAAAATCCCTTGCTAGATGAGGCCATCTTAATCCCTAGAAAATATTTGAAGGAGCCAAGGTTCTTATTGGGAAATTGTTGTTTAAGATTTTTCTTCAACCAAGCAATAGATTCAACATTATTCCTGATATAATTAAATCATCAACATAAATTAGCACCATCAACTTGTCATCATTTTTAAGAAGAAAATATAAGGAAGAGCCAATTGAGCTATTGATAAAATCAAGAATTTCAAAAGCACAACTTATTTTTGGATGCCATGCCTGAGGACTTTACTTTAATCCATAATTTGATTTATGGAGTTTGTAAATCAAATTAGGATTTCCATTTGAAGGATGCCTGATTGGGAGCATCATAAATACTTATTCTTCAAGATCCCTATGCAAGAAGGCATTTTTGACATGCATTTGTGATAGAAACCATCCATTATTAGTAACAATTGACAAAAGAGCTCTAATAGTGGTCATCTTGGCAACTATAGCAAACGTCTCCTTATAATCAACACCAATTTCTTAAATAAAACCTTGTGCCATAAAGTGAGCTTTATACTGATTAATAGATCCATCGGCTTTGAACTTAGTTTTATATATCCATTGACTTCCAACGACATGTTTTCCTCTTATAAAGGGCACTATACTCCAAATATTATTTTCTATAAGTGTTGCCAATTCTTCTTCCATACATTTCCTCCACACAAGTTGAGATTGAGCTTCATAGAAGGTTTTTAGCTCATGAACATTTGATATAGTTGAAAGAAAAGCTGTATACGAGGGTGAGAGTCTTAAGTAATTCAGACATTTTGATAAAAGGATACCTGACAGTGTAAGCAACATAGTCTTGTAATTTTGAGGGAAAATGCCATTCTCGTGGAGGATTGCGCTTAGGAGCTAGTGATTCACATGATGTCTTTAGAGATTCCTATTTATTTGAACTAATAAGAGCAAGGAGTGAAGTATCTCCAGCTAAAGGATCATGTTACAACACATGAAGTGTTGATACTTGAACTTGGATCAAAAGCTTCATGATCATCATACTAAGTTATTGTGTTTTCAATACAAGACTCTACACTTGGTAAAGGAAATGAATCATCCAAAGAGTCCCCCTAATTAGATGTTGCAAAGTATGGACTGATTTCAACAAAACAAACATCTATACTAATATAGAGCTTCTTAGTGACAACATCACAACACTTATACCCCTTTTTGGTTTGTGAATATCCCAAAAACTGCACTTTGCGACTTGATGATCAAGTTTGTCACGTTGATTTTGAGATAAATGTATAAAACAGGTGTAGCCAAAGATCTTCAAATGTGATATATTGGGTTTTTTATCCTGCAAAACTTCAAAGGGACATTGAAAATCCTATACACGACTAGGTAAGCAGTTAACAATATAAGTGGTAGTAAGAACTCCATAAGACAAAAAAAATTTAGAACATTCATTTGTATCATAATAGCTTTGGTTTTCTCTAGTAAATCCCGATTCTTATGCTCGATAACACCATTTTGTTGGGGTGTGTTAACATAACTAGATTAGTGAAATATTCCATTAGAAATTAAGTAATTTTTCATGTCATGAGATGTAAATCCTATGCCATTATCAAATCGGAGAATTTTAATATAAGAAGAAAATTGAGTGGAAACTAGCATAAGAAAATCCTTAAAACAACTAAAGACTTCACTTTTTGATTTCAATAAATACACCCAAGTAACCCTTGAAAAATCGTTAATAAAGGCCACAAAGTATTTAAAGCCATCAATTGAAATAGAAAAAGGTCCCCACACATCTGAATGAATAAGCTCAAAAGCTTGAGAAGTCTTAGATACAAAAGAATTAAAAGGAAGTCTAGCTATTTTAGAATAATGACAAATCTCACAATCAAAAGATCCTTTAGGCAGACTAATTTTTATTTTTGAAAAAGTGGAATCTAAAGGATGAGCCAGACAAAGATTCCATGAACGATGATCATTGATACGTAAGGAAACAGCTTGGAACCCTTTAGAAAATCCAAATCAAAGAAGTAGTAGAGTCCATTCAAATGAAATCCTTCATCAATCGTCTATTTGGTGAGATGGTCCTGAAAAAATACCTTGAAAGAAGTAAATATAACATCACAGTTAAGAGAAGATGTTAATTTTTGAACTGACAGTGATTAGAAAAGAAAAGAAGGAAAATACAAAACTTCATATTCTATAGTTTTTGAGACAAGATTAATTTTTCCCTTACCCTTTACTGATACACTTGTTCCATTGGCAACAGAGACAAAAGAAGAGGTAGAACAAGGAGTAAAATTACAAATATTAGTTAATTTATTTGTCATATGATCATTAGCACCTAAATCTATAACCCATAAATCATGAAAACTACTAGTCTCTAAAGGAAGGGAAAATTACACTGGCAACTTCTCAGAAATACACAACATAATGATGTGGTCTCTAAACTTTTAAAATGCGTCGATGTTGTCCCTTGACTATCTAGTTTCATAAAGAAATGGTCCTTCCATCTATTTACCATTCAACCCTCTAACGGTGATCCGACATGGCTCCATTAATCATCGTGCCACCTCAGTGAATAACAGTTTTTTTTTACTTTATAAGCAATCCACTGTGCACAAAAACTAAGAAACTCACCTATCCTTACTTATATTGCTTGTATCGATACATCTTCATCTTCTTCCAGAGTGCTGGTAAAAAATTAAAAGACATTGCACAAACATCAAAAGACACTACACAAACATTACATAGTAAAAAATCAAAAGACAAATCACAAACCCAACAAAAAATTTTAACCTTAAAAAGGATGAAATTTTTAATGTGAACATAGTTATAAAATCTAATTCAAACATTGCCGTTTTTTGCTAATCATTTCAAACAAAGAAAAATAAAAAATAAAATAAAATAAAAGTCAAGAATTTCTTTATAATTTTGAGAAATTAGAATTAGTGATGATGATGAAGTTCTGAAAACCAAAAGGAATAATTTCATCTGTGAGTAGTGACCAGAGTTTCAATGAACCTTATCCCATCAATCTTGGAGCAAATTTATTTGTAGAAGATGATCTTTGTTTGAATTAGCTTCCTACAAGAAAATTTTGGACAATTTTCAGAAAACCCAAATGACCAATCATAAGAAATTTAAATTTAATTTGATAGGGAAATCAATAAAATTTGATATCTAGAGAATACCTAGAATAGGGGAAGCTAAAAATCAAAAGAATCATAAGAAAAAACAAATTAATCCTTAAAAAAAATATGGAATTTGAAAAGAAGTTTAGTCTTAATAATATAGAATTAAACCCAAAAGAGTTTCTTTAAAAATCAAGCTTTTATCAAATATAAAATTGATTAATTGAAAATTAGAGCAACAAAATAAGAAAAATAGAGTAAAATGAAAAAAAAAAAGAGAAAAGCCCTGAATTTTTGTCAAAACACAAAGAATATCAGAAAAAGATTGAATTTTTCTTTCTTTTCAAGGCTTATCTCATGAGAAATATATTTATTATCAGTCAAAATATGAATTATTTTGTTCTTGAACTGGGACAAGATCCTCCAATAATTTGTTAAATTATACTCTTAAGGCTTACCTCATGAGAAAACTGCACATTAGAATTACAAGTAAAACTTGAATTAAAATTAGATGAGGAGCAAGAAGCAGATATGGCAGTAGCAGAAGCAACATCCATAGAAGCAACAAAGAAACTAGATTTCTTCATTATTTACTGATGAGAGATCTCAAATTTGAATTCCAAAAATCTTCAAGAGAATGGGTTTGGTTTTGTTTGCTTTTTTGGGAAAAAGAGGGAAAATGAGTAAGAGAAGGTGAGTTTCTTGGTTTCCATGCACAGTGGAATGCTGATGACACAAAACACTATTTTTCACTAAGGTGGCATGATGATTAGTGGAGCCACGTCGGATTTCCATTAGGGTGTTGGATAGCAAATAGACAGGAGGACTATTTCGTTATGAAACTGGATAATCAAGGACGACATCAAAGCATTTTAAAGTTTAGGAACTACGTCTTTACATTGTATATTTCTGAGGGATTGCTTGTTTATTTTACCACTAAAGTAATCATAAGAGTAGTTGTACCTTAGTTATTCTTAGAGTTTGCATTAGTTAAGAGCCTAACAAATTTGCTGAGAAGAGCAGCAGATTCTTCATGTCCAACCCCTTCTTTAATAGCTCCAAGATAATGGTTTTCTTGTAGGAAATTGGCAAAATCATTAAGCAAGGAAATGGGACTAGAATAGATAGTTTCTGTAGTATGAGCAGCCAAATTAGCCTTGCAATTAATGGAACATTTTTTACCCCTCCCTTCTTATCCTTTGTAATTTTACACTTTAACCAAGGATGAAGACTCTAACAACAATCCACTGAATGTCCTACAGAGTTGCAATATTTACAATTCAGATCTAGACACTTACCTTTGAAAGGTTTCTTTTTAGATAGTTGATTTCTTACAAAAGCACGGGCATCAGTAACCTTTGCCGCACTTTCTTGAGTCATAACTTTCCGTCAAATTTCATCACATTGAATAGTTACACAGACATTTTTCAAAGAACGGAGTTTAACATTCATCAAAATATGACACCTTAAATCTTCAAAGTCTAGTCCAAGGCTAGCTAACAATTGAAAAACTTGATCTTCTTTAGTTTGCTTTGCATAAAACCACTGGATTAATAAAATGAGGCCTATAGACCTCCAATTCATTCCACAAGCTTTTCAGTTTGCTCAACAAATTGATAAAGGGTTATCTATCTTGATGAATATTTGCAATATCTTATTGAATGTGAAACATACAAGCAGAATTATTTTGGTTACCATACATGTCATGAACAAATTTCCAAAGTTTCAAAAAGGATTGATAATAACTGAAGATTTATGCAAGTTTTTTTCCATTCAATTTAGAATCCAAGACATAACCATCTGATTCTTCGACAACCAATTCTCAAATTTAGGACAAATACTATTTGGAGCCTTTTCTTTGCCATTGATAAACCCCAATCAATATCTTCCTCTGAGTACACTAGTAACTGCTCTTAACCAAGGAAGATAATTGAATTCATTCAGCAACACAAAAGTCAGTTTTTAGGAGGTGTTAACATCACTGTCAACATTAGAATTAGAAGTGATGACAACCACCTATTTTGATTATTTTTTTGCCTCAAAACTCTCTTTATCATCTATGTTTACTGAAAAAATCAATAGAACAAGAGACAAGATCATAGCTCTAATACCATAAAGAAAACAGTGAATAAAAAAAGATTAAGAAGAAAAGAGAAAATATGTTCTTTTGTTCATTGATACAAGGTACAATAATATGTAGAAGAAGAATCCTAACTTATTAAGGAAAACCTACAAAGAATCCTAATCTATTAAGGAAAACATAAACTAGTGCAAATATAATTCCTTATTTACATCAACTAAATTATGAAACAAAAGGTAAGACAAAATATTCTCTGATAAAATACAATTCCTTATTAATATCAACTAAATTAGGAAACAATAGCTAAGACAATCAATATAAATTGTTCTCTGATACTCTTAAAACTTTAGCATTCTAATAAATCCTAAAACAAATTTTTGAAATGCTCCACGAAATATCACTTTTGATGGCTTTTGGGGGATTTTTCTAAGTAAAAAAAAACTGTAAATTACATTCTCATTTGATTTAAACTAATTCAGTGTTTGCATTGCATGGTTGCTTAGACCATTAAATACAATAACAAATTAATAATTTATAAACTAATATGTAAAATTAAAAATATATAAAATTTAAGGTATGTTGAATCATTAAGCCTAAAAGAAGTCACAAATTTCAATCTAAAATTCACAATTCAAACTAAAATTATATCTATAAGCTACTTCAATTTTTACTACCAAGTTTTGTACTATTAAATTATATATATAAACTACTAAGTTCTTTATAATATGTTCACAATGGTCTACCACTTTGCATGATAAAAAAGGATTTCTAATTTAATTCAAAAAGATGAGTCTTATCTTATTCATAAAAAGTTGACATAGTCTCCAATATTTCCTTGGATGTGGAAAGACAAATAAATTACTGCATTGTTAATGGACTCATTGAGTCAATAAGCTAGCTTTATACACTTTGATTTTTAACAATTCATGTGTAGGAATAGGAATCTCCAAGTGCAAGATTTTTTCTTTTCTCTCTTGAGCTATCATGCTTTGTTGCGAGCATCAAGACATATCTTTATAAGCTAAAATAATGAGTAATTGGTTTCATCCACAGAAGAATATAAATAAATCTCACATTGGAAAAATATAAAAAAAATGTAGTGGCATATAAGTGGTATAGATTGGATCTTAACATAAGCCAATGGATTTTGTGTTATGGCGGCTATATATTTGGCCCAACATTCTCAAGTCTCATATAGTTATTATATAGTATCAGAGCCAACTAGGTAATGAACTAATCGTCTGATGATCCTGGGCTAGAGTTTGGTCTAACAAAGAATCTAGATTCATTGTTAACTTAGGACCTCAAAGAAAATAGGCCTAGATAATTTGTGATGGACTTGAAGAATTGATTACCATCCATGTTTGACAAGTTACAATGGGTTAGGCCTAGTTACATTTGAGAGAGAATGTTGTAGAATATAAATAAAATCCAGAAAATATAATGACATATAAGTGATTTAGATTGAGTCTTGACATAAGCCAATTGGTTTTATGTTAGATGATAGATTACAACCCTATTCATATGACCACTGTGTATTTGGCCCAACATTCTTAAGGTCTATGAAGATTTTACATGGAAAAATTACAAAATTAACTTTAAAAAAGGTCAACTTTTAAAAATACAACTAAAAAAGTTTCAAAATACTTTGAAAGATATTTTTTTTTTCAAAAATACTGTGAAAAATGGACCACTAAAAAATACAGGACCATATATTTACAAAAATGTCATTCTTTGATTATTTATATATAACATTTACACACATATTGTTATTATATAACTAACATATATTCATATATATATATATAATATATACCCACATATAACTAAATATATAAAACAGTTATGTAATATTAGTCTTTTCAAAACAAACACAAATATCTTGTTATATGTAATATATACCCATATATACTGTTTTTCTTTTTGGTATATCTAGTTATATATAACATATACCTATATATAACTAAACTTATAAAACAATTATATACTATCATATTTTTTCAAATTCAACATATATATCTAGTTATATGTAACATATGCTCATATATACTGTTATTCTTTAAAAAAACAAACAAAGAATATATAAAACAAGCTCAAGAAATTTCACCATCTTCCAACAATTGGCATAACCCACAAGGCAGCTATAACAATGAGAATGATAGTACCCCTCCTCTCAAGCTCCCGCGACGAGCTCCACACGTGAGCCCTGCATATTTTCATAATATATTCTAGTATCATGATTCAACATAGGCACTTTCACCAGAGCTCAATTAAGCTCCTGTGCATGACATGACTAAGTCTTGAAAAAAATATCAAAAGACTTGAGAGGAACTATTGATGCTATCCCTCCATTTACTAAGCTCATCCACCGAGCTTAATGTCTGGTCATCCTCTTAATCGAGCTCTCGGCAGTATGGTAAACCTCGATTCCAGAAACTCTCAGTCCCACTGAGCTCCATATGTCCGACAGATACTTTACCGATACACTCACAAATTATGCTGATACAACTTAGATATTGTCTCCCTACACCACCTATAAATAAGGGTTAATCCCTACAGGTAAAGAAACTCTCCCTCTCTCTCTCTACTCTTATTTTATCTAGAGCGATCAACCCCTAACTTAGGCACCCGAGCCTCCTCCTGGGGAGCCCGAGTCCCTCCATTCTTGTCTTGTAGGTGGGAGAGCCACAACAGCAGCAATACCCGAGCCCGAGCTACAAGAGCTAGGACCACTCCTTGAGGATCAACCCATCATTAATAGTGCAGTAAGCATGAAAAGGCTATTCCCCAGTGTAGGCAATGAGACCTCAGGTATGTCCCTTAGCTCATGATATCTCTAGCAAACAAAGCACGCAATATTATTTCATCTGAAGTATACATCATAGCGCCTTCATGCACACCACTGTTATTGCACCCCCGCTTGGAACTTCAATCGCCCCGTGTGTACTAAAAAATTTAGCACATCTCGTGCAGCTCACCATGCCTCGCACAACGAGCTTTACAGTACCTTGGTCACACGATGATCTTTAGCATATATCATGCAGCTCACTTTGCCTCGCACAACGAGCCTTACAGTACCTTAGTAGCACACCGAGCTTTCACGCTATAGCACATTGGCAGAGTGATTAATTACTATTTTTCATATTATAATTGAGAAATAATAGTATGTACTTATAGCACATTAAATTAAACAAACCAAACTCTTTTCAACAAATGAGATAATAAAGCTACGAATTAAACTAAATCAAGCAATAAAAAGAAATGTCTCATTTCAATTACAATACTGAACTATTTAGCGCTCTCTCGCACATCAATTTTCTTGTAGCACCCTCGTATGTACCTTATTATAACCCCTTGTATAGGGCTGAGCCGTTACACTCTGACTGAGCTTCTATGCTCTAATTGTACTTTAGAATTTGTATTCATTTTCTAATTTTGTAAATTTGGGGCCTATGTACTAGCACTCTCTGTTTGTATTTACAAGCCCCCTAGCTTTTTGTAAGAATAATCCTCTATTACTATACAAGAGACATATGTTTGAATATACATAGGTGTTTTGGTAATCTTCCAAAAGCATGCCCAAGAGAATGCTTGACATGAATGTCAAGGTAATGACAGATGGCATCGACACCCCTGACTGCCGAGCAATGGCATCCCTAAGAGTTGAGCATTTGCATTCAACCTCATCAAAGAGGAACTTCCCACTCCTATGCATCAAGCCATGATCATACTAACAGCATGGACAAATACCTTGCATCGAGAAGAAACTAAGAATTTGATCCAGTAAAGAGCCCGAGCATCTCAGCTAAACTATCATGCCAACAGTTACAAGAACTCTCTTGTCTGGTAGGACATCATACATTGCAGGCCTTGAGTAGGTACTTATTCTTTATATTTATTCTTTTATTTTATTACCAAACTGCTCAGCATGCTAGTGCTCATGCACGACTCGTGCCCTGAGCTATTTAAATGAATATGTGCCCTGAGCACATTAGAGAATGGTCAAATGCACCTCGTGCTTGAGCGCGTTGAAAAAATGCCATAAACGTCAACATAGCACAGAAGTAACACTTAATTTCACCTTGGATTAAGCTTGGTTATAAACTAAGCCATCCAATTAAAATAGATCAGATAATACAAAAAATAAAGAAAAATACAAGTTCAGATTGCACTTTAAAAGAAAAGACTTTTCATTAAAAAGAGCAGAAAATTAATTACATATGGATATGGTCTTAACAATTGTGTAGGCCGAGCATAAACAAAAACTACAACTGAAAATTTTTACAAGTCTTGGGCCTTGTCCTCTTGGTCCCAGTCTTCTTCATCCCCTGCACCTTCATTTTCGTCTGCCTCGGCCTCAGCAGCAAGCTAGTTGATGTCTATGTCCATCATCTAGGAAAAGTCCATGTCTGGGTTCTCTTTCTTTAGCGACTCGGATACAACTTTCTGGTAAGTATAAACACCTCGAACATAGCACTTATCGCTCCTTGTAGTCTCAGTAGCTATCCCTTGCCGAGTGATTTTATGGGCATCCTCTGCAAGGCACAACCCGACATCTATAGCTTTTAGAGTTTTCTTTGTCAAGAACAGCTCCTCGGTCTTGGCTCACAAAGATTCTTTGATCGAACTGACCTTTTCAGTCTTCGCCTTCAGAGCTTCCTGAGCTCACCTCAGCTCTTCATCCTTAGCATTTAAGGACTTCTCCAGTTCCATCCTTTTTGAGATTTCTTCATTTCAATTCTTCGAGGCCTGTGCAAAATTGGCTGTCATACCTGCCACCCGATCCTCAATGGTATTGGCAAGTTGGGTGACTTGCAAATATTATTCAATTAATTTCTATGCCCGACATTGAATCCAACTTTAATTGTGTAGATTATTCCTTACCATGTGAGGCATTGTCACCATCTCTTTTTCTATCTCTTCCTAGCTCTTTTACATGTTCTCGCGCCTCTCTTTACGGATAGCTTTGTATATATGTTTAAGCACCTTCTGAGGACTGATGCCCTGCATTGAATATGTTCTGTTGTGCGGGCTTTCCAACTTCTCATTCACTGCATTCACTAGCCAAACCATGCTATACCGGTGGGCTAGTGGTTCCTCCACCTCTCTCCGAGGCAGGGTCTCCTCCATCCCTCTGCGGGGCATGTTATCTTCCACTTCTCTATGTGGCTCAGTTTCTATCACCACCTCTGTGGAAAAGAGTCAAGTCCATTATACGCTCCTATTCTCGAGCCACACTGGTCCTAACAGGTTGCTCGCTTATTTGCTTGTGAGCCCTTCTGGCTTTTTTCCGAGCCTCTCTTCTCGTCTCCCTCTCGGCCAAGCGCTTCAACTCCTTACTTGCTGATCCTGAGCCTCTCTCTGTTCAACAGAGCCCAAAGTTAGATAAACACATAACACATTCAACAAAAAATCAAGCATTATTCAAATACATGTTCGGTCTTCTGGTAGAATTTCCTTTAGAGCCTTCCCAAAGGGGAAGTACTCCCTTGTTAGTGCGAGGACATTCCTTTTCTTCCTTAGACTGTCTCACTCCATTGTCTCAAATACTGCGAGCTCATCCTCACTCAGTCTTCCTCTGGCCACTTGTTCACCACTGGGATTGACCCATCATATGCTTTGGTAGCCGAACCCCTTGCGGTTCTCCAAGA
Source organism: Garcia nutans (assembly GCA_947685225.1). NCBI lineage: Eukaryota > Viridiplantae > Streptophyta > Magnoliopsida > Malpighiales > Euphorbiaceae > Garcia > Garcia nutans. Next base: position 69,397,341 of record CANTUV010000031.1, on the reverse strand, counting down.
TAAAAAATTGATCTTTTCAGGCCTTTGTTGAGTCTGGATTTCCTGTGAACATACTGATCCCAGACCTTCCTTACAGATATAAAAAATCTTCATCCACTCTCGAATGTATCTTGAGCACGCTGAAGGCACTCAACACCCTATGGGTAGGAGCAACCTCAAGCATCCCACACAGTATTTCAAACCCCATGATAGTTCGTCATGCATTAGGGTTGAGTTAACCGGGGGTAATCTTATGGTAATGCAGGAAAGTCGGTGGGAAGGGGTGCAAAGGGAATCTCACCCCAGATCTCAAATCTTCTTCGTAGATCATAAATTGGTTTTCATCCAGGTTGTCGTATGCTCAAAGGGCATTTTGCAGTCCTCCGGTATTTGGCACTTTCGTTGGATCCCTTCCAGGTCTATCTCTGCCAGGGTGGACAGGATATCTCTCACCCGAGCCATTTCTAAGCTCACGTGGACCTCACCCTCAGCCACACCCTCTTCCTCCATATCAATTAGGGCTAGACGTCTCCTTGTACTTTGCTCTACCTGCTCGATCATTGTTGACCCAACGTCAACCCGAGCTCCTTTTTCATAGTAGGTAACCTCACCAAGAGCACTAGGAGAACCCACCTCTCCTGACTCTTTTGGCAGAGCCGAACTGATAGTTGGTTGCACCATTTTTCCGCTAAACTTTAAATTAAAACTTTAAAAATAGAAATTTAGAACTAACCTCTATAATCGAGCTCTCAAGTATTCGCACATAGTGAGTCAGAACAATCGAGCTATTCTCACTTTGTTGAGTGAAGAATACCGCTTGCCCCACCCTCTATTTATAGATAACACTTTGGCCATTTAGACCCGCATATTAATGTGTGACGAGGGAGTTATGCCTTTTTTATTCTCACCTGAATTGTTACTTCAGTTTTCGAAGCATCATCTCACCTCTGCATGACATGTGTCCTTCTGTAATACTAACCTACCTCATTTGGCATAAATGCCAAGACTTCTTTTGAGAGACTAGTGGTACTATCCGTACTAACACTAGATAATCGAGCCTTGCCTTTGAGCTCCCCGAGCTCATCCTTAAGCTCTTTGGGCTCTCATTTTTTGAGCTCCTCGAGTTCTAATTTTTTGAGCTCCTCCCTTGCGCTTTGCCTTGTGTTTCTCAATTTTCCTATAGCTCCATCCGAGCTTGGTGTGACTTTTCAAAGTCAAAAGTCTTAGCTTAAAATAAATATCAAATGACTAGCGGAGGACTAATGATAGTACCCCTCCTCCTGAGCTCCCACGACGAGCTCCACACGTGAGCCCTGCATGTTGTCATACATCGTCCTAGTATCATGATTCAACATATACACTTTCACCCGACCTCAATCGAGCTCCTATGCATGACATGATTGAGTCTTGACATAAATGTGAAAAGACCTGAAGGGGACTACTGATGCTACCACTCCATTTACCAAGCTCGTCCACCGAACTCAATGCCTGGTCATCCTTTTGATCGGGCTCTTAGTAGTATAATAGACCTTGGTTTCAAGAACTCTCAGTCTCACAGAGCTCCATATGTCTAGCAGACACTCCACCGATTACGCTGACACAACTTAGACATTGTCTCCCTACACCACTTATAAATAGGAAGTTATCCCCAACAAGTAAAGAGGCTCTCTCTCTCTCTCTTTCTCTCTCTACTCTCATTTTATCTAGAGTGACTGACCCTTGAATTAAGCATCAGAGCCTCCTCTTGGGGAGCCCGAGCCCTCCTTTCTTGTCTTGCAAGTGGGAGAGCTACAACAGTAGCAGTACTCGAGAACGAGCTATAGGAGCTAAGACCACCAGCAGAGGATCAGCCTGTCATCAGAGAAATTTCTTCAAATCTTTTTCAATTGCAATATCACATAATACTGCAAAAACCTTGGTTGATTTTTCATTGTCAGTGTTGAAGCAACCTACTGTAGTAGCAACTCTAAGTACACAAGCTGATATCTTCTTGTTTCTCCAGAGAAACACATTAGCGGCTACAATAAATTTTCAATGAAATGAAATATGGGAGAGAATATATAAGTGTCCAGCATAATCAGCGAGGTTTCAATACAATAACCACAAGAATACTTACTCAAAGAATTATTATATAAAAATGGATTAAAACCTATTTAAGACTCAATTTTGTTTTACTAATTGCAAAGGAAATTAAGCGCTCTTGTTAATTGCTTCATAAAAATTAAGTATTCAGTTTAATTGTGTGAAATTAATGAACATCATTTAAGTTGGATCATTCTAATTACAAATTTGGATAGATCAAAAATCACAAAACATAACAAATATGTGAAGCAATTTTTACATTTTCCAAAAATTAAACTAATCTCTCATTGAATAATTCATTAAAAAATATGAATAAGTTTTTTTTTTCTTTTGTTTAATTCTAAGCCATCATATTATAAACAAGCATTCAAATCTAAGAAACTAGAGAGTAAAATCTAGACATTAATTAAACAAAATATGCTTAGAAAAATAAATAAATATTAATATTTACATTTTTCTCCACCAAGAACTTGGTGAATGAGTCTCTCCCTTCCAAACAACTAGAAAATCTTTGCCTTCGCCGACGATAGGGAAGATGGTTTCTTTGGAGAATCCAAATCTGAATATGAAGACAACGATGAATCATGAGTGTGAATCTTCTTATTTATCTACACCATCACTGATTCAATCAGATTTTCAAAGTGCTCCACCATGATCCATCAAATCCTTACTTTCACTGTATTTTTGAAATAATAAAATGGAAAAAACATAAAAATGAAAAGATGAAATGCTAAAATTGAAAACAAAATAGTAGTAAAAATGAAATTGGAAGTTAAAATGCAGTAAATTGCATAATTTCCTCTTTTACATCATTCAATATAATACTAATAGGAAACATGTATTTATCTTTATTTGTTTGATACAGTTGAGACAATCGAATCAAAACTAGACATTTAATTCAAGGGGAAAAAAAGAATGTCATGATGGTTTTCGTGTGTAAGTTTTAAAGTATAATATTCAATTATTTTTTTTCTTTGATGCCATATCAAACTATAATTTCTATAAATAATTCAAATTATTGTTTATCCTCTCATTTGTTTATAAACATAGTTATACTATATAAAATAGAAAAATCCTATATTCTTATTTCTATATATAATATATGAAATAATCATATATTTTTATGTATAATATATTACAACATTCCTATTATAGAAACTAAAAATTATTATAAAATTCTTAAAATTATTGATCTAAGTATTAACATAGAAGAAATGAATGAAAATTATATATTATGTATATCTTGCAAAAGGCTACAATATTCTAATTTTATATAGGTATTGTGTAACTAATATAGCTAATACTATAGCTAACTTTGACTTTCAGTTAACTAGAGAATTTACATAAGTTATACGAGTGTAATTCATCATCCCAACCCCCCAACCACCCCTTAAGTTAGACTTTGGTGGAAATCTTTTGAAGCTAACTTGGACACTAAAGAAGAAAATAGAGAAAAATATAAAGCTTTGGTAAAAATATCAGCGATCTAGGAAGAAGAATTAACATGAATAGTAGAAATGAGCTCCTCCTTCAACTTGCTCCGAACTATGTGACAGTCAATATCTAAGTGCTTGATACACTCATGGAACACCGAATTAGAAGCTATATGAATGACAACATGATTGTGACAATGCAAAAGAATGGGTAATTAAAGTGAAATCTAGAAATCTTGCAAAAGATACTGAAGCCATTGAAGCTCACAAACAGTAGATGCCATAGAATGATACTTCGCCTCGGCAGAACTTCTAATGACAGTGGCTTATTTCTTCATCTTCCAAAAAATTAGGAAACCACCAAGAAATACACATAAACTAGTAACTGATCGTCTAGTTTTAGGATAATATGCCCAATCAAAGTCATAGTAAGTAGACAATCTTAGATCAGCTTGTGTTAGGAAGAAAAGACTAAGTAAAGGAATATGCTTAAGATAACGAAGAATATGTTGTGCAACTTGCATATGGACCTCTTGAGGATTATGTACATGCTGGCTCAACTGTTGAACACTAAAAGAAATATTGGGCCTTGTAAAGCCCAACTATAATAACATACACACCAAACTTCGATAAGGTTAGAGGTCATCCAGCAGTAGCGATTCAAAAGGAAAAAAATTGAATACCTTTAGGGAGAGGAGTTAGTTTAGGTTTAGAACCCAACAATCTTGAATCAGTAGGCAAATCAACTACATACTTTCCCTGATTCATGTAAATTTCAGCTGTTGAACGAAAAAGCTTAAGTCTAAGAAAATACTAAGCTTATTCCAAATCTTTAATGGCGAAATTTGCATCCAATTGATGTTTAAGCTTGGCAATTTTAGATGCAGAGTTGTCTGTGAGCAAGAGGCCTTCCGCATACACCAGCTTTAGAGAAGATGAACAAACAATTATCATTTAGGGATTGACAAAACCTTAAATTCAATAAGAAGACAGTCAACTTTGTGTTCCACTGATGTGAAGCCTGCTTGAATCTATAAAGACAACATTGAAGCTTGCATAATTGACCTTTTATGAGCACAGGTGTGACCAAGAGGAGGCTGCTTATATACTTCTTCATCGAGAAAGCTATGAAAAAATACTTTATTAACATCAACTTGTTGAATATCCCATTTCTTAGTAGCAGTAATAGAAATGAAAATTCGCACAATGACAAGTTTAGCAATAGGAGAAAAGTTATCAGTGTAATTAAGGCCTGCCATATGATGATAGCCCTTAGCTACTAGCCTGGCTTTATGTCGATTCACAGAGCCATATGTATTAAGCTTTAGTTTATACACCCAACGGCATCCAATTATTGATTTACCAGGAGGCTAATCAGTAAGTGTGCAAGTGTTATTATTTTCAAGAGCTTGCAATTCCACAACCATAGCTTGTCTCCATTCCATATATTGGTTGGCTTGAGCAAAAGAAGAAGGTTCAACTACTGAATCCACATTTGCCAAAAAAGCATGATGATCAGCTAACAAAGAAGAAGAGTTGGTGAAATGTTTGGGGGATATGGGGCAAAAAAATTAAATTAGAAGCAAAATTGGAGAAATTAAATCGAAGCAAAATTGGTGACAAAGTCAGTTAGCCAAGAAGGTTTAGCATGTCTTCTTATACTAACTCTGAGTGGTATGGGTAAAGAGGCAGGTACAACAAGTAAAGGTATTGTAATAGGTATAGTTGATGTTCGTATTGGTTAAAGTGGTTGAACTATTTCTGGAAATTGTGATGGTATTGATTGTGTATTTGGTACTGTTGGTTGTGTATTGGGGATTGATTGTGATGGTCGAGTAGGTGGTTATGTCTTTGGTGGAGAGGAAGCAGAAATAGGATCAGTAGAAATTATAGGATTAATAAAAGTAGAAATCTGAGGAAAAATAACATCATCTGCATCACACTTTTACAATAGAGGCATACATGTAGACCCTTAATTTTGGCACGAATTAAATTCAGTCCTAATTAAAAGGGTCAGGTCATGTCCAAGAAGCTTAAACCTAGTCTGATACAATTTTAAAAGCTTAAACCTAGTCTTATTAAATTTTTAAAAGCTTGAATTGAGTCCAATTTAATTTTAAAAGCCCAAAATGAAGATGGACTGACTTGATCTGACCCAAACCAACTTGGTTTGACCTAAAAGCCAAAGACCATGCCGAATTGGCATGGTCTTTTGTCCCGATTTGAAGCAATTTTAATTGTAATAGGACTGGATTGGTTTTTTCAGAACAGTTTAGGACTATTAAACTTTGCCTTAATATTGTATATAAAAAGGCAATTAACAAACAGAAAGAGGGGGAAGCCACAACTTGCAAAAAGTATTTAAGAGTACAATAAATAAAAACAAAGGATAGTGATTAGCAACAAAGGCAAGAAATAGGAAAGAGAAAAGAAAAAAGAAAACAGAGAGGCAGTAGCAATTGTCTTCAAATTGTTTCGTTCGACCAATATCAAAATTGACTCAAGCAGTGAATTAGCAAGCTTGATTCAACAGATTGTCAATGGTAGAGCTGACCCATGCAAGTACAAATTTCATAATCCAATTGAATTTATTAATTGAGCTTTATAACTTCATCCGCTATATTACTAAATTCTGAATTATGTACTGTGTTGCCAAATCATGAATTAAATTGGTTAAATCTTTGATTCCACTTCTATTATATTATCAAATTATGCTTGTTACTTTTCAAATTCTCTTACAGTAGGCTATGAGTTAAGATTGAAATCAACTTAAAATATCCATGGCATGTTTTAATCTTTAGTTTGCACACAAAACCCCAACTCCAAAACCCTAAATCCAAAACCGTAACTCCTAAAATCTTAATTCCAAAACCCTAATTCCAAAATCCTAATTCCAAAATCCGAACTCCTAAAACCCTAATTAGCAGGATCGCCGTGTGCATTGCACACTATAATTCATTAGGGGATTAATATTAAGAAACGATTGTGGATTGTAATTTTTATGATAAACTATATCTTTGGATTACATATTTTATTATGAATGATTGAACTATGTTAATATTTATTTATTGGTTCTATTTTTAAAAGATGTAAAAGACATATTTCTACTTGATGGGTGTCTTATTTTGATTATGTAACTTAATTTATTTTAAGAATTTTAGACCATTATAAAGGACATGTTTTTACTAAAATGGCGGGTGTCTTATTATATTTACTTGTATGAATATTGAGACATTGCAAGAGCATATTTTCATCTCTAGATGGGTGCCCATTTTATATGTTTGTTATTCTTTGATTTATAATATAATTATTTAATTTTCCAACTGCATGTAATATGAATAGTACTATAATAATTTAAGAATCTTATAATATTTAGACCTAAAAAAGAGGTCACTTTCAATGAACCGGCTACTATAGAGATTCTAGGTTATTCTCACCTTCCCTATGCATACCTAACTTTTCGAGCCCAAGTAGAGGTTGGGGATTCCTTAGGAATCGAGTCATCCATTCATTAGGAATCGAGTCATCCATTCCTTTCTATTTCTTTCCCGGCCCATTCGGGTGGCGACTCTGATTTTCTGAACTTAGGCCCATGTTCTTTAAGGCTTAAAGCCTAATAATGCCGAAGTCGCAAGAACTATTCCACTGGAAGTGAGAACAAAAATCCTTGCTCATAATAAGGGAAATGGTTTTCATGAAAAACAACATCATGTGAAACAAAAAGCTCAAGATTATCCAAGTCATAAATTCTAAAACCTTTCTGCCCAGAAACAAAACCTAGAAAAATGCACTTAAATGCTCTAGTTGCAAATTTGTCTTTAAAAGGTCTTGTAGCAGTAGCATAGCATAGGTACCCAAACTACTTAAGAGAAGAAATATCAAGTTTAGAGTGAAACAACAATTCATAAGGACTCTGCAAATTTAAAACACTAATTGGCAACCTATTTATCAAATAGGTAGCATGTAAAATGGCCTCATCCCAAAAATCATTAGGCAAAGATGCCTCCTACAAAAAAGCCCTAGCCACTTGCATTAAATGCTTGTGTTTTCTCTCAATCCTTCCATTTTGTTGAGGAGTATAATTGCAAGTCCTTTGGTGTTGAATACCAAAATTCTATAAAACCTATTGCAAAGAATGACTAAGAAACTCATGACCATTATCAGTTCTTATACTTTTGACAATAGTATTGAACTAAGTATGGATCATTTTAAGAAACCTCTCCAGTACAGCAGTAACCTAATCCTTAGATTGCAACATAAAAGTCCAAGTAGGCCTACTCATATCTTCAATAATAGTCGGAAAGAACCTTGCACTATACAAACTTGGTTTATGATAAGGACCCCCATATGTACATGTGTAGAATCTCAAACAAGACTTGACTATGAGACTAACTAAGTGGAAAAACCATCCAAGTTTATTTAGACTTAACAGACACATCACAAGGAATAGAAGAATCACTTTTATTTAGTAAACTCAACTTGTCAAGTACATTGATTGAAGGATGGTCCAATCTTTGATGCTATAAACTTGAATCTATAATGGTATTCACAAGGGAATGAGAAGAACAAAAAGTTGAGCAATTTATAAGTAATGAGTAATTGTACTAGATTCAAAAGAAGTTTGATCTAAAATGTAAAGATTGCCAGAAGCTTGGCTAACAACAAGTGTCTCCTTAGTCTTGGGGTCCTATAGAAAACGGAAAGATGGGTAAAAAGTGAAAACAACTCCATTGTCAGAGCCAATTCGCTAATTGACAGTAAGTCATAACTGAATTTAGGGACATAAAGAGCTCCTTCTAGTATTAAATTGTCAGTAATAGTCACTCTCCTAGCCAATTCAACTTTCAAGATAGTACCATCAGGAAAATGAACAGTATGATGGTGATCCACTTTATTCAGAGTCAAAAAAAGATTCTTGTTAGCACAAATGTGATTACTTGCCCCTAAGTTAATAATCCAATATGAACTTTGTTGATTGTTCATAGAAGATTGTGAAAGAGGAACAATACTTGCAAAATCTTGCATAAAGCTAGCAAAATATTATTCAGTAAGTGGCTTGCCTTTGAGAACTTGAGTTAATTCTTGAAGTATATCTTGCAAAGAAGATGAATTAGCAACTTCAAATGAATTCATTGGATCTGTTACAACAACATCATCAAGAGGAGTCTCAACCATATTAACCTTAACACTTCCACCACTAGATTCTTCTCTTTTCTGGTTAAGTTCCTTATACCAATCAGGATACCCATGCAATTTAAAATAAGAATCCCTAATATTTCCAACCCTATTACAATAAGTGCAATTTTTATCTTTAAACTGAGTCTGATCTCTTCTTTATAGCCTGGCCTTGCTGTAGAAGTGTGTCTTTATGGAATTGAATTAACTAATAAGGCAGTAGTCATATCATTGCTCTCTGAAAAATTATTGAAAATAATTCTTTGTTTCTCAACATTTTGCACCAATGAATATCTAGGTTTGGAAGAGGCTCAGTCATAAGAATCTGATTTTTGACAGTGTCACAGCTCTCATTAAGTCCTAGAAGAAATTTTATAATCTTGGCATTTTCATTAATCTTAATGATATGTTCAGTTATGTCACAAGTGCATTTCCCACAATTTCAATTAGGCATTTCCACAATGTTGCTCAACTCATCCTAAAGTTTGCACAATTTTGTGAAATACATTGAGAGAGATGTATTACCTTGAGTAACAGAAGCAATTTCTCTTTTGATATGATATTCTTGTGGTCCATTTGCCTCTCCAAACCTCTATTCTAATTTTTCCTATAACTCTTTCGCAGATTGTACATAAAGAAAAGCATCATAAAGATCCTTGTTTGGGGCATTTAAGATCTAATTAAGAGACAACCATGGTATTGTTACTGAACCGAGTATCATATCCATCAGATTCCTCATCTAGTTTCTTAATTCTCCCATCTACATAACCTAATTTATGTTTTGCTACAAGAGCAATCTTCATAGATTTGCTCCAAGTTCTATAATTATTTCCATTGAAAGGATAGGACACGAGAGTCAAATTTGGATTATCATTATTACTGATCACATTCTGCTGCTTCAAAGTAGCACTTGATTCAGTCGCCATTATCATAGTACACAATCAGAAAAGAAACTAGGGATTCCAAAAAATAAATAGAAAAAGATGTAGATGAATAAAAAAACAAAAACAATTCTGCAATCAACATGTGATTTAATCAATCAGTAGATCAATTCAACTTAAAGAAGAAAAAGGTATGATAGGATCAAAGTTCATGCTCTGATACCATGATCGAGCAGTAACAGAGAAGAAATTAATGAAAATTATGTATTCTATATATCTTGCAAAAGGCTAATACTAATTATATACATGTATTGTGTAACTAATCTAGCTAATACTATAACTAACTTTGACCTTTACTTAACTAGAGAATAAACATAAGTTACATGTGTGTGATTCATCAATTATAAAATTTAATTATATTCCTATATAACTCATGTCTACATATAATCTTCTAGATTAATGAGTTTTATTAAAATGAGTGAAAATTCTTAACATAATGAAAACTATTCAATACAGTAATGTATTTTTTATATATAGAGTCTCACATAGATGTAAAAATATAATCCTGGAAATATTCTGTATTCAATAATTTTCTGAGTTTTGACTGCATCTAGATAAATGTTTGTATACTTGGTTATGTAAGAGTTTTTTTTTTTCAACCAAAAGGCAATAAAAGCAAAAGGCCAACGCCAAGCAAAATTGTTGAACTCTTTTTAATATATATATATATATATACTCACACACACGCACATATATATATATAATTTATTGAATTTCTCAATTTTATTTTTATTAAATTAATTCTTCAATTTTTTTAATTAGTAGGGGAGAAAAATTAATATTAATAAGTAATTATATAAGTACTTAATATGAAAAATAATTTGAAAAAATATATTTAAAGTGGAAATTAAAAGTGAACAAGTTCCAAAATCTAAATTTTAATTTCAACTCAAAATCAGGATCTAATTTATTAGAAAATTTGCTTAGTTTTTCATATAGTATCCACTACAGCCATTTTTGCTGAATATGTTTAATGAATTTATCATTTTTTAAATTTTATCCACCACAGCCATCCGTGCCAATGAGAATTCAATTTTATTTCAAAATTTCTATAACAATTAGAAAAGTAGCTAGAAAGATTCTTGGAAAATCTAAAGGGTGTGGACATCCCTCGAATGAGTCTTGGTGGTGGAATGAGGAAGTGCAAAAAGCGGTAAGAAGTAAAAGGAAATGGTATGAGAGTTTGCTCGAGTGTAATAACAATGATGCTTTTGAGCAGTACAAACAAGCAAAAAAAGATGTTAAAAAGGCAGTTAGTCAAGGAAGAGCGCAATCTTTAGAGAGTTTGTAAGAGAAACTTGGAACAAAGGAAGGAGAAAAAGATATCTATAAATTGGCTAAGATAAGAGAAAAGAAATATCGTGATTTAAACCAAGTTAAGTGCATTAAAAATAAAGAGAATAAGGTTCTGGTTCAAGAAGGGGATATTAAGGAACGATGGAGAAGCTATTTTGAGGAACTTCTTAATGGTAACCATAGTGATAACATTGAGGGTTTAGACGTTAGGCCGGAGAAAAATGTGAAATACACTAGACGGATTAGATTTTCGGAAGTTAAAGAAGCTTTGAAGAAGATAAAAGTTGGTAAAGCCTGTAAACCAGATGAGATACCTATTGAGGTTTGGAAATGTTTGGGAGATACAGGAGTTACATGGTTGACATCTTTGTTCAATAAGATCTTAAGTTCAAAGAAAATGCCTAATGAATTGAGACAAAGTAATTTGATACCTATTTTTAAGAAAAAATGAGATATTCAGAATTGCTCAAATTATAGAGGTATAAAGCTTATGAGCCACACTATGAAATTGTGGGAAAGAGTTGTGGAATACCATTTATAGTTAGATACTTGTATCTTCTCAAATTAGTTTGGCTTTATGCCTGGTCGATTAACTATGGAAGCTATTTTTCTTATAAGAGATTTGATGAAAAAGTATAGAGAGATGAAGAAGGACTTACATATGGTTTTTATTGACTTGAAAAAGGCATATGATAGAGTCCCTAGAGAAGTTTTATAGTGGGTCCTAAAGCATACGAGAATATCTATATGATATATCCAAGTCTTGAAGGATATGTATGAGGGAGCTACCACCAGTGTCCACACCGTGGGAGGGGATACTAAGGATTTTTCCATTTCTATTGGATTACACCAAGGTTCAGCTTTGAGCCCTTATCTTTTTGCCTTGGTCATGGATGAGCTAACAAGACATATACAGGATGACATCTCTTGGTGTATGATGTTTGCAGATGATATTGTATTAATAGATGAGACTCAAGCAGGGGTAAATCAAAAGTTGGAGTTATAGAGAAGCACTTTGGAATCTAAGAGTTTTAAGGTAAGTAAGACTAAGACTGAGTATATGCATTGTAGATTTAATAGCGAGAATAGATAAAGAGGCAAAATTATTTTAGATGGAATCCTCATAGTACTTATTTTAGATACCTTGGCTCTATTCTTCAAGAAGATGGGGATTGTGAAGAAGATGTAAATCATAAGATCAAAGCTGGTTGGATGAAGTGGAGGGGTGCTATAGGAGTTCTATGTGATCGAAAGATGCCAATTAAATTAAAAGAAAAATTTTACCACACTGTAATACGGCCTGCTATGATGTATGGTAGTGAGTGTTGAGCAGTAAAAGGACAACATATGAGTAAAATGCATATTGCGAAAATGAGAATGATAAGATGGATGTGTGGTCATACTAGGATGGATAGAATCCGCAATGAGTGTATTAGAGAAAAAGTGGGGGTAGCACCTATTGCGGATAAGATAAGAGAGCATAGATTGAGGTGATTTGGCCATGTGAAATGAAGACCTAGCGATGCGCCAGTTAGAAAAACCGAACAAGTTAAAGTAGATATAGCTAAAAGAGGCAGAGGTAAGCCTAAACTGACTTGGTCAAAAGTGGTCCAAAATGATCTTATGATGTTATATCTATCAGAAGAGATAACCTTAAATCGTATTGAGTGAAAAAAAAGAATTCATATAGCTAACCCCAATTGACTTGGGATTAATGTTTTGTTGTTGTTGTTGTACAGTAATGTATTTTTTATACATAGAGTCTCACATAGATGTGAAAATATAATCCTGGAAATATTTTGTATTCAATAATTTTTTGAGTTTTGACTCCATCTAGACAAATGTTTGTATACTTGGTTATGCAAGTTTTTTTTTTTTTTTCAACCAAAAGGCAATAAAAAGCAAAAGGCCAACGCCAAGGAAAAATTGTTGAACTCTTTTTAATATATATATATATATATAGATATATTTATACGTGCGCGCACACACATATATATATATATATAATTTATTGAATTTCTCAATTTTATTTTTATTAAATTAATTCTTCAATTTTTTTTAATTAGTAGGGGAGAAGAATTAATATTAATAAGTAATTATATAAGTACTTAATATGAAAAATAATCTGAAAAAATATATTTAAAGTGGAAATTAAAAGTGAACAAGTTCCAAAATCTAAATTTTAATTTCAACTCAAAATCAGGATCTAATTTATTAGAAAAATTGCTTAGTTTTTCATATAGTATCAACTACAGCCATTCTTACTGAATATGTTTAATGAATTTATCATTTTTTAAATTTTATCCACCACAGCCATCCGTGCCAATGAGAATTCAATTTTATTTCAAAATTTCGAAAAAGAAATAAAATATTATGTATATATGCTTATTGGTGTAGACTTATTATCGTGTAAAGGGTACTCAAGAGATTAGATAACAAATTCCTGGAAAATGTAAAACAAATTGTAAATTTAATCATTTGAACTTGCAGTTCTAATCTCCTATTTCTTTTTTTAATGAGAGAAAGAACTCAAATTAAAAATTTTAATAAAGATAAAATATGTATTTATTATCATATTATGTTTATATGCATGTCTGTGTTAATATGATTGCATTTCATATAACAAATTTATTAATTTATTCTAATCAAAACATCTAATAAATTACAGCTAAAGGGTTTCTCTCAAAAAAAAAAAGCTAATGGGTTGAATAGAGATTGACTTACCAAAAACTCATATATATATATATATATATATAACATATTTCAACACCTGGAAGTTTATTTTAATTTAGATACATATTTCAACTCGATTAAATTCTTAATTTTGAGTTTTCCCTCGTTTTAAACCAAAAAAGAAAAAAAAAAGTTAAAATTTAAGAATCATACATACATATACACATTTATTGATAGACTTAAAAAAAAAATAGAATACACTGACAGGAAAAGTTTCAGATTTAATTCCCCGCGTCAACATTCACATCAAAGGCTAAACGTCATTCTTCAGATGCTGCTGTCTACGTTTTTTGGTTTAAAATTAATAATTTTGATTCTCAAATTTAATAATGATTGTTGAAAAACATTACATATAATTATTGATTACACAATTAGGAATTTTTCACAAAATTCTCAACATTTTAAATGAAATCATAATACTTTAATCTCAACAATTTAAAATCTGATAATTTTTTTACCTTATTTTATGAAATATTATATTATTATATATTATAAAATGCTAATCTCTTAAAATTTTGTACTTCACTAATAGTTATAATCCTTAAAGTATTATAAATCACAAGTGATTAATATTTGTAATTATACTTTCTGTTTGTTCAAGATCTCGCTAGTCTCAATTAGGAATTCTTCCTCTGGGTCCACTGTCTACGGTGCTCTGCAGGGCGTCTCAATTTATAGAGTTTTTTTGGTGTCTTTCTTCAGTCTCCAAGATCGACAGAATTTTTTACTCTATTTTCAAGTCACACATCTCCGGTCATAGGCTAAACTCGTGTGACAGCCCTAAGAGTTTTAGATCTATCAGCTTTTATAGCCTTATTGGACTCTTGCTCTCAAAATTTTAATATGAGAATTTGTGCTCTTTGAGCTTTGTTGCAGCAGTTACCGATTCTTCACACTTAGGTGACGGCTTGTACGTTATGCTGCTTTTTGGATGTTTCTTTTGTGAGAACTCTGTGACTGTTTTATGTTGTTTAGTTTGTTGTATTTTGCTGTTTGGTTGTCATTCTAATTTTATTGTTTATGTTTATATTTCATATCTTTTTTTTTGGACATTATACTGTTGTTTTGGATGTTTGTACTGTTGTTTATATTTGATGAACTTTCCTTTCCCATAAAAAAAAAGGCACATCGCTAAAATACTAATTTATATAATATAAACAAACTTAAAGTTGTAAATTGTTTCTAGATAATGAAAATTTTAAAATATGATGTGCTATATTTATTTTTTTCATGACTCTCATAAAGAAAATTATATAAGTTGTTCATTGCTAATTCAATGATATAACAAAGGGGAAAGTGAAAAAATGGACATTTGGACTGCATTTTAGAGCTGAAACCTTGCGGGGCGTCATGAGAAATATTAGGCCATATTTTGTTTACTTTGAAATTGAAGATGTAAATGCAATTCCTCGAATATAATCAAAGTTCAATTTTTTTTTCATATTTTTTATATTTGAATAACATGAATTTGTATTAAAATTATATTTGTTTTTAAATACGATTATTAATAAAATTATAAGTTCTATTTAGTTATTAAAAATTAAATTTGATTTAAAATTTTTCTGAAATAAAAATATTCATTTTTATTGTAAACATATATTTTTTCCAAAAAAAAAAGTTTATATTTTAAAATTATTTTTAATTTTTCTTCTATATTAAATAAAAGAACTTATTGCTTTTTTTTCTGGTCAGAAAAGAAGTTATTGTTATAGCTAACTGTTTTTGTCATGAATTTGTTGATACTACTTATACTATGTTCTTTCTTGTATTTCCATAAATAGGAATATGCTCAAGACTGTATTGATGATGAATACCTTTTTTGTACATACTTTTTTTTTACAAAAATAAATCATTGATGGAAATTTCTTAGATATTAAGTTTTGAGGATTCAAAGTTATTATTTTTTTTTAATCTTTCAACACGGAATGAAATTAACAAATCAAAAAAATTATCTAACAAGATTGATCCTGTGTCTAGCCAAGCAGCAAGAACAAGAGGTAATTTTCGAGCAAGAACAGCAGCGGGAAGGTTTTTAATATGCGAAAATGCATATCATGATTCTTTTGTCTATAAATAACTGTATTGCATGATAAATGTGAAAAAAATAAACAATTATCTTGATAATAATGATTTATGAAAGTATTTGCAGTGAATACATATGTTGAATAATCATGCATTAAGATAGAAATTCCTAATTTTTCGATAAAAATAACATTTTTTATCATTTCTTCACATGTGCATACAGTGTCATTTAAATAATGTCATTTGATTTTAATTGTAAACTTTATCTTCTTGTTACACATTAAGTATAAGAATTTAATATATAATTTAATATATTATTATATTACCATTAAATTATATTTAATAAAATTTATTAATTTTACCGAATAAATAATCAAATATTTTACCAATTGTGAAGTCCAATTCATATCACGTGTTAACTAGGAATAATTATGGATCATACATTATATATGTATATCTTTATAATTTAGAAACAGTTTTACAATATATATTTTTTTTTGAACAAGAGAAATGGTTTTATAATTGAAACTTTATTAATATATTAAATGTGCCTCCAATGAAAAGAGTGTGATATATTTGTATAAAAGAAAAAGAAAAAGAAATCGAGAATTGTTTATTGTTTTGGAAACTAATTTGAATCAGTCACTAATAATAAATAAATAAATAAACATCATGGTAGGTGGGTTGGCCCCAAATAAGAAGTATGGAGTCACCAAATTGATAGACAAAGGTCCTTGTGTGGTACGATAACGAAGAAAAAACATTTATTTATTATTTATTTTATTATTTTTTAGGAATAAACAAAGAGCCATCGTTTGGTTAGGAGTTAGGTTGTTTTCCATTCTCAATTCTAAGTTTGACAAAGTCTGTTGTTTGACTTCGTAAGCATTTATATATATATATATATATATTGAAATTAATGCTTTTAAATTCCACAAGTAAATTCCATGCAATTCAATTAGAAAAGTCAAAATAATCAAACTATTCCGATAATATCAACATCAATATAAATATAATTATTTATTAACTATATTAATATAGATATAATAATAAATTAAATAAATTATACGAGTACAATATTTATAATAGATTTATTTAAATAGATTATATATATTATATATTTTATACGGGAAGGGCAGCCATTTCTCTCTAGGTTTTTATCCTTCCTTGCGCAACACGGCTACTGAACTTCAGGCGACGGCCCCCTCGGGGCCGGCCGCCCCTTTGCCTCGATCTTTTGCTGATATTGTTCGGACTGATTTGAAGAATGTGGATCGTTCTTTTGCTCCCGCTTTCTCTAAGGCTCCTCTGATGGTTGCTAAGAAACCTTGTATGTTTAGAGGTGTTCCTGCCATATCCTTTTCCTCAGAGGAATCGGATTTCTTAACTCGTCCTTTTCGTTTCGCGCTAATCGGATCTTTCCAGTCTGGCCGCCCATCCATGAAATCGTTGAAAAAACATCTTGATCAGATTGGGTTTAATGGCTCCTTCACGCTTGGTCTCCTTCATCCTAAACATGTTCTAATTAAATTTGACTTGGAATGTGATTACCATCGTTGCTGGCTTAAACAAGTTTGGTATTTTAATGGATTCGCTATGCGGATCTCCAAGTGGACAAAAGATTTGCGCCCTGACAGAGACAGTGCTGTTATCCCTGCGTGGGTATCTTTTGAGGGTTTACCCATTCACCTCTTTGACAAAGCCGCTCTCTTTCCCATTGCCAATTTGGTTGGACCACCACTTAAAGTGGATGCAGCAACTGCTACATTAACCAGACCATCTGTTGCTAGGGTCTGTGTAGAGATGGATTTATCGCAAGAGCTTCCTTCTAAGGTGTGGATTGATGATGATGGCAACGGTTTTTTCCAATCTGTATCGTATGAAAATTTGCCAGATTATTGCAATCATTGTCATAGGATGGGACATACTCCATCCAATTGCCATTCTTTATCTAATCAGCCTGTGACTTCAGCCCCTGTTAATGCTGCTAATAAAGCCTCTACAAAGATTTGGGTGCCTAAAGAACCAATCAAATCCAATGAGGTGCAAAACAATGACCCTCATATAAAAGCCGATTCTGATACTTCTCCTGTAATGGACAATATTGTGGAGCTTCAGGATGTGCCTCCTAGCCCAAAGTACAATGATAATATTCAGACTGATCCATCAACTCAAAATAATGTTTCGGGTTCAAATCCTGGTGTTGATATCTTGTCTCCAACTTCCTGTAAATCGAAACAAACAGCTGATACTGATATTGGTTTTGATCGAGATAAAACAATTGATGCTTCTTATAATTCTGATCCGGAAAGTAATCATGTTGAGGATCTGGAATTATGCCAACATGAATCTGACACTAATTTACCTGAATCTGTTCTTCCCACCGAAGAGCTTCGTATATCGAAGCGTATTCTCAGCCGGAAATTACAATGGGTTCAGGATTCTTCACAAGATACAGATGTCTCTGATCAGGGATTTACGTTGATTCAACGGCGTAAGGTTGGTAAACATCGTCAGTCTCAGGCTTCCAAAGCTATCAAGCAAGGCAAGCATTCACTAGCTCCTATTTCTGAATTTTAAATGATGAACGTTCTCCAATGGAATCTTCGTGGTATCAATTCTTCTTTCTCTAGATTGTTAACGCTTTGCCGTGAGCATAACATTTTCTTTCTCATTATCATTGAACCCATGGTCAGTCAATCTAAAAGCAAGTTTCTCGCTTTGAAGCTGGGTTTTTACAGTGTTGAATGCTCTATTGATAATAAAATCTGGTTTCTTTGGAAGCAGCAGTATGTCAATCTTTCGAATTTCCAGGATGGCTCTCAAGTTTTTTCGTGTTCAGTTAATGTTCACTCTCTTTCTCTTCAGTTTACCTATTCGGCTATCTATGGTAGACACTCAAGGGCTGCGAGGTTTCTGTTGTGGGATAAATTGAATGCTTTATCTGATAGTGCTTCTGTGCCTTGGCTTGTTGGGGGCGATTTTAATGTGATTAAGGCTCCTTCGGAATACAAAGGCAATGCTGAACCATGTTTAGAAAGTATGCAGGACTTTGTTACTTGCTCTGACGATTGTGGTCTCATCGATATTCCTTTCAAAGGCTGTGAATTTACCTGGACTGGTGTCAGATCATCTGGAAGGGTTTGGGAGCGTTTAGATCGTATTATGGCTAATGACTTGTTTTTTGATCTCTTTACATATATTTATGTTCGTCACCTTGGCAAGACTTCTTCGGATCATTCTCCCTTGCTCCTATCTTGTCGGAATACTAATTTACAGGTTCCCAAAGCATTTAAATTTCAACACATGTGGATTACTCATGATTCCTTCCTGTCTATGGTTCGCAGAAGCTGGGAATCCACTTTTTTCGGTGGAGGAATGAAGAGTCTTTTTATGAAACTTAAAATTCTCAAGGCTGCCATTAGAGATTGGAACAGCAACACTTTCGGCAATATTTTCCATGGATCGGCTGAAGCTGAAATTGCTGCCGAAGAAGCAGAAAAGTTGTTTGCTCTGGATCCATCGGTTATCAATCGAACAGACTGGCAAAGAAAACAGGCTCTCCTTTTACAAAAGTATAATCTTCAAGAAACATTCTGGAAGCAGAAGGCTCATATTAAATGGCTCTCTGAAGGTGAAACTAATTCCAAATTCTTCCATCAATATGTCAACATTTCCAGAAAATTGCAGCGGATATCCACCATTAAAAATTCGGCTGGAGAATGGATTACTGATCAAGTCGATATTGGTAATGAAGCTGTGTCCTTTTTTCAACAACTTTTTGGAGAAGATGGTCATGGCTCTTTCGACTCTCTTATTGAGGTAATCCCTAATCTTATTTCAGATGCTCAAAATGCTTCTTTGGAACGTATTCCTGATAATGTTGAGATTAAAGAAGCTGTGTGGCAACTTGATCCGAAGAGTGCTCCTGGCCCGGATGGTTTCGACGGCATGTTTTTTAGACACTGTTGGGATATTATTGCTTGGGATGTGTGCAGTGCGGTCAAGGAATTTTTCCTCGGCTTACCTATTCCCCAATCTATGAGTGCAGCCCAAATCATTCTTTTGCCCAAAGTTCAAAACCCAGCTGATTTCAGTCAATTTCGGCCAATCTGTCTTGCAACATTTATTAGCAAGGTTTGTACTCGCATAATTGCTAATAGATTGTCCCCTATTCTCAAAGTGATTATTTCTCAGGAGCAAGCAGGTTTCTTAAAGGGGCGTTCAGTCCATGAACAAATCCTTCTTGCCAACGAGCTTATGCATGACCTTGACAGGAGAACTAGAGGTCATAATATGGCTGTGAAACTGGATATGGCCAAAGCCTTCGACAGAGTATCCTGGAGTTTTCTGAAATCTGTCCTTCTCAAATTTGGGTTTTCTAGTAAGATAGTTCAGCTGATTATGTCTAACCTCAAGGCTACAAAATTATCGGTTATGGTGAATGGTATCAACTATGGTTTCTTCTCCCCTAACCGTGGTGTCAAGCAAGGTGACCCACTCTCTCCCTATCTGTTTATTATAGCCGCTGAATGTTTTTCCAGAGGTCTTAACAAGCTTATTGGTGAAGGCAAGATAACTCCTTACAAATCGGCTAGAGGTTGTGAAATTATTTCCCATCTAGCTTTCGCGGATGATTTACTGATTTTCTTGAATGGAGATGTCAAAAGCATTAAGCAATTTAAAGCCTTCCTTGCTCTATATCAACAAGGTTCAGGTCAGGCCATTAATTTTGGAAAGTGTTCCTTTTATTGTTCGAAAAAAGCAAGTCAAGGCTTCATTGATAAGATGACTCGGATTTTGGATATAAGATGGCATTCTCTTCCTTTCATGTACCTTGGTGCTCCAATATATCAAGGGATTAATCGTTCTTCTTATTGCCAATATCTCTTGCAGAAAGTTGATGCAAAACTTAATGGATGGACCAAGAAATTACTCTCCACTAGTGGCAGGTTGCTTCTCATAAAACATGTCTTGAGTTCCATACCTATTCACACATTAGGAGCTATGCTTTTGCCAAAGAAAATTATCAATGCTTTAGAACAAAAATTTGTTTCTTTCTTCTGGCATTCAGGTGTGGATAAACGATATCACTGGGCTAAGTTTGAAAAGTTTTGCTTTCCCACAGCTGAGGGAGGAATGGGACTTCGGTCGATCACCTCCTTACAAAAAGCTTATTCAGTTAAATTATGGCTTAATTATCATAAAGGAAGCTCTCCTTGGGCAAGGATTATGAGGAAAAAATATAGTAGGGCTGGTCATATGAGCTATTTACAAACATATTCTATAACCTGGAAGAGAATTTGCAATGTAACACCTTCTGCTTCTTCGCTCTTTCCTATCCAGGATATAGATACTCCTTTTATTTTGGCTGATGTTTACGAAGCAGTGAGAAAAAAGAATAGTGAACTTCTTTCGTTTCGTCAAACTTGGCATCAGGCTATTCCTAAACGTTATTCTATTCTGGTATGGCGTCTTTGGCATAACGCCCTTCCTCTTCCAGAACGTCTTCAACGATTGGGTATTCAAATGCCGACATGTTGTCCTTTTTGTTTGTCTGCTGCTGCTACAACCTCCCATATATTTTATCAATGTCCCGAAATTATGGAAATATGGCATTTCTTCAAGAACACGCTACAATTCAATGCCACAGTCCAGAATTCCATTAAGCAAGAATTTATGATATGGTGGACCCAATATTCCTTCAACTCTCCAACGGGTATTATCATGTCACTCATCCCTCAGGTAATCCTCTATCACATTTGGCTTGCCTATTGCAATACTACTTGGGGTGATGAGAAAATGTACAGTCCCAGCACTATAAGAGCCATTCTTAAATCGATCTTCAATTGGGGGGTTGCTCATTCTTCTTCAAAATTCGCAAAATCTTTGCCTCTTTTCCATGAACTTTTACCTGATAATTTTGGAAAGAAGAACATTCTTCGGCCTACTTTGGTCTACTGGAAGAAGCCGAGATCTCCTCTATTTAAGCTGAACGTCGATGCTTCTGTTGCGAAGAATATCGCGACTGGCGGAGCGATGGTCAGGGATTGTACTGGTTGTTTTATTGCTGGAACCAGTTTCTTCGTTCACGCATCCAATCCGAATCAAGCTGAACTTAAAGCTATCTTTGAAGGCATTCAATGGTGTATTCAACAACACTTTTTACCACTGGAAATTGAAACAGATTCTGCTTGGGCATATCAGCAAATTCTTGCTTCTTCTGGCAGTTCTTCGTCTTCCTCTTTGGCTGGTCATATTAATCTTTTTCTTGACATGTCCAACTCTATTGTTCATCACACTTTCAGAGAAGGAAACCAAGCTGCCAATTTTCTTGCTATTGACTGCAGACGAAAGATGGCAACGGCAACCTATTCATCTTTTAACTCTTTACCTTCTTTTCTTAAATGTATCGTTAATTCTGATGCTACGGGGATTCCATATATCCGATTCAAATGATTTTTTTGTAAAAATATATATATATATATATATTTGATTCAGAATAAAAAAAACTATATCATCTTTCTAAACAAAAAAAAAATTATACGGGACTCATTTAATATGTATAATATTTATAATATAAAATAATCTTATTTTAAAAAAAATTTAAAATATATAAAAAATAAAAAATATAACTCAATATGAGTATGTAGTCATATTACCCACTATATGACCCATTTAAAATTATGTCATAAATAAATCGACTTAATTCTAATATTAATCCATCAAAGGTCAATCCTAATATGTTAATTTTGCGTGTTTGATAATGAGTATTAGATAGTAAAATAACAATATATAAATAATATGTATATTACCAAAATAAGAATGATAAGATAAATATGTGGACATACTAGAATTGATAGAAATCCACTATAAGTATATTAGTGAAAAGGTGAGGATAGTGTCTTTCAATGATAAGATAAAAAAACATAGATTAAGATGATTTGACTATGTAAAATGAAAACCTAGTGATATGATCACATAAAAGAGCATACATCTTACTTGTGAATAACACATAAGTAAGATGTATGTTACGAAAATAAGAATGATAAGATGAATGTGTGGACACACTAGGATTGATAAAATCCACTATAAGTATATTAGAGAAAATATGAGGGTAGTGTCTATTAAGAATAAGATAAAAAAACATAAATTGAGATGGTTTGACTACGTAAAATGAACCTAGTGGCATGTCGGTCAAAAAAATTGAACAAGTTAAAGTAGATATAACTAAGAGAGGTAAGAATAGATCTAAATTAACTTAAACAAGTGATTCAAAATGATCTTGCGACTTTGTTGTTATTAGTAGATATAGCCCTAAATCAGCCCAAGTGAAAAATGAGAATCTATATAGCCAATCCCAATTAACTTAGATTAAGGCTTTGTTGAGTTGAGCTCATTTGTTATGAAGCATTTTAACAACACTAAATTTAATCCCTTAATAGTTAAGGTCCCATTCATTCTCTCTTTTTCTTAGTTTCATATACATTTTGCAAACTGAAGGTGCACTCAATATATAATTTCTGTTTATATGTATTAGTTAAAAATGAATCAAAAAATAAGATTTCATATAGAATATATTAGAGTAAGTAGCATGGAATGATAGGAAACTAATGGATTCGGGGTCTAGTCGCCGTATGAGTCAACTCGATTTTGAAAATAATCTATCTATATCCAAATTGAATGTGAGTTGATCCAATTAATAACTACCCACATCCTTTAGCATGTGAGTATACGAGGCAGTTACTGTATAAAAAGGAGAAAATTTCATTTTGAAGAACAACATACAAGAGAAAAAAAAAACAAAACTCTCTCTCTAAAGAAATTTTCTCTAAAAATTAACTCTGGAAGAACTTTTAGGCTATGAAATCCAAATATTTCTTTCTTGTGATTTATCTTTCTAGGAATACAAATATAATAAATGGACATATTATTTGAATTGATTTACTTGTTTAATTAGTGAAAATTTTATTCAATTTTTTTAATTGGTATCAGAGCATATGATTCTTATATGTATTATATTGATAATCATATTTTATGAGCAATTATTAACATATTAAATATGATAGAAACGCGATTAGATTCATTATATGATGAGCAATTTAACTTTCCAGTAATACAAACATAATTAATAGACATTATTTGAATTGAATTATTTATTTAATTAGTGAAAATTCTCTTCAATTTTCCTTTAATTGGTATCAGAGCATATGGTCCTTGTTTGTATTACAGTGGATCATATTTTATGAGTAATTATTAACATATTAAACATGATAGAAATATGTTTATGTTTTTTATTTTTTTATGTTGAAGTGGCATATTTTATGTAATTTTATTTTATTGTATAATGCTTGATTTCAAACGTAGATGTTACAAGCTTAAAAATGATATATTATATACAAATTTTGGCTTAGAAACATGAAAGATATATATCCTCAAAGTTAACTGTCAAAAAAATAATTTCTGAATTTTTTTAGAAAACATGATAAGTTGGTATATTGAGAAATTAAAATTTTTAATTCATAAAGAATTAAACTTTAAAACTTATATCTTTAAAAACAAGAGATTTCAAGCTTTTGATTGGTTATTTATCTGCAATTTTTGGATAAATAGAATGAAAAATATAAGATTTTAAAATTTACTCTTTAAAAATTTATTTTTAAAAAAATTTCAAAACTAAGGTTGAAGATGACCTAAAATACATGTCATTTTAGTAAACGGCATGTCACATACCAAATTCTTGTTGTTGTCTTGAAAGAGCAAATTACATGTAGTTTTTGACCTTATCTCAATTAATAATGATAATATTAACAAAAAAAAAAAAAAAACCCTCTCTTCTTGAAGGTAGACGTGAAAGATTTTCTCAAAGTTTTGAGCTTAGTATATAAGTTCGACAAAGAAAATAATATTGAACAATTTGTCATCTCTATCACTTCTTTATACCGAGTCCTTCTTCCAAAATTACAATAATCCAACACATAATTTAACACCAAGAAGCATTAAGCACTGTCAATTCTACAGAAAAAGAGTGTTACACGATTTGTCATATCTCTATCACTGAGTTTTTACCGATTCCACCTTTCCAATCTTCCGAAATATAATTAGCTCATACATTTTGTTATCAATTTTCTGTGACATCCTGTAGTTAAATATTGAAAAGGAAATTCTGGAAACTAGAGCAGTAACCATACACAAAGGTCAATAGTTTAAATCACAAATTGCAGCCAAATAAGGCTTGTATTCCAAGTCAAATTCTGCTTTTTGAAATAGACTTCATCACTTATAAAATAAACATCAAGTTATCTCAGAGTCTAAGATCAAATTCTTGCTACATCAACATTTTGGTTTCATTGGTTTCCAATGTGACAAATTAAACTTTTCTTTGTTGTGAACCTAAGAATTAGGATACATTAATCTGTACAGAAACAACCTACAATTGTACAATACAAATTAGGTGCGGCTCGGATGGCTCCATCTCCAAAAGACCATCTCTTAGTCTCAGCCTTGTAAGCACAAATGATGTACCACACCATTCTGTGGTTAACTTCAATTATAGAGATGATTAAAATATATATATAATAACTCGGTTAATACTTAAAGCTGCAATGCTAAATCTGGCTGTGCTGAATCAACACGGCTAGAACTAGGAGAACCAAGAGATTGAAATCTAACTTTCAGGTCAGGTGGGACTGAATCTGATTTTTGTTGCGGTGACAACCTTGGATCTGGTTTTGGTTGTTGTGGCAACACTTGCCGGGATGGTTGGGATTCAAGCCCAGAGATTTGGGCGTCTGGTTCCTCATTCCCAGATGGCGGTATCCCACTGGAAATTATTGCATTAGAATGCCTTGGATTTTCTGAGTTCAAGCTGTTTTCTCTAGCTGGTTGGGTGAAGTTAGTATTAGTCCTAGAGAATCTGTCAATCATCTGAGATGAATGAAAATTAGTTCCAGCAGGCCTGGCAGCCCCAACTAGTTTTCCCATCTGGGCTGCAAGATTAAACCCATACGTGCCATTGAAACCATTAATTCCAGGGTGAACTACACGGTTCTGATAAATCTGAATAGGAGGCATTGGCCTAATCATACTTGCTTTATTGTTCGGTGTGTTAAAACCACCATGTGAATTCAACCCCTCAACTACCTCTGCTCTTTCCATGCAAGTTTCAGATTTACTTGCAGCTCCAAGAGATGCAGAGGATGTGCTAGATGGAGAAAGGGCGCTCCTTAATTGCCCAACTGAAGCTGATTGAAAAGTAAATACCTGACTGTCTGGCACATTATTTTCTGGTTTTTCTGAAAGTTTTTCTTTTGAGTCAATGCCAGATGTGGCAGCCATACAATCTGCAGGAAGAGAGAGAGGCTGTGATGATGACGGCAGACCTTGAGGGGGTGAAGAAACAAGCCATTCCCTCTGTGGTGGGATGTCATTTTCTCCAACCCATCCAGGGCCAAACTTAACTCCAGGTGGCAAAGACCTTTCTATCTTTCTTGAAGCAATTTTCCATGCAACTGTCCCAATATTTGCAGCAAATCGAGCTAAGCTCCTTGCATAACCATGCTCTGTCAGAAGAGCTACCTGATTCATATGTAAGCAACATCAGCAGACCAACCAAAGGGTCAGCTAAGATGCCCCATAAAAACTGGTCTCTGAAAATGACACAGCAGTACGTGCAAAGAGGGTTGGGAGTGGGAATTTGGACATTTTGACAATGATATTCCAAAGAAAAGTAGATAATGCCAATATGAAACTTACAGCCATTAGCTGCTTCCTCTCTGAATCAAAAGTAGTCAACACAGATGGCTCCCGACCACCAGCTGATGATTGTTTGTATGTATTACGCCTATTCTCATCATGTGTAAATTGCTTTTTCCCACACTTCATTGAATTACCCTTAAATATAGAACCTGAAATACAAGTAAAAATGTGTCAACTTCCCATTGTCTGAAAGACGAGAGGTCCTTTTCTCAGATCGTATAGACCAGAAGGAGAGGAAGCCAAAAAAAAAGAGGACAGACATTAAAGTTTCAAACCTGCCGTTTCTTCATTCCTCTCAAATTTGTTGTCCGTCAACCAATATGCATCATTGCGAGAACCATGAGATCGCCCTGATGAATCTGGAATGATAGACTTTTCTGAAACATTAGGTCCTTTTCTCAGATCATTACTGGACCAGATGGTATTCTCTCTACCTGCAGCAAGAGTTGCGTCCAAGGAAAACTCTGAACCAGCATGCTCCACTGAAGGCCTGCCTGGTGGTTTTTTAATATTCTTGGTTGGTGGTCTACCTCTCCTCACTATTTTAGGTTCTGGCTCATTATCATCACTGTCTTGCCTCAAATTTTCAAAGTTCTTTTTTGCCAGCTCTTTTATAGATCGTGCCTGGAAAGAACAGAAATTCAGGAAACATTCCACATGGATGAACAATAGCAAATTTAAAAGTTAAGAAGCTAATTATACCTGTCTAAAATATATGGTATCTGGGGCATTATACTGCATTGCATTCGAACATATTAAGAAAACATCTTTCTGCAAGACAATAAGATGAACTTCAGTTTCCCCCTCACAGACTCAAATAAAAATGTAAAATTGTTTCAGAACATCATTTAGATTGTTACATAAGCCTACTCCAGCTTCTGAGTGTATGGACTGATTTCCTGTAGCAGTTAAGTTACTAAATTCAAGTAAAGGGCCACCAAACCAAAGGCACTGAATTGTGATTAACTATTTCAATGAATTGGATTACTATATAATTCATTTCAGGGAAAGAGTAGGAATAAAATGTTTTATGTATTCATAAATCCAATAATCTCTTTACAGACACTTGCACATGAATACGTATTTCAAACAGACCCTTTCAAGTGAATTGACCAAGTAACCATTTAAAATGTCAATGACAAAAAAAGAAAGGATACTCGACCTGTCAGTGAGAGAAATAAAGGTGTGATAAAACTTTATGATTGCCCTCTATGGACCAAGCCCTATGAAGCATCACAACAGTTGAGATGTTCTATGCTCTAGAGATTATAACTCTTCCTGAAAACTCCCTCAGACAGAGATAGAGTGCAATAATAACATTTCCTAC
This sequence comes from Garcia nutans, assembly GCA_947685225.1. NCBI lineage: Eukaryota > Viridiplantae > Streptophyta > Magnoliopsida > Malpighiales > Euphorbiaceae > Garcia > Garcia nutans. The sequence continues at coordinate 69,369,595 of CANTUV010000031.1, read as the reverse complement.
AAAACAATACAGTCTAGTGCAGCAATAGTAAGCACTAAGCAGCCACCCTCAACTTGACAAAAAAAGGCCATAATATTACAAGTGGATCTTCCATCAATTGCTCAACTAAATGAAGATAGCCATAATCAGAAACAATAAGTTAAGCCGTGCTTGCATTTTTCATTGCACATGGCTTTCCCTATGTATACATCTAAAACCCAATTCCCTTCCTAGAAGAAACCTCAAAGGAAGTTGAACACTCCATTGCTCAACCTTTATTTGTGCATTGTATAAGCATTTCAAAATAGAAATGAATGAATTTTTTTTGTTCAATCAGATTCTATTGGACATAAATACGAAAAAACCTTGACCTTTGCTTTGTTCAACTTCAATAAACCATCGTTAGATAGAACTTGAGATCATTCAATTACGAGGGAGCTACTTATTTTGTGGTTTGAACTTATGACTGAAAGGTTACAAAGGAAACACCGTACAATTGCATCAAGGCTTAACCTCAAATCATTCCTTGTTTGTTTATGTTAAATAAGCATTAGCTATCTTGATATTTGTGGCATTTATCCATGTAATCGAGCAGAGCACAGAGTTTTGCATGTCATGTTGGCACCTTTGTTTAGCATCTTACATATTTGTTCTTTTGTGTGATCTTAATTCTTATAGTTCGGCACTGAATGTCCAATGACCGTTCGCCTAATGTAACAAGTTATCTGAGTATAAAAAACTATTGACAGGTAATCACCATAATGATTGATCAACTTATGATAAATTTTCAAGGAATAGATTTGTATAAACAAGTATAACCCTTTAAATAAATATAATATCTGTGGTAAGAACATGAATTCTCAATCAATAAAATACTCTTAAGCTCTATATATGGATTGAGCAAAAAATTACAAATAGACAATTTATCGTAAAACAAAAGTGCCCTTCACAAAAACAGCATGAACCCAAGAAACAGCCAGCAATTATTCATTCCATGGAGAAGTACTGATCTGGTGGCATGCCCATAAAATCCTAAATCACTAGTTACTTAGTCCCTCCAAGTGACCTTTGCATCCTTCTAAAGGAACAATTAAAAAGCCCCATTTAGAATAAAATAAAAATAAATAAATAAATGAATTCCACCCACTTAAATAGAGGGATACTTGACATGCAACAACAAACCATGGATGATTACACTCCAGAATAGAATGCATGATGTCATGCATTCCTAATTGGAATTAGGCGACAAGTTTGGATTCAGAAAAATATTAATCCAGTATTCATTCAGTTCCGATAGCAGAAAACACAACAACCAACAGCATTAATTTAAAAAAAATGCAAATATAGAACATCTAAAGCAACTAACAAACAAAACCAAATAGGAATGACAGTTAAAAGATATAATCACAAGTTCATGAACCAACCTCAAATTGTTCCAAGCTGGAATAAACCCCACTAGAAAGATTCTTCCTGACAGTTGCAAAATCCATTGGATGCTCAATGACTTCATGGTAATCTGGAAGCTGCATAAGAAATCATCAACAGAAAATGCCAAGTTAAAATGCATGGATAAGAGTCTAAAAGCTTAAATGCATTCATCGAACAAGATGTCAAACAAACAAACCTCATTGGGGTCTACTGGCTCAGAGAAAACACCATATGTGTCCTTCCTGCAATTAAATTTATTCAAAGAAAAAAAAAGATCACTTCAGTGGAAAGGATCATAGAATGAAACATAAATGGAAAACAAAGAGAGAAACTGAACACACACTTTTGAAGCCTCTCGATAATGAACAGTAACAGCTTTTTATCAGGTAAAGGTGTTGAGGGTCCCGAATCTGCACATATACAGGTGAACAAACCCCACATTATCAAACTAAGAAGTTGCCAAATTTGACCCTTTTAAGCAAATGGGTATACCAAATCATCAACAAATTACAAACCTTGAACATTTTTTGTGGGGTTTGCGCCAGAAACAGATTTCTCAGCCTGGAAATATAAAAACAAAAACAAAACAAATTAACATAAATTAGAAAAACAATAAAAATAATTATTCCATTCTTTACTAGAAGAACAATAATGGATGAAGAACCGTTAGCAAAGTATAGCAATGAAAAGGCAAAGTATCTAAAATAAAAAAGGAAAAAAATAAAAATAAAACTGCGAATGATAACTTAAGAAAAGACAAATTTATACTTTTTATTTAGATATGACAGTCAAAAATTCAAAATTGTTATTTCAGCTCATAAGAGACGGAATAAATTCGCATCCATCAAATATAACAAATACCCATTTTCAGGGGAAAAAAAGGCCAGACCAAGTCAAACACTTTCACTGAAATTCTAGAAATTCCATTACAAAGGCACGCAATTCAAGGAGTTCCTTAATCACGTCAAAGAAATACACATTTAAACCTCCACTTTCTTTTTTTTTTTCAAATGTTCGCGCTTTTTCCATTCCAAAAATAACATAATTTGAAAAAAAGCTGAATTTATCTCAAATAAATACTCACCTTTTCATCATTTTTAAGAAAAAAAATAAATAGAAGTAGACTCATTGGAGTACCTTATCACTGACACCAGACCCAGATCCATCAGCGATCGCATTGATTTTCCGCTTTTTATTATACGACACCGTACCCTTATCTTCCTCAGCGTTACAATCCGACCCATTAGAGTTAAGCGACGCCGAATCAAGGTCCGATTTTTGAGAAGAAGGTAATTTGAGGACAAGCTTAAGCTTCTTCTCTCTACGCTTCTTCACATTCAATTGAAGCACGGCGTCATCGTCATCATGTTCAGAGTGATGGGATTGGGTTTCCGGAGAAGAAGGGGTGGGGTTACGGCGAGTGGATCGACGGAGAGGAGTAGGAGTGGCAGACTTGTAATTATGGGAAGAGTGAAGGGTTGAAGTTTTGGAATTGGAGAAATTTCGAATTTGATTTTGTTTTTGCTGGTTTTGCTGTTGCTGCTGCTGTTGTTCTTGTTGTTGTTTAAGAGTGCGTTTTTGAAGATCTAACAGAGAAGGACGGCCTTTCTTCTTCTTCTTCTTCTCCACTATCTTACCCATTTTTCCTTCCCTCTCTCTCTCTCTCTCTGTCTCTCTCTCTCTAACTAACAAACAGGGTGTTATTTTTATTTTTTATTTTAATTTTTAGAAGATAGGAGCATGCGTTGCACGTGATTCTCGCACGAGTATCTTACACGTGCTCGGAATATGCTCTACCTTGTCTGGAGTGAAATTGGAGACGTTAGCAGTTGGAGAAAAAGGATGGACTGGACGTTCTCAACGCGGTTTTGACCTAAATAAAATAACAAATTACCATGTGTGGTTTATTTGTCAAAATCAAAAGAAAAAATGAGATGGATTCCTATTTTTTAAATTTTATTTTTAAAAGTAATATATATATATATATTTTATATAAATAATAATAAAATTATAGATAATTAAAAAATTAAAAAATAATTATTTTAAAAAATAATTTAGAGAGAGATATCGCTTATATATTTTATTTATTATTCATTCATCAAAAGTTTTATAACCTCTCTATTTATAGAATTAAAAATTACATAAAAATATTACATATTAATTATTAAGAAAATAAAATAAATAAAGTGATAAAATAATTAAAGAGATAAGATACAATAATTAGAAGATAAGATAATATAATTAAAGTGACAGGATGAAAAAAATATTCACTTATTAATATCTTCAATTATTTATAATACTCCCCTTTGGATATTTCTCTATTAAGAATATGTCTCACTAAAATTTTATTAGGTAAAAATCATGTAAAAAAAATCTAGTGAAGAAAAAAGAGTACAATATTCTTAATATAGTATATACATATTTTCTTTCTCCTTGTATTAATGAACATTTCTAAGTCGACGTATGTCAATCTTATAAACTAGCGTTTCAAATGCCGTTATTGATAAAGCTTTTGTTAATAAATCCGCTAAATTTTTACTTGAGCGAATCTGATAAACATCTAATTTCTACTTTTCTTCTGGAGTTCATGCGTGAAAAAGAATTTTGGTTAGATATATTTAGTTTTATCACCTTTAATATAGTCTCCTTTTAATTAAGCAATACACGCAACATTATCTTCGTACAAAATTGTTGGGTTTCTTTCAGTAGATGAGAGATTATATGTGTCATGAATATGTTGAACCAATAATCATAACCACACACATTCACGACTTGCTTCATAAATTACAATAATTTCTGCATAATTTGAAGATGTAGCAATGATCATTTATTTTGTTGAGTGCCAAAATATTGCAGTACCACCGTATAAAAATAAATATCTTATTTGTGATCATCCTTTATGCAGATCAGATAAATATCCATCATCTGCAAATCCAATTAATTTGAATTTTAATTGCTTTGAATAAAATAATCTCAAGTCAGTAGTTTCACAAAGATAACAAAATATATGTTTAACACAATTTCAGTGTCTTTTGTATTGTTGTAGAACTATATTTTGCTAATAAATTAATTGAGAAAGTTATATCTGGTCTTGTATTATTAGCTAGATACATTAATACACCAAGTGCACTAAGATATGATACTTCAGAACTAAGAATCTCTTTATTATCTTCTTTAAGATGAAATGGATCTTTTTTACATCAAGAGATCGAATAACTATTGGAGAACTCATTAGGTCAGTTTTATCCATATTAAATCGTTTTAACACTTTTTCTATATAATTTGATTGATGCATCAAAATTTCATTTGATACATGTTCAACTTGTAGACAAAGATAAAATGTTATCCTTCCAAGGTCTTTCATTTTAAATTTTTTTCTTTAAAAGTGTTACAGCTCCTTCAAGCTCATCAGGAGTCCCAATAATGTTTAAATCATCAACATATACTGTAATAATGGCAAGTTCAAATTTTAATTTTTTTAATAAAAATACATAGGCTAATAGGATTATTCACGTATCATTGCTTTAACAAATATTTACTGAGATGATTATACCACATTCTTCTATATTATTTTAGCTCATATAAAGATCTTCGCAACTTGATTGAACATTTTTTTTTAGGTAATAAATTAAATATTTCAGGTATTTTTAGTCCTTCAGGGACTCTCATGTAAATATCACTATCAAGTGATCCATATAAATAAGCTATCACAACATCCATAAGACCCATGTGAAGTCCTTCAGAAACTGCCAAGCTTATTAAAAAATCTAAGAGTTATTGCATCCACCATAGAAGAATATGTTTCTTCATAATCAATTCCTAGTCTCTGCAAGAAATATTAAGCTACAAGTCGTGCCTTATATCTTACAATCTCATTGTTTTCATTTCGTTTTCACACAAACACCCAATTATGATCAACATTTTATATTTTCAGATGTTAGGATTACTGGTCTAAAGACTTCTCGCTTTGCAAGCGAATTTGATTCTGCTTGAATAATATCCTTCTATTTTGGCCAATCACTTCGATATCGACATTCTTCAATGGATTTTAGTTCTAGATCATTGCTTCCATTTATAATATTAATAGCTATTGTATATGCAAACTTTTGATCAATGATAACTTTATCTTGACTCCATGTCTCTCTCGTATAAACATAACTTCTTGAGATCTCTTCATTTTTTAGGATTTTTCATAATTTCATTATTTTCATGCGATTGTTTCTTTGTTGGAGGTATTTGATCAGTCGTGTTTATTATTTATTTTTGTACTACCATATCTTCTGGTATATTAATTTCAGAAGTATTAACTTGTTTATTTTGCTCCCTTTTATTTCTAGAATTTTTATCTTTGAAACCAATCAGTCTACCATGCTTCTGGCGTATACCAAACACATCCACAGGGATAGTGATAGATTTTTCATTCGTAAAATCAATTCGAGCAGGAGCATTTAATGCTAGTACATGTGATTTAGTTATCCTTTTGTATTAGTGAATGCGTCTGACAATTGATTTGTAATATTTTACAAATGAATAATTTTATTAACTTCAAATTCACTTCTATTTGTTCGATGATCATAATAAGAGATTGATGATGCATTCCATGAAATATCTTGTCTTTCTAATTTTGCTTTTTCTTTCCCTAATGTTGGGAACATAATCTCATTAAATTAACAATCAGCAAACCGTGTTGTAAAAATATCACCTGTCATTGGTTCAAGATACCTTATAATTGACAGTGATTCAAAACCAACATAAATTCCTAGTCGCCTTTGTGGACCTATTTGTATACGTTGTGGTGGAGCAATCAGAATATATATTGCACAACTAAAAATTCTCAAATGAAAAATATTGGGCTCATAACCAGATACAAGTTGTAATAGAAAAAATTCATGATAAGCAGTTGGTCTAGTTTTGGTTAGCACTGCTACATGTAATATACTATATCTCAAAGCTGAACTAGGTAGTTTTGTCCTCATAAGTAATGATCTAGCAATTAATTGAAGTCGTTTTATAAAAGATTATGCTAAACCACTTTATGTATGAGTGTGAGCCACAGGGTGCTCAACTGTAATTCTAATTGATATACAATAATCATTAAATGATTGGTATGTAAATTCTCCTGCATTATCAAGACGAATTTTTTTAATTATATAATCTGAAAATTATGCTCGTAATTTGATGATTTGTGCTAATAGTCTCACAAATGCAACATTGTAAGCAGACAATAAACAAACATATGACCATCTTATAGAAATCTATTAAAACCATAAAATATCGAAAAGGACTACAAGATGAAATGATAGGCTTACATATATCTCCATGAATTCGTTCTAAAAACTGAGGAGATTCAAATCCAATTTATTTTGAGATGGTCTAGTAATTAATTTTTTTTGTGCACAAGCAATATATGAAAATTCACTTGATGAAAAAATCTTCTAGTTCTTTAAAGGGTACTCATATGAATGTTCTATAATTCTTATCATCATTATAGCTCCAGGATAACCTAAACGATCATGCCATAAAATAAAATTTCTTGAGTTAATTAATGTATGGTTAATTGCAATATTAGATTCTATTGGATGTATTTATGTGTAATATAATTCAGAAGAAAATGCTGGTAATTTCTCTATTACATGCTTTTGTCCTAAGATTGTAGATGTAATATAAAGATATTATTTGTTATTTTCATCTTTGGTCTCAATATGATAATCATTGAGACGTATATCTCTAAAATTTAGAAGATTTTTTTTGATTTATTAGATAGCAATACATCATTTATTATTAATTTTGTGACTTTGAATAATATAATATGGACTCTTCTGGAATCTTCAATTAAATTTGCAGCACCAAAAATTATATTAATATTAGCCTTATTTAATTGAATATGAAAAAAATATACTCTATCTTTTAGTATAGTATGTGTTGTTGCACTGTTTATCAGGCATAAATCTCCACCAGCACCAACTAAGTGACTGGATAATTTTATTTTCTTCAAAATAAAAATATTATACATAAGTCATAATATTTTTATTTAATGTATTTCTACAAAATACATAGAGCTAAAATTAAAAATAAAAAAGCACTTAAATATTAAAAATAAAAATACACTTAATATTAAACTTAACATACTTGAAAAATAAACAATTAAAAACATGTGATATTGAAAATACATTAATCAATATGGGCATTAAAATGGAAATTTTTATCAATCATTAAATTATCAGTTTTTCCATCAGTATTTTCAAAAAAGTCTGAAACATCAAGATGTGTGGAATCAATTTGATCATTATATTTTAAAAAATTGATCTACATAATTTTTTCTTTCCCTTTTATAGAAGCTTAGTAAAGATTCACAAGATGTTTAGATATACGACAAGTATGAGACCAATGTCCTTTCATGCCACATCTATAACAGATATTTTCTTCATTTTTATTTTGCAAATTCTTTTCTTTCTTATTTTTTCATTATAAACATTAATCTTTCTAAAATTGATATTGCGATAGCTTTGTTAATTATTACTATTGTCACCTCTACCATGACCATGTTCACGACCGCATCCACGACCACATCCATAATTTTGACTTTGTTCAGACTTATTCATCATTACAACATTCGCTTCAGAAAATGGTTTAGACCCAGTTGGTCGTGATTGATGTTTTTCATCAAATGTTCATTATTTTATTCAGCAACAAGAAGACATAGTATCAATTCAGAATTTTTTTAAAGCATCACTCTCGATATTGCTGCTGCATGAGCATATTCGAAGCATGAAAACTTGAAAAAAAAATTTCTAATAAATCTTGATAAGTAATCTTCTCACAACATAATTTTAATTGAGAAGTAATCTTAAAAACTGCATAATTATATTTACTAACAGTTTTAAAATCTTGTAATCGCAAGTGCATCCAATCATAGCGAGCCTTTGGAAGAATAACTTTTTTTTTATGATCAAATTTTTCTTTTAAATTTTGCTAAAGTTCAAAGAGGTACTTTACTATTAAATATTCAGCTTTTAATTCTTCATGGAGATGATGAAGAAGGAATAACATTACTTTTGCGCGATCCTACAGAGATGCATCATTTTCTTCTTGAATTGTATTTCTAATATTCATAACATCAAGATAAATCTTAGCATCAAAAGTCCAAGACAAATAATTATTTCTCAATATGTTAAGTGCAACAAACTCTATCTTTGTAACGTTTAACATTACATAGATTACTTTATAATAAAATTATAATTAGTCACTAATACGTTATTTTTAATATATTATGTAAAGTAATAATAAATTACATTAAATCAAGTAAAAGACATAAATCTTATATATTATCAATATTGTACAATTTATGAATTTTTAAAAATAGAAATAAATATAATTGATATTAATAATTTAAAATATATGAATAAAAGTAAAGAAAAATTATGAATGAATTAATGCATATATAGATGTATAAACTAATATAAGATGATAGAAAAAAATAAAAAATCATAAGTGTAAGTATATATGTTATTTAATTAAAGGTAATAATGAAAACATATTTATTTGGTTGATATGCATCACTTATATATCTATTATTATAAAATTATAACAATATAAAGTTTATATGTAACAAGTATATAATATACATACAATAAGTATATAATTTTAATTTTTTTTACTTATATGACCCTTACGTCATTTTTATTATTATATGTATATAGAAGAAAAAAATATATAATATAGCATAGTTAAAAGTATAATTTGTTCCAGTCAAGAGTTTTATTATCATTATTATTATTATTATTATTATTATTATTATTATATAGCTATTCAAATTTCTCGTTAGTAAAACATTAAATAAAATCTTATAAAAATGATTAACATGTGATGAAAAAAATTATATACATAAAACCTATAGACCATAAAAGAAATCATACATATCAACTAAATTTAAAAATAATAGTTAATGTACAAGAATTATAATCATAGAATTTTTTTTATTTTATTTTACCAATTGCAAAAATATATTTGTATAGTAGAATATTAACACTTAAAATTTTAGTCCATTATTAATTTAAATATAACTAGTAAATAAATATATTTAAAACAAATATGAATAATATATGAATATTATCTTTTATTAAATAAGATTGAAGGTAGATTAATGATGTGGAGCAATTGTACTGATAACGTGTTATATAATTAATGATAAAATTATAGATAATTAAAAGAAAATTAAAAATTAAAAATTAAAAATTAATTATCTTAAGAAATAATTTAGAGTGAAATACCATTTATATTTCTCACTTATTATTCATTCATCAAAAGCTTTACAGCCCTCTCTATTTATAGAGTTGGAAATTAAATAAAAATAATACATATTAAGATAATAAAATAAATAAATGATAAAATAATTAAAGAGACAAGATAAGATAATATAATTAAAGTAATAGGATGATAAAAAGAAATATTCATTTATTAATGTCTTCAATTATTTATAATATATATGTATATATATACACTTTTACTTTTATTTTTTATTTTTTTAATACATTCTTCTCTTTTTTTTTCTTCTCATTTCAATTTTTGTTTGCTCTTTATATCTAATAATTTTCTTTTTATAGTTTTCTTATTAACTAGGAAAGCATATAAGTATTAATTTATAGCTATAATGATTCATTTGTATGTGTTTGAGTAATCTTATTAAGATTGTAACTCTTTTTATATTTATAAATTTTATTTTTTTATTTTGTGTGTTGTTTAATCGTAATATTAGAATTGTTTTTTCATTTTTGAACTATATTACCTACATATTCAATAAAATACTTTAAAAGAAAATTTTTTTCTTTTGTAAATTCTTTTGTTATTTTTATCAATTTATATTTCTTGAATTAATATATATTATTTATTTTGAATTATATTTATTTTATTTTGAATTATATTTGTTTTTATATATATTATATCTGTAATATATATATAACATATACAAATCATAAAAATAATATAACTTTTTGTTGACACATAGTATTTTTATAATTTTATAAGTTTTTTTTTGCATAAATTAAATTTTTTTTTTTATAATTGATGTATTTTTGTGAAAACTTTTGATTTTATTGGTAGTTTTATAAAATTCTCTTAAAAAACATGTAGCTACATGTAAAATTATAAAGTAATAATCAAAACTCTGTAAATCATGCAATTTCTCCTTTTCAATTTTGGAAATTTTACAAACTACCTAGATTTTTTTAATAATTAGGGGGTAATTTTTGAAATTAAAATATTGTTATTTTACGTAAAAATAGATTTTTTTAATAATTAGAGAGATAAATTTTTATTTTTAAAAAAATGTATTGGTATTTTAGGTAAAAACAGATATAAAAATAATTATAGGATAAATTTTAATTTTTAAAGTTAGAATATTGGTTTTTTGATTATTAGGTAATAGACTTTAGTTAAATATAGTGTCATTTTATGCAATATTTTGAATAATATTGGTAATATTTTTTTTATTGTTATATATGAATGTTAATATTTATTTTTAGTTTTGTTTATAATGTCATTTACTGCCTTATAATTTTTTTATTAAAGTATTTTTTCAATTCAAATATAAGAAGTGCTTATGAAAATTGTGTGATTGTTGATGAAGTTTGAGTGATATAAAGGTGGAATATTGAAAGTATATTTGTTTCTTTACAGGAACGTTAGATATTAGATTGAATTGCATAAATTTAATTTTATAAACTTTAAAATACCTGAATAAAAAATTTTAACTACCAATATAAAGATAATTCCGCCGAATTCTCCTAAAAAATAAATTTAGTTGAACTAGAATTAATAAAATTTAATTGCATAGGTTTTAAAACACCTGTATGAAAAAAAATTAATTACCAATATTGGGTAATTTCGTTGAATCACCCAAAAAATAAATTTAGTCAAAATAGGAAAAATTTTAAAAATTTAATTGCTTTAACTTTAAAATATTTGATTAAAAAATAAATATGAATTAGTATATTAAAAAAATTTAAAATTAATATGAAATAAAAAAATTAAAAAAAAATCTGTTTTGTGAGAATAATCAATTTCCTATAACTTTCCTATCATACATAATGAAGATGATTATTCTCTTAATGATTAGAAATCAATTCTTTTTTTTTAGAAAAATAGAAAATTATAAAACTTTAAATAAAATATAATAAGAAATTATGAATTTTTTAAAATTGTTATATGAAGAACAATTTTTTGGATTCCATTTTTCCTTGTCACATTAATATAAAATTAAAAAATTAAAAAAATTCGTATGAAATAGCTTAAGTTACGTTTGATTAAAAAAATTATCTTGTAAATAATAAGCCAAATTGAATTTTTGTATATAAGAAGCAAAATTTAATTAGCTTCTTCTAGAAAAACTGATAATCATTTTTGTATATGAAAGTTATATGTATTAAAATATATATATGCGTGTATGTGTAAGCGCATGTGAATCCTTTCATATATAATGAAAATGATTATCCTCTTAGGAATTAAAATAATAATTCTCTTAAAGATCAAGTTATGTGTTAACTCCAAATTTATAGTTTTTTATATTACAATTACAATTAGATAGAGAGTAATAATAAGACACTAACTTGTACTCTATCTAGTTGTAATTGTTGTATAAAGTTATGATTATTGAGTTAACCTATAAATTTTAAAACAATTGATTAAATAAATTAATATGAAGTAAGAAAATTAAAAATTTTAAAAAATTGCACACATTTTAATATAGGTTTAGAATATATTAAGAATATTAGTTTAATAGTACATCTTCAACATTGGAAATTATTTTGAATATATGAAGTTATAGGAGAAATTCTACGGAATGTTTTTAAAAATATAATATTAATATAAATTAATAAAATATTTTCTTTTTAGGTTTAGAAGATAATGAAAAAGTTAAGTCTATTTGTATGTACTATCAACATTCCTAATTATATTTGATAGATGAAGTTACAGGAGGAAATTTTGCTAATTTTTTCTTAAAAATAAAATATTAATATAAATTAATAATAAATTAACAACAATTAAATTTAAGTTTACAAGATATTAAAAATCAAAAATTACCTTTAAATATTTATTGCACAAAATATAATAGCATAGTAGCATCAATACTGAACATGCTTTACCGCTAAGAGCAAGTCACTCTCTGAGCACAAGAGTAAGTAATTTTTTATTTTTCTATTTTTAGAACAATAAAATTTAATAATCAATCTTTAATTAATGAATTTTTGTTATGTCTCCTAGCCTAACTAACTACAAGTGTATATATCTTTAATTAACAAGTAATATAATGATGAGTAGAGTATTGTTCCTATGAGGAAATGTATTCTAAGTACCAAATAATTAAATTAATTATTATTTTGATGAAAGTATATTTGAATTTGAGACAAAAAAAAATCAATTAAATTAAAATTAGCATTGTTTTTATTTAACTCAACATTTTTGGGCTTAGAGTTAAATTTTTTCAATTGGTTATTTATGGATTTTCTAAAGTTCCAATTCAATTTTTATTTTTTCCTTGATTATTGTTTAGATTCTCCTAAACTAAGATTTAGTCTTTCTTAAGTACTAAACTTAATATTGAACTTAACCTTATATATACTCTTGTGATTATAAACAATTAAGTCAATTTATTAAGATTTGTGAGAATCTTTTATTAACCTCCTAAATGTTTTTCTTATCTCTAAGTAAAAACTTAATTTAAGATTATTATCTCCTTAAACTAATATTATATTTCTAGTCTTTCTCCATCACAAAATATGTTAAATCTAACAATCATCGACTAGAAAAATATTGCATTAAATATAAAGATAATAAAATAATTAAAAGAGAATAATTATTGAATTAAATAAACATGAAGTTTATCATAAAATAACAAATTAAATTATCTAACCTAATTAGGGTTTAGTTACTCATACTTGAAAAATAAAGAACAAAAGAAATTAAAAAGATAGTTGAGAACATTAAATATAAAAGAAAAATAAAAATCAAAACTCAAAACTCCCATGGATTGAAATAGAATTCTTAAATCTTGAATCTCTTCTTGAAACTAAGCCTTCTTTTCTCTCTCCGAAGAAATCTTAAGAACAAGACTAAAAGTTATAATGAGAATTGGATGATTAATGTTGGAAGGAGGCTTGCTTTTATATAATAGTCTTGGAAGTTTTCTATCTTGAATAGGAAAGAATTTTTGAAGATGTCTAAACTCAATAAGAATTGGTTTAAGATAAACTTGGAGACTTCTAATTTGTTTATGAACTTATCTTGGACAAATTTGAGGACTTCTTGATTGAATAGGAATCTAAATTATATCAAAATTTACTTAAAAATCGAACTCGTTGCCACTTCATGATCTCCACAATCGTGGCTTTTAATTACCATGACCGTGCTTAATTGTAACTCTTTGTATCTTTAAAAATCACCACACATGCAATAGGGGATTGGGTCTCACAGTTGTGACTTAGTGACCCTATGACCATGGTCTTTAAAAGCTTTTTGAAATTGTCAGTTCTTTCTCTCCCTTCTTCAGGCAGTCTTGGGATGGGGTCCAGGGGCTTGAGAATTCATTCCTTTAGGCATTGAGTCAATTTTGATATTGTTTTGCTTCCTTTTCATTTTGCATCTCCACTTTCTTTATCTCTTATCAATTTTCGATGTATTTGCACTTCAAATTCATATGTTATAAAGCTAAACTTCAAAAATATAATTATTTTAACTTTTACAACAAAAACACATCAAATTCAATCGATTGGCTTTATCAATTTTGTCAAATATTACAATAAGATGTTGGAGTCATCTAGTTCATGCTCGTAAAAGATTAAAAAGATAATGATAGAGAGATTGGAGTCGACTGAAATTAATTGGAAGTCAGTCTCTAAGGACATCAAAAATTTTTATTTTGAAGAATTTAAGGTATAAGAAATATTTAAATTAATATTAATTAAGAAAATATATTTTATATAGTTATAAATTTAATTAATTAATCAAAATTTTCTGACAAAAATATTTCTAATAGGAGGAGGTAATTGACTCTTTGGTCATAATCGCTTTCGAGAGGAAAGCTACTATCCATTATAACAATATGATAAATGAAGATCAGGGCTGGGCGTTCGGTCGGTCGGTTAATTAATCAACCGAATGCCAACTTAACCGATTCTGTTGAAAATAATCTTTTTTAAGTGAACTGACCGAAATGAGTTTTTGGTCGGTTCGATTAATTAATCGAACTGACTCGGTCGGTTAGGTTAATTTTTGTTTTAACCATTTTTTTTTGGAATGTCATTTTTTCTACTAGTTTATATATCTCATAGTCTCATTGGCTCATTATTGCATGCATATATGATATATTTACAATTTACATCATCAAAATCAAATTAATTTGAAATTAATTCAACTTCAAGTGATCAAATCTATAATATTAAAAAATTTATATATTAATTAAATTATATTACAGTATACAGTGGTCTACCTATTACATTTTATTAATTTTTTGAATTCCTTTTCAGTTAATTTTTCTTATATTAATTTTTGTGGAAAAAAATTAATAATTTAATATATCATTTTCTCTATTTTAAAATTCGTTTGGAATTTATTTTTTATCAATTGGTGATTTGGCAAGAAGAATAAGTATTTTAAGAGTTTACTGAGTTTTTAATTATATATTTTTATAAAATCTTCTCTCAATGTCATTGGTATATAACATAATTTTCATTTTATTAAATTAAAGACCAAGTTAATTTCTTATAACCATGCATAAAATAAAAAAATAAACAAAAAATGTATAATTAAGAGAGTAATTTACATTGAAAATGGGATCCAAATAAGCATGAGAATGAAAGCCAAAATTCTTGTCTGTTTAGTTGTACACAAAGTTTCATAACTAATAAAAATTGTGCCACTATCAATCAAGAAAATGCAGCTTTTGATTCACTGTACAATGGATAGAAAAAAAAAAAAAAAGAACTGAAACAATTATTGCTATAGTAAAACAAAATAATAAGCTAGGTTCCAAATGGATTGCCACATTTCCTTCTACCAAAACATGCGAGAATTCTAACTGGACAATGTTGAATGAAGACTTAACCTTTGCAATAACAACAAAAATGAGTGGTGCCACCTATTTTAGTAGTTCCACATGTGTAGCAGTAAAAATCTCCACACCTATCAAAAATTCAGAAATGAAAGAAAAAAGCTTACATAAAATCATTTTTACAGAGGATTCAACTGAGAATTATAGAGATTCAACTCAAACACTCAAATCAAATTAATAAGAATGAACAAAGGTTGCTAATTATGTAGCAAATTCATCATTCTGTACTCTACAGCATGATGATTTGTAATTCAAATATGTCCATCATAGAGTTTTCCTTTTTTATATTGCAAATGAATATAAAAAAGCCCAATTCACAATAAGCAACAATATTGTACTTAAATCACAACAACAAATAATTATAAATTACAAATCGATAAAACAATCATTCATCATAATCCCATACATCACAACACAGAACAATAATAAAATGAAATGATAATACAAACATTAAAAATAATCACAAACTTTTTCAAAAAAAAAAACTACAAACATCATTACCAGTCTTTATCCAGATCCACACCAGTCGATTGAGTAACGATATTTGTTGATTCAAGTTCAGATACAGTTGTAACCATTGCTAATATATATATATATATATATAAAGAATTAAGAAGTTAAAATTTTAAAAAATAAAGAAACAAACTAATTAAATTAAACACAAAATGACAACCATAATATAGAAAGCAAAAAAATTTTACCTTCTTCAAGCATTTCAATTTCCTCGGGTATTTCCTCAATTGTCATCGAGTCTTGCGAAATTCGAAGCCAATCTCCATAACACATAAGCAACTCAACTAATTTAGGAGATAAAGAACTTCTATATGGATCGAGCACCCGACCATATATACTGAAAGCAGCATCTGAAGCCACGAAAGAAATACGGATAGCCAATATATCATGTGTCATCAATGATAAAATTGAAAATCTAGGGGAATGAATTTTTCACCAACCCAAGACATCCAAGGTAGGAATATCTTTACAATTTTCAGTTAAATATTTAACCAATTCAGTCTTGCTATGATCTCCACTTGCCTTTTGATTTTTATACCCCTTGAATAACATTGGCTCATCCCCTATCATGGATAATTTCACCTTGCTTTTGACTCCCTCTTGCAACACCAACACTAGAAGCACCATGGCTTTGATAGCCACTTGTTTTATTTTTGTATTCATTAAAGAGCTTAAAAGTGGCTTCCTTCAACTTTTTAAAAAAATTGATACCCATTTGTGTACCGTACAATTCATTCAAAGCATACTCCATGTAATCGGATTTGTATCGAGGATCAAGAAGAACAACGATATAAATTAACATATTATTTTCAATTGGATTGCCCCAATATTTATTATATTTATTTCTCATTTTAATAGCCATTGTGGATAACTCCACATCATCATAACTGTCTTCTAGCTCTTTCAATAAAACATGAATCTCTGTCATATCATGAAAAAAAGAGTTGCAAGTAGAATATTTGGAGTCAGATACCCTCAAAGTCATTTTGTAAAATTTTTCTAAAAACTTGCAAAATCGCCTAACACATGCCCAATCATCTAAGTTAGGCCTACCATCTGTCTCCACATATTTACCATCAATTTCATCATCTCTCATTAGATCATACTTAAATGATCTATCTTGCTCATCGTACCTTTCAAATGCTCTCTCAAATTTTTCAGCCCTATCTAGCATGAGATATGTGGAATTCCACCTGGTGGGGGACATCTAAGGTCAACAATGCCTTGCACTGAATACCTTCTATCACAACACATTCTTTAAATTTAGCTAGTAAAGCTGGTGATATTCTGATATATTTAACAACACATATCTCACCTTATTTATAGACTCAGAAATATCGCTCAACCCCTCTATAACTATCAAGTTGACAATATGAACCACACACTTCATGTGCAAATATCTACCCCCTAATATTGTTAGACCCCATTTAGATATTTTCTTTTTCAAGCTTGATATTGCAATATTATTTGAGGAAGCATTATCAACTGTTACAGTCATAAGTCCATCAATTCCCCAATCAAGTAAATATTTCTCCACACTTTGACTCAAATCATCACCCTTTTGTAATTGGACAAAAATTAATTACTTTTTTGCACAAGCTCCAATTCTTATCAATAAAATGTGCAATGAGAGACATGTAATTAATTCTTTGCACTGAAGTCTAAGTATATGTGGTGAGACACACTCTATAACAATCATTTTGCAATAACTTTTTTAACTTTTTTTTCTCTTCAGCAAGCAATTCATACATATCTCTAGTCACAGTTTTTCTAAAGGGAAAGACAAATTCAGGACAAAGTTGGCGGATAAATTTTCTAAATACAGGATGCTCAACAAATCTCAAAGCCAATTCACACTCAATTACCAAAATAGCTAATGCCTTTCTACAAGCTAGTTGATCAAATTTCCAATTAACTAAGCATGTATCTCCAGTATCCTCTGATTGAACACTTAATTTCATTTGCTTTGCATCCCTTTCATTTATTGGATTATTTTTGCATTTACCCATGTGATATTTTAATGCACTAGTCCCATTCTTTTTTTTTATCACAAAGAAACTGTCTATCACAATACTTACATTGCACTTTAGTTTGACCATGCTCATCTTCAAACTTTTTTACTGAAGTGCTGCCAAACTTGTAATCTATCCCTTATTTTTTTTCCTTTTGGAAGGGATAGGTGCAGCAATACGTGTCCCCATACTTGACTGAGGGCTACATTCAACATTCTCGTCATGCTCACTCGCCATCTGCAAAACAATAAAAGAAAAAAAGATATTGATTATCAACTCAAGAAATTATTAATGAATTGGAAAAATTACTTCAAACGTACTTCATTTATATTTCATTTATATTTTATATATACATATTAGCAATTCATTTTTTCTACATTCTTTGATATAACTTATTAACAATTCATTTTTTCTACAACAAAGTCTACCTACAACCAATTTGATTTAGTACATGCAATGTACAAAGGGCCATCCTTATTAATTTCAAGATTCATTAAAGACAAAATAAATTTTAAAAATTAATGACAGCAAAATAAACTTTATAAATTAGAAACAATTAGTAAAGGCAAAATACACTTTATTTGATAAAATGCATAGGATCAAAGCTTGTAACATTTAAAATAAATTATTTTAAAAATACTTTCCTCTATTATTTGTTATATTCATATATTAGCATATTATATATATATATATATAATATTTTAACAGTATAATGATGACAAATAGCAAAACTATAAAAATTAAGCACTTATTTATTTGTTTTTTTAGTTATTGGAATAAACTGATCTCTTTTCATGTATGTAGAATTGAAAATTAATTTGCTTATTTTGGAGTATTGACATTGATGACAGTGATGTTCTGGTTCAATTAATTGGACCGACACTTTTGCAGTTCCATCCAATTGGGTCTATCATAAATGGACTTAAATTAGCAAGCCATAGTGCATTTTGATTTGTGTCCGAGTTCAGTTATTTAAGCAAACTATATATAGAAATTTGAAATTTCTAAGACTTTACCGGATTTGGGGTTGTTCTTATATTTTGATTGTCATTCACTAAATCTTGAAGATAAAATTTTTTACGGAGTTTTGTTTCCTTTTTCTTCTTTTTTAATCCCAAATAACTTAGAATATATAATAACCTTTCAAATGTTATTGATCATCACTCAACCGACTTGTAAAATCTGACAAAGCTTCCTTACTTTTTCTTTTCTTTGTTTTTTGAATTCATCAATATCTTAGAATTGTGGAGTAGCTTCAAGTTTGTTCTTCTTTCTTTATCCTGGTTTTAATGGCTTTATACAATGATGGTGAGATGGAAATTGGCTGGTTTTTTTTAAAAAATAATTGGTTAATTAATCAAATCAATAATTTTTTTTTAGCTTTAGAAGGCTTTAATCTCTCTCTTTGGAGGATGTTCTGCAATTCAACCATTCTTTCTTGCCATGATTATAACCAATGCATAATAACAATTAATGCATTTCCTGTTAGAATTACTTAAAAGTATAATGCATTTCCTGTTTTTTTTCTCAGAAAACCATGGTGAGATAAATGCAAGGTTTAAGGTTCAGGACAAACTTAAGACTTCTAAAATTAGAACTCCATAATTATAAAAAATGACCATTTCCATCAAGAAAAAAAATACTTTGCACATATATTTAAGAGACATACACAGATCCACTCCTCACCCTTTATCATCCATGTCATGTCCAGTAGCAAATGGCAAACAAACTACATGTCAACTCCACTAATAACATAAAATATGAAAAATGTTTACAGAATTATAGTTCATACCTGGTAAATTGAGACAGTCATGATCCAGAAAATCTAGACACGAGCAGCAGAGTACCCTATAGGCTACAGGAAAATAATACTAATAAATTACAAGAAGAAGAAGAGAATGAGAATAAAATGAACAAGTATGATGTGATGAGGAGAAGAAGAAGCGAATTATAAATATTGATACCTTTATGAAAATTGAAATTGAAGAAGAAGCAGAATTTTGAGAAGAAATGAAGAATGATGGTCTTGAAGCTGTGAACGGCGGTGATGGCATTGTGCTCGGAGAAAATGGACCACTGGCATCGTGCTCGGAGCTGAGGAAGAAGGGATTGAAGGCGCGATAGTCTGGGTAGTCTTAGGAGAGAAATTTTTTTTAGGAATTTTTAGATTTTTTACTGGTCATTATCATTCATCAGTGGCTCAGGCTCTATTCGATGTAAGTAAAAGGCAAAGGCTAAAATGGGTATATGTTAAAACATAGTGTTTTAATTATCGGTTAACGGTTAACCGACCGAAAGAAAATGGTTAATTGTTAACCAAACCGAAACTGAAATTCATCTATATTATTAATCAAAATCGACCGTATTTATATATATTCGGTTAATCGAATTGATCAACCAGTCGGTTAACCAATCAACCAGTCGGTTAACCAAATTTTATCCACCCCTAATAAAGATTATAAGAAGTGAAAGGAGCCAAAATATTTTTCTAATGAGTTATGGGCTATTGGACTTCTTTAATTGGTCAGGCTCATTTTCAGATGATATCTCATAATAGACTTCTAATTCTTACTGATGGTGCATAACCATCTATATATACAAGAGACAGTAGAACACATTATGAGTACACCCATTGACTGATAAGTCTAATTTCTTTTATTATCTATTGTTATAAATTTTTAGCTAAATTAATATTTTATTTTATTTTTTATTAATTTATTAGGAGGAGTAGTTGGGGTAGTCTCCTGCCGAACATAAGCTATTCATCTACATGCACACCAAAAATAAAGATGGACAAACTTTCATTGATCAACGCTCTTGAAATGTCCATGTATGTAAATAATTTTTATTTTAATATTTGTATTTAATTTTATGTATATTATTTATATTGTATTAATATATTTTTTTTACAAGACTGCTTTATAGCAACTTGGGACTAGTAGTCTTAGACATGTGAACCTATTAATGAGACTCAACTATTTATTGAGGCTGCTGACAAGGAGAAGAAGAGGAGGATGTATGAGTTGAGCTCCCAGCATATCTCTGAGGATAGTACCTTAGCTTCCTCATTAGCATTGCATCAAGAAATGGAGTAGTCGAAGACATTCTTTCAGGATTAGCACCAATCACAACGAAAAGAGATGAAAAATAAAGCACTTGAGCGGGAGTGCACAATGCAAGATTAGAAGCAGAGAGTTTCAAAAATAATTTGAGGGATTTATGGTATAATATCTCCTCGGTGCCTCTATATCTCAATATTCAGCTATTTAGCCTCCTATTACATCTTCAAATCAGCCTCCATCTCTCCCTACCCAATATTTTGTTTTTACTTTATTTATATTTTTTTACTTGTATATATTATTTTAACATTTTATTTATAAATTTTTATTAATTTATTGTATGTAATGTATTATTTATTTATTTGAAATTATTATTAATATTTATTTATATATAGAATTTAGTAAAATAAAAATATTAATATTTACAAATATAATAATTAAAATTACAAACTATTATAATTAACTAATAATAAAAAAATAAATAATAGAATATTATTATTTAAAAACATAATAATTAAAATTACAAAATATAATAATTAAACAATAATAAAATATTTAAATTTATAATACAATATAATAAAATTAAAATTTTATTAAATATAATAAAGTAATTGTATATTAATTTTAAATTTTATTTTAAAAAATAAAAAATATTTGCCTACCGTTTTAAAATTCTTAAGATAATATTAAAATACTTTACTAATAGTGTGAGAGGACCAAAACAATGAGAAGTCACCATTTGTTGCAGAATGAGAATACAAATCTCAAAAAGTTTGTTGACATGAGGGTCAAACTTGATTCGCCGTGCTGAGTTTGATAATGGCTAACTATTAGTTACTAGGTCAAATAATCTATATGCATCACTCGTTAAATTGAGAAGCCTTTTTTAATATGCAAATCTATTGACAACTGATATATATATATATATATATATTTCTATTCATATTCATTATTTATATATTTTATTATCCAAATTTTCTCTTAAATATAATTAATTAATCAACTAATTAAAATTATATAATTTAAATTCATAAAACTTCACAAATTTAACAAACTATTACTAGTATAATTATTTTAAAATTTATTACTTATTAATATAATTTAAATTAATTAATTAATTAATATTATTATTTTAAATTTTAATATATTTATATATGTATTTTCTATATACTCATCCAAAAATTATAAATAATATGTCAAATTAAAGATCGTAATGAAATGGTATAAATCATACTAAAATCTTTGGAAAAGGAGATCGTAAAGTGGTCGAAATCATCGTCGAAAGTTCATTGAAGGTGTCTCATTTGTGTTGTGAGTGTGGGTTGATCCGATGGCCTTTCACAGCGGGACAGGTGACATTAGACTCGACAAAAAAAGAGATACCGGCTGGTGAGAGTGGCAACGAAAAACGATCATCAGACGACGATAGATTATGCTTGAAACCAACTGGTCTCTCTCTCTCTCTCTCTCTTTCAGATTTTCTTTCTTCTCATAATTAATCTCTCTCACTTAATTAATGTTGATTCGATAGTTTTTGACTTTTAAAAACATTTAACATAATTACTAGTTTAAGTATTGTTTAAGTCAGCATATGAAGAGGCATAGGCTACTTGTTGTAATGGGAGACTTACATTTCTTGTCTTTGGCCCAAGTTTGAATGCCAGATGTGATATTTTTTTTAACATATATTATACATATAAATAAATACAAAATACACACTCAGTATAAACTGTATCCACAACATAACTATACAATATTTTAAATATTTATTTAATTTTATTTATTAAATTTTTTATTCTTACAATATCTACATAATATTCGTACAACATTCAATAATTTTTACATGAAATATATACAACTTAAATAACAAAAATATAACATATACACAATATTTACAATATATCTACATAACAAAATTATGTGTATTTTTTTATATGTATGATATGTAAAATTTATGTAAAAATAAATTTAATGATTATTATTAATATATTTTTATATTTTATATTTTTTATGAGTCTTATTTATTTTTATTTTTATAATTAAAATTAAAATTTTACCTTTTATAACAAATTATAATTTTTATATAATGAAAAATAATTTAAAATATTAATTTTTATTATTATATTAAAATATTTTATTTAATAGTAAAGTTAAAAAAATAAAAATTAAAGTAAAATATTAATTATATTAAGAAAAGAGATATTTTTTAAAAAATTATTTTAATAAAAAATAAGATATTTTTAAAATTTTATTCTATTTCTTTATAAAAGTATAAATAATTTATATTTTTATAGTGTTTTTAAAATAAAAGTTTCCTAAAACAAATTAGCCCATCACGCATCTACAATTACAGACCCGGATGAAAAGAAGAAGAGATAATTACACCATGTACGTTAAAACGTTTTACGTTTCTAAAAATACGGCCCGCGGAAATTTGTTTATATTTTTACTTTTTGACAGACTTTTTTCTTTTTTAATTTTTGTAATTTTTTAGAATTTATTTTATTTATATATTTTTAAAAAAAATTTAATATTATATTTTTAACATACATAAAAAAATAAATATATACATAATATATACACAATATATATAAAAATATATATTTAATAATATAAATTACATCTATGGATCTATAATACATTAACAATATATCTATAATAAATCTACAACGTATCTATATAATATTTTTAATATTTATTTAATTTATTTAATTTTTAATTTTTAAAATATCTATATAATATTTATATAATATTCATACAATATTCAATAATTTTGATATAAAATACACACAGCTTGAATAACAAAAATATAATATACATACAATATCTATAACACATCTACAACGTCTACATAATAAAATTATATGTATTTTTTTTATTTTTTTATGTGTATAATATGTAAAATTTATTTAAAAATAAATTTAATAATTTTTATTAATATATTTTTATATGTCTTTTTTTTAAGTATTACTTATTTTTTATAATTAAAATTAAAATTTTCACTTTTTATAAAAAATTATAATTTTATATGATGAAAAATAATTTAAAATAGTAATTTTTATT
This sequence comes from Garcia nutans, assembly GCA_947685225.1. NCBI lineage: Eukaryota > Viridiplantae > Streptophyta > Magnoliopsida > Malpighiales > Euphorbiaceae > Garcia > Garcia nutans. The sequence continues at coordinate 69,345,437 of CANTUV010000031.1, read as the reverse complement.
ATTTTATTAGAATATTTTTATTTTAATATTAAATTTTGAAAAAAAAAATAAAAGATAAAAATAAAATATTATTTATAGTGAGGGAAGTTGTATTTTAAAAAAAAATTTATTGAGATATAAGGTAGTTTTAAAATTTTATAATTTTTTTTATAAAAATATAAATATTTTTAATATTTTTATAATAAAAATTATTTTCCAGGACAGCTGTCTAACCATCCCAAAGAAGAACGGGTCGGGTCAAGGATGAAAGAGGGAGAAGGAAAAAACAAAAAACGAAGACTTGCGAGAGAGTGTTAGCTGCTTGTGTCTGGACACAAAGCTGGACATGGCTGACTTGCCCAAGGTCAGTTCAATTCTTCTTCTTGCTTTCGTTATGTTTGTTTTCTGCTTCGATGATATGTCAATTATGGGATTCTTTACCCTAATCTTTCTGCTTTTGGTTCTTGGTTTTCTTCTTCTTATACTAAATATTCAAAAACCCTGCTAGCAATGGCTCTTTTTTTTTTAATGATAACCAGTGTATAATGAGGATATTTTTATGGTCCGAAGTGAATTGTTTAGGAATAACATTTTGATGGTTGCAGAGCATGCTTGTCATTTAATTAGGGGAGAACATATTAGCTTATTATTAAAACACTGATATTAAGGTCTAAGTGTGGGTTTAGGAGAGCCAATTTACCATGGAGGGAAATATCTTGGTTCACCAGGAGAGATATTAGTAAGAGCATGAAGGCTAAGATTCGAAAAGGTGCTCTTTTGTCTACCATGTATGCTATTTGGAAGGAAAAGAACCAAGTCTTTCTTTTAGCAGGAAAGCTCAGATACGAACAGAATATGCAGGAACGTAGCATATTCTGTCAAATTGGAATATTTAGGTATGAGTTATGTTGGATGACTAGAATAGTTGTAGTATATGGGTTGTGGCTAAATAGGTTCTCCATGTGGCTAGCGGTGGTCTGGTTGATGTAGTCCCTATGCTTGCTGCTGATGCACCTGAGTGATACAGAGGAAATTTACTAGTGTGTGTTGGAAAAATAGTTCCTGTAAACTTTGCTTATGTGCATGACTCATGTGCCTTTGGTTCTGCTATTACTTTTTCTGAGCCGAATTGTTAGTTGTTTTGTTACTTTTTCAAATAAAGGCTGTTAATTTACGTGGGATCAAATGTATAACCTTAAAACTGCTTTGGATGCCTGTGTGTGAAATAGTCGTAGCAGTAAATCAATGAATTAGTTTGCAAAAATATTGATAATAATTTTATTCTGTTTCTTTTGTTTAAAATGTATGTATTTGAATGTGGCCTTGATTGTGTTTTTTGTTTTATTTTTAATTTTCTTTGGTCATATATGCACTACTAAGCAATTGCTTAGCGCGTGTGAATTTCTTTCCACGCGTAAGTTGAAGATCAGGAAGATTAAGCCGGCAGGAGGAAAACTTGGTTTGATTGTGAAATTAGAGTCTTTTAACAATTTAGGCTAGTGTTATTATATTTAATGTATTCAAGTTTTGGGCATGATGTAGGATCTAAGGACATAGATTTTCAATTGTAATAAAGTATTTGTTATATCATCACTATAATTTTACCCAATAGTGGAAATAGAAGAAATGAGGAGACGGTGAAGAAAGTTTGAAGCTATTTTTAAGAAAATATTGCTGGAAGCAAAGATGTGGTTTTTGGACATTGGTCAACTACGTGTCGGCTGATGTTAATATTTCTTACTACCATCGAAATGAATATTTTGTTTCTAGTTGTTGCTGGAAGTTGTAGTCTTAAGTAATTCTTTTTCCTTAATCGAGAAGAGAAGGAATTCGAATCCATCCAAAGAAAAAAAAAGGAGTAACAATTTCATACTAATTAATTACTGATAAACTTCATGCTAATGTTATAATAATAATAATAATAAAATCATATAAATAGAGAGAACTACTCATTATAGATAGATACATGAGAATCTTCAATTATGGCCCTATGTTTTCATATTGGCAGTTCATCTCGTTGTGGATTTTATGGATTGTGAGCATGAATTAAGCAACCTGCAGGATGACATAATTATTTGGTCAAAGAGAAATTACTACTGACAATGTAAAAATAATATTCTCAAGTTATCAATATGTTTAATTAACTGTAAAATAATAATAATAATAAGTAATTAACAATAAAAATTACTTGTACCCAATGCAGTGCAGTACTAAACTGGTAAATAAATTGCAGATAGAAGATTTAAGTAATTGTTGAGCTCCAATACCTCCTCCAAATTCCAAAATTATGCTGTTATCAGCTGCAATGCCATAATCCTCCAAAGAATTGGCATCAGCAAAATAATTTGTCATTGCTGGTAGTTTCAACTGTTGAGTGGTGCCCATTCAAATTGGCACATATTAATAGCTAATTTTAGCTATTGAAGAATTAAAAAAAAAAAAAAGAAATGGTAATAACCGTAGGAATTAATGGTTATTACTTTTATGGTTAGAAATTAGTTAATTTAATTTACAACTTTAACTAATTTTAGGTTACATTTTTCTTATATAAATGTAAATGAAAAGAGAAAAAGTAATACAGATTAATTAGTTATCTGTATGAGATGCCGCAGAAAGAAATTCTGTGAAGAATTTTAATTTTAGGAAAGGGTTCCTAAAATTGGGAAAGAGAGAAAAATAGTGAGGTTTATAAATTTTAGGTGTTTTTTGGGAAACACTTTGAGTGCCACTATTTTTATAATAATCTCTTTGAATACCTACTATTTTTATAGTAGAGAATTAATTTAGAATTTTTGTTCCGTGGTTTTTACCTCTAATTTTTAGCGGTGTTTCCCATGTAAATTATTGTGTCTAATTTTTTCTGGCATTTATTATAATTTTATCATTATAATTTTATTTCTGGAGGTGTCAAAAGATCAAGTTCTAAATATTAATTATTTAATTTCATACGGGATTGGAGATTAAATCCCAATAACTGGTATCAGAGCCTTTGGTGGTAAATTCTGTCAAATTATTATTCATGTGAATAGTAAAATTTTGTTAAATACAGAATTCAATATGGCTAACGATGGGGCAATGATCAAATTGACGGATTCGAATTATTCGATGTGGAAATCCAGAATGGAGGACTACCTCAATTGCAAAGATCTATACGATCCAATTTAAGGTGATAGTGCGAAGCCATAAGAAATGAAAGACAAACAATGGGAGAAATTAAAGAAGCAGACATTGGGTACTATACGCCAATGGATAGATGCTAGCCTATACAACCATGTGAGAAATGAAAAAGATCCCCAAGTTCTCTGGAAGAAACTAGAGAGTATGTATGAGGCTACAAATGCACAAGGAAAAGTATTCATGATTCGTAAAATCATGAATTTAAAATTGTCAGAGGGACGATCAGTTACACAACACCTAAATGACTTTGAAGGACTCATAACTGAATTAGCAGTTAGCGGTATGTCCTTAGATGATGAAATGCAAGCATGCCTTTTGTTAGGATCTCTACCGGATAGTTGGGATACACTTGTGGTATCATTGAGTAACTCAGCTCCAAGTGGTGTGGTCACAATGTCTACAGTAAAGAATAGATTACTCAATGAAGAATTACGAAGAAGAGACATTGCTAGTACCAGTTCACAAGCCCTTGTCATAGAAAATAGGGGACGGAGCAAAAGTAGAGGTCAAGGAAATGGAAAATCCAGAGATAGATCCAAATCTAAAGAGAAAAGAAAGTGTTACCATTGTGGTAAGGAGGGTCATCTCAAAAGAAACTGTCGTTTTCTTAAACAGGAGAATGCAAACCGAAGTCAGAATAATGACAGAAACACGTTTGCTACAGTCTTAGCAGAGGATGGTGAGGTGACTTTGGTCTCTCACGATGCAGATTGCTGTCATGTTGGAGATGCAGATACCGAGTGGATAGTAGATTCGGGTGCTTCATACCATTGTGTTCCAAAAAGGGAATAATTCTCCACTTATAAAGCTGGAGATTTTGGCACTATTAAAATGGGAAATAAAAGTGTCTCGCAAATGGTAGGAGTTGGTGAAATCTGCATAAGGACAAGTGTCGGGAGCACATTAACACTTAATAATGCGAGACATGTTCCTGATCTTCGGTTGAACCTATTGTCTGTTGGTGTATTGGACAAGGAAGGTTATCACCAACATACAGGTGACGGTAGCTGGAAACTCACCAAAGGATCTTTGGTGGTAGCCAGAGGAAAATTATGTTGCTCGCTGTATAAGACGTACGCAACAATATGTGCGGGTCAACTGAATACAGTTGAAGATGATGCTTCACCAAATTTATGGCATAAGCGACTGGCACATGTTAGTGAAAAGGGGTTGAATATGCTGGCTAAGAAGTCCCTCATTCCTTTAGCCAAGGAGAAAATAAACCCTTGTGATCACTGTTTATTTGGGAAGCAACATCGTGTCTCATTTCGAAAAAGCTCTAAACGAAGAGACAACAAGTTAGAGTTGGTACACTCTGATGTATGTGGTCCCATGGAGGTAGAATCTCATGGAGGAAATAGATACTTTCTTACCTTTATAGATGATTTCTCAAGGAAAACATGGATATACTTGTTACGCACCAAAGACCAAGTATTCAAGCACTTTCAGCAATTCCATGCAATGGTGGAAAGAGAGACTGGAGTAGCATTGAAGTGTTTGCGCACAGATAATGGTGGTGAATATATCTCTAAAGAGTTTAGAGATTATTGCAGTCAGCATGGTATCAGGCATGAAAAGACAATTCCTGGTACACCTCAGCACAACGGCGTTGCTGAATGGATGAATCACACCATTATTGAAAGAGTTAGATCCATGCTCAAAATGGCAAACCTACCTAAGTCATTTTGGGGAGAAGCTGCCAATACTGCTGTTTATGTAATCAATCGACTACCTTCAGTACCTTTGGACTTTGATATCCCAGAGAAGGTCTGGACAGGTAGAAATGTCTCATACTCTCACTTGAAGGTATTTGGCTGTAAAGCATTTATGCATGTTCCAAAAGAACAGAGATCAAAGCTTGATTACAAAACAGTTCCATGCACTTTTGTTGGTTATGGAGATGAAGAGTTTGGCTACAGGTTATGGGATCCAGTAAAGAAGAAAGTTGTCCGGAGCCGAGACGTAGTATTCCACGAGAATGAGATCGTGGAAGATACTGTTGGTGAAAGATCTACAAGTGATATTGTTGTAGATATTACACCAAAAAGCATTCCTACAAATGATGCCACAGAAGAAGGAATGCCAGAATCAGAACAAGAAACAGAAGAAGAGCCAATAGTAGGGGATCAAGAGATGATTGTAGATGATGATACAGATGGTGTTGAGCAGGGGGAGCCAGAGAACCCTATCCCACTAGAAGAAGTTGAACCTCAGTTGAGAAGGTCAACTAGAGAACGCCAACCATCTACAAGGTATTCTAGTTCTGATTATATTTTAATTACTTATGAGGGGGAGCCAGAGAGCTTCCAAGATGTACAATCATGCAAAGATAAAGATTGCTGTATAAAGGCCATGCAAGAAGAGATGAATTCTTTGAAGAAGAATGACACGTATGAGCTGGTAAAACTTCCAAAAGGAAGGAGAATACTCAAGAACAAATGGGTATTTAAACTGAAGAAAGATGATGGCAACCTAGTGAGATACAAAGCTCGATTGGTCGTCAAAGGCTTTGCTCAAAAGAAAGGTATTGACTTTGATGAAATTTTTTCACCAGTTGTGAAAATGAGTTCTATTCGAGTTGTGCTAGGTTTAGTAGCTAGCCTAAACCTTGAACTGGAGCAGCTTGATGTAAAGACCGCATTCTTGCATGGGAACTTAGAAGAAGAGATCTATATGGAACAACCAGAAGGTTTCAAGATCAAAGGAAAAGAGGACATGGTTTGTCGCTTAAAGAAGAGCTTGTACGGGTTGAAACAAGCCCCACAACAATGGTATAAAAAGTTTGATTCTTTCATGATGAATCAAGGATACAAAAGGACAGAGGTAGATCCTTGTGTATATGTCCAGAAATTTCCTGATGGTAAATTTATCATTCTTCTCTTATATGTTGATGATATGCTAATCGTTGGACCAGATGAAAACATGATTAGCAAGTTGAAGGGTGATTTGTCAAAGGCATTTGACATGAAGGATTTGGGATCGGCAAGGCGAATTCTCGGAATGAAAATTATCCGAGATCGTAAGTCCTACAGGTTATGGTTATCGCAGGAGAATTATATTGAACGAATTTTAGAGAGATTCAATTTGAAAAATGCTAAACCAGTTAGCACTCCACTTGCCGCTCACTTTAAATTAAGGAAGAAATCCAACCCATTAACGGAGAAAGAAAGGGAAGAAATGTCAAATGTTCCATATTCTTCAGCGGTCGGAAGTTTGATGTACGCAATGGTGTGTACAAGACCAGATATCGCTCATGCAGTTGGCGTTGTGAGCCGATATTTATCAAATCCCCATAAGACACATTGGGAAGTAGTAAAGTGGATCTTCAGATATCTGAGAGGAACCTCAAAGTTATGTTTAACTTTTGGAGGTGAAAAATCTGCACTTGTTGGGTATACAGATGCAGATATGGCAGGTGACCTTGATGAAAGAAAATCTATATCAGGTTACTTATTTACATTCTCAGGGGGAGCTATCTCTTGGCAGTCGAGATTACAAAAGTATATTTCATTGTCAACGACTGAAGCGGAGTACGTTGCAGCAACGGAAGCTGAAAAAGAAATGCTTTGGTTAAAGCGATTCTTTCAAGAATTGGATGTGCAGCAGGAAGAATATATAGTCTATTGTGATAGTCAAAGTGCGTTAGACTTAAGCAAGAATACTATGTATCATGCACGGACAAAACACATTGATGTAAGGTATCATTGGCTAAGACTTGCCATTGAAGAAAAAGCGTTCAAGTTGCAGAAGATTCATACAGACAGATAAAAATGCTGCTGATATATTGACGAAGGTCCTTCCAAAAGAGAAGTTCGAGCAGTGCGTTAAAGCGGCAGGGATGGACAGTCCCACTTGAATGTGCAGGGGGAGATTTGTTGAGTGGTGCCCATTCAAATTGGCACATATTAGAAATTAATAGCTAATTTTAGCTATTGAAGAATTAAAAAAAAAGAAATGGTAATAACAGTAGGAATTGATGGTTATTACTTTTATGGTTAGAAATTAGTTAATTTAGTTTACAACTTTAACTAATTTTAGGTTACATTTTTCTTATATAAATGTAAATGAAAAGAGAAAAAGTAATACAGATTAATTAGTTATCTGTATGAGATGCCGCAGAAAGAAATTCTGTGAAGAATTTTAATTTTAGGAAAGGGTTCCTAAAATTGGGAAAGAGAGAAAAATAGTGAGGTTTATAAATTTTAGGTGTTTTTTGGGAAACACTTTGAGTGCCACTATTTTTATTATAATCTCTTTGAATACCTACTATTTTTATAGTAGAGAATTAATTTAGAATTTTTGTCCGTGGTTTTTACCTCTAATTTTTAGCGGGGTTTTCCATGTAAATTATGGTGTCTAAATATTAATTATTTAATTTCATACGGGATTGGAGGTTAAATCCCAGCATCAACTCCAATGATGTATTGTCAAGGCCATAAATTGTATAAAGTTTGTTCTTCAATTGTGCAATTGCTATCTTCTGATGAACTGTTAGACTGTAAAGCAGCCCATAGTTTTCACTATGAATTTGGAGTTCAAATGTCTGAACAGCATCAATATAAGCATAAGCATAAATAGGAATGCCGGATATGCAAATCTGTTTGTCATTGCTCAACTCTTCGCCATTGTAAAACACCACCATCTCTACAGCTGGAATTTTAATCTTCCGCTCAATTCTGAATTTGACGTCCAAAATGGTTCCATAATTCGCATTGTTCACAAAATATTTCTTAGAATTAGCATGAACAGTGAAATGCATCATCTGCATACATACATACATACATAAACCAATTAATTAAATAAAATTTGAATTGTAAGCTTAACAATAATTAAAAATAATATATATATATATATATATATATATATATATATATAATACGCACGACTGTTAGATCAGATATGATCATAAGGGCCAATTCCATAATCATGGGCTGAATGATCATCCTTCAAAACGTGTTCATGAAACGAAAGATATTGATCGGCCATGTCAGCCTTAAACTTGTCTTCAATTTTCAGTTTGATGTCAAGAATAGTTGGATGCTCTGGAAGAGCCGAAGGACACAAACTACCATTATCGTATTCAAACCACAAATACATCTTATTTTATTATATTAGATAAACAAAATTTCCGATAGATTCTGAGGATTTATTAAATAAACAACATTTGTGTTAGAGGAATTCTACAAGAGATAAACCTCATCATGATCTTCTGATTTGAATTTTTAATTAATTATATGTATACTTATGTTTGTAACTGTTAGTTAGTATCCTAATCTTTACTTCACTTGATATGACATTATTAACACCAAAGGTCATATATACTCTACCGTGTGTTATCAAGTTTTGTTGTGAATTTGTTATTTTAATATAATGTCTAATTTTGAAATTTTTGTTTAAGGTGAAAAAATATATATATTTGTTTGAGAAATAATATATACATATATATAATGAATAATTGTACGTAGTTATTTAATTTTAAGGTGAGTGTACATTGAGATATATGACTAATAATAATAATAGAAATAGTAATAGTAGTAGTAACTTAGCATTAATTATTATGTTAATATAACATAATAATTATATATGTATTAATAATAATTGTATATAATTATTAATTATATTATATATTATTGTAATAATTGTATATTATTATGTTAAAATCTACTGATATATGTTATTATATATAACATATAACAATATATAACAACATATAATTATTGTATATTTATATTTATTTTCTAAGTTAACTGATATATGTTATTATACGTGACATATAATAATATATAATAGTTGCATATTGATTTTTATTTAGCAAATCTATTGATATACATTGTTATATGTAACATATAACAATATATAATTTTGGTATTATTTAATGGCAATACTATATATATTTTTTTGTTCTTATACCATATTACGTTTTACGTGTTCGATAAAATGCTTCAAAAAAAATTTCTATCATTTCTTTTGAATTGTATTATTTCATTTTAATTTGTATTTGTATTGTTTGTTTGTATATAAATGCTAAAATACAACACATTCACAACATATACAAACATATCTTTAATATTTACACAACTTATTAGCAACATATACACTATAATTAAGCAATATATAAAAATTGTACAATATATAAAGGTTGAAAGACAGTATATATGCAACATATACATAATATATCTATGTATATAAACATTGAAACATAATATATCTGCAATATATATACGAAATATCTGCAACGTATCTAGAACATATATATTATAATTAATCAACATATAAAAGTTGAAAAGACTATATATCCGTACTATATACACTATAATTAAATAATATATAAAACGATGTAAAACATATAAATAATGAAAGACAATATATATGCAATATATACACGACATATCCGTATATATAAGGTTAGAACATAAAATATCTGTAATATATATACAACATATCTGAAATATATAAAATAATATTCTTAAGGTTCTTTATTTGAGAAATTTTTATAAATTATGTTATTTTCTCTTAAAGTTATTATTTTACAAAATAATATTTGAAACAAACTCAGTTTTATATTTTTATTGTGAAAATTTTTATAACATATATATAACATATCTATAATATATATCGTATTAAATTTTTTTTAAAAAAAATGTGGAGATTTTGATGAGATGATGTAGTTCTGTAATTTTCTATATTTTTAATGTAATTTTGAATTTTTTTTTAGTTGTCACACTTTTGAAAAAAAAATTTTGCTTTCAAGGGTAGTTTTTTAAAAATTCTCTAAATTATTTTAAGGTATGTATTTTAATGGGCTTTGTATAAAACTAACTGCAAAACCAACAGTTTTTTCAAAAATACTATTGATATAATAAAATTTTAAAAATATCTAAAAAAATTTATAAAATTATAAAACTACCTTACATCATCATATTTTACAATTTATATATGTTATAGATATGTTATGTATATGTGATAAAATTCTTCAAAAAAAATTGAGTTTATTTCTAATATTACTTTGTAAAATAATAACTTTAAGAGAAAATAACATAATTTTATAAATATTTCTCAGAAAAATTTTAAAAAATATTATTTCATAACATAATTTTATATGTTTTAAATATGTTGAGTATATATTGTAAATATGTCATATATATATTATGCATATATTGTATTTTAGCATTTATATATTATACAATTTTTATATGTTCTTAATTATAGTATATATGTTATAGATATGCGTCTTTTAGTTTTTATATGTTGGTTAATTTTAGTATATATGTTGCAGATATATTATGTATATGTTATAAATATGTTATTATTCGTTTTAATTATATTGTGTATATATTGTATATATGTTATATATATGTTTTTTTTTTGTATAATGAGAATATAAAAATAAAAAAAAATATTTATGAATAAAAAATATAAATACAAATTAAAAATTTAAAAGCAAACTTAAAAAAAATACAAAAATAGAAGAAAAAAAAAGAAGAAAAAAACAGCATAAAAAAGTAAAAGAAAAAGTGCGTATCCATAATTTTGAAAAATTAATATTGATCGTATTTTTAAAAAATTAAACTTTAAACACCGTATTCCATGTCATTTTTTTCTATTTAATAACATGAAAGAGTTTGTATAGTAATTATATCAAAAGCCTAATGTAATATCAAAAAACAAATGAGCCCATCCCGCATCTACAATTACGAACCCAAACGAAACGAAAAGAGAAATTTACATTCTTTACTTTTTTTTTTTTTGCATTGACACATATACGGTCCCGATGGATTTTTTTTTCTTCACAAATACGATTTTTGTTTTTTTAAATTAATTTTTAAAAGTTAATTTTTCTTTTTTTTATTTTCCTTTTTGTTTGCAATTTTATTTTATTTATATATTTTTATTCAAAAAATTTTAATATCATTTTTAATATACACATAAAAAATAAATATATACATAATATATATAATATACACACAACATATACAAAATACACACACAATAATATAAAATATATCTACAACACATCTACAATACATCTACGACATATCCACAACATATCTACATAATATTTTTAATATTTGTTTAATTTTATTTTTTAATTTTTTATCCGCATATCAACCACACACACTATTTATACAATATTCACACAACATTAAATAATTTTACATAAAATATACACAACTTAAAAAATTAAAACATAACATATACACAATATCTACAACACATCTACTATACATTTAAATAATGAAATTATATATATATTTTTTATTTTTTTATACGTATAATAAGTAAATTTTGTTTAAAAATAAATTTAATGATTTTTATTAATATATTTTTATATATTTTACTTTTTTATATTTTTTTGAGTGTTATTTATTTTTTATAATTAAAATTAAAATTTTTTTCTTTAGAAAATTTGTGATTTTTATATGATAAAAAATAATTTAAAATTTAAAATTTTGTTATTTTATTGGAATATTTTTATTTTAATAGTGAAGTTTGAGAAAAAAAAAATTTTGAAGTAGAATATTGATTGTAGTAAAAGAAAAGGTATTTTTGAGAAAAAAAAAATTTATTTTAGTGAAGAATGAGAAATTTTTAAAATTTTGTACCAACTTTTTATAAAAGTATAAATATTTTTCTGTATTATTTTTGAAATAAAAGTTTTAATGGGTAATTATATATAGGGAATTCATGAAAAAGGACCTCTTCCTAAATGCATTAGTATTTTTTTACTATGATTAATCTTAACTGACCCAAAATTAACTAAAATGTCCTTAAACCTAAAAAATAAAAAAAATATCAGCTCTCTCATCTCACGTCTTCATCAACTCTTACTTTCTTCTCATTTTCTCTCTTATTCCTTAAGATTTTGTGATCCGAAGCTCAAAAATATTTAGTTTCTTCGTCAATCTTTAATTTTATCTATGAGCTTCTTCATTACAACGGGTTAGTTTTTAGTTTTTATTTTTTAAAAATATTTAATATTTAGTAGTAAGAATGATCGATCTTGATATTGATCTTAATTTTATTGCACTTCAGGCCTTATAATATTATTTTAACTATAGCGTGCATCATATATGAAGAGAAAGTTACTCACTTTCCTTTCTAAGATTGATTTATGAATTATTTACTGCATTTGAGGGTAGTTAGTGACAGTTAGCGATAGTGTTTAATGTGGTTTTTAATGTTTGAGATTTAATTTTAGATATTATTATAATTTGATAATAAATATGAGTTAAAACTAATTTATGGATTATTTGTTATGTTTTGGTGCAGTTAGCGACAGTTAGTGTTTACTGTTTTCTTCAATATTTGAGATTTAATTTTAGATTTTATTATAATTTGATAATAAATGTTGAGTTAAGATTGATTTATGGATTGTTTGTTGCTGGGTGCAGTTAGTGACAGTTAGGGAAGGAGAGATAGTTAGTGATAGGTAATGAAGAAACTAAATATTTTTAAGCTTCCGATCACAAAATCTTAGGGAAGGAGGGAGAAAATGAAAAGAAAGTAAGAGAAGAGTTGAAGAAGATGTGAGATAAAAAAAGAAAAGAGAGCTGATAGTTTTTATTTTTTAGGTTTTAGGGCATTTTAATCAATTTTAGGCCAGTTAAGATTAATGCGGGTAAAAAAATACTAATGTCTTTGAGGAGAGTTCTTTTTTGGTGAATTCCCTTATATAAATGTCTTAAAAGAAAAATAGTTAAACAGGGTCCTCAAGGATAAAAGGGGAAAAAAAAAGAAAAAAAAAACAAAAAAATGAAGACTTACGAGAGAGTGTCAGCTGTCTGTCTCTCGACAAAAAGCTATACATGGCTGACTTACCCAAGGTCAGTTCAATTCTTCTTCTTGCTTTCATTCTTTTTGTTTTCTGCTTCCATGATATGTCTATTATGGGATTCTTATTCCTAATCTTTCTGCTTTTGGTTCTTGGTTTTCCTCTTCTTATACTAAATATTCAAAAACCCTACTAGCATTGACTCTTTTTTAATGATAACCAGTGTATAATGAGGATATTTATATGGTCCAAAGTGACTTATTTACGAATAAGATTTTGATAGTTGCAGAGCATGCTTTTCAGTTAATTGGGGGACAACATATTAGCTTATTATTAGAACATTGATATTAAGGTCTCATCAGCTGTTCAAAAGAAAACTTAATTTGTTTAGATATTTGTATTGTCATCTTCAATTGAAACATCGCATTCATGAATATCTATAGCAACAAGCAAATTTTCTTCATAACATTAAGAGTTTTTCAGCAGTTTGTGGCGGCTGAGCATGGTGTTATTGATTTTGTTTTGCTTGGCAAACCTTGTCAATATGACCAAATTGTTTACAGGTGCTACACTGAGCTCTTAGCCTATACCAGTAGTAAGTTTCGGTATGTATGGTTGGTCATCTTGCAATGTGGACAAGGAGGAAATCTTTTTCCTTTCTATTTGTTGTTCTTCTTGTTCTTGTAATTTCTCGTCAGATTGTTTGTTCTTTGGTCCATCTTCATCTGGTTTTGTTTATTGAGAAGCAAAAAATGCTTTCTCTCCAGCATTTTCTTCTTCTTTGTAAGCTTTTCTCTGTTCATCAACTTGCAGGACATTGGAAAGCTCAATCAAAGTGATATGAGACATATCCCAAATTTCTTCAAGTGAAGAAAATTTTACTTCAAAATTTTCAGGCAGAGTCACTATAACTTTTTCCACAATCCTCTTTTCTTTCAATTCTTCTCCCAACAACCTGATCTGGTTTATAACTTTCTTCCATCAACCTTCATCTTTTCAATTTTTCTCAAATTTTTTGCACGTCTTATTTTATCAGACCAATTCAGTTTTTAACTTCACCCAAGTTTCATGTGTTGTATCACAAGCCATGATTCTGGTGAAGATAGGATTTGCTACTGCTGCATGGGTGTAGGAGAGGGCATTTGAGCTTTAGAAACTTCTTCTTCATGTTGCTTGATCTGCATCAGAGTGGGATTTTGACGCAAGGGAGGTAGTATTATATTTTCCTCTACATACTGCCATAATCCCAAACATCATAGATAAGTTCACATCTTCACAGCCTAAACATGGCAATTTTCACCATTTAAGTGAGGAGGTGACAAAGTGGTACTGCTGGAAGCCATTAAAAATTTTCAACAAAAGTAGTGATTTGTGGTTTGTTTGGTGGTTTGTTGCTGGTTTTCTCTCAAAAACCCTCACACCCTTTAAGATCATGATAGCTCTTATACCATTTATTGGACAAGAGCTGGAACTTTTCTAAAAATAGAGAAAAACAGAGCCAAAGAGAAAAAATACAAGAGAATGTATGGGAATATAATTTTCTTTACTGATCTTTTACATATTTGTACAATAAAAAAGTGAATTGAAGTTTGGTAACCAAACTTCTATAATTTAAGTAAGTTTGTCTTCCAAACTTAAGCTCCTCTATACCTTTATAACAACTGCATACCTAAACTAAGAAAATAAAATATTTTAACAAAAGTGGCTAGACATATTTTTTTTCCAACACTTGCATCATCTTTTAACTAAACATCAACCTCAGTTGTTCCAATCTTCAACACCTATGCATGTCATCTGTGTGTTGATCTGTATCAACGAATATGTCCAATATGAAGCTGTGTCATATCTAGCTGATATGCTTGCCATTGTATCCTTTTAATTGAAACTTATGACATTAGTGAATTTGCTAGCGGTAACAAAATAAAATTCAACTACAAGCCCTTCATTCTCATTTTCCTTCACTGTAACATCCCCTGATGATTCTCACATAAAAATATCAGAGAATGTTACTCAATATACTGTCAGTACTCTAATCAATTCATCGGCAAAGTCTGCTTTCAAAGTGTTACTAACAAAAATTTTTAAATAATAATATAATTTGTATAATACAACACTTATAAATCCAACATTTAAACCAATCTCCAATATCTCCAATAAACCAAATACTAATTATAAATCAGATAACCATCATAAGTTTGTCAATCCAAAATAAATATATAATACATTATTTGATTTTGTAATCATTCACTAAAATCTAAAACTTCATTCTCTAAATACATATATTTTTTCACGTTTACAAATTTGTACAATATCTCAAATAGCCAAGATAATTTGCATATATATACTTTATAACTTACAAGTATAATATACAAAAGATCTCTACATGTACTGTAGATAATTTATGAGATCTTTACTTTCACTTCTTAACTTGCTCTAATAACATGATATCTGCGTGTCAAAAAATAATTCTAAAACGTTAAGCAAAGCTTAGTGGTGCTTGTATAAACATATTTTGTCACTTAATATTAAAGAAAAATACTTGCAGAAATATAGTAATAACACTCAGTTTTAATAAACTTTTTAATATATTAAATATTCTCAATAACAAACCAATACAATATTTTAATTACGCAAAATAATAATTTTAACTTCATAAAAAAAATCATAAAACTTTATTACACTTTCGGTATTATAACTTTACTCTTTTTGAATCATTTCGTTTAATACTTACTTTCTCATTTGCTAACATTGCTCATATTACACTTATTTTATTTTTTAGTAAGTCTTATTTTTCAGTTTCACATATAGGATAATTTCATTCAATTTATAATTTTGACACTTTTTTTAGTACTATGCTTTGAAGCACTTTGTATCTTATATCATTATATACACTTTCAATCATTATAACACTAAGAAAGTTATTGATCAACTTAATATTTTGAACATAGCATTATATTCACATATATTTTTAATATAGATAACTTCATTAAATATGTCTATACACACTGAACTCATATAATAGGTTTGGATAACAGGTCACTACAGTAATTTTAATGTCAAATATCAAGAATGTATAATAGCAAGTATGCTCACTATCACTGATGACACAATGTATCCATTAATGGCACGACATGCCCACTATCACTATAGATATCTTTCCTCTGGCTAGCTAGTTAATTTCAAGCTAGATCTAAAATCAGTATATTTTGGGCAATTTATTACTTATTCACCTCTAATAACAATTAATTACATATCACGTCAATAAAATGATACTATAATCCTTATATAATACTTATAAAATTTCAAGGCTTCTTTGCAAACTAACTTGTAGAAATTTTTAAAATTTTAACCTTTAATTTAACAAACTTGCATATTTTTAAGTATTAATTATGTTATAAATATTAATTGAACAAGAAAATTATATTAACATAAGAAATGAAGTGTTTTGGGGTTGAAAAATAAGAAAATTAGGGCTACAGAGTAGATATGGGCGTGCCTAAGAAGTTCACACGCCCGTGTGTACCAAAACGTTACTAAAAGTAGAGTTACAGAAGTTGAATAATTTACACGGCCATGTGGATCAAAGCCACACGCCCGTGTGGATTTTTCAGCATCTACCAAACTTAAAAATTCACTTTTTTATGAGCTAAAGTTTTTCAACTTGCATTTTAAGTTAAAACAATCTAAACACATTTAATAACCATGATAAAAATGAACTAAAAACCAAATTTTTAAATAAAAAGAATCCAAATTAAACACTTTACTCAATCCTCAATTAATCAAATCTTTAGCAATAAATTTAGTTATCAACACTTCATAATCACTCTTTAACCAAAAACAATATCATCACACTTATTTCTTACAAAAAATTGAAGTAAAATTCATATAAAGGTTCTTCAATATTTCCTTGCACAACATATCATTTATTCAATTCTTTAGCAAATAACTCCAATTAACTTATTCAAGCATTAAAATTCAAAGAAAACTAACTATTTGCAAATTACTCATACACAAGCATATATCTCTTTCAAAATCTCTCTTCTTCTCTCTTTTTCCTCTTTTTCTTTAATCACCAACTATAACTAATTCTCTAAAAAAGATTGTTGCAAAAGATGGATTTCCCTTGATTCTTTGATGAAAGGAAGAAGAAAGTAGAGAAGATGGTGATGGTGGTGGTAGATGGCGTAGAAGATGGAAGAAGAGAGAAGAGTCTTCTACACACACACACACATGTCCATATATATAGTTTAATCAGGTGAAACAATCTCATTTTAACTACGGTGCACTCTAACTCTTAACCTTTGATTCTAATTTGATTTTTAATCCTGTAAAACTGTAAAAATAATTTTTTCAGTAAATTTTTGAGATATACTATTCATTATTCTCTACTTATAGTATTTATCCACGTTACTTTTATCATTATACACTGTCAATTATCAATATTAATTAAAAAAATTTCTGTTTGAAATTTTATACATTACATTCCCAATCTCAAATTTCACTTTCAAACTTAAATTCTATAAAATTTCTCACCAATCTTCAAATTCTAACATTCGAATTAAAGGGATCTTATAATATAAGTAAAATTTTACATTTGATATGATGGCTACTAAATATCTGAATCATGTAGTTTTTTTAAATAAAAAGTCATTTTTGGTTGTTATAAGTTGCATATTTAGTTAAATTCCTAGTTAACAAGAATCTGAATAATGTTTTCTTTTTACATATCTTATGTTGATCCAATTTATGAAAGTGCAGGTGCCGGTGTCTGGATAGTGTATCTTGTTGTTTTCTTTGTTAGCTATTTATGCAGTATTATACTCTCAAGCATAACAATAGTTAATTTGTCCATAATTGCCATTTCAATGTTTAGTCTTGCGGCCTTTAGATGTGCTGGAACACCACCTATCATATAGTGGGGTAGCTATTATAAGTTTTGAAGCAAAGAAGTAGAGAAAATTTATTAAAAGACTCACACACTTTCATTGCAAAAAAAAAAAAACATAATTTATAGACGTACAAAGCTGCTGCACTTACAACTAAAAAGTTATTAAACCATACTTGGACCATACTTTAGTGACTAAAATAATTAACCAAAAACAATAATTGAAAGAGTATAGAACTACAATTGTATTTCATATTATATGAACAAAATGAAAGCAAAAAATACCATTGATACCATCACTCCTTCTTGGCATATTTTGCGGGAAATACCAAGACTCTTCCTTAATGTTTCAAATCTGACTTTAGGCAATCCCTTAGTCAAGAGATCAGCAAATTGAATTTTAGAATCACAATGAACTATCTTAATTTCTTCATCTTTTTCTGCCTCTATTATAAAATGATTCTTGATCTTAATATATTTAGTTCTACCATAAAAAACTGGATTTTTGGCTATTGCAATAGCAGATTAATTATCACAGTGAATGATGGTTGCTACTTCTTGTTTTTGCTTCAAATCTTCCATGATTTTCCAAAACCAAATTGTTTTCTTCACAGCTGTAGCAGTAAAGACGTACTCTGCTTTTACTATGGATTGAGCTATAATATCATGTTTCATTGAACTCCAACTAACAACACCTGAAACAATGGAAAACACAAAACTAGATGTGCTTTTCATGTCATCAACTGAGCTTTCCCAGTCACTGTATGCATAGACAACAAGCTTCATTCGTTGGCAGCCTTAAACCATATTCCTAAATCAATGGTTCCCTTCACATATCGAAGCACCCTTTTAGTATCCTCGAAGTGTTTTTGACTTGGTTCATCCATAAATCTAGCTAAAAGACTTGTTACAAACATAATGCCAGGTCTCGATGCAGCTAAATACAATAAACATCCAATTATACTTTTATATATATTCTAGAATCCAATTTATTTGAACCATCATTTTTGCTCAATTTTTCATTTTGAGCTATGGGAGTATTGATGCTGCTGTAATTTTTCATTCCAAACTTCGTGAGTGCTTCTCTTGCATATTTTTCTTGACAAATTAAGGTCTCTTAACTTGTTTGACTTCTAAACCAAGGAAAAAAATCATTTCTCCAAGTTCTGTCATCTTAAATATTACCTGCACCTCTTCCTTAAAGTGTTGCATAAGATCATTGCTGCTGCATGCGGTCAAAATATCATCTACATACAAGGATACAATCAACAATTCTTTATTTTCAGCCTTAACATATAGAGTAGCTTAACTAAGACTTTTTGCAAAGCCCAATTTCTACAAATGATCATTCATTCTGCTGTACTAGGCTCTAAAAGCTTGTTTTAATCCATATAAAGCTTTCTTGAGTAAGAAAACTTTATCTTCTTCTCCCTTCTTAATAAATCCTAATGGCTGCTCCACAAAGATCTCCTCTTGCAAATAACCATTCAGAAAAGCTTATTTTACATCAAGTTGGTAGATTTCCAACATTTTTGTGCTACTAAGGCAATGAGAAGCATTATTGTATCATACC
Organism: Garcia nutans; assembly: GCA_947685225.1. Classification (NCBI taxonomy): domain Eukaryota; kingdom Viridiplantae; phylum Streptophyta; class Magnoliopsida; order Malpighiales; family Euphorbiaceae; genus Garcia; species Garcia nutans. The sequence goes on along the minus strand of CANTUV010000031.1, from coordinate 69,326,051 downwards.
TTGCCGCAAGATCAAAGGTATATGTATAATCAACTCCATATTGCTGAAAATAGACTTTCACAATCAATCTTGCCTTGTGTTTATTTATAGAACCATCTAAATTGAGTTTGGTTCTATAAACCCACTTCACTCCAATCACCTTCTTATCCTTCGACCTGTCTACTAAATTCCAGGTTTCATTTTTGTTGATCATCTTTAGCTCCTCCTACATTACATTCATCCAATTTGAAGACTGAGTTGCTTTTTTAAGAGCTGCTAGTTCAAGCAAAGTTAAATTACTTCTTGTATAAAGTTCTTATAAGGATTTAGTTCTTCTGACAGTAAAATTTGAATCTGAATCACTCCCATAATCTCCTTCTTCTTGCTCATGGATTGGCTCTTGATTCAAAGAATCAGTTTCTTGAATTTTACTGATGTTCATAGGTTCTACTTCACTTTTTCCCCCAATTCTAGTAAGCTTCTTCATCCACCTTTACATCTCTTCAAATCATTACATTTCTTGTCTCTAAGTTGAAAACTCTATAACCTTTAACATTACTGCCATACCCAAGAAAGATTCTAACTCGAGACTTATGATTTAGCTTATCTCTTTTAACTGATGAAATGTAAGCATAACATAGACTTCCAAAGATTTTTAGATGCTCTATGGATGGTTTTACTTCAAACCAGGCTTCAAAAGGAGTTTTATCTTTTAAAGCCTTTATTGGAAGTCTATTTAGAAGGTAGACTGATGTGTTTACAGCTTCTACATTAGTCTACCTAGAACTTCTTTTGTAGTTTCTTTTCAAGCATCTAGACATCTCCATCACAATTCTATTTCTTCTCTCACTTATTCCATTTTGCTGTGGAGTGTCGCTTATTATGAACTGATGTTGAATCCCTGCTTCTTCACATAGATTTTTAAAGTTTTTGTTGGTGTACTCAGTCCCATTGTCTGTTCTGAGTGTTTTGATTTTAGAGTTGCATTGAGTTTTAGTCATAGCCTTGAATTTTTGAAACATTCCCAACACTTCTAATTTTTGTTGCAGAAAATACACCCAATAAAATCTTGAGAAGTCATCAATGAAAAGAATAAAATATCTACTCCCATTTAGTGAAGGTATGTTCATTGGACCACAAACATCACTATGAACCAGTTGCAATTTCTCAATTGCTTTCCGTGATGATAGGAAATCCATTTTTGACTTGCTTTCCTAGTTAACATGCATCACAAACTCCCTCTATAGTATGCACAATAGGCATAATTTTGAACTAGACATTTATCATATATTTGTTTAAGTGCATGAAGATTAAAATGACCAAATCTCCTATGCCAAAGTGTAGACTCGTCAATAGAACCAGAAAATGCATGAACACTTAAATTATTCCATTTTAAAGAAAAGCTTTTATCTCTCATTTTCACTATCATCAACTCATTTCCTGCTAGGTCTATGATTGTGCATGAAAAATTTTTAAATAGCAAGGGGTATTGCTTCTCAAGCATCTGACCCATACTCAATATAATTTGGTCTATCTTAGGCACATACAAAACTTTTGAAATGAGTCTAGTACTTGTTGGAGTATTCACGGATATTTCTCCTTTGCCTTTCACTTCCAAAATTTCACCACTTCCAATCTTGACTCTAGAATTGTAGGATCTATCAAGTTTTTAAACAAGGCAACTTCAGAGGTTATGTGATGAGTGCAACCATTGTATATTGACCAAGAATTACTGCTGGTTTTTGCTATAAAACATATTGCAACAAAAAGTTAAGCTTCATGTTGCTCTTAATTTTCAACAGCTTGAGCTTGATTATTTTCTTGGCTAGGCTTTGACTTGCAGACTTTTTAAATTTCCCTAAAATTCTTACAAGATCTGTATTGGACACCAGGCTTGTACCAATAAAATTTCTCCAAGTAATTGGTTTGTTTACAATTTGGTTATGGAGGAAATTTCCCTTTTTCTTTCTTCATTCTTGCTGTTGTCTCCTTTATTCTTCCCATCATAAAATTTCTTCCCTTTTGAATTCAAATGAGGCTTTTCTTTATTTTTCATGACAACAGCAGCTTCAGTGCTTTCTTCAAGTCTTAAATTTCTTCTTTGTTCAGTAGCTTATAGTGCATTCACTAACTCTGATAGTGAAATTTATGAAAGATCATTTGAGTCTTCAAGAGAGAAAATTTTTGCTTCAAACCTCTCAAGTAGACTCACAAGAAACTTCTCTACAAATCTCTTGTCTGGAAGATCTTTTCCAAAAACTCTAATTTGATTTACCACCTTGAGAACTTTATTAGAGAATTCCTTTCTATTTCTTTCATCTTCAAAGATTTAAATTCTCTTCTTAAATTCAAGACTTGCGTTTGTCTTGTTTTCTCACTGTCTCAGAACTCTTCTTTAAGTTTTTCCCGGGCTTCTTTTCCTGTCTCACATGCCATAATGCATATGAATATAGACTCTAACATAATAGAGTATATATAAGAGAGTGCCTTGAATTTCTTTGTTGATTCTTCAGTATGGTGTTTCATTTGGGTAATTGTTGGATTAGCTCTCAAAGAAGGGGGACCAGCACCTCTTTCTTCTACCTCCCATAAATCTAATCCCTTTAACAAAGCTTTCATTCTCAAAGCCCATAACTGATAGTTTTCACCATTGAAAACTGGTGGTGAAATTATTCTAGCATTGCTTGAAGCCATTTTCTTGGATTGGTCTTGTTAGTGAGATTTTCTTACTTGTTTTCTCTCAATTCTCACAGCCCCTACAAAGAACAATAATGCTTTAATACCAATTGTAAGTTTTGAAGCAAAGAATTGGAGAAAAATTTACTAAAAAACTCACACACTTTCATTACAAAAAAATCATAATTTATAGACATATAAAGTTGCTGCACTTACAGCTAAAAAGTTATTAAACCATACTTAGACCGTACTTTAGTGACTAAAATAATTAACCAAAAACAATAATTGAAAGAGTATGAAACTACAATTATATTTCACATGATTTGAACAAAATGACAGCAAAAACTACCATAGATACCATAAGTTATCTAGTTGTGGGAAAATGTTACCTTGAGAATTACAACTTCTGCCACTATTGTTCAAAGCCGAAGTCACCTAGATCCCATCAACGTTGCTCTTGTGGGATGTGTATACTAGACATGGATCATCACTACCCATTTGTAAGTCTCTATTATTTCTAAAATTTATTAAAAATTAGATTAACTGCAGAGTGTGAGTGTGTAGCTAGAACCTCTTTTTGTTTGCTTGAAGCCTGTGAATACTCATTTACAATTTAACATCCTAGCTGAAATTGCTCAAGTAATTTGTGAAATCTGCATTTAATTGAAAGAAGGAAGCATATTCAACAAATATATGAAACAAAAGTTAAATGGAAGCTGAAATCAATTTCAATTTTAGCTTGCAGCCTTTGGTTTCTGTGAAACTTTGTATCTTCCTGAAAAATCTTGTTGCCTTACCAGAAAAGGAAAAGAAAGAGGGAAATAATATAAATCTTAGCTTCCATTTGTTTTTGGAAAATATTTTCCCATAAAACATGTTCTGCTTTTTCTGATGTTTGGAATGTTTCGAAAAATTAGTCAATGGAAAATATTTTCCTGTTCAATAGGAAAACTAAGCCACTTTCAAGGAAAGTTGAGGCATTTCGAATTATTTTTTCACATGGATAAAGTCAAGAAAAAATCTATGAAATTATCTTTAATTAAAAGGTAAAGCGGAACAAACTTTGCTCAAATTCAAGTTTATTTTATGCAATAAAATCAACATAATTCAATTTGAAACCTTATAATTGAATATTGGTATAGTAAAAAAATCAAATATTTAAATACCAATCGCTTCGTTCTTTTAAAAAAATATGATATTCTAAAAATTTTAAAACAAAAAAGAAATCTAACAAGCCAATTGAAGATAGAGATTGATGATGAAAATCTCAACATTTTGACAAGAAAATATTAATTAATTCATGCATTTACAAGTGACTCATCTCACTATTGGAGGAAGCTACAAATGAAAATTTTAAACCTAAAAATTTTGGGCAGGAAAATGTGCTTTTCAATATATCCACATATATCTTGTATTTTTTTCGTGACTTTTATCTTCTTCTTTTTTTTTTAAACTTTTTATTTGTGTTTGTGTGTGTATTTGTTTTTTGTGATTTTTTTTTGTTTTTTAGTATGTTTGTTTTTTTCTTTTTTAATACAATTTGTATTATTTTATAATATATGTTTTAAGACAAATTTCAAATTAATTTTTTTAAAACATTAAATTAAAAATACTTATATTAAGTTTCTACTTATATATAACATATACTAACATATAACTAAACATATAATATTTTTATACTCTTATTCTTTTGAAATTTAATACGTATATATTATTATATGTAATATATGACAAAATATAACTAAACATATATAACTTTTATACTCTTATTTTTTAAAATTTAACAAGTATATATAATTATATATAACATATACTGATATAATTAAATATATATTACTTTTATATTCTTATTCTTTTAAATTTTTAACACATATATATATTGTTGTATACAATATTTATTAATATATAACAAAACATATATCACTTTTATATTTTTATTATGTTAAAATTTTAATACATCTATTGCTCCTCGAACTTGGCATATTTGGTCATTTTGCTCCATGTACTATTCGAGCAACTATTTTGCCCCTCAAACTTGACTTTTTCATAACAAATTGATTCTTAGATGCTGAGTTGGCAATATATTTTTATTTTACTCTATACTGGGTGAGTGAAATTGATTAAAACATCATATTTATATTGTAAAATGTCAAAAATACTCTCCAATAATTTAAGAAAATTTTAACATACACTGTCAAATTACAATAATACCCTTAAATTATTGACAAAGTATTTCGCCGAAATTTTAGTGGCTGGCACCATAAATTTAATTCAAAATTAATCGAAATTTCAGTCTAAAAATCTAAGAAGAAGAAGAAGAAGAAGAAGACGACGATGACGATGAAGAAGAAGAAGAAGGAAAAGAAGAAATTTTTGTTGACGATATGGAATTTTTGGCTTTTTTTCTAAAAAAATATGTTTGTTTCTTAAGAAAATGAACAAATTTGAAAAGAAGAAGAAGAAGAAGAAGAAGATTTTTTTTTTGACAATATGAAATTTCTAGCTTTTACCAAAAATTTTTGTTTGCTTCTTAGGAAAATGCATAGATTTAAGAAGAAGAAGAAGAGAAGAAAAAAAAAAGAAAAATGGGCATATAAGAGATATCTATTTTTTGCCAAAAAATTTTGTTCGTTGGCCGGAATAAGAGAGGGGATGATCGGAATTTTGGATTTCAAGGTGTTTGTAACTTGCGCCATTAAAAATCTAGGTATATTAAATTAAGGGTCAGTTTGTTATGAAAAAAAGTCATGTTTGAGGGGGCAACATGGTTATTCGAATAGTACATTGGGCAAAATGACTAAATGTGTCCAGTTCGAAAGGCAATGGATATATTAAACCAATTTTTAACACATATATATTGTTATATATAACATATAGCTAAACATATTCTTTTATACTCTTATTGTTTTAAATTTTTATAAATATATGTTGTTATATGAAACATATATCGACATATATTGTTATTCTTTAGTTAAAATATATATAACATATACCTACATTTATTGTCATATACCCTCATACATGTAACATATATTATTATTTTTTTTCAACATATACCCACCATTTATCTTGTTATATATAACATATACGCACATATATTATTATTCTTATTCTTTTCTATATATCTAGTTATATGTAATATATAATCACATATAAATAAATATATAAAATAGTTATATACCGACATATATCTATATATACTCATATTATACTAATATATACATATATTATTATTCGTTAGTCAAAATATATATAATATATACCTATATATATGTAACACACACACACACACACACACACACATATATATATATTTAATTATATGTAACATATACAGACATATATCATTATTTTTTAGTTAAAGTATATGTAACATATACCGACATATATCATTATTTTTTAGTTAAAGTATATGTAACATATACCGACATATGCCAATATATACCCATATATATATATATAACATATATTGTTATTCTTTTGCAATATATACCACATATATCTAGTTATATGTAATATATACCAACATATATTATTTTTTAATGTATCTAGTTATATGTAACATATACTTTCATATAAATAAATATATAAAATAGTTATATACTGACATATATCCATATATACACACATATATTATTATTCTTTAGTAAAGATATATGAAGGTATATGTAGTATATATTTATAAGTACCTATTATTTTGAAAAAAGAATATCACTATGCAGCTATTATATCTTGGTATATGAAGGTATATGTAGTATATATCTATATATACCTATAGTTTTTGAGAAAAAATATCACTATGCAACTATTATTTCTTAGTATATATAGGTATGTACTAATTATAACTACATATATCTATAGTTTTTTTTTTTTAAAAAAAAAGTCAATATACAACTATAATATTTTAGCATATGAGGATATATGTAGCATATGCCTATTGTCTTGATTAAAGAATATTACTATACAATTGTTATATCTTAGTATATGTAGGTATATGCTAACTGTAACTATATATCTCTATTTTTTTTCAAAAAATAATGTTAATATGCAACTGTAATATTTTAATATATTAAGGTATATATGACATATAGTTACATGTATAATATATATTGTTATTCTTTTGCAATATATATTAACATAATGTTAAAAATATGTAATATTGTCATTTTTTTTGTTATTATTAATAATATATAATTAAAAAGAAATTAATTCATAATTATTTCTATCAAAATGAAAATAGAAAAGAAAAGAACCTTTTAGACAATTATGTTGGTTTGTCTAATAAAACTCTATATAGTTTATGCTTTATTGTCTATGTGTGTTTAATACCATTTCATCTCCTTAAAGAGACCAAACATGGATCCTAATGAGACTACCCTAGAAATTGAAAAAAGAAAAATATTAGTATACAACTATCATACTAAAAAATTTAGTTATATGTAACGCATATACCATGTAATTAAATATTTAATAATCAATAATACACTTTTATAGTATTCATTTAAATTGTATATATATATATATAATGTTGTGTTTAATTATTTTAATGCAATCCTATAATTTTTTTTATTTTGTTTATTTTTTTAATGTTATATGTTATATAAATTGATACAATCTGTTTAAAAATTGATGGAAGTTAAAAAATAGAAAAATTATTTCTTTGAATTATTTTATCGAATATGTGGTGTGTATGTAAATTGAAAAATAAAAAAAACTCTAATTAGTATTGTTCAAACCCAAAAACACAATTAAAAAATACAACAAAAAATTGACCCAACAGAACAATTCATTTGTAAAGGCTACAAGAGCCACTTTAAAATCACACTGCATGAAAAAAAATCAAAATTCCATAATAAATACATTTCATAGAATATCATTTCCTATTTGTTCCACTTCCTTATCTCAACCAAAAGAAAGCCTCGTAAACCATCATTGACCCAACAAAACAAATACCATTTTTCATTTGTTCCATTTTTTCGTCTCAACCAAAAGAAAGGCTTTGTAAACCATGGTAGACCCGACATAATAATAGTTGAAGATTCAGTTGAAAGGGGAAGAAAACTTAATTCCCCTAAAACCTAAAATATGCATAGATCACTAGATTATTCAAATTAAATTGCAAAGGGCAGAATTGCGTACCTGACATCATCGTATGTTGATGCTGAAGACAATTCTGGGGTTTGTCGCCTTCTAGGGGATACACACTTTAGGTTATGCGGAAGCACTACTGAAGGAAAGTAATGTTCTCTAAAATTGTTATATTCCCCTGGAGACCACGACCCCTTATTTATAACTGAATAAATTGATTAATTTTTATTTTGGTCCTTCAACAAAATAGAAATTACTTAATGGTCTCTACACTTATAATCCTATTACGAGTGGAACACCTCAATAGTCAGCAATCCTAATTTGATCAAAACTTTAATTTGACTATCTTAATTTGACTGCAATACACATTTAATATTTAAATATATTTAGTCCATACTTATGATTAATTAGAGGATGAATTTTAACAATATAAAATTAATTCTAACAATCTCCCACTTGGGCTAACATATATTAAATATAAATGTATATACCTTAATGAGCTCATAAAAGCAGTCATACTGAAGGTGCCTCAAACAATATTGTCCATTGATTATATCGATAAAGGACTGAAGGGCCAGTCGTCACATTCATCGTGACTCAAACCACCATCAATCACATTACCAATACTCTCAAATGACATAGATCAATAATAGGAGTGTAGCATAAAAACTACATGTAATGTGATCTAATCATGCCTGTTTCCAACTGGTCACACTTTAGTGAGATCAATCAATAATAATACAGAGTGTAACAAAATAAATACTTTATTTTCTGCAGAAACTGAGTATTAATAACATAATATATCTATTACAAAACAGAGTATACACAAATATAATATAACCATAATGAACAAACTCCCACTGAAACTAAATAGTCTCAAATAATGTGACACCCATATGAGCAGTGTGCTCATAAAAAACTTTCGGTATCACAGCATTAGTGAGCGGATCCGCAATCATAGAGTTCGTTCCAATATGCTCCATGGATATCTGTCCACTCTGTACTCTCTCCCTCATAGCCAGAAACTTTATCCCAATGTGTCTCGATCGAGAAGAGCTTCTGTTGTTGTTGGAGAATAAGACTGCTGAGTAATTATCACAGTATAACTTTAATGGCCTTTCAATGCCATTCACAATGCGCAGCCCTGTGATAAAGTTCCTCAGCCAAATAGCCTGATTGGATGCCTCATAGCTTGCTACAAATTCTGCTTCCATGGTGGAGGTAGCTACTAGAGTTTGTTTCACACTCTTCCAAGAAATAGCACCGCCAACCAAGAGATATATGTAGCCTGATGTGGATTTTTGACTGTCTTGGCATCCCGCGAAATCAGAATCAGTATACCCAATGATCTCAAGCTGATCTGATTGCCTGTATGTGAGCATATGTCCCTTAGTTCTCTTAAGATATCTCAAGACTCTTTTGGTTTCTTTCCAATGATCCATTCCTGGATTAATGAGATATCGCCCTAACATGCCAACTATGAATGAAATATCTGGACGAGTGCAAACTTGAGCATACATCAGACTCCCAACTGCAGACGCATAAGGAATCTTCTGCATCTCCTGAATCTCAAGTTCACCCTTTGGACACTGATCAAGACTGAATTTATCTCCTTTAGCAACTGGGGTATCAATTGGTCTACCGTTGTGCATACTAAATCTCTTGAGCACTTTCTCAATATAGCCCTTTTGTGATAATCCAAGAATACCTCGAGTACAGTCTCGATGTATTTGAATCCCTAATACAAAAGAAGCTTCACCTAAATCTTTCATCTCAAAGTGTTTTGAAAGAAAGACTTTGGTCTCGTGCAGCAAGTCCTTACAGTTAGTAGCAAGCAATATGTCATCCACATATAAGACCAACAAGATAAACCTACTCCCACTGAACTTGTGTACACACAATCTTCCACAACATTTGTCTCAAAATCGAAAGAGACAACTACTTCATGTAATTTAAAGTACCACTGACGAGAAGCCTGCTTGAGTCCATAAATGGATTTCTTTAATCTGCATACTAGTCGCTTTGGGTCTCCAGACACAAAGTTTTCTGGCTGCACCATATAGATGGTTTTATCAATGTCTCCATTGAGAAATGCAGTCTTAACATCCATTTGATGAAGCTCAAGATCAAAATGAGCAACTAGAGCCATGATTGTCCTAAAAGAGTCATTCTATGAAACCGGAGAGAAGGTCTCTTTATAGTCAATCCCTTCCTTCTGAGTGAAGCCCTTAGCTACAAGACGTGCCTTATATCTTTCCACATTACCTTTAGAATCCCTCTTGGTTTTAAATATCCATTTGCAACCAAAGGGTTTCTTTCCTTCAGGTAATGGAACAAGATCCCAAACTTGATTGTCTTGCATTGACTTAAATTCTTCACCCATTGCCTCAATCCACTTCTGAGAGTTGGAATCCTGCATGGCATGATGAAAGCTGATAGGATCATCTTCCACCATGTCTACAGTGTCCTCATGTTCCTGAAGATATACTACATAGTCATCCGGAATAGCATTTCTTCTCTCTCTAGTGGACCTTCTTAAAGGCACAGGTTCTGGCTCAAATTCTTGAGGTTGTTGAGCTTGTACTTGAGGAAGAACAACTTCTTCATCCTGATGGGGAAGTTGATCAACATTGTCTTATATTGGATCCGGAATTACTTCTGGGATATTAACAATTCTAGGAACCTGAACAGTCCCAGGAGCAAAGATAGGAATCGACACTGAGTGTTCCTGACTCGATCCCTCCTCAAAGACAATGTTTCTAACCTTATTTCTCCCCCCAAACTCAACATCCTCAAAGAATGTTGCAATTCCCGTCTCAAAAATAGATCTGAAAGTAGGATTATAGAACTTAAAACCCCGAGATCGCTCAGAATAACCAACAAAGTAGCTACTAACAGTTTTGGAGTCCAATTTTGTTTTATTAGGCCTATAAGGCCTAGCCTCAGCAGGACATCCCCAAACATGAAGGTGTTTTAGACTAGGCTTGCGTCAAGTCCAAAGCTCATAAGGTGTTTTTGTAGTTGCTTTAGTTGGTACTCTGTTAAGAAGATAGACTGCTGTCATTAATGCTTCTCCCCACAGAGACTCAGGTAAAGAAGAATGACTAATCATACTTTTAACCATATCCATAAGAGTCATGTTACGTCTCTCAGATACACCATTCATGCTGGGTGTACCAGGCATTGTGTATTGAGGGACTATACTACAGTCTTGCAGGAAAATAGCAAATGGCCCTGGATGTTGTTCTCCTGAACCTTCATATCTGCCATAGTACTCACCTCCACGGTCAGATCTAACAGATTTAATCTTCTTTCCGAGTTGATTTTCAACTTCGGCCTTATAAGATTTGAAAACGTCCAGAGACTCAGATTTCTCATGAATGAGATATAGGTACCCGTAACGTGAGTAATCGTCTATGAATGATATGAAGTATCTTTGGCTATTCCTTGTTGCTGTAGGGAATGGACCGCAGATGTCCGTATGTATCAATTCTAAGACGTTTGATGACCTATTGGCACCTAATCTCTTTTGTTTAGTCTGTTTACCTTTAATACACTCAACACAGGAGTCCAAATCTGTGAAATCAAGTGTATTTATGATACCATCTGATACAAGATTCTATATTCTAGATTTGGATATGTTACCCAAACGTCTGTGCCATAGAGCAGCTGAGTTATCCATATTCAGCTTCCTTTTGGTACCTATAGTACTAACTTGCATGGTCTCATTATAAGAGGCATCGATATCTAACATATATAGATTATGAAGTGCATACGAGAAACCAGTACCTAAAATTTTTGAATCCATAGATAAAGTAACTTTATTGTTTCCAAATGAACAAGTAAAACCAGATTTGTCCAAATGAGAAACAGAAATTAAATTCCGCCTAAAAGACGGAATAACAAAATTATCTACTAGATCCAAAAAATTTCTAGTTCTTAAACGCAATCTAAAATGTCCTATCGCCTCTACTTCTACCGATTCACCAGTTCCCATATAAACGTATCTTTCACCGTCAGTTGGTTTTCGGTAACTTAGACAAGCCTGCATTAAAACACTTATGTGACTAATAGCACCAGAATCTATCCACCAAATTTTTCTAGGCACCGAAGTTAAATTAACTTCAGAGCAGGCTAAAACCAAATATTTTCCCTTATCAGCAGTCTTATTATCAGTATTTTCATTCATAGGTACAAAGTTGGGATTACACGGCATGCCAGCTGAATTCAGAGAAAATAAATAATAAATAAATGACATAATCTCACAATCCACAAAAAATTGAAACAAATCACAGGAGTAGAGTTCAAATATTGGAAATAAGATACCAGACACAACATTAATATTCTAATCTTTGGACATAAAATATTAACTGTAATTGGTATCTCAACGCAGTAATCAAATATTGACAATTCAGTCTTGTCAAATAATAAACCTTCCTTTGGGCCGATTTATTATCCACATAGATGAACACATAATAATTATCACATATTTATTACCGCAATGTATTCTCAATTCAGCCAGATAGCAACCTTCCTTTGGGCCGGTTTACTACCCGCAATAAATTTTAATACACCTGTCTAATATCCCAAATAAATTAATTTACACAATAGAGGTCACTTTGGTAACTTTTTGCTTCAATTAATTTATTATTAAAAATATTAGACACAATTAGGACTAAAATACCAAAATTTAAACTCAATAAAATTCTTAAATTATAATAAATGGATTGCAATATTTATATTAATTAAATTTAAACTCAATCAAATATTGCAATAAAAAATAAAAATAAACTTTAATTAATTTAAAAAAAATTTTGGGCCAAAAATAAATAAACATAAAATTTTGGGCTAAAAATTAAATAAATTAAAGTTTTGTGGGTGAAAACAGGAATTACAAAACTTTCTGGGTCAAAATCAAATTATCAAAAGTTGAAGGACCTATTTGCAATATTTAAAAATATATTTTATTTTCATCCCGTGACTCCTCTGTGTTTTGTTCTCTACTTTATGTCTATAGCCCAATTTCACGAAACTGTTCTTCGAAGAACAGTTTCAAAATAGATTTTTTTTAATCTTTAATTAATTAATTTACATAATTAATCAACCAAAAATTAATTAATTCCAGAAAAAATCACAAACACAAATTCAAGTCCAGAAATTTGATTTTTTCAGAATCAATTAAATAATCACAGTAATTTAATCCAAAAACAAATCAAACCAAAATTGATTTCAGATTACTAAATTCGATTCCAAATTAATTCTAAAAAATTACAATCACCGAATTAATTTTCTAGAATCAAAACAATAATCAATACCGCAATTTAATTGGGAAAATCTAGCAACCTAGCACAGGGCTCTGATACCAATTGAAAGGGGAAGAAAACTTAATTCCTCTAAATGAAAGGGGAAGAAAACTTAATTTCCCTAAAACCTAAAATATGCATAGATCACTAGATTATTCAAATTAAATTGCAAAGGGCAGAATTGCGTACCTAACATCATCGTATGTTGATGCTGAAGACAATTCTGGGGTTTGTCGCCTTTCCAGGGGATACACACTTTAGGTTATGCGGAAGCACTACTGAAGGAACGTAATGTTCTCTAAAATTGTTATATTTCCTCGGAGACCAAGACCCCTTATTTATAACTGAATAAATTGATTAATTTCTATTTTGGTCATTCAACAAAATAGAAATTACTTAATGGTCTCTACACTTATAATCCTATTACGAGTGGAACACCTCAATAGTCAACAATCCTAATTTGATCAAAACTTTAATTTGACTATCTTAATTTGACTGCAATACACATTTAATATTTAAATATATTTAGCCCGCACTTATGATTAATTAGAGGATTAATTTTAACAATATAAAATTAATTCTAACATCAGTAGCCTTTTTGCTTATTAAACTTACAAATTTTCTTCAACAAAGAGGGACAAATTATCTGAAGTTCGAGATGAAGCTATTCTAAAAATTGCAAGAAAACATCAAAAAATTAAGTCTTCGTTTGGATGAGGATAGTTAGAGGTAAAAGAGGAAATAATAATTAAAATTTACTCTACTTTCTATTGTTTGTTACAAAAATTAATAGAGTAAATAAAAGTAAATAGGAGTAAATTTATTTTCTTAATTTATTCTCCAACTTCAAAATATTTCTCTCAAAAATGGAGAGAGATGGGAGTAAATGGCGGTAAGTAGTTATTTAAATAAGTGAAATGACCAATTTTTAATCCTCATTTCCTTCTTTAAAAATACTAGAGAAATTTAAATTGCCTTCCTTTTATTTAATCTGTCAAATAATGAAAAGTAATCTAGAGTAAATTTCTTTTACATTGCTCTCCTTTTCTTCATTAAAGTAAATTCAATTTCTCCTCTAATTTACCTTCATCCAAGCATCGACTAAGTGAATTCAAAAATAGATTTTCAAATAGAAAATTTTATAATAAAGAAATCTTTCCAATAATTACATGAAATTTAGATGTTCTATAACTATTTTGAGTTGTTGATTGGATGTAGATTTGCAGTAATGAATTTGATTCTTGAACTAATTTCGAGTATATGATTTGGATGTTGAATCTTCCCTAAATCTCTCTATTGATTTTGATTTTATCTTATTTTGTATTTATCAAAAAAATTGATTGATTGCAGCTTTAAAGAGATACCAACGTATTTCTTAAAAAAAGAGGTTGAGGAAGAAGATGGAGTGAAGGAGAAATGCAAAACATGGCAAAAAAAGGCTCCTTACAAAACTACCTATAAAATCAAAAGTTTTTTCAAAAAATAATGTTGATTTAAAAAATTTTCAAAAACACCTAAAAATATTATAGAATTACAAAAAATATTTTTATAATTTGTATATGTTATTTATATGTTATAGATATTTTATAGATATGTTATAAAATATTAAAAAAAAATAAAAATTGAGTTTATTTTATATATTATTTTGTAAAAAAAACACCTTTAATAAAAAATAGCATAATTTTATAAAAATTTATCAAAAAAAATTAAGAACATCATTTTATAATATAATTTTATATATTTTAGATATGTTATGTATGTTGCTGATATGTCTGTATATATTGTGCATATATTATCTTTTAGTCTTGATATATTGTATAATCTTTATATATTACTTAATCATAGTATATATGTAATGGATATGTGTCTTCTAGTATTTATATATTGATTAATTATAGTGTATATATTATAGATATGTTGCAGATATATTATGTATATGTTACTGATGTTTTTATTTATTGTATGTGTATTATGTATATATTTATTTTTTATATGTATAATAAAAATATGATAATAAAAAAATTATTTATGTATAAAAAAATATTAAAAATAAAAATAAAAAAATTACAAAAATTGAAAAAAGAAAGAAAAAATAACGTTAAAACAAAAAAAAAGCAGTACTGGAAAAACGAAAGAAAAAACTTTGCATTGTATATTTGAAATTGTAAAGTGTAAATACAGCGATCAATGTAATTTTTTCAAAAAAAAAAGAAGATATAAACCGTATTTTAAAAAAATAAAATATAAGAAAGACAAAAATTAAAAATTAAAAAGTTACAAAAAAAAAGTAAAGGTGGTAAAAATAAAAATAGAACCTAAAATGTGATACACCATGTAATTTCCTCTGGTATTTTTATAACATGAATGAGTTTTTCTGGTAATTATGCAGAAAGCCCAATGTAATGTTTCAAAAAACAGCCCCCCTACAATTGCAAACCCAGACGGAAAGGAAAATAGCGTCGGGTCAAGGATGGAAGAGAAAAGAAAAGAAAAAGGAAAAAACGAAGACTTGAGAGAGAGTGTTGGCTGTCTGTCTCTGGACGCAAAGCTGGACATGGCTGAGTTGCCCAAGGTCAGTTCAATTCTTCTTCTTGCTTTCGTTCTGTTCATTTTCTGCTTCGATGATATGTCAATTATGGGATTCTTTTTCCTAATCTTTCTGCTTTTGGTTCTTGGTTTTCTTCATCTTATACTAAATATTCAAAAACCCTGCTAGCAATGGCTCTTTTTTAATGATAACCATGAAAGGGGAAGAAAACTTAATTCTCCTAAATGAAAGGGGAAGAAAACTTAATTTTCCTAAAATCTAAAATATGCATAGATCACTAGATTATTCAAATTAAATTGCAAAGGGCAGAATTGCGTACCTGACATCATCGTATGTTGATGCTGAAGACGATTCTGGGGTTTGTCGCCTTCCAGGGGATACACACTTTAGGTTATGCGGAAGCACTACTGAAGGAATGTAATGTTCTCTAAAATTGTTATATTCCCCTGGAGACCACGACCCCTTATTTATAACTGATGATGATTAATTTCTATTTTGGTCCTTCAACAAAATAGAAATTCTTATCGGTCTCTACACTTATAATCCTATTACGAGTAGGACACCTCAATAGTCAACAATCCTAATTTGATCAAAACTTTAATTGACTATTTTAATTTGACTGCAATACATATTTAATATTTAAATATATTTAGCCTATACTTATGATTAATTAGAGGATTAATTTTATCAATATAAAATTAATTCTAACAATCTCCTACTTGGGCTAACATATATTAAATATAAATGTATATACCTTAATGAGCTCATAAAAGCAGTCATACTGAAGGTGCCTCAAACAATCTCGTCCATTGATTATATCGATAAAGGACTGAAGGGCCAGTCGCCACATTCATCGTGACTCAAACCACCATCAATCACATTACCAATACTCTCAAATGACATAGATCAATAATAGGAGTGTAGCATGAAAACTACATGTAATGTGATCTAATCATGCCTGTTTCCAACTGGTCACACTTTAGTGAGATCAATCAATAATAATACAGAGTGTAACAAAATAAATACTTTATTTTCTGCAGAAACTGAGTATTAATAACATAATATATCCATTACAAAACAGAGTATACACAAATATAATATAACCATAATGAACAAACTCCCACTGAAACTAAATAGTCTCAAATAATGTGACACCCATATGAGCAGTGTGCTCATGAAAAACTTTCGGTATCACAGCATTAGTGAGCGGATCCGCAATTATAGAGTTCGTTCCAATATGCTCTATGGATATCTGTCCACTCTGTACTCTCTCCCTCATAGCCAGAAACTTTATCCCAATGTGTCTCGATCGAGAAGAGCTTCTGTTGTTGTTGGAGAATAAGACTGCTGAGTAATTATCACAGTATAACTTTAATGGCCTTTCAATACCATTCACAATGCGCAGCCCTGTGATAAAGTTCCTCAGCCAAATAGCCTGATTGGATGCCTCATAGCTTGCTACAAATTCTGCTTCCATGGTGGAGGTAGCTACTAGAGTTTATTTCACACTCTTCCAAGAAATAGCACCGCTAGCCAAGAGATATATGTAGCCTGATTTGGATTTCTGACTGTCTTGGCATCCCGCGAAATCAGAATCAGTATACCCAATGATCTCAAGCTGATCTGATCGCCTATATGTGAGCATATGTCCCTTAGTTCTCTGAAGATACCTCAAGACTCTTTTGGCTACTTTCCAATGATCCATTCCTGGATTGCTGAGATATCATCCTAACATGCCAACTATGAATGAAATATCTGGACGAGTGCAAACTTGAGCACACATCAGACTCCCAACTGCTGACGCATAAGGAATCTTCTGCATCTCCTGAATCTCAAGTTCACCCTTTGGACACTGATCAAGACTGCATTTATCTCCTTTAGCAACTGGGGTATCAATTGGTCTACCGTTGTGCATACTAAATCTCTTGAGCACTTTCTCAATATAGCCCTTTTGTGATAATCTAAGAATACCTCGAGTACGGTCTCGATGTATTTGAATCCCTAATACAAAAGAAGCTTCACCTAAATCTTTCATTTCAAAGTGTTTTGAGAGAAAGACTTTGGTCTCGTGCAGCAAGTCCTTACAGTTAGTAGCAAGCAATATGTCATCCACATATAAGACCAAAAAGATAAACCTACTCCCACTGAACTTGTGATACACACAATCTTCCACAGCATTTGTCTCAAAACCAAAAGAGACAACTACTTCATGGAACTTGAAGTACCACTGACGAGAAGCCTGCTTGAGTCCATAAATGGATTTCTTTAATCTGCATATCAGTCGCTTTGGGTCTCCAGACACAAAGTTTTCTGGTTGCACCATATAGATTGTTTCATTAATGTCTCCATTGAGAAACGCAGTCTTAACATCCATTTGATGAAGCTCAAGATCAAAATGAGCAACTAGAGCCATGATTGTCCTAAAAGAGTCCTTCGATTCTTTATAGTCAATCCCTTCTTTCTAAATGAAACCTTTAGCTACAAGACGTGCCTTATATCTTTCCACATTACCTTTAGAATCCCTCTTGGTTTTAAATATCCATTTGCAACCAATGAGTTTCTTTCCTTCAGGTAATGGAACAAGATCCCAAACTTGATTGTCTTGCATAGATTTGTATTCTTCACTCATTGCCTCAATCCACTTATGAGAGTTAAAATCCTGCATGACATGATGAAAGCTGATTGGATCATCTTCCACCATGTCTACACATAATCATCTGGAATAGCATTTCTTCTCTCTCTAGTGGACCTCCTTAAAGGCACAGGTTCTGGCTCAAATTCTTGAGGTTGTTGAGCTTGTACTTAAGGAAGAACAACTTCTTCATCCTGATGGGGAAGTTGATCAACATTGTCTTGTATTGGATCCGGAATTGCTTCTTGGGATATTAACATTTCTAGGAACCTGAACAGTCTCAGGAGCAAAGATAGGAATCGACACTGAGTGTTCCTGACTCGATCCCTCCTCAAAGACAATGTTTCTAACCTTATTTCTCCCCCCAAACTCAACATCCTCAAAGAATGTTGCAATTCCCATCTCAAAAATAGATCTGGAAGTAGGATTATAGAACTTAAAACCCCGAGATCGCTCAGAATAACCAACAAAGTAGCTACTAACAGTTTTGGAGTCCAATTTTGTTTCATTAGGCCTATAAGGCCTAGCCTCAGCAGGACATCCCCAAACATGAAGGTGCTTTAAACTGGGCTTGCGTCCAGTCCAAAGCTCATAAGGTATTTTTGTAACTGCTTTAGTTGGTACTCTGTTAAGAAGATAGACTGTTGTCTTTAATGCTTCTCCCCACAGAGACTCAGGTAAAGAAGAATGACTAATCATACTTCTAACCATATCCATAAGAGTCCTGTTACGTCTCTCAGATACACCATTCATGCTGGGTGTACCTGGCATTGTGTATTGAGGGACTATACCACAGTCCTGCAGGAAAATAGCAAATGGCCCTGGACGTTGTTCACCTGAACCGTCATATCTGCCATAGTACTCACCTCCACGGTCAAATCTAACAGATTTAATCTTCTTTCCGAGTTGATTTTCAACTTCGGCCTTATAAGATTTGAAAACGTCCAGAGACTCAGATTTCTCATGAATGAGATATAGGTACCCATAACGTGAGTAATCGTCTATGAATGATATAAAGTATCTTTGACCATTCCTAGTTGCTGTAGGGAATGGGCCACAGATGTCCGTATGTATCAACTCTAAGACGTTTGATGACCTATTGGCACCTAATCTTTTTTGTTTAGTCTGTTTACTTTTAATACACTCAACACAGGAGTCCAAATCTATAAAATCAAGTGTATTTATGATACCATCTGACACAAGACGCTCTATTCTAGATTTGGATATGTGACCCAAACGTCTGTGCCATAGAGCAACTGAGTTATCCATATTCAGCTTCCTTTTGGTACCTATAGTACTAACTTGCAGGGTCTCATTATAAGAGGCATCGATATCTAACATATATAGATTATGAAGTGCATACAAGAAACTAGTACCTAAAATTTTTGAATCCATAGATAAAGTAACTTTATTGTTTCCAAATGAACAAGTAAAACCAGATTTTTCCAAATGGGAAATAGAAATTAAATTTCGCCTAAAAGACGGAATAACAAAAGTATCTACTAGATCTACAAAATTTCCAGTTCTTAAACGCAATCTAAAATGTCCTATTGCCTCTACTTCTACCGGTTCGCCAGTTCCCATATAAATGTATCTTTCACCGTCAGTTGGCTTTCGGTAACTTAGGCAACCATGCATTGAAACACTTATGTGACTAGTAGCACCAGAATCTATCCACCAAGTGTTTCTAGGTACCGAAGTTAAATTAACCTCAGAACAGACTAAAAGCAAATATTTTTCCTTATCAGCAGTTTTATTATCAGTATTTTCATTCATAGGGACAAAGTTGGGATTACACGGCATGCTAGCTGAATTCAGAGAAAATAAATAATAAATAAATGATATCAGCTCACAATCTACAAAAATTGAAACAAATCACAGAAGTAGAGTTCAAATATTGGAAACAAGATACCGGACACAACATTAATATTCTCATCTTTGGACATAAAATATTGACTGTAATTGGTATCTCAACGCAGTAATCAAATATTGACAATTCAGTTCTGTCAAATAATAAACCTTCATTTAGGCCGATTTATTATCCACATGGATGAACACATAATAATTATCACATATTTATTACAGCAATGTATTCTCAATTAAGCCAGATAGCAACCTTCCTTTGGGCCTGTATGCTACCCGCAATGAATTTTAATACACATGTCTAATATTCCAAATAAATCAAATTACACAATAGAGGTCACTTTGGTGACTTTTTACTTCAATTAATTTATTATTAAAAATATTAAACACAATCAAGACTAAAATACCAAAATTTAAACTCAATATAATAAAATTAAATTTTAAATTATAATTAAAAATTGTAATTTTTTTTAAACACCAAATAAATCCCCCCCGAAAAAATAATTTAGTCACTAACAAACCTAATTTAATGACTAAATTATAAAATTGGGCCAAAATAATCAATAAATTAAATTCTGGATAAAAAATAATAAAACCAGAAATTTTGGGGCTAAATTGAATTTACAAAGAAATTTCGGGCTAAATTAAAATAAATTTAAAGTTTTGGGGTGAAAAGAGGATTATTAGAAATTTTGAGGTTCAATATCGGATTGTTCAGAAAATTGAAGGATTAAAAAGAAATTGAACAACCAGAAGCCCAAGCCCAAGACCAGAAATCCAAGCCCAAATCAAAAGCCCCAATTCAGGAAATTCACCATTCAAGAAACTGTTCTTCAAAGAACAGTTTCAAATTTTAATTAATTAATTAATTAATTAATTAATTACATAATTAATTAACCCAAACCAAATCAAACCAAAATTAATTTCAGATTACTAAATTCGATTCCAAATTAATTCTAGAAAATTACAATCACCGAATTAATTTTCTAGAATTAAAACAATAATCAATACCGCAATTTAATTGGAAAATCTAGCAACCTAGCACATGGCTCTGATACCAATTGAAAGTGGGGAGAAAACCTGATTCCCCTAAATGAAAGGGGAAGAAAACTTAATTTTCTTAAAACCTAAAATATGCATAGATCACTAGATTATTCAAATTAAATTGCAAAGGGCAGAATTGCGTACCTGACATCATCGTATGTTGATGCTGAAGATGATTCTGGGGTTTGTCGCCTTCCAGGGGATACACACTTTAGGTTATGCGGAAGCACTACTGAAGGAACGTAATGTTCTCTAAAATTGTTATGTTCCCCTGGAGACCACGGCCCCTTATTTATAACTGATGATGATGATTAATTTATATTTTGGTCCTTCAACAAAACAGAAATTCTTATCGGTCTCTACACTTATAATCCTATTACGAGTAGGACACCTCAATAGTCAACAATCCTAATTTGATCAAAACTTTAATTGACTATTTTAATTTGACTGCAATACATATTTAATATTTAAATATATTTAGCCCATACTTATGATTAATTAGAGGATTAATTTTATCAATATAAAATTAATTCTAACAAACCAGTGTATAATGAGGATATTTATATGGTCCAAAGTGACTTGTTTAGGAATAACATTTTGAGGGTTGCAGAGCATGCTTTTCAGTCAATTAGGGGAGAACATATTAGCTTATTATTAAAACACTGATTTTAAGGTCTCCTCAGCTGTTGAAAAAAAATTTTAATTTGTTTATATATTTGTAGCCTTGATTTTCTGGTTTTATTTACTGATTGCTTAATAGTATTGTTATTGTGCTAGAAAAGTATGAATATTTTCCCTTTTTTTTATGTTTTAAATAATGATTTTGTTATGCCATATTTTTCCCTCAAACATAATAAAACAAAATCAAAAGCAAAATTTTGCAACTTAGAAATTTAATTTGCTTTGTTTAATGGAAAATTAATTATTGATCAGACTTAAGATCCTTTACAATCTACCCTTCTCTGCACATAATATAGATTCCATTTTGCTTCTAGGGATTTTGATCAAATGCCTTTTTGTTTGTTGAGTTTGAATTCTGTAGTTATTAGTTAGTTTTCACGTGAAATAGAGCACAGAACATACCGACAGTATGGGGATCTTGTGGATTTGCAATTTTACTTGGACACCTGTCAGCTGATGCTGATAGTCATTCAAAGTTAGAACTAGGATTTTACTTCATTTTACTTAGGCGAGCCTGGTAAAATGTCTTGTTAAAAGACTACATATCACTTTCTTTCATGTTGGGATAATAATGCAATTTGATTATAAAATAGTTCCTTTTATCTGAACACAACATTTTCTGGACTTAATATGCTCTATGAAAATACCCCTCCAGAGAATTTGGCATGAAGTGAAGATGTTTGTACATTTGTGCGCGCGCGTGTGTGTGCAAGCACATTTGAGCTCTGTATTGGTGCACACAAATACATACGTTTTCTCTCTTTCATTTATTCTTTTGAACCAACTTGTCTATGTGTGCACCAAAGAAAGTCCCTCATCACCTTTCAAATCCTGTCCATTGCCCACACACAGACAAATAATAAAGAAGAGTGCTAGATAGACAAGTTTCATTTGATTAATGAATGAAAATTAAAATAAATACTCAATGTTGCTTTCCTTACTGGTGAACAGAAGTTGTTTTTCTTGTGACATTTTTTTGATTAGTGTGCAGGAGCATTTTGTGGCAACAGTCAGTGAAGATGATCATGAGACAGCATGCGGGGGTTGTGGACTACGACTTCTTCTTCCATCTTATTCACCTATTTTCAAGTATGGATGGTGTGGAGCAATAACAAGTCAAAACGAACGAAAATCCGGGAACAAGGGCTTTTGGTGGAGATGTTTGTGTGACCGTTGCTTCGTATGTGTTCTCATCAGCTTCATGCTTTTTGTAATTTGTATGCCACTATCTCTTTTCATACTTCATAATCCTCCATATCTCTCTCTCTCTCTCTCTCTCTCGAATAGAGAAAAAAAAATTCACTATATTAATACCAAGGCAGCAACTGCCAGTTACAGAACAAAGCTTATTTATGGGATGTTGAATCTAGAAAACTATAAATTCCTTTGCATGCCACTGTGCCAAAAGTATGAACCATTAATTTGTTATACCATATCTCTCCCTGCCTCAGGAGATAAATTAGTAAATCAGTATGTCTGACTGTGATTCCTTTCTTTCCATTTTTTATACTATTTTGGTGACTATTATAAATTTCAATTTCATAATAAAGTTTAATTCTCTTAAATATTTTCCAGATGTGTTATTCATTTTTCTTCTCTTTCTTTATCTTTTATTTATTTGTTTTTGTGAAGAAGATCAATAGAATAAATACAGGAATTTTGAAATGTAATTCAGCAATTTCAAACTTGATTTATTGATTAGATGGTTGGATTTGATGAATTATGGGTTTGCTTTGATTCTAGAAATGATAGAAATGGAGTAGCTCCCTTAGAGGGACCTAGCATGCTCTTAATAGATCTATAACAAACTTTAAGTGGGCTTGCTTCAATTCAGAAATGATAAAAATCGGAGTAGCTTCCTTGAAAGGACCTAACATGCACATAATAGATCTTTAACTAACTTTTACTTTAATATATTCTACAGGATAGTTTTTTTTTCACAAATTAGCATGCTTCATTGAGCATTAGTTTCTCTGGCTCGCCGAGTTTGCTGACGTCTTGATTGGTTTTACCAGTTAACTTCAGAAGCTTTATCATGATACAGAATTCAGATGCCAACATCTCTTATCCTTGGAGATGTTGCAATAAACCATGGTTTTAAATAAGAGTTGATGCATATTTATTTCTATGATACAAGTTGATACGTATAGACCTATGCATGTCACCTGTGTGTTGATCTGTATCAGCTGTTGCAGCCAATGTGACCAATTTGGTGCTGTGTCATATCTAGCTGATATGCTTGTTACTCTACCCTTTTAATGAATTTGACCGCAGCAACAAAGCAAAATTCAACTACAAGCCCTGCATTCTCATTTTCCTTTACAATCTCAAATTTCACTTTCAAACTTAAATTCTATAAAACTTCTCACCAATCTTCAAATTCTAACAGTGGAATTAAAGGGATTTTGTAATATAAGTAAAATTTTACATTTGATGTGATAGCTACTAAGTATCCGAATCATGTATTTTTTTTAAAAATAAATTGTCATTTTAGGTGTTTATATGTTGCATATTTAGTTAAATTCATAGTTAATAAAAATCTGAATAACCTTATAATTTTTTAGAACAAATTCACAATAGTGGTGGTTACAGCCTTTTGTAGTATTGTCACGAAATCCAGCTACCACAATTGTTTAAAACCATGGATTGAACTGATTACTTATTTCAGGATTATTTGAACTTTTCAGGAAATCTTTTTACATATCTTATGTTATTTCTGGAAGTGCAGGTGCTGGTGTCTGGGCAGTGTACCCTGTTGTTTTCTCTGTCAGCTATTTATGCGGTATTATACACTCAAGCAGAACATTTATCTTGTCCATAACTACCACTTCAATGTTTAGTCTTGCGGCCTTTAGATGTGCTGGAGCACCACCTATCATAGAGTGGGGTAGCTATCCAGTTGTGGGAAAAGGTTACCTTGAGAATTACACCTTCTGCCACTATTGTTCAAAGCCGAAGTCACCTAGATCCCATCACTGCCGCTCTTGTGGGATGTGTATACTGGACATGGATCATCACTGCCCATTTGTAAGTCTATTATTTCTGAAATTTAAAAACTGGATTAACTGCAGAGCGTGGAACCTCTTTTTGTTTGCTTGAAGCCTATCAATACTCATTTTCAATTTAACATCCTATCTGAAGTTGCTCAAGTAATTTGTGAAAGCTGCATTTAACTGAAAGAAGGAAGCATTCAACTAATATATGAAAAAAGTTAACTGGAAGCTGAAATCAATTTCAGTTTTAGCTTGCAGCCTTGGTTTCTGTAGAACTTTGTATCTTCCTGAAAAATTTTGTTGCCTTGCCATAAAAGGAAAAAAAGAGAGGAAAATAATATAAATATTAGCTTCCATTAGTTTTTGGAAAATATTTTCCTGGAAAACATGTTCTGCATTTTCTGACATTTGCAATGCTTCGGAAAATTAGTCAATGGAGAACTAAGCCACTTTCGAGGAAAATGATTTCCTCTGTTTAAAATGGGAAGTAATTATCTGGATTTTGACAAACTTAATATAATGAAAAAAAATATATAAACATAATTTATTAATATACTGATGATTGATTCATGCTACCAACAGCCACCCATGGCCATCATCAAACACTGCCGACCACCAACTACCACCATCAATTACCGGCAATCATCAAATTTACCATTTTTATGTTTTTTTTTCTTATATTTAATAATAAAATTTTGAAATTATGATTTTTTTAGTTTAAATATGTTTATTGTCTTGTCTTACAATTTAAAATTTTTAATATTTTTAAATTATTTTTTAATATTGTAACCAAACAACAGAAAATTAGTTTTTTGAAAAATACTTTCAGAAAACATGTGCCCTGGAAAATATTTTCGTAGAACAAATTAGTTTCTGCGAAACAAACAGAGCCTTAATTCGCTGTGGTATCTATAGTTTCAGTAATAGCTCATATTGACTTTTTGTTTCACATTCAAAAGTTTGCTGATGGCATATGTTTTCAGTTTATAGGCTCTATACAACTCCTTTCACTGCCATAAAGATGGTAACTGAGAATTTCTTGCCCAAACACATTTGGCTTCCAAAAAAATTTATGCAACTTTATCTACTCATTCTCTCTTCTTCTGTGGAGTTCTGATAATTGGGCAATGGACTTTCACGCTTCAACCTCCTAAGAAGAGGTGTTGATACCAGCTAAGTTATGTCTGGGCCATTCATTACCCTCCTAATTAGGCATATGTACATTAGGTTATATTTTTATTTCATGTAGGGATTTTAGTATGAAATGAGAAAAAAGCAAAGTATTTTGTTTTTCTGAGCAGATTGGATGCCTGAACACAAGTTGTGGGCTGGTTTGTGGTTAAAAAATTATGAAAATTCCAAGTTTGAAGAAGTAAGGTGAAATCTCCTGTCTAACAATATGGCAGAGGTACCTATATTTTTTACACGCATCAATATCGCCATTTAATATAGAAATATTTAGATCCGATTACCTTCTGATAACTATCAATTTCCTAGTTCTATCTTCCCATCTTTTCTCTCAGTTAGTTTCCACTAAATTTCACATTCCATTGCCTTGCTAAGCTGTGTATGAAAGGCTTGTCCACATGAATTGCTCAGTTATTGTGCAAGATTCTGATACTTACTGTAGCTAGAGTTTCGAGTTCATGCATATTCTAATAACCGTACCAACTACGCTTTGAAAACCATGTGCAGATTGGAAATTGCGTTGGTGCAGCAAATCACCGGTGCTTCATTGCTTTCCTTATCTCAGCTGTCATCAGCACAATATATGTTTCAATCATGTCAGTATATTCAGTAATGCATGAATGGCCACCATTATCATTCAGATCTCTAGGCCATTTAAGTGGGATTAACATTTACATGGGTTGGAAAATATTGAAGGAAATTTTTGATGCCTTCCTGAGCTCTGCACTGCTCCTTTCCACAAGAGGGCTTGTTCTTGTTTATCTATTTTTTTCTAGTGTTTCTGTGGAGATAGGGTTAAGTGTGCTTCTCTGGCAACAGCTTTGTTACATATACCTGGGAAAAACTTACTTAAGCCACTTAAGTTCCCAGAGAGGTAATGAGGTTGGAGAAAAAGATTGCAAAAATCTTTTCCGTTTCTTTGGTTGCCCATATTTTGTTTCAAGATACTTGCCTTATTTTGGGAATTCTCCGAAGAGACACAAGAAGTAAAATGAATGTTTAAAGAATATCTTTTTTTTTTCCTTTTAAATTCATTCTGTCACTGGGGAATCTCTCCTGTTGTCGGGGCGATGTCAGCCTTATCCAATTACTTAGTGGTCTTTCCCAATTTTTGCTGGATGGCATTCCAAATAATTGTTGCAACTGAAAAATAGTGCATAATTGTTGTAGGATGCAAGGGTAGGCAAAAGGATTGAGGTCACAGAGTTGAATGTTATGCTAGGTTCCTTTCGTCGGTTTCCTGATATTGCTAGAAATCAGGTCAGGAACCTTGTATGTTGCTGGAGATGTTATAGACAATTTTGTAATTTTACATGGGTAAGTGCATTTTTATTTGATTAATGCTCTTTCGGTTCTTTTTTAGCAAAATTGCATGATTTTGATAGAAAGGAAATGCTTGGGCTAGAATATGTAGGAGCTGTTTATTCTGATGCAATTTGAGACTGGAATATTTCTGATTATATAGCAGAGATATTATTATATGGAATTGTTCATGTCTTGAGCAAGATAAAGAAATATGGTTATATATATATATATATATACAAATGACTATCTAGAATACTGCTAGTGCATGTAAAGTGCTTTCAAAATGTGCCGTCCAATCTGCTGTCCCATTAGCGTCACTATATGTATAACGAACATGGTTTTCTTCAAAAACCACAGATGAGTTCCATTCAAGGGCAGCAAAAGAGGAAGAGAGCAGCTGTTCAATTCTTAAGGGCATTATTCATTATGATTGCTGATCTTTTTTTTCATATTTTATTTTTTTAGGGAATGAGGTTCACTATTGGTGTTGAACAATGATGTTTCCATTTTTCTCTTCCTTCTTTTCTTTTTAATTTTCTGATAATTTTTTTTAATTTACATAAAAAAGGGAATGAGATTCGCTATTAATAATGAATATTGAACTGTCCATTTTTCCCTTCTTTTTTTACTCTTATATTTTATTTTTTTATTATAAACTTATTAAAGCTATTAATCATATATGAGAGAATTGAAAAATGACAAAAAGAAAAAAGAAAAAAAGAAATGAATAGAAAATTCAATTCCGCAAAAAAAAAAAAAAATCAATATTCGTGATGAATGGTGAATCTCTTTCCTTCTTTCCATGCGGGTAAAAGATATCTATTTATATATGTATATATAGCATTTGTAAAAATTTATTAAAGGGTTAAAAAATTTTAAATTATTTAAAAAAAACGCATAATATGATAAAAAAAATCATCATTATTTTAAATTGATTGGATTAAAAATATAATCATAATCTTATAAAATTCTCAAATTTATCAACATTGCTTTATAAATACTTACTGTTAAATAATATATAGATGATTACTTATTAGATTAATCTTATCCTATTAAGATTATAATTAATTTTATCATATTTAAATTAGAATTTAATTATAATTTTTCTTCTTATTTAAGTTTTACTTATACCACTATAAATATTTTATTATAGATGGTTCATCAGATACAATCATAATAAAAAGATTTCTTTAATTTCTTATTCTCTATCTATCTTCTCTCTTCTTTTATTTATAACACGTTATCAGCATGAAGCTCTAGCCAATTTATTTATTATAAATATTCAAGTTTAAATTATTCTAATTTTCTTTTTTATATTTCTATATATGTGTTCATATATTTTTATGTTTTATGCATGAATTGAAATATTATTAACTAAAAATATTCTTAATTGATTTAGTTAGCATAATGCCCAATAAAATAAGGTACTTGGTCTTATTTGTTTAAAATTCAATACCTATTAAATTCTAGTAAGCCATATTATATCACCATCATGTCAAAGCATTGCCAACATTAATTTAAGATATTGGTTCAATATTAATTTAAGAATTGTCAACATCAATTTAATTGTCAAATGAAAACGTTATATATTATGTTGAACATTCTTATCATGCCGTGAGCTAAGTAAATTTTTTAGCTTTTTTTAATAGCCATCATCATCTAATTTCAGTATATTTTATCAATATTTTAACAACCATATTTTAGTATATTTATTGTTTGAAATAACTATCTATCTAATTTAAGATTCTTATTTTTGAATATAGTATCTTTATCATGTCGAACCTTACAAAACTTGAATTTATTACCCTCGATATTTTCAGAAAAAATTATCTATCATGGGTACATGATGCCGAAATTCATCTTAATGCTATGAATCTTGGAGACACCATTAAGGAAGAAAACAAAGCATCCATGCAGAATTGTGCAAAAGCCATTATTTTTCTTCGGCATCACTTATATGAAGAATTAAAAACTGAGTACCTTATTATTAAGGACTCATTAACTCTTTGAAATTCTTTAAAAGAAAGTTATGAACACTAAAAAATGGTGATTCTTCCAAAAGCTCAATATAAATTGATTCATTTACGATTGTAGAATTTTAAAACTATAAGTGAATATAATTCAACCTTATTTAATATTAGCTCTCAATTGAAATTGTGTGGAGAAAAAATCACTGATGATGATATATTAGAAAAATATATTCTACGTTTCATGTCTCGAATGTACTCCTGCAGCAACAATATCGAGAGCGCCGATTTAAAAAATATTATGAGTTAATCTCTTGTTTACTTGTGGCTGAACAAAATAATAAACTTTTGATGAAAAACTAATAAACTCGTCATACTGGTTCAACACCATTCCCTGAAGTGAATGCGATATTTTCTCAAAGTCATGGGCGGGGTCGTGGTAACAGAAGTCGTGGCAGAAAAAATTTATCGACCAATTATGAAAGTAAAAATGCTAAAAAGAACAAAATGAAATGGATCAAGAATGAAGAATTTTATGAAAGAATGGTATAAAAATATGACACTACCTATTATAAATGTGGAACAAAGGGTCATTGGTTAAGAATATGTCATACTCTTAAAAATTTAGTCAATCTTTATAAATCATCACTAAAAGAGAAGGGAAAAAATATTGAAATGAATTTTTCTGAAGCTATAAACTCTGCTAGTAATAATGTGTATCCTTTAAATATTGATTTTGATGTTTCTGATAGGAGATGAAAATGCTAATTATTAGAATATATTTTTCATAGTTATATTATTTTTTCTATTTTTTTATAAGTCATGTTATTTTTCTTTCATAGGTCGTGTTATTTTTCTTTCTCAAAAATTATAATAAGACTAGACTTTATTTTTTTAATATAATTATTTTGTTTACTATATAAAGCATAATAAACTTGATATTATGAAGGACGACATATGCTTGGTTGACAGTGGTACAACTCACACAATTCTTCTAGATAAGAAATATTTTTTACAATTAACATTAGCTGAAATTAATGTTAATACAATATCTGGTACTGCAAATATAATTGAAGGATCTGGAAGAGTCCATCTTATATTCCTAAATGGAACAAAGTTATATATTGATGATGCATTATATTCTAGTAGATTTCGAAAAAATCTACTAAGTTTTAAAGATATACGTCGCAATGAATATCATATTGAAACAAAGAATGATGATGATATTGAATATTTATATATCACTACTACTAATTTGAACCATAAATTCATATTAGAAAAATTTTCAAGTTTATCAACTAGATTATACTATTTAAAAATAAAGATAGTTGAGATGTATTATATACACCAGAAGTGCACAGATACTAAAATTTTTATACTTTGACATGATCGTCTTGGTCATCCTAGTTCAAATATGATGCGGCGTATTATTAAAAATACAAATGGGCATCCATTGAAAATCAAAAAATTCTTTTGTCTGATGATTACTTTTGTGCTTATTGTCTAAATTATATTAAATTATATTTGGAATCTCCTGAATTTCTGCAAATAATACATGGAGATATTTGTGGCCCTATTCATCCATCTTATGGACCATTTAAATACTTTATGATTTTAATTAATGCTTCAACTCGATGGTCACATATTTATCTATTGTCAATATATAATATTGCTTTTGCTAAATTTTTTGCCCAAATTATAAAGTTAAGGTCAATGTTTCATGATCATTCTATTAAGACAGTTCGTCTATATGATATATGTGAGTTCACTTCAAAAGCATTTTACGATTATTGCATGTCAATAGGAATTGTTATTGAACATTCTATTACGCATGTTCACACTCAAAATGGTTTAGCTGATTTTTTTTATAAGGCATTTGCAATTAATTGCTAGACCTATGCTTATGAAATCAAAACTTTCAGCATATGCTTGGGGACATGCTATAGTTCATGCTACATCTTTAGTTCGTATTCGACCATCTGCATATCATAAGTTTTCACCTTTATAATTTGTGCTTGACCAACAACCAAATATATCTCATCTTAGAATTTTTTTTATTGTGCGGGATATATCCCTACAGTACCTCTCCAAAGAACAAAAATAGATCCCCAACGTTGTTTTGGTATCTATATAGATTTTGATTCTCCTTCTATCATTAGATATCTTGAACCTTTAATAGGTGATCTTTTTAGAGCAAGATTTTTAGATTGTCAATTTGATGAGTTAGTCTTCCCACCACTAGGAAAAGATAAAAGTAAATGGCAAAAAGCACAAGAGATTAGTTGAAATACGCTAACTTCATCCAATTTTGATACACGTACAAATTAATGTGAATTAGAAGTTCAAAGAATAATTTATTTACAGAATATTGCAAATAAATTACCGGATATCTTTACAGACACTCAGCAGGTGTGTAAATTACATGTTCCTACTGCTAATACTCCTGCTCGATTAATTGTCCCTGCAGAACATCCTATTAGTATGGCAGCCAATGAATCTAATACATGCCTGAAGTGTAGTAGACCAATTGATTCAAAAGATGTTGTTCCCCGGAAAAGAAGAGAAATTAAAATTTTACAAAATGACACTCCTGAAGAGGTCCAAATTAACATAGATTAACAACTTCATATTTCTAGAGAAGTAACTCTAGAAGTAGTTTCGGTACTGAAAAATTATGAGATCTCATTAAAATCTGAAAATATGTGGGAAAGATATGACATTGATGTTGATTATGTGTTTGCATATACTATTGCTTACGAAATAATTAATGATGATGAACCTGAGTCTAAAAATATTGAAGAATGTCGACATAGAAATGATTTACCAAAATAAAAAGAGGCTATTCAGGCTGAGCTAGATTCATTATCTAAGCGTAAAGTATTTGGACAAATAGTTTTGACACCAGAAGATGTCAGGCCTATTGGATACAAATGGGCATTTGTCCGTAAAAGAAATGAATTAAATGAAATTGTGAGATACATGATACGACTTGTGGCACAAGAATTCTCACAAAGACCTGGGGTAGATTATATATTTCACTGTTATAGATGCTATTACGTTAAGAGTAGTCTTGGAAGCTGAACTGCCTGAAATGGAATGGGTAGCAAACAAATACACACAGTTAGCTTTACTAGAAGAGAGAAGGTTAAAAGCGCTGTATCATCACCAACTATATCAAAAGAAGATAACTCGGGCCTACAATAGAAGGGTTAAAATTAGAAAATTCAAAGTTGGGGATTTGGTATTGAAACAATGTAAGCCTAATGTATCTGATCCAAGAGGGAAGTTCAGACCTAGCTGGGAAGGTCCATATGTTGTGAAACAAGTCATGAGCAAAGGTACGGTGAAGTTATTAGACATGGATGGGAACGAGTTTAATGAGCCAGTAAACATTGACAGGTTGAAGAGGTTTTACGTATGATAAAAAAAAAGAAAAAGAAAAAAGAGCTCGCTAGGTTGAAAACCCAAATATGGATAAAATAAATAAACACAATAGCAAAAGATGATAACAAATTATAAATGGAAAAGAAGCATCTTTTATTACTTTAATTATTTTTTATCCTAACGATACACTTTTTGAATTGATAAATGCAAAATCTATGGCAGTCGATAAGTGTAACGTGTAGGCCAGCTTTGCCTTAGCCGATCCAAGTAGGCTTCAGTCAAACAAGGCATGTTAAGTCGGGAGTAAAGTCAGAATCGCAAGGCTCAGCTCCGTACTGACGGCCAAGTCGGCAAGGATCATAGCATGTACCTTGATGAAGAGCAGCAAGGGTAATATACATCAAGTATGTCCTCATGGTGATATGAGAAATTTTCCACCAAGGTACCAACCAACGGATATTGACTTCAGAGCGTGAGTGGATCCAGTCAACCCAGTTAGCATATGAAGAAGCGGGATGGAGTAGCTTCCTAGCAGAATGGTGACATGGCAGATATCTGGTAAAATCCATGGATGGAGTATCAAGCAAATAAAGACGCTCATGAAGCCAAATCTATAAAGAAAGAGCTAAAAAAAAGTCCGCTAAGTTGAAAACCTGCAAGGGCAATGTAATATCCCAAAATGTGCCCTAGAAGTATTGATGTAATTGTTGTTTGATTTGAATTAAATGTTTATGTGTTATTGGAAAGGAAAAATGTATTTTGAGATAATGTATATGTTGGGTATATGGTAATATATATAACATATATGTTGGTCAAAAGGGATGGTCAATGGAAGAGGATATTTATTTGTGATATGTGAAATTACTTATATGGGCATATAAGTGACAAGAGTTAAGTTAAATGGATGAGGGCAATTTGGTAATTGCTTTGTTAGGATTGCTTGGTGGAGATTTAAAGAAGAAGAGAAGTTTGACTTGTCTTCATTTTCTCTTCTTTGCTTGGTGTGGCCGGCTACCAAAGGGAAAGAGAGAGCAAGTGAGGTGTTTTGATTTCTAACATCAAATTGAAGGAAGAATCAAAGGATTAAGTTGGAGATTTGTGAAATTTCTTCATTTAAGGTAAGTACTTTCTTGTTTTCCTTTGTTATTGTTGAAGTTGTGTTTGAGATGAGTTATGATTTGTTGATATTATGAATTGGTGTGTTTGAGATGTGTTTATAAGTGTTGAAATGGATTGTAAGTTAAAAAGGTTAAATTGGTGTTGGTTTTGTTTGAAGATTGATGTTGGTTTAGGGTTTGATGTGGTAAGTGATTGATTGTATGGTTGATATAGTGTTAATGTGAATATTGTGATGAATATGTGTTAATAACATTGATTACATCCATTTGAATGAGGTTGTATTGTGCATAATGTGTTTTTATTCAATCAAAAGAGAGTTGGCCATATTTAGGGTTTGTATACATGAGAGACACAGCCACACCAAGGAAGAGACACGGCCAAACTAAAGGATTTTTGAGAGACACGGCCAAGTCTATGGAAATTTGGCCGTGTTGGATGATTTTTGGAGAAGACACGGCCGTGTCCCTTGCCTATGTTTGATTCTGTTGCTTTTGGTTGAGAGACACGGCCACAAGCTTGGCCGTGTCCCTTGAGTGTGTTGGCTACTGTGAGTGTCCTTTGCTCTTCTTGCTTTGTTGAGATTGAACATACATATGATGATGCATATGACACTATATGAACAATGTTATGTGTTATGCATTGTGAATCTTGTGAATGGTAATGTGTTGTATGAATAATGTATTTTGTAATGTTACATCAATGATGCTATATGTAAAATGTGAAGGATATGATGAGGTAATTGATTATGTATAGCTTGATGGGAGTAGTTCTTGAGGTAAGGGCAAACTTACCTAGATGCATTCTTTTATATGATTTTGAAACTTAAAACAATGTTAAGTAAATTACTAAATTGTTAATACAATGTGACTAATGTTGTTATTTGTATAGTGTGAAAGCTATAAGGATCATCCTAAAAGGTATGTGCAATGCAATTTGTTATGATAAATGTTTTAATAATGATTGAAATGAAATAAATGGATATGTTGTTTATATGACGATGAATTTGTGATACATGTGCAATGAAATTGATTATGTATGCTTGAATGATGAAGTGTGTAATGTGAATTGAGACATCAAGAGATGTGGAACTAATGTTCTGAGATATAATGTGAGGTGAAGCCATTGTGATTGGCTATGATAACTCAAATGTGATGTGAAGCCATTGTGATTGGCTATGATGATTCAGTTGTGATAAATAAGGCATGTTTGCCTAGATAATGATTCAATTGAGAATGAAATGGATAATGAAATAATAAATGAATTGTGTGACTAATGTATTATTCCATTTTCAGAGTTTGTTGTTGGTGGCATGCCTAATGATAGTAACAATCTCTTGAAGTTAGGTTGGGCTTGATCCTTGAAGCCAAGTTGGGTAGAAGTTTAACATGTTTTACTCCCCTTGAAGCTTGGTTGGGTCTAGTCCTTGAAGCCTAATTGAGATGTTACAGCCTTTGAAGCTAGGTTGGATTGATTCTTGAAGCCAAGTTGGGTTGAGACTTAGCATGCTTTGTTCCCCTTGAAGCTTGGTTGAATCTAAATCCTTGAAGCCTAGTTGGGTCTATGATAATGATAAATGTGATAACAAAACCAAAGCATTAACTCTGAAAATTGAATGGCATATTAGTGTCTTTTGGGCCCGAGTCTGTCTTTGTTGTCAATGTGTTATACAAATGTTGAAATAAATGAGTAATGAGATCTATGATTGCCTTTGTTGGAAATGTGATTCATGAATGGTGATAATGATTGCTTTCATTGGAAATGTGATTCATGATCGATGAATTGTAAATAAAATAATGATATGAAGTATGATATGTAATATGTATATTGATATAATGATGGTGAGTATTAGTGATGGATTGTGGTTGGTGTTAATGATATGTATATGTGTATATATAATATATGAGATTAGTAGAGATATTTGAAAGGTGCAATTCAAAAGGAAAAACATGATAAGAAACTAATGGTACATGAAAGTGATATTTCATTTTATGCTAGAATTTCTATAATGTATGTTTATATGTTATATTTGTACTACTAAGCTCTCGGGCTTAGCGCGGTTGTGTAATTTTATCGAGACGAGTAAGAGTTGATCTGGAAGTCCAGCTGTTATGCCACGAGAAGAGTAAGAGTTTATCGAGACCAACTAGAGGGTGATGCATACATGTATAATTTTCAATTATGATATATATGTAAGATCATTAAAAGTATAATGATTTTATAAATGTTCTTTAAATTTATATATTGTGGTTTGAACTCTGTTAAAGATTTTAAAAATGTAACGAAAAGTGACATCCTTATACTTTATATACTTACTGTATGTATACTAGGTGTATGTGTAGTACTTATATGGAGTATCGGGGTGTTACAGGCAACTTAGGAAAAAATTAGGACACTCGCTAGTTTCGAAAACCCATATGGGCGGACTAGGCAAAAATCGGAGCAACAAAGAAAAAAGAAAAAAGAAAACCTAAATTGAAAACCCGAAAGGGTAGTTTAGGTAATTACTTGAAGCAGCAACGGACTCCCAGTCAGTCTCTTTGACAATCCTGATTTAAATCGGTCTAATCCAACTAAGGTCTCGGCTAAGATCACAGGTACCAGCGATAAGCCTCCTTCCATTTGGTCCATAATATCCAATACTTGTGGATCAATATCACCATCGGAAGAAACAAGCAAGAATTGGCAGAGCAAGCAAAGACAGAGCATGCATCCCCATGCCTTAGTAGGGGCCAAATGAGAGAGACAAAAGTCAATCAAAGGAGCAAGTAGAATTTTTCACCTCTCATCAACCGAAGAACTTCAGGTTTTGGAATTTGAAATAACATCTGCATCTTCTGTTGAGTCTTGAAAATCAATGTGGGTAACGCCATTTGTTGATTATTTGGATATCCAAGGATGGCCTCAAATTCTTCAATCAATGGACATATTTCAAAGCCATTAATTTTAAATACCCTGGAATCCGTATTCCAAAAGGAAGCCATGGCATGTAAGAAGGAGTGGTCCAATTTGACATTTTGAAAACATTTTAAAACATCAAGTTTTAACCATGAAATTTGCTTCCAATGAATGAAATTCATATTCTTAAATAGAATTTTTATTCTCTTTAAATGATGCTCGGTCATAGTGAATGAATGAAGAAAAAAATTAAAATTGTTAAAGGGAGTCTTCACATTGAAAGAGAAAGAATTTTGGTTTATGTAATATGGCATGAAGGGTGATTTATATAGAAAAAATAAACCTTTTCCTAAAGCGAAAAGGAAAAGGTGATGGGAAAGGCTAAGACCATATGGCATAATGAAAGGAATTAGTCACAATTTCCTTTTCCACGTTGAATTTAGTTTAGTGAAATGATGTGGATGTAAATTATGATGTACTGTGATAAAAAAAAGTCGTTTAGTAACGAAAAAAAAAGTTACAGTAAAGAGGAAAATTGTATTTTTTTCATTATTGTACAATATTTTACAATTGCTACAATATTTAAATATCACTAAGAGGGTGGTGGTAGGTCATCAAATAAAGCCTTGAAAAAGTCATCGCCTGTTGGAGGAGGGGGCAAATCACTCATCCCGAGTCCGTCCAAAGTGGGAGCACCAAAACTCGGCAAATTACTCATCCCAGAATCACCCGAAGCGGGAGCACCAAAATTTTTATTACCTTGAAGTTCCAATCCGTCATGGTCTTCATCAGAAGTAGATGAAAGGATCTCATGGTCGTCAGTCTGGGGGCCTCTTGATGAAGAAGCGCCAGGATCCCTCATCCCCTGAAATCGAAAGTCTCGGAAATGTTGTTCGGATTGATGATATAAACTTTTAAAATGAGAAGCCTGCTGACAACTTGCTGCCAACTCTTCTTGAAGTTTCCTGTTTTGTTCTTCGAGCATCCGCTGTGAGCCAAAGAGGAAAAGGTAAGATCATACATAATCATGCATACATATAGCTTAAATTACCATGAAATAAGGAACGTACCAGGTAATTCAAATTAATACCCTGCGGATGAGATGGCATATCTGGCGGGCTAGAACGAGCAAATGAAGGGGCAGTAAGGGAAGGTCCAGCCTCATGATCAAATAAGCCAACAGCCTACAACAATCATTGAAGAATCAAAGAAAGAAAAAGCAGTTGCAAGGGAAAAGTGGTAAAAGTTTTTACCTAAGAAGTACTAGTCTCGAGATGTGGAACAGACTCTCCTATAGCTCCATGATGTTCTTCTTCATCTCTACCCTAATTTTCGTCAGAAATCTCCCTCACACCAATAGGAGATACCTCAAAGTTCAAGAGTCTTCTTTAAATAAAATAGGCGTAGAATGGACCTGGTAAATAGAGAAATGACTCGGCACCATAACCATGCCGGGCCGGCCACTATGCATCCTCCGACATTGACATAATATTTAAAGTATATTTCGAATTTTGCATCGGAACCCTCTGCTGCTCTGGACTGAGAAACTATTCATAAACTCTCTCTTCGAGAAACCAGCCACTAGACACTAGGCCAGCAATAACTTGGCGAGAATGTTGGAAAGACAGTGCAGCCGTCATCAAAGGAGACCAGTTTGCTCACTCTTCTGGGCTCCACCAGGCCAAATTCACCTGCAAAATAACATAAGGTAAGTAAACTTTCACATAAAATTTAAAGTATACTAATGTTATTTTACCTGGTCCCAGGTTAAGCGGCTTAACACATAGCGGTGAGTATGCACATGATGAGAGCCGGGAACGTCCACATGATCGGACAACCAAAAATTTAATCTCGGATACTCGATTCTCTCTCAAAAAATACCGAGTACCCTCACGAGGTTGTGTTCATATAATAATAGTAAAGATCAAATTCATGCAAGAAAAGAATGGAATTAACATTGGTGAAGGAAAAGAATACCTCGACAACCGCCATCAAGCCGACAAAAGACTTCTTGTTCCGGAAAAGCTTATCAAGATCATGGTAAAGACACGCGAGACCAGCTTCACCCCAGCCAGAAGATGGTACCATTCTGAGATAAGAAAGGGCACTCAACACTGACAAGTGGATGGAGGATTCAGTGCTGCCTAAGATGGTCGATCCGAGCAGATATAACAAAAATCCTCGAGCATACTGTTCGGCCGTGTATCTGCCAACCCGTCCTTCAAATTTCATCCAATAACTATATGATGGTTCCATACCAATTAGTTCCTGAATTTCTTCAAATGTTAAAATATCATTGGTCAGAGGAACCGAAACACCATCATATCGAAGGCCAGTTATAGCAGTAAAATCGACCGGACCAATTGTCATCTCTCCAATGGGAAAGTGAAAAGTGTGGGTTGTATCCAACCATCGCTCTGCAAGCGCCTGGACTACGCTCCGGTCTATCTGATATTCCTCGGATGGCAATTATAAGATTAATTGCTCAAAGCTTCAATCTTGAATAATCCGCTTTACCCGAGAAGGCACTACATTGTACCATTGTCGGACTTTGTAAATACACCCTCCAGCCCAAACAATGCAACGATCATGCTAACACAGACCCAGGTAAGTTAATACCAGGTAAGTACATATTATTCTATCTGCTTAATTTAATTTATTTTTCTAAAAAATAATAATACAAAGTAAACATACAAAATAATAATAAAGGCAAACTCAATAATAATAAAAGAGCATAATAAAAAATATAAACATTAAAAAAAATCAAAAATAACAAAAAATATAAACATAAAAAATAAAAAATAATCAAAAATAACAAAAAATATAAAAAACAATATATATAAAAAAACAACGAAAAAATCAAAAGAAATAATTACCTCGCTCTTTTGATTGGAACTGCGATGGAGCGGCATCCCGGCTAGTATATCTAAATTTTCGTCTTCATGATACCGAATAAACTCCAATAACTCGGCATTAGAATGAGTCCCTGACCGCGAAGCATGCATTGTTTTTGAAAAATATATGCTAAAATTGAAAGAAATTTGAAAGAATTATTAAATTAAAATTGTGCTGTGAAATGAAATGAAGGAATGGTGGCTTTTTATAGAGAAACGGCAAGCAAAAAACAAAATTCAAAACTGTTTATAAATAGTAAATTTTACTATTTATGAATAGTAAACTTTACTATTGATGAATAGTAAATTTTATTATTCATTAATAATATTACTATTGATAAATAGTAAAAGTACTATCTCCAATAGTAAATACTATTTGATGCTATTTGCGAATAGTAAATTTACTTTTAATGAGTAGTAAATAGTGTATGAACAGTGACTACACAGTAAATAAATAGTAAATTCAATTATTTACTTTAATCATTCAAATAATTGCAGGTATATAAATATTTTTACACCCAGGGGCAATAAGAAGACATATGCATAAAAATTAGCCAAACTTTTTGAAATAAAAAATTATTAGCTCGGGTTCAGAACCCAAATTTTTCTTAGTTTCAAAACCTAGAATTATCCTTGAGTCCAGAACTCGAACCGGGTCCAGAACCCAAATTTTCCTTAGGTCCAGAACCTAGAATTATCCTTGAGTCCAGAACTCGAACCGAGTCCAGAACCCAAATTTTCTTTAGGTCCAGAACCTAAAATTATCCTTGAGTCTAGAACTCGAACTGGGTCCAGAACCCAAATTTTCCTTAGGTTCAGAACCTAGAATTATCCTTGAGTCCAGAACTCGAACCGAGTCCAGAACCCAAATTTTCCTTAGGTCTCGAACATAAAATTATCATTGAGTCCAGAACTCGAACCGGGTCCAGAACCCAAATTTTTCTTAGGTCCAGAACCTAGAATTATCTCTAAGTCCAGAACTTAACTCGGGTCCAGAATCCAAATTTTCTTTAGGTCCAGAACTTAGAATTTATTTCTAAGTCCAAGAACTTAGCTCGGGTCCAGAACCCAAATTACCCTTAGGTCCAGAACCTAGAATTTATTTCTAAGTCCCAGAACTTAGATCCGGTCCAGAACCCAAATTTTTCTTATGTCCAGAACCTAGAATTATCCTTGAGTCCAGAACTCGAACTGGGTCCAGAACCCAAAACCTCCACCATCTCAAAAATTAAGTCTTATTGATTTTCACTCTCTTTCACTAAAGTTTCAGATCATTAAAGCAGGGGGCAAACTGTAGACCCTTAATTTTTTACCTAGTCCGGTCCAATATTTTTTATTTAGTCCAAAATAATTTTTGTATTGTCTAATATATTTTAATTGGTCCAAAATAATTTTGTTATTTTAATTAAATGGTTTTTACTTTATTATCTAATTTTTATTAATAAAAAATAAAAATAAACAAATAAAAATAAAAATAAAAATCGGCGACAAAAAATCATCGCCGAAAACCAGCGCGGGCTTGGCCGTGGGCCATTTCGCCCACAGGAAAATCCTGCGGGCGAAATGGCCCCCAGGCCGTTCCCCGCCCCCTGCCGCAGCCAACTGTAGCAAATTTTTTTCGCCAGCGCAATTTTTCCGCAGCAGTTTTTTTTCGCCAGCTAAATTTTTCGACTCAAATTTTCCGAAACCTAATACAATTAGGTTTCAGTTTCCTTTTCTTATTCAATATTGTATGCCGTGAGTAACTAGAATTAATAATAGAATTCTTCTATAAATAAGGAGGAGGAAAAGAGAGAAAAGAAGGAGAAATTGGGACGAAAATTGAGAGAGTTTAGAAATCGAAACTAAGGAGGAAAGCAGTGAAATCAATCTAACTTTTTGAGAGACGAAGAAGCAAAGCCATTAACAATTGATTAAAGGCAGCAACTGCCTTTGTTTTTGTTCATCCAAGAAGAATTATTTTTGGAGAAACCATCAAAAGGAGGTATGTATTAATTGTTATTTTTTTTTCACAGTAGCTAAGATTATGAAATTGTGTCTTTCAAAATAAAAAACCCTAGAACTTTAATTTAGTTTTTCTAAAGTTAAAAATACTAATTCATTGCTTTATTTTCCAAAAGGGCTTAAAATTGTTATTTTTACTTCTTCAAAATCTTAAAACCCTAATTGAACATGTTTTTCTTCAAAACCAAAATTTGATTTTGTTTCTTTTAATAAACCCTAAAAACATCTTTTCTATTCATATAAACCTTAAATCGTTTGTCTACTTTCATAAAATTATCAAATTATTTTTTCCAAATTCTAAAAAACCTAAACATCCACCGAAACCATAATTCTAAAACACTAAACCCAAATGCAACTTCCAAACTCAAAATAGTAAACTCTAACCCCTTTAAAACCTTAAACCCTAATTTTTTTCTAAACCCTAGTCCTTTAAAACTTTAAAAACCATAAAAACACAAATATTTTAAATTCACACTGTAAACTTGAAACCATAAATCAAAAGTATTTTAAAGAGTCCAAATCCTAGTTTCATGATTTTACATAACAAACCCTAGTTTGGTTAATCAAAGAGTCTTACCAACCTTTTAAAACATAAAACTTTAAACTATTTTAATTCTATTAAAGTCACAGTAGCCAAATTCCATTAATTCCAAAACTCTAAACACATGAAATAAAGAGCCCTAAATGGAAACAATAGCTATAATTGGAATTTTATTTGCCTTATTCAATTCTATATTTGATTATGCTTTGATTTATTTCTTATGCTTTAATTTATTTAAGTTCAATGCTTGGTTCATTTAATTTATCATGGATGGATGTTTAATTTTTGTTGATGTTTAATACCTTTGATGAATGATTTATTTATGATAAATGGTTATTTACTTTAGATTTTCAAATGTTGTAAGAGGTATGTTTCCACTTGGTGGGTACCTCATTAGTTAAATATCATGTAATTTAAATTGCTTCTCTAGTTTAGAACCAATGTAAAGGACATGTTTCTACCTTTCGGATGGTGTCCTATTTAGGCATGTGATGTAAGGACATGTTTCCATCTTTGGATGGATGTCCACTTATTTGTTTTGCTTGGACCTTGCTTTGATTTTAATATATTGACGCTTTCTTTTAATTATTGTGTGTAATATGGATAATGTTGTTATATTTAAGAATTTTATAATATTAAGACTCGTAAAGGAGGCCGGTTCCAATGAACCGGGAGTTGTGGGGGTGCTGGGCCATTTCTCACCTTCCCACACTTACCCAACTTTCCGAACCCATTAGGGGGTTGGGGATTCCTTAGGAATCGAGTCATCCACCCCTTTCTTTTTTTTCGGCCCGTTCGGGTGGTGAATCCATTTTCTCCGGACTTAGGTTCGTGTTTTCTAAGGCCCCGAGCTTAAACAGTGTCAAAGTCGCAAGAATCATTCCACCGGGAGTGGGGGCAAAAATTCTCGCTCACAAGTAGATATAGGAAGAGCTTCACAATTACCTTCTGTAATATATGTTTTATATAAAGAAAAGAAACCTAAACCTTTTTGCAAATAAGACTAAAGCCTAGGTATTCTACATCAGATATATCTGAGATCAGTAGTAAATTAAAAGATGTAGATTACAGCACAACTGTACCATATCTTTTTTACAATCCTAGGAGAAATATGAACCCTGTAAAAAAAAAACCCAAACTATAATTAAGAACAGTATAGAAAACAATCTCCTTTTTCACCCATATCACCTATAACTTCTTTTATAATAGAAAATATAGTAAATATAGATAAAAAATTAAATGTAATTAATAAAGAATTCATATTTAATAGGGATAAATTAGAAAAAGAACTAAATTCAATTAAAAATATGGATACATTAAAGGAAGTAATCAATAGGGTAAAAGATTTAAGTTTAGCAAAAATAGAATATATTAATTTTATAGAATAATATAAAGTCAATAAGAAATTCTTTGATTGGTTTAAAAGAATTTACAAGAAAAAAATAAAAAAAGAAAAATCTATAAACCCTATAACTATTAGAAATAAAGAAACAGAATGGAAAGCAAAAAATAAAATTATATAAAGTGAACACCCACCTAAAACTGCTAGTGTATTTATATATTGGAAAAATGAAATAAAAATTATACTATTTAAAATAATAGTAGATAATGACCCAAATAGAAAAATATTAAAACAAAATAATTATAGTAATGCACATTTAATTAGTATAGGACAATAATTAAACATAATAGAAAATACTATTAAAGATAAAGAAATTACAAAATCTACAAAACTAATTTCAGATAAAAAAATTAAAAACTCATGTATTTAAACCTTTTGAAGTTTTTAAAATAGGACAACAAGAAGTCAAATATAAGAATTTTGACTGTGTAAAAGCTATTAAAGATCAATTAAGTAAAATTGATTCAACTTCTAAGTCTAAACAGGTTATTCAAGAAACGCTTCAGTCTAAAACCTCTAAAACTATTAGTATAGTAATCTAAAGCCAAGAGACAGATTCCGTTGAGGATTTCCAACCAGAAACTAATGACTTTGAATCCTTTAGTAAAGATATAAACCCACAACAAATAAATTGTATAACTCATTATCAATCTATAATACCTAGAATATCGGCCTCAAACTTAGAAATTATAGAAAGACCAAATACCTTATCACAATGTAAATATAATGCTTCTTCAGTGTATGAATAGAACATTAATAGCCAATTAGAATATAATATTTTGAGTCTTTTACAACAAATGACAATGACTGCCAATGTCTACAGAATCCAAACTGATACATTTGATAGAACTATAGCAAAATTAATTATAGCTGATTTTACAGGATAATTAAAAGGTTGGTGGATAATCATCTCTCCGATGAACAATATTTAGAAATACTAAATGCTATAAAAGTCTATGAAGATGGAACTCCTATATTAAATAAAT
This sequence comes from Garcia nutans, assembly GCA_947685225.1. Taxonomy (NCBI): domain Eukaryota; kingdom Viridiplantae; phylum Streptophyta; class Magnoliopsida; order Malpighiales; family Euphorbiaceae; genus Garcia; species Garcia nutans. Next base: position 69,281,559 of record CANTUV010000031.1, on the reverse strand, counting down.
ATGAAGATACTATTCAGGATGTAGTGGCAGCATTGATACTGACTATATCTCTTCACTTCATAGAAAATTCTACTCATTTAAAAGATAAAAATATTAAATTACTAAGTAACATTAGGTGTAAAAAGCTTAGTGATTTTCAGTTTTATAATACAATCTTTCTAACTAGGATTATGCTTAAAGAAGATTCCAATAGACTTTCTGGAAGAAAAAATTCTTAGCAGAATTGTCTTTCTTCCTAGAAGAAAAGGTTAGGAATCATATAAAACAAAAATATGAAAACCCTATTCCTTATAACAATTTGACTTATGGTTAATTGGTTAGTATAATACAGAATGAAAGATTAAAACTTTGTCGGGATATAAGACTTCAAAAGTCATTAAAATTTGAAATGAGAAAAACTAAGCAAGAGTTAGGCTCATTCTGTAAACAATTTGGTTATAGTATAATTTAGAATTATAAAGATTGTAATGGTCAGTGTTCTGCAAAGAATAGAAAACCATATAAAAAATATAAAAAGAATTATAAAAGAAAATATAATAAAGAAGATTATTATAAAAAACAGAAATTTTATAAGTCTTATAAATCTAGAAAACCTAGTAATAAACCCTTCAAAAGAAAAGATAAGTAGTTTAGATCATATAAAGATTTAACATATTATAATTGTGGCAAGAAAAGACATACTTCTAAATTATATAGATTTGATAAAAAATTACATGAATTAAGTTTAGAAGAATCTATATTAAATAAAATTCATGAATTATATTTAGAATATCCATATTCTGAAGAATACTCAGATTCTGAAAAAATAAATAGGATAGATGACATATGTTCAGAAACTAGTTTTAAAACTAGTAGTAAATCAATAAATGTTTTAACTACAGAACAATAGTCTATTTTGAAAGTAAGAAAACATATAAATGATCCGAAAATTCAAGAAAAATTTTTAAATAAATTATTAGAAGACTCTAGTAAAATATCTAAACATTCAATTTTATCTAATACTAGTAAACAAACATATGATTTAACTAAAATTTTAAATAAAAATAAAATAATAAAAAATAAATCAACAATAAATGATTTATAAAAAAAATTAAAGAATTAAAAATAGAACTAAAAGAATTAAAAATTAAACAGTAAAATGACTCTAAATTAATAAAATTTTTATTAAATTCTACTTTTTCTTCTGAAGAAGAAGAAGATGAAGAAGATACTGAACAAATAAATAAAGAAAAAATTAATAATAAAATTAGTATGATAAATAAAATAAAATTTTTGATAATAAAATTTTTATATTATAGAAAATTACATCTAGAAAATACTTAATAAAGATAAAATTAAAATTTTTAAACAATTATAATATAGATATTATAGCTTTATTTGATACAGGAGCAGATTTAAACGGCATTAAATCTAGCTTAGTTCCTAAAAGATTTTGACAAAAAATAAATAGAAAACTTTGAACTGTAAATAAATGTAAAATGAATATTATTGAAAAAACAGAAGCTTTAATAATTGATAAAAATTTAGAACTAAAAAATATATTTATTCTGACTAATGAAATATATCATATGGTAATCATAGGAACTCCGTTTATGAATCTAATTATATCATATTTTGTAAAAGATGATAATATAAGTTTTAAAATAAAAAAATAAAAAAATTAATTTTTTATTTATAGAAAAACGCAAAAGGAAAAATCTAAATTTACTTAAAGCTCATTCAATTTATGAATTACAAATAAATACACTAATAAAAGCAAAGTCTGAACAACTTTGTAACTTAAAAATAGCTTTTATTTAAAGAAAATAAATGAACAATTAAAGACTACAGTTATATAAGATAAAATTGATAAATTAAACATCTAAATTGAAAAAGAATTATGTGTTGATATTCCAAATGCATTTTGAAATAAAAAACAGCATATAGTTGATTTGCCTTACGAAATAGGCTTTGATAAAAAGTCTATTACAACTAAAGCCCGACCCATTCAAATTGTAACACCCCATCTTAGCTTATGTTTATAGACCAAGATGGAATGCTATTTTTATGATATTCGAGTCTTGGTTCTATACTTAGTCAATTTATAATACACATTTTACAAATAATTTTGCCAGAGTTTCCCCTATAATTGGTGGTCCAAGTGTCGCCAAAAATGATTTTTTTTATTTAATGAAAACATTTTTTTTATCTCAACCAATCAATCTTAATCAATCTCAAGCACTTCTATAGTCAACCTCCTTATATCCTCCACCAAAACCTGCATTAAAATTTCACACTTCTACACACACATCCATACACACTAATTCATACCAACATACAGTAGTTAATATACTTAGCACACGTACTTTAGTCTTTTACTAGTCATACATACAATTCTTAGTTCACGTTAACATATGTACATGCCATTCTAGTTACATTACTTATAATAACTTTCTATCCGAAAAGTTGCCAACACCAGCTGCTCGGGACACTGCAGAAAACAGCTTCTCGCTCAACTTACGAGTTTAGAAAAGAAAACTAAACTCGCTAAGCGTTTGCTTAATGGGCACTTAAATCATTGCATTAAATAAATAGATTAAAAGACTAATTAAAAACATGTATTTGAATACTTTAAAGCAATGAATAAGATCTAAACATAATGATAAAAGATTAAATCCCATATTCTGAATTTAGAAATTTCTTGTTTTGCTTTTATCAATTTAGGTGCTCTACTGGTTTAACAGAACATCAGCGGATAAGGAAGGGTCATGATAAACATATCTCGTCATGGTGAGATATTACAGGATGATATGCGTCATGGTGCATATTTCATCATCCTTCATCATAATTCTTGCACATGTGCTAATAGCCATTGTTCATTGAATCATTGATCATGTCATTGTAATCATCGGCCTTCAACCGGAATATCATGTCATGTCATGAGCAGTACTGCAATAATAGTATGATGCATCATACCCTTATCTCAAAGGTTCTGTCATAACCAAGTAGAGCATAAACAATTTATTAATTAATTTGATCATGATATTCAATAAGCCATGATTTTTCCATAATGCATGTATTGTCGGAATAGCTTGTCATGATGCCTTTCTGATCATTTCCAATTCTCCTTCATGTCATTTTATATTATTTAACATCAATCCATATCATAATATTCAAGTTTTAACACATTTAGAAAAAATGACCAAATGAATAGTGGCGCGGCGCGTAAAATCGGAAACACAATGGCGCGCGTCAACTAAATGGTAAAATTTGTTTTTACTACTGAAAATCAGTCAACTTTGGCAACAGTTTTGACCAAGTAAACAAACTTATTTTTGGCTGAATTTTGCAGGAAAATACTTTCATAAGTTAACTAAATGCATGTAAAATTTCATGGGAAAATTCTTTCGTTTGCCCCTTCAACGGACTGCCCAAAATGAAAGCTGCAGAATGGTGCCCAAAAGGGACCATTCAGCCCAATTTTCAAAACTTGAGGGAAATTCATTTTTTTCTTGCAAAATTAATTTTTAGACTCCTTTTGTGATACCATTGAAGGACTAAGGGTCCCTATTTCAAAAATCAAACCAAAGGGGTGATTAAAAGTTCATCAAAGTTTATGGATAATTGAGCAAATTTAGCTAGTTTGTTTTGTTTTCATTCTTTTTACAATCAATTAATTACAAATGGTTCAAGAGCATTTTCCCACATATTTACTACACATAATAACATCATTTCAAAACCATTTCAAAAGTCCCATAATGCAAAATATGTGAGTTAATTGAAAAGGGCAATGATTTAAGTACCAAACCTTAATTCTTTTCACTTGTTTCTAGTTCTTTTATGCCTTCTTTGCTTCCTTCTCTCTCACTTCTTGATTTCCTATAATTTTCATAAAATCCATGTCAAGAACATAATAAAATTTAAGTGCTTCATGCCTTATTTTGCTAACTAATACTACTAGTCATCCTTTTTATCCTTAATCTTATATGTGCAAATCATCTCTTTCACTTTCTCTTCAACTTCTTAAATTTTCTATAATCATCATATTTATTCTTTCATTTGTATCTTGCAAATAATATAACCAATGAAAGAAATAGGATCATAGATGAATTTCCTTACCTTAAAGTCTTATTCTCCACCCAAGTTTGCAACCAAAATTAGCTACTTGAAAAGCAATCTCTCTCTCTTTTCCCTTTCTCTTCAATTCGGCCAAGCAAGAACAAAGAGAGCTCTTGGCTTTTATTTATTTGGTGTTCTCTCCTCCAAATGGCAGCCAAGAGAGGTTAAGATGTGATGGTGTAAGTGTTGATTTCCCATTGGTACACTTAAGTGGGAAAATGGCTAATTCTTATTGGTCCAAATGTCTCTTTCTTTTATTTATTTAAAACCCAAGCCCTTGGACTTTCTTTTAATTATATTTTGGCCCCTCAACCTCCTTGTTCTGTAATTTTATGGTCTAAGATGTGAAAAGACCAAAATACCCTCCGGCGATTATTCGTTCGTAACTTTTAAACCGCGCACTTTCGCCGAATGCTGTGGTACACTTTTTGACTTAGTTTTTCCTCTACTTTTCATTTTTGAGATCCATTATTACTTTTGAGATACTTTTGAAAATGACCATGATGCCCCTGGTCAAAATCCCCTATATCTTCCAAACCGTGCGTTTTCGGGAAAAACCGTGTCGCGCCGTTGCTACCCGATTTTTCTTTATTTTCCATTTCTGGAGTATGTTATATGCACTATTAAGGACCTCCGGAACAACTTCTGGTAATTACAGTCACCTCCACAAAACTTTACAATCTTTTCAAATAGGTCCTTTCAGTTCTACAGAACTTCCCTTCACTTCGCGCTCTTGAGTAGCTTCTCGGGATGGTTCCTCTTACTGTACATGGACGTACTGTACATATGTATAAGTTGGGTCGTGACATTTCTTCCCCTCTAAAATTTAGGCTTCGTCCCGAGGCTGATTAGTTGTAAACAAGTGCGGGTATTGCTGCTTCATAGTTTCTTCTCTTTCCCAGGTTGCCTCTTCTATCTTATGATTTCTCCACAATACCTTAACCAGAGGAATTTTCTTATTTCTCAATTCTTTAACCTCTCGTGCCAAAATCTTCACTGGCTCCTCTTCATAGGTCAAGTCGGGCTGGACCTCGATATCTTGTGTCTTGATGACGTGTGCAGGGTCTGAACGATATCGTCGTAACATCGAAACATGAAAAACATTATGTATCCTGTCCAGTTCGGGTGGTAGGGCTAGCTGATAAGCTACTGGGCCTATACGTTCGATGACTTCGTACGGTCCAATGAATCTGGGACTTAACTTGCCTTTCTGCTTAAATCTCAGTACTTTCTTCCATGGAGAAACTTTAAGGAAAACTTTGTCCCCTACTGCAAATTCTATGTCTTTTCGTTTCAGGTCTGCGTACGACTTCTGTCTATATGATGCAACCTTTAGTCTGTCTCGAATGATGTCCACTTTCTCCTGAGTCTCCTTCACAATGTCGGGTCCAAGAACTTTTTCCTCACTTAGTTCTGTCCAACATACTGACGTTCCGCACTTTCTTCAGTACAATGCTTCATAGGGTGCCATCTGTATGCTGGATTGGTAGCTGTTGTTATATGCGAATTCCATTAGGCTTAGGTACTTATCCTAGCTGCCTTTAAAATCCATAACACACGCTCTCAACATGTCCTCCAAAATCTAAATTACTCTTTCAGATTGCCCATCCGGTTGAGGATGGAAAGCAGTGCTATAGCTTGCTTGCTTGGGTTCCGAGGGCTGTTTGGAGCTTTCTCCAAAAGTTCGAAGTGAACCGTGGTTCTTTGTCTGAAATAATAGATGTCGGGACTCCATGCAATCGTATAATCTCTTTGACGTATATTTCTGCCAACTTATCCATTGAATAGTCCATTCGCACAGGCAGAAAATGAGCTGACTTAGTTAATCGATCGACAATTACCCATACAACGTCATGTTTATCTCTCGTCATTGGCAGTCCTGTGATGAAATCCATAGTGATGCGATCCCATTTCCATGTTGGAATTGTAATTGGCTGTAATAGTCCTGATGATACTTGATGTTCTGCTTTCACTTGCTGGCATGTCAAACACTTAGTTACGAAATCTACGATGTCTCTCTTCATTCCTGGCCACTAATAGAATTTCTTCAAGTCTTGGTACATTTTTGTAGCCCCTAGGTGCATTGCGTAAGGACTACTGTGGGCTTCTTGAAGAATCTTCTTCTTTATATCTCCTGTTGCTGGTATTACTGTCTGACTTTCGTAATATAACCTGCCGTCTTTTGAAATTTGAAACTTTGTACTTTTTCCTTCTTGTACTTGCTTGATCCATTTTTGGACTTGTTTATCTTTTTTTTTTTTTTTGTGCTTGGTGGATTTCCTGAAAAAGCGTGGGTCGTGTTTGCATTTCTACTAGCAATGCTCCTTCTTCTGTTGGTCTCAAACTGATCCTCAAAGCACTTAAGGCTTGCATTGATTTCCTACTAAGTGCGTCGGCCACGACGTTCGCCTTTCCTGGATGATAGTTTATGACATAGTCATAATTCTCCAAAATTTGGATCCATTTCCTTTGTCACAAATTGAGGTCCTTTTATGTTGGCAGATACTTCAAGCTTTTTTGATCCGTATAAATGTAGCATTTTTCTCCATACAGATAATGTCTCCATGTCTTGAATGCCAATACAATAGCCGCCAATTCTAAGTGGTGTGTTGGATAATTCTTCTCGTATGGTTTAAGTTGCTGGGAAACATACGCGACCACTTTACCTTCTTGCATGAGTACACAACCTAGGCCAATGTGCGATGCATCGCTGTATATCACAAAGTCCTTACCGGACACTGGTTGCGTGAGTATCAGAGCATTTGTTAGCTTTCCTTTCAGTTTCTCGAAGCTTCTTTGACATTCATCTGTCCACTTAAATCTAGCATTCTTCTGAAGCAACTTGGTCATTGGGGGGGGGGGGGGGGGGGGGCGATAATGGAAAATCCTTTCACAAATCATCGATAGTATCCTGCCAATCCTAAGAAACTTCTCACTTCTGTTACTGTCCTTAGCCGTTTCCAATCCAAAATAGCTTCTATTTTCTTAGGATCCACTCTGATGCCCTCAGCAGATACAATGTGTCCCAAGAATGTCACTTCTTCCAGCCAAAATTAACACTTACTAAGCTTGGCATATAGTTGTTTTTCTCTCAATGTTTGCAATACAATGTGGAGGTGTCGATCGTGCTCTTCTTTGTTCTTTGAATAAACAAGAATGTCGTCTATAAACACCACTACGAATTGGTCGAGGTACGGATGGAAAATTCGATTCACCAAATCCATAAATACTGCTGGTGCGTTTGTAAGCCCAAAAGGCATTACAAGAAACTCATAATGTCCGTACCGAGTTCTGAAAGCAGTCTTTGGTATGTCCCCCTCCTTAATTTGCAGCTGATGGTATCCCGATCGGAGATCTATTTTTGAAAATACACTGGCTCCTTTGAGTTGATCGAATAAATCATCAATGCGTGGTAGTGGATACTTGTTCTTGATTGTGAGCTTGTTCAATTGTCGATAATCCACGCATAGCCTTAAGGATCCATCCTTCTTCTTGACGAAAAGTACCGGTGCGCCCCATGGGGAAACGCTTGGTCGTATAAAGCCTTTGTCGAGTAGCTCTTGTAATTGCATATTCAATTCCTTGAGTTCCGCTGGCGCCATTCGGTATGGGGCAATCGACACTAGTGCAGCTCCCGGATAAACATCTATGGTGAATTCCACTTCTCTCTTAGGTGGTAGTCCGGGTAGCTCATCTGGGAAAACATCGGGAAAATCACGCACCGTCGGTATGTCTTGGATCTTAGTAGCGTCTTTCTTTGCTTCCATGGCGCTTACTAGATATGCCTTGCATCCCTTTTGTATTAGCTTCCTTGCCGTCACTGTAGATATTTTGTTGTTCAAATAGCCACCTCTTTTTCCGACTACTGTCACTTCCTCTCCACGAGGGGTATGGAGCGTCACCCTTTTCTTCTCACAGTCAACTATTACTTTATGCTTTACTAACCAGTTCATTCCTAAAATTACGTCAAATTCCCGAAATGGTAATTCCATCAAATTTCCAGGAAATACGTTTCCGTGTATCTCTATAGGGCATTCTTTGATTACTTTGTTCGTAACTACTTCATCTCCTATAGGGTTTGTAACTAGTATACCAGACTTGACATATTCTACAGGTAATCCTTCTAAATTCTCACTATGCATGCATATGTACGAATGTGTGGATCCGGGATCAATTAAAGCATGTACAGGTTTGCTGAACATATAAAATGTACCAACAATGACGTCCGGTGCTTCTTCTTCTTCTCGGGTTCTCATCGTATATACCCTTGCTGGTGCACTTGTACTAGGCTGGTTAACAGTCTCTGATTGTGCCTTTTGATAATTTGGATTACCTCCTCTTCCTCTACCTCGGCCTCTACCAAAGGTAGGCTGTGACCTCTCCGTTGGTGCAGGAGTATTCATCTGTATTTTAGGGCAGTTCACCTTTATATGGTCTGGTGCTCCACATTCCTAGCATCCTTCGGTTAAATACCAACATTCACCCCCAAGTCTTCGTCCACAATGCTCACATAGAGGAAAAGTATATCCTTCAAAACCCGTGTTTCTTCCAAATCCTCCACTAATTCCTGGATTGTTACTTCTTCCTCTGCCTCTACTTAATCCTCTTCCGAAGCCTCTTCCAAACGACCCCGGTGCACTGGCTACAGATGTTTGATAACTCATACCTCGGTTTGACCTCTGATTCCGAGATTGTCGGCCTTGTTGTATAGAACTACTTCCTCCCATGAATCTCTTTCGGGCCTGCTGAGGTCCTCCCGGGCCTCGAGTTTGCGTCCTTTTTTGCTGCATGCGCTGATGCCTATTCCTCTCATCCACTTGTACTTTCTCAATGTCCAAAGCCTTTGCAACAAGCTTGGAAAATTCTGATATATCTATGGCTACCAATTGCACTTTGATTTCATTGGTTAATCCTTCTAAGAATCTCTGGCATCGTTCCTGTTCTGTTTCTATCATTCTCCTCGCGTACTTACTAAGACGAGTGAACTCTTTTTCATACTCGGATACCGTCATTCTTCCTTGCTTTAAGTACGTGAATTCATTCCTTTTTGCATTTAAGTATGCCTCAGTGATATATCTCTTCTTAAACTCGGTTTGGAAAAATTCCCATGTCTGCTATTCTGGTGGCACGCGCTGCTGTGTAGTCTCCCACCAAATGTACGCTTCTTCAACCAAAAGAGACGTGGCACAAATAAATCTTTCCTCTGGCGTGCACCTTAATTGATCCAACTCTCTAATGGTACTATCTAACCAGTGTTCCGCTTCCTCAGATCCTTCTTCCCTACTGGCTTTAAATTCCTTAGCCCCATACTTCCTTAATTTCTCGATTGGGGCCTTTCTCTCTCTTTCGGCAGCAGCAGGTACCATTCCTGCCATTTGTTGAAATGCTGCTGCCATCTGTCGTAAATAAGCATCGGGGCCTTCCGCGGCCGCCGCTGCTGGTTGGGGCATAGTTCCAAGACTCTCCTCTACATTCGTAGGCACAGAGGCACATGACTCTCCCTCCTCGTCTATGGCTCTCTGCGATTCAACTTCTTGCGACATTCTACAATCATATACATGTATATCATAATAAAGTTAGCAGCTGGTTTGGCTTGGCATATTAAATTTCCTATATGGCATGTACATAGATAAATTCCAATCATAATTTCAGATCATACACTTAATATAAACATAACCTTATTTATTCACATAATCGCATTTTCATACATATTTAACATACATCATCACATACTCCTACTTATGGCCTATTTATATCTATTTACAACAAAATGGCCTATCTACTGTTGCATTTTTATCCGCCTATATACATAACTAAAGGGGTAGCAAAATCATCAGCCCATCACAGCTCAATAAGTAGGAGCTCGGGGAGAGGTAGCACTATCTGAAGCAAGCTCCATCGGATCCGGATCTACCTCGTTAGACTGAACTCTAGGAAGGTTACGAGGGAGTTCGTCCATTCTATCCTGTAACATCTCTACCCTTCCTTGCAAGGTCCTAGCCAAACGATTCACATTCTCAAGCTCTACTGTAGTTTGCCTCTTACCCACTTGTAATGCCCTAACATCTTCCATCAAGAGCCTACTATTATCCAGGGCTAACACTAAGTCTTCCCGGTCCTGGAGTCTCAAATCTCTCAACTGATCTATTACTACCTCTTGCTCCTCCTGTTTCTCTTTCATTCTAACTAATTCTTCTTTTAACTTTGCTATTTCTCGCTCTCTGGCTTCCATTTTAATTTTTTGGCGCAAATTCTCCTTTCCCAATTCAAAAAGCTTCTTATCTATGACTTGTTTCTCACTTGTGCTGGCCCGAGAATAAGGTTTAGGACCTAAAGCCAATTTAGCTGGTTGCTTCGAATCACTCATCCTCACTCCTGTTATCAATACCACAATATTACTAATAAGCATCATAAACATACACATCAGCTTATTAAAATTCCCTTCCTAAACCTATGTGTCATGCATTCACAGTTTGATTCAACTAACTACCCAGAATCGACTAAACCAATGCTCTGATACCACTAAATGTAACACCCCATCTTAGCTTATGTTTATAGACCAAGATGGAATGCTATTTTTATGATATTCGAGTCTTGGTTCTATACTTAGTCAATTTATAATACACATTTTACAAAAAATTTTGCCAGAGTTTCCCTTATAATTGGTGGTCCCAAGTGTCGCCAAAACTGATTTTTTTGATTTAATGAAAACATTTTTTTTATCTCAACCAATCAATCTCAATCAATCTCAAGCACTTCTATAGTCAACCTCCTTATATCCTCCACCAAAACCTGCATTAAAATTTCACACTTCTACACACACATCCATACACACTAATTCATACCAACATACAGTAGTTAATATACTTAGCACACGTACTTTGGTCTTTTACCAGTCACACATACAATTCTTAGTTTACGCTAACATATGTACATGCCATTCTAGTTACATTACTTGTAATAACTTTCTATCCGAAAAGTTGCCAACACCAGCTGCTCGGGACACTGCAGAAAATAGCTTCTCGCTCAACCTACGAGTTTAGAAAAGAAAACTAAACTCGCTAAGCGTTTGCTTAGTGGGTACTTAAATCATTGCATTAAATAAATAGATTAAAAGAGTAATTAAAAACATGTATTTGAATACTTTAAATCAATGAATAAGATCTAAACATAATGATAAAAGATTAAATCCCATATTCTGAATTTAGAAATTTCTTGTTTTGCTTTTATCAATTTAGGTGCTCTACTGGTTTAACAGAACATCAGCGGATAAGGAAGGGTCATGATAAGCATATCTCATCATGGTGAGATATTACAGGATGATATGCGTCATGGTGCATATTTCATCATCCTTCATCATAATTCTTGCACATGTGCTAATAGCCATTGTTCATTTAATCATTGATCATGTCATTGTAATCATCGGCCTTCAACCGGAATATCATGTCATGTCATGAGCAGTACTGCAATAATAGTATGATGCATCATACCCTTATCTCAAAGGTTCTGTCATAACCAAGTAGAGCATAAACAATTTATTAATTAATTTGATCATGATATTCAATAAGCCATGATTTTTCCATAATGCATGTATTGTCGGAATAGCTTGTCATGATGCCTTTCTGATCATTTCCAATTCTCCTTCATGTCATTTTATATTATTTAACATCAATCCATATCATAATATTCAAGTTTTAACACATTTAGAAAAAATGACCAAATGAATAGTGGCGCGGCGCGTAAAATCGGCAACACAATGGCGCGCGTCAACTAAATGGTAAAATCTGTTTTTACTGCTGAAAATCAGTCATCTTTGGCAACAGTTTTGACCAAGTAAACAAACTTATTTTTGGCTGAATTTTTTCAGGAAAATACTTTCATAAGTTAACTAAATGCATGTAAAATTTCATGGAAAAATTCCTTCGTTTGCCCCTTCAACGGACTGCCCAAAATGAAAGCTGCAGAATGGTGCCCAAAAGGGACCATTCGGCCCAATTTTCAAAACTTGAGGGAAATTCATTTTTTTCTTGAAAAATTAATTTTTAGACTCCTTTTGTGATACCATTGAAGGACTAAGGGTCCCTCTTTCAAAAATCAAACCAAAGGGGTGATTAAAAGTTCATCAAAGTTTATGGATAATTGAGCAAATTTAGCTAGTTTGTTTTGTTTTCATTCTTTTCACAATCAATTGATTACAAATGGTTCAAGAGCACTTTCCCACATATTTACTACACATAATAACATCATTTCAAAACCATTTCAAAAGTCCCATAATGCAAAATATGTGAGTTAATTGAAAAGGGCAATGATTTAAGTACTAAACCTTAATTCTTTTCACTTGTTTCTAGTTCTTTTATGCCTTCTTTGCTTCCTTCTCTCTCACTTCTTGATTTCCTATAATTTTCATAAAATCCATGTCAAGAACATAATAAAATTTAAGTGCTTCATGCCTTATTTTGCTAACTAATACTACTAGTCATCCTTTTTATCCTTAATCTTATATGTGCAAATCATCTCTTTCACTTTCTCTTCAACTTCTTAAATTTTATATAATCATCATATTTATTCTTTCATTTGTATCTTGCAAATAATATAACCAATGAAAGAAATAGGACCATAGACAAATTTCCTTACTTTAAAGTCTTATTCTCCACCCAAGTTTGCAACCAAAATTAGCTACTTGAAAAACAATCTCTCTCTCTTTTCCCTTTCTCTTCAATTGGGGCCAAGCAAGAACAAAGAGAGCTCTTGGCTTTTATTTATTTGGTGTTCTCTCCTCCAAATGACAGCCAAGAGAGGTTAAGATGTGATGGTGTAAGTGTTGATTTCCCATTGGTACACTTAAGTGGAAAAATGGCTAATTCTCATTGGTCTAAATGTCTCCTTCTTTTATTTATTTAAAACCCAAGCCCTTGGACTTTCTTTTAATTATATTTTTGGCCCCTCAATCTCCTTGTGCTGTAATTTTATGGTCTAAGATGTGAAAAGACCAAAATACCCTCCGGCGATTATTCGTTCGTAACTTTTAAACCGCGCACTTCCGCCGAATGCTGTGGTACACTTTTTGACTTAGTTTTTCCTCTACTTTTCATTTTTGAGATCCATTATTACTTTCGAGATACTTTTGAAAATGACCATGATGCCCCTGGTCAAAATCCCCTATATCTTCCAAACCGTGCGTTTTCGAAAAAAACCGTGTCGCGCCGTTGCTACCCGATTTTTCTCTACTTTCCATTTTTGGAGTCTGTTATATGCACTATTAAGGACCTCCGGAATAACTTTTGGTAATTACAGTCACCTTCACAAAACTTTGCAATCTTTTCAAATAGGTCCTTTCAGTTTTACAGAACTTCCCTTCACTTCGTGCTCTTGAGTAGCTTCTCGGGATGGTTCCTCTTATTGTACATGGATGTACTGTACATTTGTATAAGTTGGGTCGTGACACAAATGGCGCCTAATATGATTGAATTTTATAAAAAAAAATAAATGACTTAGAAAATAAAAAGTTAATTACTAAATCTAGAAACCTATGGTCTTGTGCAATATTTTATGTATATAAGGCCTTTGAAATAGAAAGAGGAGCACCTAGGTTAGTAATAAATTATAAACCACTAAATAAAGCTTTAAAATGGATTAGATATCTTATTCCTAATAAAAAAGATTTATTAAGCAGATTATATAAAGCTAATATTTTTAGAAAATTTGACATGAAATTGGATTTTTGGCAAATCCAAGTTAATTCTAAAGACAGGTATAAGACTGCATTCACTATTTTATTTGAACAGTATGAATGAAATATTTTGCCTTTATGTTTAAAAAATGCACCCTCTGAATTTCAAAGAGTGATGAATGATATATTTAATCCATATACTAAATTTTGTATAGTTTATATAGATGATGTATTGATATATTCTACAACTATAAATGAACATTTTAAACATTTAAAAATATTTTTTATGATAGTTAAGAAAAATGGATTGGTATTAAGCAAAACTAAAATATTTTTGTTTCATACTAAGATCAGATTATTAGGATATTATATAGAACAAGAAATTTTAGAATATATAGAAAGAAACTTAGCCTTCGGTGACAAGTTTTTGGATCAAATCCTTAATAAAGCCCATTTATAAAGATTTTTAGGTTGCATAAATTACGTTATAGAATTCTACTAAAACCTAAATAGGACTATAAAACCTTTACATGACAAGCTTAAGAAAAATCCAGGCCCATAGACTGAAGTCTACACTAATATAGTAAAATAAATAAAAGCTCTAGTTAAAATTATTCTCTGTCTTCATATAGCTGACCATTAGCTCTAAAATAGTTGAAACTGATGTTTCAGATATAAGATATGGTGAAATATTAAAACAGGTTAAAAAAGGAAAGGAAACCATATTCCAATTCTATTCAGGATATTGGAGCCCAACCCAATTAAATTATTCTACTATTAAGAAATAAATTTTGAGTATTGTATTATGTATTTCAAATTTTCAATCTGAAATATTAAATAAAAAAATTTTACTTCGTATTGATTATAAAAGTGCTAAAGAAGTTTTGCAAATGGATATCAAAAACCTTGCCTCAAAATATATATTTATTAGATGACAAGCTATATTAAGTATTTTTTTATTTTGATATTGAATTTATAAAGGGAGTAAGCAATAGTTTATCAAATTTTCTAACCCGTGAATTTCTTAACAGATAAAATGGTGAAGAAAAATAAGAAAAATAAAGAGAAAGAAACCCTAAAGCCTATCTCTCATAAAGCCTTATCTGATCATTCAGATAATATCACTAAAATTATTTCAAAATCCACTAAGCCTTCGGCTGAGGTTGTTGTTGAAGAAGAAAATAAAGCCCAAATGAAAAAATGGGTCTTCCAATTGGCCAATCTTCAGAAGTTGTTAAAGCTCTCTTAAAATTGGGTCACAAACCTCCTCCAGGGGTTTCAGATGAGAATGCTCTGATCCCTTATTTAAAACAACAAATTGAGATAGAAGAATCTTCAAATCCTAAAACCCTATCTCAAAATATTTCTAAAACTGAGTTGAATGTTTCAAAATTTTCAACTCAAACTATTTTTTCAAATTTTCCTATAAAATATTCTAGATTAGAATGGTTTACTAAAATGTATTTCAGTATGGAATTAATAATTGAAAATGAATCTGCACAGCAGAACCCATGGAAAATCATCTATCCTAAAGGTTAATTTTTTAAAGCAAATGATTTATCAAAACATCATGAGTATTATTTAAATATTCTTGAAGATTCTAGTTCTATATATTTAAAGCATAATTATAATAAAAAGAAAAAAGGATGTTATTATCTATTCCTCTTTTAAAATAAAGAAAATTATCCATCCCTCTAAATGGAAAAAACTTTGCATATTTCTGTACAGTTTAAAGCACTTTCTGAGAATTCTATCTGCCCATCTTATAACTATTGTGATTATATGGAAGCCTGGATCAAGGCCCTGTTATTTTAAAACCCTAGCTAAACCCATTCCTGGCTTATATATTTCGATACTAATATAAAGATTGATAACATACCCATGTGGTTTATGGACTGATGATATTATTGTGGTAATGAAGATAAAGTATTATCTGACTCTAATTCAGACTCATCAGAAAATTAAAGGTAGAAGAAACCTTATTCTTTTAAAAAAAGCCAATAAAATCGGTGTTCACTGATAAAATACTGTTTATCTACAGTATTCACAAGAGAAAACCAACAGTAAAGTCAGAAGAACTGTTTATCTACAGGAGCTGAATCCGAATGGACAATATTTCCATATATACTTGGATATAAAAATTTCATGTACCCATATTCCTATATTTATACTCTATATAAAATTAAATCTTAATAAAATATTTGATATGTTTTTAATATAGTTTTTTACATTCTTTATATTTATTTAAATTTTATTTAAATTTATGTATCGATCTAAGAATGAGGTTTTTATCTGATTTTCTATTGAATCCACTAGGTTGCTTGTTTTTCCCTTACGATCCTTTAGGTTTTTGCTATATATATATATATATATGTATATATGTAAATTCATGTTCAAAATATATTAATATAAATTTAATATATATTAAATTCATTACAAAAACAATAGAATATTTTTAGAAAAAAAATAAAAAAATGATATATAGTATAATTTTTCCAAAAATTTAATACTTTTTAAATTTAAACCCAATTTATCAACAAGAAAATTTTAATATTTTTCAAATTTAAATCCATTTTATGAACAACTCTAATAATGCGAATAAAATCTAAATCTAACACATAACCTGGTTCCAAATATTTTTCTAAGCACTTGTTTTATTGGTGAAGGCAGAAAAGCACATCACTTCTCAAAAGATTTGAACATCTTTAAAGCAGTTAGTAAGCCATCAATGTGGGTGTGCGTGATTGCCACTTCTAACATTATCCACCACCTCATTATGCAATCGATCTATCCAAACACTGCGTAAGTTAGAGAATATTCTAAATATTCATTCAATGGTGATGTTGGACATACTCAGAACAGGAAAACTATTGGAGAGAATTGAAAATTATGGGAAATCAGATTAGAAAAATAGGACTAATCGCATGCAAGAAATTTAGAGATAACACATTGAAATTTAGAGGGCTGTCACAGACTCACAGTACCCATCATATTACAGCAGCCAGCCAGGGAAAAGGAGAAGAGACATGAAAGGAAAATACAAATTACCAAAGTGTTTCAGATCAAATTCTTATTATTCCATTAACAAAGTTGGCATTAGGAACACATAAGAATCGCCCCTAGTATTTCGAGTTGCACAAGGCAAATCTTGCTAGTCTTATGTGCTACTAATAGAATAGAGAAAAGAGAAATAAAGTTTTATTCCTAATTACAGTGCACTAAACATATCAAAAGAGTATTACAAAGAAAATACGAGGCTAACAATGAATGAAAAATCCCCATATAATGAAGGACATGTGCCCAACATTTCACCAATACCTCTAGCAAAGTCTGAGTTGTGAGATTATACCAAACCCCTTGAGCATCTCATCTATAGTATTAAAGTGGGCCTTGTTTAATGCCCTCAAACACTTGATGAAATTGTTCATAGTAACCTGCATCACAAATATACATCAAATTCTACAAAGCACAACATCAACAGCAGCAATGACAAAAAAAGGAGTATTTTCTCAGCAACCAAGCAAAAAAGTAAATTTAATCTCAATGAAGAAGTTCATTTTGAGAAGGAGAAGCCATAGAACAACGACATGTAAAGTTAACAAGCAAAAGAGATGATCTTCGAGACAAATTCTACATAAATAATTTCATATTTTATATATTCCAACTGATTTTCCCCCAATTAGGGTGAACATTTGTTGCTGGATTCTCAAAATTTTTTTGTTTGGCTGCACTACAGTTTAATGCGGCAATAATTCTATAGCAATTGATAAAAATCTAGAAACGAGCTCACAGTTCACAAGCACAGGTGAAAACTAATGGTGTCTCTGCAGAAATTTTCTGTTAGCATAAAATCATTTTTCCAATTCACATAAAAGTTCTGATAAGGAAGGGCGGAGAACATCAAGTTGTACTTTTAGTTCAGAAAATTTAATGCCTTAATTTGAATATTTGACTGTGAAAAGGCCCTGATAGCCCCATCAAATGAAAGAGAAGTTTCAATTGGCTTTATCAAGTCTTCCAATCTATCCATAAAATTATTCCTATCAATTCAAAACATGTAAAGCAGAAATAGAGAATCAGTCAATGCTAACAACATAAACCAAGGCCCTTGTGAGAACATCCAGATAATATTCTTCTACAAGTTATACAACAAAAAATTTAATTCGAGCAGAAAAAACCCCAGAAAATGAAGTTAATCAAAATCCCAAGTCCATTGTTTAAAATGATAATAGGAACTCTGAAATTTCAATTTGCTAACTTGTTCATAAAATCATAAAATTGAGTTGTGCACAGAATGTTTGCAGCGAAAAGAACAAAGTTCATTAATTTACCTTGTAATGGCAACAACATGAACATGTGAATATCATTAAAACAATTTAACCATAGACATAAAGGTTTCATAATCAGAGTCTCAAATTAAACACTAATAGGTAATCACAATTTCAAATCAAATTGAGATAAATTCCGAATATATTTATTTAAGATTTATACACTTACAAATTAAAACTAATCAATCAGCCGTCGAATTCCTAGAAGAACAGGGATCACAGGATTTGTGATTATGATGGTGATGATTGTTATCCTGCTCGTCATCGCTGCTGAAGTCCTCGTCGAAGGGCTTATCCTTGTGGAAGATGCAGCACTTTTTGGAGCTTTTCTTCTGCATAAACTCGTTGTCTACGGTGCCCTCTTTCCAGCTAACCTTCTTTTTCCTTCGATTTAGCCGCAATACTAGAGTTTGTGGTGGTTGTTCTTGATGTTGTTGGGTAGGGTTTTCCACTGTGACCGTGGTGGTGATGGAGGAGGAAGAAGCCGGTCTCATCGCGCCGCTGGGGGTTGTGGCTGTGCTCATGTTCCAAGCATCACGCAACAATGGGAAATGAAATGGGATAGAAGTAATTGGCCAAATATATTTTTTGCTCCCCTTATTTAAGAAATAATTAATTTAACACTTGTTCGACAACTTAAAATTATTTAATTAACCTTCAAAGCCTGACGTAATGATTTTTTTTTTTCTACTGTAAATATAAATGTATGATAAAAAGGCCAGACAAATCCTTATTAATAGAAAATCCAAAAGCATGTCATAGGAAAAGAAAAAATAGATGTGTCTGACAAAAACCAGAGAAAAGTCAAAATTGGAGCCATTAACTTGTTACTATTAGCATCTTATTCCAATGAGAAATTACACAAATAATTCTCCCTTCAAAAATACGACTTTTACTTTACTTTTTTTTTTTAATTTCCAAATCGCGTCAAAAACTTTATAAAATAATTAAAATATCTAATTTGTATCAGATAAAAAAAAATAAAATTCTTCATCGTAAGCTTTCGTCAAACTATCCAAAAACATTTTTTTTAAAAAAATCTTTTCTTCATGATCTATATATATAAAAAAAAGCAGAGCATGTCAGAAAATTTTCAAACAAAATCTAAAAAGAAAAGAGTATAAATAAGAAATAATTATTAAATAGTTCATCACATCTAGATCTGCAAAAGAAATTAGGCAGAATCAAAATCTAAAATTGTGATTTAAAAATATTTGAAAAAAAATTGACATGCTGTACTAAAACATATTAATTATATTAATAAAGAGGTGGATTTTAAGGACTTTAATTTAAGTTTGAATTTAATATATCTCAACTTTTGTACATGTAAAATCATAAAAAATGATTGAATTTCAGTGGAGAGTCTCCGATATTTGAATTAGTAATTAGAAATAACCGAACTATATAGTATTAAAGAGTAATAATATTCGAACATCTTATATGTGAAAATCTATACATACTTATAGTTAGAAAATGAAAATAACTTTTATAAAGGTCAGCAAATTTTTAAGGAGTGTCGACATAGTGGGCAGATTTTTCAGATGTGTCGGTGTAATGTTATCACATCAAGTATATTCTATCATAGTTCGGCCGTAGAATTCAAATTTATCTGCAACACCACAATATATACTTGAGTTCAGTTAAATAGTTCAGTCATCGAGTTCGAATTTATCTACAACACCACAAAGTCCCCCCAAAATATACTGACATTTATGCCAGGAGGAGGTATAAACAGAGTTCAAAAAAATACATGTCGTATGTTTAAAAGATATGACATTCCATTTGCCAAAGTGAGGTGGGCGAAAAAAGGAACCGGGTTTCTTGCCAAGCACAATAAATACGATGTGCCTATAAATAGGAGAACGGAATGACGACCATTTACTACTTTCAAATGTTATGATAGTTCGGGTATTCTAAAAGACTTGAGACATCAAAATCGAGATTTGGTGAGTACTGTTTTATCTTAATTTTAATTTTAGAATTAAGTAGTTCAGATAAAATGAGTTTGGAGAGTGAGTATGTGTCTATAGATGAACAAAAAGTGAGAGAAGAGTACGTATATTATAACGACTCTTCTAATAATAGCGTGGAGAGCTCAGTTAATAGGAAAATTTTAGAAAATATCAAGATGGCTATAGCTATGAAAGAAAGAGGTATAACAACTTAGCCCGCCCTATTGGATGATGAAACAGAAGAGGAAAGGGTCTCAAATATACGGGCGGGTTTAGATCGGACACATGTTAAGGATATTGAATCAACCTTAACCAAAGAAGATCTAAAGATATACAAGAAAAGTATAAAATTCCTGCCGAGTATAAATTAATACTTCCGAACAGTAATATGTGAGGTCATGATATCCCTATGGCAAACCAAATAATATTATACGAAGAGGATTTTAGAGCAGGAATTCGGTTTCCTCTAAATCTATTTATAATAAGTTTTTAACTATAAACTGTATTTTTCCAGGGGAACTTAGTCCTAATGCTTGGCGAACTGTTGTAGGGTTCGAGCATTTCTGTAAGCTAATTGGTGTAGAAGGCTCTCCTAGGGTATTGGTCGCATTATGTTTTATCAAAGTTTGACTAAAGTCTAATGAAGACTTTTTATTTCTTCAAGCCCGACCAAGACTTACATTGTTTACCAGGAAATCAGACTCTATGAAAGGATGGAAAGATCGTTTTTTTTTTATTTTATTTTGGAGAGGTTTAGGGGGTTTGAATGCCTAACAAAGTGGAGCCGAGGTGGAAATTGGCCAAACATAAGAAGGAAAAATTTGCATGCGGATGACCAAGCTATATTTGATAAGATAACGCAGGACATTCAGAGAGAGAGAAGCTTAATGTCCTACAGTTAATTGCAAGATACTTTCCATTAAGGAAAGACCAATTGAACCACGCTAAGAAGATCGGGCTGGTAATACTTCTTGATATCATAGTAAGTTTGTTCGGTAATAATATTCTAATTTTTTGTGTTTGTGCAGAAATGGAGAAAAAAGGAATGAAGGATCGTATAAAAGCACTCCAGAAAGCAAGGGCCGAGACCAACAAAGGCATCCTAGCAGAAGCACGAGAGAAAAGAAAAGATGGGGATTCTGGCAGAGGGAGGTGAGGAGAACCTTCAAAGAAAAAGAGAAAGGAAAAAGAAAAAGGAAAAGGGATTGTGAGCGGTGAAGGTAGCATTCAACTGATATCTCCTATCCGAACTTCACCAGATCAGATTGGAGATAATCTCGCACTGCTACTAAGTTAAGGTGGAGGGACTCCAGAGGTCTAGAGAAAAGAAAGTCATTCTAGTGGTCTAGAAATAGAGCATGAAATGGATCCTAAAGAACTGATTGAGGCGATGGTTAAAGGGTTTGCATCCCAATATGGAAATGACTTTTCTGTTCATGAGCCAGAGATAAGGTACTTCAATGGAGAATATTTGAGAAATATTCCATGAGAAAACAAGAAATTAAACAGCTTGAACCTAAAGGAACTATTAACTCGGTATCGAGTTGAAGTTACCAAGGTAAGCAATTAAAACAAACCTAACCTTATTTGATGTTATATGACATACTAATTATATTGATTGTATTGGTTTTGCAGCACAACCTCTTTTGCCAACATGTTGGAGATCAGTATACCGAGATAGCGACTGCCTATGAAGAAAAGAAAGAAGAGGTCGAATCTTAAAAGAGTAAAGAGATTGAGAAGGAGCATTGCCTGGCCAAGGTAGAAAAAAAGGGCTATAGAGGCCGAGCTCCGAACTGAAAAAGTAGAAAAAGAACTCAAGCAAATAAAGGACGATCTCACCATTGCTCAAGGATCATTGGTGAGAGAGCAAGCATCATTAATCAAACTAAAAGGCAAGATGGACAATGAGATGGCTAAAAAGGAAGAGGCATTAAACAAGCTCAGGGAAAACATGGATGATCAAATAACACAAGGGATTGTTAAGTTCCAAGAGCTCATTATTGCTGAACTAAAGAAATAGTCTCCTGAAGGGGAGTTCGGCTGGATTTTTGATGTCGACCCTGATCAAGTTCCCGATGAAGCCATCAGTGTCGATAATAAAGAGTTCTCCATGCAAGAAAAAGTTAGTAAAGATTAAAGTGAGACTCGTCTTTCTTTTTGTTATGTTTAGTAAAGATATGAAAAGCTTGATAATGAGCTTTAGTAGCTTGGTATGGAGCTTAGTAAAATTTTGTTAACTATAGAATATTTAATATATATACTGACACTTATATGTAAATTTTGAAATTAAAAGAATATATTCAGCTGAACATTTTTATGTGATTTGAGTATTTAATTATTTGCATATTTAGTTCGGTTTACATACTTTGGTGAATAACCCATATTGAGCATAACATGCAACTACCGAACAAATATGTTAGATTTATTGCATATTTAGTTGAACCTTATTTCAAATATTGCAAGCTTGGTGCACGTGGTACTATGAGCTATATCGTAAATATTATGAGCTCGATATGCAAGGCATTGTGAGCTGTACTGAGAATGACATAAGCTCGGTATGCAAGACACTAATTAAATTATTTTTTTTAAAAAATGATACAAGCTTGGTGCGCAATGCACTATGAGCTATTTGAAAATGATACAAGCTCTGTGTGCAATGCATTATGAGTTATTTGAAAATGATACAAGCTTGGTGTGTAAGACACTGTAAGGTATTTAGAAATGATACAAGTTTGGTGTGTAAGGCATTATAAGCTATTTGGAAATGATATAAGCTCAGTGTGTAAGGCACTGTGAGCTAAACTTAATGTTCAGTAGTCACAAAAAACTTATAAAGGAGCTCTGAAAATGAAGATTTTTATTTTTCATCTCGCTCTTAAGCATTAGATTACATGGAAAATATAAGAGAAAACAAAAATACAAAAGTTTGCACTCAAATTATTTTTCATTACCTGAAATATTTTCTCAAATTATGGTTGTTTCAAGTTCTTGGAATGTCTTTGCCATATGTAGTGTGTAACTTATATGCTCCTACCTTCAAAACCTCGGTGACCTGATAAGGTCCTTCCCAGTTTGCTTTGAGTTTTCCAGGTCCAGCTGATCTATGTGTAGAAATGGTTCTTCTCAAAACCAGGTCTCCTTTAATTAATTGTTTGGGATGAACTCTTTTGTTATAAAAATTGGCTACTCAATTTTTATAAGCTTCAGCTCTGATCCTAGCTTGTTCTCTTTTAAACTCCAACATGTCAAGGTTATGCATAGAATCGAATTCCTGCTCTTCTAAAAAATTATGGACTCTGGCTGAGGGAACTCCAATTTCTATTGGGATAACTGCTTCGGTACCATAAGTCAATGCAAAGGGAGTTTCTCTAGTGGCAGTTCGGGGAGAAGTACGGTATGCCCACAAGACATTATACAATTCTTTTATCCATAAACCTTTGGCTTCTTCAAGTCTTTTCTTCAATCCCATCAAAATCTTTCGATTTTTGACCTCAGCTTGGCCGTTAGTCTAAAGATGGTAAACTGAAGTGAATCAAGGTCAATCTTAAGCTCTGTACAATATTCCCTAAACTATTTGCAATCAAACTGTTTTTCATTGTTGGTAATTAATGTGTGAGGGATGCCAAATCTTGTAATGATCACTTTTTTTTTTAAGAACTTAATGATTTCTACTGGAGTGATGGAGGTTAAAGGCTCCGCCTCAACCCATTTGGTGAAGAGGTCAACTACAACAACTAAATACTTTCTTTGAGTTGTAGCTAGGAGAAAAAGACCCAAGATGTTCATCCCCCACTGAGCGAATGGCTATGGACTTCGGATAGGCCTCTATTCAATAATAGGTTGATGTTGTAAGTTAGCATATTTCTGGCATTTTTTGCACTTTTCAACTAAATTCTTTGCATCAACATTCATGGATGGCCAAAAATAGCCTTGTCTCAATGCTTTCCGGGCTATCGCCTGAGCTCCTTCATGGGCACCACATATTCCTTCATGAATTTTTCTCAACAAATAGTCACCTTTTTCTTTAGAGACACATCTACTCCACGGATGGGAGAATGATCTCTTGTACAATAGCCCTTCTAACAATCATTTTAGCTTCCACCGAATCCTCTGGCAATTCACCAAGATCAAGAAATTTGTAAATTGGAAGTCTGTGGCCCTCCATTGGTTCCACTGTCCTGATTAATGAAATTTCATAGCTCAGGTTATGAATATTCTCAAATATCACTCCTTGTTAAAAGACTCCCTTCTTAGTAGTAGTGACTTTAGCCAGCTTGTCAACATGTTCGTTCTCTGCACGCATAATCTGATGGAATTTCCACACACAACTAGCCTTTTGAAGAGTTGCTAAAAGGTCGAATATGTATGCCTTATATTGCACCATGTTCGGTTCCCTTGCTTCATATTTTTCAGTCAACTGACTAACCACTAATTGAGAATCATAATATATTTGCAAAAATTTCGGTCAAACTTCTAAACTAAGTCCCAACCCAAGGCAAACAACTTCATACTCAACTACATTATTTGAAGCTGTAAAATTAAGCTTTGTAGCATATATGATTTGTATTTTTCCCAAACTTTGAAGGATTTTTCCAATACCAGCTCCATTTATGCTTGAAGCCCCATCTACATTAAGAGCCCATACTTCTTTAGAGGCTAACTGTGAATGGTGTTCATAGAGCTCCGTGATAAAATTCACTAAGATCTGTGCCTTCATAGCCTGCCTGGGCTCATATTTGATATCAAATCTACCCAACTGTGCTGCCCATTCTGTAAGACGCCCTGAAGTTTTTGGTCGTTGAAGAATTTTCTTTGAATAAGATTTAGTTCGCACAATGATGGTATGTGCTTCAAAGTACAGAAGAAGCCTCTCCGAAGCAGACCGTAAAGCTAGGGCTAATTTTTCTAATGGTGAGTAATGTAATTCGGCCCCTTTTAAGACATGACTGACATAATAAATAGGGTATTGCTGCCATTTTTTTTCTCTAATCAAGACTGAGGCTACAACTGCGAGCGATGTCAACTGATACAAATAGAGTTCTTCCCCTTGAATAAGTCGGCTAAGCAAAGGGGTGAGCTCAAGAATTGCTTTAGCTTTATGAAGGCTTATTGACACTCCTCATTCCATTAAAAGTTTTTCAAGTTCCTCAAGAGCTTATAGAATGGAAGACATCTCTTAGCTGAGCATGATATGAATCGTCCTAGAGCTGTAATCCTGCCATTCAATTTCTACACTTCCTTAATGGCCTTAGGTGGCTCCATTTTCTTTATGGCCTGTATCTTTTCTAGATTAGCTTTGATGCCTCATTCTGAGATGATAACCCTAAGAATTTACTTTTCTTGAACTCCAAATGCACACTTTTCTGGATTGAGTTTCATGTTTGTTCGTCGGAGTATTGCAAAGACGTCTGCTAGATCTCTAGAGTGCTCTGTGGAAGTTCGAGACTTAATAATCATATCATCTACATATACCTCCACGGTGTGGCCTATTTGATTCTAAAAAATTTTATTAACAAGTCTTTGATATGTAGCTCCTATATTTTTCAGATCAAATGGCATGACTCTATAGCAATAAGTGCCCCTAGCTGTGATGAAAGAAGTTTTACTTTGGTCCTCCATTTTTAGAGGGATTTAATGATAGCCAGATGAAGCATTAATGAAACTATATTCTGCATAGCCAACCATAATCAATAAGACGATCTATGTTAGGGAGTGGATATGAGTCTTTAAGGGCACGCCTTGTTCAAATCAGTAAAATCTACACATATTCTCCATTTGCCATTGGGTTTCTTTACGAACACTACATTGGACACCCATTCTGGGAATAAAATTTCTTTGATGAAGCCCACTTATAAGAGTTTCTCAAACTCCCACTCTGTAGCCAATTGTCTTTCTGGTCCCATACTTCTTTTCTTTTACTTTACTAGGATTGCTTTGGGATTTACATGAAGCTCATGCATCATAATCTCTGGTGAAATTCCTATAATATCAACTGAGGTCCAGGCAAAGACATCTTGATGTTCTTTTAATACTTGAGTGAGAGCGATCTCCTTTTCTTAATTGGTCGAACTTGCAATTTTGAATATCTTGTCTGGCTCAAACTTAATTTCCTTTAGCATATCAACATTCTTAACAAGTTTATGATTGTCAGAAAGATCAAGGGAATCCACTTGAAGCACCATGTTGGCATCTTTAAGAAGAGTTGCATAAGAATCCCGAGCTAACTATTGATTACCTTTTATAACAACCACTCCATGATGAGTAGGGACTTTCATAAGCAAATTTCTTACTGAAATATATGCATCCACTCCTACCAATAATTGTTGTCCAAACTAGTATTGTAAGCAAGGTTCATTTATACTATCATGAAACAGGCTCGACAGTTTTATACAACTAGTCCATCTCCCAACTGTGCCTCAAGCATGGTAGATCCTTATACAGGTACCGTGTATCCAAACAATCCAACTAATGGTGCATTAACAGGTCTTAATGCCTTTGGTGACAAACTAAGTTTCGTGTAAGCATCTAAGGTCATCAATTTACAACACTACCTGTGTCAACCAAAATTTGTTGAACCAAATAGTCATGAATTACAGCTTCTACTATAAGAGAATCAGCGTGTAGACCAGTGACAGAGTGTGAATCTTCTAGACAAAAAGTAACTACCGAGCTACAGGCTTTTGATATCTTGGTAATGGAAAAAACTTCTTTGACCTTCTGTTTTCCCGAAATACAAGTGAAATCATAGTGCTCTCCCCATGCTATGACATGTATTACTTCAGTTAGGATCTTTTTGGAAGTTGTAATAGGCTGAGAGCTCGTTTCCCCTTGTTCACCCTGATCATTGGGAGTGGCAACGAACTGCATCAACTGAGCCGCCTGAATTAACCATTCAATCTCTCTCTTTAACTTGATACAATCATTTGTCTTGTGGTCATGACCCTGATGAAAACTACAATACAACTTTTGATTTCTATTTGGGTCATCTTTCATTGGTAGAGGCCAATTTACTTTGGTATTTTATTTATGCCAATGCAAGATTGCAGCTTTGGAAGTGTTTAAGGGTGTAAAATGTTCATGAACTTGGGTGATGTGATAAGCACGGTTAGAGTTGTGTAGACCTAATGGTTTTTGAGAATGGGAAGTGAATTGTTACCAAGGGATATTTTGTTTGACTGGTTTGGGAAAATCTGATTTAGAAGAGTTTTGCTTTGACACCTCAAGTTTATGAGATCCTCCAGAAAGTTTATGTGCTTGGTATTGATTTTGATGGGGTAAAGCTCCTCCCATATTCAAGCACTCTCATCTGCCTGAATATATTTATAGGATGGAGTCATGAGCTCTACAAAATCTTAGGGTGGATTCTTACTCAAAGATTGTAAAAGTTGAGGATATTCAGTGTTCCGAATTAATGCCTCCAAGGCTATTACAAAGTTCACTTTTGGAATTTGGCCCATTGCTTCATTAAACCTATCAACATACTATCGTACAAGTTCACCGACGTTCGGTCGAGGTCGATAGAAGCCACAAATTTATCTATGAAAAGTTTAGTGAATTGGCTAAAAATATAAATGGAGTTTGGTTCTAAATTCATATACCATGTATGTACATTACCAATGAGAGTCTTCAGGAAGAGTTTACATAGAGCAGCATCCGAAGTTGTGTATAGCGGGCAGTGTTGTAAAAACTATCAACATGTGAGCGAGGTTCATTGTTCCATTGAGCTCCTTCAGCTTTGACACATGAAAACTCGGATAAACCTCGTTTAGAATTTGTTTGGACAATGGTAAATGAAAGGTAATGTCGTATTGTAAGGCTGTACCCCTATGCATATATTTTATTTTTTCATCAACCAAAGCATTAACATTTGTTGCTGTCATCACGACTTCTTTTCTTTTAGAATAAACTGATTCAGAGGCTTATATGGGGTTAATGGGTGTATGCAATGTTGAATGTTCGGGTGAATAAAGCTTTCTCTGAACCTCATGTTCTGATTAATGGGATGTATCATATTATTGCTGAGGCTCTGTAGACCCTTAATTTTTGACTCAGTCTGGTCCAATATTTTTTATATAGTCCAAAATAATTTTTGTGGTATTTTAATTAAATAATATTTATTTTAGTATTTATTATTTATAATTTTTAATAAAAATAAAAAGGTAATATTAGTAAAGTTAAAAAAATAAATAAAAATAAATAAAAATCTGCGATTAAAAATTTCATCGCCGAAAGTGAATTGGCCTGGGCTAATTCGCCGCAGGAAGGGCACAAGCCAATTCGCCGTAGGAAATTTCTGCGCTGCAGGAAATTTTTGCGGAGAATTAGCTGGCTCGCCCCAGCTCTCACAATTTTCGTAGCCCGCATCAATTTTTTGCCAGTGCAATTTTTTCCGAAACCAAATTCTATTTGGTTTTGATTTCTTTTCCTAAATGATTTTAATTTTCTTAGACAATTAGAATTAGGTTTGGATTTTTTTTCTATAAATACCACATTAAAACACTTCAGAAAGGGATCGGGACTTGGGACTTTGGACTTCTGACTTTGGAGGATGAAACTTAGAACCAAACTTGGGACTCTGAAAAAATTCTTTTGGCCAAAAAGAAAACCCTAGCAAGCAAGGAAAAATTCAAGAGACAACAACCAAAGGAAGCAATCATCTCCAGATTGCTTTGCTCAACCAAAATCAAATCTGAAGCAGGCAACAACTTGGTTCAATCTCTTTAAATTTGGTAGAGCCTTCAAACATAGGTAAATTGCTCTAACTTCTGTTTATTCAATCATTAATCATCATCATCTTTTAAGCCAACATCACATTGCCTTAGTTATTTAATTCTTCCTTTAATTTGGTTTAGGTAGTAGCATAAGTTAATCCATACAATATTTAAGATCTTAATTAAAGTAAATAATATAATCATTCAACATAAATCTAATTTCATAAACCCTAAGCTATTCAAACCCTAAATCTTAATTAATTTCGTTTCCAAACTTTCACAGTAGCTATTTTGTTATAATTTCATTCAGTGAGCTATGTTAATCTTTCAACAATAAATTTGGCTTTCTATATTTGTTTTCACCTACAAATACATAAGTAGTTGATATAGTCAATATTTAAAGCACACTCAACTTTGATTACAGAAAAGCATCAAATTCTAAATTCAAAATCATCATCCACAAAATTAAGATTTCAAACTATAAAACCCTGATATCTTAACCGTGAAACCCTAAAATTTTAATAGCCTTAAAACATGTTTTTCAAATCTAAAATCCTAATTACACCTTTCTAAAGACCCCAAACTATCTTATTAATTCTCAAAACCTTAACTCCAGTATCTTAATTCCTTAGTTTTCTTAAACCCTAATTCTTAAAACATCAAAACTTTATGACAAGTTCATCAACACCCTAAAGCCCTAATCCAGTGAACTTAAAACCCAATCTAGTAAACCTAAATCCTATTTCTTAACTCAGTAACCACAATATAGTAACCGTGAATTATAAACCCTAATGTCTTAAGGTTCCAAAATCCTAATTTCATGATGTTAGCTCTAAATCCTAATTTGATTAATCAAAAACCTTACTACTTTCTTAAAATTATAAAACCCTAATAATTCCATTTTTTCAAAAATCCTCACAGTAGCCTAAATAATAAATATAATAATTTCAAAATTTCAAAACCCTAAATGTTAATTAAAGAGCCCTAAATTGTGACATAAACCTAAATTTGTATCTTTATTTGCTTTATTTGATTTTAAATTTGATTATGTAGTTTATTATATATTTTGATGGTTGATTTATTTAATTTCAATGCTTGATTTATGTAATTTATCATGGATGGATATTTTCTTTATTATTATAATTATTATTTATTTGTTTTGGTATTAAAATTGTAAGAGGTATGTTTTCACTTTGTGGGTACCTCATTAGTAAAATTTTATGTAATTTAAATTGCTTTTATATTTTGGACCAATGTATAGGACATGTTTCAACCTTTCGGTGGATGTCCTATTTAGTTTTAGACATGGACGATGTAAGGATATGTTTCCATCCTCGGATGGGTGTCCATTTATTTGCTTTGTTTAGGCATTGCATTGGTTTTAATATAATGATGCTTTATTTTAATTGTTGCGTGTAATATGAATAATATTGTTATACTTAAGAATTTTATAATATTAAGACCTGCAAAGTAGGTCGGTTCCAATGAACCAGGCGTTGTGGGGGGTGCTAGGCCATTTCTCACATTCCCCACACGTACCCAACTTTTTGAACCCATTAGGGGATTGGGGATTCCTTAGGAATCGAGTCATCCACCCCTTTCTTTTTTCCGGCTTGTCTGGATGGCGACTCCATTTTCTTCGGATTTAGGCCCGTGTTCTCTAAGGCCCCGAGCCTAAACAGTGCCGAAGTCGCAAGAACCATTCCACCGGGAGTGGGGGCAAAAATGCCTGCTCACAGTGGCGACTCCACTGGGGATAAGAGAAGTTGATTTTGTTGGTCTTTATATTATTCTGTTCTTTCTTATCATGATATTATCCATTGCATCATATTAGATTACATCGTGTGCGTGAGTTAGGACGCCCGTGTTAACCGTGTTGTGTTATGTAAGGGATACCATACTTTCACTCAAGATATGGAGATCAAGCATGGCATAACCACTCATAGACTTGTACCATTTGGTATATACTTGCTATTGGAACCTAAGCCTTTTAACCCAAAGACTAAAGCTCATATAATTGGCCTAGTTACTTTCCTTAGGTTTTTACCCCAAATGCTTGTTATTTGACTATGGTTAGTTTATTTTGGTTTAAATCATGGCTTATTTGGTTTGTTCTTTTTCGAATATGACCTAAGTACATTGTAAGCTCAAAATAAAATTTTTTTCTTTAAAGTCCAAAAGACCAAAGCTATTTTCAAAAACTTTTTAAGATGGTCATTGGTTATAAAACTTTTCAAAAATTCTTTTCTTATGACCCAAATACAATGCCCAATTGAAAGATTATGGTATGGTTTAAAATATTTTAAATGTTAATAAAATCCGTAGCATTCCTATATTCGATACATGTATACTACATTGTGGTGTAAGTAGTGTGTATGTATTGGGTGTGGGGGTGTTACAGAGATGAAGTCTAATGCTAGAACAATTCAATTAAGGACTTAGGTGAATTAGAGATATAACCTATTAAAAAGATTAATTCAATTATAACAAGATTAGTTGAATGAGGTTTGAATGCGAGAGCTTATTTCCTTGACTCGATTAATTGAGTTTTTTGAGATTTAATCTTTGAAATTAAATTAGTTAAGAGGAATAACCGTTCATGCATATAAGTAGCAGAGAAGTGCAAACCCTAGACCTTTCTATCAAGTGAATCAAAACATCAGTTCTAGTTTACTTTTATTCGTTTTAAACTTTAATCAATCTTCTTCATTATTTAGCAATTTAAATTTCTTCTTTATTTTGTTATTCATAATCTGATAATCAATTAGCCACTTTAGCTTCCTTGAGAGACGACCTTGGGGCGATCACCTTTGCTACAACTACCTCGTATACTTGCGAGTGACGCTTTGTGGTAGAGTTAATTAGAGCGCAACAAGTTTTTGGCGCCGTTGCCGGGGAAGCTAATTGGCGTAATTGTTTATTAAAAAAAATATTTTAGATTATTTTTCACTATTTTCATTTTATTTTATTTTGTCTTTTACTTTTGATTGTTTCTTTTTCTAGAAATTTTTGTTTATGCAAGGCAGGAGATCACTCGAAGGAGAGCTATATCCATTCATTCCATAAATCAAAGAGTGAAAAGGAGCAGAGAAGAGTTTGAGCTCTACATCGGATTTGATACAGAGGAGGACACTTCTGAATTTGAATCGGAATCTGAACAATCTGTTAAAATGGCTGAAGAAAGGCAAAGAACGATGAGAGACTTTGCTAGACCTGTCATTGGAACTTCAACTTCTTGCATAAGATTGACAGATGCAGCAAGGAATTATGAGTTGAAGAACATTCACTACAATATGCTGTCATCATTTTATGGAGTTCCAAATGAAGATCCTTTGAACTTTATTAGGGATTTCTACTCCACCCTCAACACTTTTCCTTTGGGAGGACTAACAGAAGATCAATTGAGGAGGTGTTTTCCATATACTTTGAAGGATAGGGCAAAGAGCTGGCTTATGATGTTGCCCGAAAACTCACTAACAACTTGGGAGCAAGTTTATAATAAGTTCATGGGCAAGTTCTATTCACATCAAAAGACAGCTGAATTGAGAGGGAAGATTGCTACATTCTCTCAATTTGAAGGAGAACCATTTCATGAGGCTTGGGACAGATTCAAGATGCTATTGATCCAGTGTCCGCATCATCACTACCCACTTCAACTCCTTAATCAGTTTTTCTATGATGGTCTCACCCATCAATTTCAGAACACTGTTGACAATGCAGCTGGGGGAGCCATGGGAGAAAAGACAGCTGATGAGACTTATGAGATCTTTGAGATGTTGGGAGCTAATTCTCAACAAAAGAGTGTAAGGGGAAGAAGTAAAGGGGTGAATCAACTGGAGGTCAATAGTGAAATGGTCAGTCAAATAGCTGAATTGACAAGGCAAGTTCAGATGCTACACATGAAGAACAATATTTCTTCATCTACTCAAGAAGTGTGTGGAATCTGTGGGACATTTGGGCATGGAGCAAATATATGTCCCTCTGCATATGACTCTTTTGGGAATGAAGCTGAGCAAGTTAATACTATGGGGGGATTTCAACCAAGAGCTCGGAATGATCCTTGTTCAAATTCATACAATCCTGGTTGGAGGAATCACCCAAATTTTTCTTGGGCAATAAATAATTCTCAGCAGCCTTTCCATTTGCTCCAGAGACAGAACCAACAGCAGGGCCAATCCTCAAATCAAGGGCAGTCTAAGATAGAGAGCTTGGAGGAAAGTTTGCAAGCTTTCATCAAAGTCAGTGTTTAAAATCAAGAGATGACTAATAAGAGGCTGGACTCATTAGAAGCATCCTTTAAAAAAGTGGAGACTCAAGTAGGACAACTTGCACAATAGATGCAGATTCAACAGAAGGGGAAATTCCCAAGTCAACCTGAGCAGGCACATTCAGCGACTGTTCTTAGGAGTGGTAAGGAAATTAACAATAATGTTGAAAATGATTTTGTGAATGCAGGTGACCAAGAGAACAAGGAGGAAGGAGAACCAGAGAACAAAGGTGATGGAGTTATATCAGTGGAGAAATCACCTTCAGCAGATTTACATAAGGCAAGCAATCCGTACCGGCCTCCTATACCATTCCCTAGCAGGTTGAAAGATGATAAAAAAGATAAGCAATTTTCTAATATCTTCAACATGCTGTCTAAGGTAAGTATTAACTTACCCTTACTTGAAGCAGTAAAGAATATGTCGGCTTATGCCAAGTTCTTCAAAGACCTGATCACCAAGAAAAAGAGGTATGAGCCAAACGAAAAGGTGATAGTTTCCGAGGTAGCTAGTGCTGTTCTGCAGCATAAACTACCTCCCAAACTAAAGGATCCTGGTAGCTTTATAATTCAACTTTCTATGGGGAATGGAAAGGGGACTGAGGGCATGTGTGATCTAGGAGCTAGTGTGAATTTGATGCCTTATTCTGTGTATAAATAATTAGAACTAGGGGAACTCAAATCAACCAAAATGATGTTGCAATTAGCTGATAGATCTTTTAGATTCCCGAAAGGGGTTATAGAAGATGTGTTAGTTAAGGTTGGTGGGTTAATAGTACCTGTAGATTTCATAGTTCTTGACATGGAAGGGAGTAATTCTGCACCATCAGCACACACTATTTTACTGGGTAGGCCTTTCATGGCTACTACCAACACCTTAATAGATGTTAAAAATGGTAAGTTTTCAATGACTGTCTTAGGACAAACTGCAGAATTTTCTATTTTTAACACTTCTCCCATTCCTACAACTGCTTTATATGAGAATTGTTCTTTAATTAATTGTGTTGATGCAGTTATTTCAGATGATTTCTTGCATACAGGTTCCTCAGATAAAGTGGGACTGACACTGACCTTAGAAGAGGAGGCTAAACCAGTGGGGGAGTCCCAAAAGTGCCTTAACCCAAAGGCATATGAGAGCTTTAGGAATTATAAGGATCATACTAAAGCACTTCATGACAGATTTATTGGGCGACAGACATTGAGTCCATGTATGAAAGTTTTACTTTTTAATTCTCGACTCCGTCTGTTTTCAGGTAAACACAAATCTCGATGGAGTGGTCCTTTCAAGGTAACTAAGGTATGTCCTTCTGGTGCCATTGAATTGCTTAACTCTAGAACTAATAAGATTTTTAAAGCAAATAGACATAGAGTTAAACCATATAAAGAAGGATATCATGAAGTGAGGATCATTGACAGTACTTTGATCCACGATTCCTAGTCTTGCATGATGTCCAGCTTTATGACATTAAAGAAGTGCTTAATGGGAGGCAACCCATTAGTTTGAATTTCTTTTTCATAGTTATAATTTTATATTTAGCAATTTTGATTTTATGTTTAGTTTAAATAAATGGAAACCCTTAAGCTCTCTTGTATCTTGTTTTTGACCATTTGTATTTGTGATGAAAAGTTAGGGTTTTTGCCTCACCAGGGTACGATGGAAGACAAGTTGTACTTAACTCTTTCTCTTTATTATTCTTGTTTTCCATTGAGGACAATGTAAACTTTAAGTGTGGGGTACTCTTTAAGCTTTCCTTTAATTTTTGTTTTGTTTTGCTTATTGTGTCTGTTGTGCATGGCATAATTGTTGAAAATTTATTGATCTTTTATGTGATTCTAGCATTGTAGTTGAGACTTTAGTATCAACATAGAAATGAGCATTTGAATTCATTCAGGATCAATTTTTTACATTCTGCAATTCATGACATATAAATCTTTATGAACCCACCTGTGTGAGTTTTGAGCCTCATAATTTGATATTATTATCAGTTGATTTTCTTTTCTTAAGTGTGCACCTTCATGATTTTGCATCTCTAGAGTTTGCTTTTGCATACTAATTGAACTCACATTATGATTTAATCTCAAGTTTTAAAATGATGAAGGCAAAGTTAGGTTAGCCCCTTTAGCTTAAAAAGACTTCCCTTAATATTGATTTCCTTAGTGAGCCAAGTTGAGCCTTTGACCTTTTCTTGTTTGATCAACACAATTCACAGCTCAACTTTCTCTTATTATCATCATACCTGCATTAAGGAATGGAGTTTTTATGTTTTGACAATTGGGTAGTTTATTTCAAAGTGTGGGGTAAGTAAGTAAAAAAAAATGGTATTGCTATTTGGGGTTGAAATGCATACTTTGCACATTGTGTTGGATTAAGAGTTGATTATTCTTTTCCTCTACATGTTAAGCTAGATGATATATGCAATGTTATACTTTGTATATATATGTATTAAAAAAATTATTATATATAATAAAAGAAAAAGAAAAAGAGAAAATAAAAAAAAGAGAGATATATATATACTAAAGTCAAATATGTTATAGCATTGGTTATCAAAAGAGGAATGTCGACTTATGTATTTTTCTTTGAGCATGCAATATGTGAGGTATTAAGGGATGGTGAGTATGCCATTTGAAGGAGTTATGAGTTTCTTAGCAAGAGTAGTGTCTAATTTAGATACTCCATTTCTTGATGCTCCAGCTTAAATGTCTTTTCTCACACCCTTACCTTAGCCCCATTACATCCAAATGAAAGACCTTCGGATTATTTCTTGAGAAAATCAGTGAGGGAGATTGGATAATTAAGCAAGTTTATGGTAGTATGCAGTCATGAGTGGTTTGAGTGATTAACCTTTGAAATCGAGTGAAACACTTAGATGAGAGATAAGATTTGTATGTCTGGATTAATGAATGAGTTAAGAAAATCTTGATTGAAAGTAATTGCAATTATTTATGTCTGACTCTTAAAGTATTTCATCTTAAATGTTGGAATTATGGTTAAGGTTGTTTGAGTTTTTAATTTATGCCATGTGAATTTGCTTGAGGACAAGCAAAGTTTTAAGTGTGGGGTAGTTGTTTTATTAGTTTTTGTTATAGATTTGTGTCTTGTTTATTATGATAATTATTGTTTTATTTAGGTATTTTGTTAGTTTTTATCGGTTTGTTTTGTGTTTTTATTAATTTTGGTATTTTAGTTTATTTCAGTGTTTATGTTATTTTTGATCTAGTTTTTAGTATGTGTTTATGTTTTGTTGGTTATTGTCTATTTATTTCTTGTTTAAAGTTTTGTTGCAAGTATTGTGTTAGGTTAAAAAAGGCAAGGAAACAAATTGAAGGAAAAAGGGGCAGTGGCTGACACAGGCAAAGGACACGGCCAAGTCACTGGCCGTGTCCCATACCAAGTTAAAAAGGAAGAGCAAGTCCCAGTAGCAGACACAAGCAAGGGACACGGCCAAGTTAGTGGCCGTGTCCCTCCAATGAAGCCCAGACACGGCCAAGTCACCTTCACTTGGCCGTGTCTCACTTAGTTCCAAAGCAAAAGAGAATTACATCTTCACAGAAGCAAACACAGGCAAGGGACACGGCCAAGTCAGTGGCCGTGTCCCTCCAAAATAGTCCAACACGGCCAAGTCAAGCTTCAACTGGCCGTGTCACTCAATCCAAGAAGAAAAGAAGGAATTCTGAGATAGAAGCTGACACATGCAAGGGACACGGCCAAGTCATTGGCCGTGTCCCTCCAAGGAGCACCCACACGGCCAAGTCACATGCAACTTGGCTGTGTCTCTCATGAACCAAAACCGTAGCGAGTTTTTAAAGCGGACGATTCATATAAAAAGAAAAGAGAAGCTAGGGTTTGGGACTGTTGAGATTTTGAGAGCTGATTTAGCCGTCAAGAGTGAAGTTAGGGTTTGAACATTTGTTTTCTTTGATTTTGATTTCACTTTGGATTAAACTAGCCTAGATTAGATTGTTCTAGCCATTGATACATCCTTCTTGCAAGATTTGAACAAGAGATTCTTCAGAAGCTTCAAGGAGTTTGTAATTTGGTTTTGTTCTTGAACTTTATCTCTTTATTTTCATTGAAATTGTATTTATGAACATTATCATGTCTAAGTTGATTTCTTTGAATATTAATGAGATGAGTATGTTTGATAGCATCATGAACTAATTTGATCTAGTCTAGGGTTTGTATGGATCTGCTATGATTGTATGAATTGGTTATTCTCTTAGCTAATAATTTCTTTAGCCTTGATTGAATGGAATATTGTTAATATATAATTGATTGGCCATCAATTATGTGTTTAAGGTATTAGATGATGGATTGAGAGATTGTAATATCCTCATATATATGGCCTAAAAGTTTTGATTAAGTTGTTGATGTTGTTGTTATTGTTGTTGTAGTGATATATTGGATTGAATATATGTGTTAAATTGCAAGAGAAAAGATATTGGAAAGTGAA
The DNA here is from genome assembly GCA_947685225.1 of Garcia nutans. NCBI lineage: Eukaryota > Viridiplantae > Streptophyta > Magnoliopsida > Malpighiales > Euphorbiaceae > Garcia > Garcia nutans. Next base: position 69,244,082 of record CANTUV010000031.1, on the reverse strand, counting down.
TGCGTGTGTATATGTGTTTTGGGGAAAAGAATTAGGGTTTAGAGAGAATGGTATATGTTGTGTATATGATGATATATATAACATATAAATTGGTCAAATATAGAGTCAATAAAAGAGGATATTTTATGTGGATTGTGCAATTACATATAAGGGCTTATATGAGACAAAAAGTTAGTTATATGATTGATGGCATTTTGGTAATTGCTTGGATAAGATCACTTGGTGGAGATTAAAAGCAAAATTTGACTTTGCTTCTTCATATTTTCTTCTTCTTTTCCATTGTGGCCGGCTCCTCCTTAGACAAAGGAAGCAAGAGGCAAAGAGAAGATCTTGTTGAGTGAAGCTCAAATTGAAGAAAGATTAAGTGATCAAGTGTTGATTCAAGAAGTTTTTAACTAAGGTAAGATCTTTCCTTTGATTTCTTTTATTCTTTTGAAGTAGTATTTGAAATTCATTAGGGTTTGTTGAATTGATGATGGGATGTAGTTATGTTGTGTATTCAAGTGTAAATTTGGTTTTAAGTTAAGAATATAAATAGGTGTTGTTGTTGGAAGTGAAGGATGTTGATTTTGGAAGATGGAGAAGGATGTTGGTTTTTAGGGTTTTGAAGTGGTTGTGTTTAAATTGTGATGTTAATGTGTTATTAAAGTGATGATTGTGTAAGATATGTGTTTATGTTGTTGAGTGTACCTATTTGAATGAATTTGTGTTGTGCATGATGTGTTAAAATGCATTTATAAGATTGTTGGACACATTTAGGGTTTGGTTTTTAAATGACACGGCCAAAAGCAAGGAGAGACACGGCCAAGCCAAGAAAACTTGGGCGTGTTGGAAGGATTTTTGGGAGACACGGCCGTGTCTATTGCCTGTGTTCACTACTGGATGTTGGTGTTGGGAGACACGGCCACAAGCTTGGCCGTGTCCCTTGCCCGTGTTGCTTACTGTCCAATTGGTTTGAGTGACACGGCCACAAGCTTGGCCGTGTCCCTCAAGGGTGCTGCCCGTGTCCCTCAAATGTGTTGGTTAGGGTTTTATTTCTTTGTTCTAATTGTATTGTTTTGGTTCTTCAAAGGTGGGTTGGTCCCTAAACCTAAACATAAACACTTTAAATATACTTAAAGCATGGAAAGCCCTAATCAAATGGATGTGGAAGATCATAAAGCTATAAATAAAATAAATTGTTCTTTGCCCTAATTGCATTGTTGAAATTGAACAATATTATGTTATGCAATGTAAATGGTAATGTGTTTCATGAGTAATGTATATTGAAATGTTATATCAAAGATGTTATGATGATTCAAATAAGAAATGATATGATGCAAAGCCATTGTGATTGGCTATGATGATGCAATTGAAAGAAAGAAGGCATGTTTGCCTAAATGTTGATGAGAATTGGAAATGGAAATGATAATTGAATAATAAATGAATTGTGTGGCTAATGTGTTATTCCATTTTCAGAGTTTGTTGTTGGTGGCATGCCTAATAAGTGTAACAATCTCTTGAAGTTAGGTTGGATTGAATCCTTGAAGCCTAATTGAGATGTTACAACCCTTGAAGTTAGGTTGGGTTGGTTCTTGAAGCTAAGTTTGGTTGAAGCTTAGCATGCTTTGCTCCCCTTGAAGCTTGGTTGAATCTAATCCTTGAAGCCTAGTTGGGTATATGATATTGATAAATGTGATAACTAAACCAAAACATTAACTCTGAAAATTGAATGACATATTAGTGTGTCTTGGGCCCAATGCTTGTCTTTGTTTAATGTGAGTCATGATTTGTTTAATGTTGTTCATGAATGGTTAAATGAATAACTAATGAGGCATATGAAATGTAAAGGTATGTTGTTAGCCTTGCATATATGATGTTACATGTATAATATGGATTGAGAATTGGCATTGCATTGCACTAAAGCATAACACTAGCACATTTTGTCTTACTAAGCCGTTGGCTTAGCGCGACAGTGTTTGATCGCGCAGGTAATAGGGTTGAACCCGAGAGCTCTTCGAGACCAAGTGAGAGTAGACGTTGAAGAGTTGATTTTGGGAACTTAAAGATCAGAGCAGACTTGCCAATCATGTATAACTCTTTTATATTTTGTAAAGTAATGATTTTAATGTACATATGTGTATATTTGTAAATATGAAATTAAATGTTTTCATATATGTAAATATTTGATAAATTCCGCTGCGTAACAACTAAATGTATCTTTATATATATATATCTATTTAGTTTTGTATTACAAGTTAACTACTTATCTTTCTATAATGTATACAATTGAAAGATTATGGTATGGTTTAAAATATTTTAAATGTTAATAAAATCCGTAGCATTCCTATATTCGATACATGTATACTACATTGTGGTGTAAGTAGTGTGTATGTATTGGGTGTGGGGGTGTTACAATTGTTTTGGTATCAGAGCCTAGGTTTGAGATTCTCAACCTAGGTAAAATGTAAGAAAAAGACTATTTTGATTTTAAAAAGTGGTTTTTGAATAACATATATGTTTGGGATTGGCAATCTCTGATCTTTAATAAGAAATATTCTACTGTGTTTGCAGTGTTAGGTTGTGATGGATTCTCACTACGCCAGTCAGTTGAGGGTAGTGCTGAGAGTATTGTCCCTGATGATGGAGTTAGGGTTGTTAGTGCTGGGGAGGCACCTGCTTCGGTGTCGGGGAGACCAGCTGGGGAGGAGGTTCCGCCAGCTTGGGTTAGGCATGTGGTAGAAGCTTTGAGGCAAGCACCAGTGCAACCAGTGCCACCACCCCCTCAGCCTGTGGTACCAGTGAGGCACTATGACAAACTAAGGAAGTATGGAGCGGAGGATTTCCTTGGTACTACTGATCCAGCTGTAGCAGAACAGTGGCTTGATAAAGTACAGAGGATCTTTATTTAGTTGCAAGCCACCTCAGAGGAAAAGTTTGATTATGCAAGATCTTTGCTACAGAAGGATGCATATGACTGGTGGAGGACAGTGCCCCATTCTATGGATGATCCACCAACCTTGTCATATGCGGATTTTCTGAGAGAATTTGAATTGAAGTATACTCCTAGGGAGTATAAGGACATGAAGAAGATGGAGTTCTTGAGCTTGAAGCAAGATAACAAGACTGTAACTGAATATGAGGTTGAGTTTATTAGATTGAGCCATTATGCTGGTGGCATTATAGCTGATGAGATAGATAGATGCCGGAGGTTTCAGGAAGGATTGAGGCCCTCTATCATGTGCTTAGTGGCTGGATCTAGATATCATGATTTTTCTCAGCTAGTGGCAGCAGCTCGAAGTGTAGAGCGAGCTCAAGTTATTGCAGCTGCTTCAGAGGAAGAGGTTATGGTTAGGAGGCCTCAGTTTGAGGCAGGGTCTTCTTCTGTTAAGAGAGGTAAAGGAAGCTTTGTTCCTAGAGTTAGTAGGAGTCAGAGGTCAGCTGGTAGGTCAGTGCAGTTTCAGAGGTAGAGATTTAGACCTGCAGCTTCAGTGGCGAGTGCTCCGACCCCAATGACTCAGAGATCCACTCCACCCATCTGCATTCATTGTGGTAGGCCACATGGTGGTCCTTGCTGGAAGACTGGTGTAGCAGGGGTATGCTTCAAATGTGGATCACCTAATCACTTTGTGAGAGATTGTCCTGAGAGGCAAGAACAGATGTCAGTTGATACTGCAGCTTCTCGACCTAGTGTGAGGGGAGGTCGAACAGGCAGAGGTAACAGCCGGGGAGGCAGATCTGGGTTCAGTGCTAGGGGAGGTGCTACATCCAGGGAGAGTAGGCCAGAGGAGGTTGGATCTTCCCAGAGGATGTATGTTATGCAGAGGCAACCAGATGCATCGGCGGTCATAGCTGGTACTTTTTCCTTATTTGATACTTTAGTACTTGCTTTGATTGATCCGGGTTCCACACATTCTTATATTAGTGCATCTATTTTGCCTGTATCTGATATGCATGCTGAGTCCCTAGGATTTGATGTGTTGGTGACAAATCCTTTAGGGCATAGTGTAATTGTGAGTAAGGTGCACCGAGATAGTGCAGTGAGGGTGCAAGGTGAGGAGTTCCTTGGAGACTTGATTGAAATGCCATTTAAGGAATATGATGTGATTCTAGGTATGGACTGGCTATCTAGACATGGAGCTGTGGTAGACTGTAAAAGGAAAATTATTTCTTTGAGAACTGTTGATGGTAGAGAGGTGATAGTATCTAATGAGCAGGAACAGCTAGCCTCCTTATTTGTTTCAGCTGTTGCAGCCAGGAGGTTGATTAGAAAGGGATGTGAAGCCTATCTTGCTCATGTGGTAGATACTAGAGTGAGAGGTTCTCCTATTGATGATATACCCACAGTTGCAGATTTTCCAGATGTGTTTCCAGAGGAGTTGCCAGGGTTGCTTCCTGAGAGAGAGGTGGAGTTTGGTATTGAATTGTTGCCTGGTACCACTCCTATCTCTATTACTCCTTATAGAATGGCACCAGCAGAATTGAGGGAATTGAAAGTGCAATTACAGGAGTTGTTGGATAAAGGATTTATTCGCCCCAGTATTTCTCCTTGGGGAGCTCCTGTGCTATTTGTGAAAAAGAAAGATGGTACTATGAGGTTGTGTATCGATTATAGGCAATTGAACAAGGTGACCATTAAAAATAAATATCCTTTGCCTAGAATCGATGATCTCTTTGATCAATTGAAGGGTGCAGCTGTGTTTTCTAAAATTGATTTGAGATCTGGGTACCATCAGCTGAGAGTCAGAGCTGAAGATGTTCCTAAGACCGCATTTCGGACCAGGTATGGGCATTATGAATTTCTAGTTATGCCTTTTGGTCTAACGAATGCACCTGCAGCTTTTATGGATTTGATGAATAGGGTGTTCAGGCTCTATCTGGATCAGTTTGTAGTGGTCTTCATCGATGACATTCTGGTGTATTCGCGGAATGAAGAGGAACATGATAAGCATCTGCGGATTGTGTTGCAGATTTTGAGAGAGAAGCAGTTGTTTGCCAAATTGTCGAAGTGTGAGTTCTGGTTGGATCAAGTCGCTTTTCTCGGACATATTGTTTCAGCAGAAGGCATTAGAGTTGATCCGAGCAAAGTTGAAGCTATATTGAATTGGAGTCCACCCAAGTCGGTGACAGAGGTTAGAAGTTTTCTGGGTTTGGCAGGCTATTACCGACGGTTTGTGAAAGGGTTTTCTTTGATAGCTACTCCACTCACCAGATTGCTTCGTAAGGGAGTGAGATTTGTGTGGACGGATCAGTGTCAGGCTAGTTTTGAACAGCTGAGAGATATGTTGACTCAAGCGCCTGTTCTTACTTTACCTGTAGAAGGCAAACCATATGTGATTTACAGTGATGCTTCACATAGTGGTTTGGGGTGTGTGCTGATGCAGGAAGGTAAAGTTATAGCTTATGCATCTCGACAGTTGAAACCGCATGAGCTTAATTATCCGACCCATGATTTGGAGCTAGCAGCTATTGTGTTTGCATTGAAGATTTGGCGACACTATCTGTTTTGGGAGAAATGTTTCATCTACACTGATCACAAGAGTTTGAAGTATTTGGGTGTCCAGAAAGAGCTCAATCTTCGACAGAGGAGATGGTTGGAATTGATTAAAGACTACGACTGTTTGATTGATTATCATCCAGGTAAAGCAAATGTTGTTGCTGATGCCTTGAGTCGGAAGTCTTTAGCTGGTTTAACTGTTTACTCGCTCTCGTTGCTTGTTGAGTTGAGAGCTTTGCATGCTAGTTTTGTACCTTGTGATGATGGTGCATTGTTGACACAATTGCATTTGAAACCAGTTTTGTTGGATCAGATTAAAGAGGCTCAGTTGGAGGATGAGAAAATTCGAAAGATTATTTCAGATTGCAAGAATGGGAAGACTAGAGATTTTGTTGTGAAAGGTGATGGGAGTCTCTGGTTTAAGAACCGATTGTGTGTACCCGATGATGCTGATTTGAAAAGAGTCATTTTAGAAGAAGCACATCAGTCAGTGTTTGCTATGCATCCGGGTAATACAAAGATGTATCATGATTTGAGACAGCATTACTGGTGGATTGGTTTGAAGAGAGATATTGCAGATTTTGTGTCAAAATGTCTCATCTGTCAGAAGGTTAAAGCAGAGCATCAAGTTCCAACTGGATTGCTTCAACCATTATCAGTACCAGAATGGAAGTGGGATAGAGTGACGATGGATTTTGTGTCTGGTTTGCCATTGACACAAAAGAAGCATGATGCTATATGGGTGATTGTGGATAGATTGACTAAGACAGCTCATTTCCTTCTGGTTCGGATGGATTACTCTTTGGAGAGATTGGCTGAGCTGTATATCCATGAGATTGTGAAGTTGCATGGTGTTCCAACTTCTTTAGTGTCTGATCGAGATCCCAGGTTTACTTCAAGATTTTGGAAGAGTTTGCATAGTACTTTGGGTTCTCGACTGCATTTCAGTACTGCTTTTCATCCACAGATGGATGGACAGTCAGAGAGGGTGATACAGATTATTGAAGATATGTTGAGAAGCTGTGTCATTGATTTCTCTGGAAGTTGGGACAGATTTCTACCTCTTGTGGAGTTTGCTTACAACAACAGTCACCAATCCAGCATTGGTATGGCACCGTTTGAAGCACTGTATGGTAGACGGTGTCGGACACCTTTGTGTTGGAATGAGATTGGTGAAGGTAAGTTAATTGGGCCTGATTTGATTCAAGAAACTGAAGAGAAAGTAAAGTTGATTCGAGGTAGGTTAAAAGAAGCTTCAGACCGACAGAAGTCTTATGCAGATCTGAAAAGGAGAGACATAGAGTTTGATGTTGGAGATAAGGTATTTCTGAAAGTGTCTCCTTGGAAGAAGATTTTAAGGTTCGGTCGGAAAGGGAAATTGAGTCCTCGTTTCATTGGACCGTATGAAGTTTTGGAAAGAGTTGGGCCAGTGGCTTATCGGCTTGCTTTGCCACCTGGGTTGGATCGTATTCATAATGTGTTTCATGTTTCTATGTTGAGGAGGTACAGATCGGATCCATCTCATGTGTTGCCGATTGAATCTATCGAAGTGAGCCCAGATTTGACTTTTGAAGAGGAACCAGTTGCTATCTTGGCACATGAAGTGAAAGAGTTGAGGAACAAGAGAGTGCCATTGGTGAAGATTCTTTGGAAGAATCATGGGAAAGAAGAAGCAACTTGGGAAAGTGAACAAACGATGCGAGAGCAATATCCTCTGTTGTTTCAGAGTTAATTTCAGGTAATTTCGAGGACGAAATTTTCTTTTTAAAGGGGGAGAATTGTAATATCCTCATATATATGGCCTAAAAGTTTTGATTAAGTTGTTGATGTTGTTGTTATTGTTGTTGTAGTGATATATTGGATTGAATATATGTGTTAAATTGCAAGAGAAAAGATATTGGAAAGTGAATGCGTGTGTATATGTGTTTTGGGGAAAAGAATTAGGGTTTAGAGAGAATGGTATATGTTGTGTATATGATGATATATATAACATATAAATTGGTCAAATATAGAGTCAATAAAAGAGGATATTTTATGTGGAATGTGCAATTACATATAAGGGCTTATATGAGACAAAAAGTTAGTTATATGATTGATGGCATTTTGGTAATTGCTTGGATAAGATCACTTGGTGGAGATTAAAAGCAAAATTTGACTTTGCTTCTTCATATTTTCTTCTTCTTTTCCATTGTGGCCGGCTCCTCCTTAGACAAAGGAAGCAAGAGGCAAAGAGAAGATCTTGTTGAGTGAAGCTCAAATTGAAGAAAGATTAAGTGATCAAGTGTTTATTCAAGAAGTTTTTAACTAAGGTAAGATCTTTCCTTTGATTTCTTTTATTCTTTTGAAGTAGTATTTGAAATTCATTAGGGTTTGTTGAATTGATGATGGGATGTAGTTGTGTTGTGTATTCAAGTGTAAATTTGGTTTTAAGTTAAGAATATAAATAGGTGTTGTTGTTGGAAGTGAAGGATGTTGATTTTGGAAGATGGAGAAGGATGTTGGTTTTTAGGGTTTTGAAGTGGTTGTGTTTAAATTGTGATGTTAATGTGTTATTAAAGTGATGATTGTGTAAGATATGTGTTTATGTTGTTGAGTGTACCTATTTGAATGAATTTGTGTTGTGCATGATGTGTTAAAATGCATTTATAAGATTGTTGGACACATTTAGGGTTTGGTTTTTAAATGACACGGCCAAAAGCAAGGAGAGACACGGCCAAGCCAAGAAAACTTGGGCGTGTTGGAAGGATTTTTGGGAGACACGGCCGTGTCTATTGCCTGTGTTCACTACTGGATGTTGGTGTTGGGAGACACGGCCACAAGCTTGGCCGTGTCCCTTGCCTGTGTTGCTTACTGTCCAATTGGTTTGAGTGACACGGCCACAAGCTTGGCCGTGTCCCTCAAGGGTGCTGCCCGTGTCCCTCAAATGTGTTGGTTAGGGTTTTATTTCTTTGTTCTAATTGTATTGTTTTGGTTCTTCAAAGGTGGGTTGGTCCCTAAACCTAAACATAAACACTTTAAATATACTTAAAGCATGGAAAGCCCTAATCAAATGGATGTGGAAGATCATAAAGCTATAAATAAAATAAATTGTTCTTTGCCCTAATTGCATTGTTGAAATTGAACAATATTATGTTATGCAATGTAAATGGTAATGTGTTTCATGAGTAATGTATATTGAAATGTTATATCAAAGATGTTATGATGATTCAAATAAGAAATGATATGATGCAAAGCCATTGTGATTGGCTATGATGATGCAATTGAAAGAAAGAAGGCATGTTTGCCTAAATGTTGATGAGAATTGGAAATGGAAATGATAATTGAATAATAAATGAATTGTGTGGCTAATGTGTTATTCCATTTTCAGAGTTTGTTGTTGGTGGCATGCCTAATAAGTGTAACAATCTCTTGAAGTTAGGTTGGATTGAATCCTTGAAGCCTAATTGAGATGTTACAACCCTTGAAGCTAGGTTGGGTTGGTTCTTGAAGCCAAGTTGGGTTGAAGCTTAGCATGCTTTGCTCCCCTTGAAGCTTGGTTGAATCTAATCCTTGAAGCCTAGTTGGGTATATGATATTGATAAATGTGATAACAAAACCAAAACATTAACTCTGAAAATTGAATGGCATATTAGTGTGTCTTGGGCCCAATGCTTGTCTTTGTTTAATGTGAGTCATGATTTGTTTAATGTTGTTCATGAATGGTTAAATGAATAACTAATGAGGCATATGAAATGTAAAGGTATGTTGTTAGCCTTGCATATATGATGTTACATGTATAATATGGATTGAGAATTGGCATTGCATTGCACTAAAGCATAACACTAGCACATTTTGTCTTACTAAGCCATTGGCTTAGCGCGATAGTGTTTGATCGCGCAAGTAATAGGGTTGAACCCGAGAGCTCTTTGAGACCAAGTGACAGTAGACGTTGAAGAGTTGATTTTGGGAACTTAAAGATCAGAGCAGACTTGCCAATCATGTATAACTCTTTTATATTTTGTAAAGTAATGATTTTAATATACATATGTGTATATTTGTAAATATGAAATTAAATGTTTTCATATATGTAAATATTTGATAAATTCCGCTGCGTAACAACTAAATGTATCTTTATATATATATCTATTTAGTTTTGTATTACAAGTTAACTACTTATCTTTCTATAATGTATACAATTGAAAGATTATGGTATGGTTTAAAATATTTTAAATGTTAATAAAATCCGTAGCATTCCTATATTCGATACATGTATACTACATTGTGGTGTAAGTAGTGTGTATGTATTGGGTGTGGGGGTGTTACAGAGATGAAGTCTAATGCTAGAACAATTCAATTAAGGACTTAGGTGAATTAGAGATATAACCTATTAAAAAGATTAATTCAATTATAACAAGATTAGTTGAATGAGGTTTGAATGCGAGAGCTTATTTCCTTGACTCGATTAATTGAGTTTTTTGAGATTTAATCTTTGAAATTAAATTAGTTAAGAGGAATAACCGTTCATGCATATAAGTAGCAGAGAAGTGCAAACCCTAGACCTTTCTATCAAGTGAATCAAAACATCAGTTCTAGTTTACTTTTATTCGTTTTAAACTTTAATCAATCTTCTTCATTATTTAGCAATTTAAATTTCTTCTTTATTTTGTTATTCATAATATGATAATCAATTAGCCACTTTAGCTTCCTTGAGAGACGACCTTGGGGCGATCACCTTTGCTATAGCTACCTCGTATACTTGCGAGTGACACTTTGTGGTAGAGTTAATTCGAGCGCAACATGAGCCTAGTTTATACTAAGAGTTATCATGGGCTTATTTTTGGCATGAATCATTAGTTACTTTTTCAAGTGAGAAATCTATTTATAATAAATCTCTTAATTTAGTTTTAATCCAATATAGCATAAAAACTACTTTAGTTGGTTGAATGGATTAAAACCTAATTAATGAAAATTATCATGGACTGATTTCCATTTTTGAAAATATAACTATTGGTTGAAACGTCCAAGGGAATTATTCAAAAATAATATACCCCATGTTGGTATTTTGTTAACCATATTACCTAGGAAAAGAGACTCGCCATTCATGTGTAGATGTTATAAGGTTGGAAGGGATGTTCTACTTATCTTTCTTTATTATTTGTGCATACATGCATACATGCATACATTTGCATCTCATATCATTAATCCTTTCTGGCTCACAGCCCTAGATTATGATAGTTCAAAAGCATAAGACAATCCGACCTATGCCAGAGACGAAGAATATAGTAGCAACTCAATCACTTGCTCAAAAAAAGCAATGAAGCCCGAACAAATTCAAAGAATGGTGGACGACGCCCTCAATGCCAAGATGGAAGAAATAAAAGAGGCCCTGGCTGAGACCATGAAGAACCAGTTGGCTGCAATTTTAGAAAATAATGCTGAAGTATCCGCTACCACTAAGAAGCCAAAGGACAAGGGGAAGGCTAAAGTTGGTGAAGTGGTTTTTGATGATGATAAGGTGATCATTGATGATGATGATGATTGGTCTCAATGCTTCCAAGATCCTCAAGACAAGAAGAAAGAACCAAAGATTGTTGAAAGATCAGCTATGGAGAAAACTGAAACTTCTGATGTTGAAAAGATGATTGCGGATTTGGAAAAGAAATTTGAGAAGAAGCTAAAAATCAAAGAAATGTCTGAAGTTGACAAATTATTTGAGCTAGGCAAAGAAGTTTTGTACAAATTCAAGATGCCATCTTTTCCAAAGTTTGATGGAACCGGAAATTCTCACCTCCATGTGAAGCAATATATCACTGCTATGCAGTCTGCCCGAGATACTAAGGCTCAAACTCTAAGGTACTTCATACTCTCATTGGACCCTCTTATCCAAAATTGGTTCAATACCTTAGATGATGGAACATAAAAGAGTTAGGATCTGCTATACAAGGCCTTCATCCAACAATATGGATACAATGTTGAGATGAAAGTTACCTTAATGGAAGTTGAGTCCATTAGACAAAGGCCAAACGAAAATTTTGTGGACTATGTGAAAAGATGGAGAAATAAGGCCGCTTTGCTCAAGAAGAAGCCCGATGAATCTGATCAAATAAGAATGATTGTGAGAGGGGTGTTACCTAGTCTTCATGAAAGGATGTCTCATACACTCATCCGTGATTTCAAAGATCTCCTTCAAGCTGGTCTGCAAATTGAAGAATGGGAAAGAGAGAAGATCCGTTTTTCAACAAGAAGGAACGAGAAAGGAAACTATCAGTCTGGTAGCCAAGGCATGCAAAAGGCAGTTGGTGTTAATGCTACTAGCCAAGGAATAAGAAGACAATTTTTAGATTTGGGGAAACCACTATCTTGGGTTCTCAATAAGCTTCAAAGGAAGGGATTGTTACAACCCTTAAATCCTCGTCCTGCCTAACCCTCTCCCACCTAATTTCAATACTAAGACATTTTGTCAATTTCATCAAATGCACGGACACAACACGGATAGATGTGTGAGATTGAGGCATGAGATCCAAAATTTGATTGATAGTGGAAAGCTGCCCGAGCCCAACAAGCCGAACACCAAAGACAATCCATTACCAAGGTTCAATAGAGTACCACCACCGGCAACCTTCATGATTGGAGGAGGTTTACATGAAAGTTTTATCATGTCTTCTTTCCAAGATGTGGGTGGAGAAGCAACCAAAGAAGAAGAGGTATTTAGCGAAATTGAACAAGCTATGGTGAGTAAAAAAGTAGCAATTTATGTTGTGAATGGGTTTTGGGATTCAAGCAATAGTGATGATGATATTGTACCCAAGAAGGAGGAATGGACCTGGTCCGAGCCCGAAGAAGATGAAGTAATGAACACTAGATCCGGTAAGCCTTATGCAAGGCCACCGCCTAAGAAGGTAGAAGTTAATAAAGGAAAGGAAGCTGAAGTAGGGAACAAAGAAGAGGAAGATGATACTGTGCTTAAGCAATTGAAAAGAACCCAGGCAAGTGTTAGCATTTGGGACTTATTGGCTACTTCTAAAAAGCACCGAGAAACTATGGCCAAAGCCTTGGCTAGCATGCCAATTTCCACCTCCATAACACCGGAGGAGTAGATCAACTTCATAAAAAATGAAGGAGTAATGAAATGTGAAGATATTCAAGACAAAAGTGAAGTTAATATGGGAGCGGTATCTTTCTCAGATGCGGATTTACTAGAAGAGGGGAGAGATCACATCCGCCTCTCTTTATCAAAATAGAAATCAAAGGGAAAAGGACTCCATGTGTAATGGTTGATGATGGTCTTCCATAAATGTTTATCCACTTAAAATATTGCCAAAACTAGCCATGTCAACAAGGGATCTAAACCCAATTGAGGTAACCATTTGGACTTATGACAACACCAAGAGGCATACTGAAGAAACTTTCAAAGCTGCTGTCAATGTTGGTCCAATTGAATCTATTGTTGAATTTGTTGTTTTAGGCATACCTGTTACCTTTGCCTTACTCTTTGGATGACCATGGTTTCATCCTCTCGGTGGGGTTCCTTCCACCCTTCATCAAAAGATCAAGTTCCCTAACAAAGATGAGACAATGATCATCGAGGCCGAAGATAATGAGGTTGTTAATGCTTTAATGATTGAGAGGCCTCTCAATGGTTTCCAAGTAGTTGCAATTTCTAATGATGAAGTAGTGGATTCTAAGGTCTTGAACATGATGAAGCACTTGAGCTACCTTCCCGGAGCTGGTCTTGGAAAGGGCAAGGCCAGTTTGACAAAGCTTTTAGATTTCAAAACTCAAACTTCCAAGAAAGGGTTAGGGTATGAAGAAGCCAACAAAGATGTCCAGCTAAAGAATAATGAGAAGATGAGCTTCCTGCCACTTGAAAAAATCTTTGTCAAAGCTCCAGACATGGGACCACTCCAAGGAAAGCCCGAGCCAATCATGTTCATGGAAAAGTTGATCCCGGGTTTTAAAATTTTTGCTGATGTTACCGATTTAGTGGAACAAGTGAAGAAAGAGCTCACCCTGCCAGCCAACAAGGAGTCCAATCCGGAAGAGAAGAAGGGAGTTGTCCTGAAAGCCGAGAAGACTCCGGAGGAGATCGCTGCCCTGGTTGAAGAGAAGTTTGAAGATATTCTGCTTTATGATTATGATTTTAATTTTAATTTGTCTGCTTTGTATGAGGATGATGATTTTTCTTTTCCAAGATTAATGTAATAAAGTCTAATTTTGCTTACTTGTGTGATGTTTTTCTTGATGGTTGCATACATTCAAATAGCGGTTACATAAACATCTTTAATATTAACTATGTTGAAACACAATCATTAAATTTGGGAATAACCAAAAATCCTAAAAACATTAGTATAGCATCCGACCTTACTCCTGATGAGAGAGAGAGATTTGAAAAAATATTCAAAAAATATGAAGAAGTATTTGCTTAGTCTTATGAGGATATGCCTGGAATATATCAAGACATAGCCGAACATCTTATTCCTACTTACACTCACATTAAACCTGTCAAACAAAAGCTTAGGCGATTAAGACATGAGTGGGCTGAATTGGTTAAAGAAGAGGTCACTAAACAAATACAAGTAAAGTTCCTTGAAGTGATAGAATATCCAGATTGGCTAGCCAACATAGTACTGTGCCAAAGAAAGAAGGAAGAATAAGGGTCTGTGTGGACTATAGAGATTTAAATAAGGCTTCCCCTAAAGATGATTTTCCTTTACCCCATATAGATGTCCTCGTTGATAGTTCAGCCTTTAGCATGCTACATTCATTTATAGATGGATTTTTTGGATACAACCAGTATTAATGGCCCAAGAGGATAAAACCAAAACTGCTTTCATTACTACATGGGGTATTTTTTTTTATAGGGTGATGTCGTTTGGATTAAAGAATGCTAGAGCAACTTACCAAAGGATGGTCACCACATTATTTCATGACATGATGCACAAAGAAGTCGAAGTATATGTTGATGATATGATGGTAAAATCATATACGAGGGAACAAAACTTCCAAAACTTAGAATTATTCTTCAATAGAGCATTAAAATATAAGTTAAGATTAAACCCGAAGAAGTGTGTATTCAGGGTTACCTCAGGCAAATTATTGGGACATGTGATTGGTCCAAATGGCATTGAGATTGACCCTGATAAAGTTAAAGCAATCAGGGATATGCCAGCCCCTAAGATGGAGAGAGACATTCGGGGATTCATTAGTAAATTATAATATATTAGCAGGTTTATAGCAAAGCTCACAACAATCTGTGAGCCTATCTTCAAGTTGCTTAAAAAGAATCAGCCGGTCCTGTAGAATGAAGAATGTCAAAAGGCCTTTGAGCGAATAAAAGAGTATTTGCTGAATCCCTCTATTTTGAAGCCACCTAAACCCAATAAACCCCTATTACTATACTTAGCAGTAGAAGAAGAGTCAGTCGGAGCCATGCTAGCCCAAGCAGATGAGTCAGGGATTGAGCATGCAGTTTACTATTTGAGTAGAAAGCTCCTACCTTATGAAATTAAGTATAGTATTATTGTTGCGCTCAAATTAACTCTACCACAAAGCGTCATTCGCAAGTATACGAGGTAGCTGTAGCAAAGGTGATCGCCCCAAGGTTGTCTCACAAGGAAGCTAAAGTGGCTAATTGATTATCAGTTTATAAATAACAAGTAATGAATAAAATTTAAATTGCTAACTAATGAAGAAGATTGATTGAAGTTTAAAACGAATAAAAGTAAATTAAGCTGATTGTTTTGATTCACTTGATAGAAAAGTCTAGGGTTTGCACTTCTCTACTACTTATATGTATGAACGGTTATTCCTCTTAACTAATTTAATTTCAAAGATTAAATCTCAAACAACTTAATTAATTGAGTCAAGGAAATAAGCTCTCGCATTCAAACCTCTTCCAACTAATCTTGTTATAATTGAAACAATCTTTTTAATAGGTTATATCTCTAATTCACCTAAGTCCTTAATTGAATTGTTCCAACATTAGACTTCATCTCTCAATCCATCATCTAATACCTAAAACACATAATTGGTGGCCAATCAATTATATATTAACAATATTCCATTCAATCAAGGCTAAAGAAATTATTAGCTAAGAGAATAACCAATTCATACAATCATAGCAGATCCATACAAACCCTAGACTAGATCAAATTAGTTCATCATGATTTCAAACATACTCATCTCATTAATATTCAAAGAAATCAACTTAGACATGATAATGTTCATAAATACAATTTCAATGAAAATAAAGAGAATAAAGTTCAAGAACAAAACCAACTCCTTGAAGCTTCTGAAGAATATCTTGTTCAAATCTTGCAAGAAGGATGTATCAATGGCTAGAACAATCTAATCTAAGCTAGTTTAATCCAAAGTGAAATCAAAATCAAAGAAAACAAATGTTAAAACCCTAACTTCACTCTTGACGGCTGAAACCTGTCTCAAAAACTCCACTCTCTAAGAAAAACCCTAATTTCCATATTTATACGAAACCTCCACGCGTCTTTATTGATCCTTGAGTGACACGGCCAAGTTAGAGTGAACTTGGCCATGTTGGAGGTGAATTTGAGGGAGAGACACGGCCAAGTTGATGGTGACAAGGCCAAGTTGGACCATTTTGGAGGGACATGGCCAGTGACTTGGCCATGTCGCTTGCATGTGTCACCTACTGTGAGAATTGCTCTTCTTTGCTTTGGATTTAGGTGAGACACGGCCAAGTTGATGGTGACTTGGCCGTGTTTGAGCATAATTGGAGGGACATGGCCATGTTTGAGGTGACTTGGCCGTGTTGGATCATTTTGGAGGGACATGGCCAGTGACTTGGCCATGTCGCTTGCATGTGTCGCCTACTGTGATGATTTCTTCTTCTTTTCCTTTGGAACTAGGTGAGACACGGCCAAGTTGATGGTGACTTGTCCATGTTTGAGCATAATTGGAGGGACATGGCCATGTTTGAGGTGACTTGGCCGTGTTGGATCATTTTGGAGGGACATGGCCAGTGACTTGGCCATGTCGCTTGCATGTGTCGCCTACTGTGATGATTTCTTCTTCTTTTCCTTTGGAACTGGGTGAGACACGGCCAAGTTGATGGTGACTTGGCCATGTTTGAGCATAATTGGAGGGACATGGCCATGTTTGAGGTGACTTGGCCGTGTTGGATCATTTTGGAGGGACATGGCCAGTGACTTGGCCATGTTGCTTGCATGTGTCGCCTACTGTGATGATTTCTTCTTCTTTTCCTTTGGAACTGGGTGAGACACGGCCAAGTTGGAGTGACTTGGCCATGTTGGAGCATCTTTGGAGGGACACGGCCACTGACTTGGCCGTGTCCCTTGCCTGTGTCCATCACTGTGTCTTGTGGCTTCTTTTCAGCTTGATATGGGACACGGCCAGTGACTTGGCCGTGTCCTCTGCCTGTGTCAGCTACTGTCCATTTTTCCTTCAGTCTTGGTTCCTTGGTTTTTTTAACCTAAAACAAAACTCAAACAAACTTTAAACAAAAAGTAAATAAACAATAACCAACAAAACATAAACACCATACTAAAAACTAGATCAAAAACGACATAAACACTGAAATAAACTAAAACTACAAAATTAACAAAAACACTAAATAAACCGATTTAAACTAACAAAATACCTAAATAAAACAATAATTATTATAATAAACAAGACACAAATCTATAACAAAAACTAACAAAACAATTATTGAAAAGACCTATATAGTCGTGGTTTGATCTTCTAAGAAGTTGCGGCATTACTTTCAATCTTATAGTGTGCAAGAAATTTCCAGGTTTGATCCAATGAAGTACTTAAGGAAGACACCCTCTTTGATTGGGAAGTATGGGCCATGATTGATAATCTTGGAAGAATTTGAGATTGAGTATGTAACCAGAAAAACAATCAAAGGTAGAGCAGTGGCAGAATTCCTGGCCCAACAACCAATACCGGATAGCAAAGAGGTAGTCCTGGAATTTTCGGATTAACATTTAGAGGCCATTGAGGTACAATGATGGAAAATGTATTTTGACGGAGTAGTAAATAGGAAAGGAGTAGGTTTGGGAGTCATACTAGAATCACCCGAAGGGAAACTTATCCCTTTAGCCAAAAAATTGAAATTCAGGGCAACCAATAATATGGTGAGTACGAAGCATGTATCTTTGGTTTGGAAACCCTCCTGAAGGTGGATAAGGTGGAAGTTTTTGGCAATTCATTGCTAGTAGTATCCCAAGCAAATGGAGAGTGGAAGTTAAAAGAAGAGAAATTAAAACTATACCACCATTACTTGACCGTGATAAAGAAAAACTTTAAGGAGTGCAGGTTTATACACCTACTAAGGGAAGAAAACCAGATGGCTGATGCCCTAGCCATATTGGCTTCGGTATGGGAAAATCCTGTCAACCTGCTCCTCAAGCCTCTGATTTTGACCAGTTCATCCACTCCTCGCTATGAATATGAGACAATCATGAAAACTGATACAGACCATGATGCATGGTATGATACTATAAGACGAGTTTTAGAGGAAAGGAAATACCCGTCGGGGGCAACAAAGAAAGAAAGAAGAGCCATAAGGCAGTGGTCCTTGCAATACATCACCTTCCATGGAGAGTTATATCGAAGATGGCTTGATGGGGTGCATTTGAGATGCTTGAGGAAGCCTGAAGTGGAGCATATCATGTCAGAAATACATACGGGAAGTTGCGGTCTGCACATGAGTGGTTTGGCCCTAGTTAAGAAGATAATTCGACAAGATTACTACTGGTTGACCATGGAGAGAGATTGTATTGAGTTTGTAAAGAAGTGTCAACAATGTTAGATGTATGGTAATTTGAATCACATGCCTCCTGAAGAATTGCATTCTAGGTTTTCACCCTGGCCCTTTGCCACTTGGGGTATCAACATTATAGGAGAGATACATCCGACAACCTCTAATGGTCACCATTTTATTGTAGTAGCGGTAGATTATTTTTCAAAATGGGTCGAAGCTGAATCCTTCAATAAACTGGGGGCAAGTCAAATGGCTAGATTTATTGAAAAGAACCTCATCTGCAGGTATGGGGTCCCGTATAGTGTGATATCAGACAATGGGGTACAGTTTCAAGGAGCAGTCAAGGACTTATTCTCGAAGTACCAAATCCATCATTGTAGACCCTTAATTTTTGACCCAGTCTGATCCGTTTTTTTTATATAGTCCAAAATAATTTTTGTGATCTTTTAATCTTTATTTTAGTTAAAAATGGCGAAGTGAATAAAAATAAAAAATAATAATAACAAACAAACAAATAAATAAAAATAAAAATAAAAATCGTCAACGGAAAAATAGGTAACAAAAAAATTTATCTCCGAAAGCGTTGGACGAAATGGCCCGCATCCAATTTTGCTGGCACGCCTTACGCTCGCCTTGCAGCCCGAAGCAGTTTTCGCCAGCGAAATTTTTCCGACGCAATTTTTTTCAAAACCAAATTCTATTTGGTTTCGGTTTCCTTTTCCTAATTAATGATAAATTCCTTAAACAATTAAGATTAATCATTGAAATTTCCTATAAATAAGACTAAAAAACAACACAGAAGGGAGAGAACAACGAGAAAACTTTGGGGGACAATAAGAGAGGAATTAGACTTTAGACTGAAATTTTGAATTGAAACTTTACAAATTGATCAAACTTTTAAAAGAGGAAGCAATCAAATCCATCAAAGGCAGCCATCTTGCCTTTGTCCTTGTTCATCCAAGAAGTAATTTTTGGTGGAACCAACAAACGAAGGTATGAATATCTAATCTCTTTTTTCTTTACAGTAGCTTGAATCATTAAATTGTTTCTTTTGATTTTAAAAACCATAGAACCCTAATTTAATTTTTCTAAAGCTTAAAACCTTAAATCATCTCCTTTATTTTCAAAAACTTTAAAATTGATTTTCTGTTGATTCTAAAACCTAAGAACCTTAATCTATTTCTTCAAAATCTTAAAACCCTAATCCACTTCCCAACCTTCCAAAACCTTAAATCATTTTATTAATTCCCAAAACCCTAATATGATTTCCAATTTTCTAAAACCTTAAAACCCTAAATTGATCCTTCTATTTCCAAAAACACTAAAAAATATACTTTATGTTTCCAAAAACCTTAAATCGCCTTACATATTTCCAAAAACACCATAAAACTCTAAACTATTTTCTTCTCACCTTTTTTCAAAATTCCCAAATGTTTTATTACATATTCAAACCCTAAATTTACTTTACAGCTTCTAAAATCACATAATGCTTTATAAAACTATAAATTGTTTTTAAAATCAAATACATCCTTCGAAACACTAAAAATCCTAATTCAACTTCAAAACCAAAAACAGTAAACCCCAAACTAAGTTTCCTAAACCTTAATCCTTAAAACCTTAAAACCTTATAAACCTAAATATTAAAATTCAACACAGTAAGCCTAAAAACAACAATCCAGTAGCTAATAATCATAAACCTAATGTTTTAATATTCTAAAATCCTAATTTCATAATGTTACTCATAAACCCTAGTTTGATTCATGAACCCTTAATCCATTTTAATTTTCTTAAATCTTTACAGTAGTTAAGAATTATAAACCTTAATATGCTAAAATTCCAAAACCCTAAATATTAATTAAAGAACTTTAAATAAGAAACAGTAAACTTCAATTTTTATCTTTACTTACCTTATTTGATTATGTAGTTTATTTTATGCTTTGATTTATTTAAGTTCAATGCTTGGTTTATTTAAATTATCATGGATGGATGTTTACTTTCTATTTTGATTGATGTTTAATATCTTTGATGAATGATTTATTTATGATGGATTGTTATTTACTTTTATCTATTTATTTGATCTCCAAATGTTGTAAGAGGTATGTTTCCACTTTGTGGGCGCCTCATTAGTTAAATATCATGTAATTTAAATAGATTTTATATTCAGGACCAATGTAAAGGACATGTTTCTACCTTTTTGGTGGGTGTCTTATTAGTTTAGATATGGATGATGTAAGGGCATGTCTCCATCTTTGGATGAGTGTCCATTTTATTTGTTTTGCTTGGACATTGCTTTGATTTTAATATAACGATGCTTTATTTCAATTGTTGTGTGTAATATGGATAATATTGTTATATTTAAGAATTTTATAATATTAAGACCTGTAAAGGAGGCCGGTTCTAATGAACCGGGCGTTGTGGGGGTGCTGGGTCATTTCTCACCTTCCCCACACGTACCCAACTTTCTGAACCCATTAGGGGGTTGGGGATTCCTTAGGAATCGAGTCATCCACCTCTTTCTTTTTCCCGGCCCGTCCGGGTGGTGACTCCATTTTCTCCGGACTTAGGTCCGTGTTCTCTAAGGCCCCGAGCCTAAATAGTGCCGAAGTCGCAAGAACCATTCCATCGGGAGTGGGGGCAAAAATCTCCGCTCACAGTGGCGACTCCACTGGGGATAAGAGAAGTTGATTTCGTTGGTCTTTTTATTATTTTATTCTTTTTATAATGATATTATCCATTGCATCATATTAGATTGCATCGTGTGTGTGAATTAGGACACCCGTGTTACCCGTGTTGTGTTATGTAAGGGATACCATACTTTCACTCAAGGTATGGAGATCGAGCATGGCATAACCACTCATAGCCTCGTACCATTTAGTATATACTTGCTATGGGAACCTAAGCCTTTTAACCCAAAGACTAAAGCTCATGTAATTGGCGTAGTTACTTTCCTTAGGTTTTACCATAAATGCATGTTGTTTGACTATGGTTAATTTGTCTTGGCTTAAATCATGACTTATTTGGTTTTCTCTTTTTCTAATATGACCCAAGTACACTTGCAAGCTCAAATAAATTTTTCTTTAAAGTCCAAAAGACCAAAGCTATTTTCAAAAACTTTTCAAGATGGTCTTTGGACATAAGACTTTTCTAAAAATAAATCAAAAATTCTTTTGCTCATGGCCCAAATACTAAGTCCAAAATCCATTTTTTCTAAAATCTTTTTACAATGGGCTTTTAAACAAAATTATGTTACAAAGAGCTTGGGTCAATTACGAAATACCAAAAATCAATTGTGAGCCTATTTTATACTAAGAAATAATTAATCATGGGCTTGTTTTTGGCATGAATCATTAGTTACTTTTTCAAGTGAGAAATCTATTTATAATAAACCTCTTAATTTAGTTTTAATCCAATGTAGCACAAAAGCTATTATAGTTAAGATTCAATGGATTAAAACCTAATTAATGGGAATTATCATGAACTAATTTCCACTTTTAAAAATATAACTGTTGGTTGAAACGTCCGAGGGAAATATTTGAAAATAAGGTACCCATGTTGGTATTTTGTTAACAATATACCTAGGAAAAGAGACTCGCCATTCGTGTGTGGATGTTATAAGGTTGGAAGGAGCATCCTAATTATCTTTCTTTATTGATTGTTTGTGCATATATGCATACATGCATACATTTGTATCCTATATCATTGATCCTTTCTGGCTCACGACCCTGGATTACAATAGTTCAAAATCTTACGACAAATCGACCTTCGCCGGAAGCGAAGAATCTAGCAACGACTCAATCACTTGCTCACTAAAAAAAATGGATCCTGAAAAAATTCAAAGAATGGTGGATAAAGCCCTCAATGCCAAAATGGAAGAAATAAAAGAGGCCCTAGCTGAGACCATGAAGAACCAATTGACTGCAATTTTAGAAAATCACGCCGAGACATCTGCTAGCACTAAGAAGCCAAAGGACAAAGGGAAGACTAAAATTGGTGAAGTGGTTTTTGATGATGAAAAGGTGATCATTGAAGATGATGATGATTGGGCTCAATACTACCAAGATGCTTAAGACAAGAAGAAAGAATCGAAGATTGTTGAAAGATCAGCTATGGAGAAAAACCAAAACTTCTGATGTTGAAAAGATGATTGCGGACTTAGAAAAGAAATTTGAGAAGAAACTAAAAACCGAAGAAATGTCCGAAGTCGACAAATTATTTGAGCTAGATGAAGAAGTCCCGTACAAGTTTAAGATGCCATCTTTTGCGAAGTTTGATGGAATCGGAAATCCTCATCTCTATGTGAAGCAGTATATCAATGCCATGCAGTCCGCTTGAGCTACTAAGGGTCAAACTCTAAGGTATTTCATGCTCTCATTGGACCCCGTTGTCCAAAATTGGTTCAATACCTTAGATGATGGAACGCAAAAGAGTTGGGATCTGCTATACAAGGCCTTCATCTAGCAATATGGAAATAATGTTGAGAAGGATGTTTCCTTAATGGAAGTGGAGTCCATTAGGTAAAGGTCGAATGAGAATTTTATTGATTATGTAAAGAGATGGAGAAACAAGGCCGCTTTGCTTAAGAAGAGGCCCGATGAATCCGATCAAATAAGAATTATTGTGAGAGGGGTGTTGCCTAGTCTTCGTGAGAGGATGTCTCATACACTCATTCGTGATTTCAACGACCTTCTCCAAGCTGGTTTGCAAATTGAAGAATGGGAGAGAGAGAAGAACCATCTTTCAACAAGAAG
The DNA here is from genome assembly GCA_947685225.1 of Garcia nutans. Lineage (NCBI taxonomy): Eukaryota > Viridiplantae > Streptophyta > Magnoliopsida > Malpighiales > Euphorbiaceae > Garcia > Garcia nutans. The sequence goes on along the minus strand of CANTUV010000031.1, from coordinate 69,221,116 downwards.
GAACGAGAAAGGAAACTATCAATCTAGTAGCCAAAGCATGCAAAGGGAAGTCGGTGTCAATTCTACTAACCAAGGGACAAGGAGACAGTTTTCAAAATTGGGAAAACCGATGTCTTGGGTTCTCAATAAGCTTTAAAGAAAGGGATTGCTACAACCCTTAAATCGTCGTCCTTTACCTAACCCTCTCCCACCTAATTTCGACACTAAAGCATTTTGTCAATTTCACCAAATGCAAGGGCATGACATGGATAGATGTGTGAGGTTGAGACATGAGATTCAAAATCTAATTGATAATGGGAAGCTACCTGAGCCCAATAAGCCAAACACCAAAGACAACCCATTACCAAAGTTCAATAGGATACCGCTGCCGGCAACCTTCATGATTGGAGGGGGTTTGCATGAAGATTTTGTCATGTCTTCTTTCCAAGATGTGGGTGGAGAAGCAACCAAAGAAGAAGGGGTATTTGGCAAAATTAAACAAGCTATGGTGGGTAAAGAAGTAATAATTTGTGTTGTCAATAGGTTTTGGGATTCAAGCGATAATGATGATGATCCTGTATCCAAGAAGGAGGAGTGGACTTGGTCCGAGCCCGAAGAAGATGAAGTAATGAATACTACATCCGGTAAGCCTTATGCAAGGCCACCACCTAAGGAGGTAGAAACTAATAAGGGAAAGGAAGTTGAAGTAGGAAATAAAGAAGAGGAAGATGATGCTGTACTCAAACAATTGAAAAGAACCCAAGCAAGTGTTAGCATTTGGGATCTATTGGCTACTTCTAAAAAGCACCGAGAAACTATGGCCAAGGCCTTAGCTAGCATGCCAATTTCCACCTCCACAACACCGGATGAGTTGATCAACTTCATACAAATTGGAGGAGTAATGAAATGTGAAGATGTTCAAGAAAAGAGTGAAGTTAATATGGGAGCAGTTTCTCTTTCAGATGCGGACTTACCGGAGGAAGGGAGAGATCACATCTGCCCTCTCTTTATCAAAATAGAAGTCAAAGGGAAGAGGACTCCATGTGTAATGGTCGATGATGGGTCTGCCATAAATATTTGTCCACTTAAAATATTGCCAAAGCTAGCCATGTCAATAAGGGATCTAAACCCGACCGAGGTAACTATTTGGGCTTATGACAACACTAAGAGACATGCTGAAGGAACTTTCAAAGCCACTGTCAAGGTTGGTCCAATTGAATCTATTGTTGAATTTGTTGTTTTAGACATACCTGTTACCTTTGCCTTACTCTTGGGGCGACCATGGTTTCATCCTCTTGGTGGAGTTCCTTTCACCCTTCATCAAAAAATCAAGTTCCCCAACGGAGATGAGACAATGGTCATAGAAGCTGAGGATAATGAGATTGTTAACACTCTAATGATTGAGAGGCCTCTCAATGATTTTCAAGTGGCTACAATTTATGATAATGAAGTAGTGGACTCCAAAGTCTTGAATATGATGAAGAACATAAACTATCTTCCCGGAGCTGGTCTTGGAAAGGGAAAAGCCAGGTTGACAAAGTTGCCAGATTTTAAAACTCAAACTTCCAAGAAGGGGTTGGGATATGATGAAGCCAACAATGCCCAGCCAAAGAAGAATGAGAAGATGAACTTTCCACCACTTGAAGAAATCTTTGTCAAAGCTACAGATATGGGACCACTCCAAGGAAAGCCCGAGCCAATCATGTTCATGGGAAAATTGATCCCGGGTTTTGAAATTTTTGCAGATGTTGCCGAGCTAGTGGAGCAAGTGAAGAAAGAGCTCACCCTACCAACCAACAAAGAATCCAATCCAAAAGAGAAGAATGAAGCTGTCCTAAAAGCAAAGAAGGCTCTGGAGGAGATTGCTACCCAGGTTGAAGAAAAATTTGAAGACATCCTGCCTTATGATTTTGAGAACGATGATTTTGATTTTGATTTTAATTTGTCTGCTTTGTATGACGATGATGATGTTGTCTTTTCCAAAATGAATGCAATAAAGTCTGATTTTGCTTACTTGTGTGATGTTTCTCCTAATGGTTGCATACATTCAAATAGCAGTTACATGAGCATCTTTAATATTAATTCTATTAACACACAATCATTAAATTTGGGAACAACCGAAAACTCTAAAAACATTAGCATAGCATCCGACCTTACTCCTGATGAGAGAGAGAGATTTGAAAAAATATTTAAGAAATATGAAGAGGTGTTTGCTTGGTCTTATGAAGATATGCCTGGAATAGATCGAGACATAGCCGAACATCTTATTCCTACTTACACTCACATGAAACCTGTCAAACAAAAGCTTAGGCGATTAAGACCTGAGTGGGCTGAATTGGTTAAAGAAGAGGTCACCAAACAAATACAAGTGAAGTTCCTTGAAGTGATAGAATATCCAGATTGGCTAGTCAACATAGTACCCGTGCCAAAAAAAGATGGAAGGATAAGGGTCTGTGTGGACTATAGATATTTGAACAAGGCTTCCCCTAAAGATGATTTTTCTTTACCTCATATAGATGTTCTCATTGATAGTGCAGCCTTTAGCATGCTACACTCGTTTGTAGATGGATTTTTTGGATACAATCAAGTGTTAATGGCCCAAGAGGATAAAGCCAAAACTGCTTTCATTACTACGTGGGGTATATTTTGTTATAGGGTAATGCCATTCGGCTTAAAGAATGTTGAAGCAACCTATCAAAGGATGGCCACCACACTATTTCATGACATGATGCACAAAGAAGTTGAAGTATATGTTGATGATATGATAGTGAAATTGGACACAAGGGAACAACACTTCCAAAACTTAGAGTTATTCTTCTATAGAGCTTTGAAATATAAGCTAAGATTAAACCCGAAGAAGTGTGTGTTCAGGGTTACCTCAGGCAAATTATTGGGACATGTGATTAGTTCGAATAGCATTGAGATTGATCCTGACAAAGTTCAAGCAATCAGGGATGTGCCAGCCCCAAAGACGGAGAGAGAAGTTCAGAGATTCATTGGTAAATTGCAATATATTAGCAGATTCATAGCAAAGCTCACAACAATCTGTGAGCCTATCTTCAAATTGCTTAGAAAGAATTAGCCAGTCCTGTGGAATGAAGAGTGTCAAAAGGCCTTTGAGTGAATAAAAGAGTATTTGTTGAATCCACCTATTTTAAAACCACCTAAACCCGGCAAACCTCTGTTACTATACTTAGCAGTAGAAGAAGAGTCAATAAGAGCCATTCTAGCCCAATCAGATGAATCAGGGATTGAGCATGCAGTTTACTATTTAAGTAGAAAGCTCCTACCTAATGAAATTAAGTATAGTATCATTGAAAAAACCTGCATAGCTGTGGTTTGGTCTTCTAAGAAGTTGCTGCATTAATTTCAATCTTATAGTGTGCAAGCAATTTTCATGTTGGATCCAATGAAGTACTTAAGGTAGACACCCTCTTTGATTGGGAAGTATGGTTGATGGTTGATAATATTAGAAGAATTTGAGATTGAATATGTAATCAGGAAAACAATCAAAGGTAGAGCAGTGGCAGAATTTCTGGCCCAACAACCATTACCAGATAGCGAAGAGGTAGTCTTAGAATTTTCGGATGAACATTTCGAGGCAATTTAAGTACAAGGATGGAAAATGTATTTTGATGGAGCAGTAAATAGTAAAGTAGCAGGTTTGGGAGTCATACTAGAATCGCCCGAAGGGGAACTTATCCCTTTAGCCAAAAAGTTAAAATTTAGGGCAACCAATAATATGGTGGAGTATGAGGCTTGTATTTTTTGTTTGGAAACCTTAATGATTATGAATGTGGATAAGGTGGAAGTTTTTGGCGATTCATTGCTAGTAGTATCCCAAGTATATGGAGAGTGGGAGTTGAAAGAGGAAAAATTAAAATCATACCACCATTACTTGACCATGATGAAGAAGAACTTTAAGAAGTGTAGATTTATACATCTATCAAGAGAAGAAAATCAGATGGCTGATGCCCTAGCCACATTGGCTTCGGTATGGGAAAATCCTGTCAGGTTATTCCTTAAGCCTCTAGTTTTGACTAGTTCATCAACTCATTGTTATGAATATGAAACAATCATGGAAACTGATACAGACTATGATGCGTGGTATGATACTATAAGGCAATTTTTGGAGGAAAAAGAATACCCGCTGGGGGCAACAAAGAAAGAAAGAAGAGCCATAAGGCGGTGGTCATTGCAATACATCACATTCCATGGAGAGTTATATCAAAGATGGCTTGATGGGGGTGCATTTGAGATGTTTAAGGAAGCTTGAAGTGGAGCGTATCATGTCAGAAATACATGCGGGAAGTTGCGGTCCGCACATGATTGGTTTGGCCCTAGTTATGAAGATTATTCGACAAGGTTATTACTGGTTGACCATGGAGAAAGATTGTATTGAGTTTGTAAAGAAGTGCCAACAATGTCAGATGTATGGTAACTTGAATCACATGCCTCCTGAAGAATTGCATTCTATGTCTTCACCCTGGCCATTTGCCACTTGGGTATCAACATTATAGGAGAAATACATCCGACAACTTCAAATGGTCACCGTTTCATTGTAGTAGCGGTAGATTATTTTTAAAAATGGGTCGAAGCCGAATCCTTTAACAAACTGGGCGCAAGCCAAATGGCTTGATTTATTAAAAAGAAACTCATCTGCAGATACGAGGTCCCGCACAGTGTGATATCAGACAATGGGGTACAGTTTCAAGGAGCAGTTAAGGATTTATTCTCGAAGTATTGAATCCATCATCACAAATCATCTCCTTATAGACCAAAGGCTAATGGTGCAGTAGACGCAACAAACAAGATGATTAAGCAAATTCTGTCCAAGATGACCAAGACTTACAGGGATTGGTCAGAGATGCTTCCCTTTGCTTTATGGGGATATAGGACAAGTGTGCGAACACCTACTGGAATGACACCGTTCTCTTTGGTTTATGGGATGGAAGCAGTATTGCCAATTGAAATTGAGATCAAGTCATTAAGAGTGGTCTTAGAAGCTGAACTGCCTGAAATAGAATGGGTAGTGAGCAGATACACGTAGTTAGCTTTACTAGAAGAGAGAAGGTTAAAGGAACTGTATCATCACCAACTGTATCAAAAGAAGATAGCTCGGGCCTACAATAGAAGGGTTAAGATCAAAAAACTCAGAGTCGGGGATTTGGTGTTGAAGCAATATAAGCATAATGTATCGGATTCGAGAGGGAAGTTCAGGCCTAGCTGGGAAGGGCCATATGTCGTGAAACAAGTCATGAACAAAGGTGTGGTGAAGTTATCAGACATGGACGGGAACGAGTTTAGTGAGCCAGTGAACATCGACAGGTTGAAGAGGTTTTATGTATAAAAAAAAGAGAGCTCGCTAGGTTAAAAACCCAAAAGGACGGCCTAGGCAAAAGTTAGAGCAGTTCGCTGGTTTTGAAAACCCGAAAGGGTGGGCTAGGCAACAATTAGGGCTAAATGAGAGAAAATCGTCAATTAGAAAACCCAAAAGGGCTAGTTGGCAGCAGGAATAATCTTGTATATGCTGGCTTTATGTTTGGTTGTTCCCCAATTTAATAAAATAGAATTAATGTTAAAATTGTTCTATGTGCACTGTTATAAGTATTTGACCAGATTTGGATGAAATAAATAAACACAATAGCAAAAGGTGATGACAAATTTTAAATGGAAAAGAAGCATCTTTTATTTTTCATCCTATCAATATACTTTCTGAATTGACAAATATAAAATCTATGGCAGACAATAAGTATAACGTGCAGGCCAGCTTTGCCTTAGCCGATCCAAGTAGGCTTCAGTCAAGCAAGGCATGTCTAAGTCGGGAGTAAAGTTAGAATCGTAAGGCTCAGCTCCTTACTGACGGCCAAGTCGACGAGGATCATAGCATGTACCTTGACGAAGAGTAGCAAGGGGAACATACATCAAGTATGTCCGCATGGTGATACAAGAAATCTTCCACCAAGGTACCAGCCAACGGATGTTGATTTCAGCGCGTGAGTGGATCCAGTCAACCTAGTCAGCATATGAAGAAGCAGGATGAAGTAGTTTCCTAGCAGAATGGTGTCGTGGCAGATATCTAACAAAATCCATGGATGGAGTATCAAGCAAACAAAGATGCTCCTGAAGCCAAATCTGTGCGGAAAGAATTAAATTAAAAAAAGGTCCGCTAAGTTGAAAACCCGTAAGGGCAGCTTAGGCAAAAATTAGGACAGCTTGCTAGTTCTGAAAACCCACATGGGTAGACTAGGTAAAAATTAGAGCGATATAAAAAGTATAATAAAAGAGTCCGCTAAGTTGAAAAACCGCAAGGGCAGCTTATGCAAAAATTAGGACAGCTCGCTAGTTCCGAAAACCCGCATGGGCGGACTAGGGAAAAATTAGAGCAATAAAAAAAAGAGAAAAAAAAGTTAGTTAAAGTAAAGGCAGAAATTATGTATTAGTATTTTTATGCTTATTGTACAATGTTTATACAATCAATATAATATTTATACATCACTAAAAAGGTGGTGGTAGGTCATCAAATAAAACCTTGAAAAAATCATCGCCTGTTGGAGGAGGAGGTAAATCACTCGTCCCAAATTCGGCCGAAGTAGGAGCACCAAAATCCCTATTAGCTTGGAGTTTCGATCTATCACGGTCCTCATCAAAAGTAGATGAAAGGATCTCATGGTCATAAGTCTGGGGGCCTCTTGATGAAGAAGCGCCAGGATCCCTCATCCCCGGAAATCGAAAGTCTCAAAAATTTTATTCTGATTGATGATATAAATTTTCAAAATGAGAAGCTTGTTGACGACTAGCGGCCAACTCTTCTTGAAGTTACTTATTTTGTTCTTCAATCATCCGCTGTGAGCCAGAAAGGAAAAGGTAAGAGCATACATAATCATGCATACATATAGCATAAATTATCAGGGAAACTTACCAGGTAATTCATATCAATGCCCTGCGGATAAGATGGCATATCTGGCGGGCTAGAATGAGTAAATGAAGGAGCAGTAAAAGAAGGTCCAACCTCATGATCAAATAAGCCAGCAACCTGCAAAAATTATTAAAGAATCAAAATAAGATAAGAAAGAAGCACTTGCAATGGAAAAATGGTAAAAGTTTTACCTGAGAAGTGCTAGCCCCGAGATATGGAACGAATTCTCCTACATCTCCATGATGTTCATCTTCATCCCTACCCTCATTTTCTTTAGGAATTTCCCGTACCCCAATAGGAGATACATCAAAGTTCAAGAGCCTCATTTGAATAAAATGAGCATAAAATGCACTCGATGGATAGAGAAATGTTTCAACATTATAACCATGCCGGGCCAACCACCATGCATCCTCCGGCATCGATGTAATATTTAAAGTATATTCCGAGCAAGGCATCAAAATCCTCTGCTGCTTTGGACCGAGAAACCACTCATAAACTCTCTCTCTAAGAAACCAACCACTAGACACTGGGCCAGCGATGACTCGGCGAGTATGTTGGAAAGACAATGTAGCATTCATGAAGGAAGTCCAATTTGTTCTCTCTTTTGGGTTCCACCAGGCCAAATTCACCTGCAAAATGACATAAGGTAAGTAAACTTTCATATAAATTTTAAAGTATACTAATGCTATTTTACCTAGTCCCAGGTTAAGCGGCTCAACACGAAGCGTTGGGTATTCACATGGTGAGAGCCGGGAACGTCCATGCGATCTGACAACCAGAAATTTAATCTTGGATACCCAAACCTCTCTCTAAAAATACTGGGTACCCTCACAAGGTTATGCTCATATGCCCATGCCTACAATAATAATAAAGATCACATTCATGCAAGAAAAGAGGGGAATTGACATTGGTAGAAGAAGAGTACCTCGACAACCGCCATCAAGCCGACAAAAGACTTCTTATTTCGGCAAATTTTATCAAGACCATGGTAAAGATAGGCGAGACCAGCTTCACCCCAGCCATAAAGTGGTACCGTCCTAAAATAAGAAAGGGCCCTCAACACTGACAAATGGATGGATGATTCAGTGCTGCCTAAGATGGTCGACCCAAGCAAATATAATAAGAATCCTTAAGCATACTATTGGGCTGTGTCTCTGTGAACCCGTCCTTCGTAGTTCATCCAATAACTACGAATTGGTTCGATCTTTATCTTAAAAGGCCCTTTGTATGATGGTTTCATACCAATTAATTGCTAAATTTCTTCAAATGTCAAAATATCGTTGGTCAGAGGAACCGAAACACAATCATACCGAAGGTCGGTTATAACAGAAAAATCGACTGGACCAATTGTCGTCTCTCCAATGGGCAAGTGAAAAGTATGAGTTGTGTCCAACCATCGTTCTGCAAGTGCCTGGAATACGCTCCGGTCTATTAGATACTCCTCGGATGGCAATTGTAAGTTGAAGCTCTCAAAACCGTAATCTCGGATAATCTGCCTTACCCGAGAGGGCACTACATCATACCATTGTCAGGCTTTGTAGATACACCCTCCGGCCCGAACAACGCAACGATCATGCTAACACGGAGCCAGGTAAGTTAATACCAGGTAAGTACATATTATTCTATCTGCTTAAATTAATTTATTTTTCCTAAATTTTCTAAAAAATGATAATATAAAAACATAAATAAAAAATAAAGACAAACATAATAATTGTAACACCCCTTCCCGACCTACGAATAAGCCAGGGAGGAATGTCACATCGGGATGCGAGCTCTGGTTACAATGTCTTAATTAAGAATTCTTATGAAAAATTTTTCTAAAAATTGGGCGGAGTTTCCCCTAAAAAGCGGGGTTCCCAAGTGTCGCCAAAACTGATTTTTTTTATAAAAAAAAATATTTTTGTTCATAATTCAACTCAAGAACACTCCCAATAATAATCTCCCTTATATCCTCAACTACACCCTGCACGAAAATTTCACACTTCTATATCGTTTCTCAAGATCACATATCATTTGCTAAGTTTCATTACCATACTACTATTTATTCTCTTGTTACATACACCATAATACTTAATATGTTTAACAAACCTTTACAATAGATATAACGTACATGCCATACTACTATTTTATGTCAAAAGTCCTACCCTATTCGCCATCGAGCTAGTGCGGGCCGCTGCAGAAATGCTAATCTTCTATCCACTACCTGCGAGTTAGACATATAACTCGCTGAGCAACTTATTGCCCAGTGGATACTTTAACCATTGCCGAATATAATTAGTGCAAGAAAGGTTGTTGAAACACATATAAAAGTAGAATACTGTATAATTAAACTATTTTCATACAATCATCATATTTATATTTTCTAATTAAGTTAAGATTCACATTCTGTATGTAAACAACATGTAATATAACTTCATTATAATTACGAATTAATTTGCTCCACTAGGTAATTAAGAATACACCGATCTCGAAATGAGGCCTCGTATAGAGTTACGCGTGGTCTTGACCTCACACGCTAATTGCCATGGTCTTGGTCTCACACGATATGGAATATACAACATAACTGCGTGGTCTTGGTCTCACACGACTAGTTGCCATGATCTTGACCTCACACGATATAACAGCGCGTGCGTAAGTAATATCCAGACCGAAGCCATTAAGACAGTACTGCCGGTAGGATGGCATGCCAAACCCCCATTCCAGACCAGTTTTACCCATTTACCGAGTAGAGCATATATAACATTTCATATATACCCATTCACTTCGTATATATACCACATATTCTCCATGTATATACAATATATACTTACACAAATACCACATATACTCACATATGTATCATATGTATTCACATATATACCATATACACTCATATATATACCATATATACACGTATTCCCCACGTATATACCTTATCTATATATTCACATTATAACGAACATGTATTCCATCACGTGACTTTTATCACGGTTATGAAATTCATATTGATTTTCTCCTCTTTTCCATCTAATTTATTCTTCATATTCATAATAAAACTCAATACCAAAAATAAAATGATAAAACACCCACACCAAGTTTTTGACCAAGTTAATAATGAAAAAATTACCATATGAACAATAAACTCTGGTTCTTGACCCAACTTGATCCTTGATTTAGAAAATTTGTATAAAATAATCCACTTGGCTAAAAACTCTAAAATTTTTACAGAATTTAGTTTTTCATCTTAAAATCATTCCTTTAAAATTTTATATCAAACTGGACACAAAATCTTGGTCAACTAGTTCACCCAACCAGACTGCGCCAGTTGCCCTGCATCCTGGCAGCAGTTCTGAATTTTGTGAATTCCGTAAATTAAATTCAATCAATGTGGTTCCAAATTATTTTTCTCAAATACTAGACTCACTAAAAAAACAACATATCCAAAATTCAATTGGATATTATTTTTCTACATTTTATTAAAAATCCAGAAAAATGGTTGTCTCAGTCAAGGTACCTGTTGGAGCAGGTCTAATAAAAATAATCTTTCCAAAATCATAACCATTCCAAATTCAACTCAACATATTTTTCAGTCATTCTAAACTCATTGAGACACAACATATCAAAAATTCAACTCAAGATAATTTTTCTATATTTAATTAAAAATTATACAATTCACAACATTTTACTAATTGTAAAACAGAAAAATTTCAAAAGGAGTTCAATGGTTAAAGTACCAAACCTTACTATTTGTTAGTCCTTTATCTATATCACTTCCTTTCCTTCCTTGTCTCTTGATTTCCTATGAAATTTAACATCACATATACAAAGGTAAGAACCCTAGGTATAGACATAGTCTTATCTTATGATTTTTCTAATGGTTGCTAGCTTATTTTTACCATTAAACACCATTTCTATTCATTCTCCAACTATTTTGCTATTCTCCATCATATTCATCAACTTTCTATTATTTTCCCTAATTAAACATGACTTTAAGTCCTTCCATACAAAGCCTAATACTCAAATTAAATGAAAGAGAAGAAGTTAGCTTGAAGAATTACCTTAATTTCTCTTGAAAAAAAAACTTGATAAATCACTTAGAAATTGAAACTTTCCCTTGGCTCTTTTGGAAGAAGCCCATGGCAATGGAGTCCCAAAATGAAGATAATGGAGTTTTCTAGGTGTTAGGCATGTGTCTTATGCTTTAAGACAAAAATTAGATGTTAGATAATTATTTAACTATTTATTTATTTATTTTTAACTTGAATGGTCTTGATTTATCCACCAAAATTGAACAAATGGCCATGATTTGGCCACTTGAAAGTTACTTTTCCTTCTTTATAATTTTGCCCCTCAAATTGGTTTTATTTACAAAATTGCCACTCCGGTGAAAATGACCAAAATGCCCTTGTTGCAAAATCATCCGTAACTTTCAAACTGTGCGTATTCGGGAAAAATCGTGCGCCACCGTTACGACCCGATAAATCCTGAGAACACATCTATTACATCCATTATGGGCACTATTAAGAACCGACGTAACTTTTTGGAAAAATACCTTTAGATCCTCAGCCTCTTAAAAAATTTCAATTAGGTCCCATCAGCTCCACTGTGTACACCAATTTCATACTTGACTATCCCGAGCCTCTATTTGACCACCTTTCATGTCCTTCTTGCCTATTACTCGACTATCTAGCCTTTGGGATGTGATAATAATATTAATATAAAAAATAAATGAAACTAAAAAAATAATAAAAATATAAAAAAATATGAAAAATATAAAATATAAAATATAAAACAAAAAAATAAATAAAAAAGGCGAAAAAAATCAAAAAAAGAAAAGAAGAAGAAGAAGAAAAATTATCGTGCTCTTTTGGTTTGAACTACGATGAAGCGGCATCCCGGCTAGTAGATCTATATTTCCATCTTCATGATGCCCAATAAACTCCAATAACTCGGCATTAGAATGAGTTTCTGACCTTGAAGCATGCATTACTTTTCAAAACTATATGCTAAATTTGAAAGAATTACAGTAAGGAACAAAATCAACAAATTTTGCTGTGAATAAAATGAAGGAATTCGTTGTTTATATAGAGAACGGCAAGAAAAAAAATAAAATTCAAAAAGTAAATTTTACTATTGATGAATAGTGAATTACTATTTATAAATAGTACATTATTATTTACAATAGTAAACTACTATTTACAAATAGTAAATAGTACATAAACAGTGACTACACAGTAAATAAATAGTAAATTCAATCCTTCAATTTAACCATTCAAATACTTGCGTGTATATAAATATTTTTGCACACAGTGGGCAAGAAGAAGACGTGCATAAAAATTAGCCAAACTTGTTGAAACAAAAAAAATTATTATTTTTTCTTAGCTCGGGTCCAGAACCCAAATTATCCTTAGGTCCAGAACATAGAATCTCTTCTAAGTCCAGAACTTAGCTCGGGTCCAGAACCCAAATTATCCTTAGGTCCAAAACCCAAATTTTTCTTAGGTCGAGAACCTAGAATCTTTTCTAAGTCCAGAACTTAGCTCGGGTCCAGGACCCAAATTATCCTTAGGTCTAGAACCTAGAATCTCTTCTAAGTCCAGAACTTAGCTCGGGTCCATAACCCAAATTTTTCTTAGGTCCAGAACCTAGAATCTCTTCTATAGTTCAGAACTTAGCACGGGTCCAGATCCCAAATTATCCTTAGGTCCAGAACCTAGAATCTCTTCTAAGTCCAGAACTTATCTCGGGTCCAGAACCCAAATTACCCTTAGGTCCAGAACCTAGAATCTCTTCTAAGTCCAGAACTTAGCTCGGGTCCAGAACCCAAATTACCCTTAGGTCCAGAACCTAAAATTATCCTTGAGTCCAGAACTCGAACCGGGTCCAGAACCCAAAACCTCAACCATCTCAAAAATTAAGTCTTATTGCTTTTCACTCTCTTTTACTAAAGTCTCAGATCGTTCAAGCAGGGGGCAAACTGTAGACCCTTAATTTTTTACTCAGTCCGGTCCGTTATTTTTTTATTTAGTCCAAAATAATTTTTGTAGTATTTTAATCTTTATTTTAGTTAAAAATGGTGAAGTGAATAAAAATAAAAATAATAAAAACTAATAATAATAAACAAATAAATAAAAATAAAAATCAGCGACGAAAAAATTCATCGCCGAAAGCGTTGGACGAAATGGCCCGCATCCAATTTCGCTGGCACGCCCGATGCTTGCCTCGCAACTCTCGCAGCCCGATGCAGTTTTCGCAAGAGAAATTTTTCCGACGTAATTTTTTTCGAAACTAAATTCTATTTGGTTTCGGTTTTCTTTTCCTAATTAATGATAAATTTCGTAAACAATTAAGATTAATCATTGAAATTTCCTATAAATAAGACTAAAAAACAACACAGAAGGGAGAGAACAACGAGAAAACTTTGGAGGATAATAAGAGAGGAATCAGACTTTAGACTGGAATTTTGAATTTGAACTTTACAAATCGATCGAACTTTTAAAAGAGGAAGCAATCAAATCCATCAAAGGCAGCCATCTTGCCTTTGTCCTTGTTCATCCAAGAAGTAATTTTTTGTGGAACCAACAAATGAAGGTATGAATATCTAATCTCTTTTTTCTTTACAGTAGCTTGAATAATTAAATTGTTTCTTTTGATTTTAAAAACCATAGAACCCTAATTTACTTTTTCTAAAGCTTAGAACCTTAAATCGTCTCCTTTATTTTCAAAAACTTTAAAATTGCTTTTCTGTTGATTCTAAAACCTAAAAACCTTAATCTATTTCTTTAAAATCTTAAAACCCTAATCCACTTCCCAACCTTCCAAAACCTTAAATCGTTATTAATTCCCAAAACCCTAATATGCTTTCCAATTTTCTAAAACCTTAAAACCCTAAATTGATCCTTCTATTTCAAAAAACCCTAAAAAATATACTTTCTGTTTCCAAAAACCTTAAATCGTCTTACATATTTCCAAAAACACCATAAAACTCTAAACTGTTTTCTTCTCACCTTTTTTCAAAATTTCTAAATGTTTTATTACATATTCAAACCCTAAATTTACCTTACAGCTTCTAAAATCACATAAAGCTTTATAAAACTATAAATTGTTTTTTTTTAAATTCTAAAATCAAATACATCCTCCGAAACACTAAAAACCCTAATTCAACTTCAAAACCAAAAGCAGTAAACCCATTTATTTAAGAGGTATGTTTCCACTTTGTGGGTGCCTCATTAGTTAAATATCATGTAATTTAAATAGCTTTTATATTTAGGACCAATGTAAAGGACATGTTTCTACCTTTTTGTTGGGTGTCCTATTAGTTTAGATATGGATGATGTAAGGGCATGTCTCCATCTTCGGATGGGTGTCCATTTATTTATTTTACTTGGACATTGCTTTGATTTTTAATATAACGATGCTTTATTTCAATTGTTGTGTGTAATATGGATAATATTGTTATATTTAAGAATTTTATAATATTAAGACCTGTAAAGGAGATTGGTTCCAATGAACCGGGCGTTGTGGGGGTGCTGGGCCATTTCTCACCTTCCCCACACGTACCAAACTTTCTGAACCCATTAGGTGGTTGGGGATTCCTTAGGAATTGAGTCATTCACCCCTTTCTTTTTTTCGGCCCGTTCGGGTGGCGACTCCATTTTCTCCGGACTTAGGTTCATGTTCTCTAAGGCCCCGAGCCTAAATAGTGCTGAAGTCACAAGAACCATTCCACCGGGAGTGGGAGAAAAAATCCCCGCTCACAATCATCAGTGATCCTCTCCTTATAACCAAAGGCTAATGGCACGATAGAAGCAACAAACAAGACAATTAAGCAAATTCTATCCAAGATGACCAAGACATACAGGGATTGGTCAGAGATACTTCCTTTTGCTTTATAGGGATATAGAACAAGTGTGCGAACACTGATTGGAATGACACCGTTCTCTTTGATTTATGGGATGGAAGTAGTGTTGCCAATTGAAATTGAGATTAAGTCTTTAAGAGTGGTCTTGGAAGCTGAGCTGCCTAAAACAGAATGGGTAGTGAGTAGATATACACAGTTAGCTTTACTAGAGGAGAGAAGGTTAAAAGCACTATATCATCATCAATTATATCAAAGGAGGATAGCTCGGGCTTCCAATAGAAGGGTTAAGATAAGAAAACTCAGAATCAGTGATTTAGTGTTGAAACAATATAAGCCTAATGTATCTGATCCAAGGGGAAAATTTAGGCCTAGCTGGGAATGGCCATATATTGTGAAACAAGTCATGAACAAGGGTGCAGTAAAGTTATCAGACATGGATAGGAATGAGTTTAGTGAGCCAGTGAATATTGACAGGTTGAAGAGGTTTTATGTATAAAAAAAAGAGAAAAAGAAAAAAGATCTTGCTAGGTTGAAAACCCAAAAAGGGCGGCCTAGGCAAAAGTTAGAGTAGTCCTCTAGTTCTGAAAATCTGAAAGGGCGAGATAGGCAACAATTAGGGCTAAATGAGAGAAAATCATCTATTAAAAAATTCGAAAGGGCTAGTTGGCAACAGGAGTGATCTTGTGTATGCTAGCTTTATGTTTGGTTGTTTCCCAATTTAATAAAATAGGATTAATATTAAAATTATTCTATGTGCACTGTTATAAGTATTTGACCAGATATGGATGAAATAAATAAACACAATAGCAAAAGGTGATGACAAATTATAAAAGGAAAAGAAGCATCTTTTATTACTTTTATTATTTTTTCATCCTAACAATCTAACAAAATTGACAAATGTAAAATCTATGGCAGACGATAAGTGTAACGTGCAGGCCAGCTTTGCTTCAGTCAATCCAAATAGGCTTCAGTCAGGCAAGGAATGTCTAAATCGGGAGTGAATTCAGAATCTCGAAGCTCAGCTCCTTACTGACGGTCAAGCCGGTGAGGATCATAGCAAGTACCTCGACGAAGAGCAGCAAGAGGAACATACATCAAGTATATTCGCATGGTGATACGAGAAATCTTTCACTAAGGTACTCACCAACGGATGTTGACTTCAGCGCATGAGTGGATCCAGTCAACCCAGTCAACATACGAAGAAGCAGGATAGAGTAGTTTTCTAGCAGAATGATGTCGTGACAGATATCTGGCAAAATTCATAGATGGAGTATTGAGCAAGTAGAGATGCTCTTGAAGCCAAATCTGTAAAAAAAAATTAATTAAAAAAAGGAAGGTCCGCTAAGTTGAAAACCCACAAGGGCAGCTTAGGCAAAATTTAGGATAGCTTGCTAGTTTTAAAAATCCACATGGGCGAACTAGGCAAAAATTAAAGCAATAAAAAATAATAAAATAAAAAAGGGTCCGCTAAGTTGAAAATTCACAAGGATGGCTTAGGCAAAAATTAGGACAGCTCGCTAGTTTCAAAAATCCACAAGGGCGGACTAGGCAAAAATTAGAGCAATAAAAAAGAAGAAGAAAAACCTAAGTTGAAAACCCAAAAGGGCAGTTTAGGTAATTACCTGAAGCAACAATGGACCCCCTATTAATTTCTTCGATAATCCCAATTTAAGTTGGTCTAATCCAACTAAAGTCTCAGCTAAGATCACGGGTATCGGCGATAAACCTCCTTCCATTTGGTCCATGATATCCAATGCTCGTGGATCAATATCGCCATCAGAAGAAACAAGCAAGAATTGGCCAAGCAAGCATAGACAAAGCATACGTCCCCATGCCTTAGTAGAAGCCAAATGAGAAAGGCAAAGGTCAATTAAGGGACCAAGCAGAATTTTCTCACCTCTCATCAACTGTAGAACTTCGGGCTTTGAAATTTGAAATAACATCTGCATCTTTTGTTGAGTCTTGGAAATCAATATAGGTAACTCCATTTGTTGATTGCTTGGATATCCAAGGATGGCCTCAAATTCTTCAATCAAGGGACATATTTCAAAGCCATTAAACTTCAAAGTATCAATTTTTGACCAAGATATTTGTTTTCAATGAATAGCATTCATATTTTTAAATGAACAGCATTCATATTTTTTACCAATATTTTGAGTTTGGTCATTGTTGACAACTGAAAGAAAATTGAAATTGTTAAAAGGAATTTTTACGTTGAAGTAGAAAATCTTCTGGCTTCTGTATGAAATCATGGCATGAAAAGAGATTTATATGGGATGATTGTGCTATTCCAAAATTGATAAGGAAAAGTGTGAGACCGAGATGCACAAGGATAGGGATTTGGCAACGGAAGGTTTTGAATTACCACATTGCCTTTGGTTTTGTAAATTAGTGATATTGTGAAAACATTAAATGTGAAGAGGAAATGTCAATAATTATACCGTATCAATAATAAATGATGATAGAAAAAAAAAGAAAAAAAAAGAAAAAAAGGAGTTGCAGTAAAAATAAAAATTATATATCATCATTATTATTTTTATTATTATACTTATTATACAATATTTCCTCAATTGATATAATACTCATACATCACTAAGAATGGGGTGGTGGATCATGATCAAACAAAGCCTTAAAAATTCATCGCTTATTAAAGAAGGAGGCATGTCACTCATCCCGAGTCCACCTGAAGTTGGAGCACCTGAATCTCTATTACCTTGGAACTCAGATCTGTAACGGTCCTCATTCAAAGTAGACAAAAGGATCTCATGATCATCAGCTTGGGGGCCTCTAAGATCTCTCATCCCCTAAAATTGAAAGTCTCAAAAATCTTGCTCTGACTGGTGATATAATTTTTCAAAATGGAAAACCTGTTGATAACTAGCAACCAACTCTTCTTGAAGTTTCTTGTTTTGTTCCACAAGCATTCGTTGTGAGCCAGAAAGAAAAAGAGTAAGAGCATACATGATCATGCATACATATGGCATAAATTATCATGGAACAAGAAAACCTACCAGGTAATTCATATCAATGCCCTGTGGATGAGATGGGATCTTCAGTTGATTAGAATGAGCAATTGGAGGAGCGGTAAAAGAAGGTTTAGCCTCATGACTAAATGAGCCAGCAGCCTACAACAATCATTAAAAAAGTCAAAACAAGTTAAGAAAGAAGCGATTGCAATGGAAAAATGGTAAAAGTTTACCTGAGAAGTGCTAGCCCCAAGATGTGAGACAAACTCTCTTCCCTCTCCATGATACTCCTCTTCATCCCTATCCTCATTTTCCTCGGGAATCTCCCATACACCAATAGGAGATACATCAAAGTTCAAAAGTCCTACTTGAATAAACTGGGTATAAGATGCACCCAGTGGATAGAGAAAGGTTTCAACATCATAACCGTGCCGAGCCAACCACCATGCATCCTCCGACATTGATGTGATATTTAAAGTATACTCCGGGCAATGCATCGGGATCCTCCGCTGCTCGGGACTAAGAAACCACTCATATACTCTCTCTTTCTCTGAGAAACCAGCCACTAGACATATGGCCGGCAATGACTCGGCGGGTATGTTGAAAAGGCAATGGGACATTCATGGAGGAAGTCCAATTTGTCCGCTCTTTTGTGTTCCACTAGGCCAAATTGACCTATAAAATGACATAAGGTAAGTAAACTTTTATATAAATTTTAAAGTATACTAATGATATTTTACCTAGCTCCAGGTTAAACAACTCAAGAGATAGCATTGGGTGTGCACATGGTGAGAGCCGGGAACTTCTACACGATTTGACAATAAAAATTTAATCTCGGATACCCAACTCTCTCTTGGGAAATGCCAGGCACCCTCACAAGATTGTGCTCATATGCCCATATCTACAACAATAATAAAAATCAAATTCATGCAAGAATAAGAATGGAATTGACATTGGTGGAAGAAGAGTACCTCGACAATCGCCATAAAGCCAACAAAAGAATTCTTATTTCTGTAAATTTTGTCAACTCCATGGTAAAGACAGGCAAGGCCAGCTTCACCCCAGCCGTAAAGCGGTACCATACTCATATCAGTAAGGGCCCTCAACACCGACAAATAGATGGTGATTTTGGTGCTGTCTAAAATGGTCGACCCGAGCAAATACAGTAAAAATCCTCGAGCATATTGTTTGGCTATTTTCCTACGAACCCTTCCTTTGTAGTTCATCCAATAACTCTGAATCGGCTCAATTTTTATCTTGAAAGGCCTTTTAAATGATGGTTCCATACCGATTAACTGTTGGACTTCTTCGAATGTTAGAACATCATTGGTAAGAGGGACTGGAATGCCATAGTACCGAATACCAGTTATAGTTGTATAATCGACTGGGCCAATGGTCATTTCTCCTATAGATAGGTGAAAAGTATGGGCTGTGTCCATCCACCACTCTGACAATGCTTGAACTACACTCCTGTCCATCAGACACTCCTCGGATGGTAATTGCAAGATAAAGCTTTCAAAATCGCAATCTCGGATAATCCATTTTACCTGAGAAGGTGCAACATCATACCATTGTCGGGCTTTATAGACACACCCTCCACCCTGAATAACATAATAATCACGCTAACATGGAGTCAGGTAAGTTAACACAAGGTAAGTATATCATCATATCAATACCACTGATTTTTAGACTAAATTTATTTATGTTCTATTTTTAGTCTATCTATATACTTATTTATTAAATTCTTAAATATATTCATCTAATTAATTTATTTTTCCTAAATAATTAAAAAACAACAAAAAAAAGAGAAAAAATATACAAAAACACAAAAACGAAAAAATAATTTGCTGTTAAAATAAATAATTGAATTATTACCTTGGTCTTTTGATTCGAACTGCGATGAAGCTACATCCCGGCTAGTAGACTTATATTTCCATTTTCATGCTACCGAATAAACTCCAATAACTCAGCATTAGATTGAGTTCCTGATCTTGAAGCATGCATTTTCTCCTCAACTCTATGTTAAACTCTCTAAGCTCTCTGATATAAAAAATGTATAAGTATGGATGAAATGAAGAAATGAGCTGAGAGGTTTATATAGAAAAATTGCAACGGAAAAAGACAAAAATAAAAAGGGAAAAACAGCATTCTCGTAAAAAAAAAGTAAATGTTACTATTTACAAATAGTAAATGAATAGTTGGTGAATAGTACATAAATAGTAATTACACAGTAAATAAATAGAAAACTCAATTATTCAATTCAATCATTCAGATATCTGCATGTATATAAATATTTTTGCACTTTTAAGATATTTTTACACGCAGGGGGCAAGAACATATGGGCATGGTAAAAATTAGCTAAATTTTTTGCAAACTTCTTTAGTATCCTACTGACTACAATTATTTTTTACAGATAATCAAATCTCACTTAGCTTAGGTCCAGAACCTAAATTCTCTCTTAAGTCCAGAACTTAGCTCGGGTCCAAAACCCAAATTATTTTTAAGTCAAGAACTTAGCTTAGGTCCAGAATCTAAATTCTCTCTTAAGTCCAGAACTTAGCTCGGGTCCAGAACCCAAATTATTTTTAAGTCCAGAACTTAGCTTTGGTCCATAACCTAAATTCTCTCTTAAGTCCAGAACTTAGATCGGTTCTAGAACCTAAATTATTTTTAAGTCTAGAACTTAGCTTGGGTCCAGAACCCAAATCTCTCTTAAGTCCAGAACTTAGCTCAGGTCCAGAACCCAAATTACCCTTAAGTCCAGAACTTATCCCGGGTCCAGAACCCAAATCCTAAATCTAGCTCGGGTCCAGAACCCAAATTATTTTTTAGTATAGAGCTCAAACCAACCTTGGAAGTCCAGCATGGCTCCAAGCCCAGTCAAAAATCACATTGCTTTTCACTCTCTTTTGTCGTAGTCTCAGATCGCTCAAGCAAGGGATAAACTATAGACCCTTAATTTTTGACCCAGTCTAGTCCAATATTTTTTATATAGTTTAAAATATTTTTATAGTATTTTAATTAAATAATATTTATTTTAGTATTTATTATTTATAATTTTTAATAAAAAATAAAAAGGTAATATTAGTAAAGTTAAAAAAAATAAAAAAAATAAAAATCGGAGACTAAAAATTTCATCGCCGAAAGTGAATTGGCTGGCCCACCCCAGCTCTCGCAATTTTCGTAGCCCGCAGCAATTTTTTGCCAGTGTAATTTTTTCCAGCGTAGTTTTTTTCGAAATCAAATTCTATTTGGTTTTGATTTCTTTTCCTAAATGATTTTAATTTCCTTAGACAATTAGAATTAGGTTTGAATTTTTCCTATAAATACCATATTAAAACACTTTAGAAAGGGATCAGGACTCGGGACTTTGGACTTCTGACTTTGGAGGATGAAACTTAGAACCAAACTTGGGACTCTGAAAAAATTCTTTTGGCCAAAAAGAAAACCCTAGCAAGTAAGGAAAAATTCAAGAGACAGCAACCAAAGGAAGCAATCATCTCCAAATTGCTTTGCTCAACCAAAATCAAATATGAAGCAGGTAACAGCTTGGTTCAATCTCTTCAAATTTGGTGGAGCCTTTAAACGTAGGTAAATTTCTCTAACTTCTATTTATTCAATCATTAATCATCATCATCTTTTATGCCATCATCACATTGCCTTAGTTATTTAATTCTTCCTTCAATTTAGTTTAAGTAGTAGCATGAGGTAATCCATACAATATTGAAGATCTTAATTAAAGTAAATAATATAATCATTCAACACAAATCTAATTTCATAAACCCTAAGTTATTCAAACCCTAAATCTTAATTAATTTCGTTTCCAAACTTTCACAGTAGCTATTTTGTTAGAATTTTATTCAGTGAGTTATGTTAATCTTTCAACAATATATTTGGTTTTCTATATTTGTTTTCACCTAAAAATACATAAGTAGTTGATATAGTCAATATTTAAAGCACACTCAACTTTGATAACATAAAAGCATCAAATTCAAAATTCAAAATCATCATCCACAGAATTAAGATTTCAAACTATAAAACCCTGATATCTTAACCGTGTAACCCTAAAATTTTAATAGCCTTAAAACATGTTTTTCAAATCTAAAATCCTAATTACACCTTTCTAAAGACCCTAAAATATCTTATTAATTCTCAAAACCTTAACCCCATTATCTTAATTCCTTAATTTTCCTAAACCTTAATTCTTAAAACATCAAAACTTTATGACAAGTTCATCAACACCCTAAAGCCCTAATCCAATGAACTTAAAACCCAATCTAGTAAATCTAAATTCTAATTCTTAACTCAGCAACCACAATACAATAACCGTGAATTATAAACCCTAATGTCTTAAGGTTCCAAAACCCTAATTTCATGATGTTAGCCCTAAACCCTAATTTGATTAATCAAAAACCTTACTACTTTCTTAAAATTATAAAACCCTAATCAATTCCATTTTTCTAATAATCCTCACAGTAGCCTAAATAATAAATATAATAATTTCAAAATCCCAAAACCCTAAATGTTAATTAAAGAACCCTAAATTGAGACATAAACCTAGATTTGTTTCTTTATTTGCTTTATTTAATTTTAAATTTGATTATGTAGTTTATTATATGTTTTGATGGTTGATTTATTTAATTTCAATGCTTGATTTATTTAATTTATCATGGATGGATATTTTCTTTATTATTATGATTATTATTTATTTGTTTTGGTATTAAAATTGTAAGATGTATGTTTTCACTTTGTGGGTACCTCATTAGTTAAATTTTATGTAATTTAAATTATTTTTATATTTTGGACCAATGTAAAGGACACGTTTCCACCTTTCGGTGGGTGTCCTATTTAGTTTTAGACATGGACGATGTAAGGACATGTTTCCATCCTCGGATGGGTGTCCATTTATTTGCTTTATTTGGACATTGCTTTGGTTTTAATATAATGATGCTTTATTTTAATTGTTGTATGTAATATGGATAATATTGTTATACTTAAGAATTTTATAATATTAAGACCTACAAAGGAGGCAGGTTCCAATGAACCGGGTGTTATAGGGGTGCTGGGTCGTTTCTCACCTTCCCCACACGTACCCAACTTTCCGAACCCATTAGGGGGTTTGAAATTTCTTAGGAATTGAGTCATCTACCCCTTTTTTTTCCGGCCGTCTGGGTGGCGACTCCATTTTCTCCAGGTTTAGGCCCATGTTCTCTAAGGCCCCGAGCCTAAACAGTGCCAAAGTAGCAAAAACCATTCCACCGAGAGTTGGGACGAAAATTCCCGCTCACAGGGTCATAGTCATATTATGGTGAATTATATAGGAGAGGTGTCTGATGAGTAGGTGGATGTGAAGGAGTTTGGCATGCTGGAGAAGGAGGAGGTTCATGTTCTGATAATGTAGGTTGCTGTGGGTTTCTAGTAACTTGTCCAAAATCTACAATGAAATCTTTGAGTGTGGATGTGAGCACTTTGATTGCTTGTTAAGATGGATTTGGGGATTGTAACATTGTGGAGGCCTTTTGTGCTATTGAAAAAAATGGTAGAGAAGGCTCAACAGGGGTTACTTCTATTATGGCAGCAGGTGATACAGGAAGAGAGGTTTCAACTGGGGATTGTTCATTTTGGGGATTATGTGTTGTGTTTTGAGCTGTTGGACATTGAGGTATTTGTGGGGGTGAGGGTAATCTATTAGGAGTTTTATTCAAGTTCTATGAATCATGAATTAAATCTTGTGTCATCTTATCCATTTTGGGGATCAGTCAGCCCACGCTCACAACACCACTGATGAAGGGATGGACTGCAAGGACTCCAATCCAAGTTCAGATTTGATATGCCTCAACTCTTGG
The DNA here is from genome assembly GCA_947685225.1 of Garcia nutans. NCBI lineage: Eukaryota > Viridiplantae > Streptophyta > Magnoliopsida > Malpighiales > Euphorbiaceae > Garcia > Garcia nutans. The sequence continues at coordinate 69,197,566 of CANTUV010000031.1, read as the reverse complement.
GCCCGCAAAATCAAGAAAAATGACTGAGCTCCAGTGAGGAGTCTCCGATGTTTAAGTCAATAATTAGAAATAACCAAACTATATAGTATTAAAGAATAATAATATTCGAGCCTCTTACTTGTGAAAATCTATACCTATTTATAGTTGGAAAGTGGAGATAACTTTTGCAAAGGTTAGCAGATTTTTAGGGAGTGTCCATGTAGTGGGCAGTTTTTTCGGATGTGTCGGTGTAGTGCTTTCATATTAAAGTATATTTTTATCATAGTTCGGTTGTCGAGTTCAAATTTATCTACAACACCATAATATATACTTGAGTCTAGTTGAATAGTTCAGTCATGGAGTTTGAATTTATCTACAACACCATATATATAGTTATATATTATATATTATTGTGAATATGTATTGATTTAAAAAAGAAATATTAGTATACAACTATTGTATACAATTATATATACTTGTATATTATATATGTAACATCATATATCAGTTGATTAGGAGAAATAATTAATAGTACACAACTATTATGTGTTATAATATATTTGTATATGTTACATATATCAATATATATATATATATATTAATTTGAAGAAGTGAAAAAAATTATAAAATTGTTGTATATTTCTATATATTACATACAACTATTATATATTGTTATATTTATATTTAATACATGTTATAAAAAGTTTTATTTTTTTTATACAATTAAAAGGGTTCAATTCCAGCATTAATTCAATATAATAATACCTCATATGAATGCATTAATTCACGACTCCAAGGAGTTATGAGGCTATAAATACCTCACCAAACATCATTTAATGTGTCTTTTTAAGCATTCAATAACCAAACTATTGTAAATTTAATTCTTGAATTACCTTGTGCCAATTTTATTGTATTTTCTCGAGTTTAGAAACACTAGGTTAAAGAGTAAACCTAAAAAAACTCTTGTAAGGATTGTAAGGTAAACACAAATTCTTGTAAAAGTTTGGTGTGAGTTTGTAACACTAAGTTAGGGTTGAACTTGTAAAAATCCAAGTTGATAGTGAAATACTCAACTTGTGAAGTTGAGGAGTGGATAGATGATACTCTTATTTGAACCATTATAAATCTTTGTATCATTTCTTCGTCCTTAAACTCTCTTTAATTTCTTAAGAATTTAAATTTACCCTTAATCTTTAAAAGAAACCATTTCACTTCCCCTTTCGATAGTCTAAAGGGACAATAAGTGGTATCAAAGTGAAATCAATCAAATTAAGCTTAATTATGTGATTGTCAACCATGATTGCCATTCTACGTCCAAGTGCCCCTACCTCTACCACTACAAACTCCCCAAGCATTTTTACTTATGGAAATTTAAATAGTCACCTTAGACCATTTTTTTGATGGAATTGACTACTTCATGTAGAAATAAAAGATGCATTTCTTCCTAAATAGTGAAGGAGTATAAGTTTTGGTTCCATGAGAATAATGGATAGATGCACAAATAAAATCCAACTACAAGAATAATTGTGCCATTTCCATCTTCATAAACTCCAAGAGAAAATTTTAGAAGATCCAACACAATATAAGCGCTTATGAAATTTGAAAAACTCTTGAGAATTAGTATGAATGTACTACTCAAGTGGAGTCCAAGAAGATCTAAATGCTTGTACATGAGTATGAGCTCTTCAAGATGAAGCCAAATGAGAATGTCAATGACATGACTAATTGGCTGATTGTAATAGTAACTGATTTAAAGAAGTTTGGGAAGTTGTATTCTCAAGAAGATGTCAACAACAAGATCCTCAGAGCACTTCCCAAGAAGAATTTTGAATCCAAGATTTCAGCTATTGAAGAAGTCCATAATCTAAGTAAGCTTAGAATCGGTGAGCTAATTGGCAAGCTTCTTACACATAAAATAACAATATAGAAGGATGAAGATAAAGATGAGAAAGAGAAAAAAAATATAGGTTGGGGGGGGGGGGGGGTGGATAACTCTCAAAACAATAAAAAAGGTAAAGGAGAGTGATTGCACAAGTGGAAGTGAAAGTGAAGGAGATGATGAAGATGGAGTATCTTTACTTTTTAGAAGGGTTAAGTGTGAGCGAAAATTTTTGTCCTTATTCCAGTGAAATGGTTCTTGTAACTTCGACATTATTAGGCTTTGGAATTAGAGAATACAGGCCTAAATTCGGAGAATAAGAGTTGCTACTCGAACGGGCTGGGAAGAAAATAAAAGGAGTGGATGACTCAATTCCTAAAGAATCCCTAACTCCTACTGTGTTCAAAAAATTGGGTATACATGGAGAATGTGAGAAGTGACCCTGCACCCCCTATAATGCCCTGTTCATTTGAATCGACCTTCTTTTCAGATCTAAATATTATTTAAATTTTGCATTATTATAATATTATTCATATTACAAACATTATTGAAATAACAATATCATATTATAAATCAAACGAAAAATGGGCATCCATACAAGGCTAGAAACATGTCCTTACAATGTCCAAATATCCATAATATAAATAAAGCAAGATGAGATACCCATAAAAGTGTGAAAATGTGTCCCTTACATTAATCTCCAAATATAAATTAAATAAAAAAAGCTAATTAAATAAGGCACCCACAAAATAAAAATATGTGTTTTACAATCTTAAAAACCAAATAATAAAAAATACAATCCATAAACATATAAATTATCATACAAAGAATTATAAAATTAGGGCTTAATTAAAAAAAATTAAGATTAATCCACAAGCAAATCTTAATATTAATCCATTAACGAAATATAGGTCGCGACACATTATGGTACTGTCTGCTGATTAGCAGGCGGGGGCTACCCCTGAAAGGTAAATGATTTACCATAGTCTTGAATGAGTTATTACCTCTAGAAAATAAATTAAGGTTTTAAATTATAATTTAAGGTTTTATCCTAAAACTAGGGTTTAACATACAGAATTAGGGTTTTACAATACAAAATTAGGCTTTTAATTACAAATTAGGGTTTTTATTGAAAAAATTAGGATTTTTGTGATTAAGTTTTTAATATATGATTAAATAAAATCAAAATCATAAAATAATGTAAAATGAACCTGCAAGCAAACAAAGATGATAATTTCGTAAATTGAATAAGTGGTAGTGTTAAACACCATATCTATGTTGTTGGCTCCATTACATAACCGCGTTGATGCAAGCCTTAGCATAATCCTTCCTATAAGAATTGGTTCTCCCTTAATGTTGTGCGATTTGTTTGGGTCAAATAAGCCTCCGCTAGATAAATAAAACTTGGAATATCAAACATCACTTTTAAAAATTTCTTAATTCTCATAATAATACGAATAAATCAATTCAATATTATTTATATATACTCAAATATAATTCACTACTGATCCAACTTTAATCCAAGAGCGCATGATGACTTACCTCGCAAGCCCAAGGAGAAATAACTTCAATATATATGTGCAGAGCAATTACCCCAGCCAAAGGGTAAATTTATAATATCATTATATTTATATAAACACTCATCATCAATGTGCAATCAAGCATGTTTATAATAAGAGTGTATATAAATTATTTATCCAGTCACAGAATGATCAATCATTCACATTATGAGAAATCAAATTGTCATTATTTATTCTCAATTTATATAAAAAAAATAAATATCATTTAAAAATAAATTACCACTTTGAATTCTATAAATTCTTTTCTCAAAATCATACACACATATATATAATGTACATTAGAAATACAATGTTACATATTTACCTACTCATTTTGGCCAAAAATTAAATTTGTATAACGAACTGAATTACCTCTATGATTTACCTCAGTTATTGAATCAACTCCTAGAGTAATATAAGAATAATTATTAACTAAGAAATATTTTAAAATTGTTAAATTACTGTGATATGTATGATATGATAAACATGTATAATACAATCCCTAAATTCTAACGAAGTCTCGACGTATATTAAATATTTTCTCAAATTGCCAATAATACTCCAGTGAGTTTTATACTAATTAACTCACCCCTCCAATTATCCTATATTTGTTAAGTATTTTAGATATTATAATTTATAATTAAGTTAGATAAGTTTAACTCGTTAATTCTTATAATTTAATAATAATATTGAAAATATTATTAATATTTTATTTAATTATACTTTTGTAGCATATATTTGATCTTTCATATAAGATAATTACTTAAACTTTTAAAATATATTTAAATAAACTTGGAATACCCTTGAGAAGATGAATTTATAATTATTCTTAAATAACAACTAATTATTATATAATTTTATTTACATTAAATTTTTTTTAAAAAAATATTAACTTATTATAATCACAAAGATAGTGAACATATATTTAATAATATTTTTATTAATCATTAATTTCACTTTTATATATATATATATATTTATAAGAATTATTTAAAATACATTATAAATTGATTTGAATAGTTCTTTAATAATTAAACTTTTGACAGAAATATCCTTTAAATATAAAAGTAATTTACCATATTAAATTTCTATAATAATAATAACTATAATAATAATAATAATACTAAAATTGATATTTACTAGTCATAATAATTATAATAATTTTTTTAATGATAAACTTAATAATAATACTTAATTACTACAACTATAACAATATTAATAATTTACTACTACTTGACATTAGTTATATTTTAATAATTACTATTGTCCATTCTTTAATAAAAATCATAACAATAATTAAATAGGAACAATATTATAATGATAATTTGATTATTCTAATTATATTAATACAAATTTTAATTAGAGAATTAGTTTATGAATTACTATAAATTTTAATCCTATTATATTTAAAACTTAATTTGATAATTTAATAATTAACTAACTCAATTTAATTTATAATTAACTTAATTAACTAAGTTCAATTTGTAAGTAAAATTCTTATATAAATAATAATTTAAATATAGTATTTTCTATAACTTAGTTAGCAAACTATTAATTTATTATTTTACAATTAATTTATAAATTTTCTTACATATATTTATTCATATTATTATATTTAAATATAATTTAATTTATTCTGTAAATTACTAATAAAATTTAAAATTCAAGAACTTAATTTGTTTTAACTATAAATATTTTTATTCTAATGTTAATATACATATATATACTTATTTTTATTATAATTACAAAAAATTAATCAATTAATAAACAACTATATATTTATTAATAAAAATTCTTAAATATAATTTAATCATAACTTTAAATTTATTAACTAACAACTAACTGTCAATTTATAAATTCATCAAAATATATGTACAACATAAATAATTTATTCTACAATTTACTAATAAATATTTATAATCAATTTAATTAAATTTCTTTTGATTATACTTTATATTAAGATTTTCATTTTAAAGTATTCACATATTCACTATCTATTTATTTTCAATATTTAATTATTATTATTATTTTATTTTAAATTTTCTTTTAAATATCCTTAGTTAATCAATCAATTAAAATTAAAACTTCTAATTTACTAATTTCATATATTTTAACTAATTTCTTTTAGATTAACTATTTATTATTTTCATTATTTGTATTTAAATTTATTCAAAAGATGAAGAAGATGAAGATGGAGTTTGAGAGAAGATGAAGAATATGAATAATGTTACTTTTACATTTAAGTCAGCATTCTTTTGTTATTTTGAAGATACTTTTTGCAAATATGTATATATTTATGAAAACTTATATATTTTTATAATTCTTTTCTTTTTTGTTTTAGTTATTTTTGTAGAAAGTCCTATTTTTTTAATAATTTTTTCCCTTTAAAAATGACTTGAAATGGCCAAAACGGGTATTGAGTTTTAGAAACCAACTTGGAGAAAGAACAAAGCAAATAATCAAGGGAAAATTACACCATTTATAGATGACAATTGGGCCGGGCTATAATGTCTAGAGATTTTAAGTACTGATATTTTGTATTAAGTGCATATATAGGTATATATATATCAGATTGATTGTGACATTATATGTAGTTTAAGTATTTAGAATTGGTGAAAATAAGGTTGATTAAGCCCTAAAATATGAAAAATTAAATTCGGCTATGGATTTAATTGGTATTTCTGGAAAAAAAATTTTAAGGGGTAAAAAATTACGAAAATACTCTTACGGCTGTGAAATGAAATTATATCATAATTGGAGTGTGAAATATGGATAATGGGGCTTTAAAATAGTTAAAAGTAATTATTTTTATAATTTCACGGAGTTATAAATCAGATTAAGAGTTAATTAAAGAAAGTAAATATATCGAAATAATAGTATGAGTGAGTACATGAGACTAAAATCCTAAATACTAAAAGAGAGAGAGAAAGAGAGAGAGGAAGAAGCCAAATTGATTTTTGCTTCTTCTTTTTTCTTTCTCTAACTCATCCACATTATCTCCATCACCACCATCTTCACCTTTCTTAATCTTCCTCCTCCATTCTTTAACTTAGAAATTATGGAAATTTTAGAGAAAAATCAAGTTTTTGGTGAAAATTAGCTACTTTAAGTATGAATTTTCAAGGAAATCATCATTAAATCAAAGAATTGAAAGGAAGAAGGATGGAAGTGCTACTTTAATGAGGTTAATGCTTGTATATCATATACTTTGCTATTATTTTAATTTTATTCGAATTTTAATTACTTATGTAAATATTTGATTGGATTAAATGGAATTATTATGAAAGAATTGTATATTAAATGATTTGTGTATTGATATAGAACTTTACTTCTATGGTAATAAGGTTATTTTTGTAAGGTATAAAGTGTGTATGTACTGGTTATTGAATTGAAATAATATTCAAAAAAATCATTGAATCATTTATGTGCTACTTTAGAATTATGGAATAAATTAGGGTTTTAGTAAGTTCAGGATTTTGGAGGATTTTAGGGCTATGAAATTTTCTATATTTGAAGTATGATGATGTTTGTGGTATTTTGTAGTGTAATAGTTAGGTATTTGCTTTAAAATAATATTTAAAGAAATTTTTGAATTGATGATATATTGAATTGTTGGATTATGGAAGATTTGATAAATAAGAAAAAAAAACTTTATTCTTGATAAAAATGATTTAAAGGATACTTGGAGTTATTGAAATGTTAAATTAATTGTAATAGCAATTATGAAAATCATATGGCTAAGTTATGCATAGGCAAAAGGATATGAGAAAAGGAAAAGAAAAGTGCTATTGAATGAGAATTGAAGTAGGAAAAAAAAATAATTGGAGTAAGAAAGACTAGTATTTACCTTAACAAAATTTAATTATGTTATTGGAGAACTAGAAATTATTTATTTGGTTTAATAAGTAAAGTTAGTAATGAATTGTTGACTCAATCTTGAAAGTATTTATAATTAATGGTAGATTATTTATAAGATTAAAGTGTAATCAATCCATTAAAGGGTGAAGCTTAGAAGTGAGAAAAATACGAGAAAAGTATTGATATATGTTTTTGGATATTCAAAGTGGATGTAGAGATTAAAGAATGAATAAATAGTGATTACATATTATAAGTGGATTTTGTATTATTTTTGGAGAAAGAAGATAATTTGAGGACCAAGGTAAGAAGATTGGTAGAAAGATAAATTATTAGTGACTTAATATAATTTGAAAAGAAGATAAAGAATCAAAAAGGAGATGTGAAAGACTAATTAAGTGATAATGGCTAAATTTTAGAAATAGTGTGAAGATATATACATATTGTATAGCTAATGTATTCCTGATAATAATACTATTGGATGATTAAAGATAATTATTAAATTGTACATAGAGGTGTTTGGTAAGTTAAATTTTATTGATTGATAATAGTTAGAGAGAAATGAATGATGGCATGAAAGGAAAAATCTAATAAGGACCAAAATTTATATATTGCATTACCATTGGAGTTAAGTCAAGTAGTATCTTAATGATTGAGTTAATATTATTTAATTGGATAATGTGTAAGAGAAAAATAATAAAGTTTAAAGTGGAAATATATATATATATCAATTGTTAGTGTATGTGCCCTAGGCCATTTATTTGGATCTTTATGTTATACATTCATTATTAATAAATGAGGTTTTATTATCATTATTGTTTGTTTGCATGTTACACAATTTTGATATTTGTCCCTGGTTTATTATTATTATAGAGATAAAAAAAAATAATTCTTAACCAGTATGAACATTGATTTGATAATCATCAGATGGTTATGTGTATAGTGATACAAATCAATTTCATAGATACTTGTTAGAGAACAATGTATTGGATAGACCCATCATGAGATTACTACATGGGTTAGTGTCATAAGTAAATCTCATGATAGTTATGTATTAATTCTTTGACTTGAGATTGTCATAGTTTCCAATATAAGGACTATTATATTTTGACATGATCAAACATTATCCGTAACTGGATAGTAATAAAGGTTATGATCATATATGATAGAAATTATGTAGAGGATAATGAACAATCAAGATAGAATTTGTCCCTCTCTTTGAGAGAGATATCTTTTGGGCCCCTCGATAAGTGAGACTGTGAAATGCATGGCCGTGCTCAAATGAATTGATAGTGTGATCAATTTCATTTGTTTTATCAGTCTACTTGGAGATCGAGTAATCATAAGTTTGGACAATATAAGTATGACGTTGACCATGACTTATGTTCAAGCTAGATATCGTGTGACAAAGGGATTAATGCATGTACTATTATAAGGCAAATTGGACATTCCTTATATTAATTGGGTAGTTGTAACGCCTTGCTAGAGGCCAATTATGACTTGTTGGTTTAATAGAGATTAAATTGACTGCCAATTAATATGGGCCTATCGGGTCACACACAAGAATGTATTTTGGGCTGGATATAATATTAATAATATTAATATTAGATATTAATATTTATTATTATTATTATTTTCGTTTTTATATATATTATTAGATAATATATTCAGAATCCTAATTAGATTTGGATTCTGAATTTGTTTTACCTTATCCAATTATATATATTATTAGATAATATATATTCAGAATCCTAATTAGATTTGGATTCTGAATTTGACTTACCTTATCCAATTTCGAATTGGATTCTGGAGTGATTATATTCACTCCAGACGTTAAGTCTTGTGAGAGGTAACTTTAAAAAAAAAAGAGAACGAAAAAGAAACTTAAATACGTTTAGAGAAAACGTTCTTCAGCCTTCGCCGTTGCAGAGAGCTAGCACTCCAGACGGTAGCATTCGTGTGGATACGTGATAGAGGGTGTTTCGCGATCGAGGCATCTCTTCCAAACTGTGATTTCGAATCATCAACAGGTTAGTTCTTTGTACACTTTTGTCGAATTAAACGAACAACATGGATCCTGGTGGGAAATCGTAGATCAAAAGTTTTTCCGCTGCGTATTTTGTTTGCTGTGATCTCCTTTATTTCCTAACAGTGGTATCAGAGCCACTTGTTGTTTTCGTTTAAGTTGAAAATGCCATGTTGATATGATTACATGAGATATATTGATTTCGTATGGCATGTTAACTATAAAACCCTAATTTCATTTTTCATATGATGAGAAAGGATTGGTTTTTGGTTTCGTTTCTGTAAAACCCTAATTCGTTTTTCATATGATGAGAAAGGATTGGTGTTTTTAATTTCGTTTTCATGAGATGATCACGTATATATAATTGGTTTTCATATGATGAGAAAGGATTGGTGTTTTTAATTTCGTTTTCATGAGATGATCACGTATATATAATTGGTTTTCATATGATGAGATAGGATTGTTTTTGGTTTCGTTTCTGTAAACTAATTCGTTTTTCATATGATGAGAAAGGATTGGTGTTTTTAATTTCGTTTTCATGAGATGATCACGTATATATGATTGGTTGATTAAAACAATTTTCATATGATGAAAACGATTAAGTTTATATGTGATATAAACATTTGGTAATGATTCTGTAATGGGTTGTACATATTCGAAATAAAACAGTAAGAAGGTTAATGAGATTAACGATTCTGTTTTAGGGTTTCGCCAAAGAAAAATGTTAATGAGATTAACGTTTCTATTTGGCTTCAAGGGGCGCTGCCCCTCGACCCCGCCCAGGGGCGCTGCCCCTTCGGAACCCCGCCCGCTGACCGGCCAGCGGGAGCCCCGCCAGCTAACCGGCTAGCGGGACCGCCGTATGTTCGCGCCCTATAGTTCGTTACCGCGACATTAAGAATGTCTTAATATTTGTTTCTATTTAACATGTTGGTGATGAATATGTTATGTTTGTTTGATGTCTTGGCATGGTGCATAGCATGGCCTTATGACCTATGTGATTGGTTTATTCATATCTTAATTTTGGGTAAATACGGCCTGCGTGTCGTTTATTTTGTTGTAATTTATTTACTAGTAGTTACATTTTCTTTTATTGTAATAAATGAAGATTCAAGCTACAATGTTTGTGATGGAGATTCATACCAAGGAGAAGATGGTTCCATGGTGATGGAAGCACAAGCTCAAGTTTTGAAGATATGTAATATTGCAAGTGTTGTAATAGATAGGTTTTTCACCTAGGGTTGCCTTTATGATCTTCATTTGGTCTCTTGAAGATCATATTTAGTTTGGCCATGCTATGTCACGTTTACATATTTTGTCATTTGGTATATGATGCTTATGTGATAAATTATATATATGCATATAGGATGCTAAAATATAATGATATGTAATGCAAGACATGATAATAATTTAGTTGAACCCTCATTAATAATTTAAGTCTAAATGCCATCCACGTTTTTAAACACCTATCAAAACTAAGATTGTATTAAAGTAGGTATTGCCAAAGCAATATGCTTTAAACATTCCTAGCTAAGTAGGATGAGTAATAGTGTAACTCATATGTTTTAAAATTGGTTAGACTTAATTAGGCTATCAAAATGGTTTTGGGCCTAAGGCATTAGATGGAATTCAACATGCTATGACATATGATGTCAATATTCCATAATTACTAAGAGTTACATGAGATGTAATTGGTAAAGATGTTACCTACCTAAATAACTTGATTTTAAGCGTCACGCCAAAGCTGAGTTTAGAATTAAGTGAAATACGGATCTTAGCCTACTAAAATTTTTCTTTAGAGGGTTATATTTTTAGTAGGAGTTTAAATAATTTTAACCTCATTATTAATTAAAATTTGACTTTGTATATTTATCAACAGATGGCTGCTAATAACAATTCCACCTTATCACTGCGATCTATCCTTGAGAAGGAAAAACTGAAAGAATGCGGGACTAATTTTGTTGACTGGTTTAGGAACCTGAGAATTGTTCTCAAACAAGAGAAAAAGTCCTACGTGCTTGATGAAGCTATCCCTGACCCACCTCCTGCTGATGCTTCTAATGCTGCTAAGAGTAAGCATAAGAAGCATGTGGATGATTCCAATGACATAGGATGTCTTATGTTGGCTACCATGTGTCCAGGACTTCAGAAGGATCTGGAACACTTAGAGGCTTATGAGATGAGTGTGCATCTCAAACAAGCTTTCCAACAACAGGCTAGGCAAGATAGGTTTAACACCGCTGTTGCATTATTTGACTGCAAAATGTCTGAAGGTGAATCTGTTAGTGCTCATGTTTTGAAGATGAAAGGCTATCTAGATCACCTTGCTAGACTTGGATATCCCCTGAGTTTAGAACTCTCCACGGATTTGATCCTACATTCATTGCCTAGCAGTTTCTCACAGTTTGTCATGAACTATAACATGAATGACATGGAGAAATCCATTCCTGAGCTACATGGTATGCTCAAAACTGCTGAGGGGAATATCAAAAAGCCTACCCAAATATTGAATGTCAATATTAAACAAATGAAAAAGAAAGCCAAATATATTAAAGGCAAGGGTAAGGCAAAAGGTGCTAAAGGGTCCAAGGGACAAGCTAAACCAAAACCTGAACCTAAGGCTAAAGTTCCTAAGGAAGGGACTTGTTTCCATTGCAACAAGCCTGGGCATTGGAAGAGAAATTGTCAACTCTATTTGGATGAGTTAAAGAAGTTGAAGGGTAGTGCGACTACATCTTCAGGTATTTATGTTATAGAAATTAATTTATCTATTCCTTCTTCCTGGGTATTAGATACCGGATGTGGATCTCATATTTGTACAAATATGCAGGGACTCAAAAGGAGTAGGATGCTGAAGAAGGGCGAAGTGGACCTACGTGTTGGCAATAGAGCAAGAGTTGCTGCTATAGCTGTAGGAACTTATGAACTTGTTATGCCCAATGGGTTTTTGTTAATTTTGAACAATTGCTTTTATGTTCCTACTATGAGTAGGAATCTTATTTCAGTATCTGTTTTGGATGATGAAGGTTATTCATTTTTGATTAAGAATAAGAAATGTTCTATTTTTGATAAAAATGATTTGCTTTATGGTATTGCAAATTCTTATAATGGCCTTTATATCCTTAATCTTGATGATTCTAATGGTAATGATATCTATAACATAACTTCTAAGAGAACTAAGCCAAATGAGTTAAACCCTACTTATTTATGGCATTGTCGCCTTAGCCATATAAATGAGAAACGCATTTCTAAGCTCCATCAAGATGGATTATTAGATTCATTTGATTTTGAATCATTTGAAACATGTGAGTCTTGTTTGCTTGGTAAGATGACAAAGGATCCTTTTACTGGGCATAGTGAAAGGGCTAATGATTTATTGGGCTTGATACATACAGATGTGTGTGGTCCTTTTAGCATTAGTGCTAGAGGAGGATTTCGATACTTCATTACTTTTACTGATGATTTCAGTAGGTATGGCTATGTCTACCTAATGAAACATAAGCATGAGTCTTTTGAAATGTTTAGAACTTTTCAAAATGAAGTACAAAATCAACTTGGTAAAACAATTAAACAACTTCGATCAGATCGAGGAGGTGAATATTTGAGCCAAGAGTTTGATGATCATCTAAGGGATTGTGGAATTGTTTCACAACTGACTCCTCCAGGAACTCCACAGTGGAATGGAGTTTCTGAAAGGAGAAATCGAACTCTATTAGATATGGTTCGATCAATGATGAGTCAAGCGGATCTTCCTTTATCTTTTTGGGGTCATGCCTTGGAGACAGCTGCATTCATTCAGAACCGTGTACCATCTAAGGCGGTTGAAAAGACACCATATGAGATATGGACAGGTAAGACACCTAGTTTGTCTTTTCTTAAGATTTGGGGTTGTGAAGCTTATGTGAAAAGACCAGTTTCAGATAAGTTAGCTCCAAAGTCTATCAAATGTAATTTTGTGGGGTATCCTAAGGAAACTAAAGGATACTATTTCTATACTCCTTCAGAGAACAAAATGTTTGTTGCTCGAAATGGGATCTTTTTGGAAAAGGAATTTCTTTCTAAGAGAACTAGTGGGAGTATAGTAGAACTTGAGAAAACTCAAGTACCACAAGAAATCATTGAGCCGTCTATAGAGCCTATTTCAGAACCACAAATAGTTGTGGAGTCTGAAGATGTAACACAAATCCCTCGCAGGTCTGATAGGACATGTCGTCAGCCAGAGAGATATGGATTTCTTATGACTGATGATAGTGAAGTAGTGCTCATAGATCAAGATGAGCCTACTACCTATCAAGAAGCTGTGTCAGGTCCAGATTCAGACAAATGGCTTGGAGCCATGAAATCTGAGATGCAATCTATGTTTGACAACCAAGTTTGGTCTTTAATTGATCCTCCAGAGGGTATTAAGACTATTGGTTGCAAATGGGTTTTCAAGAAGAAAACTGACATGGATGGGAATGTGCAGACCTATAAAGCAAGGCTTGTTGCAAAAGGTTTCAAGCAAACTCATGGTATAGACTATGATGAAACCTTTTCACCAGTTGCTATGCTTAAGTCTGTTAGAATTCTCATTGCCATTGCAGCATACTATGATTATGAGATATGGAAAATGGATGTCAAAACCGCTTTCCTTAATGGAAACTTGCTTGAGGATGTGTATATGACACAACCTGAGGGTTTTGTAAATCCTGAGAATTCTACAAAGGTTTGCAAGCTTCAAAGATCCATTTATGGATTGAAGCAAGCATCTCGAAGCTGGAATCTTCGTTTTGATGAAACAGTTAGGAACTTTGGTTTCATCAAGAATGAAGATGAACCTTGTGTTTACAAGATGGTTAGTGGGAGTGCAGTAGTGTTTTTAGTCTTATATGTGGATGACATATTACTCATTGGGAATGATATCCCTACCTTGCAAAAGGTTAAGACTTGGTTAGGGAATTCTTTCTCAATGAAAGACTTAGGTGAGGCTGCCTATATCCTTGGCATAAAGATCTATAGAGATAGATCTAGAAGGATAATTGGCCTGAGTCAAAGTACATACATAGATAAGGTGTTGAAGAGGTTCAACATGCAAGATTCCAAAAAGGGATTCTTGCCTATGTCTCATGGCATTCATCTCAGCAAGAGTCAATGTCCTATGACATCTGATGAGCGAGATCGAATGAATAAGATTCCTTATGCTTCTGCTATAGGATCTATTATGTATGCCATGTTATGTACTAGACCAGATGTTTCATATCCATTAAGCGCAACTAGTAGATTTCAAGCTGATCCTGGTGAAGGTCACTGGACAGCTGTCAAGAATATTCTTAAGTACCTTCGAAGGACTAAAGATGTATTCTTGGTTTATGGAGGTTTGGAAGATGAGCTAGTTGTAAATGGTTACACAGATGCTAGTTTCCAAACTGACATAGATGATTTTAGATCGCAGTCAAGTTTTGTATTCACATTGAATGGTGGAGCTATTAGTTGGAAGAGTTCAAAACAAAGCACTGTGGCTGATTCTACAACAGAGGCTGAGTATATAGCAGCATCAGATGCAGCTAAAGAAGCAGTCTGGTTGAAGAAATTCATCACTGAGCTAGGAGTGGTGCCTAGCATTGCAAATCCTGTGGACATTTATTGTGACAACAATGGTGCCATAGCACAAGCAAAAGAGCCTAGATCTCATCAAAGGTCTAAGCATATACTCAGGCGTTTTCACCTCATTCGAGACATTATCGATAGAGGAGATATCAAGATATGCAAAGTTGACACAAATGATAACATAGCAGATCCATTAACAAAGCCTCTCTCACGGGTCAAGCATGATCAGCACACTAGATCTATGGGTCTTAGAAATTTGTAGGCCTAGTGCAAGTGGGAGATTGTTAGTGTATGTGCCCTAGGCCATTTATTTGGATCTTTATGTTATACATTCATTATTAATAAATGAGGTTTTATTATCATTATTGTTTGTTTGCATGTTACACAATTTTGATATTTGTCCCTGGTTTATTATTATTATAGAGATAAAAAAAAATAATTCTTAACCAGTATGAACATTGATTTGATAATCATCAGATGGTTATGTGTATAGTGATACAAATCAATTTCATAGATACTTGTTAGAGAACAATGTATTGGATAGACCCATCATGAGATTACTACATGGGTTAGTGTCATAAGTAAATCTCATGATAGTTATGTATTAATTCTTTGACTTGAGATTGTCATAGTTTCCAATATAAGGACTATTATATTTTGACATGATCAAACATTATCCGTAACTGGATAGTAATAAAGGTTATGATCATATATGATAGAAATTATGTAGAGGATAATGAACAATCAAGATAGAATTTGTCCCTCTCTTTGAGAGAGATATCTTTTGGGCCCCTCGATAAGTGAGACTGTGAAATGCATGGCCGTGCTCAAATGAATTGATAGTGTGATCAATTTCATTTGTTTTATCAGTCTACTTGGAGATCGAGTAATCATAAGTTTGGACAATATAAGTATGACGTTGACCATGACTTATGTTCAAGCTAGATATCGTGTGACAAAGGGATTAATGCATGTACTATTATAAGGCAAATTGGACATTCCTTATATTAATTGGGTAGTTGTAACGCCTTGCTAGAGGCCAATTATGACTTGTTGGTTTAATAGAGATTAAATTGACTGCCAATTAATATGGGCCTATCGGGTCACACACAAGAATGTATTTTGGGCTGGATATAATATTAATAATATTAATATTAGATATTAATATTTATTATTATTATTATTTTCGTTTATATATATATATATTATTAGATAATATATTCAGAATCCTAATTAGATTTGGATTCTGAATTTGTTTTACCTTATCCAATTATATATATTATTAGATAATATATATTCAGAATCCTAATTAGATTTGGATTCTGAATTTGACTTACCTTATCCAATTTCGAATTGGATTCTGGAGTGATTATATTCACTCCAGACGTTAAGTCTTGTGAGAGGTAACTTTAAAAAAAAAAAGAGAACGAAAAAGAAACTTAAATACGTTTAGAGAAAACGTTCTTCAGCCTTCGCCGTTGCAGAGAGCTAGCACTCCAGACGGTAGCATTCGTGTGGATACGTGATAGAGGGTGTTTCGCGATCGAGGCATCTCTTCCAAACTGTGATTTCGAATCATCAACAGGTTAGTTCTTTGTACACTTTTGTCGAATTAAACGAACAACATGGATCCTGGTGGGAAATCGTAGATCAAAAGTTTTTCCGCTGCGTATTTTGTTTGCTGTGATCTCCTTTATTTCCTAACAGATCACAAAATATGGTTTATAAATAAATAAATATATATATGATATATGAAGTGTATGCATAATATATATACTTTTGAAATGGGAATGATAACTTGTGAAACTTATATAATTTAAAAGATTAAATTTAAGTGAAAGTGAAAGATCTACTTGAAAATTTTTTTGTTACAATAAGAATGTAAGATATAAATTGAAAAGATAAAAAAAAATTAATATGTAGATAAAGTTAGTCAAATTAATTTTAGTATAAATATGTTATATAGTTAAATTTAATTTGGAACAAATATGTTTTATATATATACATGATAATTGTAATTGAAGTAATTGTCCATAGACTATAAAATTTATAAAGATATGTATACTTGTGAAATGCCTAAAGGTAGGTTTAATAGACTTTTAAAAATAATTTATGCTATATAATTAAGTTAATTAAAATAAAAAAAATATTTTATTGTTTTGTTAAAGTGAAAAGACTAAAAGAATGGAGGAAAGAAATATTTTATTAAAATTAATACGATAATTATTAAATTGATTGAAATAGTAAAATAAGTGAATTGCCCGATTATACTGATAATAAACAAGTCTTCGAATTAAGTGGCTAGCTAGAAGGTGAACTCCCTTACTATTGTTGGACACTTTATATCACTATTATTACTGGACACTTTGTATCACTATTGGTACTGGACAATCTGTGTCACTATCATTATTGGATACTTTGTGTCACTATTGTTACTAGACGTTTTTGTCATTACTGAGCCATTAGTCATATTGACTGATATTGTTGGGCATTTACTTGCTACTACTAATATGTTATTCGATCCTATGATTTTAATCTCAATATATGAGGGTAAAAGTGTAAAGATAAGAAAAACTTATTGGAACATATATATATATATATATTAATTATTGATTGTTTATAGTAAAATATTGAATTATAAGAAAAAATATTTTTATATGTATTGAAATGTATATAATAATAATTATAATGAAAAGTGAGATTTAATATGGTTTCATTAAAGTGAATATTATTGAAAGTGTTCAAAGGTTAAATTGTATATCGAATGAAAATGTCCCAAAATATTATTTTTAAATCATAGTGTTCACAATATTAAATAAAACAATGGTATTCAAAATTGTTAATTGAATGAAAATATTCACTATGATAAAATGATAAGTAAAAAATTTACTGATAATGCAAGATATAAATCTTATAAGAGAAGTGTTGACAAATATATTGAGTTTATATTTTATTTAATTTAATTTAATATAAAACTGGTTAAAGTAAATTGCAAGTGAAAAGTATAAAATGTAAATATAAAATATTAATGTTACAAATGTAATGTTTTAAAGTATGATAAATGATAAACAAATGCTATGTAGTTATATGTAATTACTTATTATTTTTAATTAAATTTTAAATACAAGAATATAGATTTTATTATAATAATTTGGAAAGTAATTGCAAAAAGATTTTATTATCATAATTGAATTTGTATTTATTTTAAAATAAAATAAGTTTTACTGAAAATGCTTGTTTTCTTAATTTATTTTCAAGAATTGAGTTTTACTATTTTTTTTTTGTTACAATTATTTAATTTGAAATTAAGTAGCAAGATATGTATATACAAGCATCATAGAGCTATAATATTTAGCGCGTTAGAATTTTTTAACACGCAGATAAGATGAATCAGAGTAAAGTATTGAGGTAGTGAATAAAGATTTCAGAGATTAGCTGCCAAATAGATGAAGTTCTTTATAAACATTATAAATGAGGATTGCATTTATATTGTGTAACTTTTTTTTTATTTGAAGATTGTACAAAGTGGTAAGAGTAGATGAAATATTTGTATATATGTATTGAGAGTTGAAGTTATAGGCTTTAATAAATGATTATTAATTCTAATAATGTATTTTATGTCTATATTTATAGATTGAAAAATTTATGATGTTTATTTTGATTTATGGTTGATATTTAATTTATTAAAGTTATTGGAGTTTGATTTGATTAATGGGAGGTAGAAGTATTTTGCTACAGGTTGTGTTATTTATTGTTGAAATTTAAGTTGCATGGAATATGGATATGATTGTCTTTAGAATTGTTTAGTGTATTGAATAGCATTTTTTGACAGTTCTCTGAGAGGATTGTCAGGGGGTGTTACACAGGCAGTCAACATGGGTCCAGTATGACATACATGATTATAAATGGGTCAACAGATCGTGCTGAACTGTTACTTTTAAATTTCTACACAACCCAACCCAACACAATTAATTTTTTTGGCCAGCACGAAAAAGTCACAGGCACGATAGATTGCCGCCATGTCCAATTGTCATGTATATTTTTATGGTTGAAATTAATAATAAATTATATTCATTATATAATAATCAAATAAATCAATCAACAAAAGATATAACACAAACTAATTTTTCTAATGTAGGTAACACATCAAAAACTTGGCTTGCAAAAATAAATTAAAATTATGCACAATATCATTTTAATACAAATTGTAAAGAAATCCAATTTTATTTACAAAGAAATATAAGTTTTTCATCTGAAGATTTAGAAATTTTAGATATTTTATCATGGTGGAAACAAAATGAGAAATCTTAGCCGAAGCTTTCCACTATGGCACGTGATCTACTTACTCGTTCGGCATCCATAATTGCATAGAAAAGTTATTTTAGTGCAGGTAGAAGAGTACAAACTGATAAAAATGCTCGTTTATTAGCTAAATCATTTGAAGTGTGCATGGTTTTAAAAGATTGGTTTGATGTGAAGCATAGATAATAAAATATCCTCCATTCGGACACATCTTCTTTAAGGATGAAAATGAAGTCTAGGTTATTTAAAATTTTTGATATAACTTATTTTTTAAATTTATAGTAAATCTTTTTACACCAAACTACGTAAATTATGTCTTATTTTATTTTTAATCAATTTATATATATAATTATATTTTTTATCAATTTATTATTTTTATTTTTTTATCAAGTTATATGTAAATAATTTTTTTTTAAAATAGTTTTAAACTTTGTGTGAAAAAAATGGGCTAGTTCATTATTTGGCAAAATACGACACGACCCAGTACTACACAGTACAACACGATTATATATAGGTCAATGGATTGTGTTTTTAAATTTTAGCACCGCCTAACATAGCATGATTAATTTTTTGGGCTGGTTTGGTATGACGTGATTAATTTTTTAGGCCAACACGAATTGACACGAAAGATTACAAGCACGATGAATTTAGGCCGAGCTATCATGGCACGACCTAATTGCCATGTTGATACGGAACCTCCAAGAATAAGCCTAAGAACCCCTTCGAATATTACGGATCCCCACAACATTAACTTGAAAACCCCAATAACAATTCAGTCTCAACTCCTAAGAAAGGTTGGAATTTCAGATTACTTAAAAAGATGATCAAAGATCTAGAATAAAGGAAACTTGTTTCTAAATTCCATATTCAAAATACTCCATAAGAAGATGATCAGTCTACTTGAATGTTTCTTAGCATGTATTCTACTCAAGAACACAAAGATAAAGCTAACAACCTTTTGGTTATAATTTATCAATAATTTCCAGTGAAATTCATTTTAGGTCTTTATATAGCCTTTACAAGACCAAAAAAACTCATAATCTAAAATAAACAAACTCAACTTATAGGCTTTATCATAAACAAATTTGGAAAGCCAATTATCAAAGTAATAAAACTAATAGGCTTTTAAATTAATGTGTTAAATATCCCATTATGACAAAAATACAAACGTATTTAATCTCACTCAATTAACAAGGCTAAGAACTAAAAATAAACTTAAGTAAGCCCATTTTGAAGTTGGACTTGAAATAAGTTGTAATTAACTTTATTTTATCTTGTTTCCAAGCTTTGGATCCCTTATAGCCCATTACAAGCCAAATTCACCAAATCTTATAGATGACAAATTAATGCTTGTTGAATCTTCTTGGCTCGTGATCTAGTTATAGGCCCTTGAGGCATAATAATTGGTTTGAAAATCTCCTCAATTTTATCCTTGCTTCTTTGGTTATGCTCATCCTCTTGGTGTGTAGGTTGTTCCATAACATTCCCCACTCCTCAAAAGGATTTGTGCTCGAATCTAAAGCATCACCAACATCAAAAGGACTCAAATCGGCCATATTAAATAAAGCACTTACATAAATGGGAAAATTATCTTTTGCTTTCTAACTTTAAAACTTATACTATCATCATTTACTGAATAAGGTGTTATCAAATTCATAAATGGTGTTCCTAAGATTACCATATGATGAATATTAGTTAAAATAAATATATTTTTTATTTCTAAATTTTTATCTATTATTGATGCTTCTGCTTTACCAAGTATATTTA
Organism: Garcia nutans; assembly: GCA_947685225.1. Lineage (NCBI taxonomy): Eukaryota > Viridiplantae > Streptophyta > Magnoliopsida > Malpighiales > Euphorbiaceae > Garcia > Garcia nutans. Next base: position 69,176,613 of record CANTUV010000031.1, on the reverse strand, counting down.
ATTTAGATTTATTTGCTGCAGATAAATTTTCATTAGTTTCTTGCCAAAATCTTTTTGGTACTAAACTAGGTTTAATGCAGTTTAAATCAGCTCCTGTATTAAATAATGCTATAGTTTCTATATTATAATTATCTGAAAATTTTAATTTTATTTTTATTAGATATTTCCTAGATGTTATTTCATGTAACATAAAAATTAAATTATCAGGAATTTTATCTTCACTAAATGAACTAATTTCATTATCAGTTTCTTTACTAATTATTTGTTCAATATCCTCATCAGCTTCTTCATCAAAAGAAGGAGTTGAGTTCAATAAAGATTTTATTATTTGTGAATCATGTTCTTGTCTATTTTTTAATTCTTTTAATTCTAATTTAATTTCTTTAATTTCCTTTTGTAAATCATTTATGGTTGGTTTGTTTTTTATCTTTTTATTTTTATTTAATATTGTAGTTAAGTCATATGTTTGTTTACTAGTACTGGGTAAAATAGAGTTTTTAGGTTTATCATCTTCTAATATTTTATTTAACATTTTCTCTTGAATTTTAGGATCACTAATATATTTTATTGCTTCTAATATAGATTCCTGTTCTTTAGTTAACACATTTAATGATTTACTACTATACTAAGAACTTGATTCTGTTCCTATATCATCTATCTGATTTATTTCCTCAGAATATGAATATTCTTCAGAATCTGAATAATCTAAATATAATTCATAAATTTTATTTAATACAGATTCTTCTAAATTTAATTCTTGTAATTTTTTATCAAATTTACAAAATCTTGATGTATGGCCTTTTCTTCCACATTTATAACATGTTAAATCTTTGTATGACGTAAATTTTTTTATCTTTTTGTTTATATCGTTTTCTACTAGATTTTTTATGTTTATAGGGTTTATAAGGTTTCTGTTTTCTGTAATAATCATCTTTATCAAATTTTTTCTTATAACTCTTTTTGTGATATTTTTTATATGGTTTTTTATATTTTTTTGTAGTAGAACACTGTCCATTACAATCTTTATGGTTTTGTGCTATATTATAATCAAATTGTTTACAGAAAGATCCTAATTCTTGTTTAGTTTTTCTCATTTCATATTTTAATAATTTTTGAAGTTTTATGTCTTGACAAAGTTTTAATCCTTCTCTTTGAACTATACTAAACAGTTGTCCATAAGTCAATAGGTCATAAGGAATAGGGTTTCCAAATTCATGTTTTATATGGTTCCTAACCTTTTCTCCTAAGAAGAAAGGTAATCCTGCTAAGAATTTTTCTTTCCAGAAAGCCTGGTTAGAATCTTCTCTAAGCATTATCCTAGTTAGGAAAGTTGTTTTATAAAACTGAAAATCACTAAGTTTCTTATATCTAAGGTTACTTAGTAATTCTGCATTTTTATCCTTTAAGTGAGTAGGATCACCTATAAAATGGAGTGATATAGTCAGGATTAGTGTTGCCACAGCATCCTGAATAGTATCACCAAACTCATCTAATATAGGTATTCCATCTTCATAAGTTTTTATAGCATTTAAAATTTCTAAATGTTGTTCGTCAGTGAGATGATTATCCCACCAACCTTTGAGTTGTCCTGTAAAGCCAGCTATAAGAAGTTCAGCTATAGTTTTATCTGAAGTTCCTGTTTGAGTTCTATAAGCATTGGCAGCCATTATCATCTGTTGAAGAAGACTCAGAATATTGTATTATGATAGGCTATCAATGTTCCATTCATAAACTGAAGAGGCATTATATTTATATTGTGATAGGATATTTGTTCTATCTGTTATACCTAAGTCTGGGGCAGACATTCTAGGTACTATAGATTGATTATATGTTATACGATTTATTTGTGGCTCTAGGGCTTTACTAAAGGTTTCAATATCTTCATATTCAGGTTGAGATTCCTCAACTGATTCTGATTCTTGTTCTTGGGTGACTATACTAATGGTTTTAGAGGCTTTAGATTGAGGTGTTTCTTGAACTACCTGTTTTGACCCAGAATAAAAGTCAATTTTACTTAATTGTTCTTTAATTGCTTTAATAAAGTCAGAATCCTTAGATTTGACTTCCTTTTGTCCTTTTTTTGAAACTTCGAAGGGTTTAAAAATATGAGACTTAAGTTTTTTATCTTTTACATCTTTTTCAATTTTTATTATTTTACTTTCTTTAATAGTATCTTCTATTCTATTTAACTGTTGTCCTATACTTAATAGGTGTGCATTACTGAAATTATTTTGTTCTAATATTTTCCTATTAGGATCATCTTTAGATATTATTTTAAATGGTGCTATATTTATTTCTTTATCTCCATGAAGAAATACACATTATGTTTTAGGTGGATGTTCACTTTGTATTATTTTATCTTTTACTTTCCATTCTGTATCTTTATTCCTAATGGTTACTGGATTTATTAATTTTTCTGCTTTAAGTTTTCCTCTATAAATTCTTTTAAACCAATCAAAGAATTTCATATTAATTTCATAATGTTTTATAAAGTCAATATATTCTTCTTTAACTGATTCAAAATCTTTTACCTTTTTTTATTACATTTTCTAATTTATCTTTATTTTTAATTGCTGTCAATTCTTTATTTAATTTATCATAATAAAAAATGAATTCTTTATTAATTACATTTAATTCTCTATCTATGTTAGCTACATTTTCTGTCATGAATGAAGCTGTAGGTGACATAGGTGGAGAAGGTGAGTGTTCTATATTTTGAGGTTGATTATAATTAGGGTTTGGTTCCAAAGGGTTCATTGTTCCTGTTGGATTATAATATAAGTGTGGTACTATTGTACTATAATTTACACTTTTTAATTTATTACTAGATTCAGGTATATCTGATGTAGAATACCTAGGCTTTACTACTGTTTGCAATACAGGTTTGGGTTCATTTTCTTTATATGAGGCGTAAATTACAGAAGGTAACTGTGAAGCTCAACCTATATCTACTGTTGAAACAGAGGAGGAAGAGTCTGAATACCTACTGCTTATACTATGTCTACTGAATTTTAATTTAACTTTACCGTCTTCATACTGTTCAATTTTACTAAGTTCTATATTGGGTTTAACTATAGTCTTTTGTTCAGGAAGAGGAATAGCATCCTCTAAGACCCATTCATCAGGGAGACTAATATCTTTCCACTGAATAGTCCTAGGGATTACTGTATTAGTTTTACTTAAATCTATTTGTAAAAATTTAGTTTCTCCTAATTTAGGTTGCATTATATACTTTGTAGCAAAGGCAGATACCATTGCTTTATACTTTATTTTATACATTAATGCTACAGGAATAGATCCTTCAAGCATTTTATAATTATGTGTTTTAATTTCTAATACTACACTTTTTAGTATATTTGGATCATTTAATGAAATTGTTATGTCTGGGAAACAGTCAAATGAGATAGGACCACTACTCAGACTGGTTTCTATAGTTCCTAATAGTGAGTCATTAAAATTTACAAACCTAGCATCTCTGACTACATCCAAAATACTAGTATTTAATCCTTCTCTAGTTAAAGGTTTTATACCTATTTGTACTAATCCTATATGTATATACTTATATTTTTTATTTTTATGATGCTTTATTGATTCTGCAGAAAGTAGAGTTATCTTTTCAACGGGTTTACTTAACTGTACATCCCTTTCTTCAGCTTTAATTATATAATTATTTTTAAACATGTTTAGTTTTGGTATTTTATAAATCTGTTCTTTATCTATATTTAGTATTACCCAATTATCAATTGCTTTATTAAAGTCTTCTAAAATTACTTCATTTCTATTTACAATCCTTTTAACTTCTGATGACTCAGAACTATCTGATTTAGTTGTACTAGCAGATTTACATAGAAATGGTTCCATTTTTAAATTTTTGAAAAATAGATTTTTAAAGTTTATTAATGTTGGTTTTGGTAGCGACCACTGACTTACTGCCCTAAATGCCTGTCCGTCGGCTAACACGGGTCTTACTGCATATCCAATACCTAGACAACACTAAGTCCACTTCTAGATCTATAAGTCAAAAATTTAACTATGTAAACAGTTCTATATCTATCTACTACCACCCCTAAAAGAAGATGGCTCTGATACCAGTAAAAACGACAGGCGTATTAGTATCAGAGCCATCTTCTTTTAGGGGTGGTAGTAGATAGATATAGAAATGTTTATATAGTTAAATTTTTGACTTATAGATCTAGAAGTAGACTTAGTGTTGTCTAAGTATTGGATATGCAGTAAGACCAGTGTTAGCCGACAGACAGGCGTTTAGGGCAGTAAGGTAGTGGTCGCTACCAAAACCAATATTAATAAACTTTAAAAATCTATTTTTCAAAAATTTAAAAATGGAACCATTTCTATGTAAATCTGCTAGTACAACTAAATCAGATAGTTCTGAGTCATCAGAAGTTAAAAGGATTGTAAACAGAAATGAAGTAATTTTAGAAGACTTTAATAAAGCAATTGATAATTGGGTAATACCAAATATAGATAAAGAACATATTTATAAAATACCAAAACTAAACATATTTAAAAATGATTATATAATTAAAGCTAAAGAAAGGGATGTACAGTTGAGTAAACCCTTTGAAAAGATAACTTTACTTTCTGCAGAATCAATAAAGCACCGTTAAAATAAAAAATACAAGTATATACATATAGGATTAGTACAAATAGGAATAAAACCTTTAACTAGAGAAGGAATCAATACTAGTATTCTGGCTGTGGTCAGAGATGCTAGGTTTGTAAATTTTAATGACTCACTATTAGGAACTATAGAAACCAGTCTGAGTAGTGGACCTATCTCATTTGACTGTTTCCAGATATAACAATTTCATTAAATGATCCAAATATATTAAAAAGTGTAGTATTAGAAATTAAAACACATAATTATAAAATGCTTGAAGGATCTATTCCTGTAGCATTAATGTATAAAATAAAGTATAAAGCAATGGTATCTGCCTTTGCTACGAAGTATATAATGCAACCTAAATTAGGAGAAACTAAATTCTTACAAACATATTTAAGTAAAGCTAATACAGTAATTCTTAGGAGTGGAAAGATATTAGTCTCCCTGATGAATGGGTCTTAGAGGACGCTGTTCCTCTTCCTGAACCAAAGACTATAGTTAAACCCAATATAGAACTTAGTAAAATTGAACAGTATGAAGACGGTAAAGTTAAATTAAAATTCAGTAGACATAGTATAAGGAGTAGGTATTCAGACTCTTCCTCCTCTGTTTCAACAGTAGATATAGGTAGAGCTTCACAGTTACCTTCTGTAATATACACCTCATATAAAGAAAATGAACCCAAACCTGTATTGCAAACAGTAGTAAAGCCTAGGTATTCTACATCAGATATACCTGAATCTAGTAATAAACTAAAAGGTGTAGATTATAGTACAACAGTACCACATTTATATTATAATCCAACAGGAACAATGAACCCTTTGGAATCAAGCCCTAATTATAATCAACCTCAAAATATAGAACACTCACCTTCTCCACCTATGTCACCTATAGCTTCATTCATGACAGAAAATGTAGCTAACATAGATAGAGAATTAAATGTAATTAATAAAGAATTCATTTTTTATTATGATAAATTAAATAAAGAATTGATAGCAATTAAAAATAAAGATAAATTAGAAAATGTAATAAAAAAGGTAAAAGATTTTGAATCAGTTAAAGAAGAATATATTGACTTTATAAAACATTATGAAGTTAATATGAAATTCTTTGATTGGTTTAAAAGAATTTATAGAGGAAAACTTAAAGAAGAAAAATTAATAAATCCAGTAACCATTAGGAATAAAAATACAGAATGGAAAGTAAAAGATAAAATAATACAAAGTGAACATCCACCTAAAACATCAAGTGTATTTCTTCATGGAGATAAAGAAATAAATATAGCACCATTTAAAATAATATCTGAAGATGATCCTAATAGGAAAATATTAGAACAAAATAATTTCAGTAATGCACACCTATTAAGTATAGGACAACAGTTAAATAGAATAGAAGATACTATTAAAGAAAGTAAAATAGTAAAAATTGAAAAAGATGTAAAAGATAAAAAAAAACTTAAGTCTCATGTTTTTAAACCCTTCGAAGTTTCAAAAACAGGACAAAAGGAAGTCAAATCTAAGGATTCTGACTTTATTAAAGCAGTTAAAGAATAATTAAGTAAAATTGACTCTTCTTCTGGGTCAAAACAGGTAGTTCAAGAAACACCTCAATCTAAAGCCTCTAAAACCATTAGTATAGTCACACAAGAACATGATCAGTTGAGGAATCTCAATCTGAATATGAAGATATTGAAACTTTTAGTAAAGCCCTAGAGCCACAAATAAATCGTATAACATATAATCAATCTATAGTACCTAGAATGTCTGCCCCAGACTTAGGTATAGTAGATAGACCAAATATCCTAACACAGTATAAATATAATGCCTCTTCAGTATATGAATGGAACATTGATAGCCTATCAAAATAAAATATTCTGAGTCTTCTTCAACAGATGACAATGGCTGCTAATGCCTATAGAACTCAAATAGGAACTTCAGATAAAACTATAGCTGAACTTCTTATAGCTGGCTTTACAGGACAACTTAAAGTTTGGTGGGATAATCATCTCACTGACGAACAACATTTAGAAATTTTAAATGCTATAAAAACTTATGAAGATGGAATACCTATATTAGATGAGTTTGGTGATACTATTTAGGATGATGTGGCAATACTAATCCTGACTATATCACTCCATTTTATAGGTGATCCTACTCACTTAATGTAATATCCCAAAGTGTGCCTTAGAAGTTGTGATAATATTGTTATTATTGAATTGAATGTGTATTTGATAGGTGGTGTATTTGAGTATGGTTTATTTGAATGTTAAAAGAATTTGAGAGAGAATGGTTATGTGTTGTTTGGAAAGAAAGCAATGTATGGAGAAAGTGTATATGTTGGGTATATGGCAATATATATAACATATATTCAAGTCAAAGTGCTTAGTCAAGGGAAGAAGATATTTAGATTGTTAAGTGTGAAATTACCAAAGTGGGCAAGAGATGATAAAAGGAATTAAAATGTGTATGAGGGTCTTATAGTAATTTTCTTTTGGATGAGTATTTAATGAGTGTTGACTTTGTGATTTCTTCATTATTTCTCTTCTTCTTCATTGTGGTGGCCGGCTACCTAAAGGGAAAGAGAGAGCAAAGGAGGTGTTCTTGATTCTAAGCTCAAATTGAAGGAAGAATCAAAGGATTGGTTAGAGATTTGTGAAATTTCTTCATCTAAGGTAAGTACTCTCTTGTTTTTCCTTTGGTATTTTGAAGATGTGTTTGATGTGTGTTGTGAATTGTTAATATCATGATTTAGAGTGTTTGAGAGGTGTTTAAAGGTATGGAAATTGATTGTGAGTTAGAAAGGTTAAATTGGTGTTGGTTTTGTTTAAAAATGGTAAGTTAAATGGATGTTGTTATAGAAAGAAGAAGATTGATGTTGGTTTTTAGGGTTTGATGTGGAAAGTGTTTGAATGTGTGGTGGATATAGTGTTAAAATGAATATTGTGATGAATATGTGTTAATAACATGAATTACACTCATTTGAATGAGATTGTGTTGTGCATAAGTTGTTCTTAATTCAATCAAAGAAGTGTTGGATATGTTTAGGGTTTTATATTTGAGAGACACGGCCAAAATAAGAATGGAACACGGCCAAGATATATTAATTTTGGGAGACACGGCCAAGTTGAGGGAAGTTTGGCCGTGTTGGTTGAATTTTGGAGAGACACGGCCACAAGCTTAGCCGTGTCCCTTGAGTGTGTTTGCCACTGCCTGAATTTTGTGGAGAGACACGGCCGTGTCCCCTTGCCCGTGTCTGCCTCGGCTTGAATTGGTATTGAGAGACACGGCCACAAGCTTGGCCGTGTCCCTTGAGTGTGTTGGCTACTGTGTTTGGTTTTTGTTCTTCTTATATGGTTGAAATGGAACTTACATTTGTTGATGCATGTGATATTAAATGAACAATGTTATGTTTTGTATAGTGTGGAAGAAATGAGGATCATCTAAAAAGGTATGTGCAATGCAATTTATTTGATGAATGTTTTAATAATGAATGATGTTAATGTGTTTTGAGAAATGATGAAATGTGATGTTATCATGATTGATAATGATGATCAAAATGAAATGAATAGACATATGGATTATATGACCATGAATTTAAGAGATATGTGCAATGAAATGGATTAGGTATACTTGAATGATATGATTGAAGCATGCCTATATAGTATGATTGATTAATAATATGTTTGTGTAGTAATGTAATTGATGTTGCATATATCAATGATGAAACATGAAATGTGATTTAAGATAAAATGGGATATGAAGCCATTGTTATTGGCAATGATAACTCAAATGTGATATGAAGCCATTGTGATTGGCTATGATAATTCAATTGAGATATGTGAGGCATGTTTGCCAAAATGATGATGAGAATTGAAAATGATATTGATGATGAAATAATCAACGAATTGTGTATCTAATGTGTTATTCATTTTCAGAGTTTTGTTGTTGGTGGCATGCCTAATGGTAACAATCTCTTGAAGTTAGGTTGGGCTTGATCCTTGAAGCCAAGTTGGGTTGAAGTTTAACATGTTTTACTCCCCTTGAAGCTTGGTTGGGTCTAGTCCTTGAAGCCTAATTGAGATGTTACAACCCTTGAAGCTAGGTTGGATTAGTTCTTGAAGCCAAGTTGGGTTGATACTTAGCATGCTTTGTTCCCCTTGAAGTTTGGTTGAACTTAATCCTTGAAGCCTAGTTGGGATATTGATGAATGTGATAATTAAACCAAAGCATTAACTCTGAAAGTCGAATAGCATATTAGTGTCTTTTGGGCCCGAGTCTGTCATTTGTTGTAAATGTGATATATATAGATTGTGGATATTAGTGATGAATGATGGTTGGTGTTAATAATTGCCTTTGTTGGAAATGTGATTGATGATTAGTAAATTGTGAACAAACTAATGCTATGAAGTATGATATGTGAGGTGTGTATTGATTGTGGATATCAATGATGAATTGTGTGGTGATAAGGATTGTCTTTTTTGGAAGTGTGACTCTTGGTTGGTATGAGATATAATGTATGTATATTGATATATTGATTGAGAAGTGATGGGTTGGAATTGGTAATAATGTTATGTATATATGTGTTTAATATATGAAATTAATTAAGATCTATGAAAGATGAAATTAAAAAGGAAAAACATGATAAGAAACTAATGATACCTAAATTTGACATATCATTACATGTTGGCATTTCTATAAGGTATGTTTATCTTTTATATTTGTACTACTAAGCTTTCGGGCTTAGCGCGGATGTGTAATCGCGCAGGTAGCTTGGTGGAAGATACAGAGTTGTTCGTTATGCCACGAGAAGAGTAAAGATTTGTTGAGACCAACTAGAGGGTAATGCATACATGTATAACTTTTAATTTTGATGTATTTTTGACGAAAGGAATGTTATATGTATAAATGAAGTTTTGATAAAGACAATGATTTTGTAAATATTGTGTAAATTAACATATCGTGGTTTGAACTCTGTTACAGGTTTTTAAAAAGGTAACGAAAAGTGGCATCCTTATACTTTATATACTTACTGTATGTATACTAGGTATATGTATGGTACTTATATAAGGCATCAGGGTGTTACACTTAAAGGATAAAAATGCAGAATTACTAAGTAACCTTAGATGTAAGAAACTTAGTGATTTTCAGTTTTATAAAACAACTTTCCTAACTAGGATAATGCTTAGAGAAGATTCTAACCAAGCTTTCTGGAAAGAAAAATTCTTAGCAGGATTACCTTTCTTCTTAGGAGAAAAGGTTAGGAACCATATAAAACAGGAATTTGGAAACCCTATTCCTTATGACCTATTGACTTATGGTCAACTGTTTAGTATAGTTCAAAGAGAAGGATTAAAACTTTGTCAAGACATAAAACTTCAAAAATCATTAAAATATGAAATGAGAAAAATTAAACAAGAATTAGGATCTTTCTGTAAACAATTTGATTATAATATAGCACAAAACCATAAAGATTGTAATGGACAGTATTCTACTACAAAAAAATATATAAAAAATCGTATAAAAAATATCACAAAAAGAGTTATAAGAAAAAATTTGATAAAGATGATTATTATAGAAAACAGAAACCTTATAAACCCTATAAACATAGAAAACCTAGTAGAAAACCATATAAACAAAAAGATAAAAAATTTATGTCATACAAAGATTTAACATGTTATAAATGTGGAAGAAAAGGCCATACGTCAAGATTTTGTAAATTTGATAAAAAAAATTACAAGAATTAAATTTAGAAGAATCTGTATTAAATAAAATTTATGAATTATATTTAGATTATTCAGATTCTGAAGAATATTCAGATTCTGAGGAAATAAATCAGATAGATGATATAGGAACAGAATCAAGTTCTGAATATAATAGTAAATCATTAAATGTATTAACTAAAGAACAGGAATCTATATTAGAAGCAATAAAATATATTAGTGATCCTAAAATTCAAGAGAAAATGTTAAATAAAATATTAGAAAATGATAAACCTAAACATTCTATGTTACCTAGTACTAGTAAACAAACTTATGATTTAACCACAATATTAAATAAAAATAAAACAATAAAAAATAAACCAACCATAAATGATTTGCAAAAAGAAATTAAAGAAATTAAATTAGAATTAAAAGAATTAAAAAATAAACAAGAACAAGATTCACAGATAATAAAATCATTAATAAATTCAACTTCTTCTTCTAATGAAGAAGCTGAAGAAGATACTGAACAAATAAATGATAAAGGAACTGATAATGAAATTAGTTTAATTAATAAAGATAAAATACCTGATAATTTAATTTTTATGTTGCATGAAATAACATCTAGAAAATATTTAATAAAAGTAAAATTAAAATTTTCAGATAATTATAATATAGAAACTATAGCATTGTTTGATACAGGAGCGGATTTAAACTGCATTAAACCTAGTTTAGTACCAAAAAGATTTTGGTAAGAAACTAATGAAAGTTTATCAGCCGCAAATAAATCTAAATTAAACATACTTGATAAAGCAGAAGCATCAATTATAGATAAAAATTTAGAAATAAAGAATATATTTATTTTGACTAATATTCATCATATGGTAATTCTAGGAACACCATTTATGAATTTAATAACACCCTATTCAGTAAATGATGATAGTATAAGTTTTAAAGTTAGAAATCAAAAGGTAATTTTTCCATTTTTGGAAAAACCAAAAAAGAGAAATTTAAATCTTTTAAAAGCACAATCAATAAATGAATTACAGATAAATGCACTTATAAAAGCAAAGTTTGAACAACTTTGTAATTTAAAAAATAACTATCATTTACAAAAAATAAATGAACAGTTAAATAATAAATTTATACAAGAAAAAATTAGTAAATTAAAATCACAAATAGAAAAAGACTTATGTGCTGATATTCCAAATGCATTTTGGAATAGAAAGCAACATATGGTTGATTTACCATATGAAATAGGCTTTGATGAAAAGTCTATTACAACTAAAGCTAGGCCCATTCAGATGGCGCCTGATTTAATTGAATTTTGTAAAAAAAAAATAAATGATTTAGAAAATAAAGGATTAATAACTAAATCTAGAAGCCCTTGGTCTTGTGCTGCATTCTATGTAAACAAGGCCTCTGAAATAGAAAGAGAAGCACCTAGATTAGTAATAAATTATAAACCTTTAAATAAAGCTTTAAAATGGATTAGGTATCCTATTCCAAATAAAAAAGATTTATTAGGAAGATTATATAAAGCAAATATTTTTAGTAAATTTGATATGAAATCAGGATTTTGGCAAATCCAGATTAACCCTAAAGATAGGTATAAGACTGCATTCACTGTTCCATTTAGACAGTATGAATGGAATGTTATGCCTTTTGGATTAAAAAATGCACCCTCTGAATTTCAGAGAGTGATGAATGATATTTTTAACCCTTACACTAAATTTTGCATTGTATATATTGATGATGTTTTGATATATTTAACAACTATAGAAGAACATTTTAAACACTTAAAAACATTTTTTATGGTAATTAAACACAATGGCTTAGTATTAAGTAAAACGAAGATGTCTCTGTTACAAACTAAGATTAGGTTCTTAGGACATTATATAGAACAGGGAATCATAGAACCTATAGAAAGAAACTTAGCTTTTGGAGATAAGTTTCATGACCAAATATTAAATAAAGCTCAATTACAAAGATTTTTAGGTTGTTTAAATTATGTTATATAATTCTTTCCTAACCTAAATAGAACTATTAAACTTTTGCATGATAGATTAAAGAAAAATCCAGGTCCATGGACTGAAGTCCATTCTGGCATAGTTAGACAGGTTAAAGACTTAGTTAAAACTATTCCCTGCCTACACATAGCTGATCCCTTAGCCTCCAAAATAGTAGAGACTGATGCATCAGATATAGGTTTTGGTGGGATTTTAAAACAGGTTAAAGAGGGCAGAGAAGCCATAGTCCAATTCTATTCAGGACATTGGAGTCCAACCGAGTTAAACTATTCTACTATAAAGAAAGAAATTTTGAGTATTGTTTTATGCATTTCAAAATTTCAATCTGATTTATTGAATCAAAAATTTTTATTAAGAATTGATTGTAAAAGTGCAAAGTATGTTTTGCAAAAGGATGTTAAAAACCTTGCCTCAAAACAGATTTTTGTTAGATGACAAGCTATTTTGAGTATATTTGATTTTGATATAGAATTTATTAAAGGAGAAAACAATAGCTTACCTGATTTCCTTACTCGTGAATTCCTTATCAGGAATCATGGGGAGAAAAAAGAAAACAACCAATAAAGCTAAAGAAAACCTAGAGATTGATTCCCCTAAAGCTCTATCTGATCATTCAGATAGTATTCTTCAACCTAAACCCATAAAGTCTTGGGCTGATGCTGTCCAAGAAGAAGATAAAGCCAATATTGAACAATGGGTCTCCTAGTTGGCCCAATCTCCTGAGGTAATTAAAGCCTTGTTAAAAATGGGACACAAACCTCCTCTAGGGGTTCCAGGTAAAGATTCTTTAATCCCTTATTTAAAAAACCAAATCGAGATAGGAGAATCTTCTTCTAAAAAAACCCTATCTCAAAATGTCTTTAAAATTGAGTTGGATGTTTCAAAAAATTCAACTCAAATTGTTTCATCAAATTTTTCATTAAAGCAAAAAACTTTCTGGTATAATAAAAGTTTTTATTTTACAGAATTAATTATTAACTTTGGGTCTATCCCACAAAACCCATGGTCTGTTATTGATTCTGTTTATCCTAAAGGATGGTTTTTTAAACCAAAAGATTTTCTTAAAACCCAAGAGTATTATCTTAATATTCTTGTGGATTCTGGATCTCTGTTTTTTAAACACAATTATAACCAGCAGGATAAGGCTGTAATAGCTTATTCTTCATTTAAAATAAAGAAAATTCTCCATCCTTCTGAATGGGGAAAACCCTTGCACATCCCTGTGCAATTTAAAGCCCTTCCTATAGCCCATTATCCTTCATTTAACTATTGGGATTACATTGATGCCTGGATAAAGCCCTATTTTTCCAAAACCCTGGAAAAACCCATTCCTAGCTCATCTATTGTGAAACCAATATAAAGATCAATAACCTTCCCTCCTAGTTTGTTGATTGGTGGCATTATTGTGGAAATGATGAAAGAACTCTTCCACAGGATGTACTATTAGCTTACCAATATTTTAAAACTCACCTAAATCCTACACCATATGAGAGGAATTTTCCTCCTCTACTTCTTTTCTGCCTAAATTTCAATGTACCTTGGGTATATCAATGGTATTTTGACTCCTCATTTCAGTCAGGTACCAATATCCCTGTTATATTGAGAAAATCTAAAGTCAAGTGGTGGACTGCCTTTCGCAATTCTACCACTGAGGAAACTGTTAAAGCATGGCTCCTAAAGAGAAACCATAATGGTCTAGACCCAAGACTATCAGTCTCTTTTGGAGCTCAAAGAGCCCAAAATATTGCCCTTCTTGCAGCTGCAAAGACTGGAGAAGAATATAGAGCCTTAATGGAACAGATGGTTGAAACTCTTCCTTCAACCTTTAAGCCCAGTAGAACCTACTCTACTGGATCCTCAAATAAAACCCAAACTAAAATCTCTAAAGCATCATCCAGAAGAAGAAAATCTCTTTCCTCTTCTTCGGATTCCTCTACATCATCCATGACATCATCTTCCACCGAGACATCTGACTCGGATTATTGTCCCAGTAATGAGGATGATTGCTATGGTATATTGTCTCCCATCAGAGTGAAAAGTAAAGAAAAAATAAAGAGAAAGGAAAAAGATAAAAAGAATAAAGATAAAGAGAAAAAAGATAAAGAAAAAAGAATAGAAAAAAGAAAAAAGAAAAATTAAAGAAAAAGAAAAAGAAAAGAAAAAGAAAAGAATAAATAAAAGAAAAAAAGAAAAGAAAAATAAAAAGAAAGTCGAGTCAGAAGATGAATCTGATTCAAATTCATCTGATTAAAGGCAGGAGAAACCTTATTTCTCCACTCAGGTTGCTAAAGTCAATAAAGGCGGTGCCCACTGACAAGATACTGTTCATCTACAGTATTCACCAGAGGGATTCCAACAGTAAAGTTAGAAGAACTGTTCATCTACAGTTCTCCTCGGTAAAGCAAACAGTACCCCCAGACAAGGTACTATTCTTCCACAGTTCCAGACGTGTGAAGGTACAGTAAAAGTAAATAGTAACGACGGGTTACTATTCCTCTACAGTGCCAAAGCATGTGACAAGAATAGTGGAATTTTAAAGCATCTGTCTATATATTGAAGCTCATTTTGAAGGCAGAGGGGATCCGAAATACTTCTCTCTCACACAAAAGACATTGAAGAACCTTAAGCCTTAGTCTTAGCTTCCTTCTTCCCTTTCCTCTCTCACTTATATTTCTTCCAGTTCTGTACTCCACACCTATTGATCTCCTTGTATAAGGTAGTTATAGTTTATACCTTATATTTTAATTTTAAAGCTTTATTCTGTATTGTATTTTATTTTTATTTATTTAAATAAAATTAAAAATTTTTTTATCTCATATCTCATCTTCATTCTTAAGTATGCTCTGTTCCAATTCTTGCAAGCAATAAACGAGCAAGTTTATCTTAATCTGGAATTAGAACATCAGAAATTATATGCACTACTTATAGCTGAAAAGGACTTCCATATTCTATCCTTTTCTGCTTTCTTCTCTCTCTATTCAACGATGTATACTTATATGGGATCCGTATATTTATACCTCACATAGTATAAATAGGTATACTAAAACAAATAGACTTAAGAGTGTGTATTGATAAACTTAATAAAAATATTTTAGACTTAAGATACAAATTTAATTAAAGATTTAATTGTAATCTTTAAAGTGGTATATAAGGCTGGAAACCTAAATATAAATTGGAGCAACGTCAGACTTGCACTTGTCTGAAGCCCTCCTTTGCACCAGGTATGAAACAACGCCGCCGTACCATTTAAAAGAGATTATAATTATTCTTTATATGTTTTTAATATATGCTTTTAAATTATTTCTTTAATTTATTTTAATATATTCTTTTATATTCTGTTTATTATTTATTATTAATCTGTTTATATCTATGTTGTTATCCCCTGATTGTTTTATTGTTTTTATTAAATCCTTTTAAAATTGCTTTATCCCCTGTCAAAGATCCTTTCGTTTTTGCTGGTATCAGAGGATCTTGGACAGAAGAAAATACCTAGACAACAATAAGTCCACTTCTAGATCTATAAGTCAAAAATTTAACTATGTAAACAGTTCTATATCTATCTACTACCACCCCTAAAAGAAGATGGCTCTGATACCAGCAAAAACGAAAAGGATCTTGGACAGGGGATAAAACAATTTTAAAAGGATTTAATAAAAACAATAAACAATCAAGCATAAACAATATAGATATAAAAAAAATTAATAATCAGAATGTAAAAGAATATATTAAAAGAAATTAAAGCATATATTAAAAACATATAAAGAATAATTATAATCCTTTTTGTTTTTGCTGGTATTAGAGCCATCTTCTTTTAGGGGTGGTAGTAGATAGATATAGAACTGTTTACATAGTTAAATTTTTGACTTATAGATCTAGAAGTGGACTTAGTGTTGTCTAGGTATTAGATATGCAGTAAGACCCGTGTTAGCCGACGGACAGACGTTTAGGGCAGTAAGTCAGTGGTCGCTATCAAAATCAACATTAATAAACTTTAAAAATCTATTTTTCAAAAATTAAAAAATGGAACCATTTCTATGTAAATCTGCTAGTACAACTAAATCAGATAGTTCTGAGTCATCAGAAGTTAAAAGGATTGTAAACAGAAATGAAGTAATTTTAGAAGACTTTAATAAAGCAATTGATAATTGGGTAATACCAAATATAGATAAAGAACATATTTATAAAATACCAAAACTAAACATGTTTAAAAATGATTATATAATTAAAGCTGAAGAAAGGGATGTACAGTTGAGTAAACCCTTTGAAAAGATAACTCTACTTTCTGCAGAATCAATAAAGCACCATAAAAATAAAAAATACAAGTATATACATATAGGATTAGTACAAATAGGTATAAAACCTTTAACTAGAGAAGGATTAAATACTAGTATTTTGGCAGTAGTCAGAGATGCTAGGTTTGTAAATTTTAATGACTCACTATTAGGAACTATAGAAACTAGTCTGAGTAGTGGTCCTATCTCATTTGACTGTTTCCCAGACATAACAATTTCATTAAATGATCCAAATATACTAAAAAGTGTAGTACCTTGTCGGAGGTACTGTTTTCTTTACTGTGGAGAACTGTAGATGAACAGTTCTTCTGACTTTACTGTTGGTTATCCTCTGGTGAATACTGTTGATGAACAATATCTTGTCAGTGGGCTCCGTCTTTATTGACTTTAATAATCTGAGTGGAGAAATAAAGTTTCTCCTGCCTTTAATCAGATGAATTTGAATCAGAATCAACTTCTGACTCAATTTTCTTTTTACTTTTCTTTTCTTTTTCTTTTTTCTTTTCTTTATTTTTCTTTTCTTTTTCTTTTTCTTTTTTCTTTTTTCTTTTTTCTTTTTTCTTTTTTCTTTTTTCTTTTTTCTTTTTTCTTTTTTCTTTTTTCTTTTTTCTTTTTTCTTTTTTCTTTTTTCTTTTTTCTTTTTTCTTTTTTCTTTTTTCTTTTTTCTTTTTTCTTTTTTCTTTTTTCTTTTTTCTTTTTTCTTTTTTCTTTTTTCTTTTTTCTTTTTTCTTTTTTCTTTTTTCTTTTTTCTTTTTTCTTTTTTCTTTTTTCTTTTTTCTTTTTTCTTTTTTCTTTTTTCTTTTTTCTTTTTTCTTTTTTCTTTTTTCTTTTTTCTTTTTTCTTTATCTTTTTTCTTTTCTCTTTTTCTCTTTATCTTTTTCTTTATTCTTTTTTATTTTTCCTTTACTTTTCACTCTGATGGGAGACAATATACCATAGCAATCATCCTCATTACTGGGACAGTAATCCGAGTCAGATGTCTCGGTGGAAGATGACGTCATGGATGATGAGGAGGAATCCGAAGAAGAGGAAAGAGATTTTCTTCTTCTGGATGAAGCTTTAGAGACTTTAGTTTGGGCTTTATTTGAAGATCCAGCAGAGCAGGTTCTACTGGGCTTAACGGGCTCAGAGGTTGAAGGAAGAGTTTCAACCATCTATTCCATTAAGGCTCTATATTCTTCTGCAGTCTTTGCAGCTGCAAGAAGGGCAATGTTTTGGGCTCTTTGAGCTCCAAAAGAGACTGATAGTCTTGGGTCAAGACCGTTATGGTTTCTCTTTAGGAGCCATGCTTTAACAGTTTCCTCAGTGGTAGAGTTGCGAAAGGCAGTCCACCACTTGACTTTAGATTTTCTCAATACAACAGGGATATTGGTACCTGGCTGAAGAGAAGTGTCAAAGTACCATTGATATACCCAAGGTATATTGAAAGTTAAGCAAAAAAGAAGTAGAGGAGGAAAATTCCTCTCATATGGTGTAGGGTTTGGATGAGTTTTAAAATACTGGTAAGCTAATAGTACATCTTGTGCCAAACAACGGTCTTCATTACCACAGAAATACCACCAATCAACAAACCAGGAAGGGAGGTTATTTATCTTTATATTGGTTTCACAATAGATGAGCCAGGAATGGGTTTTTCCAGGGTTTTGGAAAAATAGGGCTTTAGTCCAAGCATCAATGTAATCCCAATAGTTATATGAAGAACAATGGGTTATAGAAGGAAGGGCTTTAAATTGCACAGGGATGTGCAAAGGTCTTTCCCATTCAGAAGGATGGAGAATTTTCTTTATTTTGAAGAAAGAATAGGCTATGACAACCTTATCTTGCTAATTATAATTGTGCTTTAAAAACAAAGAACCAAAATCCGCAAGAATATTAAGATAATATTCTTGGGTTTTAGAAAACTCTTTTGGTTTGAAAAACCATCCTTTAGGGTATACAGATTCAATTATAGACCAAGGGTTCTGCTGAGCAATCCCAAAGTCAAAAATTAATTCTGTAAACCAAAAATTTTTATTATGCCAAAAAGCTTTAGACTTTAAAGGAAAATTTGTAGAAACAATTTGAGTTGAAGAGCTTGAAACATTCAACTCATTTTTAGAAACATTTTGAGTTAGGGTTTTTGAAGATTGACCTAACTCTGTTTTAAAAGGGATTATGGAATCTTTACCTGAGGCTTCAGGAGGCTGGAAGCCCATTTTTGCAAGAGCTTTAAGGACCTCTGGAGATTGGGCCAGCTGAGAGACCCAAAGATCCAATTTGTCTTTATCATCTTCTGCTTGGACAGCATCAGCCCAAGAATTTATAGGTTTAGGGTTTGTAATACTATCTGAATGATCAGATAGGGCTTTAGGAGAATCATCATTTTGGATTTCTTTGGCCTTATTGGCCATCTTCTTTATGTTTTTCCCCATGATTCCTGAGAAGGAATTCACGAGTAAGGAAGTCAGGTAAGCTATTGTTTTCTCCTTTAATAAATTCTATATCAAAATCAAATATACTCAAAATAGCTTGCCATCTAGCAAAATTCTGTTTTGAGGCAAGGTTTTTAACATCCTTTTGCAAAACATCTTTTGCACTTTTACAATCAATTCTTAATAAAAAATTTTGATTCAATAAATCAGATTGAAATTTTGAAATGCATAAAACAATACTCAAAATTTCTTTCTTTATAGTAGAATAGTTTAACTGGGTTGGACTCCAATGTCCTGAATAGAATTGGACTATGGCTTCTCTACCCTCTTTAACCTGTTTTAAAATCCCACCAAAACCTATATCTGATGCATCAGTCTCTACTATTTTGGAGGTTAAGGGATCAGCTATGTGTAGGCAGGGAATAGTTTTAACTAAGTCTTTAACCTGTCTAATTATGCCAGAATGGACTTCAGTCCATGGACCTGGATTTTTCTTTAATCTATCATGCAAAGGTTTAATAGTTCTATTTAGGTTAGGAAAGAATTCTATAACATAATTCAAACAACCTAAAAATCTTTGTAATTGAGCTTTATTTAATATTTGGTCAGGAAACTTATCTCCAAAAGCTAAGTTTCTTTCTATAGGTTCTATAATTCCCTGTTCTATATAATGTCCTAAGAACCTAATCTTAGTTTGAAACAGAGACATCTTCGTTTTACTTAATACTAAGCCATTATGTTTAATTACAATTAAAAATGTCTTTAAGTGTTTAAAATGTTCTTCTATAGTTGTTGAATATATCAAAACATCATCAATGTATACAATACAAAATTTAGTGTATGGATTAAAAATATCATTCATCACTCTCTGAAACTCAGAGGGTGCATTCTTTAAACCAAAAGGCATAACATTCCATTCATACTGTCCAAATGGAACAGTAAATGCAGTCTTATACCTATCTTTAGGGTTAATCTGAATTTGCCAAAATCCAGATTTCATATCAAATTTACTGAAAATGTTTGCTTTATATAATCTTCCTAATAAATCTTTTTTATTTGGAATAGGATATCTAATCCATTTTAAAGCTTTATTTAAAGGTTTATAATTTATTACTAATCTAGGTGCTCCTCTTTCTATTTCAGAGGCCTTGTTTACATAAAATGCAGTGCAAGACCAAGGGCTTCTAGATTTAGTTATTAGTCCTTTATTTTCTAAATCATTTATTTCTTTTTTACAAAATTTAATTAAATCAGGCGCCATCTGAATGGGCCTAGCTTTAGTTGTAATAGACTTTTCATCAAAGCCTATTTCATATGGTAAATCAACCATGTGTTGCTTTCTATTCCAAAATGCATTTGGAATATCAGCACATAAGTCTTTTTCTATTTGTGATTTTAATTTACTAATTTTTTCTTGTGTAAATTTATTATTTAACTGTTCATTTATTTTTTTGTAAATGATAGTTATTTTTTAAATTACAAAGTTCAATTCAGACTTTGCTTTTATAAGTGCATTTATTTGTAATTCATTTATAGAATGTGCCTTTAAAAGATTTAAATTTCTCTTTTTAGGTTTTTCTAAAAATGGGAAAATTATCTTTTGCTTTCTAACTTTAAAACTTATACTATCATCATTTACTGAATAAGGTGTTATCAAATTCATAAATGGTGTTCCTAAGATTACCATATGATGAATATTAGTTAAAATAAATATATTTTTTATTTCTAAATTTTTATCTATTATTGATGCTTCTGCTTTACCATGTATATTTAATTTAGATTTATTTGCTGCAGATAAACTTTCATTAGTTTCTTGCCAAAATCTTTTTGGTACTAAACTAGATTTAATGCAGTTTAAATCAGCACCTGTATCAAATAATGCTATAGTTTCTATATTATAATTATCTGAAAATTTTAATTTTAATTTTATTAGATATTTCCTAGATGTTATTTCATGTAACATAAAAATTAAATTATCAGGAATTTTATCTTTACTAATTGAACTAATTTCATTATCAGTTTCTTTACTAATTATTTGTTCAATATCCTCATCAGCTTCTTCATCAGAAGAAGGAGTTGAGTTCAATGAAGATTTTATTATTTGTGAATCATGTTCTTGTCTATTTTTTAATTCTTTTAATTCTAATTTAATTTCTTTAATTTCCTTTTGTAAATCATTTATGGTAGGTTTGTTTTTTATCGTTTTATTTTTATTTAATATTGTAGTTAAGTCATATGTTTGTTTACTAGTACTGGGTAACATTGAGTTTTTAGGTTTATCATCTTCTAATATTTTATTTAACATTTTCTCTTGAATTTTAGGATCACTAATATATTTTATTGCTTCTAATATAGATTCTTGTTCTTTAGTTAACACATTTAATGATTTACTATTATACTCAGAACTTGATTCTGTTCCTATATCATCTATCTGATTTATTTCCTCAGAATCTGAATATTCTTTAGAATCTGAATAATCTAAATATAATTCATAAATTTTATTTAATACAGATTCTTCTAAATTTAATTCTTGTAGTTTTTTTTATCAAATTTACAAAATCTTGATGTGTGGCTTTTTCTTCCACATTTATAACATGTTAAATCTTTATATGATGTAAATTTTTTATCTTTTTGTTTATATGGTTTTCTACTAGGTTTCCTATATATGTAAGGTTTATAAGGTTTCTGTTTTTTATAATAATCATCTTTATCTAATTTTTTCTTATAACTCTTTTTGTGATATTTTTTATATGGTTTTTTATATTTTCTTGTAGTAGAACATTGTCCATTACAATCTTTATGTTTTTGTGTTATATTATAATCAAATTGTTTACAGAAAGAACCTAATTCTTGTTTAGTCTTTCTCATTTCATATTTTAATGATTTCTGAAGCTTTATGTCTTGACAAAGTTTTAATCCTTCTCTTTGAACTATACTAAACAGTTGTCCATAAGTCAATAAGTCATAAGGAATAGGGTTTCCATATTCTTGTTTTATATGGTTCCTAACTTTCTTGTAATATCCTCATTTATGCCCTAGAAGTTTTGCATATTGTTGTTGTTGTTATTGTTATAAATTGGATTGAATGTATATGATGGGATAAGAAAAGAAATTGGGAGGAGAATGCTTGTGTATATGTGTATTGGGAAAGAATTAGGGTTTAGAGAGAATGGTATATATTGTGTATATGAGGATATATATAACATATAAATGGGTCAAAGGAAGAGTCAAAGGAAGAGAGATATTTTTATGTGATATGTGTAATTACTATCATGGGCATACATGAGACAAAAGTTAAATTAAATGATTAAGGGTAATTAAGTAATTGCTTGAATTGGAACTCTTGGTGGAGATTTAAAAGAAGAGTTGACTTTGGTTTATTCATAATTTCTTCTTCTTCTTCATGTCTGTGGCCGGCTCCTCCATAGAGAAAGGAAAGCAAGTGGTGAAGAGAGGATCTTGATGTGTTGAGCTCAAATTGAAGGAAGATTAAGTGTTTAAGTGTTGATTCAAGAAGTTTTAACTAAGGTAAGATCTTTCCTTTGATTTCTTTCCTACTTTTGAAGTGGTATGGGAAGTTAATTAGGGTTTGATGATTTGATGATGAGATGTGTTTATGATTTATTCTCAAGTGTTGAAATGGAATTAAAGATAAGAAGCTAGGTTGGTGTTGGTGATGGAAGAGTAAGAGTGTGTTTAGTGAATTCTTTTTCTGTTTTACAATTAGTAAAGGCTGTAACTTGTATGATTTTTAATTAATTATAGAAAAATGTTCTTGAAGTGAATTTTTGATATGTTGTGCCTCTATGAGTCTAGAATGACTGAAAAATATGTTTACCAAGATTTTGTGTTCAGTTTGATCTGAAATTTTAAAGGAATGATTTTAAGATACAAAACTAAATTCTGTAAAAATTGTAGAATTTTTAATCAAGTAGATTATTTTATACAATTTTTCAAAATAAGGATAAAATGGAGTCTAAAACCAGAATGTATTATTCATATGAATCATATCAATTGTTCTTTGCCCTAATTGCATTGTTGAGATTGAACAATGTTATGTTATGCATTGTGAATGGTTATGTGTTTCATGAATAATATACATTGAAATTGAAATAATAATTCAAATAAGACATGATATGAGACAATGCCATTGTGATTGGCTATGATGATGATATTGAAAGAAAGAAGACATGTTTGCCTAAATGTGATGAGAATTTGAGAATGGAATTGGTAACTATATAATAAATGAATTGTTTGTTTAATATGTTATTCAGTTTCAGAGTTCTGGATTTGGGTGGCATGCCTAAGAAATGATGAAAGGTAACAGTCTTGCCGGGTTGAGGATCTCCTCATATGTGTTGAGTTGATGGTCCAAGAGACTGGGTCTGTTACACTATGAGAATTGTGAATATAAGATATATGATTTGTAACAGTCTTGCCGGGTTGAGGATCTCCTCATATGTGTTGAGTGATGGTCCAAGAGACTGGGTCTGTTACACTATCCATGGATAGAGATACAGGTATATACATTGCCTACGGGCGTGATTATTGTGACTATGAACCAAATCAGTAACTCTGAACTCTGAATATCGTATTAAATACTTGTTGGGCCCATAGGTGTCAAGGTTATATGAATGTCCTAAATAATGTTATGAGTTAATGAAATGAGATGTTGGTTATTGAGTATGATTGAGTAATGTTGAATGTGGAAAGATGTTGAAATGGGGTATACTCATATGACTATGATTTGTGAAATGCATAATTATGTGATTAAC
Organism: Garcia nutans; assembly: GCA_947685225.1. Lineage (NCBI taxonomy): Eukaryota > Viridiplantae > Streptophyta > Magnoliopsida > Malpighiales > Euphorbiaceae > Garcia > Garcia nutans. Next base: position 69,152,783 of record CANTUV010000031.1, on the reverse strand, counting down.
TTTATATTTATGATGTTGATCTTATCAATAACATATGTGGCATTGCATTACATTAAAGCATACCATTAGCATGTTTTATCTTACTAAGCCATTGGCTTAGCGCGATAGTGTTTAATCGCGCAGGTAATAGAGTTGATAGAGTTGAACCCGAGAGTTCATCAAGACCAAGTGAGAGTAGACCTTGAAGAATCCATTTTGGGAGCTTAAAGATCAGAGTAGACTTGCCAATCATGTATATTTCTTTATATTTTGTAAAGAAATGTTTAGTATGTAAATATGTAAATATTTTATAACTTCCGCTGTGTAATATTTAAATATAGGGATTGTCACAAAACCTTTATGTTATGTTGCACTAGAAGTGTAAATTCTTTTTGCAGGTTGTAGTTGAGGTTACAAGGGGGATTTATTGGGAGTGTACTGAGAATGATTTTGTTTGCATTGGTTTGTGTAAAATGTTTTTAAAAATAAGAAAAAAACCGGTTTTGTCGACACTTGGGACTCAATTTTTAGGCGAAACTATGGCAAAATTTTTGAAAAAAAATCGGAACTAAAATTTGACTAAGTAAAATTGGTAGCAACATTAGGTTAGTGTGGCGCCTCTACTCAGCTTACACATGTAGGTCGGGAAGGGGTGTTACAATTGTTTTGGTATCAGAGCCAGGTTTGAGATTCTCAACCTAGGTAAAATGTGATAAAAAGACTATTTTGATTTTAAAAAAAATGGTTTTTGAATAACATATATGTTTGGGATTGGCAACCTCTGATCTTTAATAAGATGTAGTATGTTGTGTTTGCAGACTTAGGTTGTGATGGATTCTCACTCACGACAGTCGGTTGAGGGTAGTGCCGAGAGTATTGCCCCTGATGATGGAGCTAGGGTTGTTAGTGTTGAGGAGGCACCTGCTTCGGTGTCAGGGAGATCAGCTGGGGAGGAGGTTCCGCCAGCTTGGGTTAGGCATGTGATAGAGGCTTTGAGGCCAGCATCAGTGCAACCACAGCCACCACCACCACCCCCACAGCCTTTGGTAGCAGTGAGGCAATATGATAAACTAAGGAAGTTTGGAGCAGAGGATTTTATAGGTACTACTGATCCAGTTGTGGCTGAGCAATGGTTAGACAAAGTTCAGAGAATATTTGTTCAGTTGCAAGCCACCCCTGAGGAAAAGTTTGACTATGCAAGATCTTTGCTGCAGAAGGATGCCTACGATTGGTGGAGGATAGTGCCCCATTCTATGGATGATCCACCAACTTTGTCATATGCTGATTTTCTGAGGGAATTTGAGTTGAAGTATACTCCTAGGGAGTATAAAGACATGAAGAAGATGGAGTTCTTGAGCTTGAAGCAAGACAGCAAGACTGTTACTGAGTATGAAGTTGAGTTTATTCGACTGAGTCAGTATGCTGGGGGTATCATTGCTGATGAGATAGATAGATGCAGGAGATTTGAAGAGGGGTTAAGGCCTTCTCTTATATGTCATGTGGCTGGTTCAAGATATAATGATTTTTCTCAGCTTGTGGCAGCAGCTCGCAGTGTGGAGAAAGCTCAAGTTATTGCAGCTGCTTCAGAGGAAGAGACTAGAGTTAGGAGGCCCCAGTTTGAGGCAGGGTCTTCTTCTGCAAAGAGAGGAAAAGGGAGTTTTGTTCCTCGGGGTGGTAGGAGCCAGAGACCAGTGGGTAGGTCAGTGCAGTTACAGAGACAGAGATTTAGACCTGCAGCTTCAGTAGCGAGTGCTCCTACTCCTGGAGTTCAGAGATCCACCTTACCTGTGTGTAACCAGTGTGGTGGAAGACATGGGGGCGTTTGTTGGAGGTATAGTAGATCAGGGGTATGCTTCAGGTGTGGATCACCTGATCACTTTGTGAGAGACTGTCCTGAGAGACAGGAACAGATGTCAGTTGATACAGCAGCTTCTCGACCTAGTGCGAGGGGAGGCCGAGGAGGCAGAGGTGCCAGCCGAGGAGGTAGACCAGGGTTCAGTTCTAGAGGAGGTGCTACATCCAGGGAGGGTAGACTAGAGGAGGTTGGATCTTCCCAGAGGATGTATGTTATGCAGAGGCAGCCAGATGCATCGGGAGTCATAGCTGGTACTTTTTCTTTATTTGATATTTCAGTACTTGCTTTGATTGATCCGGGTTCCACAGATTCATATATTAGTGCATCTGTTTTGCCTGTGTTTGATGTGCATGCTGAGTCCCTAGGATTTGATGTGTTGGTGACAAATCCGTTAGGGCATAGTGTGATGGTTAGTAAAGTGCACCGGGATTGTGCAGTGAGGGTGCAGGGTGAGGAGTTCCTTGGAGATTTGATTGAGATGCCATTTAAGGAATATGATGTGATCCTAGGCATGGATTGGTTAGCTAGACATGGAGCTGTAGTTGATTGTAAAAAGAAAATTGTTTCTTTGAGAACTGTTGATGGTAGAGATGTGATAGTATCTAATGAGCAGGAACAGCTAGCCTCCTTATTTGTTTCAGCTGTTGCAGCTAGAAGATTGATTAGGAAGGGGTGTGAAGCCTATCTTGCTCATGTGGTGGATACTAGAGTGAAGGGTTCTCCTATTGATAGTATTGCCACAGTTGCAGAGTTCCCTGATGTTTTTCCAGAGGAGTTGCCAGGATTGCCTCCTGAGAGAGAGGTGGAGTTCGGTATCGAATTGTTGCCCGGTACCACTCCTATCTCGATTACTCCTTACAGAATGGCACCAGCAGAATTAAGGGAGTTGAAAGTGCAATTACAGGAGTTATTGGACAAAGGATTTATTCGCCCCAGTGTTTCTCCTTGGGGAGCTCCTGTGCTATTTGTGAAAAAGAAAGATGGTACTATGAGGTTGTGTATCGATTATAGGCAATTGAACAAGGTGACTATTAAAAATAAATATCCTTTGCCTAGAATTGATGACCTTTTTGATCAATTGAAGGGTGCAGCTGTATTTTCTAAAATTGATTTGAGATCTGGGTACCATCAGCTGAGAGTCAGAGCTGAGGATGTTCCGAAGACCGCCTTTCGGACCAGGTATGGGCATTATGAATTTCTAGTTATGCCTTTTGGTCTAACGAATGCACCTGCAACTTTTATGGATTTGATGAATAGGGTGTTTAGGCCCTATTTGGATCAGTTTGTAGTGGTCTTCATTGATGACATTCTGGTGTATTCGCGGAATGAAGAGGAACATGATATGCATCTGCGGATTGTGTTGCAGATTTTGAGAGAGAAGCAGTTGTTTGCTAAATTGTCGAAGTGTGAGTTCTGGTTGGATCAAGTAGCTTTTCTCGGACATATTGTTTCAGCAGAAGGCATTAGAGTTGATCCAAGTAAAGTTGAAGCTATTCTGAATTGGAGTCCACCTAAGTCTGTGATAGAGATTAGAAGTTTTCTAGGTTTGGCAGGCTATTACCGGCGGTTTGTGAAAGGGTTTTCTTTAATAGCTACTCCACTCACCAGATTGCTTCGTAAGGGAGTGAGGTTTTTGTGGATGGATCAGTGTCAGGCTAGCTTTGAGCAGTTGAGAGATATGTTGACTCAAGCGCATGTTCTTACTTTACCTGTGGAAGGCAAACCATATGTGATCTACAGTGATGCTTCACATAGAGGTTTGGGGTGTGTATTGATGCAGGAAGGTAAAGTTATAGCTTATGCATCTAGGCAGTTGAAACCGCATGAGCTTAACTATCCGACCCATGATTTGGAATTGGCTGCCATTGTGTTTGCATTAAAGATTTGGCGCCACTATCTGTTTGGGGAGAAATGTTTCATCTACACTGATCACAAGAGTTTGAAGTATTTGGGTGTCCAGAAAGAACTCAATCTTTGTCAGAGGAGATGGTTAGAATTGATTAAAGACTACGACTGCTTGATTGACTATCATCCAGGTAAAGCAAATGTTGTTGCTGATGCCTTGAGTCGGAAGTCTTTAGCTGGTTTAACATTTTACTCGCTCTCGTTGCTTGTTGAGTTGAGAGCATTGCATGCCAGTTTTGTACCTTGTGATGATGGTGCATTGTTGGCACAGTTGCAATTGAAGCCAGTTTTGTTAGATCAGATTAAAGAGGCTCAGATGACTGATATGAAGATTCAGAAGATTATTTCAGATTGTCAGAGTGGAAAGAGTAGAGATTTTGTTGTGAAGAGTGATGGGAGCCTATGGTTTAAAAACAGATTATGTGTACCCGATGATGCTGATTTGAAGAAGATTATTTTGGAAGAAGCTCATCAGTCGATGTTTGCTATGCATCCAGGCAATACCAAGATGTATCATGATTTGAGACAGCATTATTGGTGGATTGGGTTAAAGAGAGACATTGCTGAGTTTGTATCAAAATGTCTCACTTGTCAGAAGGTTAAAGCAGAGCATCAAGTTCCCACCGGGTTGCTTCGACCGTTGTCAGTGCCAGAATGGAAGTGGGAAAGAGTGACAATGGACTTTGTGTCTGGGTTGCCATTGACACAAAGGAAACATGATGCCATATGGGTGATTGTGGATAGATTGACTAAGACAGCTCATTTCCTTCCGGTGCGGATGGATTACTCTTTGGAGAAGTTGGCTGAGCTGTATATCCATGAGATTGTGAAGTTGCATGGTGTTCCAACTTCTTTAGTATCTGATCGAGATCCCAGGTTTACTTCAAGATTTCGGAAGAGTTTGCATAGTGCTTTGGGTTCTCGACTGCATTTCAGCACTGCTTTTCATCCACAGACGGATGGACAGTCAGAGAGGGTGATACAGATTATTGAGGACATGTTGAGAAGCTGTGTCATTGATTTCACTGGAAGTTGGGATAGATTTTTACCTCTGGTGGAGTTTGCATACAACAACAGTCACCAATCCAGCATTGGTATGGCACCGTTTGAAGCATTGTATGGCAGACGGTGTAGGACACCTCTTTGTTGGAATGAGCTTGGAGATAATAAGTTGATTGGTCCTGATTTGATTCAAGAAACTGAAGAAAAAGTAAAGTTGATTCGAGACAGGTTAAAAGCAGCTTCAGACCGACAGAAATCTTATGCAAATCTGAAAATCAGAGATATAGAGTTTGATGTTGGAGATAAGGTATTTCTGAAAGTGTCTCCTTGGAAGAAGATTTTGAGGTTCGGTCGGAAAGGAAAATTGAGTCCTCGTTTCATTGGGCCGTATGAAGTGTTAGAAAGAGTTGGGCCAGTGGCGTATCGACTTGCTCTGCCACTTGAGTTGGATCGTATTCATAACGTATTTCATGTTTCTATGTTGAGGAGGTATAGGTCGGATCCATCTCATGTGTTGCCGATTGAGTCAATTGAAGTAAATCCTGATTTGACATTTGAAGAGGAACCAGTTGCTATTTTGGCACGTGATGTGAAAGAGTTGAGAAACAAGAAAGTGCCACTTGTGAAGATTTTGTGGAAGAATCATGTAAAAGAAGAAGCAACTTGGGAAAGTGAACAATCCATGCAAGAGCAATATCCGCAATTGTTTCAGCTTTAATATCAGGTAATTTCGAGGACGAAATTTTCTTTTTAGAGGGGGAGAATTGTAATATCCTCATTTATGCCCTAGAAGTTTTGCATATTGTTGTTGTTGTTATTGTTATAAATTGGATTGAATGTATATGATGGGATAAGAAAATAAATTGGGAGGAGAATGCTTGTGTATATGTGTATTGGGAAAGAATTAGGGTTTAGAGAGAATGGTATATATTGTGTATATGAGGATATATATAACATATAAATAGGTCAAAGGAAGAGTCAAAGGAAGAGAGATATTTTTATGTGATATGTGTAATTACTATCATGGGCATACATGAGACAAAAGTTAAATTAAATGATTAAGGGTAATTAAGTAATTGCTTGAATTGGAACTCTTGGTGGAGATTTAAAAGAAGAGTTGACTTTGGTTTATTCATAATTTCTTCTTCTTCTTCATGTGTGTGGCCGGCTCCTCCATAGAGAAAGGAAAGCAAGTGGTGAAGAGAGGATCTTGATGTGTTGAGCTCAAATTGAAAGAAGATTAAGTGTTTAAGTGTTGATTCAAGAAGTTTTAACTAAGGTAAGATCTTTCCTTTGATTTCTTTCCTACTTTTGAAGTGGTATGGGAAGTTAATTAGGGTTTGATGATTTGATGATGAGATGTGTTTATGATTTATTCTCAAGTGTTGAAATGGAATTAAAGATAAGAAGCTAGGTTGGTGTTGGTGATGGAAGAGTAAGAGTGTGTTTAGTGAATTCTTTTTCTGTTTTACAATTAGTAAAGGCTGTAACTTGTATGATTTTTAATTAATTATAGAAAAATGTTCTTGAAGTGAATTTTTGATATGTTGTGCCTCTATGAGTCTAGAATGACTGAAAAATATGTTGATTCGATTTTGGAATGGTTATGAGTTTAGAAAGATTATTTTTAGTAGAACTGTTCCAGCAGGTACCTTAACTGAGACAGCTATATTTCGGGATTTTTAATAAAATGTAGAAAAATCATATCCAATTGAATTTTGGATATGTTGTTGCTTAGTGAGTCTAGTATTTGAGAAAAATAATTTAGAACCACGTTGATTGAATTTGATTTATGGAATTCACAAAGTTCAGAACTGCTGCCAGGATGCAGGGCAATTGGGGCAGTCTGGTTAGGTGAACTATTTGACCAAGATTTTGTGTTCAGTTTGATCTGAAATTTTAAAGGAATGATTTTAAGATACAAAACTAAATTCTTTAAAAATTGTAGAATTTTTAATCAAGTAGATTATTTTATACAATTTTTCAAAATAAGGATAAAATGGAGTCTAAAACCAGAATGTATTATTCATATGAATCATATCAATTGTTCTTTGCCCTAATTGCATTGTTGAGATTGAACAATGTTATGTTATGCATTGTGAATGGTTATGTGTTTCATGAATAATATACATTGAAATTGAAATAATAATTCAAATAAGACATGATATGAGACAATGCCATTGTGATTGGCTATGATGATGATATTGAAAGAAAGAAGGCATGTTTGCCTAAATGTGATGAGAATTTGAGAATGGAATTGGTAACTATATAATAAATGAATTGTTTGTTTAATATGTTATTCAGTTTCAGAGTTCTGGATTTGGGTGGCATGCCTAAGAAATGATGAAAGGTAACAGTCTTGCCGAGTTGAGGATCTCCTCATATGTGTTGAGTTGATGGTCCAAGAGACTGGGTCTGTTACACTATGAGAATTGTGAATATAAGATATATGATTTGTAACAGTCTTGCCGGGTTGAGGATCTCCTCATATGTGTTGAGTGATGGTCCAAGAGACTGGGTCTGTTACACTATCCATGGATAGAGATACAGGTATATACATTGCCTACGGGCGTGATTATTGTGACTATGAACCAAATCAGTAACTCTGAACTCTGAATATCGTATTAAATACTTGTTGGGCCCATAGGTGTCAAGGTTATATGAATGTCCTAAATAATGTTATGAGTTAATGAAATGAGATGTTGGTTATTGAGTATGATTGAGTAATGTTGAATGTGGAAAGATGTTGAAATGGGGTATACTCATATGACTATGATTTGTGAAATGCATAATTATGTGATTAACTTTATATTTATGATGTTGATCTTATCAATAACATATGTGGCATTGCATTACATTAAAGCATACCATTAGCATGTTTTATCTTACTAAGCCCTTGGCTTAGCGCGATAGTGTTTAATCGCGCAGGTAATAGAGTTGATAGAGTTGAACCCGAGAGTTCATCAAGACCAAGTGAGAGTAGACCTTGAAGAATCCATTTTGGGAGCTTAAAGATCAGAGTAGACTTGCCAATCATGTATATTTCTTTATATTTTGTAAAGAAATGTTTAGTATGTAAATATGTAAATATTTTATAACTTCCGCTGTGTAATATTTAAATATAGGGATTGTCACAAAACCTTTATGTTATGTTGCACTAGAAGTGTAAATTCTTTTTGCAGGTTGTAGTTGAGGTTACAAGGGGGATTTATTGGGAGTGTACTGAGAATGATTTTGTTTGCATTGGTTTGTGTAAAATGTTTTTAAAAATAAGAAAAAAACCGGTTTTGTCGACACTTGGGACTCAATTTTTAGGCGAAACTATGGCAAAATTTTTGAAAAAAAATCGGAACTAAAATTTGACTAAGTAAAATTGGTAGCAACATTAGGTTAGTGTGGCGCCTCTACTCAGCTTACACATGTAGGTCGGGAAGGGGTGTTACATTTCTGTCCTAAGAAAAAGGGTAATCCTGCTAGGAATTTTTTTTTCCAGAAGGCTTGGTTGGAATCTTCTCTAAGCATTATCCTAGTTAAGAAAGTTGTTTTATAAAACTGAAAATTACTAAGTTTCTTACATCTGACATTACTTAGTAATTCTGCATTTTTATCTTTCAAATGAGTAGGGTCACCTATAAAATGGAGTGATATAGTCAAGATTAGTGTTGCCACTGCATCTTGAATAGTATCACCAAACTCATCTAATATAGGTATACCATCCTCATAGGTTTTTATAGCATTTAAAATTTCTAAATGTTGTTCATCAGTGAGATGATTATCCCACCAACCTTTAAGTTGTCTTGTAAAGCCAGCTATAAGAAGTTCAGCTATAGTTTTATCTGAAGTTCCTGTTTGAGTTCTATAGGCATTAGCAGCCATTGTCATCTGTTGAAGAAGACTCAGAATATTGTATTCTGATAGGCTATAATTGTTCCATTAATATACTGAAGAGGCATTATATTTATACTGTGTTAGGATATTTGGTCTATCTGCTATACCTAAGTCTGGGGCAGACATTCTAGGTACTATAGATTGATTATATGTTATACGATTTATTTGTGGCTCTAGGGCTTTACTAAAGGTTTCAATATCTTCAGATTCAGATTGAGATTCCTCAACTGATTCTGATTCTTGTTCTTGGGTGACTATACTAATGGTTTTTGATACTTTATATTGAGGTGTTTCTTGAACTACCTGTTTTGACCCAGAAGAAGAGTCAATTTTACTTAATTGTTCTTTAACTGCTTTAATAAAGTCAGAATCCTTAGATTTGACTTCCTTTTGTCCTGTTTTTGAAACTTCGAAGGGTTTAAAAACATGAGACTTAAGTTTTTTTATCTTTTACATCTTTTTCAATTTTTACTATTTTACTTTCTTTAATAGTATCTTCTATTCTATTTAACTGTTGTCCTATACTTAATAGGTGTGCATTACTGAAATTATTTTGTTCTAATATTTTCCTATTTGGGTCATCTTCAGATACTATTTTAAATGGTGCTAAATTTATTTCTTTATCTCCATGTAGGAATATACTTGATGTTTTAGGTGGATGTTCACTTTGTATTATCTTATCTTTTACTTTCCATTCTGTATCTTTATTCCTAATGGTTACTGGATTTATTAATTTTTCTACTTTAAGTTTTCCTCTATAAATTCTTTTAAACCAATCAAAGAATTTCATATTAACTTCATAATGTTTTATAAAGTCAATATATTCTTCTTTAACTGATTCAAAATCTTTTACCTATTTTATTACATTTTCTAATTTATCTTTATTTTTAATTGCTGCCAATTCTTTATTTAATTTATCATAATAAAAAATGACTTCTTTATTAATTACATTTAATTCTCTATCTATGTTAGCTACATTTTCTGTCATGAATGAAGCTGTAGGTGACATAGGTGGAGAAGGTGAGTGTTCTATATTTTGAGGTTGATTATAATTAGGGTTTGGTTCCAAAGGGTTCATTGTTCCTGTTGGATTATAATATAAGTGTGGTACTGTTGTACTATAATCTACACTTTTTAATTTATTACTAGATTCAGGTATATCTGATTTAGAATACCTAGGCTTTACTATTGTTTGCAATACAGGTTTGGGTTCATTTTCTTTATATGAGGCGTATATTACAGAAGGTAACTGTGAGGCTCTTCATATATCTACTGTTGATACAGAGGAGGAAGAGTCTGAATACCTACTGCTTACACTATGTCTACTGAATTTTAATTTAACTTTACCGTCTTCATATTGTTCAATTTTACTGAGTTCTATATTGGGTTTAACTATAGTCTTTGGTTCAAGAAGAGGAACAACATCCTCTAAGACCCATTCATCAGGGAGACTAATATCTTTCCACTGAATAGTCCTAGGAATTACTGTATTAGCTTTTCTTAAATCTGTTTGTAAGAATTTAGTTTCTCCTAATTTAGGTTGCATTATATACTTTGTAGCAAAGGCAGATACCATTGCTTTATACTTTATTTTATACATTAATGCTACAGGAATAGATCCTTCAAGCATTTTATAACTATGTGTTTTAATTTCTAATACTACACTTTTTAGTATATTTGGATCATTTAATGAAATTGTTATGTCTGGGAAACAGTCAAATGAGATAGGACCACTACTCAGACTGGTTTCTATAGTTTCTAATAGTGAGTCATTAAAATTTACAAACCTAGCATCTCTGACTACTGCCAAAATACTAGTATTTAATCCTTCTCTAGTTAAAAGTTTTATACCTATTTGTACTAATCCTATATGTATATACTTGTATTTTTTTTTATTTTTATAGTGCTTTATTGATTCTGCAGAAAGTAGAGTTATCTTTTCAAAGGGTTTACTCAACTGTACATCCCTTTCTTCAGCTTTAATTATATAATCATTTTTAAACATGTTTAGTTTTGGTATTTTATAAATATGTTCTTTATCTATATTTGGTATTACCCAATTATCAATTGCTTATTAAAGTCTTCTAAAATTACTTCATTTCTGTTTACAATCCTTTTAACTTCTGATGACTCAGAACTATCTGATTTAGTTGTACTAGCAGATTTACATAGAAATGGTTCCATATTTAAATTTTTGAAAAATAGATTTTTAAAGTTTATTAATGTTGGTTTTGGTAGCGACCACTGACTTACTGCCCTAAACACCTGTCCGTCGGCTAACACGGGTCTTACTGCATATCAAATACCTAGACAACACTAAGTCCACTTCTAGATCTATAGTCAAAAATTTAACAATGTAAACAATTCTATATCTATCTACTACCACCCCTAAAAGAAGATGGCTCTGATACCAGCAAAAACGAAAAAGAGATTATAATTATTCTTTATAATGTAACAGCATAGATATAAATGGATTAATAATAAATAATAAACAGAATGTAAAAGAATATATTAAAATAAATTAAAGAAATAATTTAAAAGCATATATTAAAAACATATAAAGAATAATTATAATCTCTTTTAAATGGTACGGCGGCGTTGTTTCATACCTGGTGCAAAGGAGGGCTTCAGACAAGTGCAAGTCTGACATTGCTCCAATTTATATTTAGGTTTCCAGCCTTATATACCACTTTAAAGATTACAATTAAATCTTTAATTAAATTTGTATCTTAAGTCTAAAATATTTTTATTAAGTTTATCAATACACACTCTTAAGTCTATTTGTTTTAGTATACCTATTTATACTATGTGAGGTATAAATATACGGATCCCGTATAAGTATACAGCGTTGAATAAAGAGAGAAGAAAGCAGAAAAGGATAGAATATGAAAGTCCTTTTCAGCTATAAGTAGTGCATATAATTTCTGATGTTCTAATTCCAGATCAAGCTCAACTTGCTCGTTTATTGCTTGCATGAACTGGAACAGAGCATACTTAAGAATGAAGATGACATATGAGATAAAAACAATTTTAATTTTATTTAAATAAATATAAATAAAATACAATACAGAATAAAGCTTTAAAATTAAAATATAAGTTATAAACTATAACTACCTTTTCATTTTTGCTGGTATCAGAGCCATCTTCTTTTAGGGGTGGTAGTAGATAGATATAGAACTGTTTCCATAGTTAAATCTTTGACTTATAGATCTAGAAGTGGACTTAGTGTTTTCTAGGTATTGGATATGTAGTAAGACCCGTGTTAGCCGACGGACAAGCGTTTAGGGCAGTAAGTCAGTGGTCGCTACCAAAACCAACATTAATAAACTTTAAAATCTATTTTTCAAATATTTAAAAATGGAACCATTTATGTGTAAATCTGCTAGTACGACTAAATCAGATAGTTCTGAGTCATCAGAAATTAAAAGAATTGTAAACAGAAATGAAGTAATTTTAGAAGACTTTAATAAAGCAATTGATAATTGGGTAATACCAAATATAGATAAAGAACAGATTTATAAAATACCAAAACTAAACATATTTAAAAAAGATTATATAATTAAAGCTGAAGAAAGGGATGTACAATTGAGTAAACCCTTTGAAAAGATAACTTTACTTTCTGCAGAATCAATAAAGCACCATAAAAATAAAAAATACAAGTATATACATATAGGATTAGTACAAATAGGTATAAAACCTTTAACTAGAAAAGGATTAAATACTAGTATTTTGGCAGTAGTCAGAGATGCTAGGTTTGTAAATTTTAATGACTCAATATTAGAAACTATAGAAACCAGTCAGAGTAGTGGTCCTATCTCATTTGACTGTTTCCCAGACATAACAATTTCATTAAATGATCCAAATATACTAAAAAGTGTAGTATTAGAAATTAAAACACATAGTTACAAAATGCTTGAAGGATCTATTCCTGTAGTATTAATGTATAAAATAAAGTATAAAGCAATGGTATCTGCCTTTGCTACGAAGTATATAATGCAACCTAAATTAGGAGAAACTAAATTCTTACAAACAGATTTAAGTAAAGCTAATACAGTAATTCCTAGGACTATTCAGTGGAAAGATATTAGTCTCCCTGATGAATGGGTCTTAGAGGATGCTGTTCCTCTTCCTGAATCAAAGACTATAATTAAACTCAATATAGAACTCAGTAAAATTGAACAATATGAAGACGGTAAAGTTAAATTAAAATTCAGTAGACATAGTGTAAGCAGTAGGTATTCAGACTCTTCCTCCTCTGTATCAACAGTAGATATAGGTAGAGCCTCACAGTTACCTTCTGTAATATATGCTTCATATAAAGAAAATGAACCTAAACCTGTATTGCAAACAGTAGTAAAGCCTAGGTATTCTACATCAGATATACCTGAATCTAGTAATAAATTAAAAAGTGTAGATTATAGTACAACAGTACCACACTTATATTATAATCCAACAGGAATAATGAACCCTTTGGAACCAAACCCTAATTTTAATCAACCTAAAAATATAGAACACTCACCTTCTCCACCTATGTCACCTACAGCTTCATTCATGACAGAAAATGTAACTAACATAGATAGAGAATTAAATGTAATTAATAAATAATTCATTTTTTATTATGATAAATTAAATAAAGAATTAACAGCAATTAAAAATAAAGATGAATTAGAAAATGTAATAAAAAAGGTAAAAGATTTTGAATCAGTTAAAGAAGAATATATTGACTTTATAAAACATTATGAAGTTAATATGAAATTCGTTGATTGGTTTAAAAGAATTCATAGAGGAAAACTTAAAGCAGAAAAATTAATAAATCCAGTAACCATTAGGAATAAAGATACAGAATGGAAAGTAAAAGATAAAATAATACAAAGTGAACATCCACCTAAAACATCAAGTGTATTTCTTCATGGAGATAAAGAAATAAATATAGCACCATTTAAAATAATATCTGAAGATGATCCTAATAGGAAAATATTAGAACAAAATAATTTCAGTAATGCACACCTATTAAGTATAGGACAACAATTAAATAGAATAGAAGATACTATTAAAGAAAGTAAAATAGTAAAAATTGAAAAAGATGTAAAAGATAAAAAAAACTTAAGTCTCATGTTTTTAAACCCTTCGAAGTTTCAAAAACAGGACAAAAGGAAGTCAAATCTAAGGATTCTGACTTTATTAAAGCAGTTAAAGAACAATTAAGTAAAATTGACTCTTCTTCTGGGTCAAAACAGGTAGTTCAAGAAACACCTCAATCTAAAGTATCAAAAACCATTAGTATAGTCACCCAAGAACAAGAATCAGAATCAGTTGAGGAATCTCAACCTGAATCTGAAGATATTGAAACCTTTAGTAAAGCCCTAGAGCCACAAATAAATCGTATAACATATAATCAATCTATAGTACCTAGAATGTCTGCCCCAGACTTAGGTATAGCAGATAGACCAAATATCCTAACACAGTATAAATATAATGCCTCTTCAGTATATGAATGGAACATTGATAGCCTATCAGAATACAATATTATGAGTCTTCTTCAACAAATGACAATGGCTGCTAATGCCTATAGAACTCAAATAGGAACTTCAGATAAAACTATAGCTGAACTTCTTATAGCTGGCTTTACAGGACAACTTAAAGGTTGGTGGGATAATCATCTCACTGATGAACAACATTTAGAAATTTTAAATGCTACAAAAACCTATGAGGATGGTATACCTTTATTAGATGAGTTTGGTGATACTATTCAAGATGCAGTGGCTAAACCAGGAATTTGGAAACCCTATTCCTTATGACCTATTGAATTATGGACAACTGTTTAGTATAGTTCAAAAAGAAGGATTAAAACTTTGTCAAGACATAAAGCTTCAGAAATCATTAAAATATGAAATGAGAAAGACTAAACAAGAATTATGTTCTTTCTGTAAACAAATTGATTATAATATAACACAAAAACATAAAGATTGTAATGGACAATGTTCTACTACAAGAAAATATAAAAAACCATATAAAAAATATCACAAAAAGAGTTATAAGAAAAAATTTGATAAAGATGATTATTATAAAAAACAGAAACCTTATAAACCTTACAAATATAGGAAACCTAGTAGAAAATCATATAAACAAAAAGATAAAAAATTTACATCATATAAAGATTTAACATGTTATAAATGTGGAAGAAAAGGCCACACATCAAGATTTTGTAAATTTGATAAAAAAAAACTATAAGAATTAAATTTAGAAGAATCTGTATTAAATAAAATTTATGAATTATATTTAGATTATTCATATTCTGAAGAATATTCAGATTCTGAGGAAATAATTTAGATATATGATATAGGAACAGAATCAAGTTCTGAGTATAGTAGTAAATCATTAAATGTGTTAACTAAAGAACAAGAATCTATATTAGAAGCAATAAAATATATTAGTGATCCTAAAATTCAAGAGAAAATGTTAAATAAAATATTAGAAGATGATAAACCTAAAAACTCTATGTTACCCAGTACTAGTAAACAAACATATGACTTAACTACAATATTAAATAAAAATAAAACGATAAAAAACAAACCAACCATAAATGATTTACAAAAGGAAATTAAAGAAATTAAATTAGAATTAAAAGAATTAAAAAATAGACAAGAACATGATTCACAAATAATAAAATCTTTATTGAACTCAACTCTTTCTTCTGATGAAGAAGCTGATGAGGATATTGAACACATAATTAGTAAAGAAACTGATAATGAAATTAGTTCAATTAGTAAAGATAAAATTCCTGATAATTTAATTTTTATGTTACATGAAATAACATCTAGGAAATATCTAATAAAAATAAAATTAAAATTTTCAGATAATTATAATATAGAAACTATAGCATTATTTGATACAGGAGCTGATTTAAACTGCATTAAACCTAGTTTAGTACCAAAAAGATTTTGGCAAGAAACTAATGAAAGTTTATCTGCAGCAAATAAATCTAAATTAAATATACTTGGTAAAGCAGAAGCATCAATAATAGATAAAAATTTAGAAATAAAAAATATATTTATTTTAACTAATATTCATCATATGGTAATCTTAGGAACACCATTTATGAATTTGATAACACCTTATTCAGTAAATGATGATAGTATAAGTTTTAAAGTTAGAAAGCAAAAGATAATTTTTCCATTTTTAGAAAAACCTAAAAAGAGAAATTTAAATCTTTTAAAGGCAAATTCTATAAATGAATTACAAATAAATGCACTTATAAAAGCAAAGTCTGAACAACTTTGTAATTTAAAAAATAACTATCATTTACAAAAAATAAATGAACAGTTAAATAATAAATTTACACAAGAAAAAAATTAGTAAATTAAAATCACAAATAGAAAAAGACTTATGTGCTGATATTCCAAATGCATTTTGGAATAGAAAGCAACATATGGTTGATTTACCATATGAAATAGGCTTTGATGAAAAGTCTATTACAACTAAAGCTAGGCCCATTCAGATGGCGCCTAATTTAATTGAATTTGGTAAAAAAGAAATAAATGATTTAGAAAATAAAGGACTAATAACTAAATCTATAAGCCCTTGGTCTTGCACTACATTTTATGTAAACAAGGCCTCTGAAATAGAAAGAGGAGCAGCTAGATTAGTAATAAATTACAAACCTTTAAATAAAGCTTTCAAATGGATTAGGTATCCTATTCCAAATAAAAAAGATTTATTAGGAAGATTATATAAAGCAAACATTTTCAGTAAATTTGATATGAAATCTGGATTTTGGCAAATTCAGATTAACCCTAAAGATAGGTATAAGACTGCATTTACTGTTCCATTTGGACAGTATGAATGCAATGTTATGCCTTTTGGTTTAAAGAATGCACCCTCTGAGTTTCAGAGAGTGATGAATGATATTTTTAATCCATACACTAAATTTTGTATTCTATACATTGATGATGTTTTGATATATTCAACAACTATAGAAGAACATTTTAAACACTTAAAGACATTTTTTATGGTAATTAAACATAATGGCTTAGTATTAAGTAAAACAAAGATGTCTCTGTTTCAAACTAAGATTAGGTTCTTAGGACATTATATAGAACATGGAATTATAGAACCTATAGAAAGAAACTTAGCTTTTGGAGATAAGTTTCCTGACCAAATATTAAATAAAGCTCAATTACAAAGATTTTTAGGTTGTTTGAATTATGTTATAGAATTCTTTCCTAACCTAAATAGAACTATTAAACCTTTGCATGATAGATTAAAGAAAAATCCAGGTCCATGGACTGAAGTCCATTCTGGCATAGTTAGACAGGTTAAAGACTTAGTTAAAACTATTCCCTGCCTACATATAGCTGATCCCTTAGCCTCCAAAATAGTAGAGACCGATGCATCAGATATAGGTTTTGGTGGGATTTTAAAACAGGTTAAAGAGGGTAGAGAAGCCATAGTCCAATTCTATTCAGGACATTGGAGTCCAACCCAGTTAAACTATTCTACTATAAAGAAAGAAATTTTGAGTATTGTTTTATGCATTTCAAAATTTCAATCTGATTTATTGAATCAAAAATTTTTATTAAGAATTGATTGTAAAAGTGCAAAAGATGTTTTGCAAAAGGATGTTAAAAACCTTGCCTCAAAACATATTTTTGCTAGATGGCAAGCTATTTTGAGTATATTTGATTTTGATATAGAATTTATTAAAGGAGAAAACAATATCTTACCTAACTTCCTTACTCGTGAATTCCTTCTCAAGAATCATGGGGAAAAACAAAAAGAAGATGGCCAATAAGGCCAAAGAAACCCTAAATGATGATTCTCCTAAAGCCCTATCTAATCATTCAGATAGTATTGCAAACCCTAAACCTATAAAGTCTTGGGCTGATGATGTCCAAACAGAAGATGATAAAGCCAAATTGGATCTTTGGGTCTCTCAGCTAGCCCAATCTCCAGAGGTCCTTAAAGCTCTTGCAAAAATGGGCTTCCAGCCTACTGAAGCCTCAGGTAAAGATTCCATAATCCCTTTTAAAACAGAGTTAGGTCAATCTTCAAAAATCCTAACTCAAAATGTTTCTAAAAATGAGTTGAATGTTTCAAGCTCTTCAACTCAAATTGTTTCTACAAATTTTCCTTTAAAGTCTAAAGATTTTTGGCATAATAAAAATTTTTGGTCTACAGAATTAATTTATGACTTTGGGACTGCTCAGCAAAACCCTTGGTCTATAATTGAATCTGTATACCCTAAAGGATGATTTTTCAAACCAAAAGAGTATTCTAAAACCCAAGAATATTATCTTAATATTCTTGTGGATTCTGGTTCTTTGTTTTTAAAGCACAATTATAATCAGCAAGATAAGGCTGTCATAGCCTATTCTTCCTTCCAAATAAAGAAAATTCTCCATCCTTCTGAATGGGGAAGACCTTTGTACTTCCCTGTGCAATTTAAAGCTCTTCCTTCTATAACCCACTGTTCTTCATATAACTATTGGGATTACATTGATACCTGGACTAAAGCCCTATTTTTCCAAAACCCTGGAAAAATCCATTTCTGGCTCATCTATTGTGAAACCAATATAAAGATAAATAACCTCCCTTCCTGGTTTGTTGATTGGTGGTATTTCTGTGGTAATGAAGACCGTTGTCTGCCACAAGATGTACTATTAGCTTACCAGTATTTTAAAACTCACCTAAACCCTACACCATATGAGAGGAATTTTCCTCCTCTACTTCTTTTTTGCTTAACTTTCAATATACCTTGGATATATCAATGGTACTTTGACACTTCTCTTTAGCCAGGTACCAATATCCCTGTTGTATTGAGAAAATCTAAAGTCAAGTGGTGGACTGCCTTTCGCAACTCTACCAATGAGGAAACTGTTAAAGCATGGCTCCTAAAGAGAAACCATAATGGTCTTGACCCAAGACTATTATTCTCTTTTGGAGCTCAAAGAGCCCAAAACATTGCCCTTCTTGCAGCTGCAAAGACTGCAAAAGAATATAGAGCCTTAATGGAACAGATGGTTGAAACTCTTCCTTCAACCTCTGAGCCCGTTAAGCCCAGTAGAACCTGCTCTGCTAGATCTTCAAATAAAGCCCAAACTAATGTCTCTAAAGCTTCATCCAGAAGAAGAAAATCTCTTTCCTCTTCTTCGGATTCCTCCTCATCATCCATGACGTCATCTTCCACCGAGACATCTGACTCAGATTACTGTCCCAGTAATGAGGATGATTGCTATGGTATATTGTCTCCCATCAGAGTGAAAAGTAAAGAAAAAATAAAAAAGAATAAAGAAAAAGAAAAAGAGAAAAAAGAAAAGAAAAAAGATAAAGAAAAAAGAAAAGAAAAAGAAAAAAGAAAAAGTAAAGAAAAAGAAAAAGAAAAGAAAAATAAAGAAAAGAAAAAGAAAAAGAAAAGAAAAGTAAAAAGAAAATTGAGTCAGAAGTTGAATCTGATTCAAATTCATCTGATTAAAGGTAGGAGAAACCTTATTTCTCCACTCAGATTATTAAAGTCAATAAAGACGGAGCCCACTGACAAGATACTGTTCATCAACAGTATCCACCAGAAGATAACCAACAGTAAAGTCAGAAGAACTGTTCATCTACAGTTCTCCATAGTAAAGCAAACAATACCTCCGGTAAGGTACTATTCATCTACAGTTCCAGACGCGTGAAGGTATAGTAAAAGTAAATAGTATAGACAAGATACTATTCCTCAACAGTACCAAGGCATGTGACAAGAACAGTGGAATTTTAAAGCATCTGTCTATATATTGGAGCTCATTCTGAAGGTAAAGGGGATCCGAAATACTTCTCTCTCACACAGAAGACAGAAGAGAACCTCTTAGCCTAGTTTTAGCTTCTCTCTTCCCTTTCCTCCTTCACTTACTATTCTTCCAGTTCTGTAATCTCCTCACCTATTGATCTCCTTGTATAAGGTAGTTATAATTTATAGTTTATAACTTGTATTTCAATTTTAAAGTTTTATTCTGTATTGTTATTTCAATTAAATAAATTTAAATTTTATATATTTCTCTTCTCTCATTTCATTTTTAAGTATGCTCTGTTCCAATTCTTGCAAGCAATAAACGAGCAAGTTGAGCTTGATCTGGAATTAGAACATCAGAAATTATATGCACTACTTATAGCTGAAAAGGACTTCCATATTCTATCCTTTTCTGCTTTCTTCTCTCTCTATTCAACGTTGTATACTTATACGGGATCCGTATATTTATACCTCACATAGTATAAATAGGTATACTAAAACAAATAGACTTAAGAGTGTGTATTGATAAACTTAATAAAAATATTTTAGACTTAAGATACAAATTTAATTAAAGATTTAATTGTAATCTTTAAAGTGGTATATAAGGCTGGAAACCTAAATATAAATTGGAGCAACGTCAGACTTGCACTTTTCTGAAGCCCTCCTTTGCACCAGGTATGAAACAATGCGGCCGTACCATTTAAAAGAGATTATAATTATTCTTTATATGTTTTTAATATATGCTTTAATTTCTTTTAATTTATTCTTTTACAATCTGATTATTAATCTGTTTATATCTATATTGTTTATGCTTGATTGTTTATTGTTTTTATTAAATCCTTTTAAAATTGTTTTATCCCCTGTCCAAGATCCTTTTCGTTTTTGCTGGTATCGATATATTCAATAAATCTGATTCGATTTTCTTTTTATTTTTCTTTCTCTTTTATTTTTCTTTATTTTTTCTTTTCTCTTTTTCTTTACTTTTTTCTTTTTCTTTTTTCTTTTCTTTTTCTTTTCTTTTTTCTTTTTCTTTTTTCTTTTCTTTTTTCTTTATTCTTTTCCTTTTCTTTTCTTTTCATTTTTTCTTTACTTTTTACTTTAATGGGAGACAAATTGCCATAGCAGTCATCTTCATTACTGGGACAATAATCTGAGTCAGATGTCTCAGTGGATGATGACGTCATGGATGACGAAGAGGAATCCGAAGAAGAGGAAAGAGACTTTCTTCTCCTGGATGAAGCTTTAGAGATTTTAGTTTGGGCTTTATTTGAGGATCCAGCAGAGCAGGTTCTACTGGGCTTAACGGGCTCAGAGGTTGAAGGAAGAGTTTCAACCATCTGTTCCATTAAGGCTCTATATTCTTCTGCAGTCTTTGCAGCTGCAAGAAGGGCAATATTTTGGGCTCTTTGAGCTCCAAAAGAGACTGATAGTCTTGGGTCAAGACCATTATGGTTTCTCTTTAGGAGCCATGCTTTAACAGTTTCTTCAGTGGTAGAGTTGCGAAAGGCAGTCCACCACTTGACTTTAGATTTTCTCAATATAACAGGGATATTGGTACCTGACTACAATGAGGAGTCAAAATACCATTGATATACCCAAGGTACATTGAAGTTTAGGCAAAAAAGAAGTAGAGGAGAAAAATTCCTCTCATATGGTGTAGGATTTAGGTGAGCTTTAAAATACTAGTAGGCTAATAGTACATCTTGTGGAAGAGTTCTTTCATCATTTCCACAATAATGCCACCAATCAACAAATCAGGAGGGAAGGTTATTGATCTTTATATTGGTTTCACAATAGATGAGCCAGGAATGAGTTTTTCCAGGGTTTTGGAAAAATAGGGCTTTAGTCCAGGCATCAATGTAATCCCAATAGTTATATGAAGGATAATGGGCTATAGGAAGGGCTTTAAATTGCACAGGGATATGCAAGGGTTTTCCCCATTCAGAAGGAGGGAGAATTTTCTTTATTTTAAATGAGGAGTAAGCTATTACAGCTTTATCCTGCTGGTTATAATTGTGTTTAAAAAACAAAGATCCAGAATCCACAAGAATATTAAGATAATACTCTTGGGTTTTAAGAAAATCTGTTGGTTTAAAAAACCATCCTTTAGGATAAACAGAATCAATAACAGACCATGGGTTCTGTTGGACAAGCCCAAAGTTAATAATCAATTCTGTAAAATAAAAATTTTTATTATACCAAAAAGTTTTTGGCTTTAATGGAAAATTTGATGAAATAATTTGAGTTGAAGATTTCGAAACATCCAACTCAGTTTTAGAAACATTTTGAGTTAGGGTTTTTGAAGATTGACCTAACTCTGTTTTAAAAGGGATTATGGAATCTTTACCTAAGGCTTCAGGAGGCTAGAAGCCCATTTTTGCAAGAGCTTTAAGGACCTCTGGAGATTGGGCCAACTGAGAGACCCAAAGATCCAATTTGTCTTTATTATCTTCTGCTTGGACAGCATCAGCCCAAGACTTTATAGGTTTAGGGTTTGCAATACTATCTGAATGATCAGATAGGGCTTTAGGAGAATCATCATTTTGGATTTCTTTGGCCTTATTGGCCATCTTCTTTCTATTTTTCCCCATGATTCCTGAGAAGGAATTCACGAGTAAGGAAGTCAGGTAAGCTATTGTTTTCTCCTTTAATAAATTCAATATCAAAATCAAATATACTCAAAATAGCTTACCATCTAGCAAAATTCTGTTTTGAGGCAAGGTTTTTAACATCCTTTTGCAAAACATCTTTTGCACTTTTACAATCAATTCTTAATAAAAATTTTTGATTCAATAAATCAGATTGAAATTTTGAAATGCATAAAACAATACTCAAAATTTCTTTCTTTATAGTAGAATAGTTTAATTGGGTTTGGCTCCAATGTTCTGAATAGAATTGGACTATGGCTTCTCTACCCTCTTTAACCTGTTTTAAAATTCCACCAAAACCTATATCTGATTCATCAGTTTCTACTATCTTAGAAGCTAATGGGTCAGCTATATGCAGGCAAGGAATAGTTTTAACTAGGTCTTTAACTTATCTAACTATACCAGAATGGACCTCAGTCCATGGGCCCGGGTTTTTCTTTAATCTATCATGCAAAGGTTTAATAGTTCTATTTAGGTTGGGAAAGAATTCTATAACATAATTCAGACAACCTAAAAATCTTTGTAATTGAGCTTTATTTAATATTTGGTCAGGAAACTTATCTCCAAATGCTAAGTTTCTTTCTATAGGTTCTATGATTCCCTGTTCTATATAATGTCCTAAGAACCTAATCTTAGTTTGGAACAGAGACATCTTCGTTTTACTTAATACTAAGCCATTGTGTTTAATTACCATAAAAAATGTTTTTAAGTGTTTAAAATATTCTTCTATAGTTGTTGAATATATCAAAACATCATCAATATATGCAATGCAAAATTTAGTGTAAGGGTTAAAAATATCATTCATCACTCTCTGAAATTCAGAGTGTGCATTTTTTAATCTAAAAGGCATAACATTCCATTCATACTGTCCAAATGGATCAGTGAATGCAGTCTTATACCTATCTTTAGGGTTAATCTGGATTTGCCAAAATCCTGATTTCATATCAAATTTACTAAAAATATTTGCTTTATATAATCTTCCTAATAAATCTTTTTTATTTGGAATAGGATACCTAATCCATTTTAAAGCTTTATTTAAAGGTTTATAATTTATTACTAATCTAGGTGCTCCTCTTTCTATTTCAGAGGCCTTGTTTACATAAAATGCCGCGCAAGACCAAGGGCTTCTAGATTTAGTTATTAGTCCTTTATTTTCTAAATCATTTATTTCTTTTTTACAAAATTCAATTAAATCAGGCGCCATCTGAATGGGCCTAGCTTTAGTTGTAATAGACATTTCATCAAAGCCTATTTCATATGGTAAATCAACCATATGTTGCTTTCTATTCCATAATGCATTTGGAATATTAGCACATAAGTCTTTTTCTATTTGTGATTTTAATTTACTAATTTTTTCTTGTGTAAATTTATTATTTAACTGTTCATTTATTTTTTGTAAATGATAGTTATTTTTTAAATTACAAAGTTGTTCAGACTTTGCTTTTATAAGTGCATTTATTTGTAATTCATTTATAGAATGTGCCTTTAAAAGATTTAAATTTCTCTTTTTAGGTTTTTCTAAAAATGGAAAAATTATCTTTTGCTTTCTAACTTTAAAACTTATACTATCATCATTTACTGAATATGGTATTATTAAATTCATAAATGGAGTTCCTAGAATTACCATATGATGAATATTAGTCAAAATAAATATATTCTTTATTTCTAAATTTTTATCTATAATTGATGCCTCTGATTTACCAAGTATGTTTAATTTAGATTTATTTGCTGCTGATAAACTTTCATTAGTTTCTTGCCAAAATCTTTTTGGTACTAAACTAAGTTTAATTCTGTTTAAATCCGCTCCTGTATCAAACAATGCTATAGTTTCTATATTATAATTATCTGAAAATTTTAATTTTACTTTTATTAAATATTTTATAGATGTTATTTCATGCAACATAAAAATTAAATTATCAGGTATTTTATCTTTATTAATTAAACTAATTTCATTATCAGTTCCTTTATCATTTATTTGTTCAGTATCTTCTTCAGCTTCTTCATCAGAAGAAGAAGTTGAATTTATTAATGATTTTATTATCTGTGAATCTTGTTCTTGTTTATTTTTTAATTCTTTTAATTCTAATTTAATTTCTTTAATTTTTTTTGCAAATCATTTATGGTTGGTTTATTTTTTATTGTTTTATTTTTATTTAATATTGTGGTTAAATCATAAGTTTGTTTACTAGTACTAGGTAACATAGAATGTTTAGGTTTATCATTTTCTAATATTTTATTTAACATTTTCTCTTGAATTTTAGGATCACTAATATATTTTATTGCTTCTAATATAGATTTCTGTTCTTTAGTTAATACATTTAATGATTTACTACTATATTCAGAACTTGATTCTGATCCTATATCATCTATTTGGTTTAATTCTTCAGAACCTGAATATTCTTCAGAATCTGAATAATCTAAATATAACTCATAGATTTTATTTAATACAGATTCTTCTAAATTTAATTCTTGTAGTTTTTTATCAAATTTACAAAATCTTGATGTGTGGCCTTTTCTTCCACATTTATAACATGTTAAATCTTTATATGATGTAAATTTTTTATCTTTTTGTTTATATGGTTTTCTACTAGGTTTCCTATATTTGTAAGGTTTATAAGGTTTCTGTTTTTTATAATAATCATCTTTATCAAATGTTCTCCACATTAAAGCAAACAATTTTAAAAGGATTTAATAAAAACAATAAACAATCAAGCATAAACAATATAGATATAAACAGATTAATAATCAGAATGTAAAAGAATATATTAAAAGAAATTAAAGCATATATTAAAAAATATAAAGAATAATTATAATCTCTTTTAAATGGTACGGCGGCATTGTTTCATACCTGGTGCAAAGGAGGGCTTCAGACAAGTGCAAGTCTGACATTGCTCCAATTTATATTTAGGTTTCCAGCCTTATATACCATTTTAAAGATTACAATTAAATCTTTAATTAAATTTGTATCGTAAGTCTAAAATATTTTTATTAAGTTTATCAATACACACTCTTAAGTCTATTTGCTTTAGTATACCTATTTATACTATGTGAGGTATAAATATACGGATCCCGTATAAGTATACAACGTTGAATAGAGAGAGAAGAAAGCATAAAAGGATAGAATATGGAAGTCCTTTTCAGCTATAAGTAGTGCATATAATTTCTGATGTTCTAATTCCAAATCAAGATCAACTTGCTCGTTTATTTCTTGCAAGAATTGGAACAGAGCATACTAAAGAATGAAGATGAGATATGAGATAAAAAAAATTTAATTTAATTTAAATAAATAAAAATAAAATACAATACAGAATAAAGCTTTAAAATTAAAATATAAGTTATAAACTATAACTACCTTATACAAGGAGATCAATAGGTGTGGAGTATAGAACTGGAAGAAATATAAGTGAGAGAGGAAAGGGAAGAAGGAAGCTAAGACTAAGGCTTAAGGTTCTTCAATGTCTTCTGTGTGAGAGAGAAGTATTTCGGATCCCCTCTGCCTTCAGAATGAGCTTCAATATATAGACAAATGCTTTAAAATTCCACTGTTCTTGTCACATGCTTTTGGCACTGTAGAGGAATAGTAACCTGTCGTTACTATTTACTTTTACTGTACCTTCACGCGTCTGGAACTGTACATGAATAGTACCTTGTCTAGGGTACTGTTTGCTTTACTGTTAAGAACTGTAGATGAACAGTTCTTCTGACTTTACTGTTGGAATCCCTCTAGTGAATACTGTAGATGAACAGTATCTTGTCAGTGGGCACCGCCTTTATTGACTTTAGTAACTTGAGTGGAGAAATTAGGTTTCTCCTGCCTTTAATCAGATGTGTTTGAATCAGATTCAACTTCTGATTCGATTTTCTTTTTATTTTTCTTTCTCTTTTCTTTTTCTTTATTTTTTCTTTTCTCTTTTTCTTTACTTTTTTTCTTTTTCTTTTTTCTTTTCTTTTTTCTTTTTTCTTTTTTCTTTTCTTTTTCTTTATTCTTTTCCTTTTCTTTTCTTTTCATTTTTTCTTTACTTTTTACTTTAATGGGAGACAAAATGCCATAGCAGTCATCTTCATTACTGGGACAATAATCTGAGTCAGATGTCTCAGTGGATGATGACGTCATGGATGACGAAGAGGAATCCGAAGAAGAGGAAAGAGACTTTCTTCTCCTGGATGAAGCTTTAGAGATTTTAGTTTGGGCTTTATTTGAGGATCCAGCAGAGCAGGTTCTACTGGGCTTAACGGGCTCAGAGGTTGAAGGAAGAGTTTTAACCATCTGTTCCATTAAGGCTCTATATTCTTCTGCAGTCTTTGCAGCTGCAAGAAGGGCAATATTTTGGGCTCTTTGAGCTCCAAAAGAGACTGATAGTCTTGGGTCAAGACCATTATGATTTCTCTTTAGGAGCCATGCTTTAACAGTTTCTTAAGTGATAGAGTTGCGAAAGGCAGTCCACCACTTGACTTTAGATTTTCTCAATATAACAGGGATATTGGTACCTGACTGAAATGAGGAGTCAAAATACCATTGATATACCTAAGGTACATTGAAGTTTAGGCAAAAAAGAAGTAGAGGAGGAAAATTCCTCTCATATGGTGTAGGATTTAGGTGAGCTTTAAAATACTGGTAGGCTAATAGTACATCTTGTGGAAGAGTTCTTTCATCATTTCCACAATAATGCCACCAATCAACAAATCAGGAGGGAAGGTTATTGATCTTTATATTGGTTTCACAATAGATGAGCCAGGAATGGGTTTTTCCAGGGTTTTGGAAAAATAGGGCTTTAGGCCAGGCATCAATGTAATCCCAATAGTTATATGAAGGATAATGGGCTATAGGAAGGGCTTTAAATTGCACAGGGATATGCAAGGGTTTTCCCCATTCAGAAGGATGGAGAATTTTCTTTATTTTAAATGAGGAGTAAGCTATTACAGCTTTATCATGCTGGTTATAATTGTGTTTAAAAAATAAAGATCCAGAATCCACAAGAATATTAAGATAATACTCTTGGGTTTTAAGAAAATCTGTTGGTTTAAAAAACCATCCTTTAGGATAAACAGAATCAATAGCAGACCATGGGTTCTGTTGGACAGGCCCAAAGTTAATAATCAATTCTGTAAAATAAAAATTTTTATTATACCAAAAAGTGTTTTGCTTTAATGGAAAATTTAAAGAAATAGGTTGAGTTGAAGATTTCAAAACATCCAACTCAGTTTTAGAAACATTTTGAGATAGGGTTTTTTGAGAAGAAGATTCTCCTATCTCAATTTGGTTTTTTAAATAAGGGATTAAAGAATCTTTACCTGGAACCCCTGGAGGAGGTTCGTGTCCCATTTTTGACAAGGATTTAATTACCTTAGGAGATTGGGCTAGCTGGGAGACCCATTGTACAATATTGGCTTTATCTTCTTCTTGGACAGCATCAGCCCAAGACTTTATGGGTTTAGGTTGAAGAATACTATCTGAATGATCAGATAGAGCTTTAGGAGAATCAACCTCTAGGGTTTCTTTAGCTTTATTGGTTGTTTTCTTTTTTTCTCCCCAAGATTCCTTAGAAGGAATTCACGAGTAAGGAAATCAGGTAAACTATTGTTTTCTCCTTCAATAAATTCAATATCAAAATCAAATATACTTAATATAACTTGACATCTAGCAAAAATCTGTTTTGAGGCAAGGTTTTTAACATCCTTTTGCAAAACATCTTTTGCACTTTTACAATCAATTCTTAATAAAAATTTTTGATTCAATAAATCAGATTGAAATTTTGAAATGCATAAAACAATACTCAAAATTTCTTTCTTTATAGTAGAATAGTTTAACTGGGTTGGACTCCAATGTCCTGAATAGAATTGGACTATGGCTTCTCTACCCTCTTTAACCTGTTTTAAAATCCCACCAAAACCTATATCTGATGCATCAGTCTCTACTATTTTGGAGGCTAAGGGATCAGCTATGCGTAGGTAGGGAATAGTTTTAACTAAGTCTTTAACCTGTCTAACTATGCCAGAATGGACTTCAGTCCATCGACCTGGATTTTTCTTTAATCTATCATGCAAAGGTTTAATAGTTCTATTCAGGTTAGGAAAGAATTCTATAACATAATTCAAACAACCTAAAAATCTTTGTTATTGAGCTTTATTTAATATTTGGTCTGGAAACTTATCTCCAAAAGCTAAGTTTCTTTCTATAGGTTCTATGATTCCCTGTTCTATATAATGTCCTAAGAACCTAATCTTAGTTTGAAACAGATACATCTTCGTTTTACTTAATACTAAGCCATTATGTTTAATTACCATAAAAATGTCTTTAAGTGTTTAAAATGTTCTTTTATCAAAACATCATCAATATATACAATGCAAAATTTAGTGTAAGGGTTAAAAATATCATTCATCACTCTCTGAAATTCAGAGGGTGCATTTTTTTAATCCAAAAGGCATAACATTCCATTCATACTGTCCAAATGGAACAGTGAATGCAGTCTTATACCTATCTTTAGGGTTAATCTGGATTTGCCAAAATCCTGATTTCATATCAAATTTACTAAAAATATTTGCTTTATATAATCTTCCTAATAAATCTTTTTTATTTGGAATAGGATACCTAATCCATTTTAAAGCTTTATTTAAAGGTCTATAATTTATTACTAATCTAGGTGCTCCTCTTTCTATTTCAGAGGCCTTGTTTACATAGAATGCAGCACAAGACCAAGGGCTTCTAGATTTAGTTATTAATTCTTTATTTTTTAAATCATTTATTTCTTTTTTACAAAATTCAATTAAATCAGGCGCCATCTGAATGGGCCTAGCTTTAGTCGTAATAGACTTTTCATCAAAGCCTATTTCATATGGTAAATCAACCATATGTTGCTTTCTATTCCAAAATGCATTTGGACTATCAGCACATAAGTCTTTTTCTATTTGTGATTTTAATTTACTAATTTTTTCTTGTGTAAATTTATTATTTAACTGTTCATTTATTTTTTGTAAATGATAATTATTCCTTAAGTTACAAAGTTGTTCAGACTTTGCTTTTATAAGTGCATTTATCTGTAATTCATTTATTGAATGTGCTTTTAAAAGATTTAAATTTCTCTTTTTTGGTTTTTCCAAAAATGGGAAAATTACTTTTGATTTCTAACTTTAAAACTTATACTATCATCATTTACTGAATAGGGTGTTATTAAATTCATAAATGGTGTTCCTAGAATTACCATATGATGAATATTAGTCAAAATAAATATATTCTTTATTTCTAAATTTTTATCTATAAATGATGCTTCTGCTTTACCAAGTATGTTTAATTTAGATTTATTTGCTGCTGATAAACTTTCATTAGTTTCTTGCCAAAATCTTTTTGGTACTAAACTAGGTTTAATGCAGTTTAAATCAGCTCCTGTATCAAATAATGCTATAGTTTCTATATTATAATTATCTGAAAATTTTAATTTTATTTTTATTAGATATTTCCTAGATGTTATTTCATGTAACATAAAAATTAAATTATCAGAAATTTTATCTTTACTAATTGAACTAATTTGATTATCAGTTTCTTTACTAATTATTTGTTCAATATCCTCATCAGCTTCTTCATCAGAAGAAGGAGTTGAGTTCAATAAAGATTTTATTATTTTTGAATCATGTTCTTGTCTAATTTTTAATTCTTTTAATTCTAATTTAATTTCTTTAATTTTCTTTTGTAAATCATTTATGGTTGGTTTGTTTTTTATCGTTTTATTTTTATTTAATATTGTAGTTAAGTCATATGTTTGTTTACTAGTACTGGGTAACATAGAGTTTTTAGGTTTATCATCTTTTAATATTTTATTTAACATTTTCTCTTGAATTTTAGGATCACTAATATATTTTATTGCTTCTAATATAGATTCCTGTTCTTTAGTTAACACATTTAATGATTTACTACTATACTCAGAATTTGATTCTGTTCCTATATCATCTATCTGATTTATTTTCTCAGAATCTGAATAATCTAAATATAATTCATAAATTTTATTTAATACAGATTCTTCTAAATTTAATTCTTGTAATTTTTTTTATCAAATTTACAAAATCTTGATGTATGGCTTTTTCTTCCACATTTATAACATGTTAAATCTTTGTATGACGTAAATTTTTTATCTTTTTGTTTATATGGTTTTCTACTAGGTTTTCTATGTTTATAGGGTTTATAAGGTTTCTGCTTTCTATAATAATCATCTTTATCAAATTTTTTCTTATAACTCTTTTTGTGATATTTTTTATATGGTTTTTTATATTTTTTTGTAGTAGAACACTGTCCATTACAATCTTTATGTTTTTGTGTTATATTATAATCAAATTGTTTACAGAAAGAACCTAATTCTTGTTTAGTCTTTCTCATTTCATATTTTAATGATTTCTAAAGCTTTATGTCTTGACAAAGTTTTAATTCTTCTTTTTGAACTATACTAAACAGTTGTCCATAAGTCAATAGGTCATAAGGAATAGAGTTTCCAAATTCCTGTTTTATATGGTTTCTAACCTTTTCTCCTAAGAAGAAAGGTAATCCTGCTAAGAATTTTTCTTTCCAGAAAGCCTGGTTAGAATCTTCTCTAAGCATTATCCTAGTTAGGAAAGTTGTTTTATAAAACTGAAAATCACTAAGTTTCTTACATCTAAGGTTACTTAGTAATTTTGCATTTTTATCTTTTAAATGAGTAGGATCACCTATAAAATGAAGTGATATAGTCAGGATTAGTGTTGCCACTGCATCCTGAATAGTATCACCAAGTTCATCTAATATAGGTATTCCATCTTCATAAGTTTTTATAGCATTTAAAATTTCTAAATGTTGTTCATCAGTGAGATGATTATCCCACCAACCTTTAAGTTGTCCTGTAAAGCCAGCTATAAGAAGTTCAGCTATAGTTCTATCTGAAGTTCCTGTTTGGGTTCTATAAGCATTAGCAGCCATTGTCATTTGTTGTAAAAGACTCAGAATATTGTATTCTGATAGGCTATCAATATTCCATTCATAAACTGAAGAGGCATTATATTTATATTGTGATAGGATATTTGGTTTATCTGTTATACCTAAGTCTGGGGTAGACATTCTAGGTACTATAGATTGATTATATGTTATACGATTTATTTGTGGCTCTAGGGCTTTACTAAATGTTTCAATATCTTCAGATTCAGGTTGAGATTCCTCAACTGATTCTGATTCTTGTTCTTGGGTGACTATACTAATGGTTTTTGATACTTTAGATTGAGGTGTTTCTTGAACTACCTGTTTTGACCCAGAAGAAGAGTCAATTTTACTTAATTGTTCTTTAACTGCTTTAATAAAGTCAGAATCCTTAGATTTGACTTCATTTTGTTCTGTTTTTGAAACTTCGAAGGGTTTAAAAACATGAGACTTAAGTTTTTTATCTTTTATATCTTTTTCAATTTTTACTATTTTACTTTCTTTAATAGTATCTTCTATCCTGTTTAATTGTTGTCCTATACTTAATAGGTGTGCATTACTGAAATTATTTTGTTCTAATATTTTCCTATTAGGGTCATCTTCAGATACTATTATAAATGGTGCTATATCTCCATGAAGAAATACACTTGATGTTTTAGGTGGATATTCACTCTGTATGATTTTATCTTTTACTTTCCATTCTGTATCTTTATTCCTAATAGTTACTGGATATATTAATTTTTCTGCTTTAAGTTTTCCTCTATAAATTCTTTTAAACCAATCAAAGAATTTCATATTAACTTCATAATGTTTTATAAAGTCAATATATTCTTCTTTAACTGATTCAAAATCTTTTACCTTTTTTATTACATTTTCTAATTTATCTTTATTTTTAATTGCTGTCAATTCTTTATTTAATTTATCATAATAAAAAATGAATTCTTTATTAATTACATTTAATTCTCTATCTATGTTAGCTACATTTTCTGTCATGAATGAAGCTGTAGGTGACATAGGTGGAGAAAGTGAGTGTTCTATATTTTGAGGTTGATTATAATTAGGGTTTGGTTCCAAAGGGTTCATTGTTCCTGTTGGATTATAATATAAGTGTGGTACTATTGTACTATAATCTATACTTTTTAATTTATTACTAGATTCAGGTATATCTGATGTAGAATACCTAGGCTTTACTACTGTTTGTAATACAGGTTTGGGTTTATTTTCTTTATATGAGGCGTATATTACAGAAGGTAACTGTGAAGCTCTACCTATATCTACTGTTGAAACAGAGGAGGAAGAGTCTAAATACCTACTGCTTATACTATGTCTACTGAATTTTAATTTAACTTTACCGTCTTCATACTGTTCAATTTTACTAAGTTCTATATTGGGTTTAACTATAGTCTTTGGTTCAGGAAGAGGAACAGCGTCCTCTAAGACCCATTCATCAGGGAGACTAATATCTTTCCACTGAATAGTCCTAGGGATTACTGTATTAGCTTTACTTAAATCTGTTTGTAAAAATTTAGTTTCTCCTAATTTAGGTTGCATTATTTACTTTGTAGCAAAGGCAGATACCATTGTTTTATACTTTATTTTATACATTAATGCTACAGGAATAGATCCTTCAAGCATTTTATAATTATGTGTTTTAATTTCTAATACTACACTTTTTAGTATATTTGGATCATTTAATGAAATTGTTATGTCTGGGAAACAGTCAAATGAGATAGGACCACTACTTAGACTGGTTTCTATAGTTCCTAATAGTGAGTCATTAAAATTTACAAATCTAGCATCTCTGACTACTGCCAAAATACTAGTATTTAATCCTTCTCTAGTTAAAGGTTTTATACCTATTTGTACTAATCCTATATGTATATACTTGTATTTTTTATTTTTATGGTGCTTTATTGATTCTGCAGAAAGTAGAGTTATCTTTTCAAAGGGTTTACTCAACTGTACATCCCTTTCTTCAGCTTTAATTATATAATCATTTTTAAACATGTTTAGTTTTGGTATTTTATAAATCTGTTCTTTATCTATATTTGGTATTACCTAATTATCAATTGTTTTATTAAAGTCTTCTAAAATTACTTCATTTCTATTTACAATCCTTTTAACTTCTGATGACTCAGAACTATCTGATTTAGTTGTACTAGCAGATTTACATAGAAATGGTTCCATTTTTAAATTTTTGAAAAATAGATTTTTAAAGTTTATTAATGTTGGTTTTGGTAGCGACCACTGACTTACTACCCTAAACGATTGTCAGTCGGCTAACACGGGTCTTACTGCATATCCAATACCTAGACAACACTAAGTCCACTTCTAGATCTATAAGTAAACAAATTTAACTATGTAAACAGTTCTATATCTATCTACTATTAATATATATCTAGAGTATATATAACATATACATATGGTATATTAATTGTATATGTTGGATTAATACATTACATACTTAATATTTAATATACATATAAGGTACATTTGATGTATATATAAGATACACATTACTTGTGCATATGTGTAATATCCTAAATTTTTGAAAAGTTCTAATTTTTAAAAATTTGATAAAATAAATTATAATTTAAATGGATAAATTAAATTAATAGTTTTAAAAGAAAAATGAATGGTTTTAAATGAAAAAGTGGATAATATATGTGATATATATGTAAAATATACATAACATATAAAAATCAACACTTTTTAAAAGAAAAGTCAAAGTAAAAGGGTATTTTGGTAATTAAATCTTAGAAATTTAAAATTAATAAAATAATTCAAAAATAAATTATTTTTGAATGGAAGAGAGAATTTAGGACTTTTAATTTATTAATTAATTAATTAATTATTAAATTATTTTAATATATATATGGTTTAAAATTAAAGGGTGAAAGGAAAGAGAAATAAAAAAATAAAGTCTTCTTCTTCTTCTTTCCTTCAAGGCTAAATTTCATGTCTTCAAGAGAGGTATTTTCTTCTTCCATACTCCAAAAATTGAAGAGATTTTAAGGATTCAAGTGGAGTTTTAGAAGTTTCTTCATCAATTGGCATTGAGGGAGCTTGATTTGCTTCATCCAAGTGGTGAAGGGCAAGTTGAAAAGATAGGATTGGAGGTTGTATTAAGCTTGCTTTGGGTTGCTAGTAGAGGTATGTACAAACTTTGAATATAATGTCTATATTTGCATAACATTTGGACTTAACACATTTTGGTTGAAAAATGTGTTAAGCTGCTTGGTTCATTGATTGTGTATGAATAATATGCTATGACATTTGTAATGTCATAAATGTGTTAAATGTATTGTGAAAAGCCATTGACAATGGCTAAATTGTGTAAAGTGTGAAATATGCATATTATGTGAAAATACACAAAGTAATTGGGTAATGTGCTGTGAATGCAAAAATGAGATATGTGGAATAATGAAATGAATTGATATTGATAAAAATGAGAAAAAAATGAGAAAAATGAGAAAATAAGTGAAAATAAGGCAATGAGCCTAGTTTGATTATGAGAAATAAAATGAGAAATGAATTGTGAAAGTATTTGATAATGAGATAAATGAATTAATTGTGTGCCTAGTATATTATTCAATTTTCAGAGTTCTGGGCTTGGCGGCATGCCTATGAATTGCTGGCCAGGTGAAAAGACCGGGTCGTAAGCCGAGCTCAGCTGATAAATGATAAATATGATATTTTTTTAGGGTGAAAAGACTAGGCCGTAAGCCTCAAAAATCGTAGCAGTCTAGCCGGGTTGAGGACCAAGATACTGGGGCCTAAGAGTCTAGCCGGGTTGAGGTCCAAGAGACTGGGACTGTTACATTATCCATGGATATATATATTACCTGCGGGCTAGACACATGGTGTCATTATGAACCAAAGCAGTAACTCTGAAATTTGAATAGCATATTATATCCTTTTTGGGCCCATGCTTGTCTTTGCTTTAATGTGAATTATGAATTGTGATACAATTAAGCAATTTAATATTATGAGTTGTGAGTATGAAATATTTAAAAATATAATAAAGTGAAATGACGTGACCTCTATATGCATTGTGCATCGGCATTACTTTACATTTTTATTATTATCAAAGTTTGTACCACTAAGCTTCGGCTTAGCGCTATTGTAATTCGTCGCGCAGGTGTCATGGACGTTTTGGTAGAGCCGAAGAGTTTTACTAGACCTGGTCAAGTCTAAGTTTGTATTTTTTGAGCTTGAAGAGTTGTTTTGGGTACATCAAGATCAGAGCTAGTTGCCAGCATGTACATTTTTTATATTATGTATGTTATGATATGTTTTTGAAGCATATATTGTAAATTGTAAAGAATGATTTGAATAATTTTGTTTAAGATGGGATTTTATATATAATGTTGATATATATATATACCTATATATAAGTATTTTGAGAAAATATGGAGAAATTGAGAAGTATAGGTGAATTGGTGAATTGATTTTATTTGGAGTGTTTATTTTATGCAGGTTGTGTTTTGTTGAATTTTGAAAACGTTCAAATTATAAACAAAACTCTGGCGAATTTTTTCAGAGATTTTCATATAAAATGTTTATTTTGGATTTCTATAACAAGCAAAGAATATTTATATACTATTTATTTTATATATTAGTATTTGAAATTTTAAAACAGAAATGTAAATTTTTTTATTAAATCGGTATGTAACATTTTTATACCGTATATGCATTTTTTACATATGCTGAAAATATATATTGTATGTATATAGGGTATAAGGGTGTTACATTTATTTTGGTATCAGAGCCTAGGTTTGAGGTTCTCGACCTAGGTGGGATGATAGAGAGAGAAAATTGAAACAAAAAATGATTTTTCAATTGTAATGCATGCATTGGCACTGGTAATTTATCTGATCCCTGATGAGGCAATGTCCATTTGATATAATGGATATGAGTTGAGATGGTGTTTGGTTTGCATATATCAGAGTGGCGCAGTGGAAATGTCATTCTAGAGATTATGGATTAATAATTTTTGGAACTTTTATTTGAAATTTAAAATTTATAGCTGATTCAATTGATGAATAAGTGAAATTAGAAAAATAATCTAGGAAATAATTTAAGATATAAAAATAAAAAGTTTGAGAATTGAGCATGATAGTTACAGAAAATTTTATAGATGTACTGCAAAGTGATATTGTATGAATTGTTGGACAAATCTAGAAATATTGGATGAGTTTGAACATTTAATAGAAAGTTTTTCTATATGTTAGAATCCAAATGTATAAAATTTTATAAATTTTAAAGATAGATCTTTAATTAAGAAAAATAGAAGAACACAGATTGTTGGAGAAATTTCAGCAACTCAGAATCTGTAGAAATTGAAAAAATAAATAAATCTAAAAACTATGGTAAAAGAAACCAGAAAAATCTAAAAGTTTACACACAATATCATATGTATTCCTATAAAATATGGTTAAAATTTCATGAATTTTTATTAATGTTTGATACCTGAAAAAAATGGACAACCGGGTACTGCCAGAGAAATTATTAAATAGACAGATTCTCTGATTTTGGAAGATTTAATTTTTAAATATATTAAATCAACTTGGAAAAATCTAAAACTTTAAATATAAGTCTATATATGTGTCAAGTGCACATGGATAAAATTTTACAAGCTTTTATAAAGAATTGGTAAGGAATATAAAAATTAAAAGTGAGATTGACATGAAACTGAGGAAGTCATGCAGTTTTGTGTAAGTAAGTAATAAATTAATTTTATGAGACAAATGAATGAAGAAAATTATAAAAATTTATATGCATATGGGTATAATTATAGAAGGAATATGGAGTTTTTAATAACTTTCAACAAAGAGTTCATAATTAAAATCAAAGAGTGAAATCATATATGATAGCGAATTATTTATTATGGAACAATGATGCATAATTTAGGGTTGAGTGTGTAAAATTAAAGTATCTAAATGGATGATGTTAATTAGTGTAAGGAAATGAATTAGTGTTGTTTAAAAGTAAATGTTATGATCTTAAGATTGAGAATGTGATATGGGTGAGATTTGTTGAGGTTCATGTTATTGGTTGCATTATATGAAATTTGAATTTTTGAAATGGGTTTCCATAATTGTGAAAGTAATGTGTTTTGATGTTATATTAATATAAAAATAATGTTTATAAAGTTAGCTCTTGAAAGTGAGATTAATAGAATAAAGTTTAAGTAAAATAGTAAATTGGAAATTTAGAGTTGCAAGGGAATTTCGATGAGGATTGTTTAGATATTGATAGTTTAATGTTTAATAAGCATGTGAGTAATTTTGAATGAGTAATGTTACTTATAAAAGTACTAACTAAGGTGTAATGTAGTTGATAATATAGAAATTTATTATGAAATAAAGGGAAATGATTAAGCAAGTGAAAATGAGTTACTTTAGTTAATTGAATTGGAAATGATGAAAATGGATATGAAAGGTGTGATCAATGTAAAAAAAAAGTTAGAGAGATGTCACATTGGAAAAGTGACTTAGATTTATGTGAAGTGTTAGAAAAAAAATATATAATAAGAAACTTATTTAAGAGATGGGCGATTGAATAAGGAAGATATTAATTATATTGTGGTCAGAGTGTGTATATATGTTGAATTGATGAATAACCTAAGTAATGTCAAAAGAATGAGAAATGATAATGTTCTATGAAAGGTGATAAATGTTAACTTTGTATAGGTTGTATGTAAAAGAGGAATTGAGTATAATTGTATGATTTGTGTGATGAGATTTTTTTTCTATATGAACACAAATATGATATGTAAGAAAATGTGGAAAGTCACACTATGATTATGACTTACGAAGATGTACGTGGATGATTAAAAAAAATGTTATCGAGTGTTTACTACCTTATACAAATACGTGTCTGGTGATATTGAGAATGATATTGCATGTATTAATAGACCTAAGAGAGATTAGGTCTTGCCTTGTGTAGAGTTAGGTCATGTGATGAATTGAGATTGAGAATGGACCCGAACAGAGCTGGACGGTGAAATTGTTATTTTAACAACTGAACTTCATGATTGTATAGTGTTTTGGGCCTAAAGTATATGCGTATAAATAAGAGATTATAAGGAAAAAGGAAAGTATAATGAAGAAAGTATGGAAGTGAAAAAAAAAGAAGAAGAAATGAATGAAAATTTTTATAAGAGATAAATTAGAAATAGAGTAATAAATGGAAATTATGTAAAGTAGCATATGAACGAATGTGTATATGTAAGAGATGTTAATGATAATATTGTTGAAACATGAGTTAGGCTAATGATGATCAAGTGATCAAGAGTAAATTGCTTTGAAACAGAGCTGAAACGTGTTAACTTTTTTGTGTATCAAAAGATTAGAAAATGAATATGTGATTTTTGCGATACGAACTTAACATTGTGATTGGAAATGTTTGAAGAAGAATGATAGAAGGGCAGTATTTATTTATAAGCCACGGATGTGACCATTATTATGGCATGACTGTTGGATAGTTTTGGTGAGATTGATAGTTATGCTTTAAGAAACATGGTCAAGACTTATGGTTTGTATAGTTGTATATTATAATTTTATACTAGAAATTTGTTTATAATTATAGAAAGTGTGGAAATAGAAGAGAATTGTAAAAATATGATGAGCTTTAAATGATGTATATGAAAAGTGATTTGTATAAATAGGATAACTATAAGAAATGTAAGAAAATGGTAAATGAAAGGAATTATAAAATGTGAGTAAGACTTATAATAAATGTGTTTGAAAGTGGTATAAAATGAATAAGTTGATGAAAATGATGTGTAAAGTAAACGAGACTAGGGGAAGTGAATATTATCTGTAATGATGAATTCGAAGAGAATTAAAATTTGAGAATAAATTTGACCTAATAGAATTAGGTCATGAATTGAAACAGATTGATGAATTTAAAATAGACAAAAGGTTGGTCAGAATAGAATAAGGTTGTGATGGTCATATTGTGATAGTTAGATCAATTGATCCGAAATGTAATAAGTTTACAAGTATTTATTGAAATTCAATGTGTGTAGTTGCATTAAGAATATGCAAGCTATATGATAATGTGCATAATACAGCGTTTTGATATGTATATGCATATGAAAGGAGCTAAGTTATATAAGTTTCAAATAATTATTGTGTTAAGATAAAAGTTATTAACATTTGAATTTAAGGTGATGAGAGTATATTTTTAAGATAATGAAGTGATAAGATATTTTGAGTGCAATAGGTGTGTGGTGTATATATATTAACGAGATGAACTAATTTTGTCTAATGACAACTAGATTAAAGATATAATAATCTGTTGTAACTGTTTGAGTAAATAGACAGTATAATGATGTGTTAGAGAATGGTAAAAAGGAAATTAAGAATGAACCTAAGGGGAAGAATAGAAATTATATATTTGGTAAAATAATGATTTGGATGATTTATTACTATAGTGGATAATTTCGAGGATGAAATTATTTAAGGGGGAGAAAATTGTAACATCCGTGATTTTGGAGAAATTAAATAAGTATTTGGAGATATAAATTATATATACTCACTATATATATATATATATCTAGATTATATATAAAATATACATATGGTATATTAATTGTATATGTTGGATTAATACATTACATACTTAATATTTAATATACATATAAGGTACATTTGATGTGCATATAAGATACACATTACTTGTGCATATGTGTAATATCCTAAATTTTTGAAAAGTTCTAATTTTTAGAAATTTGATAAAATAAATTATAATTTAAATGGATAAATTAAATTAATAGTTTTAAATGAAAAATGAAGGGGTTTTAAATGAAAAAGTGGATAATATATGTGATATATATGTAAAATATATATAACATATAAAAATCAACACTTTTTAAAAGAAAAGTCAAAGTAAAAGGATATTTTGGTAATTAAATCTTAGAAATTTAAAATTAATAAAATAATTCAAAAATAAATTATTTTTGAATGGAAGAGGGAATTTAGGACTTTTAATTTATTAAATAAATAATTAAATGATTAATTATTAAATTATTTTAATATATATATATATGGTTTAAAATTAAAGGGTGAAAGGAAAGAGAAATAAAAAAAAATAAAGTCTTCTTCTTCTTCTTTCCTTCAAGGCCGAATTTCATGGCTTCAAGAGAGGGATTTGCTTCTTCCATACTCCAAAAATTGAAGAGATTTTAAGAATTCAAGTGGAGTTTTAGAAGTTTCTTCATCAATTGGCATTGAGGGAGGTTGATTTTCTTCATCCAAGTGGTGAAGGGCAAGTTGGAAAGATAGGATTGGAGGTTGCTTTGGGTTGCTAGTAGAGGTATGTACAAACTTTGAATATAATGTCTATATTTGCATAACATTTGGACTTAACACATTTTGGTTGAAAAATGTGTTAAGCTACTTGGTTCATTGATTGTGTATGAATAATATGCTATGACATTTGTAATGTCATAT
This sequence comes from Garcia nutans, assembly GCA_947685225.1. Taxonomy (NCBI): domain Eukaryota; kingdom Viridiplantae; phylum Streptophyta; class Magnoliopsida; order Malpighiales; family Euphorbiaceae; genus Garcia; species Garcia nutans. Next base: position 69,112,348 of record CANTUV010000031.1, on the reverse strand, counting down.
ATATGTTAAATGTATTGTGAAAAGCCATTGATAATGGCTAAATTGTGTAAAGTGTGAAATATACATATTATGTGAAAATACCCAAAGTAATTGGGTAATGTGCTGTGAATGCAAAAATGAGATATGTGGAATAATGAAATGAATTGATATTGATAAAAATGAAAAAAAAATGAGAAAGATGAGAAAAAAAAGTGAAAATAAGGCAATGAGCCTAGTTTGATTATGAGAAATAAAATGAGAAATGAATTGTGAAAGTATTTGATATTGAGATAAATGAATTAATTGTGTGCCTAGTATATTATTCAATTTTTAGAGTTTTCGGTTTGGCGGCATGCCTATGAATTGCTGGGCAGGTGAAAAGACCGGGTCGTAAGCTGAGCCCAGCTGATAAATGATAAATATGATGTTTTTGGGATGAAAAGACTGGATCGTAAGCCTCAAAAATCGTAGCAGTCTAGCCGGGTTGAGGACCAAGATACCGGGGCCTAAGGGTCTAGCCGGGTTGAGGTCCAAGAGACTGGGGCTGTTACATTATCCATGGATATATATATTGCCTGCGGGCTAGACACATGGTGTCATTATGGACCAAAGCAGTAACTCTGAAATTTGAATAGCATATTAGATCCTTTTTGGGCCCATTCTTGTCTTTACTTTAATGTGAATTATGATACAATTAAGCAATTTAATATTATGAGCTGTGAGTATGAAATATTTGAAAAATATAATAAAGTGAAATGATGTGACCTATATATGCATTGTGTATTGGCATTACTTTACATTTTTTATTATTATCAAAGTTTGTACCACTAAGCTTCGGTTTAGCACGATTGTAATTCGTCGCGCAGGTGTCATGGACGTTTTGGTAGAGCCGAAGAGTTTTACTAGACCTGGTCGGGTCTAGGTTTGTATTTATTGAGCTTGAAGAGTTGTTTTTGGTACATCAAGATCAGAGCCAGTTGCCAGCATGTACATTTTTGATATTATGTATGTTATGATATGTTTTTGAAGCATATATTGTAAATTGTAAAGAATGATTTGAATAATTTTGTTTAAGATAGGATTTTATATATAATGTTGATATATATATATATATACCTATATATAAGTATTTTGAGAAAATATGGAGAAATTGAGAAGTATAGGTGAATTGGTGAATTGATTTTATTTAGAGTGTTTGTTTTATGCAGGTTGCGTTTTGTTGAATTTTGGAAACGTTCAAATTATAAACAAAACTCTGGTGAATTTTTTCCAGAGATTTTCATATAAAATATTTATTTTGGATTCCTATAACAAGCAAAGACTATTTATATACTATTTATTTTATATATTAGTATTTGAAATCTTAAAACAAAAATGAAATTTTTTTTATTAAATCGGTATGTGACATTTTTATACCGTATATGCATATTTTACATATGCTGAAAATATGTATTGTACGTATATAGGGTATAAGAGTGTTACAGGTCTCAACCTAGACTTAGCCTCTCTACATGTTATGCAATGCTCACAAACCTTATGCACATCATGTTTCATACCAGGCCAAAAGAAATGTTCCATCAGCATATCATAGGTTTTATTTACCCCAAAATGACCCATCAAACATCCTCCATGTGCTTCCTAAATCAATAATTTCCTCATAGAACACTTAGGGATACACAATCTATTTTTCTTAAAGAAAAAACCATCAAACAAGTAAAAATCATTTGAAATAGCCACATTACCATAAGATACATATATATTACCAAAATCATCATCATTAAGATATAACTCCTTAATATGCTCAAAATCCAACAATTTAACACTAAGAGAATTAAGAAAAGTATACCTTCTTGACAATGCATCACCAACCACATTCTCTTTACCTTGCTTGAATTTAATCACATATGGGAATGTTTCTATGAATTTCACCCATTTGGCATGCCTACAATTCAGCTTATCTTGACCCTTCAAATGCTTTAAATTTTTATGGTTAGTATGTATCATAAACTCTTTAGGCCACAAATAATGTTGCCATGTATGCAAAGCTCAAACCAAAGCATATAACTCCTTATCATATGTTGGACACTTCAAGACTTAACTTTTCACTAAAATACATTAGTGGCCTTTGATCTTACATCAAAACAGCTCCAATTCCTATGCCGCTAGCATCACATTAAATTTCAAAAGTTTTATCAAAGTTAGGCAAAGCAAGCAAAGGCGCATCACACAATTTATCCTTAAGTTCATTAAATGCATGCTCTTGTGCATCAGCCCAAACAAATCCAACATTTTTCTTAACCAACTCATTTAGAGGTTTAGTTATAGTGCTGAAATCTCTAATGAATCTCCTATAGAAACCAACAAGCCCATGAAAGCTCCTCATCTCACTAGCATTCTTAGGTCTCGGCCAATCTTTAATAGCCCTTACCTTTTCCTCATCAACCTCAATACCTTGACCAGACACCACAAAACCAAGAAACTTAACCTTATCCATGCAAAAACTACGCTTCTTATGGTTAGCATACAACTTTTCATGCTTAAGAATGTCTAATACAAGACGTACATGCATAACATAATCATACAAACACTTAGAGTAAATCATAATATCATCAAAATAATCAACGACAAATTTATCCAAGTACTCACGCAACACATGGTTCATCAATCTCATGAATATGCTAGGTAGATTAGTAATACTAAATGGCATAACAAGCCACTCATACAATCCATATTTTGTCTTAAATGTTGTTTTCCACTCATCAACCACATTCATCCTTATTTGATAATAACCAGATTTCAAATCAATTTTAGTGAATAAACAAGAGCCATATAACTCACCAAGCATATCATCTAATCTAGGGATAGGATGATGATACTTTATAGTGATTTTATTGAGGGCTCTGCAATCCACACACATTCTCCATTTTCCATCCTTCTTTGGCATAAGAATAACAGGAACCGAACAAGGACTAATACTTTCCCTCACATACCCCTTAGCTAGCAACTCCTCCACTTGTTTTTGTATCTCCTTTGTCTAGATGGGATTAGTTCTATATGCTGGTCTATTAGGTATGGAAGCTCCAGAAATGAAGTCAATTTGGTGTTCTATGCCTCTAATTGGTGGCAAATCATTGGGCATCTCTTCTGAAATCATATCTTCAAATTCCTGTAAAAGATCAACAAACACACTAGGCAAAGATGGGTTTAAATCATTGGTGGCCAAATAAGCCCCTTTGCACAAAAGTACAAATATAGGCTGATTGTTGTACAAAGCATGTCTAACCTCACTTGTCCTAGCTATCAAACTCACATTCTTTTCTTTTTTTTTCCAATAGGCTGAATTTTCTTTCCTTTTTCTTTTCCCTCTTTCTTTTCCCTCTTTTTATTTGCACTCTGTTTATTTGCACTCATTTTATTTTCATTCTTTTTTTCTTTCTTTATACCCTCAAGTTTCATCATTTCTATTTTACATTAGTCTTCATACACTTCTTTTGAGGATAGTGGTGTTAGAATGATCTTTGGCCCATCCTTTGTGAATGTATACCTATTGAGGTACTCATTATGCATAGCTCTTCGGTCATATTGCCATGGTCTACCAAGTAAAATATCTCCAGCTTGCATTGGAACCACGTCACATATCACTTCATCATGATATTTACCAATGGAAAAGGAAATGATAGATTGTCTATTTACCTTAACCTCACCACAATCATTAAGCCACTAAAGTTTATAGGGTCGTGGGTGTGGTGTAGTAGATAGCCCCCAATCTATCAACCATGAGTGTACTCACAACATTAGTGCAACTTCCACCATCTACAATCACACTACATGCCTTGCCTTGAACATGGCATCTTGTATGGAACAAATTATCTCGTTGCTCCTCATGGCTATCCCTCTTCACTTGTGTGTTAAGAGCACGCCTAGTAACCAGCAAATAACCTCTAATTGACTCCTCAATGCTCTCATCGCTACAATCCTCCAATTATAGCGTCTCACCATCATCACTCTCATTGTTGCCTTCTTCTTCATCAGTCACTATCTCACCATTTCTCAAGGTCATAACCCTCTTATTTGGACATTCTTTGCTGATATGACCTACACCTTGGCACTTTCAAAATTTAATATCTCTATTTCTCAGCTTAGGCTCTTCGACTTTGGATTTGCCTTTAGAACCCGAATCTGCCTTTGCCTTTCCACCATCATGAACAACCTTATTTCCACCCTTAAAATCATGCTTTCCATCCCTTTTCCAAGAAGAACTAGGATTGGAATAAGGTTTGGAAACATACCTTGCTACTCCTCTTCCTTGGAGTTATTTTTCCACCTTGATGGCAATATGCACCATCTCTTCTAACTCCACATAAGGCTACAAAATCAACTCTATCCACTATGTCCTTGTTCAAACTAGCCAAGAAATATGCTATAGTAGTCTCCATATCTTCATCTATATTAGCTCTAGTCATGATTGTTTCCATCTCTTTGTAGTAGTGATCAACACTCCTACTATTTTGTTTATGAACCTGAAGTCTTTGCACAAGTTCTCTATGAAAATGTCTAGGCACAAATCTCTTTCTCATGACAGACTTAAGATCATGCCATGTCTTAATTGGATACTCCAAATTTCTTCTTATATTAGTCACCAATTGGTCCCACTAAGCTATAGCATAATCTGAAAATTGAGTAATGGCAAGCTTGACTTTCTTTTCTTCACTAAATTGATGGCAATCAAAGATAAGCTCAACTTGCTTTTCCCATTGCAAATAAGCCTCCGGATATGATTTACCTCAGAAATTAGGAATTTTCAATTTAATTCTTTCCAAGTTCTTATCTATAAAGTCATCATCACCACAGTTTCTACCATAGAATGCATTATCATACATCCTTCCTCTCCTCTAGGTATAACTCCTCCAACAAGAGTTGCATTATCATCCTCAAACTCGTATTCATCATCCAAATTATCAGTTTGAGATATTTAATTTCTACCACCTATTTGCCTCTCATTGCTCTCCGGTGTAGCTCTTTCAATAGCTTGCAACCTTACATCCATACGCTTAATGTTTCCCTCACATTCTCCATAATGAGGTATAAACGTGTAAATTCAGCTTGTTGAGCCTCACGCAATCTAGCCGCATCAACAAGGCCAGCTCCACTACCTTCACCTTGGTCAAACATTGCTTTAATAAAAGGTTAGAAAATTACAATAAATAAATAAATAAATAATATAAGGACCTCACAAAACTCCCTCACGTGTTTACACTCAAAAGATGGGGTTGGTCACTCGGGTTTCACTTAATTAATTTATTTTGCTCACGACTTTCCTCACAGCACTCTAGCAAATTTCTTTTACGTTCTTAGGTGAATCACACTTTTAGAATATTCAAATAGCTTGATTTGTGTAGAATTCCAAATCTGAAATTTTGAAAACAAGTTTGAAGCAAATTGGCTAAAACAAGAAATTTAATATACTAGAAACAAAAATATGAGAACTCATTAAGAAGCAAATGACGTATGAAAAAACTGACAAATATTTGATTAGGACAAATTTAAAAGGTAATTTTTGAAGAATACCCAAACAGCCCCAAAAGTTATTAATTAATGATTAATAACTATAATAATCACACAATAAATGTAGGACAAATTTAGAAGGTAATTTTTTGAAGAACACCCAAACAGCCCCAAAAGTTATTAATTAATGATTAATAACTATAATAATCACACAATAAATGTAGACAACTATAGTTCAAATCTAATTAGGAAGATCTAAAGCCACAATTCTAGATTTTTTTTTTCAGATTTGTATTTCTTTTTCTCTTCTAAACAACAAGCTTTTTATTCTTTTTTTGGACGAATTTTTTTTTATAACCATAAGCACCAAATCAAATATGCAATCTTTTTAATTGATGAAAAGAATTCAGATTGACGAAAATAAACAAAATCAGAATTCAAATAGACAATAATAATTCAAATGAAGAAAAAATAAAGAAAATGCAAGAACAATAAGAGATAAACTTAGAAGAACAAAAGAAAACAAGAATTTAGAATAAAAAACACAAAATTTGTTAAGGATAAAACCTTATCTAAAACCAAAGCACTCTGATATCAAATGATACGGAACCTCCGAGAATAAGCCTAAGAACCCCTTTGATTATTACGGACCCCCACAACATAAACTTGAAAACTCCAATAATAATTCAGTCTCAAACCCTAGGAAAGGGTAGAATTTCAGATTACTTAGAAAGATGATCAAAGATCTAGAATAAATGAAACTTGTTTCTAAATTCCAAATTCAAAACACTCCACAAGAAGATGACCAGTCCACTTGAATGTTTCTTAGCATGTATTCTACTCAAGAACACAAAGACAAAAGCAAACAACCTTTTGGTTATAATTTATCAATAATTTCCAGTGAAATTCATTTTAGGCCTTTATATAGCCTTTACAAGACCAAAAAAACTCATAATCTAAAATAAACAAACTCAACTCATGGGCTTTATCATAAAACAAGTTTGGACAACCCATTATAAAAGCAATAAAACTAATAGGCTTTTAAATTAACATGTTTTAAACATCCCATTATGACAAAAATACAAATGTATTTAATTTTACTCAATTAACAAGGCTAATAACTAAAAACAAACTTAAGTAAGACCATTTTGAAGTTGGACTTGAAATAAGTTGTAATTGACTTTATTTGATCTTGTTTCCAAGCCTTGGATCCCTTGCAGTCCATTACAAGCCAAATTCACCAAATTTTGCAGATGACAAACACTTGTCGAATCTTCTTGGCTCGCGATCAAGTTATAGGCCCTTGAGGCAGAATAATTGGATTGAAAATCTCCTCAATTTTATCCTTGCTTTGCTGGTCATTCTCATCCTCTTGGTGTGTAGGCTATTCCATAACACATGTATAACACCATTTACCAAAATTTATCAAATCTTTTCTTTTTTACCAAGGTTATTTTTGTCATTTAAAGATGCGTCTTTTTTTTTTACTTTTACACCATATTTTTATTTTTTTCTACCATATTTTTACTTTTCTCGTCGATGTTGTAAATACTTCTCATCTTCTTCGATGTGGAAGCATTTGCATATCATATTAGATTTGTGATTCGTTCTTTAATTTCTATTTTTTTTTGAAATTGCAAATCCCCTTTTTGTTTTTCTTGGGATACAAAATGTGGAAGTGCGATCCAAAATTTGCTTTGAATTTTGTATAATTTATGCAATTTTGTTATTCTTATGATTGGTTTTGAATTTCATTCTCACTTTGATGGTAGATTTGTACGAAATGCTGAAATGGTTGCATGATTTCTACAAATTGGCTTCGTTTAAAGGATATTACAGTTTTCTGTATTATTTGAGAGAAAAAGTGAGTGATTGAGAAGGATTTTTAGTATAAAAGGGACTTAGGGGAGGGCTTTGCGAGATGGTAGGTATGGGTTCTACTGATTAGGAGATAAAAATTGCTTATAGAAAACTGTGAGTTTTTTTACTATATTTTTATCCCAAATCGAAAAGATGTAGGATAAGAGGAGGGGGGTTTTAAGTTATAAAAGGACCCTCTCCTCAGTTAGAACCCATCCCAAAAATTAAGCCTCCTCCATTATAAGGCTTTAATATTTCTCTTATCTCTCTTTTGTATTTCCTCTTTGATATTAGTAAAATTATTTTAGTATTATCTGAGGACGTAGGCAAAATTAACTGAACCTCATTAAATTGTAGTTTTCTCTCTATTATTTATTTAATAACTATTTTAAAGGTATAGTTATGATGATATTTTGTGCTATTAATTATATGTCTAGAAAAATTTTATCTAAGAAAAGACTTGGTATTTAAGTGTGTCCATTGTGACCCACCTTTTTTTCTATAAATTTTTTAGAATAATTATTGGTACTATTTTTCACACACTATATATATTATTAATAAAAAAATAATCCAATTTCCACAACAATTGGTATTAAAGCCAATATTTTCTAAGTATGTTATGTGGTTGCAGTATAGTATGATTTTGCACATCAAATTTTTTTTTTTTTTGGATTATTGACATTCCCGTTTGTTAGCTATTAAATAATTTTGTAAAGAAGAGATGATAGACGACTCAAATAAATCATCCACCATAAAGGAGACAATATCCATTTCGTCAATTTGGTCAAGGACTGTTGTGTCAAATGCTAGATTTATAGTGAAGATTTTTTATAGTACATGCCATTTTAGCGTGTGGCAAAGTGAGATTTTGGACACTCTCTTTCAGTAAGGTCTAGACATTGTCATTAAAGAAGAGAACCAAAAGACATTGATGAAAAAATTAAAAATCTATTAATTGTGTGATGTGTGCCTTTCTAAAGAATAGAAGTATGCTTTCTCTAAGGAAGTTTTCATAAATTGTAGAAGGCACTGGAGAATTTTTTTTTTGAAGAAAAGCGGTCAGAATAAGTTTCATATGAAGAAGAGATTGTTTCACTTATATTTCTGGTACCACTATGAATGAGCACATCATTAATTTTAATCAGTTGGTAGCTAATTTGATGAATTTGGACGTGACTTTTAAATATGAAGATTTGGCTTTGATCTTGTTGGGTTCTCTTCCAAAGGAGTTTGAGTTTTTTGAAACAATTCTACTCCATAGAAAGGCTGAAGTAACTCTCTCTGAAGTAACAACTGCATTATATAATTATGAACTACAAAAAAAGACAAAAAAGAAAGTACAAGTGGAGCAGTAGAAGTATTGGTAGTGAGAGGTCATTCTTAAAGTAGGAAGAAAAAAAAAAGAAAGGGAGATCAAAATTTAGACTAGTCAAAGTTGAATGTGCCTTTTGCTGAGAGAAAGGGCATTGGAAGATAGATTGTCCCAAACTGAGAAATAAAAGCAAATCTGATAAAGGAAAAGCTGTCATGAATTCAAATGTAGATGAGTGTAACGATGAAGACTCAAACATTTCATTGATTGTTGTGTCATCAATAAGCTCTTATAGTATATGGCTACTTGATTATGGTTATAGCCATCATATGTGTCCCAATAAGGATTAGTTCTTTGACTTTAGAGAACTAGAAGGTGCAACTATTTATACAGTAAATAATGGTTCATGTATGATAAAAGGGATTGATTCAATCCAATTGAGAAATCATGATGGATCAATCAGAACTCTGACAAATGTCTGATATGTACTAGTTTGAAGAAGAATATCATCTCTATGAGAGTCCTAGAATTAAAGGGCTTTATTGTAAATGGAGCAGATGGAGTAATAAAAATCATCTCCGATGCACTGATAATAATAAAAGGAATAAGGAAGAACAATAACTTGTATTACTATTAAGGTAATGCAATTATTGGGACAACAATAATAGCTTCTAGTAATAATCAAGATTTGGAAACAACCAAGTTATGGCATATGCGCCTAGCGCATACTGGCGATAAATCCTTGAAACTTTTATCAGATCAAGGATTACTGAAAGAAGTACAACCTCAGAAGTTAAATTTTTATGAGCATTGTGTCAAAAGCAAGCAAATTAGAGTAAAGTTTGATACTGCAATCCGTGATAACAAGGGTATTTTAGACTATGTTCACTTAGATGTGTGAGGTCCTTCCAAGACAGCTTCAATAGGAGTAAAATACTATTTTATAACTTTTATTAATGATTTATCTCAGAGAGTATATGTGTATGAAGATGAAGGATGAAGTATTGAGAGCTTTCCTCATATGAAAAAAGATGATGGAAACTCAGACAGGCAGAAAAGTCAAATATCTCCACATAGATAAAGGTGAAGAGTATAAAAGTGATCTATTTTTGAAATTCTGCCAAAATGAAAGCATTGTTAGACACATCAAGATTAGAGATACACCATAACAAAATAGGATGGCAGAATGCATGAACCGAATATTAGTGGAGAAAGTTCGATGTATGTTGTCTAATGCTAGATTGGGCAAACAATTTTGGGCTGAGGCTGTGACATATGCTTGTCTTCTTGTTAATTGCTTACCATCAACTGCTATTGATGGTAAAACACTTTTGGAGATGTGATCTGAAAAACCTGCTACTAATTATAATTCCTTACGTATATTTCATTCCATTGCATACTACCATGTTAAGGAACTAAAATTAGATCCGAGGGCAAAGAAAGAGTTTTTTATGGATCACCACTAGTATGAAAGAATTTCATCTTTGGTGTCAAAAATAGATGCTAATCCACAGTAGGTAGAGTTTGAAAGAAGAATTGTTGACTCAGTAATAAATAATAAAATAAATGTAGACACTCCTATAGTAGAGGTGGAGTCAGATGAAAAAGAGGTTCTAACCCAAGAATCTCCACAACAATAAGAATTTATTGTTTTAAATAGGCCATAACGAGAGATTAACAAAATTGCTCGTTTTAATGATATGGTGGCTTATGTATCTCTAATTGCAAATGATGACATTCCTAATACTTATAGTGAAGCTGTCCAAAGGTCAGAAAAGGAGAAGTGGACGAAATTAATTATAATGGAGTATTTTCTCCAATTGTAAAACATTCTTCCATTAGAATTTTATTGGCCTTGGTAGCACAATTGGATTTAGAACTCGTTCAACTTGATGTAAAAACTGTATTTCTACATAGTGACTTAGAAGAAAAAATCTATATGACTCGGCCAAAAGGGCTCGAGGTTGCTGGAGAAGAAAAATAGGTATGCAAATTGAAAAAATTATTGTATGGACTGAAACAATTTTTGAGGCAGTGGTACAAGAAATTTGACAATATAAAGTTCAGATGAAGGGAATTAATTATAATGAAATATTTTCTCCAGTTGTAAAACGTTCCTCCATTAGAATTTTATTGGCCTTAGTAGCACAATTGAATTTGAAACTCATTCAACTTGATGTAAAAATTGCATTTCTACATAGTGACTTAGAAAAGAAAATCTACATGACTCAGCCAGAAGGGTTAAAGGTTGCTGGAGAAGAAAAATGGGTATGCAAATTGAAAAAATCATTGTATGGATTGAAATAATTTCTGAGGTAGAGGTACAAGCAATTTGACAATTTTATGATGAAGTAGAAGTACACAATGATCAAATATTTGTGCAAGCTACAAGATGTATTTTTCATATATCTTCTCCTGTATGTTTATGATATGTTGATAACTTCAAATAATCAAGGTGAAATTGAGAATTTGAAGGCTCGGCTGAATAAAGAGTTTAAAATGAAAGACTTGGGAAAAGCTAAGAAAATTTTAGGCATGGAGATATGTAGATATAGGAAGTGAGGGAAGCTTTGTTTGAATAAAAAATAATATCTAAAGAAGGTACTACAGTATTTTGGCCTGAATGAAAAGTCAAAATCTATGAGTACACCGCTTGCACCTCATATGAAGCTCAGCGTATCTTCATCTCCTAAAAGTGAAGTGGAATAAGAGTACATGTCAGAGGTTCCATATGCAAATGTTATTGGTAGCTTGATGTATACTATGGTGTATACAAAGCTAGATATTTCACAAGCAGTTGGAGTTATAAGCAGGTATATGCATGATCCTAGTAAGGAGTATTGACAAGCTATGAAATGAATTCCGCGGTATATTTTGAACACCATAAATTTTGGAGATATATTCAAGATGAGAAAGATGGTCAATGTGCAGTTGGATATTGTGATTTCAACTATACTTGTGATTTGGATAAATGTTGATCAACTACCGGTTATATGTTTATACTTGCTAAAGGGCTGATTAGTTGGAAATCGACGTTACAGTCAATAGTTGCTTTGTCTATTACGGAAGTAGAGTACATGACAGTATCAGAGGCTGGTAAAGAAGCAATTTAGCTTCAATGGTTGCTTGATGAACTGGGAATTAGACAAAAACATATCAAAGTGCACTGTAATAGTCAAAAGTGCTATTCATTTAGCAAAGAACTAAGTTTATCATGTAAGGACGAAGCACATCAATATTCACTATCACTTTGTATGAGAGATTCTGGAGGAATGTGAAATATTACTTCAGAAAATTTGGACTACTAACAATCCTGCTGATATGTTGACAAAAGTAGTGACAACTGTCAAATTCAATTATTGTTTGTACTTGATCAATGTTATGAGAAATTGAAGATTAATGCTTTACAGAGCATATGGAGATACTACTAAAATTAGTTTTGAGAGAAGATTTGTTGATTATAAATAGAAAAATAGTTAAGGTGTAGATTTGTGAGTTTTTTAACTATATTTTTATCCCACATCGAAAAGATGTGGGATAGGAGGAGAGGGCTTTAAGTTATAAAAGGACCTCCTCATTTTTACTTAGAACCCATCCCAAAAATTAAGCCTCCTCCTTTATAAGACTTTAGTTTTTTTTCTCTCTCTCTCTTTTGTATTTCTTCTTTGATATTAGTAAAATTATTTTGGTTGTGTCCGAGGACATAGGTAAAATTGGCTGAATCTCATTAAATTATGATGTTCTCTCTATGATTTATTTAATAGCTATTTTGAGGTATAATTATAGTGATATTTTATGTTATTAATTATATATCTAGAAAAATTCTGTTTAAGAAAAGACTTAGTATTTAAGTATATCCATTACGACCATATCTTTTTTCTAGAATTTTTTTTGGTATAATTATTGATACTATTATTCACACACTATATGTATTATTGGTGAAAAAATAATCTAATTTTCACAACAAAAACTAGCTCTCAAATAAGTTATTTGTTTCTAAAAAATTTTAATTTCTCTTAAAATTTTTGAATTTTGTGCACATTCATTACAAGGAGACTACGTTGTAAGTGATGTATGAGTTAATGGTTCTAATATAGTCTTGGTTACTAACTTTTAATAAGGTTTTAATTTGAATAAAGAAGGCATGTTGCAAATTGATAAGATAGATTGTTTTTCTTTTTGCTTGAAGATGAGATGGATTGTTCTATATTAGGTAAATGTGTTTTAACGTTATTAGTTTAACTATGCTCAACTGGAGTTCAGTGCAATTTGGCTGAATACTTTTTTCTGCCGGTAATGCATTTATTTTTTTATGGGAAATTTCTAGAAAGTTATCTTTGCTAAAGGAAATTCATGTGGTAATTCTGATAAATTGTGTTGTCCCAAGATAGCAACCAAGAGGGAGGGGGGGGGGGGGGGGGGTGAATTGATTTCCTCAAGAAATGATGGCAAATTATAAACTCAACAAACAAGAAAATGCGGAATAGAAAAAAATGGTTGAGTAGTGAGTTGAAGAAAGAATGCACAATATTTATAGTGGTTCGGATTTTCTTCAATCCTACATCCACTTCCTTAACAACTTGTTAAGGTTTCACTAATCTTTTGAAGTTTTACAAGCTCACTTCCAACTTTGGTGTTTTCACAAGTTCACACCTAACTTTACAAGTGTTTTTCTAAGGCTAACACTCAAACCACTTACAAGAGTTTTACTAGGCTCACAACCTTTACAAGAGTTTTTCTAGGCTTATTCTCACAACCTAAGTGTTTTTCAAGCTCACACTCAAACTTTTACAATGGTGTTTTCAATGCTTACACCTAACATTCATTACAATTCAAATGTAAATTGGAGTAAAAGAAAATATGTTGCTTGGCTATAAAATTTTTTATTCTCCCTATGTTTTCTCTTAGAATAGCAATGTATTTATAGCCAATGTGGTCTGACTAGCCGTTATAGATAGTGAGAATTAAGTCTTGGCAGTTTAGATCTTTTTTAATAGACTGTTCGAAGAAGTTCGCGGTCGTCCTTGGTACAAGGATGGTCGCGTTCATGTCTCACGCGGTCGCCCTTGGACAAGGTACAGTTGCTGCATTTAAAATTGCTTCAACGGTCAAATTTAAGTGCTCTGCTGCAGGAATCTTGCCCATGCTGTGGTTGTCGGAACGGTCGGGCATAGGATAGGTGCGGTCGCCCTTTTTTGAATGCTTAGGTGGGTTCCAACGGTCATTACACGTGATATTTTTTAACTGGGCAAAATGAAAGTTCGCCTAAATATGAATGTTGCGGTCGCTCTAGGTGCCTGTTCGCGGTCGAGTTGAGAGACTCGCATCGAACTTCTGGACGCACCTTAGGAGACGAACACTACTGTCAGTTTAAGCAGATTTCTCTTCAATCATCAGTGCGGTTGCGGATACTGAAGGGCGGTCGCTAGAGTGGTAAGCAAGACCGTATTCTTCACCGTTCTTGTCACCGCGAACTTTACTGAAATTTGAATGATTTGGGTTTATAATGTTGCGCTCGTCCATTATTTAGGACAGTCGCTCTTGTTGGAGTGCAGTCGCGACTGAGGTCAGGTTTCTGACCGCGAACCCTACTGTGATATGGTTTCATCCTTCAATTGAGTGGGGCGGTCGTCTCCATGTCTTGTACGACCGCTAAATATGCTCTGTTCAACTTTATTTGAAACAACCTAATCCTGCAACAAGGTTCTTTAAACAGATGTTAAATAAGTCATTCAATTTGAGTTGTCAAGGATCAAAATTGAGATCTTTTGGCTAACAAATTGGAATTGGTCAATTGGCAAAGAAACTCAAAGTATACTAAGAATAAATTTATTGTAGTTTTTTTAGAATTTAATGTTATTTGATATATGTTGTTTAATATATTATTTTTTACTTAGAAAGTGTTAATTGGTTTTTTTTTTTTGCTTGCTATGTTTCTGTATAATAAATTTAATATGTATTTAAGAATTGTAAAATAAATTTAATATATATTAAGTACAAACTCTAATATTCTATATAGAACTATTAACACAAAAAATAATTTGTGTTATATTTGAGTTATTGTTTAATAATATATTATGTTGCAATATAATTTTACACTTATATTATTAAAGTATTGCATAAAAAATATTAATTATATAGTTTGTGTATAATAAACTCGAATTATATTAAATATAAACTCAATATACATCAAGTATAAATTTAGTATATATTAAATATAAACTAATTGTAATACTTTTTGATATTTTACATTATTGATAAAAAAATTTAATATTTTAGTAAAAATAACTCATTGTAATTTTTTTGATATTTTATATTATTTGATAAAAAAAATCTAGTATTTTTGTAAAAATATTTTAAGGATGATATTGTTGTCATTTTAGAGGCAGTAATCAAAAGTACATTAGTACATTATAGTATTAAACAATATATATATGTTAATATATTATATGCTTTGAAAACAAAAATATACTATATAATAAGTACAGATTTGGCCATTAGAAACTCGGGCAATCGTCAGCGGTACGAGAAGAGCGAAAACGTTTTTGGTCCCCCAAAAACCCTAATTCTACTTCCCTATTCTGCTCTGCTTGTGAGTTATTTCTATTTCATTTTTATAATTTTCTATTCCATTATTCGATTCATTGAAAGTAAAATTTGTCGGATTTTTCGTTCGTTTCAATCGATGAGGGTTTTTTTTTTTAGTTTTCTTTTATTTTCTCTACCTTATAGGTTTGATAGTTTGAGTTAATCTGGCCTAATTAATATAAAAGTTTGTGCCAATTTATTGAGATTTATTTTTGTTTTTCGTTTCAGATTGAATCTCCTATTTTATTAGCTGATATTATGTTAGCCTATGTTTTAGAATCTGGGTTCTGGGTTTTGTTGGATGCTTTATTTTGGCTTGAATTAACATGTGGGAGTTGTTTTCTGCAGGGTATATTTATGTCAAAGCACTCTACTTTTACCATTTCAAGTTTGTTTTTTTAATCTTTTAGTTGTTTTCCGATTCCCTGCCCAAGTGGGAAAAATGTCTGGCACAGCGATCTTGCCTCTTCCAGCACCTCCTGCTAATGGAGACAACTCTGACATTCCCCTTTCTCAAGTTTTAGAAGATAAAGCAGTAAATGAGGATCAGATCAGAGCACCCGTTGCAACCCACACGAGAACTATTGGAATTATCCATCCTCCTCCTGATATCAGGAATATTGTGGACAAGACTTCACAGTTTGTTGCGAAAAATGGACCTGAGTTTGAGAAAAGGATTATTGCCAATAATGCTAACAATGCTAAGTTCAATTTTTTGAATCCCTCAGACCCATACCATGCATATTACCAACATCGTTTATCTGAATTCCGTGCACAAAACCAATCATCTGCTCAACAACCTGCTTCACAGCTTGCAGATTCAGCTGCCATCGAGTCAGTTCAATCTGCTTCTGCTCCTGCTTCTGATAGTAGTGAAAGTGCTTTGAAGCCTGACCCTGCTGCCCAGTTTAGACCACCTCCTCGTAAGATTCTTGAACAGCCAGAAGCTGAGCAGTATACTATTCGGCTTCCTGAGGGGATCACAGGAGAGGAACTTGATATCATTAAGCTAACTGCACAGTTCGTGGCTCGAAATGGCCAAGCATTCTTGACTGGATTGACAAATAGGGAGATTAACAATCCACAGTTCCACTTTTTGAAGCCTACTCACAGCATGTTCACATTTTTTACTGGACTGGCAGATGCCTATTCAAAAGTTCTGATGCCTCCAAAGGGGCTGACTGAGAAATTGACAAAAAGTGTTGCTGACATGACCACAGTGCTTGAACGGTCCTTGCATCGCTTGGAGTGGGAACATTCACAAGAGCAGGCGAGACAGAAAGCTGAAGATGAGATTGAGCAGGAGAGGATTCAGATGGCCATGATTGATTGGCATGATTTTGTTGTGGTCGAGTCAATAGACTTTGCAGATGATGAGGACGAAGACTTGCCCCCTCCTATGACTCTTGAGGAGGTTATAAGGAGGAGCAAGACAACTGCTATGGTTGAAGATGAAATCATCGAGCCTGGAAAAGAAGTGGAAATGGAAATGGATGAAGAAGAGGTGCAACTTGTTGAAGAAGGAATGAGAGCTGCCAGTCTTGAAGAGAATGAGGGTAAAAAACATGTGAAGGTAAATGAGGAACCAGAAGAACCAATGAGAATTGTGAAGAACTGGAAGAGGCCTGAGGAAAGGATCCCTACTGAAAGAGACCCCACAAAGGTTGTTGTTTCCCCCATTACTGGGGAGCTAATTCCCATTAATGAGATGTCTGAGCATATGAGGATTTCTCTAATTGATCCCAAGTACAAGGAGCAAAAGGAAAGGATGTTTGCCAAAATTCGGGAAACTACACTTGCACAGGATGATGAGATATCTAAAAACATTGTGGGACTTGCACGAACCCGTCCTGATATCTTTGGCACCACTGAAGAAGAAGTTTCTAATGCTGTTAAGGCGGAGATTGAGAAGAAGAAAGATGAGCAACCTAAGCAAGTCATATGGGATGGTCACACTGGAAGCATTGGACGCACTGCAAATCAAGCTATGTCTCAGACTGTTAACGGAGAGGATCAAAGTGAGGGTGCCAACAATGATGCAAGGATCCTTCCTGGTCCAGCAGCTCCTCCTCCTCGACCTGGTGTACCTTCAGTTCGTCCTCTACCTCCACCACCAACACTAGCCTTAAATCTTCCTCGCATGCCTACTGTCCAATATTCTCAACCTGGTGGTGCATTTTCTGTAGCCCAACCAAGGCCACCAGTCATGCCAATGATTCCATCTCAACCGGCCTCAATGCCAATAACATCTGGACACCAACCCATCATGGTGAATCGGCCACCCCCCATGCCTCCAATCTCTGGGAATCCACCAAATATACATGTTCTGCCTCCACCTGGAGCTCAGTTTACTCCTGTGCCAATTCATCGGCCTTTTATCACACTTCCCAATCCTATCCCTCCACCTGCAGTTTCTATGATGCAGCAACCACAGCCTTTGCCTCATGGATTACCTCCACCGCCTCCACCTGAGGATGCTCCTCCACCACTTCCAGATGAACCAGAGCCAAAAAGACAGAGACTTGATTCCATGCTTATTCCAGAAGACCAGTTTCTGGCACAACATCAGGTTATGAAAAGTTCTAAATCATGCGTCCTTTTCACAGTTTAATTTCTTTGGCCAAGTTTACTAATTTACTCTAGTTGTCATGTTATTTCTTTATGTAATGATTACTTGACTGAATTTGCACCTTTGCAGGGACCTGTACGTATCGCTATTTCTGTTCCCAACGTCGATGAAGGAAATCTCAAAGGGCAAGTTTTGGAGATCACTGTGCAGTCGCTCTCTGAAACTGTTGGCAGTCTAAAAGAGAAAATTGCAGGGGAGATCCAACTTCCAGCAAACAAGCAGAAGCTGAGTGGAAAACCTGGTTTTCTGAAGGACAATTTGTCCCTTGCCTACTACAACATTGGACCAGGAGAGGCACTCTCTCTTTCTTTGAGGGAGCGTGGTGGTAGAAAGAGATGAAGGGGTGCCTGAAATGGCCATTTAAGGTTTTCATTTTTATATTAAAGTTCTTATGGAACTGTTACATTATCAGAAGAGTTTTCTGCATGTTTCTACGGAGCTTTATTATTTTACTCTCTTTGATGTTAAACCAGATATTATACTGGGCATGTATTATTAAGATAACTATATGGCATTATTGTTTTTTACAAATTGTTATATCTGGACTGATTGTTTGGTTGGCTAATACAGATCTGGCATCTCGGCGAGTTTTTCTTTAAGGGCAATGGGAAAGTAGAGAAGTTCCTTTTGTTTAGGCAGCAGAAACCTTCTGCACAAATATTATCGCTTTTAAGTACCACTGCATTTGCAGTTGATTCTCTGGAAAATATGTGCTCCAGGATCATATTTTTGGTTTGATGTTTCCTACAAGTCTTCTTGGTCAAATATGTAATTTTACTTTTCGCTTGCTACAAGTTCACTTATTCATCAATGTAATGAACTGAAAGATGTTTGCTTAGCATATATAACTTTTATCTTGTATCTTATCCAGGGCTGATGCTTAAATAGTTCATTTCCTTTTTCTGATGATGTTCTTTTCTTATACAGAAAAGCTACTTGTTTTGATGGATGGTGACTACAACCTACTAGATGCTTGATACTTAGAATGGCTTGAGGCAGTTTGATGGTTTGGACTACCTATTTGCTGGTGTTTTCCATTTTTACAGAATTAGATGGGCGGTGACCTCACCTGAACCTGCCATATATTTAATATTTTGCAGCTTCGACTAGGGTTGATTTTCTAACAATACTAATCGATTGCTGTGGCAAGTTGGAGCCGGCATATATCTTTCATTTGCCTTTGTTCCTCGATATTTGTTTATTTGTTTTTGTTGTTTTATGCAGAGGTGATTGGCTGGATATGGGAGCTACCTACTAAACTGGAAACACCGTGTTTAAAAAATTATTTGATAGTTTGTCAAGATATTGTAATTTCCTGTGCTATGAAAATGGAAATATAAATTGCTTTTACATCAGTTTTTTGACATCCCTGTTTGCTGGCTTAGTCTGTTATAGTGCCATCGAGGGGGAAACTTGACGTTTGCCCCTGACCAAGTAATTTCTGGTTGCTAGTAACAAGTTAAGTTGCTGCATCTTAGTAGCTTTTCTTGATGGTCATCGGGAGCAGCTTATTAAAAAAATGATATTAATCGGAGTCAAATAAGATGTAAATATTGATGTCAAAGCTATAAAGCTGATTTTATTTTCAAATCCTATGACTGGTCTTCGAATTGTTTGCGCCATTCATTAAATTGGATATTTTGTTAGGACTTAAAGATCCTAAAGAAGCAGGGGATAGAAATTACGTAGAAAAAGGAGGGAAGAGTAAAATGGTGTACATAGCAGAAAGAGAAAAACCAGAGAGAAGAAATAGTGACGAGGTGATACCTGATTTTTTTTTTTTTGTTAATTCCTATATAACAAGAGAACTATGAATGCATAGTAAAAATATGGCTGGGATGTCCTATCAGCTCTAAAAGCTTGAAGAAACATCTTATCAGTGGTGCAGGTTTTGCTTTGTTTTTTTTTTTTTTTTTTTGCCATTAAAAGGATATTGATATCATTGAAAAAAGATAATAGGAATGTAAACCCAAGCAGGGTTGGATTCACTCACCTAAAACAAAAAATGGGAAGCCGATTGGTCTATCACCTAAGCTAATATTTAACTCTCCAATACAGATATCATGGAAACATATAAGAAGCACCCGGAATATGAGACTCCAAATGCAGAGAACATAATATGCCCAGACATAAAGGGACATTGAACAAACCCCCGAAAGGATACCAGGCAACATGGAAGGTTCATCTGCATGACCAAAAAAACTCTTCGAGCACCAAAAAAGTTCACATTGATGAAAGATAATATTGTGTGACTTAAAAAAGGCTAATCGCCCAATTAAAATTCCAAGACAGCTTTTAATAGAGGGGCTTCCAGAGTCTTTGGATATAGAAATACGTGTGTTGGGACCTTTATGGAGAGACATCCATCAAGAGAGACAAAACATAACGACCACCAAGGGCTCCTTGAGCAAAAAATCTTAAACTATAACCACCAACTATAAGATTGGCTTGCTTCTGATGTCGACCAAAAATCTAAAACAATGAGAGCCAATAGAACCACAATTAACAAGTGCAAAAGGGTAGTAAATGAAGTCCCTATACTAAGAATTGCTTAATGAATCGTCTTCACAAAAATCGTGCTAGATAATACAAATTAAGAGCACATTGAGGTCAAGGACCACCCACTGTCCTCACTTGAAATCATGTCTCCTTGGTGGCTTTGGGCAAGCCACCATCGCTAGCCTTCCTAAGAGTAATCCCTGTAGCCTCTTCTTCAATCTTGTGCAGTCTCGCCTTAAACTTCAATTTCTTGCTCGCATTCGAGGGCAAGGAAAGATCCTCCCCTTTAGAAGCCAAACCTAGTTGTTGCTTATCCAGACTAGGGTGGATAGGAGGCCAGTAAACTCAAATTCACTTGGGCCAAATCTCACTTTCAAAATATTAATCGTAGGTTGTTGGGTAGGGTTCTTGGGCTTGTGATCCATTCTTGGTTTCTTAGTTCAATATTTGGGTTTCTCTTAAAATGATAGGTTAGGATCAATTCGGTAAAACAGGGAGAGTAGGGCTTGGGTTTGTTGTTCATTAGGTAGAGTAGAGATGGGCTTGTATCTGGATCCTCATTTTTTAGGCCCAATATCTTGAGGAGGTGGAGTGCTGGCTGGGGAAGGATAGCTGGGCCCTTTGAAGCTTCAGATTCCTTATAGTTGCTCTGTACATTTAATGCTTTATGTGAAAGGATAGGGTTAGGAGATCAATGTAGCTCTTCTATGGATTAGATATTCTGACTCTTCAACAACCATCTCCTTTGTCTTTTGTCCATCATGAGGGCCATGTGTCAAAAAGGTGTGGGAATTATCTTTGATTGAACTTTCGTTGTTATGTTCTTTCTAGTAATCTGAACCTCACCAGTAACCGGAGCCGACAACTGAAGAGGTTCAAGGATATCAGATATCATAATTTTCTCCATTGTACCTTTGAGAGGCCCTAATTTATGTCTCCGGTAGTTTGAATCACCGGGAAAAGCTCTCAGTTCTGGACTATAAGGCAGGTGCTGGATGACTTCTTCATTTTGATACAAGCTCTCTTTGCAGCTTCTCACACTGTAATCGATCTTATTGCAAGAAAAGCAAAAATTGCTAAGCTTTTCACACTTCACTGGAGCCCATTAGGATATGAAGTTAGTCCTTTATAGCGAATTCCAGCAATTACTAGTTTTTAAATGTTTACCCTTACACTTAGTCTGAAATTGGTATTTCATCCCACTTCATCCTGGAGCTTTGAATCGACCTTAATGAGACCATTGATAGGTTCTCCACTTTCTGGGTGTTCTCCTTTATCATTAGGATTGATGGAAAATTATGTAATTGGTGAAAGGGGGAAGAAAACTTAATTCCCCTAAATGAAAGGGGAAGAAAACTTAATTCCCCTAAAACCTAAAATACGCATAGATCACTAGATTATTCAAATTAAATTGCAAAGGGCAGAATTGCGTACCTGACATCATCGTATGTTGATGCTGAAGACGATTTTGGGGTTTGTCACCTTCCAGGGGATACACACTTTAAGTTTAGCGGAAGCACTACTGAAGGAATGTAATGTTCTCTCAAAAATTGTTATGTTCCCCCGGAGACCACGACCCCTTATTTATAACTGATGATGATGATTTCTATTTTGGTCCTTCAACAAAACAGAAATTCTTATCGGTCTTTACACTTATAATCCTATTACGAGTAGGACACCTCAATAGTCAACAATCCTAATTTGATCATAACTTTAATTGACTATTTTAATTTGATTGCAATACATATTTAATATTTAAATATATTTAGCACATACTTATGATTAATTAGAGGATTAATTTTATCAATATAAAATTAATTCTAACAATCTCTCACTTGGGCTAACATATATTAAATATAAATGTATATACCTTAATGAGCTCATAAAAGCAGTCATACTAAAGGTGCCTCAAACAATCTCGTCCATTGATTATATTGATAAAGGACTGAAGGGTTAGTCGCCACATTCATCGTGACTCAAACCACCATCAATCACATTACCAATACTCTCAAATGACATAGATCAATAATAGGAGTGTAGCATGGAAACTACATGTAATGTGATCTAATCATACCTGTTTTCAACTGGTCATACTTTAGTGAGATCAATCAATAATAATACAGAGTGTAACAAAATAAATACTTTATTTTCTGCAGAAACTGAATGTACATAACAAAATATATCCATTACAACACAGAGCATACACAAATATAATGTAACCATAATGAACAAACTCCCACTGAAACTAATCAGTCTCAAATAATGTGACACCCATATGAGTAGTGTGCACATGAAAAACCTTCGGTATCACTGCCTTAGTGAGCGGATCCGCAATCATGGAGTTCGTTCCAATATGCTCTATGGATATCTGTCCACTCTGTACTCTCTCCCTCACAACCAGAAACTTTATCCCAATGTATCTCGATCGAGAAGAGCTTCTGTTGTTGTTGGAGAATAAAATCGCTGAGTTATTATCACAGTATAACTTTAATGGCCTTTCAATGCCATTCATAATGCGTAGCCCTGTGACAAAGTTTCTCAGCCAGATTGCCTTATTGGATGCCTCATAACTTGCTACAAATTCTGCTTCCATGGTGGAGGTAGCTACTAGAGTTTGTTTCACACTCTTCCAAGAAATAGCACCGCCAGCCAAGAGATATATGTAGCCTGATGTAGATTTCCGACTGTCTTGGCATCCCACGAAATCAGAATCAGTATACCCAATGATCTCAAGCTGATCTGATCTCCTGTATGTGAGCATATGTCCCTTAGTTCTCTGAAGATACCTCAAGACTCTTTTGGCTGCTTTCCAATGATCCATTCCTGGATTACTGAGATATCGTCCTAACATGCTAACTATGAATGAAATATCTGGACGAGTGCAAACTTGAGCATACATCAGACTCCCAACTGCTGACGCATAAGGAATCTTCTGCATCTCCTGAATCTCAAGTTCACCCTTTGGACACTGATCAAGACTGAATTTATCTCCTTTAGCAACTGGGGTATCAATTGGTCTACTGTTGTGCATACTAAATCTCTTGAGTACTTTCTCAATATAGCCCTTTTATGATAATCCAAGAATACCTCAAGTACGGTCTCGATGTATTTGAATCCCTAATACAAAATAAGCTTCACCTAAATCTTTCATCTCAAAGTGTTTTGAAAGAAAGACTTTGGTCTCGTGCAGCAAGTCCTTACAGTTAGTAGCAAGCAATATGTCATCCACATATAAGACCAAAAAGATAAACCTACTCCCACTGAACTTGTGATACACACAATCTTCCACAGCATTTGTCTCAAAACCAAAAGAGACAAGTACTTCATGGAACTTGAAGTACCACTGACGAGAAGCTTGCTTGAGTCCATAAATGGATTTCTTTAATCTGCATACCAGTCGCTTTGGGTCTCCAGACACAAATTTTTCTGGCAGCACCATATAGATGGTTTCATCAATGTCTTCATTGAGAAACGCAGTCTTAACATCCATTTGATGAAGCTCAAGATCAAAATGAGCAACTAGAGCTATGATTGTCCTAAAAGAGTCCTTCGATGAAACCGGAGAGAAGGTCTCTTTATAGTTAATCCCTTCCTTATGAGTGAAGCCCTTAGCTACAAGACGTGCCTTATATCTTTCCACATTACCTTTAGAATCTCTCTTGGTTTTAAATATCTATTTGCAACCAATGAGTTTCTTTCCTTCAGGTAATGGAATAAGATCCCAAACTTGATTGTCTTGCATTGACTTAAATTCTTCACCCATTGCCTCAATCCACTTCTGAGAGTTGGAATCCTGCATGGCATGATGAAAGCTGATAGGATCATCTTCCACCATGTCTACAGTGTCCTCATGTTCCTGAAGATATACTACATAGTCATCCGGAATAGCATTTCTTCTCTCTCTAGTGGACCTTCTTAAAGGTATAGGTTCTGGATCAAATTCTTGAGGTTGTTGAGCTTGTACTTGAGGAAGAACAACTTCTTCATCCTGATGGGAAAGTTGATCAACATTGTTTGTATTGGATCCGGAATTACTTCTGGGATATTAACAATTCTAGGAACATGAACAGTCCCAGGAGCAAAGATAGGAATCGACACTGAGTGTTCCTGACTTGATCCCTCCTCAAAGACAATGTTTCTAACCTTATTTCTCCCCCCCAAACTCAACATCCTCAAAGAATGTTGCAATTCCCGTCTCAAAAATAGATCTGGAAGTAGGATTATAGAACTTAAAACCCCGAGATCGCTCAGAATAACCAACAAAGTAGCTACTAACAGTTTTGGAGTCCAATTTTGTTTCATTAGGCCTATAAGGCCTAGCCTCAGCAGGACATCCCCAAACATGAAGGTGTTTTAAACTGGGCTTGCGTCCAGTCCAAAGCTCATAAGGTATTTTTGTAGCTGCTTTAGTTGGTACTATGTTAAGAAGATAGACTGTTGTCTTTAATGCTTCTCCCCACAGAGACTCAGGTAAAGAAGAATGACTAATCATACTTCTAACCATATCCATAAGAGTCCTGTTACGTCTCTCAGATACACCATTCATGCTGGGTGTACCAGGCATGGTGTATTGAGGGACTATACCACAGTCCTGTAGGAAAATAGCAAATGGTCCTGGACGTTGTTCACCTGAACCGTCATATCTACCGTAGTACTCACCACCACGGTAAGATCTAACAGATTTAATCTTCTTTCCGAGTTGATTTTCAACTTCGGCCTTATAAGATTTGAAAACGTCCAGAGACTCAGATTTCTCATGAATGAGATATAGGTACCCGTAACGTGAGTAATCGTCTATGAATGATATGAAGTATCTTTGGCAATTCCTTGTTGCTGTAGGGAATGGACCGCAGATGTCCGTATGTATCAATTCTAAGACGTTTGATGACCTATTGACACCTAATCTCTTTTGTTTAGTCTGTTTACCTTTAATACACTCAACACAGGAGTCCAAATCTGTGAAATCAAGTGTATTTATGATACCATCTAATACAAGACGCTCTATTCTAGATTTGGATATGTGACCCAAACGTCTGTGCCATAGAGCAGCTGAGTTATCCATATTCAGCTTCCTTTTGGTACCTATAGTACTAACTTGCAGGGTCTCATTATAAGAGGCATCGATATCTAACATATATAGATTACGAAGTGCATACAAGAAACCAGTACCTAAAATTTTTGAATCCATAGATAAAGTAACTTTATTGTTTCCAAATGAACAAGTAAAATCAGATTTGTCTAAATGGAAAACAGAAATTAAATTCCGCCTAAAAGACGGAATAACAAAAGTATCTACTAGATCCAAAAAATTTTCAGTTCTTAAACACAATCTAAAATATCCTATTGCCTCTACTTCTATCGGTTCGCCAGTTCTCATATAAACGTATCTTTCACCGTCAGTTGGCTTTCGGTAACTTAGGCAACCCTGCATTAAAACACTTATGTGACTAGTAGCACCAGAATCTATCCACTAAATGTTTCTATGTACCGAAGTTAAATTAACTTCAGAACATACTAAAATAAAATATTTTCCCTTATCAGCAGTCTTATTATCAGTATTTTCATTCATAGGGATAAAGTTGGAATTACACGGCATGCTAGTTGAATTCAGAGAAAATAAATAATAAATAAATAACATAAGCTCACAATCCACAAAAAAATTGAAACAAATCACAAGAGTAGAGTTCAAATATTGGAAACAAGATACCTGACACAACATTAATATTCTCATCTTTGGACATAAAAGATTAACTGTAATTGGTATCTCAACGCAGTAATCAAATATTGACAATTCAGTCCTGTCAAATAATAAACCTTCCTTTGGGCCGATTTATTATCCACATGGATAAACACATAATAATTATCACATATTTATTACCGCAATATATTCTCAATTCAGCCAGATAGTAACCTTCCTTTGGACCGGTTTACTACCCGCAATGAATTTTAATACACCTGTCTAATATCCCAAATAAATTAATTTACACAATAGAGGTCACTTTGGTAACTTTTTGCTTCAATTAATTTATTATTAAAAATATTAGACACAATCAGGACTAAAATATCAAAATTTAAATTCAATAAAATTCTCACATTATAATAAATTGATTGCAATATTTATATGAATTAAATTTAAACTCAATAAGATAATTAAAATCAAATATTGCAATAAAAAAATAAATTTTAATTAATTAAATTTTTTTAATCTTTAATTAATTAATTTACATAATTAATCAACCAAAAATTAATTAATTCCAGAAAAAATCACAAACACAAATTCAAGTCTAGAAATTCAATTTTTCCAGAATCAATTAAATAATCACAGTAATTTAATCCAAAAACAAATCAAACCAAAATTGATTTCAGATTACTAAATTCGATTCCAAATTAATTCTAAAAAATTACAATCACCGAATTAATTTTCTAGAATCAAAACAATAATCAATACCGCAATTTAATCGGAAAATCTAGCAACCTAGCATAGGGCTCTGATACCAATTGAAAGGGGGAATAAACTTAATTCCCCTAAATGAAAGGGGAAGAAAACTTAATTCCCCTAAAACCTAAAATATGCATAGATAACTAGATTATTCAAATTAAATTGCAAAGGGCAGAATTGCGTACCTGACATCATCGTATGTTGATGCTGAAGACGATTCTGGGGCTTGTCGCCTTCCAGGGGATACACATTTTAAGTTTAGCGGAAGAACTACTGAAGGAACGTAATGTTCTTTCAAAAATTGTTATGTTCCCCCGGAGACCACGACTTCTTATTTATAACTGATGATGATGATTTCTATTTTGGTCCTTCAACAAAACAGAAATTCTTATCGGTCTTTACACTTATAATCCTATTACGAGTAGGACACCTCAATAGTCAACAATCCTAATTTGATCATAACTTTAATTGACTATTTTAATTTGATTGCAATACATATTTAATATTTAAATATATTTAGCCCATACTTATGATTAATTAGAGGACACTTATAATCCTAGAGGAAAATTATGTAATTGGACATAAAATGAGAATTGAGAAAAGTCTAATTTCTCGATAGGGACCCTAGGGTCTTAAAGCTCGAGTACCAACAGTGACTCAGTGACATTCTAGGGGGCCTTATTGGATATCCATGCTGCATTTGCCGTGTCATTAAATTGAAAACACAATTTTGCTTCTCTTTTCCATATCAAAGCATTTAGAGAACTTCTAGGCTTTACTTAAGATGGCTTTAACTGATGTGGCATTAAAGGATATAGATAAGAGAATCTTCCATGCGAGGATGAGTTTGTTTAGCTTAAGAGATTTGGTGGAGTCAGGCTCGAGGTCAAGGGTAATGTCGGCATAAGCCAAATAGTCAATTTTATTGATCATGTCTTCTATTTCTTCAATGATAGGCTCCATATGGGTCAGGTAAGGTTAAAAGCAATTGAGGGAGTTTGGTGGGGATGGTTGATGGGTAATGAAATATGGTGAAGGGATAAGAAGAGAAACGGGCAAACAATAGAGAGAGGTGGAGTAATGGTGGTAGAGGTTAGTGGAGGAAACTAAGAACATAAACAATAGAAGTCAAAGGAGAAGATTTTGCTAGCCATAGATACTGCACTGTGTGATTGTTGATGTTGATAGTGAGAGTTAAAAACCCAGCTGGATGGAACAACTCTACATTAAGAGAGAATCAAAGTCTTTACTGAGTATATCAGTGGTGTAGGCTTGTAATCAATTTTGTCATTTCTGAGCTACTAATTTTCTTAATTTTTTTTCTTTAATATGCACTTATAGTTGTATGTAACAATACCCTTTCTTTTATGAGGATTGAATCGATTTTATCTTATTTAGAGTTGATATCTTAATTTATTTTTTTAAAAAACAAAAAAATTAATGGAAAAATCCAAAAATGACTAATTACAATGTATTTTGGTAAATGAAGTAATTCTAAAATAAATGACAGATTTGTTGGATTAGATTTTGATTTTAAATAAAAAAAGTTTGACCCTTATTTAGACTTAAACTTATAAAATAATCTCGTGGAATGAATTATATATGAACAATTATAAAAATGGGTGGTTGATGAATATTTATCATTAAAGCAGTTATTGTTGTTTACACCAAGAAGGGGGTTGAATTAGGCAAAAAAGGAGCTCTTTTCAAAAATTAAAAGAGATAAGAAAGGTAAAATTAAGGCTATCGATCGGTTTAGAATATTTTTTAAACTGATCGAACCTAATTACTTAATCAAAATATCTATTCAAGTTCGATCGAATAAACATGAAATTTAAATCAACCTATGTATATTCATGTTCGGTCAAGTGAAATTGGTTGAATTTAGATTCAAATTTCTAATCGGAACTTTAAAAAATAAAAAATAATTTTATAAAATAGACTAAAAATGAAACTTAAAAGAATTATAGAAAGAAGAGAAAGAATAATCATAACCTTAACTCACAAGCAAGGCTAAGAATAGGAGAATCAAAGATGGAAAATCGAAGGAGAATTTCAACTTAGGATTGATGGAGAAGAAGAGAAATAAAAGATAAAGAAGATGGGAATCGACAGAAATGAGTTGGAGATTAGAATTGTTTGGACGTTTAGGGTTCTTTAAGAATGGATGGCGGTAGAAAGACTCAGAGACAGAGAATTAACGGAGTTAGAGAGAGTGAGAGAGAGATAGAGAGATGAAGCTTGGTAAACCTTGGCTCACTAAAGATGCTAATATAAGCATCTGAAACAACTTTGTTTTCCTTTATGTAATATACAGTATATATTCTCAAAGCAATATAAATGCTTTGAGAATATTCTCTTTCCATTTAATTTATTCTCTTTCCATTTATTTTTAACTATAATGAGGTACATGTCATTCCACATTTCTGCATGTAATATGGAATCTTGGATTTGGAGGGGCCTGCTGTCTTCAATTATATCACATAGTCTAGTTTGCCTTTATTTAGGAAATCTTCAAATTCATTTATTAGCAATATTATATCATTCAAATTCCTCAAAAGAAAATTCCAACTAATATAAAGAGAAAAAAAACTTTTTCCTTCTTTCCCACTATATATATAAGAATTTCCCCTTTTAAAAAAAGTTTAAATAATCATTTTATATATAACGATAGTGATCTATATAATTATTTAGGTATTAGACTAGTCTTATTGAAATGTTAATAATATAATAAATTTAAAACTCTATATTATAAATCTCTCTTGATAACTTTTAGAATTTTAACTCAATTATAAACCAAATTAAAAAAAGTACTAGCATAATATTTTTTTTCTATAAAATTATCATACAATAATTTTAATATACTTTGTGAAAACTTCAAATACATTATATTTCTCAAAATAATTCGTTCTTTTTTAAATTACATGATTCAATCTTCATGAGTCACTACTCTATTTTTAGAGCTATAAGATTTTTTTTAATATTATAGACTCCCTTCTAATACATGTATACACACACACACACACACATATATATAAAGAGCTAACAAAGATTTCAAACAAATATTTGAATGATAGTTTCAATAATAAAAGAACTTTACATTTTGCAAACATATTAAAACAATTAAAGTAAAAAAAGGAAAGGATGCAGTGAAAATTTTTAATATATACTTAATTTATAATTTTTTTGAATATGGTATTGATAGTAGCAAAATAATGTGTAAAGAGAAATAATTGCAAAGCAATGAACATTTCTGTGGTAAAGAACAATGTTTTTCTTTCATTCATGAGAAGTTGTCTTCATGTAAGTACTATTCCTGTGTCTAGAATGAAAATATGTAGTACGCAACTACTGGTGAGTTTCGGGTTTAGACAAAAGAATGAACTCCAAATATGTTGACCATCTAAAATAGATTTTTTTTAAATATTTATCGATTTCGATCAAGTATGTGTTATGAACTGATTGAACCTGACCAAAACTATTTAGTTCGATTGGATTTGATCAATTTCTTAATTTATGAATAGCCTTAGGTAGAAGAAAAAGCACCAAATTTATAATGGTTCAAAATAAATTAATCTTACATCCATTTCTCAATAAAGGTAATTGGATATTTCCACTACCTATGGAGTTTTAATACTTCAAACTTCTTATAAGAATTTTTACAAAGGCTTATCCTCGAACCTTTACAAATTTTTTCTTAAAGGCTCATACTTAAATCTTAGTCAAGCTTTTTTAAGGATCACATTTAACTTAGTGTTTAATGCTCACACCAAACTATTTCAACTATTTATGGCTCACACTTAAAGCTTCACTAAAGTATTCAATTATCCAACAGCCAATTATAAATAATAAATGAAAGATTTAGGCTCAAGAAAAAAAAAGTGCAAGCATTTGGTTATGATAAATGATTAATAACTGTCATGTTGTTTGGAGGGGGTATTTATAACCATATATATAGATCTCCCTGTTGTAAATAGTGGGTGTGCAAATCTTCCTAAAAAAAACTAAGCAATTTTGCATTAAATATTATGTTAGAGTCATTTTGTGCGTGATTAGCCTAATTTACATTGAGATCACTATTTCACAATTAATATGAACAAAATCCCGTGCGATTTGACTAAAGTATTTAACAAATACTTATTCACTAGTGCCACCTACCACATGCTCACCGGCTCAAATGTAACCATTGCCACCCACCAATTCAGGGGCAGAACCAGGTGGGGTTGGTTGGGGGCTGATGACCCCCCTGGCCGGCCGCCGGATGTGCATTTTTAAGAGGAGTTTTTGTCAGCCGGAGCAGCAGAGGTGGAGTCCCAGCCCTTCAGCCCCCCCATCTCCTCCTTACACGCGTTGAGGAGGAGTTTTGCCACCCTCTCCTTGAGCTGCTGCTTCCGCCGCTGGACCAATTACTGCTACGAAATTCGCATTTGCACCCTAAATTCACTCTCGTGAATCCCATTTCTCGCATCAAATCGCGTTACGTCCATTCACCACGATATCTATTGTGTATCTTGCCTAAGTTGGCTTTTAAGAAATCATCCATATAATATTTCCTTTGCACACACGATTAGCTTATCGCATTATAAGAATAAAACGGATTACTGACAGAATTTTATCGATAAAATTTTATTTGTTAGTAATACCGAGAGAAAATATTAAAAAATTACCGATAAATTACCGATAGATCCATTTGCCGACAGAAATTATATCGATAAATATGACACGATATTATGGCTGGTGAATTTACCGACAAAACTTACCGATCAAAATCTATTTTTTTTCAGCAATATCGACGAAAAAAAATTCTCTCATTAAATAATAGGCATTTATGAGAGAAAATTTTTCTGTCGGTAAATAAAAAATTAAATATAATAATTATTAATTATATTTACTGCTAATTTTACCTTGGGAATTGAATTTTTATTAGTAGTATCGACGAAAAGATTATTTATTGGTAAATGAATAGCATAATAATTAATATTTATTTATTTAGTATTACCGAGAGAATAAGATTTCTCTCGATAAATTACTGACGAAAATATTTAACTGTCAGTAAATAAAAAATTCAATATAATTATTAATTATATTTATTGCTAATTTTACCGAAAGAATGATATTTTTGTTGGTAGTATCGACGAAAATATTTAACTGTCGATAAATGAAAATTTTAATATAATTATTAATTATATTTATTGCTAATTTTACCGACAGAATCACATTTCTATCGGTAGTACCGACAGAGACATTTTATCTTGATAAATGAATAGCAAAATAATTAACATTTATTTATTCAGTATTATCGAGAAAAAAAAAATATTTTCTCAGTAAATTACCGACGGAAATAAACATTTGTAGGTAAATATATAGTCAAATTTTTATTAGAGACAATTACCGATAGAATAAATGGTCTCTTGGTAAATGAAAAGTAGGATAGCGAAATTTTTGTACCAATTGTTAAGCATTTACCGAGAGAAAACCATTTTCGTCGGTAATACCGACAAAAACCATTTTCGTCAGTAATTTCATAGTGTCAGACAATTAATATAGCTCTGCTTTTGAGAAAACTTACCGACAAATAATATTTCTATCAGTAACGAATAGTAGAATGTCGATATTTTTGGCGCCTTTTGATGTCATTTACCGAGAGAATATTTTTTCTCTCGATAATACAGACAAAAGTACATTTTCTCTCGGTAAATTGTTAGTGCCAGTTAGTCAATTAGTCAAGATCATTTACCAATAGAAAAATCTGCTGTCGGTAAATTTATCGAGAGATAATAATGTCTCTCGGTAAATTTACCGAGAGATTAAAGTGTCTCTCAGTAAATTTATCGAGAGACACTTTAATCTCTTGGTAAATTTAACATTTACCTTATCTTCTTCTCCATTTTTTGATTTTCCCTGCTTTCTCCATTTTCAGTTCTTCCCTGCTGCCGTTGCTGCTCCTGTTGCATGAAGAAGAGGGAGAAAAAGATCGAATTCAAGTATTTATTTCATTTTTTTTTAATTTTGTTAAATATTTTTTATTATTTTTATTTTTGTTAAATTTTTAATTTATAATAAATTTTATGCTTTGTGTTGTTATTATTTATATTTGTGTAGTTTAGGTTGATATGTATATTTATTTATTGGCTGTTTGAATTTTTAGAGTAGTTTTATATTTTTACAAAAATATATCCGAAAATTAATTTTTTTACATATTTTTATTTACTCATAATATTATTTTAGGAAAGTAAAATTTTTTATAAAAAATTTAGAGAATTTTAATTTTTATTTTAGGTAGTGTATGTATTATTATTAAATTTTAAAAAATTAAGTAAATTATTTATTTGATTTTTGAAATTAATTAAAAAAATTAGATTATATTTTATAAAATTTCAAAATTTTAAATATATTTTTTGAATTTTTTTGGTATTTATAGTATTATTTTAGTGTTTAAGATATTTATATTGTTTAAAAAAATTAATATGTGTATTGTTGTAGATTTTTGTATAATTGTTTAAAATACAATAATTAGTAGAATGAATTAATTTTATAAATTTCAGTAAAAAAATTATTTTAAAGGTTTTTTAGGGCAAAAAATAAACTTTTAAATAAATTTAAATAAATTATATTTTTTGTAAATATAAATATTTTAGATTTATTTTATTATTGTTAGGATTTTTTAAAAATTTTATGTAATTAGATTTAATTTAATAAATTATAGAATAAAAAAATATAAAAATTTAAGTATTTTTAATGGTTATAAAATATTTTTTGAGAAATTATATTAATTATTATTTTTTAGGATTTATTTTGGTGTTTATAGTATTACTTTAGGGTTCTAGATTTTTATATAATTTTTTTAAAAAATGGATAGAACGAATAAATTTTTTGTTATTGTTTTACTTAACAAAATAATTTTTAGATAAATTTAAAATATTTATATTTTTTAAATTTTTTTTGAAATGATTAATAATATTTTAGGCTTATTTGATTATTGTTAGGGTTTTTTTTTAAAAAAAAAATTTAGTAAATTACATTTAATCTAAGTAAATTAGATTTTTTTTTAAAATTTTATTAAATTATAATTAATTTAATAAATTTCATAATGAAAAATTTAAAAATTTGGAGGTATTTTTAATGGTTATAAAATATGTTTTAGATAAATTTAAAACTTTTAGTATAATTAATAATTTATTTTTTAATTAGAAATAATTTAGGGTGTTGAATTTTTATTAAGGTATTTTTTTATCTTACAAAATATTTAATGTTTTTTTATTAATTATAGAATTTTATTACATATAAAGAATTAATTTTGCATCCAAAATATAAAATATTTTAGATAAATTTAATATATTTTCTATAATTTTTATACTTTTTGTGTAAATAGAAATAATTTAAGGTTTGGGTTTATTTTAGATAATTTTATGATTTTTTAGTAATTTTATATTTTTTCGTTAAGAAATTATAATTAATATATTTTTTTGTATTTTAGGTTTAATTTAAAGGTGTACAATTTAGGTTATATTTTGTGATCCTACTTATTTATAAGTAATTAGTTGTATGAATTAAAAAATTTAGTTATATTATTAATTAATAGTATTTTTTCATTCTGGTGATTGTTAAGTTGTGATTAAACAATTAAATATTGATTTTATATATGTTTAAAAATAGAAAATTGTGAAATATTTTAATAGTATTTTTATTAATATTTTTTAATGTATATGTGGGTTTATATATATATATATATTTTATTTTTATAGATTTGAATAAATATTATTATTTTTATACTTTTACCGACAAATAAGTGCAATAATTTAATAATAATCTGATAATTCGAATATTAATAATAAAACGAGATATAATGAAATCCATTTTATTTTGACTTGAATTAAAAAAAATCTCAAATGTGCAAATCCGCAAGAAAATGATAAAGCGTAATTGAATTTATGATTTGCTGACATTTAAAGTATAATTAAAAGAATAATTTGATTATAAATTTATACTATAAATTGGATAAGTTAAAAAAATTAATAATAAAAAATATGAGGTAAAAAAATTATAGCCCTCAAAATTTATATTTTTTTAATATACATAATAATGATCATTTCATTTCTAGTACATTTTTAACATTTACATCAACATGATTATAAATTATATACAAAAAAGAATATCCCGCAATTACAAAAACTATTACTTAGGTAAAAGAAATAAAATGAAAATAATTTAGTATTTCGATTGTTAGCATTTAAATCTAATATATAGTTAATAACAAATCCAATGAGCAAATATTTAGTTGAATGCAAACAATAAATAATAAATAAATAATACGTAATATATACTAAGAGTATATATTTAGGATAAAAATAAAATAATTAGATAGCAGGATACTGATTATAAATTAAAGCAAAAAAACTTGAAAAGAAACTAACGAACCAAAAAAGAAAAAGCAGAAGGACGAAAATCACACAGATTTAATTTTAATGTTACAAAAATAAATCTTAATAAAACGATATTTCATTTAAATTTTTTAAAAAAATTACTAGAAAATAGATAGAAGCCCAAATAAATGCAATAGATGAGTAATATAATTTTTTTATATGTAATTTCTTAAATATTTTGTATTTAGAGGAATTAATTGTATTTAATATTTAAAGAAATATTTTTTAAAGAAATGTGACACTTGATCAGATTAGAAAATAATAAATAACAGAATTAGTATTAGACACACATATTATAGTAGAAATAATTTAATAGTTTTATTTCTGTAATCAGTTTTTTATAGAACTCTTTAATCAATATATTATTTATTAAACAACAATCTTAAAACATAGTTCAAAGCAATTGCAATGCAACCAACCAAAGCTCAAAAATAAAATAATAAAAATATTTTAATAGTATAATAATAATAATAATAAAATAAGTTTATTACTTATAAAGTACCTAATAAATGCAATGGAAATAATAATATACATAAGTAATAAACATCACAAGCACAACACATAATCCAATAAAAAGAATTCATTTGATGTAGAATATGTCTCAACACTTTATAGACCTTATGGGCATGATTAGTCATAGTTTATAAAATTGCATGAGTAAATATAAGGTTAAAATATAAAAAGGGTGTACTACCTCAATATTGATTGTTAATGTCTTTTGTTTGAATAAAAATAATTTGCTAAAAAACCATAGTACCCGTTTGGTGAGTTATTTATTTTTTTTTTAAAATGAGAACTCACTGAATTGTCCCATTTGGACAGTTTAGAAACGACAATATATATCTATTGGGTCAATAACATTAATGTGAGACATAATAGTATGCAAATTATGTAGAAAATTCATAGTATTTCTCTTATTTTGTTCTCTGAGTGCGTACCAATGTCGAATTTTCTTCATAATTTGTATAAAGTCTTGCAATATGTTAAATAAAATATATATTGTGTTTCTGAATGGGTTATGGCCTTACCCTTTTATGAAGGAGAAATAAGGAGTTTTAATTTCTATGATATAATTCCATTTGTCTTGTTTGTATACATAGGTAAAATGAACACAATACGTGATTGAATGTATGAATGACTCAATACGGATTGCACTCTTTCTATGGCATTTGTTAAGTGGAAGAGTTTGTTGGTTTTGCATCTAGTCAAAGGGATTATATGCAAGACAATAAGATTCGTTGTTCTTTCATAAAATGTCAACATCGTAGATTTTGAGAAATAGATGAAGTGAAATATCACTTAGTGAAATGAGATTTTGTTCCGAATTATTTCATTTGGAATATGCATGGTGAAGAGAATATAGTCAACCAATCTATTTCACAATAATATAGTACAATTGAATATGTCTTTGAAAATCTATACCCATAAATGGTATATAATGTAGTTGGGCCTAATGTGTTTGATTGGGGCAGGCCAAATATTGATGTACCTGGAACTAGTGAGGTTCATCAAGAGCAACATGATGAGGCTCCTAACATTGAGGGTCAACGGTTCTACAATTTATTAAATTCATTGGATACAGAGGTGTTGCCCGGGTGTCAAATACATACTAAGCTATCTGCTATGGCTTGTTATTTGAATATGAAGTTTGAGCAACATATGTCCGAAAAGGCTTTCGATCAATGGATCCAATTTATTAAAGAGATAATACCCGAGAATAATGAAATATTTGACATGTTCTACCAAACAAGAAAAATTGTTCAGGTACTTGGCTTGCTAATAGAAACTATTGACTATTACAAAAATGGGTGTATGTTATATTGGGGTGATTATGCAGAAGACAAAATATGTAGGTTTTGTGAACAGTCGAGATTCAAACAGAGTCGGGTTACAGGCTGGTAAAAGTTTGTGCCATTTAAAAGAATGTATTATTTTCCTCTCACGCAAAGACTTCAAAGATTATATGCTTCAAATGCTACAGCAGAACACATGAGATGACATTATAAGCATGAGCAAAAAGATGGAGTCATGTGCCATCCCTTAGTTTCTGAGGCATGGAAGCATTTCAACCGATTACATCCTAATTTTGCAGCTTAATGTCGTAATGTTAGATTGGGTCTATGTACTGATGATTTTCAGCCTTTTGGGTCATCAGGATAGCAGTACTCTTGCTGGCCGGTAATACTCAGTCCTTATAATTTGCCACCATGGATGTGTATGAAAGAGTAATATTTATTTCTGTCTGTACTTGTACCTGGTCCAAATAACCCAAAACATCAAATTGATGTATTTATGCAGCCATTGATAGTAGAGGTGACACAGTTATAAAATGATGATGTTGTGACTTATGATTATTTTGAGAAATAAAATTTTTATTTGAGAGCAGCACTTATGTGGACTATAAGTTATTTTTCCGCATATGCGATGTTATTGGATGGAGCACTGCAAGTAAATTAGCATGCCCTTATTGCATGACTGATTCTGAAGTATTTACTCTTCTGAATGGGGGTAAAACAAGTTGGTTTGACAATCACATGAAGTTTTTAAAGGCAGATCATTCATTCAGAAGGAATAGAAAATGTTTCAAAAAGAACATTACAGTAAGAAAAGATGCTCCTCCTATATTGAATGGGGAATATTTTTTGTTTCAAATTGAGCAACTGAGGCTTCATAAGGTAACTGAATATAATGAAAATTCCAGTAGCAGTGTATGTCGAAATTGTGGATGAAAAAAAGCATCTTTTGGGATTTACCTTATTGGAGTTCAAATCTTATAAGACATAACCTAGATGTAATGCGCATTGAAAAAAATATACTTGAAAATATGTTTAATACGATAATGGATGTGCTGGATAAAACAAAAGACAATGCCAAATCAAGAGAAGACTTGAGGATATTTTGTAGAAGGTCGGAGTTGGAACAAGATGAAATGTCTGGGAGGTATCCTAAAGCTAATTATACATTAGATCGTAATCAAAAGCAATTAATATGCCACTGGGTAAAAATTTGAAGTTTCCAAACGGATATATCTCGAATTTGTTAATGTGTGTTGATATGAGGAAATATAAATTATTCGGGATGAAGAGTCATGATTGTCACGTATTTGTGCAATGATTATTACCCATTGCATTTAGAGAGTTATTGCCAAAAAAAGTTTGGGAAGCTCTGATGGAGTTAAACTTATTTTTTAGAGAACTTATTGCAACATCTCTAAAAGTTTTCCAAATTGAGCGTTTACAAGAAGAAATTCCAATAATTCTTTGTAAATTGGAGCAAATATTTTTTTCGAGTTTTTTTATTCAATGGAACATTTACAAGTTCATTTTCCATATGAAGCCAAAATTGTAGGACCGGCATAGTATCACTGGATGTATCCTTTTGAAAGATACCTGCGACACCTGAAGAAAAATGTTAAAAATAAGGCGAAAGTTGAAGCATCAATTTGTAATGCCTTTATAGTGGAAGAGGCATCAACTTTCTATTCTTATTATTTCGAGCCTAACATAATAATGAAATTGCATGAAGTCCCTCAAAATAATGATGAAGGTATACAAGACCAATATGAATGTCTTCTATATATTTTCAAACATCTAGGTCGACCATATGGTAAGCCAACCAACCGAAGATTGAAATAAAAATAATATTGTGCATCTCATACTTATATATTGTTGAATTATGATGAAGTTAGACCTTATATCAAGTAAGTTAGTAAGTTTATAGTAATCCGAAACAGAATTTTTTATGTTGAAAATAAAATCCAAAAAAATTGAATGATAATGATATTTTTGGTAAACTATTTCATCATATTCATTGAACACTTACGATATTTGGATGGAAATATAGCAAATTCACAAGTTGATGTAGAGGTTGAGAATAATTTTCCCTTATGGTTTCGAAAATTTATAAGTATAATTCATTGGTATTAGCATTTAAAAAAACTTTTACGTGTTCAATTTTTCATATTTTGAACTTATGCATATTTTTTTATTGATTTAGGCAAATGAAAATGGGAATATGATTTCTGATAAATGTTTGAAGGATTTAGCCCAGGGTCTATTACCAACTATTAGATGTTATAAGGTGTATTTTGTTAACAGCTATAAATTTCACACTAAATCTCACTATACTTTGAGAGTAACAACAAATAGTGGTGTTTGTATAAAGGGGTTAAACTATAGTAAAAACTCATTTGATTTCTATGGTCAATTAATAGATATTATAGAGGTTGAATATCCGGTATTACCAATTAAAAGGGTGGTATTATTTAAATGTGACTGGTATGACTCCATAAATGGTACAAGAGTTAATCCAGTATATAATTTGGTGGAAGTAAATAGAAGGAGGACATATGCTAAATATGAACCGTTCATACTCGGTAGTCAAGTTGCCCAAGTGTATTACGTTTCTTTTCCTAGCACAAGGCGAGACGTATCTGATTGGTTGGCGATTTGCAAAATAAAAGAGAGATCACAGATTGATCTGCCTGAACAGTATGTCAATAAATAGGAGATTGATACTGCATTTCAACAAGATAGTCTTGAAAATGTATAGTTGGTTGATAGGACAAATGAATGTGATCCAGGTCCTTTAAATGATCCAACTGGAGAACACATGGATATTGAGGCTATGGTGGTAGAATTTGAATCGGATGAATTATTACTGGACTCTGAATCTGGATCATCCCAATCAGATGACAATGATGAATCCTAACAATAAGTAATAGTAATTAAGCTATAGCTTTTATTGAAAATTTATTTCTATGTTTATTATTTTATTCATAGTAATTATATTGATGGTTTTTGTTTAGATATGTATCGCAGACTTGGAAGAGGATTGGATCGATTGGGTCTACCAGTCGATCCAGTGGAGGTCGAGGTTCTAGTAATATAGGCCAACCATGTCTATAGTTGCGCGATGTCCCAGATGATACATTTGTCAAGGATCCTTAAGTTGACATGGCTACAAATGATATGCTTAGAGAGGATCTTGCTTTTACTTCTGACCGGGCCTAGACAAAGGATCCTGCTTCTTCTTCTCACCCGACCCAGACAGAGGATCCTACTACTTCTTCTCTCCCAGCCACTTTAGATGTCCACATTGGTGATACCAGTACTGCAACATTAGCTGCAGATCGTGCTGGTAGGATGCGGCATTTGATTGCTCGGGAGTCAGAGTAAGTATTTTTAATTTTTTACATTACTTATATTAAATTATAAAGTTTAATCGGTTTAATTTAAATAAATGTGTACTATTTTTTTAATTTTAAAACTACATGATGGATCCAGCTGGGGCTTCCACTAGACACATATGGGAGGTCATGACACAGACGATGGACCTCGTAGGAGTTTATTGGAAGGCCGTCTCTCTGGAGATGAAGAACTTTTGGTTCAAAGAGTTTAAGGTTATAAAAAAAAATTAATATTTAATATTTAATATAAATGTACAAGTGAGTATTTTACATTTAGATGATACTAATTATCTTAGTTTTTTTTTTTGCAGAAATATTTTTACTAGGACCAGGCTATTGATAGCCTTATCCGAATTGCCTTCATAAAGAAGGCAACTATTCGGTACAACGATATGCTGAGTGAGGTGAAGACTGTGGGGAAGCAGCCTTCATTTATTAATGACCAGTTATGGGCAAACCTGTAGGTTCGGTGGAGCTCTCCCGAGGGGTAGGCACATTTTGTCGTTGCCTCTTGTAACAGGATGTCCAGTTTTGTGGATGGTGCAGGTCCATCCACACATACGGGAGGCAGCTGATCACATCATGATCATACCCGTACACTCGTAAGTATATTTAATTTTTAAATATATTTTAATTTATAATTTTTATGTTATTAAACTAACAATTTTTTCTTTAAATAAGAGTCAACCATGGGTTGGCCGCCGAAACAGCTATGAGCTATTTGTGCATACGCACACCCGGGGTCATGATAGACATTTATTTGTGGATTGCCAATCACAGGATGTAAATGTAAGTAATTCCATAATTTTTTAATTATTACAAAAATTAAATTTAAAATATAGAATTAATAATCTTTTTTATATTAAATAGGATCATTTCATTGCTTCTCAAGAGGAGGCCTCTCAGTCCGACATACCTGTTGACGATGATAGCTTATTTAGATCTGCTGTGGGCGGAGAGAAGAAGAAGAAGTTGTATGGACTTGGCTCATAGTATGTCAGCACAACTTCTTCTTCTTCTTCTTCTTCTAATAGTTTATATGCCTTACGGGAGGAGATCGACCATTTAAAGGAGCAGTTGGCGGAGAATCACTGGACTGTTCAACAGCAGATCCAGGAGCAGGTGCAGATGGAGATAGAGGCATAGGTTTAATCTCGAATTCAGGCACAGATGCAAACCGATGTGCAGAGACTGGTCCAATAGCAGCTTAATGAGTTTATGTCCAACTTCATGCGAGGAACCTTCGATCCATCAATACACTTTTCGCCTGATGGTGCTTTTCCACCTCCACCTCCACCACCTCCTGCTACTTGATTTTAGATGTTTTTTATATATGTACAATGATATTTTAATTTCATATAGTTATATACATTTTATTATTTTTATGTTCATCTTTTTTATATTTGAATATTTATTACATGTAATATTTTTTAAATATTAATTTTATTTTTATATTTTTATTCTTATTAGTAAAAAATTTATAAATACATTTATATATTATAAAATTTTAAAAGATTTTTAAAATTTAAAAAATAATTTATTTTTTACAGACAGATTTATTTTATGTCGGCAATTTCTTCGATATTACTTACAGAATAGGAATTCTGTCTGTAATACTGATGAAAAATTATATGTCGGTATTAACGACAGATAATTTTTTATTAGTCTGTTGGTATTATCGACAGATAGTTTTTCATTGGTAATATCGATAAAATTTTCTGTTTGTATTTTTTCTTCTATACCGACAGAAATAATTTCTATCGGTAAATTTTGCCGACTACTTTTCTGTCTGAAAATTATAGACAAATTGTTTATGTTGAAAATTTATCGACAGATTTCTATTTTCGTTGGCTTTTCAATTACCGGCGAAAGATTTGGTAATCTGTCGGTAAATACTATTACTAAAGAAAATAAGGATTATCGACGAAAAAATTCATCGGTAATCCATTACATTCTTGTAGTGTTGTGTGCTTGTCGCATTTTAGCTTGCCAATAAGAATCCTGTCCCTTGTCTTAGTTGGTTTCTTGGTCTGAATCCCTATGCAGATTCCCTTTTCCATTTCTATTTTGTGTTGCGACCCTTACCATGATTTTTATTGTGAGAAAATTATTTGTTGCAAGGTTGACTCATGGGATGCAACACACAACTTACAACTCCTTTTGAACACTTAGGTTTTTCTTGAATTTTTTCAGAGTTAACCTATTCTAAGTATTTTGCCTACTAAGAAAATACTTAACTAAAACAATGGATGCATTTAATTTGATTACCAAGATCAAATTAAATGGATAACCCTCAAATGGAGGCATGGTTGTGCCATGAAGGTATGCATGACCATGTATCCAAATTTGATGTTGTCCCTTTTTAAGTTCATTTATTTTTCATGTTTTTGAGGTTCTATCGCCCTCCCAACTCAACATCCTTCAATTCTCATTTATTCTTTGGCATTTAGACTCATTTTTATCAAGTTTTTTTTTTCCATCCTTTAGTAAATTTTAAGATCACTTTTATTTAATTCCAAATTTAACTCAAACTATAGATATGTATGTTCTCTACTTGTTAAAGCTCAATTACCCCAAACCCTAATTTCTTCAAGGTCTTATGCATATCTCTCTTTGTTTATAAATACATTATTGACTTCACTCCACA
The DNA here is from genome assembly GCA_947685225.1 of Garcia nutans. Taxonomy (NCBI): domain Eukaryota; kingdom Viridiplantae; phylum Streptophyta; class Magnoliopsida; order Malpighiales; family Euphorbiaceae; genus Garcia; species Garcia nutans. The sequence goes on along the minus strand of CANTUV010000031.1, from coordinate 69,069,279 downwards.
CTCAAAAATCTTCTCACTTCTTCATGAACTATAAGGAGTGGCTAACAAATAAATAAAAGAAAATAAATGAAGTAAATTTTGGTGGTTTTGCCCAAGGAAATATGTTTAGCTTTCCTTAATTTCATATTTCTTGTTCTTAAGACAAATAAGAAGCTAGGTGTCTTATATTAAGGCTTCCTAATAATCCTTGGTTGTAAACTTTATATTGGCTAATAAAATTTCTATTCCATCTATGAGCGGGGATTTTTGCCTCCACTCCGGGTGGAATAGTTCTTGCAGCTTTGGCACTGTTAGGCTTTGGCCCTTAGAGAATACGAACCTAAACCTGAAGAATTTGGAGTTGCCATCCGGATGGGCCGGGAAGATAGAAAGAGGTAGACAACTTGATTCCTGAGGAATCTCCAAACCGCTACTTGGGATTGGAAAGTTGGCTACGTATAGGGAAGGTGAGAAGTGATCCAACACCCCCACAATGCTCTATTCATTGGAACCGGTCTTCTTTTCAGGTATAAATATTATTGAATTCTTAATTATTATATACTATCCATATTATATGCAATTATAAGAATAAATAATCTTTATAAATCAAAACAACCAATTAAAATGGGCACCCGTATGAGATAAAAACATGCCCTTACAATGTCAAAAGTCCAAAGTATAAGTAAATTAAATAGGGCACCTACCAATTGGTGGAAACATGTCACTTACATTAATCCTCAAATAAAAATAAGACAAAGAAATAAATTAAATAAACAAGGCAACCACAAAGTGAAAATATGCCTTTTACAACTTTAAAATCCAAATAACAAATAAACAAAATTTAATTAAATAAAATAAGCAATAAGATAATCAAGACACATCATCCATCATATAGCGTATAATAATAAATCAAATAATCAAAATTAGGGTTCCATCATTCAATTAGGGTTGGATTGTCAATTTAGGGTTTTAGGGTTCCTACTAACCAAATTAGGATTTTATTATAAAATGAGAACTTTTCTTAACCTAGGGTTTAATCTATGCAAACTAGAGTTTAAAACAAAAACTAAGGCTAAAATATGAAAAACTAGGATTTAATATATAGACTGGGATTAAAACAATGCAAGATTAGGGTTTAATACAAACTAGGATTTTAATATGCAACCTAGGGCTAAAGTATGCAAATTAAGGCTAAGACATGAAAAATTGGGATTCTAATATGCAAAACAAAGTTTAATCCTAAATCTGAGATGCAGGGCTAGAGTTTAAAACATGCAGTTAAGATCCTATAATATAATTCTAAGTTATAAAGTAGAATTAAGGTTTCAAATTCAAAGTTAGGTTTTATAGATTTTTTCATTAATTTCCAATATGAACCTGTTGCTTACTGTGAAAGAATCTACTAAATTCCATCCACAACTTGGTAACATAGTGGACAAAGTATTGAAGATAACCAATCAATCCATTTATAATTTATTAACACTGTATATGAAATATTGAAACTTAATCAATGAATTCATTAGTAAAAAATGCACCTGCATTGTTGGCTCCTCCAAGGTAGGTTTACTGAACTGAGCTTGATTGCACAATTGCCTGCTGGACAACATGGATCGAGTGAAGCCCTTGGTCAGTGTTTAAACAATCTGAAGATTGTTTAGCTTGTCTACTATCTTGTTTTAATTTGATTGCTCTCTGTCTTTATTTATGTTTGTGATATTGGCTACTGCTTGCTCATCTCCCTTTTCCTTCATTTAGTTGGCAATTTATAAGCCATATTAGGATAGTTGTGTTCAAAGAGTCTTTGTTTGTTTTGGAAATGCCCTGAACCTTTGAATCCTATTAGAATTAAAATTCTTTAAGCCTAGGACCGACCATGAGGCCAATTCGACATGAGGATGGTCTCATGTCGAACTAGCACCAATTTGACTTGAGGATGGCCTTTGTGCCAATTTGACATGGACTTACTTCTGGCCCACTGTTTTGGCATTCATTTCAGACCAGAGTTGATTTGACCCTCCTTTTAATTAAGACCTTCAAATTGAAACTGAGTTTGACCATAATTAATTTAGTCCTTTTAATTAGGTCTTAAATTTATTCCGGGCTAAAATTAAGAGTCTACAGTCTTGCCCCTTGCTTGAATGATCTTAGACTTCAGTAGAAGAGAGTGAAAAATAATTTATCTTGATAGGCTTTGAGTTGATTTGAGTTGATAGATTGGTTTTAGACCCGAGATTTTGGTTTGGTTTCAGACCTGAGAATTTATTTTGGTTCTGGACCCGAGATTTTAGTTTGAGTTCTGAACCCAAGATTTTGAGTTGGGTTCTAGACACGAGATTTGGTTTGGATTATGGACCCTGATTAGTTTAGATTCTAGACTCGAGAATTTTTGTAACACCCTTATACCTTATATACATTTAATACATACACCCAATAAATGTAAAATATACATATACGGTATAAAAATGTCACAACCTGGTTTACTAAAATTTTTTACATTTCCAGTTTAAAATCTTAAATACTTTAAAATGTATATTTAAATAACATATAAAATATTCTTTTTAAGTCATAGGTTCTAAAATAAGTATTTTATATGAAAAATCTCTAAGAAAATTTCGTGAGAGTTTTGTCTATAATTTGGACATTCCAAACTTTCAACAATTACACAACTTGCATAAAAACACTACCAATAAAACAAATCACATGTTTCCACCTCAACTTCTCAATTGCTCCACATTTCTTCAAAACATTTATACATATATATGTCAAAAACACATAAAAAACCAACACTATATAATTTATCAAAAATATACTTTATAATTTATAATGTATACTCTGAAAATATAACATAATATACATAATATCAAAAGTACTATAATATAAAATATATACATTATGGCAAATGACTCTGATCTTGATGTACCCAAAATCAACTCAATAAGCAACCTTAAATCTATAATCGACCTGGTCTAGAAGAACTCTCCGGCTCAACAGGATCACCTCTGTCACCTGCGTGATGAAATACAATCGCGTTAAGCTAAAAGCCTAGCAGTACAAATTTTGATAGTAATAAAACTTAAAAACAATGTCAATGCATAATACATTTATATGCTATGTCACAGTGTGGCATTCAATTCCATTTTATAGCATAATTTTTCATTTTTTTTATAATTCACATAAACACATACACAAGCATGGGCCCAAACAAACTAATACATTATTCAAATCCCATAGTTACCGTTTTGGTCCAAATTGACACTAAATGTTTAGCCCCGAAGGCAAATCATATATCAGTGATGCCTAGCGTCTAGCCTCAAAGGCAAATCATATACTAGTAACACATAACATCTAGCCCCGAAGGCAAATAATAAGGATAACCTCATAGGTATGCCACCAAATACATAACTTTGAAAATTGAATAACATACTAGGAACAAAGTTAATTCATATTTTTCATAATCAACTTTTCTCATTTTCTCATATTTCTCATTCATATCAATGCCATTCACCTTAATTCATCATATTTCATCATTTCATCACAATATACGATATTTCACTTCAAAATCATATTACCCAAATATTTTGGGTTATTTTCACATAATTCTCATAATTCACATTTTATTAAATTTAGCCATTTACAATGGCTTTTCATAATGCATATAATGCATACATAACAACTCACATGTCATAGCATAATGGTCATGAATGTTCAATGTATCAAGTAGCTTAACACATTTTTCATTCAAAATGTGTTAGGCCAAATGTAATGCAATCGCATTCCATTTATCAAAAGTTTGTACATACCTCAATAAGCTCTCAAATGCAAGCTAAAAGTCTCTCACAAACCTTCACTTCCAAGTTTCCCTTCAACACTAGGGTTGGGCAATTCACCTCTCTTTAATGCCTATTCAAAATCTGATCAAACACAACCATTTAATATCACATTTTAAGGCATTTTTAACATTAAACCCTAATTAAACATCACTCTAATCAAAATTCCAAAATCTAGCCTTTCCTTACTTTAACATTGAACTTCTATCTTAATCCATTTAAATTAGTGTTTTAAGTTTATATATATCATTAAAAAATATATTATAATATGTTTTAATCAATCTCATTAATTCAATACATACTCTTATACAAAACCCTAAAATGGCATAACCTTCACCAATGAAGGTTCTTCATTCCAACTTATTACAATTATTAACCCAAGCTTATTTCTATCACTAATATCATGAAATAAAATGATTCAAACATTAAAATTGAACAAGTCACCATTCTTTGAAAATTTCCTTTCCAAAACCCTAAATTCAACACTACTTCATCCAACCTCTATCCAAACTTAACCAAATCCATCATTTGACTTTAAAATCCTTGCTTATGTATCAAAACAATACATTTGGAACCAAATTGCACAATTAAAACTCATGATTGTAAAAGTCCATATTTTCCATAATTCTCTCTCTTCAACTAACTCATCCCAAACTTAACCATTTCTTCAATCCAACTTAAAAATCATTAATAACTACCCAAAATAACTTCATACATACCCAATTAAGTAATTAAATCAAGCTAATAGAAAATTTCAAACTCAACATAATCTCAACTTCATGAAAATCCGAAGAAATAAGTTAGAGAACTTACTAATTCAAGAGGAAATTACCAAAACTTTACTTGAAACCTTGAATTCTTTTCAATTATGGAAGCTTGGAAGATGAAGAAATCTCTCTCTTGGTGGCTATGGAAATCCAGCCAAACATGAAGAAGAAGAAGAAGATGGTGACCACTTTTTTGTTTTCTCTTTCTTTCCACTTTAAAAAATAACCGTATATATTATTATATTTTTAATAATTATTTATTTATTTATTTATTTAAAACCACAAATTACCTCTTCCATCAAAAAATAATTTATTTTTTAATTTTATAAAGTATAATTTCCATTTTACCATTTGCCATTTGACTTTTCTACTTAAGAGTTGACTTTTATATATGTTATGTATATTTAATGTAAATTTCACATGTACTCTTTACTTTTTAACTTAAAATTCTTTAATTTTCCATTTTAATTATTTATTTAATTTATTTAATTAATTTAATTTATAAAATTATAGATTTTATAATTTTCTCCCCTTAAAGAAAATTTCGTTCGCGAAATTACCTGATATCAACTCTAGAACAACTGAGGATACTGACTCCGCATCATCTGCTCACTCTCCCATGTTGCCTCCTCAATGGTATGGTTCCTCCAAAGGATTTTAACAAGTGGCACCTTCTTGTTTCTCAACTCTTTCACCTCTCGTGCCAATATCGCCACTAGTTCTTCTTCATAAGTCAGATCTGGACTCACCTCAATAGACTCCACTAACAAGTTATGAGATGGGTTTGACCTGTATCTCTGAAGTATAGAGACATAAAAGACATTATGTATCTAGTCTAACTCAGGTGGCAGAGCCAATATGTAAGTCACTGGATCAACTCTCTCTAGTACCTAATATGGTCTAATGAAACGAGGACTCAACTTCCCCTTCTGATCAAATCTCAAAATCTTCTTTCATAGAGACACCTTCAGAAACACTTTATCTCCCACACTAAACTTTATGTCTTTCCTTTTCAAATCTTTTTAAGATTTTTGTTGGTCTGAAGCTGCTTTCAGATGACCCCGAATTACTTTCATTTTCTCTTATATTTTCTTAATCAAATTGAGACCAACTAGTTTACCTTCTCCAATCTCATCCTAACACAAAGGTATCCTGCATTTCCTGCCATGCAAGGCCTCATAACGTGCCATTCCAATACTGAAATGATGAATGTTGTTATAAATAAACTCAATCATTGGCAAGAATCTATCCTAGCTCCCTGTGAAATCAATTATACAACTCCTTAACATATCCCCTAGAATTTGAATCACTCTTTCTGACTGCCCATTTGCCTGAGAATGGAAAGAAGTACTAAAATGCAACCGAGAACCTAATACATCCTGCAAACTCCTTCAAATACTCGATGTAAAATGGGGATCTCGGTTCAAAACTAAAAAAACTGGGACTCCATACAACCTCACTATCTCACTTATATATAACTCAGCCAACCTCTCAAGTGAGTAATCCATCCAAAATAGAAGAAAATGAGTTATCTTTGTTATCCGATCAACTATCACCCAGATTGCATCATGCTTCTTCTAGGTCAACAACAGTCTAGTCACAAAATCCATCGTCACTCTCTCCCATTTCCATTCTGGCATTGATAATGGCTGAAGCAACCCTGAAGGAACTTGGTGTTCAGCCTTCACTCTCTAGCAAGTGAGACATTTGGATACAAATTCTACTATGTCCCTCTTCATACCTGACCACTAATAATGCTACTTCAAATCTTGATACATCTTAGTACTACTAGGGTGCATAGTATAGAATGACTAATGTACTTCCTCTAAAATCTTCCTCTTCAATTTTGCATCATCAGGAATGTACAACCTATCTCTGTACCACAACTGCCATCCTCTCTCATATGAAAGTCTTGACTCTCCCCCTTTTGACAAACCATCACAATCTTCTGGATTTTCTCATTTGCATGCTAGGCTTCCTTAATTGGATCTAACAACACTAGCCTCAACTGCAATTGGGCCATCAATACACCATCATCACATGACTCAAATATGGTATGCAATGCTCTCAACTTAACAAGCAACGAGAGTGCATAGGCAGGCAAACTTATCATGAACTTCTGACTTAAGGCATCTGCTACCACATTTGCTTTGCCAGGATGATAATCAATTGAGCATTCATAGTCTTTAACCAACTCTAACCATTATCTCTGTCTTAAATTTAGTTCTCTCTGAACATCCAGATACTTCAAACTCTTGTGATCCATATAAATGACGCATTTCTCTCTGTACAAGTAATGCTGCTAAATCTTCAATGCGAAAACTATAGCTGCTAACTTCAAATCATGAGTCGGGTAATTTAGCTCAGGAGGCTTCAACTGTCGAGATGCATAAGTAATGACTCTACCCTCCTGCATCAGAACACAACCTAAACCACTATATGAAACATCACTGTATATCACATAGGGTTTACCTTCCACAGGCATGGTAAGGACAGGAGCCTGAGGCAACATATCCCTCAACTGTTCAAAACTTGCCTGACACTGATCAGTCCACACAAATTTAACTCCTTTCCAAAGTAATCTGGTGAGTGGCATGGCTATCATAGAAAAACCCTTCACAAACTGATGATAACAACCTACCAATCCTGAAAAACTTATAACCTTTGTCACATTCTTTGATGGACTCCAATTTAAGATAGCCTTGACTTTACTAGTGTAATATCCCGGAATAGACCCTAAGAGTTTTGGAGTTATTGTTGTATTTGGATTTAATGCATATGTGTATATGGGAGATATAAAGATAATATATATAAGACATATACATATACATCATATATATATATATACATGGGATATAAAATGGTGTAGGGAAAGTGAATTGTATATATATATTTGTATAATTAAGTAATAATAATAATGATAATAAGGACAAAAAGAAGAGAGATGAAGAAAGTCAAAGAAAGAATATGTGGTGGAGATTTAAAGTATTAGTATTATTATTATTATTATTATTATTATTATTATATATATATATATATATAAGATAAGAACGGAAGAAGCAAGAAGTTTCTTTCTTCTTCTTCTGTGTCTTCTTCTTTGTGGTCGAGAGAGAGAGAGAGAGAGAGAGAGAGAGAGAGGATGATTTTGAGAAGATTGAAGATTTTTATTCAAGATTTGGCAAATAACCAAGTAAGTATTCATTCCTTTACATTGATTTTTATGGTTTGAGTTTGAATTTGATATGGGTAGTTATGAGGATGATGATGAATTGTTGAGATTTAAGGTAGTTAATATGTTAAGATGATGATAGTGAAAGATTGAAAGATATATATAGATTTAAATGGTTATTTGTGAAGATGATGAAGGATTAGTGAAATTGGTGGGTAAGGATTTAATATGTATTAGTTGGAGAATTGAATAATTGATGTATGATTGATGTATGTTTGTGTTTAATGGAGTTTAAAACATAGAATACATGGGTTTGGTCCAAAAACAGAGGTATTTTGGGTGTCACGCCCGTGGCCATTGGCTGCCACGACCGTGGCCATTGGAAGCCATGGCCGTGGAGGTGTTGAACACAAGAAACAGATTCATTTTATATGCCACGGCCGTGGGGATTGGAAGGCCACGACCGTGGCCATTTTAGAGCATTTGGCCAGAATTGGTTGTTAAGCCACGCCCGTGGGGGAATGGTAGGCCACGGCCGTGGGGCCCTAGAGAGAGAAGTCGGTTTGTAATTTGTAATCTAAAGGTCTAGTATGTGATTAATCTAAGAATAATTGTATTGAGATTCATATATTTTATTATTTGAATGGAGTAGGTTGTGAAGAAAATGGATGGCTCTAATTCAAGTGGTGAAGAGAAATTGAAAAAGGAAGTGTGTAGTTTGGTGTAAGTGATACATAAGGTAAGTACAAACCCTATTTGATTGAGTATGTTTATATATTCTTAGATCTTAACACCTTTAGCTATAAATGTGTTAAGTAATCTATTATATTATTGATACTTATGAATAATGTAAATTGCTATGTATATATATATATATTATTAATGAAATATGAAATGTGAAAAAGATGCTGATATGAGGAAATATGGCAAGTGGAAGATATGAGGATCATTAAAAGGTATGTGCAATATAATTTATTATAAATTGTAATACAATTGAGATATAAAGAGATGTGTGAAATTACTATTATAAGCTATAATGATGTAAATGATATGATTGAAGCATGTTTATATGATATGTTTGTTTAATTGATATTCAATATCATTGATGATATATATATATATTTATATACTTGAATAGTGAAGTGTTATATTGTGAAATGAAATGTGAAGCCATTGTGATTGGCTATGATGATTCAAATGAGATATGAAGCCATTGAGATTGGCTATGATGGTTCAATTGAGATAAATGGGGCATGTTTGCCTATATTATGATGAGAATTGGAAATGGAATTGAGAATGAAATAATAAATGAATTGTGTGTGTCTAATATGTTGATTCAATCTTCAGAGTTCTGGATTTGGCGGCATGCCTAGAAAATGTGAAAATGTAACAGTCTTGCCGGGTTGAGGATCTCTTCAATTTGAGTGAATTGAGGTCCAAGAGACTGGGTCTGTTACACTATGTGAATTATTGATACGAAATATATGAAAAGTAACAGTCTTGCCGGGTTGAGGATCTCTTTGAATTGAGATCCAAGAGACTGGGTCTGTTACTTGATAAAATGTGAAATGTGAATTGTAGTAACAGTCTAGCCGGGTTGAGGATCTCCTCGAGTTTAGCCGAGTTGATGATCCAAGAGACTAGGTCTGTTATGCTATCCATGGATAGAGATATGAGATATATTGCCTACGGGCTTGATCATTGTGATTATGGACCAATGCAGTAACTCTGAACTTTGAATAACATATTAGTGTCTTTTGGGGCAGAGTCTGTCTTTGTTGTCAATGTGATATTTAAATGTTGAAATAAATGAGTAATGAGATCTATGGCTGCCTTTATTGGTAGTGTGATTCATGATTGATGAATTGTGAATAAAATGATGTTGTGAAGTATGATTTTGTAATATGTGTATTAATATATTGAGGAGCTTTGTTGAGATATGAGTTTATGAAAATGTTGTATGATGTGTAACATGTATATGAATGTGGAATTTGTGAGGTTTGTTTTCATAAAGGTTTGAATAAGTCATTGAATGATGATTTGTTAAAATGATGTATATGTATATGTATATGAGATAGAAATGGTAAGTATCGTATTATGAATGTTCTATGTAAATATGTATATAATTAATGAGACTAGTGGGGAACATATGAAGAATGCATTGAGAAAGGAAAACGTGGTAAAAGAACAATAAAACATGATGCTAAAAATATGAGGTATGATTCTTTTGTAAAGTATATTTTAATATTTATTTGTACTACTAAGCTCTCGGGCTTAGCGCGGATTTATAATCGCACAGGTGGCTATGCGGTTGATTCGGAAGTTAAGCTGTTATGCCACGAGAAGGGTAAGAGTGTTTCGAGACCAACTAGAAGGTGATGCATACATGTAAAGTTTAATTCTGTTATATTATTCCCAATCATATATTCATATGTATAATGATTTATTAAATGTTATTAAAATCTAAAGATAGTAATGTTTGAACTTGGATAAGATTTTTTTTTAAATTAAAACTAGGAGTGACATTCTTACACTCTATATACGTATTGTATGTATACTAGGTATATGTATAGTACCTATATAGAGTATGAGGGTGTTACAATTATTTTGGTATTAGAGCTTAGGTTTGAGATTCTCGGCCTAAGTAGAATTAAAAAGAGAAAGTTTTGAAAAGCTTAAAGAGAAGTAAAAAGAAAAGTTTTGAATTGAAGTTTGTAATACATGCATATGCATTCACATCTAGGTTGGTCTCGAACGTGGCATTATGTGATTTGTGATGTATTTGAATTACATGAGATATATGATAATGTGTAAATGAGGTTTTATATGAAAGAAAATTTTGAAATGTTGATAATTGAGAGATGATGGTGATATAAAGAAATGATATGGAAGGTATAAGTAAAAAGTTTGATTATTGATATATGTTTGACATATAAAGGAATGGCTAGAAGAATAAAGTTGGAAATGAGTTAGAAACAAATTAAGATTAAAGTATGTAATCTTTCCTCTAATATTTGAATCTCTTTCCAATAAACTTTATGTTTGGATTTCTATAAAGAGGAAATATTGTTGGATGGGTAATATGAAAAGATATGTTATTTTAATGAAAAATATAATACGGTGAAATATTGAATGAGTTGATTGGTGCAAGTTGAGTGTGATAATTTAAGGTGTGTATATGTAAAGTTAAGGTTTTGTTTAAAAAAAATGTTGGTTAAGTATGAAGATATATTGGTGTTGTTTGTATTGTTAAATACAAACATGGTGATTTCAATGTTAGAAATGCGATATGGTTGAATATTGTGAAAGCTCATGTTAATGGTGGTAATATGAGACATTTAGATTTTTGGAATGAGCTTAATAATTGTGAAACATATATGTTTTGATGTTGCTTTGTGGTATATACATATAAGATGTTTTAAAGTTGATATTAAGAGAATGAGATGAATAAGTTGAAAGTTTATAGTTTTAATGGAATGTGGATAAAGATCATTTAAATATTGATAGTTTAATGTATTTAATATATGAGATATATGAAATATATATTAGTGCACATGAAAGTATTATGAAATGGGGAATGAGACTGATAGTAGGAAAATTTGGTTTGAAATAAAAGAAAAGGAATTGATCAAATGGGAAATGAGTTACTTTAAGTAATTTGATTGGAAAGGATGAAAATGAATATGGAAGATATGTTAAAGGTATTTAAAAGCAAATGTGAGAGAGATATCACATTGGAAATGTGATTAAGTTCTTTATGAAATAATATTATAAGTAGAGTGTATATATTTATTGAAGTTAATGAATAACTTAAGTTATGTTCAAAGAATGAGAATGATAAGAGTTAAAGGAAAGTGATAAATCTTATATTTGTATAAACTATATGCAAAAGAAAAATTTAATAAATTGCATAATTATGTGTATATGTAAAGAGGATATGTGAAATGAACTTTTCGACATGAATGTAATGGTTATATGTAAGAAAGGTGGGAAGTGAGTCACATTATAAACATGACCTATGAATGTGTATATGATACGTTTATTATATTATACCATTGCATGTTTAATGGTATTAGAAATGAGATTGCATATAGTAGTGGAATTAATAAGGATTAAATCTTAATTTATGCAGAATAGAGTATGTGATGAAATAGAAAATGAAAATGGATTTGGGTAATATTGGATAGTGATATTGTGATGGTAATAACTAAATGAGACTACCATAAGATGTTTTGGAACTCAAAGTATTTATGTGTGGAAATGTTTTATGTATAAGTGTATCATAAGAAATTGTAAGGAAAGAATTGTATATTTGGAATTTTTAGAAGAGATGGAGTAATAAATGGAACTTGTGTAAGATTTGCATCTGATTGAAGGATGGGCATAGAAAATGTTAACGATAACACTATTGCATATGAGTTAGGTTAATGATTATTAAATAGTCAAAAGCAAACTATTTTGAGATGGAATTAAAATGTGTTAATTCTTGGTGTAATAAAAGTTTAGAGGATAAATATATAATTTTTGTGATACAATCTAGCATTATAGTCGTAAAGACTGGAATTTGAATGATAGAAGAATGATATTGATTTACAAATCTCAAGTGTGATTGTTAATATATTATGGTTATATAATTTGGTTAGTGTGATTAGTTGGTTAGTTTTATTATCCTCAGATTTAGAGCTGAGATGATATACCTGTAGTACAGCTTTGGTGAGATTGATAACTATGTTTCTAGACATATTGGTTAAAAGATATAATTAAATACTGAGATGTTCTATATAGTTGATGATATATGTGTATACTATTTTGATGTGATGAGAAACCATGATGGTTGAAAATGAATTATAATTGAGGTATAGTGCCTAATTGATTTTGAGAAATGAATTGTGAAAAGATAAATGAACGGACCTATCTGCCTCCTGCGGACCCCTGGGATTGGCAGTGGCCTGAGGCCCAATGGGCAACCGACCTGGTTGGGGAAAGTTCGTTTATGAGGTTATAGTTATTGGCTATATTGATAATTTTGGTATGAGTATGAGAAATGATGATATAATTTTTGAAGTAATGAAATGTATATTTGTAAGCATAATTCTTATTGAGTGAATATATGAAATTGCAAAGACAAGAATTTGAATATAAGTTTGACCTAATGGAAATTAGGTTATATATATAGGTATTTATTGTAAAATCCAATGAAAATTCCGATAAGTTAATTGTTGATTTGAATCAAATAAGGTTGAAATGTTAGTATATTGTGTTAAATAGATCGATTGATCTAGATTTCACTAAAGTTGCAAGTCAATATAGAGATTTAATATGTACAGTTGTACTGGGAGTATAAATTTAAATGGTTACGTGTATGATGTAATATTTTGGCTTACGAATGAACATAAGTAAATTGAATTACATCAATTGTATTTGGAGAGAAAAAGGGAAATATTGTTGACCTGTGAAGTAAGTTTAAAAGTATGGTATTAATATTTATGTTAAGTGAGCAGCAAGTTAAAGAAAGTAAGGATATTGTTACCAATTGAGGTTTGGTAAATATTTATTTTGAAAGTGATTGTAAGAACAGAATAATCAATGCTAAGATATTAATTAATGACTTTTGAGGTTAAGTTAAGAGATTATTTATAAAGAGATGAAGTGATATATATATATATATTTTGAATGTAATAGATGTATGGAATATATAGATTATAAGATGAATTGATTATTGTGTAGAAGAACATTTTTGGGAATGTAATGAGCTATCTGGGTGATTCTGTTGAGAAAGTTATAAGATAAATATAGATTGATAATGGTGAGTTATGATTTACTTAAAAGGGGGAGAGTAAAAGTTGAGTGATTTGATAAATTATAATGTAGGATATGATTATCTTCATATGAAATTAAAGATTTTAATATGTTAAGAATGGGTTGTTATGGTGTTAGATAATTTCGAGGACAAAATTACTTAAGGGGGAGAGAATTGTAATATCCCGGAATAGACCCTAAGAGTTTTGGATTTATTGTTGTATTTGGATTTAATGCATATGTGTATATGGGAGATATAAAGATAATATATATAAGACATATACATATACATCATATATATATATATATACATGGGATATAAAATGGTGTAGGGAAAGTGAATTGTATATATATATTTGTATAATTAAGTAATAATAATAATGATAATAAGGACAAAAAGAAGAGAGATGAAGAAAGTCAAAGAAAGAATATGTGGTGGAGATTTAAAGTATTATTATTATTATTATTATATATATATATATAAGATAAGAACGGAAGAAGCAAGAAGTTTCTTTCTTCTTCTTCTGTGTCTTCTTCTTTGTGGTCGAGAGAGAGAGAGAGAGAGAGAGAGAGAGGATGATTTTGAGAAGATTGAAGATTTTTATTCAAGATTTGGCAAATAACCAAGTAAGTATTCATTCCTTTACATTGATTTTTATGGTTTGAGTTTGAATTTGATATGGGTAGTTATGAGGATGATGATGAATTGTTGAGATTTAAGGTAGTTAATTTGTTAAGATGATGATAGTGAAAGATTGAAAGATATATATAGATTTAAATGGTTATTTGTGAAGATGATGAAGGATTAGTGAAATTGGTGGGTAAGGATTTAATATGTATTAGTTGGAGAATTGAATAATTGATGTATGATTGATGTATGTTTGTGTTTAATGGAGTTTAAAACATAGAATACATGGGTTTGGTCCAGAAACAGAGGTATTTTGGGTGTCACGCCCGTGGCCATTGGCTGCCACGACCGTGGCCATTGGAAGCCATGGCCGTGGAGGTGTTGAACACAAGAAACAGATTCATTTTATATGCCACGACCGTGGGGATTGGAAGGCCACGACCGTGGCCATTTTAGAGCATTTGGGCAGAATTGGTTGTTAAGCCACGCCCGTGGGGGAATGGTAGGCCACGGCCGTGGGGCCCTAGAGAGAGAAGTCGGTTTGTAATTTGTAATCTAAAGGTCTAGTATGTGATTAATCTAAGAATAATTGTATTGAGATTCATATATTTTATTATTTGAATGGAGTAGGTTGTGAAGAAAATGGATGGCTCTAATTCAAGTGGTGAAGAGAAATTGAAAAAGGAAGTGTGTAGTTTGGTGTAAGTGATACATAAGGTAAGTGCAAACCCTATTTGATTGAGTATGTTTATATATTCTTAGATCTTAACACCTTTAGCTATAAATGTGTTAAGTAATCTATTATATTATTGATACTTATGAATAATGTAAATTGCTATGTATATATATATATATATATTATTAATGAAATATGAAATGTGAAAAAGATGTTGATATGAGGAAATATGGCAAGTGGAAGATATGAGGATCATTAAAAGGTATGTGCAATATAATTTATTATAAATTGTAATACAATTGAGATATAAAGAGATGTGTGAAATTACTATTATAAGCTATAATGATGTAAATGATATGATTGAAGCATGTTTATATGATATGTTTGTTTAATTGATATTCAATATCATTGATGATATATATATATATTTATATACTTGAATAGTGAAGTGTTATATTGTGAAATGAAATGTGAAGCCATTGTGATTGGCTATGATGATTCAAATGAGATATGAAGCCATTGAGATTGGCTATGATGGTTCAATTGAGATAAATGGGGCATGTTTGCCTATATTATGATGAGAATTGGAAATGGAATTGAGAATGAAATAATAAATGAATTGTGTGTGTCTAATATGTTGATTCAATCTTCAGAGTTCTGGATTTGGCGGCATGCCTAGAAAATGTGAAAATGTAACAGTCTTGCCGGGTTGAGGATCTCTTCAATTTGAGTGAATTGAGGTCCAAGAGACTGGGTCTGTTACACTATGTGAATTATTGATACGAAATATATGAAAAGTAACAGTCTTGCCGGGTTGAGGATCTCTTTGAATTGAGATCCAAGAGACTGGGTCTGTTACTTGATAAAATGTGAAATGTGAATTGTAGTAACAGTCTAGCCGGGTTGAGGATCTCCTCGAGTTTAGCCGAGTTGATGATCCAAGAGACTGGGTCTGTTACGCTATCCATGGATAGAGATATGAGATATATTGCCTACGGGCTTGATCATTGTGATTATGGACCAATGCAATAACTCTGAACTTTGAATAACATATTAGTGTCTTTTGGGCCCGAGTCTATCTTTGTTGTCAATGTGATATTTAAATGTTGAAATAAATGAGTAATGAGATCTATGGCTGCCTTTATTGGTAGTGTGATTCATGATTGATGAATTGTGAATAAAATGATGTTGTGAAGTATGATTTTGTAATATGTGTATTAATATATTGAGGAGCTTTGTTGAGATATGAGTTTATGAAAATGTTGTATGATGTGTAACATGTATATGAATGTGGAATTTGTGAGGTTTGTTTTCATAAAGGTTTGAATAAGTCATTGAATGATGATTTGTTAAAATGATGTATATGTATATGTATATGAGATAGAAATGGTAAGTATCGTATTATGAATGTTCTATGTAAATATGTATATAATTAATATTTACATTTTTAGTATAACAGAAGTTAACACATTCCAACTCCGTTTCAAACCAATTTGTACTCATATCCTTATCAACTTAACTCATGTTTCAACAATATTACTATATACATATTCAATCATATGCAGTTCTTATACATTTTCTATTCGTCACTTCATTTCTAATCCATTTACAATCTCTTATAATATATAATTACATAGAACTTTTCATATATGAATACTTTGAAACTCTAAATATAATATGATCATCAAGTTCAATACTCATTATAACAATTTCCACTGTCCATTATTACTCAAGTTCTTTCCATTCTCACTTCCATCACATAATCCATCTAGTTTTACACAGTTCAAGACCTAATCTCTCTTAGGTCCACTAATACATATAACATTGTTTTTCCATATCACTAATTCTATAATTATACCACATACATCTTCATAGGTCATCCTCATAATGTGATTCACACATTTGTTTATATATCATAATTTCATTCATATTGGAAAACTCAATTCACATATCATATACATGTATACACTTAATTATATGCTCTTATTTTATTTCCCTTTTTCATACATTCAATACAAATTTAATGTTTATCACTTTCTTTTAAACATTGCCATTCTCATTCTTCCAATGTGATGTAAAGTATTTATTCACACTACAATGTATATATATATTCTAACTATACTAACACTTCACATTCATCTTGATCATATTCCCAATGTGACATCTCTTTCACTTTCGTCTTTAAAAACATTTAATATACTTCCCTAACCATTTTTACTCTTTGCAGTTAAAATGACTTAAAATAACTCATTTTCATTTGCTTATCCATTTCCCCTTATTACTTTAAAACAATTTCTCATACTATCAATCACATTACTCAATTCATAATGCTTTAATATGAAATATTAGTCATTTCACCTAGCTCATGTATTGAATATACATTAAACCATCAATATCCCAATAATCTTTATCAAATTCCACTAAAACTTTAACTTCTCAATTTACTACTTCGTTTAAGCTTCAATTTGCCAAACTCATCTTTTCTAACATCACTTTAAAAACATCTTACAAATATATATCACAAAGCAATATTAAAACATATAATTTCCAAAATCATAAAGCTCACTTTTTTTAAAAAAAATCTCAAATATCACATATTATCACCATTATCATGAGCTTCCACAATATCCAAGCATCTCACATTTCTAACATTGAATTTACTATGCTCGCATTAAAATAACAATATCAACTTATTTTCTTACTTAACCAATATCATCTCTTTTTCCTTTAAACAAAACCTTAACTTTATATATATATATATATCCCAACTTTAAATAATCACACTTTGTCTATAATAACCAACTCATTCAATATTCCACCATTCTTTCCTCATTTTAGTAACATATCTTTCAATAATAACAATCCAGCAATATTTTCTCTGTCTAATAACTCCAACATAAACTTTATTATAAAGAGGTTCAAAGTGTAGAAGAAAGAGTACATACTCTTATCTTGATTTGATTTCTACTCATTTTCAACTTTATTCTCCTTTTTATTTCTTTATGTTTCAATTCACATTATGTCCTACATAATCTTGCTCATAAACATCAACATTACATTCCATGTTGCACACAACATGACATTTTTCATATGCATCATCAATATACATATATCACATTACATTTCACAATTCTTTTCTCATAATCAATTAGGCACTATGCCTCAATTATAATTCATTTCCAACATCATTGCCAACAATCATAATTTCTCATCACATCAAAATAGTATACACATATATCATCAACTATATTGAACATCTCATATAACACAGATATTCTACAATTCATATAATGCCACATCCGAGACCAACCTAGGTGTCAATGCATATGCATGTATTACAAATTTCATTTCAAAACTTTTTCTTTTTAATCTCACTTAGGCCGAGAATCTCGAACCTAAGCTCTGATACCAAAACAATTGTAACACCCCGATACCATATATAAGTACTATACATATACCTGGTATACATACGGTAAATATATAAAGTATAAGGATGCCACTTTTCGTTACCTTTTTAAGACCTGTAAAAGAATTCCAAACCATAATACATTAATTTAAATAACATTTACCAAATCATTATCTTTATCAAAAACTTCATTTATACATATAATTATTTTCTCGTCATAAATACATCAATATAAAAGTTATACATGTATGCATTTCCCTCTAGTTGGTCTCGACAAACTTTACTCTTCTTGTGGCATAACAAAAGACTTCATATCTTCCATCTATATACCTGCGCGAATAAACACCCGCGCTAAGCCCGAGAGCTTAGTAGTCCAAATATAAAATATAAACATATAGTATAGAAGTATTAACATATAATGATATATCAATTCAATATATAATTAGTTCTTATCATACCTTCTTTTCTTTTTAATTTCATCTTTAATATATCCTAGCTAATTTCATATATGATGTACATATATACATAATATTATCACCAACCCCAATGCATCACCAATACTCAAAACCAATATATTAATACCCCCACATTATATATACCATACCAATCATTATTGCAATACACACTTTACATATCATACCGATTATTATTGCAATACACACATTACATATCATACCACTCATTATTGCAATACACACATTACACATCATACCACTCATTATTGCAATACACACATTACATATCATACAAATCATGAATCACAATTCATTTACATATTACACTTAATAACATTATATTATTCACAATTCACCAAGCATAATTCATTATTAATACTCACAATCAATATTTCAATACTTGCATTTCACATTGACAATAAAGACAGACTCGGGCCCAAAACACTAATATGCCATTCGACTTTCAGAGTTAATGCTTTGGTTTAATTATCACATTTATCATTATCCCAACTAGGCTTCAAGGATTAGGTTCAACCAAGCTTCAAGGGGAACAAAGCATGCTAAGTATCAACCCAACTTGGCTTCAAGAACCAATCCAACCTAGCTTCAAGGGTTGTAACATCTCAATTAGGCTTCAAGGGCTAGACCCAACCAAGCTTCAAGGGGAGTAAAACATGTTAAACTTCAACCCAACTTGGCTTCAAGGATCAAGTCCAACCTAACTTCAAGAGATTGTTACTATTAGGCATGCCACCAACAACAAAACTCTGAAAATGAATAACATATTAGACACACAATTCATTGATCATTCTATCATCAATATCATTCACAATTCTCATCATCATTTAGGCAAACATGCCTCACATATCTCAATTGAATTGTCATAGCCAATCACAATGGCTTCATATCACATTTGAATCATCATAGCCAATTACAATGGCTTCATATCACAACATATCATATCTCAATTCATATGATACATATAACATCATTGATATAACATTTCAAAATATATTATTCATTTAATACATTGCCATTCACAATGCATATAACATAACATTTCATCATTTCTCAAAACACACTAACACCATTCATTATTAGAACATTTATCATAACAAATTGCACATACCTTAAGAATGATTCTCATTTCTTTCTACCTTCCCATTTCATATTTCATCCTTTATATTTATATATATAAAATGATTTACATTCTTCATTTACATTCATAATATAATAGCTTATTTAACACTTTCATCCCAATGTGTAAATGTTCAAAGACATATAAGGATATACAATCAAATAGGGTTTATGCTTACCTTGTTAATGATCTTCACATCCTTCACATCATTATCATCACCTTAGTCCAATTATATTAACAATATAGTAAACCACTTAACACATTTGCAAACAAATGTGTTAAGCCTCAAATCATGTAAATAAATACAATCATATGTATTGGTACTTACCTCAAGAACTATTCCCATCCATCTATACATTTCCTCTTCCAAGAATTCTCAACAATTAGGTTATTGCAACACAATCTCTTCAAAACCTAATCCAAAGATCATTATTCATAGGTTTAGAATCATCCACATACATTTGTTTAGGTCATTCTTTGATTACAAAGTATTTAGAGTGTATATAAAATGTTTAGGAGCAAAAGACTTTTGAAGAATCAAACAATGCATGAAGAACCAAAAACCATCACAGTAGCAAACACACCCAAGGGACACGGCCAAGCTTGTGGCCGTGTCTCTCAACCAAAAATCCAGTGGCAGACACGGACAAGGGACACGGCCGTGTCTCTCAACACAACTCAGGCAGTAGCAAACACGGTCAAGGGACACGGCCAAGCCAGTGGCCGTGTCTCTCCAAAATCTATCCAACACGGCCAAATTTCCATAGACATGGCCGTGTCTCTCAAAAATTCTTAGTCTTGGCCGTGTCTCTTCTTGGTTTTGGTCGTGTCACTCATGAACACAAACCCTAAATATGGCCAAAACTCTTTCAATTGCATTTACACACTTTATACACAACATAACCTCATTCAAATGAACATAATCCATGTTATTAACACTTATTTTACATATTCATCACAATATTTTCATTTACAAATCATTAACAACACATTTAAGCATATACCACTTCAAACCCTAAAATTAACATTTCTCTTATACTTTCAACTTCAATATCCATCATCCTTCTCACAATCAACCTTATTTACATCATCTAATAACAATTCAACATATCTATAACTTTAATCTTTCATTAATATCATCATCACACACCAACCCTAACAAATCCAAACTCAAACAAGAGGAATCATCACAAAGAATTGAATACTTACTTGAATATCTTGACAAATCTTCAATCTCTATCTACAATTCTCTTAAACCCTAAGATTTTGATGAAGATCATCACATCTTTCAATCTCTCTCTCTCTCTCTCGTGCAAAAACCAAAAGAAGAAGAAGAAGAAGAAAGAAAAATCTTTTCCCTCTTCTCACGATAGCCACATATATATATATATAATAATAATAATAATAATAATAATAATAATAATAATAATAATAATAATTTCCAAAAATCCTCCACCACACCTCTTCCTTCTCTTGACTTTCTTTTGACCAACTTATATGTATTATATACTAACATATAATCAACATATACATTTCTCTCTAAACCCTCTTTTCTTTCCCAAAACACAAATACATAAACCTTCTCTTCCCATTTCTTTTCTCTTCACATCACATATACATTCAATCCAACTTACAACAATAACATAATCAAAACTTCTAAGGTATACATGAGGATATTACATATGAAGAATGCATTGAGAAAGGAAAACGTGGTAAAAGAACAATAAAACATGATGCTAAAAATATGAGGTATGATTCTTTTGTAAAGTATATTTTAATATTTATTTGTACTACTAAGCTCTCGGGCTTAGCGCGGATTTATAATCCCGCAGGTGGCTATGCGGTTGATTCGGAAGTTAAGCTGTTATGCCACGAGAAGGGTAAGAGTGTTTCGAGACCAACTAGAAGGTGATGCATACATGTAAAGTTTAATTCTGTTATATTATTCCCAATCATATATTCATATGTATAATGATTTATTAAATGTTATTAAAATCTAAAGATAGTAATGTTTGAACTTGGATAAGATTTTTTTTTAAATTAAAACTAGGAGTGACATTCTTACACTCTATATACGTATTGTATGTATACTAGGTATATGTATAGTACCTATATAGAGTATGAGGGTGTTACAACTAGGATCCACTCTAATACCCTCTACTGATACCACATGACCGAGAAAAGTCACCTGATTAAGCCAGAACTCACATTTAGACTACTTAGCACATAACTGCTTCTCTCTAAAAGTCTGCAGTACAATCCACAGATGCCTATCATGATCTTTCTCATTACGCAAATACATCAGAATATCATCAATGAAGACTACCGCAAATTGATCTAAGTATGGTCTAAACACCCTGTTCATCAAATCCATAAATGCCACTGGTACATTCATTAATCCCAAAGGCATCACCAGAAACTAATAATGCCCATATTTCGTATGAAAAGCTATCTTAGGTACATTTACATCTCTAACTCTCAACTGATGATATCCTGATCTCATATCAATCTTAGAGAATACTGTGGTTCTCTTGAACTGATCAAAGAGATCACCTATCCAAGGTAATGGATACTTATTCTTGATGGTCACCTTATTCAACTACCTATAATCAATACATAATCTTAAGGTGTCATCTTTCTTCTTCACAAATAAGACAGGTGCTCCCCATGGTGACACATTAGGGTGAATGAACCCTTTATCAAGCAACTCTTGCAACTACACCTTCAACTCCTTTAATTTTACAGGTGCCATCCGATAAGGGGTAATGGAGATGGGAGTGGTACTAGGCATCAGATCAATACCAAACTCCACCTCTCTCTCAGGAGGTATCCTTGGTAACTTATCAAGAAAAACATCTGGAAACTCGGCAATTGTAAGTATACTATCAAGTTGGGATCCCCACTACTCTAGTATCTACCACATGAGCAAAATATGCCTTACATCCCTTCCGAATCATCCTCCTAGCTGATACAACTGAAATAAACATTGATGAAAGGTGTCTCTGCTCACAAGGTACCACCAGATCTCTACCATCACCTGTTTTTAGGGTAACATGTTTCTACTGATAGTCTACCATAACCCCATGCCTGGATAACCAATACATGCTCAGAATCAGATCATACTCCCTGAAAGGCATCTTAATCAGGTCACTGAGAAACTCCTCATCCTGAATAACAACTGGGCTATCTCGGCGCACCCTGCTAACCACAACATTGTGCCCTAAAGGATTAGTAACCAACACATTAAATCCTAAGGACTCTGACTGCAAATCACTCACAAGCAAAATGGATGCACTGATGTATGAATGAGTTGACCTAGGGTCTAACAATACAAGAACTAAAGTACCAAATAAAGAAAAAATAGCAGCTAAAATATCTGAAGCATTTGGCTGTCTCTGCATCATATAAACCCACTGTGATGGCCCTGCATCCTTTGGTCTACTTCCTGCTGTAGAACCTCCTCTTTTACCAGAACCTGATCGACCACCTCTACCAAAATCTCTGCCACCACGACCCCCTCTAATACTGGGTCTAGAATCTGCTGTATCTATCTGTCTGTCATCTGGTGGCTCTAGACAGTCTCTAAGAAAATGGCCTGGTGATCCACATTTATAACATACTGCTGGTGCATCTGTCCTCTAGCAGACACCTCCATGTGCCCTACTACAATGAACACAGGTAGGTGGAGCAGACCTCTAAGTCACTGGGGTCGGGGCACTAGCCACTTAGGCTACTGGTCTCTGTCTCTGCTACTGTGCTCACCTGCCAGGCTACCCTTGACTCTTACTGAACCTTTAAGGATATCCCTCTCGAACTCTCTTCAATGATGAAGACCCTGCCTCACTCTAGGGTCTTTTAGCTCTGCTCTCCTCTGCTCTGGCAGCTGCTGTAAGTCCCTGTGCCCTCTCTATACTCTTGGCAACTATAACCAACTGAGAAAAATCTTGATACCGAGAGCCTACCACTAAACACATGATAGAGGGTCTCAGCCTCTCCTCAAACCTTCGGCATCTGTCAACCTCATAAGAAATAATCCATCTAGCATACTGGCTCCAACAAAATTTATGGCTCCAAACTTCTTTAGCTTGTCATACTTCTGTGTCGGCAACTGCTGCTGTGGCTGCAGCTGTGGCTGCTGTATCAGTGTCTGTCTCAATAACTCCACCATATGTCGTACCCATCTTGGCGGAACCTTCTCAGCTACTGGTCTAATAGGCACAGAAGCAGACGCCTCTCCAGCAAACTCAGCTCTAGCTCCAACTCTACCCTTATCAGAAGCTACACTCTCTGTGCTACCCTCTGCAGACTGGTGAGTCCAAGGAGCCATAACAACCTATATATGCAAATACAACATAAATTACCATTTCAGAGATTAGATAATGCCAGTGCCGATACATGTATCATAATTGAAAACCATATTTAAAATTCCTATTTTCTCTCTCTAAAAATCCACCTAGGTCAAGAACCTCTAACCTAGGCTCTGATACCAAAATAAATGTAATACCCTTATACCATATATATGTTGTAATATCCTAATTTTTGATGTACTTTGGAATAGTAAATATGGGAGAGTAAATAGTTGTGATGGGTAGAGAAAATATAAGATGAATATGTATAATAGATGTAATATATATGTATATGTTATATATATTTGAAATAAACATGATATATATAAGACATATATATATATCTAAAATATACAACACATATGCATGAGGTATACATTAGTGGTGGAAAAGTTGATAGTGCTGATTAAAATAATAATACTAATAAAGAGAAGTGGAAGTCAAAAGAAGGAAGAAGATGATTGGTGGGTTGTTAATTAATTAATTAACATATATTATAACATATATATATATAGATAAAGATGGAATTAAAAATGAAGAGATATTTCTTGTTCTTTCTTCTTCTTCTTTGAACGTGAATTAGAAAGAGAGGTGAGAAGAGAGTGAGTTTTTCATATATATATATATATATCAAATTCACAAGGGATTTTAAGAAGATTTAAGTGGATATTGAAGGTTTAACAAGGAATTCAAGTAAGTATTCATTTCTAAGCTTGTTTTTATGGATTTTAAATATATGAGTGATATGGGTGGATGATGAAAACATGATTAGATATTGAGGATGATGATGGATAGTGCAATTTGGGAAAAAGAGTGATAAGGAAAAGAATAAGGATTTTGTAGAAATGAGTTGGAAAATGAGTTAATTGGTATATGGATGATTGAATGAATGAATTATAATGATGATTGTTGTTGACGATGTTGCTTAGGCCAAGAGGGATCAAGTGGAGAAGAGTAAGCTTGGGATAGCCAAGGTTTGTACATATAATCTCTTAGGTTTGTACATATAATCTCTTTGGTTTGCACATATTAACCATTCTTTGTGATATGTGTGTTGTAGTGATGAAACTTGTGCAAAGTGTGATTTCTAGGATGCCATGGGTGTGGCCATGGAGAGCCATGGCCGTGGGCCTTAAACTAACTTTGTTTGCTTGAGATTTTTAGGAGAAACAAAAGTATATTGTATGCCATGGGCGTGGCCCTTGAGTTTCCTTGAGTGCCACGACTGTGGGAATAGATATGAAGCTATTTCGTGTGAGTTTTGGACAGAGACAGTAGCATTTTGTATGCCATGGGCATGGCCCTTAGATGCCACGGCTGTGAGAGTGTCCAAAGGTATTTGAAAACCTCGTTTCACATCCTACGGGCATGGCTATTGAATGCCACAGTCGTGGGGTTGGTTTGTCAAGGTTTAGAGCTTCATTTTATGGTATACGAGCATGGTTTGTGGCTTGCATGGCTATATCATTTTATATTATGTTAATTATATAAAATGGAAGTGTATGTATGTGAATTGAGTTATATGATGAGTGTGGATCATGTATGCATGATGTGAAATGGAAATGTGAAGTGAGCACGAACAGTGGCGATCATAGGAAAAGCATAGAGTAATGAGCATGTGATAATGAAATGTAAAGTGATGTTATATGTGTGTACCCTATACAATTACCTGACTAGTTATGTTGAGATTGATTGGATATGCATGAGAAGTCCTGAGCAGAGCTAGGCCTTGAGGTGCATATATTAATGAACCTGAGCAGAGCTAGGTCTTGACCTGAGCAGAGCTAGCTCTTGACATGAGCAGTGCTAGGTCTTGTGATTGAGATTCGTAATGATTCTGAGCAGAGCTGGACCATGAGACTGTTTTAACTGGACATGATAATTGTATAGAGGTATTGATTTCCAATAGTGTAATTGTGTATGAGTATGGGATGTGATTTCCAATAGTGTAATTGTGTATGAGTATGGGATGTGATTTCTAATAGTGTAATTGTGTATGAGTATGGGATGTGATTTCCAATAGTGTAATTGTGTATGAGTATGGGATATGATTTCCAACAACATATTTGTGTATGTATATAATATATGTGTATGAGTATGTGATATGAGATCAATATATGTATATGCTATTTATATGTACCACTAAGCTTTCACACTTAGTGTAGTTGTGTGAATCAAGTAGGTGAGTAGAGTGCTGGTCTGAGAGTTGGAGGGTTGTGCAACAAGCAGAGTAAGAGTACTTTGAGACCAATTAGAAGGTGGTGCATGCATGTATGTTTTGTAATTTTATAGTTTGATCATATGTATATGTATATAAGTGGATTTTGAAAAAGACAATGTATATTTGTTTATATGTAATCTAATGAAAAGTATAATGGTTTTGGAAATGTTACTTTTAAAAGAATGAGATTTGATAATGGGAAATGTTTTTTTTAAATATATAATTGATGTGGAACTAAGGTAAAGATTTAAACAATACTGTAACATGACATCCTTATATTTTATATTCATATTGTACGTATATAGAGTACATGTATGGTACGTCTATATGGTATAGGGGTGGTACGTATGTATAATACATACACCCAACATATGTAAAATATGCATATATGGTATAAAAATATCATAATCTGGTTTACTAAAAATTTTTACATTTCTAGTTTAAAATCTTAAATACTTTAAAATGTATATTTAAATAACAAATAAAATATTATTTATAAGTCATAGTGTAATATCCCAAATAATATTCCAAAAATTTGGAAATAAATATTATTTTTTGAAAATTTAAGTAAATGATTTAAAGGAATATATATATATATATATATATATATATGGTTAAGTGAAAAGAAAGAAGAAAGGAAAAAGGGAAGTGTGTATATGATGTATATATGATGTATATATGAAGATATATACAATATATGCAAGTCAACATTTAAATATGGTCAAATGATATTTAATTATTTAAAATAGATATTAATTATGGATAGTGGAAGATGATATTTAAGATTATTATATTATAAAAATAAATTGCTTGGTGGAGATTAAAAGAGGAAAATTGTGTGGTTAAGAGTGATAGTTGATAGTGGAGTGGGTGTTGACTAATTTCTTCTTCTTCTTCTTCCATTGAGCTGGCCATCATCTTCATCAAAGGGAAAGAAATTTTGCTTCTTGCTAACTCAAGTAATTGAAGAATTTCAAGTGTTCAAGTTGGAGTTTTAAGGATTTTCTCCATATTTGGTAAGTTTCCAACTTGTTTCTTTGATTTCCTTTGGAAGTTTGTATGAATTGGATGTTTGGTGTGGTATGTGTCTATGGTTGATTTTGGTATGTTTGAAGTTATTTTGTCTAGTTAACTATGAATTTGGGGTTGGATTGAAGAAAAGATTAAAGGAATATATATATATATATATATATGGTTAAGTGAAAAGAAAGAAGAAAGGAAAAAGGGAAGTGTGTATATGATGTATATATGAAGATATATACAATATATGCAAGTCAACATTTAAATATGGTCAAATGATATTTAATTATTTAAAATAGATATTAATTATGGATAGTGGAAGATGATATTTAAGATTATTATATTATAAAAATAAATTGCTTGGTGGAGATTAAAAGAGGAAAATTGTGTGGTTAAGAGTGATAGTTGATAGTGGAGTGGGTGTTGACTAATTTCTTCTTCTTCTTCTTCCATTGAGCTGGCCATCATCTTCATCAAAGGGAAAGAAATTTTGCTTCTTGCTAACTCAAGTAATTGAAGAATTTCAAGTGTTCAAGTTGGAGTTTTAAGGATTTTCTCCATATTTGGTAAGTTTCCAACTTGTTTCTTTGATTTCCTTTGGAAGTTTGTATGAAATGGATGTTTGGTGTGGTATGTGTCTATGGTTGATTTTGGTATGTTTGAAGTTATTTTGTCTAGTTAACTATGAATTTGGGGTTGGATTGAAGAAAAGATTAAGTTTGGTGAAGAGAATAAGAGTTATGGATCGTGTAAGTTTTGCGTTGTGATATATGGTTATGATTGTGTATTGTTGATTGTGTTTGAGTTATTTTGAAGTTTATATAAGTATCATATGGAATTATGGTGGATTGGTTAAGTTTATATGGAGTTGGAAAAGTTAATGAAAGATGATAGTTGGATGTGGCATTTTTGTGTCGATTTCAGGTTTTTGGCCTGACATGCCCGGTGGCACGGCCATGTCTTTGGGCGTGTCGATGGTTCTATTTTCAGTATTAGTGACACAAGCAGTGACACGCCCATGTCACTGAGCGTGTCATAGCTACTGTGTTGTTATAGCATTGACACGTACAGTGACATGCCCATGTCACTGAGTGTGTCATAGCTATTGTGTTGGAGGAGAATTGACATGTGAAGTGACACATGTCACATCCGCCCACTGTATTTATGTCTAGCAGTCATGTGCACAGCAAGAGAAAGGATCTGGAGAGGTCATCTCTGATGGCGGTTCCTAGAGAAGGTCGCAGGACCAAAGGGACTTAATTACAAAAATGCAAAGTTTTGGGGAGGTAACTGTAATTTTCAGAAGTTGTATTGGAGGTTCTTAATAATGCACATAACAGACTCCAAAAATGGAGAGTAGAGAAAAATCGGGTCGCAACGACGCGTAACGGTTTTTTCAGAAAACTCTCCGTTAGAAAGAAACGAAGACATGTAGACTAGGGGCATTTTGGTCATTATCAATTAGAAATTTATACATGAATCTAAAGTAGGAAATAAACACACGAGTAAGTAGAGGACGTCGAGGGGTTGAATATGAAGCGATCGTCAGAAGAAACGGAGCCGGGCAAAACCCGAGCAGAGAAAGGACTTAAAGGAAATTTTGTAAAAAGTTGAGGGCTTATTGGTAATTTTTCAAAATGACTTGGAAACCTAAAATAGACTTTAAAAATAGGAAGTAGAGGTCGAGAGGATCAAAACCATATGTGGTTTGCCTCGTGGAACTTTACGGTTTAAAAGTTATGACCGATTAATCGTCGGAGCGTAAAGTGGGCCCGATTCCATATAGGGACCATATGGGTGACATGGAACAAATTGGAGTATCAAATGGGAAGAGGGACAAGTTAGAGGACTTAATTGGAAAGAAAAATATAAAAATCTTTTGATGGTCAATCATAATTAGCCATTTAGAAATTATAAAAAGAAGAAAAGAAAAAGGTATGGACAAATGGCCCTAAAGCATTCATCCAACCCTAAAGTGGACATCATTTCCACTATATATATATCATAGCAAGAAGAACAAAAACTCTCTCTCACACACTCCAAACCGTCGGCCTCCATAGGAAGAACACCAAAGAATTTCTAATTTTTATCAAGATTGATTCAAGTTCAAGGTGAGTTTTAAGGTTTTAAAGCATGTAGATTTCAATTCTAGTATCAATTTTAAGTATTTATATATCTATTGGAAGATTGGAAATTAAGGTTCTTATGGTGGATTTGAAAAAAAAAAATTTAAGTAGTGATTATATTGATTAATTAAATGGAAGAATCAAGGTTTCTAAGGTTTAATAAGGTTAGATTAGGATTTAGTTTGAAAAGAAATGGAAGGGTAGTGCATGTTCTAAATTTCTAAGGTTTATGCTTAAGGTTGTGTTCTTGAAATTCTTGAAGGAAAAACAAAGATTAAGGAAGGAGAAGAAGGAAAAGAAAAGGGGAATTAAAAGAACAAGGTTTGGTACTTTACCTTGGAAGAATTAATTTTCCTTTCATTTTCTTACCAAAACATTATCTATGGAACTTTTTCTATGGATGCATAAATGTGTTGTTTGAGGTTGAATTCAATTGTTGAGTGGTATTTTTAAATCCATGTGGTGATTGGATTGTTTAAATTCAAATGAAATCTAATGTTTCCAATGATTTTGGTAAAAGAGTTTATGAACTCCATTTAGTCCAAATTGATTTAAACAATCAAGTTATTTTAAAAGGGAAGTGTCTAAGTCTTCATTACATTATTAGGGAAGCTTTGAAATGGGTTTAAAACAGAAAAATAAACAAATTTTGCACCAAATGCAAGTGTGGGCCGAATTGGTGCCCTTTGGGATCCAATTCTGGACCTAATTTTGGGCAGCCAGTTGAGGCAGCAAACGATAAAAATTTTCGATGAAATTTTACATGCAATTAGTCAACATATGAAATAAGTTTCCTGTAAAATTTCAGCCAAAAATAAGATCATTTACCTGGTAAAATGTAAGACTGAAGTGGACTGAAATCTTGACTAAAACCCAGATTTTACTATTCATTTGGCGCTTGCTTTTTGTGTTGCCGATTTTACGCGCCGCGACACTATTCATTTGGTCAATTTGTGACCTTTTGAGGAATGTTTTGAAATGTTTGATATGTTCATTGTGGATGTTAAATATGTGAAAAGGGGTAATGGTTTGACTAAAGAATGTGGTGCGCAGCGTAAATGGTAAAGCGCGACGGGAATTAAAATGATTTCTAGGGTCATTCTAAAATGAAGTTTGAGACTTAAATTGAATCATTTTAACCTTTGTGCTCTGCTGGGTAGTTGGGAGTGTATTGATACTGATTGTGTTCACATTGGTTTGTGTAAAAATGTTTTCAAAAATCAGAAAAACCAGTTTTGTCGACACTTGGGACCCAATTTCTAGGCGAACCTCTGGCAAAATTTCTGTAAAAACCGGAACTAAAATTTGACTAAGTAAAATTGGTAGCAACATTAGGTTAGTGTGGGGCCTCTACTCGGCTTATACACGTAGGCCGGGAAGGGGTGTGACAATTTTAGTATCAGAGCTCCTGTTTAGTCGGTTCTGGGTAGTTAGTTGAACTAAACCTTAAATGTATGACACATAGGGTTAGGTTAGGGGTTCTTATTATGTAACTATACATGTGTGTTGTATTGTTAGTTATGTTATTCTAATTATAACAGGAGTAATTATGGGTGATCGAAACGATGAGATGAGGGAACTGAGGATGGAAGTAGAGAGGCTAAAACAGATAGTGCATGAGCAAGATGATACCCTAGAAATTTTGGCAGATCGAAGTATATAGGATCGTGAGGGCTTGAGATTAAAATATGAGATGATTACCTTCTTGATAAGAGACGTGTAGATGTTAAAGGAGGACAGGCTCAGTCATAGAGTGTGTAGGAGCCTCGGGGTAGGACATAGAGAGATCCATGCTTTGCAGGAGAGGGTCCAGGAGCTAGGCCAGCACTTACCTGGTAAAGCATCGCATGACCCAGAGTTTGATCCTGAGATAGAAGAGTATTTATCTGACAGTGCCACCTCACCTAGGGCACCTACTCACTGAGCTTCGAGATGTGTTGCTTTTTGGAGGTTCTTTTGGTTATGTACATAGGTGACATCGGAGTATCGTGTAAATGTTGTATGGTAGTATGACATGATAATATAGTAGTAAGGAGTCTTAAATTTTAGAATGTACATAAGGGCTTCCTAGTAATGTAAATACTTTTGCTTGGAAATAAATAAAAGTTGTGTTGTATATGTGTTATTTAAGAGTTTTATCTTTATATACATGCCACCTAGGGTAATATGAAGTTGTTGGGCTGGGTCGTTACTGATGATGGGATTGTATATGTTTTGCTCTATTTTTTTTACATGTTGCGAGTAGCGCAGCGTGATATAGAGGAGGAGGTCGAGTCTCAAGCCTCCCGAACTGTAGAATCGCATGTATCAGAGATACCTGCATCTGAGCATCCACCATCTGATGCTCCTATTCCCAACAAAAAGTTGCAACAAATGGCTGCCGTATTACGGCAGATAGCTGGCGGCGCCCTGGCACCACCACCAGCACCAGCACCCATACCAGTACCTGCTGTAGGAGGGGAAAGGAAACCCCCGATCGAAAAGATAAGAAAGTACGGGGCGAAGGAGTTTAGGGCCCGAAGGGACGATGATTCTTCTACAGCCGAATATTGGCTGGAAGGAACAGTACGAGCCTTAGATCAGTTACAGTGTACGCCAGAAGAGCGAGTAGTATGTGCTACTTCCTTATTAGTGGAAGAAGCATATATATGGTGGGACACAGTTCACCAACGAGTTCCACCGGAACAGAGGACATGGGATTTCTTTGTAAATGAGTTCAAGATGAAGTTTATATCGGAGGCATACCTAGATGCCAAAAAAAAGGAGTTTCTACACTTAAAGCAAGGTCGATTGATCGTTGCCGAATACGAGAGAGAATTTACCAGGCTGAGTAGGTATGCCAAGAAGACAATTGAAGATGAACATTATAGGTGTAAACAATTCCAGGATGGTTTGAATAATGAGATTAGGATGCAGCTAATTACTGCTAATATCAAGGAATTTTTCGAGTTGGTCACTAGGGCTCTGGAAGTAGAGCAATGTCAGTCTGATGAGCAGAATAGAAGACAGAAGATGAAACAGAAGAGAGGTACCCAAAACTATTTGGGAAACTCCCAATCATCAATGAAGCGATTTCGAGGCAGTGGTTCCACGGGAGGCAGTCTGTAACACCCCTTCCCAACCTACATATGTAAGCTGAGTAGAGGCGCCACACTAACCTAATGTTGCTACCAATTTTACTTAGTCAAATTTTAGTTCCGATTTTTTTTACAAAATTTTTGCCATAGTTTCGCCTAAAAATTGAGTCCCAAGTGTCGACAAAACTGGTTTTTTTCTTATTTTAAAAACATTTTACACAAACCAATGCAAACAAAATCATTCTCAGTACACTCCCAATAAATCCCCCTTGTAACCTCAACTACAACCTGCAAAAAGGATTTACACTTCTAGTACAACATAAAATAAAGGTTTTGTGACAACCCCCATATTTAAATATTACACAGCGGAAGTTATAAAATATTTACATATTTACAAATTCATATACATCAAAACTCAAGTTTTACAACACATAAAATTTATACATGATTGGCAAGTCTGCTCTGATCTTTAAGCTCCCAAAATGGATTCTTCAAGGTCTACTCTCACTAGGTCTTGATGAACTCTCGGGTTCAACTCTATCCACTCTACTACCTGCGCGATTAAACACTATCGCGCTAAGCCAACGGCTTAGTAAGATAAAACATGCTAACAGTATGCTTTAATGAAATGCAATGCCACATATGTTATTGATAAGATCAACATCATAAATATAAAGTTAACCACACAATTATGCATTTCACAAATCATAGTCATATGAGCATACCACATTTCAACAACTTTTCACATTCAACATTAATCAATCATACTCCATAACCAACATCTCATTTCATTAAACTCATAACATTATTTAGGACATTCATATAACCTTGACACCTATGGGCCCAACAAGTATTTAATACGATATTCAGAGTTCAGAGTTACTGCTTTGGTTCATAGTCACAATAATCACGCCCGTAGGCAATGTATATACATGTATCTCTATCCATGGATAGTGTAACAGACCCAGTCTCTTGGATCATCAACTCAACACATATGAGGAGATCCTCAACCCGGCAAGACTGTTACAAATCATATATCTCATAGTGTAACAGACCCAGTCTCTTGGACCATCAACTCAACACCTATGAGGAGGTCCTCAACCCGGCAAGACTGTTACCTTTCATCATTTCTTAGGCATGCCACCCAAATCCAGAACTCTGAAACTGAATAACATATTAAACAAACAATTCATTTCCATTCTCAATTCTCATCATATTTAGGCAAACATGCCTTCTTTCTTTCAATTACATCATCTTAGCCAATAACAATGGCTTCACATTTCATTTCACAATATAACATCTCATTATTCAAGTATATATATATATATCTAATCCATGATCACATTATATTTCACATAGCATCATTCATAAATATCAACATTTCATTCCACATTACTCATGAAACACATTACCATTCACAATGCACAACATAACATTGTTCAATCTCAACAATGCAATTAGGGCAAAGAACAATTGATTATAACATTCATTGATTCAAGTGTATTTAAAGTGTTTAGGGTTAGGTTTAAGGACCAACCTACCTTTGGAGAACCAAAGCAATGCAAGAAGAACAAAGAATTAAAACCCTAACCATAAATAGTACATTCTGGTTTTTAAACTCCATTTTATCCTTATTTTGAAAAATTGTATAAAATAATCTACTTGACTAAAAATTCTAAAATTTTTACAGAATTTAGTTTTGTATCTTAAAATCATCCCTTTAAAATTTCAGATCAAACTGAACACAAAATCTTGGTCAAATAGTTCACCTAACCAGACTGCCCCAATTGCCCTGCATCCTGGCAGCAGTTCTGAACTTTGTGAATTCCATAAATCAAATTCAATCAACGTGATTCCAAATTATTTTTCTCAAATACTAAACTCACTAAGCAACAACATATCCAAAATTCGATTGGATATGATTTTTCTACATTTTATTAAAAATCCCGAAATATAGCTGTCCCAGTTAAGGTACTTGCTGGAACAGGTCTAATGAAAATAATCTTTCTAAACTCATAACCATTCCAAAATCGAATCAACATATTTTTCAGTCATTCTAGACTCATAGAGGCACAACATATCAAAAATTCACTTCAAAAACATTTTTCTAAAATTAATTAAAAATCATACAAGTCACAGCCTTTACTAATACTAAAACAGAAACAATTTCACTAAACACCAATCTTACTCTTCCATCACCAACACCAACCCAACTTCTCATCTATCAAGCAAAATCAATACTCACAATCATACCATAAGCAACTTAATCATACCACTTCAAAAGAATTGAAGAAATTAGAGAAAAGATCTTACCTTAGTTAAAAACTTCTTAAATCAACACTTGAACACTTAATCTTTCTTCAATTTAAGCTTGAAATCATCAAAACCATCACTTGTCTCTTTCTTTCTCTTTGGCTATGGAGGGCCGGCCATCAACAAGAAGAAGAAGAAGAAATGATGAAGAAAACACAAGTCAAACCTTCTTTAAATATCCACCATGTGATTTTATCCAAGCA
This sequence comes from Garcia nutans, assembly GCA_947685225.1. Classification (NCBI taxonomy): domain Eukaryota; kingdom Viridiplantae; phylum Streptophyta; class Magnoliopsida; order Malpighiales; family Euphorbiaceae; genus Garcia; species Garcia nutans. The sequence goes on along the minus strand of CANTUV010000031.1, from coordinate 69,034,129 downwards.
ATTACCAAAGTGCCCTTATTCACATAATTATCTTTTTGTCTTATATGTGCCCAATTAAGTAATTTACCAATCTCAAATAAATATCTTCTCTTGCATTGACCAAGCCTTTTGACCACTTTATATGTCATATATATTAACATATACACAACATATAAATTTGTCTCTAAACCCTATTTCTTCCCAAAATACATATACATATACTTTCTCTTCTCAATTTCTTTTCTCTTACAATTTAACACATATATTCAATCCAATATATAACATTAACAACAACAACAATATGCAAAACTTCTAGGGCATAAATGAGGATATTACAATTCTCCCCCTCTAAAAAGAAATTTCGTCCTCGAAATTACCTGATATCAACTCTGAAATAGTTGAGGATATTGCTCTCGCACAGTTTGCTCACTTTCCCAAGTTGCTTCTTCTTTTGCATGATTCTTCCAAAGAATCTTCACCAATGGCACTTTCTTGTTCCTCAATTCTTTCACATCATGTGCCAAGATAGCAACTGGTTCTTCTTCAAATGTCAAATCTGGGCTCACTTCGATAGACTCAAATGGCAACACATGAGATGGATCTGACCTGTACCTCCTCAACATAGAAACATGGAATACATTATGAATACGATCCAACTCAGGTGGCAAAGTAAGTCGATATGCAACTGGCCCAACTCTTTCTAACACTTCATACGGCCCAATGAAACGAGGACTCAATTTTCCTTTCTGACCGAACCTCAAAATCTTCTTCCAAGGAGATACTTTCAAAAACACCTTATCTCCAACATCAAACTGAATGTCTCTCCTCTTTAGATCTGCATAAGACTTCTGTCGGTCTAAAGCTGCTTTTAACCTACCTCGGATCAACTTCACTTTTTCCTCAGTTTCTTGAATCAAATCAGGTCCAATTATTTTACCTTCACCAAGTTCACTCCAACAAAGAGGTGTTCTGCACCGTCTACCATACAATGCCTCGAACGGTGCCATACCAATGCTAGATTGGTGACTGTTGTTGTAAGCAAACTCCACAAGAGGTAAGAATCTATCCCAACTTCCAGTGAAATCGATGACACAGCTTCTCAACATATCCTCAATAATCTGTATCACCCTCTCTGACTGTCCATCCGTCTGTGGATGAAAAGCAGTACTGAAGTGTAGTCGAGAACCCAAAGCACTATGCAAACTCTTCCAAAATCTTGAAGTAAACCGGGGATCTCGATCAGACACTAAAGAAGTTGGAACACCATGCAATTTCACAATCTCATGGATATACAGCTCAGCCAATCTCTCCAAAGAATAATCCATTCGAACCGGAAGGAAATGAGCTGTTTTAGTCAATCTATCCACAATCACCCATATAGCATCATGCTTCTTTTGTGTCAATGGCAAACCAGACACAAAATCCATTGTCACTCTTTCCCACTTCCATTCTGGCACTGACAATGGTTGAAGCAACCCGGTTGGGACTTGATGCTCTGCTTTAACCTTCTGACAGGTGAGACATTTCGACACAAAATCTGCAATGTCTCTCTTCAAACCAATCCACCAATAATGCTGTCTCAAATCATGATACATCTTCGTATTACCCGGATGCATAGCAAACATTGACTGATGAGCTTCTTCCAAAATGACCCTTTTCAATTCAGCATCATCGGGTACACACAATCTGCTCTTGAACCAGAGACTCCCATCGCTCTTCACAATAAAATCTCTAGTCTTCCCATTCTTGCAATCTGAAATAATCTTCTGAATCTTCATATCAATCAACTGAGCCTCTTTGATCTGATCTAACAAAACTGGTTTCAAAAGCAACTGTGCCAACAATGCACCATCGTCACAAGATACAAAGTTAGCACGCAGAGCTCTCAATTCAACAAGCAACGAGAGCGAATAAATTGTTAAACCAGCTAAAGACTTCCGACTTAAGGCATCAGCAACAACATTTGCTTTACCTGGATGATAGTCAATCAAACAGTCGTAGTCTTTAATCAACTCCAACCATCTCCTCTGACGAAGATTGAGTTCTTTCTGGACACCCAAATACTTCAAACTCTTGTGATCAGTGTAGATGAAACATTTCTCCCCAAACAGATAGTGGCACCAAATCTTCAATGCAAACACAATGGCAGCCAATTCCAAATCATGGGTTGGATAGTTAAGCTCATGCGGTTTCAACTGTCGAGATGCATAAGCTATAACTTTACCTTCTTGCATCAATACACACCCCAAACCTCTATGTGAAGCATCACTGTAGATCACATAAGGTTTACCTTCAACAGGTAAAGTAAGAACAGGCGCTTGAGTTAACAATTCTCTCAACTGCTCAAAACTCGCCTGACACTGATCCGTCCACACAAATCTCACTCCCTTACGAAGCAATCTGGTGAGTGGAGTAGCTATCAAAGAAAACCCTTTCACAAACCGCCTGTAATAGCCTGCCAAACCCAGAAAACTTCTAATCTCAGTCACAGACTTGGGTTTCAAAAGCAACTGTGCCAACAATGCACCATCGTCACAAGATACAAAGTTAGCACGCAGAGCTCTCAATTCAACAAGCAACGAGAGCGAATAAATTTTTAAACCAGCTAAAGACTTCCGACTTAAGGCATCAGCAACAACATTTGCTTTACCTGGATGATAGTCAATCAAACAGTCGTAGTCTTTAATCAACTCCAACCATCTCCTCTGACGAAGATTGAGTTCTTTCTGGACACCCAAATACTTCAAACTCTTGTGATCAGTGTAGATGAAACATTTCTCCCCAAACAGATAGTGGCGCCAAATCTTCAATGCAAACACAATGGCAGCCAATTCCAAATCATGGGTTGGATAGTTAAGCTCATGCGGTTTCAACTGTCGAGATGCATAAGCTATAACTTTACCTTCTTGCATCAATACACACCCCAAACCTCTATGTGAAGCATCACTGTAGATCACATAAGGTTTACCTTCAACAGGTAAAGTAAGAACAGGCGCTTGAGTTAACAATTCTCTCAACTGCTCAAAACTCGCCTGACACTGATCCGTCCACACAAATCTCACTCCCTTACGAAGCAATCTGGTGAGTGGAGTAGCTATCAAAGAAAACCCTTTCACAAACCGCCTGTAATAGCCTGCCAAACCCAGAAAACTTCTAATCTCAGTCACAGACTTGGGTGGACTCCAATTCAATATAGCGTCAACTTTGCTTGGATCAACTCTAATACCCTCTGCTGAAACTATATGTCCGAGAAAAGCTACTTGATCCAACCAGAACTCACATTTCGACAATTTGGCAAATAACTGCTTTTCTCTCAAAATCTGCAACACAAACCGCAGATGCATATCATGTTCCTCTTCATTCCGCGAATACACCAGTATATCATCAATGAAGACCACTACAAACTGATCCAAATAGGGCCTAAACACCCTATTCATCAAATCCATAAAAGCTGCAGGTGCATTCGTCAGACCAAAAGGCATAACTAGAAATTCATAATGCCCATACCTGGTCCGAAAAGCAGTCTTAGGAACATCTTCACTTCTTACCCTCAGCTGATGGTACCCAGATCTCAAATCAATTTTGGAGAACACTGACGCTCCCTTCAACTGATCAAAGAGATCATCGATTCTAGGCAAAGGATATTTATTCTTAATGGTCACCTTGTTTAATTGCCTATAATCGATACACAACCTCATAGTACCATCTTTCTTCTTCACAAAAAGCACAGGAGCTCCCCAAGGAGAAACACTGGGGCGAATAAATCCTTTGTCCAACAACTCCTGTAATTGCACTTTCAACTCCCTCAATTCTGCTGGTGCCATTCTATAAGGAGTAATAGAGATAGGAGTGGTACCAGGCAACAATTCAATACCGAACTCCACCTCTCTCTCAGGAGGTAATCCTGGCAACTCCTCTGGAAACACATCTGGGAACTCTGCAACTGTGGCAATGCTATCAATGGGAGAACTTCTTACTCTAGTATCTACCACATGAGCAAGATAGGCTTCACACCCCTTTCTTGTAATATCCTAAAGTATACCCTAAAAGTGTTGGGGTTATTGTTGTATTTGGATTCAATGTGAGTATTGAAGGAAAGAGAAAAGAAGAAGAGAGTCAAAAGGAATTGTGTGTGGTGGAGATTTAATGGTATAATTGTTATTATTGTTATTATTATTTTTATTGTTATTATTATTATTATTATTATTATATATATATTTGGGATAAGAACGAAAGAAGGGAGGAGAACCTTCTTTCTTTCTTCTTCTTCTGTTCTTCTTGTTCGTGGACAAGAGAGCATGAGAGAGAGAGAGAGCACGAGAGAGAGAGAGAAAGGTGATCTTCATCAAAATTTCTTAAGGATTTTAAGAGTATTGAAGATGGAGATGAAGATTTGGCAACATATTCAAGTAAGTACTCATCTCTTGAGTTGAATTTATTGATTATATTGATATATATAAGTTTTTATCTTTTTAGTTGGATTTCTTTTGGATTTAGGTTATGTTTGGTTTGATTGTTGTGTAAATGGATGATAACAAGAGATTGAAGTATATAAATGTGTGAAATTAACATCTAAGTGATGATTGGTTGAGATAATTGTATGGAAAATGATGAAATGTTGATTTGGGGTTTGGTTTGGATGAATTTCGAGTGTTTGGTCTTTAAATTATTGTAGGACACGGCCAAGTTATGAGAGACACGGCCAAGTTAGGGCAAATTTGACCGTGTTGGATGAGTTTTGGAGAGACACGGCCACTGGCTTGGCCGTGTCCCTTGCCTGTGTTTGTTACTGTCTGATTTATGTTGAGAGACACGGCCGTGTCCCTTGCCCGTGTCTGGTACTGAATTATTGTGTTGAGAGACACGGCCACAGGCTTGGCCGTGTCCATTGCCCGTGTTTGCTACTGCTTGAATTGGTGTTGAGTGACACGGCCACAAGCTTGGCCGTGTCCTTTGGGCGTATTGGCTACTGGATGTTTATATTGGGAGACACGGCCACAAGCTTGGCCGTGTCCCTTGAGGGTGTTTGCAAATGTGTTTGTTATTTGGTCTTCAAACATTGTTGGATCTTCAAATGTCTTTTGTACCTAAACATACTTAAAGCAATAATGATCCAACCAAATGTATATGGAAGACTCTAAATCCATGAATAAAGTAAATTGTTATTTATATGTATACTTGAGTGATGAATTGAATTGATCAATATGATTTGATGATAATGTTGATATTATATGAATCATGTTATGCTTTATGCATTGTCAATCTTATGAATTGTATTGTGCTATATGTAGATTGAAGATGCATATGAATAATGGCATGTTGTGTATAATGTGGAATATCATGAGATTATTGATGATGAATTACTTTAATGTTATGATTGAAGCATGCCTATATGGTATGATTGATTCATGATATGTTTGTTTAGTAATGTAATTGATGTTGCATATATCAATGATGAAACTTGAAATGTGATTTGAGATATAATGTGATATAAAGCCATTGTTCTTGGCAATGATGACTCAAATGTGGTATAAAGCCATTGTGATTGGCTATGGTGATGCAATTGAAAGAAATAAGGCATGTTTGCCTAAATGATGATGAGAATTGAGAATAGAAATGATAATGAAATAATAAATGAATTGTGTGACTAATGTGTTATTCCATTTTCAGAGTTTGTTATTGGTGGCATGCCTATTAGTAACAATCTCTTGAAGTTAGGTTGGATTTGATCCTTGAAGACAAGTTGGGTTGAAGTTTAACATGTTTTACTCCCCTTGAAGCTTGGTTGGGTCTAATCCTTGAAGCCTAATTGAGATGTTACAACCCTTGAAGCTAGGTTGGGTTTGGTTCTTGAAGCCAAGTTGGGTTGATACTTAGCATGCTTTGTTCCCCTTGAAGCTTGGTTGAGCCTAATCCTTGAAGCCTAGTTGGGTCTATGATAATGATAAATGTGATGAATAAACCAAAGCATTACTCTGAAAATTGAATGGCATATTAGTGTGTCTTGGGCCCATGCTTGTCTTTGTGTAATGTGAGTCATGAATGGTAACATGATTGATAAATAAGATATATGGAAACAATGTTGAAACAAATGAATAATGAGATCTATGAATGTTTTTGATGGAAATGTGTTTCATGATTAACGAATTGTGAATAAAGTGATGCTATGAAGTATGAGTTTGTAATATATGTATTGATTTGTTGAGATATGAGGTTATGGAATTGTTGTATCATGTGTAACATGTTTGTGCATGTGGAATTTGTGAGGATTGTTCTTATAAAGGTTTGAATGGTGTTTTGTTGTAATAATATATACATATATATGTGTATATGAAATAGAAAGGGTAAGTATTGTGTTGTGAATATGCTATGTAATGATGTATTTAATTTATGAGATTAGTGGCAATATATGAAGAATCCATTGAGAAAGGAAAACGTGGTAAGAGAACAATAAAACATGATGCTAAAATTATAAGGTATGATTATTTTGTAATGTATATTTTATTATTTATTTGTACTACTAAGCTCTCGGGCTTAGCGCGGTTGTGTAAACGCGCAGGTATTTATGCGGATAATCTGGATGCCTAGCTGCTATGCCACGAGAAAGGTATGAGTGTCTCGAGACCAACTAGAAGGTGATGCATACATGTGTAATTTTAATTAGGTTTTATTTTTGATAACAATAATGATTCTTATAAATGTTTCTTAATTTAATATAATATTGCTTGACCTTGGATAAAGATTTTTAAATAAAAGCTAAAAGTGACATTCTTATATTTTATATATGCATTGTATGTATACCAGGTATATGTATAGTGCTTATATGAAGTATAGGGGTGTTACATTTCTAATCAACCTCCTGGCTGCAACAGCTGAAACAAATAAGGAGACTAGCTGTTCCTGCTCATTAGATACTATCACCTCTCTACCATCACCCGTTCTCAAAGAAACAATTTTCTTTTTACAATCCACCACAGCTCCATGTCGAGATAGCCAATCCATACCTAAGATCACATCATAATCCTTAAATGGCATCTCAATCAAATCCCCAAGGAACTCCTCACCCTGCACCACTACTGCACTATCTCTATGCACCTTACTCACAACCACACTATGCCCTAACGGATTTGTTACCAACACATCAAATCCTAGGGACTCAGCATGCAAATCAGATACAGGCAAAACAGATGCACTAATATATGAATGCGTGGAACCCGGATCAATCAAAGCAAGTACTGGAGTATTAAATAAAGAAAAAGTACCAGCTATGACTGCTGATGCATCTGGCTGCCTCTGCATAACATACATCCTCTGGGAAGATCCAACCTCCTCTGGTCTACCCTCCCTGGATGCAGCACCTCCTCTAGAACTGAATCCTGGTCTACCTCCTCGGTTGGCACCTCTGCCTCCTCTGCCTCCCCTCACACTAGCTCGAGAAGCAGCAGAATCAACTGACATCTGCTCCTGCCTCTCAGGATAGTCTCTCACAAAGTGGTCAGGTGATCCACACCTGAAGCATACCCCTGATCTACTATGCCTCCAACAAACGCCCCCATGTCTTCCACCACACTGGTTACACACAGGTAAGGTGGATCTCTGAACTCCAGGAGTAGGAGCACTCGCTACTGAAGCTGCAGGTCTAAATCTCTGCCTCTGGAACTGCACTGACCTACCCGCTGGTCTCTGGCTCCTACTACTCCGAGGAACAAAACTTCCTCTACCCCTCTTCGCAGAAGAAGACCCTGCCTCAAACTGGGGCCTCCTAACCCTAACCTCTTCCTCTGAAGCAGCTGCAATAACTTGAGCTCACTCTACACTTCGAGCTGCTGCCACAAGCTGTGAGAAATCCTGATATCTGGATCCAGCCACTAAGCACATGATCGAGGGCCTCAATCCCTCCTTAAATCGCCGACATCTATCAATCTCATCAGCAATGATGCCCCCAGCATACTGGCTCAGTCGAATAAACTCAACCTCATACTTAGTTACGGTCCGATGATCTTGCTTCAAATCTAGAAACTCTCTTTTCTTCCCATCTTTATACTCCCTAGGAGTATACTTCAACTCAAATTCCCTCAGAAAATCAGTGTAAGACAGTGTTGGAGGATCATCCATAGAATGGGGCACTGTCTTCCACCAGTCGTAGGCATCCTTCTGTAGCAAAGATCTTGCATAGTCAAACTTCTCCTCTGAAGTGGCTTGCAACTGCACAAATACCCTCTGAACTCTATCAAGCCACTGTTCTGCTACAGCCGGATCAACTGTACCAAAGAAATCCTCTGCTCCATATTTCCTTAGCTTATCATAGTGCCTTACTGGTACTGAAGGCTGAGGGGGTGGTGGCGGTGGTTGTGGTTGCACAGGTGCTTGTCTCATAGCTTCCATCATAGGCCTAAACCAGGCTGGCGGAACCTCCTCCCCAGCTGGTCTACCCGACACCGAAGCAGGTGCCTCCTCAACACTATCAACCCTAGCTCCCTCAGCAGGAGCAATACTCTCGGCACTACCCTCAATCGACTGACGTGAGTGAGAATCCATCACAACCTAAGTCTGCAAACACAACAGAATACCTCTTATTAAAGATCAGAGACTGCCAATCCCAAACATGTATTTTTGTTCAAAAACTCACTTTTTAAGTAAAAAAATAGTCTTTTTCTTACATTTTACCTAGGTTGAGAATCTCAAACCTAGGCTCTGATACCAAAACAATTGTAACACCCCTTCCCAACCTACATATGTAAGCTGAGTAGAGGCGCCACACTAACCTAATGTTGCTACCAATTTTACTTAGTCAAATTTTAGTTCCGATTTTTTTTTACAAAATTTTTGCCATAGTTTCGCCTAAAAATTGAGTCCCAAGTGTCGACAAAACCGGTTTTTTTCTTATTTTAAAAACATTTTACACAAACCAATGCAAACAAAATCATTCTCAGTACACTCCCAATAAATCCCCCTTGTAACCTCAACTACAACCTGCAAAAAGGATTTACACTTCTAGTACAACATAAAATAAAGGTTTTGTGACAACCCCCATATTTAAATATTACACAGCGGAAGTTATAAAATATTTACATATTTACAAATTCATATACATCAAAACTCAAGTTTTACAACACATAAAATTTATACATGATTGGCAAGTCTGCTCTGATCTTTAAGCTCCCAAAATGGATTCTTCAAGGTCTACTCTCACTAGGTCTTGATGAACTCTTGGGTTCAACTCTATCCACTCTACTACCTGCGCGATTAAACACTATCGCGCTAAGCCAACGGCTTAGTAAGATAAAACATGCTAACAGTATGCTTTAATGAAATGCAATGCCACATATGTTATTGATAAGATCAACATCATAAATATAAAGTTAACCACACAATTATGCATTTCACAAATCATAGTCATATGAGCATACCACATTTCAACATCTTTTCACATTCAACATTAATCAATCATACTCCATAACCAACATCTCATTTCATTAAACTCATAACATTATTTAGGACATTCATATAACCTTGACACCTATGGGCCCAACAAGTATTTAATATGATATTCAGAGTTCAGAGTTACTGCTTTGGTTCATAGTCACAATAATCACGCCCGTAGGCAATGTATATACATGTATCTCTATCCATGGATAGTGTAACAGACCCAGTCTCTTGGATCATCAACTCAACACATATGAGGAGATCCTCAACCCGGCAAGACTGTTACAAATCATATATCTCATAGTGTAACAGACCCAGTCTCTTGGACCATCAACTCAACACCTATGAGGAGGTCCTCAACCCGGCAAGACTGTTACCTTTCATCATTTCTTAGGCATGCCACCCAAATCCAGAACTCTGAAACTGAATAACATATTAAACAAACAATTCATTTCCATTCTCAATTCTCATCATATTTAGGCAAACATGCCTTCTTTCTTTCAATTACATCATCTTAGCCAATAACAATGGCTTCACATTTCATTTCACAATATAACATCTCATTATTCAAGTATATATATATATATATCTCATCCATGATCACATTATATTTCACATAGCATCATTCATAAATATCAACATTTCATTCCACATTACTCATGAAACACATTACCATTCACAATGCACAACATAACATTGTTCAATCTCAACAATGCAATTAGGGCAAAGAACAATTGATTATATTTAAAGTGTTTAGGGTTAGGTTTAAGGACCAACCTACCTTTGGAGAACCAAAGCAATGCAAGAAGAACAAAGAATTAAAACCCTAACCATAAATAGTACATTCTGGTTTTTAAACTCCATTTTATCCTTATTTTGAAAAATTGTATAAAATAATCTACTTGACTAAAAATTCTAAAATTTTTACAGAATTTAGTTTTGTATCTTAAAATCATCCCTTTAAAATTTCAGATCAAACTGAACACAAAATCTTGGTCAAATAGTTCACCTAACCAGACTGCCCCAATTGCCCTGCATCCTGGCAGCAGTTCTGAACTTTGTGAATTCCATAAATCAAATTCAATCAACGTGATTCCAAATTATTTTTCTCAAATACTAAACTCACTAAGAAACAACATATCCAAAATTCGATTGGATATGATTTTTCTACATTTTATTAAAAATCCCGAAATATAGCTGTCCCAGTTAAGGTACTTGCTGGAACAGGTCTAATGAAAATAATCTTTCTAAACTCATAACCATTCCAAAATCAAATCAACATATTTTTCAGTCATTCTAGACTCATAGAGGCACAACATATCAAAAATTCACTTCAAAAACATTTTTCTAAAATTAATTAAAAATCATACAAGTCACAGCCTTTACTAATCCTAAAACAGAAACAATTTCACTAAACACCAATCTTACTCTTCCATCACCAACACCAACCCAACTTCTCATCTATCAAGCAAAATCAATACTCACAATCATACCATAAGCAACTTAATCATACCACTTTAAAAGAATTGAAGAAATTAGAGAAAAGATCTTACCTTAGTTAAAAACTTCTTAAATCAACACTTGAACACTTAATCTTTCTTCAATTTAAGCTTGAAATCATCAAAACCATCACTTGTCTCTTTCTTTCTCTTTGGCTATGGAGGGCCGGCCATCAACAAGAAGAAGAAGAAGAAATGATGAAGAAAACACAAGTCAAACCTTCTTTAAATATCCACCATGTGATTTTATCAAAGCAATTACCAAAGTGCCCTTATTCACATAATTATCTTTTTGTCTTATATGTGCCCAATTAAGTAATTTACCAATCTCAAATAAATATCTTCTCTTGCATTGACCAAGCCTTTTGACCACTTTATATGTCATATATATTAACATATACACAACATATAAATTTGTCTCTAAACCCTATTTCTTCCCAAAATACATATACATATACTTTCTCTTCTCAATTTCTTTTCTCTTACAATTTAACACATATATTCAATCCAATATATAACATTAACAACAACAACAATATGCAAAACTTCTAGGGCATAAATGAGGATATTACAATTCTCCCCCTCTAAAAAGAAATTTCGTCCTCGAAATTACCTGATATCAACTCTGAAATAGTTGAGGATATTGCTCTTGCACAGTTTGCTCACTTTCCCAAGTTGCTTCTTCTTTTGCATGATTCTTCCAAAGAATCTTCACCAATGGCACTTTCTTTTTCCTCAATTCTTTCACATCACGTGCCAAGATAGCAACTGGTTCTTCTTCAAATGTCAAATCTGGGCTCACTTCGTGTAATATCCCTATGCATGCCCTAGAAGTTTTGTATGTGTTGTGGTTGTTGTGGTTGTTGTTGTTGTTGTTGTTGGTTTAAGTTGAGAGAAGTAAAGTATTTGTATATGTGTTTTGGGAAGAAATAGGGTTTAGAGACAAGTTTATATGTTGTGTATATGGTAATATATATAACATATATATGAGTCAAATAATGGTCAAAGAGAGAGTAGTAGTGGAGGAAGATATTTTTATATTATTGAGTATTTAATTATTAAGGGTAATGGAAGTAATTAATTAGTGGAAGGGATTAATTTGGATTATAATAATATTAAAATGCTTGGATGAGAGTGAGTGGATTTTGGTGTAGAGATAAGAGTTGATTTGTTTACTCTTCAATTTTCTTCTTTCCATTTTTGTTGGCCGGACATCCAAGAAGGAAGAGAGCAAGAGAGAGATTGAAGAGCTAAGAGTAATTTGAAGGAAGAATCAAATCATCAAGTTAGAGATTTGTGAAGTTTCCTCAAATTTGGTAAGTTCTCTCTTGTTTTCTTGTGTTGTTTGAGTTATGTTTGAGTTTTGATGGAGTGGTATAATGTTAAGAGTATGTTGGCTTGATTGAGATGTTTTTATGGGTGTTTGATTCTTTGATTATGGATTTTGGGGTTTGTTTGATGGATAGAGTGGGTTTCTTGGTAAAGATGGAGATATGTTGGTGTTGAGGGTTTGAAGTGATGATGATGATTTGTGATTTGTGTTTGTGTATGTGTCTTGTCTTGTTTTGATGTTGTTGTATGTTTGAGTTGGTTTTTGGGTTAGTTTGGATGAGTTTGTTTGAAAGGAAAGAAAGTGATAAGAAGAGTTTGGTTGTTTGTTTGTTGGTGTGGCCGGAATCTGAGTTGTTGGCCTGACACGCCCATGAGCACGTCCAGAGTCTTTAGGCGTGTCAATTGTGTTGGAGGCAGTAGGTGTGACACGACCATTAACACGCCCGTGTTATTGAGCGTGTCATAGCTACTGTGAGATTGGAGAATTGGCACGGCCAGGAGCACGTCCAGGAGGTTGGACGTGTTGTTAAGTGGTTGAGACAGTATGTATTACACGCCCAGTAGCACGCCCGTGTGGGTGAGCGTGTTAAGTTTAGGGTTTGCCCTAGTTATTTATTAACTTGATTATCTCTTGTGTATCCCTAAGTAAGTGTATATTGCTATTTTTGGGATTAGGTCTTGAAGAGGGTGAACCATCATTTATTTGAAAAGTAAGAGACCCTTGATAGAGGAAGTAATTAGAGTTGAGTGAAGTGTTATTGAGGTAAGTGCAACTACATCATTGCATACATTTATAAGATGTGAAAGCATAACACACATGTATTTGTTAAAGCATTGAGAGCACTAATACATTGTGAAGGCATATTTATAATGTTTTATTTAATGTATGAGGAAGTTATTAATTGTGCATACTTATGTGATGGGGTATGGAATTAACATGATTGAGTTGCTTTGATATGATTTGAGAATTGATGCAAAACTAATGTGAATGATTAAGATGAATTAAATGATATGTGAGGCCATTGTGATTGGGCCAAGTTGATGTAAAGGGAATAAATTGTGAAAGAATAAATGAAATGTTAATATGCCTAATGTGTTGATTCAACTTTCAGAGTCCTATTTTTGATGGCATGCCTATGAATCATTGGATAGGTGAAATGGGATGGCCCGTAAACCAATTCCAATTGAATCACTGGATAGGCAAAATGGGATGGCCCGTAAGCCGGTTCCAGTTGATATATGAGAAATGTGATGTTTATGAATCATTGGATAGGCGAAATGGGATGGCCCGTAAGCTGATGATTCCAATTGAAACTTGTAACAGTCTAACCGAGTTGAGGATCTCCTCATGTTAATGGGTTGATGGTCCAAGAGACTGGGTCTGTTACGCTATCCATGGATAGAGATATGATATATATATATATATATATATTGCCTACGGGCTTGATGATTATGATATTGAATCAAACACAGGGACTCTGAACTTTGAATAACATATTAGGGTGTTTTGGGCCCAGGTGTGTCTTAGGCTTAATGTGATTTATGATTGTTAAATTGTGACTATTGCTTAATGAAATTGATGAGTAATGATATAATGTAATTATGGGTTGATAATTGATGATGAATAAGTTATGATTTGCTATGTATTATTTATTTGATTGAGGGTCATGAGCTTGGCATCAAAGCATATTGATACTATAGTTGTTTTACTAAGCCGTTGGCTTAGCGCGATTGTGTTTATCGCGCAGGTGTTAGGGAAGAACCCGAGAGATCCACTAGACCGAGTGAGTCTAGGAATTGAAGAGTTGTACTGGACTTAAAGATCAAAGAGAAAGCTGCCATCATGTATATAATCTTTATGTTTTGTAAAATATTGGATTTAATGTATATGTATATAACTTTGTGAAATGGTACTTGGATATATATATATATAAATATTTTGATAAATTCCGCTGCATATCAAATAAAATGTTTATACCTATTTTGATTTAGTTTATAATTAAATATCATTATATTATATATATATATTGTGAATTGTTTATGGAAAACCGTAGCATTCTTAGGTTCTATGTATGTTCATTACATGGTGGTGATATGTAGTGAACGTATATGGGATTTAGGGGTGTTACAATTGTTTTGGTATCAGAGCCTAGGTTTGAGATTCTCAACCTAGGAAAAATGTTATAAAAAGAATATTTTGATTTTAAAAGTTGATTTTTAATAAAATATATGTTGGTATTGGCAGCCTTTGATCTTTAATAAGGTGTATTTGGTCGTGTTTGCAGATATAGGTAGTAATGGATTCCCATTCACGACAGTTTGTAGAAGGAGTGCAGAGAGTATAGCTGCTGTTGAGAGTAGGGAGGGAGCTAGAGTTGAGGTAGCCAGTGAGGTACCTGCTTCAGTGTCGGGGAGACCAGCAGGTGATGAGGTTCCACCAGCCTGGTTTAGACATATGATGGAAGTTATGAGGCAAGCACCAGTGCAACCTCCACCACCACCTCAGCCTCAGGTACCAGTGAGACAATATGATAAACTGAGGAAGTTTGGGGCAGAGGATTTTCTGGGTACGATAGATCCAGCTGTGGCAGAACAATGGCTTGATAAAGTTCAGAGAATTTTTATTCAGTTGCAAGCCACATCAGAGGAGAAGTTTGATTATGCTAGGTCATTATTGCAGAAGGATGCATATGACTGGTGGAAGACCGTACCACATGCCATGGATGATCCACCCACATTGACCTATGCTGATTTCCTTAGGGAATTTGAATTGAAGTATACTCCTAGGGAGTATAAGGATGTGAAGAAAATGGAATTCTTGAGTTTGAAACAAGATCATCGGACAGTAACTGAATATGAAGTAGAGTTTATTCGATTAAGCCATTATGCGGGAGGCATTATATCCGATGACATTGATAGATGTAGGAGATTCGAAGAGGGGTTGAGGCCTTCTCTTATTTGTCATGTGGCTGGATCCAGATATACTGATTTCTCTCAGCTTGTGGCAGCAGCACGGAGTGTAGAGAGAGTTCAAGTCATTGCAGCTGCATCTGAGGAAGAGACTAGAGTGAGAAGACCACAGTTTGAGACAGGGTCTTCATCAGTGAAGAGGGGCAGAGGGAGCTTTGTTCCTAGAGTGGGAAGGAGTCAGAGGCAGATGAGTAGATCAGGACAGTTTCAGAGACCGAGACCTAGACCTACAGCTTCTGTGGCTAGTGCACCGACTCCCTTTATGCAGAGATCCACTCCACTGGCATGCGAGCTTTGTGGTAAGGTTCATGTGGGTAATTGTCAGAGGATTGGTAGAACAGGTGTGTGTTTTGGATGTGGATCGCCTAACCATTTCATTAGAGAGTGTCCTGAGATGCAGGACCAGAGATCAGTGGAATCTACAGCTTCTCGGCAGAGTTTTAGCAGAGGTCGAGGAAGCAGGGGTTTCAGCCGAGGGGGTAGGTCTGTGTTTAGTCAGAGAGGAGGATCTACACCCAGGGATGGCAGACCAGATGAGGCTGGGCCTTCTCAGCGGGTTTATGTGATGCAACGACAGCCTGATGCTTCTGCAGTCATAGCTGGTACTTTTTCTTTATTTGGCATTTCTGTACTTGCTTTGATTGACCCTGGATCCACACATTCATACATTAGTGCATCTGTATTGCCTGTGTCTGAAATGCATGCTGAGTCCCTAGGATTTGATGTGTTGGTGACAAATCCTTTAGGGCATAGCGTGATTGTCAGTAAAGTGCATAGAGATTGTGCAGTGGTGGTACAGGATGAGAAGTTTTGTGGTGATTTGATTGAGATGCCATTTAAAGAATTTGATTTGATTCTAGGCATGGATTGGCTGTCTAGGCATGGAGCTGTGGTAGATTGTAAGAAGAAGTGTGTTACTTTGAGAACTAGTGAGGATAAAGTAGTGTTGGTATCTAGTGAGCAGAGACAGCTTGCATCTTTGTTTATTTCAGCTGTTGCAGCAAGGAAGATGATTAGAAAAGGGTGTGAAGCTTACCTTGCTCATGTGTTGGATACTAGAGTGGTAAGTTCTCAATTGGATAGCATTCCCACAGTTTCAGAATTTCCAGATGTTTTCCCAGAGGAGTTGCCAGGATTGCCTCCTGAGCGAGAGGTGGAGTTTGGTATTGAGTTGTTACCAGGTACCACTCCTATCTCTATTACTCCTTATAGAATGGCACCTGTAGAATTGAGAGAATTGAAGGTGCAGTTGCAGGAGTTGCTGGATAAGGGTTTTATTCGCCCTAGTGTGTCGCCATGGGGAGCTCCTGTTTTGTTTGTTAAGAAAAAGGATGGTACTATGAGATTGTGTATCGATTATAGGCAATTGAATAAGATAACTATTAAGAATAAGTATCCTTTGCCTAGAATCGATGATCTCTTTGATCAATTGAAGGGAGCAGCTGTGTTTTCTAAGATTGACTTGAGATCAGGGTACCATCAGTTGCGGGTTAGAGCCGAGGATGTGCCAAAGACAGCTTTTCGAACCAGGTATGGGCATTATGAATTTTTGGTAATGCCATTTGGGTTGACGAATGCACCTGCTGCTTTTATGGATTTAATGAATAGGGTGTTTAGGCCCTATTTGGATCAATTTGTGGTAGTGTTTATAGATGACATCTTAGTGTATTCGCGGAATGAGGAGGAGCATAGTGAGCATCTTCGGATTGTGTTGCAAATTTTGAGAGAGAAGCAATTGTTTGCTAAGTTATCAAAGTGTGAATTCTGGCTTGACCAAGTAGCTTTTCTCGGTCATATAGTGTCAGCAGATGGTATTAGGGTTGACCCGAGTAAAGTTGAAGCTATTCTGAATTGGAGTCCACCGAAGACTGTGACTGAAGTTAGAAGTTTTCTGGGATTGGCTGGCTATTACCGACGGTTTGTGAAAGGTTTTTCTTTAATAGCTACTCCACTTACCAGACTACTTCGGAAGGGAGTGAGATTTGTGTGGACTGATCAGTGTCAGACTAGTTTTGAGCAGTTAAAAGAGTTGTTAACTCAAGCGCCTGTTCTCACTTTACCTGTAGAAGACAAACCATATGTGATCTACAGTGATGCTTCACATAGTGGTTTGGGTTGTGTACTGATGCAAGAGGGTAAAGTGATAGCTTATGCTTCTCGACAGTTGAAACCGCATGAGCTCAACTATCCGACTCATGACTTGGAGTTAGCAGCTATTGTGTTTGCTTTGAAGATTTGGCGACATTATCTATTTGGAGAGAAATGTTTCATCTATACGGATCACAAAAGTTTGAAGTATTTGGGTGTTCAAAAGGAGCTGAATCTTCGGCAGAGGAGATGGTTGGAATTGATTAAAGATTACGACTGCTTGATTGATTATCATCCAGGTAAAGCAAATGTTGTTGCTGATGCCTTAAGTCGGAAGTCTTTAGTAGGTTTGACTGCTTATTCGCTCTTGTTGCTTGTTGAGTTGAGAGCGTTGCATGCTAGTTTTGTAGTTTGTGATGATGGTGCATTGATGGCACAATTGCATTTGAAACCAATTTTATTGGATCAGATCAGAGAAGCTCAATTGATTGATATGAAGATTCAAAAGATTATTTCAGATTGCAAGAATGGAAAGACTAGAGATTTTATCGTGAAAAATGATGGGAGCTTGTGGTTCAAGAATAGATTGTGTATACCCGATGATGCTGATTTGAAAAGAGTTATTTTAGAAGAAGCACATCAGTCAGTGTTTGCTATGCATCTGGGTAATACCAAGATGTATCATGATTTGAGACAGCATTATTGGTGGATTGGTTTGAAGAGAGATATTGCAGATTTTGTGTCGAAATGTCTCACCTGTCAGAAGGTTAAAGCAGAGCATCAAGTTCCAACTGGATTGCTTCAACCATTATCAGTACCAGAATGGAAGTGGGATAGAGTAACCATGGATTTTGTATCTGGTTTACCATTGACACAAAGGAAGCATGATGCCATATGGGTGATTGTGGATAGATTGACTAAGACAGCTCATTTCCTTCCGGTGCGGATGGATTACTCTTTGGAGAGGTTGGCTGAGCTGTATATCCATGAGATTGTGAAACTGCATGGTGTTCCAACTTCTTTAGTGTCTAATCGAGATTCCAGGTTTACTTCAAGATTTTGGAAGAGTTTGCATAGTGCTTTGGGTTCTCGATTACACTTCAGTACTGCTTTTCATCCACAGACGGATGGACAGTCAGAGAGGGTGATACAGATTATTGAGGACATGTTGAGAAGCTGTGTCATCGATTTATCTGGAAGTTGGGATAGGTTTTTACCACTTGTGGAGTTTGCTTACAACAACAGTCACCAATCTAGCATTGGTATGGCACCGTTTGAAGCATTATATGGTAGACGGTGTAGGACACCTCTCTGTTGGAGTGAACTTGGTGAAGGTAAAATAATTGGCCCTGATTTGATTCAAGAAACGGAAGAGAAAGTGAAGTTGATACGAGGCAGGTTAAAAGCAGCTTCAGACCGACAGAAGTCTTATGCAGATCTGAAAAGGAGAGACATAGAGTTTGATGTTGGAGATAAGGTATTTTTGAAAGTATCTCCTTGGAAGAAGATTTTAAGGTTTGGTCGGAAAGGTAAATTGAGTCCTCGTTTCATTGGGCCGTATGAAGTGTTAGATAGAGTTGGGCCAGTGGCGTATCGACTTGCTTTACCACCTGAGTTGGATCGTATTCATAATGTGTTTCATGTTTCTATGTTGAGGAGATATAGGTCGGATCCATCTCATGTGATGTCAATTGAATCTATCGAAGTGAGCCCAGATTTGACTTTTGAAGAGGAACCAGTTGCTATCTTGGCACGAGAAGTGAAAGAGTTGAGGAACAAGAGTGTGCCATTGGTGAAAGTTCTATGGAAGAATCATGGAAAAGAGGAAGCAACTTGGGAAAGTGAACAATCCATGCAAGGTCAATATCCTCAGTTGTTTCAGACTTAATAACAGGTAATTTCGAGGACGAAATTTCTTTTTAGAGGGGGAGAATTGTAATATCCCTATGCATGCCCTAGAAGTTTTGTATGTGTTGTGGTTGTTGTGGTTGTTGTTGTTGTTGTTGTTGGTTTAAGTTGAGAGAAGTAAAGTATTTGTATATGTGTTTTGGGAAGAAATAGGATTTAGAGACAAGTTTATATGTTGTGTATATGGTAATATATATAACATATATATGAGTCAAATAATGGTCAAAGAGAGAGTAGTAGTGGAGGAAGATATTTTTATATTATTGAGTATTTAATTATTAAGGGTAATGGAAGTAATTAATTAGTGGAAGGGATTAATTTGGATTATAATAATATTAAAATGCTTGGATGAGAGTGAGTGGATTTTGGTGTAGAGATAAGAGTTGATTTGTTTACTCTTCATTTTTCTTCTTTCCATTTTTGTTGGCCGGACATCCAAGAAGGAAGAGAGCAAGAGAGAGATTGAAGAGCTAAGAGTAATTTGAAGGAAGAATCAAATCATCAAGTTAGAGATTTGTGAAGTTTCCTCAAATTTGGTAAGTTCTCTCTTGTTTTCTTGTGTTGTTTGAGTTATGTTTGAGTTTTGATGGAGTGGTATAATGTTAAGAGTATGTTGGCTTGATTGAGATGTTTTTATGGGTGTTTGATTCTTTGATTATGGATTTTGGGGTTTGTTTGATGGATAGAGTGGGTTTCTTGGTAAAGATGGAGATATGTTGGTGTTGAGGGTTTGAAGTGATGATGATGATTTGTGATTTGTGTTTGTGTATGTGTCTTGTCTTGTTTTGATGTTGTTGTATGTTTGAGTTGGTTTTTGGGTTAGTTTGGATGAGTTTGTTTGAAAGGAAAGAAAGTGATAAGAAGAGTTTGGTTGTTTGTTTGTTGGTGTGGCCGAAATCTGAGTTGTTGGCCTGACACGCCCATGAGCACGTCCAGAGTCTTTAGGCGTGTCAATTGTGTTGGAGGCAGTAGGTGTGACACGACCATTAACACGCCCGTGTTATTGAGCGTGTCATAGCTACTGTGAGATTGGAGAATTGGCACGGCCAGGAGCACGTCCAGGAGGTTGGACGTGTTGTTAAGTGGTTGAGACAGTATGTATTACACGCCCAGTAGCACGCCCGTGTGGGTGAGCGTGTTAAGTTTAGGGTTTGCCCTAGTTATTTATTAACTTGATTATCTCTTGTGTATCCCTAAGTAAGTGTATATTGCTATTTTTGGGATTAGGTCTTGAAGAGGGTGAACCATCATTTATTTGAAAAGTAAGAGACCCTTGATAGAGGAAGTAATTAGAGTTGAGTGAAGTGTTATTGAGGTAAGTGCAACTACATCATTGCATACATTTATAAGATGTGAAAGCATAACACACATGTATTTGTTAAAGCATTGAGAGCACTAATGCATTGTGAAGGCATATTTATAATGTTTTATGTAATGTATGAGGAAGTTATTAATTGTGCATACTTATGTGATGGGGTATGGAATTAACATGATTGAGTTGCTTTGATATGATTTAAGAATTGATGCAAAACTAATGTGAATGATTAAGATGAATTAAATGATATGTGAGGCCATTGTGATTGGGCCAAGTTGATGTAAAGGGAATAAATTGTGAAAGAATAAATGAAATGTTAATATGCCTAATGTGTTGATTCAACTTTCAGAGTCCTGTTTTTGATGGCATGCCTATGAATCATTGGATAGGTGAAATGGGATGGCCCGTAAACCAATTCCAATTGAATCACTGGATAGGCGAAATGGGATGGCCCGTAAGCCGGTTCCAGTTGATATATGAGAAATGTGATGTTTATGAATCATTGGATAGGCGAAATGGGATGGCCCGTAAGCTGATGATTCCAATTGAAACTTGTAACAGTCTAACCGAGTTGAGGATCTCCTCATGTTAATGGGTTGATGGTCCAAGAGACTGGGTCTGTTACGCTATCCATGGATAGAGATATGATATATATATATATATATATTGCCTACGGGCTTGATGATTATGATATTGAATCAAACACAGGGACTCTGAACTTTGAATAACATATTAGGGTGTTTTGGGCCCAGGTGTGTCTTAGGCTTAATGTGATTTATGATTGTTAAATTGTGACTATTGCTTAATGAAATTGATGAGTAATGATATAATGTAATTATGGGTTGATAATTGATGATGAATAAGTTATGATTTGCTATGTATTATTTATTTGATTGAGGGTCATGAGCTTGGCATCAAAGCATATTGATACTATAGTTGTTTTACTAAGCCGTTGGCTTAGCGCGATTGTGTTTATCGCGCAGGTGTTAGGGAAGAACCCGAGAGATCCACTAGACCGAGTGAGTCTAGGAATTGAAGAGTTGTACTGGACTTAAAGATCAAAGAGAAAGCTGCCAATCATGTATATAATCTTTATGTTTTGTAAAATATTGGATTTAATGTATATGTATATAACTTTGTGAAATGGTACTTGGATATATATATATATATATAAATATTTTGATAAATTCCGCTGCATATCAAATAAAATGTTTATACCTATTTTGATTTAGTTTATAATTAAATATCATTATATTATATATATATATATATATTGTGAATTGTTTATGGAAAACCGTAGCATTCTTAGGTTCTATGTATGTTCATTACATGGTGGTGATATGTAGTGAACGTATATGGGATTTAGGGGTGTTACACTTCGATAGACTCAAATGGCAACACATGAGATGGATCTGACCTGTACCTCCTCAACATAGAAACATGGAATACATTATGAATATGATCCAACTCAGGTGGCAAAGCAAGTCGATATGCAACTGGCCCAACTCTTTCTAACACTTCATACGACCCAATGAAACGAGGACTCAATTTTCCTTTCTGACCGAACCTCAAAATCTTCTTCCAAGGAGATACTTTCAAAAACACCTTATCTCCAACATCAAACTGAATGTCTCTCCTCTTCAGATCTGCATAAGACTTCTGTCGGTCTGAAGCTGCTTTTAACCTACCTCGGATCAACTTCACTTTTTCCTCAGTTTCTTGAATCAAATCAGGTCCAATTATTTTACCTTCACCAAGTTCACTCCAACAAAGAGGTGTTCTGCACCGTCTACCATACAATGCCTCGAACGGTGCCATACCAATGCTAGATTGGTGACTGTTGTTGTAAGCAAACTCCACAAGAGGTAAGAATCTATCCCAACTTCCAGTGAAATCGATGACACAGCTTCTCAACATATCCTCAATAATCTGTATCACCCTCTCTGACTGTCCATCCGTCTGTGGATGAAAAGCAGTACTGAAGTGTAGTCGAGAACCCAAAGCACTATGCAAACTCTTCCAAAATCTTGAAGTAAACCGGGGATCTCGATCAGACACTAAAGAAGTTGGAACACCATGCAATTTCACAATCTCATGGATATACAGCTCAGCCAATCTCTCCAAAGAATAATCCATTCGAACCGGAAGGAAATGAGCTGTTTTAGTCAATCTATCCACAATCACCCATATAGCATCATGCTTCTTTTGTGTCAATGGCAAACCAGACACAAAATCCATTGTCACTCTTTCCCACTTCCATTCTGGCACTGACAATGGTTGAAGCAACCCGGTTGGGACTTGATGCTCTGCTTTAACCTTCTGACAGGTGAGACATTTCGACACAAAATCTGCAATGTCTCTCTTCAAACCAATCCACCAATAATGCTGTCTCAAATCATGATACATCTTCGTATTACCCGGATGCATAGCAAACATTGACTGATGAGCTTCTTCCAAAATGACCCTTTTCAATTCAGCATCATCGGGTACACACAATCTGCTCTTGAACCAGAGACTCCCATCGCTCTTCACAATAAAATCTCTAGTCTTCCCATTCTTGCAATCTGAAATAATCTTCTGAATCTTCATATCAATCAACTGAGCCTCTTTGATCTGATCTAACAAAACTGGTTTCAAAAGCAACTGTGCCAACAATGCACCATCGTCACAAGATACAAAGTTAGCACGCAGAGCTCTCAATTCAACAAGCAACGAGAGCGAATAAATTGTTAAACCAGCTAAAGACTTCCGACTTAAGGCATCAGCAACAACATTTGCTTTACCTGGATGATAGTCAATCAAACAGTCATAGTCTTTAATCAACTCCAACCATCTCCTCTGACGAAGATTGAGTTCTTTCTGGACACCCAAATACTTCAAACTCTTGTGATCAGTGTAGATGAAACATTTCTCCCCAAACAGATAGTGGCGCCAAATCTTCAATGCAAACACAATGGCAGCCAATTCCAAATCATGGGTTGGATAGTTAAGCTCATGCGGTTTCAACTGTCGAGATGCATAAGCTATAACTTTACCTTCTTGCATCAATACACACCCCAAACCTCTATGTGAAGCATCACTGTAGATCACATAAGGTTTACCTTCAACAGGTAAAGTAAGAACAGGCGCTTGAGTTAACAATTCTCTCAACTGCTCAAAACTCGCCTGACACTGATCCGTCCACACAAATCTCACTCCCTTACGAAGCAATCTGGTGAGTGGAGTAGCTATCAAAGAAAACCCTTTCACAAACCGCCTGTAATAGCCTGCCAAACCCAGAAAACTTCTAATCTCAGTCACAGACTTGGGTGGACTCCAATTCAATATAGCTTCAACTTTGCTCGGATCAACTCTAATACCCTCTGCTGAAACTATATGTCCGAGAAAAGCTACTTGATCCAACCAGAACTCACATTTCGACAATTTGGCAAATAACTGCTTTTCTCTCAAAATCTGCAACACAAACCGCAGATGCATATCATGTTCCTCTTCATTCCGCGAATACACCAGTATATCATCAATGAAGACCACTACAAACTGATCCAAATAGGGCCTAAACACCCTATTCATCAAATCCATAAAAGCTGCAGGTGCATTCGTCAGACCAAAAGGCATAACTAGAAATTCATAATGTCCATACCTGGTCCGAAAAGCAGTCTTAGGAACATCTTCACTTCTTACCCTCAGCTGATGGTACCCAGATCTCAAATCAATTTTGGAGAACACTGACGCTCCCTTCAACTGATCAAAGAGATCATCGATTCTAGGCAAAGGATATTTATTCTTAATGGTCACCTTGTTCAATTGCCTATAATCGATACACAACCTCATAGTACCATCTTTCTTCTTCACAAAAAGCACAGGAGCTCCCCAAGGAGAAACACTGGGGCGAATAAATCCTTTGTCCAACAACTCCTGTAATTGCACTTTCAACTCCCTCAATTCTGCTGGTGCCATTCTATAAGGAGTAATAGAGATAGGAGTGGTACCAGGCAACAATTCAATACTGAACTCCACCTCTCTCTCAGGAGGTAATCCTGGCAACTCCTCTGGAAACACATCTGGGAACTCTGCAACTGTGGCAATGCTATCAATGGGAGAACTTCTTACTCTAGTATCTACCACATGAGCAAGATAGGCTTCACACCCCTTTCTAATCAACCTCCTGGCTGCAACAGCTGAAACAAATAAGGAGGCTAGCTGTTCCTGCTCATTAGATACTATCACCTCTCTACCATCACCCGTTCTCAAAGAAACAATTTTCTTTTTACAATCCACCACAGCTCCATGTCGAGATAGCCAATCCATACCTAAGATCACATCATAATCCTTAAATGGCATCTCAATCAAATCCCCAAGGAACTCCTCACCCTGCACCACTACTGCACTATCTCTATGCACCTTACTCACAACCACACTATGCCCTAACGGATTTGTTACCAACACATCAAATCCTAGGGACTCAGCATGCAAATCAGATACAGGCAAAACAGATGCACTAATATATGAATGCGTGGAACCCGGATCAATCAAAGCAAGTACTGGAGTATTAAATAAAGAAAAAGTACCAGCTATGACTGCTGATGCATCTGGCTGCCTCTGCATAACATACATCCTCTGGGAAGATCCAACCTCCTCTGGTCTACCCTCCCTGGATGCAGCACCTCCTCTAGAACTGAATCTTGGTCTACCTCCTCGGTTGGCACCTCTGCCTCCTCTGCCTCCCCTCACACTAGCTCGAGAAGCAGCAGAATCAACTGACATCTGCTCCTGCCTCTCAGGACAGTCTCTCACAAAGTGGTCAGGTGATCCACACCTGAAGCATACCCCTGATCTACTATGCCTCCAACAAACGCCCCCATGTCTTCCACCACACTGGTTACACACAGGTAAGGTGGATCTCTGAACTCCAGGAGTAGGAGCACTCGCTACTGAAGCTGCAGGTCTAAATCTCTGCCTCTGGAACTGCACTGACCTACCCGCTGGTCTCTGGCTCCTACTACTCCGAGGAACAAAACTTCCTCTACCCCTCTTCGCAGAAGAAGACCCTGCCTCAAACTGGGGCCTCCTAACCCTAACCTCTTCCTCTGAAGCAGCTGCAATAACTTGAACTCGCTCTACACTTCGAGCTGCTGCCACAAGCTGTGAGAAATCCTGATATCTGGATCCAGCCACTAAGCACATGATCGAGGGCCTCAATCCCTCCTCAAATCGCCGACATCTATCAATCTCATCAGCAATGATGCCCCCAGCATACTGGCTCAGTCGAATAAACTCAACCTCATACTTAGTTACGGTCCGATGATCTTGCTTCAAATCTAGAAACTCTCTTTTCTTCCCATCTTTATACTCCCTAGGAGTATACTTCAACTCAAATTCCCTCAGAAAATCAGTGTAAGACAGTGTTGGAGGATCATCCATAGAATGGGGCACTGTCTTCCACCAGTCGTAGGCATCCTTCTGTAGCAAAGATCTTGCATAGTCAAACTTCTCCTCTGAAGTGGCTTGCAACTGCACAAATACCCTCTGAACTCTATCAAGCCACTGTTCTGCTACAGCCGGATCAACTGTACAAAAGAAATCCTCTGCTCCATATTTCCTTAGCTTATCATAGTGCCTTACTGGTACTGAAGGCTGAGGGGGTGGTGGCGGTGGCTGTGGTTGCACAGGTGCTTGTCTCATAGCTTCCATCATAGGCCTAAACCAGGCTGGCGGAACCTCCTCCCCAGCTGGTCTACCCGACACCGAAGCAGGTGCCTCCTCAACACTATCAACCCTAGCTCCCTCAGCAGGAGCAATACTCTCGGCACTACCCTCAATCGACTGACGTGAGTGAGAATCCATCACAACCTAAGTCTGCAAACACAACAGAATACCTCTTATTAAAGATCAGAGACTGCCAATCCCAAACATGTATTTTTGTTCAAAAACTCACTTTTTAAGTAAAAAAATAGTCTTTTTCTTACATTTTACCTAGGTTGAGAATCTCAAACCTAGGCTCTGATACCAAAACAATTGTAACACCCCTTCCCAACCTACATATGTAAGCTGAGTAGAGGCGCCACACTAACCTAATGTTGCTACCAATTTTACTTAGTCAAATTTTAGTTCCGATTTTTTTTTACAAAATTTTTGCCATAGTTTCGCCTAAAAATTGAGTCCCAAGTGTCGACAAAACCAGTTTTTTTCTTATTTTAAAAACATTTTACACAAACCAATGCAAACAAAATCATTCTCAGTACACTCCCAATAAATCCCCCTTGTAACCTCAACTACAACCTGCAAAAAGGATTTACACTTCTAGTACAACATAAAATAAAGATTTTGTGACAACCCCCATATTTAAATATTACACAGCGGAAGTTATAAAATATTTACATATTTACAAATTCATATACATCAAAACTCAAGTTTTACAACACATAAAATTTATACATGATTGGCAAGTCTGCTCTGATCTTTAAGCTCCCAAAATGGATTCTTCAAGGTTTACTCTCACTAGGTCTTGATGAACTCTTGGGTTCAACTCTATCCACTCTACTACCTGCGCGATTAAACACTATCGCGCTAAGCCAACGACTTAGTAAGATAAAACATGCTAACAGTATGCTTTAATGAAATGCAATGCCACATATGTTATTGATAAGATCAACATCATAAATATAAAGTTAACCACACAATTATGCATTTCACAAATCATAGTCATATGAGCATACCACATTTCAACATCTTTTCACATTCAACATTAATCAATCATACTCCATAACCAACATCTCATTTCATTAAACTCATAACATTATTTAGGACATTCATATAACCTTGACACCTATGGGCCAACAAGTATTTAATACGATATTCAGAGTTCAGAGTTACTGCTTTGGTTCATAGTCACAATAATCACGCCCGTAGGCAATGTATATACATGTATCTCTATCCATGGATAGTGTAACAGACCCAGTCTCTTGGATCATCAACTCAACACATATGAGGAGATCCTCAACCCGGCAAGACTGTTACAAATCATATATCTCATAGTGTAACAGACCCAGTCTCTTGGACCATCAACTCAACACCTATGAGGAGGTCCTCAACCCGGCAAGACTGTTACCTTTCATCATTTCTTAGGCATGCCACCCAAATCCAGAACTCTGAAACTGAATAACATATTAAACAAACAATTCATTTCCATTCTCAATTCTCGTCATATTTAGGCAAACATGCCTTCTTTCTTTCAATTACATCATCTTAGCCAATAACAATGGCTTCACATTTCATTTCACAATATAACATCTCATTATTCAAGTATATATATATATATATATCTCATCCATGATCACATTCTATTTCACATAGCATCATTCATAAATATCAACATTTCATTCCACATTACTCATGAAACACATTACCATTCACAATGCACAACATAACATTGTTCAATCTCAACAATGCAATTAGGGCAAAGAACAATTGATTATAACATTCATTGATTCAAGTGTATTTAAAGTGTTTAGGGTTAGGTTTAAGGACCAACCTACCTTTGGAGAACCAAAGCAATGCAAGAAGAACAAAGAATTAAAACCCTAACCATAAATAGTACATTCTGGTTTTTAAACTCCATTTTATCCTTATTTTGAAAAATTGTATAAAATAATCTACTTGACTAAAAATTCTAAAATTTTTACAGAATTTAGTTTTGTATCTTAAAATAATCCCTTTAAAATTTCAGATCAAACTGAACACAAAATCTTGGTCAAATAGTTCACCTAACCAGACTGCCCCAATTGCCCTGCATCCTGGCAGCAGTTCTGAACTTTGTGAATTCCATAAATCAAATTCAATCAACGTGATTCCAAATTATTTTTATCAAATACTAAACTCACTAAGCAACAACATATCCAAAATTCGATTGGATATGAGTTTTCTACATTTTATTAAAAATCCCGAAATATAGCTGTCCCAGTTAAGGTACTTGCTGGAACAGGTCTAATGAAAATAATCTTTCTAAACTCATAACCATTCCAAAATCGAATCAACATATTTTTCAGTCATTCTAGACTCATAGAGGCACAACATATCAAAAATTCACTTCAAAAACATTTTTCTAAAATTAATTAAAAATCATACAAGTCACAGCCTTTACTAATCCTAAAACAGAAACAATTTCACTAAACACCAATCTTACTCTTCCATCACCAACACCAACCCAACTTCTCATCTATCAAGCAAAATCAATACTCACAATCATACCATAAGCAACTTAATCATACCACTTCAAAAGAATTGAAGAAATTAGAGAAAAGATCTTACCTTAGTTAAAAACTTCTTAAATCAACACTTGAACACTTAATCTTTCTTCAATTTAAGCTTGAAATCATCAAAACCATCACTTGTCTCTTTCTTTCTCTTTGGCTATGGGGGGCCGGCCATCAACAAGAAGAAGAAGAAGAAATGATGAAGAAAACACAAGTCAAACCTTCTTTAAATATCCACCATGTGATTTTATCCAAGCAATTACCAAAGTGCCCTTATTCACATAATTATCTTTTTGTCTTATATGTGCCCAATTAAGTAATTTACCAATCTCAAATAAATATCTTCTCTTGCATTGACCAAGCCTTTTGACCACTTTATATGTCATATATATTAACATATACACAACATATAAATTTGTCTCTAAACCCTATTTCTTCCCAAAATACATATACATATACTTTCTCTTCTCAATTTCTTTTCTCTTACAATTTAACACATATATTCAATCCAATATATAACATTAACAACAACAACAATATGCAAAACTTCTAGGGCATAAATGAGGATATTACACGGTCAACGCCGGGGTTACAGTCAGGGATCGAATCGCAATGGCCTAAGTCAAGCCACCTCAGTCGCTAGTACCGGACGATCCGGAAGAGGGCAAGGAAGAGGATTTAACTGAAGCGGAGGTAACTTTTCTACCGATTCGAGAGGTAATGAAGGCGAAAATAATAATCCATGCTGTGATCAATGCGGACGCCGCCACATGGGAGAATGTTGGGGTCAGACATTTGCATGTTACATATGTGGATCTCTAGATCACCTTATGCGAGAGTGTCCCCATCAAATGCAGAATCTACCTAGGGAGACTGAGGGATTGCAAGTGGCAGCAGGGCGAGGCCAAGGCAGAGGTAGGGGCAAAAATTCATCACGTGTGCAGTTTGAGACGGTGAATCGATCAGAAGCGAGGGCTCATGCTAGAATGTATGCCATGAGGGGGCAAGAAGATGAAGAAGCGTTAGACGTGATCGCAGGTCAGTTGTCTATGTTTGGAGTTTCGCTTTACATTTTAATAGATCCGGGTTCTTCATACTCATATATATGCACGAAAAATGAAAAACTTGGGAACCTAAAGGTAGAACTAGAGGAAGAGGGAATATTAGTTACTAGCCCATTAGGGAGTGAGGTGATTACGAGGAAGGTAGTGAAAGATTGCCCCGTGGAGATACACGGACGTATCTTTTGGGGAGACTTATTTGAACTATCATTTCAAGAATTCGACGCTATCCTTGGAATGGATTGGTTGGCTAAACATGATGCACTGGTTGACTGCAAATGGAAGAGAGTTACTCTGCATACGTCAGACGGCAACGAAGTGACCTTAGTGGGAAAGAGGAAGGACTATCTAACTAACATCATTTCCGCTATGACGGCTAAGAGGTTAGTGCAAAAAGGCTGCGAGGCATACCTGTTATGCAAGTTAAAAGCGAAAGAAGAGACACCGAAGCTACAAGATATACCTACTGTTTGTGATTTCCCCGACGTATTTCCTGACGATTTACCTGGATTACCACCTAAACGAGAGGTGGAATTCACCATAGGCGTGTACCCGGGAGCTGCACCAGTATCCATCGCACCTTACCGAATGGCACCAGCGGAGCTAAAAGAACTAAAGGTACAGCTACAAGAACTTTTAGACGGATCCCTAAGGTTGTGTGTGGATTACCGTCAACTCAATAAGCTGATCATCAAGAACAAGTATCCACTACCTCGCATAGACGATTTGTTTGATCAACTCAAAGGTGCTGGAGTCTTTTCAAAAATCGATCTACGATCGGGTTATCATCAATTGGGGATTAAAGATGAAGACATACCAAAAACCGCATTCAAAACTCACTATGGACATTATGAATTCATTGTTATGCCTTTCGGATTAACGAACGCACCTGCAGTATTCATGGATCTGATGAACAGAATCTTCCACCCGTATTTGGATCAGTTCGTAGTTGTATTCATTGATGACATATTGGTGTATTCAAAGAATCGAGAGGTCCATGATCGCCAACTTAGGATCGTTTTGCAAACCCTGCGAGAGAAGCAGTTATACGCTAAATTCAGCAAATACGAATTTTGGTTGGAAGAAGTAACCTTCTTGGGACATATTGTATCGGCGGAAGGAATAAGGGTCGATCCCAAGAAAATAGAAGCAGTATTGGAATGGAAGCCACCAAAGACAGTAACGGAAATCCGTAGTTTTTTGGGGTTAGCAGGATATAATCGAAGATTCATCAAAGGGTTTTCCATAATCGCCGCACCTATGACCAAGCTACTTCAGAAGAATGCCAAATTCCAGTGGACCGATGATTGCGAACAGAGCTTTGAAAGGTTGAAGCAAAAACTCACTAAAGTGCCCATTCTTATACAACCCGAATCAGGAAAATATTTTGTGATCTATAGCGATGTATCCCACATCGGGTTAGGTTGCGTATTGATGCAGGAGGGCAAAGTCATTGCGTATGTCTCTCGACAGCTCAAGCCACACAAAAAGAATTATCCCACGCATGACTTAGAACTAGCAGCGATTGTTTTGGCTTTCAAGACGTGGAGGCACTCCTTATACGGGGAAAAGTGTTACATTTATACGGACCATCAAAGCCTGAAGTACCTGCCCACGCAGAAAGATTTAAACCTGTGACAGCGAAAATGGATGCAATTGTTAGCCAACTACGACTATACGATTAACTATCACCCGGGCAAAGCGAATGTCGTAGCAGATGCACTTAGTAGGAAGTTAATGCAAGCACTACGTGCTATGAGGGTAGAATTAGAGCCCACAGATGATGGAGCTATCTTTGTAGAAATGCATGTGCAACCTACCTTACATCAACAAATACGTGAGGCTCAGAAGGAAGATGAACAAGTGAAGAAGTGGAGTCAACAGGCACATGAGAATTCATCAGGAGATTATCAAATTCATCCAGATGGTATCCTATACTACAAGAAGAGAATGGTGGTACCTAAGTCCGAGGAACTGAAGAAACAAATTTTGCAAGAAGCTCATAACAGTCCTTATACAATGCATCCAGGAGCAACAAAAATGTACCGGGACTTGAAGGAGTATTACTGGTGGTCAGGAATGAAAAGAGACATTGTGGATCACGTGATGAAGTGTCTGATCTGTCAGCAAGTGAAAGCGGAACATCAACTAACCTCAGGACTACTACAACCTATTACGATTCCAACCTGGAAATGGGACCGTATTACTATGGATTTTGTCATAGGATTGCCTATGACTAGGGACAAACATGACACGATCTAGGTAATCATGGATCTGCTTACTAAGTCCACCCATTTCTTACCAGTACGTGTGGATTACTCGCTAGACAAGTTGGCAGACTTGTACATCAAAGAGATCGTACGTCTCCACGGAGTTCCAACTTCAATCATATCAGACCGAGATCCACACTTTACGTCAAATTTTTGGCAGAAGTTCCAAACAGCCCTTGGGACTCGAACGTACCACAGTACAGCATTTCATCCCCAGACAGACGGACAGTCGGAAAGAGTGATTCAAGTTTTGGAAGATATGCTGAGGGCGTGTGTTTTAGAATTTAAAGGCAGCTGGGACAAACACCTGAGCTTAATAGAATTCGCGTACAACAACAGCTATCAATCCATCATACAAATGGCTCCTTACGAAGCACTGTACGGTCGAAAATGCAGAACTCCAGTTTGCTGGACAGAATTGAGCGAGGAAAAGATGTTGCGGCCAGACATAGTTAAGGAAACTGAGAAAAAGGTAGAGATCATTCGAGACCAATTAAAAGTAGTGGCGGACAGGCAAAAATCATACGCAGATCTAAAGAGGAAAGACATACAGTTCGAGGTCGGCGACAGAGTATTCCTTAAAGTCTCTCCTTGGAAGAAGGTGTTACGATTTAAATAGAAAGGCAAGCTAAGCCCTAGATTCATCGGACCATATGAGATCATCAAACGGGTAGGTCCGGTAGCTTACCAGTTGGCGTTACCACCCGAATTAAGTAAAATACATGATGTTTTCCACGTTTCAATGCTAAGGAGGTATCGTTCAGATCCGGCCCACGTCATACAAACTCAAGACATTGAGATTCAGCCCGATCTGACATATGAGGAAGTGCTTATAGAAATCTTAGCACGGGAAATCAAAGAGTTGCTAAATAAGAAGATTCCATTGGTCAAATTGCTTTGGAGGAATCACAAAGTAGAAGAAGCCACATGGGAACGTGAAGAAACTATGAGGAAGCAGTAGCCATATTTATTTCCGCCTGATAGGCTTCAGGGCGAAGCCTAAATTAACGAGGGAGGAACTGACACATTCGCCCACTGTATTTATGTCTAGCAGTCATGTGCACAGCAAGAGAAAGGATCTGGAGAGGTCATCTCTGATGGCGGTTCCTAGAGAAGGTCGCAGGACCAAAGGGACTTAATTGCAGAAATGCAAAGTTTTGGGGAGGTAACTATAATTTCCAAAAGTTGTACTGGAGGTTCTTAATAATGCACATAACAGACTCCAAAAATGGAGAGTAGAGAAAAATTGGGTCGCAACTACGCGTAACGGTTTTTCCAGAAAATGCCCCGTTAGAAAGAAACGAAGACATGTAGACTAGGGGCATTTTGGTCATTATCAATTAAAAATTTATACATGAATCTAAAGTAGAAAATAAACACACGAGTAAGTAGAGGACGTCGAGGGGTTGAATATGAAGCGATCGTCAGAAGAAACGGAGCCGGGCAAAACCCGAGAAAAGAAAGGACTTAAAGGGAATTTTGTAAAAAGTCAAGGGCTTATTGGTAATTTTTCAAAATGACTTGGAAACCTAAAATAGACTTTAAAAATAGGAAGTAGAGGTCGAGAGGATCAAAACCATATGTGGTTTGCCTCGTGGAACTTTACGATTTAAAAGTTACGACCGATTAATCGTCGGAGCGTAAAGTGGGCCCGGTTCCATGTAGGGACCATATGGGTGACATGGAACAAATTGGAGTATCAAATGGGAAGAGGGACAAGTTGGAGGACTTAATTGAAAAGAAAAATATAAAAATCTTTTGATGGCCAATCATAATTAGCCATTTAGAAATTATAAAAAGAAGAAAAGAAAAAGGTATGGACAAATGGCCCTAAAGCATTCATCCAACCCAAAAGTGGACATCATTTCCACTATATATATATCATAGCAAGAAGAACAAAAACTCTCTCTCTCTCACTCCAAACCGTCGGCCTCCATAGGAAGAACACCAAAGAATTTCTAATTTTTGTCAGGTTTGATTCAAGTTCAAGGTGAGTTTTAAGGTTTTAAAGCATGTAGATTTCAATTCTAGTATCAATTTTAAGTATTTATATATCTATTGGAAGATTGGAAATTAGGGTTCTTATGGTGGAATTGAAAAAAAAAATTTAAGTAGTGATGATATTGATTAATTAAATGGAAGAATCAAGGTTTCTAAGGTTTAATAAGGTTAGATTAGGATTTAGTTTGAAAAGAAATGGAAGGGTAGTGCATGTTCTAAATTTCTAAGGTTTATACTTAAGGTTGTGTTCTTGAAATTCTTGAAGGAAAAACAAAGATTACTGAAGGAGAAGAAGGAAAAGAAAAGGGGAATTAAAAGAACAAGGTTTGGTACTTTACCTTGGAAGAATTAATTTTCCTTTCATTTTCTTACCAAAACTTTATCTATGGAACTTTTTCTATGGATGCATAAATGTGTTGTTTGAGTTTGAATTCAATTGTTGAGTGGTATTTTTAAATCCATGTGGTGATTGGGTTGTTTAAATTCAAATGAAATCTAATGTTTCCAATGATTTTGGTAAAAGAGTTTATGAACTCCATTTAGTCCAAATTGATTTAAACAATCAAGTTATTTTAAAAGGGAAGTGTCTAAGTCTTCATTACATTATTAGGGAAGCTTTGAAATGGGTTTAAAACAGAAAAATAAACAAAATTTGCACCAAATGCAAGTGTGGGCCGAATTGGTGCCCTTTGGGATCCAATTCTGGACCTAATTTTGGGCAGCCAGTTGAGGCAGCAAACGATAAAATTTTTCGACGAAATTTTACATGCAATTAGTCAACATATGAAATAAGTTTTCTGTAAAATTTCAGCCAAAAATAAGATCATTTACCTGTTCAAATGTAAGAATGAAGTGGACTGAAATCTTGATGAAAACCCAGATTTTACTATTCATTTGGCGCTTGCTTTTTGCGTTGCTGATTTTACACGTCGCGACACTATTCATTTGGTCAATTTGTAACCTTTTGAGGAATGTTTTGAAATGTTTGATATGTTCATTGTGGATGTTAAATATGTGAAAAAGGGTAATGGTTTGACTAAAGAATGTGGTGCGCGGCGTAAATGGCAAAGCGCGATGGGAATTAAAATGATTTCTAGAGTCATTCTAAAATGAAGTTTGAGACTTAAATTGAATCATTTTAACCTTTGTGCTCTGCTGGGTAGTTGGGAGTGTATTGATACTGATTGTGTTCGCATTGGTTTGTGTAAAAATGTTTTCAAAAATCAGAAAAACTAGTTTGTCGACACTTGGGACCCAATTTCTAGGCGAACCTCTGGCAAAATTTCTGTAAAAACCGGAACTAAAATTTGACTAAGTAAAATTGGTAGCAACATTAGGTTAGTGTGGCGCCTCTACTTGGCTTATACAAGTTAGGCCGGGAAGGGGTGTGACAACACACCCATGTCACTGAGCGTGTCACAGCTACTGTGTTATTAGAGTATTTGCACGTGCAGTGACACGCCCATGTTACTGAGCATGTCAAAGCTTCTGTGTTGTTAGTTTAGGGCACGGTCATAGACACGCTCGTATTGTTGAGCGTGTCATGTGTAGAGTTTGCCCTAGATGGGTTTTTTCCTTATTTTTCTTTGTGGATCACTTAGTGATTGTGTATAATCTCATTTGGTTTAGGCTTTGAAGAGACTTGAGTTACCCAATCCTAGTGTTGAGGGAGATCTTGGAGAGGAGGTTGGAAGTGGTGTTTGATGCTTTAGAGGTAAGTACAAACTTTGAATAATTGTTCATATTTACATGACATTGGGACTTAACACATTTAGTTGGAAAATGTGTTAAGTTACTTACTACATTGTTGATGCATGAATAAAATGCTATGACTTGTGCATTGTGAACTATGTGAAAAATAAGATGATGACTCAAAATGTATGGATAATGCAATTTGTTATGTATACACTAATGATAGTATGTGAAGCTATTGTTGATGGTTATATTGATATAAATGAGATATTTGAGGCATTGTGCCTAGATTGATCATGAGAAAATGAGAAAGGATTTGATAATAAAATTATGAAAGAATTGTATGCCTAGTATGTTATTCAATTTTCAGAGTTTTGTGTTTGGTGGCATGCCTATGAAGTAACTATCCTTTGAATCTGGGTTGGGCTTGGTCCTTGAAGCCTAGTTGGGTGTTACATGATGTAGCAAACCCTTGAAGCTGGGTTGGGCCTAGTCCTTGAAGCCTAATTGGGATGTTACATATGAGGTAATCCTCATTGTGATTATGATTCACCTTCGGGCTAGACAAATGTTGTTATATTGGACCAAAGAAGTAACTCTGGAATTTGAATAGCATATTAGATCCTTTTGGGCCCATTCTTGTCTTTGTTTTTTTATGAATTATGAATTGTGGAACGATTGAGCAATTTATTAAGAAATAATGATATAATGTTATGAGATAAAATATTCTTATGTGTTGTGCATTAGCATTGCATTTGAACTATATTGTTTTTAAAGTTTGTACCACTAAACTTCTGGCTTAATGCGATTGTGATTTATCGCGCAGGTGACAGGGTGGTTCCGGTTGAGCCGAAGAGTTCAACTAGATTGAGTCGAGTCCAGGCTTGAGACTTTGAGGGCAGAGTTGATTGTGGACATCAAGATCGGAGACAAACTACCAGCATGTATATATTTTATATATTTGCACATATTGATTTTATGTATTTATGTAAATTCCGCAAACTATTAAAAAAATATTTTGGATTAATCTTTAGCAATAAAGTTATGTATATATATATATATTTTATCAAGTAATATCTCAAATATTATTTATATGGTATTGATTGAAAGTTTTAAGATTATACAGGTTTTGTAATTGAAGATTTGTTTTGTTTTAAAAAGGTTGTGACATTCTTGTATCCTCAATCCGTATATTAAATATGCTGGGTGTATGTAGTGTACGTATATTGGATATAAGGGTGTTATATTTGTTTTGGTATCAGAGCCTAGGTTTGAGGTTCTCAACCTAGGTGGGTTGCAAGAAAAACAAAATTGAGATTTTAAAATATGGTTTTTAAGTAAGATACATGCATTGGCACTGGCAGTTTTTGATCTCTGATGTAGCAATTTCTGCTGTGTTTGTAGATATAGGTAGTTATGGCATCTCAGACACGTCAGTTTGTTGAGGGTAGTGTTGAGAGTGTGGCTCCTGTTGAGGGTAGAGATGGAGCTAGAGTTGAGATAGCTAGAGAGGCACCTACTCTTGTGCTAGAGAGACCAGTAGTTGATGAGATTTTGCCGGTTTGGGTATGGCATATGGTGGAATTGTTGAGGTAGGCTCCAGTTTAGTAGCCGCCACCACAACTGCAGTCGCAAGTACCGACAAGGCAATATGATAAGTTGAGAAAGTTTAGAGCTGAGGACTTTAGTGGTACTACAGATCCTGTTGTAGCTGAGCAGTGGCTAGATAGAGTCTAGAGAGTGTTCATCCAGCTGCAGGCTACTCCAGAAGAAAAGTTTGATTATGCTAGATCTCTTTTGTAGAGGGATGCATATGACTGGTGGAAGACGGTTTCACATGCCCTGGATGATCCACCAACCTTGACCTATGATGATTTTTTGCGAGAATTTGAGCAGAAATATACTTCAAGGGAGTATAAAGATGCGAAGAAGATAGAGTTTTTGAATTTGAAGCAGGATACCAAGACTGTGTCGGAGTATGAGATCGAGTTTACCCGGTTGAGTCATTATGCTGGAGGGATTATTTATGATGAGATTGACCGGTGTAGGAGGTTTGAGAAGGGGTTAAGACCCTCTATTATGTGTATTATCACAAGCTCCCGGTATCATTATTTTCTTAGTTGGCTACAGCTGCTAGGAGTGTTGAGAGAGCACAGGGTCTTGCAGCAGCTGCTAGAGATGGGGAGACTAGGGTTAGGAGACCTCAGAGTGAGGCAGGATCTTCATCTATAAAGAGAGGTCGAGGGGGATATTTTTCAAGGTTCAGTAGGAGCCAGAGGCAGTCTGGTAGGTCAGTTTAGCAGCAGAGGCAGAGATCGAGACCTATAGTTTCTATGGCTAGTGCTCCGACTCCAGTAGTTCAGAGGCCAGTTTCATATACCTGTGTCCATTGTGGTAGGGCACATGGGGGTGCATGCTGGAAGATTGGTGGACCAGTAGTGGGTTATAGATGTGGGTCAACAGATCATTTCATCAAAGATTGCCCTGAGCCACCAGAGGATAGATAGACTGACACTGCAGCTTCTCGACCCAGTGTTAAAGGGGGTCGTGGTGGCAGAGATTCTAGCAGAGGAGGTCGGACATGGTCTGGTCAGAGAGGAGGTTCTACCGCAGGTAGCAGGCCAGATGAGTCAGGGCCAACACAATGGGTTTATGTGATGCAGAGATAGCCGGATGCTACAGCTGTTATTGCTGGTACATTTTCTTTATTTGGTACTTTAGTTCTTCCTTTGATAGACCCTGGATTGGCTCATTCATACATTAGTGCATCCATCTTTCCTGTGACTAAATTGCATTCTGAGTCCCTAGGATTTGATGTTTTGGTGACAAATCCTTTAGGGCATAGTGTTGTAGTTAGCAAGGTGCACCGTAATAGTCCAGTTGTGGTTTAGGATAAGGAGTTCCTTGGTGACTTAATTG
Source organism: Garcia nutans (assembly GCA_947685225.1). Taxonomy (NCBI): domain Eukaryota; kingdom Viridiplantae; phylum Streptophyta; class Magnoliopsida; order Malpighiales; family Euphorbiaceae; genus Garcia; species Garcia nutans. Next base: position 68,995,417 of record CANTUV010000031.1, on the reverse strand, counting down.
AGATACCTTTCAAGGAGTATGATTTAATTTAAGGCATGGATTGGTTATCTAAGCATGGGGCTGTGGTAGACTGTCAGCAAAAGTGTGTTACCATGAGAATATGTGATGGTAGGGATGTGATGATATCTAGTGAGCAGGGACATCTTTCATCCATGTTTGTTTCAGCTATTTCAGCTAGGAGGATGATTCGAAAAAGATGTGATGCTTATCTTGCTCATGTTATAGATACCAGAGTAGCGGGTTCCCAGCTAGACAATATAACCACAATTGCTGAGTTTCCTGATGTTTTTCCTAAGGAGTTGCCAAGAATGCCCCTGAGAGAGAGGTTGAGTTTGGTATTGATTTGTTGCCTGGTACCACTCCCATCTCTGTTACTCCTTATCATATGGCACCTGCTTAGTTGAGAGAGCTGAAGGTGCAGTTATAGGAATTATTGGATAAAGGGTTTGTTTGCCCTAGTGTGTCACCATGGGGAGCACCCGTGTTGTTTGTGAAGAAGAAGGATGGTACCTTAAGATTGTGCATTGATTATCTGCAGTTGAATGAAGTGACCATCAAGAACAAGTATCCTTTGTCTCAAATAGATGATCTCTTTGATCAATTGAAGGAAGCAGCAGTATTCTCTAAGACTGACCTGAGATCAAGGTACCATCAGTTGAGAGTCAAAGATGAAGATGTACCTAAGACAGCTTTCCATACGAGGTATGGGCATTATGAGTTCTTGGTGATGCATTTTGGATTGATGAATGCACCAGCAACTTTTATGGATTTGATGAACAGGGTGTTCAGACCCAATCTAGATCAATTCGTGGTGATTTTTATTGATGATATTTTGGTGTATTCACGTAATGAGGAGGATCATGACAAGCATTTGCGGATTGTATTGAAGACTCTGAGAGAGAAGCCATTATATGCTAAGCTGTCTAAATGTGAGTTTTGGCTTGATCAAGTGACTTTTCTCGGTCATATGGTTTCAGCACAAGGTATTAGAGTGGATCCAAGTAAAGTTAAGGCTATTTTGAATTGGAATCCATCGAAGTCTGTGACAGAGGTTAAAAGTTTTCTGGGTTTGGCAGGCTATTATCTACGGTTTATGAAAGGTTTTTCTATGATAGCTACTCCACTCACCAGATTACTTTAGAAGGGAGTTAGATTCGTGTGGACATATCGGTGTCAGATGAGCTTTGAGTAGCTGAAGCAGCTGTTGACACATGCTCCTGTCCTTACTTTGCCTGTGGAAGGTACAGTGATGCTTCACATAATGGTTTAGGTTGTGTTTTGATGCAGGAGGGTAGAGTCATTGCTTATGCCTCTCGATAGTTGAAGCCGCATGAGCTAAATTACCCGATGCATGATTTGGAATTAGCAGCTATAGTTTTTGGTTTGAAGATTTGGCGACATTACTTGTATGGGGAGAAGTGTTTGATTTATACGGATCACAAGAGTTTGAAATACCTGGGTGTCCAGAGAGAGTTAAATCTTCGCCAGAGACCATGGTTAGAATTGATTAAAGACTATGATTGTTTAATTGATTAGCATCCTAGTAAGGCAAATGTTATTGCTGATGCCTTGAGTCGAAAGTGTTTGGCAGGTTTGACTGCTTATTCACTCTTGTTGCTTGTTGAGTTGAGAGCGTTGCGTACAAGATTTGAGTCTTGTGATGATAGTGCATTGATGGCTTAGTTGCAATTGAGGCCGGTGTTGTTGGATCATATTAGGGAGTCTCAGTTGGCAGATGAGAAAATCCAAAAAGTTGTATTGGATTTCCAAAAAGGATAGAGTCGAGACTTTCATGTGAGAAGTGATGGTAGTTTGTGGTTTAGAGATAGGTTGTGTGTTCCTGATGATGCAAGACTGAAAAAGGTAATTTTGGAGGAAACACATCAGTCAGCTTATGCTATGGACCTTGGGAGTACCAAGATGTATCAGGATTTGAAACAATATTATTGGTGGTCAAGTATGAAGAGGGACATAGCAGAGTTTGTATCCAGATGTCTCACTTGTCAGAGAGTGAAGGCTGAACACCAAGTTCCTTCGGGATTACTTCATCCATTATCAGTGCCAGAGCGAAAAAGGAAGCGAGTGACGACGGATTTTGTGACTGGATTACCTTTGACTCAGAAGAAGCGTGATTCCATTTGGGTGATTATTGATCGAATGACGAAGAAAACTCATTTTCTTCCAGTTCGAATGGATTATTCTCTTGAGAGGTTGGCTGAACTGTATATAAGTGAGATAGTGAGGTTGCATGGAGTTCAAATTTCTTTGGTATCGTATTGAGATCCCCAAATTACTTCGAGGTTTTGGAAGAGTTTGCATGATGCTTTGGGTTCTCAGTTACGTTTTAGTACTGCATTCCATCTTCAGACATATGGGCAGTCAGAGAGAGTGATACAGATTTGAGAGGACATGTTGAGAAGATGTATCATTGATTTCTCTGGGAGCTGGGATAGATTTTTACCTCTGATTGAGTTTGCTTATAACAACAGTCATCAGTCCAGTATTAGTATGGCACCTTATGAGGCATTGTATGGTAGAAGATGCAGGACGCCTCTATGTTGGGATGAGGTTGGAAAAGGTAAGTTGGTCGGTCCCGATTTAATTAAGGAAATAGAAGAGAAAGTGAAGTTAATTTAGGATGGTACTATGAGATTATGTATCGATTATAGGCAATTGAACAAGGTGTCTATTAAAAATAAATATCCTTTGCCTAGAATTGATGATCTCTTTGATCAATTGAAGGGTGCAGTAGTGTTTTCTAAAATTGATTTGAGATCAGGGTATCATCAGTTGAGGGTCACAGCTGATGATGTTCCTAAGACAGCCTTTCGTACCAGGTATGGGCATTATGAGTTTCTAGCTATGCCTTTTGGTTTGACGAATGCACCTGCAGTTTTTATGGACTTGATGAATAGGGTGTTTAGGCCCTATCTGGATCAGTTTGTAGTGGTCTTTATTGATGACATTCTGGTGTATTCATGTAATGAGGAGGAACATGATAAGCATCTACGGATTGTGCTGCAAATCTTAAGAGAGAAGCAATTGTTTGCTAAACTGTCGAAATGTGAGTTTTGGCTTGACCAAGTAACTTTTCTCGATCATATAGTTTCAGCAGAAGGTATTAGAGTTGATCCGAGTAAAGTTGAAGCTATTTTGAATTGGAGTCCACCAAAGTCTGTGACTGAAGTTAGAAGTTTTCTGGGTTTGGCAGGTTATTACCGACGGTTTGTGAAAGGATTTTCTTTGATAGCTACTCCACTCACCAGATTGCTTCGAAAGGGAGTTAGATTTGTGTGGACGGATCAGTGTCAGGCTAGCTTTGAACAGTTGAGAGAAATGTTGACTCAAGCGCCTATTCTTACTTTACCTGTAGAAGGCAAACCATATGTGATTTACAGTGATGCTTCACATAGTGGTTTGGGTTGTGTTCTGATGCAAGAAGGTAAAGTTATAGCTTATGCTTCTCGACAGTTGAAACCGCATGAGCTTAATTATCCGACTCATGATTTGGAGTTGGCAGCCATTGTGTTTGCATTGAAGATTTGGCGACACTACTTGTTTGGAGAGAAATGTTTCATCTACACTGATCATAAGAGTTTAAAATATTTGGGTGTCCAAAAAGAGCTTAATCTTCGGCAGAGGAGATGGTTGGAGTTGATTAAAGACTATGACTGTTTGATTGATTATCATCCAGGTAAAGCAAATGTTGTTGCTGATGCCTTGAGTCGGAAGTCTTTAGCAGGTTTGACTATTTATTCGCTCTCGTTGCTTGTTGAGTTGAGAGCATTGTGTGCTAGTTTTGTATCTTGTGATGATGGTGCATTGTTGGCACAGTTGCAGTTGAGACCAGTACTGTTAGATCAGATAAAGGAAGCTCAATTGGCTGATAAGAAGATTCAAAAGATTGTTTCAGATTGCCGGAATGGAAGGAGTCGGGATTTTATTGTGAAAGGTGATGGGAGTCTTTGGTTTAAGAACAGATTGTGTGTACCCGATGATACTAATTTGAAAAGGATTATTCTAGAAGAAGCACATCAGTCAGTATTTGCTATGCATCCGGGCAATACCAAGATGTACCATGATTTGAGACAACATTACTGGTGGTCTGGTTTGAAGAGAGACATTGCGGAGTTTGTATCAAAATGTCTCACATGTCAGAAGGTAAAAGCAGAGCATCAAGTTCCAACTGGGTTGCTTCAACCGTTATCAGTGCCTGAATGGAAGTGGGAAAGAGTGACAATGGATTTTGTGTCTGGTTTGCCATTGACACAAAGGAAACATGATGCTATTTGGGTGATTGTTGATAGGTTAACTAAGACAGCTCATTTTCTTCCGGTTTGAATGGATTATTCTTTGAAGAGGTTAGCTGAGCTGTATATCCATGAAATTGTGAAGTTGCATGGTGTCCCAATTTCTTTAGTGTCCGATCGAGATCCCCGGTTTACTTCAAGATTTTGGAAGAGTTTACATGGTGCTTTGGGTTCTCGACTGCACTTCAGCACTGCTTTTCATCCACAGATGGATGGACAGTCAGAGAGAGTGATAAAGATTATCGAGGACATGTTGAGAAGCTGTGTCATTGATTTCTCTGGAAGTTGGGACAGATTTCTACCACTTGTGGAATTTGCTTACAATAACAGTCATCAATCTAGCATTGGTATGGCACCATTCGAAGCATTGTATGGTAGACGGTGTAGGACACCTCTATGTTGGAGTGAACTTGGAGATGGTAAGTTAATTGGGCCTGATTTGATTAAAGAAATTGAAGAGAAAGTGAAAGTGATTCGAGGCAGGTTGAAAGCAGCTTCAGACCGACAGAAGTCTTATGCAGATCTGAAAAGGAGAGACATAGAGTTTGATGTTGGAGATAAGGTATTTTTGAAAGTATCTCCTTGGAAGAAGATTTTGAGGTTTGGTCAGAAAGGGAAATTGAGTCCTCGTTTCATTGGACCGTATGAAGTTTTGGAAAGAGTTGGGCCAGTTGCTTATTGGCTTGCTTTGCCACCTGAGTTGGAGAGGATCCATAATGTATTCCATGTTTCTATGTTGAGGAGATACAGATCGGATCCATTTCATGTGTTGCCAATTGAATCTATCGAAGTGAGTCCAGATATGACATTTGAAGAGGAACCAATTGCTATCTTGGCACGTGAAGTAAAAGAATTGAGGAATAAGAAAGTGCCTTTGGTGAAGATTTTGTGGAAGAACCATGGGAGAAAAGAGGCAACTTGGGAGAGTGAGCAATCAATGCGAGATCAATATCCTCAGTTGTTTCAGATTTGATATCAGGTAATTTTGAGGATGAAATTTCTTTTTAGAGGGGGAGAATTGTAGTATCCCAATGTATGCCCTAGAAGTTTTGAATATAATTGTTGTTTGATTGGAATTAAATGTATATATGTTTTTGCAAAGGAAATGAGTGTGTTAAGAGAATGTATATGTTGTGTATATTGTTATATATATAACATATAAGTTGGTCAAATGGTGAGTCAAGGGAAGAAGATATTTTTATTTGAGATTTGTGAAATGACTTAAAAAGGGCAAGTGTTTTTAAGGAAATCAAAACATTTGGTTAAAGGGTGTTTTGGTAATTGTATTGTTAAAATCACTTGGTGGAGATTTAAGGAGAAGTTGACTTTGTTTCTTCATCATTTTCTCTTCTTCTTCATTGTAGTGGCCGGCTCTTCCAAAGACAAAAGAAAACAAGAGAGCAAAAGAGGTGTTTGAAGTTCTAAGCTCAAATTGAAGGAAGAATCAAAGGATTAAATTGGAGATTTGTGAAATTCATCAATTTTGGTAAGTTCTTTCTCTTGATTTCCTTTGTTCTTTTGAAGTTGTGTTTGGGGTTGATGTATTGTTATGGATGATATGATTAGGTGTGTTTGTGATATGTTTATAAGTGTGGAAATTGAGGATAAGTTAAGTGGATGTTGATATTGGAAGTGTTAGAATTGAGATTGTTTTAGAGTTTGAAGTGATTAATTGTATTGTATTATTGTTGGATTAGATTTTGAAGGAAGGTGAATTGCCCTAGTTTGGGAAGTGAAGAATTTTGGAAAAGGGAAGTGTTTAGAGTTGTGAGAATTGGTATTGAGGTAAGTACAAAATACTTAAATTTATATGATTTTGAAATTTGACACACATTTAGTTGTAAATGTGTTAATTAATCAAATGTTTTGTTGATGTGTTTTAATAAGGTGAATATTGTGATAAACATGTAGAATTTGTGTTTAGAACATTGATTACATTCATTTGAACCTTGCTATATTGTGTATGATGAGTTTGAGTGCAACCAAAGGAGAATTGAACATGTTAGGGTTTCAAAAGCATGGAGAGACACGGCCAATTTATGAGAGACACGGCCAAGTCAAGGAAATTTAGCCGTGTTGGATTGATTTTGGAAGAGACACGGCCGTGTCCCTTGCCCGTGTTGGCTACTGTCAAATTGTGGTTGAGAGACACGGCCACAAGCTTGGCCATGTCCCTCAAGTGTGCTGGCCGTGTCCCTCAAATGTGTTAGTTAATGTTTCTATCCTTTGTTATTTTTGCATTGTTTTGATTCTTCAAAGGTATTTTTGTACCTAAACCTAAACATAAACACTTTAAACACATTTAAAACAATAATGATCCAAACAAATGTATTTGAAAGATATGATTATGTATTTGAAAGATGAAATTGCATAATGTAAATTGAGATAATTGAGGCATGTATGCCTATGTGATGATGTTTAATGGATTTGGTTATGTGTACTTGATTAATGAAGTGTTATATTGTGAAATGAAATGGGAAGCCATTGTGATTGGCTATGAGGATTCAATTGAAAGAAATAAGGCATGTTTGCCTAGATGATGATGAGAATTGAGAATGGAAATGATAATTAAATAATAAATGAATTGTGTGGCTAATGTGTTATTCCATTTTCAGAGTTTGTTGTTGGTGGCATGCCTAATAATAGTAACAATCTCTTAAAGTTAGGTTGGATTGAATCCTTGAAGCCTAATTGAGATGTTACATCCCTTGAAGCTAGGTTGGATTGGTTCTTGAAGCCAAGTTGGGTTGATACTTAGCATGCTTTGTTCCCCTTGAAGCTTGGTTGAATTTAATCCTTGAAGCCTAGTTGGGTTTATGATATTGATACATGTGATAAAAAAACCAAAGCATTAACTCTGAAAATTGAATGACATATTAGTGTGTTTTGGGCCCATGCTTGTCTTTGTTTAATGTGAGTCATGATTGGGAAAATGATTGACTAATAAGATATATGGAAGGATGTTGAAATGTAATATATGATTATGATTTGTGAAATGCAAAGGTGTGATGTTAGCTTTTCATCTATGTTGTTGTCTTTATTAAGAACATGTATGGCATTGCATTGCATTAAAGCATATTGATAGAATGCTTTGTATTACTAAGCCGTTGGCTTAGCGCGATAGTGTTGATCGCGCAGGTGATAGAGTTGAACCCGAGAGCTCTTCGAGACCAAGTGAGAGTAGACATTAAAGAATCTATTTTGGGACTTAAAGATCAGAGAAGAGCTGCCAATCATGTATAACTTCTTTATATTTTGTAAAGTATTGTTTATAATGTATCTATATGTATATTTGTAGATTTGTAAATATGGATTTAAATGTTTTCATATATGTAAATATTTTATAAATTCCGCTGCGTATTAAGTAAATGTATATATATTTATTTTGTTTTATATTATAGGTTAACTACTTACTTTCTATAATGTATAATGAGAAAGGTTATGGTATCTTTTAAAATGATTTGAATGTTAAAGAAAACCGTAGCATCCCTATGTTCAGTGCATGTATATTACATTGTGGTGTTTGTAGTGTGCATGTGCTGGATGTGGGGGTGTTACAGAGTCCTCATTTCATAGGACCTTATGAGGTACTGGAGAGAGTTGGACCAGTGGCCTATAGATTAGAGAGTTGCAATCACATTAAGCTAAAAGCCTAGCAATACAAACATTGATAATAATAAAACTTAAAAACAATGTCAATGCATAATGCATTTATATGCTATGTCACAATGTGATATTCAATTCCATTTTATAACATAAATTTTCATCTTTTTTATAATTCACATAAACACATACACAAGCATAGGCCCCAAATAAACTAATACATTATTCAAATCCCAGAGTTACCATTTTGGTCCAAATTGACACCAATTGTCTATCCCCGAAGGCAAATCATATGTCAGTGATGCCTAGCTTCTAGCCTCGATGGCAAATCATATATTAGTAATGCATAGCGTCTAGCCTTGAAGGCAAATAATAAGGATAACCTCATAGGCATGCCACCAAACACATAACTTTGAAAATTGAATAACATACTAGGCACATAATTAATTCATATTTTTCCTAATCAAGTTTTCTCATTTTCTCATTTGTCACATTCATATCAATGTCAATTCACCTTAATTCATCATATTGCATCATTTCATCACAATGTACGATATTTCACAGCAAAATCACATTACCCAAATATTTTGGGTTATTTTCACATAATTCACATTTTATTCAATTTAGCCATTTACAATGGTTTTTCATAATGCATATAGTGCATACATAACAACTAACATGTCATAGCACAATGTTCATAAATGTTCAATGTATCAAATAGCTTAACACATTTTTCATTCAAAATGTGTTAGGCCAAATGTAATACAATCACATTCCATTTATCAAGAGTTTGTACATGTCACATCCGCCCACCGCATTTATGCATAGTAGTCACGTGCACAGTGAGAGAAGGGGAAAGGAGAAGATAATTCCTGACAACGGGCCTAGATAAGGCTATAGGACCAAAGGGACCTAATTGAAGAAAAATGCAAAGTTTTAGGGAGGTGACTGTAATTTCAAAAAGTCTTGGGGAGGTGATTGTAATTTCAAAAAAATTTTGGGAAGGTAACTGTAATTTCCAAAAGCTATACTGGAGGTTCTTAATAGTGCACATAACAGATTCCAAAGATGGAGAGTAGAGAAAAATTGGGTCGCAATGATGCGTAACGGTTTTTCCAGGAAATGCCAACGAAGACATGTAGACTAGTGTCACATCCGCCTACCGCATTTATGCATAGTAGTCACGTACACAGTGAGAGAAGGGGAAAGGAGAAGATAATTCCTGACAACGGCCCCAAATAAGGCTATAGGACCACTGGGACCTAATTGAAGAAAAATGCAAAGTGTTAGGGAGGTGATTGTAATTTCAAAAAGTTTTGGGGAGGTGACTGTAATTTTCAAAAGTTTTGGGGAGGTAAATGTAATTTTCAAAATTCATACTGGATGTTCTTAATAGTGCACATAACAGAGGAAAATAGAGAAGAATCGGGTCGCAACGACGCGTAACGATTTTTTCAGAAAACGCACGGTTTGGAAGATATAGGGGATTTTGACTAGGGACATTTTGGTCATTATACATGAATCCGAAGTAGGAAATAAACACAAAAGTGAGTAGAGGACGTTAAGGGGGGTAAATATGAAATGATCGTCAGTAGAGACGGGGCCCGGGCAACACCCGAGCAAAGAAAGGACCTAAAGGGAATTTTTTAAAAAGTCGAGGGCTTATTGGTAATTTTTCAAAATGACTTAGAAACCTAAAATAGACCTTAAAAATAGAAAGTAGAGGTCAAGAGGATCAAAACTATATGTAGTTTGCCTCGTGGAATTGTACGGGTTAAAAGTTACGAACAAATAATCGCCAGAAGGTATTTTGGTCTTTTCACACCTTAGACCATAGAAATTTCAACACAAGATGGTGGAGGGGCCAAAATATAATTAAAAGAAAGTTTAAGGGCTTGGGTTTTTAAATAAATAAAAGGAGGAGACAATTGAGCTAATGAAAATTAGCCATTTAAAAGTTATAATAAAGAAGAAAGAGAAAAGTGTGGACATTTGGCTTTAAAAACAATCATTCATCCAAAAGTGACCATCATTTCCCTTATATATATATATCATGATATGAAGAACAAACTCTCTCTCTCTCTCCCACTTCCAAGTTTCGGCCACCATAGGAAAACATCAAAAGATTTCCAAGTTTTGTCAAGTTTGATTTTCAAGGTAAGTTTTAAGGTTTTCAAGTATGTAGAATTCAATTCTAGTATCAATTTTAGGTATTTATATAACTATTGAAAGATTGGAGATTAGGGTTCTTATGGTGGATTTGGGAAAATTTTAAGTAGTTATGATATTAATCAATTAAATGAAAGAATCAAGGTTTCTAAGGTTTAATAAGGTTAGATTAGGGTTTCATTTGAAAAGAAATGGAGGATAGCTTATTATTCTAAATTGTTAAGGTTTATGTTTAAGGGTGTCTTCTTGAATTTCTTGAAGGAAAAACAAAGATTAAGGAAGGAGAAGGAGGAAAAGCAAAAGGGGAAGTAAAAGAATAAGGTTTGGTGCTTTACCATAAAAGAAATTCTATTTTTCTTACAAACTTTGGTTTATGGAAGTTTTGATATTGATGCTTAAATATATTGATTGAGTTTAAATTAAATATTTGAGTTATGTTCTTGATTTCTTATGGCAATTGGGTTGTTTAAATTTAATTGAAACCAAATGTTTTGAGAAAATTTGGCAAGTTGATTTGGTAAGTTGTTTTGGACTTTAATTAGTTTGATTTGAGTTAAACATGCAAAAGTTATCAAAGGGAAGTGTTTGAATCTTCACTTTACCATTAAAGAAGCCTTCATATTGATTTGTAAAAGAAAAATAAACTATCCTATGTATTTCATATGTTTGGGCCGAAATGGTCCCAAAATGACAGCTTTCTGGATCTTTTTGTGGCAATTGTTTGAGGCAGCTAATGAATGAATTTTTCAACGAAATTTTACATGCAATTAGTCAACATATGAAATCAGTTTTCTGTAAAATTTCAGCTAAAAAAAATTATTTACTTGGTCAAATGCACGACTGAAGTGGACTGAAAATTTGACGAAAACCCAGATTTTACTATTCATTTGGTCATGCCATTTTGCGTTGCCGATTTTTTGTGCCGCGACACTATTCATTTGGTCAATTTGTGATCTTTTGAGGAATGCTTTGAAATGTTTAATATGTTTATTGTGGATATTAATTATGGGAAAAGGGTAATGGTTTGATTAAAGAATGTGGTGCGCGACATAAATGGCAAAGTGCGATGAGAATTAAAATGATTTCTCGAATCATTCTAAAATGAAGTTTGAGACTTAAAGTGAATCATTTTAAATCTTTATGCTCTACTGGATAGTGGGAGTGGTAGATAAGGGTATGGTGCACTATACTAACGCATGCAGTACTGCTCATTATTGTGATATGATATTTTATTCAGTGGTGAGGCCACTGAAGCCAATGGGGAGGCCCATTGGTTATAACCAGGATGGTGAGGGCCATTCCTGTGATCTGATATTGGTGGTGAGGGCCACCTATGTTATAGTGGTGAGGGCCACTGTCTTATCACTATGGTTCCCTATATACCAGTAGAGCCTGAGTCAAAGTCACATTTTTCGTTAAACTATGTAATGCAAAATAAGTTTGAATTATGGTTTTACATTATTGGAAGCATATCACACTTAATGTACAATAATTTCTATTGGTTTAAGGTTGGTTAAATTATGATTTAATCTTTTCCTTTTATTTCAAATACTTTCATATGTTACTTTTTTTATTGGTAAAGTACCCACTGAGCGACAACACTCAGCGAGCTAAGTTTTCCTTGACTTGTAGGTTCGGAGTAGTAGCAAATTCTTGGAAAGCGACGACCAGACCCACAGCATATCTCAGGGTAGATCTTTTGGTTTTCATTATGAGTTAGCTAGTTGTGGCATGTATATGTATATATATAAGTTTGAGAATTACTATGTTATACTGTACGCTAGTAGTATGTAATAATAATAAACCTCTACTTTATTTTGTATTAGAAGTGTGAACTCTTCTTGCAGGTTTGTAGTTGAGGGTATAAGGTGGATTCATTGGGAGTGTATTGAAACTGATTGTACTCACACTGGTTTGTGAAAAAAAAATGTTTTCAAAAATCAGAAAAACCAGTTTTGTCGACACTTGGGACCAAATTTCTAAGTGAAACTCTGGCAAAATTTCTGTAAAATCGGAACTAAAATTTGACTAAGTAAAATTGGTAGCAACATTAGGATAGTGTGGTGCCTCTACTCGGCTTACACATGTAGACCGGGAAGGGGTGTTACAATTTGTGGTATCAGAGCTCCGGTTTAGCCGGTTCTGGGTAGTTAGTTGAACTAAATCTTAAATGTATAGCACATAGGGTTAGGATAGGGGTTTTAATTATGTAACTATACATGTGTGGAGTATTGTTAGTTATGTTAGTCTAATTATAACAGGAGTAATTATGGGTGATCAAAACGATGAGATGAGGGAGCTGAGAATGGAAGTAGAGAGGCTAAAGCAAATAGTGCAGGAGCAAGATGAAACCATAGAAATTCTGGCAGATCGAAGTATACAGGATCGTGAAGACCTGAGAGAAAAAAATGAGATGATTACCACATTGATGAGAGATGTGCAGATGTTAAAGGAGGACATGCTTAGTCATAGAGTGGAGTTTGATAGTGCCTGTAGGAGCCTCGGAGTAGCACATAGAGAGATCCATGCTTTACAGGAGAGGGTCCAGGAGCTAGGCCAGCACTTACCTGGTGAAGCATTTCATGACCTAGACTTTGATCCCGAGATAGAAGAGTATTTTTCTGACAGTGCCACCTCACCTAGGGTACCTACTCACTGAGCTTCGGGATGTGTTGCTTTTTGGAGGATCTTTTGATTATGTATATATGTGATATTGAGTAGACATTGTATGGTAGTATGACATGATAATATAGTAGTAAGGAGTCCTAAATTTTGGAATGTACCTAAGGGCTTCCTAGTAATGTAAAAACTTTTGCTTGGAAATAAATAAAAGTTGTGTTGTATATGTGTTATTTAAGAATTTTATATTTATATACATGCCACCTAGGGTAATATAATGCTGTTGGGCTGGGTCGTTACTGATGATGGGATTGTATGCGTATTGCTCTATTTTTTTTTAGATGTCGCGAATAGCATAGCGTGATATAGAGGAGGAGGTCGAGTCTCAGGCCTCCCGAACTGTAGAAACGCATGTATCAGAGATACCTGCATCGAAGCAACCACCAGCTGATTCTCCTATTCCCAATGAAATGTTACAACAAATGGCTACCGTATTACAACAGATAGCCGGTGTTGCCCCAGCACCACAACCACCACCAGCGCCCATACCAGTACCTGCTGTAGGAGGGGAAAGAAAACCCCCGATCGAAAAGATAAGGAAGTACGGGGCGAAGGAGTTTAGGGCCCGAAGGAATGATGATTCTTCTACAGTCGAGTTAGATCAATTACGGTGTATGCCAGAAGAGCGAGTGATATGTGCTACTTCCCTATTAGTGGAAGAAGCATATATATGGTGGGACACAGTTCAACAACGAGTTCCACTGGAACAGAGAACATGGGATTTCTTTGTGAATGAGTTCAAGAGGAAGTTTATATCAGAGGCATACCTAGATGCCAGGAAAAAGGAGTTTCTACACTTAAAGCAAGGTCGACTGACCGTTGCCGAATACGAGAGGAAATTTACTAGGCTGAGTAGGTATGCCAAGAAGACAATTGAAGATGAACATGATAGGTGTAAGCAGTTCCAGGATGGTTTGAATAATGAGATTAGGATGCAGCTAATTGCAGCTAATATCAGGGAATTTTCCGAGTTGGTCACTAGGGCTCTGGAAGTAGAGCAATGTCAATATGATGAGCAGAATAGAAGACAGAAGATGAAACAGAAGAGAGGTACCCAAAACTATTCAGGAAATTACCAATCATCAAGGAAGAGATTTCGAGGCAGTGCTTCCACGGGAGGCGGTCAACGCCGAGTTTACAGTCAGGGATCGAATCGTAATGGCCCAAGCCAATCCACCTCAGTCGCTAGTACCGGACGATCTGGAAGAGGGCAAGGAAGAGGATTCAACCGAAGCGGAGGTAACTTTTCTACTAGTCCGAGAGGTAATGAAGGTGAAAATACTAATCCACGCTGTGATCAATGCGGACGCCGTCACCCGGGAAAATGTTGGGGTCGGACATTTGCATGCTATATATGTGGATCTTTGGACCATCTTATGCGAGAGTGTCCTCAGCGAATGCAGAATCGGCCTAGGGATACTGAGGGATCACAAGGGGCAGCAGGTTGAGGCCGAGGCAGAGGTAGGAATGAAAATCCATCACGTATGCAGTCTGAGACAGTGAATCGACCAGAAGCGAGGGCTCCTGCTAGAATGTATGCCATGAGGGGGCGAGAAGATGAAGAAGCGCTAGACTTGATTGCAGGTCAGTTGTCTATGTTTGGAGTTCCGCTTTACGTTTTAATAGATCTAGGTTCTTCCCATTCATATACGTGCACGAAAAATAAAAAACTTGGGAACCTAAAGGTAGAACTAGAGGAAGAGGGAATATTAGTTACTAGCCCATTAGGGAGTGAGTTGATTACGAGGAAGGTAGCGAAAGATTGCCCCGTGGAGATACATAGACATATCTTTCGGGGAGACTTATTTGAACTACCATTTCAAGAATTCGACGTTATTCTTGGGATGGATTGGTTGGCCAAACACGATGCACTGGTTGACTGTAAACGGAAGAGAGTTACTCTGCATACTGCAGACGGCGACGAAGTGACCTTAGTGGGAAAGAGGAGGGACTATCTAACTAACATCATTTCCACCATGACGGATAAGAGGTTAGTGCAAAAGGGCTGCGAGGCCTACCTGGTATGCGCGTTAGGAGCGAAAGAAGAGGCACCAAAGCTACAAGATATACCTACTGTGCGTGATTTCCCCGACGTATTTCCTGATGATTTACCCGGATTACCACCAAAACGAGAGGTGGAATTCACCATAGACGTGTACCAGGGAACTGCACCAGTATCCATCGCACCTTATCAAATGGCGCCAGCAGAGCTAAAAGAACTAAAGGTACAGCTATAAGAACTTTTAGATATGGGATTCATTAGGCCAAGCGTGTCACCATGGGATTGTTTTGCAAACCCTGCGAGAAAAGCAGTTATACGCTAAATTCAGCAAATGCGAATTTTGGTTGGAAGAAGTAGCCTTCTTGGGACATATTGTATCAGCAGAAGGAATAAGGGTCGATCCCAAGAAAATAGAAGCAGTATTGGAATGGAAGCCACCTAAGACAGTAATGGAAGTCTGTAGTTTCTTGGGGTTAGCAGGATATTATCGGAGATTCGTCAAAGGGTTTTCCATGATCGCCGCACCTATGACCAAGCTACTTCAGAAGAATGCCAAATTCCAGTGGACCGACGCTTGCCAACGGAGTTTTGAAAGGCTGAAGCAAAAACTTACTGAAGCGCCCATTCTTACACAACCCAAATCAGGAAAAGATTTTGTGATTTATAGCGATGCATCCCACATCGGGTTAGGTTGCGTATTGATACAGGAGGGCAAAGTCATTGCGTATGTCTCTCGACAGCTCAAGCCATACGAAAGGAATTATCCCACGCATGACTTAGAACTAGCAGCGATTGTTTTGGCCTTCAAGACGTGGAGGCACTACTTATACGGGGAAAAGTGTTACATTTATACGGATCATCAAAGCCTGAAGTATTTGCCCACACAGAAAGACTTAATCCTGCAACAGCGAAAATGGATGCAATTGCTAGCCAACTACGACTATATGATTAACTATCACCCGGGCAAAGCAAATGTCGTAGCAGATGCACTTAGTAGGAAATCAATGCAAGCGCTAAGTGCTATGAGGGTAGAATTAAAGCCCACAGAAGATGGAGCTATCCTTGCAGAAATGCACATGCGACCTACTTTACATCAACAAATACGTGAGGCTCAGAGGGAAGATGAACAAGTGAAGAAGTGGAGTCAACAGGCGCAGGAACACTCTTCAAGAGACTATCAAATTCGTCCTGATGGTATCCTATACTACAAGAAGAGAATGGTGGTACCTAAGTCCAAGGAGCTGAAGAAACAGGTTTTGCAAGAAGCTCATAACAGTCCTTACACAATGCATCCGGGAGCAACAAAAATGTACCAGGACTTGAAGGAGTATTACTGGTGGCCAGGAATGAAAAGAGACATCGTGGATCACGTGACGAAGTGTCTAACCTGTCAGCAAGTGAAAGCAGAACATCAACTACCCTCAGGACTACTACAACCTATCACGATTCCAACCTGGAAATGAGATTGTATTACTATGGATTTTGTCACAGGATTGCCTATGACTAGGAACAAACATGACGCGATCTGGGTAATCGTGGATCGACTTACTAAGTCCGCTCATTTCTTACCAGTACGTGTAGATTACTCGCTAGACAAGTTGGCAGACTTGTACATCAAAGAGATCGTATGTCTCCATGGAGTTCCAACTTCAATCATATCAGATCGAGATCCACGCTTTACGTCAAAATTTTGGCAAAAATTCCAAACAGCCCTTGGGACTCGAACGTACCACAGTACAGCATTCCATCCCCAGACAGATGGACAGTCGAAAAGAGTAATTCAAGTTTTGGAAGATATACTGAGGGCGTGCGTTTTAGAATTTAAAGGCAGCTGGGACAAAAACCTAAGCTTAATGGAATTCGCGTATAACAACAGCTATCAATCCAGCATACAAATGGCTCCTTACGAAGCACTGTACGGTCGAAAATGCAGAACTCCAGTTTGTTGGACAGAATTGAGCGAAGAAAAGATGTTGGGGCCAGATATAGTTAAGGAAACTGAGGAAAAGGTAGAGATCATTCGAGACCGATTAAAAGCAGCGGCGGATAGGCAAAAATCATACGCAGATCTAAAGAGGAAAGACATACAATTCAAGGTCGGTGACAGGGTATTCCTCAAAGTCTCTCCTTGGAAGAAAGTGTTACGATTTAAACAAAAAGGCAAGCTAAGCCCTAGATTCATCGGACCATATGAGATTATTAAACGGGTAGGTCCGGTAGCTTACCAGTTGGCGTTACCACCCGAATTAAGTAACATACATGATGTTTTCCATGTTTCAATGCTAAGGAGATATCGTTCAGATCCAACCCACATCATACAAGCTCAAGACATCGAGATTCAGCCTGACCTGACATACGAGGAAGAGCCGGTAGAAATCCTAGCACGGGAAATCAAAGAATTGCGGAATAAGAAGATCCCATTGGTCAAAGTGCTTTGGAGGAATCACAAAGTAGAAGAAGCTACATGGGAACACGAAGAAACTATGAGGAGGCAGTACCCATATTTATTTCAACCTGATAGGCTTCGGGATGAAGCCTAAATTAACGAGGGAGGAACTGTCACATCCGCCTACCGCATTTATGCATAGTAGTCACGTACACAGTGAGAGAAGGGGAAAGGAGAAGATAATTCCTGACAACGGCCCCAGATAAGGCTATAGGACCATTGGGACCTAATTGAAGAAAAATGCAAAGTGTTAGGGAGGTGATTGTAATTTCAAAAAGTTTTGGGGAGGTGACTGTAATTTTCAAAAGTTTTTGGGAGGTAAATGTAATTTCCAAAAGTCGTACTGGATGTTCTTAATAGTGCACATAACAGATTCCAAAAATGGAAAATAGAGAAAAATCGGGTCACAACGACGCGTAACGGTTTTTCCAGAAAACGCACGGTTTGGAAGATATAGGGGATTTTGACTAGGGACATTTTGGTCATTATACATGAATCCGAAGTAGGAAATAAACACAAGAGTGAGTAGAGGACGTTAAGGGGGTAAATATAAAATGATCGTCAGTAGAGACGGGGCCCGGGCAACACCCGAGCAAAGAAAGGACCTAAAGGGAATTTTTTAAAAAGTTGAGGGCTTATTGGTAATTTTTCAAAACGACTTGGAAACCTAAAATAGACCTTAAAAATAGAAAGTAGAGGTCGAGAGGATCAAAATATACGTAGTTTGCCTCGTGGAATTGTACGGGTTAAAAGTTACGAACAAATAATTGCTAGAGGGTATTTTGGTCTTTTCACACCTTAGACCATAGAAATTTCAACACTAGATGGTGGAGGGGCCAAAATATAATTAAAAGAAAGTTTAAGAGCTTGGGTTTTTAAATAAATAAAAGGAGGAGACAATTGGGCTAATGAAAATTAGCCATTTAAAAGTTATAATAAAGAAGAAAGAGAAAAGTGTGGACATTTGGCTTTAAAAACAATCATTCATCAAAAAGTGACCATCATTTCCCTTATATATATATATCATGATATGAAGAACAAACTCTCTCTCTCCCACTTCCAAGTTTCGGCCACCATAGGAAAACATCAAAAGATTTCCAAGTTTTGTCAAGTTTGATTTTCAAGGTAAGTTTTAAGGTTTTCAAGTATGTAGAATTCAATTCTAGTATCAATTTTAGGTATTTATATAACTATTGGAAGATTGGAGATTAGGGTTCTTATGGTGGATTTGGGAAAATTTTAAGCAGATATGATATTAATCAATTAAATGAAAGAATCAAGATTTCTAAGGTTTAATAAGGTTAGATTAGGGTTTCGTTTGAAAAGAAATGGAGGTTTGAAAAGAAATGGAGGATAGCTTATTATTCTAAATTGTTAAGGTTTATGTTTAAGGGTGTGTTCTTGAATTTCTTGAAGGAAAAACTGTAATATCCCAATGTGTGCCCTAGAAGTTTGGATATAATTGTTGTTTGTTTGAATTATGTGTATATGTTATGTTGATAAGAAAAGAAATTGAAAAGAGAATGTTTAGGTATTGTTTAGAAAGGGAAAGTAATGTGTAGAGAGAAAGTGTATATGTTGGGTATATGGTAATATATATAACATATATGTTGGTCAAATGAGGAGTCAAGGGAAGAAGATATTTTATTTGTGATATGTGAAATTACTTAAATGGGCATATAAGTTAAAGAAGCTAAGTTAAATGGATGAGGGCATTTAGGTAATTGCTTGGTTAGAATTGCTTGGTGGAGATTTAAAGAAGAAAAGAAGTTTGACTTGTTTTCATTTTCTTTTCTTCTCATGGGTGTGGCCGGCTACCAAAGGAAAGAGAGAGCAAGAGAGGTTTTCTAAGTTCTAGACATCAAATTGAAGGGAGAATCAAAGGATTAAGTTGGAGATTTGTGAAATTTCTTCAATTAAGGTAAGTACTTTCTTGTTTTCCTTTGTTATTGTTGAAGTTGTGTTTGAGATGAGTTGTGATTTGTTGGTATTATGAATTGGTGTGTTTGAGATGTGTTTATAAGTGTTGAAATGGATTGTAAGTTAAAAAGGTTAAATTGGTGTTGGTTTTTTTTGAAGATGGTAAGTTAAGTGGATGTTGATATTGAAAGAAGAAGATTGATGTTGGTTTAGGGTTTGATGTGGTAAGTGATTGATTGTATGGTTGATATAGTGTTAATGTGAATATTGTGATGAATATGTGTTAATAACATTGATTACATCCATTTGAATGAGGTTGTATTGTGCATAATGTGTTTTTATTCAATCAAAAGAGAGTTGGCCATATTTAGGGTTTGTATACATGAGAGACACGGCCAAACCAAGGAAGAGACACGGCCAAACTAAAGGATTTTTGAGAGACACGGCCAAGTCTATGAAAATGTGGCCGTGTTGGATGATTTTTGGAGAGACACGGCCGTGTCCCTTGCCCATGTCTGCCACTGCCAATTTGTGTTGAGAGACACGGCCACAAGCTTGGCCGTGTCCCTTGAGTGTGTTGGCTACTGTGAGTGTCTTTTGCTCTTCTTGCTTTGTTGAGATTTAACATACATATGATGATGCATATGACACTATATGAACAATGTTATGTGTTATGCATTGTGAATCTTGTGAATGGTAATGTGTTGTATGAATAATGTACTTTGTAATGTTAAATCAATGATGCTATATGTAAAATGTGAAGGATATGATGAGATAATTGATTATGTATAGCTTGATGGGAGTAGTTCTTGAGGTAAGGGCAAACTTACCTAGATGTATTCTTTTATATGATTTTGAAACTTAAAACAATGTTAAGTAAATTACTAAATTATTAATACAATGTGACTAATGTTGTTATTTGTATAGTGTGAAAGCTATAAGGATCATCCAAAAAGGTATGTGTAATGCAATTTGTTATGATAAATGTTTTAATAATAATTGAAATGAAATAAATGGATATGTTGTTTATATGACGATGAATTTGAGATTCATGTGCAATGAAATTGATTATGTATGCTTGAATGATGAAGTGTGTAATGTGAATTGAGACATCAAGAGATGTGGAACTAATGTTCTGAGATATAATGTGATGTGAAGCCATTGTGATTGGCTATGATAATTCAATTGAGAATGGAAATGATAATGAAATAATAAATGAATTGTGTAGCTAATGTGTTATTCCATTTTCAGAGTTTGTTGTTGGTGGCATGCCTAATGATAGTAACAATCTCTTGAAGTTTGGTTGGGCTTGATCCTTGAAGCCAAGTTGGGTAGAAGTTTAACATGTTTTACTCCCCTTGAAGCTTGGTTGGGTCTAGTCCTTGAAGCCTAATTGAGATGTTACAACCCTTGAAGCTAGGTTGGGTTGGTTCTTGAAGCCAAGTTGGGTTGAGACTTAGCATGCTTTGTTCCCCTTGAAGCTTGGTTGAACCTAAATCCTTGAAGCCTAGTTGGGATAATGATAATGATAATGTGATAATAAAACCAAAGCATTAACTCTGAAAGTCGAATGGCATATTAGTGTCTTTTGGGCCCGAGTCTGTCTTTGTTGTTAATATGATATACAAATGTTGAAATAAATGAATAATGAGATCTATGGTTGACTTTGTTGGAAATGTGATTTATGATTAGTGAATTATGAATAAAACAATGTTATGAAGTATGATGTGTAATGTGTATATTGATATGTTGATTGTGAGTATTAATGATGGATTGTGGTTGGTGATAATGATATGTATATAATATATGAAATTAGTCGAGATATATGGAATGTGCAATTCAAAAGGAAAAACATGATAAGAAACTAATGGTACATGGAAGTGATATTTCATTATATGTTAGAATTTCTATAATGTATGTTTATATGTTATATTTGTACTACTAAGCTCTCGGGCTTAGCGCGGATGTGTAATCGCGCAGGTGACAAGGTGGAAGATATGAAGTCTTTCGTTGTGCCACGAGAAGAGTAAGAGTTTGTCGAGACCAACTAGAGGGTGATGCATACATGTATAATTTTTAATTATGATGTATTTCTGACAAAAGTATATTTATATGTATCAATGAAGTTTTGATAAAGATAAGATTATGATATATATATGTAATATCATTAAAAGTATAATGATTTCGTAAATGTTCTTTAAATTTATGTATTGTGGTTTGAACTCTGTTAAAGGTTTTAAAAATGTAACGAAAAGTGACATCCTTATACTTTATATACTTACTGTATGTATACCGGGTGTATGTATAGTACTTATATGGAGTATCGGGGTGTTACAAAAACAAAGATTAAGGAAGGAGAAGGAGGAAAAGAAAAAGGGGAAGTAAAAGAATAAGGTTTGGTGCTTTACCATAAAAGAAATTCTATTTTTCTTACAAACTTTGGTTTATGGAAGTTTGATATTGATGCTTAAATATATTGATTGAGTTTAAATTAAATATTTGAGTTATGTTTTGATTTCTTATGGCAATTGGGTTGTTTAAATTTAATTGAAACCAAATGTTTTGAGAAAATTTGGCAAGTTGATTTGGTAAGTTGTTTTGGACTTTAATTAGTTTGATTTGAGTTAAACATGCAAAAGTAATCAAAGGGAAGTGTTTGAATCTTCACTTTACCATTAAAGAAGCCTTCATATTGATTTGCAAAAGAAAAATAAGCTATCCTATGTATTTCATATGTTTGGGCCGAAATGGTCCCAAAATGACAGCTTTCTGGATCTTTTTGTGGAAATTGTTTGAGGTAGCTAATGAATGAATTTTTCAACGAAATTTTACATGCAATTAGTCAACATATGAAATAAGTTTTCTGTAAAATTTCAGCCAAAAATAAAATCATTTACTTGGTCAAATGCACGACTGAAGTGGACTGAAAATTTGACGAAAACCCAGATTTTATTATTCATTTGGTCATGCCATTTTGCGTTGCCGATTTTTCGTGCCGCGACACTATTCATTTGGTCAATTTGTGATCTTTTGAGGAATGCTTTGAAATGTTTAATATGTTTATTGTGGATATTAAATATGGGAAAAAGGGTAATTGTTTGACTAAAGAATGTGGTGCGCGGCATAAATGGCAAAGTGCGATGAGAATTAAAATGATTTCTCAAATCATTCTAAAATGAAGTTTGAGACTTAAAGTGAATCATTTTAAATCTTTATGCTCTACTGGATAGTGGGAGTGGTAGATAAGGGTATGGTGCACTATACTAATGCATGCAGTACTGCTCATTATTGTGATATGATATTTTATTCAGTGGTGAGGCCACTGAAGCCAATGGGGAGGCCCATTGGTTATAACCAGGATGGTGAGGGCCATTCCTGTGATCTGATATCGGTGGTGAGGGCCACCTATGTTACAGTGGTGAGGGCCACTGCCTTATCACTATGGTTCCCTATATACCAGTAGAGCCTGAGCCAAAGTCACATTTTTCGTTAAACTATGTAATGCAAAATAAGTTTGAATTATGGTTTTACAATATTGGAAGCATATCACACTTAATGTACAATAATTTCTATTGGTTTAAGGTTGGTTAAATTATGTTTTAATCATTTCCTTTTATTTCAAATACTTTCATATGTTACTTTTATTTTTATTAGTAAAGTACCCACTGAGCGACAACGCTCAGCGAGTTAAGTTTTTCTTGACTCATAGGTTCGGAGCAGTAGCAAAATTCTTGGAAAGCGACGACCAAACCCAAAGCATATCTCAGGGTAGATCTTTTGGTTTCCATTATGAGTTAGCTAGTTGTGGCATGTATATGTATATATATAAGTTTAAGAATTACTATGTTATACTGTACGTTAGTAGTATGTAATAATAATAAACCTCTACTTTATTTTGTATTAGAAGTGTGAACTCTTCTTTCAGGTTTGTAGTTGAGGGTATAAGGTGGATTCATTGGGAGTGTATTGAAACTGATTGTACTCACACTGGTTTGTGAAAAAAAAATGTTTTCAAAAATCAAAAAAACTAGTTTTGTCGACACTTGGGACCCAAATTTCTAAGCGAAACTCTGGCAAAATTTCTGTAAAATCGGAACTAAAATTTGACTAAGTAAAATTGGTAGCAACATTAGAATAGTGTGGTGCCTCTACTCAGCTTACACATGTAAACCGGGAAGGGGTGTTACAACTAGGGCCATTTTGGTCATTATATATGAATCCAATGTAGGAAATAAAAACACGAGTGAGTAGAGGACGTCGAGGGGTTGAATATGAATTGATCGTCAGTAGAAACGGAGCCCGGGCAAAACCCGAGCAAAGAAAGGACTTAAAGGAAATTTTGTAAAAAGTCAAGGGCTTATTGGTAATTTTTCAAAACGGCTTGGAAACCTAAAATAGACCTTAAAATAGAAAGTAGAGGTCAAGAGGGTATTTTAGTCTTTTCGCACCCTAGGCCATAAAAAATTTCAGCACAAGGAGGTTGAGAGGCTAAAATATGATTAAAAGAAAGTTCAAGGGCTTGGATTTTAAATAAATAAAATAAAGAGACATTTGGACCAATTAAAAGTGACCATTTAGCATTATAAAAAGAAGAAAAGAAAAAGATGTGGACAAATGGCCCTAAGGCATTTATCCAACCCAAAAGTGAGCATCATTTCCCTTATATATATATCATGGCATGAAGAAAAAATCTCTCTCTCTCACCCATTCTGTAACACCCTGATACTCCATATAAGTACTATACATATACCTAGTATACATACACTACGTATATAAAGTATAAGAATGTTACTTTTAGTTTCAATTTAAAAACCTTTATCCAGATTCATAAAATTGAACATTAATTTAAAACACATTTACAAAAGTCAGTATTCTTATTTATCAAAACTTCATTCATCCATATGAATATATATTAACTCAAAAATACAATATAATTTAAAATCACACATGTATGCATCACCTTCTAGTTGGTCTCGAGACACTCTTACCCTTCTCGTGGCATAACCGCTGGACTTCCAGATCAACCGCATAACCACCTACGCGATTACACAACCGCGCTAAGCCCGAGAGCTTAGTAATACAAGTAAATAATAAAATAAACTTTACAAAAGAATCATACCTCATATTTTTAGCATTATGTTTCATTGATCTCTTACCATGTTTTCCTTTCTCAATGCATTCTTCATATGTTTCCACTAATCTCGTACATTAGATACATAATTACATAGAACATTCACAACACAATACTTACCCTTTCTATCTCATATACCTATACATATACATTATTTCAACAAAACACCATTCAATGACCTTTCCAAACCTTCATGAAAACAATTCTCATCAATTCCATATTCGTATACATTTTACACATCATACAACATTTTCATAAACTCATATCTCAACATATCAATACACATATTATAAAATCATACTTCATAATATCATATTATTCACAATTCATCAATCATGAATCACACTTCCAATAAAGACAGCCATAGATCTCATTACTCATTTATTTCAACATTAGATTATCACATTGACAACAAAGACAGACTCGGGCCCAAAACAACACACTAATATGCCATTCAATTTTTAGAGTAATGCTTTGGTTTAATCATCACATTTATCATTATCCCAACTAGGCTTCAAGGATTAGGCTCAACCAAGCTTCAAGGGGAACAAAGCATGCTAAGTATCAACCCAACTTGGCTTCAAGAACCAAACCCAACCTAGCTTCAAGGTTTGTAACATCTCAATTAGGCTTCAAGGATTAGACCCAACCAAGCTTCAAGGGGAGTAAAACATGTTAAACTTCAACCCAACTTGGCTTCAAGGATCAAATCCAACCTAACTTCAAGAGACTGTTACCATTAGGCATGCCACCAACAACAAACTCTGAAAATGGAATAACACATTAGCTATACAATTCACTTATCAATTTCATTCTCAATTGAATTATCATAGCCAATAACAATGGCTTCACATTCCATTTGAATCATCATAGCCAATCACAATGGCTTCATATCATATTTAAATCATCATAGTCAATAACAATGACTTCACATCATATTATATTTCAAATCATATCTTAATATTTCATTATTCAATTGTACATAAGCAATCACTTCATTATATCCTTCCCATTATATATAGCATCATTGAAATTTACTAGATTCACAATGCATAAAACATAACATTGTTCATATAGTATCATAAACATCATCATTATCATCAAATCATATTGATCAATTCATCACTCAACAATACATAATCAATGGCATTGCACATAC
The DNA here is from genome assembly GCA_947685225.1 of Garcia nutans. Taxonomy (NCBI): domain Eukaryota; kingdom Viridiplantae; phylum Streptophyta; class Magnoliopsida; order Malpighiales; family Euphorbiaceae; genus Garcia; species Garcia nutans. The sequence continues at coordinate 68,969,998 of CANTUV010000031.1, read as the reverse complement.
CCTTTTTTCATAATCATTATATCCTCCACATTTCCTATATCATCATTGTTATATACAAAACAATTTACATTATACATGAATGTAGAATCTTCCATGTACATTTGATTGGATCATTATTGTTTTAAGTGTGTTTAGGTACAAAAACATTTGAAGATCCAACAATGTATGAAGAACAAATAACAAACACAAAAGCTAACACCCTCAAGGGAGACGGCCAAGCTTGTGGCCATGTCTATCAACACAAACATCCAGTAGCCAACACACTCAAGGGACATGGCCAAGCTTGTGGCCGTGTCACTCAACACCAAATCATCCGAGGCAGACACGGGCAAGGGACACGGCCGTGTCTCTCAACAAAAATCCCACAGTGACAAACACAGGCAAGGGACACGGCCAAGCTAGTGGCCGTGTCTCTCCAAAACTCATCCAACACGGCCAAGTTTGCCCTAACTTGGCCTTGTCTCTCATAACTTGGCCGTGTTCTTCAAAGATTCAAAGACCAAATACTTCAAAATCCATCCAAACCCTTCCAAATTCACACCACCACCCTCTAAATTATTATCTTTGTTTATGCTTATCAATTTCCTATCACTTTAGCATTTATATAACTTCATTGTATCATCATAACAATCAATATATATATATACATCACTATAACCAATTACTCAAAGTACCAATTCATTCATACTAAACCCTAACTCAATAATTCATCATCATCCTCACAATTTCCCAACTTATCATCACTTAAATACTAATTCAACACATTTACACACTTCAATCTTTCCTTATAATCATCTTACACACCAACCATCACCTCAATCAAAAGAAATCAAAATAAGAATATAAAAACTTACATATATCTATATAATCAATAAAATCAACTCAAGAGAGAGTACTTACTTGAATATGTTGCCAAATCTTCATCTCCATCTTCAATACTCTTCAAATCCTTAAGAAATTTGATGAAAATCATCACATCTCCCTATCTCTCTCTCTCTCTCGTGCAAGAACCAAAAGGAGAAGAAGAAGAAAGAAAATATCTTTTTCCTCTTCTCACGATAGCCATATATATATAAAATAATAATAATAATAATAATAATAATAATAATAATAATAATTACTTATTTCCAAAAATCCTCCACCACACCCTTTCTTCTCTTGACTTTTCTTTTGACCAACTTATATGTATTATATATTAACATATATACAACATATACATTCCATTTATACAATCATTTCTTTTGCAAAAACATATATACCTTTAATTAAAATCACACAACAATTGTATTAAAACTTCTAGGGCATATCTTGGGATATTACAATTCTCTCCCCCTTAAATAATTTCGTCCTCGAAATTATCCAGCATAATAACAATCCATTTAGACAAATCACCATCTTAACTTTCATATATAGACAATCATATCTTACATTATAATTTTATCAAATCACATAACTTCTACTCTCCCCTTAAAAATAATCATCTTCTCTAAATTTCATAACTCATCATTGTATAGATATATATATATATATATATATATCTTGATATCTTATTACTTTTCCAACGAAGCAATCAAGATAACTCATTACATTCCCAATGAAATTTTTTTTTATACAATAATCAAATCATCTTATAATCTATATATACCATTCATCTATTACATTCAAAATATTTATCACTTCATCTCTTTATAGATAATCTCTTAACCTTAACCTTGAAAATTATTGAATTATTTAGTACTATTGCTTATCTTGACATTACAATCACTTTTGAAAATAGCCACTTATCAACCCTTGATTACTAACAATCTTCTCATTTTGTTTACACTTAAGTCCTTCTTTATCATGTTTTTCACTTAACATTAATATTGATACCACCTCTTTAAACTCTCTTAACAGATAATCAACTTTTTGTCACCATTTACAACTGATATACTTCAATTTATTTATGTTCATTCATAGGTCAGAATATTACATCATACATATTACCATTTAAATTTCACACTACCAATACAACTGCACATATTAAATCTCAAGATTAACGCGCAACTTTAGCGAAATCTAGGTCAATCGATCTCTCTATCACAATATACTAACATTTCAATCTTATCCAATTCAAATCAACAACTAACTTATCAAAATTTATCATTGGATTTCACAATATATACACATATATATAACCTAATTCCATTAGGTCCAACTTATATTCAAATTTTAGTCTTTTCATATTCATATATTCAATCAATAAGAATCATGCTTATAAATATACATTCCATTATTTCAGTAATTATATCATCATCTCTCATACCCATTCAAAGTTTATCAATATAGCAAACAGCTATGGTTTTATAAACGAACTTTTCCCCAACCAGGTCGGTAGTCCAAGTTCGGTTGCCCAACACAATGGGTCCGCATGGTTCCGCAGGAGGTAGACAAGTCCGTTCATTTAACTTTTCACAATTCATTCCTCATAATCAATTAAACACTATATCTCAATTAATATTCATTTCCAACATCATTGCCAATAATCATAGTTTCTCATCACATCAAAATAGTATACACATATATCATTAACTATATTGAACATCTCATTATTCAATCATATCATCTAAACATGCTTCAATCATATCTTTTAACCATGTTCCTAGAAGCATAGTTATCAATTTCATCAAAACTGTACTACAGTTATATCATTACAGCTCTAACTCCGAAGAAAATAAAACTAACCAAATAATCACACTAACCAAATCATATGACCATGATATTCTAACAATCATGCTTGGGGTTTATAAATCAATATTAATCTTCTATTATTTGATTACAACTTTTACAATTACAATGCTAGATTGTATCACAAAAATTATATATATTCTCCAAATTTTTATTACACCAAGAGTCAACACATTTTAATTTCATCTCAAAACAGTTTGCTTTTGGTTATTTGATCATCATTAACCTAACTCATGTTTAAGAATATTATCTATAACATTTTCTACGCCCAACCTTTAATCAAATACAAATCTTACACAAGTTTCATTCATTACTCCATTTCTAACCCATCTCTTCTAGAAATTTCAAATACATAATTCTTTCCTTACAATTTCTTATTATACACTTATACATAAAACATTTCCACACATAAATACTTTGAATTCCAAAACTTCTTATAATAACCTCATTTAGTTTTACCATCACAATCTCACTATTCAATATTACCCAAATCCATTTTCATCTTTTATTTCATCACATAATCTATAACATAAATTAAGATTTAATCTCTATTAGGTCTACTACTATATGCAATCTCATTTCTAATACCATTAAACATATAATGGTATAAAATAATAAACATATTATATACACATTCATAGATCACATTTATAATGTGATTCACTTCCCACCTTTCTTACATATAACCATTTCATTCATGTCAAAAACTTCATTTCATATATCCTCTTTATATATATATATATATATACACATAATTATACAATTTATTAAATTTCTCTTTTGCATATAGTTTATACAAATTTAGTATTGTTCACTTTCCTTTGACTATTATCATTCTCATTTGTTTATCATAACTTAAATTATTCATTAACTTCAATAACTATATACACTCTATTTATAATCTTATTTCACAAAGAGCTTAATCACATTTCCAATGTGATATCTCTCTCACATTTGTTTATAAATATCTTTAACACATCTTTCATAGTCATTTTCATCCTTTCCAATCAAATTACTTAAAGTACTCATTTTCATTTGCTCAATTCCTTTTTTTTTTTACTTTCAAACCAAATTTTCCTACTATCAATCACATCCCCCCAAATCCTAATACCTTCATGTGCACTAATATTCATTTCATATATCTCATGTATTAAATACATTAAACTATCAATATTTAATTGATCTTTATCCACATTCCATTAAAACTATATATTCTCAACTTACTAATTTACTTAAACTTCAATTTATTCATCTCATTCTCTTAATATCACTTTAATACATCTTATATGTATATACCACAAAGCAACATCAAAACATATATGTTTCACAATTACTAAGCTCATTCCAAAAAATCTAATTATCACATATTACCTCCATTTACATGAGCTTTCACAATATTCAATCATATCACATTTCTAACATTGAAATCACCATGTTTGCATTAAAATATCAATACAAACAACATCCATATCATTTCGTACTTAACCAACATCATCTCTTTTTCTTTTAAACAAAACCTCAACTTTACATATCTACGCCTTAATTTATCACACTTAATCTATACCAATCAACTTGTTCAATAATTCACTTTACTCTTTTCATTTAAATGATATATCTTTCCATATTACCCATTCAACAATATTCCCTCTTTCTAGAAATCCAAACATAAAGTTTATTAGAAAGAGATTCAAATAATAGAGGAAAGATTACATACTTTAATCTTAATTTAATTTTTAACTCATTTCCAACTTTATTTTTCTAGCCATTTCATTATATGTCATACACATATCAATAATCGAACTTTTTACTTATAAACTCCACATCATTTCTTTATACCACAATCACCTCTCAATTATCAACATTTTAAAATTTGCTTTCATATGAAACCTCATTTACATACTATCATTTATTTCATGTAATTCAAATACATCACAATTCACATAATGCCACGTTCGAGACCAACCTAGATGTGAATGCATATGCATGTATTACCAATTGCATTTTCAAACTCTTATTTTAAATTCTTATTTAAACTCTTCAAAAATTTTCTTTTTAATTTCACTTAGGCCGAGAATCTCGAACCTAAGCTCTGATACCAAAATAATTGTAACACCCTGATACTCCATATAAGTACTATACATATGCCTAGTATACATACAATACGTATATAAAGTATAAGAATGTTACTTTTAGTTTCAATTTAAAAACCTTTATCCAGATTCATAAAATTGAACATTAATTTAAAACACATTTACAAAAGTCAGTATTCTTATTTATCAAAACTTCATTCATCCATATGAATATATATTAACTCAAAAATACAATATAATTTAAAATCACACATGTATGCATCACCTTCTAGTTGGTCTCGAGACACTCTTACCCTTCTCGTGGCATAACCGCTGGACTTCCAGATCAACCGCATAACTACCTGCGCGATTACACAACCGCGCTAAGCCCGAGAGCTTAGTAATACAAGTAAATAATAAAATAAACTTTACAAAAGAATCATACCTCATATTTTTAGCATTATGTTTCATTGATCTCTTACCATGTTTTCCTTTCTCAATGCATTCTTCATATGTTTCCACTAATCTCGTACATTAGATGCATAATTACATAGAACATTCACAACACAATACTTACCCTTTCTATCTCATATACCTATACATATACATTATTTCAACAAAACACCATTCAATGACCTTTCCAAACCTTCATGAAAACAATTCTCATCAATTCCATATTCGTATACATTTTACACATCATACAACATTTTCATAAACTCATATCTCAACATATCAATACACATATTATAAAATCATACTTCATAATATCATATTATTCACAATTCATCAATCATGAATCACACTTCCAATAAAGACAGCCATAGATCTCATTACTCATTTATTTCAACATTAGATTATCACATTGACAACAAAGACAGACTCGGGCCCAAAACAACACACTAATATGCCATTCAATTTTTAGAGTAATGCTTTGGTTTAATCATCACATTTATCATTATCCCAACTAGGCTTCAAGGATTAGGCTCAACCAAGCTTCAAGGGGAACAAAGCATGCTAAGTATCAACCCAACTTGGCTTCAAGAACCAAACCCAACCTAGCTTCAAGGTTTGTAACATCTCAATTAGGCTTCAAGGATTAGACCCAACCAAGCTTCAAGGGGAGTAAAACATGTTAAACTTCAACCCAACTTGGCTTCAAGGATCAAATCCAACCTAACTTCAAGAGACTGTTACCATTAGGCATGCCACCAACAACAAACTCTGAAAATGGAATAACACATTAGCTATACAATTCACTTATCAATTTCATTCTCAATTGAATTATCATAGCCAATAACAATGGCTTCACATTCCATTTGAATCATCATAGCCAATCACAATGGCTTCATATCATATTTAAATCATCATAGTCAATAACAATGACTTCACATCATATTATATTTCAAATCATATCTTAATATTTCATTATTCAATTGTACATAAGCAATCACTTCATTATATCCTTCCCATTATATATAGCATCATTGAAATTTACTAGATTCACAATGCATAAAACATAACATTGTTCATATAGTATCATAAACATCATCATTATCATCAAATCATATTGATCAATTCATCACTCAACAATACATAATCAATGGCATTGCACATACCCTTTTTTCATAATCATTATATCCTCCACATTTCCTATATCATCATTGTTATATACAAAACAATTTACATTATACATGAATGTAGAATCTTCCATGTACATTTGATTGGATCATTATTGTTTTAAGTGTGTTTAGGTACAAAAACATTTGAAGATCCAACAATGTATGAAGAACAAATAACAAACACAAAAGCTAACACCCTCAAGGGAGACGGCCAAGCTTGTGGCCGTGTCACTCAACACCAAATCATCCGAGGCAGACACGGGCAAGGGACACGGCCGTGTCTCTCAACAAAAATCCCACAGTGACAAACACAGGCAAGGGACACGGCCAAGCCAGTGGCCGTGTCTCTCCAAAACTCATCCAACACGGCCAAGTTTGCCCTAACTTGGCCGTGTCTCTCATAACTTGGCCGTGTTCTTCAAAGATTCAAAGACCAAATACTTCAAAATCCATCCAAACCCTTCCAAATTCACACCACCACCCTCTAAATTATTATCTTTGTTTATGCTTATCAATTTCCTATCACTTTAGCATTTATATAACTTCATTATATCATCATAACAATCAATATATATATATACATCACTATAACCAATTACTCAAAGTACCAATTCATTCATACTAAACCCTAACTCAACAATTCATCATCATCCTCACAATTTCCCAACTTATCATCACTTAAATACTAATTCAACACATTTACACACTTCAATCTTTCCTTATAATCATCTTACACACCAACCATCACCTCAATCAAAATAAATCGAAACAAGAATATAAAAACTTACATATATCTATATAATCAATAAAATCAACTCAAGAGAGAGTACTTACTTGAATATGTTGCCAAATCTTCATCTCCATCTTAAATACTCTTCAAATCCTTAAGAAATTTGATGAAAATCATCACATCTCCCTATCTCTCTCTCTCTCTCTCTCGTGCAAGAACCAAAAGGAGAAGAAGAAGAAAGAAAATATCTTTTTCCTCTTCTCACAATAGCCATATATAATAATAATAATAATAATAATAATAATAATAATAATAATAATAATAATAATAATTACTTATTTCCAAAAATCCTCCACCACACCCTTTCTTCTCTTGACTTTTCTTTTGACCAACTTATATGTATTATATATTAACATATATACAACATATACATTCCATTTATACAATCATTTCTTTTGCAAAAACATATATACCTTTAATTCAAATCACACAACAATTGTATTAAAACTTCTAGGGCATATTTTGGGATATTACACATTCCAAATTTTCGGCCACCATAGGAAGAACACTAAAGGATTTCCAATTTTTGTCAAGTTTGATTTTCAAGGTAAGTTTTAAGGTTTTCAAGTATGTAGAATTCAATTCTAGTATCAATTTTAAGTATTTACATATCTATTGGAAGATTGGAAATTAGGGTTCTTATGGTGGATTTGGGAAAATTTTAAGTAGTGATGATATTGATTAATTAAATGGAAGAATCAAGGTTCTAAGGTTTAATAAGATTAGATTAGGGTTTAGTTTGAAAAGAAATGGAGGATAGCTTATTATTCTAAATTGCTAAGGGTTATGTTTAAGGTTGTGTTCTTGAATTTCTTGAAGGAGAAACAAAGATTAAGGAAGGGGAAGGAGGAAAGGCAAAAGGGAATTAAAAGAACAAGGTTTGGTACTTTACCTTGGATAAATACTTTACCATAAAAGAAATTTTATTTTTCTTACAAACTTTGGTTATGGAATTTTTGATGTTGATGCTTAAATGCATTGATTGAGTTTAAATTAAATGTTTGAGTTATGTTTTTGGTTCCTTATGGCAATTGAGTTGTTTAAATTTAATTTAAACCAAATGTTTTGAGAAAAATTTGGCAAGTTAATTTGATGAACTTTAATTGGTTTGATTTGAGTTAAACATGCAAACGTTATCAAAGGGAAGTGTTTGAATCTTCACTTTATCATTAAAGAAGCCTTCATATTGATTTGTAAAATAAAAATACACTATCCCATGTATTTTATATGTTTGGGCCGAAATGGTCCCAAGTTGGCAGATTTCTGGATCTTTTTGTGGCAGTTGTTTGAGGTAGCAAATGAATGAATTTTTCAACAAAATTTAACGTGTAATTAGTCAACATATGAAATAAGTTTTTTGTAAAATTTCAGCAAAAAATAAGATCATTTACTTGGTCAAATGGAAGACTGAAGTGGACATTTTACTATTCATATGGTCATGCCATTTGCGTTGCCAATTTTACGTGCCGCGACACTATTCATTTGGTCAATTTGTGACTTTTGAGGAATGTTTTGAAATGTTTGATATGTTTATTGTGGATGTTAAATATGTGAAAAAGGGTAATGGTTTGACTAAAGAATGTGGTGCGCGGCGTAAATGGCAAAGTGCAACGAAAATTAAAATAATTTCTCGAGTCATTCTAAAATGAAGTTTGAGACTTAAATTGAATCATTTTAACCTTTATGCTCTACTGGGTAGTGGGGGTGGTAGATAAGGGTATGGTGCACTATACTAACTTATGCAGTACTACCACTTATTGTGTTTCATACACCCGGCGGTTACCTTCGGGTATAGGCTGTGGAGCGGAGATGTTGTGAAATTGTGATTGGAATGCTCCGGCGGTTACCTACGGGTATAGGCCGTAGAGCGGATTTGGTTATAACCATGGTGGTGAGGGTCACCTATGTTACAGTGGTGAGGGCCACTGCCTTATCGCTATGGTTCCCTATATGTCAGTAGAGCCTGAGCCAAAGTCCTGTTTTTTCTAAAACTACGTACTGCAATATGAGTTGAATTATGGTTTTACAATTGTTGAAAGTATATCTACACTGAATGGACAAAAACTTCCATTGGTTTAATGTTGGTTGATTTTTTATTTAATTATTTCCTTTTAGTTCAAATGCTTTCATGTTTTACTTATATTTTCATCGGTAAAGTACCCACTGAGCATCATTGCTCAGTGAGTTAAGTTTTCTTGACTCTTAGGTTCGAAGCAGTAGATTTCGGTGATTAGCATCGAACAGCACAACACAGCGCAGCACCTCAGAGTAGCCTTTCATTTCCTATATTATGAGGTAGCTAGTTGTGGCATGTATATGTATATATTTATATATAAGATTGGGAAGTACTATGTTATATTGTACGTTAGTAGTATGTAATAATAATAAACCTCTACTTTATTTGGTATTAGAAGTGTGAATTCTTCTTGTTGGTTGTAGTTGAGGTTATAAGGTGGATTCATTGGGAGTGTATTGAAACTGATTGTATTCGCATTGTTTTGTGTAAAAATGTTTTCAAAAATCAGAAAAACCAGTTTTGTCGACACTTGGGATCCAATTTCTAGGCGAACCTCTGGCAAAATTTCTGTAAAAATCGGAACTAAAATTTGACTAAGTAAAAGTGGTAACAACTTTAGGCTAGTGTGGCGCCTCTACTCGGCTTAAACATGTAGGCCGGGAAGGGGTGTTACAATTTTGGTATCAGAGCTCCGGTTTAGCCGCTTCTGGGTAATCCAACATAGGAGGATGTACGTTTTATGTCGGGAGTGGCCATTACCGACGTAAAACGAGATATCCTATAGTAAATAGGAGATAAAAAGTAGGCATCATTCAGGAAGGAAATATAGAAAAATAAATAAGGGTATGTTTGCATATATTTAATTAAGTGTTTTGTCTTTATATACATGCCACATAGGGTTTAATAGTGCTGCTGAGCTGTGCTGTTATTGACTGTGAGTTATGTGTTAGAATATAGATGTCGCAAGAGTCCTCTTAAAGAGCTGTAGAGGAGGAAGTTGAATCTCGAGCGTCACATACTATAGAGACGCATGTATCTGAAACCCCAGAGGCTGAGCAACCCCCAGCGGGAGCTCCTCTTCCGAATGAGATGTTGCAACAGATGGCTGCAGCGCTGCGACAGATAGCGGGCCTTGCCCCTGCACCAGCGCTAGCGCCAGCACCCGCTCCTGCTGTGGGAGGGGAAAGGAAACCCCCGATCGAAAAGATAAGAAAGTACGGGGCGAAGGAGTTTAGGGCCTGAAGGGATGATGATTCTTCTACAGCCGAGTATTGGCTGGAAGGAACGGTACGAGCCTCAGATCAGTTACAGTGTACTCCAGAGGAGCGAGTGGTATGTGCTACTTCCTTATTAGTGGAAGAAGCATATATATGGTGGGACACAGTTCAACAACGAGTTCCACCGGAACAGAGGACATGGGATTTCTTTGTGAATGAGTTCAAGAGGAAGTTTATATCGGAGGCATACCTAGATGCCAAGAAAAAGAGTTTCTACACTTAAAGCAAGGTCGACTGACCGTTGCTAAATATGAGAGGGAATTACTAGGCTGAGTAGATATGCCAAGAAGACAATTGAAGATGAACATGATAGGTGTAAGCAATTCCAGGATGGTTTGAATAATGAGATTAGGATGCAGTTAATTGCTGCTAATATCAAGGAATTTTTTGAGTTGGTCACTAGGGCTCTGGAAGTAGAGCAATGTCAGAAGGATGAGTGAAATAGGAGACAGAGGGTAAGACCAAGAAGGGATACCCAGAGTTATTCAGAAAATTTCCAGCCATCAAGGAAACAGTTTAGAGAAGGTAGTTCCATGGGAGGAAATCAGAGCAGGATATCCAGTCAAAGGTCGATTCAGGGCGGCCCGAGTCAAGCTACCTTTGTAGCCAGTACTGGTGGGTCTGGGAGAGGACTAGGAAGAGGGCATGGCCAAGGTGGAGGTAACTTTGCTCAGTCCGAAACTATCAGAGGAAGTGAAAACCCCCATCCACGCTGTGTTCAATGTGGGCATAGGCATTCAGGAAAATGTTGGGGCAAGGCCTGGGTATGTTTTATTTGTGGAGCGAAGGACCACTTTAAACGAGAATGCCCCTTAAGACAGCAAAACACACTAGATAATACTGAAGGATCTCGAGCCGTAGCTGGAAAGGAAAAGGGGCAAAGGTAGAGGACAAAGCTCTTCGCAAGTTCAATATGAAATGATGGATAGACCTGAAACTAGAGCTCCTACCAAGATGTATGCAATGAGGGCACTTGAAGAAGAGGAAGCCCCGACGTCATAGTAGGTTAGCTATTTATGTTTGGAATACCAATTTATGCTTTAACAGATCCAGGTTCTTCATACTTATATATATATGTATGTATAAAAAAATAAATGGATTTAGAAGTAGAACTTGAAACAGATAGAGTGTTAGATACAAATCCTTTGGGTAGTGAGATGGTTACCAGGAAGGTAATAAAGGATTGTCCGGTAGAAGTACACGGACACACTTTCTTAGGTGATCTGTTTGAGTTGCCATTCCAGGAATTTGACATAATACTTGGAATGGATTGGCTGACCAAACATAAGGCATTAGTGGACTGCGAAAAAAAAGAAAGACAGATCCCTAAGACTATGTGTAGATTATCGGCAGTTAAATAAGCTGACGATTAAGAATAAATACCCACTACTTCGGATAGACGATTTATTTGATCAATTGAAAGGTGTGGGAGTTTTCTCAAAGATTGATCTGCGATCCGGCTATCATCAACTGAAGATTAAAAATGAAGATATACCAAAGACTACATTCAGAACCCGATATGGACATTATGAGTTTATCGTAATGCCTTTTGGGCTCACGAATGCACCTGCGGTATTCATGGATTGGATGAACCGGATTTTCCATCCTTATTTGGACCAGTTTGTCATGGTATTCATCAATGACATACTGGTTTACTCAAAGAATGCAGAGGATCATGACCAGCACTTGAGAATCATGTTACAAACATTGAGGGAGAAGCAGTTATACGCCAAATTCAGCAAGTGTGAATTTTGGTTAGAAGAAGTGGCCTTTTTAGGACATATTGTATCGGCGGAAGGAATAAGAGTTGATTCTAAGAAGGTAGAAGCAGTATTGGATTTGAAAGAATGCTATGGGTGGCCAGGGATCAAGAGAGATGTGGTAGATTACATGGCAAAATGTTTAACCTGCCAACAAGTAAAGGCAGAACATCAACTACTCTTGGGACTTCTACAACCTATTACGATTCCAACATGGAAATGGGATTGTATAACTATAGATTTTGTGATGGGACTACCAATGATAAGAGACAAACATGATGCAATATGGGTGATAGTAGACCAGCTAACTAAGTCAACTCAATTCTTACCGGTAAGGATGGACTACTCCCTGGATAAGTTAGCGGACTTGTACATTAAAAAGATTGTACGACTTTATGGAGTTCCAACATCAATCATATCAGACAAAGATCCACGCTTTACGTCGAACTTTTGACAAAAAATTCCAAACGGCTTTGGGAACTCGAACGGACTAGAGTATGTCATTTCATGCACAGACGGACGGACAGTCAGAGAGGGTAATCCAGATCTTGGAAGATATGTTAAGAGCGTGCATATTAGAATTCAAAGGTAGCTGGGAGAAGTACTTAAATTTAATGGAGTTCGCTTACAACAACAGCTACCAGTCCAGCATACAGATGGCTCCTTATGAAACACTATAAGGACAAAAATGCAGGACTCCAATTTGTTGGACGCAATTAATGGAAGCAAAGATCTTGGGCCCGAAGATAGTTAAGGAGACCGAGAAGAAAGTAGAAATTATCCGGGATCGGTTAAAAGATGTGGCGGATAGACAAAAATCATATGCGGACCTGAAGAGAAGGGACATAGAATTCAATGTTGGTGATAAGGTATTTCTTAAGGTTTCACCATGGAAGAAAGTGCTAAGATTTAAAGAAAAGGGTAAGCTAAGTTCAAGGTTATTGGGCCTTATAAAGTCATTGAACGTATAGGTCCAGTAGCTTATCGACTAGCATTACCATCCGAGCTAGACAAGATACATAACGTATTCCACGTGTCGATATTAAGACGGTATCGTTCGGACCCGTCACACATCGTAAAGACCCAGGATATTGAAGTTCAGCGTGATTTGACATATGAAGAAGAACCAGTGGAAATCTTGGCACGGGAAGTGAAAGAACTTCATAATAAAATGATTCCATTAGTCAAAGTACTCTGAAGAAACCACAAGGTGGAGGAAGCAATACCCATATTTGTTTCCACCTGATGGGCTTCGGGACGAAGCCTAAATTAATGAGGGAGGAACTGTCACATCCGCCCACCGCATTTATGCATAGTAGTCACATGCACAGTGAGAGAAGGGGAAAGGAGAAGATAATTCCTGACAACGGGCCTAGATAAGGCTATAGGACCAAAGGGACCTAATTGAAGAAAAATGCAAAGTTTTAGGGAGGTGACTGTAATTTCAAAAAGTCTTGGGGAGGTGATTGTAATTTCAAAAAAATTTTGGGGAGGTAACTGTAATTTTCAAAAGTTGTACTGGAGGTTCTTAATAGTGCACATAACAGATTCCAAAGATGGAGAGTAGAGAAAAATTGGGTCGCAATGACGCGAAACGGTTTTTCCAGGAAACGCCCCGTTTGAGAGAAACGAAGACATGTAGACTATGGCCATTTTGGTCATTATACATGAATCCAAAGAAGGAAATAAAAACATGAGTGAGTAGAGGACGTCAAGGGGTTGAATATGAAACGATCGTCAGTAGAAACGGAGCCCGGGCAAAACCCGAGCAAAGAAAGGACCTAAAGGGAATTTTGTAAAAAGTCAAGGGCTTATTGATAATTTTTCAAAACGGCTTGGAAACCTAAAATAGACCTTAAAAATAGAAAGTAGAGGTCGAGAGGATCAAAACCATATGCAGTTTGCCTTGTGGAACTGTACGATTTAAAAGTTACTACCAATTAATCGCCGGAGGGTATTTTAGTCTTTTCACACCCTAGGCCATAAAAATTTCAGCACAAGGAGGTTGAGGGGCTAAAATATGATTAAAAGAAAGTTCAAAGGTGTAATATCCCAAAGTGTACCCTAGAAGTTTTGATATTATTATTGCAATTGGATTGAATGTATATGTTAATTTGAAAGAGAAAAGAATTTAAGAGAGAGTGTATATGTTGTATATATGGAAATATATACAACATATACACAAGTCAAAGTGAGTATAGTCAAGAAGATATTTATTTTTTTTTTGAATTAATGAAATTAATTAAAAGAAAATAAATTGAATGGAAGAGAGGAATTGGATTATTATATTATTATAAATGCTTGGTGGAGATTTAATTGAAGAGTAAATATTTGACTTTGCTTCTTTTACTCTTCATTTTCTTCTTTTCCAATTGCTTGGCCGGGCATCACAAAGACAAGAGGGCAAGAGAGGGTTTTTGAATTCTAAGAGCAAATTGAGGAAAGAATCAAGTGATTAAGTTGGAAAATTTTGAAGTTTCATCAACTTTGGTAAGTTCTCTCTTGATTTCACTTGTTTTATTTGAAGTTGTGAATGAGTTGGTTGTTGATTTGTGATAGTGTGAATAGGTTTGATTATGGTATGTTTGTATGTGTTGGAATTGAGTTAAAGATAAGAAGTTAAGTTGGTGTTTGTGATGGAAGAGTTAAGTTGTGGTGGTATTAGGGTTTTGAATTGGTGATGTGTGTTGTGGTTGTGTTTTGAGTTTGTGGTGATGATCATGATTTATGGTTGATGTATGTTTTGAGTTGTTTTTGTGTTTTTGCAAGTTTTTTATGATTTTTGGGTGTGTTTAGTTAATTTTGTTTAAAGTGGAAAAGGGTGAAAGTAAAAGGATTGTTAGATGTGAGGTTGTTGTTGCCGGAATCTGTATTTTTGGCCTGACACGCCCATGAACACGGCCAAGTCTTTGGGCGTGTCAATGGTTCTGTGTTGCAGTAGTTTTTACACATCCAGTGACACGCCCATGTCACTGAGCTTGTCATAGCTACTGTGTGGGTGAAGGATTGACACGGCCATGAGCACGTCCATGTTGTTGGACATGTCAATGTTTCTGTGAGACATAATGTATTACACGTTCAGTGACACGCCCGTGGTTCTGAGTGTGTCAAAGCTTCTGTGTTGTGGAGTTAGGGCACGATCATGGACACGCCCGTGTTGTTGAGCGTGTCATGTTTAGAGTTTGCCCTAGTTGGTTCTTAGCTTTATTATCTTATATGTATTTCTAAGTGAGTGTGTATGATTACCTTTGGTTTAGGTTGTGAAGAAGTTGATTTGCCCTAATTCAAGTGGTGAAGAAGTGTTGGAAGAGGAAGTGATAGATTTGTGTGAGTGGTGCTTAAGGTAAGTACAAACTACATTATTGCATACATTCATATGATGTTGAGACTTAACACACATTTGATTGTAAATGTGATAAGAAATCTAATTTATTGTTGATGCTTATTAATAATGTTATGTTTGGTATAATGTGAATGTTGTGAAGAGCATTCAAAATGTATGTTCAATGCAATTAAGTATATATATTTAAGAGATGAATTGAGATATAGTGAGATGAAAAACCAATGTGGTTGGTTATAATGATGTAAATGACATATTTGAGGCATGTTTGCCTAGATGATGTTCAATGCAATTGATGATATATATATACTCTCTTGATGAGATATGGAGCCATGATTGTTGGCTAAAATGATAATGATACCAATGAGAGGATTGAGGCATGGTTGCCTAAATGATGATGAGTAAATGAGAATGAAATTGATAATTGAATAATTAATGAATTGTGTGTCTAATATGTTATTCCATTTTTAGAGTTTTGTTATTGGTGGCATGCCTATAGTAACAATCTCTTGAAGTTAGATTGGGCTTGATCCTTGAAGCCAAGTTGGGTTGAAGTTTAGCATGCTTAACTCCCCTTGAAGCTTGGTTGGGTCTAGTCCTTGAAGCCTAATTGAGATGTTACAACCCTTGAAGCTAGGTTGGGTTTGGTTCTTGAAGCCAAGTTGGGTTGATACTTAGCATGCTTTGTTCCCCTTGAAGCTTGGTTGAACCTAAATCCTTAAAGCCTAGTTGGGATAATGATAATGATAAATGTGATAATCAAACCAAAACATTAACTCTGAAAGTTGAATGGCATATTAGTGTCTTTTGGGCCCATGCTTGTCTTTGTTTTCAATGTAACTCTTGAATGGTGAAACCAATGAAACTATGAAGATACAATATGAATGTTTTGATATGATATGATAGTGAACAATGTAAGGATTTGAAATATAATATTCCTTTGAATGGTGTATGAAATTGATTGTGTGACATTGACATTGCATTGAAGCATAGTAATATTGTAGTTTGTACCACTAAGCCGTTGGCTTAGCGCGATTATGGTTTATTGCGCAGGTGACAGGGAAGAACCGGAGAGTTCCTCTAGGCCGAGTAGAGTTTAGATCTTGAGGTGTTGATAGTGGAGCTTAAAGATCAAAGACATATTGCCAAACATGTATATATTTTATGTTTTGTAAAACTTGAGTTTTGATGTATATATATTTGTAAATATTTGTTATATTTTCCGTTGTGTTTTGAATAAACATTTTATCTATTGTGTTTTATAAATTCCTTTAAATGTTTTAAATTTATTCATAATATTTAAAAGGGATTATTTGTATGTTTTATAAACCGTGACATACCTATATTTAGTATACGTATATTATGATCGTATTAGCATGCTGTGTACGTATACGGGGTATAGGGGTGTTACATTTGTTTGTTCATTAATTCAAAAATAAATAAATATCTTCTTGACTATACTCACTTTGACTTGTGTATATGTTGTATATATTTCCATATATACAACATATACACTCTCTCTTAAATTCTTTTCTCTTTCAAATTAACATATACATTCAATCCAATTGCAATAATAATATAAAAACTTCTAGGGCACACTTTGGGATATTACAAAGGGCTTGGGTTTTAAATAAATAAAATAAAGAGACATTTGGACCAATTAAAAGTGACCATTTAGCATTATAAAAAGAAGAAAAGAAAAAGATGTGGACAAATGGCCCTAAGGCATTTATCCAACCCAAAAGTGAGCATCATTTCCCTTATATATATAATGGCATGAAGAACAAATCTCTCTCTCTCACCCATTCCAAATTTTCGGCCACCATAGGAAGAACACTAAAGGATTTCCAATTTTTGTCAAGTTTGATTTTCAAGGTAAGTTTTAAGGTTTTCAAGTATGTATAATTCAATTCTAGTATCAATTTTAAGTATTTACATATCTATTGGAAGATTGGAAATTAGGGTTCTTATGGTGGATTTGGGAAAATTTTAAGTAGTGATGATATTGATTAATTAAATGGAAGAATCAAGGTTTCTAAGGTTTAATAAGATTAGATTAGGGTTTAGTTTGAAAAGAAATGGAGGATAGCTTATTGTTCTAAATTGCTAAAGATTATGTTTAAGGTTGTTGTTGTCCCAAGATGGCAACCAAGAGGGGGGGGGGGGTGAATTGGTTTCCTCAAGAAATAATGACAATTAAAAAACTCAACAAAATAGAAGTGCGGAATTAAGAGATGGTTGAGTAATGGAAGAAAGAAAGAACACGCAAGATTTATAGTGGTTCGGATTTTACTTCAATCCTACATCCACTTCCTTAACAACTTGTTAAGGTTCCACTAATCTTTGAAGTTTTTACAAGCTCACTTCCAACTTTGGTGTTTTCACAAGTTCACACCTAACTTCACAAGTGTTTTTCTAAGGCTTACACTCAAGAACCTTTAAAGGAGTTTTTAAGGCTTACTCTCACAACCCAAGCAAGAGTTTTACAAGGATTACTCTCACAACCCAAGTGTTTTTCCAAGCTCACACTCAAACTTATACAATGGTGTTTTCAATGCTAACACCTAACATTCATTACAATTCAAATGTAAGTTTAAGTAAAAGAGAATTTGTTGCTTGGCTATCAAAATCTAATTTCTTGCTTCTTGTCCTTCTTTTCTTGTAGAAGCACTGTATTTATAGCCAATGTGGTCTTACTAGCTGTTATTGAAAGTAAGAATAAAGTCTTGGCAGCTTAGACCTTCTTTACTTAAACTGTCCGAAGCTTCTCGCGGTCGTCATTCATACAAGGATCGTCGCGCTTATGTCACACGCGGTTGTCCTTGAACAAGGCACGGTCGCTGAATTTTAAAAAAGCTTCAATGGTCGAATTTGAGTGCTCTGCAGCTGGAATCTTGCCCATGCTGCGATTGTCAGACGGTCGCGCATCACCAAGGTGTGGTCGCCCTTTTTGAATGTTGAAGTGGGTTTTTAACAGTCATGTCACGTGGCATTCTCTGACAGGGCAGAAGAGATGTCCGCCATAATTTGAATGTCGCGGTCGCTCTAGGTAGCATCTCGCGGTCGAATTGAGGTTCTCGCGTCGAACTTCTGGACGCACCTGAGGACGCGAACACTACTGTCTCTTTAAGCAAATTGTTCTTGAATTGGTAAAGCGGTCGTGACTCTGAATGGGCGATCGCTAAAGTGGTAAGCGAGGCCGAGTCATTCGCCGTTCTTGTCACCGCGAACCTTACTGTGATTAGAATGATTTGAGTTTCTTGGTTAGCGGTCGTCCATAAATTGGGACAGTCGCTCTTCTTTATGCGTGGTCGCTACTGAGGTCGAGCTTCTGACCGCGAAACCTTCTGTGATAAGGTTTCATCCTGTAATTGAATGGTGCGGTCGTGTTCATGTTTGGTGCGACCGCTAGAAGTGTTCTGTTCACCTTTATTTGAAGTAACCTAAGCCTGCAACAAGATTCTCCAAACACAAGTTAAATTGATCATTCAATTTGAGTTGTCAAGGATCAAAATTGAGATCATTTGTCTAACAATCTCCCCCATTTTGACTTTGACAATTCAAATTGAATGATTTTAAAACAAACTAAAATGCTCCCCCTTAACATATGCATGAATCATGGTTAAGTCTATCTAGGTGCATTTGAAATTATTTGATTTGATTATCTTGGTGCATTGAATTCCAATCATTCCAATTTGTGTACTATTTTCTCCCCCTTTGTCATAGGCAAAATGAAACAATGAAAGTGAAAGGAAAATGGTTAAACAAATGCTTTATTAAACAAAACAATCAAAGGATACTAAACATTATGTTTATTAAAACATATTAAGCATTAAAGGAAAGTACAAAGGCAGAACAAATAAAGCAACAAACAGATAATGAAAATGCAAACTATTAAGACTAAACAGTTAAGCTATTCAGAGTCATCATCCTCATCTATCTCTTCTTCTACTAAAGGAGCTTTTCCTTTATCTTGAGGAGCAAAAGAGGTAGAGCTAGTGCTAATGGACTCTTCTTCTTCAGGAAGGCTTTGAGTATGATCACTTATATCCCAATCTTCAAGATTGCATTGAGGCAAGTCCAGTTAGCCTTGCATATCATAGAGGTCATGGTGCATGTGAGATATAAGGTCAATTCTCTTGTTCAAGTGCTGGAATCTTTTGGAGACACGTTTCTTGAACTTAGAGAGTTTCCTGGAGAGAGATTTGATAGCATGGAGAATGAGTTGTGTAGAGGATGAGGTAGTTTCTTGAGCAGCTTTTGATGAAGTAGCTTTTGGAGGTAATTCCACAGCAACTTCCACAGAGTCTCCCTCTTCCTCAATTGTATACCTTGGCCTTTTCTTTTGTTTATCCACAACTCCTTTCTTGCCAAAATAGTATACATATGTACCTTCAATCTTCCTTACACATCCAGCATGCTCTAAGTAGTCAATAGTGATGGCACTAGAGGCAAGATTGAAAGGGTTTCTCAAAGTAGCTAAGTTCAAATCATTTAGTAGGTTTAGGTGCCTAGCTATTTGAGTAATTTGTGAGGATAGGAAGAAGGTTCCAGTTCTTGTAATAGCATGATGATAGAGGGTGTCAATCAAGAACTTGGTTGTGTTCATTTGGATGTTGTGGGTGAAAGCATATAAAAAGATGAGGTCTCTTTTGGTTACCTTTTCATTCCCATCTGCTCTTTGATGGATGGTGTAGGTGATAATCCTATGAAGCATCCAATGGGTGAGGGATTTGATGTGTCTGGCTTTTGATTCCTTTTCAAAAGAAGTTTCCACAGAAATTTCTTGCCAGAATTCAGAGAGAGTTTGGTTTGAGAAGATTTGATCATTGTAGGAGGTTATACCATCAGTAGGAAAGTTCCAAATGCTGCCAAAATCTTCTAGGGTTAAGGATTGGTATTGATCAAAGAGTTTAAACCTAACCCCATACCATCCTAGTGCAGAGTTAGCACTCTTTTCTATTTGGAAAGACATTAGAAACTCCTTGCTTAAACTAGAATAACCTACCTCTTCTGGAAATACAAACTTTCTCCATCCAAGGACATCTAGCAATCTCTCAATTTCATCCTTGATATTTAGGGCATAAAGCATCCCACCAAAAGGAGATTTGGTTCCCTCAACCTTCTTTCTCTTCAACATAGCATACCTAACATCTTCCTCAGAAGTTTGGTGGTGAGGTTTTTGAATTTTCTCACCTCTTCTAGACTGTGGAGGAGATGGAGGATCAACTATGGGTTCTCTTATTGTGATTCCTGGAACTCTCTTTGCTTGTCCTTTTATTTTGGAAGTGGTTTTCTTTTTGGAAGCCATCAGAACAGAAAGAAAGAGAAGAAAACTGGAAAACAGAGGGTGATTGAGAAACAGATGATTTTGAGAAGATTTTAGAGATTTAGAGGGAAGTTTGTATGTTTTAATAAGCAAAATATCAAAGAAACTGATGTAACATACTCTTAAATAGATGAAATTAAGAAAATAGCCGTTTATGACTATTGAAAGTTAAGAGTTGCGACCAGTCACACAGCCAACGGTTACAAAATTTCGAGCAGAGTGTACAGAGTGCGGTCGCAGATTCAACAGGGTGCGATCGCAAAGTTTGGTCTAGCGACCATTATCAAGGCCAGTACGCTCGCGGGTGAAGAAACTATCTGTAACGGTCGAAACTGTTCAAATTATTGCGTCTGAGCACAAATTTTCTCGACCGCGCACAGAGTTTTTTGTTTGAATGAATCTTGCAGACAAGATAGCGGTCGCTATGGACACTGGAGCGAACGCTACTGACTTAGAAATAAAAGATTCAAGGAAAGATGGAGGAATTTTCTAATGTTTAGGCAAAAATATACATATATGCACAAAGAAACTTTATTGAAAGGCAAAAGTTTTAATTAATTCAAAGTGATTCCATCGATCATTCCTAAATTAAGTTTAATGAAGTTAAGTCTATCTTCATTCAAGGGTTTTGTAAAGATATCAGCAAGTTGATTTTGTGTATCTATAAATTCTAGGATTATATTCTGATTTTGTACATTTTTCTCAAGAAATGATGTCTAATATCTATGTGTTTGGATCTAGAATGTTGGATAGGATTTTTTGACAAATTGATAACACTAGTGTTGTCACATTTTATGGAGATATTGTTAAATACTTTACCATAGTCAAGCAATTGTTGTTTCATCCATAATACTTGTGTGCAACAAAAACATGCTGCAACATATTCGGCTTCCGTTGTGGATAAAGCAACCGATGCTTGTTTCTTACTATGCCAAGAAACTAGACAATTACCAAGAAAGTGACATGCTCCTGTAGTGCTTTTCCTATCTAAGATACTACCAGCATAATCTGCATCTGAAAAGCCTATGATATGAAATGATGTGTTTTTAGGATACCAAAGTCCTAAATGCATTGTACCACTCAAATATTTCAAAATTCTTTTAGTGGCATTCAAGTGTGATTCTTTAGGACTAGTTTGAAATCTAGCACAAAGACATACACTATATATTATATCAGGTCTAGAAGCGATTAAGTAAAGTAGTGATCCGATGATACCTCAATATTTCTTCTCATCTACTGCTTTACCATTTTCATCTTTACCTAATTTCAAGGATGTGCTCATAGGAGTTTTGCTAGTTTTGCAGCCATCCATTCCAAATTTCTTGATGAGCTCTTTTGTATATTTGGATTGGTTGATGAAGATCCCATCTTCACATTGCTTGACTTGCAGTCCAAGGAAGAACTTGAGTTCACCCATCATGCTCATTTCAAATTTCCTAGTCATACAAGTAGCAAATTCTTTGCACAAGGCTTCATTAGTAGCTCCAAATATTATGTCATCCACATAAATTTGTACAATCAAAATGTTATGCTTGTCCTTTTTAACAAAAAGAGTTGTGTCTACTTTTCCTTTTGCAAAATCATTTTCAAGCAAATATGCACTAAGTTTATCATACCAAGCTCTTGGTGCTTGTTTCAATCCATATAAAGCTTTGGTAAGTTTGAAAACATGATCAGGAAATTTGTAGTTTTCAAAACCAGGAGGTTGTTCTACATAAACTTCTTCACTAATAAGTCCGTTTAGAAATGCACTTTTAACATCCATTTGAAAAAGCTTAAAGTTCATGTGACATGCAAAAGCAAGTAATATTCTAATAGCTTCTAATCTGGCTACGGGGGCAAAGGTTTCATCATAGTCAATACCTTCTTCTTGATTATAGCCTTTGGCTACCAATCTTGCTTTATTTCTAACAATGTGACCATTCTCATCAAGCTTATTCCTATAGACCCATTTGCATCCTATTATAGAGTGATCTGTAGGTCTAGGAGTAAGTTGCGAAACATTATTTCTTTCAAATTGATTAAGTTCATCTTGCATTGTAGTTATCCAATTTTCATCATTTAAAGCCTCCTCAATAGTCTTTGGCTCAATTTGAGAAACAAAAGCAAAATTAACATCTAGATGATTAATTTTAGATCTAGTAATTACTCCCTTAGATGTTTCTCCAATGATGAGTTCCTTAGGATGATCTTTCTTGTATTGCCAATCCTTAGGTAGATCTTGAGTCTTTTCTTCAAGTTCATGCTGGTTTATCTTTAAAGCATCAACAAACTCAAGAGGTTCAAGTGTACCTGCAGGTTCATTGAAAGCAATACCTTTCTTTTGATCACGATTAGATGATTCATCAAATACAACATGCATTGATTCTTCTATAACTAGAGTTTTCATGTTAAATACTCTATATGCTTTGTTATGTGATGAATATCCTAGGAATATGCCTTCATCTGATTTGGATGAAAATTTTCCAAGATTATCCTTGGTATTCAATATGAAGCATTTGCATCCGAATACTCTAAAATATCCAATTCTAGGTATTCTTCCATTCCATAGCTCATAAGAAGTTTTATTAGTTAAATGCCTTTTGTAAACACGATTTGTAATGTAACAAGCTGTATTAACGGCTTCTGCCCAAAAATAAGATGGTAAATCATATTCATTGAGCATTGTCCTAGCCATTTCAATTAAAGTTCTATTTTTCCTTTCAACTACACCATTTTGCTGTGGAGTTCTAGGAGCAGAAAAATTATGTGAAATGCCAAGTTCATTGCAAAAGCCTTCAAAATTTTCATTCTCAAATTCTTTGCCATGATCACTTCTAATAGATGTGATCACATATCCTTTTTCATTTTGAACTCTTTTTGCAAACGTTTTAAAGTAATTAAAGGCTTCATTCTTTTGAGCTAAGAAATTAACCCATGTGAATCTAGAGTAGTCATCAACAAGAACAAATGCATATGATTTGCCTCCTAAGCTTGTAACTCTATTTGGTCCAAACAAATCCAAATGAATGAGCTCTAAAGGTCTAGAGGTGCTTATAACACTCTTTGTTTTAAATGAGCTTTTGTGTTGTTTACCATGTTGACAAGGTTCACAAATCTTGTCTTTATCATATTTTATCTTAGGTAGGCCATCAACTAAGTTTTCATTGCAGATATATTTCAATTGATCCATACCAGCATGACCTAGTCTTCTATGCCATAACCATGCATCATTATTAGTGGACATTAAACATTTATTATTTGAATGAATGTTGATATTATAAGTGTTGTTTGTTCTAGTACCCTTAAATATGATAATATCATTTGAATTTGTGATTTTGCATTCCTTGGAATCAAAATTGACAAAGTATGTTTTATCACAAAGTTGACTAACACTTAGTAAGTTATGTTTCAAACCATCAACAAGCCATACATCTTCAATTAAATCCTTACCAATAGAACCAATGGAGCCAACACCAAGAATTTTACCTTTAGCATTGTTTCCAAAAGTTACATTACCTCCATGTTTGTAGGTAATACTTGTAAAGAGCTTTGCATTCCCAGTCATATGCCTTGAGCATCCACTATCTACAAGCCATGTGCTTTTGTTGATAGTAGATTTTAGGCATACCTACAAGGCAATAGTGATCATCTTCTTTTAGGTACCCACATGAAGTTGGGTCCTTGATTGTTAGTAGTAAAAGTACCTTCTAAATTGAGATGAGCCTTTCTTATATAACAATAGAAATTTTTGTGTCCGAATTTCATGCAATATGTGCATTTCCATGGCATTCTATACTTCTGCATTTTTCTTTTTGTATTTGACGTATTATGCATGCAGCTACAAGTATGTGATTTCTTTTGTGCAAGTTTAGTGAACAATAATGCATAATTATTTTTGGCTTTATCTCCTAGCAAACCATAAGAAGTTCTTGTAGTACTTTTAGACTTGGTGCAAGCATCTTTGATATGAATATCAGGAATTTCAATTGTAGATGCTTTTACAAATGTTGGTTTGCTTGGTGCAATGTTAGTTGAGCCATTGAATCCTAATCCATATTTTAAGGAAGGTGATCTTTGGTTATTAATTAATGTGTTTAATGCTTCCTTTCCTTTATGAAATCTGGAAATTGATTCTTTTAATTCTTTTAGTTCATGCTTCAATGTTTCATTTTCTTTAATCACTTTTTCTAAGTCATGTGAGTTTTTATTTAACTCTCCTATTGTATTCATCAAGTGTTCATTTGAGGTTTTCAATTCTAAGGTAGAGTTTTTTAAGCATATAAAATCCTTTTCTAACTTAGAGTTTTTCTCTTTATAGAGCATCATTTTAGAAAAATATTTTTCTATTTTAAAGTTCATGTGCTCAATCAAATCACTATCATCTATATCATTTGTATCATTATGTGCTACTAGATCAAAGGATTGAGTACTTACCTCATTGGAGTCATCTTCAATAGCCATGAGACACAGATTTGCAATTCCTTCTTCTTCTTCTTCTCCACTTGAAGAAGAGTCATCCCATGTGGCTTTGAGAGACTTTTTTTTCTTTATCCCATTTCTTTTTGTTCTTTAATTTGAAGCAATCTGATTTAATGTGACCAGTTTTTCCACATTCATAGCATTTTACCTCATTTTTCTTTTCTTTATCTTTGAAGGAGAATTTTGGAGGTGTACCTTTGTTTGCTTGTAATCTTTTCTTTCTTTTCCATTCATTGATTCTTTTTTAGAACATTGCCATTTCATCTTCATCATCAGTACCTTCATTGCTTGAGCTCTCAGCTTCTTTGATTGCTTTGAGTGCAATTGGTTTTCTCTTTTCTTTTTCACCTTGATCTTCTTCTTTCTCACTATGTAGCTCAAATGTGAGTAGTTTACCAACTAGCTTGTCAGTTCTTAATGTGCTTAGATCATGAGCTTCTTCTATGGATGATACCTTTGATTCAAAGTTCTTTCTAGCTCTTAAGGCTCTCAAGATTTTACTGTTTACATCACCTTGATCATATACCTTGCCATACTTCTTTAGTTCATTGACAATAGCAAGCAAGCAATTGGTTATGGAATTTTTGATGTTGATGCTTAAATGCATTGATTGAGTTTAAATTAAATGTTTGAGTTATGTTTTTGGTTCCTTATGGCAATTGAGTTGTTTAAATTTAATTTAAACCAAATGTTTTGAGAAAAATTTGGCAAGTTGATTTGATGAACTTTAATTGGTTTGATTTGAGTTAAACATGCAAAAGATATCAAGGGGAAGTGTTTGAATCTTCACTTAATCATTAAAGAAGCCTTCATATTGATTTGTAAAAGAAAAATACACTATCCCATGTATTTTATATGTTTGGGCCGAAATGGTCCCAAGTTGGCAGATTTCTGGATCTTTTTGTGGCGGTTGTTTGAGGTAGCAAATGAATGAATTTTTCAACGAAATTTTACGTGTAATTAGTCAACATATGAAATGTAACACCCTGATACCCTATATAAGTACTATACATATACCTAGTATACATACAGTAAGTATATAAAGTATAAGGATGCCACTTGTCATTACATTTTTTAAAACCTGTAACAAAGTTCAAACCATAATACGTTAATTTAAATAACATTTACAAAATCATTATCTTTATCAAAACTTCTTTTATACATATAAATATTCTCTCGTCAAAAATACATTATAATTAAAAGTTATACATGTATGCATTACCCTCTAGTTGGTCTCGACAACTCTTACTCTTCTCGTGGCATAACGAAAGACTTCACATCTTCCACCTAGTCACCTGCGTGATTACACGTCCACGCTAAGCCCGAGAGCTTAGTAGTACAAACATAAAATATAAACATACATTATAAAAATATTAACATATGATGATATATCAATTCCATGTACCATTAGTTTCCTATCTTGATTTTCCTTTTGAATTGCACCTTTCATATATCGCAATTCATTTCATATATGATATACATATATACATATCATTATCAGCAACCATAATCCATCATCAATCCTCACAATTAATATATCAATACACATATTGCACTTCACACTTCATAACATTACTTTATTCACAATTCACCGATCATAAATCACATTTCCAACAGAGGCAATCATATATCTCATTTATTCATTTATTTCAACATTTGTATATCACATTGTCAACAAAGACAGACTCGGGCCCAACAGACACTAATATGCTATTCGACTTTCAGAGTTAATGCTTTGGTTTAATTATCACATTATCATTATCATTATCCCAACTAGGCTTCAAGGATTTAGGTTCAACCAAGCTTCAAGGGGAACAAAGCATGCTAAGTATCAACCCAACTTGGCTTCAAGAACCAATCCAACCTAGCTTCAAGGGTTGTAACATCTCAATTAGGCTTCAAGGACTTAGCCAACCTAACTTCAAGAGATTGTTACTAATATTAGGCATGCCACCAACAACAAACTCTGAAAATGGAATAACACATTAGCCACACAATTCATTTATTATTTCATTATCCATTCCATTCTCAATTGAATCATCATCTAGGAAAACATGCCTCAATTATCACAATTGTATCATCATAGCCAATCACAATGGCTTCACATCACATTTGAATCATCATAGCCAATCACAATGGCTTCACAACTCTATTAAATCATCATAGCCAATCACAATGACTTCATAACCCATTTGATTCATCATTATAATATACAACATCAATTACATTAACTAAACAACATACCATTATTCAATCATATCATATAGGCATGTTTCAATCATATCATTCACATCATTATAACTCAAAACATTAGTTCTACATTTCTTTATGTCTCAATTACCATTATGGTAATTCATCATAAGAAATTGCATTGCACATACCTTTTTGAATGATCCACATCTCTTCCACACTATACAAGTCATAATATTAGTCACATTATTCATATAACACATTATCATTCACAAGATTCACAATGCATAACATAACATTGTTCATTTAGAATCATATGCATCATTGATACCACATTTCAACATTTATTATTATTGAAATGTACATAATCAAACACATTAAACATCCATTAAAATGATCATCATTGATATATGTACACATATATAATTCACCTTATTCTTAAATTTAGAATCCTCAATACACATTTGTTTAGCTCATCTTTACTTTAAGTATGTTCAAAGTGTAAATACAAAAAGACCTTGGAAGGATTCAACAATGTGAGAAAAACAAGAAACAAATCACAGTAAGGGACACCCTCAAGGGACACGGCCAAGCTTGTGGCCGTGTCTCTCAACCAAAAGCAACAGAAGCAGACATGGGCAAGGGACACGGCCGTGTCTCCTCCAAAAATCACCCAACACGGCCAAAATTTCATAGACTTGGCCATGTCTCTCAAAATTTCTTTAGTTTGGCCGTGTCTCTCCCTTGGTTTGGCCATGTCTCTCATGAATGAAACCCTAAACATAACCAAAACTCCTTTGATTGAATTAACAACACCTTATACACAACACAACCTCATTCAAATGAATGTAATCAATATTATTAACACATATTCATCACAATATTCACAGTAACACTACACTAACCATACATTCAATCAATTACCACATCAAACCCTAAAACCAACATCAATCTTCTTCTTTCAATAACAACATCTACTTAACTTACCATTTTCAAACAAAACCAACACCAATTTAACATTTTTAACTCACAATCAATTCCAATACTCATAAACACATATCAAACACACCAAATCATAATGTTAACAAACCACAACTCATTTCAAACACAACTTCAAAAATAACAAAGAAAAACAAGAGAGTACTTACCTCAATTGAAGAAATTTCACAAATCTCCAACTTCATCCTTTGATTCTTCCTTCAATTTGATGTTAGAAATCAAAACACCTCACTTGCTCTTCCTTTCCCTTTGGTAGCCGGCCACACCAAACAAAGAAGAGAAAATGAAGACAAATCCAACTTCTCTTCTTCTTTAAATATCCACCAAACAATTTTAACAAGGCAATTACCTAAATGCCCTCATCCATTTAACTTAACTTTTGTCACTTATATGCCCATTTAAGTAATTTCACACACCACAAATAAATATCCTCTTGCATTGACCATCCATTTTGACTAATGTATATGCTATATATATATATTACCATATACCCAACATATACACTTTCTCTCTACACATTCCTTTCCTTTTTAAACAATACATAAACATTCTCTTTTCAATTTCTTTTCTTATCAACATAACATATAAACATAATTCAAACAAACAACAATTATATCCAAACTTCTTGGGCAAACATTGGGATATTACATGAAATAAGTTTTCTGTAAACTTTCAGCCAAAAATAAGATCGTTTACTTGGTCAAATGGAAGACTGAAGTGGACTGAAATTTTGACGAAAACCCAGATTTTACTATTCATATGGTCATGCCATTTGCGTTGCCGATTTTACGTGCCGCGATACTATTTATTTGGTCAATTTGTGACTTTTGAGGAATGTTTTGAAATGTTTGATATGTTTATTGTGGATGTTAAATATGTGAAAAAGGGTAATGGTTTGACTAAAGAATGTGGTGCGCGGCGTAAATGGCAAAGTGCAACGAAAATTAAAATAATTTCTCAAGTCATTCTAAAATGAAGTTTGAGACTTAAATTGAATCATTTTAACCTTTATGCTCTACTGGGTAGTGGGGGTGGTAGATAAGGGTATGGTGCACTATATTAACTTATGCAGTACTGCCACTTATTGTGTTTGATACACCCGGCGGTTACCTTCGGGTATAGGCCGTGGAGCGGAGATGTTGTGAAATTGTGATTGGAATGCTCCAGTGGTTACCTACGGGTATAGGCCGTAGAGCAGATTTGGTTATAACCATGGTGGTGAGGGCTACCTATGTTACAGTGGTGAGGGCCACTGCCTTATCGCTATGATTTCCTATATGCCAGTAGAGCCTGAGCCAAAGTCCTGTTTTTTCTAAAACTACATACTGCAATATGAGTTGAATTATGGTTTTACAATTGTTGAAAGTATATCTACACTGAATGGATAATAACTTCCATTGGTTTAATGTTGGTTGATTTTTTATTTAATTATTTCCTTTTAGTTCAAATGCTTTCTTGTTTTACTTATATTTTCATCGGTAAAAGTACCCACTGAGCGTCATTGCTCAGTGAGTTAAGTTTTCTTGACTCGTAGGTTCGGAGTAGTAGATTTCGGTGATTAGCATCGAGCAACACAACACAGCGCAGCACCTTAGAGTAGCCTTTCATTTCCTATATTATGAGTTAGCTAGTTGTGGCATGTATATGTATATATTTATATATAAGATTGGGAAGTACTATGTTATACTGTACGTTAGTAGTATGTAATAATAATAAACCTCTACTTTATTTAGTATTAGAAGTGTGAATTCTTCTTACAGGTTGTAGTTGAGGTTATAAGGTGGATTCATTGGGAGTGTATTGAAACTGATTGTATTCCAAATTGGTTTGTGTAAAAATGTTTTCAAAAATCAGAAAAACCAGTTTTGTCGACACTTGGGATCCAATTTCTAGGCGAACCTCTGGCAAAATTTCTGTAAAAATCGGAACTAAAATTTGACTAAGTAAAAGTGGTAACAACATTAGGCTAGTGTGGCGCCTCTACTCGGCTTACACATGTAGGCTGGGAAGGGGTGTTACAGTACATACCTCAAGAAGCTCTCAAATGCAAGCTAAAAGTCTCTCACAAACCTTCACTTCCAAGTTTCTCCTCAATACTAGGGTTGGGAAATTCACCTCTCTTTAATACCTACTCAAAATATGATCAAACACAATCATTTAATATCACATTTTAAGGCATTTTCAACATTAAATCCTAATTTAACATCACTCTAGTCAAAACTCCAAAATCTAGCCCATCCTTACTTTAACATTGAATTTCTATCTTAATCCATTTAAATTAGTGTTTTAAGTTTATTTATATCATTAAAAATATATTATAACATATTTTAACCAATCACATTAATTAAATACACACTATTATACAAAACCCTAAAATGGCATAACCTTCACCAATGAAGGTTCTTTATTCCAACTTATTCCAATTATTAATCCAAGCTTATTTCTATTACTAATATCATGAAATAACATGATTTAAACATTAAAATTAAACAATTCACCATTGTTTGAAAATTTTCTTTCCAAAACCCTAAATTCAACACTACTTCATCCAACCTCTATCCAAACTTAACCAAATCTATCATTTGAATTTAAAATCCTTGTTTATATATCAAATCAACACATTTGGAAATCAAATTAGACAATTAAATATATCTAAATTCTCTCCCTTCAACCAACTCATCCCAAACTTAACCATTTCTTCAATCCAACTTAAAAATCATTAATAACTACCCAAAATAACTTCATACATACGCAATTAAGTAATTAAATCATGCTAACAGAAAATTCCAAACTCAACATAATCTCAACTTCATGGAAATCCAAAGAAATAAGTTAGAGAACTTACTAAATCAAGTGGAAATTACCAAAACTTCACTTGAAGCCTTAAATTCCTTTCAATTATGGAAGCTTGGAAGATGAATAAATATCTCTATTGGTGGCTATGGAAATCCGACCAAACATGAAGAAGAAGAAGAAGATGGTGATCGCTTTTTTGTTTTCTCTTTCTTTCCACTTTCAATAATAACCATATATATATTATTATATTTTTCATAATTATTTATTTATTTATTTAAAAATCACAAATTACCTTTTCCATCCAAAAATAATTTATCTTTTAATTTATTTAAATAATTTTAATTTTATAAAGTATAATTACCATTTTCCCATTTAACTTTTGACTTTTCTACTTAAGAGTTGACTTTTGTATATGTTATGTATTTAATGTATATTTCACATATACTCTTTACTTTTTCACTTAAATCCTTTAATTTTCCATTTAAATCATTTATTTAATTAATTAATTTTAATTTTAATTAATTTTATTTAATTTATAAAAATTACGGATGTTACAATTTGGTTTGGTTTATGGACCCAAGAATTTGGTTTGTGTTCTGGACTCTAATTGATTTGGGTTATGGACCCAAATTGAATTGGGTTCTGGATCGGAGAATTTGATTTGGGTTTTGGACAAAAGAATTTGGTTTGGGTTCTGGATCCAAAATTTTGGTTTGTGTTCTAAACTTGAGAAATTTGTTTGAGTTCTAAACCTAGATTGGTTTGGATTTTGGACCAAAAAAATTAGTTTGGGTTATGGACCCGAGAATTTAGTTTGGGTTCTTGACTCGGATTAGATTAGGTTCTAAATCCGAGAATTTAGTTTGGGTTATGGATTCAAAATGTCTTGATTTGAGTTTTGGACCCACAACATCTGTAGAAGTTAATTTCAAAAATCAGCAAAAGCAAAAATTTTGGCTATTTTTTAGTTGCTTGCTATATCAAGTGACACTTTATATACCCTTGCCCCCTGCATGAAAAAATATTTTTTAATATAAAAGAATATTTTTAGACATGCATAAATTTAGACCAATAAATATTAGTTTATCGTTACCACGTGACTCAATGATTCTGATGAAATTATGAATTTCTCATGGGTCTGAGATCAGTTGCATTATTTATGCAACTGTTATGTGGACTGAAAAATATACATGTGGACAAAGCATCTGATAACTTTCTTTTGCTTGTTGTTTTGTATCTTTGCTTTAAACTTTTCAATTTGCTTTTGATTGATTTATTATTATTATTATTATTATTATTATTATTATTATTATTATTATTATTATTATTATTATTATTATTATTATTATTATTATTATTTATTTGGTGTTATCTTAGACTTTCAAGACATCCATTCTCCTATATAAATGAAAATGGTTTTCCATCAATTGTATCATTTTCTTTTGCCTTCAAAAATCTTCTGCTTCATTCTCTTAGTTTTTAAACATTTCAAACCTTTAATCTATTTTTATAAATGGCATACATTCATCATGCTTCTAGAACTGGACCTCGTTTGAATACCGAGCTGCTTGATTATCTTCGAGCCCATGAACGCGAACAAGTCCTGTAATGCCCTGATTTTTGTTAAATATATTATACATTTGTGATGAGAGATTGATGATGGTTTTGCTAAAAGAGATGGAAATATAAATAACATATATATCATATATAAAAGATTAAATATAAGTGGTAAAATGGTAAAGAGTTAAAAGTAGAAATATTAAAATACAAAATAATAATATTTTATATAAAAATCTAATTAGTTAATAATATATAAATATATATATGGTAGGTAAAAAGAATATTAGAGTCAAAAAATTTCTAGAGCATTCAACTTTCTTCTTCTTTTTCCTTTCTCTTGGCCAGATTCCCTAGTGGAATTAAGGAGGAGATTTTTTATTTTCTAAATCATCAAATTTCAACTAAATCTAACAAGAAGTAAAGAGAGCTCTAATTTTAATCTAAGAAACAAGTGAGTTTTATAACCCTTAGTATTTTCTTTACATAGAATCTTTAAGATAATTGTAATATGTTAAGAGATATGATAAATTATATTATGAATTGATGTAGAAATGATAACTTTAAACTTGGTAGTGATTTTGATGCTGTTGACTATAGTTAGAGTAGTGATTAAGTATTAAGGTTTTAGAAGGGGTCTAACTAATCTTGAGTTGGAGGAAGAAAAAGGGGTTTATAGATGCTTATATGAGTTATTAATATCATTTTGAATTTATAAATGATTAGATGTGAATTGAATTGAGCGATGGTACCAATATAGAGGGAGGTGTAAGATTAAGTGAAGTTGTGCGGAAAGAGTTGTTTCTCCAATTTGAGCTTCAAAAAGGTAAGTATATACTTAGATAATGCTCTTGTCTTTGGTTTTCATCATACTAAGTTGATATGTGCACATTATGTTGATTAAAATAGTGTGAAAAAAGTGATTCTGGGATGCCATAGGCGTGGGAATGCAGGACCACAGCCATGGGCTTTGAAGTGAAGTTGTTTCATGTGAAAAAAAAATGAAGAGGTATAAGCAAAATGAATGCCATAGGCACGGCCTTTGAATGCCACGATCGTAATGCCACGAGTTTAGAGGTATTTTACAGCTTCGTTTCATATCCCACAGGCATGGCTATTGGATGCCACAACTGCGGGGTTGGTTTGTTGATGTTTATTGTCATATTTTGCACTATATAGGTATAGTAAATGGCTTGCACAACTATGTCTTCAGATATATTGTATTAAAGAAATGTATATGTGATTATAAAGTGAAGAATCATGATAAAATATGTTAATTGTGTTAATTGTTGGAGTATTGATGAGTTACATGGTGAATGTCTCATATGTGCATAATGTGGAATGCTATTTGTTATCTTATACTTTACCTAGTTGCCAGAAGATTGCGTTTGGTGAGTGGCATGCCATACGCAATGGGGTGAGATACTGAGTGTCACAGAGATATTACTACGCCCCTGAACGAGACACATGAGGTGTCAAATTGATGATTACACTGTGGATGAGACACTGGATGTCACAAATTTATTTACATCCACTAGCGAGACACAAAGGTGTCATTATTGAGGAGATATGCCAAAGAAATAGTTCTGGAACTAATTTATTGTATAAGATTGTTCGACCCAATGCATGATGGTTGTTTATGTTTATTTGTAAAATAAGGATGAGAATGTATGTAACATTAAAACCTTATGTATGTTCATATACATTTGTCATAGTAATGTTGTATTAACAAGTATATACCATTGAGCTCTAGGCTTAGTGCAATTTATTTATCACGCAGGTAGTAGGATAAAAGCTGAAAATCCTTCCAGACTAGGACATGTCTAGTTAGAGGCTGTGTAACAGTCCTGGCCTACTGGCATCACCAGGTCCACGGGCTGTGCTACAGTACTGGACTGCCCTCACGGGCCCTCCAGCAGGATTTGTTTATTTGGCTCAATTGGGGGAAATTCCAATTAAGTCGCCTCCCCGGATAGAACACCTGACCTCCCACTTAAGAGAGCCAGCGAGCGCAATCCAGTACCATTTCTGCTATCACACTACATTCAATGTCATAACAATATTCATATTACATCTTCATAGTTCCAATGATTTTACCATTCAAGAATCACATTATATACAAAGACAAGCATGGGCCCAAAACACTCTAATATGCTATTCAATTTTCAGAGTTAGTGCTTTGGTTTTATTATCACATTTATCATTATCATAAACCCAACTAGGCTTCAAGGATTTAGGTTCAACCAAGCTTCAAGGGGAACAAAGCATGCTAAGTATCAACCCAACTTGGCTTCAAGAACCAACCCAACCTAGCTTCAAGGGTCTCAATTAGGCTTCAAGGACCAAATCCAACCTAACTTCAAGAGAATGTTACCAATAGGCATGCCACCAATAACAAAACTCTGAAAATGAATAACACATTAGACACACAATTCATTTATTATTTCATTCTCAAATCTCATCATCCATTAGGAAAACATGCCTTATGTTCTTTCAATGGAATCATCATAGCCAATTACAATGGCTTCACATCACATTTGAGTTATCATAACCAATCACAATAGCCTCATATCATTTCATATAGCATCTTATCATTCACAAGATTCACAATGCATATAACATAACATTGTTCATATAGTATCATATGCATAATCAAATGTATGTTCAATCTCATCAATGCAAGAAGAACAAAAACCAAACACAGTAACCAACACACTCAAGGGACACGGCCAAGCTTGTGGCCGTGTCTCTCAACCAAAAGCAACAGAATCAAACATGGGCAAGGGACACGGTCGTGTCCTCTCCAAAAATCATCCAACACGGCCAAAATTTCCTTGGCTTGGCCGTATCTCTCATGAATTGGCCGTGTCTCCCTTGCTTTTGGCCGTGTCACTCATGAATTGAAACCCTAAACATGTCCAAGTCTCCTTTGGTTGCACTCAATTTCGTTATACACAATATAACTTAATTCAAATGAATGTAATCAATGTTCTAAACACATATTTTACATAATCATCACAATTTGCACATTAACAACACATCAACAATATATTCAATCACTTACCACTTCAAAACCCTAAAAACTAACATCACTCTTAACTTACCATCTTCAAACCAAAACCAACACTTCCAATATCAACAATAATATAACTTCTTTACTTACAATCACTTAAAAACACACCACAAGCACAACTAATCATATTACTAACAAATCAAAACTCACTTCAAACACCACTTCAAAAAGAGCAAAGGAAAACAAGAGAGTACTTACCTTAAATGAAGAAATTTCACAAATCTCCAACCAAAACCTTTGATTCCTCCTTCAATTTGAGCTTAGAACTTCAAGATCCTCTCTTGCTCTCTTGCTCCCTTTTGTCTTTGGATGAGCCAGCCACCATAAGGGAAAAGAAGAAAAGATGATAAAGAAAAGTCAAATTATCATCTCTTTAAATCTCCACCAAGCAATTCTAACAAGACAATTACCAACATACCCTCTTCTCACTTGTTCTAACTACCCTTCATACACATGCCCTATTTAGTAATTTCACTCATCCCAAATTAAAATATCTTCTTCCCTTGACTCTCCATTTGACCAACTTATATGTTATATATATTAACATATATACAACATATACATTCCATTAACACAATCATTTCCTTTGCAAAAACATATGTACATTAAATTCAAATCAAACAATAATTGTATTAAAACTTCTAGGGCTTACATTGGGATATTACAGGTTGGATACTAGAAGCCTCTGGTTGCCACGGATCAAGCCTAAGCATAGCATGTAAATATTTTTTTTGAGTCGATGTAGATGTAATATCTATTTTCAAAATTTTAATGAATTAAAATATGATTTAAAGATGTTTTGTATATAAGTAATATCATGCTCTCATATTTATAAATGTATGTGTGAAAACACGGGATTTAGGGATATGAGTGTATGGAAATCTTTTGAGAATTATTGGATATTCATAGGTTAAGTTAATTGGACATGGTAATACTCGTATTTTAAACAAAACTCTAGCAAAATTTTCTATAGATTTATTTATTTATCTTATACCTATTTATTTATCTATATAATACTATAAACTAGTAACTAAATGATGATAGGGTGATAAAGTACAATAGTAATAATTTGGTAATGCTCCTATATCCTATCTGTGCATAGTACATATCTAAAGGTGTATGTACTATGTACGGGTAGGTTATGAGGGTGTTAAAAGTCCCTTTATTAGCCGGGATGCATCTTCACTGCAATGAGAAGGAAAAGACTCAAGTAAGTGTCATTTTGCTGAAATGTAATTACTTAATGGCACAAAATTCGTTAGTACAATTTATGGGTAAATATTAATTTGCAGAAATATTCATGCATGAAAAATTAATATGACATAAAATAAATTTCTAGGACCCATCCAACAAAATTTTACAAAGAAAAATCTAGTATTTATAAAAAAGGAAATTATTTATGAGTAGAAATAAAATATAGGACCTATGTGCTTACCTTACCTGACTTACTTGATTTATAATAGTATGACGATTGTGATGTCTACAAAATCCGCCAATGATATGATCGAGCACCACCTTAGTGAAAAGGATGGTATGGGCATGCAACTTTGAGGATTTCATTCTCCAATTATCATCTAAGGGATTTCATTTTGATAAGAGCATAATCTAAGCACTTGCAGAGCAATGGATGGTTACCACCCACACTTTTCACTTTCCCATAGGATAGATGACCATCGGCCCAGTCGATTTTGATGCTGTAACAGGCCTGAAATGCCATAGAATCCTTATCCCTTTAATTGACAATATTTTAACCTGTGATGAAATTCGGTAGCCGATTGTCCTGAGGCCTCAGTTCAAAGGACCTTGTAAGATTAAATATGATCCTATCTAAGAGTACTGGATGAATTACACTTGACCAGTGCGCAATGTAAGAACTATACAGTACACCCTAGGGTTCTTGCTATATCTATTGGGATAACCATACTGTGCAGCACCGAGTCAGCCATCCACTTGTCAGTGCTACGAGCCCTTATTGTTTTTTACCTTATGCCATTTTATGGGTGGGGGGAGGTCAACCTTACCTGCCTTTACTATAGATTTGATAAAATTTGCAGGAATAAAGTATCTTTTACCGGTTTTATGGTTACTGTCGAGGTATTACTTCTCATAACTATTGATTCAAATAATGTGCATGCAAGAACTTATCCCCTCTTTTTTTTAGGTTTAGGCATATGAAAAAAAAACTTGTGAGGGCACCTGGAATCACCAAATAGCTGGACGGGTATCCGAGACTAAGTTTCTAGCAATCAAGCCACAAAGAGGTGCTTGAGACCATCATGTACACCCCCATCGCTATCACCTAGGTCGCTTGACCTGGGACTAGGTAA
Source organism: Garcia nutans (assembly GCA_947685225.1). Classification (NCBI taxonomy): domain Eukaryota; kingdom Viridiplantae; phylum Streptophyta; class Magnoliopsida; order Malpighiales; family Euphorbiaceae; genus Garcia; species Garcia nutans. The sequence goes on along the minus strand of CANTUV010000031.1, from coordinate 68,931,667 downwards.
GAGAAAAAGTAATATCTAAAATTTATGAGAAAGACAACTTACCTGTTCACACTTCTATAGGTGGATGTTTCATGGTGGAGAGCTGATGAGCGGGATAACTAGATTTCATGTATGAATGATGCATTGCCCTTACAAAATTCTCGTGGATTATTGCTGGGCCAGTTTCTAGTGGCTAGTTCCTTGGTGAACGAGTGTATGACTTATTCCTCAGTCTTGACCAGTAAAGAGTATCAGTAGCATTCCATCATATGCACTGAATAGCACGCCCATGCTAGAAAATTCTTGTAGACATGCTCGAAATGGTTTCAACGTCAGCGTTTTCCTACTTTCACCAGATGTGTCCTATGTTCAATTCATTCGGGATCAACTTTTAAATTTCCAAGTTTCTTCTGCTGGTGTTGAAGGTATTGAAGAATAAGAGGAGCAAAATGAAGAAGAATAAGAAGAAGAGGGAGAAGAAGAAAAGAAGATGATGAAGAGGAAGAAGAAGAAGAGAGAAATGGAGGGGAAGAAGAGAGGGTGGAGTCTTCTCCTCATGGTGATGCCAGGGTCAGCACTTATTAGGTGAATGCAAATATATTATCCACAACTCCCTTCTTCTCAATTTGCTCTGATACTTCATGAACACTGTAGGCTATCGGTTCATTTGATCATGAGGCCAGATCATCCTATGCTACTCTGGTCTAACTGCAATGTTTTCCATTTACTACTTCTATGGTTCCGCCTCCTTATGCTGACATATTGTCCTATCCTCAGGGCTTTGACTCAAATTATCTGGTTTGCAATCTTATTTCATGTTGATTTATGTTGTATGTATGCATAATTGTGCATGTTTTACTTTTTCCTTTTATGGCTCACAATAAATTCTTGAGGAATAAAATAAAAAGTTAAAAGAAGAGTTAGCCACTAGCCACTAAGAATTGGATACCAGCCATCAAAATGCTGCTCACTTTGAAAACTTGTATCATTGGTCAAAATAGAATTTTTGTGACTTCTAATTTCAAGGCTTCAGAGATTTTGAGCAGCTTCTTCATCAAGGGGACCCCATATCAATGGCCACAAGATTCCTCCTTCTGGCAATGAGTTCTTTAGAGCACTATTTGATTATGGATCACCTCCTCCATCCCAGTGATCTTGTAATTTAATTACCTTGTATTGGGCATGTAATGACTAAGACCATTGTAATTAAATAAATTAAAATTTAACTTTTTTTACTTTTGATTTTTTTTTTTGCTTTTCTGGCACCTTTTTTTAAAAACTTTTCTGGCACCTTTTTTTAATATATATGTATATGTATAGTGTTCATGAAAAATTTATATAAATGAAAATTTCATGAATTAGGTCTCCAACATCTACAAAGCCATGATGAATTCGGCGATCCAAATTTGATTCGACATGAATTCATTCTTCCTTTTACTTGGTCTTCAGTTTATCACTATTTAAACCATCACTTCATTGTCTTCCTTCTCACCAATTCAATTGAAACTGTAGTCTTTCAAAACAAATAATCCTCTAGGATCGTCTTCTCACCTAAGCAAGCAACTTTAATTCTCATAAATCTAATAATGGCTGAGCCAATTTAAAGAAGATGAAAGATTTATTAAAGATTGTGGAAGGTATTCATTGGCAACAAATATTTTGCTCTCAAATTAATATTTTAAAATGGTTCCAAAATATCAAATTAAATCAATCATTCTTGCATGCTATGGCTTCTTTTTAAGATGTAGAATCTAGGACTTTTAAGATTAACAACTTCGAGCTTTTTTTCTTTTTCTTTTATTATTTTTTTTATTTTGGTCATAATTTTGCATAGTTCACCCTTGTGTATTTTCAGAATTAGCAGGCCGCCCTAACTTTTGCCTAAGCCACCCTTACAGATTTTCAACCTAGTGGGCCTTTTTTTTTTTAATAATACCTTCTTTTCCTCATATTTGGTTGCAAGAACGCTTTTGCTTGCTCGACACCTAAGCCGTAGATTATGAAACGTACTTGCCAGACACCATTTTGCAAGAAAACTTCTTCGAACTGCTTCTTCATATGCTAAATGGATCGAGTGGATTGGTTCAAGAACTATTATCAACATCCGTTGGTTAGTGCCTTGGTGGAAAATTAGCCATATTACCATCTGAACATATTTGATATATGTTCCATTTGCTACTATTCATCGGGGTACTATTTGATCCTCGCTATTTCGGTCACCAGTATGGAGCTCAACCTTGGAATTCTAACTTTATAGCTAATCTAGACATGCCTATGCTGACTGAAGCTTTCTTAGACCATCTGAGGCAAAGCTAGCCTGCACGTTATACTTACCAGCTACCATAAATTCTGCAATTGTCAATTGTCAGTCTTTAAATAAAATGATGTTAGGATGAAAGATATTTTCTTTTTATTATGATTTGCCATCATTTTTTTGCTATTATGTGATTTTATTTTAACCTTTTGGTTGATATTCAAAATGGTGCACATAGAATAATTTTATTATTAACTTTGTCTCATTAAATTGGAAACAACCATAAATATATAGCAAGCGTACACAAAATTATTCCTATCGCCAACTAGCCCTTTTAGGTTTTTTAGTTAACAATTTTTCTCATTTTTTAGCTCTAATTGTTGCCTAGCCCGCCCTTTCAGGCTTTTAGAACTAGCGGACTACTCTAATTTTGCCTAAGCTGCCCTTTGAGATTTTTGACCTAGCAAGCTTCTTCTTATTATTGTTATTATTATTATTATTATTATTATTATTATTATTATTATTATTATTATTATTATTATTATTATTATTATTATTATTATTATTATTTAAACATAGAATTTTTTCAGCCTATCAATGTTCACTGGTTAACTGAACTCATTCCCATCCATGTCTGACAACTTGATCATGCCTTTCTTCATTATCTTTTTCACAACATAAGGTCCTTCCCAACCTAGTCTAAACTTTCCTCTTGGATTAGGGAAATTTTCCTTGCATTGGTTTAGTACTAAATCACCAGCCTTAAGTCTTCGAATTTGGACTCTTTTATTATAAGCCCAAGCTATCTTTCTTTGGTAAAGCTGGTGATGATACAATGCCTTCAACCTCCTCTCTTCTAATAAAACTAGTAGTGTATATCTGCTTAATACTCATTCCATCTCTAGCAGCTTGGCTTCTAAAACTACCCTCAAAGATTTGATCTTGACTTCAACAGGTAGAACTGACTCCATCCCATAAACCAAAGAAAATGGCGTCATTCCAGTCTGAGTCTGAACACTTGTCCTGTACCCCTACAGAGCAAATGGAGGCATTTCAAACCAGTCTTTGTAGCTCTTAGTCATCTTAGAGAGAATCCGCTTGATTGTCTTGTTGGTGGCTTCCACTGCACCATCAGCTTTTGGTCTTTATGGGAAGGATCGATGGTAATTGATCCCATACTTGGTAAACAAATCTTTAATAGCTCCTTAGAATTGTATCCTGTTGTCCAACATTACACTGTGTGAAACTCCATATCTGCAGATAAGATTTCATTCAATAAATTGAGCTATTTGCCTTGCACCCAGCTTATTGAAAGATTTATCTTCAACCCACTTAGAAAAATAATCAACTGCTACTACTATGTAATGGTGGCCATTTGAAGCCGTTAGATGTATCTCCCCGACGATGTCTATACCCCAAGCTGTGAACGGCCAATGTGAAGACATAAAATGCAACTCTTCAGGAGGTCAATGGTTTAAATTCCTATACAGCTAGCATTGTTGACACTTTTGCACAAAATCAATATAATCTTTTTCTATGATCAACCAGCAGAAGCCTTACCGGATTATCTACTTAACCAGAGCTAAACCATTCATCTGAGGTCGCAGGTCCCTGCATGTACTTTCGATATGATCTGTTCAACTTCAAACTTCCTTAAACATCTCAAATGTACGCCGTTCGACCATCTTCAATATAGTTCCCCTTGGAAAGTGATGTATTGCGAAAACCACCATCTTATAGCTATTCTTTCTTTCTTTGTTGCCCATACAGATAATCTCAACTTTTCAAGAACTGTTTATTAGTATCATACCACGCATCATGATTTGTGCTAGTCTCATGATCATTTCATACTATGAGTGGAGATTTTCTCCCCCACTCCAATGTGGAATGGTTTTTACGACTTCGACACTGTTAGGCTCAAGGTCTTAGAGAACACGAGCCTAAACTAGGAGAAAATGTAGTTGCCACCCAGACTGGCTAGGAAAAAGAAAGGGGTGGATGACTCAATTCCTAAGGAATCCCCAACCCCCTATTGGGTTCGAAAAGTTGGGTACGCATGGGGAAGGTGAGAATGACTCAGCACCTCCACAGTGATTGATTCATTAGAACTGGCCTCTTTTCAGGTATAAATATTATTAAATTCTTAGCTTATCATAGCATCATCCCTATTACATGCAAATTAAAAGAAATAAATATGCATCACCTTTATTTAAAATAAACAATCAAAATAGGCACCTATCCAAGGATGGAAACATACCTTTACAACAATTGTTTAATGTCCAAAACTAAACAAAATAGGACACCCACCATTTAGTAGAAACATACCCTTTACATTAATCCTAAAATCCAAAATAAATTAAATTACATTGAACCTAATTAATGAGGTACCCACAAAGTGGAAACATACCTCTTACATTTTGGAAACTAAAATAATCAATATTAAAATAATAAATCAAATAAATTAAATCATTCAATCATTCACCATTAGCAAATATAAAAAAAAAACATTCATAAAAATAAAGCATTAATGAATTATCCATTCAAGACATAAAACAATCACATCTAAGTTTTAAACATAAATAAAGCAACAAATATACAACTTTTAGGGTTTATACTTCAAATTAGGGTTTTAAACTTTTATGATTAAATTAGGGTTTTTTATGATGAAAATTAAGACTTTGGGTTTTAGGGATGAAAAATGGGATTTTTAGGGTTTAGAAAAACAAGATTAGGGTTTTGAAAGAGATTAGGACTTGGAAATTGGAAAACTAGTTTTGAGAATTCAGAAAATGATTTAGGTTCTTTAGAAATTGGAAAACATAGTAGGGTTTGGAAAGTTTTAGAAAAATAGATTAGGATTTAAGTTTCTAGGGAAATAAGGTTTGGAAGTTGAGATAATGGGATTAAAAGTTTAATTTTTGGTATTTTGGTTTTAGGGTTTAGACTTACTAGATATATAAAGTTTTTTTTTTGGTGTTTTAGGGTTTCAAGGAATTGATGAACAAGATATTAGGGTTTGGGGAAACCAATCTATTGGAGACTTAGGATTTCTGGAGTTAGGGTTTGATGTTAAGGAATTAGGATTTTGGTGATTAGGGTTTAAAATTAAATCATAGCTTTACTGTAAAATTAAAAAAATATAAAAATGGAATACTGAATGATAGTAACAAATTCGGTCTTAGTTTTAGTTTTATAAAATTTATACTTAAGGTTTTAACAATTATGCTACTAGATCAAAGTGACAAACAAATAATACAAGCTACCGTGATGATTAAAAAATGGTTTGCAAATATTGAAAGAATAAATTGTATTAGAAATTAGAACCTGTGTTTGAAGGTTCCACCAAGGTTGGAAGTGTTGATCCAAGCTTTTGAATTGCCTGCACCAACTCTGTTTTTGGCCAAGACTGCTTGCTTGGTCAATTTTGTGTTTGTGAAGTTGCTTGTGTTTTCTCTATTTGCTTCTCCAAAAAATCAAAATCCCCTTGTTTAGTATTTTAAATCTGTTATTTATAGGCAATTGTAAACCCTAATGCTTATGGTGAAAACCCAGTCCATCTTAATTAAGGAAATAATAAACCGAATTAAATTGTATTTAGTGGATGATGAATTGGCAAGGCTAATTTGCCGCATGCCGAAATTGGCATGCCCAATTCATCGATCAATTATTATTTTATTATTATTATTAAAATAAATATTATATTTTTATAAAATAAATATTTATATTTTCTTTTTTCCTCTTTTTTATTTATTATATTATTAAAATAAATACTATATTTTTCTTTTCTTTTTTATTATTTGTTATTTATGATATTAATAAAATAAATATTATATTATTATGTGTTGAAATTTTAATATTATGTCAGACCAAATTTAAGTTTGTAAAATTATTCTGGACTGTTTTAAACCTTTAGACTTGACTTGGTTAAAAATTAAGGGTCTACAGTTTGTCATTTGCTTGAGCAATCTGAGACTATAGCAAAAGAGAGTGAAAAGCAACATGATTTTTGATTGGGTTTAGAACCAGACTAGACTCCGTACTCGAGGTTAGATTGAGTTCTGAACTCAAAAAAGATTTGAGTTCTGGACTCAAAAATAATTTGAGTTCTAGGCCCGAGGTGTGTTCTGGACTAAAAAATAATTTAGATTTTGGACCCAAGGTGAGTTCTGAACTCAAAAATAATTTAGGTTCTGGACCCGAGGTGAGTTATGGACTCAAATAATTTGAGTTATGGACCTGAGGTGAGTTTTGAACTCAAAAAATAATTTGGATTCTAGACCCGAGGTGAGTTATGAACTCAAAAATAATTTGGATTCTGGAGCCGAGGTGAGTTCTGGGCTCAAAAATAATTTGAGTTCTGGACCAGAGTCATCTACAAAAGATAATTGTAGTTAGTAAGATAATTGTAGTCATCTGCAAAAAAAATTAGCTATTTTATCATACCTATATCCTCTTGTCCCCTGTGAAGAAAAGATATTTTAAAAGTATAAAAAATATTTTTAGATACACAAATATTTATTGCTGGCATGTGAAAATAAAAATTAAAATATCAGTTGCTTTTTGAAAAGTGAGAATAATTGAATTTACTGTTTATTCGCATGAATTGCTTTTTTTTTTGTCTTTTCCTTTCTTTTTCATCTATTTAAACTATCATCAACCCCTATTTCATTTTATTTAAACTTATACACACATAATTGCAACAACAAATGGAGAGGATACATTTTTCAAGATCAGGGCTCGATCCAACAATGAATTGCTAGAATTCATTCAAGAGCATGAAAATGGAAATGTAGATATTCTAGCTGGGATGCAGCTTCATCGCAGTTCAGGTAAAAAAACTGAGGTAATACTGCAATTTAATATTTTAGTAGCACATATATATATTTTTATTTTTTTTTATTTTTTAACTATGATTTAGTTATTAATAGTATATTAGCAAGTGAATTGTAAGAAAGGTTAAGAAGTATCCTAGTGCTAAAAATAGATGAACTAATGGACTGTAGCAAAAATTTAATCAGTAACTTAGTATTAATAAATTTCAATAGAAAGTAATGAGTAACTTATAATAATATTAGACTTTGAAATAGTAGTATTTGTGAGATGATATACTTACCTCATATTAGCTTATTTAGTTCATTGTTAGCATGATCGCTGCGTTGACTGGGGTGGAGGGTGTGTCTACAAAGCCCGGCAATGGTATGATGTAGTGCCTTCTTAGGTAAAATGGATCATTCGAGAGTGTGGTTTTGAAAATTTTATTCTGCAACTACCATCTGAAGAATATTCGATAGATAGGAGTGTGGTTTAAGCATCATTAGAATGATGGATGAACACGACTCATACTTTCCACCTTCTTATGGGAGAGAACACCATTGGCCCAATTGATTTTGCAATCATAACTGGTCTTCAGTACTATGGCATTCTGCTCCCTCTTACTAATGATATCCTGACACATGATGAAATCCAATAGTTAATAGGTATGGAACCTTCAGAGCCCTTCAAGATAAAAATTAAACTGATTCAAAATCAATGGATGAACTATGCTGGACGGGTTCGTGGAGAAATGGTCGAGCAGTACGCTCGAGAATTTTTGCTATATTTGCTCGGATCGACCATTTTATACAGTATCGAATTTGCCATCCATTTATCGGTGTTAAGGGCCCTTGCTGATATGGATCTTTTACAGCTTTATAGCTAGGGTGAAGTTGGCCTTTCTTATCTCTATCATGGTCTTGACAAGATTTGCAGGAACAAAAAGTCTTTCATTGGCTTCATGGTGATTGTTGAGGTACTATCTTCCACCATTGTCAATTCAATTCATATACTTGTATGAATTTGATTTCCAATGTTATTGTAGGTATTGGCTTATGAGCACAATCTCATGAGGGTACCTAGTATTTCCCGAGAGAGAGTTGGGCATCCAAGGTTAAATTTTTGGTTGTTCGATCATACAGCAGTTTCTGACTCTCATCATGTGCACTAGCAATGCTATCATTTGAATCGTTTAACTTGGGGCCAAGTAAAATAATTTTAGTATACCTTGAAATTTATGTAAAATTCCACTTTCCTTTTGTAATCTTATAGGTCAACTTGGCTTGGTGGAAAGCTGATGAGTGGGCAAATTGGACTCCTTCTATGAATGTTGCACTACCTTACCAGCATTCTAGCCTAGTCATTGCTGGTCCTGTGTCTAGTGGCTGGTTCCTCAGGGAGAGGGTATATGACTAGTTTCTTGGTCTTGAGCAGTGGAGGGATTTGATGAATTATTTGACTTACACTTTGAATATTACATCAATGCCAGAGAATTTATGGCAGCTAGCTCGAAATGGCTATGATGTTGAAACTTACCTTTGTCCACCGGGTGCGCCATACGCCTAATTTATTCGAGCACGGCTCTTGAACTTTGATGTGTCTCCTATTGGCATTTGGGGTGTTTCCGAGGAAGAAGATAGAAGGGATGAAGTAAACAGTGATGAAGAGGAATATGAAGGAGAGGGAAGAGAGTCTATCCCTCATCCCGGGGCTAGCACCTCTCAAGTGAACATTTACCATTTTGTAATTGCAATTGTTTCTTCTTAACTTATTTTCACTGTTTTCATGATTATCACAGGCTGCTGGTTTATTTGGTCATGTGGCTGGACCTTCCTTTGTTGTTCCAGTTCAGTGACAATTTTCACCAGTTCAATGGCAATTTCTCCTTTTGCTCCTTCTTTCCAGTCGAAAGTGTCATCTTATCCGCAAGGCTTCTATCTGAGTTATTTGGTTTGTCATCCTGTTCTATGATGATTTATGCTATATGTATGCATGATTATGTATGTTCTTATCCTTTCCTTTTTTGACTCACAACGAATGCTTAAGGAGCAAAATAAGAAACTATAAGAAGAATTAACTACCAACCACCAACAGGTCACCCATTTTGAAGGGTTTTATCATCAGTCGGAACCAAATTATTGAGACTTCCAGTTTCAAGGAATCAGGGATCCTGGTGCTTCATCTTCTAGGGGTCCTAAACTAATGACCATGAGATCCCTTCTCCTATTTAAGATGATGACTGTTGCAAGCCTGACTTTTAAGAAAACAAGGACTTAGGTATTTTTTCCTTCGAGTGGATTTCAAATGGATGATATACCTCCTCCTCCATCAGGGGATGACTTTTTTAGGGTTTTATTTGATCAAGGTCTGTCTCCTTCTTCGCAGTGATCCACCATTATATTAAGTGAAAAAATGTTGTATTAACAACAACAACAATAAACAACAACAACAACAACAACAACAATAATAATAATAATAATTACAATAATAATGATTTTTACTTTACTGCAACTTTGACTTTTCATTTTTTTATCTGTTTTCTTTTTTTTTTTTTTTACACACAAAATCATCCATTTGAAATTCACAAGTTAGAAGTCCAAATTCTTTATGGATTCAGATTTACAAAACCAAGATAGATGTAGCAATCCAACAATTACTTCAACGTAAATCCCTTTTCCTTGCGCGTCTTGGTCTCAAGTCATTGCCAACTCTTTGTCCACTTTAGTAACCCAACCTCTTCTATAAGTCTTGTTTCAATTTGCCATTCATGCCATGACTTTAACATAAGCAACGAAATATTCTACAAATTTTATTACGGCAACAAAATTCATTTCAACGAAATTCTGAGCTTTTCTTTAACTTTAAGAATGACAGAGCTTAATTTGAAGAAAATCAAAGGTTTGTTTAAAACCATGAAAGCCATTCATTAGGAACAAGTATCTTGGTATCAAATTGATACTTTGAAGTGCCTTCAAAATGTTAAATTGGACCATTCTTTTTTACATGCCATGGCTTCCTTTTGGGATGTGAAAACTAGGACGTTCAAGATAAATAACTTTGAGATATGTCCTATGATTGAAGAATTTGAGGCCATCCTTAGATATCCAAGCAATCAACCAATGGCATTGCCCCTACTGGCTTCCAAAACTCATCAAAAGATCTTAAATTTTCAAAGCCTGAATTTCTACAGTTGAGAAGGGGTGAGAAAATTTTGCTCAGTCCCTTGATTTACTTTTGTACTTCCCATTTGGCTCCTACCAAAACTTGGGGGAGTATGTTTTGTCTTTGCTTGCTTGTTCAATTCTTACTTGTTTCTCCTGATGGCAACATCAATCTATGAATACTGGATATCATGGATCAAATAGAAGAAGGATTATCACCGGTGCCCATGATCTTGGCTGCAACCCTAATCGAATTGGACCAATTCAAGATAGAATCTTTAAGGAGATTGGCCGGAAGTCCTCTGATGCTACATGTACTTACCTAAATCATCCCTTTGGGTTTTCAATCTAGGCCTTTGTTTTTATTGCCTAGTCCACCCTTGTGAATTTTTGAAACTAGCAAGCTGCCCTAATTTTTGCCTAAGCTACCCTTGCCGATTTTCAGCTTAGCGGACCCTCTTTTTTTATTGGTTCTAATTTTTTGCCTAGACTGCCCTTGTGGGTTTTTGGGACTAGTAAATTGCCCTAATTTTTGTTTAGGCTACCCTTGTGAGTTTTCAACCTAATAGGCTTTTTTTTAAATTATTGCTTATGTTTACAAATTTGACTTCAGAAGAGCCTTTACTTACTCAACACTCCATCTATGGACTTTACTAGATATCTGCCACGACATCATTCTACCACAAAACTACTCCATCATGTTTCTTCATATGCTAGTTGGATTGACTAGGTTCATTCACGAGCTATGATTAACATCCTTTGGCTAGTATCTTGGTGGAAGATCACCCATGTTACCATTTAGACGTATCTGATGTATGTTCCTCTTGTTGCTCTTCATCGAGATACTTGCTATGATTCTCATCGTCTTGACTATCAGTATAGAGCTGAGCCTCGAGGTTCTGAGTTTACTCCTGATTTGGACATGCCTCATTTAACTGAAGCTTTCATGGATCTATTGAAGTAAAGTTGGCCTGCACGCTACACTTATCGTTTGCCATAGATTTTACATTTGTCAATTCCTTAGAAAAAATAATGTTAGGATGAACAATAATAATAATAATAATAATAATAATAATAATAAAAGTTGTTTTCTGTTCTCTTATAATTTGTCATCACCTTTCACTATTGTGTTATTTATTTTATCTAATGGTCATATTACTTTGAAATAGTACACATAGAATAATTTTAATATTAACTCTGTTTTATTAAATTGGGGAACAACCAAATATAAAGCCAGCATACATAAGATTACTCCTATCGCCAACCAGTCCTTTTGGGTTTTCTAATTGATAATTTTCAATTATTTAGCCCTAATTGTTGCCTAGCCCGCCCTTTTGGGTTTTTGAAACTAGCGGACTGCTCTAACTTTTGCGTAGGCCGCCCTTTTTGGTTTTCAACCTAGCGAACTTTTTTTTATACATAAAACCTCTTCAACCTATCAATGTTCACTGGCTCACTAAACTTGTTCCCATCCATGTTTGATATCTTGATTGCACCATTGTTCATGACTTGTTTTACAATATATGATCCTTCCCAACTAAATATAAACTTTCCTCTTAGACCAGGGACATTAGGCTTACACTGCTTCAACACTAAGTCATCGACTTTAAACTTCCTGATTTTAACCCTTCTATTGTAGGCCCGAGCTATCTTTCTTTGATACAGGTGATGATGATACAATGCTTTTAACTTTATCTCTTCTAATAAAGTTAACTGTGTGTATCTGCTCACTCCCCATTCTATCTCAGGAAATTCAGCTTCCAGAACTACCCTTAATGATTTGATCTCAATCTTAATTGGCAACACTACTTTCATCCCATAAACCAAGGAAATCGGTGTCATTCCAGTTGGGATTCGCACACTTATTTTGTATCCCCATAAAGCAAAAGGAAGCATCTCTGTCCAATCCCTGTATATCTTAGTCATCTTGGATAGAATCTGCTTAATTGTCTTGTTTGGTTCTTCCATTGCACATTAGCCTTCAATTTATAAGGGGAGGATCGGTGATGATGGATTTAGTATTTCGAGAATAAGTCTCTAATTGCTCCTTGAAACTGTACCCCATTGTCAAATATCACACTGTGTGGGACCCCATATCTGCAGATGAGATTCTTTTCAATAAACCTAGCCATTTGCCTTGCCCTCAGCTTGTTGAAAGATTTAGCCTCAACCCATTTTAAAAAATAATCCATTGTTACAACAATAAAACGGTGACCATTTGAAGTCATTAGATGTATCTCTCCTTTAATGTCAATCCCCCACGTTGCAAAAGGCCAGGGTGAAGACATAAAATATAATTCTTCAAGAGGCATGTGATTCAAATTACCATACATCTAACATTGTTGACACTTCTTCACAAACTTAATACAATCTCTCTCCATGGTCAACCAGTAGTAACCTTATCGAATTATCTTCTTAACTAAAGCTAATCCGTTCATGTGTGGTCTCTAACTTCTCGCATGTATCTCTTACATGATTTGCTCAACTTTAGACCTCCTCAAGCATCTCAAGTGCACCCTATCGGGCCATCTTCAATACAACTCTCCATGAAAGGTGTTGTATTGTAAGGACCACTGCCTTTTGGCTCTTCTCTTTTCCCTTGTTGCCCCTAACGGGTATTTCTTATTTTCCAAGAATCATCTTATGGTGTCATACCATGCATCATAGTCTGTATTAGTTTCCATGATTTTTTCATACTCATAACAAGGATTCAATGAACTGGTCAAAACCAGAGGCTTAAGAAATAAGTTGACAAGATTTTTCCCATATCGAAGCCAATGTGGCTAGGGCATCGACCATCTAGTTTTCTTCTCTAAGTAAATGTATAAATCTGCACTCCTTAAAATTCTTCTTCATCATGGTCAAATAATGGTGGTATGGTTTTAACTTCTCTTTTTTGAACTCCCACTCTCCATTTACTTGGGATACCACTAACAATGAATCACCAAAGACTTGCTCCTAATCCACCTTCATAATCATCAGGGTTTTACATGCTTCATACTCCACCATATTATTGGTTGTCCTAAACTTTAATTGCTTAGCTAGAAGGATGAGCTCCCCTTCGATTGATTCTAATATGACTCCTAAACCTGCTCCTTTTCTATTCACTGCTCCATCAAAATACATCTTCCATCCTTATATTTCTATGGCCTCTAAATGCTCATCAGGAAATTCCAAGACTACTTCTTCGCTATCCAGCAATGGTTGCTGAGTCAGGAATTCTGCTACTGCTCTACCTTTGATTGTTTTCCTTGTTATATATTCAATCTCAAATTCCTCTAAAATTATCAACCATCAACCATACTTCCTAATCAAAGAGGGTGTCTCTCTTAAATACTTCACTGGATCTAACCTAAAAATTGCTTGCACACTATGAGACTGAAAGTAATGTCACAACTTCTTAAAAGTCCAAACAATAGCTATACAAGTCTTTTCAATGATATTATACTTAATTTCATAAGGTAGGAGCTTTCTACTCAAATAGTAGACTACGTACTCAACCCCTGATTCATCTGCTTGGGCTAGCATAGCTCCTATTAACTCTTTCTCAACTGCTAAGTATAGTAATAAAGGTTTACCGAATTTTGGTGGTTTCAAAATCGGTGGATTTAGCAGATACTCTTTTCTACGCTTAAAGGTCTTTTGACACTCTTCATTCCACTTGACTGGCTGGTTCTTTTTAAGTAACTTAAAGATAGGTTCGTAGACTGTGGTGAGCTTTGCTATGAACCTACTAACTTACTGTAACTTGCCAATAAACCTCTGAACTTCTTTCTCTGTCTTAGGGGTTGGCATATCCCTAATTGCCTTAACCTTGTTAGGGTCGATCTCAATTCTATTTGGACCAATCACATGTCCCAACAACTTGCCTGACGTAACCCCAAACACACACTTCTTTGGGTTTAACCTTAGCTTATACTTTACTACTCTCTCAAAGAATAATTCTAAGTTTTGGAAATGTTGCTCCCTTGTATCCAACTTCACCATCATATCATTAACATAAACCTCGACTTCTTTGTGCATCATATCATGAAACAAAGTGGTGGCCATCCTTTGGTAGGTTTCTCTAGTATTCTTTAATCCAAATGGCATCACCCTATAACAAAATATACCTTATGTAGTAATAAAGGCAGTTTTAGCTTTATCCTCTTGGGCCATTAACACTTGGTTGTATCCGAAAAATCCGTCTACGAATGAGTATAGCACGCTAGAGGTTGTACTATCAATAAGGACATCTATATGGGATAAAGGAAAGTCATCCTTAAGGGAAGCCTTGTTTAAGTCTCTATAGTCCACACAGACCCTAATTCTTCCATCTTTCTTTGGCATGGGAACTATGTTGGCTAGCCAATTTAGATAATTTATCACTTCAAGGAACTTTACTTGTATTTGTTTAGTGACTTCTTATTTAATCAATTCTATCTATTTTGGTCTTAACTGTCTAAGCTTTTGTTTGACAGGTTTCATGTGAATGTAAGTAGGAATCAAGTGCTCGGCTATATCTCTATCTATTCCAGGCATATCCTCATAAGACCAACCAAAAACCTCTTCATATTTTTAAATATTTTTTCTAATCTCTCTCTCTCATCAGGAGTAAGGTCAGATGCTATGCTAATATTTTTAGGATATCGGTTGTTCCCAAATTTAATGATTATATATCAACAGAGCTAATATTAAAGATGCTCATGTAACCTCTATTTAAATGTACGCAACCATCAGGAAAAATATCACACAAGTAAGCGAAATCAGACTTTATTACATTCATATTGGAAAAGAAAACATCATCATCCTCATACAAAGCAAACAAATTAAAATCAAAATCAAAGTCATTGTTCTCAAAATCATAAACTAAAGCAGCAATTTCCTCTGGAGTCTTCTGGGCTTTTAGGAAAGCTTCCTTCTTCCCTTTTGGATTAGGCTCCTTGTCAGCTGGAAAGATAAACTCTTTCTTCATTTGTTCCACTAGTTCAGCAACATCAGTAAAAATCTTAAAACCCGGGATCAATTTTCCCATGAACCTGACTGGCTCGGGCTTTCCTTGGAGTGGCCCCAATTCTGGAGCTTTGACAAAACCTCTTCAAGTGGTGGGAAGCTCATCTTCTTATTCTTCTTTGGTTAAACATTTTTGTTAGCTTCTTCATATCCCAACCCTTTCTTCAAAGTCTGAGTCTTAAAATCTGGAAGCTCTGTCATACTTGTCTTACCCTTTCCAAGACCAACACCAGGTAGGTAGTTCATATTCTTCATCATAGTCAAGAAGTTGGGGTCTACTATATCATCATGATAAATTATAGCTACTTGAAACCATTGAGAGGCCTCTCAATCATTAAAGCATTCACCACTTCATTATCTTCAGCCTCGATGACCACTATCTCATCCCCATTTGGGAACTTGATCTTTTGATAGAGCGTAGAAGGAACTCTGTAACACCCTTATACCCAATATACATATACTACATACACCCAACATATGTAATGTACGAATATAATATACAAGAATGTCACAACCCAGTTTAGCAAAACAAAACTTCACTTATAAAATTTGTATAAACTTAAATCATTTAACTGATATCATATAAATAATAGATGAAATATTACTTGCTAAAACACATATATAACTTCATTACTAAAGGTTTATCCAAAACATTTTTGATAGTTTGCGGAATATACATATATATACATCAAAATATAACATAATATACATGAAATCAATATGTACAAAAATATAAAATATAAGTTTGTCTCTAATCTTGATATCCAACAATCAACTACGCACTCAAGATCTCAAGCCTAGACCCGACTCGGTCTAAATGAATTCTCTGGCTCAATTGGATCTACCCTATCACCTACGTGATGAATCATAATCGCGCTAAGCCAAAAGCCTAATGATACAAACTTTGATAACAATATAGTTCAAATGCAATACCAATGTACAACACATAAGGATATTATATCTCATAATATTATATCTTAATATATTATTCAATTATTCCACAATTCATAATTCACATAAAAAACCACAAGCATAGGCCCAAAAGAATCCAATATGCTATTCAAATCCCAAAGTTACTGCTTTGGTCCAAGATGAAACCATATGTCTAGCCCCCGAAGGCAAATCATAATCACAATGAGGATTACCTCATATGTGACATCCCAACTAGGCTTCAAGGACTAGGCCCAACCCAGCTTCAAGGGACTGCTACATCATATAACATCCTAACTAGACTTCAAGGACCAAGGCCAACCCAGCTTCAAGGGACTATTACGTCTTAGGCATGCTGCCAAATACAAAACTCTAAAAATTGAATAACATACTAAGCACACAATTCTTTCATAATTCCATTATCAAATCCTTTCTCATTTTATCATGATCAAACTAGGCACCATGCCTCAAATATCTCACTTATATCAATATAGCCATTACCAATCACTTTACATACCATCCTTAATGTACACACAACAAATTGCATTACCCATACATTTTGGGTCATTATCATATTTTGCACATAGTTCACATTATACAAATCATAGCATATTACCCATGCACTAACAATGTAGTAAGTAACTTAACACATTTTCCAACCAAATGTGTTAAGTCCCAATGTCATGTAAATATAAGCAATTATTCAAATTTTGTACTTACCTCTAAAAGCAACAAACACCACTTTCAACCTCCTCTTCCAAGATATCTCTCAACACTTGGACTGGGGTAACTCAAATCTCTTCAAAGCCTAAACCAAATGTGATTATAAATAATCACTTAGTGATACACTTATAGGTATAAACAAAACCTCTCAACACAATGATAAGATACATATAGGAAAATAAAGAAAAGAACTATCTAGGATAAACTCTACACATGACACGCTCAACGACACGAGCGTGTCAATGACCGTGCCCTAAATTCCACAACACAGAAGCTTTGACATGCTCAATGACATGGGCGTACCAATGACCGTGTCCAAAGCTCTGTATTATAGCAGATAAGACATGTCCAGAGACATGGGCCTGTCCCTGCCCCTACCAAAACTCCTACAACACAGTAGCTATGACACGCTCAATGACATGGGTGTGTCACTGCACGTGTCAAGACTATAACATTACAGAAGCTGTGACATGCTCAGTGACATGGGTGTGTCACTTCACGTGTCACCAACACTAAAAATAGAACTATCGACATGCCCAAAGACATAGTCGTGTCACCGGGTGTGTCAGGCCAAAAATCCTGATATCAACACATAATTGTCACATCCAAAATTATCTTTCATCACCCTTTTTAACTCTATACAAACTCAACCAAATCCATCATTATACCATAAAATACTTGTGTAAACATCAAAACAACTCAATTAAAAGTAAAAATACACAAATACAACCCTGACTTCACAACTCAAAAGTTACACAACCCAAAACTCTTATTCTCTTCACCAAACTTAATCTTATTTTCAATCCAACCCTAAAATCATAGTTAACTACCCAAAAGAACTTCAAACATACCAATATCAACCATTAACACATACTACACCAAACATCCAAATAACACATATTCAAGCTTCCATAGAAAATCAAGGAAACTAGTTGGAAACTTACCAAATATGAAGAAAATCCTCAAAATTCCAACTTAAACACTTGAAATCCTTCAATTACTTGAGTTAGCAAGAAACAAATTTCTCTCTTCCTTTGATGGAGGTAGCCGACTTCAATGGAGAAAGAAGAAGAAGAAGATAATCACCAACTCCTCTTTATCCAACTAATCTCTTTTTTAACCACACAATTATCCAACTTTTACTCTTCACCAAGTAAAAATATATTACTTAATTAATTCATAAAAAATATCATCTTCCCACTAACCACTTAATTAATATTTTAATAATTAAAATAATATTTGACCCATATAAAAATGTTGACTTATATGTATTATGTATATCTACATATATATATCATATACACATTTTTCCTTTTTCACTTAATTATATATATATACTTTTAAATCATTTAATAAATTTTCAAAAATTAATATTTATATTTTTAAAAAATTTTGGGATATTACAAACTCAACCAAGAGGATGAAACCAAGGTCGTTCCAATAATAGTGTGAAATTGACAGGGATATCCAAAGCCACAAACTCTACCATAGATTCAATATGACCAGCTTTCACAATAGTTTTGAAAGTTCCCTCAGCATGCCTCTTAGTATTATCATAAGCCCTAATTGTCACCTCTGTTGGGATTAAATCCCTTGTTGACATAGTAAGATTTAGCAAGATCTTAAGTGGGCAGACATTTATGGTGGACCCATAATCAACCATTACACATGGAGTTCTCTTCCCTTTGACTTCAACTTTGATAAAAAAAAAAAGTGGGCGAACGTGGTCTCTTTCCTCTCTTGGAAAATCAGCATCCGAAAAAGACACCATTCCCACATCAATCTTATTCTTCTTCAAATCTCCGTCATGTTTCATCACTCCTTCAATTTTCACAAAATTAACCAGCTCCTCTGGTGTTATAGAAGTGAAAATTGGCATGCTAGCCATAGCCTTGGCCATTGTTTCTCAATGCTTCTTTGATGTAGCCAGCAAATCCCTTATGTGGATACTAGCTTGTGTTCTCTTCAATTGCTTAAGAATAGCATCGTCTTCTTCTTTGTTCCCAGCTTCGACTTCCTTTCCCTTATTAGCTTATACTTCCTTTGGTAGTGGTCTTGCATAAGGCTTACCAGATCGGGTGTTTATAACTTCATCTTCTTTAGGCTCGGACTAGGTCCACTCTTTCTTCTTAGGCTCAGAATCATCATCACTATCAGTTGAGTCCCAAAACTTGCTTACAACATAAATTGCTACTTCTTTACCAACGACAACCTGTTTAATCTTGCTAAACACCATTTCTTCTTTGGTTGTCTCTTCATCTACATCTTGGAAAGATGATAGCACAAATCTTCCATTTAAACCTCCCCCGACCATGAAAGTTACCGGTGGTGGTACTCTGTTGAACCTTGGCAATAGATTGTTCTTGGTGCTAGGTTTGTTGGGTTCGGCAGCTTCCCACTATCAATCAAATTCTAGATCTCATGTCTCAACCTTAAACACTTGTCCGTCTCGTGCCCTTGAATTTGATGGAATTGGTAGAATTCCTTAGCATCAAAGTTAGGTGGAAGAGGATTAGGCAAAGGACGAGGAGTCAAGGGTTGTAACAATCCCTTCTCTTGTAGCTTATTGAGAACCCAAGATAGTGGCTTCCTCAATTCTGAAAATTACCTCCTTCCTCTTTGACCAGTTGCATTAACATTGACTGCTTTTTGTGTGCTTTGATTGCTAGACTGGTAGTTCCCTTTCTCATTTTTTCTTGCAGAAAAATGATTCTTCTCTCTTTTCCATTCTTCTATTTGCAATCCAACTTGGAGGAGATCTTTAAAATCTCTAATAAGGGTATGGGACATCCTTTCACGAAGATTAGGTAACACCCCTCTCACAATCATCCTAATCTGATCCAATTTATTAGGCTTTTTCTTGAGCAATGCAACTTTGTTTCTCCACCTTTTCACGTAATCAAAAAAGTTCTCATTTGGTCTTTTCCTGATGGACTCAACATCCATCAAAGTAACCTCCAACTCAGTATTATACCCATATTATTGGAGGAATTCCTTGTATAGTTAATCCCAGATCTTTTGAGTACCATCCTCTAAGGTGTTGAACCAATTCTAGACAACATGGTCCAATGAGAGCATGAAGTACCTTAAAGTTTAAGCCTTAGTGGCTCAAGTAGACTGCATTGTAATAATGTATTGCTTCACATGGAGATGAGGATTCGTAGTTCCATCAAACTTAGCAAAGGAGGACATTTTGAACTTGTACGAGTCCTCTTCATCTAGCTCAAACAACTTGTCGACCTCCGACATTTCTTCAATTTTAAGCTTCTTTCCAAATTTCTTTTCCAAATCAATAATCAACTTCTCAACATCTAAAGTTTCAGTCTTTTCTACGGCTGATCTTTCAACAACCTTCGGCTCCTTCTTCTTGCCTTGAGGATCTAGAAAGTATTGAGCCCAGTCGTCATCATCATCAACGACTACTTTGTCATCATCAAAGGCTACTTCTCCAACCTTAGCCTTCCCTTTGTCCTTCGGCTTCTTAGTGCTAGTAGATGCCTCAGTAGTGTTCCCCAAAAGTGCAGTCAATTGGCTCTTCATAGTCTTAGCCAAGGCCTCCTTCAATTCTTCCATCTTGGCATTGAGGGCATCGTCCACCATCCTTTGAATTTGTTTGGGATCCAATGCTTTTGGTGAGAAACTAACTGAGTTACTACTAGATTCTACATCACTGGCGTAGGTTGGGTTGTAATAAGCTCTTGAACTACTATGCTCCAGGTTTGTGAGCCAGAAAGGATCAATGACATGTAATGCAATGCATGTATGCACAATTAACAATCAAACAATGATAATTAGGATGTTTCTTCCAACCTTACAACTTCCACACATGAATGGTGAGTTTCTTTTCCTAGGTATATGGTCAACAAAATATCAACATGGGATATTCTATTCTCAAAAAAATTCCTTGGACGATTTTAACCAATAATTATATTTTCAACATAGAAGTCAATCCATGATAATTTTTATTAATTAGGCTTTAATCCATTGAATCCCAACTAAAATAGCTTTTATGCTATATTGGATTAAAACTAAATTAAGAGATTTATCATAAATAGATTTCCTATTTGAAAAAGTAACTAATGATTCGTGCCAAAAATAAACCCATGATTAATAATTCTTGGTAAAAATTAAGCCCACAATTGATTTTTGATTTTTCATAATTGACCTAAATATTTGCAAGCTCTTTTTGTAATCTTTAGATGAAGCAAAAAAATAATTTTGTTTCAAAGTCCCTTGGGCTTTGAAAGTTTTGGGCCATAAGGTGGAAGAAGATTGTTGACCCATCTTGAAAGATTTTATGTTGAAATTTTGATATTTTGGTCTTTTAAAGGAAAAAAATTATTTTTGAGCTTATAATATAGGTAGGTCATATTAGAATAAAAAATCAAATAGGCCATGATTTAAACCAAGATAAATTAATCATAGTCAAACAACAAGCATTTGGGGTAAAAATCTAAGGAAAGTAGCTAGGCAATTACATGAGAAGTTTAGCTTTTAGGATGAGAAGTTTAGGCTCCCATAGCGAGTATATACCAAAAGGTACAAGGCTATGGGTGGTTATTCCATGCTCGATCTCCATACCTTGAGTGAAAGTATGGTATCCCTTACATAATACAACACGGGTTACGCGGACGTCCTAACTCACACACACAATGCAATCTAAATGATGCAGTGAATAATATTACAATAAGAAAGAATAAAATAATATAAAGACTAATGGAATCAACTTCTCTTATCCTCAATAGAGTCGCCACTGTGAGCAGGGATTTTTACCCCCCACTCCCATGTGGAATAGCTCTTGCGACTTCGGCACTGTTAGGCTCAAGGCCTTAGAGAACACGGGCCTAAATCCGGAGAAAATAGAATTGCCACCCTGATGGGCCAAAAAAAAAAGAAAGGTGTGGATGACTCGATTTCTAAGGAATTCCCAACTCTCTATTAGGTTCAAAAAGTTGGGTACGCATGGGGAATGTGAGAATGACTCAACACCCCTACAATGCCTGGTTCATTGGAACTGGCCTCCTTTTCAGGTCTAAATATTATTAAATTCTTAGCTTATCATAGCATCATCCATATTACATGCAAATTAAAAGAAATAAACATCCATCACCTATATTTAAAATAAACAATCAAAATAGGCACCCATCCAATGATGGAAATATGCCTTTACAATAATTATTTAATGTCCAAAACTAAACGAAATAGAACACCCACCATTTATTAGAAACATGCCCTTTACATTAATCCCAAAATCCAAAATAAATTAAATTACATTAAACTTAACTAATGAGGTACCCACAAAGTAGAAACATACCTCTTATATCTTGAAAACTAAAATAATCAACATTAAAATAATAAATCAAATAAATTAAATCATTCAATCATTCACCATTAGCAAATATAAAAATAAATCATTCATAAAAATAAAACATTAATTAATCATCCATCCAAGACAACAAATAATCACATATAAGTTTTAAACTTAAATAAAGCAACAAATATACAACTTTTAGGGTTTATACTTCAAATTAGGGTTTTAAACTTTTATGATTAAACTAGACTTTTTTATGATGAAAATTAAGACTTTGGGTTTTATGTATGAAATGGGATTTTTAGGGTTTAGTAAAACAAGATTAGGGTTTTGAAAGAGATTAGGGCTTGGAAATTGGAAAACTAGTTTTGGGAATTTGGAAAACGATTTAGGGTTTTTAGAAATTGGGAAACAGATTGGGGTTTGGAAAGTTTTAGAAAAATAGATTAGGATTTAGGTTTCTAGGAAAATAAGGTTTGGAAGTTGAGTTAATGGGATTAAAAGTTTAAGGAATTGATGAATAGGATATTAGGGTTTGCAAAAATCAATCTACTAGAGACTTAGAATTTCTGGAGTTAGGGTTTGATGTTAAGGAATTAGGGTTTTAGTGATTAGGTTTTAAAATTAAATCATAGCTTTACTATAAAATTCAAAACAAATAAATATAAAAATGAAATATTGAATGATAGTAACAGATTCGGTGTTAGTTTTAGTTTTTTAAAATATATACTTAAGGTTTTAACAATTAGGCTACTGGATCAAAGTGACAATCAAATAATACAAGCTACCATGACGATTAAAAAATGGTTTGTAAATATTGAAAGAATAAATTGTATTAGAAATCTGAACATGCGTTTGAAGGCTTCACCAATGTTGAAAGTGTTGATCCAAGCTTTTGAATTGCCTGCACCAACTCTGTTTTTGGCCGAGACTGCTTGCTTGGTCAATTATGTGTCTGTGTTGTTGCTTGTATTTTCTCTCTTTGCTTCTCCAAAAATCAAAATCTCCTCGTTTACTATTAAAATATGTTATTTATAGGCAATTATAAACTCTAATGCTTACGATGAAAACTCAGTCCATCTTAATTAAGGAAATAATAAACCGAATTAAATTTAGTTTATTGGATGGCGAATTGACAAGACCAATTCGCTGCAGGCCACGGCCTGTGGAGAATTGGCATGCCCAATTTGTTGGTCAATTATTATTTTTATTATTTTATTATTTTTATTATTATTAAAATAATTATTATATTTTTATAAAATAAATATTTATATTTTATTTTTTCCTTTTTTTATTTATTATATTATTAAAATAAATACTATATTTTTCTTTTCTTTTTTATTATTTATTATTTATGATATTAATAAAATAAATATTATATTATTATGTTTTGAGATTTTAATATTGTATCAGACCAAATTTAAATTTGTGAAATTATTCCGGACTATTTTAAACCTTTAGACTTGACTTGGTAAAAAATTAAAGGTCTACACATACTCATAGTAAGGATTTGATGAGCTAGTCAAAACAAGAGATTTGAGGAATAATTTGGCAGAATCCTCCCATACCAAAGCTAGTGTAGCTAGGGCATCGACCATCTAGTTTTCTTCTCTGGGTAGGTGTGAGAACCTACAATCTTTAAAATTTCTCCTTACTATGGTTAAGTAATTATAGTACGGTTTCAACTTCTCTTCATTCAACTCCCATTCTCCATTTGTTTGGGATATTACTAACAATGAATCACCAAAAACCTGCACTCTACCAACCCTTATAATTATTAATGTTTCCAAGCCAAAGATGCATGTCTCTTATTCTACCATATTGTTGGTTATCTTAAGTTTTAATTTCTTAGATAAAGGGATAAGTTCTCCTGCAGGTGATTCCAGTATGCCCCCCAATCAACTCCTTTTCTATTCATAGCTTCATCAAAGTACATCTTCCATTCTTATACTTCTATGGCCCTCAAGTGTTCATATAGGAATTCAAAAGTTACTTCCTCGGTTTCAAGCAATGGTTGTTGAGCCAGGAATTTTGCTACTACTCTTCCTTTAATCATTTTTCTATTTATATATTCAATTTCAAATTCATGATTTTCAACCACCTTACTTCCCAATCAACGATGGCATTTCTTTTATGTATTTTATTGGATCCAATCTGAAAATTGCTTGCACATTATAAGATTGGAAGTAATGTCGCAATTCTAAGATGAATAAACCATAACAATGCTAGTCTTCTAGATAATACTATAATTTATTTTGTAAGGCAGGAGTTTTTTTACTTAAGTAGTAAATCGCATGCTCGACTCCTGATTCATCTGCTTAGGCAAGCATTACCCCCTATTGATGCTTCTTCTACTGCTAAGTACCAACAGTCTACTAGGTTTGGGTAGTTTCAGGATGGGTGGAATCGATAGGTATTCTTTTATGTGCTCGAAAGCCTTTTGACACTCATCACTCCATTCAATCGGTTGGTTTTTCTTAAGCAGTTTAAAGATGGGTTCACAAATTATTGTGAGTTTTGTAATGAACCTGCTTATATATTACAACCTTTTGATAAATCCCTAACTTCCTTCTCCATCTCAGGGGTCGGCATATCTGTGATTGCCTCAACCTTGTCAGGGTCAATCTCAATGATGTTTGGGCTGATTACGTGTCCCAGCATCTTACCTGAGGTAACTCCAAACACATACTTCTTTGGGTTTAATCTAAGTTTATGCTTAACTGCCCTTTCAAAGAAACTTTCCAGGTTCTAAAAATGTTGTTCTCTCACTTCTGACTTTACCATGACGTTATCAGCATACACCTCAACCTCTTTATGCATCATGTCATGAAATAAAGTAGTGGCCATTCTCTGATAGGTTACTCTAATATTCTTTAGTCCAAAAGGCATCACCCTATAGCAAAAGATACCCCATATAGTTATAAAAGTAGTTTTGGCCTCATTCTCTTTGGTCATTAACACTTGATTGTATCTAGAAAATCCATCTACAAATGAGTGTATCATGCTAGAGGTTGTGCTATCAATTAAGACATCTATATGAGGTAAAGGAAAGTCATCTTTAGGGGAAGCCTTATTCAAATCCCCATAGTCCACATAAATCTTAATCCTTCCATCTTTCTTTAGCATGGGGATGATGTTGGCCAACCAATCAGGATACTAAATTACTTCTAAGAACATTGCATGTATCTACTTGGTGACCTCTTCTTTTATTAACTCTGCCCATTCCGGCTTTAGGCACATCAATTTTTGCTTGACTGGCTTAATGTGGGTGTAGGTTGGAATAAAATTTTCTATTATGTCTCAATCAATTCCTGGCATATCTTCATAGGACCAGGCAAAAACTTTTTTATATTTTTTAAATATTATTTCAAATCTCTCTCTCCCTCTCTTCAAGAGTAAGATTAGACATTATGCTAATGTTTTTAGGGTTTTCTAGTGTTCCCAAATTTAATGCTCATGTAATCACCACATTGATGTATGCAACCATCAGGAAAAACATCACACAAATATTCAAAATTAGACTTTATTACATTCATTTTAGAAAAGAAAACATCATCATCCTCATAATGCGTGGAAAAATCAAAATCAAAATCATTGTTTTCATTATCACTTATTATAATATCTTTAAATTAATCTTCAATGAGAGCAACAATCTCCTCTGAAGTCATCTGGATTCTGAGGCCAGCTTCTTGCTTTCCCTCTTAATTGACTTTCTGGTTAGTTGGCAAGATGATCTCCTTCTTCACCTGTTAGGCAAGCTCAAAAACATTAGCAAAAATCTCAAAACCTAGAACCATCTTTCCCATGAACATGATAGGTTCTGGCTTTCCTTGCAGAGGTCCCAATTCTTGAGTTTTAACAAATATCTCCTTCGGTGGAGGAAATTCCATCTTCTTGCCTCCCTTTAGCAAAGTACCTCTATCAGTTCCATCATAACTTAGCCCCTTCCTTGATACTTGAATCTTAAAATTTGGAAGCTCCATTACACCTGCTTTTCCTTTCCCCTGGCAAGTAATTCATCTGCTTCATCATGGTCAAAACCCTAGAACCCACTATCATGTCTTCAGAAATACCAGCCATTTGAAAACTATTGAGAGGCCTTTCCACCATAAGAGCATTGACTGCTTTACTATTTTTCACCTCTATTATTATCATACCATCACTGCTTGAAAACTTGACCTTTTGATGGAGTGTTGAAGGAACTCTACTAAGAGGGTGAAACCATGGGCGACCTAATAGCAATGCAAAGGTAACTGGTATATCCAGAACCACAAACTCTACTATGGATTCAATAGGATCCACCTTTACCGGAGTCTTGAAGGTTTTTTCAGCTTGTCTCTTAGTATTTTTATAGGCTTAGATTGTTACATCAGACAAACTCAGGTCACGAGTTAACAAGGCAAGCTTTGGTAGAATCTTAAATGGACAAATATTTATGGCGGAGCCATCATCAACCATAGATCTTTTGATAAGTTAGCATCTAAAAAGAAACCATCCCAACTTCAATCTTGTTTCCCTCTTGAATATCTTCACATTTTATTACCTCTTTGGCTCTCTTTGCTCCATGAA
Organism: Garcia nutans; assembly: GCA_947685225.1. Lineage (NCBI taxonomy): Eukaryota > Viridiplantae > Streptophyta > Magnoliopsida > Malpighiales > Euphorbiaceae > Garcia > Garcia nutans. Next base: position 68,904,936 of record CANTUV010000031.1, on the reverse strand, counting down.
ACTAACCAGATCCTTCAGTGTTGTAAAAGTGGAAATTTGCATGCTTACCATAGCTTTGATCACAGTTTCACGATGCTTCTTGGATGTAGCTAATATGTAATATCCCAATGTATGCCTTAGAAGTTTTGAATATTGTTGTTGTTTTAAATTGGATAGAATGTATATGTTAATTTGCAAGAGAAAAGAAATTAAAAGAAAATGTATATGTTGTTTATATGGAAGTATAAATAACATATACATAAGTCAAAAATGGAGAGTCAAGGGATGAAGATATTTATTTGGTTATTGGTGAAATTTCTAATAAGGGCATGTAAGTGAAGAGAGTTAAAAGTAAGTGAGAAGAGGGTATTTGGGTAATTGACTTTTTGGAAATGCTTGGTGGAGATTTAAAGAGAAGTTGACTTTGTTTCTTCATTGTTCTTTTCTTCTTTTCCATTGAAGTGGCCGGCTCCTCCAAAGACAAGAGAAAGCAAGAGACCAAGAGAGGATCTTAATGTTCTAAGCTCAAATTGAAGGAAGATCTAAGTGATCAAGTTGGTGATTCAAGAAGTTTCATTACTTTGGTAAGTCCTCTTTTGATTTCTTTGCTTATTTGAAGTTGTGTTTGAGTTTGATAGATTTGTAAGAGTATGTTGTTTGATTGTGATATGTTTAAGAGTGTTTGATTAGATTGATTATGGATTATAAGGATGGATTGAAGAAAAGAGTAAGTTGGTTGGAAGAGATGGTGTTGTATTTGTGTTTAGGGTTTTGTGATGATATTTGTGATTTGTGTTTGTTATAGATGTGGAGTTGTTTTGGGTATTTTTGTAAGTTAAGATGGTTTTTGGGTATGTTTTGTTAAGTTTGTTTGAAGAGGATGTTGGTGAAAAGAAGTGTTTTGTTGGGTGTTTTGTGGTTTTGGCCGGAATCTGAGTTTTTGGCCTGACATGCCTGGGAGCACGTCCAGAGTTTTAGGCGTGTCAATTGTGTTGGAGGCAGTAGGTTTGACACGACCAGTAACATGCCCGTGTTATTGAGCGTGTCATAGCTACTGTGAGATTGGAGAGTTTACACGGCCATGAGCACGCTCACGTTGTTGGACGTGTTGATATTTTTCAGAGAGGCAGAATGTATTACACGCCCAGTGACACGCCCGTGGTTCTGAGCGTGTAAAAGCTTCTGTGTTGTGGAGTTAGGGCACGGTCAGGGACACGCCTGTGTGGTTGAGCGTGTCATGTTTAGAGTTTGTCCTAGTTAACTCTTAATTTGATTATCTCATGTGTATCCCTAAGCAAGTGTATGTTATTATTTTTGGATTAGGCCTTGAAGAAAGGGATTTGTCATTGATCTAAGAAGTAAAAGAATCTTGGAAAAGGAAGTGTTTAGAGTTGTGTGAATTGTTATTGAGGTAAGTACAAATATTGCATTATTACATTGTTAATTCATATGAATATTATACTTTGTTATGTATTATCAATGATGTTACATGAATAATGTGAAAGATATGATGATGCAAATGATTATGTATTTGTAATGTGGATTGAGATGTGATGGAATGTAAAGCCATTGTGATTGGCTATAATGACTTTAATGAGGCATGTTTGCCTAATTGATAATGAGAATTGAAAATGGAATTGATGATGAGATAATAAATGAATTGTGTGTCTAATGTGTTATTCTATTTTTAGAGTTTTGTTGGTGGTGGCATGCCTTCTATTAGTAACAATCTCTTGAAGTTAGGTTGGGCTTGATCCTTGAAGCCAAGTTGGGTAGAAGTTTAACATGTTTTACTCCCCTTGAAGCTTGGTTGGGTCTAGTCCTTGAAGCCTAATTGGGATGTTACAACCTTTGAAGCTAGGTTGGGTTGGTTCTTGAAGCCAAGTTGGGTTGATACTTAGCATGCTTTGTTCCCCTTGAAGCTTGGTTGAACCTAATCCTTGAAGCCTAGTTGGGATAATGATAATGATAAATGTGATAACAAAACCAAAGCATTAACTCTGAAAATTGAATGGCATATTAGTGTATTTTGGGCCCATGCTTGTCTTTGTTTAAATATGATTCATTGATGGTAAAATAATTGAATAATGAGATTTATGAAGGACTTTGGAAATGTAATATGTTGATATGTGTATGATTTATGAAATACAAAGGTGTGATATTATCTTTCCATATATGAAGTTGTATTGATTATTAAAATGTATGACATTGCATTGCATTAAAGCATAATGCTAGCATACTTTGTACTACTAAGCCGTTGGCTTAGCGCGATAGTGTTAATCGCACAGGTGACAGAGTTGAACCCGAGAGTTCCTCGAGACCGAGTGAGAGTAGACATTGAAGAATTTATTTTGGGACTTAAAGATCAGAGAAGAGCTGCCAATCATGTATAACTCCTTTATATTTTGTAAAGTATTGATTTTAATGTAAATATATGTATAATTGTAAATATAGTTTTGAGAGTATTCATATATGTAAATATTTTATAAATTCCGCTGCGTATTAAGTATATATATATATATATATCTATTTTGTTTTATATTATAAGTTAATTACTTATTTTCTATAATGTATAATGAGAAAGATTATGGTATCATTTTAAACCGTAGTATCCCTATGTTCAGTGCACGAATATTACATTGTAAGACCCCGATACTCCATATAAGTACTATACATACACCTGGTATACATACAGTAAGTATATAAAGTATAAGGATGTCACTTTTCGATACATTTTTAAAACCTTTAGCAAAGTTCAAACCACAATACATTAATTTAAAGAACATTTACAAATCATTATAATTTTTAAGGATCTTACATATATATCATAATCTTATCTTTATCAAAACTTCATTTATACATATACATACACTTTTGTCAGAAATACATTATAATTAATATTTATACATGTATGCATCACCCTCTAGTTGGTCTCGACAAACTCTTACTCTTCTCGTGGCATAACGAAAGACTTCATATCTTCCTCCTAGACACCTGCGCGATTACACATCCGCGCTAAGCCCGAGAGCTTAGTAGTACAAATATAATATATAAACATACATTATAAAAATTCTAACATATAATGAAATATCACTTCCATGTACCATTAGTTTCTTATTATGTTTTTCCTTTTGAATTGCACCTTTCATATATCTCAACTAATTTCATATATTATATACATATCATTATCACCAACCACAATCCATCATCATTACTTATAATCAATATATCAATATACACATTACACATCATACTTCATAACATTGTTTTATTCACAATTCATCAATCATAATTCATCATTAACACTCACAATCAATATATCAATACACACATTACACAACATATTTCATGACATTATTTTATTCACAATTCACTAATCATGAATCACATTTCCAACAAGTCAACCATAGATCTCATTACTCATTTATTTCAACATTCGTATATCATATTGACAACGAAGACAGACTCGGGCCCAAACGACACTAATATGCCATTCTATTTTCAGAGTTAATGCTTTGGTTTAATCATCGCATTTATCATTATCATAGACCCAACTAGGCTTCAAGGATTTAGGTTTAACCAAGCTTCAAGGGGAGCAAAGCATGCTAAGCATCAACCCAACTTGGCTTCAAAAACCAATCCAACCTAGCTTCAAGGGTTGTAACATCTCAATTAGGCTTCAAGGACTTAGCCAACCTAACTTCAAGAGATTGTTACTCATATTAGGCATGCCACCAACAACAAACTCTGAGAATAGAATAACACATTAGCTACACAATTCATTGATTATTTCATCATCAATATCATTTTCAATTCTCATCATCATCTAGGCAAACATGCCTTATTTCTTTTAATTAAATCATCATTGCCAATCACAATGGCTTCACATCACATTTGAGTTATCATAGCCAATCACAATGGCTTTACATCACATTTCAATCCACATTATAGCAATTCATCTTTCAAATACACAATCATTTATCTCATCATATCCTTCACATTTCATATTCCATCATTGATATATATACTATATCAATTACATTAACTAGGCAAACATATCATTATTCAATCATATCATCTAGGCATGCTTCAATCATATTATGCACATCATTATAAATTGCATTGTACATACCTTTTTGAATGATCCTCATCTCTTTCACCCTTAAGAATTACTCCCACTAAGCTATACATAATCAATTACTTCCTCATCTTCTTCACATTTTACATATAGCATCGTTGATGTAACATTGCAAAGTATATTATTCATAAACACATTAAACATCCATTAAGAATGATCATCATGGATATATACACATATATGTTTCATCTTGTTCATAAATTTAAAATCCTTAAGACACATTCATTTAGGTCATCTTTGTTTCAAGTGTATTTAAAGTGTGGATACAAAAAGACCTTGGAAGGATTCAACAATGTGAGAAAAGCAAGGAACAAATCACAGTAGCAAACACCTTCAAGGGACACGGCCAAGCTTGTGGCCGTGTCTCTCAACACCAAAATCACCCGAGGCAGACACGGGTAAGGGACACAGCCGTGTCTCTCAACAAAAATCAGGCATTGGCAGACACACTCAAGGGACACGGCCAAACTTGTGGCCGTGTCTCTCCAAAATCCATCCAACAAGGTCAAATTCCCTTGGACTTGGCCGTGTCTCTTCTTAGTTTGACCGTGTCTCTCATGTATACAAACCCTAGAAATGGCCAACTCTCTTTTGATTACATTTAAACACATTATACACAATATAAACTCATTCAAATGGATGTAATCAAAGTCATTAGCACTTATTTTGCATGTTTAACACAATATTCCCATTAGCAACACATTTAATCATCTACCAATTCAAAACCCTAAAACCATCATCAATATTGATCTTTCACTATCAACATCCACTTAACTTATCATCTTCACAACAAAACCAACATCAATTCAATCTTTTAACTTACAATCAATTTCAACACTTGTAAACACATCTCTAACTCACCAAATCATAGTATTAACAAATTATAACTCATCTTAAACCCAACTTCAAAATTAACAAAGGAAAACAAGAGAGTACTTACCTTAAATGAAGAAATTTCAAAAATCTTTAATTCAATCCTTTGATTCTCCCTTCAATTTGAGTTTAGAAGTTCAAACACCTCTCTTACTCTCTTTCCCTTTGGATAGCCGGCCACACCCATGAGAAGAGAAGAAAATCCACACAAGTCAATTCCTTTTTCCTCTTTAAATCTCCACCAAGCAATTTACAAGCACAATTACTAACATACCCTCTTCTCATTTGTTCTAGTTTTCTTCTTACTCAAATGCCCTTTTAAGTAATTGCACATATCCCACATAAAATATCTTCTTGCATTGACCTTCCATTTTGACTTATGTATATGTTATATATATTACCATATACCCAACATATACACTTTCTCTCTACACATGCCTTTCCTTTTTAAACAATACATAAACATTCTCTTTTCAATTTCTTTTCTTATCAACATAACATATACACATAATTCAAACAAACAATAATTATATCCAAACTTCTAGGGCATACATTGGGATATTACATACATTGTGGTGTTTGTAGTGTGCGTGTACCGGATGTAGGGGTGTTACATAATAGGTCCCAAATGCTGAAGCTGACTTGGGTCCTTCTTAGTTGCTTAAGGATAACATCATCTTCATCTTCTTTTCTTTCTTTCTTGGCATCCTTCCTTTTGTTGGCCTCTACTTATTTTAGTGGAACCCTACTATAGGGCTTACCAGGTGGATATTCAGTACTTTCTCTTCAGGTTTGGACAAATTCCATTCTTCTTGTTTGGTTTCTAATTCCTCAACATTATCAGTTGAATCCCAAAACCCATTCACAATATAATTGGTCAACACCTTTTCATCCATAGTCAATTCAGCAAGTGAAATCTCCTTTTTTTAGCTTCTTCACCTATATCTTAAAAAGATGACAAGACAAACTTCTCATTCAGTCCTCCTCCTATCATGAAAGTTGTTGGTGGAGGTACCCTGTTGAACTTAGGTAAAGGATTGCCCTTTGTGCTAGGTTTGTTAGGTTCAGGCAACTTCCCATTGTCAATCAAATTTTGGATATTGTGCCTTAACAACATGCAATTATTTGTCTCATGCCTTTGCATCTGGTGAAATTGGTAAAAGTTCTTGGCATCAAAGTTTGGTAATAGCGAATTTGATAGAGGTTGCGAGGCCAGTGGCTAAAACAGTCCTTTCTTTTATAACTTATTAAAAACTCAAGATAGAGGCCTTCACATATCTAAAAATTGTCTTCTATTCCCTTGGCCAGTAGTTACGTTGAAATCCACTACTTTTTGTGTATTCTGGCCACTATATTGATAATTCCCCTTCTCGTTCTTTCTTCTAACAAAATGGTTCTTCTCCATTTTCCACTCTTCTATTTATAAGCTAGCTTGGAGAAGATCTTTGAAATCTCTTATAAGGGTGTGAGACAGGTTCTTACGGAGGTTGGACAGAAAACCTCTCACTATCATTCTGATTTGGTCAGATTCGTTAAGACTCTTTTTGAGAAGAGCAGTCTTATTTCTCTACCTTTTCCCATAATCAACAAAGTTTTCATTTTACTTATGTCGGATAATCTCCACCTCCATCAGGGTCACTTCAAGTTCAACATTGTACCCATATTGTTGAATGAAATCTTTGTATAGCAAATTTCAATTCTTTTGAGTACTTTCCTCCAAGGTATTGAACCATTTTTACATAACAAGATCTAATGAAAGCATGAAATACCTCAAAGTCTAAGCCTTAGTAGCTCTAGTAAACTATATGGAAGTGATGTACTGCTTGACATACAGGTGGAGATTTCTTATTTCATCGAAATTATCAAATGGAGGCATCTTAAATTTGTAAGGGATTCCTTCATCATCCTTAAACAGTTTGTCCACTTTCAAAATCTCTTCAATCTTCAGCTTCTTTTTAAACTTTTTCTCCAAGTCAGCAATCAACTTTTCAATATCAGTAGATTCAGTCTTCCCTATAACCTTCTTTTCTTTCTTATTTTCCTATTGGTCTTGCAAGTATTAGTCTCAGTCTTCATCATCATCAATTACCTCCTTTTCTTCATCAAAGGCTACCTCGCCCATCTTAGCCTTTCCCTTCTCTTTCTGCTTTTTAGTACTAGCAGATGTTTCAGCAATGTTATCTTCCAGCAGTGTAGCCAACTGACTTCTCACAGCCTCAGCTAGGGTCCCCTTCAGTTCTTTCATCTTTGAGGCCAAGGTCTCATTCACCAAGTTTTGAATTTTCTCACAATATACTGGTTTTGGTCCGAAGTTAACTGAGCCTTCACTGAATTCTGAGTCACTATAGTAGGTCGAGTTATTGTAAGCTCTTGATCTGCTGAACTATAGGTCTGTGAGTTAGAAAAAATTAATGTGATGCAATGCAATGCATGTATGCATGTGTATCAAATAAAGTTAGATGCTCCTTTCAACCTCATATCTTCTACACGTGAATGGTGAGCCTCTTTTCTTAGGTATTATGGTCAACAAAGATATCAATAGGAGATATTTTTGTTTTTGAATAACTCAAACGAAATAACTAATAGTTGTGTTTTCAAAATAGAAGTCAATTTATGATAATTTCTACTAATTAATCCTTAATCCTTTGGGTCTATTGAAATATTCAAGCGGCATTTTTGTCATATCTTGGATTAAAAATAAATTAATAGGTTTATTATAAATAGACTTCTTACTTGAAAAAGCAATTAATGGGTCTCATGCCATAGACAAGCCCATAACTTACAAGTCTTGGTATAAATAAGATCCACAATTAATTTTAGGATTCCATAATTGACCTAACTAATTGAAAGGCTGTTTAAAAGATTTTAAGAAAAATGGACCACAAAGTGAAAAATGATTTTAGGTCCATTTTGAAAACACTTTAAAGCCCATTGTAAAAAAGTTTATTTCAAAAATTAATTTTGGGCTTGGGCCACATGAAAGCAATTATTGACCAAACTTTGTTGAAAATGTTCCAAATTGATTTAGGCTTTTGGGCTTGAAATAGTTTTGGGCCATTACCATAATTACATCATATTAGAAAAAGACAAACTAAATGGGTCATAATTCAAACTAAGACACATTTATTATAGTCAACCAACAAGCATTCAGGGCAAATCTAAGAAAAGTTACTAGGCCAACTATATGGGCTTTAGTCTTTAGGTTGAAAAGCTTAGGTTCTCATAATAAGTATACACCAAAGGGTACAAAACTATGAGTGGTTATATGATGCTCGATCTCCATACCTTGAGTGAAAATATGGTATCACTTGAACACATATAACACGGGTTCCATAAGGCATCCTAACTCATATACACAATGCAATTATAAATGATGCAATGAATAATACAATAATAATAAAGAATAAAATAATATAAAAATCAACGGAATCAACTTCTCTTATCCCCACCCCCAATGGAATGGTTCATGCAACTTTAGCACTGTTTTGTTCTGGGCCTTAGAGAACATGGGCCAAAACCTGGAGAATTTGGAGTTGCTATTCGAACAGGCCTGAAAGATAGAAAGAGGTGGATGACTCGATTCCTAAGGAATCTCCAACCTCTACTTGGGTTCGGAAAGTTGGGTACATATGAGGAAGGTGAGAAGTGACCCAGTACCCCCCCCCCCCCCCCCCCATAACGCTCGGTTCATTAGATTCAGCCTCATTTTCAGGTCTAAATATTAATGAATTCTTAATTATTACAATAATATCCATATTACATACAATTATAAGAATAAATAATCTTTATAAATAAAAAACAACCAAAAAAATAGGCACCCATATGAGATGAAAAATGCTCCTACAATGTCCAAAATAAAAGTTAATAAAATAGGACACACAATAATTGGTGGAAACATGTCTCTTACATGAATCCCTAAATACAAATAAGATAAAAGAAACAAATTAAATAAATAAGGTGTAACACCCCGATACCTCGTATACGTACACAGCATGCTAATACGATTGTAATATACGTATACTGAATATAGGAATACCACGGTTTACTAAACAAACGACTCACTTCTTTCTGCAAACATATACGCAAACTTAAACATTTAGGTTATACTATAAAACACAATAAATAAAACATTCATTTAATATGCAGCGGAAAATATAGTTATATTTACAAATACAAATACATCAAAAACAAATTTTACAAAACATAAAGTTTATACATGTTTGGCAGTCAGTCTTTGATCACTAAGCCCACTATCCACACTTCAGAATCTAAACTCGACTTGGCCTAGAGGAACTCTCCGGTTCTACCCTGTCACCTGCGCGATGAACCACAATCGCTCTAAGCCAGCGGCTTAGTGGTACAAACTACAATAATATTATGCTTCAATGCAATGCCAATGTCATACAATCAAGTTTCAAAAATAATTCTAAAGAATATTATATTTCACAACCTTGCATTATTCAATAACTTATCAAAACATTCATGAGATAATACTCACAATTTTCCACATCCATAAACATATTACACATCATTGGTAGATCTTCATAGTTTCATTACCCAACATAGCTTTTCAAGCCACATTCATTTTCATTAAGTTACTTGTGTATTATAACCATCTCATAACATTATATTTTATTCCATAATTCATATTAAAGCAAAGACAAGCATGGGCCCAAAAGATATTAACATGCCATTCAACTTTCAGAGTTAATGTTTTGGTTTAATTATCATATTTATCATTATCATTATCCCAACTAGGCTTCAAGGATTAGGCTCAACCAAGCTTCAAGGGGAACAAAGCATGCTAAGTATCAACCCAACTTGGCTTCAAGAACCAAACCCAACCTAGCTTCAAGGGTTGTAACATCTCAATTAGGCTTCAAGGACTAGACCCAATCAAGCTTCAAGGGGAGTTAAGCATGCTAAACTTCAACCCAACTTGGCTTCAAGGATCAAGCCCAACCTAACTTCAAGAGATTGTTACTATAGGCATGCCACCAACAACAAAACTCTGAAAATGGAATAACACATTAGACACACAATTCATTCATTGATTCATTATCAATTTCATTCTCATTTTCTCATCATCATTTAGGCAACCATGCCTCAATCATCTCATTTACATCATTATAGCCAACAACAATGGCTTCACATCTCTTCAATAGAGTATACATAACCAATTACATTGAACATCATCATCTAGGCAAACATGCCTCAATTATCTCAAACATGCCTCAACTATCTCAATTCACATTAAAACAACTCATCATTGAAGTATTCATCATAACTAATTGCATTGCACATACATTTCATATTTCATCATATCATTATATCTTTTACATTTTCAACATACATTCCACAAATTTCACATTATGCAAAACATAACATTATTAATATGCATCAACAATGCAATAGATTACTTAACACATTTACAATCAAATGTGTTAAGTCTCAAGATCATATAAAGGTATGCAATAATGTAGGGTTTGTACTTACCTTAAGAACAACTCACACCAAACTATACCCTTCCTCTTCCAAGAATCCTCAACACTTGAATTAGGGCAAACTAACTTCTTCACAACCTAATACAAAAAGAATAATACACACTCAATTACAAATACACATGAATCCTCAATACAACTATACACCTATTAGTCTCATACTAAACCCATAAATCATAAATTACAAGCCAACATCTCTCTTTAAGACCCCCACGGTCATGGCCTCCCAACCCCCACGGGCGTGGGTTAACAAACGGTTCTGCCTCCTTTGCTCAAAACCCCCACGGCCATGGCTTCCAATGGCCACGGTTGTGGCAACCAAGGGCCACGGGCGTGGCATCTAAGATGCTTCTGTTTCATACCAAACACATGTATTCTATGCTTCAAACTTCATCAAACACAATTATCATGAAAATTTACTAGAATAATTAATCAAACTCAACATCTACAACAATCACCAATTCAAAACCCTAACACAAACACAACTCATACTCTTCCAACACCAACACCAACCTAACTTCTTATCTTCAATTCAATTCCAACACTCTCAAACATACCACAATCAAACATAACCACACTATCACATATCAACAATCAAACTCAATTATAACTCAAAATAAAACAAGGAGATCAAGAGGAAACTTAACAAAAATGATGAAACTTCTTAAATTTCCAACTTAATCACTTGAATCTTCCTTCAATTTGCTCTTAGAAAATCAAAACTCTCTCTTTCTCTCTTGCTCTCTTTTGTCTTTGGGATACCCGGCCAAACAAAAAGGAAAAGAAGAAAAATGAAAAAGAATAAGAGACATAGGCAAATATTTAGTCTCCACTCAAATCTCCACCAAGTATTTTAATAATAAAATAATCAATTTTCTCTCTTCCACTTATTTTAATTTCCTTTTTAATTTATTTAATTAAACTAAAATAAATAAATATCTTCTTTTGACTTTCCCATATTGACTTGTATATGTTCTATATATTTCCATATATACAACATATACACTCTTTCTTTAATTCTTTTCTCTTTCCAATTTAACATATACCTTAAATCCAAATACAACAATAATTACTTCAAAACTTTTAGGGCATATTTTGGGATATTACAATTCTCCCCCTCTAAAAAGAAATTTCGTCCTCGAAATTACCTGATATCAAGTCCGAAACAACTGAGGATATTGATCTCGCATTGCTTGCTCACTCTCCCAAGTTGCTTCTTCCTTTGCATGATTCTTCCGAAGAACTTTTACCAGTGGCACTTTCTTATTTCTCAACTCTTTCACTTCATGTGCCAAAATAGCAACTGGTTCTTCTTCAAATGTCAGATCCGAACTCACCTCAATAGATTCAACTGGTAAAACATGAGGTGGGTCTGATCTGTACCTCCGCAACATAGAAACATGGAAGACATTATGGATTCTATCCAACTCAGGCGGCAAAGCAAGATGATAAGTAACTGGTCCAACTCTTTCTAATATCTCATAAGGCCCAATAAAATGAGGACTTAGCTTCCCTTTTTGACCAAATCTTAAAATCTTTTTCCAAGGAGACACTTTCAGAAAAACTTTATCTCCAACATCAAACTCTATGTCTCTCCTCTTCAAATCTGAATAAGATTTCTGTCGATCTGAAGCTGCTTTTAATCGATCTCGAATTATCTTCACTTTCTCTTCCGTCTCTTTAACTAAATCAGGACCAATCAATTTGCCTTCTCCAAGTTCTTTCCAACATAGAAGTGTCCTACATCTTCTACCATACAATGCCTCAAATGGTGCCATACCAATACTAGATTGATGACTGTTGTTGTAAGCAAATTCCACAAGTGGCAAAAATCTGTCCCAACTTCCTGAAAAATCAATAACACAACTTCTCAACATATCCTCTATAATCTGTATCACTCTCTCTGATTGGCCATCTGTCTGTGGATGAAAAGCAGTGCTAAAGTGCAATCGAGAACCCAAAGCACCATGTAAACTCTTCCAAAACCTCGAAGTAAATCGTGGATCTCGATCAGACACTAGAGAAATTGGGACACCATGCAACTTCACTATCTCACTGATATACAGTTCAGCTAACTTCTCAAGGGAATAGTTCATTCGAACTGGAAGAAAATGAGTTGTCTTTGTTAATCGATCAACAATCACCCAAATAGCATCATGCTTCTTCTGAGTCAATGGCAAACCAGACACAAAATCCATTGTCACACGTTCCCATTTCCATTCAGGCACTGATAAAGGTTGAAGCAACCCTGTTGGAACCTAATGCTCAGCTTTCACCCTCTGACATGTGAGACACTTGGATACAAACTCCACTATGTCTCTCTTCATACCTGACCACCAATAATGCTGCTTCAAATCTTGATACATCTTTGTACTCCCAGGGTGCATAGCAAAAACCGATTGATGTGCTTCCTCTAAAATACTCTTTCTCAAACTAGCATCATCAGGAACACACAATCTATCCTTAAACCAAAGGCTACCATCACTTCTCACATGGAAATCTCGGCTCTCTCTATTTTGGCAATTTGAAACAATCTTCTGAATTTTCTCATCTGCCAATTGAGCCTCCCTTATCTGGTCCAACAACATTGGTCTCAAATACAACTGAGCTAACAATGCACCATCATCACATAATTCAAAACTGGCATGCAACGCTCTCAACTCAACAAGCAACGAGAGTGAATAAACAGACAAACCTGCCAAAGACTTCCGACTCAAGGCATCAGCAACAAGATTTGCCTTACCAAGATGATAATCAATCAAACAGTCGTAGTCTTTGATCAATTCCAACCACCGTCTCTGCCGAAGATTAAGCTCTCTTTGAACCCCCCCCCCCCCCAAATATTTTCAAACTCTTATGATCTGTGTAGATAAAACACTTCTCTCCATACAAATAATGTCACCAAATCTTCAAAGCAAACACTATGACTGCTAACTCCAAATCATGCGTCGAATAATTAAGCTCATGCGGCTTCAACTGCCGAGAAGCATAAGCTATAACTTTACCCTCTTGCATCAGAACACAACCTAAACCATTATGTGAAGCATCACTGTAAATCACATATGGTTTATCTTCCACAGGCAAAGTAAGAACAGGAGCTTGAGTCAACATTTCTTTCAACTGCTCAAAGCTTGCTTGACAATGATCTGTCCATATAAATCTAACTCCCTTTCGAAGTAATCTGGTGAGTGGAGTAGCTATTAAAGAAATACCTTTCACAAATCGTTGATAATAGCCTGCCAAACCCAGAAAACTTCTAACTTCAGTTACAGATTTCGATGGATTCCAACTCAAAATGGCTTCAACTTTACTCGGATCAACTTTAATACCGTCTGCTGAAACTATATGACCGAGAAAAGTCACTTGATCCAGCCAAAACTCACACTTTGACAGCTTAGCATACAATTGCTTCTCTCTCAAGGTCTGCAATACAATCCGCAAATGCTTGTCATGTTCCTCTTCATTACGTGAATACACCAAAATATCATCAATGAAGACCACAACAAACTGATCCAGATAGGGCCTAAACACTCTATTCATCAAATCCATGAAAGCTACAGGTGCATTCGTCAACCCAAAAGGCATCACTAAAAACTCATAATGCCCATACCTTGTGCGAAAAGCTGTCTTAGAAACATCTTCAGCTTTAACCCTCAACTGATGGTACCCTGATCTCAAATCAATCTTAGAAAACACTATTCTCCCTTTAACTGATCAAAGAGATCATCAATCCTAGGCAAAGGATATTTATTCTTGATAGTCAGTTTGTTCAATTGCCTATAATCAATGCACAACCTCAAAGTACCATCCTTTTTCTTCACAAATAAAACAGGAGCTCCCCATGGAGAAACACTAGGGCGAATAAACCCTTTTTCCAACAACTCCTGCAACTAAACCTTCAACTCTCTCAACTCAGCAGGTGCCATTCGATAAGGAGTAATAGAGATAGGAGTGGTACCAGGCAACAAGTCAATACCAAACTCAACCTCTCTCTTAGGGGGTAACCCTGGCAACTCCTCAGGAAAAAAATCTGAAAATTCCGCAATTGTGGGTATACTATCAAGTTGAGAACCCACTACTTTGGTATCCACAACATGAGCAAGATAAGCATCACACCCTTTTCTAATCAACTTTCTAGCTGCAACTGCTGACACAAACAAGGATGCAAGTTGTCTCTGCTCACTAGACACCATCACAATTCTACCATCACCGGTTCTCAGGGTAACACACTTCTTTTGACAGTCTACCACAGCTCCATGCTTAGATAACCAATCCATGCCTAATATCAAATCATATTCCTTAAAAGGCATTTCAATTAAATCACCCAAAAATTCCTCACCTTGCACCACAACTGCACTATCCCGATGCACCTTACTCACCACAACACTATGTCCTAAAGGATTTGTCACCAAGACATCAAATCCTAAGGATTCTGAATGCAATTTAGACACAGGCAAAATAGATGCAATTATGTATGAATGAGTAGATCCTGGATCAATCAAAGCAAGTACTGAAATGCCAAATAAGGAAAATGTACCCGCAATAACTGTTGAAGCATCATGTTGCCTCTGCATCACATATACTCTCTGAGAAGATCCGGCCTCATCTGGCCTACTGCCTCTGGATGAAGATCCTCCTCTCTGAATAAACCCAGGTCTACCACCCCTACTGAAACCTCTGCCCCCTCGACCACCTCTGCTGACACTGGGTCAAGAAGCTGCAGTATCAGTCTGTCTATCATCCTGTGGCTCAGGACAATCTTTAATAAAATGAGTTGGTGACCCACACCTAAAGCATACTCCTGATCCACCCATCTTCCAACAAACACCCCCATGGGTCCTACCATAATGAATACATACAGGTGGAGTAGATCTCTGAACCACTGGAGTCGGAGCACTCGCTACAGAAACTGTAGGTCTCGGCCTCTGCCTCTGATATTGAACTGACCTACCAGACTGCCTCTGGCTTCTACTGACTCTTGGAATAAAACTTCCTCTGCCTCTCTTCATAGATGAAGACCCTGTCTCAAACTGGGGTCTCCTAACTCTAGTCTCTTCCTCGGTAGTAGCTGCTGCAATGCCCTGTGCTCTCTCAACACTTCTGGCTGCTGCAACCGATTGAGAAAAATCCTGGTACCGAGAACCGGCAACAATGCACATAATAGAGGGCCTCAACCCCTCCTCAAACCTCCTGCACCGGTCAATCTCATCGAAAATAATCCCACCGGCATAGTGACTCAACCGGATGAACTCTATCTCATACTCTGTCACTGTCTGGTTATCTTGTCTCAGATTCAGAAATTCCATCTTCTTGACATCTTTATACTCCCTCGGAGTATATTTCTGCTCAAACTCCCTCAGAAAATCATTATAAGATAATGTAGGTGGATCATCCATGGCATGAGGAACCGTCTTCCACCAATCATAAGCATCTTTCTGCAGAAGGGATCTAGCATAATCAAATTTCTCATCAATAGTAGCTTGCAACTGGATAAATATCCTCTGCACTTTATCCAACCACTGCTCAGCTACTGCAGGATCTGTAGTACCCAAGAAATCCTCAG
Source organism: Garcia nutans (assembly GCA_947685225.1). NCBI lineage: Eukaryota > Viridiplantae > Streptophyta > Magnoliopsida > Malpighiales > Euphorbiaceae > Garcia > Garcia nutans. The sequence goes on along the minus strand of CANTUV010000031.1, from coordinate 68,888,882 downwards.
CTCCATACTTCCTCAATTTATCATAGTGCCTCACCGGCACTTAATGTTGTGGTGGCGGTGGTGGCTGCTGTACGGAAGCTCCCCTCAACAATTCTACCACATGCCGTAACCAACCCGGCGGTACCTCATTAGCAGCTGATCTCCCTGGCACAGGAGCAGGGGCCTCACTAGCTCTCTCAACTCTAGCTCCATCTCTACTTTCTTCAGGAGCTATGCTCTTAGCACTACCTTCTACGGACTGACATGACTGAGACGCCATCACTACCTATATCTACAAACACAGCAAAATATACTTCATCAAAAATCAAAGACTGTCAATACCAAAACTTGTATCTTATTTAAAAATCAACTTTTAAAATCAAAATATTCTTTTTCTTACAATGGACCTAGGTTGAGAATCTCAAACCTAGGCTCTGATACCAAAACAATTGTAACAACCCGATACCCCATATACGTACATAGCATGCTAATACGATCGTAATATACGTATATTGAATATAGGAATGCCACGATTTACTAAACAAATGACTCACTTCTTTCTGCAAACATATACGCAAACTTAAACATTTAGGTTATACTATAAAACACAATAAATAAAACATTCATTTAATATGCAGGGGAAAATATAGTTATATTTACAAATACAAATACATCAAAAACAAATTTTACAAAACATAAAGTTTATACATGTTTGGCAGTCAGTCTTTGATCTCTAAGCCCACTATCCACACTTCAGAATCTAAACTCGACTTGGCCTAGAGGAACTCTCCGGTTCTACCCTGTCACCTGCGCGATGAACCACAATCGCGCTAAGCCAACGTCTTAGTGGTACAAATTACAATAATATTATGCTTCAATGCAATGCCAATGTCATACAATCAAGTTTCAAAAATAATTCTAAAGAATATTATATTTCACAACCTTGCATTATTCAATAACTTATCAAAACATTCATGAGATAATACTCACAATTTTCCACATCCATAAACATATTACACATCATTGGTAGATCTTCATAGTTTCATTACCCAACATAGCTTTTCAAGCCACATTCATTTTCATTAAGTTACTTGTGTATTATAATCATCTCATAACATTATATTTTATTCCATAGTTCATATTAAAGCAAAGACAAGCATGGGCCCAAAAGATATTAACATGCCATTCAACTTTCAGAATTAATGTTTTGGTTTAATTATCACATTTATCATTATCATTATCCCAACTAGGCTTCAAGGATTAGGCTCAACCAAGCTTCAAGGAGAACAAAGCATGCTAAGTATCAACCCAACTTGGCTTCAAGAACCAAACCCAACCTAGCTTCAAGGGGTGTAACATCTCAATTAGGCTTCAAGGACTAGACCCAACCAAGCTTCAAGGGGAGTTAAGCATGCTAAACTTCAACCCAACTTGGCTTCAAGGATCAAGCCCAACCTAACTTCAAGAGATTGTTACTATATGCATGCCACCAACAACAAAACTCTGATAATGGAATAACACATTAGACACACAATTCATTCATTGATTCATTATCAATTTCATTCTCATTTTCTTACCATCATTTAGGCAACCATGCCTCAATCATCTCATTTACATCATTATAGCCAACAACAATGGCTTCACATCTCTTCAATAGAGTATACATAACCAATTACATTGAACATCATCATCTAGGCAAACATGCCTCAATTATCTCAAACATGTCTCAACTATCTCAATTCACATTAAAACAACTCATCATTGAAGTATTCATCATAACTAATTGCATTGCACATACATTTCATATTTCATCATATCATTATATCTTTTACATTTTCAACATACATTCCACAAAGTTCACATTATGCAAAACATAACATTATTAATATGCATCAACAATGCAATAGATTACTTAACACATTTACAATCAAATGTGTTAAGTCTCAAGATCATATAAAGGTATGCAATAATGTAGGGTTTGTACTTACCTTAAGAACAACTCACACCAAAATATACCCTTCCTCTTCCAGGAATCCTCAACACTTGAATTAGGGCAAACTAACTTCTTCACAACCTAATACAAAAAGAATAATACACACTCAATTACAAATACACATGAATCCTCAATACAACTATACACCTATTAGTCTCATACTAAACCCATAAATCATAAATTACAAGCCAACATCTCTCTCTAAGACCCCCACGGTCGTGGCCTCCCAACCCCTACGGGCGTGGGTTAACAAACAGTTCTGCCTCCTTTGCTCAAAACCCCCACGGCCATGGCTTCCAATGGCCAAGGTCGTGGCAACCAAGGGCCACGGGCGTGGCATCCAAGATGCTTCTGTTTCATACCAAACACATGTATTCTATGCTTCAAACTTCATCAAACACAATTATCATGAAAATTTACAAGAATAATTAATCAAACTCAACATCTACAACAATCACCAATTCAAAACCCTAACACAAACACAACTCATAATCTTCCAACACCAACACCAACCTAACTTCTTATCTTCAATTCAATTCCAACACTCTCAAACATACCACAATCAAACATAACCACACTATCACATATCAACAATCAAACTCAATTACAACTCAAAATAAAACAAGGAGATCAAGAGGAAACTTACCAAAAATGATGAAACTTCTTAAATTTCCAACTTAATCACTTGAATCTTCCTTCAATTTGCTCTTAGAAAATCAAAACTCTCTCTTTCTCTCTTTCTTTCTTTTGTCTTTGGGATACCCGTCCAAACAAAAAGGAAAAGAAGAAAAATGAAAAAGAATAAGAGACAAAGTCAAATATTTAGTCTCCACTCAAATCTCCACCAAGTATTTTAATAATAAAATAATCAATTTTCTCTCTTCCACTTATTTTAATTTCCTTTTTAATTTATTTAATTAAACTAAAATAAATAAATATCTTCTTTTGACTTTCCCATATTGACTTGTATATGTTCTATATATTTCCATATATACAACATATACACTCTTTCTTTAATTCTTTTCTCTTTCTAATTTAACATATACCTTAAATTCAAATACAACAATAATTACTTCAAAACTTTTAGGGCATATTTTGGGATATTACATAAGGCACCCATAAAGTAGAAACATATCTTTTACAACTTTAAAATCCAAATAACAAATAAATAAAATTTAATTAAATAAAATGAGCAATAAGACAATCAAGATGCATTATCTATCATAAAGCATATAACAATGAATCAAATAATCAAAATTAGGGTTTCATCATTCAATTAAGGTTGGATTGTCAATTTAGGGTTCCTACTAACTAAATCAGGGTTTTATTATAAAATGAGGACTTTTCTTAGCCTAGGGTTTAATCCTTGCAAACAAGAGTTTAAAACACAAAATAAGGCTAAAATATGAAAAAACTAGGATTTAATATATAGACTAGGATTAAATCAATGCAATATTAGGGTTTAATGCAAACTAGGGTTTTAATATGTAATCTAGGGCTAAAGTATGCAAATTAAGGCTAAGACATGAAAAATTAGGATTCTAATATGCAAAACAAAGTTTAATCCTAAATCTAAGATGCAAGGCTAGAGTTTAAAACATGCAGTTAAGATTCTGTAATATAATTCTAAGTTATAAAGTGGAATTAGGGTTTCAGATTCAAAGTTAGGTTTTATAGATCTTTTGATTAATTTCCAATATGAAACTATTGCTTACTGTGAAAGAATCTACTAAATCCCATCCACAACTTGGTAAACAAAGTATTGAAAATAACCAATCAATCCATTTATAATTTGTTAACACAGTAAATGAAATATTGAAACTTAATCAATGAATTCAATTTAATTGGTTAGTAAAAATTGCACTTGCATTGTTGGCTTCTCCAAGGTAGGTTTACTGAACTGAGCTTGATTGCACAATTGCCTGTTGGATAGCCTGGATCGAGTGAAGTCCTTGGTCAGTGTTTAAACAATATGAAGAATGTTTAGCTTGGTTATGTCTTGTTTTAATTTGATTACTCTCTGTCTTTGTTTATGTTTGTGATATTGGCTACTGCTTGCTCATCTCCCTTTTCCTTCGTTTAGTTGACTATTTATAAGCCACATTATGGCAACTGTGTTTAAAGAGTCCATATTTGTTTTGGAAACACCTCAAACTTTTGATCCTATTAGAATTAAAATTCTTTAAGCCTGGGACTGGCCAAGAGGCCAATTCGACATAAGGATGGCCTCATGTGGTATTAGCACAAGTCAATTCGAAATGCACATAATTCTGGCCCACTGTTTTGGCATTTGGGTTGCATAGGAGTTGATTTGGCCCTCCTTTTAATTAGGACCTTCAAATTGAAACTGAGTTTGACCAAATTTAATTTGGCCCTTCTAATTAGGCCTTAAATTCAATCCATGCTAAAATTAAGGGTCTACATCATCCTTTGCCTTTTTGCATTTTAAGTTCTCTACCACTACACTTCCTTCCATCCTTCAACCAACCCTTCCTCGTCTCATACAACTTTTTGTTAATTAGATTTTAGCCTACACTTTGTTCCTTGGTTTTGCAATTGAGTCCTTTTCCTTTCCCTTCAAGCCCTTCTACTTCCAACCTTCTCACATTAACCCTTACCACTAATACCTTTTCAATTGAGTCCAACCCCACAATTTCTTAGGATTTTTCTTTAATTTCTAACTTACCAACTAAGATTTCCTTTTTAATTCCAATTTTGCTTAATTAGGTTTTGTTTCTACTCTAGTCCACCATCTAGGATTTCTCTTACTTCCCGTTTCCAATTCTAGGGTGTTCCCCAGAGTTCAATTTCTAAATTTCCTAATTTATCGATTAACATTATTTGAATCGCATATCTCGAAGTAGGGTACTACACTTATTCGAATTCAAGTATCATACATTAGTCTTTCCACTAAAAAATAGGGTAGCTAGCTATGTTTGTCTCTTCGATGTCACCTCATAGATCTAAACATTTTTTCTACACTTACTCATGAATTCACCTTAGTCCCTTCAAAGCTATGCAAGTCATATTTAGGTAGGAGTTTATTTAAATATGTCTTACCTTGGCCTAGCAAATCATTTCCTTTTTATCATTAGAGGTAGGCATGAGTCCTCTCCAAGTTTTGTTTCTCAACATTTGTAACTATAGTTTCTTTGCCTCAAGACATGAATAGGCATTGACTAGAAACTATCCCCTGAATTAGTTGAGCCAGATATGTCATTGATCTTTGATTCTCCAACCTAAGCTTCTCATACATCACATGGGATTTCCTATATTCAACTCTCAAGTTATTTTGCTCCACTGTTAGTATTTTTATTTTCTAATTTTGTTACTACTAAAGCTTCTCTAGTCTGGATTTGATTTTACCAAACCTTGTTTCTATCCTTTGCAAGAAAGTGTCACCTTGTTCCTCAAATTTCAAACTTAGGGATTTGAGTTATTCTTCCAATTCTTCCATTAGAATCTCCTTTGTTGAAGAATTTATTGTTTCCTATTATGTAGAAAAAGCAAGGGAAAAGAAGAGTAAAAGCGGAGTTTGGACTAAAATAGAATAAAAGAGAGTACAAAGTATAATCCAAGGAGGAAGAAAGAGAAAATGAGAATATGAGAAGGAGAGAAGAAATAGTGAGAAGGCGATTTCTAATTATATTTGTTGATGATTTATACATCACATAATAACAAAGCATACATAGAGAAAAACTAAAGGTTGAGTAGAGACAAATTAAAGGGTAAGCTGTATTATCAACTCTAGAAAGCTTAAAGAGATATTCTGCTAGAGGTACATGTTTATTATAACCAAATTTGTCTTTTTTTAGCCACAAAGGGATTGTTCAATTGTGAAAAACAAGTCATATTTTCTAAAAAAATTTCTAAAGAAAAAAATGAAAAATAAAATTTATTATTTTTCATTTGAAAAATTTTTAAAATAATTTTGAATATTTATTAACTTATAGTTGAATTTAAAAAATTTATTTTTAGTTATTTTCTAACAGAGTTTTTTTATTTTCCACTTAGATTCAATTTACTTTTTTTATTTTTATTTTTAAAATAATTTAAATTTTTTATTTTATTTTAAAATATTATTTAATTATGATTTTATCCTTAAATATATATATACATATATATTATGAAATTGTTTATTTAATGAAGTTTTTGGATAAAAATATTTTAAAAAGAAAGTTATTTATATGTTATGTAAAAAATTAAAAATATAAATTGAAAAACAAAATTAAGTAATTAAATTTTTCATATTTCCAATTTTCTATTTAAAAAATTATTGTAAAATAAAAATCTGAAAAATTAAAAAAAAAAAAGAAAATTGAAAATTAAAAAATATTTTCTAAAACAAAGAAAATATCAAATGTGGGGCTAAAGGAAAATATCCCTCCTCCAGCTGCCAAACAAATTGTATATCTAGATAAGATTATATACTTCTATTGTATGAGAGAGAGAGAAAGAGAGATGGCAGAAGCTGCTACAAGGCATTTGATAAATATTAAAAGTATTCCCAGCTTTTTTCCGGCCAACAATAAGTTGCTGTCTCATACTTCAAAAACGGTTGCTGTATCAAGAAGAAAAGCCTTCTCTAGTCTGGTATATTAATTATTACAGTTAAGTTTTCAATCAATTAATGGCAAGTCTTTGCATTTATTACTGTAATTTGGGCTTAGATGGTTTGATTTGATAGCAGAAAGCTAAAAAAAAGTTGCAGAACTCCACGGAGATTGATCACAATATCAACTGCTGATGGAAGATGGCATGGAAATTGGACTTGTGAATACTTGCTCTCCCTTCAAGACCTTCGGTTGGATGATTTGATTGAAGACGAACAAAAAGATGCTGAGGTTTCTATTCATCTCAGCATCCAAAAGGTCACTGTTCAACCCAAATTTTCAAGAAGAAAAAAAAAAAAAGAAAAACCAAACCTGAAAAGTAATAATAATTTTTTGCATTTCCTTTTATCAGCATGCAAGCTTTGGCTTATCAGTAGATGGAAGGATCATCACATCTTTCACCAGAAAATGTAGCATCTGTTCTTCTCCATACTGCAGAAAGGTTTGGCATCTAATTACAACTTACCCATATATGCATTGATTACTCACATATTGTAATTCTTAAATTCTTAATATTAACTATTGTGACTGATTTGTGAAGTTCTTTTTTGTTTGTATTAATTATAATGTCAGATTGATACCAATTTCAATGTCTGGGTTCTACCATCTAATAAAGATAGTGATCATGCAATCCAACTACCAGAAATTGGTGGAGATGATCCATCATTAAGTCTCTAAACTCTACACTTTTTGTTTCTTTTTCTCTCTTTAGAACATGAAAATAATTAAATAGGATTTGGCTTGCCATTGATTATGCAGGTTATCTATGTGAAGACTGGATATGAAGCTGATCTTGATTCTGTAATACGAGATACAATCAGGCTTTCCACTTCTGTCGAAGTATGTATCTGCCGTATTTTTTTTATTAATTTCTTAATTGCAAAAATTTATAATGTAATTTTAGTCAAATGTATATAATATAATTGCAGTTAATTTTTAAAACTAAGATAATAATTTATTTTAGGAGATTTCGGTATAATTTTGATAATTTAAAATATGTATACACATGATATTTTGGTTTTGTAATTTATTTATTTATTTTAATCTTGGTTCAGAGTCTTGTGAGAAATCGGAACCGAAATTGCAATGCAAGTTTTCTTGACATAGCTTTTAATTAGAATACAGAATCCAATGGGCAATTACTGATTAACTAAAATAAAAATGTTTATTGTTTATTATTACAGATTTTGGTGGGCAAAATGGAGCTTCCATTGATAAGAGGTGGTCTAGACTCTTGGAGCTCAAAAAGGCTACCTTTTGAAATCTAAAATTAATATAAATATTTTGAGTCATTAATTAGCTTGTAACATACTAGAGGGGATTAATATTATAAATATAGAGAAGCCATGTTTCTGAAATATATAGGATAGACTAGTAGCTTATTAGTGTATGAAATCAAAGATTCCATTTTTTTTTTAAATGAATTTCCACTTCTCAATCGCACATATGCATGTTGATATGGAATGCCTTGGTTATCACATTTAATGTATGTATGAAACCTATCTAGAAGCAGGAGCGGACTTGCATTGAAATGTGTGTATGGGGGCACACCTAGTGGCAAGTGGGAGCTATTACAAAAAAAAAGTGTAAATACAAATTCAATAATTTCTAAGAAAAAAAGTTTTATTATTAAGTAATTTGTTATTTTCTTTTAATTACTTTCTATTACGGAGATAATATTGCTATAGATCACTAGGACATTGCAATTTATATGCCTTACAATTTTATGACACATTACATTTTTATGTAAAACCATACCTGTGTTACAATACCCCATAATAGCATTCTGGCTATCCATAGCACCATTAGGAACTACATGACATCATTATTTTGCTGTAAAATCAGAAATTCCTTGAGGAGGAAAGAAGGCACCAACTTTCTAAGAAAAAAAAAATAGATGCGAGTTTAATATAAAATGAAACATTTAATATTACAATAGTTCAATAATTAATTTATACTATTAGATTAACTACGCATAAGAACTAATAATTGTATCATATAACTTTGCATATTTTGAAAACGTTGCATAATAGTCTCATTTTAAATTTTTTGAAAAATAATTTTCTCCACATTACACCAAACAGTCGATTATTTATATATTTATGAATTTTGATGAAAATTTTATGAATTAGAATAAAATTCGTTTAAATTCATAAATATATAATTATGTATATATAATTTAAATGAATTATATATATAATTCATTTAAATTTAAATATATAGATGAATATATATAAATTCGTATATAAATATAAAATTCATATATATATATATATAAATGAATGTGTGTGTGTATATACATATATATATTTAAATTCATTTAAATTTAAACATATAAATGAATATATACAAATTCATATATATATATATATATGTAAATGATTGTGTGTATATTTTATCAAAAAAAAGTGTGTATATATATATGTATATATGTATGTATGTATAATATTGTATATGGATAGGGGTGGTTCCAGGGGGTGTATATGGATAAGGGAGATCCAAAGCCCCCTAGAACCCCCAGGCCCGCCACTAATATTATACTACCATTATAATGTTACACGCCCAATAACATTGTAATACTAGAGATTAATGATCTTTTTTATTTAATAACATTGTTAAAATGAGAAATTATGTAATACAGCTAGTATTCATGAGAGAGAGACTTACATTTTCCATATGTGCAATTAACAACAAATGATAAGAGCAAACAACTTACTCTGTCTTAAGCACTAATATAGAGAGAATTAAGAGCATATGATAAAACATCCAAAAAGACTTCTTTGTATGGTTTCCAAGCTTCATAATTATATATATATATATATATATTGCGTTGCGAGCTGGGATAGAGCATAGATGAAAATTTTAAATTATATGGTGTTGTACATTAGGAGATAAAATGACAGATGAAGCAATAGAAAGAGAAAGAGAGGACACATAGCTTAGGATTTTTGGAAAGGTGGAGATGAAAACAATGAATTTCCTTTTACGATATTTTCTTATTGATACTACCCCCTAATTACAGGGCTCATGGACAGAGCCCGATACCCTCATAGTGCTAGGACCAGCTATTGGTAGGATGTATGCCTTAATGTTGAGCTCTTCGAGCCAACTGAGCTTCTTGTGTTTGGAAGGCAGATTTATGACATAGTTGTCGTATGACAATGATATCTCCTGAAGATCTATTAATACATTCAGACTTTGTTTTTCATACTCCTCAACTATAAATAGCGATGAACCTCTATAGATAAAAGATTTTTTCCGCTCTCCTTGCTTATATGTCGACAGATAAACTAAACTAATTTAGATATTGGAGTTTTTTCACTAGAGTCCAATCTATGTTTCCTTGTTTTGCAAGTAGGTGAGTCAACCTTGATACCTGAACCTGAGCTCCTAAGTCTACTGAGGTCCACCCATCATCACTTATGTTTGCAAAAGGTTTTTAATTTGGGGTAATTATAAAACTAACTTAAAATAAAATCATGTTTTCAAAAATATTGTGTTTAAATTTTTTTTTCATTTTTACGGAAAGTTTAGTCTTAAACTTATAAAAATACAATGTCCTTATTTGTTGGAAATACACCTATTTTAGATTTCATTTTTGTAGGTTTAGGGTGTGTTTGAGATCGTTTTTGTTTTCTTGTTTTAGCTTTTTTTAGGAAAAAAAACCTAAACGTGTTTGGTAATATCATCAAGTTTTAAATTTTTTTAATTAAATCAAATATGGCTTTGAGAGTTTTGATTTTGAGAAGAAATTGGATATCAATAAAACTCTTTTTTTATATAAGATATTTTATATCAATAAAAATCTATTTTTTATAGTAAAAATTATTTTTTGAAGTTATCTTTTTAAAATTTTTTAGTTCCTTATTTTTTAATATTTAAAAATTTAATAATTATGATATATAATTTTTAACAACATAAAACAAATTTTTAAATATATAAAAAAAAACTAAAAATAGTTTTTAGTTTTAAAAAATCAAAAATAAAAAATCTATAATGAAAATAAACACATCCTTATTCTTAAACATACAAAACTACTTAAGCTTATCTACCAAACGCCAATTTGAGAGTAAAACATTAAAAAATGGGCTAAATGTATATGTAGCCTCCTGAACTTGTCTCGTTTAGTCACTTTGCCCCCTTAAACTTTCAATTTAACCATATAGCCCCATGAACTCGCATTTTTTTAACTTATAAACACAAACTTGCTTAGTTATATCGAATCATCAAGATATCTATTTGGTACAAAATATACAAATACAAGGGGCAAAATGATCAATATTCAATAATATATATCTGTTAATAAAAAATAGACAAGTACTAGGAATAAAGTAGTTAAAATGAAAGTTCAGAGGGCAAAGTGACTAAATAAAAAAGTTCAGAGGTTGGTAAAAAAAAAGTATCGTATATGTGCAGCTTAAACATGGTGCCTCATACGCATAAACCATGCAAAAAGAAAGGACCCATCTATAATTCCATACTCACATCTTTTAAAGAAAAAACAAGGAAAAACCCATATAAAAGCTCCTAAACATTTCGTGTTTTTGATACTTAGCCCCCAAACTCAAAACGTTTGTTACTAATCCCTCAGACTTTATGAATACATCAATTTAAGCCCATATTTAACAGAAATAATGCGCGTATAATAAATACTCTGGTAAAATCGCGTTAACTCTTGATGACATGGCAAAGTATGATGACTAGGAGAGAAGGGAAAATATTAGATCCAAAACTCACCATTTTATAGCTAAAAAGCTAAACTAAACAAAACACAAATCAGAATTTTGAATGCTAAACCTAAACTCAAATCCAACTTTGCGAAATCTTTCTCTTCTCACATATACCTATAAATCAAAAACTAAACCTAAAACTAAACAAAAACAAAATCAACACCTAAAATCTACCTTTACGAAGATCTCTTCTCACATGATACATGCAACTTTAGTGGGTTGTTGTTTATTCATTTTGCATCTGATGGTATAAGAAATTTCTTTTTTTTTTCTCAATTGTCGTTATTTGTTTATTTCATTTTGAAATAAAAAAGTTTATGTGGTAGAATGTGATTGCTTTTATATTATTTCTTTAATAATTATCTACCCATTCCTATCCCACTAACTAATAAAATATTTGTTTGTGGCTTAAATAAGTTAGTGTTTCAGTTACTATTGTTAATAAATTACAAATTGAATTAGAAAAGTGTTTGTGGGATCATAAATGATGTATATAATAATTTCTTGTTTATATGATTTCATATTTTTAATGATTTATAATCTATTGGATATTTAAAATTATGGTTTGAATTACTTTGATTAAATGCAGTTTGTTTTAGAATTTAATGGACCATAATTGATTTTTTTTCTTTTTATATAGCATGAATGAGAGAAAATATCAAACTAATTATACATCATGAGGGAATCTTTAGAAATAAAAAGTATAGAGAATATTTTTCAATACCAGTTGTTCAAACAAGATACTATAGCAACTTTAGATATAATATTAGTTTAAACTCACCAAATTTGAACATTAGTTTTCATAAAGATTAACAAAAAGTGCATAAGCTTGTCAATCTTAACACCTACCAAAAATTTTAAAAAATCAGCTAAATACATCTCAAACTCTTTGCTTAACTTTTACACTATGACTATATATCTTATGAAGACAACAAAAATGACAAGCCCCACAATTACAACATTTTTTATCTTAGCAGAATGATTCTTCATTGCATCATATTCTTGCATTACCATCTCCCACTTTGCCTTTGCTATCTCACATTCTATTTTCAAAGTTTCATTTTCAGATTTCATTTTTTGATAATCTTTTACAATTTCTTCAAGCTCATGCATCAATTTTCCAACCTGATTCTTAAAACACTGGATTTCTTGATAATCATTTAGAGAAGCTCTTTTTAATTCTATCACCTCTACGCATGTCATTCAGTTGCAATATTGCTCTAAGAAGTATTTCATCATCTACCCATTTGAAGAAGTTGCACTGCTTCTGCCCCTACCACAAATAACCAATTTTAAATTCAAATCCCAACCCACTATATAACTTCAAAAGTTTTTCAATCTAATTACATAGTAAATGTATACTCATATTTTCCACATTACACATGTAAAATCATCTACTTGGATTCTTCTCAGTTCATGATGTCAACATCTTTGCTTTAAGGTTACACTTACAGAGAGGATGACCAATTTCTTCTCGATGCCCATGTGAAGAAGAGCTAGTGTATGAATTGATTAATCTTGATCTTACCATCTTCAATTAAGCTTGAAAAACAGAGAAATCTGAACACTTTGATTTCATTAAATTTCATTCTCCTCCCAAATGTTTATAAATATCACAAATTTCATTTTTTTCTTTTTTCTTTTTTCTTTAATCTGCGTATAATGCCATTTTTATCTATAAAAAAAATATTATTTTCATACATGGGTATTATCAAACAGTCGACCAAATTCAGTTGTAATTTCTATTAAATATGGGCTTAAATTGATGTATTCGTAAAGTCTGAAGGGTTAGTAATAAATGCTTTGAGTTCAGGGGCTAAGTATCAAAAATATGAAAAGTGTAATATCCCAAAGTTTGCCCTAGAAGTTTTGATATAATTGCTGTTTTAATTGGATTTGATGAATGTGTGTTTAATTGGAAAGAGAAACGAAGTGAAGAGAGAGTGTATATGTTGTATATATAATGATATATACAACATATACAAGTCAAATGGGAAGTCAAAAGATGATCAATTAATGATTTTTAAATTAATTAAGTTAATTAAGTGGGATTTGAGTGAGTGGAAGTGGATGGAGATATTTAGAGTATTTTAATATTAAATGCTTGGAGGAGAGGGTTTTGAGGAAAGAGAAGGTTGAGTGTTTGACTTTATTTTCTTTCCTTTCTTCTTTCTTTCTTTCTTCCTTTTGTGTGTGCCTTCATTTCCTTCCTTTTCTTTTCTTTGTTTTGGCCGACACTCCCTAGCAAGAGAGCAAGAGAGAGATTTGATCTTTCATACTCAAGATTGAAGGAAGTTTTCAAGTGATCAAGTTGGACATTTAAGAGTTTCTTCATCCGTGGTAAGTTCTCTACTTAATTCTTTGATTTTCTTTGAAGTTGTGAGTGAGGTTGGGGATGATATGTGTTTGTTTGATTGTGGTGTGTTTAAGAGTATTTGGTTCAATTGATTTTGGATTTTGGGGATGGATTGAAGGAAAGAGTAAGTTGTTAAAAGAGATAGTGTTGTGGTTGTGTTTTGGGTTGTGATGATAATTATGATTTGTGTTTGAGGTATGTTTAGAGTTGTTTTTATGTTTTTGCAAGTTTGTTATGGTTTTTGGGTGTGTTTAGTGAAGTTTGTTTGAAGTGGAAAATGGTGAAAGTAAAAGGATTGTTGGATGTGAGGTTGTTGTAGCCGGAATCTGTATTTTTGGCCTGACACGTCCATGAGCACGGCCAAGTCTTTGGGCATGTCGATGGTTTTGTGTTGCAGTAGCATTTACACGTCCAGTGACACGCCCATGTCACTGAGCGTGTCATAGCTACTGTGTTGGTGAAGGATTGACACAGCCTTGAACACGCCCATGTTGTTGGACATGTCAATGTTTCTGGGAGACAGAATGTATTACACGTTCAGTGACACACCCGTGGTTCTGAGCGTGTCAAAGCTTCTGTGTTGTGAGTTTAGGGCACGGTCAGGGACACGCCCGTGTTGTTGAGCGTGTCATGTGTAGAGTTTGTCCTAGTTAGACCTTAGTCTTATTATCTCATTTGTATTATTCCTTTTTGGATTAGGTTGTGAAGAGTTTGAGTTACCCTAATCCAAGTATTGAAGGATTCTTGGAAGAAGAGTTTAGTGTTTTGTGTGAGTTGCTTTTGGAGGTAAGTACAAACTACATGGTTGTATACATTTACATGATCTTGATACTTAATTTATTTGATTGATCATATGTTAAGTAATTGATTACATTGGTAATTTATGTGATAAATGTTATGATTGGTATAATGTGAATTGAGATATAATAAGATGTGAAATCAATGTGGTTGGTTATAATGATGTAAATGACATAATTGAGGCATGTTTGCCTAGATGATGTTCAATGCAATTGATGATATATATATATATATATACTCTCTTGATGAGACATGGAGCCATGGTTGTTGGCTAAAATGATAATGATGCCAATGAGATGAATGAGGCATGGATTGCCTAAGTGATGATGAGTAAATGAGAATGAAATTGAAAATGAAATAATTAATGAATTGTGTGACTAATGTGTTATTCCATTTTCAGAGTTTTGTTGTTGGTGGCATGCCTATAGTAACAATCTCTTGAAGTTAGGTTGGGCTTGATCCTTGAAGCCAAGTTGGGTTGAAGTTTAGCATGCTTAACTCCCTTTGAAGCTTGGTTGGGTCTAGTCCTTGAAGCTTAATTGAGATGTTACAACCCTTGAAGCTAGGTTGGGTTGGTTCTTGAAGCCAAGTTGGGTTGATACTTAGCATGCTTTGTTCCCCTTGAAGCTTGGTTGAACCTAAATCCTTGAAGCCTAGTTGGGATAATGATAATGATAAATGTGATAATTAAACAAAAACATTAACTCTGAAAGTTGAAGGGCATATTAGTGTCTTTGGGCCCATGCTTGTCTTTGTGTTTAATGTGATTCTTGAATGGTGAAACCAATGAATAATGAGATTGATTATAATGCATAAATATGTTATTGAGAATGAATGTTTGATATGACATTAAGCAAAGTAAAATGTTAAGGTATAACATTCTTTTGGATGGTGTATGGACTTGATTGTGAGACATTAGCATTACATCAAAACATAATATTATTGTAGTTGTACCACTAAGCCGTTGGCTTAGCGCGATTATGATTTATCGCGCAGGTGACATGGAAGAACCGGAGAGTTCCTCTAGGCCGAGTAGAGTCTAGATCTTGAGGAGTTGATAGTGGAGCTTAAAGATCAAAGACATACTGCCAAACATGTATATATTTTATGTTTTGTAAAACTTGAGTTTTGATGTTTATGTATTTGGAAATATTTGTAATATTTTCCGCTGGGTTCTAAATAAACCTTTTCTCTTTTGTGTTTCATAATATAATTCAAATGTTTTAAATTGGTTCATATTATTGTAATAGAAATGAGTCGTTTGGTTAGTAAACCGTGGCATTTCTATATTCAGTATACGTATATTACAATCGTAATAGCATGTTGTGTACGTATACGGGGTATAGGGGTGTTACAATTGTTTTGGTATCAGAGCCTAGGTTTGAGATTCTCAACCTAGGTCAATTGTAAGAAAAAGAATATTTTGATTTTAAAAGTGGGTTTTTGGGTAAAATACATGTTTTGGTATGGCAGTCTTTGATCTTTAATGAGGAATATTCTGCTGTGTTTGCAGATATAGGTAGTAATGGAGTCCCATTCACGTCAGACTGTAGAAGGAAGTGCTGAGAGTGTAGCTCCAAGAGAGAGTAGAGATGGAGTTAGAGTTGATAGAGTTAGTGAGGCACCTGTTTCTGTGCCAGAGAGATCAGCTGCAGAGGAGGCTCTGCCGGGTTGGTTAAGGCATGTGATAGAACTATTGAGGCCAGCTCTAGTGCAGCCACCACCACCACAGCCTCAGGTGCCAGTAAGACACTATGATAAGTTGAGAAAATATGGGGCTGAGGATTTCTTGGGCACTACTGATCCTGCAGTGGCTGAGCAGTGGTTGGATAAAGTGCAGAGGATATTTATCCAGTTGCAAGCTACTTCATATGAGAAATTTGACTATGCCAGATCCCTCCTACAGAAAGATGCCTATGACTGGTGGAAGACGGTTCCTCATGCCATGGATGATCCACCTACACTATCTTATAGTGATTTTCTGAGGGAGTTCGAGCAGAAATATACTCCGAGGGAGTATAAAGATATTAAGAAGATGGAATTCTTGAATTTGAGGCAAGACAACCGGACGATGACAGAATATGAGATTGAGTACATCCGGTTGAGTCGTTATACCGGGGGAATTATTTATGATGAAATAGATCGGTGCAGATGATTTGAAGAGGGATTGAGGCCCTCTATCATGTGTATTGTGGCTGGTTCTCGGTACCAGGATTTCTCTCAGCTAGTTGCAGCAGCTAGAAGTGTTGAGAGAGCGCAGGGCATTGCAGCAGCTGCTACTGAGGAGGAGACTAGAGTAAGGAGACCCCAGTTTGAGGCAGGGTCTTCATCTGTGAAGAGGGGTAGAGGAAGTTTTGTTCTGAGGATCAGTAGGAGTCAGAGGCAGTCAGGCATATCAGTGCAGTATCAGAGGCAGAGGCAGAGACCGACAGTCTCTGTAGCGAGTGCCCCGACTCCCGTGATGCAAAGGTCTACTCCACTTGTATGTGTTCACTGTGGCAGGACCCATGGGGGTAGTTGTTGGAAGACTGGTGTATCCGGAGTATGCTTTAGGTGTGGATCACCAGATCACTTTATTAAAGATTGCCCTGAGATGCAGGATGATAGACAGATTGATACTGCAGTTTCTCGACCCAGTGTCAGCAGAGGTGGTCGAGGGGGCAGAGATTTCAGTAGAGGTGGTAGACCCGGGTTTAGTCCAAGAGGAGGATCTTCATCCAGAGGCAATAGGCTAGATGAGGCCGGATCTTCTCAGAGAGTATATGTGATGCAGAGGCTGCCGGATGCTTCAGCAGTTATAGCGGGTACATTTTCTTTATTTGGCATTTCAGTACTTGCTTTGATTGATCCAGGATCTACTCATTCATAAATTAGTGCATCTATCTTGCCTGTGTCTGAATTGCATTCAGAGTCCTTAGGATTTGATGTCTTAGTGACAAATCCTTTAGGACATAGTGTTGTGGTGAGTAAGGTGTATCGTGATAGTGCTATTGTGGTGCAAGGTGAGGGGTTTCTTGGTGATTTAATTGAAATGCCTTTTAAAGAATATGATTTAATCTTAGGCATGGATTGGTTGTCTAAGCATGAAGCTGTGGTAGATTGTCAAAAGAAGTGTGTCACCTTGAGAACTAGTGAGGGTAGGAGTGTGATGGTATCTAGTGAGCAGAGACAACTTGCATCCTTGTTTGTATCAGCTGTAACAGCTAGAAGGTTGATTAGAAAAGGGTGTGATGCTTATCTTGCTCATGTGGTGGATACCAGAATAGTGGGTTCTCAACTTGATAGTATACCCACAGTTGCAGATTTTCCAGATGTGTTTCCTGAGGAGTTGCCAGGGTTACCCCCTGAGAGAGAGGTTGAGTTTGGTATCGATTTGTTGCCTGATACCACTCCCATCTCTATCACTCCTTATCGAATGGCACTAGCTGAACTGAGAGAATTGAAGGTGTAGTTACAGGAGTTATTGGATAAAGGGTTTATTCGCCCTAGTGTTTCTCCATGGGGAGCCCCTGTTTTGTTTGTGAAGAAGAAGGATGGTACTATGAGATTGTGCATCGATTATAGGCAATTGAACAAAATGACTATCAAGAATAAGTATCATTTGCCTAGAATTGATGATCTCTTTGATCAATTAAAGGAAGCATCAGTGTTTTCCAAGATTGATTTGAGATCAGGGTACCATCAGTTGAGGGTTAGAGCTGAAGATGTTCCTAAGACAGCCTTCCGCACAAGATATGGGCATTATGAGTTCTTGGTGATGACTTTTGGGTTGACAAATGCACCTGCAGCTTTCATGGATTTGATGAATAGGGTGTTTAGGCCCTATCTGGATCAGTTTGTGGTGGTTTTCATTGATGATATTTTGGTGTATTCACGTAATAAAGAGGAGCATGACAAGCATCTACGGATTGCATTACAGATCTTGAGAGAGAAACAGTTGTATGCTAAGCTGTCGAAGTGTGAATTTTGGCTTGACCAAGTTACTTTTCTGGGTCACATAATTTCAGCATATGGTATAAGAGTCGATCAAAGTAAAGTTGAAGTTATTTTGAATTGAAGTCCACCAAAGTCTGTAACTGAAGTTAGAAGTTTTCTGGGTTTGGCAGGCTATTACCGATGGTTTGTGAAAGACTTCTCTTTGATAGCTACTCCACTCACCAGATTGCTTCGGAAGGGAGTTAGATTTGTGTGGACGGATCAGTGTCAAGCTAGCTTTGAGCAGTTGAAAGAAATGTTAACTCAAGCACCTGTTCTTACTTTACCCGTGGAAGATAAACCATATGTGATTTATAGTGATGCTTCACATAATGGTTTAGGATGTGTTTTAATGCAAGAGGGTAAAGTCATAGCTTATGCTTCTCGGCAGTTGAAGCCGCACGAGCTTAATTATCCGACTCGTGATTTGGAATTAGTAGTTATAGTGTTTGCTTTGAAGATTTGGCGACATTACTTGTATGGGGAGAAATGTTTTATCTTTACGGATCATAAAAGTTTGAAATATTTGGGTGTTCAGAAGGAGCTGAATCTTCGGCAAAGGCGATGGTTAGAACTGATTAAAGACTACTACTGTTTGATTGATTATCATCCTGGTAAGGCGAATGTAGTTGCTGATGCCTTGAGTCGAAAATCTTTGGCAGGTTTGACTGTTTATTCGCTCTCGTTGCTTATTGAGTTGAGAGTGTTTCATGCTAGTTTTGAAGTATGTGATGATAGAGCATTATTAGCTCAGCTGCAATTGAGACCAGTATTATTGGATCAGATAAAGGAGGCTCAATTGGCGGATGAGAAAATTCAGAATATTGTATCAGATTGCCGAAATGGGGCGAGCCGAGATTGCTATGTAAAAAATGATGGTAGTCTTTGGTTTAAGGATAGGTTGTGTGTTCCTGATGATGATAGTTTGAGAAAGATTATTTTAGAAGAAGCAAACCAATCGGTTTTTGCTATGCATCTGGGTAGTACAAAGATGTATCATGATTTGAAACAGCATTACTGGTGGTCTGGTATGAAGAGAGACATAGTTGAATTTGTATCTAAGTGTCTCACTTGTCAAAGGGTGAAAGCTGAGCATCAAGTTCCAACAGGGTTGCTTCAACCTTTAACAGTGCCTGAATGGAAATGGGAGAGAGTAACAATGGATTTCGTATCTGGTTTGCCATTGACTCAGAAGAAGCATGATGCTATCTGGGTGATTGTTGAACGATTGACAAAAATAGCTCATTTTCTTCCAGTTAGAATGGAGTATTCTCTTGAGAGATAGGCTGAGCTGTACATTAATGAGATAGTAAAGTTGCATGGAGTCCCAATTTCTTTAGTGTCTGATCGAGATCCCCGGTTTACTTCGAGGTTTTGGAAGAGTTTACATGGGGTTTTGGGTTCTCGATTGCATTTTAGTACTGCTTTTCATCCGCAGACAAATGGGCAGTCAGAGAGAATGAAACAAATTATTGAGGATATGTTGAGGAGTTGTGTCATTGATTTCTCTGGAAGTTGGGACAGATTTTTGCCACTTGTGGAATTTGCTTACAACAACAGTCATCAATCTAGTATCGGTATGGCACCATTTGAGGCATTGTATGGTAGAAGATGTAGAACGCCTCTGTGTTGGAATGAACTTGGAGAAGGCAAACTAATTGGTCCTGATTTGGTTAAAGAGACTGAAGAAAAAGTGAAGATAATTTGGGATCGGTTAAAAGCAACTTCAGACCGACAGAAATCTTATTCAGACTTGAAAAGGAGAGACATAGAGTTTGGTATTGGAGATAAAGTATTTTTGAAAGTGTCTCCTTGGAAGAAGATTTTAAAATTTGGTCGAAAAGGAAAACTGAGTCCTCGTTTTATTGGTCCGTTTGAAGTGTTAGAAAGAATTGGGTCAGTTGCTTATCGTCTTGCTTTGCCACCTGAGTTGGATAGAATTCATAATGTATTCCATGTTTCTATGTTGTGGAGGTACAGATCAGATCCATCTCATATCTTGCCAGTTGAATCTTTTGAGGTGAGTTCGGATCTGACATTTGAAGAAGAACCAGTCGCTATTTTGGCACATGAAGTGAAAGAGTTGAGACATAAGAAAGTACCACTAGGGAAGGTTCTTTGGAAGAATCATGGTAGAGAAGAGGCAACTTGGGAGAGTGAGCAAGCAATACGAGATCAATATCCTCAACTGTTTCAGACTTGATATCAGGTAATTTCGAGGATGAAATTTCTTTTTAGAGGGGGAGAATTGTAATATCCCAAAGTTTTCCCTAGAAGTTTTGATATAATTGTTGTTTTAATTGGATTTAATGAATGTGTGTTTAATTGGAAAGAGAAAAGAAGTGAAGAGAGAGTGTATATGTTGTATATATAGTGATATATACAGCATATACAAGTCAAATGGGAAGTCAAAAGATGATTAATTAATTATTTTTAAATTAATTAAGTTAATTAAGTGGGATTTGAGTGAGTGGAAGTGGATGGAGATATTTAGAGTATTTTAATATTAAATGCTTGGAGGAGAGGGTTTTGAGGAAAGAGAAGGTTGAGTGTTTGACTTTATTTTCTTTCCTTTCTTCTTTCTTTCTTTCTTCCTTCTGCGTGTGCCTTCATTACCTTCCTTTTCTTTTCTTTGTTTTGGCCGACACTCCCTAGCAAGAGAGCAAGAGAGAGATTTGATCTTTCATACTCAAGATTGAAGGAAGTTTTCAAGTGATCAAGTTGGACATTTAAGAGTTTCTTCATTCGTGGTAAGTTCTCTACTTGATTCTTTGATTTTCTTTGAAGTTGTGAGTGAGGTTGGGGATGATATGTATTTGTTTGATTGTGGTGTGTTTAAGAGTATTTGGTTCAATTGATTTTGGATTTTGGGGATGGATTGAAGGAAAGAGTAAGTTGTTAAAAGAGATAGTGTTGTGGTTGTGTTTTGGGTTGTGATGATAATTATGATTTGTGTTTGAGGTATGTTTAGAGTTGTTTTTATGTTTTTGCAAGTTTGTTATGGTTTTTGGGTGTGTTTAGTGAAGTTTGTTTGAAGTGGAAAATGGTGAAAGTAAAAGGATTGTTGGATGTGAGGTTGTTGTTGCCGGAATCTGTATTTTTGGCCTGACACGCCCATGAGCACGACCAAGTCTTTGGGCATGTCGATGGTTCTGTGTTGTAGTAGCATTTACACGTCCAGTGACACGCCCATGTCACTGAGCGTGTCATAGCTACTGTGTTAGTGAAGGATTGACACGGCCTTGAACACGCCCATGTTATTGGATGTGTCAATGTTTCTGGGAGACAGAATGTATTACACGTTCAGTGACACGCCCGTGGTTCTGAGCATGTCAAAGCTTTTGTATTGTGAGTTTAGGGCACGGTCAGGGGCACGCCCGTGTTGTTGAGCGTGTCATGTGTAGAGTTTGTCCTAGTTAGACCTTAGTCTTATTATCTCATTTGTATTATTCCTTTTTGGGTTAGGTTGTGAAGAGTTTGAGTTACCCTAATCCAAGTATTGAAGGATTCTTGGAAGAAGAGTTTAGTGTTTTGTGTGAGTTGCTTTTGGAGGTAAGTACAAACTACATGGTTGTATACATTTACATGATCTTGATACTTAATTTATTTGATTGATCATATGTTAAGTAATTGATTACATTGGTAATTTATGTGATAAATGTTATGATTGGTATAATGTGAATTGAGATATAATAAGATGTGAAATCAATGTGATTGGTTATAATGATGTAAATGACATAATTGAGGCATGTTTGCCTAGATGATGTTCAATGCAATTGATGATATATATATATATATATATACTCTCTTGATGAGACATGGAGCCATGGTTGTTGGCTAAAATGATAATGATGCCAATGAGATGAATGAGGCATGGATTGCCTAAGTGATGATGAGTAAATGAGAATGAAATTGAAAATGAAATAATTAATGAATTGTGTGACTAATGTGTTATTCCATTTTCAGAGTTTTGTTGTTGGTGGCATGCCTATAGTAACAATCTCTTGAAGTTAGGTTGGGCTTGATCCTTGAAGCCAAGTTGGGTTGAAGTTTAGCATGCTTAACTCCCCTTGAAGCTTGGTTGGGTCTAGTCCTTGAAGCCTAATTGAGATATTACAACCCTTGAAGCTAGGTTGGGTTGGTTCTTGAAGCCAAGTTGGGTTGATACTTAGCATGCTTTGTTCCCCTTGAAGCTTGGTTGAACCTAAATCCTTGAAGCCTAGTTGGGATAATGATAATGATAAATGTGATAATTGAACCAAAACATTAACTCTGAAAGTTGAAGGGCATATTAGTGTCTTTGGGCCCATGCTTGTCTTTGTGTTTAATGTGATTCTTGAATGGTGAAACCAATGAATAATGAGATTGATTATAATGCATAAATATGTTATTGAGAATGAATGTTTGATATGACATTAAGCAAAGTAAAATGTTAAGGTATAACATTCTTTTGGATGGTGTATGGACTTGATTGTGAGACATTAGCATTACATCAAAACATAATATTATTGTAGTTGTACTACTAAGCCGTTGGCTTAGCGCGATTATGATTTATCGCGCATGTGACAGGGAAGAACCGGAGAGTTCATATAGGCCGAGTAGAGTCTTGATCTTGAGGAGTTGATAGTGGAGCTTAAAGATTAAAGACATACTGCCAGACATGTATATATTTTATGTTTTGTAAAACTTGAGTTTTGATGTTTATGTATTTGGAAATATTTGTAATATTTTCCGCTGCGTTTTAAATAAACCTTTTCTCTTTTGTGTTTCATAATATAATTCAAATATTTTAAATTGGTTCATATTATTGTAATAGAAATGAGTCGTTTGGTTAGTAAACCGTGGCATTTCTATATTCAGTATACGTATATTACGATCGTAATAGCATGTTGTGTACGTATACGGGGTATAGGGGTGTTACAAAAAGTTCAGGGGCTTTTATATGGGTTTTTCTAAAAAAAACAATTATGTATTAAACATAGATAATTTTTCAAGATAAATACAATCAATTGATTAATATAAAATTGAATGAGTTAAATTAAGAAAAAAATTGAAAATTTTGATAATATATGATAAGACATATTTATTTATATGACTCTTTTATTTAATAAAAAATAATTAATTATAAATTAATTAAACTCTAATTTTATATTTAAATAAATTAATTATTATAAATTAAATAATACAGTTTCATATAAATAAATTGATTAAAATGTAAGAGTGAAATAAGTATTAATTTAAAATTAAGTATAATAATTTTAATTTTTTTATTGATGATGATTTAATTAAAATAATTAGACTTGAGATGTTCAAGTAAAAAAAATTATATCTAAATTATACTATAAAAATAAATTTCAAAACAATTATTATTTAATTTATATTTTTTAAAATAATTTTAATTAAAATATACTATATAAATTATTTAAAAGTATTTTTTTAATATATAACATTATTCACATTTTTATGTACATATAACTAGTTATATGTAACGAACATGTAACCAACATATACCTACATGTATTAAAGTAAATACAACATTATTCTTTAATTAAAATAAATATAATATATAATAATATATATCAACGTATACTGACATATGTCCACATATACTGATATATATCAATATATATATCTAATTATATATATCATATATATATATCAATATATATATCTAATTATATATATCATATACTAACATATTATTATTATTTTTGGTATATCTAATTCTATGTAACATATATTTATATATAAATAAATATACAAAATAATTATATATCAATATATATCGGCATATATTGACATATATACATATATTGTTATTTTTTAGTTGAAATATATATAATATACTGACATATATCTATATATTAATATATACTGTTATTCTTTATTTAAAGTATATGTAACATATACTGGCATATATCTATATATATGTAACATATATTATTATTCTTTTGTAACATATACCCACGTATATCTAATTATATATAACATATATTATTATTATTATTACCTATATATATATAGTTATATATAATATATATTTACATATAAATAAATATATAAAATAGTTATATACCGATATATATCTTACATATCCACATATATTATTATTGTTTAGCTAACATATATAATATATATACCTATATATACTATAAAAAACACGAAGTATGTATTTATAAAAATGCTATCTTTTAATTAAAGTATATGTGACATTTACTAATATATATCTCATACATCAATATATACTCACGTATACCAACATATATTTCTCATTTATTAATATTTTAAAAATTTTATATAATTACAAAATAAATAATTAATTTAATTTAAAAGTAATTTATGCTAAATATTTTTAAATTATATTTTATACATGTGCTTTTATATATTTTATTTAATTTATATTTTTTTAAAATAATTTCAATATATTATAAAAATTATTAAATTTTTTTCTTAATATATGACATAATTCATATTTTTTTTGTACATATATCTAATTATGTATAACATGTACCCATATATATCAATATATATATAATGTTATTTTATCACTAACAGTGTATCATTTTATAGGATATCAAAAATTCAGTTTTTCTTAATTATAATAATAGAAATTAATGAATTCTGAAATCAAAATTTCAAAATATAGTGAAAAATGTCTTAAGCCAAACATATTCTTAATGAAAAAGTAGAAACTTTTTTTTAAAAAGACTAAGTAGAAGCTTTTTTCTTTCTGAACACCAAAGAAACAACTTATTCAAATAATTGAGTATAACTATGACAAATATTAGTGGAAGCTTTTTCTATAAAAAAGAAATCAATTAGGCTCCACTTCAAGCTCATGAAGACCGATCAAAAACTTGCTTGCAAGAGGGGCTAATTAGGAGTGACAACGAGTAGATTATCTATAAAAATTGCTCTCTCCAAAACCCATTTAATGTTTAAACTATCCAAACTCATTTAAATCAAATTATAATTAAATTTGTGTCCGTCTCATATCCGTTTAATATTATTCATTTACTATCTAAATCTGTTTAATTATCCGTTTAAATATAAAATTTAAAAATATTATAAAATTAATAAATATATAATTAATATATAATCGAGTTCGGATAACAAGTATTCAAGGGTCTATATCTGAACCCGATTTAAATCCGTCACGGATAGTAAAATTACTATCCGTACCCATCCAAACCCATTTATAAACTATTCATACCTTATATAAATAAATTAAGATGAGACAGGTCGGGTACACAAAATATTCGTCCCATTAGCACTGATATTGCTGAGATACCAAAAGATGTAAATCCTTTCCGTCAAAACAATGTTGCCGCCATCGTCCTTGATCAACACTCAATAAGTAGCTGGGAATCATCAATCCGCATCATCATCATTGTCGACACCTGCTACTCAGAGATGAAGAAGGCAGCCTTACCTAGTAGTGGTGGCGGAGATGAAGCCACCCATTACCACCATCATCCCTATCTTCAATACAATCCCATTAGAGAAAATTTAAAGTCTCTTAGAAATTTTTATGACTCAACACTTTAGAACTTAAGCAGGATCATAAGAAAGAGAGAGCCAAAGAAGCACCATATTTTTGCAAAAGTAGAAGAGAAAAAACATATAAATGAAAAGATAAAATGTTAAAAGTAAAAAAAAGTATGAGCAGTAAAAATGAAAATAAAACTTAAAAAGTAATTTATGTTGTAATTTTCTCTTTTAATTTTAAAGGGTATAAATATCTAAAAAGAAATATTTAATAAAAGCATGAACTTTTGTGAGTTAAGACAAAATAATGAGATATTTTAGGGTTGATTTTCCAAAATGTTATTATAATAAAAATTATTATACTTTTTTTTAAATTATTTTTCATATATTTTAAATTTTAAATAAATATTATTAATTTTATTATTTACAGTCTGTAGATTTTAAATCCCATGTCTGCCTGTATCTAGAACCAACTACTAATGCCGCAAAAAGAGGAGTTTCTAAGTTTGTTAACCATCGTTGTGTCCACCTCCGATAGGTTTTTTAACCATTGTTCTGCTCACCTTCGATTGCCTATTAGATGTTGATGAACTTACGCTAAAAAAAAAAAAAGAAAGAAAACTCTAGTTTAACTTATAAGATATAAAATCAACTTATAAATTTTAAATTTAAACTAATATATTTATTTATATAATTTTATAAATTTATAAACTGAGCTTATAAGCTGAAAAAAAAAATACTAACTTTTCATTTTATTCTTATAAACTAGTTTAACCAAATAATTTATTATTTTACCCCTATTTATTTCAATAAATACTTTTAACACTATAAATTTAGATTATTTTTAGTCATTTTAACAGCAAGAGTATTTCAAATTACTTTTTTACAAAATAAGTTAAATACTAATCAACTATTTATAAACACTTAAGATAAATAATTAACTGTTTAAAATTTTAAATGCTTATAAATTTAAATTAGCTTATAAATACTTAGTGCTTATAAATTAATTTTCATAAACTAAGCCAAACAATGTCTTAAGCTAACTGCATCTTCGCAGAGAAATATAATGAGGTAATAGTTGTAGGTTTCGAAAAGCGTAACTTTGAAAAAAAAAAAAATATATATATATATATATATATATATAAGTGAGAATTTATTGAAGTTGTTAGCTTTCCTAGAACTCTCTTTTAAGCTTACAAATGGTTATTAGCTCCTCCCTTTACCTTTGAGGGGACTTTGAGGAAGAGAGGAAGAAAGAAGATCAGTAACCTTTCTTCACCAGAAAACTAGAAAACCTGACAACGCATTTAAATATCACAAAACAAAAATATATGAAAATTAATTAAATAAACGCCAAATAAATTAATTTAATCTTAGCCAAATAATTACGCTAAGATTTATCATAATATATATTTTGATCACCCTACTACAGAAAATTAGCAATATACATATTATTTTGAACCTCAAAGGGTTTAAAAGTAACTTACCCAACAGAAAAGTATGTATGTTTCTTTGAAATAAAAATCAGAAGAATAATTTGGATTTACTAGTTCAATTCACCACTGCATTTACTATGTATTAAGGAGCATTACATCATATGAACAATCTCTGAACATGTTATAAACTAGAAAAACCTGCAAAATTCATAGGCGATTGTTGCCTGTGTGCAATGGAAACATATATTATAGAGAACAACTGAAAGCTAGGCAGCCACCACTTTCAGAGGCTTCAATAAGGCATATAAATTGGTAAAATTGTTGAACAACAAAAATAGTAAATTAGTGTAAGATGTATCTGACTAAACCAAGTGTATGAACAAATTGTTTCACCCCAGCGTGCCAATCCACCAAGAAACCCTGTTAATAAAAAGACAGATGACTAGCTACTCAAATTTTGACATCAAAGAGAAACTGAAACAACTACACCCTATTTAGAAATTGAGTTCTATACCTCTACCTTCATTTAGCATCAAGCATCTTCAATACCAAGCTGCCTCAATGAATCTGGACCAACAAGGAACACACGTCTTTGTGTTTGATATCGAAAAACAACTATACCCTTATATGCTGTCCTTGGTACTCCATCCTAGAATATAAAAAGGAAATCAATCTATATATATATACACATATAAATAAAGGGGGGGAATAGATATAAGAAAAAGAAGAGAGGCGGAAGGGCACAATTGTTTCTGTTTGAATGTTTTTATATGATGTCTAATATATATATTAGGCCTTGATCCAGTACTGAAAATTCTATCATATCCCCAGCCTAGTTCGACCCTTGCCATTATTTATACATATATATATATATATATATATTGCTATTTTATTATTCTACCATCTTATTTGTCAAAAACTAATAAGCATGATTTCTCTAAGTTAGCTTAGCTTATCCGTGTATAGGCTTCTACCATTTTCTCTCATTATTCATTCATTTTATTTCACTTTCAACGCATGACTGATTCAATAAGACAGAAAGAAACAACACATTCCTCATCAATATGATAGATTTCGTTTTACTTGATCTCAATATTAGAAAATCAAACCATATCATATCATATATCATACTTCAAAATTCTTATACTCAATATTTTGTTTCAGTTTTTGTATAGTTTGGGTTTAGGAGATTTTTTTTTTGGGGGAAGTGACCAATATGAACTTGAACAATTAAGGAAGAGTTCAAATAGGAAGTCCACAAAAATAAGAACATATGAGTGCAGCAATGCAAAAACAAAATTTTAAGGATGTAGTAGGTTGAAAAAGAAGGCCAGAGATAAAATAGATTTTTCAAAATTAGGACAGGAGGAGCAAATTTATGTATTAGACCTTTTATATAGCAATCCCTAAAGCGATGCATATCCATGCCATATAAATGGGCAATGTCCAGCACTAAATAGCAGTCACATCCATCAAACTTTTTTTTTCTTTATTTTTTTTACTTTTTAAATACCAAATAGAAAGGGAAGCCTTAACACAACAATAAATGTTGCCATTATGTGACCAGAGATCATGGGTTCGAGTCTTGAAAACTTCTTACAACTGCAAGAAAAGGCTACGTACAATAGACCCCATCAGTTACTAGATTTGCAAGAATTTGATTAAAGGTTACAACTTCAATACTTCTTTTCAAGATATTTTGAACTTACTGGATATCCTCCTTTATGCTTAGAATTTAGTTCATTTCACAAAAAAATTTATAAATGTTAAGCCACGACCTGACCTTAAAAGACCTGAGCCTAAAATAAATGAAGCCATCCTCATATGTCTAAACCAAAAATTGAAACTCTTTCAAGACCAATGGAGAAACCAATGACATGAACTTACCCATTGCAGCTCCATCAAATCAAAATTAACAATTTTGCTAGCTATTTAGCATAAATTTTCAACTAACGTTTACCAGATAAAGAAATACCTTCCATTCCTCAAAAATACCAAACTGGCGTGCAATGTGTTCAAAGTCTGATTGGTCTTTGTACTGAATCCGCACATCACCTTCTATGTTATATGCTTTAAGAACAGCATCATTTCCATGGACAGCTTTAGCATTTTTCACAATGCTGGCAAAATATTTTGGATACTTGTCCTTAAGACAAACAAATACACCATTGAACAATGTTGAAAAATAGTCACCTTGAGAGTTAAAAATTTACAGAAAGTTTTACTAAATTTATGGAAAGTTTTAGTACCTCCATCAGGTAGCTCAAATCCATTGACTTCCAGTCAACCTTTTGAAGGTGCAAAAGCAGAATATTGATGATTATTTAAAATACATACAAAAACTTCTAAGTAGAAATAGATACAGGCAGAAAATTGGTAATTACCTGAGCATCATTCAATTTAATAGGCTCAAGATACTGTTTGAAAAACTGCCCCATACTAGAACCCTGCAATTATAAATATGGAGAACTAATAATGCAACAACAATAAGATTTGTGGAGTCAGTTTATTGCAATGACCTTCCATTTAGTGCTTTTCATGTTGTGACTTAATTTTGTATGTATTCTTATTAATTGAAGGAAATGGATTGTTTGAAACCAATGACATACTGGCATAGCGGCAGAAGTCATGGTACTTGGTTGGGTTTGGGTGCACTTTTTACCGAATGCACAAATAAATAATGCACAAATATATATAAATGACTAAATGGCAATTGATCGATTAGCCCTGATCAGAACTTGCAAATGATGTAAGCTTGAGTCTGTGGAGCCCCTGAATAAAGAAATGTTCTCAAGATGTAGAGCTAACTTACATGCTCACCGAAATTGTATGTCCTGCACACTTCTGGGCGAATAAATTGTCGACCTTTGTGATTCTCTTTTAACCTCAACCAGTCATCCCAGTAAGTGAAGATTTTGTCAAGGCAAACATTAGAAGAGATGCATACAATCACATTGTAAAGTTACAATATGAGATACTGAAACCACAAAAAGGATATGCCTTTGGCCATTTAGGGGAAAGTTCATCCCATATCAATCTAGTAAGCATCCATCCCAGTCCAGGAAAAAAATCTGACCGATAAAGCGTATCTGCAGAATGCATCGCATAGCTAATAAGAGGAAAAAAAGTGATCTGAAATTTGAATTTCAAATTATAATGTGAATCTTCCCAAACATTTACTGCTCAGGCTATGGCAAATTGAATTTATTATTATATAGAGACAGACACATTTAGAGCACATGGGGAGGGTAAGAAATATGAGAAGTGACAAAACATGTCTAGAGAAAAATTGCAAGTAAAGCAGAGATGAGATAAGCAAATGGACAACTGAGATAGAACTTCAATGTCCTTTCTTTATAGGAACTTAGGAAGCATAGACAGAGTAGCACCAAAACTCTGTCACACTTTGGTACCATTGTCCATACCCCCATATAGGTAGGCGTGACATGGGCCAAGCTCAGCCAGGATATTGGCTCCAAGTTCTAAGCCCAAGTTCACCCAAGAAAAAAAGGTTCTTTGATCTGGCCTAGACCTGCATTTTTTTTTCTATAAAAAAACAATTTTTTTCACATATAAAGATACTTGAACAAATTTTTGTATTTTATATTATAAAGTAAACCATGTATCCAAATGTATAATACATTAAATTTTATATATATTTCAAGGGTGCACCCAGCCTAGAATTTGATTGGAACTAAAAGCTTATGCCTGACCCTATGTCTCGGGCTTAATTTTAAGCCTAAGCCCTTAGCTTTCACCCCCTAAGTACAGGCACTATAAAATTCATCCTAATTGCAAGGTTTTAGGAAACGGATACAGATCCAACATAGACATCTGGTTATCACTATCTCATTAGGTAATGCAAGGCCTGTAAGTTGATTTCAAATTCACAGACCCCCAATAAAAGAAAGCCAAAGAATATAGAAAAGTTGTACCTTATGGACCCATGCATCCAAAATAAAAAAAAATATATATAAAGGAATAAAAGCATGCAAATCAAAAAATATATAGGCCTAATCACCAAAAAGATACAAATCTTCTGCACAAGTAATACAATTTGAATCAATCTGTTTAATTTTTTCAATCTTAGCCTCATTAGAGAAATTAATTTGTCTGCATTTTTAATTTCCTTTCCCACCCTGCCTCTCTCTCTCTCATCCCTACCTCTCTCGAGATCAAAATGCCAAAGAATAGTATTTGGATTTAGTTAAGATTGTTGCTGAGTAGCCTCATGGGGATGCCAAACTACTAGGTGAAGCCCAAGGAATGGCAGCATTGAAGTTGCATAGAGCTAATGAAAACTTTTTAACTTTATAACTACTTTGGTGTCATGACGAATAGCTGATATATTCAGTGGGGATGGCAACATGTCAAGTATTTTCGAGTATCTGATCCGTCCCAATCCGTTTATATAAAGTATAAGTAATTTGTAAACAGATTTAGACAGGTATGGGTAGTAATTTTACTATCCATGAAGAGTTCAAGTCGGGTTCGGATATATAACCCTGAGTACTCGCTAACCAAATTCAGTTATATATATTAGTTATATTTAATTAAATTTTAATTATATATTTATTGTATTTTGTTTTAATTATAGAATTACATGGTATAAAATTATTTTAATAAAGTTGTTTTAATTTTTATTTATAATTATTTAATTGAAAAAATTATGATTTTATAATTTAAATTTCATAATATTTTTGAATTTTTATATATAAACTGGTAGTTAAACAGATACGATTATTATTAAATGGGTTTGGGACATGTACGGATAGTAAAATTATAACTATAATTAAGTTTGGAACGGATACGAATAATTTTAATTTAAAAAGGATCGGGTTTGGGTTAGGGTAGGATAAATCTCGCGGGTACCCTACTTGCTGTAACTCCTAATAGTCGGGTTAGATTTTGGATTAGTCTAAAAGATAGAGGCAATAGGTAACAAACAGAATTTTAACCAAGGATAAGTAGGTAGCAGAAGGAAAGCATAAGGAACTCCAATTATAGGGTTTGCTAGCAGAGCAGTTAAGTCACTATGTATTGTGTATTGTAAATTAAAGGTTTAGGTTTCACACCTAAACATTCTTGGGTATGATGCCCCAATGTTCCATAGACATCGATTTATAATGAATTGTATCTCAAAAGTCCACAAGGCAGCAACTGGCTCATCGAGTATTACAAGCATATTAAGAATTTACAAAGTTGAAGTAACTGTAAACCTTTAAGACAATGGACTCCGAAATTGCTCCTGGTCCTCCAAGGATTTGGACTCCAAAGAAAAAGGTTAATGTTTTCCTTTAAAAATGCAGATACAAAATAAAAAATAAAAAAAACTTCTGAGGACATCTAGAAACTTTCCAGCAAAGCTAGAAATTACAAATACCCTTGAGACTAAAAGTCATGAAGCACTAGAACATGTTATTTATTTGATCAAATAAAAGTCTCTTTAAGGACTAGAAATATTCAATAAAGTTCCGAATAATACTTGTGGACATTTGACTGCTACTCAAGAATCTTGAGTTTTATTTTGCCCAAGTTCTCTCTAATATGTATCACAACAAGTGAATGTTTGACAAATATGTCCAATCCTACAACTCATGCACTGATACATGAATATCTAATATAGAATGTAATATAAAATACATGTACAAATATGAATCCCATTGACCCCAGAAAATTAAGAAAAAAAAAAAAAAGCTTCCAGCACACATGCATTGACATAGAGGAAGCAACCAAAGCATTCCAAGGGATTATTTCAGTTGATCTTAATAAATGAAGTACAGATAATAAATAAGAAAGAACTTACAAGGATCATACACAAACTGCTTTTGTCCATTGTCATTCCATGAGGAAACGGCCATAATAGACCTAACAAGTCCAATAACAAGTGAGAAAAAAACTAGCACTTACAAGACGAAGATCCCTAACTTTACTGCAATAAAATTTAATGGCAAGAATGACTTCATACTGAAAACATACTTATCCTTGTCAAGAAGATCTGCTGCCGCCTCAAAATAATTGAAAAAATCAGGGGCAATCTCCATATCATC
Source organism: Garcia nutans (assembly GCA_947685225.1). NCBI lineage: Eukaryota > Viridiplantae > Streptophyta > Magnoliopsida > Malpighiales > Euphorbiaceae > Garcia > Garcia nutans. The sequence continues at coordinate 68,855,464 of CANTUV010000031.1, read as the reverse complement.
TGTGTTGGAACCAAAACTACAGCATCTAACTTGTCTGATTTATGCTAGTGAATTAAGGGGATAAAAAGAAAAGATAGTATAAGAAAAATCAACCTTCAAGTATGATTACTCGACTGAAATTATGCTTGTAGAACAATTGATCCAATGCCCATTTGTAATGCCCTAGACAATGCAAGCATTTAAGTTCATGAAGTTTATAAGAACTACTAAACAAGAAGAAAGCACTCCTTACGCGCTATCTTGTAGTATGCAATCAACTCCCCAGGCCTTTCTGGGTTCATTAGTCCAGAATCCAAGTGCTGCAATTAGAAGATAGACTATGAAGCCAATGTCTGATGATATATTTTGAAAATTAGGAATTTTATTTGGCTGAAAAGTTCCATCTAACCTTCCTACCAAACGTTTCATTTTTCAGTTATTACTATACTAAAATATAAGCATAACTCGGGAGTTATTTTATGTCTTTATCCACATTTGCAAGCTCACTTTCCCCTATATATCCTCCATGCTTTAGCATTACGGCAATGGAAATCATTTATTGATAGTTTGTTTCCCGTAAATATGTTTTTGCTTAATAGAGATATCAGAGCATTGAGCAACCACTAATTCTAACAGCTTAAAATAATCGCATTATTTTTTATTCTGCACAAACAAATATTGCTCCACCATTACATAAGCTGTACATGTGCTCACATGGCTCCCAAAGAGTGAGCTAATCCACATGTACTATATTTTACATAATTAGGTTCTAATATGAGTAGAGCCCAAAGCTATGACAAGATAGTTGCATTTTACATCTCGCATAAAGGCAACTAAGAATTTTGAACATAACTAGAAATCTGAAACTAAGTGAGGAACTTTATACCATTTTTCACGGGGAAAAAAAACATGCTAACCACTTTCAGCAAGTCCTTTTATCCATTGATATGATTAAGAGACTATAAAGGAATTCATTCCAAGACACACATAAAGGATATATTATTGAACCATATAAGAAAAAAGCACTTATAATTTACCCTCCACATGGGAAAATATCAAATATAGTGATGCTCTTAGAGGCATCTTATATTTGCATAATGGTGCCTATATAAGACATGACTGCTAAGTTTCCAAAATTATAAAAGAAAAAAAGAAGAGGGAGGGGGGTGAAGAGGGGAGTTATGGATGAAACTAAAGTTTCTTTTAAGAGGACAAAACTAAGTTTGCATTGGAGTTCACAGAAAGAACAACACGCCGCACTTAGGTGTCAAAACTCTTTTTTGATGCAGATACATACATTAGTCAACTCAAAACTTCAATACGAGTCTATTTAGGCTTCAGTACTAGTTTAGTTAGGCTGGAAACATTAATCCTTCATTCTGTTCAATTTCTCCTTAAACCATCACCCAAGTCATCCTAAATTTGTCATGTATAACTTCAATGTACTCAATGTTTCATGCTAATTCATTTTCCTATATTCAATAGATATGGCAAACCATCTGCCTTTGTATGCCCATGTCTTATCCAAAGTCTAAACCTTCTTTTTCCCTGTATTTGTCTAGGCACCATCATTTCGTATAGTCATTCTTGTAATATGTTATTTCCCCACCGCTCAACTTTCACCAGCATACTTTATAACCTGCCTAATCTCAATCTAATATTAATTTCCTTTCTACTTAATAAGGATTTTATGAATGTGCACTCATTTATTATCATATTCTTATGCAATTCATATGTTTGCTATAATTTTCCTAGCGTGCACTCAATCATTGTCTAATTCTTTGGTAACACCTTTAAGGTTTTGGAAAAGTTTGTCCTTTATATCTTTGACTTCTGTAATTTTTTGTAATAAATATAATTCTGCATTATCCATTTTAGTCATCATCTCTGGAATGCTCTTTTTCTGGTGTTATTCTTTACCACCCAGCATTTATTTGCATATATCATAACCAGCAAATTGCAATCACAATAAAATTTGTTACTATAGCAGGGATTTTACAATCACACAAGACATTCATCAAGTTTTTCCATTCGGAACCATCTTGATTTTATACTATTAATGTCATCTATCCACTCGCCTTGTTCCCTCTGTATAATAAAAATTATAAATTGTTGAACTTCTAATAGAAATTATAAATTTGTTGAACTTCTATGCCTTCCAGATTAATCCATCTTACCTCACTTTCTTTTACATTGCCAATATTGCTATGCATGTATTTTGTAATATCCCAAAATGTGCCCTAGAAATTTTGGGTATAATTATTTTTATAGTTGGATTTAATGTATATGTGTATTGGAAAGAAAAAGGGAAAAGAAGAGAGAGTGTATATGTTGTATATATAGCAATATATATACAACATATACAAGTCAAGTTGGTGGAAGTCAAGATGATTAATTAATGATTTTAATTAATTAAGTTAATTAAAGAAAATGGAAGATTAAGTGAGTGGAATGAGATATTTGGATTATTTTAATATAAAAGCTTGGAGGAGAGGATTTTGAGGAAAGTGGTTGAGATTTGACTTTTGCTTTCCCTCTTTTCTTCTTTCTTTCTTCCTTTTTGCCGTGGCTCTCATTCTTCTCTTTCCTTTTCTTTCTTTTGGCCGGCTATCAAAGGAACAAGAGAGCAAGTGAGAGATTTGAACATTCAAATTCAAGATTGAAGGAAGATTCAAGTGTTCAAGTTGGAAAGTTAAGAGCTTCTTCATCCTTGGTAAGTTCTTCACTTTCTTCTTTGATTCTTTGAGTTTATGAGTTGAGTTTGTGGATGGTATGTGAATATGTTTGATTAAGATGTGTTTAAGAGTGTTTGGGTAAACTGATTTCTGGTTTTGGGGTTGGATTGAAGAAAGAGTAAGTTGGTTGGTATAGATTGAGTTGTGGTTGTGTTTAGAGTTTTTGATGATGTTTGTGATTTGTGTTTGATGTGTGTGTTGGCTTGTTTTTGGTATGGTTGCAAGTTTGAGATGGTTTTTGGGTATGTGTAGTGAAGTTGTTTGAAGTGGATGTTGGTGGATAGAAGTGATTTGTTGGTTATGGTGTTGTTGTGGCCGGAATCTGGGTTTTTGGCCTGACACGCCCATGAGCACGGCCAGGGTTGTGGACGTGTCGATGGTTCTGTGTGGCAGTATGATTGACACGGTCAGTAACACGCCCGTGTTATTGAGCGTGTCATAGCTACTGTGACTTTTGGGAATTGACACGGCCATGAGCACGCTCATGATTTTGGACGTGTCAATATTTCTGTGAGACAGAATGTATTACACGCCCAGTGACACGCCCGTGGTTCTGAGCGTGTCAATGTTTCTGTGTTGAGGAGTTAGGGCACGGTCAGGGACACGCCCGTGTGGGTGAGCGTGTCAAGTTTAGAGTTTGCCCTAGTTGATTCTTAACCTTATGATCTCATGTGGGTCTCAACATTCTTTTGGAATAGGTTGTGAAGAAGGTGATTTGCCATAATTTAAGAAGTGAAGGATTTTTGGAAGAGGAAGTCAATAGAGTGGTGTGAGTTGTTTTGAGGTAAGTACAAACCTTGCATTGTTGCATTCATTCATATGATGTTGAGATTGAACATACATTTGATAATATTAATGATGCATATGAATAGTGTTATGTTGTGTACAATGTGGGACATAATGTGAACATGGATGATGCATATGATATATGTATGTGTTATGATGGTGAAAGATGTGATGATATGATGAATATGTGAAATATATGATAATGCAATTGATTATGAGCATTTAAATGGTGAATGGTTATGCATACATATCAATGATGATATATGAAATGAATTGAGAAAGTAATGGTTAAAGATGTAAATGAACGGACCTATCTGCCTCCTGCGGAACCATGCGGACCCAGTGAGTTGGGCTACCGAACTTGGACTACCGACCTGGTTGGGGGAAGGTTCGATAAAATCAGTATTACGTACCTATCTGCCTCCTGCGGAACCATGCGGACCCAATGAGTGGGCAACCGAACTTGGACTACCGACCTGGTTGGGGGAAGGTTCGTTACTGATAGTCTTATACGTGCCTATCTGCCTCCTGCGGAACCATGCGGACCCAATGAGTGGGCAACCGAACTTGGACTACCGACCTGGTTGGGGGAAGGTTTCGTATATGAAGCCATGGTTGTTGGCTATAATGATGAACTTTGAATATCATATTAAATATTTGTTGGGCCCATGTGTGTTTAGTATTATTGAATGTATGACATTGATATTGACATTGCATATTATCATTATGGTTTGTACTACTAAGTTGTGGGCTTAGCGCGATTGTGATTTATTGCGCAGGTGATAGGGTTGAGCCGGAGGATTCTTCTAGACCTAGTTGAGCGAGGTTCTTATCTGTTGGTTAAAGCTTAAAGATCAGAGAGTCAAGCTGCCAATCATGTATATGTTTCATGAATTTCTTTTAAACGGTTGGTATTTGTTTTATTTATTTTTGAGATATGATTTGTCTTTTGTAAACTGTGGCATTATCTATATTCAGTATACGTATATTACGATCGTATAAGCATGCTGTGTACGTATACGGGTATAGGGGTGTTACATATTTAGTGTTAGTTCTATGTTGCCATGCATGTATATTTCTATGTAGCTCAAAGCACAAGACTTTAGGATCTTCGTACATTTCAACATCATGTCAAAACCTCATATTAGGTCTTTTTACCAATACTCTATTCTACTCAATTCAGTCTTAATCCCAAAATTTACTGGAGTCAACTATACGGACATTTTTCTTCCATTCCAAACAATTATAAGTTATGTCGTCTGATACAATTGAAAGCTATGTCTTCTAATAGTTGTAATGCTTCTAAATCATATTATACTCCTCTCGTCCAAATTAGTTTTGGTCTACCTTTCCTTTCTTTCTCCCTTCTATCACAATATGCTCAACCTTCCTAACTAAGTTTTCCTAGGTCTCTACGTCACATGCCCAAACACTTACCAAAACTACATTATTAAGAAAAAAAATACACCAAGAAATATCCTTTCTTGTATGCTTTGGTAGTTAACACAGGCACATAAGTATCTTCCCTTATGATTGAAAAGATCAGGGAATATAAAAACATTGCGAGCATGTGAGAATAATCACAAGAACAGTTAAGCTTCAGAGGTCTAGTAGGCATGAACACAAGATCAATTATACACTGAGCTAGCAAGCCAACTTTTTACTCTTGGCCTTCTTTCTAATGCTGACTTTGGCACATCAAGAGAAGGTAAAAAGATACAACACTTCTGGCACAACCATTGAGCAAAAACATAATCGAGCACACAAATAAATTAGAGTAATAATAATGATAAACAGGAAAATACAATTGCAACGAAACATTCTTTTGAAATACCATAGTCTGAAACAAAGTTTACCTGCATATATATTAGTTGCTTATAATTCATAGCCTTGTTTCTAACATCTGCATTGGATCCATCCTAAACAATGAAAAAGAATAATATATATAAAAAAAACGGGAAAGAGAATAAAAATAGCGATGATGGAAATTCAGAATATATTAAGAAAGGCTGAATTCAAGGAAATTTTAGATAAAAATTTTATTTCTAGGACAACAAAAGTTGAATCTTGATTAAGCAAAGTTGTAGGATTACATGAATTTTTTTCTTAGAAATAGGTATATTCAAGATTCATCCGATGCAATGCATTACTCCAACACTAATTCCACCCTAAAACTCAATCTGTAAATCTTATTTTACATTCTAACTATCTATACTGCATCGGTTTTTGTATCAGAGCAAGGTTGACAATCTTTGCTTTCATCCTCTAGCATAAGGACAAGTTCCAATTTAAGAGACGCTTGAGGAAGTCACAATGATTTATTAAAGAAAAAACTGCAGCTGATCGCTCAACTCAATCAAATCTTCAACCACATTGCAAGCTTACAGAAAGGGTACCATCACCGCCTAAAAAACCTCGAGCCCTGCCACTAGATCCTTTACTGTAAGAAAAGTGGGGGACAAATCTGTGACTATCAATGATGCTTCTGAGGGTTCATAGAATATCTGAAGGTCATAAGAAAGAGATTTTAATAAAAGAAATTGAAGAAACTATGAAAACCAGCTCAAGTGAGAAATATATTCGCTGTTGTTTAAGCAAAGGACAACCAGGAGTTTGTTCAATGCTTGCAAGTTTTGAATGATAGAAAAATCTGAGTGAATATAAGATTCATGATTATGCCAATAACTTGTTCGAGTCAAGCTACAGGCAAAAAAATAAAACCTGGAAGTTCCAGAGATAAGCAATATTTATGGATTCAGTCATTCCTACAAAATTTAATAGTGTAAGAAGCTTTGGTTTCCCACCATAATTGATAAAGCGGTAGTTTGCCCCTATAATATGGATGACATCAATTATATGGAGAGTTTAATTATCCAATACATTAGAACTTGAGGGAAAATTTCCCAACCAGGGGAGAATGACACTGATTCCTGATATATCAAGACAATTGAAATCTGAATAATTATTTCATTTCTGGGGCCAAAATCTTGAAAGCTTGATTTAAGGCTTGGGATTAAGGGATGATCATTTTAGATTTACGGGCTTGGGCTTAAGGTTTGGTTTGTGATCTCAGTTGATCAATTGAATACTGAAAGCAGCCTACAAAGAGTCTCTAGAGTATGTCTGCCACATAAGTCCTTTGAATTTTAAATTTGATTTATTAAATGGGGTGGTCTTTTACCATATTCTAAAGTTTGTTTCAAGATTTTTATTTATTTTTCTGAACCTTGAAATTCTAAGAATCAATAAAAGGTTCTCTTATAGCTTTTGAAAATATGAATGAAAATTCATTTATGTTTATTTTTTTAGAATTACTCCAGATTTTTAAGGGTTACGTCTCTTCAGAATCTGCGCAAGAAGGTGGACTCCTCCGACACTAATTCCACTATTAAATCCCATGATCCATCCATTTTCATTCTCTGTTCTAATTCCCTGGCTACCTCCAGCTGTCTATTTTCTTCTAGAATGCATACAAAGATAACATATGTGCAAATCATGTCACTAAGGCAAACTTAATTGTAACTTGAAACATTAAAAAAAGAAAAAAAAAAAAAAAAAGGGAAAGCAACCTGGGAAACAAAAAGTGGATACTTCGATGCAACAGAACTTTGATACCTGTTAAATCAAAGTCAGATGAACTGGAGAATCAAGTTAAATGCACTATACCAAAAGAAAAAAAAAGCTGAACACGATACATACTTCAATACAGACTCGATAGTCCTTCCCAAATAATCAGCACGATTGCACGCCATAATCACAACTGCTGCAACAGGTACCTAAAAAATGAAACAGAATAGTGGCTTGAAATTATAGGTGACCAGTTCAATAGAGGAACAAGAAAATGAAGCTTCAATTTTATAGACCTGTACTTTGCCAACCACTTTTTGGAGGCCTTTTCCTGAAACATCAGTGTCGAGAAAATGATAAGCCTTTTGAAATGTTTACAACCAAATATAATCCCAAGAAAGTAAACTGAAGAAATAAAAAATGACCAAAAATTATGAACAATAAGAAATTATAAATAGTATCAAGAAGAGAACAAAATTTTAAGTTTAATTTAACCCCCCAGCAACAGTCACAAAATTGGTTCATTATTGTTTGAAAGGTTGTTACTCGAGCTCTAACTACAGAACTCTCAATAGAAAGTCATTTTATTTTCTTCTCTTTGAAACACAAGAAACAGTTGGATAGCTTAGTCCAGGTGCATTTGAGTAATTCTTACCAAGGCCAACCTTTCTTTTCACAAAGGCAGGCATATGCTACTTCAAAGCCTAAAATATGAGTTTCTAGGAACCATTTTTGAAATTTGTATTACATTATCACCAGCAAACTACCTCAAATTTAAATAATCTTCCCCAACTTCAAACTCCTAATTCTTTGTGTCCACAACGATAATATCTCTACACTGGTTGTCAAACATAGGTTAGCAAAAGAAATGTTGCAACTGTGCATGGCAAGCAGAAAACCAAATGTATATACATAAAATCGAGCTAGTTCACGACCTGTAAAAAGCTTTTATACCCATCGTAACAAATATCAATTATTCAGCACATCTACAAGAAATACAAAAAAGGAATGGGAACTCAAAGCTGAAACACAGAATCATGTCTAACAAAATTATCACATGCATCCAAGGGGCAAAATCAGACTTAAAAATTTAGGGGGCAAGAAATGGGAATGACAAGAAAAAAAAAGTTTGTGGAAACAACATACAAACTTTTAATTTCTTTAATGACAATAATTATGTAAAAAAAAATTTATATAGAATTACAATGATAAATGGATAACAAATAAAAATTTAGAGAATTAGAGACATTGTATGTACATCAAAGAAAAAAAAGAAACATAAAAGAAAAAAAAAGGGCAGCCCGGTGCACGAATGCTCCAGCAATGAGCGGGGTCCGGGGAAGGGTCGGACCCATTGGGTCTTTGTATGCGGCCTTCCCTTGCAATTAATTGCAAGAGGCCGTTTCCACGACTCGAACCCGTGACCTCAGGTCACACAGCGACAGCACTTACCGCTGCGCCAAGGCTCCCCTTCAAAAAAAAAAAAAAAGAAACATACATAAAAAAAAAAAAGACAGCCCGGTGCACAAACGCTCCCGCTATAAGCGGAGTCCGAAAAAGGGTCGGACCCATTAGGTTTTTGTACGCGGCCTTCCCTTGCAATTGCAAGAGGCCGTTTCCATGACTCGAACCCGTGACCTCAGGTCACACGGCGACAACGCTTACCGTTGCACCAAGGCTTCCCTTAAAAAAAAAAGAAATATACATACAATAAATAATTTTTTTTAAAAAAAAATAGAGGGGCTAAATGTATATATTTTAGAAATATACATCAAATATATATATAACAAAGAAATGCTTGAAAAGTTTAGAGGAAGAATACAAATGTATTATGTTAGTACTTAGTACATCAAATTTTACGGGAAAAAAATGTAACTTTAAGAAGCTTGGTGACCAATTAAAAGTTAAGACTAATTTCATGTAGATATACATGAATTTTAAATGATTTTTTGGGGAATCAAGACTGCCCTTTATCCCCCTCTTACATCTCTGCATGCATCAGTATCCCCAAGAATTGGTATCCTCTTGTAGAAGTGCAGCAACATTCTGGATTGCTTGGATTTGAAAATAACAATTTTCTCTTTGATTAATTATACCATATTGTCTCAAAACATATCAACCATCAGATATTATTTTCGTCAAAGGAATATGAACAAAATAACTTACTTTCAAGATCTTCAACCAGAGTCTTCAACTGCATATACTCTTCACCTCGGCGCTTCCTTTCTTCTGAAATAATTGTAGAAAGGTCTTATTAAGTAGAAGAAATAAAAATTTCAATAGGTTTTGCTCATGATGCTATGTGAAACAAAATACAAAAATTCCAATGGTAACACTTTCCTCATGGCCCATACAAACAGCGACATATACAAAAAAGAAATTACCAATATCATGGATTGCATATTTTCTTTTTTCTCTCTTTTTTTTAAACAATGTATGGTCATAAGCTTTATATGAACATAGATATATAAAAAAGAAAAAGAAGATGAACAAAAAGACATTCCACAATGCTACATTTGACATCTTAAAAAATGAAGTCAAGCTTTTCATGGTAAAAATGTAAATAAAAAAATCATCATCGAGGCAGTCTACTTATTACTGGTATTATGCCTCAAAAGGCATCTAAAAAATAAAAATGAGATGTTCTGTATCTCTTCAAAGTACACTACCACGAAAACAATGTTTGAAATAATTTCCATTTTGCAATGCCCTGAGCATGGTCAAGGAATCCAGATTTTAGACAATATTGTACAAAGGATTAAACCAGTTCAGGAATCATTTCAACAAAATGAAAAAACCTTCAAGAGCCACAATTCGTCCTTGTTGCATGCTTATTTGATCAATTAGCAGTCGCATTTGACTTGTGCAATGGTTCTCCGATTCAACCTGACATAAAAGTAAATAAACAAATACAAGAAACATTAAGAAGTGCCAGTCCTTCCATATGTCAGCCATAATTCCCCAATAATTCAAAAGGTAAGCTAAACAAAAAACAAAAGATGTGCGAGCCAGTCATAGCTGATAAGCGACTGTTCACAAGGCTTAACTAAACCAAACTTAAGCGAAGAAACACCAATTGACAGAATTAAGGCCAAACTACATTCAAATTTAGAAGAAGAAAAGAAAGATATACGTACCGCAGAAGCGAGTCGATCAGCGTACTCTGACTGCGTAGCAAAAAGGCGCATCTACAGACAAAATATTACAAATAAACAAGTTAAAATCACCATTATTATCAATTTGCAGTGAAATTCGTAGCTTCAAATCTTTATACAGAGAGAGAAAGAGAGAGGCACCTGAATATAGATAAACGCAACAGCGACAGGAACCAGAAGGCATCGAAAATCGCAGGAGAATTTTGCCATTTCACTTTGTTAAATATTGCTAATCGATTTCAGAAATGTGTCATAGCCGAATCAAAGAGAGATTACAACTCAATTAAGATCAAATTAATGAAATCATTTTGGTTTCTCAATTTTCCCTTTTAATTTTCTTTCTTATTTCTGTTTGTGAAATTCAGATGACCTGCACGTGTTTACTACTCTTCAGACTTCCATGAGCGGAGTCACGCTCACGCAGACTTCGCTAACATGCGCCACAACCTGCTTTATTTTTTATTTTTGAAATTTTATTTTTTATTTTTTTTCTCATTTGTAATTTTGAAACGTTCGCCTCCTAAATCATGCTTTACACTTCACGCAAAAATAATAAAAATAGTTTGAGAGCGAGTCTTGAAACGTGGTCGTTTTATTCATGGAAAGTAAACTGCTTGTCCGAAAATAGAATTTTCTTCTCTGAAACGTCTCCGTTCTCTTCTGGGATATTATGTTTCAAAAACTCTTGAAATTCTACAATCAAAATATCAATTTTCTCTCCGATCTCCATTACCAATTTTTCGTTTCATTTTTTGAACAGTATTTTTCGTTTCATGGTATTTGAAAAGAATAAAAAAGCGTCATCTTCCTCAAATGCCCTCAAACCACCTCCACCAAGAGAAGATACACCTCTCTTATCCAAACCCAAGCCTCTCTCCTCTCAGACCAAAACCTTCGCCAATGTCTTCATTGCCATTGTCGGCGCTGGCGTTCTCGGTTTTCCTTATTCTTTTAAACGCACTGGATGGCTCATGAGCCTTCTCATGCTCTTTTCTGTTGCCGCCTTGACCCACCATTGTATGATGCTATTAGTCAGCACTCGCCGTAAACATGAATCTTACTCTGGTGATTTCGCCAAGATTAACTCATTTGGTGGTCTGGGTTTCATCGTTTGTGGCTCAACTGGCAGATTAGTTGTGGATATAATGATTGTTTTGTCTCAGGCTGGATTTTGTGTTGGCTATTTAATGTTTATTGCTAATACTTTGGCCAATCTATTCAATTCACTTTCTTGCACGAGTTTAACCCGCCAAATCATGGGTTTGTCTGTCAAGAGTTTTGTCATATGCGGTTGTTTCCCTTTTCAATTGGGGTTAAATTCTATTGCGACTTTGACCCATTTGGCACCTTTGAGTATCTTCGCTGATATTGTTGATCTTGGTGCCATGGGTGTGGTAATAGTAGAAGATGTTTTGATAATGATAAAAAATAGGCTTGAGGTTAAGGCTTTTGGGGGTTTGTCTGTGTTTTTCTATGGGATGGGTGTGGCTGTTTATGCATTTGAAGGGGTTGGTATGGTTTTGCCTTTAGAATCAGAGGCTAAAGATAAGGATAAATTTGGAAGAATCTTAGGATTGAGCATGGCCTTTATCTCATTGCTTTATGGATCATTTGGTTTACTGGGTTACTTTGCTTTTGACAATGAAACTAAAGATATTATTACTGATAATTTGGGTGCTGGATTGATTACTATTTTGGTTCAATTGGGTCTTTGTATCAATCTGTTTTTCACATTTCCTTTGATGATGAATCCAGTCTATGAGATAGTGGAGCGAAGGTTTTGGGAAGGGAGGTATTGTTTGTGGCTTAGATGGCTGTTGGTTTTGGTTGTCAGTTTGGTAGCTTTGTTGGTACCAAATTTTGCTGACTTCATGTCTTTGGTAGGAAGTAGTATATGATGTGGACTAGGATTTGTTTTGCCAGCTTTGTTTCACTTGCTAGTGTTCAAGGAAGACATGCTATTGATGTGGGGATTGTGACCGGAGGTGTTGTTCTTGCGGTTTCAGGAATTCGGTATGCTCTCATGGAGATTTTCTCTGTGAAGGTATAGTATATACTATATAGAAGTAGTATGTTCCACATTTGGCCATATTAATTGTGACTTTTAGCAGTCAACATTTAGCTTTGTCTTACCGTGGGAAAGATTGTGAAACCGGCTTTGGCTATGAAAATACTACCTTGTGGATCCTAAAGATGAGAAGACATGGCATTTGATTGAGAATGTTAATATCTTGTCACTGTCCAGCATCACTCTCTCTGCTATTTAACTAATTGTAACAGCAAACATAGTTTACAGTGTCTCCCTTGGGCTGCTTATCCTTCCTGTTATCCTGCTCAAGTGTAGTTATCAATGGTGGTGGATTATTGCATATCTATTAGTTCATACTGGTTTACGATGGTTGTAACAAGAAGGAAATATACCAACTGAGAATAAAACATGTTATGTTTTGGTAAGTCATAACATAATGGAATATAATATAATAAAATGCATTTTTAGTGCACACTATATTCCTTCCCATCTTCGCTTACATTAGACAGCCCAAGTGTTTAATTTTATGAGCATTATATGAATGCAACTATAAACTCGTATTTCCTCGTTTCATGTATAATAACCTGCAATCTTTGTCATTATGAACATAGTTAATAAATGTTAAAATGCCTTCTTTTGGTGTATATGAGAACTTCAGAAGTTCTTGATTCTTGAACTTCAGAAGTTCAGTATCTGAATTTCACGGTGTGGTGTATAGATCTCTTATGCACTGAATTTTGTTTAATGTATTTTCTTTTAGGGCTTTTTACAAAACTAATTACAAAATCAAAAGTTTTTTTCAAAAATACTCTTGATATAAAAAAATTTCAAAAATGTCTAAAAGTTTTATAAAATTACTAAAATACCTCATATTATCATTTTTTTACAATTTGTATATGTTATAAAAATTTTTCAAAAAAATATAAAAATTAAATTTATTTTTAATATTATTTTGTAAAATAATATTTTAAAAAATATATATAATTTCATAAAAATTTCTCAAAAAAAAATTAAGAAACATAATTTCGTAATATAATTTTAATTGTTTTAAAAATTTTGTATATATGTTAGAGATATGCCATGTATATATTGTGTGTTAGCATTTATATATTGTACAAGCTTTATGTATTGTTTAATTATAGTATATATATAATAGATATGTATTTTTTAACTTTTATATATTGATTAATTATAGTATATATGTTATAAATATGTTGCAAATATGTTATATATATGTTGCAGATATGTTGTTTGTTTTATGTGTATTATATATATGTTATGTATATATTTATTTTTTTGTATAATAAAAATATAATAATAAAAAAATTATTTATGAATAAAAATATATAAAATAATAATAATAATTAAAAATGAAAATTACAAAAAATTACAAAAATTGAAAAAAGAAAAAAAACAACGTAAAAATATAAAGAAATGAAAAAAAAAAAAGAGTATCTTAATATTGAAAAAAAATTGTCCACCGTACTTTTGAAATCACAAACTCAAAAAAAGTATACCAGTGTAATTTTCCTTTTCTTTTAAATGTCTAAGTGGAAGCGCCAATTACCTTTTACAAACATGCTTTGATTTTATCTTGTGCAAATAAGTCAAAGTTGATTATTTTATGGGTGGATTAAATGGACTCCACTGTGGTTATTTTTGGTGGAGCATTAGGTTAGTAGGTTAGGTTAGCCATGCAAGTGTTTTGGAAATCTGTGAATTTCTACAAGGTTGGGTATGCAGAAGTGTCAGATAGTGAATAGTTGTAAAATACAATAGTCGACTTACCTAAAATAGAATTCTAGTTCTAGGCTAATTTGTTTCCTTTGGTTAAAACAATATGAATTTGTATGTATGTAGCATTCGTTGGCATTGTATGGAAGATACAAGAAATGGTTTTTGCCCCAAGTATTATGTTCGATTACATGGTATCAAAGCAGTTGTGTGTGGCTAAAAGTTTAGAGTTCAGAATACACAACCTTCTTCTTTGCTTCCACTGCCATTTCTTGGTCACCTATCTACGGTGATTCATTTTGCATCACCACCCTCCTGAAAAGGAAGACCAATCGCTGGCTTACTGGAACAGCAGGTCCAATCACCGAAGAATCTGTGAATAGCATCCATGTGCCACTTTCAATTAACCTTGGCCACAGGTTGGTTAATTGGGCGTGTCAATTTTGATTCGTGTCATGATGAACTTGAACCGCGGATCGATTAAGCATGTCACTTCTAATTCTTGTCATGATCCATGACTGGGAAGGACTAATGCAGTTACGATTTAGGCCTAGACTATGCAAGCTAGGTTTGGTCCGATTCAAACTGGTCTATCCATTCAAATCGGTTTCTTTTTTTTATTTTTAAATTTATCTATAATTGAGAATAATATTTTTTTTTTTATGAAAATGAACACTTGGCTCATAAATTCTATATTATATTAATCAAATATTATTTATTGGAACAAATAATATTAATTGTTAAATAATAATAATAAATTAATAATAATAAAAAAAGGAGTTATTATTAACATATAATATTATTAATATGTAATATTATTACTATTATTTTTTTTTATTAATTTAAGAAGACATTAATAACAGTCAAAAGTGAACTTCTCTCTATCTAAAAAGTATTCGTACCAGCAAAGACAAGTCATTTAACGCACACAAAAGTATCCGCACCAGCAAAGACTTGTCATTTGACGCACACTGGCATAGAAGTTCTGATATAAAGACATTGTTCAACGGCTGAAGGAATATCATTTTTTTCATATGAAATTTGATTATTAATAGACTTCTGTGTATGTGTAACTGTGGATTCACAAAGCTTGCATCTCTAAGTTGGTGCCTTTTTCAGAGGATGGTTCAGAATCCTGGTTCTCTTTGGCAAAGCTCATCTCTTGAATAGGGGGAGGATTGACGATGGTCATTGGCATTACAAAGTTTTCTGATAGACGCCCTTTCATCTCCCTGTGCTCCTGGCACAAACCACAATAGTGAAAGCAGCAGTTGTAAAAATCAGATCATGTTGTTTGGTTAAAGAGGAAGAAGAAAGAAAACGAGAGAAAATGAAAAAAATGTATATGTATTCTTCAAGAGAAATCTGTATACATAAGGATGAATTTATAGCACACTCATATTACAATATTACCCTTTACAGAAAAGAAAGAAAAACTTTAAATCTAAACCTACTCTGACCTTAAGGTAAAAACACAAAATACATATAATTTAACAGCCCCTCAAAATGGAGATTGATGAATCAATCTCATCTTGGACAATAAAAAATAATGAGCTTTAGCACTGAGAGGCTTGGTATACAAATCTGCCAATTGATGTTTAAAAGCAACATAAGCAGTAGAAAAAAAATCATGTAGTAGTTTGTTCCGAACAATATAACAATCAATGTCCAAATATTTTGTCCTTTCATGAAAGACAAGATTAGCTGCAATATATAAGAGTGTTTGGTTATTACAATGTAGAGAAATTGGCAAAATAACAGGCAGTCTGAAATCTTGAAGCAAATATGTCAAAAACTGCAAATCACAAACTGTAGAAGCCATACTTCTGTATTCTGCTTCAGCAAAAGACCAAGCAACAGTAACTAGCTTCTTGGTCTTCCAAGAAATCAAACAATGACCAACAAAAATATAATAACCAGTAATAGATTTACGTGTCGGTGAACAAGTAACCCAATCTGCATCACAATAAGTACTCAAAGCAAAAAAAGAAGTTGCTGAAAAAGATAAACTAGAACTAGGAGAACCTTTGAGATACTTAATAATATGAAGAGCTGCCTCTCAATGAGAAACCCTAGGAGTACCCATAAACTGGCTCAGTTGCTCTGTGGAAAAAGAGATGTCATGCCTACTTAAGTTCAAGTATAGTAATCTGCCAATTAAGCTGTGAAAACCTTTTTGGTTCAGGGAAAAAACCAGTAGATTCATCATGAGGTTTAAAACCAGTAGGAAGAGGAGTCTTTGCTGGTTTACATCCTGAAAGACCAATATAAGAAATAATGTCTAGGATATACTTTCTTTGGTTAAGATACATTATTCCCATATATATTCTATGAATTTCAAGGCCTAGGAAGTATTTAGCAGAACCTAGATCTTTGATAGTAAAAGCATCATCCAACTCCATTTTAATAGCACAGATTGCAGCCTCATCATTGTCAATAATTAATACATCATCCACCTACAGTATAAGGGCCAAAAATAAAGAACCAGAAACTTTGATAAAGAGACAATGATCATTAACAGATTGGGAAAAACCCAAGGTAGTAAGTTTAGAAGTAAACTCAATGTTCCATTGTCTGCTTGCTTGTTTCAACCCATAAAGTGACTTTTTAAGTCTACAAACTTTATGGGAATCGCTAACAAAATAACAATTAGGCAGTTGCATATAAATCTCCTCATCAAGAAAATCATGCAAAAAAGCATTGTTAATATCCAATTGATAAATAACTCAATGCTTATGAGTAGCCACAACTAAGAAAAGTCTCACTGTTAGCAGCAGGAGAGAAACTTTTATGATTATCAACTCCCTCAATCTGAGTATAACCTTTGGCAACCAAGCCTTGTATCTATCCACAGTACCATCAGGTTTATACTTAACCTTATACACCCATTTACATCCAATATGAGTTTTACCTAGAGGTAAATCAATAACTTCCTAGGTATGATTTTGTTCCAGTGCAGTGAGTTCCTTATTCATAGCCTCTACACAATGTGGGTCTAATTTTGCCTGGTTATAGTGTCTAGGTTCATGAATAAGTGATACATTTGCCACAAATTCCAGTTGAGAATGATCTATATAAGGATATACTAAGTCAAGAATTAGAACAATAGGATGAGGTGTTGTTTGTGTGTTTTGGGTAGATGTTGGATCTGGAGGAGTAAAACCTATAGTTGTGGAGACAAAATCTTGTAACCATTTAGGCTTATTCTTGATTCTAATATTAGTCCTTGAAACAGGAACAACAGGGTTAACAGGATTGTAATATCCCAAATAATATTCTAAAATTTTGAAATAAATATTATTTGTGAAAATTTAAATAAATGATTTAATATATATATATATGATTTAGTGAAAAGAAAGAAGAAAGGAAAAAGGGAAGTGTGTTTATGATTTATATATAAAGATATATACAATATATGCAAGTTAACATTTAAATATGGTCAAATGATATTTAATTATCTAAAATAGATATTAATTATGGATAGTAGAAAATGATATTTGAGATTATTACATTACAATAATATATTGCTTGGTGGAGATTAAAAAAGGGGATTGTGTAGTTTTAAAGAGAATTTTGAGATAAGTGGAGTTGTTGACCATTACTATTCTCATCTTCTTCCTCCTTCTCCATGGTAGCCGGCCATTATCTCCATCAAAGGGAAAGAGATTTTGCTTCTTGCTAACTCAAGAAATTGAAGGATTTCAAGTGTTCAAGTTGGAGTTTTGAGGATTTTCTTCATTTTTGGTAAGTTTCCAACTTGTTTCTTTGATTTTCCTTGAAAGTTGGTTTGTGTTAATTGGATGGTTGTTGTAGTTTATGTCTATGGTTGATCTTTGGTATGTTTGAAGTTCTTTTGTCTAGTTTACTATGAATTTGGGGTTGGATTGAAGAAAAGGTTAAGCTTGGTGAAGAGAATAAGAGTTATGGATTGTGTAAGTTTTGAGTTGTGAAATATGGTTATGATTGTGTATTGTTGATTGTGTTTGAGTTATTTTGATGTTTACATAAGTATCATGTGGTATTATGTGGATTGGTTTAGTTTGTATGAGTTGAAAAGGTTTATGAAAGATGATAGTTGGTTGTGGCATTTCTGTGTCAATTTCAAGTTTTTGGCTTGACACGCTCAGTGGCACGGCTGTGTCTTTGGACTTGTCGATGATTCTGTTTTCAGCGTTGGTGACACAATCAGTGACATACCCATGTCACTGAGCGTGTTACAGCTACTGTGATGTTGTAGAATTGACACATGTAGTGACACGCGTGTCATAGCTACTGTGTTGTTGGAGTATTTGCACGTGCAGTGACACGCCCATATTATTGAGTATGTCAAAGCTTCTGTATTGTGGGTTTAGGGCACGATCATGGACACGCCCGTGTTGTTGAGCGTGTCATGTGTAGAGTTTGCCCTAAATGGGTCTTTTCCTTATTTTTCTTTGCGGATCACTTAGTGATTGTGTATAATCACATTTGGTTTAGGCTTTGAAGAAACTTGAGTTACCCAATCCCAGTGTTGAGGGAGATCCTGGAAGAGAAGGTTGAAAGCGGTGTTTGTTGCTCTTAGAGGTAAGTACAAACTCTGAATAATTGTTATATATACATGGAATTGGGACTTAACACATTTGGTTGGGAAAATGGGTTAAGTTACTTACTACATTGTTGATGCATAAGTAATATGCTATGATTTGCATAATGTGAATTATGTGAAATAAATGATAATGAATTCAAAATGAATGGATAATGCAATTTGTTATGTATGCACTAATGATGGTATGTAAAGCCATTGGTGATGGCTAAACTGATATAAATGAGATATTTGAGTCATTGTGCCTAGGTTGATCATGAGAAAATGAGAAAGGATTTGATAATGAAATTATGAAAGTATTGTGTGCCTAGTATGTTATTCAATTTTCAGAGTTTTGTGTTTGGTGGCATGCCTAAAAAGTAACAATTCCTTGAAGCTGGGTTAGGCTGAAGCCTAGTTAGGTGTTACATGATGTAGCAGACCCTTGAGGCTGGGTTGGGCCTAATCTTTGAAGCCTAGTTGGGATGTTACATATGAGGTAATCCTCATTGTGACTATGATTCGCCTTCGGGCTAGACAAATATTATTATATTGGACCAAAGCAATAACTCTAGAATTTGAATAGCATATTAGATCCTTTTGGCCCATGTCTGTCTTTGCTTTAATGTGAATTATGAACAGTGGAACAATTGAGCAATATAATGAGATATAATGTTATGAAATATGATATCCTTGTGTATTGTTTCTAGTTCTTGAAAGTTTGATATTGGCATTACATTTGAACTATATTATTATTAAAGTTTATACCACTAAGCTTCTGACATAGCACGATTGTGGTTCATCACGCAGGTGACAGAATAGATCTGGTTGAGCCGGAGAGTTCAGCTAGACAGAGTCGAGTCTAGGCTTGAAATTGTGAGTGCAGTGTTGATTGTGGACATCAAGATCAGAGACAAACTGCCAACATATATATATTATATATATTTGCACATATTGATTTTATGTATTTATATAAATTCTGCAATCTATCAAAAATGTTTTGGATAAACCTTTGGTAATGAAGTATATATATATGTTTTAATAAGTAATATTTCATTTACTATTTATATGATATCAATTGAATGTTTTAAGATTGTACAGGTTTTATAATTGAAGATTTGTTTTGTTTTAAAAAGGTTGTGATATTCTTGTATCCTCTATACGTATATTACATAGGTTAGGGGTATGTAGTGTAATTATATTGGGTATAAGGGTGTTATAAGGATTTTGAAAAGAAGAAGAAGAAGAAGAAGAAGAAGAAGAAGAAGAAGAAGAAGAAGAAGAAGAAGAAGAAGACTAATTAAAAGATAAAATAGGAGAGGGATGTGAAACATGAGGCTGGACTAGAGGTGAAGAAAGATTAAAACCATTAGAAATAGTAGGAACAATAGAAGAAGTAGAATGAAAAGAGTTTTGAGAAATATCAGTAATAAAATCAAAAGAGAAAACATGATCAGAAGTAGGATCAACCAAAGGTAAAATAGATTGTGTATCGGTAACAGATTTAGATCTTTTATAAGGAAATTGATTTTCATAAAAAAAACATCTCTAGAAATAAAGACATTATGTGCTTGAAGATTATAAAACTTATAAGCTTTTATACCAGGAACATATCCTAAGAATACACACTTAAAGGCTCTTTGATCAAACTTCTCCTTATGAGGTGAGACATTTGTAGCATAGCATAAACACCAAAACACCCTTAAGGTTGTATAATCTGGAGGTTTATTATGCAAGACTTCAAAAGGAGATTTCCATTGAAGAATAGACGTAGGCAATCTGTTAATAATGGGTGTAGCAACAAGAATAACATCCCTCCAAAATTTCTTAGGCAAATAGGATTGAAACATCAAAGCTCTAGCTGTGTCAAGTAAATGTTTGTATTTTCTTTCAATAACCCCATTTTGTTGAGGTGTATAAACTGTGGTCTTTTGATGTATAATACCAAGACTAGAAAATAAGTTTTGGCATTGAGCATTAACAAACTCAGTACCATTATCAGTTCTGATTTGCTTTATTCTTTTAGAAAACTGTGTTTGGATAAGAGAAATGAATTGTTTTAGATGAAAAAAAAAACATTAGATTTTTTTTTAAGGAGAAAGGTCCAAGATGTTCTGGTGAAATCATCCACTATAGTTAAGACATACTTTGTCCCATATAAGGAAACTGTGTTATACAGTCCCCACATATCAACATGAACCAGACCAAAAGAACCAGTGGTTTTGAAACTGCTATTAGGAAAAGGTAACCTATGTTGCTTAGCCAAAGGACAGACATCACAAAAGAATAATTCATGAGTTTTGGAGACAAGGAATATGATTGAGTTTACTATTAGAAGTATGGCCTAAACGTTTATGCATCAAGTCAGGAGAAATGGAATGCTCAGACATAGTATTAGAAACAACAAAAGAGTCATCACAAGAATTACAAACAGTAGAATGATTGTTCACTTTATTAGAACAATTTGGAATACAAGAATTGAAAATCCCTACCACTACAAAGTTAAGGAGAACATAGGTATTATTCATATACCTTGTCATGTTATGTTCAAGAAAACTAGTACTATCAAGTATGTAAAACCCTGCTCTCAGAAAACCCACAGCTATAATTTCTTTACTCAAGAGATCCTAAAAGAAACAATGAGTTTGGTAAAAGGTTACTCTTATGTTTAAAACTTTTGTAAGTTGACTAATAGAAAGAAGGTTATATTTAAAGCTAGGTATCAAAAGAACATTATGTAGAACTAATTTGGAATGTAATGCAACAGTTCTTTGATGTTTAACAATTCTGGTTGTTTTAGCAAGCAAATGAATAAAAGAAGGTGAACTAATGTCTGTAGTATTGGTCATGTTTTGGCTGGAACAACTCATATGGTTTGTGACTCCTGTGTCAACTATCCAGAAACTAGACAAATTTGGAGATAAGGACTGAGAATTACCTGCAAAACTGGTAAAATTCACAAATGGACCAGAAGAACTATCAATAATGGCCTTACCTTTAAGCAGCCTCTGGAATTTTCTTTCCACAACAGAAGAGATAGTAGCAGTAAAATCAACTTGACTAAATTGACCATTACTCATATTCCCATCCCCCATAGACTGCTCCACCTGAGCCACAAACTTACCCTGACCACTATCCTTTTTCTTTCCTAACTCAAAAAACCAGTCTGGATACCCAATTAACTTGAAGCATCCATCCTTCTCATGACCCTTCATCCTACAATGAGAACAATACTTGTTCCTATTGCTCTCTTTGTTATTTTGAAACCTTTTATTATTAGTTGTTCCAACAGTATCCCTCACAGAGTTCTTATTAAAGAATTGTTCTCCTTTTACTAACATAACACTTGCTCCAGAAGTGTCAACAAAGCTAGAATTCACCCATCTCTACTTTTCAACCCTCAGAATCATTAAATAGGCATTGTTAACAATAGGAAGTAGTTCAACAAGTAAAATATGGTTTCTAACATTATCATATTGTTCATTCAAACCCATTAGAAACTGCATTAACCTACTCAGATTTAGAAAATTAACGTTTTCTTGTACTGCCTCACAAGAACAAGCAAAGATATTAATCAGACACCCAAACTCATCCCAAAGTCATTTGAGCTTAGTGTAATAAGCTATAACAGACATTCCTCCCTGAGAAATCGAGTTGATTTCTCTCTGGATTTTATAAACCAGTGGATCATTACTCTCACCAAACCTCCCTTCCAACTCATCCCATAACTCTTTAGCAGAGTTAACATACAAAAAAGCATCCACAAGATCTTTTGAAATGGAATTCAGAATCCAGGAAACAATCATGCAATCCACACGCCTCAAGATCTGATACTCATTTGAGTTCAGTTACGGAGCCTTACAAGTACCATCAATGAAGCCTCATTTGATCTTAGCTCCAAGAGCAATTCTCATCGCTCAACTTCAAGAAAAATAATTTGTTTCAGAAAGAGAAACACTTACTAAAAGCATTCCTAGATGATCTAAAGTCTGAAGGTATAAAGGATCACCAGAATCTCTATTAGGAACATGTTGTGGATTTTAACCACCAGTAGTTGGAATGATCAGCTCTGAGATTTCATGAGATGCTTCTGTTCCGTCAGCCATTAAACAAAAAAAAACATTATATCTGGAAGTATTTTTCAAAGATGAATACAAAAACTTAGATCTAAAAAAACAAGGAAGGAAGAAATTAGATTAGTTTTTTATCAAGGGTTTTCACTTCAATCTGTTAGGGTTTCGTAAAAAAAATTGATACTGATGAAAAAAAAAATGCTAAAACAAAGAATGATTTGGAAAAAAATTATGACAAAATCAAGGTTTTACAGGCCATTAATGCTCTGATACTATGTAAAAATCAGATCATGTTGTTTAGTTAAAGAGGAAGAAGAAAGAAAATGAAAAAAAAATGTATTTGTATTCTTCTAGAGAAACATGTACACATAAGGATGAATTTATAGTACATCCATATTACAATATTACCCTTTACATAAAAAGAAAGAAAAACTTTAAATCTAAACCTACTTTGTACATTAAGGTAAAAACACAAAATACATGTAATTTAACAGTAGTGCACCATGCATGGATCACAGGGCGAGTTCTTGAGGTGATATTTCTTCTGTAAGGATTGTCAAGCAAGACCAGTGTAAATGCCACACATCCACCAAGCAAAAAGTAGACCCTCACATATCAGAAATGATGTTCTTGGGCCAATAACTCCATGGAGGATTGTTGTTGTTGCTGCCAGTACTATTCCACCTTTAATATAAACGACATGACAAACACATGGTGTAGTCTAAGGGGTATCATCTCTTAGGCTTTCAACATTCCGGCCAAATAGAACACAGTGACAAAATAATCCTGCCCAGCAACTTTTGGGATCTCCAGGATATCAAAAAATTCCAATAGTCCAAGGCTCGTCAGCAGGAGGCTCAAAATTTTCAAGCAAAGGTTGTCCACATTCGTTCCACTTGTGAACAGCCAGTCGAGGAACCTCGATTGGTTGATTGAGCTCACCAGGGTTAATGTCCTCATCTACAACTGTTTGTTCTTTTGTAAGCTTCACATATTATGAGTTACCCTCTGCCATCAGATCTGACCAACCCAATATCAAAGTCTCCACCCAAAATAATTGAGCTCTGTTTTTGGGTCACTGAGAAAATGGGAGAAAAAGAAAATCTTAAACTTCAATTCTATGCGCTAACACTGTAAATTGTGCAAATCTGCCAAAACTAGCTATTTGTAAATTAAAGATAAGGACCGTCAGAGTCCTCAACAGCAAGTAATATTATTAACAACAATAATAATAACAAATTCTTCCAAACATAACTTTTTCATTATAAATATATAGTATATTAATTACATACTTATAAACATTTAATATTATAATTGAAGTAGAAGGAAAAATGTTTTTAAAAAAACTTGATTTTAATTCCAAATAATTAAGTTGTCTTCTCCTAAAAAAAGTTGTCTTTGTACCTTCTTGGGATTTAGAAAAATTAAAAAACCAAGACAGTTTTTTTTCCTTATATTTGTTAGTAGCATTTACCTAACCATTGGACATTTATTTGCTTCAAATGGTTTCACTTTCACTGGTTGTACTTCCATCAATTAGATCGTCATCTAAACCTTGGCCACCGTTGTCATTTCATACATATCGTGTGTGCAATGATGTTTTGCCCAATTGTCGAAACACATTTGAGTTTACAATGAGTGTGGTAACAGTCTTGATCAACATTCATTCAACACACAACTTCTAATGTTGAATATTTGCTTCAACGCTACTATTGAGACTAAAGAAATAAAAATTTCCCTAGCCATTTTAGATAATATTGGAAATTATCTTTTATGAAGACTCCACTATTGCAAAATAAGAAACTTATAATCTCTAATTTTTACCATCAAACTATTGATAGATATGTATCAAATTCAATATTATTTATACTAGAAGTTTTTTGCTTCTTATCTTTCCATTAAAAATATATCAATTTCACTTATGTTGGATGATGAATTCTAATTCTATCATTAGTACGTCTTTGTGATGCAAGAATCATAGATGTATATATAGTATCATATTATTTATATACAACTAGAATATTTCTCTTCACCACATCATACTACTAGTATTAACATTTTCTATATTTAGTAGAAGATAATAATTATTCAAATAATCAGTCAAAAATTCAATATGCATATGAAGATTTAACACACATACAATAAGATCAATAGCAGGAAAATCTTTAAAATAATTAAACCATTTTTTCTTCATTACAATTACATTTTCTTTCAAATCAATATCATCCTTATGTTCATAAAAAACAATACTAATATTTAAAGTTTCAAACAAATTTGATGGATGTCGAAGCCACTAAAAATAATTTTTTATTCTTAAAAAATTAAATTGTAAAAGTAGTGAATAAGGTATCGAACTTCAAGAAATTGATACTTAATATTATTCTTTTATAACCAAGGAAATTAATTAAAAACAAGAAATTAAAATGGAGATTTTGAAAGAAGTAAAAAATTAAAACCAAATTCAAAAAGTATTTTTAACCAATTAAATTAAAGACAGAGATAATAATTAAGAAAAATTCAATGAGAAAAGTCTTAGTTGAATGAGAAATCTTAGTTCAATTCTTGAATCGATCATAGATTCAATGATCTTTCTCTTTAATTATTCAATAAATCAATTATAGTATTGGACAAACTCTCAATATCAATTCTTCCTTAGGCTTTAAATTAATTAGAAAACGTTTTCTAATTAATTCTTGTCGATAACCCTATAAGAATATCCTTAAAATCTAATTATTGACAACCTTAAGAGCTATAAAGACCTAATTCTAACTAATAAACCCAACTTGAGATTTATTAACCTAATTGCTACTTAAATCAAAATATCAAGAATAATTACGGATTCAAGAATTTTGAATAGTTATATGTTACTTAATTAATCAAGCAATATATCTTATTTGATTGATCAACAAAATAACAATTAAATAAGCCCTAGATAATTATATAAATATTAAATATTAAAGTGTTTAGATCTCATAATTCGAGAATATGAACTTTAATTACCTTCAACCAATAAGTAAATTAGTTACCTATGCTTTAAGAAAAAAAAAACTTTGATATATTGTAAAGTTGCAGCAACTACAATCTATCTAAATTTGTCCTAGGGTTGCTGGAAAAACCAGCTTCTATATCCTTGTCTAAAATAAAACTTCCTAATTTAAGTCTAACTAAGAAAATTACAAATAAAAATATAATATCCTAATCAAATTCCTAACTAATAGGGAATTAAAAGATCAAATTTATCCTTATAAATCCTGTCAAAATCGTATCTCCTTAGATAAAAATAAGGAAAGTGTCAACTTGTTAAATTTCTTCAAAACTATATGGTTCAATCTGGGAACAACATTGCCCAAGGTTCCTGCCTGAGGCTCCTTCCAGCAACCTTCTCCAAAATTTTCAAGTTTTAGCCCATCTTTCTTCCTTCTTCTCTAGCTCTTCCTCAAGCTTTCCTATGTAAAAACATTTGGAAATCAATAGAAAATCTAATAGCGAGCCCAATAATTAACCCAAAATATAAATAATATTTGCTTGCTATCAAATCCCCCACGCTTAAATCATGCTTGCCTTCAAGCATTTTACAATTTAAAACCTCATACTCTACATTTATTAATCGACATGCAATGGTTAAATAGCTCAAAGAGGATGGCAACGAACAATCAAAGACTCATAGGATAAGCTTTTCAAACTTTTACAAAACTAGCAATCAAAATGACATATATTATAAGTATAAAATGCCAAGCCCCTTATCCAACTTTGATGATAAGTTAATTATCAAGTGAAAAACCAGTTATACATAGAGGACTCTACTTAACTTATCAAGGTTTAATTGCAAAAAAGACTTAAAATTATGAGCCAGTATTTATTTACTTTTGAGCACCTTTTTAATTGCTTACCTGAAATGTCACAAACTTTTTGACGCGAGGGCAAACATTTGTGATACTGAAACTCGGTTACTCGGTCGGTCACAACTTTCAAGTGGCTACTAACTCTACTCATGGCCTTTTGACCAGCGGAGTAAGTCGTTCATTTTTTAACTTTGTTTGGGCTCTTTCACTTATTTATTTGGTTCATATTATATTTCACAATTAATTCCAAAAATTAAACTAAGATAGCCTAAGCAAGCCTAGCCATGTGCTTCTAGTTAATTAAATTTATTAAGTTTAAAACATCACAGGGCAAAAATCTTAAAGCATTTTATACAAATAATACCTATGTTAGTTGTGATTGCTAAATTGATTAAAGCAGCAAAAATCAACCTAGATAAATTAGCTAAAGGCTGCCACACAATTTGATCCATAAAATATCACATTTAAATTGTTTGAGTAGACAAAATGGGGCTTGGGTCAAAAATCACAAAACATAGACAAGGCAATAACAAGGTTTAAGAATTTCAAAAATTTTCAGCAATATAGTAGCAACAAGATTACCAAATTTGCATCAAAATTTTCAACAAATATCATCAATCAGCAGCTGGTTTCCAAAATATTAACTAAAATCCAACAAAATTTTCCAAAATATTAACTAGAATCCAACAAAATTTTTGTCATCAAAAGAATCACATATTCAAAAGTTTCCAAGAGTTTCAAAACTCATCAAAATCTAGCCAAAATTGCACCTAAAATGCTAAAAACGTATCAAAAATCCAGCAAATCTAAACTATCATCAATAACATGTGCAAGACTTCACATAATTGAAAACTTCCCAAAAAGTTATCAACATTCATCATGATTGCAATAAACACTACAAATATATACACCCCCCCCCCCCCCCCCCCCCCCCCCCCCCCCACACACACATATCATGTGAATTGTCCTCATGAACAAAAATCAGTAAGTAAAGAGAAAAAGTAAAGCGAATACTCCCCTAGTATTTTAATGCTACGAGAAATGATAAATGTTGAAATCGTGAGACAACCGAGCGATTTGTTGTTCAATCCATACTATTTGTGATGTCGTCATCACTATCGTTCTCCAAGTGCTCCAATCATTGCTCAATGTGAATGAGGGTTTCTAGAATTTGTTGCATGAACGGTTGACTGAAAGAAGTAGCAGTATTTGGGGCTACAGGGGGCTGTAGGTCGAGCAGCCTTTCGAAAGACACGTCGTTCGTAAGGTACGGCAGTCCTGGAGGTGCTAAAGATTATACACCATGGTTCTCACACAACAAACCTATTTCATCTAAGGCTTTAAGATGCAGAGGGGCAGGTTCACAAACAAAATGCAAGTCATTATGCTCAATCTCAATCAAGTGTACGTGTGTGGCTAACTAAGTGATAATATATCTTAATATTAGAGGCCTTTTAAGTGTCAGAATATTGTCAAATTGAGAGGCCAACCAAGATCCTAAGGGAACTTTTCTATTCTGACTCGTACACTATAAAAAGAACAATTTAGTTCTAGAAACCAATGCTAGAGCATCTTTCTTACCCGAAAAAGAGTAAGTTAGAAAACGATGAATATATTTGACGCTAGGGTCTTTAAAATACAAATCCTTGGACTTGCTAGGATTGTATGGAGTAGGAGCATTTTCACAAAAATCCACATGGACAGTGGCAGGTTTAAATTCTATAGGAAAATCTAAATAGCCTCCATGACTTCTAAAACTAAAAGATTGTTGAAATTCATTCAGAGATAAACTAAACCTAGACCCCCATTAGTCTGAATTTTACCAAATTAGGTGTATTCAAATCAAACTCAACAGGTTTAGTGAAAGTAAAAGTAGAATAAAACTCCCTAACAAGCTCTTCAAAAATAGGACAGTCCAAAACTAAAAATTCTGCTCAACCAATACTTCTGACAAATGTAGCCACTTCGTCCAATAAACTCAAAGATGCAATGGAAGGGAAGTAAGCATACTTACCTGGATAGATTGCTAACCCACTCACCTGTGTGAATCGAAGCTGCTCCTCTGGTAAGTCAAATTGCAGTGGCTGGTTGCTACTGGGTTTGGCATCCTCTGCAACAAATTCAAGCTGTCGAGCACGTGATCCTGTTCAATTCGTGACTGATTTGGGTTATTCATGGTGGGGGGTGTGGTTGTTATGTTATGAAGCTGGAGAAGATGAGGTTGGTGTTGTTGATGGTTGGTAGTCAGAATCTGCACCATAATCTTCATCAATCAGCTTAGGCAAATGTCCCAAAGGGGCTGTTGAAGATGGTTCAGACGCTCGAGTAAAACAACGTCGCTTGTTCGTAAGGCTGGATGAGGCCCCACCCCTCGCTACTGGTTTGGTGAGCATCTCGATCGGTGGTGATTCGATTAGAGGTGAAGTTGTCACGACCTGCAAAGGAGAGGGGGTTAGTCTCGATGGTTTGCTGGTTCGGGGTATGGTGGCTGTGGTGTATGGGTTTGGTTGGAAAGAGATGGATCGAGTGTGTTAGAAGGGAGGTTGATCGGTGGTGGCAAGGAGCTCAGTCAGTTTGGGTTGGTGAGATTGGTTGAGCGAGCGATTGGGCGATGTGGGTAGAGCAATGAGGGTTGGGTTCCGTATGGCTGCTATGTATGGGGCTGGTGCGATGTTGGCAGGGAGTTTGGGTGGCGCAATTTGGGTTCGGTGATGGCATTTTGAGAGGTGAACAGCTACTGGTAAATGGGAAAGATAAAAAGAGATGAAAAGGAAATGAAAGGAAAAGAGAGAAGGGTTTTAGGGTATGGGTGAAGAGTATTTTTGGAAAGAAAAGAAAACTTAAAAATGGTGGCCTTGTAATACATTGATAATCCCTCTGCTCCCTTGAATAAAAAATAAAAACGCATAGGCCTTTTACGACATCAGCAAATAACTCATCCTATGCTTTATCGTCATTGTACCTGACCATCTGAAAAATGAAAAACAAAATGAAGGAGACGATAAACAGTAATTCTATATTAAAATATTTAAATAATTTTTTTTCATTTATATAATTAAGAATCAAATGTAAAACAAAATAGAAAAATGAGAGAACTAAAAATCAAAAGCAAAGGGAAAACAAAAATCAAAGAGAAGGGAAAAAAAAGTAAATAAGAAATCAATGTAATAAAATAAAAGCAAATAGGTAAAACACAGAAGAAAATAATGAAATAAAAATTAGATTGCCTCTCAATAGCGTCTTCATTTAATGTCTTTGGCTAGATACGGCTATCAATCAAGTAGCTGGTGGCTCTGCCAAAGGAATTCCATCCGCCTCATGGGATGTGAATCTTTCATATAAGGGCTTCAATCGGTGTCTATTGACCTTAAAAATTTTGTCAGTCTCTAATCTTTGAATTTATACTGCACCATGAGAAAGCAAATTAGTCACAACAAAGAGACCAATCCATCTAGTTCATAATTTACCTAGAAACAACTTAAGCTTGAAATTATATAGCAAAACTTTCTAGCCAATAGAAAATTCTTGTTTAGAAATCATTCGATCATGGAATGCCTTAGTCTTCTCCTTATAAATTCTTAAATTCTTATAGGCATCATTTCTAATTTCTTTTAACTCTTAAATCTATATTTTTCTTTACTCACGAGCTTCTTCAAACTTCATATTGCAATGCTTAACAACCTCATATGCTCAATGTGCCAACTTAAGGAGGAAAATATGTGAGACTAGGCAAAAAAGACTTGAAAATTCTCTACGAATATTGGGAGAGGTATAAAAGGTTGTGTGCAAGTTGCCCTCAACATGGGATTACCGAGCAAGCACTCTTGCAATATTTTTATGAAGGGCTTCTACCTATCGAACAAAGTTATCCAAAAATGCACTCACCATTTCAGTCCATGTAGTGATCAAACCTGACGGAAAATCAAATAGCCAATCTTTGGCTCCGTTGTCCAAAGAAATAGAGAACACTCTTAGTGTAACTTGCTCTTCCGGCACCCCTTATTGTCGCATACTTGAACAAACAATGTGCAATTTCTTGAGATGCTTGTGTGGGTCTTCACTTTCCAAACCATAAAACTTGGGCAATAGGTGAGTCAAGCCAGATTTGAGTTCAAAGGCGGCGTTCAAGGCTGGGTATCCGATGCACGAAGGCTGTTGATTGGTAGGGGGTGTAGCAAGCTCGCTCAAAGTGCATTCTCCTTCAGCCATGTCTTTTTCTTTTTCTGATTCACTTAAAGAAGAATCAAAATCAGATGTTGGCTCTGAATGTATTTCAGATGATTCAGCTACTTAGGCTTGTCTTTGTAATCTTGTTTTCTTCCTTAAGCCTTTTGTAGTCTTCTCTATTTTAGGATCGTAAAGAAGTTCTTCATCATGATCAAACCTTGTCATGAAAAGAAATAAAATAAGTTAGAACAATTCCCCAGCTACAACGCCAAAATTTGATAGATGTCGAAGCCACCAAAAATAATTTTTTATTCTTAAACAAATTAAATTGTAAAAATAGTGAATATAGTATCGAACATCAAGAAATTGTTACTTAATATTATTCTTTTATAACTAAGAAAATTAATTAAAAATAAGAAATTAAAGTGGAGATTTTGAAAGAAGTAAAAATTAAAACTAAATTCAGAAAGTATTTTTATCTAATTAAATTAAAGACAAAGATAATAATTAAGAAAAATTCAATGAGAGAAGTCTTAATTGAAGGAATAATCTTAGCTTAGTTCTTGAATCAATCATAAATACAATGATCACTCTCTTTAATTATTCAATAATTCAGTTATAGTATTGAACAAGTTCTCAATACTATTCTTTTCTTAGGTTTTAAATTAATTAGGGAACATTCTCCAATTAATTCTTGCCAATAACCTATCCTATAGGAACGTCCTTAGAATCTAATTACTAGCAGCATTAAGAGCTAGAAGGACCTAATTCTAATCAATAAACTCAAATTAAGATTTATTTAATTAGATTATATAATTTCTTAGGATAAACTTAATTGCTACTTAAATCAAAAAATCAAGAACAATTACGGATTCAAGAATTTTGAATAATTATATGTTACTTAACTAATCAAGCAATGAATCCTATTTGAATGATCAACAAAATTACAATTAAATAAGATATATATAATTATATAAATATTGAATATTAAAGAAGAGAAAAATTAGAGTTATTTAGATCTCACAATTCGCAAATATGAACTTCAATTACCCTTCAACCAAGAAGTAAATTAGTTATTCATGCTTTAAGAAAATAAAACTTTGATATATTGTAAAGTTGCAGCAGCCAAAATCAGTCTAAATTTATCCTAGGGTTGCTGGAAAAATCAACTTCTATATCCTTGTCTAAAACAAAAATTTCTAATTTAAGTCTAACTAGGAAAATTACAAATAAAAAGATAATAATAATATCCTAATCAAATTCCTAGCTAATAGGGAATTAAAAGACCAAATTTATCCTTCTAAATCCTGTCAAAATCGTATCTCCTTAGATAAAATAAGGAAAGTGCCAGCTTATCAAATATTTTCAAACTATCAAGTCCAATCTAGGAACAACCTTGCCCAAGGTTCCTACCCGAGGCTCCTTTTAGCAACCTTCTCCAAAATTTTCAAGTTTTAGCCATGTTTCTTCCTTCTTGTCTAGTTCTTCCTCAAGTCATTAAATCCTAATAGCAAGCTCAAAAATTAAGCAAAAATATAAACAATATTTGCTTGCTATCAAATACTAAATGATAAACATGATAATACACTCCAGATAAATGATCAGTGGTATCACTAAAAACTTTTAAAAGCTCAATTATTTTTTTACAATAATTTCATTTAGTTGAATACACAGTAATAGTAGTAGAACTAAGTCTACATAATAAACCGCTATATGGAAAAAGCACAAAGTGATTCACAAGTAGAATTTAACATGTTGGAACATACTATTTAAATTTTTTGGAAGACATTACATTGCTTACAAAACTTACCCGAAATTTTATATAATTAAGGATGAGATGACAAATAATTTAATGTAGTTTTAATGACATATCGTAATTTAACATAAATAAACCATTTTGAATATGCAAATTTATAATATGACATATACATCTAACATGGAAAAATTGATCCCCTAAATTTAGTCTACAAATTTATTTTAAATCATTAATAAATAATATTTGCTTAAGTATTATCAAAATAACTAAAAAAAGTTTTTAATTAATTATTTTTTTTTAAGAAATTGAAGACATTGTATTGAAGCTTTAAGCAGAAAATCTAAGGGTATTAAATTTTCTTTACAACAAATAAAGTATTTAACTTAAATACCTACTTTGAAAATCAACAATTTCAACA
The DNA here is from genome assembly GCA_947685225.1 of Garcia nutans. Classification (NCBI taxonomy): domain Eukaryota; kingdom Viridiplantae; phylum Streptophyta; class Magnoliopsida; order Malpighiales; family Euphorbiaceae; genus Garcia; species Garcia nutans. The sequence continues at coordinate 68,822,662 of CANTUV010000031.1, read as the reverse complement.
AAATCTTCATTTATAAAACGTTTTGTGAAAAATATGGTAGTTGATAATTATGTAGTCTCTGGGAAAAAAGTCAAAACCACAACATGCAAACAAAATGAAAAGAAAAAAATTAAATAAAAAAATACAAATCCATTTTTTTATCTTAGCAAATTGTAGCATAATAACTATATGATTTAGAGTAATTTCTTTCAAGGCAATGATATTTTGATCAGAAAATTCACCCCATAATATGCAATTTAAAATTTTCTTTTTATAAAAGTAAAATGCCATAAAATTAAATTTTTTATTAAACATGTGTAAAATGAAATGTTATAATAGTGTTTTGAAATAGAAAATTGTCAAAGAGGACTCACTTTAAATATGTTAATTCAATATTCAATTTCTTACTTTGTTTACCATTATTGTCTATGACTTCATTTCCAACAACCCTTTATCACGTTTTTTTATGATCATTTGTATATGTATTTTTAGGGCAAATTTATTGGCTTTTTAGTTATTTTTCCTAAAATATTTGTTTAAGTTGGCTTGAAGTTTTTGTGTTTTAGGTTGAGGCATGAACATTTACAAAATGGAGCTTAAATGATAAAATTCACTTGTTGAAGCTAATTGGAAAGGAAGAATATTGAGCATGGCCAAGATGTCTTCAAGCTTAGTCGTGTCCCTCATCAAAATAATTGAAAATTTTAGGCAGAACTAGACACATTCAGTATTTTGACCGTGTCTATCATGAGGAAGAATTTAAAATTTTGATAGAATGTGACACACTCACTCGTCCTGGCCGCATCACAGGAGACATGGATAGGATAAGACCTGTCTTGGCCGTGTCACATGACATGGCTAGAACAACTTAAAGCTTGGCCATGTCATATTAGATAGGGCCAAGACAAGAGCTGACTTGGCCGTGTTCCACCTCAAGAAAATAAGAACAAGAATAAGCAGTGCCAAATATACTCATTCATCTTGGTCATGTCCAAGGAGAAGATTAGGAGACACGGCCAAGACAAACTAACAAGTAGCCATGTCTACACAAGAAAAGAGACATGCATATTTCAAATTTTAAAAGTTCTTTAGACAGATATGAAAGTAGATAAAAAGGAGCATAAGGGGGGGAATGTTTGAAATGCGTTGGAAAGAAGACAAAGCATGGTGCAGACTCGACAACATATGCTGGTATAAGGAAAAAAGGATAATTTTTTATGAAAAGGTATTAGTTTTAAAGGAGGTTGGAGAGGAGGAAGTGTACACACGGATTGATTCAATTTTTAATGAAGGATTTTCTATTTTCTGAATGGAGACAATTAGTCTTGAAAGAGACTTTTCATTTTCATTTCTTAAAAATAGAAGAATTGTTTTGTAAAGCTTGGAGGAGGTTTGGTGGTTCTTCATCAATATCAAGTGGAGGTGGAGGAAGAACTAGAATATCCAACTCTAGTCATCTTCATAAGGGATTTTTCTATCATCTCAATTAATTCATTTTCCATATTTTGTTGTTAATATACATTAATATTTCAATGAAGATTTGTGATTTGAATATTATTGAGATGAGTTTTATTTTGATTTGATGATGAGCTAAATTACATTTGCCTAGGATTTATAGTAGATTTGATTAAATGATTTAATTCAATAATTGCCATTAAATATCCTTGTTATAAGTCGATTGCAATGAATTATGTGTGAGGTTGATAGATTGGCCACCTATTAATCTCTAGATATTAAGTAAAAAAATCGAGAGGTAAAACATGATATTGAAACTATGCATTCAACTATCCTAAGAATGAATTAGAAATATAAGTTTCGGGGTTCACTTAATTTACAAGATTCAAGATAATTATTTATTATTAATCCATGAATGTAAGAACTAATGAATTGAAAATTGCTAATTTATGTTAAGGAAGAAATTAAGTTACAAGGTTATGGTAATGAATATTTGAGAATTGAACTTTGATTAAATCGAATTATAAATCCTAGGTAACCATTTGAAAGTTTAAATTAATTATGTGCAATCGTTATTTATTTTATTTGCAATTTTAAACTTCTTTTACCATTTCAACATTACACACTCAATCTTTAAATCTTTTTAATTAAATCAAATTATTACAGATAAACAACTTCCTTATGAGACGACCTTGGCAATTATTATTGCCATAATAACCTCATATACTTGCGAGCGCAACACGTTTGAACAATAAATGTTAGTTATTTATATCCTCAATTTTCATAATAGCAAAGAGGAACAGAATAAATAAGTGTCACAAATTCGAATATTGTATTATAACTAATAGCAAAATTTATAAATTTATCACTATTGTTGACAAACCAACAATATCTAATTCATGTTGCAAAAGCAAGGAAATGTACCAATGGTGACTAAGAATAGTTTATATTATTCCCTAATTCTTTATGCATGCATTAAGTTCCATTACCTTAATTTAGAATTGTAATGAGAGTTCTCACTTATGTGCAAATCAACATTTGAATTACAATTGTGATGTCATATGTGTTTGAACATGAAATAAAAATCATTTGGGAGAATGTATAAATTTGTCCCCCAAAAAATATTTTGGGCTCAATTATACACAATTTTCACTAAAATAAACTTTTCAACCCCCTCATTAACAAAGATTCAACAATTCCGTTAAAATAGTATATTCAAAAAACAATTAAGAATATGAAGAACAGAACTCAAAAATCGATTAAAACCTAGAAAATTCATGAACAACAACCCAAAATATTAATCAAAACCCCATAAATCCATAATATAATATATATTACATATATAATATATATACTTTTATCAAGGGTAATTGGCCAGTATTATAAGGTAATATTGTCATATATATATATATATTACATTTAAATGGAGGGTAACTGGCCCAATAATATAATTTACCTTATATTATAAGTATTATAAGGTAATAATATAAGTATAATAAGGTAATGATATGAGTATACAATACATATATATTATGGGCCAATTACCCTCAATAAAGGGACATTTACATAACTACAAAAAACATAACTTTTATTTTAAAAATACTACAAAAACTAAAAATATTTACACTTTTATAAAAAAATTGAAGTAAAATTTAAAAAATTCCTCATTCTGCACTAAAATGAAAGTTTTTTTTCTCAAAAATATCTATTCCCTCAATACAATTAATATTTTACTTCAATTTTCATCTTTTTTTAAACTTTCAATTAAATGAAAATATTCTAATAAAATAATAAAAATTAATATTTTAAATTATTTTTTCTCATATAAAAATTATAATTTTTTATAAAAGATAAAATTTTAATTTTAATTTTAAAAGATAAATAATACTCATAAAAAATTAAAATATACAAAAATATATTAATAAAAATCATTAAATTTATTTTTAAATAAATTTTACATATTATATATAAAAAAAATTAAAACAAATATACACAATTTTGTTATGTAGATGTATAGTCGATGTTATACGTGTTGTAAATATGTATATGTTATATTTTTATTATTTAAGTTATGTATATTTTATGTAAAAGTTATTGAATATTGTGTGAATATTGTGTAGATGTTGTAAAAATAAAATATTAAATAAATAATATCAAAAAAATATTAAAAATATTATTTAGATGTGTTGTAAATATGTAATGGATGTATTGTGGATGTTGTAGATGTAATTTATATTGTTGAGTGTGTATTTTATACATATTATGTATATATTATGTATATATTTATTTTTTGTGTATATTAAAATATGACATTAAATAAAATTAAATAAAAAACATAAATAAAATAAAATAAAATAAAAATTACAAAAAAATTAACGTCAAAAGTTAATTTTGAAAAAAAATGAAAACAATAATTGCAAAGTCAATAAGAAAATTATATATATAACGTAATTTCATCCTCAATAAAAGTGTATCATGGGCCAGTTACTCTCGATAAATTTATAAATATAATGTATACTTATAATATATGTAATATCCTTATACTCTATATGCATATAATACATACACATCATATATATAAAATACGTATACAGAATATAAGAATGTTACTGTTAAAGTCATTAAAAATTTTTATTAATTCAAATAAAATAATTTATTCATTTAAAAGGTAATACATTAACTAAATAAATAAGTATATGCAATTTAAATATTACTATAATGTTTATTCATTAAAAATCTTTGAGAAAATTTTGTCAAAATTTTATTTGTAATTTGAGTAATCCCAAAAACAAATATACTCAACCTGTCTAAATTTACACTTCCAATGATAAAACCAACCAAAATTCCAATACATTTCCAAAATCATCTCACATTTCAAAATCACACAACTTTATATAAAAAAAGATATTATATACCTTTATAATATTAAACCACCTCTTAAAGTTTACAAGTTATATAAATTCATAATGTATACATTCTTAACAGATTTGATAGAAAAAAATATTTACATGCTATACAAGTGGCACTGTTATGGTGATTCAATATCAAACTTCTAGTACAATCTAAACACTTAGACCCGGACAGATCTAGCATAACTACCCTTCTCTAATTTGTCACCTGCGCGATAAAAAAATCGTGTTAAGCTACTTGCTTAGCGGTACATACTTTGATACAAAATAAATGACATTTTATATGTAATACTATAAAATAAACTATGTTTGAATGTCAAGCAACATATACATAAATTCATTCACATAACAATCATCCTCACATATTGGGCCCAAAAGTCCTTATATATTGGTCTAGCTCCAGAAATATTGTCTTGGGCTATCTCATTCATTTATAATATCAGCGTGTCTCATTTGAAGGCTTAATAATACTTGTGACACCAGCGTGTCTCACCCAAAGACATAATAATATCTGTGATACCAGCTTGTCTCACCCAAAGACGTAATAATATCTTTGACACCAGCATATCTAATCCGAAGGCATAATAATATCTATGACACCAACGTATCTCACCCATAAACATAATCATATCCAATAACAATATCCCAGAACTAGACTCCATATAAGGTAAACATGCAAACACATTTCTCATAATCTATTTTTCTCTTGTTTTTTCATATTTCATACTCTTTTTCCAATATACCACTCATAATCAATATCATTATCACATACATTGTAAATGTGGCTCACTTCCACATTTTAGTTCAAAATTTTCACTTTTCACATTTTGCTCATAACATCACAATTAGTCATTCTTTAATGGCTTGACATGCCATAAACAATTCAAATCAAGTATTGTTACTTCAAACAATGCTTCACACAAACATGAATAAATCTTCAAGTACCATAACACATTCACTCATATGTAATGTGTTATGTTTCAAGCAATACAATTTAATAGAATAAGTTCTAAAGTATGTATTAACCTTTAAAATACAACAATGGGAGCCAAAACTCCACTCCACTCCAAATTCTCTTATTGCCATTCACCACTTTGTTATGAAAATTTGGCTCCACTCACTTCCTAACTAAAATGTTAGTGTACACAACTAATTAGAATCACATTTCTATGTATTTTAACTAATAAAATTTAATTTAACACATTTCCTTCAAGTTTTCATTTTCTTGCCCTAATGCACTTCAATTTTTGGAATTCCGTATTAACCTATTCCAAATTACATTTTAAGTCAGTTTCCATCTTTAAAATCATAATTATACTCACTTTAATAATTTAAACTTTAAATTCTACAATTTTATCCAATTTGTTTCTAATTTTTGCCCTAATATACCTTAATTCTAGAAAATAATTTTAATCAATTCCAAATTAAATTTTAATTTTCTTTATACCATTAGAGTCATATTGTAACATAATTCAACCAATTAAATTCAATAAATATCAATTCTTTAGAAATTCTCCATCAAAACCCTAAATCTCTTACAACATCTCTCAAAATTCAACCAAACTCCATCCTTTCTTCAATCTAACCTTAAAATCATTGGTTCTATATCAAACTAACATATTTCCACACCATTTGAACAATTATAAAGTACTTTATCAAAATCAATATTCACACTTATTCATATTTTTGAAAAAAAGCTTGCAAAAACTAAGAAAAGCTTATTACTTACCTAGGAAATCTTCAAAACTACCCTTGATTACTTGAAATCTTTAATTAATTTGATGCATGAGAAGTTAAAATCCTTCCCTTGACCCACCATGAGACTCAGCCATAAGAGAAGAGAAGGAAGAAGATGAAAAATTTGGTGTTTTATTTTTTTAGTTTTCCTTTATTTTCAACCCAGTATATATATAATAATATAATTATTTATTTTTTATTTTAAAATCCTAAATTTCTTTCTTTCATTCATAATTAATTAAATTTAATATTTAATAAATATCTAAATTTTTTTTTATCATTTTTCACTATCCAAAATTCATTTTAATTTTGGTTCATTTTATTCATTTTTATTTAATTATATTATTATTTTCACCTTTTTTTCTCCACCACATAATTTCTCTCTTCTTTTGAATTTCTTTTTCTCTTTTATTTATTTAATTATTCATTTCCCATCCATAATTATATATATTTTCTTTATATTTTGTTTCTATGTTATGTATATTTTATACATATGTATATGTAATATATATATATATAATTTGTATTTTATGCATATATCAAGTATGCATCATGGGTACATCATGTATATATTATATATATATAATACATGTTCAACATATATAATAAGTATATGTGAGGTATATATTGTGTATATCCTAGATATATATTAGGTATATACTACACATATAACTCTCTCAACAATTTAATTATCCTAAATATACTTATTTAATTTATCTAAAACCACGGATATTACATTACAAATTATCCATAATATTACATTTATAATATATACTTATGAGGGCTTTTTTGTCGTCAACTACAAGTCTGTAGAAGTCTAGGGAACCCCTGAAATTGCAGTGCGAGGCATAAGAGTTTTAACAAGTTTTCTTTGTTTAATTTTCCTATATATATATATAGATTTATTTATTAACATATTTTTATTCTTCTATTTTAATTAGTTTTTTAAATACAAACTTTCATATTATTATGATATATAAATTACTTTTTTTAATGGCTAATTCAACATTACTAAAGAGTTTTACAATAAGTTAATAATTTCATTACTTATTATAGCTAGCTAGTGACATGAGCATGAAGTGAGGTCCTAAAGGGTTATGGTTCATGGAGTTAATATATTATGAGAGGTGGGGCTGATGTTAAAATAGGGTTTTAATTGATAGCTAACTATTGTAGAATGTTAGTGATATATAAATATATATTGCACTACTATAATGTTAAAAAGAAATACTTTTATTCGATTTTGTCTTAAATTTATTCGCAAAAACTTATATGTTGAATGTAATTTTTTTGACTTCAAAATTTTGACCCTTCTCAGTTGAATCATGATTCCACCACCATCTCATTTGCTTCTTCATTCCCTCTTCCACCTTATTGCCACACCCAACAATCCAGAAGCCACATTATCACACCCAATTGTCTAGAAGGTAAGATCTATGGTGGAGCAGCAACACTGCAACACATTATTAAATTTTAAAAATAATAAAATTAAAAGAAAATAAAAAACTTTAAACCTCTATTCCAACTATGGATGATAATGGTTCAAGTATTTTCAGATATCCAAATCATCCCAATCAGTTTATATAAGATATGGATAGTTTATAAACGAATTTGGATGAGTGTAGACCCTTAATTTTTGACCCAGTTCGGTCCAATATATTTTATTTAGTGCAAAATAATTTTTGTGTTATCTTAATTAAATAATATTTATTTTAGTATTTATTTTTTTATAATTATAGTAATAAAAAATAATAAAAATAAATAGATAAATAAAAATAAAAATAAAATAAAAATAGGCGACGAATGGCAGCCCGCTAGCGCGTCAGTTTCTCGCAATTCCTCGCAGCCGTCGCAAATTTCGCCAGCAAAATTTTTCCAATGTAATTTTTTTTCGAAACTAAATTCTATTTTGTTTCGGTTTCCTTTTCCTAATTATTTATAGTTTCCTTAAACAATTGGAATTAATCTTCTATAAATAACACTAAAAAACACAGAAAAAGGATCAAACTTTTAAAAACTTGGACGGAGAGGACTTTAGAAGAGAAAACTTTAGACTTGGATCGGATAGTGGAATTTCATATTTGAAAGGAGCAAGAAGAAGCAATTAACAATTCATCAAAGGTAGCAACTTGGCCTTTGTCTTTGTTCATCCAGAATGCAACTTTTGGTGAAACCAACGAACAGAGGTTTGAATCTCTATTTTCATTTTTTACAGTAGCTTCAATCACTGAAAATTAACAAATTATTTCTTCTATTTGTTCTAAACCTTAAAACCCTAAAATGCTTTTTTTTTTTCTAAATACCTTAAAAACCCTAATTCGTTTCTTTTGTTTCCAAAAATCTTAAATCATCCTTTTGTTTCCAAAAACTTCAAAAACCCTAAATCGTTTTATTAATTCCCAAAACTCTAATCTCTATTCCAAAAAGTTAGTAGCCTTATTTTTTAAGAATCAAAAGCTTTAACCCTAATTAATCCTTCTTTCCAAAATCACACAGCAAGCATTTTTCTTTTAAAAATAATACTAGTTTCTTCCAATTTCAAAACCCTATTTTCTAAATCTTAAACCTTAAAATCTTAATTTTCAACATCGAAACCTACAATCATAAAAGCCAGTTTTTAAAATCTTCGAGGTCCGGGCCCTGACCCCTCAAGGGGCGCTACCCCCTTGATCATCGCCTGCTAACCGGCTAGCGGGACCGTCGTGTGGGCTCGGGTCAATATTTATTTATGTATTATAAATCTTTATGTTTAAATTGTTCAAAATACAAACCTAAACCCTAATTTATTCAAACCATAAATTCAAATTCTGTTTTCAAATCTTTACAATAGCTTTTTATAATTTTATTCACTGGATATTTTAATCTTTCATATAACTCCCTTAAAGACTTTCTATATTTATTCCATCCAAAAAAACTTAAGTAGTTATTATAGTCAATACTAAAACCATACTTACCTTTGATCATGACAAAACAAAATCAAGGTTTCAAACCATAAAACCCTAATTTCATAATTTTACCCCTCAAACCCTAATTTGATCAATCAAAGAACCTTACTAATTTCTTAAATTTATAAAACCCTAATCCCTTTCAATTCTCTTAAAACCTACAGTAGCCTAAACAAATAAGGATAATAATATCTAAAGATTCCAAAACCCTAAAATATTAATTAAAGAACTTTAAATAGAAATAGTAAACCTCAATTTGTACCTTTACTTGCTTTATTTTTAGATTTGATTATGTAGTCTATTATGTACTTTGATGGTTGATTTATTTAAGTTCAATGCTTGATTTATTTAATTTATCATGGATGAATGTTTATTATATATTTTGATTGATATCTTTGATGAATAATTTATTTATAACGAATGGTTATTTACTTTTATCGATTTATTTTTATTTCCAAAAGAGTAAGAGGTATGTTTCCACTTTGTGGGTATCTCATTAGTTAAATATCATGTAATTTAAATTACTTTTATATTTTGGACCAATGTAAAGGACATGTTTCTACCTTTTGGTGGGTGTCCTATTTAGTTTAGACATGAACGTTGTAAGGACATATTTTTATCCTCGGATGGATGTCTATTTATTTGCTTTGCTTGGACATTGCTTTGATTTTAATATAACAATGTTTTATTTCAATTGTTGCATGTAATATGGATAATATTGTTAAATTTAAGAATTTTATAATATTAAGACCTGTAAAGGAGGCCGATTCCAATGAACCGGAAGTTGTGGGAGTGCTGAGCCATTTTTCACCTTCCCTACACGTACCCAACTTTCCGAACCCATTAGGGGATTGGGGATTCCGTAGAAATCGAGTCATCTACCCCTTTCTTTTTTCTGGCCCGTCCGGTTGGCGACTCCATTTTCTCCTGACTTAGGTCCGTGTTCTCTAAGGTCCCGAGCCTAAACAGTGCCGAAGTCGCAAGAACCATTCCACCGGGAGTGAGGGCAAAAGTTTCTGCTCACAATGAGTATGGATAGTATTTTTACTATTCGTGATGGGTTCGGATCTGGTTTGGGTATAGACCCTTAGGTATTCGTTATCCGAATTCAATTATATATTAATTATGTTTGATTAAAATTTTAATTATATATTAATTATATTTTATTTTAGTTATAAAATTATGTGGTATAAAATTATTTTTAATAATTAAGTTAATATTAAAAGTTTATTTATAATTATTTAATTAAAAATTATAATTTATACTTTAAATTTTATAATATTTTTTGAATTTTTATATTTAAATGGATAATTAAATAGGTTTGGATAATAAATATATAATATTAAACGGGTTTGAAATAGGTATAAATATAATTATAATCGAGTTTAAATAAATAGGGTAATTTAAAAATTAAATGGATTCGGATTCGGATAGGATAATTTTTGCAAGTACTCTACCCGCTGTCACCCTTAATTCCAACTTAAAAGAAAAAAGCAATCCATTTAGCTCTCCATATCCTTTTCAATCTTCATCGTTTTCTCTATAACCAATATAGCTTTAAATTAGGGATGTACATGGATCAGATTCGGTGGGGTTGGAGTAAAATTTTGAACCGAACCTGTGAAAGACACAATTAGCTTAATCAGCTATCGATCATAGAGGAATATATGTTAACCAAACCAAATATTATCAGTTTTGGTGGGCTCGGGGCGATTAGCCACTAAAAAAATCAAAAAATAAATGTTTACATAGAGGAGCGGCAATTGTAGCATTTAAGGGATCACCTTTTCTTTCTCAAAAATTGAAACAATTTTTTCTTTCTCAAAAAATGGCACATAAAACAAGATAATTTTCAAGTTCCCTATTTTTTCTTTCTCAAAATATAGCACATAAAACAAGATAATTTTCAAGTTATTATTTTCTCCAGCATGCAACTACCTTTTTCTTATTGGCTATTGCTCTTGTGACCTACCCTTTTAATTGAAACTCGCAAGACACTAGAATTAACGGGTGCCCTTCACTTTTCTCAAAAGATGACAAGTAAAACTAGGTAACTCTCAAGTTCTCATTTCCTCCACCATTTAACTACTCTCTTATTATTGCTTCTATAATTTTATGAAACTAGAAAAATATTAGTTGGCCTCAATTGATGTTACTTTATTCTGCAATTACCATTTTGTACATAGTTTTATTTTCTATAACCTTGTAAGCATCTAGGTTAATAGGCTTTTGTGTCTTTTTCATATCTTATTTATTAGCAAACGTTTTCAACATGTTTAACTGACTTTTTAGATGCAATATTATTCTTCCATAGTATTCCTTCATTTTTCTCTCCTTCTCTTTGGTTTTCTTTTGTATTTTCTTTTTTACCAAACACTAAAGTCCATATTTCATCAACTTACTTTAGCATTTACGGGCTGGGTTATTAAAATAATGAAGGTAAATACAATGATTTTGGTTCTTTTATTGCTTCTTTTGATAATCCAACCTCTAACAGAAACAAAAACTCAAGCCCATAAGGATAAAGAAGAGTTAGAAGTAGAAGAAAAGAGAAGCAGTAGGAAAAGTAGTAGAGGCAGTACCCCATTAATAGAAGTAGAAGAAACAATTGGTCGGGTTCGGTTTGAAACGGTAAGAAAATTATCAAACCGAACTGAATGTCCCAACTAGCCAAAAACAGAAAGTTGAACCCGTCCCAAACTATGACGAAACAGACCAACCGGCCAAAATCGAAAAAAATAACTTGGTTCGATTTGGTATGGTAGGTTTAGAAATTTTGCTCAACCCTACTTTGAATCAATAGGGGAAGCCCAAACCTTATGAATGCAAAGAATTAAATGAATCTAGATTTTTTCATAAGAGGCGATTATTACTATCAAAGTACATAGATTAAGGTCTTTCCCATTTCTCTCGATTCCAAGTCAAGAGATTTGGTTTTACTACCATGATGCTCATCAAGATCTTGGCATCTGATTTGGTTGCTTGCCACTCTTATTTGCTCTTTCCATCATTCTTCATCACCCACCTTTGCGTCGATTGTTAGGTGCCATCAACGCTCGAGTTCTCGCAAAAAAGGTCAATTGGTGAGTTTCTTCATTGTTCATTGGAGTTATTCTTCTTTATATTTTTTCTTTTTTTTAGTTTTGATATGGAAGGTTGTGTTTTATTCAAGCTTGAAGAAGAACCAAAATGGTGTTGAAGAAAGATGAAAACGAAGAGTTTAAAGAGAAAAGATTGGAACTCGAAAGAGAAACAAGCAAATGATTTTTAAAATTTTAATTTTTTAATTTTTTATATTTCAATTTTTGTAATGCTTAACACTGTTAGTTGTATGTTGTAACAAAGGGGCTTAAAATGTTAATTTAAGTAAAATTTATACCTAATTAAGTCTAAAATTTTCTTTAGGAGCCAATGTATACCTTATAGTATAATTAAGGGGTATATTTGCATATTCTTCCGAACCAGTTTACTAAAAGTTGGAGAAAATATTAATCTTGCATTCTTCTCACCACAGTTAGTAAATGGACAATAACAATATACTTATTCATTCTTTTCTCTTACATAAAACTGCAATACTATATTTCTCAAATATAATAATTATGGTAACTTAAAATGGAAAATTATAGACCTATTGGAGCGATAATTTCAAATATAATTTTCTATTACTAAGAAATGTCTAACTTAAACTTATGTTTATTAGGCCAACTGAAAAATACATCAAAAGTAAAAATTATTTTTCTCAGCCATTTTATAACTTACTTTCTTGAGTATTTTCTAAGTAGTAAAAGACCAAACAAAATGTGAATTGCAAAAACCCAAAAAATAAAAAGAAAAATAAGAAAAATACACCGAAGGCAAAAGGTTGATAGTTTAGACTGTGTTTGGGATAGTTTTTTTTTTTTTTTTTGCTTTTTTTAGGAAAAAATCAAAATGCATTCAATAATATCATTATGTTTTAGATTTTTATAATTAAATAAAAATGCTATTAAACTAAATATAAAAGCCATAAAGATTGTTTTAAGTGTTTTGGCTTTAAACAGAGATTTATATAACTCTTTTTTCTTTTCTTCACTACATCCTCACATCCATCATCGATCAAATGTCAGCTCATCATATTTTGTGTAAATTTTCTTTTCTCTACTCTTTTTTTTTATATATATTTTCTAGATATATTTTCTGCATAATAGAATTAAATTTCTTGTGAACAAAAGTATAGCCAATATAAAATTCACCAAAAGATAAAATTTATTAGGAGAACAGGTTAATCTACCTCCATTAATTAATTAATTTGCATCTTAACACTAGTTAAAATATATAAATAAATAAAAGAAGAAGAAGATTGATAGATATACCAAGGGGGGCATGGGGGGCTATACATATATATGTATATTTATATATCTTTTATAAAAAAAATATGTATATTTATATTCATATATAATTAATATACTTATATTTATATAATATAAAAATATATTTAATTTTATATTTATACAATTTATAGTATTTATATATTGAAATAAAAATAATAAAAATTTCATCATTTAATTATTTAATATGAAAATAAAATTAAATATAAATTCGTCCGTAATTTTTTTTATTTAAAAATCTTGCCTCTCCTTCATCTCCGTACTGGTGGATATACTGTAGATCCAAAGTCTAGGGTATTTAAAGAGTTTTAATTTTGTAATTTGAATGGATAAAAAGGTATTCAATAAGAGTTGTAGGACTCATTCTCACCTCTTTTCTTTGGTTAAACCTTCTGCTGTCCAAAGCTTTGGTGTCAAACAAGGTGATGTTATTTTGCCTTTTTTTTTTTTTGCCAAATTTTATCTATTTTCCAATTCTTTTATTAGTTGTTCTTTATAGTGTTTCTTCATTAGAAAATCAAAAACAAGTCATTGACCGCAATGCATTTATAGCTTTCTCTGTTTTGGGAATAATTATACAATAAAACCGTTGTATTACAACAAGCCAATCGAATATCAATATGTGGTAATGTTTTACAAATTTTATTAAATATCAACCAAAACATTGCCACATGTTGATATTCAATTGGCTTGTTGTAATACAACGGTTTCATTGTATAATTATTCCTATTTTGGAAAAGTGTCATATTACACTCATTGGGTATTATTATAATTAATGTACTAAAATATCCAGCTTTAGTCAAGGGAAATAAAATTGATTTGCAAGTGTTCTGTAAACTATTTTATGGTAATTTTGATATGGATTTGAGGCTAGTTAGGAAAGATGATTCAAAAAAAAAAATTCTATATTTATCTGAAACTGCTGCTTATAACAAGGGGATTATTTTAACTCATAGGGAATAATTTTTATGATTCAGCTTTTTGTAAAGTCTGAGGCTTCTCAGTGTGAGTATTTAAGTTCCAATAATGTTTAAATAGTTGTCTTACCAATATTTCATGTATATGGATTATCACTTTTTGTGATGGGCTTGTTGTCTTTTTATTGTGATGAGGAAATTGGATTTTTAACAAAAATATAAAAAAAATGAAATTTTTTTTGAATTTATCATATTTTCAAAAAATATTTAAATTTACAAGAATTTATAATTAGTTTATTAAAATACTAGATTTTTATTATTTTATTATAAGTTGACTATAAATTTATTATGCGTTTATAGTAAATGACTAAAATACCCCTCAAAAAAATAAAAATTTTATAAAAAATGGAGGGTGCCACTTTCCCAAGAAAATTTATGCCAACATACTATATTCACACTGTATTCTAATTTCTTTACTTATTTTATTGGACTTTTTTTGTCTTGTAAAAAAATAAAGTTGTGAGGGCTCGCTCAAGCACCGAAATTTTGGCCCACCAATGAGGAGCCAGAACGCTCTTCTTGAGCTCATTCTCACACGATACTATCGCTTATGGTCTCCAGTTAGTTTGGTATGTACAGGTTTAGAGTCTTCTTTTATTTTAAAAAGATCCATTCTTTTATTTTGAATAGAATACTCTTCTTCTTTTTTTTTTTATAAAAAAAAAGGGATGGTGACCTTTATTTTGAAAAGCCAAGATTAGAGAGTCGCCACCTTAGTTTTGTTTTGTTGTCGAGAAAATTTAAGAAAAAAACCTATTTAATTAACTCCATTAAATTAAATTAATTTTTATCAAAAAATACACTAGTCAAAAACCAATCACGATAGGTCTCGGGCTAAGTTTTCTAAACCAATTTTAATAATATATATATATATATATTTTTTTTTCTCTCTTTGATTGATTTTATCCTTCTTTAAATTGATTTAGTAAAAAATATGATTTTTTATGGATTATGCCACAAATAAATATGAATGACAAGGTATCATAATACATGTACATTTCAATAAGGATGATATCTACAAATGCAGTGAAGTATAATAAAATATTACAACTCCAAAATAATGATTTCAGGGAAGCTTTAACTCTAACCCTTATGGATCTTCGGTTAAGCACAAATTCTCAAATTAATGAGCAAACTCAAAGAAAAGTAAAGAAGAAAAGGGGCATAATCACAGAGTATTTATTTGCAAAACTCACCAAATTTGCAAATAAAGCCTCGAAATATTTAGAATCTAACAAGAAAATAAGATTAATAATAACGTGGAAAAACAATAATTAAAGTGATAGAAAGAAAAATAAAAAAGGAAAGAGGTTGGTTGTTAAGAAAGTGGGCTCACAACTCCAAATGATAATCCGAGTATGCCTACTTATCTCGTTCAAATGGAAATTAGAGCCATAAGTAGTTCATGCCCTATGATTACAAAGAGGCTTTAAATTAACCAATTTTATGAGTTGATTAATTACCAAATTTGAAAACAAGAATTTAGAGAGTAAAAACTTTACCTTGGGTAAGCACTTTCTCTTGACAATGAATTAGAGAGTTTTACCACTTCGAAGCTTTACTTGCATGGAAAATGACTAAATATCAGTTAATTCTAGTCTAGAATATTCAAAATAAACAAGAGAAATCTCAATTTTAATTAATTTACATCACATATATATTTTGGTAGAGTTTCGGGATAGGAAAAGTTCCATCCCCAGTCAAGAGGAGCGAACTCCTATTTATAGAAATCCAAAATCCAGTCCAGGCCACATGTAGTGTGGAGTAGCCACACTGCACACGGCCTGTTGCTCGTCATGTGGCTAGCAGCGGCGCGGCCTGGTCACAGTGAGAGTGGTCAGCCGCGCCTAAGTCTGTAATCGAACCTAGCCAAGTCGAGCCGAGCTTTGAAAAGTTCAAGCTCGATTCGTTATAAAATAGTCGAGTTCGAGCCGAGCATGAGCTTATATCAAGCTAACTCATATATCATGTATCTCGAGCTTGAACTTAAACATGAATTAAATAAGTTTAACGAGATCAATGAACTTATTTAGGTTTTGTTTTTCATTCTATCTTTTCTACATTTTCATAAAATATATATTAAAATTAATATTTTTTTTATGAAAGATGAACAATATGATTATATATTAATAAAAATAAAATGTTATATTACTATAATTTTATATTTTACTATAAATTATTAAGTTATTTTATATTGTATATTATTTAAGTTATTTATCTCATATACCATATATATTAATAAATTATATAAATTAAATTAGTCAAAAAATTAATATATTCACATATATAGTTTAATATATATAAATTAAATTATATATTTTTTTAATCAATATACTAAACAAGCTAGCTTACGGGATTGAATCACAGATTTTTTAAATGAGCTAGCTCGTGAACTAACGAGCTGAGTATTTATTAGCTTGATCTTGGCTCATTTAACAAATGAGTAGTTCGAGCCTGAATGAGCTTTTATCAAGTTGAGACACAAGCCGAGCTCGAGTAGCTTGACTCATTTACAACCCTAGCCTCTCCTCGAGCAGCTGCCCACGCATCTAGTGCGGCCGCACTTTTTTCTTTTCTTTTTTTTTTTTAAAAATAGGCCCGATGCAAAATTAAGGGTTCATAAAAGTATTTTTTCATTGTAAATTTGATTTGGGCTTAATTTTATAAATAGTCCCCTAAACTTATAGTATTGTAACATTATATTCCTCAAACTTCAAATCGTCCTAATAAAATCTCTGAACTTGTATTTTTTTCCTATTAATGTCCGCAAAACTATTTTCTGGTAAGTGATTGCATATGCGGACTCCACATGGAATCAATGTGTTTAATTTTTTTAAAAAATTACATGTCAATTTTTCTATAAAGTTTAGGGACTATTTGTGAAATTAAGTTTTGGTAAGAATAAAATTATGAAATTAAGCTTTTAATATAATTTTATAGAGTTTTTAGATATTTATAAATTAATTTAAATATAACAAATATTTTAAGAAAATTTTAATGCAATTCCAAGAAATAAGTAAAAATAATAATATTAAATAAACTGGTAAAAAAAATATAAAAATTGGATATATTTATATTATTTAATATAATATTAAATAATTTAAGTTATATTGATAAATAATAATAGAAGAATTAAATCCATTATTTAACTATTTAATTAAATTTTGTTAAATATTTAAAAATTAATTTAAATATTTGATTATATATTTAAAATTTTAATTATTGAATAGATGCAAATATTTATTATTTTTGTATTTTTATATATTATTTATTTTATATAGTAAAAAATAAAAATACTTATCAAAAGAGATTGGATAATGATACAAGAAAAAAAAAAGACCCTTTTTTTTTAAAAGAAAGGACAATACAACCTAATAACAATTAAATATTAATAGTGATTCTTCTTCTTGTTAAAAAAAAAAAGAGTTTTATTAGAGATAACGCATGACTTCTCCCTCGAAATAGATAAAAAAAATATTACTCAATTTTTAAAATTCGCATACTAAGCGTATGTATAATAAACATGTTCAATTCTTGTTTCATGCTCTTATATATATATATATATATATATATATATATCCACAGTGCGATCCTAACAATATAATTCAATAATTAAAATTTTAATTAAATAGTCAAATATTTAAATAAACTATTAAATATTTAACTAAATTTAATTAAAAAGTTAAATAATGAATTTAATTCTTCTATCATTATTTATTAATATAACTTAAATTATTTAATATTATATTAAATAATAGTAATATATCCAATTTTTTATGAGTATATTTAATATTTTATTTTTACTTATTTCTTGAAATTTTATTAAAATATTTGTTATATTTGAATTAATTTATAAATATCTACAAATTCTATAAAATTATATTAAAGGCTTAATTATATAATTTTATTTCACCAAAGCTTAATTTGACAAATAGTACCTAAAATTTATAAAAAAAATGACATTTAATTTTTTTTATTTTAAATTAAACACATGGACTCCACGTGGCATATGCAATTCCTTATCAGAAAAAAAAAATTTGGAGACTTTGACGAAAAAAAATACAAGTTCAAAGATTTTATTAGGATGATTTGAAGTTTAAAGATTATAACGATATAATATTATAAGTTCATAAACTATTTATGAAATTAAGCATTTGATTTATTCAATAAATGCATATATTAATATAATACATCCAACTTCGCATAATTAGCTTTAGGAGACTTTATTTTTCTCCTTAATTAATTTTAATCATTGGAGTCACATCACAAACAATAGTTTTTTATTTTTGTGAACAAAGAAAAAACATGAGGATTATGTGAGTGGAAATTTTCGCCCCCACTCCCATGTAAAATGGTTCTTGCGACTTCGGCACTGTTAGGCTCAGGGTCTTAGAGAACACGAACCTAAATCTAAAAAAAATGGAGTCGCCACCCAGACTGGCCAGAAAAATAGAAAGGGGTGGATGACTCGATTCCTAAGAAATCTCCAACCTCCTAATGGGTTCAGAAAGTTGAGTACGTATGGGGAAGGTGAGAATGACCCAGCACCCCATAACGTCTGTTTCATTGGAACATGCCTCCTTTTCAGGTCCAAATATTATTAAATTCTTAACTTATTGAAATATCATCCATATTACATGTAATTATCAAAATAAATAATCATCCATCACCTTTATTAAAATAAAGCAATAAAAATAGGCACCCATCTAAGGATGAAAATATGCCTTTACAATAATTATCTAATGTCCCAAAGCTAAATAAAATAGGACACCCACCATTTGGTAAAAACATGTCCTTTGCATTAATCCAAAACTTAAAGTAAATAAAATCATATTAAACTTAACTAATGTGGTACCCACAAAGTGAAAACATACCTCTTACATCTTTGAAGCACTAAATAATTAACTAAATGAAATTTAAATCATTCAAACACTCTCCATAAGTAAAAATAAAATAAGTCATCCATAACAAATAAAACATTAAAAAATCATTCATCATAAATATGAAATAATTGAATCTAGGTTTTAATATTTAAATTAAGCATCAAATATATAAATATAGGGTTTACATCTTAAATTAGAGTTTTTAGGATAAAAAATAGGGGTTTAGCACAAGGATTGAGATTTTAAGGTTTATGGATGGAAATTGGGGATTTTAGGTTTTTGAAACAAGGTTAGAGTTTTAAGGGTTTTGAATTTGGGAATTAGGGTTTTAATTTAAAAACTAGGATTTTTGGATAAAATTGGGGCCTTTTAAGGGTTAAAGGAAAAATAATCAAGGTTCTGGGCGTTTGGAAAATAGGATTTATTTTTTTAATTTAACAACTGGGGTTTTGGACTTTTGGTTTCAAGTGTAAGGTTTAGAAAATTAGGGGTTCTAGATTAGGGTTTGAATTAAGGTTTTAGGTTTACTAGATATTAGAATTTTGGTGTTTTGGTTATTTAGAAAGCTGATTTAGGGTTATGGAAATTGGGAAACAAATTATGGTTTTGCAAATTGGAGAAAATAAGTTTAGGAATTTTGGTTTTTTAGAAACACAGATTAGGGTTTTATCAAAATATGATTATTATAAAAAACTTTAAGGCTACTTTAACATGGATTCTTGATAAATATTTGTATGGAATATGGCTACTGGACGTGTTTAAACTAATGATTATGTATTAATGAACATAAGTTAAATATGTCTAAGTTACTGGAACTACTTTGGATGAAGAATAAATATGATTAATATATAGAATCATCATCAAAACTTCTCATGTTAAGTTTAAATGAATATAGTTTAAGGGACATACCTTTGTTTGTTGATTCCACCAATAATTAAATATTGATCCAAACTTTTGTTTGCACTAATCTTGCACTTCTTTGTTGAATAAAATCAAGACAGTAGCTACAGCCTTGTTTGATAATGTTCTCTGTGTTTGATGGCTTTCTTCTCTGTTTGATAATCTTTGTTAGTTGCTTTGTTGCTTTGTGTTTATTAATATGTTGCTACCCCTTTTTCCCGATGTTGCCCCCCCTGTATTTATAATAAATACATTAGGGTAAAACCTTATAACTGGGATTTTATTTTCCTATTTAGAAATAGTTTTCCATGAGGCATATCGAATTAGATCATTTTTAATTCGAGTGAAATTGTGACCATGTCAGATTAAAACTAATTCAATTCAAGGCAAACCAAAACCATATCAAACTAAAATAATTTTTATCTGACATGGAATCAAAGTCCATATCAAATTGGCAATGCTAATTTGACATGGACAAGCTCCATATCAAATTAGGATTACCCTAGTTAGATATGGGGAGCTCCCCATATTGAATTGGGGAAGCCCCAATTTGATATGGGACTTCCCCATGTCGAATGGGTGCCCCAATTCGACATGGGGACATCCCATATCAAATTGGGGCATCCCAATTTGACATGGGTACACCCATGTTGAATTTGAAGTGCAATACAAGGCCCACATAAAATTAAATCCAACCAAACCTTCAAATGTTGAACTAACTTATTTTAGGCCTTATGGAATTGTACCAATCTAATCAAAAGCTTAAAATAGTTTTAAGCCTATTAAGAATGAACCAATTATGACTTAGGCCTTTCTTTAATTAATATTGGACTAGCTAGGGCCAAAATCAATGGTCTACAGTTTGCCCCTACTTGAGCGATCTTGAATTTATTCAGATAGTGAAAAGCAACATGACTTTGAGCTAATTTTGAATAAGTATCGAATTCTAGACCCAGAGAATGGTTTAAGTTGTGGACCCGAGACTAGTTTATGTTCTAGACCTGAGACTAGTTTGGGTTCTAGACCCGAGACTGGATTGGTTGAATTCTGGACTCGAGACTTGATTGGTTGGGTTTTGGACCCAAGGATAGTTGGGTTCTGGATCCGAAACTAAATTGGTTAGGTTCTAGACCCGAGGTTGAATTTGTTAGGTTATAGATCCAAAACTGGATTGGCTTGGTTTTGGACCCAAGGTTGGTTTGGTTGGGTTCTGAACCCAAAATTGGATTGATTGGGTTCTGGACCCAAGGTTGGTTGAGTTCTGGACCCAAGATTTGTTGGGTTCTAGACCCAAAACTGGATTTGGGCAACTCTAATATCCGAATAAGTTCTTCAGGGGACTCTAATATCCTGAAGAAATGACGAAGTGACAAAATCATTGAGTGGCTCTAATATCTCAATGGCTCAATGGGCAACTCTAATATCCCAATGAGTTCATCAAACAACTGTAATATCCTGAAGACCAAAAACTATTGAGCAACTCTCATATCTTAATGAGTCTTTGGGCAACTCTAATATCCTAATGGGTCTATCGAGCAAATATAATATCTCGATAAAATCACCAAGTGATTCTAATATCTTGCTAAGTGAAAACAACCATCAAGTGATTCTAATATCTTGATGAAACCCACCAAACGACTCTAGTATCTTGGTAGGGTCGTGAGCAACTCTAATATCTCACTAGAAACAAACTTAGATATTTCAACATATCAAGAAAAGCTATGCCGTTAGGATACTTTAACAAATCCAATATAGGCTAGAGATTGTACCGTCAGGATACTTCGACAAATCCAATATAGGCTAGGTAATGGATGCTTGAATAAATTCACTTGAAAATGTTTGCCTTCATAGAAATGAATCTTCATCTTGATTCTCTATTCTTAGGGATAGGCCTTTGTTCTGCCCTAAGTTCAGCTCTTCTAGCTGGATTGATCTAATTTTTATCTTGGACCTTTGTCCTGATATTTTATCTTTTGTTTCTTCATTCGTTTGGGGTTCTTACTTTCTTCTTGTTCTCTTCCTTTTGTTCTTCATTTTGCAAAAAATTTAGTTATTTTTTAGCTAGTCCTCATATTCTCTCTTTGCCCCTTATGTGGCAAAATATTAAAAGTAAGTCTGAAAATATTTTGTATGCAATAAACTCAAAAATTGAAAAGAGAAAGTTTTGCCCCCTGTGTAGGCTCAAATCAATGATTTTGTTCCCATGCAAGCTCTGACTGATGTTTTTATTTTGTCTGATTCCTTGCACAATCATACATCTCTTCTTTCTTTTGCAATGACCCTTTCATGCCCCCCTAATTCCATATCTCCTTCTCAATGTTTGCTTCATAGAGTATCTATTGTTCACTTTGACAAAGAATAGACAATGCAAGATAAAAAAAATGCAGTGTGATATGCTTATGTATGCATGATATGCATGGATTATACTTACAGTGGTTCTACTAACTCACAAACTAAGGTGATCAGTTGAAGTGCTCCTATTAATTCCTTCCAGATGCATGTTCAGGTATTGGAATGGCAGAAGACTTCACATTTATAGCTTTTATCTTCAAGATGTTGAAAACATAAGTAGTGGAGCCCAAGCAACATTGTCAGAGATACATCCATTGCAAACTATGATTCAACACGTCAATTAATAACTTCTTCATAACCTTGCCAGTAATTATCTATTTTATCCAATATGTCCTTCGAGGTTCAATGGTGCAACATACTACCCTTAACTTGAAGGATTTATAATGACAAAAACATTTTTTTCTCTCTATTTTTTTTCAAATCACATTTTCTTTTTATTTTTTTTAAATTTTAAAATCATATTTTGACTTTGTTAAATCAGTGTCATTGTACCTCAGGACTCAACTTTCTAAATTAACACATATATAATATGACAATCCTAGTTTCCATACTAAACTCTGAAATCATTTTCATTTAAGCAAGAACTGTTGCACTTTAGATAGGCACATACACATTACTTTGCCAAAGGTCTCATTGAGTTTAAATATTGTCTATCTCATATGCATGCTTATTCAAACCATCTTCACTAATAGACTCTACATACCAAGAGAGATCAACAAGTCTTCAATAGGCTTGAAATGACGTCTATAAGGGATATTGGTTAATCAGATGTCATTTTTAAATTAGAGCCGATGTGTCACTGCTGACAAACCTTCACACTACAATCTTCTTGTTGAATCTGTATACTATTAGAGGTTCCATTTTTACCTTCCGGGCATCATTTCCTTCTAACTTTATAAAAATACAAAGCTTGAATATATTTCCATTTTCTCGACAGAAATCTGGATCCAATTAGTATTATCTTGATCTTTAGACCTCTTTTTTTCTTCCTCTTTCTTTCCGTTCTTTTCCTTTTTAGGATATCAAGTCTGAGAATTTCAAGATCGTGGACTTAGAGCTTTGTTGAACAAAATGAAAGATAGTTTTTTCCTTATGTATTTAAATCTTTGGCTGGGCTAGACCAATTTAAGTCAATCCATCCTCGTAAACTAAATGAAAGTCTCTTGCTTGTTTTATGTAAAAAGAACTCAGTTGGCTTTCGGAATCGCCTTTTAGGTTTTATTTCTTTTTCCTTTTTTTCCTTTCCTTTTCTTCTCTTTTCCTTTTCTTTTTTTTTCTTGTTCTCTTTTTTTTTAGTCTTAACTCTAAGAGAGTTGTCTTGTCTGCACCATTATATGCTTTTGACTATGGATGAGTGAAGTAGAGTGAGTTTGCTTCAATCCTAACTTTATCTCAATAAGTCTGTGATATTAGGTCTAATTTAGGTGTCCTTCAACTATCTCTGTAGTCTTGACTATATACCCTTCTCTTTGATCTTCTCTCCCTTTTGTTCCTTAGTGATCATCATCAAACTTGCCATAAGTATCACAATAGCTCAGAGTAGATCATTAGGGTTTATAAGCCAATGAAAAGCAAGCTAAAATTTTATGAAGGCTCAAAGGGACAAACTAGGGATTGATGTTAATATAGAGGTTACTAGTCGTTGGCTTACCAAACAATGCCTAGATCATCTCTCTCTTAAATAAGCAGAGTTCAATTTTGCCTCGAAAGTTTGTCAAAGCATGTTCTAAGTTGGACTAGGACCTAGACAAAAATCATTATGCAGTAGCCCTCTTTAAGTAAGCATACACAGCTCAATGCTACAAAACAACTTCCTCACCTAGTAAAGTCATTCAAATCATGATGCATAGATATACTAATTTATAAAGGGAAAATCTGTTGAGTCAAGCCTTTTCTCTCTTCACATTTTCTACACACTCATCTTGAAAGGAGGATAAGATAAAATCTTCCTCCAATCCTCCTCCTACCATGAAGGTTACTGGTGGAGGTACTCTTCCAAATTTAGGCAAAGGATTGCTCTTAGTATTGGGCTTATCAGGCTCAGGCAGCTTTTTATTGTCAATCAAATCTTGAATTTCATGCCTTAAGAGAACACATCTATCTGTCTCATGCCCTTGCACTTGATGGAATTGATAAAAGGCCTTGGCATCAAAGCTTGATGGCAGAGGATTTGGCAAAGGTCGGGGAGCCAATGGCTTTAATAGCCCATTCTACTGCAACTTATTGAAAATCCAAGACAGAGGTTTTTCCAACTCTGAAAAATATCTTCTACTTACTTGACCAGTTGTATTAACATCCACTATCTTCTATGTACCCTGATCACCAGGCTGATAATTCCCCCTCTCATTCTTTCTTCCGAAAAAATGGCTCTTCTCCCGTTCCCATTCTTCTATCTGTAAGCCATCTTGAAGAAAATCTTTGAAATTTCTTATGAGAGTGTGAGACATCCATTCATGTAGGTCGGGTAGGACACCCCTTACTATCATTTGAATATGGTCGGACTCATCTGGTCTCTTCTTAAGCAGTGCAACTTTACTTCTTCATCTTTTTACATAGTCAACAAAATTCTCATTTTGCTTTTGCCTGATAGTTTCCAACTCCATCATGGTCACTTCTAACTCAAATATGCTCCTATATTGCTGAATAAAGACATTGTATAGTAGATCCTAATCTTTTTGGGTGTTCTCCTCTAAGGTATTGAACTAATTTTGCATAACAGGACCTAAAGAGAGCATGAAGTACCTTAAAGTTTGAGCCTTAGTAGCTCTAGTAGACTGCATGACAGTGATGTATTGCTTGACATGTAGACAGAGATTTTTAGTTCCATCAAATTTGGCAAAAGAAGGCATCTTAAACTTGAAAGGGACTTCTTCATCTTGTTCAAACATTTTATCCACTTCCGACACCTCTTCAGTTTTTAGCTTCTTTTCAAACTTCTTCTCTACATCATCCATCATCTTTTCTACATCCACAGTTTTAGTTTTTTCAACAGTTGATTTTTCCATAGCCTTTGGCTCTTTCTTCCTATCTTGAGAATCTTGGAAGTATTGAGTCCAATCATCATCATCATCAAAGGCTACCTCACCTACCGTAGCCTTTCCCATGTCCTTCTGCTTCTTAGTACTAGAAGATGCTTCAACAATGTTTCCTTCCAACAGGGCAGCTAGTTGATTTCTCACGATCTCAGCTAGAAGCCCTTTTAACTCTTCCATCTTGGATGGAAGAGCTTCATTTATCAGATTCTGAACTTGATCAGGATTCTTGGTTCTGGGAGTGAAATTAACTGTATCTTCACTGAACTCTGAGTCACTGACGTAGGTCAGATTGTCGTACGCTCTTGAACTACTGTACTTCAGGTCTGTAAGCCAGAAAGGATTAGTGCCATATAATGCAATATATGTATGCATGGATGCACAAGTAACTGATAAACAAAGATAATTAAGATGTTCCTTCCAACCTTACAACTTTCACACACGAATAATGAGTCTCTTTTTCTAGGTACATGGTCAACAAAATACTAATATGGGATATCTTATTTTTAAAAAATTCACTCGAACGATTTAACCAATAGTTGTATTTTCAAACTTAGAAGTCAGTCCATGATAATTCTCATTAATTAAGTCTTAATCCATTGGGCCAACAAAAGGATAGCTTTTATGCTATATTGGATCAAAATTAAATTAAAAAGTTTATCATAAATGAATTTCCTATTTGGAAAAGCAACTAATAGTTCATGCCACAAATAAGCCTATAATTAATAAGTCTTGGTATAAATTAGGCTCACACTTAATTTTTAGTATTCTATAATTGACCTAAATATTTGTAAGCTTGTTTAAGAAAAGGTTTTAACAAATATTTAAAAGCCCACTG
This sequence comes from Garcia nutans, assembly GCA_947685225.1. Classification (NCBI taxonomy): domain Eukaryota; kingdom Viridiplantae; phylum Streptophyta; class Magnoliopsida; order Malpighiales; family Euphorbiaceae; genus Garcia; species Garcia nutans. Next base: position 68,796,288 of record CANTUV010000031.1, on the reverse strand, counting down.
AAAAGGTTTATTGAAAATGATTTTTGGGCTTTGAACTTGGGTCATGAGGAAAATTTTTTTTAACCCATCTTAAAAGATTTTCATGTCCAAAGACCTTCTTGAAAAAAAAAGTTTAAAAATATTTTTCGTCCTTTAGCTTAGAAGAATAAAAATTATTTTGAGCTTACAACATATGTAGGTCATATTAGAAAAAGAACAAACCAAATAAGCCATGGTTCAAACTAAGATATATCAATCATAGTTAAACAACAAGCATTTGAGGTAAAAACCTAAGGAAAGAAACTAAGCCAATTACATGAGCTTTAGTCTTTGGGTTGAAAAGTTTAGGCTCCCATAGCAAGTATATACCAAAAGGTACAAGGCTACGAGTGGTTATGCCATACTCAATCTTTATACCTTAAGTGAATATATGGTATCCCTTACATAACACAACACGGGTTACACGGGCGTCCTAACTAACGCACACAATGTAATCTAAATGATATAATGGATAATATCATAATAAGAAAGAATAAAATAATATAAAAACCAGTGGAATCAACTTCTCTTATCTCCAGTGGAGTGGCCACTGTGAGGGGAAATTTTTGCCTCCACTCCCATGTGGAATGGTTCTTGTGACTTTGACACTTTTAGGCTCATGGCCTTAAAGAATACGGGTTTAAACCCGAAAAAATAGAGTCGCCACCTGGATGGGCCAAAAAAATAGAAAGGGGTAGATGACTCGATTCCTAAGGAATCTCCGACTCCCTAATGAGTTTGGAAAGTTAGATATGTATGAGGAAGGTGAAAATGACCCAACACCCTCATAACGCCCGGTTCATTGGAACCGGCCTCCTTCTCAAGTCTAAATATTATTAAATTCTTAACTTATTGAAATATCATCCATATTACATGCAATTATCAAAATAAATAATCATCCGCCACCTTTATTAAAATAAATTAATCAAAATAGGTACCTATCCAAGGATTGAAACATGCCTTTACAATAATTATCTAATGTCCCAAAATTAAATAAAATAGGACACCCACCATTTGATGGAAACATGTCCTTTACATTAATCCAAAACTTAAAGTAAATAAAATTACATAAAACTTAACTAATGAGGTGCCCACAAAGTGGAAACATACCTCTTACAACTTTGAAGCACTAAACAATTAACTAAATGAAATTTAAATCTTTCAAACACTCTCCATAAGTAAAAAAAAAATAAATCATTCATAATAAATAAAATATTAATAAATCATTCGTCATAAACATGAAATAATTGAATCTAGGTTTTAATATTTAAATTAAGCATCAAATATACAACTTTAGGGTTTACATCTTAAATTAGGATTTTTAGGATAAAGTTAGGGTTTTAAAATTTTTATGACTAAATTAGAATTTTTGGGATAAAAATTAGGGTTTTAGCATAAGGATTGGGATTTTAAGGTTTATGGATGGAAATTGGGGTTTTTAGGTTTTTGAAAACAAGATTAGAGTTTTAAGGGTTTTGAATTTGGGAATTAGGGTTTTAATTTAAAAACTAGTTTTTTTTGGATGAAATTAAGGTCTTTTAAGGTTTTGAGGAAAAACAATCAAGGTTCTGGGCATTTGGAAAATAGGACTTGTTTTTTTAATTTAACAATTGGGGTTTTGGACTTTTGGTTTCAAGTGTAAGGTTTATAAAATTAGGGTTCTGGATTAGGGTTTTAAGTTTACTAGTGTTGCGGCCTCAGCCTCACTATCTGCAAGTGCACAGATCGTTAACAAGTAATATAATGATGAGTAGAGTATCGTTCCCACGAGGAGGTTAATTCTAAGTACCAAACAATTAAACCGATTAATATTTGGATAATCAAATTTAATTTATGATTTAACTAGCTAAAATGACAATAAATTAAGAATAAATTTCTAATGATTTAAAACTTAGGGTTTGGTCACCTTTATTGATTTATCATGGATTTTCTAAGGTATCGATTTTATTCAGTCATCCTTTTGATAAATGGTTGGATTCTCCTAAATTAAATTCAAGTCTCTCTCAAGTACTATAACTAATATCAACTTTAATCCTTACGTCTACTCTCGTGATCATAAGTAATTAAATCAATTCATTAAGTTTTATGAGAATCTTGAATCAACCTCTTAAGGGTTTAACCTTATCTCTAAGTGAGAAACTTACTTAAGATTGTTATCTCCTTGGACCAATGTCATGCTTCCACTCTCGCTCCATCACACAACATCTCAAATCAATTAATCATTGGCTAAATAATCAAAGCATTAAGATTAAAGACAACAAAATAATCAAAGGATAACTAAATTAACCAAATAGACATTTATAGCTCCATGATAAATTCAATTAAAGGGACCAACCCTAAAAAGGATTAGTTATTCATTATTGAAATAAAAACATTACAAATATTCAAAATGGCAAATGAAGACATAATTTAAAAGGAATAAGAAATATCAAACTCTATTTCTTTGAAGAAGATCTTGACTTGGATCTTGAACTCCCCCTTGAAGCAGAATTTTACACTTCTTTCCTAAATTTATTTGGATGAATCTAATCTAATCTATTACACCTCTCATACCATGGAGGAAGTGTGTTTAAATAGAGTTTTTGGAAGCTTCTTTAGTAGGGAAAAACTGAAAAAGGTTAGGCCACACCTTGTTTGGTTCAACACCTACCCAATTGTTTGCTCAAAGTCATGATTTTCGGCCCCACGGTCGTGGCTTTTGAGTGCCACGGTCGTGGCTTTTGAGTGCCACGGTCGTGGCCTGAGTTAGTTTGGTCGGTTTGAGCACTTTAAAGCTGTAAAATGGTCGGTTTGGAAGGCCACAATCATGGCCTTTGGGAGGCCACGGTCGTGGCCTTTGAAATGAGGCTGCCAGACTTATTTTCTTCTTGTTCTTGGCTCAGGCAGTGACGAAATGGAACCCACGGTCGTAGCCTTAGGGAGGCCACGGTCGTGGCTTTCAAAAATGCTTCTAAATATGCAAAGTCTCTTCAAAATAGAGCCAAAATCCATGCCATGGTCGTGGCCTTTGAGCCCCATGGTCTTGGCTTTCCAATTGCATTGAAAAACTTAGATAGCTTCAAATCAAATCCCATGGCCATGGATTTTTGACAGCTTTGGCCCTGAGATTCAAAATGACTCTGGACCTCTTGATTTCTCATCTTTAATTCCATTTTAAAGTTAAAAATCATGTATCATGGTTTATAAGACCATGTAAATTCATTTTCTTCCATTTTTGAGCTTGATTTGACCTCCTTTCTATTTTTCCATGATTTTTAGCCAAAATAAGTTTTTTATTCATACTTGCAACTCTATACTTGAAATGATGAATATTCTAGCTTTCACAATAAAGATTGATCAAATTTAATTGATAACAATAAAAATATAACTAGAATAATCATTAAATTATGTGCAAAATATAGTCCTATCAATTCCCCCAAACTTAAATCATTGCTTGCCCTCAAGCAACAAGAATAATCTCATTCACAACAGGCCTCATTAAAACAGTCCCAAGATTTTGATATACAAATAAAATTTCAAAATTCAAATCTAAATCAATTTTCATAATTGTACTTACTTCATTCTCCCTTCCTTCATTCAAGAAGTTATTCAATTGTAATCAATTGTTGCTCTTTAGATAAACACATACCCCTTGCATTCATTAAAAATTTTATATAGTTTAAAGGAAATTTGCCTTTCTCATATGCACGTTTAACTTTTTTTTTTTGAATACCTTCCAAGGTTTCGATTGCAGCTCTTCTTAATGGTTTTGGAGAGTTCGTTAATAGATATGATTTTTTCTCAATTGCTTTAGCACACTAGTAGGGAAATTTTATTTTTACTATCTTTTTCTTCTTTTCTTTATATATATATATATATATTTTATATTTTATATTTTCCCTCAAAACTTGAAATTTTATTAATGAGAAATCTAAAGGTGCTTTCCCATTTTATTTTCTCTCTCCAATTGAGCATAAATAATAGGAAGATATACCAAAAGATAATTAACCACAAAAGGTAGATATTAGTGTTTAATGAGAAAGAACAACAAGCTAGAATATTCAATTTGGCTCAAAGGGGACAACTAGAGGCAATGTTCAAATATGGTAGATATAAGAATTTGGCTACACAAACAATGCCTAAATCATCTTTTCCCCTACTTAGCAAGGTTTAATTTCGTCTCAAAAGTTCTTTTAAACATGTTCTAGGCTTAGGCATAAGATAATAAAAAAATAAATGACTAAAGAGTAGGAGTCATCTCTAAATAAGCATATACCATTGGTCACTTTCAACTAAAATCAAGAATGTATTCAGGTCAAAATCTATAAAGTACAGTTCTTCACAACAACTTTATTTCAAAAGATAAATTTAAGTAATTAGCATCACAAAATCACAAAATTTTATTAGCCTGTCATGAATTCAATCATTCAAGTGTAAGATAGCAAGAAAAAAAAATATTATTTTTTTTCGAAAAATTTTTCGTAGCTACCCCATATCCCAACATTTATGAAAGAGTAATAAAATTCAAAAAGGGAATGGAATACATTACTAAATTTTGGGCTAAACTCCCCCAAACTTGAAGTGTTCCACTGTCCTCAGTGGTTTAGGCATTGGGTGGTGGAGGGGTTGTGCATGCCCATTCTTAAATTTGCCCTTAGCAAGAAGAATCCATCAAAAGCTCATTTCCATCCAAGTTCATCCTGAAATAAAAACACAAAACACAAAATCAAAACACAAAAATAAAATAAAAAATAAAAGACAAAGTTTAAATAAAACATTGGGTTGCCTCCCAAAAAGCACTAATTTATAGTCTTTAGCTTGACTATAACTTCTTATCCTCAAGGTGGAAGATCGCAAATTACTTCATTTCCCACTATGTTGCTTGTTATAGTTGACTTGGAATTTTGCTTCCCAAGTTCATTATACCCTTCAAATTGTGCTTGTGAGCTTGATGAGGCTAAATTGTACTTTTCCTCCTTTGGATTGGAGTTTTGAATTTGGTAATCCTTGAGTGCATTTAGAGATTTGATCATGTTAATTTCCACTTGCTCACCTTCAATTATTGAAGTGAGTTTGCCATTTTTCACATCAATTACAGCTCCAATTGTAGCTAAGAAGAGTCTCCCAAAAATCAATGGAGCATCTTCATCCTTATTTAAATCAACTATCATGAAATCAACAGGGATGTAAAATTTTTCCATTTTTACAAGCACATTTTCTACAAGTCCTTTTGGGCATTTGATTGATTTATCTGCAAGCTGCAATACTAAATTGGTAGGTTTCATTTGTGCAAGTTTTAATTTCCTGAAAATAGATAAAGGCATCAAATTAATACTAGCACCTGAATTACATAATGCATTTTGAAAACTTAATCTACCAATTTGACAAGGAATCGAAATACTCCCTGGGTCTTCAAGTTTAGAAGGGATTTTATCTTGAAGAAGATTGTTGCACTCCTTAGTAAGTGAAATCTTTGCATTTTTCTCCATATTTTTCTTTAACCTTTGAGGAAAAGGAATAGGTGGCACATAAGGTCTGACCTCTTGCTTTAATGGTGCCTTCTCTTGTTTAGCTTCACTTTCTTTTATTTTAGAAGAAGAAATTTAATAGATTCGGGGCTCTAGTAAAGAATCTTCAAGTTGTATGCTATTTAGGAAAATAGCATTACAATGTTCTCTTGGATTGATTTCTGGTTGGCTTGGAAGTGCTCCTTGTGGTCGAGTGTGAAGAGAACTTGCTATTTGACCAACTTGAATTTCAAGATTTCTATTTTGAACTGCAATTTGTTCCATCCTTGATTCAAGCTTGTCGTATTATTTTTCCAGCTTGTCAAACCTTTCTGAAGTTGCACCAATAAATTTTTCCAAAGCCAATTCATAGGATGGTTTTTCAGGAGGATGAATTTGGCCTTGGCTTTGAATTTTCATGTATGGTGGCTGATATGGAGCTTTTTGATTGCCTTCATTTCCCCATGCCAAGTTAGGGTGATTTCTCCATGTGGGGTTGCAAGTGTTTCCTTGTGGGAAAGTTGGACCTCTATTTTGATTCCCCAAAAATTGGACATGCTCCATAATTTTGCAATCAGCTATATCGTGGCTTCCTCCACATCCTTCACAAATTGGAGATGATGATGACAAATTGACGTGCTCTAATTTCTTGGAAATTGTATCTACTTTAGCTGCAAGTAAAGAAAAATGGTCAATCTCATGTAAACCTACAACTCTTTTTTGCATACCTCATTCTGAAGTCCAACGATAATTATTTGCTGCCATTTCTTCAATTAAATCTGTTGCTTCAGAAGGAGCTTTATTCATTATTGCACCTCCTGCTGCTGCATCAATCATTCCCTTAATATTTGGATGAAGTCCATTATAAAAGGTTTGAATTAAAAGCCATTCCGGGACTCCATGGTGAGGACATTTTCTTTGTAAATTCTTGAACCATTCCCAAGCTTCATATAAGCTCTCCCCATTTTGTTGAATGAAACTTGTGATATCATTCCTTAATTTTGCCGTCTTTGTAGGTGGAAAATATTTTGCCAAAAATGCAGCGGCTAATTGTTCCCAAGTGGAGAATGTACCTGGTGCCTTAGAAATGCGCCAATCTTTTGCTTGATCTCTTAACGAAACTGGAAAAAGTTGCAACCTAATAGCATCATCAGATACACCATTAATTTTAAATGTATCACACATTTCTAAAAAATTTGAAATATGAGCATAAGCATCCTCATATGGTAAGCCATAAAAAACAGATTGCTGAATTAAATTAATAAGTGCTGGTTTTAGATCAAATATGTTGGCTTGCACAGGAGGTTTGACTATGCTAGATCTTGGGTGAGTAGATGGCATAGCATATTGTTTCAGGGTCATGTTATGTGGATCTCCCATGCTTTCTTCTTCTTCTTCTGCAGAAAATGTTACTTCTTCTAAATGGATTTCAGTTGAAGTTCCTTCTCCTCTTTGTCTTTCTCTTCTTTCCTTGTTTTGCATTTTATAAAATTTCTCAATTTCAGGGTTATAGGGTACGAGTTGAGTGTGTGGATTGTTACGCATGTACCTTTAAAATTTAAAGAAATAATGCAGAAAAGTAAAAATCCAAAGTAATAACAGTTTAATATTATCAATATCAGAATGATTGCCTCCCTGGCAGAGGCGCCAAAAACTTATTGCGGCCTCGGCCTCACTATCTGCAAGTGCACAGATCGTTAACAAGTAATATAATGATGAGTAGAGTATCGTTCCCACAAGGAGGTTAATTCTAAGTACCAAACAATTAAACCGATTAATATTTGGATAATCAAATTTAATTTATGATTTAACTAGCTAAAATGACAATAAATTAAGAATAAATTTCTAATGATTTAAAACTTAGGGTTTGGTCACCTTTATTGATTTATCATGGATTTTCTAAGGTATCGATTTTATTCAGTCATCCTTTTGATAAATGGTTGGATTCTCCTAAATTAAATTCAAGTCTCTCTCAAGTACTAGAACTAATATCAACTTTAATCCTTACGTCTACTCTTGTGATCATAAGTAATTAAATCAATTCATTAAGTTTTATGAGAATCTTGAATCAACCTCTTAAGGGTTTAACCTTATCTCTAAGTGAGAAACTTACTTAAGATTGTTATCTCCTTGGACCAATGTCATGCTTCCACTCTCGCTCCATCACACACCATCTCAAATCAATTAATCATTGGCTAAATAATCAAAGCATTAAGATTAAAGACAACAAAATAATCAAAGGATAACTAAATTAACCAAATAGACATTTATAGCTCCATGATAAATTCAATTAAAGGGACCAACCCTAAAAAGGATTAGTTATTCATTATTGAAATAAAAACATTACAAATATTCAAAATGGCAAATGAAGACATAATTTAAAAGGAATAAGAAATATCAAACTCTATTTCTTTGAAGAAGATCTTGACTTGGATCTTGAACTCCCCCTTGAAGCAGAATTTTACACTTCTTTCCTAAATTTATTTGGATGAATCTAATCTAATCTATTACACCTCTCATACCTTGGAGGAAGTGTGTTTAAATAGAGTGTTTAAAAGCTTCTTTAGTAGGGAAAAACTGAAAAAGGTTAGGCCACACCTTGTTTGGTTCAACACCTACCCAATTGTTTGCTCAAAGTCATGATTTTCGGCCCCACGGTCGTGGCTTTTGAGTGCCACGGTCGTGGCCTGAGTTGGTTTGGTCTGTTTGAGCACTTTAGAACTGTAAAATGGTCGGTTTGGAAGGCCACAGTCGTGGCCTTTGGGAGGCCACGGTCATGGCTTTTGAAATGAGGCTGCCAGACTTATTTTCTTCTTGTTCTTGGCTCAGGCAGTGATGAAATGGAACCCACGGTCATGGCTTTCAAAAATGCTTCTAAATATGCAAAATCTCTTCAAAATAGAGCCAAAATCCATGCCATGGTCGTGGCCTTTGAGCCCCATGGTTGTGGCTTTCCAAATGCTTCTGCCCTTGCAATTTTTGTCATTGAAAAACTTGGACAGCTTCAAATCAAATCCCATGGCCATGGATTTTTGATAGCTTTGGCCCTGAGATTCAAAACGACTCTGGACCTCTTGATTTCTCATCTTTAATTCCATTTTCAAGTTCAAAATCATGTATCATGGTTTATATGACCATGTAAATTCATTTTCTTCCATTTTTGAGCTTGATTTGACCTCCTTTCCATTTTTCCATGATTTTTAGCCAAAATAAGCTTTTTCTTCATACTTGCAACTCTATACTTGAAATGATGAATATTTTAGCTTTCACAATAAAGATTGATCAAATTCAATTGATAACAATAAAAATATAACTAGAATAATAATTAAATTATGTGCAAAATATAGTCCTATCAACTAGATATTAGGGTTTTGGTGTTTTTGTTATTTAGAAAATTGATTTAGGGTTTTGGAAATTGGGAAACAGATTATGGTATTGCAAATTACAGAAAATAAGTTTAGGGTTTTTGGTTTTTTAAAAACACAGATTAGGGTTTTATCAAAATATGATTATTATAAAAAACTTTAAGGCCACTTTAACATGGATTCTTGATAAAATATTTGTATGAAATATGGCTAATGGACGTGTTTAAACCAATGATTATGTATTGATGAACATAAGTTGAATATGTCCAAGTTACTGGAACTACTTTGGATGAAGAATAAATATGATTAATATGAGGAAACATCATCAAACTTCTCATGCTGAGTTTAAATGAATTTAGTTTAAGGAACATACATTCTTTTGTTGATTCCACCAATAATTAAACGTATACAAACTTTTGCTTGCACCAATCTTGCACTTCTTGGTTGAATAAAATTAAGACAGTAGCTACTGCCTTGTTTGATAATGTTCTTTGTGTTTGATGGCTTTCTTCTCTGTTTGATAATCTTTGTTAGTTGCTTTGTTGCTCTGTGTTTATTAAGATGTTGCTACCCCTTTTTCCTATGTTGCTCCCCCTGTATTTATAGTAAATACATTAGGGTAAAACCTTATGATCAGGCTTTTAATTTCCTGCTTAGAAAAAATTTTCCCTGAGGCATATCGAATTAGTTTATTTTTAATTTGAGAGAAATCGTGACCATGTTGGATTAAAACTAATTCAATTTGAGGCAAACCAAGACCATATCGAACTAAAATAATTTTAATATGATATGGAATCAAATTCCATATTGAATTGGCCATTCTCATTTGTCATGAACAACTCCTATATCGAATTGGGGAACACCCCCTCCCCCAATTCGAGATGGGGAACTCCCCATATCGAATTGGGGACATCCCATGTCGAATTGGGGCATCCCAATTTGACATGGGTACACCCAAATGGAATTTGAAGTGTAATACAAGGCCCACATCAAATTAAATCCAACGAAACTTTCAAATCAGACATATTTAGCATTTTAAAGGTTGAACTAGCTTATTTTAGGGCTCATGAAATTGTACCTATCTAATCAAAAGCTTAAAATAGTTTTACGCCCATTAAGAATGGATCAATTATTACGTAGGCCTTTATTTAATTAACATCGGACTAGCCAGGGCCAAAATTAAGGGTCTACAAATTAACATGAAAATTTTTATTTTTTTTTATCAAAAATTGTAATTGATGTTTGTCTTTTTTCAATTTTTTTTATTTTTTTAATATTTTTATTTCATTTAGATGGAAAATTTAGGTCAAGAATCAAACATAAATGAGAGAAAAGTGATTGAAGTTGAACATGATGAAGCAATTTAGTCTCCACAAGCTAAATAATATTTTATAAATTTAACGACTCTTACTAAAAGTGTTTGTACACGAATTAGAGAATATATAAAAAGCAAGACCAATAGAGAATATAACCAAATTCAATTAAAACAAGTTTAATAATCTTATGGAAGCATTTCAATCATTTGCTAAAAGAGACAAAAATTAAATATTATTCAGTGACCAATCAAGTCATTGTAAGTGGGGATGTGTGACTAAAATTATACAAGATATATCAACAAATTTATTTTTTGATTATTATTTATAATATCTAATTAATATTATGATGTACTATTGAAATAAACTAATATACTATTTTTTCTAGTAGGTGAATAAAATACTAAGAAATTTTTTTTGTTGCTATTAGTATTAATGACAGTTTTATGGTAGTCACGCGTCATAGCAAATACCTCCTTTGCAAAGGTTTTTCTTGCAAAAACATTGTTACTAATAATTTTTCGCGATAAAATTATGTCATTGCTAATAACTTTAAAAATGATCGCTAATGAGACTAGAAATGAGGAGAATAGACTACAAAATTTTATTTGTAACGATTATTTGCCTTCACTATAAATGTGATAATATGGTTGCTAATATTTTTTTACGATAAAATTATGTCATTGCTAATAACTTTAAAAGTGATCGCTAATGAGATTAGAAATGAAGAGAATAGAGTACGAAATTTTATTTGTAACAATTATTTACTCTCGTTATAAATGCGATGATGTTGTTACTAATAATTTTTTATGATAAAATTATATTATTACTAATAACTTGTGATCACTAATGAATCTAGAAATGAGAAGAATATGCTAGAAAATTTTATTTATGGCGATTATTTGCTTTGCTATAAATTTTTAGTAACGAGCATTTTATAATTATTTCTAACCAATATGTGTTGTCGCTATTACTATACTTTTTTCAAAATTTTTAGCGACCACTTAAAATTGATGTAATTGACGCGAGCAATGAAAATGTGGTTATATATTAGCGATAAATATTTGTTATTGCAAATTATTATTAGCGATGAAATAGAAATTAATTGTTAAAAGTATATTATTTTAAATATAATTTCATTTCAATTATTATTAGCCACAATTGTTATAATACTTATATTATTGAATTTTTATTACTGCAATTACATTTTATTGATGTCATTTTCTTACTGTTGTATATGAATAGAATTGAATAAATTGAAATATCTAACTAAATTCAAACTCATTTCAAAGGCAACTAAATCTTTAGAGTTTGACATTCTAAAATAATAAAGTTAATCATCCTAATAAATATCACAAAATCCATAAAAATTTGGCAAGAAAATAAAAATAGTAACCAATTTGAAAGAAATTAATATTGTGACAAAAAGATATAACTAGTCATCATCTTCAGAATTATTTTCAAGACAATCATCTGCATATTGATCTCCTATTTCACCTTGATCATTGGCATCAACCTACAAAAAATTGATAAATATTATTAGTAACTTATAATATACTTTAAAAAAAATCGGCAGAGTTTTCTCTGTATATTGGATAATCCTCCCTGTAAGAAAAAGAAATTCTAAGCACAGGCAACTTAATTTATTGCTTAAAAGAAAACATGGCTCATAATTTTTATTATAATATTTAAATTATGTCGAAATGAATTAAGAGAAACCAATATATTGGCAAGGAATCTAATCATCCAAATAGATTAAAAAAAATGTTCAAGGAATCAATAAAGCAATCTGCACCTTGTTACAAAGTGTAACCTATTGAGAGAGAATCAGAATTTAACTGTTTATAAAGGAGGTGAATGTTTCAAACTAGTTGCGTTCTAAATAAGTTAAATTAAAAACTTAGTCACATACTGCATCAGATGACTGCAATATATCATATTCCAATGGTTTTATACCATATGATTGCAAAAAATTTTGGATGAGGACGGGTATATGATTTTCCAATGCCTTGTATTTATCTTGTAATGTATTGAAACACTTATCCCATTCTTCATTTTCTTTCATTTTATTCTCTGCACATTGCTTACTATAGCCATGGAAAAAAGATGAACCATATATATCTTTGGGCTTTAAGCCTGCACCCATGCCTATCACTCTACCATGACTAGGCTCCCCAGTTACTTTATGATATATCTCTCATTCATTTATTGGTATATCTTCAGTTGCTGCACTTGATCTCATTTCTTCCATTTGTTCCTATAAATAATATAATAATAAAAAACTCAATAACTTAACAAATTTTTACAAGAAAATAAAAACCAAAAATAAAAAAAGCATCGGTACATGAAGTCTTTTTGTTTTTATAGTAGTCCAGGTGCCAATTTTTTTTTTCATATGAAGCCTTTGTTCTATAGGGCTAGGCTCTTATCCAGTTCTTTGCACCTATATTCATTTCAAAAATATAATTTAATAAACATCAATTATATAATATTAACATATTAGTAGTATTAGCTAATTAAATTATCATACCTCTTCAGCTTTGTATTTTATAGCAGGCACCGATCCAGTCGTAGAAATCAATTCAAATTTCTCTCGATTATCTTTGTTTCTTTGACTTTGCTCCTATATACACCATGAGTAGAAAATTAGTTGGTGATATAGTACATACTCTAAATGAGCTTTAAAGACTATAAAATACAAATGTATAATTTCACTTACCAGTCATTTATTAGTACACCAATTATCAACCATTTTGCCCCAAATTTTTGGTTCAACACAACTACGAGGATGAGCACGACGTTCCTCAACAGTTGCATATTTTTGAAACACATTTCTTAATTTTATAAATTATAACAACTATTGTACCTTTCAATAGGATACATCCATTGATACTGCACCGGGCAAGCAATTTTAGTTTCCCAAGCTAAATGGATAGGGAAATGGACCATTATATCAAAAAATGCCGAGAGAAAAATTATCTCTAACTTGCAAAGAATAAAAGGAATTTAATTCTCAAGATTTTCCAAGTCTTCTACTTTTAAGACTTTAGAGCACAATTCCTTAAAAAGTTGCTTCATTCTACCAATGGGTCTGAGACTCGTGTAGGTAGCAAGTCAGGTATTGCCAAAGGCAATATTCTCTCTAAAAACACATGACAATCATGTGTTTTTATACCAGAAATTTTAGTCTCACCCACATTCACACATCTTGATAGATTTGCTACATAACCGTCAAGAACTTTCAAATTCAACAACCAATTACATAATTCTCGTTTCTCATTCCTTAATAAAGAGAAGCATGTAGAAGGTAATACTATCTTTCCTTTCTCATGTATAGGGTGGAGAGAATGCCTAATTTTGAGTTCCTGCAAATATTGTCGTGCACTTAAAGTATTCTTTGTCTTTCCATCAATATTCATCAAAGTTCCAATGACACTATCACATATATTCTTCTCAATATGCATCACATCTAAATTATATCTCAACAATAACGTGTTCCAGCATAGCAACTCAAAGAAAATACTCCGCTTTTCCAATTATGATTCTGTCCTTGCCCTTGAATCTTTTGTTTCCCTACTGCTTTGCCAAAAGTTATTGGCTGTAAGAGATAGAGCTGCTGCAAAATTTCACTACCACTTGGTCGTTTTGGTGCAACCCCTTTCTCCTTTTTACCATCAAACTTTGTTTTTTCCTTGCGCCATTTATGATCATGTAGTAGAAAACGACAATGGCCCATGTAACAAATCTTATGTCTATGCTTCAATTTCAAATGAGAAGTTTTATCACAACAATAAGGGCATGCCAATTTCCCTTTCGTACTCCAACTAGAAACAAGAGCATACGTAGGGAAATCATTGATGGTCCATAACTTAAAACTTGATATGCAGCTGCAGTAGAGTAGTAACAATAACTTATAGTCTCATGACTTTTTATTTATTTATTTATTTTTGAGATGACTCAATGACTCATTTGATCCTATCAAAAATTTCCATTTTTTCAATTTTATACTATATGGTTATCATATGGATATTAGTGTTTTTTTTTTATAGTTCAACACCACAAATCCATTCATTTAGTTAATCTCGTCTTCTTAATGGAACTTCTTATTACTAATACTACATTTGGTGGTGCAGCTTAATCCTCATAAAAGTGATTGGGAGACTGAACATCTGATATCTGGGGTCATGACAGTGACTGTATAACATTAGAAAAATAGTGAGAGGCACGGTTGCATTTTTATTATTCGCCATCTGCATGGAGTTGTTGAAAACCAATTTAAGAAAGTATTCAGAGGTTTGAATAATTGATTGTTCAGCAAAAAGGTTCAGGATTGGAGCTTCTGGCACCATCAACTAGCATGGTTGGTCATGCAATTGATCAATTAGTTGAGATTGAGCTGGATATGTGTATGGTGTTCAAGCTATTTATTCTACATGTGAAAATTTGTGTGGTTGAGTAACATTTGAGTGGACCGAAAAAAAATACAGACCTTAAGGTAATAGTAGGAAAAATTACTAAGTAATTCTAATCCTAAATGAGAAGTTATTCAGATGCAAAGGGCTGATTTTTGAATAGGAAAAAGAGAGGATACCAAAGAATTATTATGTTAACAATAGTTCCGTGACAGAAACTATGACTTGTTTTTATTATTTGATATTTTAGCAAGTAGCTATTGATGTAAAAAAGCAAATACACCAAGTTAATAACCAAATGATCTATCATGCAACAACTATTACTGCTCTCCTTTTCATGGGAATCAAGTTGATCTTTTAGCAAGTAGCTATTATTGAATTTGATGATTCTCGTACTACCTTTATCAACAACTGGATGTAGATTATGCAAATTGGATTGAATAATAGCCTAACATCTCAGCTATGAATTGGTATCAAACTATGGAGTGAGTATTGTTGGTTAATGATGATTGCATTATGCCGACCAAACTTTTATGCAACGGTGGAAGACATAAAAAGATTGGTCTTTTGATAAATTGGATTATGCAGACCCTGCAAACATTCCATCTACTCCAATATTTAGTGTTCCATCTAGCAAAGAGCAATATGATCAAAGTATGCAACATTCAATGCAACCACATAATAAAATTAATGAAAAAAATTGAGCAATTCATCAGACCCTACTTTAAATTTGAAACAATCTAAAAGTAATCCAAGGATGTAGACCAACGACAAAAAGAGCAGAAAGTAGTATAAAAAGAACTTGCAAGCAGTAGAGTTTTTATTGTATCAATTGGATATAAAGCAGCCTCTGCAACAACACCAGCCACGCCTCCGCAACAATGCCATCTGCAAAATTCATAAAAAATTATCAAATAAGAACTATGGCGGTACAAGATAAATTTTCAATATATACTATTTTGCTACTATAATTAAGAAGATTGAATCCTGTAACCGAAGAAAAAAGAGAGTTTCCTCCTAATTTTAGAACATACAGCCACAAGCCCTTAAATTTATATTGCTTTGATTTTATATAAAAAATTTCATATTTAGTTGGTGTGATTGTTTAATACATTCAGATTACGCTCATATTTTCCACAGATATCTTAACGAAATTATAAATAATCAAAATCGAAACCAAAAAAAAAAAAAAAAATTGAGCAAAGCCATGGGAAGAGCAAATAATCAAAATTGAACCGAAAATAAACTTGTAAAAGAGAGATAGATAAACATAGAGAAGAGATTTGTACTAAGAAACTTGGATTTTAGTTTTTCCTTTTGGAAGAATCGTAGCAGAGAGAATGTTTTGCCTTCTTTTAGTCTTCACTGCTCACCAATTGAAAGAATGGAGGGAAAGATGATCATTAGTGTAAATAATTGGGTTTTCTTATTTTACTATTTAAGAATTTGTAGACTTGGTTGCTTTTTAATTAAACACCATTACTTACTACTTAAACACTATTATTTGTCTAATTTTTTTGCAACTTATTACTTATTACTTATTATTATTATTATTATTATTATTATTATTATTATTTTGAAATAATAATTATTATTATATTAACTAATATAAATAAAATAATTAAATTTATTAAAAATCAATTTTTTATTTGAATTTATCAATTTAGAAGTGCATAAAATTTATGAGTTTTTTTTAATAATTTTTTATTTAATATAATTTTATTGCTCTTATATTTACAATATAATAATATAGGCAACATGTACATAATATATACACAAAAAATATATAATATATACATAACAAATAAAAGTATATACACAACCTATACAATATGATTAAACAACATATAAAAAAGTAAATTCTTTATCAATTGTAATTCAATATATTGAGAACATATATACAATATATACAAACATATATATAACATATATATAATATATACACATAATACACATAACAAACTTATTAGTTTCTTATTAATTAATATTGTTCTCTTTGTATGAATATTTTTTTAGTTGAAAAATATTAAAAAATAAAAAAAATTTAACTAATTTCAAGCCTCACAACCAGTATTTTCAATTAAGAGTTATAAAATAAAACTTTAAAGTTAATAATGAAAAATAATTAAAATTTTCTTTTTATAAAAATTAACATATTTTATAAGTTGAAAATATAAGTTGAAAATATAATGAAAATTGAAGTAAATATTGTTCGAAGTGATCGATCATATATTTTTGTAATTAAAATATTTTTTAGAGATAATAGTTTAAGTTAGATTATGCTTTTTTTTATTTGTTTTTCTCTGCAATTTGGACATAACAATTATTGGTTATTAGTTTTGTCTTTGGATTGCCAAATTGAAGATTCATTTTAAAATATATTTTTAACTAATAAATATATTAATTTTTTATAAAAGAAAAGTTTTAATTTCAACTATAAATAACAAATAACACTTAATTTTTTTTTAAAAAAAGTTAAAATATATCAAAGTATATTAATAAAAATCACTAAATTTATTTTTAAATAAAATTTACATATTATAAACATAAAAAATTAAAAAAATAATTAATTTTTATTGTGTAGATGTTGTGTATATATCATATAGATATTGTGTAGATGTTATATTTAATTATGTTTTTATTGTGTATGTTGTGTTTAAGTTGATTGTATATTGCGTGAATATTGTATGTATAAAAAATTTAAAAAAATTAAATAAATTGTGTAAATATTATGTAGATGATGTATGTATATTTGGTATAAGTAAATATATTACTGTTTATTCTTTATTTATATTTTATATATGTTGTGCATATATACTTATTTGTTTATGTGCATATTAAGTATTTATATATAAAAAATATAAATAAAATTAAAAAGTTTGAAAAAAAAAACAAAAAGCAAAAAAAGGAGAAAAAGTAACGATTTTGTAAGGTAAAAATGAAAAAAAAAAAACTGTACTATTGAAACAGATAACAAACTGGCCGTAAATTTGAAAACAAAAAGTTAAATAAGGTTATATCATGTAATTTTCTCCATAAGTTGTTAATATTGACGACTAATTTTTCTAATCTCTTATAAATATGAATCTATTGTGACCACATATACATAGTAATAGCTAATAATACGATTATAAATTGTTTTCTTAAAAAAATTAATGACCATTTGTAACAAACCTTTCTACTCTGTCGCAAACATTAATCAATTAGGACCACATATTAAAAATCATCGCTAATGATTTCCTCCAAAAATAAGTTATCAATATTTGCGATCAATTTTTCCAATCACTTATAAATATAAACCTATTGCGACTATATATACATAGTCATCTCTAATAAGATGAGAATAAATTTTTCTTTCATAAAATTGATCACCATTTGCGATAAACTTTTATATTTTCTTACAAATATTAACCAATTAAGCTCACATATAAAAAAGTCATTGCTAATAATATGATACCAATATTTTCCACTAAAAATAAGTTATCAATATTTGCGACTAATTTTTCTAATCATTTGCAAATATGAATCTATTGCGACCACATATACATAATCATCAATACAAATTTTTCCAAAAAAAATTGACCATTTGTGATAAACATTTTTATTATCTCGCAAATATTAACCAATTATAACTATATATAAAAAGCCATCATTAATAATATATACCAATGTTTTCTTCCAAAATAAGTTATCAATATTTGCTACCAATTTTTCTAATCATTTGCAAATATGAATCTATTACGACCATATATATATAGTCATCGCTAATAATATGGGTATAAATTTTATTCCTAAAAAATTTGATCACAATTTGTGATAAACCTTTATATTCTCTCATAAATATTAACCAATTACGGCCACATATAAAAAGTCATCGCTAATAATATGATACTAATTTTTCTCTTCAAAAATAAATTATCAATATTTGCGACAAGGTTTTCTAATCACTTGCAAATATGAACCTATTGCGACTACATATATATAGTCATTGCTAATAATTTTTCCTTTTAAAAAAATATGATCACTATTTGCAACAAATCTTTTCATTCTCTCACAAATATTAATCTATTACAACCATTTATAGAAAGTCATCACTAATAATATGGTACCAAATATTTCATCTAAAATATTTATCAAGTTTTTGCGATAAACTTTTTTAATTTCTTGCAAATATTTAACCAATTGTAGTCACCTATAAAATTTCATTATAAAAATATAAGACGCTAACATTTTCCTCCAAAAAATTAATTACTATTTGCGATGAACTATTCTAAAACTCACAAATATTAATCTACTTACGACAACATATAAATAGTTATCACTAATAATATGGTATAAAATTTTTCAATATAAGTTCTACTTTGTATTTGCTGCAAAAAGTTTTATACCCTCACTAATAAGGACAAAGGTATAATTGAGACCATGTACTATAGCATGTGGATCACATTAGCCTCTAATTTTTTTTAAAACTAAATTAAAACTTTTTCTATTAAAATTGGCTCAAATCAACCTTTTTTAACAGAACCGTTAAGAAAACTTAACGGTTACTGACGTGGCAGTTTATCAGGGTCCAATACAGACTTTAGGTATAGATTAAGGTCCAAATTGAACCTAAACCAAAATTTATAATTTATTAATATTAAAAATTATATTCTTTTAAAAAATTATTAATAAATTAAAATTTTATTTTTCAATAATTTATAATAATAATAAATAATTTATAATATCAATAATTTATAACAATAATAAATAATTTTTAAAAGATTATAATTTAAAATAATTTTATTAATTTATAATTTATAATTTTAATAAATAATTTATAGTTTATAATATATTATAATACTTTTATTAATTTATAATTTATTATTTTAAGTAATTATTAAATAATAAGAAATATATTTAAAAATTAAAATTATTATAATTTAATATAATCTACAAGTTTTAAAATATTTCAAAATAAATGAATTTTCCCTTCTCATGCAGAAAAATATGCTCCATATATAAAGATATTTTTAGATAGATATTCTATTTATCAACTATAAATTAACTGATAATTAAAAATTTTATTTTCATATTTATTTATTCTTATATGTTGATAATGCGTTATTTTTCTTTATTCATCCCAAAATTTAGTTTTATTTTTATTTTTAAATATCATTTTTACTAGAAGACTCTTGTATTATTTTTTGTTAATTGTCTCAATTAAATACATAGTTAATTAACACATTTAAAAAATACAAAATTAATTTATTAATATTAAAGAGCAATAAATATTTTAAAAAATTTATAGAAATATTAACTCATTTTTTAAAATATATACAAAAATAAAATAGATAATAAATATGAAAAAATTAAATAATTTTTTAAAATAATATAATTTATAATATTAATAAATATTAATATTATTATAATATATTATAATTTATAAATTAATAAAATTATTATAAATTATAATATTATAAAAAGTATTTATTAATATTATAAATTATTGATATTCAAAAATTATTTATTAATAATTTTTTAAATAATATAATTTTTAATATTAATAAATTACAAATTTTGATTTATGATTCAATTTGGATCTCAATCTATACCTAAAGTTCGTATCAGATCCTGATAAACCGCCATATCAACAACCATTAAGTTTTCTTAACAATTCTGTTATAAAAGGGTTAATTTGAGCCAATTTTGATAGAAATTTTTTTTTATTTTTGTTAAAAAAATATTTAGGGGCTAATGTGGTCCACACATTATAGTACAAAGTTCAAATTGAACCTTTATCCTCACTAATAATTAAGATTTAACAACAAAATGACATATTTGACTATAAATAATCTTTCTATTATTGGGACTTATAAGATATCGTCACTAATAGTATTGAGCTAAATTTTTTTCTCTAAAAAATGATTATTAGTGACGACTTTTAATATTATTAGTGACGAAATAAAAAAATTATGACAACTATCATATTTTTTTTGACAATATATTAATTATTATTGCTAAAAGTCTATTAGCGACAAGTTTTAACATTAACTCCTGAATCTTTGTTGCAAATAACATATTTTTTTGTAGTGTATATAGCTTTTACTTCTTAATAAATTTTTTTAAAATAAAAGAAAATAATTAATAATAATAAATGCTTTTCTAAATTTTAATGTAAACCTTTATTTAATAACCATAATTCCTTCAAAATATTTTACCATCTTAAAACTTAATCATATTGATTAAGGGAACAAGGCAACACGGAGCATTTAAATGTCACACTTCATTTTTTTAGCTCATAAATTTTATTATCTAAATTCAACCCTCGAATTTTCACATTTAAAATTTTTGCATCGTAATAATAAATTGATAAGAAATTATATATCAATAATGTATAAACAATTAAAATATTACATTACTTTTACAAAATATACTATTTAATACATAAAACTTGAAAAGTTTGAAAATAATTTTTTAAATTTTAATAATCTTAATTAAAAATAGTATAATTTTTTTTTATATTTTTAAGTTAGTGTTACCAAACTAATTTTATTTTTATTATTAAAACGTTTTCAAAATTAAAAAAAATAAAAATTTAAAAAATTGAATATAAATGAATAAAATTTTAAGAGTTTAATGAACAAAACTTGATAGGCAACGGGGTTGAAAATGAGTTTATTCTACTTTAAGAAATGAAATTTTATCATATGCTCCATCAAAATTATAATTTATATGACTTCAACCAGAAAAATTATTTGATTTTGTCGTGACATGTTCACAAATGTACAAAACAAAGAACAAACAAAGACAGCTAAGAGCAATCAACTTCTTTTCTTTTAGTTGACACATACAAATCCTAGAGTATGGACATTAATCTTTGAAAGAGAACTAAGAAAAGACTCGGGTAAGAAAAAGATATTACTTTTTGTTAAATAAATAAATAAGAAGGCCTTGTTTAATATATTATTCAATTTTTTAACACCACAATAATTAAAAAAAAAAAACAAAAACCAAATAGTAAAAAGTCAACCGACCAAAGAGATTTGTTTGTTAATATATTAATCAAAAAATAAATAAAATATTATTAAAATAATAATGATAAATTTCTTGTCACTTTTCATTTAATATCTAAATTTTTTACCATTGCAATTAAGTGTATAATTTTTTTTTTCCAATTAGATATATTTTACTCTGCTGAGTTTATCCACCATCTACTTTATTAATTTCTCTCAAATTCTTACTTTCTTTTATCTTTACATTTTTTTCTCACTTTTATAAAATTTTTTAGAAAAATAAAAAAAATTAATAATTTTTTTAGAAAACTAAAATATATATCAAGAAAAAAAAATATCAAAAGGAGTCAAGAAAATATCGGAACTCAGGTCAACAAACTTTCTCAATATACCCAGCCTATGATCCAAACTCGAATCCTCAATTAAATATAACAAATCAAATTCATAACATTAGTTAAAATACTAGGAAACTCATGCCACACGTAATGTATTGCATATAACCTAGCCACTCTTGCCAAAAAGTGAGCAACTAAATTAGTATGATGATAAATCTAAAAAAAAGTATAAGTTACATAATTTATTATTCAAATTCAAACTGTCTTTAATGATTCCACCAATTTTAGAGAGGTTGATGGTCTAAGAAATTAATACCTGAAGCACTTCAAGACTATCCATCTCAATATCTATATATTCCATCAAAACTTAAATTATGGAGCTAACTAAGAGCTTCTTTAATGACTAATGCTTCAACCAAGGTAGGAGACACTAAGCCACTTGAGTGAGCTGAAATACCATCCACAAACTAGCCTTCATGGTTTTGAAGAATTGCAGCAAAACCAAAATATCTTCCCTCTAAAACAGAGCTACACCAATGTTGCATTTGAGCCTATCAAGAGCTGGTCTTAACCATTTAGCATTAGCACACATATTATCCAAATTGACAAAAGAAGGGAAATCCTCTAACTAAACTAACTTCCAATCTTGAAAACTAGATAAAGCTTATTATACAATAGATGAAGGGACGCTGGATTTTTACTGCCAAATAACAAATTTTGACCGTGTAATATTCATAATAAAGATAATGCTAGATAAAATTTGGAGCGATTTCTTCTACCAAGCAACCCTACAACAAAATTAGCAAAAGACAAGTTCATACAATCAATAGTCAGTAAAAAGCAATGAACAACCTTGAGACAATTAAGAATGACGTGATCCACATTCTTCATGCTCTCACACAACAAACAAGTATAAAAAAAATGTTAATTTCCCTATTAATCGAAGTAAAGTTGGTGGGCAAAATATTCCTCATACCTCTCCATAAACTTTTATTTTGAAGAAATTTGAAGGTCCCAAATCTTCATCCAATTATCCTGCACTGCATAGGATATAGTATTAGTAAAGTTATTTATTGCTATCTTGTACCTCGATTCACATTAAAATGTCACAACCATCGATCTTTTCTTCTATTAAAATATAGACAAATACTCAAAATGTATTGCACATTATCTAGTGAATTATAAATAGCAATTTTGTTAAATCTCACCTGGCTTGGTTTTGCAAAATAAACTTACTAACTTTAATCTCTTCAAACCTGTCTACCATATGTGAATGGATAAAAAACAAGTCTCACTGAATACTGATGGAGTCCCCATTTTCTACTCTCCACCTCACTCTCAATTTAAGTAATGCTTGTGCTTGTAAAATATTCTTTCAAATAAAGCTAGAATTAAAACTCTTCTTTGTAGATAAAAAATTCCTCTTCAAGAAAAATATTTAGCTTTAAAATCCATGAAGGAAAAATGAGATTTTTCATTATATAACAAAGAATATAATATGAATTTTAAAAAAAGAACATTATAACAAAAGATGTGATAAAATTCTCTTTTTATAAAAAAAAAGTTAATAAATATTTTTTGTTCTAAAGAATGATGAAATGAAATTTTCATTGGGATACTATTAATTAAGTAAAACATATAATTTCGGTAATTTGGTTAAATATATCTATTTGAAAAAAAAATCATTCAAACCACATAATTAAATTAATGTATGAAATTTAAATATTGAAATAAAAAAATTAAAAAGCTCTAATATTAACAATGTAATTATTGCTTTTTATGGATATAATGAAATAATGACTCCATAGAGAGTTGATATCATCGAGAGAGATTTGAGTATAGAGTATGATTCACATAATAGACAATGTGTTGAAAATTAAGAAAGCAAGGGTATAATAATTACATGGCCATTGTCAATGAGGTTGTGAACATAATTAGAATGTCAAGAATTATGGAAATAAAATATTCTTTTTTATGGCAAGAACAAGGGCGAATATTCTGTAATTGTATAATGAGATTATAGGCTAGAATTATGTAGAAATTATAGATGTCATTATTTAAATATTATGTATAAAGATATTTTGTACAATATATATAGGTGAGAGGTTGAAACAAACTGTGACAATCTTTGGTGGACATTTTTCTATTCAACTAATTTAATTCTTTGTTCATCATATTTAATTTTCATTTGTTATCATGGTATTAGAGGCATGACCTTTCTCTCAGTCTTTCTTTTAGGAACTTTACTTGGGACTCACCAATATTGAAATACTGGTCTACTACTATTTGTGCTATAGTTTAAACATCAACCTTTCTTTATAAGGAGCAGATGTGATCTAAAATTTGTTTCATCAATTTTTTTTTATTATCTAGATATGGAGTTTGATAAATCAAAAACTTTATTAGTCAAATTTAATAGGGAAAAATTATGCTTTGTAGAAATTTCAATTTTGGGTCGTTGTTGAGGGAAAGGATTCATCTGGAATCCTTGATGGAACCATATGATATCTAAGGTAAAAACAGAACAGTGGTCATGGAAAGCCAAAAATGCTAGAGTCATATATTGGATCCTTAATTTTGTTGAACCTAATATTGCCTTAAGACCAAGACCCTTCAAAATAACTTGTGAAATTTGGAAACATTTGCAAAATATTTACTCCTAAACTAACCAATCTAGGAAATTTAAGATAGAATTTGAAATTGCAAAATTGTTAAAATTATCAAGTGTGAGAAGAATCCCATATTAGAAAGAGATGGATTAATGAGGGGTATAAAAGTGGAAAAGGCCCATAAACCCAATGCCTTAAGGTTTTGGGTCAGGGTGTGGTGTCAAATCCATGAGTATATTCTCTTATTAAGGCCCATCAAGCATATCTCTCAAGTAAGCGGGCTCCATGGTGCAAACATGTGGTATCGGAGCATGGTTCGGTAGGATAAGTATGGAGACGGCGGTCATATCCCGTAGTTGTCTCCACGTGGAAGAACAAATGTTACTCCCTATGGGGCCCAGACCGATGGAAGTATAAGAGGTTCTAGCTGAAACCATGTACTCAGGTCTAGGTCCAGAAAGATTTTTACTTAAAAGAGAGCTCAAGCCCGTTGTAAGAGCTCGCACTTGAGGGGGGAGATTTTGAAATTATCAAGTGTGAGAGATATCCCACATTGGAAAGAGATAGGATTAATGAGTGGTATATAAGTAGAAAAGACCCATAAATCCAATACCTTAAAGTTTTGAGTCAGAGTGTGGTGTCAAGTCTATGAGTATGTTATCTCAATAAGGCCCATCAAGCATATCTTCCAAGCAAGTGGGCTCCCCGGCACCAACAAAAATCAGTCAAGGGGATAGGGATATCAAGTCTTTGTTATATAGAGCTCTTAACATTATGGGCTGAACAAGACATGATGTCAATGAATTTATTTTCTAGGTAAGCTTATGAAGCAATTAAGAAAGAGAGAGATCACAGTAGAGTCATGCAATTCCTTATGAAACTTAGACCAAATTTTGAGATCAGAGCAAACATTATTAATGGAATCATTAATGAGCTTGGTACAATTCTTGGTGAACTCATTCGAGAGGAAACTCAACTAAATATACAATCCATGTTGGATGCAATAAATACTCAATGGATAATGTGTAGCTGCGAAGCTAGTATAGACAGGTTCATCGATCAGGGAACAAGAACTAGCGAGTGATATCGAGATATAGGAATGGCCTTTCTGCAGTGGCAAGCGTACACTTCCAATGTATTATTGTGATAGTGGGTAAATTTAGTTTATATTTTGCAAAGATATTTAAACTTTTGCTGGATATTTATATTGATCTTGGTATGTTTTTGCATAGGATATAACTTAAAGAGGAAACAAGAAGAAAATGAAGAAAGTTGCAAGAAACTATTGGAAAAGAGTTGGAAAGAGCCTCAGGTGTAACCATTGGGCAAGGCTTGTGCCCAAGGGTATCTTATACTTGAAGATTTTATGAGTCAGTTGCGAATCATGATTTGTTTGGGATATTTGAGATACGATTTTTGAGCTGATTTTCAGAGATATTGAGACTTATTTATTTCCTTATTTAGTAGATATTAAGGAGGAATATTATTAGGTGTTAAATTCTATTTTATTTGTAATTTATTTTATTTTTTTATTTTTCCTAAATAGATTAGGAAACTTAAGGGGTATTTAATCTAACTTATTGGTAGCCCTAGTCTATCTCCCTTCTTGCTCTCTAGCACTGTTCACAATTTTACAGCAGCCATTAATATAATTTCAGTTTTCTTTTCTAAGAGCATGTGTAACTAAACTTAACTTCAATTGAAGGGATAGTCATTGTTATCAATTCTCCAAGATTTGTCAGATCTAATCAATTATTCTCTTATTTTCTTTAAATTCAATATTTATGTTTCTTCTGTGGCTTATTACTATTATTATTCTGCTAGTTAAACAATAGGGCCCATTGATTAATTAGTTGAATAATATATCACTATTCAAAACTAAGAATCCGCAATTATT
This sequence comes from Garcia nutans, assembly GCA_947685225.1. NCBI lineage: Eukaryota > Viridiplantae > Streptophyta > Magnoliopsida > Malpighiales > Euphorbiaceae > Garcia > Garcia nutans. The sequence continues at coordinate 68,769,858 of CANTUV010000031.1, read as the reverse complement.
CTTTAGTTTTTGATACTTGTGGCAATTAGGCGTAGCACTAAGAAGATGCATAATCTAATTTAAATAAATTCTGTGGTAGAATTTATTGATTAGAATTATGACCTTCTAAATCTTAAGGTTGTTAGTGGGTTAAATTCTAAAGGGCGTCCCTATAGAGTTATTCAATAACAAGGGTTAGTTATAGAGCATCTCTTAACTAATTTATCACCTAAGCAAGGATTGACTAATGCGAGCGTCTTAGTTAGCTAGAACTAATTTTCTGAACAATTAAAGAGAAATATTTTTGTATGAATGATTAGATCTAAGAATTGAAACCAAGATTGTTTCCTTTGACTAAAATCATCACTATTATTATTTTTTAATTTTATTTAGCTTAATTTTAGTTCTAAGTTTATTTTAAATTTCAGATATAAACTCCAGCCATTTATATTAGTTAAGTTTTATTTTTAGTTTTCAAAGGAAATTAATTTTAAGTAATCAATTTTCCTAAAGATTCGATACCCTATTTACCGCTATTAAAATTTTAATTTTGCCCAAGAATAAAATTTTATTTTTGGTGGATTCGACACCCATCAAATTTTGGCACCGTTGTCGGGGAATCTTAATTTTAACTTACTTTATTTCTTTTGATGACCAGATATGATCATGTGGACAAACTTCTATATGATCCTGAGATTAAAAAGACTGCTAAGAGACTAAGGAAGAAGACGAAACAACAAAAACAAGCCGCTGTGATTTCATCAACTGCAGCTAATCAAGTAGTAGAGATGGATTGAGATTTAGATTCCTCATCTTCTTCTACCGAATTTGAAGAACAAGAACAAATGGGTGATGACCAACAAACTTTGAGGCAATTGGCAACCCCTCCAGTTGACCAGCAACCCCTCTACATCACTTACCCAACCCTAAATGCCTCTTTTAAATTGAAGTCGGGTTTAATTCATTTATTATCAAAGTTTCATGGGATGGAAAGTGAAGATCCCCATAAGCATTTAAAGGAATTTCATATTGTTTGCTTAAGCATGAGACCACAAGGTGTAACTGAAGAACAAGTTAAATTGCGAGCCTTTCCTTTTTCCTTGGACAATCGAGCCAAAGATTGACTTTTCAACTTACCATCTGGATCAATCACCATATGGACTGACATGGTGACAACCTTCTTAGATAATTTCTTTCCTGCTTCAAGAGTTGCAAATATAAGGAGAGAAATATGTGGTGTCAAGCAAAAAGATTTAGAAAACCTTCATGAGTATTGGGAGAGATTTAAGCAATTGTGTGCAAGTTGCCCATAACATGGAATTTCAGAGAATGCTCTTCTCCAATATTTTTATGAAGGGCTGCTACCTACAGAAAGGAGCATGTTGGATGCCGCTAGCGGAGGTACCACAGTGAATAAAACTCCTCAAGCCGCTAGACACCTCATCACTATCGTGGCAGCCACTTTTCAACAATTTGGTAGCAAGAAAGAAACTCCAAAGAGGGTTACCAAGGTAAGTATCTCTTTACTTGATTCTAAAATAACTTAATTGAAAAATTTGGTGCAAAACATGGCTGTAGGGAATGTGCAACCAACAAAAGTTTGTGGGATTTGTGCTCATTCAAGACATCATACTGACATGTGTCCCATACTTTTAGAAGACGAGCAACAATAAGTGAATGCTTTAGGTTGATTTCCCGATCAAACCCAAAAGAGATATGACCCATATGGGAATACCTATAATCCGGGGTGGAGGGATCATCCAAACTTTAACTATGGAGTAAGAGCACCTAATTCCCAACAATTCCAGCCAAGGGCACCACAGCAACAACCTCCACCACCACTACAAAAATTAGGTATATCTCTTGATAACATGTTCGAAGCCTTTATGACTAATACCTAATAATGTCAACAGGAAACTAGCTCAAGCATTCAAAATTTGGAGACCTAGATGAGTCAGTTACCCACGACAGTTATTAAGTTGGAGTCCCAAGGGAAATTGCCTTCTCAACAATAGTCAATCCAAAGCAAAATGTAAGTGCTATAACTTTAAGAAGCGAAAAAGAGCTACTAGACAAAAACCACAAGAGACTAACCCCTGGGGAGGGGTTGGACAAGAGGGCACAACCTAAAATAATTGTTCAAAGAGATGAACCACCAGCCACACTCAACTCGGATCAACCTCTGGTAATACCGCCTCCTTTCCCACAAAGGCTTGCTAAATCTAAGAAGGAGAAGAAAGAAAAGGAGATTTTGGAGACTTTTTGCAAAGTTGAGGTTAACATACCTTTGTTAGATGCCATCAAGCAAGTTCCTCGATATGCAAAGTTCCTGAAAGAATTGTGCATAAACAAAAAGAAACTCATTGGTAATGAAAAGGTAAGAGTAGGGGAGAACATATTTGTCGTGATTAAAAGAAAGCTACCTCCAAAGTTCAAAGATCAAGGTATGTTCACAATTTCTTATAAAATAGGTGATTTAGGCATAAAGAAAGCCATGTGTGATTTAGGAGCTTCCATAAATATCATGCCATTATCTATTTACTCCTCTTTAAAGGCTGGACCTTTGAAAGAAACTGGTGTGATTATTTAGTTAGCTGATAGGTCTATGGTTTACCCTGAAGGGGTGTTAGAAGATGTTTTAGTTCAAGTTAATGGACTAATTTTTTCAGCAAATTTTTATATACTTGATATGGAGGAGGATAAATCTTCTAATTGCTTTGATATTTTATTAGGGAGACCTTTTCTTAGCACGACTAGAACAAAAATTAATGTTCATGATGGTACATTAACTATGGAGTTCGATGGAGAAATTGTAAAATATAATGTTTATGATGCTATGAAGTACCCTAGTGATGTATCATGTGTATATGGATTGGATGTCATAGACTCTTTAAGTTAAGAAATTTAATGTTTTTGATAATTTAAACACTGTTATTTGCAAAATTCTTGATGCAGGTAGCTTAAAGAATCTAGATGACGAGTTTATTGTAGGTGAAACTCTTCAAGAAGTGGTGTAGGAATTGGGAGCCCTCAAAAATAGGAAGGAAAGTGTACTCGGATCTGACTTACCAGCATCCCATACTAAAATTTTACCTTCTGTCATGCAAGCACTAAGTCTGGAGTTGAAGCCGCTGCCTGAACATTTAAAATATACATTTTTAGGAGAAGGAGAAAGCCTACTAGTGATAATTTCCAACGAGCTCAGCAGAGAAGAGGAAGAAGATCTAATTTGCATGCTTAGGGAGTATAAAGAAGCTATTGGGTGGAAATTGCTGATATAAAAGGAATTTTGCCTTCAACTTGCATGCACAAAATTCTTATGGAGGAAGATAGCAAGCCAAAAAGAGAAGCCCAAAGAAGATTGAACCCACCAATGATGGAGGTAGTCAAGAAAGAAATTTTAAATCTTCTTGATGTAGGAGTGATTTATCCTGTTTCAAATAGCAAGTGGGTAAGTCCAATTCAGGTAATACCTAAAAAGATAGGTTTGACTGTGGTAAAGAATGTAGATGATGAATTGGTCTCAACTTATGTTCAAAACGGGTGGAGAGTTTGCATCGATTATAGGAAACTGAACGCAGCTACAAGAAAGGACCACTTCCCCTCCCATTTATTTATCAGATGTTGGAACGTCTTATAGGTAAGACCCATTACTGTTGTCTTGATGGCTATTTATGTTTTTATCAGATTCCAGTAGCACTAGAGGACTAAGAGAAGATTATTTTCACTTACCCATTTGGAGTCTTTATAATGCCCCAACCACTTTTCAGAGGTGTATGGTAAGTATATTTTCTGAATATATGTTGAGAACATTATAAATGTTTTCATGGATGATTTTACCGTATATGGGAATTCCTTTGTTGAATGTTTGTCTAACCTGACTAAAATTCTTGAAAGATGCTTAGAGTCAAGCCTTGTGTTAAATTATGAAAAGTGTCATTTTATAGTTAATCAAAGATTGATTTTAGGGCATATTGTGTCAGAGAGAGGAATTAAAGTTAATAGGGCAAAGCTTGATGTAATTAAGTCTTTATCTTACCCCGCAAGTGTGCGGGAAGGTCGATCTTTCCTAGGCCATGCATGTTTCTACAGGCGCTTCATCAAGGATTTTTCAAAAATTGCCCAACCCTTGTGCCAGCTGCTGCAAAAAGAAGTGGAGTTTAATTTTGATGATTCTTGCAAGAAAGCATTTGATATACTCAAAGACATGTTGATCTCTGCCAAATTATACAGCCACCATATTTGAATTTGCCCTTTGAAATAATGTGTGATGCTAGCAATCACGCTGTGGGAGCAATGCTCAGGTAAAGAAGTGGAAGGGAACCTCATGTTATTTACTATGCATCAAGAACTCTCGATGAAACCCAATCGAATTACTCCACTATGGAAAAGAGCTTCTAACTATAGTTTTTTCTTTAGAAAAATTATGTTCCTATATTCTTGATACTAAAGTTATCATTTATTCTGATCATGCAGCTTTGAAATATCTACTTAAGAAGAAAGATGCCAAGCCGCGACTTATCCAGTGGGTACTCTTTCTGCAAGAGTTTGATTTGGAAATAAGAGATAAGAATCTCAATCAATTGCTAGTGAATGAGGGACCAATTCCAATTAAGGATGAATTTTTGGATGAACACCTCTTTTCTGTCCAGCAATCGATGCCCTAGTACGCTGACATTGTAAATTTCTTGACTTCTAACATTTTTCTAGATGATATTTCTAGAGTTGAGAAGGATAAAATCAAGAGCGAGGCTAGATATTATGTCTAGGATGATCCGTATTTGTGGAATAATTGTTCTAATCAGATAATTAGGAGATGCATCAATGAAAGTGAGATGCCTTCTATTTTAAATTTTGCTCATTCATATTCATGTGGATGACACTCGTAAAATATTAAAGTGTGGTTTGTTTTGGCCTTCCCTATTTCGTGATTCTTATATGGATTGCAAGTCTTATGAGAATTGTCAAAAGACTGGTACTTTGAGTCATAGAAATCAGATGCCTCCTACGCCTATTTTAATTTGTAAAATTTTTGATGTTTGGGGTATTGATTTTATGGGTCTGTTTCCTTCTTCTTTTAGCAATTGTTATATTTTACTCGCTGTTGATTATGTTTCGAAATGGGTAGAAGCTAGAGCTATCTGAACTGACAATGCTAAGGCTATTTTAGATTTTGTCAGATCACACATTTTTGTCAGGTTTGGAATTTCAAGAGTGCTTATCAGTGATAGAGGGACACACTTCTCTAACAAGGTGATGGAGAATCTACTTTGGAAATACAATGTTGTTCATCACACTTCAACAGCTTACCATCCGCAGACTAATGGCCAAGCTGAAGTTATAATTGTGAGGTTAATTCCATCTTTGAAAAAACAATAAATCCCAATAGGAAGGATTGGAGCTTGTGTTTAGATGATGCATTATAGGCCTATAGAACTGCTTATAAGATGCCAATCGGTATGTCTCCATATCAGTTAGTGTTCGGTAAGCCTTATCATTTACCTATTGAGTTAGAGCATAGAGTATATTGGGCTATCAAGTAATGTAATTTGAACTTAGAAGTAGCAGGAGGAGAGATGAAGTTGCAGCTCCAGGAGTTAGAAGAAATTAGGAATGAGGCTTATGAGAATTCAAAAATCTATAAGGCCAAAACAAAGGCTTTTCATGATTAGATGATTTCCAAGAAGCAGTTTGCGGTGGGACAAAAAAGGTTGCTCTATGACTCCAGGCTTAAATTGTTTTCTAGAAAATCGAGGACTAGATGGATAGGACCATTTGTCATCACCAACTTATTTCCTCATGAAGCAGTAGAGATTAGAAGTGCAGATAGTGGTAAAATTTTTAAAGTCAACGGACATTGCTTGAAACCATTTTTTGAAGGTTTTCGCTCATCTACTGTAGAGGATGTGCAACTGCAATGTCCTTTGGATGACACTTGAGTGGTGGATGAAAGTCTAGCCAAAGGCTTTAAATGAAGGTGCTAATGGAAGGCAACCCATTTCCCTTTTCTTCTTCTATATTTTGTTTCTTTTTCTCTGTTTTATTTCTTTTGCCTTCATTTTCATTAATTTAATTAGTTTTAGTTTTAGCTTTAGCTTTATATTAATTTTTTTCTCCTTATTTTATTGTTTTTTCCATTAATTTTTATTTTTTCTTTACCTTCATTGACATATTTACAAAAAAAAAATAATGATAATAATAAAAAAAATTTCATTGTTCATCGTCCTCCTCTTTAGGAGTCTGCTTAAGGTACTCTTATTTCCTTTTCAGGTTTATAATGGAGAGTGAGGGAGCAAAGTTATTACACTTTACCAGTGAAGTGAGCAACAATTGTTTTAAAATTATAAAATGGGGAAATAACACTTAAACACGCATTGACAAGTACAAGGGCATAATGGGCATTTGGGCATACCCTAACCTTGACCCTACCACACTTTCTATTCACTTTTTTTTTTTCACTTTCAACCTTCACCCCCTCTCCCCACCATCACCACTGAGCCTAGCCCCTCGCACCGAGCAACGCCCAGACCTAGCAACTCCACCGAACGGTTCCTCACCGCCTCGTCGCTGCCAGCAGAGCTCGCCCCTAGCACCGAGCCAGATCTCACGAGAAATAGCTGAGACCCTTCATCTCCCAGCCAGATCGAATGAGCCTTCATTATTGATCGTTACTGCCTGCCCAAGATCACTCCTCTCAATGACTCAGACCACGCAACAGAGCCCCTCGCACCGAGCCAGATTGCGTAAGACCCAGCAGCCCAATCGCCCAGCCATCGGCCCAAGAGACACCCAGACTCGTGATTTGAAGCAAGCAGCTTTGGTCATCTTCATTGTGTGCCCCAGCCAGCCTATGAATTACCAAGCCTGAGCGACACCCATACCCATAGATCTATCGCGCTATGCACGATCCGAAGCGAGCCCCTCTAGTCACCGACCTTGCATGATTTGAAGTTCTTTTTACTAGTTTAATTTCAATTTCTATCTATTTTTGTTTAAGTTTTTCAGCATTATGCTTTTCAAAAAATATATAAAAAGAATAGAAAAGTGCAGCACACTAATCAACATGAGGACCAAGTCTTGTGCAAGGAGCGGTGGCCCCTCTTTGAGTTCTTCACCAAAATGACCTCAACTGATTGACGAGCATTCCAATGATGAATCTGATCACCATAGTAGGGGTTCACAGGACCCACTTGACCCACCTACTATTGAACTTCGGAGTTGCTCACGTGTCAAGAAGGGGAGATTCTATGGAGAAACTTCAGCAGCAGTCCACAGTCTAAATTTAGAATTTTATAATCCAAATGAGCAACAACGGTATGAACAAGTAAGTACATTTTTCATACTTCCAGGAAAATCTGTTCATTTGTCTTCTTTTGGTTCATTGAAAATTATGACCAAATGTGTTAATTTGATTAGAGGCATTGGGTAGGAATCATTTTTTCTATTGGACAACCCAATTTTTACTGAGTTTCTGACTAGAAAATTTTATGCAACATTTGATTTTGACAAAACTGATAAGTTTGATTTGACTACACCTAATTTGATTAAATTCAGTTTAATGGGTCAAGGATTTAGTTTATCTCTCACTGAGTTTAATAAGACCTTGGGCTTCAATGAAATGCTATTGTTTGTGATTATTCTGACGATTTTAAAGCTCCTAATGTTTATTCTGATTTCTGTGAGAATTTGCCTGCTCCATATGACTAGCAAATTGAAAGATTTGTATTTTAGGGAGCCCAATCTTAAATATTTGCATAGGTTCCTAGCATACTCATTTTCGGGTAGAAAAGATGCACGGGCTTGTTTTCAAAGACAGAACTATTTTTCTTGTGGTGTATGACTAAACAGAGGAAGGTAAATTTATGCTTTTGGTTGGCAAGTCAGTTTGCTAATGTTGTTGTAGCTAAGAGACCTTTGATCTTGGGCATTGTTATTACTCAATTTGCAATTAATCCTCAGTTGCTCAATGTTGACACTACTGACTTGCATTTATCTTGTAAGTCGGTTCCATTGAATCTTCACACTTTGGATGAAATGGAACTGTTGCATAAAGAAAATGGTATTTTGTTAATGATTCTTGCACGACCCATTACTCCAAGAGACCAATGAGTTTTTCAAAATGCTTTATGGGCTACAACTCCTGTCACTCCAGCTCCTGCTGTTACTACACATCCTTCTTCATCATATCAAGCATTGTTGCGAACCATTCTTGAGAAACAAGATAGAATAGAGAGGCGTCTAGACAATTTAGAAAAAGCGATAGTGAGATTTGAGATCAAATCATGAATGTTGAACAGAGCCTTGTCAGATTATCCATGGACTTAGACTTTCGATGTCCTCGACGTCGCTGACTATCCCAGTAGCCTAGTCTCCATTGATATTAGGGAAGTCCTCTATTTTTCATTTGTTTTTATTTCTTCTCTTGCTATATTTTTGCTACATTGAGGACAGTGTAGATTCTAAGTGTGGGGGAGATTTCTTGAGATTTGAACCTATTTTTGGATAAAATATGTTACTGGAATAGTTGATTTGTTCTTTGGTTTGATTAATTTTGAAGTTGTTGCACACTTTTCATTGTTTTTATGTGGATATAGATGATGCCTTATGTCTTTAGGAAAAAATTTGCTAAGTCCCAGATATGTTTCTAGAACTTTGTTGTTGTTCTTACATTTTATGATTTCTTTGCCAAAATCTCATTTCGCATGCTAATTGATTTAAAGATGACATTTTGAATCTTAAAATGTATTGGCAGCCTTAAGGTTGATTTTTCTAGCCTGATTCTTTTTAATTCACTTTATTATGAGCTACTTTAATTAATATCTATTATTAGACTCTAAGGACTCTTGCTCGGTGATATTCTTATTTAATGAACTTAATTAGTTGGGAGCATTTAGTTAGGCTCATTTAATTTGTCTCGAGTTGTTGTACTTAAAATGAGAAAAATGTTGAGAACTAATTAAAAAAAAGAGCCCAAAAAGTTCAAAAAATGAATAATTTACTCTGCTAGTCAAAAGACTATGAGTAGAGCTAGTAGCCACTTGATTTTGTGACCAGTTGAGTAACCGGGTGCCGACATCACAAATGTTTGCCCTTACATCAAAAGGGTGGTGATGTGTTGGGCAAGCGTAAAGGTGCTCAAAAGTAATAATAATAAGGTTCTTAACACAGATTTTTATATGACTCGATGAATTAGATGTTGCCTTCTATATGTAACTAGCTTTCCACTTGGTAATTAATTGTCATCAAAGTGGGGCAAAATTCTTGACATTTTATATTGATAATTTTATTGATTAAGTTATAATTGTGAATTAGTGAGAAGCTTATTCTATGAATTTTCAATCTTTTGATTGCTACTTTGTTTAAGATTATTTAAATGTTATCGTTTGAATTGAGACTTGATGAATGTGGGATAGTACTTTGAATTATAAAGTGCTTGAGGGCAAGCACACTTCAAGTGTTGGGAAATTTGATAGTGGGTAAATTTAGTTTATATTTTGCAAAGATATTTAAACTTTTGTTGGGCATTTATACTGATCTTGGCATGTTTTTGCATAAGATATAACTTAAAGGGGAAACAAGAAGAAAATGAAGAAAGTTGCAAGAAACTGCTAGAAAAGAGCTAGAAAGAGCCTCGGCTGTAACCCTTGGGCAAGGCTTGTGCCCAAGAGTATCTGATACTTGAAAATTTTATGAGCCAACTGTGAATCCTAATTTGTTTGGGATATTTGAGATGCGATTTTTGAGCTGATTTTCAGGGATATTAAGACTTATTTATTTTCTTATTCAGTAGACATTAAGGAGGAATATTATTAGGTGTTAAATTCTATTTTATTTGTAATTTATTTTATTTTTTATTTTTTGTAAATAGGTTAGAATACTTAAGGGGTATTTAAGCCAACTTATTGGCAGCCCTGTCTCTCTCCCTTCTTGCTCTCTAGCACTGTTCACAACTTTACAACAACCGTTAATATAATTTTAGTTTTCTTTTCAAAGAGCATGTGTAACTAAATTTAAATTCAGTTGAAGGGATAGTCAAGGTTATCAATTCGCCAAGATTTTTGAGATCTAATCAATTCTTCTCTTATTCTCTTTAAATTCAGTATTTATGTTTCTTCTGTGGCTTATTACTATTATTATTTTTCTAGTTAAATAATAGGGCTCATTAATTAATTAGTTGAATAATATATCACCATTCAAAACTAAGAATCCGTAGTTGTTCTTTAGCTTTTGATACTTGTGGCAATTAGGCGTAGCACTAAGAAGATGCATAATCTAATTTAAATAAAATGTGTGGTAGAATTTATTGATTAGAATTAGGTCCTTCTAAATCTTAAGGTTGTTAGTGGGTTAAATACTAAAGGGCATCCCTATAGGATTATTCAATAACAAGGGTTAGTTATAGAGCGTCTCTTAACTAATTTATCACTTAAGGAAAGATTAGCTAATGCGAGCGTCTCGGTTAGCTAGATCTATTTTACTGAACAATTAAAGAGAAATATTTTTGTATCAATGATTAGATCTAAGAATTGAAACCAAGAATATTACCTTTGACTGAAATCATCACTACTATTATTTTTCAATTTTATTTAGCTGCTATTCAATTACTTTTAGTTTTAATTTCAGTTATAAGTTTATTTTAAATTTCAGATATAAACTTCCCCCATTTATTTTAGTTAAGTTTTATTTTTGGTTTTCAAAGGAAATTAATTTTAAAAAAATTAATTTTTCTGAGGATTCGACACCCTATTTACCGTTATTACAATTTTAATTTTATCCAATAGAATTTTATTTTTGGTAGATTCGATACCCATCATCTTGGGTGACTAAAAGTCAGTTAAGTTTAAGTGGATCATAGTTCCTTGCTTCTAATCACACGTTTTAGTCAAGACACAAAAATGAAGATCATAACAATATTCAATGCAAGCATTATAATGAAGTTAGGCATGTGCAATCTCATTGCAAGAAGAGGAACTTTTGCAATAATTGTAAAAAGCCAGACCATATTATTCTTGGATGCCGATTGTTGAAGAACAAGCAGAGCAAGCTTGTCTTCCTTATTACATGTGAAAAATCTAATACAACAAATGGTCATCTTTCCCAAGTAGCCACACAACCACTGATTCAAGACTTATTGCAATCAACACTTACAGGTGCTATCTCCTTTGCTTTCTCTATTGTCTGGATGAAAGCATGTCTTTCCAAACCTTAAACCACATCCTCCTTATCTATTCCAAATACCTTTTATGTTTTTAAATTGATAGCAAACTTAGTATTTATTAGGCAATTAGTGGATCGGTTAGAAAATCTTGTATTTTTAGAACGTGCGAAATAAGGAATCAATTTATGAATAGAAAAATTAAGGAGAATAAAAGTGAAGCAATCACACAAAACACAAAGAGTTACATGGTTTGGCAATTTGCCTACGTCCATGGGAGGTTTCTCACTTTATTTCTTAGAGAAAGAATACAACTGATATTTTTTTCTTTCTTTTCTCACAATATCTTGTCTACCTTCTAGGGTGCTCTATATATAATATTTTTTTACCCTAGATATACAAGAAAATCATTTTCCTTTTCTAACCCCTTTTCCTACTCAAACTCTATTATAAAATTGATAATCCTCCTCTTTATTGGAACTCTTAATACAAGACTGATTTGGTTTATGAGTCATTATTTAACAATATCCACCTTGGCAAATAGTCATCCCCTTTAGAAGACTTGCTCAACCTTGAAAAATATTTACCTCCACCTGGAGTTCCAACATATTCACAAATTCTCAGTTTGTGACTTGAAGCAAGTCTAAACAATGTTTGAACTTTTCCAAAGGTAGCATTTTTGTTAATATATCTACTGCATTTTTTCCTTTGTGTGCACCTTCATCAACAAAATCTCACGTGAAGAAATTAACTTTCTAATTTTATGATATCTCACATCAATATGCTTTGTTCTAGCATGGTACACTAAATTCTTGTATAACTCTATGGAACTTTAACTATTGTAGTATATACTAAGATCTTGTTGCTTGAAGCCTAATTCTGAGACAAGCCCTTTCAACCATAATGCTTCCTTATCTGTTTTCGTTATTACCATGTATTTTGCCTCTATAGTAGATAAAGCAATCACACTTTGTAAAGTTAACCTCCAACCGATTGGATGATTTGCAAGTGTGAAAATGTAGCCTGTAGTAGACTTCCTATCATCCACATCTTTAGTGTAGTCTGAATCATTATATCCAATAACGGAGACCAAATCATTTACTGTACCATAGTAAATCCCATAATCAAAGGTACATCTCAAGTATCGTAGAATGCACTTTACAGCTTGCCAGTGTTCATTACCTAGATTAGCCATAAATCTGCTAACCATACTAATACTTGTGCTAAGTCTGGTCATGTACACACACATCAAACTCCCTACTACACTAGCATAAGAAACCTTTGCCATGAACTGTAATATCCCAAATTATGCCTTGGAAGTTATGATATTATTGTTATTATGGGATTGAATGTATATATATGTTAAGTTGATAAGCAAAGAAAATTTAAGAGAGAATGTTATGTGTTGTTTGAAAGGAAAGCAATGTGTGGAAAGAGTGTATATGTAGAGTATTTGGCAATATATATGATATATATATATATTGGTCAAATGGAAAAGTCAAAGAAAGAATATGTGGTGGAGATTTAAAGTATTATTATTATTATTATTATTATTATTATTATTATATATATATAAGATAAGGATGAAGGAAAGAAGTAGAAACTTCTTTCTTCTTCTGCTCCTTCTTCGTGTTCTTCTTTTCTGTTTGGCCGAGAGAGAGAGAGAGAGAGAGAGAGAAAAAGAGAGAGATGTAATTTATATATCAAATTTCTTAAGGAATTTAAGAGGATTGAAGATAGAGATGAAGATTTGACAAAGGATTCAAGTAAGTATTTATTTCTTTAAGTTGATTTTCATTGTTTGAGTTGGGTTGGTATGATTGATGTGTGATGATGATGATATTGAAAGATTGAAGTGTATATGTGTGTTGATTTGGTAATTGGATGATGATAATATGATTATTTGTGAAGTTGATGATGAATTGTTGAATAAGGGTTTAAGTTAATGAATTGGGGATTTGATTAATTGATGCATGGATGATGTTTATAATGATGATTAGTATGTGTTGTAAGTGGTGTTGGTGTTTTTGGTAAGTTTGCTATGGTTTTGTGTGTGTTTGGTTGAGTTTGATTAAGGTAAAAGATGAGGAAAAATGGTTGTTTTTGGGTTGAGTTGTTGTTTTGGCCGGATTCTGGGTTTTTAGCCTGACACGCCCAGGAACACGTCCAAAACTTTGGGCGTGTCAATTGTTTGTAAGGCAGTAGATGTGACACGGCCATTAACACGCCCGTGTTAGTGAGCGTGTCATAGCTACTGTGAGTTTGGAGAATTTACACGGCCAGGAACACGTTCATGTAGTTGAACGTGTCAATGTTTCTGTGATACAAAATATATTACACGCCCAGGGACACGCCCGTGGTCATGAGCGTGTAAATGTTTCTGTGTTATGGAGTTAGGGCACGATCAGGAACACGCCCGTGTTGGTGAGCGTGTCTTGTGTTGAGTTTACCCTAATTGATTCTTATGTGTATTATCTCATGTGTATCTCTAAGTAAGTATGTATGATTACTTTTGGATTATATAAGTGTTATGAAAAGTGAATGATGTGAATGATATGATGGGTATTCAAAATATATGATAATGCAATTGATTGTGTATACTTGAATGATGAATAGTTATGTATATATATATATATGTATATATATATATATAAAAGATGAAGTATGAAATGTATGTGATATGTAATATGAATGATATGATATTGTGATGAAATATGAAATGTGAAAGAAATGTGATATTGTGGTGAAATATGAAATGTGAAAGAAATGTGATATTGTGATGAAATATGAAATGTGAAAGAGATGTGATATTGGGATGAAAAATGAGTTGTGAATTGAGATATGATGATGTATGAAGCCATTGTTATTGGCTATAATATTGAAAATGAGACAAATGAGGCATGTTTGCCTAAATGATGCCATTGTGGTTGGCTATGATGATGTAAATGATGATTGAGGCATGTTTGCCTAAATAATGATAAGAATGAAAATGAAATTGATAATGAAATAATGAATGAATTGTGTGTCTAATATGTTATTCATTTTCAGAGTTTTGTTGTTGGTGGCATGCCTAATAATAGTAACAATCTCTTGAAGTTAGGTTGGATATGATCCTTGAAGCCTAATTGAGATGTTACAACCCTTGAAGCTAGGTTGGATTGGTTCTTGAAGCCAAGTTGGGTTGAAGTTTAACATGTTTTACTCCCCTTGAAGCTTGGTTGAACCTAAATCCTTGAAGCCTAGTTGGGTCAATGGTAATGATAAATGTGATAAATAAACCAAAACATTAACTCTGAAAGTTGAATGGCATATTAGTGTCTTTGGGCCCATGCTTGTGCTTGTTTAAATATGATTCATGAATAGTGAATTATGGATAAGAAATTAATGGAATGAGATAATAAGAAACAAATAATATTATGAAGCATGACATATGATATGTGTATTGATATGTTGATTGAGAGTATTAGTGATGGATTATGGTTGATGGTAATGATTGCCTTTGTTGGGAACGTGATTTATAATTGATGATATGTGAATAAAATGATGTTATGGAGTATGACATGGTTGTATCATGCAAATGAATTATTAGAAAGAGAAATATGTTATTGTGCATTGTAATATGACACATAATATGTATATGAGGTGAAAGTGGTAAGTATCATGTGAATGATGGTTCTACCAGGTTATGGAATTATGTTGATTGTAATGCTATATATATGTATATGTATGTAATGTGTGAGATTAATAGGAATATATGAAGAATGCATTGAAAAAGGGGAAAACCGAATAAGAAAACATGATGCTAAAAATATGAGGTATGGTTATCTTGTAATGTATATTTTAGTATTTATTTGTACTACTAAGCTTTCGAGCTTAGCGCGGTTATATTAATCGCGCAGGTAAATAGGTGATGGAGCTGGAGTTATGCCACTATGTCACGAAGAGAGCAAAGGTAGTTCGAGACCAACTAGAGGGTGATACATGCATGTACAAGTTAAAGATTTTGCATTTTCATAAGAATGTATTCATAAGTATAAATGAATCTTTGAAAGAGACAATGTAACTTATATATATATATATATGTATTACCATCAAAAGGATCATGATTTTGTAAATATTTACATATGATTTAAATGTATTATTGTTCTAGAAGTAAAGTAAAGATTTTAATTTGGTAATAACTAGTGACATCCTTATATCTTATATACTTATTGTATGTGTACTCGGTATATGTACAGTACTTATATGGGGTATGAGGGTGTTACATGAACTACAATTCTTCACCTATTTTTGGACACTGATGGCTAGTCAATTTGAAGTGATTAGCCAGATGAGTAATAATTATTTTTGCCTTGTCCATTCTGAATCTCTCCAATACTCCTTCAATGTAATTCTTCTATAAGAGCCATAGCTTCCTATTTTTCCTATCCCTATTAATCTCCATGCAAAGAATTTCCTTCGTAGCACCTAAGTCCTTCATGTCAAACTCTTGACTTAACAAGGATTTAAGGTCACACACATCTTTCATGTCTCTTACAACAATTAACATATCATCAACTTAAATTAACAAGTAGATGAAAGATCCATTTTTCAAAGACTTAAGATATAGATAACAATCATACTCACAATGGGTAAAGCCAATACTTATTATGTAAGAATTAAATCACTTGTACCATTGCCTTAGGATTTCTTTAACCCATAAAGGGATTTCTTGAGCTTGCACACTAGATGCTCATTACCTTGCTCATTAAGCCCTTCTGGTTACTCCATGTAAATTTGCTCCTCCAATTCACCATGAAGGAAAGTTGTCTTAACATCTAACTGCTCTAATTCTAGGTTTAATTGAGTTGTTAATGCCAATAATAATCTTTTAGTTGTATGTCCAACTAACAGTGAGATCACTTCATTGTAGTTAATCCCCTTCTTCTGAGAGTATCCATTTGCAACTAATTATGCCTTTTATCTTATACCTTCTTTCCCTGAAGCTCCTTCTTTCTTCCTATAGACCCACTTACATCCAACTACCTTCTTTCCCTCAAGAAGTTTTGCTAACTCCCAATTTTGACTCTTGTGCAGTGACTCTATTTCTTCAACCATAGCTTCTAACCATCTTTCCTTTTCTGAAACTGACACTGCTTCCTGAAGGAACTTGGTTCTCCTTCACTTGTTAGTAAAGCAAAGGATGTTGAATCACCATCTTCTCATTATCTTGTTGGAGGTCTAATTATGCGTCTAGGTCTATTGATAGGACTATATTTTGCACATAATTTAATGATTATTCTAGTTATATTTTTATTGTTATTAATTGAATTTGATCACTCTTTATTGTGAAAGCTAGAATATTCATCATTTCAAGAATAGAGTTGCAAGTATGAAGAAAAAGCTTATTTTGGCTAAAAAAATCATGGAAAAATGGAAAGGAGATCAAATCAAGCTCAAAAATGGAAAATAATGAATTTACATGGACTTATAAATCATGATACATGATTTTGAACTTGAAAATGGAATTAAAGATGGGAAAGCAAGCGGTCTAGATTCGTTTTGAATCCCAGGGCCAAAGCTATAAAAAATCCATGGCCATGGGATTTGATTTGAAGCTGTCCAAGTTTTTCAATGACAGTAATTGCAAGGGCATAAGCATTTTGAAAGCCACGACTGTGGGGCTCAAAAGCCACGATCGTGGCATGAATTTCGGCTTTGTTTTAAAGAGATTTTGAATATTTCAGAGGCATATTGAAAGCCACGACTGTGGCACTTAAAACCCACGACCGTGGGATTGATTTCGCCACTGCCTGAGCCAAGAACAAGAAGAAAATAAGTTTGGCAGCCTCATTTCAAAAGCCATGACAGTGGCCTCCCAAAGGCCATGACTGTGGCCCACCAGACCGACCTTGGCAGCTGAAAAGTTTGACGAAATAGGAGGAATTCACATAGGCCAGGACCGTGGCACTCCAAAAGCCATGACTGTGGCCCTTATTTTATGATTTGTGAGCTGCAAATGCTGAAGATGAACTCGCCAACCAAGTCTTCTTTAACCCTTTTTCAATTTTTCTCCACTAATGAAGTCTCCAAGCACTCTATATAAACACATTTCCTCCAATGCTTCAAGGAGCATGAATTAATAGGATATGTAATAGATTAGATTAGATTCATCCAAATAAATTTAGTTTAGAAGTGTGAAATTCTGCTTCAAGGAGGAGTTCAAGATCCAAGTCAAGATCTTCTTCAAAGAAATAGAGTTTGATATTTCTTGTTCCTTTTTAATTATGTCTTCATTTATCATTTTGAATATTTGTAATATTTTTATAATGAAGAACTAATTAATTGAATTTATCACGGAGTTATAAATGTCTATTTGGTTAATTTAGTTATCCTTTGATTATTTTGTTGTCTTTAATCTTAATGCTTTGATTATCTGGCTAATGATTAATTGATTTGAGATGTTGTGTGATGGAGCGAGAGTGGAAGCATGACATTAGTCCAAGGAGATAACAATCTTAAGTAAGTTTCTAACTTAGAGATAAGGTTAAACCCTTAAGAGGTTGATTCAAGATTCTCATAAAACTTAATGAATTGATTTAATTACTTATGATCACGAGAGTAAACGTAAGGATTAAAGTCGATATTAGTTCTAGTACTTGAGAGAGACTTGAACTTAATTTAGGAGAATCCAACCATTAATCAAAAAGAAGACTGAATTAAATCAATACCTTAGAAAATCCATGATAAAGCAATAAAGGTGACCAAACCCTAAGTCTTTAAATTATTAGAAATTTATTCTTGATTCATTGTCATTTTAGTTAGCTCAATCATAAAATTAAATTTGATTTTCCAAATATTAATCAGTTTAATTGTTTGGTACTTAGAATTAACCTCCTTGTGGGAACGATACTCTACTCATCATTATATTACTTGTTAACGATCTGTTCACTTGCAGATAGTAAGGCTGAGGCCACGACATCTATCTATAGCAATACTATGCTCATGTTGATGATGCTACACTTTTGTACTAGCTGAATCATCATCCATGCTTTCAGATTCAACTACTGGTTGATCTAGTTTTGAAGGACTATTTAACCCAAGTTCCACATCTACCTTGGAGGTTGATCCTACAGCTTCTTGAGATGATTCTTGCTTGTTACTATAGCCCACTCATCAAAGACTACATCTGTACTAAATATCACCTTCTTCACCTTAGGTTCCCAAAGTATATATCCTTTTACTCCTTTTCCATATTCGACAAAGATGCATTTTCTTGACTTTGAATCTAGTTTTGATCTTTCATCACCGGGGATTAATGCGTAGGGTGGACATCCAAATACCTTGAGTACAGAGTAGTCGACATCTTTACCTATCATGTAACACCCCCTACATAGTTTATACACTCAACTACATAGGTGATGTCACCTAAATACTCACACTTGCCTATATATGTAATGTATTAAATAAAACCAAAATGCTTATATACATTAACGCAGTTATTAAACTTTCAAAAGAAATACCGTGATTATCCCTATTTTACAAACATATATCTGTTTAATTTACAAAGAACTCTTATTGTTAACTTATATTATAAACATTATTATAATTCTCTTACTACCCTCAATCTTATACAACTGTCATACAAAATTATAAAGTATACAACTTTCATACAAAATTACAGAATACAATTGTTGTGCTCTAATTAACACTAGTACAAAGCGTCACTCGCAAGTATACAAGGTAGTTGTAGCAAAGGTGATCGCCCCAAGGTCATTTTCCCAAGAAGGTGTGGTTCGTAATAGCTTGATTGACAAGTATTTAAATGCGGAAGTTTAATGTTTGAGTTGCGACTTTAAAACAATTAAGACTAAAAGTGTTGTGCGTAGGGTTGGTGTGTGATGGGTGTACAAGATCAAATCGATTCTTGGGAAGGTGCCTAGGGTTATAGGTCCATTCAATCAAAGCTTAATTCTCAATTATCCATTAACATAACCTTGTAAATTAATTTGTTTCTTAAAGTTAATTAATCAATTACCAATCTATTAGTTCTCACATTCATGAATTAACAATGACCAATTCTTTTACATTTGCAAATTAATAAACCCTAGAACTTATATTTCTAATTCATTCTTAGGGTAGTCGATTGCATAATTTCGATATCAAATTTTACCTCTCGGTCCTTCATTCAATATCTAGAGATCAATAGGTAGCTAATCTATCAACCTAGCATACAATCCAATGCAATCAACCAACAACAAGGTACATCATGGAAATATCAAACCAAAGCATTCAATCAAATATACTACAAACCCTAGGCATCGGTATCTAGCTTAACATTATCAATTTAGAACCAACATTCAACTCAATATAAATCAAATACAAATTGTTCATTGCAATATCAATTCTCTTAATACAACGAAAACAATATTGAAATGAATTAAAAGAGAGAATAGAAAAACCCCTTGTAGATGCCAAAAGTAGGATTACTAGTCTTCCTCCTAGCTCCACTTTAATGTATGATGAAGAACTCAAGCCCTCTTCAATGGTGATTCTCCTTTGCAATATGGAATGGAGTTTTCTCAAGTCACCATACCTTCAATTGATTATGCCTTTGAGAGATGGAATGGAGCTTTCTCAAGTCACCAATCCTTCAATGAAGCTTCTTCAACCTTTAAGAGCTTGTTAACCCAACTTATCCCAAAGAACCTCAAAAATCTTGTTAATGGAAGATGGAAAAGATGAAGATGGAGGATGAAGATGAAGGGACAAGGAGAGTGTCACTCTCTCCTCATCCCAAATCGTGTTTGCCCCCTCCTTCCCTTTTCTTTTCTCTATTTCTAAAACCTTAGTCGTCTCCTCTTCCTTCTATCGAGCAAAAGAATTTATATAAATTAAGGGTGACATGGCCAAGCTTGATTTGGCTTGGCCGTGTCCCTCATTTTTCTTTGGGACACGGCCAAGCTTGCTGGCCGTGTCATTCACTGCCCTTTTTCTTTCTTTTCTTTTGGTCTCAAGGAGCTGACACGGCCAAGCTTGTGGCCGTGTCATGTGACATGGCCACTAGCTTGGCCGTGTCATGTGGGTGTGTCCCTTTCTGTTCCTTTTCTTTCCTTCTTTGCTTGCTCCCTTGTTCTTTGGCATGAATTGGGACACGACCAAGCTTGTTGGCCGTGTATTGAGTGTGTCTCTTCTTGCTTCTTCATTTTTTGCTCTTTCTTTGCTTTGGTCCTTGTTTTGCTCCTTGAATGAGACACGACCAGTGGCTTGGCCGTGTCTCTTGGCCGTGTCAAGCTCTGCCATCATCATTCTTTGAGGGACACGGCCAAGCTTGATTTGGCTTGGCCATGTCTTGCTTGGTTCATGCTTTTCCTGCACTGTTTTGATCTTCCAATGGTGTTTTTGCACTTAAACCTAAAAACAAACACTTCAAACAAACTTTAAACAAAAATCAATCAAAACATTAACTAAAAACACATAAAAATCATAATAAAAACTAGTACAAAAATGACCTAAACAACAATATTTATAATATTACTCTTTGAACATCTGTGATGCAGTTAATTAGAAACTTATACCTATCACTCTACAGTCTCAATTCTTCTTGTTTGATCTACGCGTTAGAAAATAATTCTAACACACTAAGCAAAGATTAGTGGTGCTTATGTATTTATAATATGAAAGAAAATTTAAAGGAAAGAGAACCATATATAAAATAATTTAGAAACAATGAAAAGTATCACTTTAAGACCATTAAATAAAAAAAATTAATAAATTAATTGAAACTTAAAATACTAAACATGATTAAAATCAGAATCGGTTAATTTAACAACAACCATATAACTCATTATTTTCAATATAGATAACTTTATTAAATATTCTCATACACACTGAACTCAGATCATAGGTTTGGATAATGGCAAATTTAATGCTAAATCTCAAGAATGTATAATGGAAATATGCCCACTGTCACTAATTATACAATGTGTCCATTAATGGCATGATGTGCCTACTATCAATATGGATATCCTCCCTCTGGCTAGCCATTCAATCCCAATCTAGATATAAAATCAGTATGCTTTAGGCAATTCATTAGTTTTTAATTAACATTGAATTATGTATATCACTTCAATGGAATAATTCTTTGATCAACATTTACTTCATGAGCTAAGATAGCCACTGGTTCTCCTTCATAATTCAAATATGGCTGAATTTCAATGGACTCTGTTTGAATCACATGTGAAGGATATGATCTATACATCTAAACATCGACACATGGAATACATTATGAATCTTAGCTAGTTCTGGAGGCAAAGCTACTCGAGAAGTTATTGGACCTACACGTTCAAGTATTTTATATGGTCCAATAAACCTAGGACTAAGTTTGCCTTTCTTTTCAAAGTGAAAAACCTTCTTCCACAGTGATACTTTCAAAAATACCTTATCTCCCACACTATATTCAATGTCACATCATTTCAAATCCGCATATGATTTTTGTCTATCCATTGCAATTTGTAATCGATCCTTTATAAGCTTCACTTTGTCTTCAGTTTGCCTTATGGGATCAGGTCCCACAAGTTTGCTCTCATTCAATTCCACCCAACAAAATGGAGTTCTACACTTCCTTCCATAGAGTGCTTCATATGGTGCCATCCCAATACTCATTTGATAACTGTTGTTACAGGCAAATTCTACCATAGGCAGATATCTATCCCAGCGACCTTTAAAATCTATTACATAACTTCCAAGTATATCTTCAAGTACTTGTATCACCTTTTTCGATTGACCATCAGTCTGTAGATGAAATGCAGTACTAAAGTGAAGCCGAGTACCCAATGCTTTCTAAAAACTTTCCCAAAATCTTAAAGTAAAGCAGGGGTCTCGATATGAAATAATAGACATTGGCACTCCATGAAGCTTGACTATCTCATTAATATACAATTCAACAAGCCTATCCATTGAATAATAAACTCGAATGGGAAGGAAATGAGCTGATTTGGTTAATCAATCAACAATTACCAAATTGTATCATGCTTCTTTTGGGTGTGCGGAAGACCAGTCACAAAATCCATGGTGACTTTATCCCATTTCCATTCTGGTATTGATATAAGTTGCAAAAGACCTGTTGGAACTTGATGTTCTGCTTTGACTTATTGACACACTAAACACCGAGTCACAAATTCAGTAATATCTCTCTTTATACCAGGCCACCAATAATGAGACTTTAAATTCTAGTACATCTTATTACCTCCGAGATGTACAGTATGCATAGTATTATGAGCTTCACCAAGTATACACTCCTTTAGTTCTTTCACATCAGGTACACACAATCGACCTGTAATATAATCCATCATCTTCTAAAATAATATAATTTGGCTTTTCACCTTTATGCACTTATTTCAACATTTCTAATAACTTTTGATTTTGTTTCTAAGCTCTTATTACTTTTTGCTTTATAGTTGGTGCAACCCCCAATTCTTTTAATATAATACATTATATCATTTAGTTTATCTAATTTATATATACATATAGTATTATAATATTCTATATACAACATACCTACTAAAGTCTTTCGACTTAAAGCATCGGCTACCATGTTAGCTTTTCAAGGATGATAGTCGATGGTACAATCATAATCTTTAATCAATTCCATCTACCTCAAGACTTAAAGCATCGGCTACCATGTTAGCTTTTCAAGGATGATAGTCGATGGTACAATCATAATCTTTAATCAATTCCATCTACCTCCTCTGCCTTAAGTTTAGTTCTTTTTGCGTTGGCAAGTATTTCTAACTTTTATGGTCAGTGAAAATATAGCACCTTTCACCATACAAGTAATGTTGCCGGATCTTAAGAGCAAATACAATAGCAGCCAACTCCAAATCATGTGTAGGATAATTCAATTCATGAGATTTTAATTTCCTAGAAGCATAAGCAATTACCTTACCCCCTTGTATCAATACACAACCAAGTCCCTAATGAGAAGCATCACTATAAATCACATAGTCCTTACCTAGGGTCGGTTGTGTCAATACAGACTCTTCAGTCAACATAGCCTTCAATTGTTCAAAACTAGCTTGACACTGGGCATTCCACTAAAATTTAGTTTCTTTTTTAAGGAGCTTAATTAAAGGAAGTGTTATCTTAAAAAATCCTTGTACAAATCTTCTATAGTAACCAGCTAACCCAACAAAACTTCAGACTTCTGTTATATTCTTTGGTGGCTGTCAATTCAAAATAGTCTCAATTTTACTAGGATCCACACGAATACCATTAGCTGATACTACATGACCTAGAAATGCCACTTCTGTCAACCATAAATCACATTTCAATAGTTTAGCATATAATTGATTCTCCCTTAGTGTTTGTAGTACAATTCTCAAATGCTTATCAAGCTCCTCTTAATTTTTGGAATAAACCAATATGTCATTAATGAAAATAACTACAAACTGGTCTAAATATGTTTTGAAGACTCGATTCATCAAGTCCATAAAAGCTACTGGAGCATTAGTTAAACCAAAGGGCATAACCAAAAATTTATAGTGTCCATATCGAGCTCTAAATGATGTCTTTGGAATATCTACTTCTTTAACTTTCATCTGATAATAACCCGAATTAAGATCAATCTTAGATAAAACACCTGGTCCCTTTAACTGATCAAACAAGTCATCAATCCTAGGTAATAGGTACTTATTCTTAGTAATCACTTTATTCAACTGCCGATAATCTATACACAATCTAAGGTACCACTGTTGCGCTCGAATTAACTCTACCACAAAGCGTCACTCGCAAGTATACGAGGTAGCTATAGTAAAGGTGATCGGCCCAAGGTCGTCTCTCAAGGAAACTAAGGTGACTAATTGATTATCAGATTATAAATAAAAAGTAATGAAGAAATTGAAATTGCTAACAACTAATGAAAAAGATTGATTGAAGTTTAAAACGAATAAAAGTAAATTAAGCTGATGTTTTGATTCACTTGATAGAAAGGTCTAGGGTTTGCACTTCTCTACTACTTATATGTATGAATGGTTATTCCTCTTAACTAATTTAATTTCAAAGATTAAATCTCAAACAACTCAATTAATCGAGTCAAGGAAATAAGCTCTCGCATTCAAACCTCATTCAACTAATCTTGTTACAATTGAAATAATCTTTTTAATAGGTTATATCTCTAATTCACCTAAGTCCTTAATTGAATTGTTCCAGCATTAGACTTCATCTCTCAATCCATCATCTAATACCTAAAACACATAATTGGTGGCCAATTAATTATATATTAACAATATTCCATTCAATCAAGGCTAAAGAAATTATTAGCTAAGAGAATAACCAATTCATACAATCATAGCAGATCCATACAAACC
This sequence comes from Garcia nutans, assembly GCA_947685225.1. Lineage (NCBI taxonomy): Eukaryota > Viridiplantae > Streptophyta > Magnoliopsida > Malpighiales > Euphorbiaceae > Garcia > Garcia nutans. Next base: position 68,745,378 of record CANTUV010000031.1, on the reverse strand, counting down.
CTAGACTAGATCAAATTAGTTCATCATGCTATCAAACATACTCATCTCATTTATGTTCAAAGAAATCAAATTAGACATAATAATATCCATTAATACAATTTCAATGAAAATAAAGAGAATAAGTTCGAGAACAAAACCAAGTTACAAACTCCTTGAAGCTTCTGAAGAATCTCTTGTTCAAATCTTGCAAGAAGGATGTATCAATGGCTAGAACAATCTAATCTAAGCTAGATTAATCCAAAAGTGTAATCAAAATCAAAGAAAACAAAGTTAAAACCCTAACTTCACTCTCTGACGGCTCAATTCAATCTCCAAATTGTCAACACCCCCAAAACCCTAGCTTCTTTTTTCCTTTTATATGAAACGTCTGCTTTAAAATCCCCTACGGCTTTGGTTCATGAGAGACACAAGTTGGATGTGACTTGGCCGTGTGGGTGCTCTTTGGAGGGATACGGCCAGTGACTTGGCCATGTTCCTTGCATGTGTCACCTACTGTAAGAATTCCTTCTTCTTTTCTTCTTTGGTTGAGTGACACGGCCAGTTGGAGGTTGACTTGGCCGTGTTGGACCCTTTTGGAGGGACACGGCCAGTGACTTGGCCGTGTCCCTTGCCTGTGTTCGCTTCTGTGAGAGTTGCTTCATCTTTGCCTTTGGAACTAAGTGAGACACGGCCAAGTTGGAGTGACTTGGCCGTGTTGGAACCTTTTTGGAGGGACACGGCCATTGACTTGGCCGTGTCCCTTAAGTGTGTCCTTCTCTGTGTCTTGAACTTCCTTTTTAACTTGGTATGGGACACGGCCAGTGACTTGGCCGTGTCCTCTGCCTGTGTCAGCTACTATCCCCTTTTTCCTTCAATTTTCTTCCTTGCCTTTTTTAACCTAAAACAAACTCAAACAAACTATAAACAAAAAAAAATAAATAAACAATAACCAACAAAATATAAACACCATACTAAAAACTAGATCAAAAACGACATAAACACTGAAATAAACTAAAACTATCAAAATTAATGAAAACACTAAACAAACAGATAAAAACTAACAAAATACCTAAATAAAACAATAATTATCATAATAAACAAGACACAAATCTATAACAAAAACTAATAAAACAACTACCTCACACTTAAAACTTTGCTTGTCCTCAAGCAAATTCACATGGCATAAATTAAAAACTCAAACAACCTTAACTATAATTCCAGCATATAAAATGAAATCCTTTAAGACACAACATAAATAATTGCACTTTACTTCAATCCAGGATTTTCTTAACTCATTCATTAATCCAGACATACAAATCTCATCTCTCATCTAAGTGTTTCACTCGATTTCAAAGGTTAATCACTCAAACCACTCATGACTGCATACTACCATAAACTTGCTTAATTATCCAATCTCTCTCACTGATTTTCTCAAGAAATAATCCGAAGGTCTTTCATTTGGATGTAATGGGGCTAAGGTAAAGGTGTGAGAAAAGACATTTAGGCTGGAGCATCAAGAAATGGAGTATCTAAATTAGACAATACTCTTGCTAAGAAATTCATAACTCCCTCAAATGGCATACTCACAATCCATTAATACTTCACATACTTGCATACTCAAAGAAAAATACATGAGTCGACATTCTCCAATGCTAGAAAATATATAGATTTTGCATATATATATCTTTTTCTTTTTGTTTTTTTTATTTTCTCTTTCTCTTTTTCTTTTATTTTTATCATTTATTTATTTTTTTTAATATATATATACAAAATATAAACTTGCATGGAACATCTAGCTTAAAATGTAGAGGAAAAGAATAATCAACTCTTAATCAAATACAATGTGCAAAGTATGCATTTCAACCCCCAAATAGCAATATCATTCTCTCTCTTTTTTTTTACTTGCTTACCCCACACTTTGAAATAAATCACCCTATTGTCATATCATAAAACTCCATTCCTTAATGCAGGTATGATGATAATAAGAACATGTTAAGTTGAGAATTGTGTTGATCAAACAATAAAAAGGTCAAAGGCTCAACTTGGCTCACTAAGGAATTCATAATTAAGGGAGGTCTTTTTAAACTAAAGGGCTAACCTAATTTGCCTTCATCATTTTAAAACTTGAGATTAAATCATAATGTGAGTTCAATTAGTATGCAAAAGCAAACTCTAGAGATGCAAAATCATGAAGGTGTACACTTAAAAAAAGAAAATCAACTGATAATAAAATTCAATCTATGAGGCTCAAAACTCACACAGGTGGGTTCTCAAAGATTTATATGTCATAAATTGCAGAATGTGAAAATTGATCCTAAATGAATTCAAATGCTCATTTCTATGCTAATACTAAAGTCTCAACTATAATGCTAAAATCACATAAAAGATCAATAAGATTTTCAACAATTATACCATGCACAACAAACACAATAAACAAAACAAGACAAACAAAACAAAAATTAAAGAAAAGTTTAAAGATTACCCCACACTTTAGAATTTACATTGTCCTCAATGGAAAGCAAGAATAATAAAGAAAAAGAGTTAAAGGACAACTTGTCTTCCATCATGCCCTGGTGAGGCAAAACCCTAACTTTCCATCACAAACACAAAAGTTCAAAAACAAAACACAAGAGAGCTTTAGGGTTTCTATTTATTTAAACTAAAAATAAAATCAAAATTGCAAAATATAAAATTAAAAATATGAAAAAGAAATGCAAACCAATGGGTTGCCTCCCATTTAGCGCTTCTTTAATGTCATAAAGCTGGACATTATGCAAGACTAGGAATCGTGGATCAAAGTGCTGTCGATGATCCTCACTTCCTGAAATCCTTCATTGTATAGTTTAACTCTATGTCTATTTGCTTTAAAAATCTTATTGGTTCTAGAGTTAAGCAATCCAATGGCACCAAAAGGACATACCTTAGTTACCTCGAAAGGACCACTCCATCGAGACTTGAATTTACCTGGAAACAGACGGAGTCGAGAGTTAAAAAGTAGAACTTTCATACCTGGACTCAATGTCTTTCGCACAATAAATCTGTCATGAAGTGCTTTAGTGTGATCCTTGTAAAACCTCGAGCTTTCATATGCCTTTGGGTTAAGGTATTTTTGGGTCTCCCTCACTGGTTTAACCCCCTCTTCTAAAGTCAGTTTCAGCTCCAATTTATCTGGGGAGTCTGTCTGCAACACAACATCTGAAACAACTGCTTCAACACTATTAATTAAAGAACATTCCTCATATAAAGCAGTTGTAGGAATAGGAGAAGTGTTAAAAATAGAAAATTCAACAGTCTGCCCTAAGACAGTCATTGACAACTTACCATTTTTAACATCTATTAAGGTGTTGGTAGTAGCCATGAAAGGCCTACCCAGCAATATAGTGTGTGCTGATGGTGCAGGGTTACTTCCTTCCATGTCAAGAACTATAAAATCCATAGGTACTATCAACCCTCCAACCTTAACTAACACATCTTCTATAACCCCTTTCGGGAATCTAAAAGATCTATTAGCTAATTGCAACACCATTTTGGTCGGTTTCAGTTCCCCTAGTTCTAATTCTTTATAAATAGAATAAGGCATCAAATTCACACTAGCTCCTAGATCACACATGCCATCAGTCCCCTTTCCATTCCCCACAGTAATTTGAATTATAAAGCTACCAGGATCCTTTAGCTTGAGAGGTAGTTTATGCTGCAGAACAGCACTAGCTACCTCGGAAACTATCATCTTTTCATTCAGCTCATACCTCTTTTTCTTGGTGATCAGCTCTTTGAAAAATTTGACATAAGCCGACATGTTCTTTACTGCTTCAAGTAAGGGTAAGTTAATACTTACCTTAGATAGCATGTTGAAGATATTAGAAAATTGCTTATCTTTTTTATCATCCTTCAACCTACTGGGGAATGGTATAGGTGGCCGGTATGGATTGCTTGCCTTATGTAGATCTGCTGTAAGGGACTTCTCCACTGATCTTTCTCCAGCACCTTTGTTCTTTGGTTCTCGTTCATTCTTGTTCTCTTGGTTACCTGCACTCACAGAATTATCTTCAACATTATTGTCAATTACCTTACCACTTCTAAGAACAGTCACTGATTGTGCCTGCTCAGGTTGACTTGGGAATTTCCCCTTCTGTTGAATCTGCATTTGTTGTGCCAATTGCCCTACTTGGGTCTCCACTTCCTTAAAAGATGCTTCTAAGGAATCCAGCCTCTTGTTGGTCATCTCTTGATTTTTCGCACTGACTTGGATAAAAGCTTGTAAACTTTCCTCCAAGCTCTCTATCTTAGACTGCCCTTGATTTGAGGATTGACCCTACTGTTGGTTCTGTCTCTGGAGCAAATGGAAAGGCTGCTGAGAATTATTTGTTGCCCAAGAAAAATTTGGGTGATTCCTCCAACCAGGATTGTATGAATTTGAATAAGGATCATTCCGAGCTCTTGGTTGAAATCCCCCCATGGCATTGACTTGCTCAGCTTCATTCTCATATGATTCATATGCAGAGGGGCAAATGTTTGCTCCATGCCCTAAAGTTCCACAGATTCCACATGCTTCTTGAGTAGATGAAGAAATATTGTTCTTCATGTTCAGGATCTGCACTTGCCTTGTCAACTCAGCTATCTGATTTACCATCTCACTATTGGCTTCCAGTTGATTCACCCCTTTACTTCTTCCCCTTACACTCTTTTGTTGAGAATTAGCTCCCAACATCTCAAAGATCTCATAAGTCTCATCAGCTATCTTTTCTCCCATGGCTCCCCCAGCTGCATTGTCAACAGTGTTCTGAAATTACTGGGTTAGACCATCATAGAAAAACTGATTAAGAAGTTGAAGTGGGTAGTGATGATGCGGACACTGGATCAATAGCATCTTAAATCTGTCCCAAGCCTCATGAAATGGCTCTCCTTCAAATTGAGAGAATGTAGCAATCTTCCCTCTCAACTCAGCTGTCTTTTGATGTGAATAGAACTTGCTCATGAACTTGTTATAAACTTGCTCCCAAGTTGTCAGTGAGTTTTTGGGCAACATCATAAGCCAGCTCTTTGCCCTATCCTTCAAAGTATAAGGAAAACATCTCATCCTCAACTGATTCTCTGTTAATCCTCCCAATGGAAAAGTGTTGAGGGTGCAGTAGAAATCCCGAATAAAGTTCAAAGGATCTTCATTTGGAACTCCATAGAATGATGGCAGCATGTTGTAGTGAATGTTCTTCAACTCATAATTTCTTGCTGCATCTGGCAGTCTTATGCAAGAAGTGGAAGTTCCAATGACAGGTCTAGCAAAGTCTCATACAATCATAGCAGATCCATACAAACCCTAGATTAGATCAAATTAGTTCATCATGCTATCAAACATACTCATCTCATTTATGTTCAAAGAAATCAAATTAGACATAATAATATCTATTAATACAATTTCAATGAAAATAAAGAGAATAAGTTCGAGAACAAAACCAAGTTACAAACTCCTTGAAGCTTCTGAAGAATCTCTTGTTCAAATCTTGCAAGAAGGATGTATCAATGGCTAGAACAATCTAATCTAAGCTAGATTAATCCAAAAGTGTAATCAAAATCAAAGAAAATAAAGTTAAAACCCTAACTTCACTCTCTGACGGCTCAATTCAATCTCCAAATTGTCAACACCCCCAAAACCCTAGCTTCTTTTTCCTTTTATATGAAACGTCCGCTTTAAAATCCGCTACGGCTTTAATTCATGAGAGACACGGCCAAGTTGGATGTGACTTGGCCGTGTGGGTGCTCTTTGGAGGGACATGGCCAGTGACTTGGCCGTGTCCCTTGCATGTGTCACCTACTGTAAGAATTCCTTCTTCTTTTCTTCTTTGGTTGAGTGACACGGCCAGTTGGAGGTTGACTTGGCCGTGTTGGACCCTTTTGAAGGGACACGGCCAGTGACTTGGCCGTGTCCCTTGCCTGTGTTCGCTTCTGTGAGAGTTGCTTCATCTTTGCCTTTGGAACTAAGTGAGACACGGCCAAGTTGGAGTGACTTGGCCGTGTTGGAGCCTTTTTGGAGGGACACGGCCACTGACTTGGCCGTGTCCCTTAAGTGTGTCCTTCTCTGTGTCTTGAACTTCCTTTTTAACTTGGTATGGGACACGGCCAGTGACTTGGCCGTGTCCTCTGCCTGTGTCAGCTACTGTCCCTTTTTTCCTTCAATTTTCTTCCTTGCCTTTTTTAACCTAAAACAAAACTCAAACAAACTATAAACAAAAAAAATAAATAAACAATAACCAACAAAATATAAACACCATACTAAAAACTAGATAAAAAATGACATAAACACTGAAATAAACTAAAACTATCAAAATTAATGAAAACACTAAATAAACCGATAAAAACTAACAAAATACCTAAATAAAACAATAATTATCATAATAAACAAGACACAAATCTAAAACAAAAACTAATAAAACAACCACCATTCTTCTTCACAAATAAAATCGGTGCACCCTAGGGTGATACACTAGGTCTAATAAAGCCCTTATCAAGTAATTCCTGAAGTTACACTTTTAACTCTTTTAACTCTGGAGGTGCCATTCTACAAGGTAGAATATAAATTAATGTCGTATCTAGAACTACATCAATAACAAATTCTACCTCCCTTTCTGGTGGTACTCCAGGTAATTTCTCCTGAAAAAAATCCAGAAACTCACTCACTGTAGGTAGTCTCCCAAAGCCTTGCTTGAATGCCGTGTATCATTAACATAAGCAAGGTAAGCTTCACACATCTTCCTAATCAATTTTCCAGCTTTACCTGCAGAAATCAAACTAGAAGGGCAAAATTAATTTTCTCCTCAAACTACAATTTCACCATAATTTGAAATCTTAAAAGTCACAACTTTACTACAGCTGTCCATAACTGCTTGATGTTGGGACAACCAATCCATTCCCAAGATTACATCAAAATCATGGAATGGAAGTTCAATCAAATAAGCAGGAAGTTCTACATCATGAACTCTAATTGGACAATTTTGATATACTTTGTTTAACCTTCACACTATGGCCTAAGGGGTTAGTAACTTCTATCTCATAATCAAGCTTATCAACATAAATTTTCTTCCCTGAAGCTATAATTGTACATATATAAGAATGTGTAGAACCAGGATCCAATAATGCATACACACTAAGACCAAGTAAAGAAAATTTACCAACTACAATATCAGGAGCATCCTGGTCCTCCACTGCTTTCATGGCATAAGCCCTAGCTGGAGCACTGCCTCGAGTATGAGGTCCATCCACTGTTTCAGATCCTCTCTACTGACTAACACTGGTTCGAGTACCTCTATGTGTCCTACGATCTGACTGAGACCTTTGTACAGAACTTTGTCCTTCAATAGCTTCTAGTTCTTTTATCATTGGACAATCTCTAATTTTATGCTTCGAAGAACCACATTTCAAACAAGCCCCTTTTTCGATACCAACAATCTTCACTTGCATAACCCTTACCACAATATTGACAAGGTGTAGTAACAACCCTTGAAGATGAGCCTGTAGCGACTCCAAACCTACCACCTCTAGACCTCTGAAAACTAGCTCCACTTCCTCTATCAGACCCCTGAGTTTGAGCTTGAATATTTCTCTGTCTTTTTTCCTTCGCTTGTTTAATCTCATTTTCTATGGCAATTGTAGCATTAACAAAAGTGGAAAACTCTTTAATCCTTATAGCTACTAAATACACCAGGATCTGACTATTCAAACCCTGTTCAAACCGCTTACACTTCTCTTCCTTAGATGAAACTAATTTTAGAAAATATTTGCTGAGGCAAACGAACTGCCTCTCATATTCAGACACAGATGACTGCCTTTACTTAAGATACAAAAACTCCCGACGCTTCTCCTCTAAATAAATCTCACTAATATAATTCTTTTTAAATTCTTCTTGGAAAAATGCCCAAGTGAGTCTACCCGCATGTACACCTTTCTGCTTTGTATCCCACCAGGCATAAGCTTGTTCCTGCAACAAGAAAACTGCACACTCCAATCTTTCCTCATCAATGCAATGCAGAAAATCAAAAACTCTCACAATCCTCTCCATCCAATACTCTGCTACTGAAGACTCATCAGTATCACAAGCTTTAAAATCTTCTGTTCTCAATTTTCTAATTATCTCCAATGGAGATCTTTGGGGCACTAACGGTGGAGGCTGTGCAAGAGGAGCAACTCTTATGATTTGTCTGAGAACTTTCCCCATATTTCTCACAAATTGGGGATCTAAGAGAATTTATTCTGCAGAAGGTTTCGATGGCTACTGATTCCCCATACTTACTTGACTGTGTGAGGATGCAGCTTGTTCCTCTTCACCTTGATGGGATTCGAAGGTCATCTAATACCTTTAAACATTGAAAATCAACTGCATCAAACATTTATTCAATTATATAGTTCACATAGCAATGACAGTTGTACTTCTCTTTTCTTTTAATCCACAAACTTAGGACCGCCTAAATATGCTTTGATACCACTAAATGTAATACCCCCTATATAGTTTATACACTCAACTATATAGGTGATGTCACCTAAATACTCACACTTGCCTATATATGTAATATAGTATATAAAAGAAAAATGCTTCATACATTAACGCAGCTATTAAACATTCAAAAAAAATACCGTGATTATGCCTATATTACAAACATATATCTATTTAATTTACAAAGAACTCATATTGTTAACTTACATTGTAAATATTATTATAATTCTCTTACTACCCTCAAACTTATACAACTGTCATACAAAATTATAAAGTATTGCCATGTGAACTATACAGAATGCAATATTTATAATATTACTCTTTGAACCTTTGTGATGCAGTTGATTAGAAATGTATACCTATCACTTTGCAGTCTCAATTCTTCTGGTTTGATCTGTGCATCATAAAATAATTCTAATATGCTAAGCAAAGCTTAGTGGTGCTTATGTATTTACAATATGCAAGAAAATTTAAAGAAAAGAGAACTATACACAAAATAATTTAGAAACAATGGAAAGTATCACTTTTAGAACATTAAATAAAAAAATTAATAAATTCATTGAAACATAAATACTAAACATGATTAAATTCATAATTGGTTAATTTAACGAAAACCATACAACACATTGTTTTCAATATAGATAAAAATTCATTAAATATGCCCATACACACTGAACTCAGATCATAAGTTTAGATAGCAGGTCACTGTAGCAATTTTAATGCCAAATTTCAAAAATGTATAATGGTAAATATGCCCACTGTCACTGATGACACAATGTGTTCATTAATGGCATGATGTGCCCACTATCACTATGGATATCCTCTCTCTGGCTAGCCACTCAATCCCAATCTAGATCTAAAATCAGTATGCTTTGGGCAATTCATTAGTTTTTAATTAACATTGAATTATGTATATCACTTCAATGGAATAATTCTTTGATAAAAACTTGGTATTTTACATATTTATCTTATATTCAAAATTTATTACACTACTTATTAGGGTTGATTTCAAAAATCTTTACACTTTGGGGCCTTAAAGTCATTTAGGCCAAAATCACGGATGAAAGACAAGGAAAAGAGCTATTTTGGGCAAATTTTTCAAGTGACATATCCAATGACATGGGCGTATCAATGACTATGTCGTTTGTCCATCTTACAGAAGCTTTGACCCCAACGACATGGGCATGTCACTGCCCGTGTTATTAATCCTGCATTACAATAGCTACGACACGTCCATAGACATGGTCGTGTCATTGCCCATGTCATTAACGTTGAAAAACTACATCGTCGACATATCCAGTGACATGGCCGTGTCACTAGACACGCCCACTAACTTGGTCGTGTCACTGGCAAAAATTATGTATTTTTGCCACTCAACCACTTAAACATAAACATATTCAAGATCTATGATAAAAATGAATCAAAAACTAATTTTTTGACATAAAAAGAGTATATATCAAATACTTTACTCAAACATCAATTAATCAATATTTAACTATCACTCATGACTAAAAATAACATCAAACCACTCATTTCTTATAAAGATTGAATTGAGAATTATACTCATCACTTATAAGTTTTTTTTAATTCATTTTTCACTCATCAATCCATTTATCCAAAACTTTTAAGTAATAATTCATTATAGATGACTCAATCAACCAATTCAAACATTAAAATTCATAGAAATTCAAATATTTAAAAATTAAAAAAACAGAAGCACATACCACTTTCAAAATCCCTCTTCTTCTCTCTTTTCTCTCTTTTTCTTTGATCACTTATTGATAATCTCACCTTTCTAACTTATTCTTCTAAAACTTATAATTATATGTAATATACTCTTGATTTTCATTTGATTTAAAGAAAGGAAGATGAAGAAAATGAGAAAGATGGTAGAAGTGGTTGTGATTAGCATGGATGAAGATGAAAGAAGAGAAGAGAAACTTGTACACACACACATGTTTATATATAATAAATTCAATCTAGTGTGGCCAATATCATTTTAACTATGGTGCACCCTCTGTTTTATTTTTTGATTGTAATTAGATTTTTAGTCCCGTAAAACTATAAAATAAATTTCTTCAATAAATTTTAAGATCCACTATTTACATCATTTATCCAGGTTACTTTTATCACTATTCACTATCAATTATCAATATTAATTAAAAAGTTCACTATTTCAAATTTTAGACATTACATATCCAAACCTATCGTGTAGACTTCCCCTTTAACTTACATGAAGGTGACTTATTTTTTATGAAACAAGCAGCATTCACTACTTCTACCCAAAACTGTTTGGGTAATCTTGCTTATAATCTCATTGCTTTGGCTCTTTCTAATAGTGTCTTGTTCATTCTTTCTGCTACCCCATTCTACTGAGGCGTCTTAGGAACTGTGAAGTGTCACTCAATCTCTTCTTTTTGCATAAATCTATGAACTCTTTAGATGTGTATTCACCTCCACTGTCAGACCTTAAGCACTTCATACTTTTTCTGTCTGTTTCTTAACATTGGCTTTCCACTCATTGAACCTTGATAATACTTCACCTTTCTCCTTCATGAAATACACATAAACTTTTCTGGAGAAGTCATTAATGAATGTTACAAAATATTTAGCTCCATTTTTTGCTGCAACTTGTTCTAGACCTAAAATATCTTAGTTGTAACACCCCCATATCCAATGCCCACACACTACAACTACAACAATGTAGCATAAGTGCATCAAACATAGGGATGCTACGGTTTTCTTAACATTCAAAACACTTTAAACTTTATACAATACCCTTATCATTATACATTATAGAAAAGTAGATCATTTACTTATAAAACAAAACATATTAGTTATATATATATACATTTAAATATTACACAGCGGAAGTTATAAAATATGTACATATTTACATATTAAACATTTCTTTACAAAATATAAAGAAATATACATGATTGGCAAGTCTGCTCTGATCTTTAAGCTCCCAAAATGGATTCTTCAAGGTCTACTCTCACTTGGTCTTGATGAACTCTCGGGTTCAACTCTATCCACTCTATTACCTGCGCGATTAAACACTATCGCGCTAAGCCAACGGCTTAGTAAGATAAAACATACTAATGGTATGCTTTAATGTAATGCAATGTCACATATGTTATTGATAAGATCAACATCATAAATATAAAGTTAACCACATAATTATGCATTTCACAAATCATAGTCATATGAGCATACCACATTTCAACATCTTTCCACATTCAACATTAATCAATCATGCTCAATAAACTACATCTCATTTCATTAACTCATAACATTATTTAAGACATTCATATAACCTTGACACCTATGGGCCCAACAAGTATTTAATACGATATTCAGAGTTCAGAGTTACTGCTTTGGTTCATAGTCACAATAATCACGCCCGTAGGCAATGTATATACATGTATCTCTATCCATGGATAGTGTAACAGACCCAGTCTCTTGGACCATCAACTCAACACATATGAGGAGATCCTCAACCCGGCAAGACTGTTACAAATCATATATCTCATATTCACAATTCTCATAGTGTAACAGACCCAGTCTCTTGGACCATCAACTCAACACATATGAGGAGATCCTCAACCCGGCAAGACTGTTACCTTTCATCATTTCTTAGGCATGCCACCCAAATCCAGAACTCTGAAACTGAATAACATATTAAACAAACAATTCATTTATTATATAGTTACCATTTCCATTCTCAAATTCTCATCACATTTAGGCAAACATGCCTTCTTTCTTTCAATATCATCATCATAGCCAATCACAATGGCATTGTCTCATATCATGTCTTATTTAAATTATCATTGCATCTTTGATATACATTTCAATTTCAATGTATATTACTCATGAAACACATTACCATTCACAATACATAACATAACATTGTTCAATCTCAACAATGCAATTAGGGCAAAGAACAATTGATATGATTCATAGTTTTAGGACCTTACACATGCATTTGATTATATCATTCATTGATTCAAGTGTGTTTAAAGTGTTTAGGGTTAGGTTTAAGGACCAACCTACCTTTGGAGAACCAAAGCAATGCAAGAAGAACAAAGAATTAAAACCCTAACCCACACAATTGAGGGACACGGGCAGCCACTTGAGGGACACGGTTAGGGCAATTCAACCTCTTCACAATCTAATCCAAAAGGAATATTAGCAAAATGACCATATGAATAGTACATTCTGGTTTTAGACTCCATTTTATCCTTATTTTTAAAAATTGTATAAAATAATCTACTTGACTAAAAATTCTAAAATTTTTACAGAATTTAGTTTTGTATCTTAAAATCATTCCTTTAAAATTTCAGATCAAACTGAACACAAAATCTTGGTCAAATAGTTCACCTAACTAGACTGCCCCAATTGCCCTGCATCCTGGCAGCAGTTCTGAACTTTGTGAATTCCATAAATCAAATTCAATAAACGTGGTTCCAAATTATTTTTCTCAAATACTAGACTCACTAAGCAACAACATATCCAAAATTCAATTGGATATGATTTTTCTACATTTTATTAAAAATCCCGAAATATAGCTGTCTCAGTTAAGGTACCTGCTGGAACAGGTCTAATAAAAATAATCTTTCTAAACTCATAACCATTCCAAAATCGAATCAACATATTTTTCAGTCATTCTAGACTCATAGAGGCACAACATATCAAAAATTCACTTCAAGAACATTTTTCTATAATTAATTAAAAATCATACAAGTCACAGCCTTCACTAATTGTAAAACAGAAAAAAAAATTCACTAAACACAACTCTTACTCTTCCATCACCAACACCAACCTAGCTTCTTATCTTTAATTCCATTTCAACACTTTTACACACACCATACACAAACACACTCCATCAAACTCAAACAAAATTCCAAATAGAACAAGAGAAATCAAGAGAAAACTTACCTTAAATGAAGAATTCCACAAATCTCTAACCAACACCCTTGATTCCTTCTTCAATTTGCTTCAAACCTCAAGATCACCTCTCTTTCTCTCTTTGTCTATGGAGAATCCGGCCACACATGAAGAGAAGAAGAAAATATGAAGAGCAAAGTCAAATTTGGCTTCTTATATCCATCAAGTGTTTTTAACCTTGCAATTACTAAAACACCCTTCACCATTTAACTAACCTTTTGTCTCATCTAAGCCCTTATATGTAATTGCACATTCCACAAAAATATCTTCTTGCATTGACTCTATATTTGACCAATCTATATGTTATATATATCATCATATACACAACATATACATTTGTCTCTAAACCCTAAATTTCTTCTCCAAAACACATATACATATACATTCTCTTCCCATTTCTTTTCTCTTACAATTTAACACCTATATTCAATCCAATATATAACAACAACAACACTAACAACAACATCAACAATAACAACAACATAACCAAGACTTCTAGGGCATACATGAGGATATTACATTAGTGAACATACTCCAATACTTGATTGCTTTTCTGTGAGGCAGTCTTGAATTGAACTCTGTTTTGTTTTCCATAGATACAAAACTCACAGAATCCAACTTCACATCATGTTATACCATTTAGCAATTTCCTTTTATGAAATTCTTGTAAACCTTGCTCACTTATATGACCTAATCATATATGCTAGAGCTTCGATGCATCCAAACTATCTTCTGTCGATGAACATGTAGAATTGATGTTCACAATTGTAGTACCTTCTAGCTTGTACAAATTGTTTACTATTCTCTTCCCTTTAATCATAATCATAGCACCTATGGATACCTTAAGAACTCCACTACCTAGAGCTGCTAAAAATCCACGCAATTGCTTCTTTAATAGACCTAAAGAAATCAAATTCTTCTTCAATTTAGGAACATGTTTGACATGCTCCAATGTTCTAATTATGAAATCAAACATTTTGATTCTAATAGTTCCAATCCCTACAACATTGCAAGTATAATTGTCACCCAAGGTTACACTACTAGCATCACATGCTTTGTAACTGTAGAACCAATTTTTGTGAGAAGTATAATGTGATGAGCATGATTTCAAATCATTACTTTTCATCGAGACTACTAAGAGATCTTCCTCTCTTAAAGTATCAGTAGCTACACTAGCTAAACTTGAAGCTGCTTCTTTCTTATCAACCCTCTAATTCTTCAATAATGGACATTCTTTCTTCCAATGACCCTTCTGAAGACACTTGAAACATTCTTCCTTTGACACTCTTGACTTTAACTTTCTCTTGATTTTCCTCTCTTCTACTCCTTGTTCCTTCCGTTGCCCCTTTTGCATTATAAACTAACTAACGAACCCTCAGCATGTGTATTTCCCATCTCTAATTTCTGTAGTGAAATATGAGACCTTAGAGTTGTCACCATTTCCTTGTAGACTAGCGTCTCCTTACCATATAACAATGTCATGTTGAATTGAATGAAAGATGGTGGCAATGAACATAAGAGCAACAATGCCTTGTCCTCGTCATCCAATTTAACTCTACATGTAATCAATCACTAACCTTTTGATTGAACTGGGCTATGTGATTTCCTAGGTTTCCACCTTCTTCCATTCTAAACCATAATAGATCGCGCTTCATGAATAATTTATTCGTGATGTTCTTAATATGAACAAACTCTCTAACTTTTTCCATAAACATTTGGTTATCTTCTCATCAATTACGTCATATACTACTGAATCTGCCAAACACGTCTAGATTGTACTGAAGGTGATTGACTCAATATCTTGACAATCCTCTTCATCCATATTTGCTATCTCCATTCCCCTTAATGCCTTGTAAACCTTCATACGTGTCAACAAATCGTTCACTCTCATCAGCCATAGAGAGAAATTCCCCTTTCCATCAAACTTGTTGAACCTAATATGTGTTCCAAACCCACTCATCCTAAATAGAAGCTATGATACCAACTGTTAGAAAATCTTATGTTTTTGAAATGTGCAAAATAAGGAATCAATCTATGAATAGAAAAATTAAGGAGAATAAAAAGTAAAGTAATCACATAAGACACAAAGATTTACGTGGTTCGGTAATTTATTTATGTCCATAAGAGGTTTTCCACTTTATTTCATAGAGAGAGAATACAACTAAGGTTTTTTTTTTCTTTCTTTTTTCTCATAATATCTTGTCTGCCATCTATGGTACTCTATATATAGTGTTTTCTCTACCTTGGATATACAAGGAAATCCTTTTCCTATTCTAACCTCTTTTCTTATGTAAACTCTATTATAAAATTGATAATCCTCCTCTTTGTTGGAACTCCTAATACAAAACTAATTTGGTTTATGAGCCATTATTTAACATGATCAAAACTTTTTTTTTTATTATCAAATTCTCACTTCATGGTTGTGATGTGTAGAACCTTAAAATGGTGAAGCTGATGGGGAAGGGACATAGGCAAGGGCATTTGTTCCATATGAATTGGGATTTAAAATCTCAATCTTCTTCCATTTGTCTTTCAACCTTTCCATCTCTAAAAGACTCATTAGCAAATAAAATATGGTGGCATCGGCATCACCATTTAGTTCACCCTCATGTTGGTAGACTTAAGCATATGTTTTCTTCCAAATTAATTTCAGAAATAGCTCCCATTAAGCCTATCATGTTAGAGAAAAGTTGTGTCCTTGGTAAAGCTTCCAAATTACCTTTTACTTCTAGTACTTCTAAGGTTGATGCTTCCTTTAATTTAATACATAGTGATTTATGGGGATCTTCTCCTATTTCATCAAGATTGGGATATAAATAACTTATTTTATTTATTAATCACTACACTAGGTTCACTTTGTTTTAATTTTTTATGTGCTAAATTTGAGCTTTCTAATGTAACTAAAATGTTTATTACCATGGTGGAAACACAATTTGGAAAAATAATAAAAAATTTCATTATAATCCAAGTGGGAAATTTTGTTCATCAATTCTCACTTTATTTTTTCATGAAAAAGGAATTATTTCCCAACAATCTTGTCCTTAAACTTTTAAGCAAAATGGAACCATAGAAAGAATAAATCATTATGTGGCTAAAATTGCTAGAACCCTTTTAATTGAGTCTCATGTGCTTTCTCAATTTTAGGTAGAGGCTACCCATACAAAAATTTGTTTAATTAATAGAACAAGAGAAATCAAGAGAAAACTTACCTTAAATGAAGAATTCCACAAATCTCTAACCAACACCCTTGATTCCTTCTTCAATTTGCTTCAAACCTCAAGATCACCTCTCTTTCTCTCTTTGTCTATGGAGAATCCGGCCACACATGAAGAGAAGAAGAAAATATGTAGAGCAAAGTCAAATTTGGCTTCTTATATCCATCAAGTGTTTTTAACCTTGCAATTACTAAAACACCCTTCACCATTTAACTAACCTTTTGTCTCATCTAAGCCCTTATATGTAATTGCACATTCCACAAAAATATCTTCTTGCATTGACTCTATATTTGACCAATCTATATGTTATATATATCATCATATACACAACATATACATTTGTCTCTAAACCCTAAATTTCTTCTCCAAAACACATATACATATACATTCTCTTCCCATTTCTTTTCTCTTACAATTTAACACCTATATTCAATCCAATATATAACAACAACAACACTAACAACAACATCAACAATAACAACAACATAACCAAGACTTCTAGGGCATACATGAGGATATTACAATTCTCCCCCTCTAAAATGAAAATTTCGTCCTCGAAATTACCTGATATCAAAGCTGAAACAACTGCGGATATTGCTCTCGCATGGATTGTTCACTCTCCCAAGTCGCTTCTTCTTTTGCATGATTCTTCCATAGAACTTTCACCAATGGCACACTCTTGTTCCTCAACTCTTTCACTTCTCGTGCCAAGATAGCAACTGGTTCCTCTTCAAATGTCAAGTCTGGGCTCACTTCAATAGATTCAAATGGCAACACATGAGATGGATCCGACCTGTACCTCCTCAACATAGAAACATGAAATACATTATGAATACGATCCAACTCAGGTGGCAAAGCAAGTCGATACGCAACTGGCCCAACTCTTTCTAACACTTCATACGGCCCAATGAAACGAGGACTCAATTTTCCTTTCCGACCGAACCTCAAAATCTTCTTCCAAGGAGACACTTTCAGAAATACCTTATCTCCAACATTAAACTCTATATCTCTCCTTTTCAGATCTGCATAAGATTTCTGTCGGTCTGAAGCTGCTTTTAACCTGTCTCGAATCAACTTTACTTTTTCTTCAGTTTCTTGAATCAAATCAGGACCAATCAACTTATTATCTCCAAGCTCATTCCAACAAAGAGGTGTCCTACACCGTCTGCCATACAATGCTTCAAACGGTGCCATACCAATGCTGGATTGGTGACTGTTGTTGTATGCAAACTCCACAAGAGGTAAAAATCTATCCCAACTTCCAGTGAAATCAATGACACAGCTTCTCAACATGTCTTCAAGAATCTGTATCACCCTCTCTGACTGTCCATCCGTCTGTGGATGAAAAGCAGTGCTGAAGTGCAGTCGAGAACCTAAAGCACTATGCAAACTCTTCCAAAATCTAGAAGTAAACCTGGGATCTCGATCAGACACTAAAGAAGTTGGAACACCATGCAGTTTCACAATCTCATGGATATACAGCTCAGCCAACCTCTCTAAAGAGTAATCCATCCGCACCGGAAGGAAATGAGCTGTTTTAGTCAATCTATCCACAATCACCCATATAGCATCATGCTTCTTTTGTGTCAATGGCAAACCAGACACAAAATCCATTGTCACTCTTTCCCACTTCCATTCTGGTACTGACAACGGTTGAAGCAACCCGGTTGGAACTTGATGCTCTGCTTTAACCTTCTGACAAGTGAGACATTTCGACACAAAATCTGCAATGTCTCTCTTCAAACCAATCCACCAATAATGCTGTCTCAAATCATGATACATCTTCGTATTACCCGGATGCATAGCAAACACTGACTGATGTGCTTCTTCTAAAATGACTCTTTTCAATTCAGCATCATCGGGTACACACAATCGGTTTTTAAACCAGAGACTCCCATTGTCTTTCACAACAAAATCTCTTGTCTTCCCATTCTTACAATCTGAAATAATCTTCTGAATCTTCTTATCGGCCAACTGAGCTTCTTTGATCTGATCTAACAAAATCGGCTTCAATTGTAACTGTGCCAATAATGCACCATCAACACAAGGTACAAAACTGGCATGCAATGCTCTCAACTCAACAAGCAACGAGAGCGAGTAAACTGTTAAACCAGCTAAAGACTTCCGACTCAAGGCATCAGCAACAACATTTGCTTTACCTGGATGATAGTCAATCAAGCAGTCGTAGTCTTTAATCAATTCTAACCATCTCCTCTGACGAAGATTGAGTTCTTTCTGGACACCCAAATACTTCAAACTCTTGTGATCAGTGTAGATGAAACATTTCTCCCCAAACAGATAGTGGCGCCAAATCTTTAATGCAAACACAATGGCAGCCAATTCCAAATCATGGGTCGGATAATTAAGCTCATGCGGTTTCAACTGCCTAGATGCATAAGCTATAACTTTACCTTCCTGCATCAATACACACCCCAAACCTCTATGTGAAGCATCACTGTAGATCACATATGGTTTGCCTTCCACAGGTAAAGTAAGAACAGGCGCTTGAGTCAACATATCTCTCAACTGCTCAAAGCTAGCCTGACACTGATCCGTCCACACAAATCTCACTCCCTTACGAAGCAATCTAGTGAGTGGAGTAGCTATTAAAGAAAACCCTTTCACAAATCGTCTGTAATAGCCTGCCAAACCCAGAAAACTTCTAATCTCTGTCACAGACTTGGGTGGACTCCAATTCAATATAGCTTCAACTTTGCTCGGATCAACTCTAATACCCTCTGCTGAAACTATATGTCCGAGAAAAGCAACTTGATCCAACCAGAACTCACACTTCGACAATTTGGCAAATAACTGCTTCTCTCTCAAAATCTGCAACACAATCCGCAGATGCATATCATGTTCCTCTTCATTCCGCGAATACACCAGTATATCATCAATGAAGACCACTACAAACTGATCCAAATAGGGCCTAAACACCCTATTCATCAAATCCATAAAAGCTACAGGTGCATTCGTTAGACCAAAAGGCATAACTAGAAATTCATAATGCCCATACCTGGTCCGAAAGGCGGTCTTCGGAACATCCTCAGCTCTGACTCTCAGCTGATGGTACCCAGATCTCAAATCAATTTTAGAAAATACAGCTGCACCCTTCAATTGATCAAAGAGGTCATCAATTCTAGGCAAAGGATATTTATTTTTAATAGTCACCTTGTTCAATTTCCTATAATCGATACACAACCTCATAGTACCATCTTTCTTTTTCACAAATAGCACAGGAGCTCCCCAAGGAGAAACACTGGGGCTAATGAATCCTTTATCCAACAACTCCTATAATTGCACTTTCAACTCCCTCAATTCTGCTGGTGCCATTCTATAAGGAGTAATAGAGATAGGAGTGGTACCAGGCAACAATTCAATACCGAACTCCACCTCTCTCTCAGGAGGCAACCCTGGCAACTCCTCTGGAAACACATCCGGGAACTCAGCAACTATGGCAATGCTATCAATAGGGGAACCCTTCACTCTAGTATCCACCACATGAGCAAGATAGGCTTCACACCCCTTTCTAATCAACCTCCTGGCTGCAACAGCTGAAACAAATAAGGAGGCTAGCTGTTCCTGCTCATTAAATACTATCACCTCTCTACCATCACCCGTTCTCAAAGAAACAATTTTCTTTTTACAATCCACCACAGCTCCATGTCGAGATAGCCAATCCATACCTAAGATCACATCATATTCCTTAAATGGCATCTCAATCAAATCCCCTAAGAACTCCTCACCCTGCACCACTACTGCACTATCTCGATGCACCTTACTTACAACCACACTATGCCCTAACGGATTTGTCACCAACACATCAAATCCTAGGGACTCAGCATGCAAATCAGATACAGGCAAAACAGATACACTAACATATGAATGTGTGGAACCCGGATCAATCAAAGCAAGTACTGAAATATCAAATAAAGAAAAAGTACCAGCTATGACTGCCGATGCATCTGGCTGCCTCTGCATAACATACATCCTCTGGGAAGATCCAACCTCCTCTGGTCTACCCTCCCTGGATGTAGCACCTCCTCTAGAACTGAACCCTGGTCTACCTCCTCGGCTGGCACCTCTGCCTCCTCTGCCTCCCCTCACACTAGCTCGAGAAGCAGCAGAATCAACTGGCATCTGCTCCTGCCTCTCAGGACAGTCTCTCACAAAGTGGTCAGGTGATCCACACCTGAAGCATACCCCTGATCTACTATGCCTCCAACAAACGCCCCCATGTCTTCCACCACACTGGTTACACACAGGTAAGGTGGATCTCTGAACTCCAGGAGTAGGAGCACTCGCTACTGAAGCTGCAGGTCTAAATCTCTGTCTCTGGAACTGCACTGACCTACCAGCTAACCTCTGACTCCTACTAACTCTAGGAACAAAGCTTCCTTTACCTCTTTTAACAGAAGAAGACCCTGCCTCAAACTGGGGCCTCCTAACCCTAACCTCTTCCTCTGAAGCAGCTGCAATAACTTGAGCTCGCTCTACACTTCGAGCTGCTGCCACAAGCTGTGAGAAATCCTGATATCTAGATCCAGCCACTAAGCACATGATAGAGGGCCTCAATCCCTCCTCAAACCTCCTGCATCTATCAATCTCATCAGCAATGATACCCCCAGCATACTGACTCAGTCGAATAAACTCAACTTCATACTCAGTTACGGTCCGATGATCTTGCTTCAAATCTAGAAACTCTCTTTTCTTCCCATCTTTATACTCCCTAGGAGTATACTTCAACTCAAATTCCCTCAGAAAATCAGTGTAAGACAGTGTTGGAGGATCATCCATAGAATGTGGCACTGTCTTCCACCAATCGTAGGCGTCCTTCTGTAGCAAAGATCTTGCATAGTCAAATTTTTCCTCAGGGGTGGCTTGTAACTGAATAAAGATCCTCTGTACTTTGTCAAGCCACTGTTCTGCTACAGCTGGGTCAGTAGTACCAAGGAAATCCTCCGCTCCATACTTCCTTAGTTTATCATAGTGCCTTACAGATACCAAAGGCTGAGGGGGTGGTGGCACTGGTTGCACTGGTGCTTGTCTCATAACTTCCATCATATGTCTAAACCAGGCTGGCGGAACCTCCTCTCCAGCTGGTCTACCCGACACCGAAGCAGGCGCCTCCTCAACACTATCAACTCTAGCTCCCTCAGCAGGAGCGATACTCTCGGCACTACCCTCAATCGACTGACGTGAGTGAGAATCCATCACAACCTAAATCTGCAAACACAACATACTACATCTTATTAAAGATCAGAGGTTGCCAATCCCAAACATGTATATTATTCAAAAACCACTTTTAAAGTCAAAATAGTCTTTTTATTACATTTTACCTAGGTTGAGAATCTCAAACCTAGGCTCTGATACCAAAACAATTGTAACACCCCCATATCCAATGCCCACACACTACAACTACAACAATGTAGCATAAGTGCATCAAACATAGGGATGCTGCGGTTTTCTTAACATTCAAAACACTTTAAACTTGATACAATACCCTTATCATTATACATTATAGAAAAGTAGATCATTTACTTATAAAACAAAACATATTAGTTATATATATATACATTTAAATATTACACAGCGAAAGTTATAAAATATGTACATATTTACATATTAAACATTTCTTTACAAAATATAAAGAAATATACATGATTGGCAAGTCTGCTCTGATCTTTAAGCTCCCAAAATGGATTCTTCAAGGTCTACTCTCACTTGGTCTTGATGAACTCTCGGGTTCAACTCTATCCACTCTATTACCTGCGCGATTAAACACTATCGCGCTAAGCCAACGGCTTAGTAAGATAAAACATACTAATGGTATGCTTTAATGTAATGCAATGTCACATATGTTATTGATAAGATCAACATCATAAATATAAAGTTAACCACATAATTATGCATTTCACAAATCATAGTCATATGAGCATACCACATTTCAACATCTTTCCACATTCAACATTAATCAATCATGCTCAATAAACTACATCTCATTTCATTAACTCATAACATTATTTAAGACATTCATATAACCTTGACACCTATGGGCCCAACAAGTATTTAATACGATATTCAGAGTTCAGAGTTACTGCTTTGGTTCATAGTCACAATAATCACGCCCGTAGGCAATGTATATACATGTATCTCTATCCATGGATAGTGTAACAGACCCAGTCTCTTGGACCATCAACTCAACACATATGAGGAGATCCTCAACCCGGCAAGACTGTTACAAATCATATATCTCATATTCACAATTCTCATAGTGTAACAGACCCAGTCTCTTGGACCATCAACTCAACACATATGAGGAGATCCTCAACCCGGCAAGACTGTTACCTTTCATCATTTCTTAGGCATGCCACCCAAATCCAGAACTCTGAAACTGAATAACATATTAAACAAACAATTCATTTATTATATAGTTACCATTTCCATTCTCAAATTCTCATCACATTTAGGCAAACATGCCTTCTTTCTTTCAATATCATCATCATAGCCAATCACAATGGCATTGTCTCATATCATGTCTTATTTAAATTATCATTGCATCTTTGATATACATTTCAATTTCAATGTATATTACTCATGAAACACATTACCATTCACAATACATAACATAACATTGTTCAATCTCAACAATGCAATTAGGGCAAAGAACAATTGATATGATTCATAGTTTTAGGACCTTACACATGCATTTGATTATATCATTCATTGATTCAAGTGTGTTTAAAGTGTTTAGGGTTAGGTTTAAGGACCAACCTACCTTTGGAGAACCAAAGCAATGCAAGAAGAACAAAGAATTAAAACCCTAACCCACACAATTGAGGGACACGGGCAGCCACTTGAGGGACACGGTTAGGGCAATTCAACCTCTTCACAATCTAATCCAAAAGGAATATTAGCAAAATGACCATATGAATAGTACATTCTGGTTTTAGACTCCATTTTATCCTTATTTTGAAAAATTGTATAAAATAATCTACTTGACTAAAAATTCTAAAATTTTTACAGAATTTAGTTTTGTATCTTAAAATCATTCCTTTAAAATTTCAGATCAAACTGAACACAAAATCTTGGTCAAATAGTTCACCTAACCAGACTGCCCCAATTGCCCTGCATCCTGGCAGCAGTTCTGAACTTTGTGAATTTCATAAATCAAATTCAATAAACGTGGTTCCAAATTATTTTTCTCAAATACTAGACTCACTAAGAAACAACATATCCAAAATTCAATTGGATATGATTTTTCTACATTTTATTAAAAATCCCGAAATATAGCTGTCTCAGTTAAGGTACCTGCTGGAACAGGTCTAATAAAAATAATCTTTCTAAACTCATAACCATTCCAAAATCGAATCAACATATTTTTCAGTCATTCTAGACTCATAGAGGCACAACATATCAAAAATTCACTTCAAGAACATTTTTCTATAATTAATTAAAAATCATACAAGTCACAGCCTTTACTAATTGTAAAACAGAAAAAAAAATTCACTAAACACAACTCTTACTCTTCCATCACCAACACCAACCTAGCTTCTTATCTTTAATTCCATTTCAACACTTTTACACACACCATACACAAACACACTCCATCAAACTCAAACAAAATTCCAAATAGAACAAGAGAAATCAAGAGAAAACTTACCTTAAATGAAGAATTCCACAAATCTCTAACCAACACCCTTGATTCCTTCTTCAATTTGCTTCAAACCTCAAGATCACCTCTCTTTCTCTCTTTGTCTATGGAGAATCCGGCCACACATGAAGAGAAGAAGAAAATATGAAGAGCAAAGTCAAATTTGGCTTCTTATATCCATCAAGTGTTTTTAACCTTGCAATTACTAAAACACCCTTCACCATTTAACTAACCTTTTGTCTCATCTAAGCCCTTATATGTAATTGCACATTCCACAAAAATATCTTCTTGCATTGACTCTATATTTGACCAATCTATATGTTATATATATCATCATATACACAACATATACATTTGTCTCTAAACCCTAAATTTCTTCTCCAAAACACATATACATATACATTCTCTTCCCATTTCTTTTCTCTTACAATTTAACACCTATATTCAATCCAATATATAACAACAACAACACTAACAACAACATCAACAATAACAACAACATAACCAAGACTTCTAGGGCATACATGAGGATATTACATTAGTGAACATACTCCAATACTTGATTGCTTTTCTGTGAGGCAGTCTTGAATTGAACTCTGTTTTGTTTTCCATAGATACAAAACTCACAGAATCCAACTTCACATCATGTTATACCATTTAGCAATTTTTATGAAATTCTTGTAAACCTTGCTCACTTATATGACCTAATCATATATGCTAGAGCTTCGATGCATCCAAACTATCTTCTGTCGATGAACATGTAGAATTGATGTTCACAATTGTAGTACCTTCTAGCTTGTACAAATTGTTTACTATTCTCTTCCCTTTAATCATAATCATAGCACCTATGGATACCTTAAGAATTCCACTACCTAGAGCTGCTAAAAATCCACGCAATTGCTTCTTTAATAGACCTAAAGAAATCAAATTCTTCTTCAATTTAGGAACATGTTTGACATGCTCCAATGTTCTAATTATGAAATCAAACATTTTGATTCTAATAGTTCCAATCCCTACAACATTGCAAGTATAATTGTCACCCAAGGTTACACTGCTAGCATCACATGCTTTGTAACTGTAGAACCAATTTTTGTGAGAAGTATAATGTGATGAGCATGATTTCAAATCATTACTTTTCATCGAGACTACTAAGAGATCTTCCTCTCTTAAAGTATCAGTAGCTACACTAGCTAAACTTGAAGCTGCTTCTTTCTTATCAACCCTCTAATTCTTCAATAATGGACATTCTTTCTTCCAATGACCCTTCTGAAGACACTTGAAACATTCTTCCTTTGACACTCTTGACTTTAACTTTCTCTTGTTTTCTCTACCTTGGATATACAAGGAAATCCTTTTCCTATTCTAACCTCTTTTCTTATGTAAACTCTATTATAAAATTGATAATCCTCCTCTTTGTTGGAACTCCTAATACAAAACTAATTTGGTTTATGAGCCATTATTTAACATGATCAAAACTTTTTTTTTTTATTATCAAATTCTCACTTCATGGTTGTGATGTGTAGAACCTTAAAATGGTGAAGCTGATGGGGAAGGGACATAGGCAAGGGCATTTGTTCCATATGAATTGGGATTTAAAATCTCAATCTTCTTCCATTTGTCTTTCAACCTTTCCATCTCTAAAAGACTCATTAGCAAATAAAATATGGTGGCATCGGCATCACCATTTAGTTCACCCTCATGTTGGTAGACTTAAGCATATGTTTTCTTCCAAATTAATTTCAGAAATAGCTCCCATTAAGCCTATCATGTTAGAGAAAAGTTGTGTCCTTGGTAAAGCTTCCAAATTACCTTTTACTTCTAGTACTTCTAAGGTTGATGCTTCCTTTAATTTAATACATAGTGATTTATGGGGATCTTCTCCTATTTCATCAAGATTGGGATATAAATAACTTATTTTATTTATTAATCACTACACTAGGTTCACTTTGTTTTAATTTTTTATGTGCTAAATTTGAGCTTTCTAATGTAACTAAAATGTTTATTACCATGGTGGAAACACAATTTGGAAAAATAATAAAAAATTTCATTATAATCCAAGTGGGAAATTTTGTTCATCAATTCTCACTTTATTTTTTCATGAAAAAGGAATTATTTCCCAACAATCTTGTCCTTAAACTTTTAAGCAAAATGGAACCATAGAAAGAATAAATCATTATGTGGCTAAAATTGCTAGAACCCTTTTAATTGAGTCTCATGTGCTTTCTCAATTTTAGGTAGAGGCTACCCATACAAAAATTTGTTTAATTAATAGAACAAGAGAAATCAAGAGAAAACTTACCTTAAATGAAGAATTCCACAAATCTCTAACCAACACCCTTGATTCCTTCTTCAATTTGCTTCAAACCTCAAGATCACCTCTCTTTCTCTCTTTGTCTATGGAGAATCCGGCCACACATGAAGAGAAGAAGAAAATATGTAGAGCAAAGTCAAATTTGGCTTCTTATATCCATCAAGTGTTTTTAACCTTGCAATTACTAAAACACCCTTCACCATTTAACTAACCTTTTGTCTCATCTAAGCCCTTATATGTAATTGCACATTCCACAAAAATATCTTCTTGCATTGACTCTATATTTGACCAATCTATATGTTATATATATCATCATATACACAACATATACATTTGTCTCTAAACCCTAAATTTCTTCTCCAAAACACATATACATATACATTCTCTTCCCATTTCTTTTCTCTTACAATTTAACACCTATATTCAATCCAATATATAACAACAACAACACTAACAACAACATCAACAATAACAACAACATAACCAAGACTTCTAGGGCATACATGAGGATATTACAATTCTCCCCCTCTAAAATGAAAATTTCGTCCTCGAAATTACATGATATCAAAGCTGAAACAACTGCGGATATTGCTCTCGCATGGATTGTTCACTCTCCCAAGTCGCTTCTTCTTTTGCATGATTCTTCCATAGAACTTTCACCAATGGCACACTCTTGTTCCTCAACTCTTTCACTTCTCGTGCCAAGATAGCAACTGGTTCCTCTTCAAATGTCAAGTCTGGGCTCACTTCAATAGATTCAAATGGCAACACATGAGATGGATCCGACCTGTACCTCCTCAACATAGAAACATGAAATACATTATGAATACGATCCAACTCAGGTGGCAAAGCAAGTCGATACGCAACTGGCCCAACTCTTTCTAACACTTCATACGGCCCAATGAAACGAGGACTCAATTTTCCTTTCCGACCGAACCTCAAAATCTTCTTCCAAGGAGACACTTTCAAAAATACCTTATCTCCAACATTAAACTCTATATCTCTCCTTTTCAGATCTGCATAAGATTTCTGTCGGTCTGAAGCTGCTTTTAACCTGTCTCGAATCAACTTTACTTTTTCTTCAGTTTCTTGAATCAAATCAGGACCAATCAACTTATTATCTCCAAGCTCATTCCAACAAAGAGGTGTCCTACACCGTCTGCCATACAATGCTTCAAATGGTGCCATACCAATGCTGGATTGGTGACTGTTGTTGTATGCAAACTCCACAAGAGGTAAAAATCTATCCCAACTTCCAGTGAAATCAATGACACAGCTTCTCAACATGTCTTCAAGAATCTGTATCACCCTCTCTGACTGTCCATCCGTCTGTGGATGAAAAGCAGTGCTGAAGTGCAGTCGAGAACCTAAAGCACTATGCAAACTCTTCCAAAATCTAGAAGTAAACCTGGGATCTCGATCAGACACTAAAGAAGTTGGAACACCATGCAGTTTCACAATCTCATGGATATACAGCTCAGCCAACCTCTCCAAAGAGTAATCCATCCGCACCGGAAGGAAATGAGCTGTTTTAGTCAATCTATCCACAATCACCCATATAGCATCATGCTTCTTTTGTGTCAATGGCAAACCAGACACAAAATCCATTGTCACTCTTTCCCACTTCCATTCTGGTACTGACAACGGTTGAAGCAACCCGGTTGGAACTTGATGCTCTGCTTTAACCTTCTGACAAGTGAGACATTTCGACACAAAATCTGCAATGTCTCTCTTCAAACCAATCCACCAATAATGCTGTCTCAAATCATGATACATCTTCGTATTACCCGGATGCATAGCAAACACTGACTGATGTGCTTCTTCTAAAATGACTCTTTTCAATTCAGCATCATCGGGTACACACAATCGGTTTTTAAACCAGAGACTCCCATTGTCTTTCACAACAAAATCTCTTGTCTTCCCATTCTTACAATCTGAAATAATCTTCTGAATCTTCTTATCGGCCAACTGAGCTTCTTTGATCTGATCTAACAAAATCGACTTCAATTGCAACTGTGCCAATAATGCACCATCAACACAAGGTACAAAACTGGCATGCAATGCTCTCAACTCAACAAGCAACGAGAGCGAGTAAACTGTTAAACCAGCTAAAGACTTCCGACTCAAGGCATCAGCAACAACATTTGCTTTACCTGGATGATAGTCAATCAAGCAGTCGTAGTCTTTAATCAATTCTAACCATCTCCTCTGACGAAGATTGAGTTCTTTCTGGACACCCAAATACTTCAAACTCTTGTGATCAGTGTAGATGAAACATTTCTCCCCAAACAGATAGTGGCGCCAAATCTTTAATGCAAACACAATGGCAGCCAATTCCAAATCATGGGTCGGATAATTAAGCTCATGCGGTTTCAACTGCCTAGATGCATAAGCTATAACTTTACCTTCCTGCATCAATACACACCCCAAACCTCTATGTGAAGCATCACTGTAGATCACATATGGTTTGCCTTCCACAGGTGAAGTAAGAACAGGCGCTTGAGTCAACATATCTCTCAACTGCTCAAAGCTAGCCCGACACTGATCCGTCCACACAAATCTCACTCCCTTACGAAGCAATCTAGTGAGTGGAGTAGCTATTAAAGAAAACCCTTTCACAAATCGTCTGTAATAGCCTGCCAAACCCAGAAAACTTCTAATCTCTGTCACAGACTTGGGTGGACTCCAATTCAATATAGCTTCAACTTTGCTCGGATCAACTCTAATACCCTCTGCTGAAACTATATGTCCGAGAAAAGCAACTTGATCCAACCAGAACTCACACTTCGACAATTTGGCAAATAACTGCTTCTCTCTCAAAATCTGCAACACAATCCGCAGATGCATATCATGTTCCTCTTCATTCCGCGAATACACCAGTATATCATCAATGAAGACCACTACAAACTGATCCAAATAGGGCCTAAACACCCTATTCATCAAATCCATAAAAGCTACAGGTGCATTCGTTAGACCAAAAGGCATAACTAGAAATTCATAATGCCCATACCTGGTCCGAAAGGCGGTCTTCGGAACATCCTCAGCTCTGACTCTCAGCTGATGGTACCCAGATCTCAAATCAATTTTAGAAAATACAGCTGCACCCTTCAATTGATCAAAGAGGTCATCAATTCTAGGCAAAGGATATTTATTTTTAATAGTCACCTTGTTCAATTTCCTATAATCGATACACAACCTCATAGTACCATCTTTCTTTTTCACAAATAGCACAGGAGCTCCCCAAGGAGAAACACTGGGGCTAATGAATCCTTTATCCAACAACTCCTATAATTGCACTTTCAACTCCCTCAATTCTGCTGGTGCCATTCTATAAGGAGTAATAGAGATAGGAGTGGTACCAGGCAACAATTCAATACCGAACTCCACCTCTCTCTCAGGAGGCAACCCTGGCAACTCCTCTGGAAACACATCCGGGAACTCAGCAACTATGGCAATGCTATCAATAGGGGAACCCTTCACTCTAGTATCCACCACATGAGCAAGATAGGCTTCACACCCCTTTCTAATCAACCTCCTGGCTGCAACAGCTGAAACAAATAAGGAGGCTAGATGTTCCTGCTCATTAAATACTATCACCTCTCTACCATCACCCGTTCTCAAAGAAACAATTTTCTTTTTACAATCCACCACAGCTCCATGTCGAGATAGCCAATCCATACCTAAGATCACATCATATTCCTTAAATGGCATCTCAATCAAATCCCCTAAGAACTCCTCACCCTGCACCACTACTGCACTATCTCGATGCACCTTACTTACAACCACACTATGCCCTAACGGATTTGTCACCAACACATCAAATCCTAGGGACTCAGCATGCAAATCAGATACAGGCAAAACAGATACACTAACATATGAATGTGTGGAACCCGGATCAATCAAAGCAAGTACTGAAATATCAAATAAAGAAAAAGTACCAGCTATGACTGCCGATGCATCTGGCTGCCTCTGCATAACATACATCCTCTGGGAAGATCCAACCTCCTCTGGTCTACCCTCCCTGGATGTAGCACCTCCTCTAGAACTGAACCCTGGTCTACCTCCTCGGCTGGCACCTCTGCCTCCTCTGCCTCCCCTCACACTAGCTCGAGAAGCAGCAGAATCAACTGGCATCTGCTCCTGCCTCTCAGGACAGTCTCTCACAAAGTGGTCAGGTGATCCACACCTGAAGCATACCCCTGATCTACTATGCCTCCAACAAACGCCCCCATGTCTTCCACCACACTGGTTACACACAGGTAAGGTGGATCTCTGAACTCCAGGAGTAGGAGCACTCGCTACTGAAGCTGCAGGTCTAAATCTCTGTCTCTGGAACTGCACTGACCTACCAGCTAACCTCTGACTCCTACTAACTCTAGGAACAAAGCTTCCTTTACCTCTTTTAACAGAAGAAGACCCTGCCTCAAACTGGGGCCTCCTAACCCTAACCTCTTCCTCTGAAGCAGCTGCAATAACTTGAGCTCGCTCTACACTTCGAGCTGCTGCCACAAGCTGTGAGAAATCCTGATATCTAGATCCAGCCACTAAGCACATGATAGAGGGCCTCAATCCCTCCTCAAACCTCCTGCATCTATCAATCTCATCAGCAATGATACCCCCAGCATACTGACTCAGTCGAATAAACTCAACTTCATACTCAGTTACGGTCCGATGATCTTGCTTCAAATCTAGAAACTCTCTTTTCTTCCCATCTTTATACTCCCTAGGAGTATACTTCAACTCAAATTCCCTCAGAAAATCAGTGTAAGACAGTGTTGGAGGATCATCCATAGAATGTGGCACTGTCTTCCACCAATCGTAGGCGTCCTTCTGTAGCAAAGATCTTGCATAGTCAAATTTTTCCTCAGGGGTGGCTTGTAACTGAATAAAGATCCTCTGTACTTTGTCAAGCCACTGTTCTGCTACAGCTGGGTCAGTAGTACCAAGGAAATCCTCCGCTCCATACTTCCTTAGTTTATCATAGTGCCTTACAGATACCAAAGGCTGAAGGGGTGGTGGCACTGGTTGCACTGGTGCTTGTCTCATAACTTCCATCATATGTCTAAACCAGGCTGGCGGAACCTCCTCTCCAGCTGGTCTACCCGACACCGAAGCAGGTGCCTCCTCAACACTATCAACTCTAGCTCCCTCAGCAGGAGCGATACTCTCGGCACTACCCTCAATCGACTGACGTGAGTGAGAATCCATCACAACCTAAATCTGCAAACACAACATACTACATCTTATTAAAGATCAGAGGTTGCCAATCCCAAACATGTATATTATTCAAAAACCACTTTTAAAGTCAAAATAGTCTTTTTATTACATTTTACCTAGGTTGAGAATCTCAAACCTAGGCTCTGATACCAAAACAATTGTAACACCCCCATATCCAATGCCCACACACTACAACTACAACAATGTAGCATAAGTGCATCAAACATAGGGATGCTGCGGTTTTCTTAACATTCAAAACACTTTAAACTTGATACAATACCCTTATCATTATACATTATAGAAAAGTAGATCATTTACTTATAAAACAAAACATATTAGTTATATATATATACATTTAAATATTACACAGCGAAAGTTATAAAATATGTACATATTTACATATTAAACATTTCTTTACAAAATATAAAGAAATATACATGATTGGCAAGTCTGCTCTGATCTTTAAGCTCCCAAAATGGATTCTTCAAGGTCTACTCTCACTTGGTCTTGATGAACTCTCGGGTTCAACTCTATCCACTCTATTACCTGCGCGATTAAACACTATCGCGCTAAGCCAACGGCTTAGTAAGATAAAACATACTAATGGTATGCTTTAATGTAATGCAATGTCACATATGTTATTGATAAGATCAACATCATAAATATAAAGTTAACCACATAATTATGCATTTCACAAATCATAGTCATATGAGCATACCACATTTCAACATCTTTCCACATTCAACATTAATCAATCATGCTCAATAAACTACATCTCATTTCATTAACTCATAACATTATTTAAGACATTCATATAACCTTGACACCTATGGGCCCAACAAGTATTTAATACGATATTCAGAGTTCAGAGTTACTGCTTTGGTTCATAGTCACAATAATCACGCCCGTAGGCAATGTATATACATGTATCTCTATCCATGGATAGTGTAACAGACCCAGTCTCTTGGACCATCAACTCAACACATATGAGGAGATCCTCAACCCGGCAAGACTGTTACAAATCATATATCTCATATTCACAATTCTCATAGTGTAACAGACCCAGTCTCTTGGACCATCAACTCAACACATATGAGGAGATCCTCAACCCGGCAAGACTGTTACCTTTCATCATTTCTTAGGCATGCCACCCAAATCCAGAACTCTGAAACTGAATAACATATTAAACAAACAATTCATTTATTATATAGTTACCATTTCCATTCTCAAATTCTCATCACATTTAGGCAAACATGCCTTCTTTCTTTCAATATCATCATCATAGCCAATCACAATGGCATTGTCTCATATCATGTCTTATTTAAATTATCATTGCATCTTTGATATACATTTCAATTTCAATGTATATTACTCATGAAACACATTACCATTCACAATACATAACATAACATTGTTCAATCTCAACAATGCAATTAGGGCAAAGAACAATTGATATGATTCATAGTTTTAGGACCTTACACATGCATTTGATTATATCATTCATTGATTCAAGTGTGTTTAAAGTGTTTAGGGTTAGGTTTAAGGACCAACCTACCTTTGGAGAACCAAAGCAATGCAAGAAGAACAAAGAATTAAAACCCTAACCCACACAATTGAGGGACACGGGCAGCCACTTGAGGGACACGGTTAGGGCAATTCAACCTCTTCACAATCTAATCCAAAAGGAATATTAGCAAAATGACCATATGAATAGTACATTCTGGTTTTAGACTCCATTTTATCCTTATTTTGAAAAATTGTATAAAATAATCTACTTGACTAAAAATTCTAAAATTTTTACAGAATTTAGTTTTGTATCTTAAAATCATTCCTTTAAAATTTCAGATCAAACTGAACACAAAATCTTGGTCAAATAGTTCACCTAACTAGACTGCCCCAATTGCCCTGCATCCTGGCAGCAGTTCTGAACTTTGTGAATTCCATAAATCAAATTCAATAAACGTGGTTCCAAATTATTTTTCTCAAATACTAGACTCACTAAGCAACAACATATCCAAAATTCAATTGGATATGATTTTTCTACATTTTATTAAAAATCCCGAAATATAGCTGTCTCAGTTAAGGTACCTGCTGGAACAGGTCTAATAAAAATAATCTTTCTAAACTCATAACCATTCCAAAATCGAATCAACATATTTTTCAGTCATTCTAGACTCATAGAGGCACAACATATCAAAAATTCACTTCAAGAACATTTTTCTATAATTAATTAAAAATCATACAAGTCACAGCCTTTACTAATTGTAAAACAGAAAAAAAAAATTCACTAAACACAACTCTTACTCTTCCATCACCAACACCAACCTAGCTTCTTATCTTTAATTCCATTTCAACACTTTTACACACACCATACACAAACACACTCCATCAAACTCAAACAAAATTCCAAATAGAACAAGAGAAATCAAGAGAAAACTTACCTTAAATGAAGAATTCCACAAATCTCTAACCAACACCCTTGATTCCTTCTTCAATTTGCTTCAAACCTCAAGATCACCTCTCTTTCTCTCTTTGTCTATGGAGAATCCGGCCACACATGAAGAGAAGAAGAAAATATGAAGAGCAAAGTCAAATTTGGCTTCTTATATCCATCAAGTGTTTTTAACCTTGCAATTACTAAAACACCCTTCACCATTTAACTAACCTTTTGTCTCATCTAAGCCCTTATATGTAATTGCACATTCCACAAAAATATCTTCTTGCATTGACTCTATATTTGACCAATCTATATGTTATATATATCATCATATACACAACATATACATTTGTCTCTAAACCCTAAATTTCTTCTCCAAAACACATATACATATACATTCTCTTCCCATTTCTTTTCTCTTACAATTTAACACCTATATTCAATCCAATATATAACAACAACAACACTAACAACAACATCAACAATAACAACAACATAACCAAGACTTCTAGGGCATACATGAGGATATTACATTAGTGAACATACTCCAATACTTGATTGCTTTTCTGTGAGGCAGTCTTGAATTGAACTCTGTTTTGTTTTCCATAGATACAAAACTCACAGAATCCAACTTCACATCATGTTATACCATTTAGCAATTTCCTTTTATGAAATTCTTGTAAACCTTGCTCACTTATATGACCTAATCATATATGCTAGAGCTTCGATGCATCCAAACTATCTTCTGTCGATGAACATGTAGAATTGATGTTCACAATTGTAGTACCTTCTAGCTTGTACAAATTGTTTACTATTCTCTTCCCTTTAATCATAATCATAGCACCTATGGATACCTTAAGAATTCCACTACCTAGAGCTGCTAAAAATCCACGCAATTGCTTCTTTAATAGACCTAAAGAAATCAAATTCTTCTTCAATTTAGGAACATGTTTGACATGCTCCAATGTTCTAATTATGAAATCAAACATTTTGATTCTAATAGTTCCAATCCCTACAACATTGCAAGTATAATTGTCACCCAAGGTTACACTGCTAGCATCACATGCTTTGTAACTGTAGAACCAATTTTTGTGAGAAGTATAATGTGATGAGCATGATTTCAAATCATTACTTTTCATCGAGACTACTAAGAGATCTTCCTCTCTTAAAGTATCAGTAGCTACACTAGCTAAACTTGAAGCTGCTTCTTTCTTATCAACCCTCTAATTCTTCAATAATGGACATTCTTTCTTCCAATGACCCTTCTGAAGACACTTGAAACATTCTTCCTTTGACACTCTTGACTTTAACTTTCTCTTGTTTTCTCTACCTTGGATATACAAGGAAATCCTTTTCCTATTCTAACCTCTTTTCTTATGTAAACTCTATTATAAAATTGATAATCCTCCTCTTTGTTGGAACTCCTAATACAAAACTAATTTGGTTTATGAGCCATTATTTAACATGATCAAAACTTTTTTTTTTATTATCAAATTCTCACTTCATGGTTGTGATGTGTAGAACCTTAAAATGGTGAAGCTGATGGGGAAGGGACATAGGCAAGGGCATTTGTTCCATATGAATTGGGATTTAAAATCTCAATC
The DNA here is from genome assembly GCA_947685225.1 of Garcia nutans. Taxonomy (NCBI): domain Eukaryota; kingdom Viridiplantae; phylum Streptophyta; class Magnoliopsida; order Malpighiales; family Euphorbiaceae; genus Garcia; species Garcia nutans. Next base: position 68,709,532 of record CANTUV010000031.1, on the reverse strand, counting down.
TTCTTCCATTTGTCTTTCAACCTTTCCATCTCTAAAAGACTCATTAGCAAATAAAATATGGTGGCATCGGCATCACCATTTAGTTCACCCTCATGTTGGTAGACTTAAGCATATGTTTTCTTCCAAATTAATTTCAGAAATAGCTCCCATTAAGCCTATCATGTTAGAGAAAAGTTGTGTCCTTGGTAAAGCTTCCAAATTACCTTTTACTTCTAGTACTTCTAAGGTTGATGCTTCCTTTAATTTAATACATAGTGATTTATGGGGATCTTCTCCTATTTCATCAAGATTGGGATATAAATAACTTATTTTATTTATTAATCACTACACTAGGTTCACTTTGTTTTAATTTTTTATGTGCTAAATTTGAGCTTTCTAATGTAACTAAAATGTTTATTACCATGGTGGAAACACAATTTGGAAAAATAATAAAAAATTTCATTATAATCCAAGTGGGAAATTTTGTTCATCAATTCTCACTTTATTTTTTCATGAAAAAGGAATTATTTCCCAACAATCTTGTCCTTAAACTTTTAAGCAAAATGGAACCATAGAAAGAATAAATCATTATGTGGCTAAAATTGCTAGAACCCTTTTAATTGAGTCTCATGTGCTTTCTCAATTTTAGGTAGAGGCTACCCATACAAAAATTTGTTTAATTAATAGACAATCCTCATCAATTCTTATAGATCAATTACCATGGTATTCTCTTTATAATAAAAATCATGATTATTCAAACCATTGTGTTTTTAGGTGTACAGACAAAATAAGTTATCTTCCAAAGCCATTAAATGTGCATTCATTGGCTATGGTGATAAACAAAAAGGCTACTTGTATTATGATTCTAAAAATGAAAGAATACAAATATCCCATCATGTTGTTTTCTTTAAAGAGTCATATTTTTATTCCTCACTAGGAAGCAATACATCTAGTCAATCCAATACATCTAGTCAATCCATTTCAATTTTACCCATTTTTTCAGAAACTTCATATGTGGAACTAGATAAAACTATTGAAGTAGAGGACAACCCAAGTTTAGTTGTGCAAATGCCTAACACGTCCACTAATGATCATGCTTCTCCAAGTCCTATCATCGATTCTTCTTCTCATAATATTGATAAGACTAGTTTGCCACCACCTCATCATTATACTCGAGCCAACTTTGATCAACCTCTAAATAGACTTGGGTATTCCCTTAAATGGTACGGTTCCTTTCCTTCTTTGTTTATTGATGTTATCTCTATTTTAATTCCTTCTAACAATAAACAAGTAGTAGAGTATGCATGTTGGAGAAAAGCTATGGAAGAAGAGCTTGATGCACTTAAGGAAAGTCACATTTAAGATTGGTTCCTTGTCCCATTGATGCTTCTATGATGGCAGTAAATGATTGTATAATATTGAAGTCTGATAGGAGTCTTGATAGGTATAAAGCTCGCTTGGAAGCTCAAGGATACAAACAAGAATATGATGTGGATTACAATGAAACACTTTCTCCTGTAGCTAAAATGACTATTGTGCATACACTTCTCGCTATTACTTCAACAAAGCATTGGCCACTCCATTATATGTAAAGAATGCCTTTCTTCATGGGAATATAAAAGAAACTATCTATATGGAACCACCTCCTAGTCTTCTCCCTCCTTAATCCAATTTGGTGTGTCATCTTCAGAAATCTCTTTAGGGTTTAAAACAAGCCCCATGAGCCTAGTTTGAAAATTTTCATTCTACCATTTGCTCTACTAGGTTTCATCAAAGGTCTAATGACTATTCCTTATTTATTCAACAATAACATGATGAAATAATTATTTTTTTTGCTCTATGTTGATGACATGGTTATTACAAGGAGTGATAGCACATGTATTGAAAGAACTTTCTTTAGACATCTTTTCATATGAAGGATCTTGGGCCTCTCACTTATTTTTTGGGATTAGAAATTTAATCTATGGATCGTGGTCTATTTCTTAATCAAAAGAAATATATAGTTGACTTAATCAACTTGGCTAACTTGATTGATAATAAGGTTTGCATCATGCCTATGGAGAAAAATCTGAAATTGACAAAAGATTATGGGCAACCTGTGTTTGATCTTCAAATGTATAGATGTCTTGTTGGCAGTCTTATATATCTCACTATAACTCATCCTCTATATTTCTTTTGTAGTATAGGTTGCTAGTCAATTTGTTTTTTACCCATAACACCTTCATCTTGTTGCACTTCGATATCTAAAAGGAACTTTAGGTCATGCCTTATTTTTATTTTCTCATTCATCACTTACTCTCATTGCTTCACTAATGCAGACCATGCTGGTTGTCTTGACACTAGACGTTCAACTAGTGGATGGTTTGTGTTCTTAGGCTTCTCACTCATCTCTTGGAAATGAAAGAAACAAGATAGAGTATCCAAATCCTCTACATAAATCAAATATCACTCCATGTCTTCAGTTAGTTCTGAAATCGTTTGGATTCAATATCTCTTCTCTACCTTTGCTATTTCTTGTCCATAGCCTACACTCTTGTATGCTGACACTAGTGCTATTCGCATTGCAACTAATCCAGTGCATCATAAGCATATTGTAACACCCTTACACCTTATATACGTATAATACACACACATCTAGTATATGTAAAATACATATATACGGTATAAGAATATCACAATTCAGTTTAATAAAAAAAATTTATTTCCCATTCCTCAAATCATTTATACTTCCTCAATTATATAAAAAATTCTTTATAATTTACAATATATACATACTTCCAAAACATAATATGATATACATAATATTAAAATGTACAATAATATAAAATTTATACATGCTGGCAAAATGGCTCTGATTTTGATGTAGCGACACACTTCAAACTCAACCAAAGCAAGCCTAGAGCCGACCTAGTCTAGTAGAACTCTTTGGCTCTACTGGATCACCCCTATCACTTACGCGATGAGTTACAATCAGGCTAAGCCAAAAGCCTAGTAGCACAAACTTTGATAATAACAAAACTTAAGAATAGTGCCAATACAGAATGCTCATATGCTATGTCATCATATGACATTCAAGCTCACTTATATATATATATATATATTCATCACTTAATATTTCACACAAACACATACACAAGCATGAGCCCAAACAAACTAATACACCATTCAAATCCCAGAGTTACTATTTTAGTCTATAATGACACCAAGTGTCTAGCCCCGAAGGCAAATAATATCACAGTGATGCCAAGCGTCTAGCCCCGAAGGCAAATCATATCATAGTAATGCCAAGCGTCTAGCTCCAAAGGTAAATCATATTATAGCGACGTCAAGCGTCTAGCCCCGAAGGCAAATATTGAAGATAACCTTATAGGCATGCCGCCAAATACAGAACTCTAAAAATTGAATAACATACTAGGCATACAATTATTTTATATTTTCCATCCTCAATTCCTTTCTCATATTCCCATTTTCTTATTCATATCAATGTCATTTCATTTCAATATTTTATCTCAACATAAGATATTTCATGACATGACCACATTACCCAAACACTTTGGGTCATTTTCATATTTTATTCAATCTAGCCATTAACAATGGCTTTTCATAATGCATATATAACAATTTGCATGTCATAACACAATGTTCATGTATCAAGTAGCTTAACACATTTTCCATCCAAAATGTGTTAAGCCAAATGTAATGCAATCATATTCCATTTATCAAGAGTTTGTACATACCTTAGAAAGCACTCCAAAACAAGCTTCAAGACTCCCTCCAATCTTCTCTTCCAAGTTGTCCTTCAACACTGGGGTTGGGAAAACTACTCTTTCTCAATGCCTAAACCAAATGTGATCATAAACAACCATTTAATATCACATTCTAAGGCATTCTCAACATCAAACCATTTCAATTAAGAATTACAAATGAAAGACCAAGAAAAGAATTATTTTGGACAATTTCCTCAAGTAACACACTGTAGACCCTTAATTTTTGACCCATTCAAATCCGATAGTCCAAAATAATTTTTGTGGTATTTTATTTATTTTAATAATATTTTAATTACAATAATATATAATAGTTATTTTTAATAAAAATAAAAAAATTAAAAAATTGGACCGATTGCGCGACGGCAGCCCATTTCGTCGCAGAAATTATTTGCGGCGAACTGGGCAGTCCCCAATTCGCCGCAGATAGAAATTTGGGGGTGAATTGGGCTTCCTACAGAAATTGGCCAGCCATGCCCATTTTCACCAGCACAATTTTTGCCAGTGCAGCCCACGGGCCCGACAGCCCGCACGGTGCAGATTTTTTGACCAAACTTTGTTTTATCATCCTTTCAAGATGAGAATATTGAAGATGTGAAAGGAGGAGAAGCTTAACTCAGCAAACTTTCCTTAGCTTGAATGTTGCTTTTCAATTTTGCTTTCTTTCATATTTAATTGGAACAATCTTGTTTTTCAAATTTAAAGTTGTTTGAATAAATTATTTTCATCAAAATTTTTATTGGTCTTTGTTCATTTTTGGTGCTCAACCATTGAGGAATCTAGCTTGATAATTCATAAATTAATGTATTTATACATCATGACTTGAATGACTTTACTAGATGAGAGAATTGCTCTATAGCATTGAGTTGTGTATGCTTACTTAGAGAGGGCTCCTGTATAATGACCTTTGTCTAGGTCCTAGTCAATCTTAGAACATGCTTTGACAAACTTTCGAGGCAAAATTGAACTCTGCTTATTTAAGGGAGAGATTATCTAGACATTGTTTGGTTAGCCAACAACTAGTATCCACCCAATTAAATATCAATCCCTAGTTATCCCTTCATAAAATTTTAGCTTTCTTTTCATAGGCATATAACCTCAATAACCTACCCTGAGTTGTTGTGATACTTTTGACAAGTCTTATGATCACTAAGGTAAAAAGGCAAAAAGATCAAAGAAAGGAATGCATAGCCAAGACTGTAAGGATAGTAGATGTTCTCAAGACCATAAGGGTAGTTGAAGTTCACCTAATATCTCCAATATATCAAGATAACATCAGAGTAACAAATGATTTATCCCTGTTAAAGGAGATTAATACCACTCCACTCATCCATTATTAGAAATACAAGTTGGTATAAACAAGACAACTCAAACAAGATAACTCTATTAGAGCTAGAACAAAAAAAAAGAAGAAAAAAGAAGAGGAAAAAAAAGAAAAAAAAAGGCAAAAAGGAAAAGAAAAATAAAACAAAAAAAAGAGAAGAAAAATAAAACCTAAAAAGAAGGTTTAGAAAGCCAACTAAGTTCTCTTTTACCTAAAGCAGCAAAAGGCTTCCATTTGGTTTATAAGGACAATTTGACTTGAATTGGTCCAACTCAACCAAAGATTCAATCAAAATCAGAGAAAAAGGAGATAGATCATCCAGTTCTTAAAAGTTTTGTACTTAACAGTCCTACAAGGAAGAAGGACAAAATGATAAAAAACTCAAAGAAAGGGAAGAGTAAGAAAAAGAAAAAGAAAGAAAAGGGAGAAGAAGAAAAGAAACGAATTTGTGTACCAAACTTTTTGCAAGAGCAAAGACTATCCTAATCAAGATCCAGATTAATGCCAAGAAGATAGAAGGAACTTGGAATCTAGCAAGATTGCTCCCAGCTGCCTAAAGTTCAAACAAGAAATTTGTAGTATGAAGGTTTATCCATTGTGTCACATCAGCTCCAACTTACAAATGGCCTTCATTTAACCCAAATGCCCTTATAGACCCCATTTCAAACCTATCAAAGACCTGTTGATCTCTCTTGGTAGGTAGAGTCTATTAGTGGAGATAGTTTGAATAAGCATGCATATGAGATAGACCATATTCAAACTCAATGAGACCTTTGACCAAGTAATGTGTATGTGCCTATCTGAAGTGCAACAATTCTTGCTTAAATAGAAATGATTCCCGAGTTTAGTACGGTAACTAGGGTTGTCATGTTATAGATATATTAATTTGAAAAATCAAGTCCTGAGGTACATTGACATTAATTTGGTAAAGCAAACATTTGATTTCAAATTCAAAATTCAAAGGAAAAGGAAAAAAATTACAAAGCCTTCAAGTTAAGGGAAGTATGTCGAACCATCAAAACTTGAAGAACACATTGGGCAAAGGAAATGATTACTGGCAAGGTCATGAAGAAGCTACCAACTGACATGCTGAATCATAATTTAAAATGGATGTATCTCTGCTGTTTGGGGCCTCCATTATTCATATTTTCAACATCTTAAAGATAAAAGCCATAAATGTGGAGCATTGTGTCTTTCCAATGCAAGACCTGAACGAGCATCTGAAAGGAACCAATGAGAACACTTCTGCTGATCACCTCGGTCTGTGAGTCGATGGAATGATTGTAAGTATTATTCATGCATATCATGAATACAAGAGCATATCACATCGCACTTTCTTATCTTGTATTGTCTATTCTTTATCAAAGTGAACAACAAACACCCTGTGAAGTAAACAATCAAAAGAAGATATCAAATCAGGGGGGCATGGAAAGCCCATTGCTTGAGAAAGTTCCAGTAATTTTGTAAAGAGAAGAAATGCGTGTTTGTGCAAAGAACTAGACAACAAAAACATCAATCAAAGCTTGTATGGAAAAAAAAATCTTTGGTTTTAGCCTAAACAAGGGGCAAAGTTTCTCCTTTTCAATTTTTTTTAAGTTTATATACCAAATATTTTCAAACTCACTTGCAAATATTTCGCCACGCAGGGGGGAGGGAGAAGATATGAGAGCCAACTAAAAATAGCTGAATTTTTGCAAAAGGAAGAACAAAAGATTGAAACAACCAATTAAGCCAGAATCAAATTCAGTCTCGGGTCCAAGTACCCAAATCAAATCAAATTCAATCTCAGGTCCAAGTAGTACCCAATCTAGGGTCCAAGTACCCAAATCAAAGGCCAAGTACCCAAATCAAATTCAGTCTAGGGTCTAAGTACCCAATCTCGGGTCCAATTACCCAATCTCTGGTCCAAGTACCCAATCTCGGGTCTAAGTACCCAAATCAAATTCAATCTCAGGTCCAAGTACCCAATCTCGGGTCCAAGTACCCAAATCAAACCCAATCTCGGGTCCAAGTACCCAAATCAAATTCAGTCTCAGATCCAAGTACCCAATCTCGGGTCCAAGTACCCAAATTAAATTCAATCTCAGGGCCAAGTACCCAATCTCAGGTCTAAGTACTCAAATCAAATTCAGTCTCGGGTCTAAGTATCCAATCTCGGGTCCAAGTACCCAATCTCGAGTCCAAGTATACAAATCAAATTTAATCTCAGGGCCAAGTACTCAATCTCGGGTCCAAGTACCCAAATCAAATTTAGTATAGGGTCCAAGTACCCAATCTCGAGTCCAAGTATCCAATCTTGGGTTCAAGTATCCAATCTTGAGTCCAATTACCCAATCTCGGGTCTAAGTACCCAAATCAAATTCAATATTGGGTCCAAGTACCCAAATAAAACCCAATCTCGGGTCCAAGTATCCAAATCAAATTCATTCTTGGGTCCAAGTACCCAATCTTGGGTCCAGGTATCCAATCTCGGGTCCAAATACCCAATCTTGGGTCCAAGTATCCAAATTATATTCAATCTCAGGTCCAAGTACCCAAATCAAATTTAATCTCGGGTCCAAGTACCCAAATCAAACCCAATCTCGGGTCTAAGTACCCAAATCAAATTCAGTCTTGGGTCCAACTGTAACGACCCTCCCCGACCAGGTCGGCTGCCCATTTTTAACTGTAACGACCCTCCCCGACTAGGTCGGCTGCCCGGCCCACTAGTGGCTTACGGCCCGGCCATTTCACCACCTGGGCACGGAGTCCGCAGGAGGCAAGCGATCGCTACAGTACTGGACAGCCCTCGCGGCCCACCCAGCAGGAATTTGTTTATTTGGCCCCAAGGGGTCGCCTCCCTGGATCGAACCCCTGACCTCCCACTTAAGAGAGCCAGCGAGAACCATCCAGTACCATTTCTGCTACTAGTAGAAATGGTATTGGATGGTTCTCACTGGCTCTCTTAAGTGGGAGGTCAGGGGTTCGATCCAGGGAGGCGACCCCTTGGGGCCAAATAAACAAATTCCTGCTAGGTGGGCCGCGAGGGCTGTCCAGTACTGTAGCGATCGCTTGCCTCCTGCGGACTCCGTGCCCAGGTGGTGAAATGGCCGGGCCGTAAGCCACTAGTGGGCCGGGCAGCCGACCTGGTCGGGGAGGGTCGTTACACCAAGTACCCAAATCAAACCCAATCTCGGGTCTAAGTACCCAAATCAAATTCAGTCTTGGGTCCAAGTACCCAAATCAAATTCAATCTCGGGTCCAAGTACCCAAATCAAACCTAATCTAGGGTCCAAGTACCCAAATCAAATTCAATCTCGGGTCCAAGTACCCAAATCAAGTTCAGTCTCGGGTCCAAGTACCCAAATCAAATCCAAGTACCCATCATCATCAAAAATCAGTCAAAGATCTTATTGCTTTTCACTCTCTTTTGCCGTAGTCTCATATTGTTCAAGCAGGGGGCAAACTATAGACCCTTAATTTTTGACCCATTCAAATTCGATAGTCCAAAATAATTTTTATGGTATTTTATTTATTTTAATAATATTTTAATTACTAATAATATTTAATAGTTATTTTTAATAAAAATAAAAAATAAAAAAATCGGACGAATTGCCGAGCGTCGCGTGGTAACGCGGGCAGCCCATTCGCCGCAGATGGCAATCTGGGGGTGAATTGGGCACTGCCCAATTTTTTGCAGCCAGTTCTTACACGAATTGGCCCACCGCGCCCATGTTTGCCAGCATAATTTTTGCCAGTGCAGCCCATGGGCCCGACAGCCCGCGCGCTGTCGACTTTTTAACCAAATCTTATTTTACCCAGTTATCTAATTTTTCCTAAACAATTGGTATTTCCTTATTAAAATAGTATTAGGACTCTTTATTTTCCTATAAATACCACATTAAAACAAGAACAAAGGGGAGAAGGAGACAGAACACGAAAAACCCTGAAAAAAAAAAAGAAAAAGCAGAGAGCGGCCATTGAGATTAAGAAAGATTAAAACCAGAAAAGACAGAAGATGGCACAAGGAATTAGCAACAAGTATCAATCATCAAATAATCAATCCATCAAAGGTAGCAACACTGCCTTTTCTATTGTTCATCCAGAAAAATAATTTGGAGGAACCTTCAACGCAGGTTTTGTGTCTTAATCTTGAATTTGCTTAAACATTCAATTGTTATATCATTTTTGTTCTTACTGGTTTTTCATTTGTTTATTTTTGTTATCACTTTGATTCAATAGTATAAATTGATAAACCCTAATTATACATTTTGTTCATTATTGTTTCGTACTATAGCTCAAAAATCCAGAGAAATCCAAAAACCCCGAACTATCTTCTTAATTCTCTAAACCCTAAACTTCTTTACAGTTTCTAAAAACTTTAATCTTAATTATTTCTATAAAACTCTAAACTGTTCTCTTAAATCCTAAGATCAAATATGTTTTCCAAAATATATAAAAATCTAAACTATCTTATCAATTCTCAAAAACCCTAACCCCATTGTCTTAATGCCTTAATTTTCCTAAACCCTAATCTTCTTAAAACTCAATCTGAGAAAACCATAATTTATTCCCAAAATACCAAAACCTCATTTTTCAAATCCCCATCCAGTAAACCTAACAAACCCTTAAGCCCAAATCCAATAAATCTCATAAATCTTTTTCTCCAGTAAAACTAAAAAATCTTAAACCCTAATCCCAATCTTTTAAAATTATAAACCCTAATGTCTTAAGGTTCCAAAACCCTAATTTCATGATGTTAGCCCTAAATGTTAATTTGATTAACCAAAACCCTTACTACTTTCTTAAATTTATAAAACCCTAATCCATTCCATTTTTCCAAAAAGTCTCACAGTAGCCTAAATAATAATAGTAGTAATTCCAAAATCCCAAAATCCTAAATGTTAATTAAAAAACCCTAAATTGAGACATAAACCTAAATTTATATCTTTACTTGCTTTATTTAATTTTAGATTTGATTATGTAGTTTTTTATATATTTTGATGGTTGATTTATTTAATTTCAATGCTTGATTTATTTAATTTATCATGGATGGATATTTTCTTTATTATTATGATTATTATTTGTTTGTTTTAGTATTCAAATTGTAAGAGGTATGTTTCCATTATTGGGTACCTCATTAGTTAAATTTTATATAATTTAAATTGCTTTTATATTTTGGATTAATGTAAAGGACATGTTTCCATCTTTCGGTGGGTGTCCTATCTAGTTTAGATATGAACGATGTAAGGACATGTTTCCATCATCGGATGGGTGTCCATTTATTTGCTTTGTTTAGACATTGCTTTTATTTTTAATATAGTGGTGCTTTATTTTAATTGTTGCATGTAATATGGATAATATTATTATATTTAAGAATTTTATAATATTAAGACCTGCAAAGGAGGCCGGTTCCAATGAACCGGGCGTTGTGGGGGTGCTGGGCCATTTCTCACCTTCCCCATATGTACCCAACTTTTCGAACCCATTAGGGGGTTGAGGATTTCTTAAGAATCGAGTCATCCACCCCTTTCTTTTTTTCTGCCCGTCCGGGTGGCAACTCCATTTTCTCCGGGCTTAGGCCCGTGTTCTCTAAGGCCCCGAGCCAAACAGTGCCGAAGTTGCAAGAACCATTTCACTGGGAGTGGGGGCAAAAATTTCCGCTCACACACACCCAAAAACACGGCCATGTTAATGATCGTGTCATTAACCCACTCTTACAGAAGTTTTGACACTTCCAACGACATGGGTGTGTCAGTGCCCATGTCATTAATTTTGTCTCACAAAAACTTTGACATGCCCAACATCATGGGCATGTTAATGGCCATGTCAATTATCTTGTCTTACAGTAGCTACGACACGCTCAAAGACATGGCTGTGTTACTGGTCATGTCATCAATGTTGAAACTCAGCACAGTTGACACGTCCAACGACATGGCTGTGTCACTTGCCGTATCACGCAAAATTTTGCATTTCGTACACTATACCATTTCAATATGACAACTTCCAAACTCAACTTAATTTCAATCACTTCTTCAATCCAACCTTAAAATCATTATTAACCACTCACAATAATTTCATACATACCTAAATAAGCTATTAAAACATGCTGATACACAATCCCAAAATTCACATATCATGTTCTTCCATAGAATTCCAAAGAATTTACAAAATTGATAAAGAAACTTACCAATTGATGAAGAATCCTCAAAAACTCCACTTGAATCCTTAAAATCCCTTCAATCCTTGGTGTGTGGAAGAAGAAAATAGCTCTTCTTTCTCTCTCTCTCTCTCTCTAGATTACGTTCAAAGGAACAAAAGAAGAAGAAGAAGAAAGAAATCTCTTCTCTTTCTATTCATCCTTATCTATATATATAATAAGTCATTATACACTTAATTATACAATATATATATATGTGTGATGCATATATTAGGTATATGTCATGTTTATTTCAAATATACATTTTACTTTATCACTTAAAATCCTTTCAGTTTTCCATTTAAATCATTTATTTAATTTATTTAATTTATTTTATTTAATTTAAATTTCCAAAAATTAGTGGTATTACAATTCTCTCCCCCTTAAGAAAATTTTGTTCGCGAAATTACCTGCTATTAACTCTGGAACAACTGGGGATACTGACTCCGCATCAACTGCTCACTCTCCAATGTCGCCTCCTCAGTAGCATGATTCTTCCAAAGGACTTTCACAAGTGGTACTTTCTTATTTCTCAATTCTTTTATTTCTCGTGTTAAAATCACCACTGGTTCTTCTTCATAAGTCAGATATGGGCTCATCTCAATAGACTCCACTGACAAGTTATGAGATGGGTCTGACCTATACCTTCGAAGTATAAAGACATGGAAGACATTATGTAACCAGTCTAACTCAGGTGGAAAAGCCAACCTGTAAGCCACTGTACCAACTCTCTCCAGAATCTCATATGGTCCTATAAAATGAGGACTTAACTTCCCTTTGTGACCGAATCTCAAAATCTTTTTCCATAGAGACACCTTCATAAACACTTTATCTCTCACACTGAACTCTATATCCTTTCTTTTCAAATCTGTATAGGATTTCTATATATCTGAAGCTACTTTCAGACGACCCCGAATTAATTTCACTTTCTCTACTGTTTTCTTAATCAAATCAGGACCAACTAGTTTATCTTCTCCAACCTTATCCCAACACAAAAGGTATTCTTCATCTTCTTGCATACAAGGCCTCATAAGGTGTCATCCCAATACTGGATCGATGACTGTTATTATATGCAAACTCAATCAGTGCCAAAAATCTATCCTAGCTCCCTGTAAAACCAATGATACAACTCATCAACATATCCTCTAGAATTTGTATCACTCTCTCTGACTGCCCATCTGTTTGAGGATGTAAAGCATTACTAAAATGCAATCGAGAACCCAATGCATCCTTCAAAATCTTTAAAATCTCGATGCAAATCGGAGATCTCAGTCTGATACTAAAGAAATTGGGATTCCATGTAACCTCACTATCTCATTTGTATACATCTTAGCTAACCACTCAAGTGAAAAGTTCCTCCGAATTGGAAGAAAATGAGTTGCCTTCGTCATCCGATCAACAATCATCTAAATTGCATCATGCTTCTTCTGGGTCAAAGGTAAACCAGTCACAAAATCCATCATCACTCGCTCCCATTTTCACTCTAGTACCGACAATGGCTGAAGTAACCCTGAAGGAACTTGGTATTCAGCTTTCACTCTCTTACAAGTGAGACATCAGGACATAAATTCTGATATGTCCCTCTTCATACCTGACCACCAATAATACTATTTCAAATCTTGATACATCTTAGTACTACCAGGGTGCATAGCATAAATTTACTGATGTGCTTCGTCTAATATCATCCTCTTCAATTCTGCATCATCAGAAATGAATAACCTATCTTTATACCATATACTGCCATCATTTCTCAGATGAAAGTCTCAACTCTCCTCCTTTTGGAAATCTAACACAATCGTTTGGATCTTCTCATCTGCCAACTGGGCTTCCCTAACCTGATCTAACAACACTGGCCTCAATTGCAATTGAGTTATTAATGCACCATCATCACAAGACTCAAATTTAGCATACAATGCTCTCAACTCAATAAGTAACAAGAGTGAATAAGCAATCAAACTTGCTAAAGACTGCCAACTCAAGGCATCAGTGATAACATTTGTCCTGCCAGGATGATAATCAATTAAATAATCATAGTCTTTAATCAACTCTAACCATCATCTCTGCCGAAGATTTAGCTCTCTATGAACACTCAAATACTTCAAACTCTTGTGATCAGTATAAATGAAACACTTCTCCCCATATAAGTAATGTCGCCAGATTTTCAATGCAAAAACTATGGCCACTAAATCTAAATCATGAGTTGGGTAATTCAGCTCATGTGACTTCAACTGTCGAGATGTATAAGCAATGACTCTACCCTCTTGCATCCGAACACAACCTAAAACCACTATATGAAGTATCACTGTATATCACATAAGGTTTACCTTCCACAAGTTCAATGTCATGCGATATTCCACAGGTTTACCTTCCATAAATTGACTGAAAATAAAGTTTATAGTAAAGTTTTGGCTCGATAAGATAACTTTTCTTGGTCATGTGGCATCGGCAGAGGGTATTAGAATTGATCCGAGTAAAGTTGAGGCTATCTTGAATTGGAGTCCACCGAAGACTGTGACAGAGGTTAGAAGTTTTCTGGGTTTGACAGGCTATTATCATCGATTTGTGAAGGGTTTTTCTATAATAGCTACACCACTCACCAGATTAATAGCTACACAAATTTAACTCCTTTTTATACGAATACACCATAATATTATAAATGAAGACTACCACGAACTGATCTAAGTATTGTCTAAACACCCTATTCATCAAATCCAAAAATGTTGCTGGTGCATTCGTCAATCCAAAGGGCATCACCAGAAACTCATAATGTTCATACCTCATGTGGAAGGTTGTCTCGGGTACATCTACATCTCTAACTCTCAACTGATGGTACCCTGATTTCATATCAATCTTAGAGAATATTGCTATTCCCTTCAACTGATCAAAGAGATCATCTATCCGAGGTAATGGATACTTGTTCTTGATGGTCACCTTATTCAACTGCCTATAATCAATACATAATCTCAAGGTGCCATCTTTCTTCTTCATAAACAAAACAGGTGATCCCCACAGAGATACACTAGGGTAAATAAATCCTTTATCAAGCAACTCTTGCAACTGCACCTTCAACTCTTTTAATTCTGCAGGTTCCATCCGATAAGGGGTAATAGAGATGGGAGTAGTACTAGGCAACAAATCAATACTAAACTCTACTTCTCTCTCATGAGGCACCCCCGACAACTCATCAAGGAAAATATCTGGAAACTCGGCAACTATAGGTATACTGTCAAGCTGGGACCCCACTACTCTAGTATCTACAACATGAGCAAGATATGCCTCACATCCCTTTCGAATCATCCTCCTAGCTGATACAGCTATAATAAACATGGATGAAAGATGTCTCTGCTCACTAGATACCACCACATAACTACCATCACTTGTTCTCAGGGTAACACATTTTCACTGACAGTCTACCATAGCCCCATGCCTGGATAACCAATCCATGCCCATAATCAAATCATACTCCCTAAAAGGCATCTCAATTAGGTCACCGAGAAACTCCTCATCATGAACAACAACTGGACTATCTCGGTGCACCCTGCTAACCGTAACACTATGCCCTAAAGGATCTGTAACCAAAACATCAAATCTTAGGGATTTAGAATGAAAATCACTCATAGGCAGTATGGATGCACTAATGTATGAATGAGTCGACCCAGGGTCTATCAATGTAAGAACTGAAGTACCAAATAAAATAAAAGTACCGGCTATAACAGCTGAAACATCCGGATGTCTCTGCATCACATAAACCCACTGTGATAGCCCTGCATCCTCTAGTCTACTTCCTACTATAGAACCTCCTTTCTGACCAGATCCTGATCGACCACCTCTACCAAAACCTTAGCCACCATAACCCCTTTTAAGGCTAGGTCTAGAAACTATTGTATCTGTCTGTCATCATCTGGTGGCTCTAGACAATCTCTGAGAAAATGATCTGGCGATTCACATCTATAACACACTGCTGGTGCACCTATCCTCCAGCAGACACCTCCATGTGCCCTACCACAATGAACACTGGTAGGTGGAGCCGGCCTCTGAGTCATTGGGGTTAGAGCACTGGCCATTGAGGTTGCAAGTCTTTGCCTCTGCTATTGTACTAACCTGCCAGACTGCCCTTGGCTCCTACTAAACTCTAAGGATATCCCCCCTTGGCCTCTCTTCGATGGTGAAGACCATGCCTCACCTTGGGGTCTCCTTACTATGCTCTCCTCTGCTCCGGTTGCTGCTGCAAGTCCATGTGATCTCTCTATACTCCTGGCAGCTGCAACCAACTGAGAAAAATCCTGATACTGGGAACCTGTCACTAAACACATGATAGAGGGTCTCAACCCCTCCTCAAACTTTCGGCATCTATCAAATTCATTTGAAATAATTCCTCCAGCATACTGGCTCAACTGAATAAACTCAATCTCATACTCAGTCACTGTCATGGTGTCCTGCCTCAAACTCGGGAACTCCATCTTCTTAGCATCCTTATACTCCCTCGGAGTATACTTCTTCTTAAATTCCCACAGAAAATTAGCATAAGTTAAAATTGGTAGATCAGTTGTACCATGGGAAACCGTCTTCCACCACTCATAGGCATCCTCTTACAGAAGTGATCTAGCATAATCAAAATTCTCCTTTGGACTAGCCTGCAGCTGAATAAATACTCTCTGTATCCTGTCCAACCACTGCTCTACAACAACAGGGTTTGTAGTGCCAAAAAAGTCTGTGACTCCAAATTTCCTCAGCTTGTCATACTTTTGCATCGGCAACTACTGCTATGGCTGCGGCTGTAGTGGTGGCTGTGGCTACTAAATTGGAGCCTACCTCAACAACTCCACCATATACCATAACCAGCCAGGCAGAATCTCCTCAGTTGTTGGTCTAACAGGCACAGAAGTAGACGCCTCACTAGCAGACTCAACACCAGCTCCAACTCTACCCTCATCAGGAGCTACCCTCTCCGCACTACCCTCTGCAGACTGATGCATCCGAGATGCCATAACCACCTATTTCTACAAATACAGTAGAAATTACCAAATCAAAAATTAAAAAGTGCCAGTGTCAAAACATGTATCATAATTGAAAACCATATTTAAAATTATCATTTTCTCTCTCTAACAATCTACCTAGGTCGAGAATCTCAAACCTATGCTTTGATACCAAAATAAATATAACACCCTTACACCCTATATTCGTATAAAAATACACATATATGGTATAAGAATGTCACAAATCAGTTTAATAAAAATTTTCTTATTTTCCATTCCTCACATCATTTATACTTACTCAATTATATAAAACATTCTTTATAATTTACAATATATACATACTCCCAAAACATAATATGATATACATAATATTAAAATGTACAATAATATAAAATTTATACATGCTGGAAAAATGGCCATGATTTTGATGTATCGACACAGTTCAAACTCAACCAAAGCAAGCCTAGAACCAACCTGGTTTAGTAGAACTCTCTGGCTCTACCGGATCACCCCTGTCACCTGTGCGATTAGTTACAATCACGCTAAGCCAAAAGCCGAGTGGTACAAACTTTGATAATAACAAAACTTAAGAACAATGCCAATGCATAATGCTCATATGCTATGTCATCATATGACATTCAAGTTCACTTATGTATATATATTTTCATCACTTAATAATTAACACAAACATATATACAATCATGGGACCAAACAAACTAATACATCATTAAAATTTCAGAGCTACTATTTTGGTCCATAATGACACCAAATGTCTAGCCCCGAAGGCAAATCATATCACAGTATGCCAAGCGTCTAGCCCTGAAGGCAAATCATATCACAATGACACCAAGCGTCTAGCCCCGAAGTCAAATTATATCACAGTGACGCCAAGTGTCTAGCCCCAAAGGCAAATATTGAGGATAACCTCATAGGCATGCCGCCAAACACAGAACTGTAAAAATTAAATAACATACTAGGCATACAATTATTTCATTTTTTTTCCATCCTCAATTCCTTTCTCCTATTCCAATTTTCTTATTCATATCATTGTCATTTCATTTCAATATTTCATCTCAACATAGGATATTTCATAACAAGACTACTTTACCCAAACACTTTGGGTCATTTTCATATTTTATTCAATCTAGCTATTAATAATGGCTTTTCATAATGCATATATAACAATTTGCATGTCACAACACAATGTTCATGTATCAAGTAGCTTAATATATTTTCCATCCAAAATGTGTTTAGCCAAATATAATGCAATCACATTCCATTTATCAAGAGTTTGTATATACCTTAGAAAGCACTCCAAAACAAGCTTCAAAACTCCCTCCAACCTTCTCTTCCAAGTTGCCCTTCAACACTAGGGTTGGGCAAACTACTCTCTCTCAATGCCTAAGCCAAATGTGATCATAAAAAACCATTTAATATCACATTCTAAAGCATTCTCAACATCAAACCATTTAAATTAAGAATTATAAATGAAAGACAAAGAAAAGAGTTATTTTGGATAATTTTCTCAAGTAACACGCCCAACAACATGGGGGTGTTAATGACCGTGTCATTAACCCACTCTTATAGAAGCTTTGACACATCCAATGATATGGGTGTGTCACGGCCCGTATCATTAATTTTGCCTTACAAAAATTTTGACATGCCCAATAACACGGGCATGTTAATGGTCGTGTCAATTATCTTGTCTTACAGTAGCTACGACACACTCAGAGACATAGCCGTGTTACTGGTCGTATCATCAACGTTGAAACTCAGCACCGTTGACATGCCCAACGACAGGGCCGTATCAAGCAAATTTTTTGCATTTCGTACACTCTACCATTTCAAAACAACCACTTCCAAACTCAACTTAATTTCTATCACTTCTTCAATCATACTTAAAATCTTTATTAACTACTCACAATAACTTCATACATACACAAATAAGCTATTAAAACATGCTAATACACAATCTCAAAATCCACATATCATGTTCTTTCATAGAATTTCAAAGAACTTACAAAATTGATAAAGAAACTTACCAATTGATAAAGAATCCTCAAAAACTCACTTGAATCCTTGAAATCCCTTCAATCATTGGTGTATGAAAGAAGGAAATAGCTCCTCTCTCTCTCTCTCTCTAGCTCGCGTTCAAAGGAATAAAAGAAGAAGAAGAAAGAAATCTCTTCTCTTTCCATTCATCCTTATATATATATATATATATATATATAATAAGTCACTATACACTTAATTATACAATATATATGTGACGTATATCTTAGGTATATATCATATTTATTTCAAATATATATTTTACTTTATCACTTAAAATTCTTTCATTTTTTTATTTAAATTATTTATTTAATTTATTTAAATTTTTAAAAAATTAGGGGTATTACACGTACAAAACATATTGAAGTAGATTGTCAATATATTCGTGACTTAGTGCAAGATAAAATTGTAACTCTCTCTCATGTATCTTCTCATGATTAGATTGCAGACTTATTTACCAAAGCCATGGCATTTGTTAGTCATGCTTATCTAGTTAACAAATTGGTGCTTGTTGATTACTATGTCATTTTGAGGGAAGATGTGAACATAATTAGAATGTCAAAATTTATGAAAACAAAATATTCTTTGTTATGGTAAGAATAAGGGCAAATATTATGTGATTATGTAATGAGATTATAGAATATAATTATAAAACAATTACAGCTGTCGTTATGTAAATATTATGTATAAAGATATTTTGTACAATATATATAGGTGAGAGAGTGAAATAAATCGAGATAGTCTTTGGTAGACATTTTTCTAATAAGCTAATTTAATTTTTTGTTCATCATGTTTAATTTCCATTTGTTATCAAACATATATGCTAAGAAAATATTACTTTTAAATTTAAGTTTTTCATTAATTAAAAATATCAAAAAAATTTATTGATTGAAGCAAAGTTTCTAGAAGAAAAGAATTATCTTTATCATATATAGCATAATACTATTATGTTGACATTATTTTCAAACTCAAGTAAATATATGCTTAAAACAAATTACTTTTCATGTTTCTTGGGGTGTGTGTGTGTGTATAGTAACATAAAAGCCTAGAATAAAAGACATTATTTTAAAAAAAATCCAATTTAATAAAATTTATTAATTTGAACAAAATAATCAATTTTATTTTATTTTTGTCATTCAATTCATTTAACTGGCAATAATATAAGATTAAATCATGGATAGAGGAAGCAAGACTATATAAAATAAAAACAATTTATGGTGAAATATGAATATTTCTACATAATTATTTTAATTTATAAATTTAAAATTTTATATAGTGATTTATTAAAATATTTACTTTTTTATCATCTCATTTATATATATCAAATTATTTAATTATGTACGAGCCTATTATTTTTTAAATTACTTATTTAATTTTGTCCGATAAGTTGATTGCTTAATAACTAGTGATTTAAGATAATAATTACCACAACTATTTTTAATTCAATAAATATTAAAATTATATTTTCATAAAAAAATTAAAAATTTAGAAACAAGAAACGTTCTACAATTTATAATTGGTTTTATAAGAAAAAAAAACTTTTTTAGTGCTTTTTATAACTTTATCATAAAATTTTAATTTGACAATTTTTAACTACTTTTAATATCTTCACAATTTTTCAATAATTTAATTTAAAAAAACTTATGTCAAGTTGAATTAATAGAAATAGGGCTTTTGATAAAAATACAAGAAAATTTAAAAATAATAATAAATTTATCATATTTATAAATTATTTACTGAAATATCAAAATTTATAAAATATTTATCAAAATATCATATTTTTATTAGTTTAAAATAAGTTTATAATAAGTTTATAATTAGTTTATTACGAATTTATTATAAATATATAAATTTCACATAATTTATAATAAGTTTATTATTAGTTTATAATAAAATGACTAAAATATCTCTGATAAAAAAATAAAATTTTCAAAAAAAAAAGATGGAGGGTGTCATTTTTGTATAGAAATATAGGTCTAAATTTATTATTTTTGTAAATTTATGTGATCAACATAAATTGTGAAAAGTGATGGTATAACAATTTTGGACAGAGTTTTACTGTACGCTGTAAAATTCAATCGATAATTCTATTTATTTTCAAAAAATTTAATTTAATTATATCAAATTAGAAAAGATGGAATTTTGATAATTAAAATGAATTTAATTTTTCAACTTGAGTATCCCTCAATTCCAACAAAAAAGGACTTTCCTCAGTTATATGTATACTCACATTGTAGGTGTAGCCGCTAAAATTCTCTTAAAAATCAATCTAATTATGAACTGTTAGTCAAATTAATATATATATATATATATATCTTATATAAATAAGAAAAAAAAATCTTAAATGATATATAATTTTAGTACATAACATTTATAAATTATCACTAAAGTTTCAATATCAATAATTGATTTATAATTATAAAACTTATGAATCTAAATAAAATAAAAAAGTCTCAATTCTTTATTTTCAGTTTTTTTAAAAAAATTATATTTTCTTATTCAAATATGATTTAATTATAGAGATTATATATTAATTTTTTGTCAAATTATAATTGAGTATAGAAAAAAGTTGAGCAAATCCATGAAAGAAAGCTTATGAAAAATACAAAATTTTATAGTTATCATGAAAATATCAAAATTAAATATTAATAGAAGGGTGCTCTAATATTTTTATTTTGAATTAACATATTTATTTATTTATTTATTTTTAACATATTTATTTATTTATTTATTTATTTATTTATTTTTGGAGAGCCATTTTCACACTTTTCTAGTATGAGCTGGGCACAGATACAGCCTCACCAGTCCCATCCTGCTGGACAGAGAAAGACAAAGGCGGAGCTTTTATAGGTTTGACGGCATACACCTACCTAACTAAGAATTTGTAAAAAATTACAAATGGGACCACGTAATATCATCCGAACATTTTTTTTTAAAAATAAATTATTCTCTTACTTTAATTTTAAAAATTATTTACAATTATATCTATATTTAATTAAAATTACAATTTTTTATAATTGAGAAAATATCTATAAAGAAAATCAAATATCTACAGAGAAAATTAATAAAGTTAGGTAAAATATCTACAGAGAAAACTAATAAAGTTAGGTAATATGTGACCAAAAAAGATAAATTGTAAAAATTACTTTTTATTTAATTTTTTATTAGATGAATATAACTAAAATTAAATTTTAAAACCATGATACAATAATTCTTTTTTAGAATTTATTTTTTTTAATATTTCATTTTTTGTCTTTAAACTTGGTTTTCTTTATATTCTTAGAGTCACTTCAACATCACTAATATTGCAAATAGCGAATTTTGAAAAAAAAAAAGTGATAATTTATTTCATCTAATTTATTTTTTATAGGTATAAAATTGATTTTGGAAATACTTTGCATTTGAAAGTCTTACCAAAATTAATTTTTTTACATTCATAAAGATCTTATTGCATATAATAATTTCCAGTTGTCTACAACCTTAACATAACAAAACAATATAATTATTATTTGGGATTCTATGAAAATTTTATTTTCCAAGTAAAACGATTTAATTCTCTTACAATGCTTTTTGTGCATGTTGTGTTTGAAAACTTAAATTTCATAAACATTAAATTATACTTTATAATTTTATATTTCGAGAAATATAATTAAAATTGAATTTTTTTAAGGTAAAAATAAATAGATATTAATTAGTAAAATAGAATAATAAAGAATTATAATACCTTACAATCTTACAATTTCTTAAAAGTAAGATCGAAACCAATAAAAAAATATAAATAGTGATAGTAACATTTTTAACTTAAAAGTTTAAATCATGTACGACGAAAAATAATAAACTAATTAATTTTTATGATATTTTATTGCAAATTCTATTTAAATACCAATAAACTTAAATAAAATATGAATCTTTGTATATAAATATAAAATGAGATAACAATTTTTTTTTTTTACTTTGAAATTTATTTTAAACACATAAATTGATTGATCAGCAGTCACATAAATGTATTTTAATAGATATTCTTTTCCCATTTGCTTCATATATGTTCGTAGTATATAAAATTAACTGCAGGGATGAAGCCAAGATTTCAAGGGAGCAAAATTTTTCTTGGAAATTCTAACTTCACCCCTGATTGCCATTTTATATTTTTGGCTCTATGTTTATTATATCTTTTACACAGTCATCATTTTATAAATTTGTTAATCTATTAGTAAATTATTTTTATTTGAAAAAAAATAATTGAACTAATAAAAAATATTAATGTATATATGCATAGGCTCCCAAATTTTAGTGATGATACATTTAAAATAAAATAAAAAAGAAAAAAATAAAGATTTTAAATTTTTTATTCTTTCTCAATTTGTCTTGTTCTTTATTGTGTTTTCAAATTTTTTTTTTCTTGATCTATTAATTGATTGGATGAATTCAAATGAATTTAATTGAAAAGTTTATCTCTTTCTCTAATTTTTTTTTCTTCCTCTTTTTTTATCAATATTTTTAAAGAGAAGCATATTACTTGAACAAGAAATGATTTATTAGAATTTATTGTGGCTTCTTACATAAATTAAAGAATATGGAGCAATTTAAAATTTTGAAGAGAAACAAATAAGAAATCTTAAAAATTTTAGTGCATATATACAAGTATTTAAAAAAAAAAAAAGACAAAGGGGCAGTTGCCTAGCTTCTCTAATGCGTGACTTTGTCATGATCAATAGCAATAAAATTTAAGTTCAAAGAAAAATGATAATAAAATTTTGTTAGGCTAATAATTTTCTTATTTAGTTCAAGGAAGTCTAAAGATAATAATAGATAAGGTATTTGAGAAAATTATCTTATCTAAACTCAAACTCGTTTATTTTTGAATTACTCATATCCGTCTCAATCTCAAATATGATTATAATTATTCTTCTATTACTCATATCCGTCTCGAATCTATTTAGTACTATTTGTTTACTATCCACACCTATTTATGTATAAAAACAAATACAATATAATTAAATTATAAAGTTATGATATTCTCAATAAAATAATTATAAATAAAAATTTAATACTAACACTATTTTATTAAAACAATTTCATATCATAAATTCTATGATTAAAATATAATACAATAAATACATAATAATAATTAATAAAATAAAACTATTGTAAATTATATTATATAATTTGGTTCGTGTAGTGAGTACCTATAGATATGGACTCATACCCTATATAAATCTATCATGAATAGTAAAAATACTAGAGAAAATTATACTATTCACTACTTTTTGTTTACTTTCCCTTTCAATTTTATTGTTGTTTTTCTTTTCATTTTAACATTTTTTTTTTCATTTTTATGTTATCTGTCAATTTGATTTTCAAATTTACAGTTTCTCTTCCTTTGGTTTTCTCTATCTTTTTTAGCATCTCCATTATTGTTTTTCCTTTTTTCCATTCTCTTTTCCACCACCGATTTCTCTTTCTCAATTTCCAATATCATATCCTCTTCCACCATTGGGCGTTTCTCCATCTTTATAAATATTTTTTAGTTTTTCCTTTCCATTGTTTGTTTCTCCATCTTTTTTTTCTTGTCCATCTCTATGTTTTTTTTGTGAGCCTTGTTTGTTTCTTTTTCTATATGATTTTATATTTTGTTTCGAGATTTGATTTGATTTTTATATTTAGAGGTTTGATTTGCATTTGTTAATGTTTTGATATATTTTTTTTATTGTTTTGTTCTTCAACTGTAATTATTGAGGTTTTTTTGTTTTTCAACTGTAACACACTTTACATGTTCAATAAAATATTTCAAAATTTTTTCATGCTTCTTAATATAGAATTCATCACATCTTATTAAATTATATGCATTATATATAACATATAAAATGACATATACAAGTTATATGTTTATATATGCTTCTTTATCTAGAATCCATCATATTTATCAAATTATACACAATATATATAACATATAAAATTTTATATATGTTTTTTTATATGGAATCCACATATTTATCAAATTATATGCAACATATATAACATCTAAAATAATATATAAAAGTTTGTATATGTTCCTTTATATGGAATCCATCGTATTTATCTAATTATATGCAGCATATATAATATATAAACAATATATAAAAGTTTGTATATGCTTCTTTATCTAGAATCCATCATATTTATTAAATTATATACAATATATATAATATCTAAAATGGCGCATAAAAGTTTATATATATTTCTTTATTTGGAATCCATCATATTTATCAAATTATAAATGATATATAAAAGTTAGTATATGTCTCTTTATCTAGAATTCATCATATTTATAAAATTATTTACAATGTATATAAAATATAAAATGACTTATAAAACTTTGTGTTTACTTCTTTATCGAAAATCCATCATTTTTAATAAATTATATGCAACATGTATAGCATATAAAACAATAAAAAAAGGTCTATATACTTTTTCATCTGGAATATATTATATTTATCAAATTATAAGCAACATATATAACATATATATTTATAAATTATCCATACTCTATATAAATAGATCAAAGAAAATTGGATATCCGAAAATACTCAATCCATTACCATCCCAATGGGAGCCTATAAAGTAACATATTGAATCTATAAATTTACAACTTCAATAATTTCCTATCTAAACTAACATTTTTGTAATTGAATTTAATAATTGATTAGTAGATACATATACAACTAATCAATTTTATCAAGGATTCATGGTATAAAAATTTAAAATAAAAAACCAAATATAAAGTAAAATCTTTCACAATTTCTAGATTTGTGGAATATCTTATATGAAATGATTTGAAAACAAACTGAAGAGCAATTAAATAACTCAACTCAATAAAGTCTTAATCCTAGGTTAATTAAGATCGGCTATGTGGATTCCTTTTTTCCACTCGAAGCGATTATAAGCAATATCTTTAAAGAGATATAGAGCTGTAAGATCATTTTTAACTACATTTATCCAAGACAATTTAGGCTTATTCTTGCCTCTCCTAGCTATATCTACCTTAACTTATTCAGTCTTTCTGATAAGTGCATCACTAGTTCTTCATTTCACATGGTCAAACTATCTCAATCTAGGTTATCTTATTTTTCTTAAATAGGAGTTACCTCCATCTTTTCTCTAATATATTCATTGTGGATTCTATCCATCTTAATATGTTCATACATTAATCTTAACATTCTTATTTCAACAACATGCATCTTAGTCATGTGTTGTCATTTCATTGCTCAACACTCACTAACAAATATCATAATAAAGTCATATTATAGTGCGGTAGAACTTATCTTTCAATTTAACTGGTATCTTCTAGCCACCTAAAACTCATGTGGCGCACTGGCACTTCTCTACTTAATCTAATCTACTTTAATTTTGTGGCTAACATCTTCTTTGCGACCCTCATTTTCTTAAAAAATTGAGCTAAAGTACTTAAAATGAGTGCTACGAGGCACTGCAACTTCGCTCCTTTCTCCATTTGTATTACTCAACCTACAATACATATACTCAGTTTTTGTTCTACTTAACTTAAAACCCTTGGATTTTAAAACTTTGAAGTACTCAGTAGAACAAAATTGACTCGTACTTAACAGTTGGGATAAAACTTGTTTGGAGAAAAAAATAAAACAAAAATTGTTTGTTGTTGGAATTTCAAACAATATGAGTTTGAAAAACTCTAAAATTGAAATTTTAGATTTTAGATTTTTTTTTCCATACGCTAATATCTACTTTAAATTTAGACTATTTTACCGCTCTAAAAAATATTAGTAATAACATATTATCTTCATCCCAAATTGATAGGCACATACTTTATTTCACAAGAATTTTAAAAAATTAGTTGTTCACTACAAGAAACATGCGCATTACCGAAATCTCATTACAAACAAAAATTGAGTAATTGTGCCAAATTTTGTTAGTAAAAATGTTGCAAAAGCAATTGTGCCAAATTTTGCCGATGACGTTTACTAACAAACACTATGACTAATAGGTAAAAATTATGCGCGTATAACCAGATAACAGAAAATAAATTTTCTTGGTAAAGCGATATATCAAATATCAGAGTGAAAATTTAGGCAGTAATTTTGGTGTCACAACCTACTGAGGGAAAATATTTTATATTGTAACTGATACTAATTGCTGACATATTCATATATCTCGCGAGAAGTATTAGAGTGAAAATATTAGGCGGTAATTTTTAGGGCCACAATTTACTGAGAGAGATAATGTTCTTTCGGTAGAGTTTTAGAATACTAAATTCAACTGGTATACCATAATTTACCAATAGAATTATAGTCCTCTCAATAAACAAAAAAAAAACTAAGAGAAATATAATTCTATCGGTAATATTTTTGAATATAAAATTCAAGCGACAATATTAGAACCACAAATTATCAAGAGAATTACTATTCTCTCGTTGACTAACTAGATGGCTTGTATACCAAAATTCAATGTTGTCAAAAGAATCTTGTATTTGTCGGTAATTTGAAGCGCCAGTTACTAGGAGAAATAAGTATCTCTCGGTAAAAAAAAATAAATATAAAAGTCAATTTTCTTTCTCTCTATCTCGTTTATTCTTCTCCACCAGTTACCTTTCTCTCTTGCACTCACTCTCTCTATCTATCTATCTCCGATCACTCTCATCTCCGATCTCTCTCCATCTTCGATCTCACTTTTTTTAATTTTCTTTTATATATTGTTATTTTTTGTATAATTTATGAGAGTCTAATTTGATTTTCATTTTTTGCAGTATGGATTTCTCTCTTTCTCTATCTAGGTATTTTTCATTAATATTTCCTTTTTTATTTTGATTTAATTTCATGATGTTTTATTTGCAAATTTTTTATGTTATTTTGTGTAAATTGGATAATATTTTTTTATGATTTATTTTTTGATTGAGACTTGTATTTTACTATTTTTTGTAATTTTGGATAATATATTACTGTAATTGTTAATATATTATTGTAATTTTTGCTTAGATTTTGGATATTATATTTTCTATTATATTTTTTTATCAAAAATATATTACTGTAATTTTTTTTTAATTTGTAAAATATATTTCTATTATATTCAGTATAAATTTAATTGATCAAAATTATGTTTTTGTTATTTCTGTTAAAAATTATAAAATGATTTTGAAAAGTAAATTTTATTAAAAAAATTAGAGTTTCAAATAATTAGATAAAATAATATTGAGCTGGAATGTCATACTTCTAATATTATTGTAAAAAATGAGTATTTTAAAAATTAATATAAATTTTCCAATGGCAATTTAGAGGTATTTTGTAAAAAAAAGAAGTTAATACAAGTAATTAGGTTATAAAATTAATTTAAATTTATGTAATTTTTTATTAAAAAAAATTGGAGTTTCAAATAGTTTGGTAAAATAATATAAAGTTTTAAATGATTTACCTCTAATATTATTGTAAAAAAATGAGTATTTTGAAAAATTAATATAAATTTTTTAATGGCAATTTAGAGGTATTTTTGTAAAAAAAAAAAGTAGTTAAAATAAGTAATTAGATAATAAAATTAATTAGAATTTAAGTTTTTACTAAAGAAAATTCAAATAATTAGATAAAATAATATAGAGTTTTAAATGATTTACCTCTAATATTATTGGAAAAAATGAGTATTTGAAAATTTAATATAAATTTTTTTAACAGCAATTTAAAGGTATTTTTGTAAAAAAAAGTATTTAATATAATAAATTATGAAATAAAATTAATTTGAAGTATCAAGGATATCATGCATACACACATATATGGGTGTTTCATACTGCATCTTTTTCTTTGGCAGCCTATTCTTTACTAAGGTAAACAGTTGATAGCCTGTAAAGAAAATAATAAGAAGCAAATATGGCATTAGGGGGCATGAAAGACCCATTACAAAAGATAGAAAAAATGCATGCTTGCAGACATATTGATTGAAGCCTATATAAGAAAAAAATTGCCTGTTTGAGCCTTCACGAGGGGGCAAAGATAGAGTATCTAGTAGAACAAAAAATAGCTAAATTTTTGTAAAGCATAATCCATTAAAGAATGGAACGAGTGGCTAGAAGAAAGTTAGAACTCTCACATGAATAAAGAATAAAGATATAGAGGATAGAAGATCGGTCTAACTAGAAGAACTGAAGTTGACACAGGACAAAGATCTATTCCTAAAGATAAAAGAATCAAGATAAATAATTGTTTTCAAAGAGATTCATTTCTATAAAGGCATGTGTTTTCTGTATTTCTTAAAGTATCTAGAATTGAGTTTCCATCCAGTTGGAATTTTAGTGGATTTGTTGAAGCATCCACAACTAAGCCTACTCATATTTATTATATGATGAATTCGTCAGATTTGTTAAAATATATGGATCATCAACCTATATTGGATTTGTTGAAATATCCTGACGATGTAGTTTTAGGGGTTTGTTGAAGTACTCATCCTCAATCTTCCTTTGGGTTTAACGAAGTACTCAGATTGGTGTTTCTGGATTTTGTTAAAAAATTTAGATTGACGTTTATGGATTTATTAAAGCATCTAGAGGAAAAAAATTCGTAGGGTTTTTTAAAGTACCCCAAGATATAATCTAGATTCGTTCAAGTATTTGAATCAAAAATTGGATTTGTTGAAGCATCTAAATACAAGCATTCCCTATATTTATTGGGGTGTCCACATGGAAATTTGGCAAGATTTATTGAAGCATCCTCAGACAATTGAAGTTCATTGAATATTTGTGATTTAAATATGGGTATATTGGGATATACAAATTATCAGAATTTGTTGAAGTATCTTCAAACTAATTTTGGGTTTATTGAAGCTCCAACGATCAATTTTTGTGTTCAACTATGGTGTTGTGTTTTCTCTCTCTTCTGCTAAAATTTCAAATTATTTAAGCATGAGACAAAATATAAACCCCTTATTCTGGTTCCAAAAAGAAAAGCCCAAACCAAATGATAAATGAATTTATTAATTAATTAATATGTTAATTAATCGTTTAATGAATTAATTAATTTATTGGTTAGAAATGAATATTAAAAGGCCATGAGAATTGGCCATATCTTATGGCCAATTCGCTATGAGCTATGGCAAATTGGTCATAGCTCATGGCTAATTCATTATGAACCTTGGTCAATTGGCTATGGTTCTTGGGCTTCTTGGTTTAAATGAGAAAATTTTCTTTTGGAATGAATGTTTTTATCTATTTTTAACCCAAAAAGCACAAAGAGTTGGAAGGCAAAATTATACATAGTAAATAAAAATTAAGAAAAGAAAAACAAAAGTTCAATTTAACTCCTGAACTATAGTAAAAAGTTTAAATTGGTTCATAAAATTTTTTTAGATCAAATTGATACGTTTTATTTCAAATTTGGTCTAATTTATTTCTTTTTTTAACGAAACCGCTAAATAGTTAACGGCATGAGTTAATTTGGACTAAAATTAAATATTAGAGGCCAAATTAAACTTTTTAAAAAATATTAATATAATAATTTCTAAAAAAATATTTATTAATTAATATTTTAATATTAGTAATTTATAATATTAATAAATATTTTTTAATTTATAATTATAATTTAACAAGTAATTAAAAATATTAAATAATATATAAAAATTTATATTATATAGGATTTTTATAATATTTTTTAATATAATATTAATTATAATATTATGAAATAAATATTAAAAATATTAATAAATAATTTATATTAAAAATATTATAATTTATAATACTAATAAATTTTAATAATTTTAATATTTGATTTTATAATAATTATTTAATTTTTAATATTATAAATTATTTATTAATTAATGTTTTCAATATTAATAATTTAAAATATTAATAATTATTTTTTTATAATTTTATAATTCATATTTTTAATAATCTACAATTTAAAAAATAATTAAAAATTTAATAATTATATACATGATTTGAGAATTTTAATTTTAATTTTTTTAAAAAAATAAAAATATTTAGAATTATTTTTTCAAAAAAAAAATTTAAACAGTAAGAAAAGGAATAAAGAATAAATAACGTATTATATATTTTTGTGATATATTAAAGGGCCATAAATTAAAGAAAAATAATATAGTTTTAGCTCTTCTTACTATCTATCAAATAGAATTGAAGTTACAGATAGATATGGCTACGGTTCATAAACCGCCGGTTCCAATTTAAAAAATTCTTGAATCTAAATCAAATCTTCTATATAACGGCTCAAAGACGGTTCAGGAATCGCCGATTTCAGTTTGAATCCCGGTTCGAAGGCAGTTCAAGAGACAATTTGAGGAGGGAGTTCGAAGGGGCAAATCTAAATAGTTTATGATGATTCAAAGTGGTTTGGAATAATTTAGGAGATAATTTACATGTGATTTTAACTAGAAAAAATTAAATTAAAATTCGTAAAAAAATAAAAATATTGAGATTAATCTACTAAAAAAATAATAAAAAAAACTTTTAAGAGAAATTAACGTTCACATATTTCTTTTACCTTATATTTATGTAATTATTGAATATTATCATCATCATTTCAATTTCTTCAATTATATTTTCTATGTCAATTGGTCTAAAATATTCAAAAATATTATTTTCTTTTTTTTATCTAAAATTTGAGCCTTAATTATTTATTATTTTTTTGAAATCATAATTAATAAAATTTTGAATAAAAAAATAATACATAAGATAAAAATTTAAAAATAATAGAAATAAAATAAAAATAATAGAAATAAATTTTGAATATAAAGTAAAATAAAGTGATTAAGATTATACCGTAAAATTTTTTTTTAAAATGAGAATGTAAATTATAGAAAATATTAGAGAGTAAATTTTAAAAAATAGAAATTCTAGAGAATATAAAAGATTATAATATAAATATAGATTGGAGAATAAAGAGAAAAATAAGAGAAATTAAAATTTAGAAATGTGAAAAAATTTAAAATTAAAAAAATAAAAAATAAATAAAATAAATACAATGACCTAAATAAAATGCACTAATTTCATGGTTTGAACCAATAATTTTTAACGGTTTAAACTGATGATTTTAAACTGTAAAAATTATCGGTTCGACAATTTTTAAAATTATGAATCTAAACCAAACCATGAATTAAGATTTAGATTTCGGTTTAGAACGGTTTTGGTTTTGACTAGTTTCGATTTCTATTTTGACCGGTTCAATTCTGGTCCAATTTCAATTTCAAACCGAACTGTAGCACTATCTAAGTATAGACCTAAGATAAATAATTATTATACATTATAAAAATATAAACAATATTTATTAAAATTATAAATTATTGATATTAAAAATATGAAATATATTAAAATTAAAAATTTTAATATTAAAATTTTTTAATATTATAAATTATAATATTTTTAATAAAAATTATTTTAAATATTAATTTCATAATATTATAATTAATATTATATTTAAAAATATTATAAAATCCTAAATAATATAAATTTTATATATTATTTAATTATTTTTTAAATTATAGATTTTTATGTTATTATAAGTTATAAAATTATAAAAATATTTATTGATATTATAAATTATTGATATTAAAAATATTAATTAATAAATACTTCTTTAGAAAATATTATATTAATATTTTTTAAAAGTTTAATTTAGCTTAAAATATTTAATTTTAGTCTAAATTAGCCTATACTATTAACTATTTAACGATTTCTTTAAAAAAAAGTAAATTAGACTAAATTTAAAAATAAAAATATTAATTTAGTCTAAAAAAATTTTAACGGTCAATTTAAACTTTTTATTATAGTTCAAAAATTAAATTAGAATTTTTTCCGATTTTATAATTGATGACTTGAACTATATAATTGGTAACTTGGAGGTGTGGTTAAAATTATTATGTAGTTGGAGGCTTTGAAAAATAGGCATAAATGTGTAAAAAACAATAAAAGTGCATTTGCAAGTCCCCATAAAGTAATGTGAATTTTCAGTTGTTTTGTTTCTTTTATGGCCTCTAACGAAAGTGGTTTTACTAAATATTTGTCTTTTTATTATTTAAAATAAATTTGGCTAGATATGACCTTTGCCTTTATTTTTGTGTTTTTTAATCTAAGTTAAAGTATCGGTTTTTATTAATTAAAACGTTCCTTTTATTATTGTGTTTTAACTTGCAACATTAAATTTGTGTTTCCTTTCGTGATTAAACACTTGTTTAGCAATCAGGGGCGAAGTCAGGCTTTGAAATAAAGAGGGGCGAAATTTTTTTTTATAAATTTTAAATTTTTCGTAATTATTTATCTCTTATTTTATTTTAATAATATTTTATAAATTTATTAATAATATATTTTTATTATTAAAAAATTAATTAATAAAAAGTATTAATATATATGTGTACAAAATTTTAAATTTATAAAATTTTTTATAACAAAAATAAAATAAAGAGAAAAAAAAAATTAAATAATGAATATAATTTCTTAAAAATAATTAAAATAAATGAGTTCTTTAATTCATTAAATGTGTTCAAATTAATTTAGTTGAAAAATTTATCCATTTCTTTATTTTTTTTATATTTGTATATTATCAATATTTTGTCAATTTTTTAAAAGAGAACTATTGTATATAGAATAAATAATTTATTGTATTTTTTTACTTCTTGTAAAAATTAAAAAAAAAGGAGGGCAATTTAAAATTTTTTAAAAAAATTAATAAATAATTTAAAAATTTTTAAAAAATATTATATATATATATATATTTTTTCAAAAAGTTGCCCCCCCCTTCGCCTCTGTTAGCAATTGATAAAGGGAGCTTCATTTCACCATTTTGATTGTTGTGTTTTAGAGGTGAACAAAAATCAAATAATAAAACTTATTTATTCAATTCTGTGTTTTTTTTTTAATCTTGTGCTTTTTATTGATCTTAATATTTGTAAGTTGCTCTTTATTTGGCTTTGTTCATTAGAAAATATGTTTGTTTACTGAATTTTCAACATTATATTGTGCTTCTTTAAATTATATTTTATTTATTTTTTATGTTAAAGCATTGTTATTATGCTTGTTTGTCATTTTAAATTATTGCAATTATGCGGTTATTTTATTTTATTTATTTATTTAAAGAGATATTGTAAAAGATATGTTTTGCTTTTTGTGGGTGTTTTATTTTATTTATTTATTTTTATTAAATAAGGAATTGTAATGTTATATTTCCACCAAATGTGGGTATAAATTTTGTAACACCCTTATACCCTATATACGTATAATACATATTTTCAGCATATGTAAAATACGCATATACGGTATAAAAATGTCACAGACCGGTTTAATAAAAAAAATTTCACATTTTCAATTTAAAATTTCAAATTCTAAATATATAAAATTAAATAAAATATAAATATTTTTTACTTGTTATAAAAACTCAAAATAAATAATATATATAAAAGTCTCTGGGAAAAATTTATCAGAGTTTTGTTTGTAATTTGGACATCCCAAAATTTAGCAATTACTCAACCTGCAAAAAGAAAATACTTTCAAATAATTTCAATTCACAATCTCAACCATACTTCTCAATTTCACCAAGTTTCTCAAATATTTATATATATAGATATATAATTTAAAACACACTTACTCTTCCATTTCAAATACATTGACCCAACCATTCTTTATAATATACAATATGTAAAATCCAAAACATAATATATTACGCATAATACTCAAAATGTACAATAACATAAAAATATATATATACATACTGTTGGCAGTGTTTCTGATCTCGATAGCAAATCAACAAGCTCAACTATAAGTCTAGACTCGACCTGGTTTAGAAGAACTCTCTGGTTCAGCTGGGTCTACCCTGTCACCTGCATGATGGAACTAATCGCGCTAAGCCGAAGCCTAATGGTACAAACTATAACACTCCTATACCCCGTATACGTACACAGCATGCTAATACGATCGTAATATACGTATACTGAATATAGAAAATGTCACGATTTACAAAACAAACGACTCATTCCTTTACAAAAATATGAACAAATTTAAATCATTTAAAAGAAATTATAAAAGACAAAAGATAAAAATGTTTATTTAAAAGCAGCGGAAAATATAATAATTATTTACAAATACTTATACATCAAAACTCAAGTTTTACAAAACATAAAATATATACATGTTTGGCAGTATGTTTTTGATCTTTAAGCTCCACTATCAATGCCTCAAAATCTAGACTCTACTCGGTCTAGAGGAACTCTCTGGTTCTTCTCTATCATCTGCGCGATGAACCACAATCGCGCTAAGCCAACGGCTTAGTGGTACAAACTATACTAATATTATACTTTAATGAAATGCAAATGTCATAATCTCAAACATATAAACAATTCACAAGAATCTCATTATTCATTTATTTCATCATTCATACATCACATTGAAAACAAAGACAAACATGGGCCCACAAGACACTAATATGTTATTCAAAGTTCAGAGTCACTGCTTTGGTCTATAATCACAATCATCAAGCCCATAGGCAATATATATATATCTCTATCCATGGATAGGGTAACAGACCCAGTCTCTTGGACCTCAACCCGCTAAACTCGAGGAGATTCTCAACCCGGCAAGACTGTTACCTGTAACAGACCCAGTCTCTTGGACCTCAACCCGGATAAACCAAGGAGATCCTCAACCCGGCAAGACTGTTACTATAATTCACATTTCACATTTATCAATTGGAATCGGCTTACGACCCGGTCTTTTCACCTATCCAGTACTTTATAGGCATGCCGCCAAACCCAGAACTCTGAAGGTTGAATAACACATTAGACACATAATCTTTTCATTTATATCTTTATACATTTCTTTCTCAATTCATTTCTCATCATTATAGCCAACAACCATGGCTTCATATCTTATAATCAAAATAGGCAACCATGCCTCAATCATCTCATTAGCATCATTATAGCCAACAACCATGGCTTCATATCTCATCAAGATAATATACAATATCAATTGCATTAACACCATCATCATAGCCAATCACATTGGTTTTATATCTCATTATATCTCATATTACATTAAATCAATTGATCATTCAAGTATACACAACCAATTGCATTAACATACCTTTCATATTTCATCAAATGTTTTAACCCTGTAATCAATTGCTTAGCATATGTATAATCAAATATGTTAAGTATCAAATCATGTGAGTGTATGCAACAATGTAGTTTGTACTTACCTTAGGAACAACTCACACCAATCTACAACCTTTCTCTTTCAAGAATTCTTCACCACCTAGGTTAGGATAATTCAATCTCTTCAATACCTAAATCAAAGGTGATAATACATACTCACTTAGAGATACACATGAGATAATAAGACTAAAAACCAACTAGGGCAAACCCTAAACATGACACGCTCAACAACACGGGCGTGTCCCTGACCGTGCCCTAAACTCACAACACAGAAGCTTTGACACGCTCAGAACCACGGGCGTGTCACTGAACGTGTAATACATTCTGTTTCACAGAAACATTGACACGTCCAACAATATGGGCGTGTTCATGGCCGTGTCAATTCCTCACCAACACAGTAGCTATGACACGCTCAGTGACATGGGCGTGTCACTGGACGTGTCAATACTACAACTACACAGAAGCTGTGACACGCTCAGTGACATGGGCGTGTCACTGCTCGTGTCACCCATCCAAGAACACAGAACCATCGACACGCCCAAAGACTTGGCCGTGCTCATGGGCGTGTCAGGCCAAAAATCCAGATTCCGGCAACATCAACAACACAACCAACAAATCACTTCCTTTCACCAAAATCCACTTCAAACAAACTTAGCTCAACATACCCAAGAACCATAACAAACTTGCAAAAACACCAAAACAACTAAAAACATACATCCAACACAAATCAAAATCATCACCACAAACCCAAAACACAACCACAATACTTTCACTTCCAACAACTTACTCTTTCCTTTAATCCAACCCCAAAATCCAAAATCACTTGAACCAAACACTCTTAAACACATCTTAATCAAACATAATCACATACCATCAACAATCAACCAATAAACTCTTGTTGCGCTCAAATTAACTCTACCACAAAGCGTCACTTGCAAGTATACGAGGTAGCTGTAGCAAAAGTGATCGCCCCAAGGTCGTTCTCTCAAGGAAGCCAAAATGGGTAATTGATTATCAAATTAAAAGTAACAAGTAATTAAAGAAATTTAAATTGCTAAGTAATGAAAAGATTGAATTGAAGTTTAAAACGATAAAAGTAAATTGAGCTGAGTTTTGATTCACTTGATAAAAGGGTCTAGGGTTTGCACTTCTCTACTACTTATTTGCATGAACGGTTATTCCACTTAACTAATTTAATTTCTAAAATTAAATCTAAACAACTTAATTAATTGAGTCAAGGAAATAAGCTCTCGCATTCAAACCTCTTACAACTAATCTTGTTATAATTGAAACAATCTTTTTAATAGGTTATATTTCTAATTCACCTAAGTCCTTAATTGAATTATTCCAGCATTAGACTTCATCTCTCAATCCATCATCTAATACCTAAAACACACAATTGGTGGCCAATCAATTATATGTTAACAATATTTCATTCAATAAAGGCTAAAGAAATCATTAGTTAAGAGAATAACCAATTCATACAATCATAGTAAATCCATACAAACCCTAGACTGGATCAAATTAGTTCATAATGCAATCAAACATATTCATCTCGTTAATGTTCAAAGAAACTGAAATAGACATGATAATATCCATTCAATAAAAATAAAGTGAATAAGTTCGAGAACAAAGCCAAGTTACAGCTCCTTGAAGTTTCTGAAGAATCTCTTGTTCAAAATCTTGCAAGAAGAATGAATCACTGGCATAAACAATCTAATCTAGCTAGTTTTGATCCAAAGTGAAATCAAAATTAAGAAAATAAATGTTAAAACCCTAGCTCTAATCTCTGACGGCTCAAAATCTGCTCCAAATCGTCAACAGTCGTAACCTAGCTCTCTTCTTTCCTTTTATATGAAACGTCCACTTTAAAATTCGGTGCGCGTTTGGTTCATGAGGGACACGGCCAAGTCATGAGGGACACGGCCGTGTGAGAGCTTGTTGGAGGGACACGGCCACAAGACACGGCCGTGTCCCCTGCAGGTGTCCACCTCTGTTTGTTTCTCTCCTCTCTTCTTCTTTGGTTGAGTGACACGGCCAAGTCAGAAGTGACTTGGCCGTGTTACACCATGTTTGAGGGACACGGCCACAAGACACGGCCGTGTCCCCTGCAGGTGTTCACCTCTGTGCAATTTTGATCTCTTTCCCGTGGAACCAAGTGAGACACGGCCAAGTGAAGCTTGACTTGGCCATGTTGGGTCTTTTTGGAGGGACACGGCTAGGTGACTTGGCCGTGTCCCTTGCATGTGTCTGCTACTGGGACTTGTTCTTCAATCTGTGTCAGCCACTGCCACTTTCTCCTTCAAATTTGCTTCCTTGCCTTTTTAACCTAACACAAAACTCAAAACAAATCTTAACAAGAAATCAATAGACAATAACCAACACAACATAAACACAATACTAAAAACTACATCAAAAACGACATAAACATTGAAATAAACTAAAACTACCACAATTAAAGAAAACACTAGACAAACCGATTAAAACTAACAAAATACCTAAATAAAACAATAATTAACATAACAAACAAGACACAAAACTATAAGAAAAACTAATAAAACAAACTCAAACACATCTTAAGAGAAAATCAAGGAATCAAGAGGAAACTTACCAAGGATGAAGAAACTCTTAAATTTCCAACTTGATCACTTGAAAACTTCCTTAGATCTTGAGTTTAGAAGATCAAATCTCCCTCTTGCTCTCTTGATTCTTTACTAGCCGGCCAAAAGAAGAGAAAAAAAGGAAAGAAAGGAAAATGAGAGCAAGTAGTCCACGAAGAAGAAAGAAGGAAAGAAGAAACAAAGTCAAATCTCAACCACTCTCTCCTCAAAATCCTCTCCTCCAAGCTTTTATATTAAAATATTCCAAATATCTCATTCCACTCACTTAATTTTCCATTTCCATTAATTAACTTAATTAATTAAAATCATTAACTAATCATCTTTGACCTCCACTAACTTGACTTGTATATGTTGTATATATTGCTATATATACAACATATACACTCTCTCTTCACTTCCTTTTTCTTTCCAAATACATATATACATTAAATCCAATTAAAACAACAATTATACCCAAAACTTCTAGGGCACATTTTGGGATATTACAATTCTCCCCCTCTAAAAGAAATTTCATCCCCGAAATTACCTGATATCAAATCTGAAACAGTTGAGGATGTTGCTCTCGCATTGCTTGCTCACTCTCCCAAGTTGCCTCTTCTCTACCATGATTCTTCCAAAGAACTTTCACCAATGGCACTCTCTTATTTCTCAACTCTTTGACTTCATGTGCTAGAATAGCAATTGGTTCTTCTTCAAATGTTAAATCCGGACTCGCCTCAATAGATTCAACTGGTAAAACATGAGATGGGTCTGATCTGTACCTCCTCAGCATAGAAACATGGAAGACATTGTGAATTCTATCCAATTCAGGCGGTAAAGCAAGACGATAAGCAACTGGTCCAACCCTTTCCAATATCTCATACGGTCCAATAAAACGAGGACTCAGTTTTCCTTTACGACCAAATCTTAAAATCTTTTTCCAAGGAGACACTTTCAAAAATACTTTATCTCCAATATTAAACTCTATGTCTCTCCTCTTCAAATCTGAATAAGATTTTTGTCGGTCTGAAGCTGCTTTTAACCGATCCCGAATTATCTTCACTTTCTCTTCAGTCTCTTTAACCAAATCAGGACCAATTAGTTTGCCTTCTCCAAGTTCATTCCAACATAAAGGCGTTCGGCATCTTCTACCATACAATGCCTCAAATGGTGCCATTCCAATACTTGATTGGTGACTGTTGTTGTAAGCAAATTCCACAAGTGGCAAAAATCTGTCCCAACTCCCAGAGAAATCAATGACACAGCTTCTCAACATATCCTCAATAATCTGTATCACTCTCTCTGACTGCCCATCTGTCTGAGGATGAAAAGCAGTGCTAAAGTGTAATCGAGAACCCAATGCATCATGCAAACTCTTCCAAAACCTTGAAGTGAACCGAGGATCTCGATCAGACACTAAAGAAATCGGGACTCCATGCAACTTCACTATTTCATTAATATACAACTCAGCCAGTCTTTCAAGAGAATAGTCCATTCTAACTGGAAGAAAATGAGTTGTCTTTGTCAACCGATCAACAATCACCCAGATAGCATCATACTTCTTCTGAGTCAATGGCAAACCAGAAACAAAATCCATTGTCACTCTCTCCCATTTCCATTCAGGCACTGTTAAAGGTTGAAGCAACCCTGTTGGAACTTGATGCTCAGCTTTCACCCTCTGACATGTGAGACACTTGGATACAAATTCTGTTATGTCTCTCTTCATACCAGACCACCAATAATGCTGTTTCAAATCATGGTACATCTTTGTACTTCCCGGATGCATAGCAAAAACTGATTGGTGTGCTTCCTCCAAAATAAACTTTCTCAAACTAGTATCATCAGGAACACACAACCTATCTTTAAACCAAAGGCTACCATCATTTCTCAATTGGAAATCTCTACTTTCTCCATGTTGACAATCTGAAACAATCTTCTGAATTGTCTCATCAGCCAATTGAGCCTCTTTAATCTGATCCAATAATACCGGTCTCAACTGCAATTGAGCCAACAGTGCACCATCATCGCATGATTCAAAACTAGCATGCAATGCTCTCAATTCAACAAGTAACGAGAGTGAATACACAGTTAAACTTGCCAAAGACTTCTGACTCAAGGCATCCGCAACAACATTCGCCTTACCCGGATGATAATCAATCAAACAGTCATAGTCTTTAATCAACTCTAACCATCGCCTCTGTCGAAGATTAAGCTCTCTTTGAACTCCCAAATATTTTAAACTCTTATGATCTGTATAGATAAAACACTTTTCCCCATACAAATAGTGTCGCCAAATCTTCAAAGCAAACACTATAGCCGCCAACTCTAAATCATGAGTCGGATAATTAAGCTCTTGCGACTTCAACTGCCGAGAAGCATAAGCTACAACTTTACCCTCTTGCATCAAAACACATCCTAAACCATTATGTGAAGCATCACTATAAATCACATAAGGTTTATTTTCCACAGGCAAAGTAAGAACATGCACTTGAGTCAACATCTCTTTCAACTGCTCAAAACTAGCTTGACACTGATCTGTCCACACAAATCTAACTCCTTTTCAAAGTAATCTGGTGAGTGGAGTAGCTATTAAAGAAAAACCTTTCACAAAGCATCGATAATAGTCTGCTAAACCCAGAAAACTTCTAACTTCAGTCACTGACTTTGGTGGACTCCAATTCAAAATAGCTTCAACTTTACTTGTATCAACTCTAATACCATCTGCTGAAACTATATGACCCAGAAAAGTAACTTGATCAAGCCAAAACTCACACTTCGATAGCTTGGCATACAATTGCTTTTCTCTCAAGATCTGCAATACAATCCGCAGATGCTTGTCATGTTCCTCTTCATTACGCGAATACACCAAAATATCGTCAATAAAAACTACCACAAACTGATCCAGATAGGGCCTAAACACCCTATTCATCAAATCCATGAAAGCTGCAGGTGCATTCGTCAACCCAAAAGGCATCACCAAAAACTCATAATGCCCATACCTTGTGCGGAAAGCTGTCTTAGAAATATCTTCAGCTCTAACCCTCAACTGATGGTACCCCGATCTCAAATCAATCTTAGAAAACACTGCTGCTCCTTTTAATTGATCAAAGAGATCGTCAATTCTAGGCAAAGGATACTTATTCTTGATAGTTACTTTGTTCAATTGCCTATAATCGATGCACAATCTCATAGTACCATCCTTCTTCTTCACAAACAAAACAGGGGCTCCCCATGGAGAAACACTAGGGCGAATAAACCCTTTATCCAATAGCTCCTGTAATTGCACCTTCAACTCTCTCAACTCAACAGGTGCCATTCGATAAGGAGTAATAGAGATGAGAGTGGTACCAGGCAACAAATCGATACCAAACTCAACCTCTCTCTCAGGGGGTAACCCTGGCAACTCCTCAGGAAACACGTCTGGAAAATCTGCAGCCGTGGGTATACTATCAAGTTGGGAATCCACTACTCTAGTATCCACAACATGAGCAAGATAAGCATCACACCCTTTTCTAATCAGCTTTCTAGCTGCTACAGCTGATACGAACAAGGATGCAAGTTGTCTTTGCTCACTAGACACCATCACAATTCTACCATCACCGGTTCTCAAGGTAACACACTTCTTTTGATAGTCTACCACAGCTCCATGCTTAGACAACCAATCCATGCCTAAGATTAAATCATACTCCTTAAAAGGCATTTCAATTAAATCCCCAAGAAACTCCTCACCTTGCACTACCACTGCACTATCACGATGAACCTTACTCATAACAACACTATGTCCTAAAGGATTTGTCACCAAGACATCAAATCCTAAGGACTCTGAATGTAATTCAGACACAGGCAAAATGAATGCACTTATGTATGAATGAGTAGATCCTGGATCAATCAAAGCAAGAACTGAAATGCCAAATAAAGAGAATGTACCCGCTATAGCTGCTGAAGCATCCGGCTGCCTCTGCATCACATAAACTCTTGGAGAAGATCCGGCCTCATCTGGCCTATTTCCTCCGGATGTCGACCCTCCTCTTTGACTAAACCCGGGCCGACCACCTCTACTAAAACCTCTACCCCCTCGACCACCTCTGCTAACACTCGGTCGAGAAGCTACAGACTCAGCCTGTCTATACTCCTGTATCTCAGGACAATCTTTAATAAAATGAGCTGGTGACCCACATCTATAACACCCAACCGATCCACCAACCTTCCAAAAAACACCCCCATGGTTCCTACCACAAAGCTCACATGCAGGTAGAGTAGACCTCTGAACTACTGGAGTCGGAGCACTAGCTATAGAAGCTGTAGGTTTCGGCCTCTGCCTCTGATACTGTACTGACCTACCCGGCTGTCTCTGACTCCTACTGTTCCTCGGAACAAAACTTCCTCTACCTCTCTTCACAGATGAAGACCCTGCTTCAAACTGGGGTCTCCTTACCCTAGTCTCCTCCTCGGCAGCAGTTGCTGCAATACCTTGTGCTCTCTCAACACTCCTAGCTGCTGCAACTAGCTGCGAGAAATCCTGGTACCGAGAACCAGCAACAATGCACATAATAGAGGGCCTCAATCCCTCCTCAAATCTTCTGCATCGATCAATCTTGTCCGAGATAATCCCACCGGTATAGTAACTCAACCGGGTGTACTCAACCTCATACTTCGTTATCGTCCGGTTGTCTTGCCTCAAATTCAAGAATTTCATCTTCTTAATATCTTTATACTCCCTCGGAGTATATTTCTGCTCGAATTCCCTCAAGAAATCACCATAAGATAATGTTGGTGGATCATCCATGGCATGAGGAACCGTCTTCCACCAGTCATAGGCATCTTTCTGCAGAAGGGATCTTGCATAATCAAACTTCTCATCCGAAGTAGCTTGCAACTGAATGAATATCCTCTGCACTTTATCCAACCACTGCTCAGCCACTGCAGGATCGGTAGTTCCCAAGAAATCTTCAGCTCCAAACTTTCTCAATTTGTCATAATGCCTCACCGGCACTTGAGGCTGTGGTGGTGGTGGCTGCTGCACTGGAGCTCCTCTCAACAAATCAACCATATGCCTTAACCAACCCGGCGGTACATCATCAGCAGCTGATCTCCCTGGCACAGGAGCAGGTGCCTCACTAACTCTC
Source organism: Garcia nutans (assembly GCA_947685225.1). Classification (NCBI taxonomy): domain Eukaryota; kingdom Viridiplantae; phylum Streptophyta; class Magnoliopsida; order Malpighiales; family Euphorbiaceae; genus Garcia; species Garcia nutans. The sequence goes on along the minus strand of CANTUV010000031.1, from coordinate 68,666,391 downwards.
TCAACTCTAGCTCCCTCTCTACCCTCTTCAGGAGCTACACTCTCGGCACTACCCTCTACAGACTGTCGTGACTGAGACACCATTACAACCTATATCTGCAAACACAGCAGAATATACCCCATTAAAGATCAAAGACTGCCAATACCATAACATGTATCTTACTTAATTTTAAAACTCAAAATTTCCTTTTTCTTACAATTGACCTAGGTTGAGAATCTCAAACCTAGGCTCTGATACCAAAATAATTGTAACACACCTTTACCCCGTATACGTACACAGCATGCTAATACGATCGTAATATACGTATACTGAATATAGAAAATGCCACGATTTACAAAACAAACGACTCATTCCTTTACAAAAATATGAACAAATTTAAATCATTTAAAAGAAATTATAAAAGACAAAAGATAAAAATGTTTATTTAAAAGCAGCGGAAAATATAATAATTATTTACAAATACTTATACATCAAAACTCAAGTTTTACAAAACATAAAATATATACATGTTTGGCAGTATGTTTTTGATCTTTAAGTTCCACTATCAACGCCTCAAAATCTAGACTCTACTTGGTCTAGAGGAACTCTCTGGTTCTTCTCTGTCACCTGCGCGATGAACCACAATCGCGCTAAGCCAACGGCTTAGTGGTACAAACTATACTAATATTATACTTTAATGAAATGCAAATGTCATAATCTCAAACATATAAACAATTCACAAGAATCTCATTATTCATTTATTTCATCATTCATACATCACATTGAAAACAAAGACAAACATGGGCCCACAAGACACTAATATGTTATTCAAAGTTCAGAGTCACTGCTTTGGTCTATAATCACAATCATCAAGCCCATAGGCAATATATATATATCTCTATCCATGGATAGGGTAACAGACCCAGTCTCTTGGACCTCAACCCGCTAAACTCGAGGAGATTCTCAACCCGGCAAGACTGTTACCTGTAACAGACCCAGTCTCTTGGACCTCAACCCGGATAAACCAAGGAGATCCTCAACCCGGCAAGACTGTTACTATAATTCACATTTCACATTTATCAATTGGAATCGGCTTACGACCCGGTCTTTTCACCTATCCAGTACTTTATAGGCATGCCGCCAAACCCAGAACTCTGAAGGTTGAATAACACATTAGACACATAATCTTTTCATTTATATCTTTATACATTTCTTTCTCAATTCATTTCTCATCATTATAGCCAACAACCATGGCTTCATATCTTATAATCAAAATAGGCAACCATGCCTCAATCATCTCATTAGCATCATTATAGCCAACAACCATGGCTTCATATCTCATCAAGATAATATACAATATCAATTGCATTAACACCATCATCATAGCCAATCACATTGGTTTTATATCTCATTATATCTCATATTACATTAAATCAATTGATCATTCAAGTATACACAACCAATTGCATTAAAATACCTTTCATATTTCATCAAATGTTTTAACCCTGTAATCAATTGCTTAGCATATGTATAATCAAATATGTTAAGTATCAAATCATGTGAGTGTATGCAACAATGTAGTTTGTACTTACCTTAGGAACAACTCACACCAATCTACAACCTTTCTCTTTCAAGAATTCTTCACCACCTAGGTTAGGACAATTCAATCTCTTCAATACCTAAATCAAAGGTGATAATACATACTCACTTAGAGATACACATGAGATAATAAGACTAAAAACCAACTAGGGCAAACCCTAAACATGACACGCTCAATAACACGGGCGTGTCCCTGACCGTGCCCTAAACTCACAACACAGAAGCTTTGACACGCTCAGAACCACGGGCGTGTCACTGAACGTGTAATACATTATGTTTCACAGAAACATTGACACGTCCAACAACATGGGCGTGTTCATGGCCATGTCAATTCCTCACCAACACAGTAGCTATGACACGCTCAGTGACATGGGCGTGTCACTGGACGTGTCAATACTACAACTACACAGAAGCTGTGACACGCTCAGTGACATGGGCGTGTCACTGCTCGTGTCACCCATCCAAGAACACAGAACCATCGACACGCCCAAAGACTTGGCCGTGCTCATGGGCGTGTCAGGCCAAAAATCCAGATTCCGGCAACATCAACAACACAACCAACAAATCACTTTCTTTCACCAAAATCCACTTCAAACAAACTTAGCTCAACATACCCAAGAACCATAACAAACTTGCAAAAACACCAAAACAACTAAAAACATACATCCAACACAAATCAAAATCATCACCACAAACCCAAAACACAACCACAATACTTTCACTTCCAACAACTTACTCTTTCCTTTAATCCAACCCCAAAATCCAAAATCACTTGAGCCAAACACTCTTAAACACATCTTAATCAAACATAATCACATACCATCAACAATCAACCAATAAACTCAAACACATCTTAAGAGAAAATCAAGGAATCAAGAGGAAACTTACCAAGGATGAAGAAACTCTTAAATTTCCAACTTGATCACTTGAAAACTTCCTTAGATCTTGTGTTTAGAAGATCAAATCTCCCTCTTGCTCTCTTGATTCTTTGCTAGCCGGCCAAAAGAAGAGAAAAAAGGAAAGAAAGGAAAATGAGAGCAAGTGGTCCACGAAGAAGAAAGAAGGAAAGAAGAAACAAAGTCAAATCTCAACCACTCTCTCCTCAAAATCCTCTCCTCCAAGCTTTTATATTAAAATATTCCAAATATCTCATTCCACTCACTTAATTTTCCATTTCCATTAATTAACTTAATTAATTAAAATCATTAACTAATCATCTTTGACCTCCACTAACTTGACTTGTATATGTTGTATATATTGCTATATATACAACATATACACTCTCTCTTCACTTCCTTTTTCTTTCCAAATACACATATACATTAAATCCAATTAAAACAACAATTATACCCAAAACTTCTAGGGCACATTTTGGGATATTACACAAACTTTGATAATAACAATAAAACTCAATGCAATGCCAATGCACAATGCATATAGATATCACATCATTCCACTTTCTTATAGTTTTCAAATATTTCATAATCACAACTCATAACATTATATTACTCAAATGTATCAAAATTCATAATTCACATTAAAACAAAGACAAACATGGGCCCAAAAAGGATCTAATATGCTATTCAAATTTTAGAGTTACTGCTTTGGTCCATAATGACACCATGTGTTTAGCCTCGTAGGCAATATATCCATGGATAATGTAACAGCCCCAGTCTCTTGAACCTCAACTCGGCTAGACCCTTAGGCCCTAGTATTTTGATCTTCAATCCAGCAAGACTGCTACAGTTTTTGAGGCTTATGACCCAGTCTTTTCACCCCAAAAAATCATATTTATCAGCTGGCTTGGCTTACGACCCAGTCTTTTCACCATTTCAGCGTTTAGCCCGTAGGCAATCATAGACATGTCGCCAAACCCAGAACTCTAAAAATTGAATAACATACTAGGCATACAATTTATTCATATTTCTCATTATTAATCTCTTTCTCATTTTCACATATTCAATCTAGGCACATTGCCTTATTTTCACATTTTTTTTCTCACTTTTCTCACTTTTCACATCTTTCTCATTTTTCTCAGTTTTCTCATTTTTATCAATATCAATTCATTTCATTATACCACATATCTCATTTTTGCATTCACAACACATTACACAATTACTTTAGGTTTTTTCACATAATATACATATTTCACATTTTACACAATTTAGCCATTATCAATGGCTTTTCACAATGCATTTAACACATATATGATATTACAAATGTCATAGCATATTATTCATTCACAATTAATGAACCAAGTAGCTTAACACATTTTTCAACCAAAATGTGTTAAGTCCAAATGTTATGCAAATATAAACATTATATTCAAAGTTTGTATATACCTCCACTAGCAACGCAAAGCAAGTTTAAAACAACCTCCAATCCAATCTTTTCAACTTGTCCTTCGCCACTTGGATGAATCAAATTAACCTCTCTCAATGCCTAAACCAAATGTGATAGAAAATAATCATTTAGTATCACATTTAATGGCATTTCCAACATTAAACTATAATTACACATCACTCCTACAAATTTTCAAAAATTTAGCATTTCCTTACTTCAACATTAGAATTCCATTCTACTACAATTAAATTAGTGTTTTAAGTTTATTAATATTATTAAAAATATATTTTAATACATTTAAATCATTTACATAATAAAAATATACTCTTATACACAAAATCTCAAAAATGGCATAACCTTCCCCCATTGAAGGTTTTTCATTCCAACACAATCCATTACTCATTCCAAGTTTATATTCATCACTTTTAACACTAAACAACATAAATAAATAAAATCACACAATTCAACCAATTTGGAAAATCACTTTTCCAAAACCCTAAATCTCCACTTCCATTCTCAAACTCTAACCCAACACCACCAAATCCAATATTTGACTTTAAAATACTTGTTTATGAATCAACACAACTCATTTAGAACCAATTTTCATAATTAAAGTTCATGTTTTCAAAACCCCAAAAATCCATAACCCTAAATTGTCTCTCTTCACCATTCTTTATCCAAACTCCATCATCTCTTAAATCTAACCTTAAAATCATTGTTAACTACCCAAAATAACATCATACACACCAATTCCAACAATTATAACATACTACATCAAAATTCAAATTCTCACATAATACAATCTTCCATGGAATTCAAAGAAAAGAGATGGAAACTTACTAATTTTGGTGGAAATCACCAAAAATCCACTTGAACTTGTTAAATCCTTCAATTTATGGAGTATGGAAGAATCAAATTCTTGGCTTCAGTGTAACACCCCTACATCCGGTACACGCACACTACAAACACCACAATGTAATATTCGTGCATTGAACATAGGGATGCTACGGTTTTCCTTAACATTCAAATCATTTTAAAATGATACCATAATCTTTCTCATTATACATTATGGAAAATAAGTAATTAACTTATAATATAAAACAAAATAGATATATATATATTTACTTAATACGCAGCGGAATTTATAAAATATTTACATATATGAATACTCTCAAAACTATATTTACAATTATACATATATTTACATTAAAATCAATACTTTACAAAATATAAAGGAGTTATACATGATTGGCAGCTCTTCTCTGATCTTTAAGTCCCAAAATAAATTCTTCAATGTCTACTCTCACTCGGTCTCGAGGAACTCTCGGGTTCAACTCTGTCACCTGCGCGATTTACACTATCGCGCTAAGCCAACGACTTAGTAGTACAAAGTATGCTAGTATTATGCTTTAATGCAATGCAATGCAATGCAATGTCACACATTTAACAATAGAGACAACCTCATATTTCATAAATCATACACATATAAACATATCACATTTCAAAGTCATTCCATGGATCTGATTATTCAATTATTTTTCCATTTATGAATCAAATTTAAACAAAGACAAGCATGGGCCCAAAAGACACTAATATGTCATTCAATTTTCAGAGTTAATGCTTTGGTTTTGTTATCACATTTATCATTATCATTATCCCAACTAGGCTTCAAGGATTAGGTTCAACCAAGCTTCAAGGGGAACAAAGCATGCTAAGTATCAACCCAACTTGGCTTCAAGAACCAACCCAACCTAGCTTCAAGGGTTGTAACATCCCAATTAGGCTTCAAGGACTAGACCCAACCAAGCTTCAATGGGAGTAAAACATGTTAAACTTCTACCCAACTTGGCTTCAAGGATCAAGCCCAACCTAACTTCAAGAGATTGTTACTAATAGAAGGCATGCCACCAACAACAAAACTCTGAAAATAGAATAACACATTAGACACGCAATTCATTTATTATCTCATCATCAATTCCATTTTCAATTCTCATTATCAATTAGGCAAACATGCCTCATTAAAAGTCATTATAGCCAATCACAATGGCTTTACATTCCATCACATCTCAATCCACATTACAAATACATAATCATTTGCATTATCATATCTTTCACATTATTCATGTAACATCATTGATAATACATAACAAAGTATAATATTCATATGAATTAGCAATGTAATAATGCAATATTTGTACTTACCTCAATAACAATTCACACAACTCTAAACACTTCCTTTTCCAAAATTCTTTTACTTCTTAGATCAACGACAAATCCCTTTCTTCAAGGCCTAATCCAAAAATAATAACATACACTTGCTTAGGGATACACATGAGATAATCAAAATAAGAGTTAACTAGGGCAAACCCTAAACATGACACGCTCAACCACACGGGCGTGTCCCTGACCGTGCCCTAACTCCACAACACAGAAGCTTTTACACGCTCAGAACCACGAGCGTGTCACTGGGCTTGTAATACATTCTACCTCTCTAAAAAATATCAACACGTCCAACAACGTGAGCGTGCTCATGGCCGTGTAAACTCTCCAATCTCACAGTAGCTATGACACGCTCAATAACACGGGCGTGTTACTGGTCATGTCAAACCTACTGCCTCCAACACAATTGACACGCCTAAAACTCTGGACGTGCTCCCGGGCGTGTCAGGCCAAAAACTCAGATTCCGGCCAAAACCACAAAACACCCAACAAAACACTTCTTTTCACCAACATCCTCTTCAAACAAACTTAACAAAACATACCCAAAAACCATCTTAACTTTAAAAAAAATACCCAAAACAACTCCACATCTATAACAAACACAAATCACAAATATCATCACAAAACCCTAAACACAAATACAACACCATCTCTTCCAACCAACTTACTCTTTTCTTCAATCCATCCTTATAATCCATAATCAATCTAATCAAACACTCTTAAACATATCACAATCAAACAACATACTCTTACAAATCTATCAAACTCAAACACAACTTCAAATAAGCAAAGAAATCAAAAGAGGACTTACCAAAGTAATGAAACTTCTTGAATCACCAACTTGATCACTTAGATCTTCCTTCAATTTGAGCTTAGAACTTCAAGAACCTCTCTTGCTCTCTTGCTTTCTTTTGTCTTTGGATGAGCCGGCCACACACATGGAAAAGAAGAAAAGGTGATGAAGAAACAAAGTCAAACTTCTCTTTAAATCTCCACCAAGTATTCCAAAACAAAGAATTACCTAAACACCCTCTTACAAATTGTTTTGATTTCCTTTAAAGCACTTGCCCTCTTTTAGTAATTTCACATATCACAAATTAAAATATCTTCTTCCCTTGACCACCCATTTGACTTGCATATATGTTATTTATACTTCCATATATACAACATATACACTTTCTTTTAATTTCTTTTCTCTTGCAAATTAACATATACATTCAATCCCATATAAAACAACAACAATATTCAAAACTTCTAAGGCATACATTGGGATATTACATTCAGGGTCCCATGGAATTCAGCCTAGAGGAAAGAGAAGAAGAAGAAGAAGACTTTTTAATATTTCTTTTCCTTTTCATCTTTTTTTTAAACCATATATATATATTAAAATAATTTAATATTTAATATTTAATTATTTTTTAATAAATTAAAAGTCCTAATTTTCCTCTTCCATTCAAAAATAATTTATTTTTGAATTATTTTATTAATTTTAAATTTATAAGATTTAATTACCAAAATACCCTTTTCTTTTAAATAGTGTTGACTTTTATATGTTATGTATATTGCATATATATCACATATATATTCCACTTTTTCATTTAAAATCCCTTCATTTTTCATTTAAACCATTAATTTAATTTATCCTTTTAAATTATAATTTATTTTATCAAATTTTTTAAAAATTAGAAATTTTCAAAAATTTTAGGATGTTACAATTCTCTCACTCTAAAATAAATTTCGTCCTCGGAATTACCTGTCCTCAAGTTTGAAACAATTGGAAAAACTGACTCTGCATCGCCTGCTCACTTTTCCATGTCACCTCCTCAATGGCATGATTCCTCCAAAGGACTTTCACAAGTGGCACCCTCTTATTCCTCAATTCTTTAACCTCTTGTGCCAAAATCGCTACTGGTTCTTTTTCATAAGTCAGATCTGGACTCACCTCAATGGACTCCACTGACCAGATATGAGATGGGTCAGACCTATATCTCCCAAGCATCGAGACATGGAAAATATTATGTATTCGATCCAACTCAGGTGGCAAAGCTAGTCTATAAGCCACTAGACCAACTCTCTCCAACACCTCATATGGTCCTATGAAACGAGGACTCAGCTTCCCTTTACGGCCAAATCTCAAAATCTTCTTCCATGGAGTCACCTTCAGAAACACTTTATCTCCCACACTGAACTCTATGTCTTTTCTCTTTAAATCTAAATAGGATTTCTATCGTCTGAAGCTGCTTTTAAACGACCCCGAATCACCTTCACTTTCTTCTCTGTTTTCTTAATCAAATCGAGACCAACCAGTTTACCTTCTCCAACTTCATCCCAACACAAAGGTGTCTTGCATCTCCTATCATATAAAGCCTCATAAGGAGTCATCCCAATACTCGACTGATGATTGTTGTTATAAGCAAACTCAATTAATGGCAAAAAATTGTCCCAATTTCCGGTAAAATCAATGATACAACTCCTCAACATATCCTCTAGAATCTGTATCACTCTCTCTGACTGTCCATCTGTCTGAGGATGGAAAGCAGTACTAAAATGCAATCGAGAACCCAAAGCATCATGCAATCTCTTCCAAAACCTCGAAGTAAACCGGGGATCTCAATTCGACACCAGAGAAACTAGGACTCCATGCAACCTAACTATCTCATTGATATACAACTCAGCCAATCTCTCAAGAGAATAATCCATCTGAATTGGAAGAAAATGAGCTATCTTCGTCATCCGATCAACTATCACCCAGATTACATCATGCTTCTTCTGAGTCAAAGGTAGTCCAGTCATAAAATCCATTGTCACTCGCTCCCATTTTCACTCTGGCACTGATAAAGGTTGGAGCAACCCTGAAGGAACTTGGTGCTCAGCCTTCACTTTCTGGCAAGTGAGACATCTGGATACAAACTCTGCTATGTCTCTCTTCATATCTGACCACCAATAATGTCGCTTCAAGTCCTGATACATCTTGGTACTCCCAGGGTGCATAGCAAAAAGTGACTGATGTGCTTCCTCTAATATCATTCTTTTCAATTCTGCATCATCAGGAATACACAATCTATCTCTGTACCATAGACTTCCATCATCCCTCACATAAAAGTCTCGACTCTCCCCCTTCTGAAAAACCAATATAATTTTCTGAATTCTCTCATCTGCCAACTGAGCCTCCCTAATATGATCCAACAAGACTGGCCTCAACTGCAACTGAGCCATCAAAGCACCATCATCAGAAGATTCAAATCTAGCATGCAACACTCTCAACTCAACAAGCAACGAGAGTGAATAAGCAGTCAAACCTACCAAAGACTTTCAACTCAAGGCATCAGTAACAACATTTACCTTACCAGGATGATAATCAACCAAACAGTCGTAGTCTTTAATCTACTCTAACCACCATCTCTGCCGAAGATTCAGCTCTCTCTGAACACCCAGATATTTCAAACTCTTGTGATCCGTATAAATAAAACACTTTTTCCCATACAAGTAATGCTGCCATGCTGCTAATTCCAAATCATACGTCGAATAATTCAGCTCATGCGGTTTCAACTATTGAGAGGTATAAGCAATGACTTTACCCTCTTGCATCAAAACATAACCTAAACCACTGTGTGAAGCATTACTGTATATCATATATGGTTTACCTTCCACAGGCAGGGTAAGGACAGGAGCCTGAGTCAACATCTCCCTCAGCTGCTCAAAACTCACCTAACACCGATCTGTCCACATAAATTTAACTCCTTTCCAAAGTAATCTGGTGAGTAGTGTAGCTATTATAGAAAAACCCTTCACAAATCGACGATAATAGCCTGCCAATCCCAAAAAACTTCTAACCTCTGTCACAGTCTTTGGTGGACTCCAATTCAAGATAGCCTCCACTTTACTTAGATCAACTCTAATACTCTCTGCTGAAACCACATGACCAAGAAAAGCTACCTGATCAAGCCAGAACTCGCACCTAGACAACTTAGTATACAACTACTTCTCTCTCAGAGTCCGTAAATGCCTATCATAATCCTCCTCATTATGCGAATACACCAAGATGTCATCAATGAAGACTACCACAAACTGATCCAAAAATGGTATGAATACCCTGTTCATCAAATCCATAAAAGTTGCTGGTGCATTCGTCAGTCCAAAGGGCATCACCAGAAACTCATAATGCCCATACCTCGTACGAAAAGCTGTCCTGGGTACATCCACATCTCTGACTCTCAACTGATGGTACCCTGATCTCAGATCAATCATAGAGAATACTGTTGCTCCCTTCAACTGATCAAAGAGATAATCTATCCGAGGCAAAGGATACTTGTTCTTGATGGTCACCTTATTCAACTGCTTATAATCAATACACAATCTCATGGTGCCATCCTTCTTCTTCACAAACAACACAGGCACTCCCCACAGGGACACACTAGGGTGGACAAACCATTTATCCAATAACTCCTACAACTGCACCTTCAACTCTCTCAACTCAGCAGGTGCCATCCGATAAGGGTTAATAGAGATAGGAGTGGTACCAGGAAACAAATCGATACCAAACTCCACTTATCTCTCAGGAGATACCCCTGGCAACTCATCAGGGAAAAAATCTAAAAACTCGGCAACTGTGGGTATACTTTTAAGCAGGGATCCCACTACTCTGGTATCTACAACATGAGCAAGATAAGCCTCACATCCCTTCTAAATCATCCTCCTAGCTAAAATAGCTGAAACAAACATGGATGAAAGATACCTTTGCTCACTAGATACCATCACATCCCTACCATCACATGTTCTCAAAGTAACACATTTCTTCTGACAGTCTACCACAGCCCTATGCTTGGATAACCAATCCATGCCTAAAATCAGATCATATTCCCTGAAAGGCATCTCAATCAGGTCACCAAGAAACTCCTCATCCTGAACAACAACTGGACTATCTCGGTGCACCCTGCTCACCACAACACTATGCCCTAAAGGATTTGTTACCAAAACACCAAATCCTAGGGACTCAGAATGCAAATCACTCATAGGAAAGATGGATACACTTATGTAAGAATGAGTTGACCCAGAGTCTAATACTGCAAGAACTGAAGTGCCAAATAATATAAAAGTACCAGCAATAATCGCTGAAGCATCTGGCTGCCTCTGCATCACATAAACCTACTGTGATGGTCCTGCCTCATCTGGTCTACTACCTCCAGCTGTAGAACCTCCTCTCAAAATAGACCCAGATCGACCACCTCTACCAAAACCTCTGCCACCACGACCCCCTCTGACACTGGGTCGAGAAGTTGCAGTATCTGTCTGTCTAACCTCTGGTGGCTCGAGATAATCTCTGATAAAATGGTCTGACGACCCACATTTGAAACACACTCCCAAAGCACCTCTCCACCAGTAGAGACCTCTGTGTGCTATACCACAATGAACACAAGTAGGTGGAGCAGGCCTTTAAGCCACTGGAGTCAAAGCACTAGCCACTAAAACTGCAGGTCTCTGTCTCTATCTCTGCTACTGTACTAACCTGCCAAATTGCTCCTGACTCCTACTAAAACTCTGAAAATGTCCCTCTTAGCCTCTCTTCACTAATGAAGACCCTGCCTCACTCTGGGGTCTCCTAGCTCTGGTCTCCTCAACCCTGGCAGCTGCTGCAAGACTTTGTCCCCTCTCAACACTCCTGGCAGATACAACTAACTGGAAAAAATCCTGATACCGAGAGCTTGCGATGATGCACATGATAGAGGGTCTCAGTCCCTCCTCAAACCTCCTGCACCTATCAAACTCGTCATAAATGATCCCACTAGTATAGTAACTCAACCGGATAAACTCGATCTCATACTTGGTCACTGTCCTGGTATCCTGTCTCAAACTCAGGAACTCCATCTTCTTTGCAAATTCACATGGCATAAATTAAAAACTCAAACAACCTTAACTATAATTCCAGCATATAAGATGAAATCCTTTAAGACTCAGCTAAAAATAATTGCAATTTCCTTCAATCAAGATTTTCTTAACTCATTCATTAATCCAGACATACAAATCTCATCTCTCATCTAAGTGTTTCACTCGATTTCATAGGTTAATTCACTCAAACCACTCATGACTGCATACTACCATAAACTTACTTAATTATCCAATCTCCCTCACTGATTTTCTCAAGAAATAATCCGAAGGTCTTTTATTTGGATGTAATGGGGCTAAGGTGCAGGTGTGAGAAAAGACATTTAAGTTGGAGCATCAAGAAATGGAGTATCTAAATTAGACAATACTCTTGTTAAGAAACTCATAACTCCCTCAAATGGCATAATCACCAACCCTCGATAATCTTACATACTTGCATACTTAAAGAAAAGTAAATGAGTCAACATTCCTCTTTTGATGACCAATGCTAGAACATATATGAATTTTGTATATATATATATATATATCTTCTCTTTTATTTTCTTTATATTATTATTTTATTTTCTTTTTTATCATTTTTTAATATATATATATATATACAAAATATAAAATTGCATGGAACATCTAGCTTAAAATGTAGAGGAAAAGAATAACCGACTCTTAGCAAATACAATGTGCAAAGTATGCATTTCAGCCCCAAATAGCAATACTATTTTTTTATTTTTTTTATTGCTTACCCCACACTTTTGAATTAAACCACCCTATTGTTATATCATAAGAAACTCCATTCCTTAATGCATGTATGATGATAATAAGAAAATGTTGAGTTGTGAATTGTGTTGATCAATCAAGAAAAGGTCAAAGGCTCAACTTGGCTCACTAAGGAATTCAATATTAAGGGAGGTCTTTTTAAGCTAAAGGGATAACCTAATTTGCCTTCATCATTTTAAAACTTGAGATTAAATCATAATGTGAGTTCAATTAGTATGCAAAAGCAAACTCTAGAGATGCAAAATCATGAAGGTGCACATTTAAGAAAAGAAATTCAATTGACAATAACATTCAATCTATGAGGCTCAAAACTCACAAAGGTGGGTTCTCAAAGATTTATATGTCATGAATTGCAGAATGTGAAAATTGATCCTGAATGAATTCAAATGCTAATCTCTATGATGATACTAAAGTATCAACTATAATGCTAAAATCACAGAAAAAGTCAATAAGTTTTCAACAATTGTGCCATGCACAACGTCAAATATAACACACAAAGATAAACAAAATAAGAATTAAAGAAAAGCTTAAAGATTACCCCACACTTAAAACTTACATTGTCCTCAAAGGAAATAAGGATAATAAAGATAAAGAGTGAAGGTACAACCTATTTTCCATCGATTCCTTGTGAGGCAAACTCTACCTTTCCATCACAAACAGCAAATGTTCAAAAACAACATAAAATATAAAAAATAAAATATCCAAAATATAAAATGTTAACATTAAAAACAAAAATGAAAAATACAAACACAAATATGCTATAACTAAACACAAGAAAGTAAGGAAATCTCTCCAAAGATTAGAGCCAATGTGATCTACGGTGAAGGAGGATGTGAAGATGATGCAGCCGAGGAATGAAGACTAAAAATCTTAGCAAGGTTGCTATTAATTTGATCCAACTGTTGCAAGACTGCAGCATAGTTACGGTCTAACTTGCTCTCCAGGGCCTCAATCATATTAAGTATCTCTTGATTATCTGGGACCGGAGCATCTTCATCTAAATCAAGAGAATCCGAGTCGGACTCCTCTTGGATTCGAGTTCTCTTCTGTCTGTCTCCCGGTGCTTCTGGCTCAGCTGAAGCCATCATATAAGCCCCTCTCCTGTGCACCACCATGTGCATCTTCTCTAGTGTGGCCAAATCCAAAGAATCATTACCTGTAATTCTAGTCATGCGACATGTACTCAGGTCAAAATCATCAAGAAGGACTATTGCCAATGTGGTAACCAATCCCCCAATACAGATAGCCCCCTTCTTTTTGTTTGCCACACTATCAAAAACATCGGCTAACCAATAGCCGGAACTAATAGGCATTGCATTACAAGCACAATCTAAGAAAAATAGTTCACTCAGTTCCTCTACACCCGGGCTTTCCTTCAGAGCAAAGAATCCGCAGGACATAAAACGATGCAAATACCTCAAAGCAGGATTGCTCAATTTAGTTGCTTTGGCCGATTTGGCCACATAAGTTCCTGAGCCCAATGCTCCCCAAGCAAATTGCTGCTTAAATTCCTTAGGTACCGACCTCTCACCGTGTTGATGGAAACCAAATATAACATTTAATTGTTCAATACTAACCACAAATGATTTTCCAAGCAACTTAAAACTCAACCTAGAGCAAATTTTCTGTGCATCTCTTTCAACATTAAGAGATGTTAAGAACTCCAAAGTAAGCTCTTGAAATTGCAAAGGTCGCAAGGAGACTAGGTTCTCCCACCCAAGATTTTGAACATATCGATAAAAATTATCCCTAATATTAAGAGCATTAAGGGATTCATCACTGACATATCTCGTCGGGAAGAAACCCCGAGCCAAAAGATTCGCTCTCTTCAAAGATGAAGACGAGGAAGATGAAGATGCAGCTGCAGTTGGAGGTTGCTTCCTCTTATGGTGGGACACCATCTTCATTCTCGGCATATTGAAAGATCTGAAAAAATTTGAAACTTAAACCGGTTAAATTGATCTTTTGTGAGAGAAGAAGAAGATTGAACGGATTAATTTTAGTTTTGGTGAAGAAAATTGAGATTTAATGGAGGTTTTGAAGCTTTGAAACACAAACAATGGAGTTTTGCGAGAGAGAAGTCGAGAGAGAGAGAGAGAGAAAGCAAAAATAGATCTAGGGATTGGAATGAGCAAAAAGTGCAAAAATCATTTTTTTAAAGAGTAAAAGTGAAGGGACAAGGCCAAGCTTGGGTGAGCTTGGCCGTGTCTAGTGTGTTTTGAGGGACACGGCTAGTGACTTGGCCGTGTCCCAAGGGTGTGTCACCTACTGTAAAGAAGAGTTGCAAAAATAAAAACAAAGTGAATTTGGGTGAAGCTTGGCCGTGTCCCAAGGACACGGCCAAGGACACGGCCAAGCTTGTTGGTCGTGTCACCTACTGTGAAAAAAATTTTGCAAAAACAAAAGTAATGAATTTTTTTTTTGGGTGAAGCTTGGCCGTGTCCCATGTGACACGGCCAAGCTTGTTGGCCATGTCACCTACTGCCATTTTTAACCTTTTTTATTTTTTTATTTTTTTAAATCACCAATCTTAAAGAAATTGCAAACTCTTCTTTGATCAACCCTGAAACACATTAGAAAAATAAAAACCGATCAAAGTACCCATTCCATTTATTTAAACAAAACATAAAATTAAAATTGCTAAATTTAAAATTATAACTATGAAAAAGAAATGCAAACCGATGGGTTGCCTCTCATTTAGTGCTTCTTTAATGTCATATAGCTGGACATCACTGCAAGACCTTAGGGATCGTGGATCAAAGTGCTGTCAATGATCCTCACTTCTTGGAATCCTTCATTGTATGGTTTAACTCTCTGTCCATTTACTTTAAAAGTTTCATTTGTTCGAGAGTTAAGCAATTCAATGGCACCAGAAGGATATACCTGAGTTATCTCAAAGGGACATCAAGATTTGAGTTTACCTGGAAACAGACGGAGATGAGAATTAAAAAGTAAAACTTTCATACCTGGACTCAATGTTTTTCGCACTATAATTCTGTCATGAAGTGCTTTAGTGCGATCCTTATAAATCCTCGAGCTCTCATATGCCTTTGGGTTAAGGCTCCTTTGGGTCTCCCTCACTGGTTTAGCCCCCTCTTCTAAGGTGATTCTATGCATGCACATTGAAGGGCTAATACCTTTGATGTCACTCAATCCCCATCCTATTGCTTTTTTCAATCTTTTAAGCTCATTCACCAACCTCATCTCCTCTCCTTCACTAAGTTCACTAGATATTATCACAGGTAAGGTATTGTGATCTCCTAAAAACACATATTTCAGATTTTTAGGTAACTCTTTCAGCTCTAACTCTAGTGAAGGATTCTTCTCTTCCTTTTGGATGGAGGGAAGTTCAAATACTGGGTCCTCCTTAAGTTCCTCTATTTCAGCACTCTCTAATGTCTCAAGGCAACTGACTATTTCTGAATAAAAAATATCCAAACCATGATCTAAAGTCAGTGCCACCTCCAATTTATCCGAGGAACCTGTCTGCAAGAAAACATCTGAAACAACTGCGTCAACACAATCAATTAAAGAACAATCCTCATATAAAGCAGTTGTAGGAATGGGAGAAGTGTTAAAAATAGAAAATTCAACCGCTTGTCCCAAGACAGTCATTGATAATTTACCATTTTTAACATCTATTAAGGTGTTGGTAGTAGCCATAAAAGGCCTACCCAGCAAAATAGTGTGTGCTGATGGTGTAGGATTACTTCCTTCCATGTCAAGAACTATAAAATCCACAGGTACTATCAACCCTCCAACTTTAACTAACACATCTTCTATAACCCCTTTCGGGAATCTAAGAGATCTATCAGCTAATTGCAACACCATTTTGGTTGGTTTAAGTTCCCCTAGTTCTAATTCTTGATACACAGAATAAGGCATCAAATTTACACTGGCTCCTAGATCACACATGCCATCAGTCCCCTTTCCATTTACCATAGTAATTTGAATTATAAAGCTACAAGGATCCTTTAGCTTTGGAGGTAGTTTATGCTGCAGAACAGCACTAGCTACCTCTGAAACTATCACCTTTTCATTCGGCTCATACCTCTTTTTCTTAGTGATCAGTTCTTTGAAGAATTTGGCATAAGCCGGCATGTTCTTTATTGCTTCAAGTAAGGGTAGGTTAATACTTACCTTAGACAGCATGTTGAAGATGTCTGAAAATTGCCTATTTTGTTTATCATTCTTCAACCTGCTGGGGAATGGTATAGGTGGCCGGTATCGATTACTTGCCTTGTGTAAATCTGCTGAAGGGGATTTCTCCATTGATCTTTCTCCAGCACCTTTATTCTCTGGTTCTCCTTCCTTCTTGTTCTCTTGGTCACCTGCATTCACAGAATTGTTTTCAACATTATTGTTAATTACCTTGCCACTTCTAAAAACAGTCACTGATTGTGCCTACTCAGGTTGACTTGGAAATTTCCCTTTTTGTTGAATCTGCATCTGTTGTGCAAGTTGTCCTACTTGAGTCTCCACTTTCTTAAAAGATGCTTTTAATGAATCCAACCTCTTGTTGGTCATCTCTTGATTTTTAGCACTGACTTAGATAAAAGCCTGTAAACTTTCCTCCAAACTCTCTCTCTTAGGCTACCCTTGATTTGAGGATTGACCCTGCGGTTGGTTCTGTCTCTGGAGCAAATGGAAAGGCTGTTGAGAATTATTTGTTGCCCAGGAAAAATTTGGATGATTCCGCCAACCAGGATTGTAGGTATTTGAGTAGGGATCATTCCGGGCCCTTGGTTGATATCCCCCCATAGCATTGACTTGCTCAGCTTCATTCCTATAAGACTCATATGCGGAGGGGCATATATTTGCTCCATGCCCGAAAGTCCCACAAATTCCATACACTTCTTGAGTGGATGAAGAAGTATTGTTCTTCATGTTCAGCATCTGCACTTGCCTTGTCAATTCAGCTATTTGATTAACCATCTCACTATTGGCTTCCAATTGATTCACCCCTTTACTTCTTCCTCTTACACTTTTCTGTTGAGAATTAGCTCCCAACATTTCAAAATTTTCATAAGTTTCATCTGCTGTCTTTTCTCCCATAGCTCCCCCAGCTGCGTTATCAATAGTGTTTTGAAATTGCTGGGTTAGACCATCGTAGAAAAACTGATTCAGAAGTTGAAGTAGGTAATGATGATGTGGACACTGGATCAATAACATTTTAAACCTGTCCCAAGCCTCATGAAATGGCTCTCCTTCAAATTGAGAGAATGTAGCTATTTTCCCTCTCAATTCAGCTGTCTTCTGATGTGAGTAAAACTTGCTCATAAATTTGTTATAAACTTGCTCCCAAGTTGTCAAAGAATTTTCGGGCAACATCATAAGCCAGCTCTTTGCCCTATCCTTCAAAGTATACGGGAAACATCTCATCCTCAACTGATCTTCTATTAGTCCTCCCAATGGAAAAGTGTTGAGGGTAGAATAGAAATCCCGAATAAAGTTCAAAGGATCTTCATTTGGAACTTCATAGAATGATGGCAGCATGTTGTAATGGATGTTCTTCAACTCATAGTTTCTTGCTGCATCTGTCAATCTTATGCAAGAGGTGGAAGTTCCAATGACAGGTCTAGCAAAATCTCTCATAGTTTTTTGTCTTTCTTCTCCCATATTGACAGATTGTGCAGTATCCGACTCAAAATCAGAAGTGTCCTCCTCTGTATCAAATCCGGTGTATAGTTCAAACTCTTCCCTGCTCCTTTTCACTCTCTGAAATTCTGGAATAACTGGGTATAGTTCTCCTCCGAGTGATCTCTTGCCTTGCATAAACAAAATTTCTAGAACAAAAGAATTATTAAAAGCAAAAGACAAATAAAATCAAAAGTAAACAATGAAAAATAATCTAAAGTATCTATGACTAATAAACAATTACACCAATTAGCTTTCCCGGTAGCGGCGCCAAAAACTTGTTGTGCTCTAATTAACTCTACTACAGAGCATCACTCGCAAGTATACGAGGTAGCTGTAGCAAAGGTGATCGCCCCAAGGTCGTCTCACAAGGAAGCTAGAATAGCTAATTGATTATCAGATCATAAATAACAAGTAATGAATAAATTTAAATTGCTAACAATTAATGAAGACAGATTGATTGGAGTTTAAAACAATAAAAGTAAACTGAGCTGATATATTGATTCACTTAATAGAAAGGTCTAGGGTTTGCACTTCTCTACTACTTATATGTATGAACGGTTATTCCTCTTAACCAATTTAATTTCAAAGATTAAATCTCAAGCAACTTAATTAATCGAATCAAGGAAATAAGCTCTCGCATTCAAACCTCTCTCAAATAATCTTGTTACAATTGAAATAATCCTTTCCTTAGGTTATATCTCTAATTCACCTAAGCCTTAATTGAATTGTTCCAGCATTAGACTTCATCTCTCAATCCTTCATCTAATACCTAAAACACATAATTGGTGGCCAATCAATTATATATTAACAATAATCCATTCAATCAAGGCTAAAGAAATAATTAAGTTAAGAGTAATAACCAATTCATACAATCATAGGAGATCCATACAAACCCTAGACTAGATCAAATTAGTTCATGATAATGCTATCAAACATATTTTTCTCATTAAAATTCAAAGAAATCAATTTAGACATAGTAGAATTCATGAATACAATTCCAATGAAACTTAAGAGATAAAGTTCGAGAACAAAACCAAATTACAAACTCCTTTAAGCTTCTGAAGAATCTCTTGTTCAGAACTTGCTTGAAGAATGTTGCAATGGTTAAAAGAAATTTAATCTAGGCTAGTTTAATCAAAGTGTAATTAATAATCTTAAAGAAAATAAATGGAAACCCTAAAGCTCTCTTTGATGGCTGAAAAACTCAAAACTCTCAACAACCTTTTTGAAAACCCTAATTCTATTATTTATACGAAACCTCCACTCCAAAAATTAGCATTTTCTTTAGTCCATGAGTGACATGGCCAAGCTTAGGTGAGCTTGGTCGTGTTTGAGGTGCTTGGAGGGACACAACCACAAGCTTGGCCGTGTCCCCTGAGGGTGTCCGCTTCTGCCTTCATATATGTTTCTTCTGAAGCTTGGCCGTGTTTGATAAGTTGGGAGGGACACGACCACAAGCTTGGCCGTGTCCCCTGAAGGTGTCTGCTTCTGTTTGATTTTCATCTCTTCTTCCTTTGGACTTGAGTGTGACACGGCCAAGCTTAGACAACTTGGCCGTGTTTGTCATTTTTGGAGGGACACGACCACAAGCTTGGCCGTGTCCCTTGAGTGTGTCTCCTTCTGAGCTTTTGGTCTTCTTCCTTAGCTTGGTATGGGACACGGCCACATGTTTGGCCGTGTCTCCTGAGTGTGTCAATCACTGCCCAACTTTTCCTTTCTCTTGACTCCTTGATTTTTTCTTCCTCTCTTGGTTCCTTGCATATTAACATAAACCAACACTTAAACAAACTTTAACCAAAAATCAAATAAACATTAACCAACAACACATAAACACCACACTAAAAACTAGATCAAAAATGACATAAACACTGAAATAAACTAAAACTACCAAAATTGATGAAAACACTAAATAAACATATTAAAACTAACAAAATACCTAAAGAAAACAATAATTAGCATAATAAATAAGACACAATTCTATGACAAAAACTAATAAAACATGTACCACTAAGCTTGTAAGCTTAGTGTGATAGTATGTATCGCTTTGGTAAATGAGTTATTGTTCAGGGAGAGAGCCGTGATGTGAATGATACTTGATGACTTAGGGTGTCACAATACCAACTGTATCATTTGCATTCATGTAAAGTTATGGATTTAAGTATTTTGAGTTATGTATATTAGATTATAACACTTGAGATTTGAAATAGTTATATATATACAATTTTGTAAGTATTTAATTATATTAAATTGTATTTTGAGTTATGAATTTGAACGTGTATTTATGAATTATTGTTTTGGAGAATAGGTGAAAACTATATTTTAGAAGTGTCTAGTTCTATATAGTTTGTGTTTTTGATGATTTGGAAATTATTAAAATTATAGACAAAACTCTGGCGAAATTTTTCAGAGATTTTTTTTATAAATTTATAATTTCCACATATATTATCTAATATATATCTACTTATTTGTTAAATCAATTGTCTTTTAATACATAAATTATGCTATATAAATTATGAAAATTTTTTCTAAGCAACAGGATGGTGACATTCTTATATTATATATACGTTTTTTTATATTTACATGATGTATATATTGTATGTATATAGGATATAAGGGTCTTACATAAAAAATCAATAAATTTTAAAAATATAGTTTAAAACCTATTCCAATTCTTAAAAACCCTAATTAAGTAGCTTGGGTGTAATATCCTAAAATTTTGAAAATTTTAATTTTTGAAAATTAAATAAATGATTTAAAAAAAATTAAGTGAAAAAGTAAAATGTATATATACATAATATATACAAGTCAATATTTTAAATTAGTCAAAGGTTATTTTAAATCATTAAAAAGTAAATTGTATAGTTAGTGGAAGATGATTTTTGATGTTAATTAAGTAATAATATATTTACTTGGTGGATAATTAAAGTGAAAAGTTATGTGGTTAAAAGTGAAGTGGTTGGATAGAGATGATTGTGGATCATTTTCTTCTTCTTCTTTCTCCATTGAAGGCCGGTTTTCTCCATTAGAGGAAAGGAAGAATTTGCTTCTTCCAAGCTTAAGCAATTGAAGGATTTTAAGTATTCAAGTTGGAGTTTTGGGGATTTCCTCCATATTTGGTAAGTTTCCAACTTGTTTCCTTGATTTTCCATGAAAGTTTGCATATGTGTGAATTGGATGTTTGGTGTAGTATATTTTAATGGTTGGTATTGGTATGTATTGTAATGTTAAAAAAAATTTTAAGTACTAAACTTTAATTTAATATTGATAATTGATAATGAATTGTGATATAAGTGACATGGATAAGTAATGTAAATAGTGGATCTCAAAAATTTACTGAAGAAATTATTTCTTTGAGTTTTAATATTTAAATTAGTTTATTGGGTCATTTAGAATGAGATATTTCTTAAATATTGGATAAATGAATTGTTGTGTGATATATGTAGAAATTAAAGTTGTTGATGTTGTTTTTATTAATTTTGAGTGATGATTGTGAAAGTTGTTGATTAGATCATTTGTCAAATACTTGATTAATTAAAGTTTTAGTAAGGTACTGTTTTATTAGTTTTTGTTATAGATTTGTGTCTTGTTTAGTATGATAATTATTGTTTTCTTTAGGTATCTTGTTAGTTTTAATTGGTTTGTTTAGCGTTTTCATTAATTTTGGTAGTTTTAGTTCTTTCAGTGTTTATGTCATTTTTTATCTAGTTTTTAGTATTGTGTTTATGTTTTGTTGGTTATTGTCTATTTACTTCTTGTTTAAAGTTTGTTTTGAGTTTTGTGTTAGGTTAAAACAGGCAAGGAAACAAATTGAAGGAGAAAGGGGCAGTGGCTGACACAGGCAGAGGGCATGGCCAAGTCACTGGCCGTGTCCCATACCAAGTTAAATTGAAGATCAAAGTCACAGAGGTGGACACACTCAAGGGACACGACCAAGTCAGTGGCCGTGTCCCTCCAATGAAGCCCAGACACGGCCAAGTCAATCCAACCTAGCCGTGTCTCACTTAGTTCCAAAGGGAAAGAAATTGCAAATCTCCAGTGGAAGAAATGGTGCAACACGACCAAGTCACCTCTGACTTGGCCGTGTCACTCAACCAAAGAAGAAAAAGGATCGAAAGCAGACAGAAGTGAGCACATGCAAGGGACACGGCCAAGTCACTGGCCGTGTCCCTCCAAAAAGCACTCACACGGCCAAGTCACTTCTGACTTGGCCGTGTCCCTCATAAACTAAACACACAGCGGATTTTAAACAGACGATTCATATAAAAGGAAAAGGAAGCTAGGGTTTGAGGGACTGTTGGCGATTTTGAGAGAGAATAGAGCCGTCAAAGAGATTAGGGTTTTTGTTAACTTTTTTTTTCTTTGATTTCAATTACACTTGGGATCAAAACTAGCTAGATTAGATTGTTCATGCCATTGATATATCCTTCTTGCAAGATTTGAACAAGAGATTCTTCAGAAGTTTCAAGGAGTTGTAACTTGGTTTTATTCTCAAACTTATTCTCTTTAATTTCATTGAATGGATATTATCATGTCTATTTTGATTTCTTTGAACATTAATGAGATGAATATGTTTGATTGCATTATGAACTAATTTGATCTAGTCTAGGGTTTGTATGGATCTGCTATGATTATATGAATTGGTTATTCTCTTAGCTAATAATTTCTTTAGCCTTTATTGAATGAAATATTGTTAACATATAATTGATTGGCCACCAATTGTGTGTTTTAGGTATTAGATGATGGATTGAGAGATGAAGTCTAATGCTGGAACAATTCAATTAAGGACTTAGGTGAATTAGAGATATAACCTATTAAAAAGATTGTTTCAATCATAACAAGATTAGTTGTAAGAGGTTTGAATGCGAGAGCTTATTTCCTTGACTCAATTAATTAAGTTGTTTGAGATTTAATCTTTGAAATTAAATTAGCTAAGTGGAATAACCGTTCATACATATCAGTAGTAGAGAAGTGCAAACCCTAGACCATTCTATTAAGTGAATCAAATCATCAATTCAATTTATTTTTATTTGTTTTAAACTTTAATCAATCTGTTTTCTTTAATTGTTAGCAATTTAAATTTCTTCATTACTTGTTATTTAAAATCTGATAATCAATTAGTCACTTTAGCTTCCTTGTGAGACGACCTTGGGGCGATCACCTTTGCTACAGCTACCTCGTATACTTGCGAGTGACGCTTTGTGGTAGAGTTAATTTGAGCGCAACAAGTTTTTGGCGCCATTGCCGGGGAAGCTAATTGGCGTAATTGTTTATTTAAAAAAAAATACTTTGGATTATTTTTCATTGTTTTCATTTTATTTTATTTGTCTTTTGCTTTTGATATTTCTTTTTCTAGAAATTTTTATTTATGCAAGGCAGGAGATCACTCGAAGGAGAGCTACATCCATTCATTTCAAAAATTCAGAGAGTGAAAAGGAGCAGAGAAGAGTTTGAGCTCTACACTGGATTTGAACAGAGGAGGACACTTCTGAATTTGAATCGGAATCTGAACAATCTGTTAAAATGGCTGAAGAAAGGCAAAGAATGATGAGAGACTTTGCTAGACCTGTCATTGGAACTTCCACTTCTTGCATAAGACTGACAGATGCAGCAAGGAATTATGAGTTGAAGAACATTCACTACAACATGCTGCCATCATTCTATGGAGTTCCAAATGAAGATCCTTTGAACTTTATTCGGGATTTCTACTCCACCCTCAACACTTTTCCTTTGGGAGGACTAACAGAAGATCAGTTGAGGATGAGATGTTTCCCTTATACTTTGAAGGATAGGGCAAAGAGCTGGCTCATGATGTTGCCTGAAAATTCACTGACAACTTGGGAGCAAGTTTATAACAAGTTCATGGGCAAGTTCTATTCACACCAAAAGACAGCTGAGTTGAGAGGGAAGATTGCTACATTCTCTCAATTTGAAGGAGAGCCATTTCATGAGGCTTGGGACAGATTCAAGATGCTATTGATCCAGTGTCCACATCATCACTACCCACTTTAACTCCTTAATCGGTTTTTCTATGATGGTCTAACCCAGCAATTTCAGAACACTGTTGACAATGCAGTTGGGGGAGCCATGGGAGAAAAGACAGCTTATGAGACTTATGAGATCTTTGAGATGTTGGGAGCTAATTCTCAACAAAAGAGTGTAAGGGGAAGAAGTAAAGGGGTGAATCAACTGGAAGCCAATACTGAAATGGTTAGTCAAATAGCTGAGTTGACAAGGCAGGTTCAGATGCTAAACATGAAGAACAATATTTCTTCATCCACTCAAGAAGTGTGTGGAATCTGTGGGACATTTGGGCATGGAGCAAATATATGCCCCTCTGCATATGAGTCTTTTGGGAATGAAGCTGAGCAAGTAATGATCCTTACTCCAACACTTACAATCCTGGTTGGAGGAGTCACCCCAATTTTTCATGGACAACAAATAATGCTCAGCAGCCTTTCCATTTGCTCCAGAGACAGAATCAACAGCAGGGCCAATCCTCAAATCAAGGTCAGCCTAAGAGAGAGAGTTTGGAGGAAAGTTTACAGGCTTTTATCCAAGTCAGTGCTAAAAATCAGGAGATGAATAACAAGAGGCTGGATTCCTTGGAAGCATCTTTTAAGAAGGTGGAGACCCAAGTGGGGCAACTTGCTCAACAGATGCAGATTCAACAAAAGGGGAAGTTCCCAAGTCAACCTGAGCAGGCACAAGCAGTGACTGTTCTTAGGAGTGGCAAGGTAATTAATAACAATGTTGAAAATAATTCTGTGAATGCAGGTGAGAAAGAGAATAAAAAGGAAGGAGAACTAGAGAACAAAGGTGCTGAAGAAAGATCAATGGAGAAGTCCCCTACAGCAGATTTGCATAAGGCAAGCAATCCATACCGGCCACCTATACCATTCCCCAGCAGGTTGAAGGATGACAAAAAAGATAAGCAATTTTCAGATATCTTCAACATGCTGTCTAAGGTAAGTATTAACTTACCCTTACTTGAAGCAATTAAGAACATGCCGGCTTATGCTAAATTCTTCAAAGAACTGAATACCAAGAAAAAGAGGTATGAGCCGAATGAAAAGGTGATAGTTTCTGAAGTAGCTAGTGTTGTTTTGCTGCATAAACTACCTCCTAAGCTAAAGGATCCTGGAAGCTTTATTATTCAAATTACTATAGGGAATGGAAAAGGTACTAATGGCATGTGTGATTTAGGAGCTAGTGTGAATTTAATGCCTTATTCTGTCTATCTTGATTTGGAATTAGGGGAACTTAAACCAACAAAAATGGTGTTGCAATTAGCTGATAGATCTCTTAGATTCCCAAAAGGGGTTATAGAAGATGTGTTAGTTAAAGTTGGTGGTTTGATAGTACCTGTGGATTTCATTGTTCTTGACATGGAAGTAGGTAATTCTTCACCATCTGCACACACCATTCTGCTGGGTAGGCCTTTTATGACGACTACCAACACTTTGATAGATGTTAAGAATGGAAAATTATCAATGACTGTTTTGGGACAAACTGTGGAATTTTCTATTTTTAACACTTCTACTATTCCTACAACTGCTTTATATGAGGATTGTTCTTTCATTGATTGTGTTGATGCAGTTGTTTCAGATGTTTTCTTGCAGATAGGTTCCTCTGATAAATTGGAGTTGGCATTGACTTTGGATAGTGATTTGGAAATTTTTGATGCAGAAATAGCCAGTTGTCTTGAGACCTTAGGAAGTGCTGAAGTAGAGGAACTTAAGGAGGACCCAGTTTGTGAGCTTCCCTCCATTCAAAAAGAAGAGAAGAACCCCTCACTAGAGTTAGAGCTGAAAGAGTTTCCTAAGAACCTGAAATATGTGTTTTTAGGAGATCACAACACTTTACCTGTGATAATATCTAGTGAACTTAGTGAAGGGGAGGAGATGAGGTTGGTGAGTGAGCTTAAAAGATTAAAGAGAGCAATAGGCTGGGGATTGAGTGACATCAAGGGTATTAGCCCTTCAATGTGCATGCATAGAATCACTTTAGAAGAGGGAGCTAAACCTGTGAGGGAGACCCAAAGGCTACTTAACCCAAATATGAGTGAAGTGGTTAAGAAGGAAGTGCTCAAATTGCTGGATGAAGGAGTAATTTATCCAATTGCTAATAGTGAGTGGGTGAGCCCAGTACATGTAGTTCCTAAGAAATCTGGAATCACCGTGGTGAAAAATGAGAATAATGAATTGGTTCCTACTAGGACTACTACTGGGTGGAGAATGTGCATCAATTATAGGAAGTTGAACAATGCTACAAAGAAAGATCATTTCCCTCTTCCTTTTATTGATCAGATGTTAGATAAACTTTCTGGGCACTCAAATTATTATTTTCTGGATGGCCTTTCAGGTTACTATCAGGTGCCAATAGCTCCAGAGGATCAGTCCAAGACAACCTTTACTTGCCCTTTTGGGACTTATGCATTTCGACGTATGCCCTTTGGCTTGTGCAATGCACCTGCAACTTTTCAGAGATGCATGATGTCTGTCTTCTCAGATATGATAGATGATTTTATTGAGGTATTTATGGATGATTTTTCTGTTTTTTGTAATTCTTTTGATAATTGCCTCAATAAACTTGTTCGTGTGCTTGAGAGATGCATTGAATGTAACCTCACTTTAAGTTGGGAAAAGAGTCATTTTATGGTTACTCAGGGCATTGTCTTAGGTCATGTGGTGTCAAGTAAAGGGATTAAGGTGGATAAGGCTAAAATTGAATTGATTGCTAAGTTACCCCCACCTACCTCTGTTAAGGGAATAAGAAGTTTCCTAGGGCATGCAGGATTTTACAGGAGGTTTATTAAGGATTTTTCCAAAATAAGCCAACCATTGTGCCATTTGCTAGGGAAAGATGTTCCATTTGAATTTACAGCACAATGCATGCAAGCTTTTAATTCCCTTAAAGAAAAATTGACTAGTGCACCAGTGATTGTAGCTCTTGATTGGTCTTTACCTTTTGAAATCATGTGTGATGCCTCTAATCATGCAGTAGGAGCTGTTCTTGGGCAAAGGGTTGATAAATACTTGAGAGTAATATATTATGCCAGTTTGACCCTGAATAGTGCACAAATGAACTACACCACAACTGAAAAGGAAATGTTAGCTGTTGTTTTTGCTTTAGACAAATTTAGAGCATATTTAATTGGGTCAAAAATTATTGTGCATTCTGACCATGCAGCTCTAAAATATCTTTTAACAAAACAACATGCTAAACCGCGCTTAATTAGATGGGTGTTGTTATTGCAAGAATTTGATTTCCAAATCAAAGATACTAAGGGTAGTGAGAATGTTGTTGCTGATCATTTATCCAGATTACCCTTCTTTAGTGAAAATCTTGCATCTGATAGCATTCATAAAAATTTAGAAGCATTTCCTGATGAGCAGCTTTTTGTGGTATTTGATGCACCTTGGTTTGCAGATATTGCTAACTATCTTGCTTGTGGTATTTTGCGTGCTAACATGTCATTTTAGGAAAAGAAAAGGTTTTTACACTTGAGTAAGTTTTATTTTTGGGATGAACCTTATCTATTCCGGATTTGCAAAGATGAGATAGTTCGCAGGTGTGTATCTGAGGAAGAACAACTGAGTGTTCTTCAATTTTGTCATGATCTTCACTGTGGGGGTCATTTTGGAGGAAGAAAGACTGCAGAAAAGGTGCTACAAAGTGGTTTTTACTGGCCTACTTTATTTAAAGATGCTCAAGAGTATTGTAAGCACTGTGATCGTTGCCAAAGAGTAGGTAACATTGGGAGGAGGAATGAAATGCCCCTTCAATCATATATTGTTGTTGAACTGTTTGATGTGTGGGGAATAGACTTCATGGGTCCTTTCCCCAAGTCTTTTGGATATGAGTATATTTTAGTTGCTGTTGACTATGTTTCCAAATGGGTGGAGGCAATACCCACCCGTACTAATGATGCTAATGTAGTTGTGAAATTTGTGAAGGAAAATATTCTTAGCAGATTTGGTATGCCAAGGGTGATAGTCAGTGATGGGGGGAGCCATTTTTGCAATAGGCTTTTTGAGAAGTTAATGCACAAATCTGGTGTGAAGCACAAGGTGGCAACCCCATATCATCCACAGACTTATAGACAAGTGGAAACATCCAACAAGCAGATTAAGAGAATTCTGGAGAAAACAGTCAACACATCAAGGAAGGATTGGGCAAACAGATTGCATGATGCACTATGGGCATATCGGACTGCTTTCAAGACTCCTCTTGGTATGAGTCCATACCGATTGGTGTTTGGAAAAGCTTGTCACTTACCAGTGGAGTTGGAGCACAGAGCATATTGGGCAATCAAGACTCTGAATTTGGACTTTGACAAAGCGAAGAGAGAACGATTTCTGCAAATTTCAGAGTTAGATGAGCTGAGAAATGAGGCGTATGAGAGCTCGAGAATTTACAAGGATCGCACTAAAGCACTTCATGACAGAATTATAGTGCGAAAGACATTGAGTCCAGGTATGAAAGTTTTACTTTTTAACTCTCGACTCCGTCTTTTTCAAGGTAAACTCAAGTCTCGATCACTACAAAAATATTCGGCATTTGCGACGGAAATCTGCGACGGACATGTTTTCGTCGCAAATTTGCTACAGATTTGCGACGGAAGGACAAGTCAGAGGAATTTTGAGAAATTGGTCGCAAATCCGTTGCAAATCCGTCGCAGATCTGCGACGAAAATCATTCCGTCGCAAATAATCGTCGCAAAAGTTGGCTCGGAAACTTGGCGCGAGAGAGAAAACACTAAAAAAACCAATTTGCAACGGAGATCTGCTACCGTCTATTGCCGTCGCAAATTTCACTATAAAAATATTCAGAATTTTGCGACGGAAATCTGCGACGGACATGTTTCCGTCGCAAATTTGCTACAGATCTGCGACGGATTTGCGACGGTTGGACGAGTCAGAGGAATTTTGAAAAATTGGTCGCAAATCCGTTGCAAATCCGTCGCAGATCTGCGACGAAAATCGGTGCGTCGCAAATAATCGTCGCAAAAGTTGGGGCGGAAACTTGCCGCGAGAGAGAAAACACTAAAAAAACCAATTTGTAACGGAGATCTGCTACCGTCTATTGCCGTCGCAAATTTCACTATAAAAATATTCAGAATTTTGCGACGGAAATCTGCGACGGACATGTTTTCGTCGCAAATTTGCTACGGATCTGCGACGGATTTGCGACGGAAGGACGAGTAAGAGGAATTTTGAGAAATTGGTCGCAAATCCGTTGCAAATCCGTCGCAGATCTGCGACGAAAATCAGTCCGTCGCAAATAATCGTCGCTAAAATTGGCGGGATTACTCCCGCCGAGAATTTTTGCGAAAAATGTTACGTCGCAAATCCGTCGCAGATCCGTAGTAAATTTGCGACGGAAACATGTCCGTCGCAGATTTCCGTCGCAAATGCCGAATATTTTTGTAACAGTAACAGTATCAATTCGAGGTAGTGTTTTTCAGAATTTTCACTAAAATTTTCTAGGTTTGAAGTTTCTATTTGCTGCTATTTTATATGTGATTGAGTAACAGTATCAAGTAACCTGTGTTGCGCCGCTCCCTCTCTTCTCCTCTCTACAGTAACCAACCATCTTTATCTCCGCCCACCATCGCAGCATCGCCATCTTCATCTCAGCCTTCTCTCGCCTTCATAGAGAGGTCACCGCCGTCATCGCCACCTCCATCTTTGCTGGATTTTAATAACTGAGTTTTTTATTTAAATTTATGAGTAAATTCTGTGTCGGCTGATTTTTGTTTTGCTAGGCATTTATCTGTGGATAAAAATCGATACATGTACGTTCGTCTATTTCCAGAGCAATCTCGAACTTCCAAAGAGCAGCCTCCTATTGCCAGATTTATGCTTCGTATCTCTAGTGCTGGCGCTAATCGCAGGCCTTATATTTCTCCTAGTACGAGTTTTTTCTCTGTTTTCATCGATTCTGCCATTGAAACAGTAATGTGAAGGGAAATCGTTAATGAATTCATTGTTTCTGCTTCGTTAGGTTGTCAACTCTAGGAATGAAGTTCGTTATGGTTGGAAGAGAAGAACGAGCTCG
Organism: Garcia nutans; assembly: GCA_947685225.1. Taxonomy (NCBI): domain Eukaryota; kingdom Viridiplantae; phylum Streptophyta; class Magnoliopsida; order Malpighiales; family Euphorbiaceae; genus Garcia; species Garcia nutans. The sequence goes on along the minus strand of CANTUV010000031.1, from coordinate 68,635,896 downwards.
TTCTAAAAAGGAAGTTCTAAAAATTTAATGTTCACTGTTCCCTCGACGTCGTTGACGAGCGAGGTACTGTCCCACGCCTATATTACATAGATAATAGTTCACTTTTGATTATTGGATTGTGAAATTTCGAGGAATTGATGGGAATTTTTATGTAATTTTATTTTTATCATTTTTAATTGGGTTTTTCTCCTGTGTAAGGGTTTTGTTTTTGGGCTTGTATTTACAGGGTTCATGAGTGGTTTTTGACTTTTAAGAATTGTAGTTTATTTCTTTGATTTCTGGATATTTTGACAAACTTTGGGTCTTAGAGTACAAGATTTGGAAAATTTAGTTGATCAGTATTGTTTCTTGTTTTGAATTGAGCATGGAATTATGTTTCTTGATTCATTTGATTTACATTCTTATTTCTTTTTGGTGGATTTTCAAATCTGTATATCTGATTATTAGGAGTGCAAATGCATGACAGTTAATAATCCAAAAAAATCTGGGCCGACGCTGAACGAGACATTTCTTGGATTGCTTTATCCAACTGAAAATTATAAAGTGTAAGCAGTCTTTTTGGTTTATGTCAAATATCAGTTGAAGCTGCTTCAGTGCCATGCATTTTGCTGGTTTCAGGTACGGCTATTTGACTAACACAAAGGTGAAATTCATTTTGGTCACAACGGATTTAGATGTCAGAGATGCAGATGTGAGAGATGTGAGTATTAATATGCAGGCATGTTTAGGCCTCATTGCTTGTAGAATCTTGGTCAGAATTCTGCTATATTCTATTCGTATGTTTGTGTGCTATGATTCTTTTAGATTTAGGTTTATTGTCATTGTTGTGATTTGTTACTAGAATCGCAGCAAATATCATTGTTGATCTTTAATTTGAAACATCAGGGCTTGGGACGACAGTTTCCATTGAGAAAAAGAATGAGTGCTCGTGGTTTGTGGAAACAACGGCGGTCAAGCATTTGGTGGATCGCTTACTAGGGCGGAGGGCCTGTGTTTCGTTGTGGTCAGTTCCTTTTCTTTTTCTTATTGCTCTGTTACTAGACTTTGATTTTAATTCAAATTCATTTTACTGTAGATCATTGCTAAAGTAATAAATTTTCTTTAGTTGGGAAAATTGGCAATATCAAGTATAGCATTTCTTAAATTGTCTTTGTAGATTAACAATTGTAATGAAATCCCCATTTTGAACCCTACTGCCTATAAGGTTTCACTCCAAATGGGAAAATTTATCCAATTTGAATGGAATTCAACTTGTGGAGAATATGATTTTTTTAGTAATGTAAAGTATTTCAAAATGACTCCAAAACTTGGTTAAATATTTTGCAATTAGGTTAGCTCGCTAGTAATTCCTTGTTTTTTTTTTTATAATTTGTAGATAAGAGGTGATACTATCCACTATGATGCAGTTGCTAATTTTCTGCACCATCTGAAGTATTTTCAGCTCAGTGCCACGGTGTTGGAAGCAGAGCAGTTTTTTTTTTTTGATTAATCTGTTAGATGGTACTTAGAGAAAGGCATAATTCTTGCAGGCAATTAATTTCAACTAAAGGACAGGAGAAATCATCACATTAACTATGTTTTGAAAACAAATAAGCATCCATACTATAAATATTTCAAGTGAGTTACCTATTTATAAATGACCCCAAATATACTTTTAGATCCTTCTGCTGGACATCTGTTCATGTTATTTGCATTATTATTTTGATAATTATCTTTGTCTCACATGATATGATAACTTTAAGATAAGATGTGCTACATGTCTCTTTCATAAATTCAGCCACATTTTAAATTGTGGATTTCCATTTACTTGCTTATTTGACTTTTTTAGAGATGCCATCAACTCATAAGCATCAATTTATCAACTGAATTTGCAGCAGGATTAATTCTTGTAATAAAATCTATCTAATCCCAAATCTTTATTGAGCAGAGGATTTTTTTTCCCATGTATTTTTCTCCTAACATGTGTTATTATTAAGGCTTTTGATCTTTTGATTTTTTATCCTTTCAAAATTGTATCAAAGATCCTTCTACAAGTAATGTTCGCTTAGATAATCATCTTTTAAGTTTTATTAAGTTATTGTTCTTTTTTATTATATGAAATTGGTGTTCATCTAACTTGCTTAACGAGCTTATGTTATGAAAAAGAAGAAATTGAGACGTTTTGTTCTCTCTATTTAGAAACTTAGTGGAAAATTCAAGCTTTTAAGTCTCTATATGGTTACTGAAAAACTGGGTGGTCAGTTTTTTCTTTATGCGTATAAAAGAGATTCCTCGAGCAAATTCAGTTTTCAAGTTGACATTGAAGCATGCTTGTGTCTCTCATGGGTTATAGATTTTTTTTCCCTATGTACTCTTAAAATTTTTGTTCCTGAATTATAGTGTTAGCTGATTCGATTTGATGTCATGGATGGTTTGTGGCAGTGGTCATTGACTATAAAAGTAAACTGGTTCAAATATGAATTCTAGCTCAAATTAATGTTGAACTATTAAATAAACTAGCTCAAGCTTTGTTATCTGTTCAGCAGTGGAGCCTTTGCCTTGCTTACTGGAACATTATAAAAGCTCAAGTTGAATTAATGGTTCTACCCTGTAAACCTCTACTGTCGCTTCACATTCTATTTCAATATATGAAGTTCATTTCTATGGAATTTTACTTATATATTTAATTTGTAAAAAGATTTTCAATTTATTTTTATGTTTGAATAACTTATTTTTTTCAAACAATATTCTTATTTTTTATTGAAAAGATGTAATATTTTTATGTATAACTTCTAAAATAATCAATAAATTTTATTTAATTGTTTAAAAAATAATTTAGAGCAGGATGCTTTTAGATGAAAATGCGTTTATATTTTCATTTCAATGTGAGAGTCAAATTTGTATGACATTTTCTATTATATATATTTACATTACATATATATTATAATTAAAATTATATTATTATTTAAATTCTATTAGTATATAGAATTAATATTCTATAAGTGTAATTAATATTAGTATATTTATTAATTTAATATTATTATAGTTAGTATATAAAATTATATAAAATTAGATTATTAGAATATAGTATATAAAATGTATAATGGTATATAAAAAAGTATACAATAAAATGTGATAATATATATAATATTAGTAAAATATATATAATACTAGTAAAAACTATATGTATATATAATATAAATATATTAATAAATTTTTTATTAATTATATTGCCATACCTAGAACCATTAATAACTCCAATTACTTGTTTTATTTTTTCAAAATTTGCTTTCAGGATGGTTTGGTTCACGAGTTGAATGAAAAAGCCTACACACCACGGTTAGTATTACTTTGTTAACGTGTATCATATTATTCTTTTCATTTACTCTTTTTAATATTATTTGCAGGTTAATAATGATGATGCAAGTCATGATTCAATGAAGATCTATATTGTTATTTTCAAGATAGATTATTTATAGTAGTGTTCTTAACACTTGTATAGTTAAATTGTAAAATATTTTATTCTATTGAAGATTAATAAAAGAATTATTTTTATCAATGTAATTAGTGTTTTTTTAGATTGTGTTTAAATGTTCCAAATGTATTTATAAAGTTCTCATAAAATTAATTGATAATATAAATAGTTTCAATAAAAATTAATATTAAATTACTACGGATTTGCTATGAATCTGCGACGGATATTTGAAATCTATGACGGAATCTGCGACGACAATCTGCGACGGAATCTGTGACGGCAATCTGTGACGGAATCTGCAACGAATTTGCGACGAAAATCTGTGACGGAATCTGCGACGGAAATCTGCGACGGAATCTGCGACGGCTGCCCTTTACCCGCGAAAATTTAAGCGCGAGATTTGCAACCGCCGAGTGGTTGCAAATCCGTCGCAATCTGCGACGGCCTGTCGCAAATTGAAAATTGCGACGCCTTTTTTACTAACGGATCGTATCGGTCGCAGATCGGTCGCAAAACTTGATTTGCGACGGATTTGCGACGGATCTGCGACGGATTCTGTCCGTCGCAGATAGCTTGTTTTTTTGTAGTGGATGGAGTGGTCCTTTTGAGATAACTCAGGTGTATCCTTCTGGTGCCATTGAATTACTTAACTCTCGAACAAGTGAAACTTTTAAAGTGAATGGACAGAGAGTTAAGCCATACAATGAAGGATTTCAGGAAGTGAGGGTCATTAACAGCACTTTGATTCATGATCCCTAGGCCTTGCATTATGTCTAGCTATATGACATTAAAGAAGCACTTAATGGGAGGCAACCCATCGGTTTGCATTTATTTTTGATAGTTGTAATTTTAATTGTAGCAAGTTTTGATTTTATGTTTAGTCTAAATAAATGGAACAGGTGCTTTGATCGGTTTTTATCTCTCTAATGTGTTTCAAGGCTGATCGGAGAAGAAGGATGCAATTTCTTTGATATTTGGTGATTTGTAAATAAATATATAAAAAAAAAGAGTTGAAATGGCAGAAGGAGACACGACCAAAGGACTTGGCTGTGTCACTTGGACACGGCCAAGCCCCAATAATAAAACTTTTCTGAACTTTGTCACAGTGAGTGACACGGCCAAGGAAAACGACCGTGTCCCTTGGTCGTGTCACTTGGACACGGCCAAGCTTCACTTATTTGCTTTTTACTTTTTTACTTTGCACATTTCTTCCAGAGACGAACACGCCCAAGGGACACGGCCAAGTCACTGGCCGTGTCCCTCAAAAATCACATGACACGGCCGTGTTGTCCACAACTTGGCCGTGTCCCTTATTTTTACACTTTAAAAAACCTGATTTTGCCCAGTTCTTTTCATTAGATCCCTAATTTCCTGTTCTTTGTCTCTCTCGCTCTCTCGCTCTCTGTATCTCAAAATTCATAGCTTGTGATTCAAAACTCCAAATCTTCCTTTAAACATCAAATTTCTTCACTAAAACTAGAGATAATCACTTAAAACTTCTTCTTTGCTCATATAATTTTGATTTAATCAAGTTTTGGGTTTGAATTTTCAGATTTCTAAGGATGCCGAGAATTAAGACTGTTTCACACCGTAAGACGAAGAGGCCTACAACCGAAGGAGCTTCTTCCTCTTCATCAACTTTATCTTCGAAGAGAGCAAGTCTTTTGGCTCGGGGTTTTTTCCCGACAAGGTATGTTAACGATGAATCTCTTGATGCCTTGCAAATTAGGACTAATTTTGATCGATATGTGCAAGTTCTTGGATGGGAAACTCTAGTCACCTTGAGACCTTTGCAGTTTGAGGAACTTACTTTAGAATTTTTGACATCTCTCAAGGTTGAAAGAAATGATAAGAAAATCTGCACTAGATTGATGTTTAAATTGCTGGGTAAATCTTATGTGCTCAATATTGACCAGTTAAATGATATATATGGTTTTCATTAGCACGGGGAAAGGTCGATACCCAAAGAATTTAAACAACAATTTGCTTGGGGAGCTTTAGGCTCGGGTACTTATGTGGCCAAATCGGCCAAGGCATCTAAGTTAAGAAATTCTGCTTTGAGATATTTGCATAGGTTTATGGCTTGCGGATTCTTTGCTCGGAAGGAGAACCCGGGTGTGGTTGAAGTGAGTGAACTATTTTTCCTGGATTGTGCTTTGAATTCAATGCATGTTAGTGCCGGCTATTGGTTAGCCGATGTTTTTGATTCTGTGGCTAACAAAAGAAAGGGGGCAATTTGTGTTGGGGGGTTGGTTACCACATTAGCAGTAGCCCTTGTTGAGGATTTTGACCCGAGTACTAGTCGCATGACTAGAATTTTGGGTAATGACTCTTTGGATTTAGCTACACTTGAGAAGATGCACATGGTGGTGCATAGGAGAGGGACTTATGTGATGCCTTCAGATGAGCCCGCAGCACCGAGGGACAGGCAGAAGAGAGCACGGGTCCAAGAGGAGTCCGACTCGGATTCTCTTGATCTAGATGAGGATGCTCCGATCTCGGAATATCAAGAGGTACTTCTGAGGATTGAGACCCTAGAGGGCAAAGTGGATCGACTGGATGGCAAGGTGGACCGTAACCATGCTGAGGTTTTGTAGCAGTTGGAACAGATTAATAGTAACCTTGCGAAAATCTTGAGTCTCCATCCCTCAGCTGCATCATCTTCACGCCAGCCTTTACCATAGATTTTGAGTTCCTTGTTTTATTTTGTTTAGTGTATTTTTGTTCTTATTTTTTCGTTTTTTGTTTTCATGTTAACGCTTTATATTTGGATATTTTATTTTTATATATTGTACTTTTGTTTTTGAACTTTTGTGTTTGTGATGGAAAGCTAGGGTTTTGCCTCACCAGGTACGATGGAAGACAGGTTGTCCTTTAACTCTTTTCATTTATTATTCTTGTTTCACATTGAGGACAATGTAAATTTTAAGTGTGGGGTACTCTTTAAGCTTTCCTTTAATTTTTGTTTTGTTTTGCTTATTGTGTCTGTTGTGCATGGCATAATTGTTGAAATCTTATTGATCTTTTCTTTGATTCTAGCATTATAGTTGAGACTTTAGTTTCGGCATAGAAATGAGCATTTGAATCCATTCAGGATCAATTTTCACATTCTGTAATTTATGACATATAAATCTTTGTAAACCCACCTGTGTGAGTTTTGATCCTCATAATTTGATATTATTATCAGTTGATTTTCTTTTCTTAAGTGTCACCTTCATGATGTTGCATCTCTAGAGTTTGCTTTTGCATACTAATTGAACTCACATTATGATTTAATCTCAAGTTTTAAAATGATGAAGGCAAATTAGGTTAGCCCCTTTAGCTTAAAAAGACTTCCCTTAATATTGATTTCCTTAGTGAGCCAAGTTGAGCCATTGACCGTTTCTTGTTTGATCAACACAATTCTCAACTTAACATGTTCTTATTATCATCATACCTATGCATTAAGGAATGGAGTTTTATGATTTGACAATAGGGTAATTTATTTCAAAGTGTGGGGTAAGTAAAAAAAAATGGTATTGCTATTTGGGGTTGAAATGCATACTTTGCACATTGTGTTGGATTAAGAGTTGATTATTCCTTTCCTCTACATTTTAAGCTAGATATTCTATGCAAGTTTATATTTTGTATATATATATATATATAATAAAAAAATGATGATAAAATAATAATAAAAAAAGAGAAAGAAAAAAAGAAGAGAGATATATATATATACAAAATTCATATATTTTCTAGCATTAGAGGAATGTTGACTCATGTACTTTTCTTTTAGTGTGCAAGTATGTAAGATTATTAAGGATTGGTGAGTATGCCATTTGAGGGAGTTGTGAGTTTCTTAGCAATAGTATTGTCTAATTTAGATACTCTATTTCTTGATGCTCCAGCTTAAATGCCTTTTCTCACACCTGCACCTTAGCCCCATTACATCCAAATAAAAGACCTTCGGATTATTTCTTGAGAAAATCAGTGAGGGAGATTGGATAATTAAGCAAGTTTATGGCAGTATGCACTCATGAGTGGTTTGAGTGATTAACCTTTGAAATCGAGTGAAACACTTAGATGAGAGATAAGATTTGTATGTTTGGATTAATGAATGAGTTAAGAAAATCCTTGATTGAAGGAAATTGCCATTATTTATGTCTAACTCTTAAAGTATTTCATCTATATGCTGGAATTATAGTTAAGGTTGTTTGAATTTTTAATTTAAGCCATGTGAATTTGCTTGAGGACAAACAAAGTTTTAAGTGTGGGGTAGTTGTTTTATTAGTTTTTGTTATAGATTTGTGTCTTGTTTAGTATGATAATTATTATTTTCTTTAGGTATCTTGTTAGTTTTAATTGGTTTGTTTAGTGTTTTCATTAATTTTGGTAGTTTTAGTTCTTTCAGTGTTTATGTCGTTTTTTATCTAGTTTTTAGTATTGTGTTTATGTTTTGTTGGTTATTGTCTATTTACTTCTTGTTTAAAGTTTATTTTGAGTTTTGTGTTAGGTTAAAACAGGCAAGGAAACAAATTGAAGGAGAAAGGGGCAGTGGCTAACATAGGCAGAGGGCATGGCCAAGTCACTGGCTGTGTCCCATACCAAGTTAAATTGAAGATCAAAGTCACAGAGGTGGACACAATCAAGGGACACGGCCAAGTAAGTGGCTGTGTCCCTCCAATGAAGCCAAAACATGGCCAAGTCAATCCAACCTGGCCGTGTCTCACTTAGTTCCAAAGGGAAAGAAATTGCAAATCTCCAGTGGAAGACACAGGCAAGGGACACGGCCAAGTCTTGTGGCTGTGTCCCTCCAAAATGGTGCAACACGGCCAAGTCACCTCTGACTTGGCCGTGTCACTCAACCAAAGAAGAAAAAGGATCGAAAGCAGACAGAAGTGAACACATGCAAGGGACACGACCAAGTCACTGGTCGTGTCCCTCCAAAAAGCATTCACATGGCCAAGTCACTTCTGACTTGGCCGTGTTCCTCATGAACTAAACACGCAGCGGATTTTAAACAAACGATTCATATAAAAGGAAAAGGAAGCTAGGGTTTGAGGGACTGTTGGCGATTTTGAGAGAGAATAGAGCAGTCAAAGAGATTAGGGTTTTTGTTAACTTTGTTTTTCTTTGATTTCAATTACACTTGGGATCAAAACTAGCTAGATTAGATTGTTCATGCCATTGATATATCCTTCTTGCAAGATTTGAACAAGAGATTCTTCAGAAGTTTCAAGGAGTTGTAACTTGGTTTTGTTCTCGAACTTATTCTCTTTAATTTCATTGAATGGATATTATCATGTCTATTTTGATTTCTTTGAACATTAATGAGATGAATATGTTTGATTGCATTATGAACTAATTTGATCTAGTCTAGGGTTTGTATGGATCTGCTATGATTGTATGAATTGGTTATTCTCTTAGCTAATAATTTCTTTAGCCTTTATTGAATGAAATATTGTTAACATATAATTGATTGGCCACCAATTGTGTGTTTTAGGTATTAGATGATGGATTGAGAGATGAAGTCTAATGCTGGAACAATTCAATTAAGGACTTAGGTGAATTAGAGATATAACCTATTAAAAAGATTGTTTCAATCATAACAAGATTAGTTGTAAGAGGTTTGAATGCGAGAGCTTATTTCCTTGACTCAATTAATTAAGTTGTTTGAGATTTAATCTTTGAAATTAAATTAGTTAAGTGGAATAACCGTTCATACATATCAGTAGTAGAGAAGTGCAAACCCTAGACCATTCTATTAAGTGAATCAAATCATCAATTCAATTTACTTTTATTTGTTTTAAACTTTAATCAATCTGTTTTCTTTAATTGTTAGCAATTTAAATTTCTTCATTACTTGTTATTTAAAATCTAATAATCAATTAGTCACTTTAGCTTCCTTGTGAGACGACCTTGGGGCGATCACCTTTGCTACAGCTACCTCGTATACTTGCGAGTGACGCTTTGTGGTAGAGTTAATTTGAGCGCAACAGGTACTAGAAATAAATTCTTTTTTATGTCAAAACTTTGATTTTGATTCATTTTTATCTTAGATCTTTAATATGTTTGTGTTTTATGAAGTTAAAAGTGCAGAATACATGATTTTGGGATGCCACGGGCATAGTTCAAAGGTGCCATGGGCGTGGTATCGAAGTCGAGACTGCTGGAGGAAGAATTACTCCGAAAACAAACCCAAAATCAATGCCACGACCGTGGGTTGAAAGTGTGGCTGTTTCTTTAAAATTTTTGATAAAACATAGCCGTTCTAAATGCCACGGCCATGGCCCTTGAAAGCCACGACTGTGGGGGGTCTATAAAGACATTTAACAGCTTCATTTTGTATCCGATGGGCATGGGGTTGAGATGCCATGGCCGTGGGGTACCTGGATGATGTTTTTGACTTGTATTTTGTGATATACGAGCCTAGTATGAGGCTAATATGTTTATGTTTATTATTTTTTATGTTGAGAATTCATGTGCGTGTGTTAAAAGTATGGAAAAGAGTGATAAACTTTGAATTTGTGACAAATATATATAATACTAAATGTTGATGAAAGAATTGTTTCATTGAAATGATATACACAATTTAGTGTTAACTACAAACTAATGAATTGTCCTGATCATATTGATTTTAGATCTAGCTTGGGATTGAATGGCTAGCCAAAGGGAGGATATCCAAACTAATAGTGGGCACACTGTACCATCAATAGACACTCTGTGTCACCATACTCAGTGGTCATTCATGCCATAGTGGGCCATTGGCCAAAATTTTATACAGTGAGCATTAAATTGCCAACAGTGACCCGTTATCCAAACCTAGAAACTGAGTTCAGTGTGTGTGGGCATAATTAAAGAAGTTATCTTCTTTGAAATTAATGTGTTATATAGTTATTGTTAAATTAATTGATTTTGCATATAATTGTGTTTAGTATTTCAAGGTTCAATGGATTTATTACTTTATTTATTTAATGTTCTAAAAATAATACTTTTCATTGTTTCTAAACTATTTAATGTGTAGATCTCTTTTTTTTTTTTTAATTTTTCTTGCATATTATGAATACATAAATACCACTAAGCTTTGCTTAGCATGCTAGAACTATTTTCTGACGCAGATCAAACAAGAAGAGTTTAGACTGCGGAGTGAGAAATTTCCGTTCCTAAACAACTGCATCATAAAGGTTCAATAACAAAATTATAAATATTGTGTTTTGTATAGTTCGCATGGTAATACCTTATATTTCGTATGACAGTTGTACAAGTTTAGGAGTAGTTTGGAAATTTTATTAATGTAAGTTATCAACAGGAGTTCCTTTTAATTTAACAAATAAATGTTTGTAATATGGATTGGTCGTAGTAGTTATTTTGAAAGCTTAACAATTATATTAATATTTAGTAGTAGTTTGTCCTTATTTCTTTAATACATACATAGACACATATGTAGAATAAGTGTGAATGTTAGGTGACATCTCCTATGTAGTTTAGTATATAGGCTACGTAGGGAGTGTTACATTTAGTGGTATTATAGTAGGCTTAGACGGTTCTAAGTTGTGGGTTAAAAGAAAAGAGAAGTACAACTGTCATTGCTATGTGAACTATATAATTGAATAAATGTTTAATGCAGTTGATTTTTAATGTTTAAAGGTATAAGATGGCCTCTAAATCCTGTCAAGGTGCTGAGGAACAAGTTGCGTCCTCACGCAGTCAAGCTTATGCCTGGTGGGATACAAAGCAGAAAGGTGTAACCACAGGTAGAGTTACTTGGGCATTTTTTCCAAGAAGAATTTAAAAAGAAATATATTAGTGAGATTTATTTAGAGGAGAAGCATTGAGAGTTTTTGTATCTTGAGCAAAGGCAATCATCTATGTCTGAATATGAGAGACAGTTTGTTCGCCTCAGCAAATATTTTCCAGAGTTAGTTGTATCTGAGGAAGAGAAGTGTAAGCAGTTTGAACAGGGCTTGAACAGTCAGATTCGGATGTATTTAGTAGCGATGAGGATTAAAGAGTTTTCCGCTCTTGTTAATGGGGCAATTGCTATAGAAAATGAGATTAAACAAGAGCAGGGAAGAAAACAACAATCAAAGAAGGGATTTTCTAGTGAATAACAACAAGGTGGCCAGAAAAGACAGAGAAATATTTAAGTCCAAACTCAGGGGTTTAGTAGAGGAAGTTGAGCTAGTTTTCAGAAATCTAGAGGTGGTAGGTTTGGAGTGATTATAGGATCATCTTCAACGGTTGTTACTATACCTTATCAATATTGTGGTAAGGGCCATGCAAGTGAAGATTATTGGTATAAAAAGGGGGCTTGTTTGAAATGTGATTCTTTGAAATATAAAATTAAAGATTGTCCAACGATAAAAGAATTAGAAGTTGTTGAAGGACATAGTTCTATACAAAGGTCTTAGTTAAGCCGTAAGGCAGGTAGAGGTGGTCGACCCAGTGTTAGTCAGTAGAGAGGGTCTAAAATAGTGGATAGACCTCAGACTCAAGGCAGTGCTCTAGCTAGGGCTTATGCCATGAAAGCTGTGGAGGACCAAGATACTCTTGATGTTGTAGTTGGTAAATTTTCTTTACTTGGTCTTGATGTGTATGCATTATTAGATCCTAGTTCTACACATTCTTATATTTGTATAACTATAGCTTTAGGGAAGAAAATGTATGTTGATAAACTTGATTATGAGATAGAAGTTACAAATCCCTTAGGCCATAGTGTGAAGATAAATAGAGTATATCAAAATTGTCCACTTAGAGTTCATAATGTAGTACTTTTCTGCTGATTTGACTGAACTTTCATTCCATGACTTTGATGTAATCTTGGGAATCAATTGGTTGTCCCAACATCAAGCAGTTATGGATTGTTGTAGTAAAGTTGTAACTTTTAAGATTCCGGGTTATGGTGAAATTATAGTTCGCGGAGAAAATTAATTTTATCCTTCTAGTTTGATTTCTACAGCTAAAGCTAGAAGGTTGATTAAGAAGAGATGTGAAGCTTATCTTGCTTATGTTAATGATACACAACATTAAGCAAATTTTGGGAGACATGCCTACAGTGAATGAGTTTCTGGATGTTTTTTCGAAAGATTTACCTATAATACCACCAGAGAGGAAGATAGAATTTGTTATTGATGTAATTCCAGGTATGACACCAATTTCTATTCCACCTTATAGAATGGCACCTCTTGAATTAAAAGAATTAAAGGTGCAACTCCAAGAATTGCTTGATAAAGGATTCATAAGGCCTAGTGTGTCACCTTGGGGTGCACCAGTTTTGTTTGTGAAGAAGGATGGTACCTTAAGATTATGTATAGATTATCGACGGTTGAATAAAGTGACTATTAAGAATAAGTACCTGTTACCTAGGATTGATGACTTGTTTGATCAGTTGAGAGGAGCGGGTATTTTCTCTAAGATTGATCTTAAATTGGGTTATTATCAAATGAAAATTAAAGAAGTAGATATTCCGAAGATAGCTTTTAGAACTTGATATGGACATTATGAATTTTTGGTTATGCCCTTTGGTTTAACTAACGCTCCAACAACTTTTATGGACTTGATGACTCAAGTCTTTAAATCTTATTTAGATCAGTTTGTAGTTGTTTTTATTGATGATATACTGGTTTATTCTAGAAATAGAGAGGAGCATAATAAGCATTTGAGAATTGCACTATAGACACTAAGGGAGAATCAATTGTATGCTAAATTATCGAAGTGTGAGTTTTAGTTGACGAAAGTCGTATTTCTAGGTCATGTAGTGTCAGCTAATGGTATTCGTGTGGATCCAAGTAAGATTGAGACTATCTTGAATTGGCAGCCACCAAAGAATATAACAGAAGTCCGGAGTTTTCTTGGGTTGGCTGGATATTATAGAAGATTTATGCAAGGATTTTTGAAGATAGCACTTCTTTTAACTAAGCTCCTTAGAAAAGAAATTAAATTAGAGTGGAATGCTCTGTGTCAAGCTAGGTTTGAACAATTGAAGGATACATTGACTGAAGCACCTATCTTGACACAACCGACTCCAGGTAAAGACTATATTATTTATAGTGATGCTTCTCATCAAGGACTTTGTTGTGTATTGATGCAAGAGGGTAAGGTAATTGCTTTTGCTTCTAGGCAATTAAAATCTCATGAATTGAATTATTCTACACATGATTTGGAGTTAGCTGCTATTGTATTTGCTCTTAAGATCTGGCGACATTACTTGTATGGCGAAAGGTGTTATATTTTCACTGATCATAAAAGTTTGAAATACTTGCCAACACATAAAGAACTAAATTTAAGGCAAAGAAGATGATGGAATTGATCAAGGATTATGATTGTATCATCGACTATCATCCTGGGAAAGCTAATGTGGTAGCCGATGCTTTAAGTCGAAAGACTTTAGTAGGTATGTTATATATAGAATATTATAGTATTAAATATATATAAATTAAATAAACTAAATGATATCATGTGTTATGTTAGCAAAATTGAAGGTTGAACCAACCATTAGGCAAAAAGTGATACAAGCTCAGAAACAAAATCAAAAATTGCTAGAACTTTTGAAACAAGTGCAGGAAGGGGAAAAGCCAAATTATGTTATGTCAGAAGATAGTGGAGTATATTATAGACGTCGATTGTGTGTACCTGATGTGAAGGAACTAAAGGAGTGTATTTGTAACACCCCCACATCCAATACACGTACTCTACAACACCACAATGTAGCATACGTGTACCGAACATAGGAATGTTACGGTTTTTCGTCGACATTCAAATCATTTTAATTGATACCATCACCTTTCTCATTATGCATTTTAGAAAATAAGTAATTAGCTTATAATACAAAACAAAATAGATATATAAATACATTTAATTAATACGCAGCGGAATTTGTAAAATAGATTTACATATATGAAAACATTTAAATCCATATTTACCAATATACATATATTCACATTATAAACAATACTTTACAAAATATTAAAAGAGTTATACATGATTGGCAAATCTTCTCTGATCTTTAAGTTCCCAAAATCAACTCTTCAACGTCTATTCTCACTCGGTCTCGAAGAGCTCTCGGGTTCAACTCTATCAACTCTATCACCTGCGCGATTAAACACTATCGCGCTAAGCCAAGGGCTTAGTAAGATAAAACATGCTATTGATATGCTTTAATGCAATGCAATGCCAATTCTCAATCCATATTATACATGTAACATCATATATGCAAAGCTAACAACATACCTTTACATTTCATAATCCAACATATGTAAACTTATCACATTTCAACATCTTTTCATATGCCTCATTAGTTATTCATTAAACCATTCATGAACAACACTAAACAAAGACAAGCATGGGCCCAAGACACACTAATATGCCATTCAATTTTCAGAGTTAATGCTTTGGTTTTGTTATCACATTTATCAATATCATATACCCAACTAGGCTTCAAGGATTAGATTCAACCAAGCTTCAAGGGGAGCAAAGCATGCTAAGCATCAACCCAACTTGGCTTCAAGAACCAAACCCAACCTAGCTTCAAGGGTGGTAACATCTCAATTAGGCTTCAAGGATTCAATCCAACCTAACTTCAAGAGATTGTTACACTTATTAGGCATGCCACCAACAACAAACTCTGAAAATGGAATAACACATTAGCCACACAATTCATTTATTATTTAGTCATCATTTCCATTCTCAATTCTCATCAACATTTAGGCAAACATGCCTTATTTCTTTCAATTGCACCATCATAGCCAATCACAATGGCTTTGCATCACATTTCACATCTCAATTCATATTATGCATATAGCATCATCGATATAGCATTTCAAAATACATTATCCATATCACACATTATCATTTACAAAATTCACATTGCATAGTACAAACCCTAGTTCATGTAGTATCATATGCATTATCAATTGAAAGTTCAAACTCAATCATGTATGAAGAACAAAAACCAAACACAGTAACCAACACACCCAAGGGACACGGCCAAGCTTGTGGCCGTGTCTCCCAAAACAAATTGGCAGTGGCAGACACTGGCATGAGACACGGCCGTGCCCTCTCCAAAATCTCACACACACGGCCAAATTCCCATGGACTTGGCCGTGTCTCTCCAAAACATTAAGTCTTGGCCGTGTCTCTTCTTTGGTTTTGGCCGTGTCACTCATGAACAAACCCTAACCAAAGTCAACACTCTTCTAAATGCATTCTAACACATTATACACAACAATAATCTCATTCAAATGGTTCTAATCAACATTATTAACACATATCTTACATATTCATCACATTAATCACTTTAACAATACATTAACACAACATTTAACACCTATCTCCTCAAAACCCTAAAACCAACCTTCCTCTCCATCTTTCAAAAATCAACTTACTTCTTTCATCAATTCATCCTTAAAATCCAAGATCAAACTAATCAAACACACTTGAGTATAACAAAATCAAGCAACACACTCTTAGATCATCTATCAAATCCAAATATCATTTCAAACAAGCAAAAGATCCAAAAGAAAACTTACCAAAGCTATAAACTTCTTGAATCAACACTTGATCACTTCAATCTTCCTTCAATTTGAGTTTAGAACATCAAACACCTCTCTAGCTCTCTAGTTTTCTTTTGTCTTTGGAGGAGCCGTCCACTACCATCAAGAAGAAGAGAAAAATGATAAAGAAACAAAGTCAATCCTTCTTTAAATCTCCACCATGTGATTCAATTCAAGCAATTACCAAAATACCCTTATCCATATAACTAACCTCTTGTCTCTTATAAGCCCATTATAGTAATTTCACATATCCCATAAAAATATCTCTCTTCCATTGACTCTCCCTTTGACTTATGTATATGTTATATATATCATCATATAAACAACATATACACTTTTCTCTAAACCCTCTTTCTTTCCCAAAACACATATACATAAGCATTCTCTTACCAATTCCTTTTCTTATCACCTAACATATACATTCAATCACATTTTAAACCAACAACAACAACAACATAATCCAAACTTCTAGGGCATACATGAGGATATTACAATTCTCCCCCTCTAAAAAGAAATTTCGTCCTCGAAATTACCTGATATCAACTCTGAAACAATTGAGGATATTGCTCTCGCATGGTTTGCTCACTTTCCCAAGTTGCTTCTTCTTTTGCATGATTCTTCCACAAAATCTTTACAAGTGGCACTCTTTTGTTTCTTAACTCCTTCACATCACGAGCCAATATAGCAACTGGTTCCTCTTCAAATGTCAGATCTGGACTCACTTCGATAGATTCAATTGGCAACACATGAGATGAATCCAATTTGTACCTCCTTAACATAGAAACATGGAATACATTATGAATACGATCCAACTCAGGTGGCAAAGCAAGTCGATAAGCAACTGGCCCAACTCTTTCCAAAACTTCATACGGTCTAATGAATCGAGGACTCAATTTCCCTTTCCGACCGAATCTCAATATCTTCTTCCAAGGAGACACTTTCAAAAATACCTTATCTCCAACATCAAACTCTATGTCTCTCCTCTTCAGATCTGCATAAGACTTCTGTCGGTCTGAAGCTGCTTTTAATCTGCCTCGAATCAATTTCACTTTCTCTTCAGTTTCTTTAACCAAATCAGGCCCAATTAACTTACTATCTCCAAGTTCATTCCAACACAGCGGTGTCCTACACCGTCTACCATACAGTGCTTCGAATGGTGCCATACCAATGCTGGATTGGTGACTGTTGTTATAAGCAAACTCCACAAGTGGTAGAAATCTGTCCCAACTTCCAGAGAAATCAATGACACAGCTTCTCAACATGTCCTCAATAATCTGTATTACTCTCTCTGACTGCCCATCTGTCTGTGGATGAAAAGCAGTGCTGAAGTGCAGTCGAGAACCCAAAGCACTATGCAAACTCTTCCAAAACCTGGAAGTAAACCTGGGATCTCGATCAGACACTAAAGAAATTGGGACACCATGCAACTTCACAATCTCATGGATATACAGCTCAGCTAACCTCTCCAAAGAGTAATCCATCCGAACCGGAAGAAAATGAGCTGTCTTAGTCAATCTATCCACAATCACCCATATAGCATCATGCTTCCTTTGTTTCAATGGCAATCCAGACACAAAATCCATGGTCACTCTATCCCATTTCCATTCAGGCACTGACAAAGGTTGAAGCAACCCGGTTGGAAATTGATGCTCTGCTTTTACCTTCTGACAAGTGAGACATTTCGATACAAACTCAGCAATGTCTCTCTTCAACCCAATCCACCAGTAATGCTGTCTCAAATCATGATACATCTTGGTATTGCCCGGATGCATAGCAAACACTGACTGATGTGCTTCTTCCAAAATGATCCTTTTTAAATTAGCATCATCAGGTACACACAATCTATTCTTAAACCAGAGACTCCCATCATTTCTCACAATAAAATCTCTACTCTTCCCATTCTGGCAATCTGAAACAATCTTCTGAATCTTTTCATCAGCCAACTGAGCCTCTTTAATCTGATCTAACAAAACTGGTTTCAAATGCAACTGTGCCAACAATGCACCATCATCACAAGATACAAAACTGGCATGCAATGCTCTCAACTCAACAAGCAACGAGAGCGAATAAACAGTCAAACCTGCTAAAGACTTCCGACTCAAAGCATCAGCAACAACATTTGCTTTACCCGGATGATAATCAATCAAACAGTCGTAGTCTTTAATCAATTCCAACCATCTCCTCTGCCGAAGATTGAGCTCTTTTTGGACACCCAAATATTTCAAACTTTTATGGTCAGTATAGATGAAACACTTCTCCCCAAACAAATAATGTCGCCAAATCTTCAATGCAAACACAATGGCTGCCAATTCCAAATCATGGGTCGGATAATTGAGCTCATGCGGTTTCAACTGTCGAGAAGCATAAGCTATCACTTTATCTTCTTGCATTAGCACACACCCCAAACCCCTATGTGAAGCATCACTGTAAATCACATATGGTTTGCCTTCCACAGGTAAAGTAAGAACAGGCGCTTGAGTCAACATTTCTCTCAACTGTTCAAAGCTAGCCTGACACTGATCCGTCCACATAAATCTAACTCCCTTACGAAGCAATCTGGTGAGTGGAGTAGCTATCAAAGAAAATCCTTTCACAAACCGTCGGTAATAGCCTGCCAAACCCAGAAAACTTCTAACTTCAGTTACAGACTTGGGTGGACTCCAATTCAAAATTGCTTCAACTTTACTCGGATCAACTCTAATACCCTCTGCTGAAACTATATGTCCGAGAAAAGCTACTTGATCCAACCAAAACTCACACTTCGACAGTTTAGCAAACAATTGCTTCTCTCTCAAGATTTGCAACACAATCCGCAAATGTTTATCATGTTCCTCTTCATTCTGCGAATACACCAGAATGTCATCGATGAAGACCACCACAAACTGATCAAGATAGGGTCTAAACACCCTATTCATTAAATCCATAAAAACTGCAGGTGCATTCGTCAAACCAAAAGGCATTACTAGAAACTCATAATGCCCATATCTAGTCCGAAAGGCTGTCTTGGAAATGTCTTCAGCTCTGACCCTTAGCTGATGGTACCCTGATCTCAAATCAATTTTGGAAAATACTGCTGCACCCTTCAATTGATCAAAGAGATCATCAATTCTAGGCAAAGGATATTTATTTTTGATAGTCACCTTGTTCAATTGCCTATAATCGATACACAATCTCATAGTACCATCCTTCTTCTTTACAAATAACACAGGAGCTCCCCAAGAAGAAACACTGGGGCGAATAAATCCTTTATCCAGCAACTCCTGCAACTACACCTTCAGTTCTCTCAACTCAACCGGTGCCATTCTGTAAGGAGTAATAGAAATAGGAGTGGTACCAGGCAATAATTCAATACCAAACTCCACCTCTCTCTCAGGAGGCAACCCTGGCAACTCTTCTGGAAACACATCTGGAAACTCTGCCACTGTGGTTATATCCTCAAGTTGAGAACCCTTCACTCTAGTATCCACCACATGAGCAAGGTAAGCATCACACCCTTTTCTAATCAATCTCCTAGCTGCAACAACTGAAACAAACAAGGATGCTAGCTGCTCCTGCTCATTAGATACTATCACTTCTCTACCATCAACAGTTCTCAAAGTCACAACTTTCTTTTTACAATCCACCACAGCTCCATGTCTGGATAACCAATCCATGCCTAGGATCACATAATATTCCTTAAAAGGCATCTCAATCAAGTCTCCAAGGAACTCCTCACCTTGCACCGTTACTGCACTATCTCGGTGCACCTTGCTCACAATCACACTATGCCCTAAAGGATTTGTCACCAACACATCAAATCCTAGGGACTCAGCATGCATATCAGACACAGGCAAAACGGATGCACTAATATAAGAATGGGTGGATCCGGGATCAATCAAAGCAAGTACTGAAGTATCAAATAAAGAAAAAGTACCAGCTATGACTGCCGATGCATCTGGCTGCCTCTGCATAACATACATCCTCTGGGAAGATCCAACCTCCTCTGGTCTACTCTCCCTGGATGTAGCACCTCCTCTAGAACTGAACCCTGATCTACCTCCTCTGCTGACACCCCTGCCTCCTCGACCTCCCCTCACATTAGGTCGAGAAGCTGCAGTATCAACTGACATCTGCTCTTGCCTCTCAGGACAATCTCTCACAAAGTGATCAGGGGATCCACATCTGAAGCAAACCCCTGCTACACCAGCCTTCCAACAAGGACCTCCATGTGGCCTACCACAATGAATGCAGATGGGTGGGGTGGATCTATGAGTCACCGGGGTCGGAGCACTAGCCACTGAAGCTGTAGATCTAAATCTCTGTCTCTGGAACTGCACTGACCTACCAGCTGATCTCTGACTCCTACTGACCCGAGGAGCAAAACTACCTTTACCTCTCTTTGTAGAAGAAGACCCTGCCTCAAACTGGGGCCTCCTCACCCTAACCTCTTCCTCTGAAGCAGCTGCAATACCCTAAGCTCGCTCCACACTTCGAGCTGCTGCCACAAGCTGGGAAAAATCATGATATCTAGATCCAGCCACCAAACACATGATAGAGGGCCTCAATCCCTCCTCAAATCTCCTGCATCTATCTATCTCATCAGATATAATACCCCCAGCATACTGGCTCAATCGAATAAACTCAACCTCATATTCAGTTACAGTCTTGCTGTCTTGCTTCAAGCTCAAGAACTCCATCTTCTTCATGTCTTTGTACTCCCTAGGAGTATACTTCAATTCAAACTCTCTCAGAAAATCCGCATATGACAAGGTTGGTGGATCATCCATAGAATGGGGCACTGTCCTCCACCAGTTGTATGCATCCTTCTGTAGCAAAGATCTTGCATAGTCAAATTTCTCCTCTGAAGTAGCTTAAAACTGAACAAATACTCTCTGTACTCTATCTAACCACTGTTCAGCTACAGCTGGATCAACCGTACCAAAGAAATCCTCCACTCCATACTTCCTTAGTTTATCATAGTGCCTCACTGATACTAAAGGCTGAGGGGGTGGTGGCTGTGGTTGCACTGGTGCTTGCCTCAAAGCCTCTACCACATGCCTAAGCCAAGCTGGTGGAACCTCCTCACCAACTGGTCTCCCCGACACCGAAGCAGGTGCCTCCTCAGCACTATCAACTCTAGCTCTATCCTCCGGAGCTACACTCTCCTCACTACCCTCAACTGACTGACGTAAGTGAGAGTCCATCACAACCTATGTCTGCAAACACAACAGATTATACCTTATTAAAGATCAGAGATTGCCAATCCCAAACATGTATTTTATTTCAAAACCAACTTTTTAAAATCAAAAACATTTCTTTTTCTTACATTTTACCTAGGTTGAAAATCTCAAACCTAGGCTCTGATACCAAAACAATTGTAACACCCCCACATCCAATACACGTACTCTACAACACCACAATGTAGCATACGTGTACCGAACATAGGAATGTTACGGTTTTTCGTCGACATTCAAATCATTTTACTTGATACCATCACCTTTCTCATTATGCATTTTAGAAAATAAGTAATTAGCTTATAATACAAAACAAAATAGATATATAAATACATTTAATTAATACGCAGCGGAATTTGTAAAATAGATTTACATATATGAAAACATTTAAATCCATATTTACCAATATACATATATTCACATTATAAACAATACTTTACAAAATATTAAAAGAGTTATACATGATTGGCAAATCTTCTCTGATCTTTAAGTTCCCAAAATCAACTCTTCAACGTCTATTCTCACTCGGTCTCGAAGAGCTCTCGGGTTCAACTCTATCAACTCTATCACCTGCGCGATTAAACACTATCGCGCTAAGCCAAGGGCTTAGTAAGATAAAACATGCTATTGATATGCTTTAATGCAATGCAATGCCAATTCTCAATCCATATTATACATGTAACATCATATATGCAAAGCTAACAACATACCTTTACATTTCATAATCCAACATATGTAAACTTATCACATTTCAACATCTTTTCATATGCCTCATTAGTTATTCATTAAACCATTCATGAACAACACTAAACAAAGACAAGCATGGGCCCAAGACACACTAATATGCCATTCAATTTTCAGAGTTAATGTTTTGGTTTTGTTATCACATTTATCAATATCATATACCCAACTAGGCTTCAAGGATTAGATTCAATCAAGCTTCAAGGGGAGCAAAGCATGCTAAGCATCAACCCAACTTGGCTTCAAGAACCAAACCCAACCTAGCTTCAAGGGTGGTAACATCTCAATTAGGCTTCAAGGATTCAATCCAACCTAACTTCAAGAGATTGTTACACTTATTAGGCATGCCACCAACAACAAACTCTGAAAATGGAATAACACATTAGCCACACAATTCATTTATTATTTAGTCATCATTTCCATTCTCAATTCTCATCAACATTTAGGCAAACATGCCTTATTTCTTTCAATTGCACCATCATAGCCAATCACAATGGCTTTGCATCACATTTCACATCTCAATTCATATTATGCATATAGCATCATCGATATAGCATTTCAAAATACATTATCCATATCACACATTATCATTTACAAAATTCACATTGCATAGTACAAACCCTAGTTCATGTAGTATCATATGCATTATCAATTGAAAGTTCAAACTCAATCATGTATGAAGAACAAAAACCAAACACAGTAACCAACACACCCAAGGGACACGGCCAAGCTTGTGGCCGTGTCTCCCAAAACAAATTGGCAGTGGCAGACACTGGCATGAGACACGGCCGTGCCCTCTCCAAAATCTCACACACACGGCCAAATTCCCATGGACTTGGCCGTGTCTCTCCAAAACATTAAGTCTTGGCCGTGTCTCTTCTTTGGTTTTGGCCGTGTCACTCATGAACAAACCCTAACCAAAGCCAACACTCTTCTAAATGCATTCTAACACATTACACACAACAATAATCTCATTCAAATGGTTCTAATCAACATTATTAACACATATCTTACATATTCATCACATTAATCACTTTAACAATACATTAACACAACATTTAACACCTATCTCCTCAAAACCCTAAAACCAACCTTCCTCTCCATCTTTCAAAAATCAACTTACTTCTTTCATCAATTCATCCTTAAAATCCAAGATCAAACTAATCAAACACACTTGAGTATAACAAAATCAAGCAACACGCTCTTAGATCATCTATCAAATCCACATATCATTTCAAACAAGCAAAAGATCCAAAAGAAAACTTACCAAAGCTATAAACTTCTTGAATCAACACTTGATCACTTCAATCTTCCTTCAATTTGAGTTTAGAACTTCAAACACCTCTCTAGCTCTCTAGTTTTCTTTTGTCTTTGGAGGAGCCGTCCACTACCATCAAGAAGAAGAGAAAAATGATAAAGAAACAAAGTCAATCCTTCTTTAAATCTCCACCATGTGATTCAATTCAAGCAATTACCAAAATACCCTTATCCATATAACTAACCTCTTGTCTCTTATAAGCCCATTATAGTAATTTCACATATCCCATAAAAATATCTCTCTTCCATTGACTCTCCCTTTGACTTATGTATATGTTATATATATCATCATATAAACAACATATACACTTTTCTCTAAACCCTCTTTCTTTCCCAAAACACATATACATAAGCATTCTCTTACCAATTCCTTTTCTTATCACCTAACATATACATTCAATCACATTTTAAACCAACAACAACAACAACAACAACAACATAATCCAAACTTCTAGGGCATACATGAGGATGTTACAGTATTCTTAGTGAAGCTCATAATACTACGTATACTGTACATCCCGGAAGTAATAAGATGTACCAGAATTTGAAGTCTCATTATTGGTGGCTTGGCATGAAAAGAGATATTATTGGACATGTGACTCAATGTTTAGTGTGTCAACAAGTCAAAGCAGAACATCAAGTTCCATTGGGTTTTTTACAACCTATATCAATACCAGAATGGAAGTGGGATAGAATCACCATGGATTTTGTGACTGGTTTTCCGAACATCCAAAAGAAGCATGATATAATTTGGGTAATTATTGATCGATTAACCAAATCAGCTCATTTCCTTCCCATTCGAGTTGATTATTCAATGGATAGACTTGCAGAGTTGTATGTTAATGAGATAGTCAGGCTTCATGGAGTACCAATGTCTATTATTTCAGATCGAGACCCTCACTTTACTTCAAGATTTTGAGAAAATTTTCAGAAAGCATTGGGTACTCGACTTCATTTCAGTACTGCATTTCATCCACAAACGGATGGTCAATTGGAAAGGGTGATACAAGTACTTGAGGATATGCTTAGAAGTTGTGTAATCGATTTTGAAGGTAGCTGGGATAAATATCTACCTTTAGTAGAATTTGCTTATAATAACAATTATCAAATGAGTATTAGAATGGCTCCATATGAGGCACTCTAGGGAAGGAAGTGTAGAACTCCATTGTGTTGGGTGGAATTGAATGAGAGCAAACTTGTGGTACTTGATCTCATAAAACAAATTGAAGACAAAGTAAAGCTTATAAATGATCGATTACAAATTGCAATGGATAAACAAAAATCTTATGCAAATTTGAAATGGTGTGATATTGAATATAGTGTGGGGGATAAGGTATTTTTGAAAGTATCACCATGGAAGAAGTTCTTCACTTTGGAAAGAAAGGTAAACTAAGTTCTAGGTTTATTGGACCATATGAAATACTTGAATATGTAGGTCTAGTAGCCTATCAACTAGCTTTGCCTCCAGAATTGGCTAAGATTCATAATGTATTCCATGTGTCAATGCTTAGACGATATAGATTAGATCCTATACATGTGTTTCAAGTAGAGTCTATTAAAATTCAGCCAGATTTGAATTATGAAGAAGAACCATTGGCTATCTTAGCTCATGAAGTAAAGGAGTTGTGTAATAAGCGCATTCCTTTAGTGAAAGTGTTGTGGCGAAATCATTCGATAGAGGAAGCCACTTGGGAAAGTGAAGAGACAATGAGACCGCAATACCCTCAATTGTTTTAAGAGTCTTTAACAGGTAAATTTCAAGGATGAAATTTCTTTAGTGGGAAAAAATTATAATGTTAAAAAAATTTTAAATACTAAACTTTGATTTAATATTGATAATTGATAATGAATTGTGATATAAGTGACATGGATAAGTGATGTAAATAGTGGGTTTTAAAAATTTACTGAAGAAATTATTTATTTTTACGTTTTACGAGACTAAAAATCGAATTAGAATTAAAGGTTAAGAGTGAGGGTACACCATAGTTATTATATGCATGCCCACACTTGATTAACCTATAGATATAAGTACATGTGTGTGAGAGTGTAGAAATTTCTTTTCTTTCTTCATCATCCATGCCAAACACCATCACCTCCACCATCTTTCTTATTTTCTTCATCTTCCTTTCTTCATATAAAATAAAATTAAGAGTAGATTACATATAATTATAAATTTTTAGAAGAATAAGTTAGAAAAGGTAAATTATCAACAAGTGATTAGAGAAAAAGAAGAGTTTCAAGATGTGTGTGTTTATGTATTTTAATTTGTAAATATTTATTTTTCTTTGAGTTTTAATGTTTAAATTAGTTTATTGGGTCCTTTAGAATGAGATATTTCTTAAATATTGGATAAATGAATTGTTGTGTGATATATGTAGAAATTGAAGTTATTGATGTTGTTTTTCTTCATTTTGAGTGATGATTGTGAAAGTTGTTGATTAGATCATTTGTTAAATACTTGATTAATTAAAGTTTTAGTAAGGTACTAGAAATAAATTCTTTTTATGTTAAAACTTTGATTTTGATTCATTTTTATCTTAGATCTTCAATATGTTTATGTTTTATAAAGTTAAAAGTGCAGAATATATGATTTTGGGATGCCACAGGCGTGGCTTAAAGGTGCCATAGGCATGGTATCAAAGTCGAGACTGCTGGAGGAAGAATTACTCCAAAAATAGACCCAAAATCAATGCCACGGCCGTGGCAATTGAGTGCCACGACCATGGGGTTGAAAGTGTGGCTATTTCTTTAAAATTTTTAATAAAACAGACCCGTTCTAAATGCCACGGCCATGGCCTTTGAAGGCCACCACCGTGGGGGTCTACAAAAACATTTAACAGCTTCATTTTGTATCCCACGGGTGTGGGGTTGAGATGCCACAGCCGTGGGGTACCTAGATGATGTTTTTGACTTGTATTTTGTGATATACGAGCCTAGTATGAGGCTAATATGTTTATGTTTATTACTTTTGTGTTGAGAATTCATGTGCGTGTGTTAAAAGTATGGAAAAGAGTGATAAACTTTGAATTTGTGACAAATATATATAATACTAAATGTTGATGAAAGTATTATTTCATTGAAATGATATAAACAGTTCAGTGTTAACTGTAAACTAATGAATTGCCCTAATCATACTGGTTTTAGATCTAGCTTGGGATTGAATGGCTAGCCAAAGGGAGGATATCCAAAGTAATAGTGGGCACACTGTGCCATCAATAGACACTCTGTGTCACCATACTCAGTGGGCATTCATGCCATAGTGGGCCATTGGCCAAAATTTTATATAGTGGGCATTAAATTGCCAACAGTGACCCGTTATCCAAACCTAGAATCTGAGTTCAGTGTGTATGGGCATAATTAAAGAAGTTATCTACTTTGAAATTAATGTGTTATGTAGTTATTGTTAAATTAATCAATTTTGCATATAATTGTGTTTAGTATTTCAAGGTTCAATGGATTTATTACTTTATTTATTTAATGTTCTGAAAGTAATACTTTTCATTATTTCTAAACTATTTAATGAGTAGATCTCTTTTCTTTAATTTTTCTTGCATATTGTGAATACATAAACACCACTGAACTTTGCTTAGCGTGTTAGAACTGTTTTTTGACGAGCAGATCAAACAAGAAGAGTTGAGACTGCGGAGTGAGAAATTTACATTTCTAGACAATCGCATCATAAAGGTTCAATAATAATATTGTAAATATTGTGTTTTGTATAGTTCACATAGCAATACCTTATATTTTGTATGACAGTTGTACACGTTTAGGAGTAGTTAGGAAATTTTATTAATATAAGTTATCAACAAGAGTTCCATATAATTTAACAAATATATGTTTGTAATATGGATTGGTCATAGTAGTTATTTTGAAAGATTAACCATTATATTAATATTTAGTAGTAGTTTGTCTTTATTTCTTTAATACATACTTAGACACGTATGTAGAATAAGTGTGAATGTTAGGTGACATCTCCTATGTAGTTTAGTGTATAGGCTATGTAGGGTGTGTTACATGTATGAAGCTGTTTTGAGTAGTTAACTATGATTTTAGTGTGGATTGAAGAAATGGTTAAGTTTGGTGAATAGAGTAAGAGTTTTGGGTTATGTAACTTTTGAGTTGTGAATTCATGGTTTTAAATTGTGTATTTTGCTTTTAATTGAGTTGTTTTCATGTATATACAAGTATTTTATAGTAAAATGATGGATTTGGTCGAGTTTGAATAGAGTTGAAAAGGGAAAAGAAAGATAACTTTAGATGTGACAATTATGTATTGATATCAGAAATTTTGGTCTCACATGCCCAGTGACACGACCATGTCTTTAGGCGTGTCGATGGTTCTATTTTCAGTATTGGTGACACGTGAAGTGACACGCCCATGTCACTGAGCGTGTCACAACTACTGTGATGTTGGAGTTTTGGCATGGGTAGGGACACGCCCATGTCTCTGGACGTGTCATAGTTGCTGTCATGCAAAGCTAAGAACATGGTTATTGACACGCCCATGTCACTGAGCATGTCAAAGCTTCTGTGTTGTGGGTTTAGGGTATGGTCATTGACATGCCTGTGTTGTTGAGCGTGTCATTTGTAGATTTTTTTTTCCATAGATGGTTCTTTTCCTTATTTTCCTTTGTGTTTCTTATCCTTGTGTTGAGAGGTTACGTATATGCCTTTAAGTGTGTTACTAAGTGATTATTTATAATCACATTTGGTTTAGGTTTTGAGGAGATTTGAGTTGCCCAATCCAAGTGTTGAAGGATATCTTGGAAGAAAAGGTTGAAAGTGGTGTTTGAGCTTGTTTTGTTGCTTTTAGAGGTAAGTACAAACTTTGAATAAATTGATTATATTTGTATGACATTTGGACTTAACACATTTTAGTTGAAAAATGTGTTAAGTTACTTACTACATTGATTATGCATGGGTAATATGCTATGACTTTTGTAATATCAAAAATGCATTAAATGTAATATGAAAAGCCATTGATAATGGCTAAATTGAGTAAAAGTTGAAAATATGCAAGATGTGAAAAACGTCCCAAAGTGTTTGGGTAATGTGGTTTGTTGGGTATATATTGAAGATATTATATAAAGCCATTGGTAATGGCTAGTTTGTATAAAATGAGATACATTATGATTATATGATGATGTTGATATAAATGAGATAAACGAGGCAATGTGCCTAGCTTGATCATGAGAAAATTAGAAAGAGATTGATAATGAAAATATGAAATAATTGTGTGCCTAATATGTTATTCAATTTTCAGAGTTCTATGTTTGGCGGCATGCCTATGATGTAGCAATCCCTTGAAGCTGGGTTGGGCTTAGTGTAACACCCCTATACCCGTATACGTACACAGCATGCTTATACGATCGTAATATACGTATACTGAATATAGATAATGCCACAGTTTACAAAAGACAAATCATATCTCAAAAATAAATAAAACAAATACCAACCGTTTAAAAGAAATTCATGAAACATATACATGATTGGCAGCTTGACTCTCTGATCTTTAAGCTTTAACCAACAGATAAGAACCTCGCTCAACTAGGTCTAGAAGAATCCTCCGGCTCAACCCTATCACCTGCGCGATAAATCACAATCGCGCTAAGCCCACAGCTTAGTAGTACAAACCATAATGATAATATGCAATGTCAATATCAATGTCATACATTCAATAATACTAACATAAACACACATGGGCCCAACAAATATTTAATATGATATTCAAAGTTCATCATTATAGCCAACAACCATGGCTTCATATACGAAACCTTCCCCCAACCAGGTCGGTAGTCCAAGTTCGGTTGCCCACTCATTGGGTCCGCATGGTTCCGCAGGAGGCAGATAGGCACGTATAAGACTATCAGTAACGAACCTTCCCCCAACCAGGTCGGTAGTCCAAGTTCGGTTGCCCACTCATTGGGTCCGCATGGTTCCGCAGGAGGCAGATAGGTACGTAATACTAATTTTATCGAACCTTCCCCCAACCAGGTCGGTAGTCCAAGTTCGGTAGCCCAACTCACTGGGTCCGCATGGTTCCGCAGGAGGCAGATAGGTCCGTTCATTTACATCTTTAACCATTACTTTCTCAATTCATTTCATATATCATCATTGATATGTATGCATAACCATTCACCATTTAAATGCTCATAATCAATTGCATTATCATATATTTCACATATTCATCATATCATCACATCTTTCACCATCATAACACATACATATATCATATGCATCATCCATGTTCACATTATGTCCCACATTGTACACAACATAACACTATTCATATGCATCATTAATATTATCAAATGTATGTTCAATCTCAACATCATATGAATGAATGCAACAATGCAAGGTTTGTACTTACCTCAAAACAACTCACACCACTCTATTGACTTCCTCTTCCAAAAATCCTTCACTTCTTAAATTATGGCAAATCACCTTCTTCACAACCTATTCCAAAAGAATGTTGAGACCCACATGAGATCATAAGGTTAAGAATCAACTAGGGCAAACTCTAAACTTGACACGCTCACCCACACGGGCGTGTCCCTGACCGTGCCCTAACTCCTCAACACAGAAACATTGACACGCTCAGAACCACGGGCGTGTCACTGGGCGTGTAATACATTCTGTCTCACAGAAATATTGACACGTCCAAAATCATGAGCGTGCTCATGGCCGTGTCAATTCCCAAAAGTCACAGTAGCTATGACACGCTCAATAACACGGGCGTGTTACTGACCGTGTCAATCATACTGCCACACAGAACCATCGACACGTCCACAACCCTGGCCGTGCTCATGGGCATGTCAGGCCAAAAACCCAGATTCCGGCCACAACAACACCATAACCAACAAATCACTTCTATCCACCAACATCCACTTCAAACAACTTCACTACACATACCCAAAAACCATCTCAAACTTGCAACCATACCAAAAACAAGCCAACACACACATCAAACACAAATCACAAACATCATCAAAAACTCTAAACACAACCACAACTCAATCTATACCAACCAACTTACTCTTTCTTCAATCCAACCCCAAAACCAGAAATCAGTTTACCCAAACACTCTTAAACACATCTTAATCAAACATATTCACATACCATCCACAAACTCAACTCATAAACTCAAAGAATCAAAGAAGAAAGTGAAGAACTTACCAAGGATGAAGAAGCTCTTAACTTTCCAATTTGAACACTTGAATCTTCCTTCAATCTTGAATTTGAATGTTCAAATCTCTCACTTGCTCTCTTGTTCCTTTGATAGCCGGCCAAAAGAAAGAAAAGGAAAGAGAAGAATGAGAGCCACGGCAAAAAGGAAGAAAGAAAGAAGAAAAGAGGGAAAGCAAAAGTCAAATCTCAACCACTTTCCTCAAAATCCTCTCCTCCAAGCTTTTATATTAAAATAATCCAAATATCTCATTCCACTCACTTAATCTTCCATTTTCTTTAATTAACTTAATTAATTAAAATCATTAATTAATCATCTTGACTTCCACCAACTTGACTTGTATATGTTGTATATATATTGCTATATATACAACATATACACTCTCTCTTCTTTTCCCTTTTTCTTTCCAATACACATATACATTAAATCCAACTATAAAAATAATTATACCCAAAACTTCTAGGGCACATTTTGGGATATTACAATTCTCCCCCTCTAAAAAGAAATTTCGTCCTCGAAATTACCTGATATCAAGTTTGAAACAACTGAGGATATTGATCTTGCATCGCTTGCTCATTCTCCCAAGTTGACTCTTCTCTACCATGATTCTTCCAAAGAATCTTCACAATTGGCACTTTCTTATGTCTCAACTCTTTCATTCCATATGCCAAAATAGCAACTGGTTCTTCTTCAAAAGTCAGATCTGAACTCACCTCAATAGATTCAACAGACAAGACATGGGATGGATCTGATCCGTACCTCCGCAACATAGAAACATGGAAGACATTATGAATTCTATCCAACTCAGGTGGCAAAGCAAGTCGATAAGCAACTGGCCCAATTCTTTCCAATATCTCGTAAGGTCCAATGAAACGAGGACTCAGTTTCCCTTTTCGACCAAATCTCAATATCTTTTTCCAAGGAGACACTTTCAAAAATACTTTATCTCCCACATTATACTCAATGTCTCTCCTCTTTAAATCTGAATAAGATTTCTGCCGATCTGAAGCTGCTTTTAACCTATCCCGGATCATCTTTACTTTCTCTTCTGTTTCTTTAACCAAATCAGGACCAATTAACTTACCTTCTCCAGTTTCGTTCCAACATAGAGGCGTCCTATACCGTCTACCATACAATGCCTCAAATGGTGCCATACCAATGCTGGACTGATGACTGTTATTGTAGGCAAATTCCACAAGTGGCAAAAATCTGTCCCAACTTCCAGAGAAATCAATGACACAGCTTCTCAACATATCCTCGACAATCTGTATCACTCTCTCTGACTGTCCATCTGTCTGCGGATGAAAAGCAGTGCTAAAGTGTAACCGAGAACCCAAAGCACCATGCAAACTCTTCCAAAATCTTGAAGTAAACCTGGGATCTCGATCAGACACTAAAGAAATTGGGACTCCATGCAACTTCACAATCTCATGGATATACAGCTCAGCCAACTTCTCAAGAGAATAATCCATCCGAACTGGAAGAAAATGAGTTGTCTTAGTCAACCTATCAACAATCACCCAAATAGCATCATGCTTCCTTTGTGTCAAAGGTAAACCAGACACAAAATCCATTGTTACTCTTTCCCATTTCCATTCAGGCACTAATAAATGTTGAAGCAACCCTGTTGGAACTTGATGCTCAACTTTAACCCTCTGACATGTGAGACATTTTGACACAAATCCCGCTATGTCTCTTTTCATACCTGACCACCAGTAATGCTGTCTCAAATCATGATACATCTTCGTATTGCCCGGATGCATAGCAAATACTGACTGATGTGCTTCCTCCAAAATAATTCTTCTCAATTTAGCATCATCAAGTACACACAATCTGTTCTTAAACCAAAGGCTCCCATCACTTCTTACAATAAAATCTCGACTCTCTCCATTATGGTAATCTGAAACAATCTTCTGAATTTTCTCATCAACCAACTGGGCCTTTTTAATCTGATCCAATAATACCGGCCTCAACTGCAATTGTGCCAACAATGCACCATCATCACAAGATACAAAACTAGCATGCAACGCTCTCAACTCAACAAGCAACGAGAGCGAATAAACAGTCAAACCTGCTAAAGATTTCCGACTCAAAGCATCAGCAACAACATTTGCCTTACCAGGATGATAATCAAACAAACAATCGTAGTCTTTAATCAATTCCAACCATCGTCTCTGCCGAAGATTAAGCTCTCTCTGAACTCCCAAGTATTTCAAACTTTTATGATCAGTATAGATAAAACACTTTTCTCCATACAAATAGTGTCGCCAAATCTTCAAAGCAAACACTATGGCTGCCAACTCCAAATCATGGGTCGGATAGTTAAGCTCATGCGGCTTCAACTGTCGAGAAGCATAAGCTATCACTTTACCTTCTTGCATCAAGACACAACCTAAACCACTATGTGAAGCATCACTGTAAATCACATATGGTTTATCTTCCACCGGTAAAGTGAGAACAGGTGCTTGAGTCAACATTTCTTTCAACTGTTCAAAGCTAGCCTGACACTGATCCGTCCACATAAATCTAACTCCCTTTCGAAGTAATCTGGTAAGTGGAGTAGCTATCAAA
The DNA here is from genome assembly GCA_947685225.1 of Garcia nutans. Lineage (NCBI taxonomy): Eukaryota > Viridiplantae > Streptophyta > Magnoliopsida > Malpighiales > Euphorbiaceae > Garcia > Garcia nutans. The sequence goes on along the minus strand of CANTUV010000031.1, from coordinate 68,602,887 downwards.
GAAAATCCCTTCACAAAGCGTCGATAATAGCCTGCCAAACCCAGAAAACTTCTAACTTCTGTCACAGACTTTGGTGGACTCCAATTCATAACAGCTTCAACTTTACTCGGATCAACTCTAATGCCATCTGATGAAACTATATGACCGAGAAAAGTCACATGATCAAGCCAAAACTCACACTTCGACAGCTTAGCATACAATTGCTTCTCTCTCAAAATCTGCAGCACAATCCGCAGATGCTTGTCATGCTCCTCTTCATTACGCGAATACACCAAAATATCATCGATAAAAACCACTACAAACTGATCCAGATAGGGCCTAAACACCCTATTCATCAAATCCATGAAAGTTGCAGGTGCATTCGTCAACCCAAAAGGCATCAATAGAAACTCATAATGCCCATACCTTGTGCGAAAAGCTGTCTTAGGAACATCTTCAGCTCTGACCCTCAACTGATGGTACCCTGATCTCAAATCAATCTTAGAAAACACTGCTGCTCCCTTTAATTGATCAAAGAGATCATCAATTCTAGGCAAAGGATATTTATTCTTGATAGTCACATTGTTCAATTGCCTATAATCAATACACAATCTCATAGTACCATCCTTCTTTTTCACAAACAAAACAGGAGCTCCCCACGGTGAAACACTAGGGCGAACAAACCCTTTATCTAGCAACTCCTGTAACTGCACCTTCAATTCTCTCAATTCAACAGGTGCCATTCTATAAGGGGTAATAGAGATAGGAGTGGTACCAGGCAACAATTCAATACCAAACTCCACCTCTCTCTCAGGAGGCAACCCTGGCAACTCCACTGGAAACACATCTGAAAAATCTGCAACTGTGGGTATACTATCAAGTTGAGAACCTACTACTCTAGTATCTACAACATGAGCAAGATAAGCATCACACCCTTTTCTAATCAACCTCCTAGCTGAAACCGCTAAAATAAACAAGGATGCAAGCTGTCTCTGCTCACCAGACACCATCAAAATTTTTCCATCATTAGTTCTCAAAGTAACAGATTTCTTTTAACAGTCTACCACAGCTCCATGTTTAGACAACCAGTCCATGCCTAAAATCAAATCATATTCTTTAAAAGGCATTACAATCAGATCACCAGGAAACTCCTCACCTTGTACCACAACTGCACTATCTCGGTGCACCTTGCTAACAACCACACTATGTCCTAAAGGATTTGTCACTAAGACATCAAATCCTAAGGATTCTGAATGCAATTCAGACATATACAATATAGATGCACTAATATATGAATGAGTAGATCCTGGATCAATCAAAGCAAGAACTGAAATGCCAAATAAAGAGAAAGTACCAGCAATGACTGCTGAAGCATCTGGTTGTCTTTGCATCACATATATTCGTTGAGAAGGCCCAGCCTCATCTGGCCTAGTATCCCTGGATGAAGAACCTCCTCTCTGAACATACCCAGATCTACCTCCTCTGCTGAAACTTCTGCCCCCTCGACCTCCCCTCGCACTAGGTCGAGAAGCTGCAGAATCTACCGACCTCTGCTCCTGCATCTCCGGACACTCTCTAATAAAATGATCAGGAGATCCACATCTGAAGCATACAGCTGGTCCACTATTCTTCCAACAGGCACCTCTATGATACCCCCCACACTGAGCACACAAAGGTGGAGTGGATCTCTGGACAACTGAAGTCGGAGCACTCGCCACTGAAACTGTAGGTCTCGATCTTTGCCTCTGCAACTGTACTGACCTACCAGCTGGCCTCTGACTCCTACTAATCCTGGGAACAAAGCTTCCCCTGCCTCTCTTTACCGATGAAGACCCTGCCTCAAACTGGGGTCTCCTAACCCTGGTCTCTTCCTCTATAGCAGCTGCTGCAATACCCTGAGCTCTCTCTACACTCCTAGCTGCTGCCACAAGCTGGGAAAAATCATGATACCTAGATCCAACCACATGACACATAAGAGAGGGCCTCAATCCCTCCTCAAATCTTCTACATCTATCAATCTCATCAGAGATAATACCCCCAGCATAATGGCTCAACCGGGTGAACTCAACTTCATATTCGGTCACAGTCCGATGATCTTGCCTCAAAGTCAGAAATTCCATCTTCTTCACATCTTTATACTCCCTCGAAGTATACTTCAATTCAAACTCTCTTAGAAAATCAGCATAGGACAAGGTAGGTGGATCATCCATAGCATGAGGCACTGTCTTCCACCAGTCATATGCATCCTTCTGCAACAATGATCTTGCATAGTCAAATTTTTCTTCTGGAGTGGCTTGTAACTGAACGAATATTCTCTGTACTTTATCTAGCCACTGTTCAGCTACAGCTGGATCAATAGTACCCAGAAAATCTTCTGCTCCATACTTCCTTAATTTATCGAAATGTCTCACTGATACCAATGGCTGTGGGGGTGGTGGTTGTGGTTGCACTGGTGCTTGTCTCATCAATTCTACCATATGCCTAAGCCAAACTGGTGGAACATCATCACCAGCTGGTCTCCCTGACACAGAAGCAGGTGCCTCACCAATTCCAGCACTATCCACTCTAGCTCCCTCTCTAACCTCATCTGGAGCTACACTCTCTGCACTACCCTCAACTGACTGATGTAAATGAGAATCCATCACAACCTATGTCTGCAAACACAGCAGAATACACCTTATTAAAGATCAGAGACTGCCAATACCAAACATGTATTTTATTTCAAAAATCATTTTTAGACTCAAAACATTCTTTTTCTTACTATTGACCTAGGTTGAGAATCTCAAACCTAGGCTCTGATACCAAAATAATTGTAACACCCCTATACCCGTATACGTACACAGCATGCTTATACGATCGTAATATACGTATACTGAATATAGATAATGCCACAGTTTACAAAAGACAAATCATATCTCAAAAATAAATAAAACAAATACCAACCGTTTAAAAGAAATTCATGAAACATATACATGATTGGCAGCTTGACTCTCTGATCTTTAAGCTTTAACCAACAGATAAGAACCTCGCTCAACTAGGTCTAGAAGAATCCTCCGGCTCAACCCTATCACCTGCGCGATAAATCACAATCGCGCTAAGCCCACAGCTTAGTAGTACAAACCATAATGATAATATGCAATGTCAATATCAATGTCATACATTCAGTAATACTAACATAAACACACATGGGCCCAACAAATATTTAATATGATATTCAAAGTTCATCATTATAGCCAACAACCATGGCTTCATATACGAAACCTTCCCCCAACTAGGTCGGTAGTCCAAGTTCGGTTGCCCACTCATTGGGTCCGCATGGTTCCGCAGGAGGCAGATAGGCACGTATAAGACTATCAGTAACGAACCTTCCCCCAACCAGGTCGGTAGTCCAAGTTCGGTTGCCCACTCATTGGGTCCGCATGGTTCCGCAGGAGGCAGATAGGTACGTAATACTGATTTTATCGAACCTTCCCCCAACCAGGTCGGTAGTCCAAGTTCGGTAGCCCAACTCACTGGGTCCGCATGGTTCCGCAGGAGGCAGATAGGTCCGTTCATTTACATCTTTAACCATTACTTTCTCAATTCATTTCATATATCATCATTGATATGTATGCATAACCATTCACCATTTAAATGCTCATAATCAATTGCATTATCATATATTTCACATATTCATCATATCATCACATCTTTCACCATCATAACACATACATATATCATATGCATCATCCATGTTCACATTATGTCCCACATTGTACACAACATAACACTATTCATATGCATCATTAATATTATCAAATGTATGTTCAATCTCAACATCATATGAATGAATGCAACAATGCAAGGTTTGTACTTACCTCAAAACAACTCACACCACTCTATTGACTTCCTCTTCCAAAAATCCTTCACTTCTTAAATTATGGCAAATCACCTTCTTCACAACCTATTCCAAAAGAATGTTGAGACCCACATGAGATCATAAGGTTAAGAATCAACTAGGGCAAACTCTAAACTTGACACGCTCACCCACACGGGCGTGTCCCTGACCGTGCCCTAACTCCTCAACACAGAAACATTGACACGCTCAGAACCACGGGCGTGTCACTGGGCGTGTAATACATTCTGTCTCACAGAAATATTGACACGTCCAAAATCATGAGCGTGCTCATGGCCGTGTCAATTCCCAAAAGTCACAGTAGCTATGACACGCTCAATAACACGGGCGTGTTACTGACCGTGTCAATCATACTGCCACACAGAACCATCGACACGTCCACAACCCTGGCCGTGCTCATGGGCGTGTCAGGCCAAAAACCTAGATTCCGGCCACAACAACACCATAACCAACAAATCACTTCTATCCACCAACATCCACTTCAAACAACTTCACTACACATACCCAAAAACCATCTCAAACTTGCAACCATACCAAAAACAAGCCAACACACACATCAAACACAAATCACAAACATCATCAAAAACTCTAAACACAACCACAACTCAATCTATACCAACCAACTTACTCTTTCTTCAATCCAACCCCAAAACCAGAAATCAGTTTACCCAAACACTCTTAAACACATCTTAATCAAACATATTCACATACCACCCACAAACTCAACTCATAAACTCAAAGAATCAAAGAAGAAAGTGAAGAACTTACCAAGGATGAAGAAGCTCTTAACTTTCCAACTTGAACACTTGAATCTTCCTTCAATCTTGAATTTGAATGTTCAAATCTCTCACTTGCTCTCTTGTTCCTTTGATAGCCGGCCAAAAGAAAGAAAAGGAAAGAGAAGAATGAGAGCCACGGCAAAAAGGAAGAAAGAAAGAAGAAAAGAGGGAAAGCAAAAGTCAAATCTCAACCACTTTCCTCAAAATCCTCTCCTCCAAGCTTTTATATTAAAATAATCCAAATATCTCATTCCACTCACTTAATCTTCCATTTTCTTTAATTAACTTAATTAATTAAAATCATTAATTAATCATCTTGACTTCCACCAACTTGACTTGTATATGTTGTATATATATTGCTATATATACAACATATACACTCTCTCTTCTTTTCCCTTTTTCTTTCCAATACACATATACATTAAATCCAACTATAAAAATAATTATACCCAAAACTTCTAGGGCACATTTTGGGATATTACACTTAGCCCTTGAAGCCTGGTTGAGATGTTACATAGGAGGTTATCCTCATTGTGATATGATATGCTTTCAGGGTGAGCTTTTAAGTAATTACTTGATTTATCTTCGGGGCTAGACACATGGTGTCAACTTAGACCAAAATAATAACTCTAAGATTTGAATAGCATATTAGATCCTTTGGGCTCATGCTTGTCTTTTATTTTTATGTGAATTGTGGAAAAATTGAGACATATGTTAAGATAAAGTGATATGAGATATAATATACATATGCATTGTGCATTGGCATTGTTGGGTATATGTATTGTATGTATATAGAGTATAAGGGTGTTACATTGGGTGTTCGATTGAGTTGACCTGAGCTTGCGAGTTGTTGAATAGCTCTAAAGAATTCAATCCAATTTTTAAGGCCTAAAATTGCAAATGGGGTGTTTTATTGATAAAACTTAGGTTTCATATTTAATTAATGAGTCAAAAATTTTAAATATTCTATTTTGGCAGTCTAAATTACTGACAAAATAGTTTATCTGAAGTTTTATTTCTATGTAACAAGCAAATATTTTCAAGCTTTGTATATTTGTTTTTTAACTCTTTAAATTTCAATAATTTCGTTGAAATAATTATTTATGATGCTCAATTTTAATAATAGAAATTTCATCAATAAAACTTAGTATTATCTTCTAAGATTATTCCATCAGTGATTTATAAAATAAATTGTAATTTTTTGTGCTTCATGTATTATGTGAAACTTCAGTTAATAATATGTGGATATTTCATTAGTAATTTATGTAAGATTGAATAATTTTTTTTCTTATTTCTCGTGAATAGTTTGTCATTATTTAGTGATGGATACTAATTTGTTGCGGAAGTCCATCAATATTTTATAGGATTGTTCATAAAGCATGGAAACTTGAGCAACTCGGCTCGACCGGGTCCAACCCTATCAAGTTGGGCTGGATTAGAAAGATGCTCGGATTGGACTTCGGGTTTAATTTTTAAATCTGATTAAAATTCAGATCTGACTTTCGGGCATGAGAAAATTTTTCTCCTCCAGCCTTATATATATATATATATAATATGAAAAGTTTTTGCATGAGTCAACTTGCAACAACTTTATAATATAAAATATATATTATGTAAAAAACTAAAAAAAAAAACACAAAACTCATAGCTCGACTCATTGGCTCGAAACCTAAGTCAACCTAGCTCATTTGGGCCTAACGTTGGACTGCGAGTATAATTTATTTGCTTGAATCATACTCGGGCTAGCTATAGACAAGAAATAAACTCGACCCAATCCAACCCGAGAACATTATTAATATTTTGTACATTAATTGAAGTGATGTGGTGCCTTCCCCATTTTCATTCTTTATAACTTTGAAAATGAATAATTAATTTATTTGAATAAAAAAATGGCTAAATAATTATAAAGTCCCTGAAGTTTTGCATATTACACTAGTCAGTTCTTGTATTTTCAGCACCTAATTTTTGCATCCTTTTTGTTTTTAAAAAATTAAACGTTTAGTTATTCTGTTAATATTTTTCTCCTAAAAATATTAGTCAACTACTTTGATATTATAAAATAATTTTTTTTCTCTTCCTTTATATATATTTTCCTTTATTATTTGTTAAGTCATACTTATTTTTAATTTTATTTATATTTTTTGCATATAATTTATTTTAATTTTATAAATATTATTAAAAAATAATTTTAAATAATACGAATAATATCTTTTATTATTTTGCAGACAATCTATATATATCATTTATTTTAATTTTATAGATATTACCAAAACATAATTTTAAATAATACGAATAATGTCTTTTATTATTTTGCAGACAATCTATATATAAAATAAAATTAAATATGAAATAAATTTAATAAATAATAAAGATAAATATATATATATAGGAAGTATAAAAAAGTTATTTTATAATATTAAAGTAGTTGACTAATGATTTTAGGATGAAAATATTGACAAAATGACTAAACAGTTTAATTTTTAAAAATACAGAGATGCAAAAATTAGATATTAAAAATATAAAAACTAACTAGTGTAATATGCAAAATTTTAGGGACTTTATAATTATTTAGCCTAAAAAATTAGTACATAACTATTAAAATTTCTTCTAAAGTATACCTAATTTTCGTAGATTAAATTTTTTTAAAAGTTATTTTTTTGTCCCCTCAAAATTATTTAAATATAAAATTATATCCATTAATATCTGAAAAATAAAAAAAAATAATGGAATACTAAAAATCAACATTCCAATATTAATTTACTTGAAATATAATTTCAATAACCATTTTTCTGTTTAATGTAAAAACAAGGTTTTCAAACTGGCCCGATCTTATAACTAATGATGGAAGAAGATCTCATATTCAAATTTCAATTAGAATGAAACTAAAGTTGAACCATAATTAAATTAAAAATATAATAAATATAATATATAATATATTGTAATTTAATATACCTATTAAAAATGGTGGTAAAAACGTTCAAAAAAATGGTGATAAATGAAAACATATCTAAATAAAATATATTAATTAAATATATTAAGTAAGAAATGTGTTAATAATATTTTAAATAAAATTTCAAATCATAATATTTATTAGTAAGGATTATATTGTTTGGTACAATATTTATTATATTACTAATTTAATAGCTTTAAGGAATATTAAATTTAATGGATATAGTTTTTAAAAAATTAATAAATATGATTTGTCAAATTATAAGGAGATTAGTATCTAAATTAATTTTTTTAAAAAAACAAATATTATATATATATATATATATATATTCGACTGGTTTAGAGGATTTATTCCAAATTTCAATGAAAAAGAATTTATTATCCGGATTGAATTGGTTAATGGTCCAATCCTTGATTTCTTCTCATCAATTGGTCCCATGTGGATTAAAAACTATAATAAAATTCAAGGTGCTGCATTACAAACATGAATTATTATGTTAAACTTAAAATGTAACGTTGATATCTCTTTATTTAATAGGAATTTTATTATTGATGTTTGGATTTTATATTTTTTTAAGTATTTAATATTTTTAAATATATTTAAAAAATAAAAACATTTTATTCATTTAAGTCTCATTTAAATTGACGAGTGTATGAATTAATTGACTGATTTAAAAAAATTTTAATTTAATTTTTAATAAAAAAAATATTATCTGAATTAAATCAACTAACTAATAGTTCAATTCATAAATTTTTCAACCTAATTGATTGGTTGGGTCTAAATTTTATCAGATTATGAGGAAGAAAAAGTGTTTTTTGTTATTTCTTTTTGTTGAGTGAAATAGAATAAATATATACTAATTGAATACAAGCAATAGTCTAGTTTAAGTCTATATTCAAATAAAATAAAAAACAAAATAGAATTAAAAATTCAAATAAAATCAAATATACAAATCTAATTTGTTACAACAATAGTATAGACAAAGTCTTTGATACATTTGTTGTAATACCTTTATATCATATATATATATATATATATCTCGTATATATAAAATAAATATACATAATATAAGAATATCATTAATGTTTTCATTAGAAAATTCTCAATGACTTTAATAAAATAGATTATTTCTTAAAAGATAATTTAATTGGAAAATAATATATATATTAGTAATTATATCTTAAAAATATAAATTTATAAGAAAATATCTAAAAAAAATTAACAGAGTTTTATCTGTAAATTGAAAGTTTTCCAAAATCAAACAAAACCCAACATGTATAAAAATACACTCTCAATATGCGTACATTTAACCAAAACTCCAATATTTCTCCAATATCATTCAATCAACTCAAAATCTCGTATGTACACACACATATATATAAATTCCAAAAACTTACAATATTTTATCAAACCATAAATTTACATTGTCGACATATATTATCATAATATGTGAACATAATTAGTTACGAAAAATAAGAATTTACATGATATGCTGACAAATTCTGGTCTTGTGACGAATAATGAAACTTCAATTTTTAATCTAAAAACCTAGACCTAGTTAGGCCTAGTAGGGCTCTCAGCCTTTGTCCTATCACCTGTGTGATGAATAAATCGCGCTAAGCTACTTGTTTAGAGGTACATACCTTGATTGCAAAAAATAATATAATACATAAAATTACTTAGAAATGCATTATACCTTAATATCATGCTTTATACATATAATTCATCAATATTCCATAATCACCAATACACATTGAGCCCAAAAATCCTTATACAATATTCAAGTTTTAGAACTATTGACTCGGTCTATATCAACATCAGGGATTTAATTATAGTGCCTTATACATCGGGGATCAATATTTAAGTGTCGAATCTTGCCCGAAGGTGTGTCTCCTAATTATACCAGTGTGTCTTACTGAAGGTATAATCATGTCTGTGACACCAGTGCGTGTCTCGCCCAGTGTAATCATATATGTAACACCATTGTATCTCTCCTGAAGGCGTATGACATACTTAATAATACCAAACACAACTTTCTAGAATTAGTTATTGTATAAGGCAATATCACTACATGAATGTACTGGATTACGGATGAAAAAAATCTATCGGTAATTCTTATTTTTTTTGTCGGTAATAGTAATTATAAACAGATTATAGACAAAAAAAATTTATTATCATATCTTTTACCGGTAATCGAAAAGCCGAGGAAAACAACAATCTGTCAGTAAATTACCTAAAATAAATTTATCGGAAATTTTTCTACAGAAAAGTAGTTGGCAATATTTATCGATAGAAAGTCTTTCCTTCGGTACTAATGAAAAATTATACACATAAAATTCTGTCATTGATACTGATAGAAATAGTTTCTGTTGGTAATACCAACATAAATAGTTTTATCGATAATACTGACAGAATTTTTATTTTGTCAGTAAATGCGAAGTTACCGACAAAATTATTCTGTCAGTAACTTGAAAATTTATCGTTATTATCAACACAAATTGCCAATAGAAAATGTAATCTGTTGGTAAACAATAAATTATTTTTAAAATTTAAAAATCTTTTTAAATTTTATAATGTATAAATGTATGTATAAATTTATATTAAAAAGAATAAAAATATAAAAATAAAATTTATATTTAAATATTATTAAATATAATAAATATTCAATATAAAAAAGATGAACAAAAAAATAATAAATTGTATATAACCATATGAAATTAAAATATCTTTGTACATATACAAAAAATTTTAAAATCAATTAGCAGGAGGTGGTGAAGGTGGAGGTAGAGGAGCATGATCAGGCGAAAATTGTCGTGATGGATCGAAGGTTCCTCACATGAAGTTGGATATAAATTTATTAAGCTGCTGTTGGACCAACCTCTACATCTCGGTTTGCATCTGCGCCTAAATCTGAAATTGAATCTGTGCCTCCACCTTCATTTGCACCTGCCCCTAAATATGCTGCTGAACAGTCTGATCACACTCCGCCAATTGCTCCTTCAAATGATCTATCTCCTCCCGTAAGGCAGATGAACTACTAGTAGAAGAAGAAGTTGTGTTGACATATTGTGACCAAAGTCCATACAGTTTCTTCTTCTTCTCTGTGACCACAACAGATCTAAATAAGCTATCATCGTCAACAGGAGTATCGGACTGATAGACCTCCTCCCGAGAAGCAATGAAACGATCCTATGTAATATAAAAAAGATTATTAACTTTATATCTTAAATTTAAATTTTGTAATATTAAAAAAATTATGAAATTACTTACATTTATATCCTGTGATCGACGATCCATAAATAAATGTCCGTCATGATCCTAGGTGTGCGTATGCACAAACAGCTCATAGTTGTTCGGCGGCCGACCCATGATAGACTCCTATTTAATAAAAAATGGTATAATAGCACAAAAAATATAAATTAAAATGTATTAAAAATATGAATATACTTACGAGTGTATGGACATGATCATGATGTGATCGGCTACCTTCTGTATGTGTGGATAAACCTGCACCATCCACAACACTGAACATCCTGTTACGAGAGGCAATGACAGAACATGCCTGCCTCTCGAGTGAGCTTCACCAGGCCTGCAGGTTTGCCCATAACTGATCATTAATAAATGAAGGTTGCTTCCCCGCAGCCTTCACCTCACTCAGCATATCACTGTAGCGAATAGCTGCCTTCTTCATGAAGGCAACCTAGACAAGACCATCAATAGTCTAGTCCCAGTAAAAATATTTCTGTAAAAAAACTAAGATAATTTAGTATCATCTAAATGTAAATTTTTAACTTGTACATATATATTAAATATTAAAATTTAATTTTCTTTTTGACTTTAAGCTCTTCGAACCAAAAGTTCTTCATCTCCGAAGAGATGGCCTTCCAAGAAACTCCCAGTCCATCTTCTGTGTCATGACCTTCCGAATACATCTAGTGGAAGCCCCAATTGGATCCATCATGTAGCTGCAAAATGAAAGAAACAATACCTATTTATTTAAAAATAAACCGATTAAACTTTATAATTTAATATAAGTAATGTCAAATATTAAAAATACTTACTCTGACTCCCGAACAGTCAGATGTTGCATCCTACCATCGCGTTCTGCAACTGATGCTACAGTACTAACATCACCAATGGAGACATTTGTAGTGGTCGAGAGAGAAGAAGAAGCAGGATCCTCTGTCTAGTCTAGGTGAGAAGAAAAAGCAGGGTCCTTTGTCTAGGCCCAGTGAGAAGTAAAAATAGGATCCTCTCTAAGCATATCGTCTGTAGCCACGTCAACCTGAGGATCCTTAACGAATACATCATCTGGGACATCGCGCAACTGCAGTCGTGGCTGGCCTGTACTACTAGAACCTCGACCTCCATTGGATTGACTACTAGACCTCGATCGATTCAATCCTCTTTCAGGTCCATGATACATATATAAAAAATTATCAGTATAATTAATATGAATAAAACAATAAACATGGAAATAAATTCAGTAAAAGCTATAGCTTAATTACTATTACGTAATATGTTTATTCATTACTGTCATCTGATATGGATGATTGAGATTCAAAGTTCAGTAATGATTCATCCGATTCAGATTCTACATCCATAGCATCAATATCCATGAGTTCTCCAGTTGGATCATTTAAAGGACCTGGATCACCCTCATTTTTTCTATCAACCAACTGTACATTTTCAAGACTATCTTCTTGAAATGCAGTATCAATCTCCTGTTTATTGGCATATTGTTCGGGTAGATCAATCCATAATCTTGCTTTTATTTTGTAAATCATCAACCAATCAGATGCGTCTCGCCTTGTGCTAGGAAAATGAACATAATACGCTTGGACAACTTGACTGGCAAGTATGAATGGTTCATGTTTAGCATATATCCTCCTTCTGTTCACTTCCACTATACTATATACTGGATGAACTCTTGTGCCATTTATGGGATCATACCTGTCACATTTAAATACTACAACCCTTTTAATTGGTAATACTAGATATTCAACCTCTACAATATCTATTAATCGACCGTAAAAATTAAACGAGTTTTTACCATAGTTTGAGCCCTTTATACAAACACCACTATTTGTAGTTGCTCTCAAAGTACAATAAGATTCAGTGTGAAATTTATAACAGTTAATAAAATATACCTTATAACATCTAACAGTTGGTAATGGATCCTAGGCTAAATCCATCAAACATTTGTCAAAAATCATATTCCCATTTTCATTTGCCTAAATCAATAAAAAAAATGCATAATTTCAAAATATGACAAATTGAACAAATGACAGTTTTATAAAATGTTAATAGCAACGAATTAACACTTATAAATTTTTGAAACCATAAGGAAAAATTATTCTCGACCTCAACATCAACTTGTGAATTTGATATATTTTCATCCAAATCTCATAAGTGTTCAATGAATATCCCTCATTGTTAGGAGCTTCATCATGTTGTTCTTGATTAACCTCACTAGTTTTAGGTACATCAATATTTGGCATGCCTCAATCAAACACATTACGCCCAACTGCATCATATACCAATTGTGGGTATGAATTTTCAAAGACAGATTCAAATGTGCTATATTATTGTGGTATAGATTGGTCGACTATATTCTCTTCACCATGCATATTCCAAATGAAATAATTTGGAATAAAATTCCATTTCACTAAGTGGTATTTCACTTCATCTACTTCTTAAAATTTATGATGTTGACATTTTATGTAAGGACAACGAATTTTATCGCATTGCATATAATCCTTTTGACTAGAAGCATAACCAACAAACTCTTCTAATTCATTAACAAAATACTATATAAAGAGTGTGATCCAGATTGAGTCGTTCATATATCCAAGTACATATTGTGTTCATTTTGCCTATGTATACAAACAAGACAATGGAATTATATAATAGGAATTAAATCTTTTTATTTCTCCTTGATAAAAGGGTAACGCCATAACCCATTCAGAAACACAATGCAAGACTTTATACAAATTATAAAAAAAAATCGGCAGCATTTTCCCTAAGTTCTCTAAGTACGCTACGTCAAATATAATAAATATTCAAAATTTTTAATTTATGAATATTTATATTATTTGGTATGCACTCATAGAGTAAAATAAGAGAAATACTATGAGTTTTCTATATAACTTGTATACTAGTATGTCTCACATTAATGTTAATCATCCAATAGATATATAACTGTCCAAATGTGACAATTCAGTGAGTTCTCATTTTGTTATAAATAAATGAGTAACTTACCAAACGGGTACTAAGGTTTATTATAAAATTATATTTATTTAAAAAAATACATTAACAATCAATATTTAGGTAGTGCACCCTTTTTATATTTTACCATTACATTTATTCATGTCACTTTATACACTTTGACTAATCATAAATAAGGTCTATAAAGTGTTGAGACCTATTCTATATCAAATGAATTCTTTTTATTAGATTAAGTGTTGTACTTATGATTTTATTACTCATGTATATTTATTAAAACATTGAATTATTAGCTACTTTAGTAATTCACTTATTATTATTACTATTATCCAATTATTTTATTTCTCCAAATTTTTTATTTTTGGTTTGTTGCATTGAAATTGCTTTAAACTATGTTTTAAGATAATATTTAATAAATAATATATCAATTAAAGAGTTCTATAAAAATTAATTGTAGATATAAAATTATTAAATTATTATCATATAATATGTGTATTTAATACTAATTCTGTTGTAATTAACTTTCTAATCTTATCATGTATCACATTTCTTTAAAATATATTTTTTAAATATTAAATAAAATTAATTTCTCTAAATATTAAATTTTTAAGATATTAAATATAAAAATATATATATTAATCATCTATTATATTTATTTGGGCTTCTATTTATTCTCTAGTATTTTTTTTAGAAAATTAAATGAAATATCATTTTTTAAAAATTTGTTTCCAAATATACTGTGTTTAATTTTTTTTTTCAATTATATATTTTTCTTTTTTTTTTCAATTGTACATTTTTTTTAAAATTTTCAAAACTATTTTTTTGGCATTTCTGTAACATTAAAATCAAATCTGTGTGAATTTTGTCCTTCTATTTTTTCTTTTTTGCTGTGAGTTTCATTTCATTTTTTTTTCTTATATTTGTAATTATTATTACTCTTTGAGTATATTTTATGTATCATTTATTAAATATTATTTATTGTTTACATTATGCTAAATATTTGCTCATTGGATTTATTATTAATTATATATTAGATTTAACCGCTCACAATCGGAATATTAATTTATTTTCACTTTAATTTATTTACCTTTGTAATAATTCTTATAATAGCAGGATATTCTTTTTTCTATATAATTTATAATATTATTGATATAAATATTAAAAAAGTACTAGAAATGAAATGATCATTGTTATGTAAATTAAAGAAAAATAAAATATAATTACGGCTATAATTAAAAATAATTATCCAAATTTTAATCAAGATTTATCACATACTCTAATTATTTGCTCTCATTTTTAAAATTATTAATTTTTTTAACTTATCTAATTTATATTATAAATTTATAATCAAAAAATTCTTTTAATTATACTTTAAATATCAGTAAATCATAAATTCAATTCGACTTTACCATTTTTTTTATGGATTTGCACCTTTGAAAATTTTTAATTAAAAATAAAATAAAATAAAATTTATTATATCGCGTTTAATTATTAATGCTTGAATTATCGAATTATTATTAAATATCGCGCTTATTTTTCACTCAAAGTATAAAAATACATAAACTTATTCAAATATATAAAAATAAACAAAAATATATACATAAAAAATATATACATATTTATATGTAAAAATTCAAGTACAAATACAATATAAAATATTAATAAAAAAATTCACAAAAAATTTATAATTTTCTATTATTAAGTATTTATACAATCAATATTTAATTATTTAACTACAACCTAATAATCACTAAAATGAAAAGATACTAGTAATTAATAATATAATCAAATACTTTAGTTCATACAACTAATTAGCTAAAAATCTATATAATTACAAAATGTACCCTAAATTGTACATCTTTAAACTAAACCTCAAATTAAAAAAAATACATTAATTATAATTTATTAACGAAAAACATAAAAATTATTAAAATAAATCATAAAATTACCTAAAATAAATCAAAACTCTAAATTATTTTTATTTACCAAAAAAGTTTAAAAATTATAACAAATATATTAAATTTCTCTAAAATATTTTATATTTTAGATAAAAAAAAATTAATTCTTTATAACCAATAAAATTCTATAATTAATAAAAATAACTCAAATATTTTTTCAAAATAAAAAATACCTTAATAAAAATTAAACACCCTAAAATATTTCTAGTTAAAAATAAATTCTTAATTATACTAAAAGTTTTAAATTTCTCTAAAACATATTTTATAACCATTAAAAATACTTAAATTTTTATATTTTTTAATTATGAAATTTATTAAATTAAATCTAATTTACTAAAATTTAAAAAAATCTAATTTACTAAAATTAAAAAAAAGCCTAACAACAATCAAATAAACCTAAAAAATTTATATTTACAAATAATTTTAAAAAAATATTAATATTTTAAATTTGTCTAAAAAATTATTTTGTGAAGTAAAAAAATCTTAAAAATTAATTAATTCTACCTATTTTTTATAAAAAAAATATATAAAAATCTAAAACCCTAAAATAATACTATAAACACCAAAATAAATTTTAAAATATAACAAAAGTTTTAAATTTCTCTAAAAAATATTTTATAACCATGAAAAATACTTAAATTTTTATATTTTTTTATTCTGAAATTTAATTAAATCTAATTACATAAAATTTTAAAAAATCCTAACAACAATAAAATAAATCTAAAATATTTATATTTACAAAAAATTTCAAAACATATAAATATTTTAAATTTGTTTAAAAAATTATTTTGTGAATTAAAAAAACTTAAAAATTAAATATTTTTTTTACTGAAATTTATAAAAATTATAAAAAAAATCTAAAATCCTAAAATAATACTATAAATACCAAACAAAAATTCTAAATATATCTTTAAAAATTTGAAATTCCAGAAAATATTATCTAATTTTTTATTTAATTTTAAAAATTAAATAAATATTTTACTAAAATTTTTTAAAATTTAATAAAAATACACTAAAAATATATAAAAACCTAAATACATTTCAAAATACCAACAAAAATTCAAAATTTTTTATACAAATTTTTATATTCCCTAAAATAATATTATGAGTAAATATAAAAGTCTCAAATAAATTAAATTTTCGAATATATTTTTGCAAAAATATAAAACTACCTTAAAACATATTCTAAAATATCCTTAAAATTTAAACAACCAACAAATAAATATGAATTATCAACCTAAACTACAAAACTCTAAACAATCCCAATACACAATACAAAATTTATTATAAATAAAAACAACCAACAAAAATAAAAATCATAAACAATATTTAACAAAAATTTTATAAAAGAAAAACCAAGTAAAGACCTCTTTCTTTCTCCTCCTTCTTCTTCTTCTTCTTCTTCGTGCAACAATGGGAACGAGAACAACAAACACAGAAAAATGGCTCTCAGCGGCTGGGTATCAAAAAAATGAGAAAAAAGAAAGAAGTTAGGATATATATTAAAATTTACCGACAAATAAAAGTGTCTCTCGGTAAATTTACCAAGAGATACTTTTATCATTCGGTAAATTTATAAAGAGAAATACGTTTATGTCAGCAAAGGACCGCCTAAAGTTGACTAATTGATTGAATGAGACTATCAATTTACATAGAATAAATAAGTTTCTGTCCGTATTACTGAGAGAAAAAATATTCTCTCGGTAAATGGCATCAACTGGTGACAAAAATTTTGCAATTCTACTATTCTGTTATCGACAGATTAATTATTTCTCTCGGCAATACCTACAGAAATAATTATATGTTGATAAATTTCTCAAAAGTAGAGTTTTTTTTAATGGATTGACACTATAGACAGAAATTACTTTTCGTTGGTATTACCTAGAGAAATAATTTTCTCTCGATAAATGGCTGACGATTGACGGCAAAAATCCCGCCATTTTACTATTTAATTACCGAGAGAACTTATTTTTTATTGATAAATGTCTATGAATTTAGCGACAAAAATTACTTTCCATCGGTATTACCAAGAGAATATTTTTTTTGTAGGTAATTGTCTCAAATGAAGAGTTTTTCTATGTAAATGAGACTATACAGTTAGCGATAGATATAAATTGCCGTCGGTAAGTTACTAAGAGAAAAACTATTCTCTCGATAAATGTCGTTTCTATTATTAAATTACTGAGAGATCAAATTTCTCTCGGTAATTCTGAATAAATAAATATCATTTATTGTGCTATTCATTTACTGACAGAAAATGTATCTGTCGGTACTACCGACAGAAATCTAATTCTCTAATTAAAATTAACAATAAATATAATTTATATATATTGAATTTTTCATTTACCGACAGAAAGATTATTCTCTCGGTAAATGCCTATTATTTACCGAGAGAAATAAATTCATCTCGGTAAAAGTCTAAATATGCGATATTTATTGAATTTATTTTTTGACAGAAAGTTTTTTTGTCAGTACTATCGAGAAAAATATATTTCGGCCAGTAAGTTTTGTCGGTAAATCCACCCGCCATCATCTCGTGTCATATTTATCGATAAAATTTCTGTCGGTGAATAGATCTGTCGTTATTCTGCCGATATTTTTTAATTTTATTTTTTTAATATTTTCTTTCGGTATTCTCTCGGTATTACCAATGAATAATATTCTCTAGGTAAAATTCTGTCGGTAATCCACTGCATTCTTAGAATGTATGCATCACATAATTTATTCACATTTAATCATATTTGTTCTTTTCCCTCCTTATATCACATATCTTATTCATTTCTTACTTTTTCATTCACAATATACATAATGCTTAGTCACCATTATAATGTGACTATTTATCATATTACCAATGCACATCTCATATTTTCACAATTTATACATAATATTAACACTTGCCATAATTCAATGGCTTATCATCAAATTTATCAAACATTTCATATACTTTTATGTCAAATAATGCACTATATGTATGGACATTAAAATTAAAGTAGCATTGTCACATCCGCCTACTGCATTTATGCAGTGTAGACACGTGCATAGCGAGAATAGGGGAAAGGAGAAGATAATTCTTGATAACAGCCCTAGATAAGGTTGTATGACCAAAGGGACCTAATTGTAATTTTTAAAAAGTTTAGGGACGTAGATGTAATTTCAAAGAAAGTTGCACCGGATGTTCTTAATAGTGCATATAACAGATTCCAAAAATGGAGTATAGAGAAAAATCGGATCGCAACGACGTGTAACGGTTTTTCCAGGAAATGTCCCGTTAAAGAAAAATGAAGAAATGTTGACTAAGGGCATTTTGGTCATTACCAATTAAAGTTATACATGAATTTAGGGTAGGAAATAAAGACGTGAGTACGTAGAGAATGGCGAGGGGTTAAATATAAAACGATCGTCAGTAGAAACGAAGCCGGAGAAAACCCGAGCAAAAATAGGACCAAAAGGGAATTTTGTAAAAAGTTGAGGGTTTACCGGTAATTTTTCAAAATGACTTAGAAACCTAAAATAGATCTTATAAATAGAAAGTAGAGGTCGAGAGGATCAAAACCATATATAGTTTGACTCGTGGAGCTATACGGTTTAAAAGATATGATCGATTAATCGCCGGAACGTAATATGGGCCCGGTTTCGTGTCGGGACCGGATGGGTAACCCGGGACAACTTTATGAGATCCAATGGGAAGAGAGACAAGTGGAAAGAAGTAAAGGAAAAAGGAAGTTATAAAAATCAAAGGTTGGCCAATCAAAAGAAAGCATTTAGCATGTGTAATAAATGTGTAATAAATGAAGAAAGAGAAAAAGTGGACAAGTGGTCAAGGTGATCATCACTTCCTTTGTATATAAATATAGGTGATATGAAGAGCAAATTTCTCTCTTTTCCACTTGCAAATTTCGGCCACAATAGGAAATTACCAAAGGACTTCCAAGTTTCTCCAAATTTGATTTTTAAGGAGAAATAAAGAATTAAGGAAGGAGAAGAAGGAAAAGCTAAGAGGAATTAAAGAAATAAGGTTTGGTACTCTACCTTTGAATAATTAGTTTGGTACTTTACCTTTGAATAATTAATTTTGGTTTGATGCTTTACAAACTTTGGTTTATGAAAGTTTTGTTGTTGATGCTTAAATATATTGATTTGAGTTAAACATGCAAAAGTTGTCAAAGGGAAGTGTTTGAATCTTCACTTTACCATTAAAGAAGCCTTAATATTGATTTGCAAAAGAAAAATAAACTATCCTATGCATTTCATGTGTTTGGGCCGAAATGGTCCCAAAAAGACAGTTTTCTGGACCTTTTTGTGGAAATTGTTTGAGGCAGCAAACGAAGGAATTTTTCAACGAAATTTTACATGCAATTAGTCAACATATGAAATAAGTTTTCTGTAAAATTTCAGCCAAAAATAAGATCATTTACTTGGTCAAATGCATGATTGAAGTGGACTGAAATTTTGACGAAAATCCAAATTTTACTATTCATTTGGTCATGCCATTTTGCGTTGCCGATTTTTCTTGCCACAACACTATTTATTTGGTCAATTTGGGATATTTTGAGGAATGCTTTGAAATGTTTAATATGTTTATTGTGGATATTAAATATGTGAAAAAGGGGAATGGTTTGACTAAAGAATGTGTTGCGCGGCATGAATGGCAAAGTGCAATGAGAATTTAAAATGATTTCGCGAGTCATTCTAAAATGAGGTTTGAGACTTAAATTGAATCATTTTAATCTTTTTGCTCTACTGGATAGTGGGAGTGGTAGATAAGGGTATGGTGCACTATACTAACGCATGCAGTACTGCTCATTATTGTGATATGATATGTTATTCAGTGGTGAGGCCACTGAAGCCAATGGGGAGGCCCATTGGTTATAACCAGGATGGTGAGGGCCATTCCTGTGATCTGATATCGGTGGTGAGGGCCACCTATGTTACAGTGGTGAGGGCCACTGCCTTATCACTATGGTTCCCTATATACCAGTAGAGCCTGAATCAAAGACATATTATTTTTCGTTGAACTATATAATGCAAATGAGTTTGAATTATGATTTTACATTCTTGAAAGCATATCATACTGAATGTATCACGATTTCTATTGGTATAATGTTGGTTGATTTTTGATTTAATTATTTCCTTTGATTTCAAATACTTTCATATACTACTTTTATTTTTATTGGTAAAGTACCCACTGAGCGACAACGCTCAGCGAGTTGAGTTTTCTTGACTCGTAGGTTTGGAGCAGTAGATTTCGGTGATTAGCATCGAGCAGCACAACACAGCGCAGCACCTCAGAGTAGCCTTTAGTTTCCATTATGAGTTAGCTAATTGTGGCATGTATATGTATATATAAGATTGAGAGTCAGTATGTGATACTGTACATTATTGGTATGTAAGAATAATAAATCTCTAATTTAGTCTGGATTAGAAGTGTGAATTTTTCTTGCAGGTTGTAGTTGAGGGTATAAGGTGGATTCATTGGGAGTGTATTGGAAACTGATTGTATTCACATTGGTCTGTGTAAAATGTTTTCAAAAATCAGAAAAATAAGTTTTGTCGACACTTGGGATCCAAATTTCTAGGCGGAACTATGGCAAAATTTCTGTAAAATCTAAACAAAAATTTGACTAAGTAAATTGGTAGCAACAATTTGGATAGTGTGGCGCCTCTACTCGGCTTACACATGTAGGTCGGGAAGGGGTGTTACAAGCATAACATCATCATGAGGACACAATGTGTTATGCTAATCCTTATGCAACTAAAATATAAAAGCATCAAGGTATGTTCAAACCTCTAAATTGCCAAAACCAAAGCTAAATCACTCTTCCAACTTCCACTTTTTCAAAAGCCCTTCAATACTTTGATTGGGAAAGTCCACTTTTCACAATCCTAAACCAAGTTTTATGCTCAAATAGAATATTAGAATCCCATTCTAACACATTTTAATCAATTTAACACCAACTACATACATTCTACAAAAAATTTCTTAAAAACCCTAATTCTTCCAAATAGGCAACTTTTGGTTCTTTCAATCCTAAATCAAATATAAGTTAAAATATATCATTAAAATCAAATTCTATTCATTTTATTCTAAATAAGCATCAATTATACAATTTCTACGTAATTCCTAATAAAATCCTAACTCACCCTTACTATTTCTTCCAAACTATCATCTAACCTATCCATTTCTATTATCCAACCTTAATTCATATCATATACATCAAAATAACTTCTTAGCAATCCATATTTCTCCTTCAAAAGCTCAAATTACACATATTAAAAAAAAACTTATCATAAAGAGGTTCAAGAAAAATACAAAGAATCCTTATCTATTAATTAGAAATCCTTCAAAACTACCCTTAATTCTTGAAAAACCTTATAGAATTTGATGAATTAAAGAAACAAAAGCTCTCACTTATCACCCATGGAAAGTTGGCCAAGACATAAGAAGAAGAAGAAGAGTTTTAATTTTGTTTCTTTCTTTCTCAACTACTCATATTTATATATTTTTTAATTAATTAATTACTTTAATTAATTAAAAAATAAGATATCTAAGATATTTTATCTTCCATCAAAAATTAATTTAATTTTGATTTATTTTATTTTACTTTGACTTTTCTGTTTTACCTTTTTATTAACTTTTGCCATTTACTGAATTTTTATACTTTAGGTATATTTAACATATACTCAACATCTACACTATATATCTTCTCCTTCCGAGATTATTCAATCTTTTCAAATTATTTATTTAATTATATTTACTAAAACTACAGACGTTACATTTGCATAGTTGTCATCATACCCCCTCAAGATGGACCATGACCAAAGAGTCCAATCTTGTCTCTTAGTAATAGAAAGTGATTCATGGAAGTGGCTTTGTTAGAGCATTTGCAAGTTGATCAGTACAGGAGATATGAACAACTCGAATAGTCCTATTTTGAACTTGATAATGAATGAAATGAAAATTAACTGCCACATGCCTCATTCAAGAATGAAACATAGGGTTATAAGATAACTAAATGGTGCCAATATTATCACAATAAATGACTGGACATGAAGTTAAACACCAAAATCAGTTAGCAAAGAGCACACCCAATTTATTTTAACTGTAGTATTAGCAACATACAAATATTCTGCCTTAGTTGATGAACGTGCTAAAGCTTCTTGTTTCTTCAAACCCCATGAAATTGGGTTGTGACCAAGATAAATATTATAAGCACTAGTTGAGCAAAAATTATCTTTGTCGCATGCCCAATCGGCATCTGAGAAGGCATGCATGCAAAGAAATGGGAGATTCATGATATAACTATAGTCATCATTTTGAGTACCATTAATGTAATGAAGCAGACACTTAATAAGGGTGCAATGCTCGGTTGTAAGTTCACGCATAAATTGAGATAGTTTATTAATAGAAAATGCGATGTCAAACTGAGTGAGAAGAAGATATTGGAGACTACCCACAACTGCCCGAAATTCTGTTGGATAAGATAATTAGCCCCAGAGTGAAATGGGAGTTTACAAGTTATGGTAAGTGGAGTTTGAACTAGTTTAACCTCTAATATGTGAGTACGAGCAAGAAGGTCTACCATCGTTGATGCATCAGAATATCATGCTTATTATGAACAACTTCTACACTAAGAAAATAAGATAGATTTCCAAGGTTCTTAAGTGAGAATCTTTGAGTAAGCAAATCAACAAGTTGATTCACCAATTTTACATCATCACCAGTAATTATCAGATCATCAACATAAAATAGTAATACAATGAATGCCCATCAAATTTAAACATAGACAAAGATGCATTAGATTATAAGTTTTTAAAGTCATGTTTCAAAAGAAAGATACGAAGTTCTTGATACCAAGCACAGAGAGCTTGCTTTAGTCCATAAATTTCTTTTCGTAGCTTACAAACATATGATAGGAAGTCTTGCTCAATGAACTTGGTGGTTGGTTCATGTATACAATCTCACTAAGATGACCTTATAAGAAGGTATTATTGACATCTAGTTGATGAAGTTTCCATCCATGACTTATGGCAAGGCTAAGTACAAGTCTGATAGTGGTAGGTTTGACTACTAGATTGAATGTATCATAATAATCAACTTATGGATGTTAATGAAAGCCTTTTATAACCAAGCAAGCCTTAAACCTAGCAATGGAGCCATTATAATTTCATTTAGTATGAAAAATCCATTTACAACCCACAATATTTTGATTCGGATCAGATGGTACTAGCTTTCAAGTTCTATTTCTAATAAGAGCATCATATTATCTTTTATTTCTTGGGTTAATAAAGTAGGTTCAAGATCATGGGATTTGGATAATTAGGTATGAAGGTTTAGCTTTTGAATGGGTTTTTGATGGAATGACTAGGTCTTGTGGCTGGGTTTGGTTATCTGTAACACCCTTATACCCAATATACGTACACTACATACTCCTAGCATATGTAATATACGTATAGAGGATACAAGAATGTCACAACCCATTTTAACAAAAATAACTCTTCACTTTTAAAAACACTACAAAAAAATACGCTATCTGCAACGGACAGAATTCGTCGCAGATCCGTCGCAAATCCATCGCAAATCAAGTCTTGCGACCGATCTGCGACGGATAAGATTCGTTAATAAAAAAGGCGTCGCAAATTTCAAATTTGCTACAGGCCGTCGCAGATTGCGACGGATTTGCAACCACTCGGCGGTTGCAAATCTCGCGCTTAAATTTTCGCGGGTAAAGGGCAGCCGTCGCAGATTCCGTCACAGATTCTGTAGCAGATTTCCATCGCAGATTCCGTCACTGATTTCCGTCATAAATTAGTTGCAGATTCCGTCGCAGATTGCCGTCACAGATTTCATCGCAGATTCCGTCATAGATTTCAGATATCCGTCACAGATTCGTAGCAAATCCGTAACAATTTAATATTGATTTTTATTGAAACTATTTGTATTATCAATTAATTTTATGAGAACTTTATAAATACATTTGGAACATTTAAACACAATCTAAAAAAAACACTAATTACATTGATAAAAATAATTCTTTTATTAATCTTCAATAGAATAAAATATTTTACAATTTAATTATGCATGTGTTAAGAACACTACTACAAATAATCTATCTTGAAAATAATAATATTTGGGAAAAAGTAACACAAGTGTCTCACAATATAGAACTAAAAACAAATCAAACTCTAAATCCTCTGTTGTTCCTCCTTCCTCTAGCTCTCTCAAACTTCCTTCCCTTTGATCGCACATAGGGTTTAGTATGGTTGTGTAGCACACCAGGAGCTGGGTCAAAGTGTTTCACAGCTTCACGGGCATTCTTTGGACATCTTAAGAGAACCTGAACAAACATTTGCATTAATAAGCTGCAATATGAGCAATATCATGTAATTTGTAGCAAAACAGAAGGCAAATCTTAAGATGACTCAAGAATTCTATATCAAAGAACATAAACAGCACACAACATATATTGAATTTGAATCTGATCCTTTTCCTAATAAATGTAACATAAAGCTTGGTATCAAAACTTCACCAGCATCGATAGCAATTCTAAAAATGGAATTACGATAATTCAATGACATACCAGTCATGAACATAAAAAGGAAAAATAGGGGCATTATTGACCTTGAGACCAATATATTTCTATATATGAACTTACAATTATATTGTCCAAATATGAGTGCAGGCACAGATCATTCCTCAGTTACATAATGGTCAAATAAACTTTTGATAGTAGCATAAATTTAAATCAATTTTATAATAGAAACCTTAGTTTTAAGAAAATTACCACATTGAAGCATCAATGAGAAATAAATTTTACCTCCATATTCAACTTTCCTATATAATATACCATATATCTATAATCTAGTCACTTAAACCAAGTGAAATGAACAGTTAACTTATTGATCAATTCATACCCACTTGCAGAAACCAATCCTGAACGTGAAAGCTCTTCAGGGGGCACAACTACTGTGTACTGAAATGCAATTTGTAGTACAGGTTGTTCTGAAGCATATCTGCAAAACAATAAATACAACCATTAATGTTACAGTTAGTAACAAATGTCAAAAGAAGCTCAAACAACTTCAATTCATTGAAGAAATCAATTATTAACTATTCCTCGCTGAAGGACAAGTGAGACGGGGAGAGAAATCATGTGGGGAAATAGAAAGCTTAGGGGCCAGCTAAAAGATTATTGGAATGAGAGGTTAAGAAGGTGGCACATCAATGTTACGAAATTAACCATCCATGAAGGGATAGGTCTGCAATCAAACTAATATTAAGTGGCTAATTCCATAGCAAATTACCATAAGAAATGGATATATCAACCATTCCTCCCCACATTAGCTAAATGCAAAACGAAAATGCATGCATGAGTGATTGATGAAAAATAAAATATAATGTGCAATTTGAGGACCTTAAACGATAAATAAACTCTGAATTCTATTTTTTCTCATAGTCACACATTCAGGAAATCTATGCTTTTCCTAACCACAACTGGCTGTACCATCATTTATAGTTCTGGTTGGCCATAAAATGCAAAATGAGAAAGTCATATAAACAATTCACTAGTACAACATAAATAATATATAGTTAATCCATAAGCCTATCGATAGAAAGGTCAAATATACATATCACAATTATGACAAATAAAAAGAGATAAATGGTCTAATCTGAAATAAAAATGAAACGCGCAACAACTCAACAGCTATTTGTTTCAAAGTCATATCCATTTTCATGTCTTCCCAACAAATGTAGCTTATGACTAAAATGGAACCACTGTTGTGTGCTTTGAGTAACATTTAACTAACTAACGATATAGCTTCCTGTCCATCAGATATTGAAATATACCTGGAAAACCCATCTGTACTTGCAAAATCAAAGTCATAAGCAAATGTAGCATAAGAATCACAACAAATAATGTGCTGAACATTTTCATACTGTGGATCTTGGAAGAAATGGCCATACTATGATTAGACAGTTTAACAATGTCAGAAATTTATTACAATTTGTTGAAAAATCAAAGAAATGATCGCCACTTACAGAATGACCAGGCTTTAATTCAGAAGATGTCCTCAATCGAAGTATACAACCAAAAGCATATGGTCAACATAACATCCGATAACTGTAGACAGATCATTATAGAAATCATTTATTTGATTTATCAGCAAACTATTGTGTGGATTACACATGATAAATATAATGCTTTCACAAAAATTTATTGCCATTTTTATTAATGTGATAAAATATAAATGTCGGTTGAGCACCAATTGCTATGACATTAGATGCTCACATGTCTTGAGGAAGTGTCGAGTCATCAGTATTTGAATAGAGGAACAATGAGCCCCCACTTTCAATACTGAGAAACTTAAGGGATGCTAAATCTGTATACTCATTTGTAACAGCAAATATGTCCACACAAACACCTGCTTGAACTGCGACAGTAGCCTGTAAAATACATGTTAATGTAAACATTTACCAAAATTTAGAACTCAAAAGTTAACAAAAAAAAGTTAAAAACCATAATACCAGATCTTTGTAGAATGGTATTATCAGAAGAACCAGATACAAAGGCAAAGACTCTAGCTGCAGTTATTTTAAATCAGACAGAAAAATCTATCATACCTTCAAATTCATAAAAAGGAAAAAAAAAGTAGCAAGAAAGTAATAGACAACTCAGCTCAATTCAACTAAGCCTTAATCCCAAGAACGCAATAGACAGTGCCTTTATATATTCTAATTACAAGCAACAAAAAGCAATATGAGCTTTAAACTGTATGATAGACCTAAAGCAAAAGTGTTTCCATACTCTGAACCCATGTACTTAAATAGGGCTTCCATTGCTATGCCAAGACCTCGCCCGTCCATCAAAATGCCATCAAGCCCTTGACCTGCACCTGTGGTTCTTTCCTATGAAGTAGTTGGTCTAAGCGTGTCAAGTGCAGCTGTGATACGGTCCTTACAAGTTTCCACCTACAAAATAAGCACTAAATTTACACTGGTTCCAATATTTAACCACAAAGTATAAGCATTTGTTTTAACATTGAACAGGTTAGACAACCATGTAGTAGCAAAATGATGAAAGAACGCATGCCATCCAAATATAATACTCACCTTAACAACAGATGCTCCAGTAGCAAATTTTTTCCCAAGTTTCTTTGATGCATCACTAAGTTTAACACCTAAAACATAATTTCCAGGAGAGAAGAAATGATGATGAGGAGAAAAAAACAAAATAAAAAAAAGGGCAGAGGCAAGGCTCAAAGCAGCAAATTGCTCACCAAAGAGTTCCAGCCCTTTCACAGTAGTAATACATTTCCGCTTATTACGGGTAACCTTTTCAATGACAACTTCTTCCTTCTCCTAACAGATAAGGTTCAAAGAAAAAGTCAATTACAATGATGATTTGCTCTGATGCATATTACCAATAAAACATGAGGAGGAAACATTCCAAACTCTTACTTTCTTCTTTATCTTCCCACCAGGTAGGCGTTCACTTCTTCCTTAGGTGCAGAAGTAGCCCCTGCAATCCACAGGTGTAAGAGTAGCATAAGTCCACAAAACTCAGACATCATTGAAAACTTAATCACCATAACAAGGACAATTTGAAATCCAATTTGATAGTAGAAAAAGACCACACTAAGAAAAAAAATTTGAAGTTCACTGTGTGCAAAATAATTTGGTCCATTACATTAATTGCCGTCTCTGAAATCTCTTTTTTTATTTTTTCGTCCTCCCTGTTTAATATTTCTAATAACACCAGATAAACAAATATAAGACATGTAATTGCAATTCTCAAAATTCTCCAACATTCACATGAATTCCAAAACCCAAACTGCTACAGAAACACTTGAAACATGAAATAACATCTTTTTTCCAAGATTTTATAAAAACCACATCCAAAGCTAAAGAAGCAAAGCAAGAAATCCACTAACCACATGAAGATATTCTTCAACTACAGAATCAACAGCTAAACCATTACTCTCGACAGACCTGTCCACAAGAATGTAGGATTGCACCTCATCTAAACATTGTAATTAAAAACAAAAACATACAAGCTTATCCCGCATAACCTGACTTTACATTTACATATGATTCATAAAATTAAATAAAAAATAGCAGGCAAAGAATTACTAGTAAAAAAATATACAGAACAAGTTTAATTGAGAAACTAACTGACCAAACAAGAACGAATTTGCAAAGCCTTATCTTTCAATTCAGGCTTTATATTCAATTCATGAGAGCCAATTTTCTGTTGCTGCGAATTCAAAACTTCTCTTGATTTGGCATTTGGAGGCTTGAAGAGAAAAATTGTATCCGCAAACCAAGCATGATTCTCCTTCAACTTCTTCGCCTACAAAACCAAATGCACAAAATTCATAATATTAACAAACGCAAAGACTAGTATGTGTGTGTGTATACACACAGAGAGAGAGGGAGGTGTTTACTAGAGGTGGAGGGAGGTCTGAAGTGAGAGGAGCTTTTTCGAGGTCAGTGAGAAGAGAGGTGAAAGGGTCCCACCAGAGAGAAGGATCGACGACGGACTTAGGGTTCGACATTGGAGGAAGAGAAGATAATTAGAGCTTGAGCAAAATGAAAATGAAGAACAAGTAGTAGCAGTAGCTACCCGTAGCAAAAAGGAGAGAGATTCTGATTCGGTTTTAATTTGATTTTTCGCGCTTTTACAGATTTTTTTTCGTAAGTTGCGGCTTCTGATAGGGTAGTGCACAGACGGCTGGCAAACGGCATATCGTTTGTTGTACTTTAATATTTTTTTACGTTTGAAATTTTCTGAAAATTAATGAAAAGAAAACATTTTCCCAAAAAAAAATGAAGTAATTTTTAAGTTTAAAAATATTTATAATTTTATATTCTATAAATTGAAATTTTAATATTTTTAATTAATTTTAATTTTATAAAAATAATAAAAATTTATTTTTTTATAACTACTTTTTCACCAAATAAAAAATTTTTGCTGTGAATTTTTATTTTTAAGTGAATTTCGCTGCAATTAAGATTTCAAATCTATCAATTCCATTGTAGTAACTAATGATAATGATTAGGTGTATTGAATAAAATCAAATTTGCGACGGAAATTATCCGTTGCAGATTTCCGTCGCAAATGCTGAATATTTTTGTAGTGAAATTTGCGACGGCAATAGACAATAGCAGATTTCCATTGCAAATTGCTATTTTTAGTGTTTTCTACAACCAATCTGCGACGGAAAAAAATTTTGCGAAAAAATATACGCGGGTCTCTCTCCGGCCAAGTATCCGCGCCAACTTTTGCGACGATTATTTGCGACGGAATGATTTTCGTCACAGATTTACTATGGATTTGCAACCGATTTGCGACCAATTTCTCAAAATTCCTCTAACTTGTCCTTCTGTCGCAAATCCGTCGCAGATCCGTAGCAAATTTGCGACGAAAACAAGTCCGTCGCAGATATCTGTCGCAAATGTCAAATATTTTTGTAGTGAAATCTGTATAAACTTAAAACATGCAATTAATATCATATAAATAGTAAATGAAACAATACTTGTTAAAATACATATATACTTCATTACCAAAGGTTTATCCAAAACAATTTTTGATTGTTTGCGGAATATACATATTTATATACATCAAAATCAATATTTACAAAAATAATACAAAATATATACATGCTGGCAGTTTGTCTCTAATCTTGATGTCCAAATCAACACTGCTCTCACAATCTCAAGTTCAGACTCTGCTCGGTCTAGCTAAACTCTCTGGCTCAACCGGATCTACCCTATCACCTGCCCAATGAACCACAATTGCGCTAAGCCAGAAGCTTAGTGGTACAAACTTTGATAACCATATAATTCAAATTCAATGCCAATATCAAACTTTCAAGAACTAGAAACAATACATGGGGATATCATATTTCTTAACATTATATCTCATTATGTTGCTCAATTACTCCACAATTCATAAGGATATTATATCTCATAGAATTTTATTATTATATCTTAATAAGTTATCCACTTATTCCAAAATTCATAATTCACATTAAAGCAAAGACAAGCATAGGCCCAAAAAGGATCTAATATGCCATTCAAATTTCAGAGTTACTACTTTAGTCTATAATGACATCTAGTGTCTATCCCCGTAAGCAATATATCCATGGATTAATCCAACTAGGACTAAGTTTATGACCCGGTCATTTCACCCAGCCTAGCTTCAAGGATTTATTTTTGAGGCTTACGACCCGATCATTTCACCTCAAAAATATTTTCACATTGACGCCCAACATCTAGCCTGTAGGCAATTCATAGGCATGCCGCCAAACTTAGAACTCTGAAAATTGAATAACATACTAGGCACACAATTTATTTTTATTTCATATTTATGCTGATATCAATTCATTATATTATGTTTCCATATATCTCATTTTCTCATGATCACTTTAGGCACAACGCCTCAAATATCTCACTTATATCATTATAGTCATTACAAATGACTTTACATACCATATTTAATGTACACAAAACAATTTGCATTATCCATACATTTTGGATTATTATCATATTTTGCACAAAACCCACATTATACATAATGCATTTGTGACATATACAAATCATAACATATTATTCATGTTCCAATCATGTAGTAACTTAACACATTTTCTAACCAAATGTGTTAAGTCCCAATGTCATGTAAATATAAACAATTACTCAAAGTTTGTAATTACCTCTAAAAGCAACAAACACTACTTCAACCTCTTTTTCCAAGATATCCCTCAACACTTGGATTAGGGTAGCTCAAATCTCTTCAAAGCCTAAACCAAATGTGATTATAATTAATCACTAAGTGATCCACAAAGAAAAATAAAGGAAAAGAACTATCTAGGGCAAACTCTACACATGACACGCTCAACAACACGGGCGTGTCCATGATCGTGCCCTGAACCCACAATATAGAAGCTTTGACATGCTCAGTAACATGGGCGTGTCATTGCACGTGTCAATTCTTCAACAATACAGAAGCTATGACACGCTCAATGACATGGGCATGTCACTTCACATGTCAATTCTCCTTCAACACAGTAGCTATGACACACTCAGTGACATGGGCATGTCACTGCTCATGTCTATTCTTCAACAACACAGAAGCTATGACACGCTCAGTGACATGGGCGTGTCACTTCACGTGCTCCTCCAACACAGTAGCTATAACACGCTCAGTGACATGGACGTGTCACTACTCGTGTCAATTCTATAACATCACAGTAGCTATGACACACTCAGTGACATGGGCGTGTCACTGGTCGTGTCACCAATACTGAAAATAAAACCATCGATACGCCCAAAGACACGGTTGTGCCACCGAGCGTGTCAAGCCAAAAACCTAATATCGACACAAAAATTGCCACAACCAACTATTATCTTTCATTAGCCTTTTCAACTCATACAAACTCAACCAAATCCATCATTAAACCTCATAATACTTGTATAAACATCAGCATAACTCAATTAAAAGCAAATATACACAATCACAACTAAGACTTTACAACTTAAAAGTTACACAACCCAAAACTCTTGTTCTTTTCACCAAACTTAACCTTTTCTTCAATTCAACCCCAAACTTCATAGTTAACTAGAAAAAAGAACTTCAAACATACCAAAATCAACCATTAAAACAAACCACACCAAACATCCAATTTACATATGCACAAACGTCATAGAAATTCAAGGAAACAAGTTGAAAACTTACCAAATATGAAGAAAATCCTTAAAACTCCAACTTGAACACTTGAAATCCTTCAATTTCTTAAGTTAGCAAGAAGCAAAATCTTTTTTTTCCCTTTGATGATGGTGGTGGTCTGCCTTAATGGAGAAGGAAAAAGAAGAAGATAAACATCAAAACAACCACTCTCTTATTTTAACCACACAAATCTCCACTTTTTCCTCTTTTAATCTCCACCAAGCAATATATTATTATAATATAATTAATCTCAAATATCCTCTTTCACTATCCATAATTAATATCTAATTTAAATAATTAAATATCATTTGGTCTTGTTAAGATATTTACTTGTATATAACATGTATATCTTCATATATACAACATATACACACTTCTCTTTTCCCTTTTTCACCTAATTATATAATATATACTTTTAAATCATTTAATTAATTTTCAAAAATTAGTATTTTCAAATTTTTGGGATATTACATTATCATTTATATTGAGGTTGGGATCATCATGTTGTTGGTTTGTAACATGTGTTAGATGTTCACATTGGAGTTGCATTTGAATGTCAACTTCAAATGGCGGTATGAGTGATGGTGAAGTATGTTTAATTTTTATTATTAGTGGTATCCATGTTAAAACAGTAGTAGAATCGGAACATGGAGATTGTGTATGTACATATGCAAATGGAAAAATTGATTCAACAAATCTAACATGCCTAGACACATAGATTTTTTTTTATGTTGATGGATCAAAAAATAAATATACAATTTGAGTTAAAGAGTACCCGAGAAAAACACATGGTTTGGAATGAGAGTCAAGTTTGTAGCAAGTATATGGGTGAAGCCAAGGATAGCATAGACACCTAAATACTTTAAGTTTCAAGTAATTAGGTGGAGAGTCAAAAATCTTTTCACATGAAGAGGTGAGACCTAATGTCAGAGGTGGCATGTGATTGATCAAATACACTATTGTAGCAAAAGCATTAGGCTAGTAGGTTAAAGGAACAGAGGCATGAGACATGAAAGTAAGACATATTAGGACAATGTGAAAGTGATGTTCCACAAAGAAGCTAATGTTCAGGTGTGTGGGCTGGAGTAGTGAAATGAGATATACCCTGAAAAGTGAGAAAATAAAAAACAGCAATATATTCACCGCCATTATCTGAATATAATGTATCAATATTTTTGTTGAAGTGTTTTTCAACAATGGCTTTCAATATAATGAATATGTCTTTTACATCTAATTTTTGTTTTAAAGGATAAAACCAAATATATTTGGCATAATGATCAACAAAAATTATGTAATATTTAAAAACATTATAAGAAATAATTGGTGAGGTCCAAACATCTTAAATTTTTTTTTTTGACAAGGTCTACTAGAAACAACGGTGGAGGTAAGAAAAGAGAGCTTATGACGCTTATTACAATGACATGCTAGTTACATGAAAAATTTGACAAAATGAAATATGATAAATCAAAATTATTGGTAGAAATAACATGCTTTAAAATAGAAGGGGCAGGGTGTCCCAATCTATTGTGCTATTTAGACAAAGTGGTTTTGATGCTGAAGAAAGCAATTACTAGCGTGGATACTGGCCACTCATATATGCCATCCTTGGTTTGGTCTTTCAAAAGCATTGCTCTTGTGTGAAGATCCTTCACAATAAAGGAACAAGGTGAGAATTCAATAGAAACATCATTAGAAATGCACAATTAAGAAATTGAAATCAAGTTTCTTTTCATGCTTGGTATACAAAGAACATCATTAAAGAAAATTAAGCAATTGGAGTTTTAAGAGTGGTGGAACTAGTATGGGTTATGGGAAGACCCGTGCCATCTCCAATCATGATCCATTGTAAGGTGTATGGAGCGATAGATTACTCAAGTCGGAGGAGACGTGATGAGAAGAGCCATGTTGGAGTATTGGAGGCATTGGCTGCAAAATTTGCTTTGGGTTGCCATACAGAGTTTGGCTTTGTTGCATTGATATCGTTGGATGTTTGAATTGGTGCCAACCGAAATGATAAAGCAATTCTTAGTAGTATTTTCTTTGATTCTACAAAGTTGACAATAACCAAGATAAGGTTTTGGAGTGCCATGATCGGTTCTGGAATTATTAGGTCCAAAGGTTGTAAATCTGTTCAACCATTACAAGAGTTGGATGAAGATTGCAAACCACTGTTAATTTTGCCAGAATATGAGGATGAACGCCAACCATTGGTGCAATTTACTAGATTAGCAGTAGTAGAGAATTAAGGAGATTCAATTATATTATTATCTTTGAGATTTGTTTTAAAATATAGAAGTTTTTCATGTAGCTCATCAAAGGATATAGGGGTGTCTCTAGCCTATATTGCACAAGCCAACTCTTTGTAATCATGTCCAAGTCCCTCAAGAATTTGATCTAAGAGATCTTCATCATCCATTGGTGATCCACGAATTGCAAGTTCATCAGCTCTAGCTTTGATGGTTTGGAGAAATGGATCCTTTGTTGATATTCTTAATTTGGTTTTTCACCTGTTTGATTCTTCCATGAGATGGTTTTGTGATGAAATTGCAGTTTCTAGGATACATAATTGCTTGAGATAAGCTTTAATGGGGTTTGGGCTATAACATTAACGTTGATTAATGTGCTATAAGAATCATTTATGTTGTGGATGGTGGTGTTATTATTGGTAGTCATTAGAATAAGAGTAAAAGGAGAGAAGAGGGAAAAAAATTAGGCTCATAGCTTTAATACGATATTAGATAATGAGGAAGAAAAATGTTCTTTCTTATCTTTTATTGAGTGAAATAGAACAAATATATACTAATTGAATACAAGCTATAGTCTAGTTTAAGCCTACATTCAAATAAAATCAAAATTAAAACAGAATTACAAATTCAAATAAAATTAAATATACAAGTCTAATTTGTTACAACATCAGTATAGACCAAGTCTTTGATAGATTTTCATAACTGTAATCAAATTTAACAATTTGAATAAAAATTCAAAGTGAATATACAAAGATGAATTGTTATATTACATGACTTTCATTGTTGAACCTAAAATGTATGGTTGATATCTCTTTATTTAACTGGGAATTACATTATTGATGTTTGGGTTTTAAAAACTTTTGTATTCAATATCTAAACTTTTAATTTTTTTTAGAAATCAAGTATTTCAATAATGAATTTTTACTAATCACAAGTATTTGCTTAAAAATTTTTATTAAAACACTTATTTAAGACCACTACATTTGTTTATCTCAATTTTAATTACATTTTCTATTTTTTATTAATATCTTCCATTTTCTCAAAAAATAAACAATTGAAATTTTTCATAACTTATCTTACTTTACTATTTGGAGAATAAAAAAAAGTTGAGAGTCCTTTTAGCTGCAACATAGAAGTCATATTGAATTCATACTCACATGAAAAGATTAATCAAGCTCTTTGTAAGTCTTTGACTACTCAACATAGATTGGTAGTTTTGGATGTCGAGATTAAAAGGTTGACAAATAGATCTAAGAGAAATCAAATTACCAAGACTAGGTAGTGGACTTTAAAAGGGGAAAACAAACAATATTTAAGGATTAATTGGTCAAAATCTAGAGTTTGTGATATTGACATAACTATATTCGCACATGATATATGGGTGAATATATCTACAATGATTAAATGAGTAGCTAAAAAAAATACTTGGAAAATGTTTTTTTAGTTTTTTTCATAGAATTGTAACTTATTTATTATGATGATTATTGTTTTCTTCATGCATTTTGGTAGTTTTAATCTGTTTATTTAGTGATTTCATCAATTTTGGTAGTTTTAATTTATCCCAGTGTTTATGTCATTTTTGTACTAGTTTTTAGTGTGATGTTTATGTGCTTTTGGTTAACGTTTCATTTGATTCTTGGTTAAAGTTTGTTTCAAGTGTTTGTTTTAGGTTAATGTGCAAAAAACTCCCTTGGAAGATCAAAACAAAGAAAGAAAAATATGAAGCAGCAAGACATGGAAAAGCCAAATCAAGCTTGGCCGTGTCACCTTAAGGAAATTTTTGGCAGATCATGACACGGGTAGGAGACATGGCCAAGCCACTGGTCGTGTCTCACCTAAAGGGCAAAACCAAGGGAACCAAGAAAGAAAGGAAATTTTGGCAGAAGCTGACACTGGCAGGTGACACGGCCAAGTCACTGGCCGTGTCACATGACACGGCCACAAGCTTGGCCGTGTCCCATATTTAGCCAAGAAAGAAGAGCAAAGAAAGAAGAGAACTGGCAGGTGACACGGCCAAGCCACTGGCCATGTCACATGACACGGCCAGGAGCTTGGCCGTGTCACTCTCATCTCCACAGAAGCAAAGAAGAGCAAGGAGACACAGAAGCTGACACACCCAGGTGACACGGCCAAGCCACTGGCCATGTCACATGACACGGCCACAAGCTTAACCGTGTCACTCCATGGGGCTAAGGAAAGAAAGGAAACGCGAATTTTGAGCGAGGGTTTTGTATAAATAAGAATATTAGGGCAAGAGAAATAGGTTACACACTCCCAGCCGTCCAACATAAACTTTTCAGCTATTCTTCACTTTTCTTTTGAATTTTGATTTCACTTTCATGCAAACACTCTAGATCAAATTAGTTTTAGCCATTGCATTATTCTTTTAGCAAAAATCTGAGCAAGAGAGAGTTTGGAGGATAGTTTACATGCTTTTATCCAAGTCAGTACCAAAAATCAAGAGATGAATAACGAAAGGTTGGATTCATTGAAAGCATCTTTTAAGAAAGTGGAGACCCAAGTGGGACAACTTGCATAACAGATGCAGATTCAACAAAAAGGAAAATTTCCAAGTCAACCTGAGCAGGCACAAGCAGTGACTGTTCTTAGAAGTGGTAAGGTAATAAACAATAATGTTGGAAATAATTCTGTGAATGCAGGTGATCAAGAGAATAAAAAGGAAGGAGAACCAGAGGACAAGGGTGCTGGAGAAAAATCAATGGAGA
This sequence comes from Garcia nutans, assembly GCA_947685225.1. Lineage (NCBI taxonomy): Eukaryota > Viridiplantae > Streptophyta > Magnoliopsida > Malpighiales > Euphorbiaceae > Garcia > Garcia nutans. The sequence goes on along the minus strand of CANTUV010000031.1, from coordinate 68,565,405 downwards.
AATCTCCTTCAGCAGATTTACACAAGGCAAGTAATCCTTACCGGCCACCTATACCATTCCCCAGTAGGTTGAAGAATGATAAACAAGATAAGCAATTTTCAGACATCTTCAATATGCTGTCTAAGGTAAGTATTAACTTACCTTTACTTGAAGTAATAAAGAACATGCTGGCTTATGTCAAATTCTTCAAGGAATTGAACACCAAGAAAAAGAGGTATGAGCCAAATGAAAAGGTGATAGTATCAGAGGTAGCTAGTGATGTTCTGCAACATAAAATACCTCCGAAGCTAAAGGATCCTGGCAGTTTCATAATTAAAATTACTATAGGTAATGGAAAGGGGATTGATGGCATGTGTGATTTAGGAGCCAGTGTTAATTTGATGCCGTATTCTGTGTATCTTGAATTAGAACTTGGGGAACTTAAACCTACCAAAATGGTCTTGCAATTAGCTGACAGATCTCTTAGATTCCTGAAAGGAGTTATAGAAGATGTGTTAGTTAAGGTTGGTGGGTTGATAGTGCCTGTGGATTTTATAGTTCTTGACATGGAAGGAAATAATCCTACACCATCCACACACACTATTCTACTGGGTAGGCCTTTTATGGCTACTACCAACACCTTGATTGATGTTAAAAATGGTAAATTGTCAATGACTATCTTGGGACAAACGGTTAAATTTTCTATTTTTAACACTTCTCCCATTCCTACAACTACATTATATGAGGATTGCTCTTTGATTGATTGTATTGACGCAGTTGTTTCAGATGTTTTCTTGCAAACAGGTTCTTCAGATAAATTGGAGCTGGAACTAACCTTAGATCGTGGCTTGGATATTTTTTATTCAGAAATAGCCAGTTGCCTTGAGATATTAGAAAGTGCTGTAATAGAGGAACTTAAGGAGGACCCAGCATTTGAGCTCCCCTCCATCCAAAAAGAAGAGAATAATCCTTCACTTGAGTTAGAGGTAAAAGAGTTGCCTAAAAATATGAAATATGTGTTTTTAGGAGATCACAACACCTTACCTGTGATAATTTCTAGTGAACTTAGTGAAAGGGAAGAGATGAGGTTGGTGAGTGAACTAAAAAGATTGAGAAGAGCAATAGGATGAGGATTAAGTGATATCAAAGGTATTAGCCCTTCAATGTGCATGCATAAAATTATCTTAGAAGAGGGAGCTAAACCTGTGAGAGAGACCCAAAGGCACCTTAACCCAAACATGAGTGAAGTGGTTAAGAAGGAAGTGCTTAAATTGCTTGATGAAGGAGTGATATATCCGATAGCCAATAGTGAGTGGGTTAGCCCAGTACATGTAGTGCCTAAGAAATCAGGAATCACTGTGGTAAAAAAATGAAAAGAATGAATTGGTTCCTACTAGGACTACCACTGGGTGGAGAATGTGTATCGACTATAGGAAGTTGAACAATGCCACAAAGAAAGATCATTTCCCTCTTCCTTTTATTGATCAAATGCTGGATAAACTTTCTGGACACTCACATTATTGCTTTTTGGATGGACTTTCAGGTTATTATCAGGTGCCGATATCACCAGAGGATCAATCCAAGACTACTTTTACTTGCCCTTTTGGGACGTATGCATTTCGGCATATGCCTTTTAGCTCCTGCAACTTTTCAGAGATGCATGATGTCTGTTTTCATGGACATGATAGATGATTTTATTGAGGTATTTATGGACGATTTTTCTGTTTTTGGTGACTCTTTTGATAATTGCCTCAATAAACTTGTTCTTGTGCTTGAGAGATGCATTGAATGTAATCTCACTTTTAGTTAGAAAAAGAGTCATTTCATGGTTACTCAAGGCATTGTATTAGGCCATGTTGTGTCTAGTAAAGGGATTGAGGTTGATAAAGCTAAGGTAGAGTTGATTGCTAAGTTACCCCCACCTACCTCTGTTAAGGGAATAAGAAGCTTTCTAGGGCATGCAAGTTTTTACTGGAGGTTTATTAAAGATTTTTCTAAAATAAGCCAACCATTGTATCATTTGCTTGGGAAAGATGTTCCATTTGAATTTACTGCACAATGCATGCAAGCCTTTAATTCCCTTAAGGAAAAATTGACCAGTGCACCGGTAATTGTAGCTTATGTTTGGTCTTTACCTTTTGAAATTATGTGTGATGCCTCCAATCATGCAGTAGGAGCTGTCCTTGGGCAAAGGGTTCAGAAATTTTTGAGAGTGATCTATTATGCTAGCTTGACCTTAAATAGTGCTCAAGTTAATTACACAACAACTGAAAAAGAAATGCTAGCTGTTGTTTTTGCCTTAGATAAGTTTAGAGCATATTTGATTGGGTCTAAAATTATTGTGCATTCAGATCATGCAGCTCTAAAATATCTCTTGACAAAACAACATGCTAAACCTCATTTAATTAGATGGGTGTTATTATTGCAAGAATTTGATTTTCAAATCAAAGATACTAAGAGAAGTGAAAATGTTGTAGCTGATCATTTATCTAGATTACCTTTCTTTGGTGAAAATCTTGCATCTGATAGCATTCATAGAAATCTAGAAGCATTTCTTGATGAGCAGTTGTTTGCAGTAATGAATTCACCTTGGTTTGCAGATATTGCTAACTATCTTGCTTGTGGTATTTTGCGTTCTGACATGTCATTTCAGGAAAAGAAAAGATTTTTGCACATGAGTAAATTCTATTTTTGGGATGAACCTTACCTATTCCGGATATGCAAAGATGAGATAGTTCGTAGGTGTGTATCTGAGGAAGAACAACTGAGTGTTCTTCAATTTTGTCATGACCTTCACTGTGGTGGTCATTTTGGAGGGAGAAAGACTGCATAAAAAGTGCTTCAAAGTGGATTTTACTGGCCTACTCTATTCAAAGATGCTCAAGAATATTGTAAGCATTGTGGCCGCTGTCAAAGAGTAAGTAACATTGGAAGGAGGAATGAAATGCGCCTTCAATCTTATATTGTGGTTGAATTGTTTGATGTTTGGGGAATAGACTTCATAGGTCCTTTTCCCAGATCTTTTGGTTATGAGTACATTTTAGTTGCTGGTGATTATGTTTCAAAATGGGTGGAGGCAATCCCCACCCTAACTAATGATGCTAATGTGGTTGTTAAATTTATGAAGGAATACATTCTTAGCAGATTTGGCACGCCAAGAGTGATAGTCAGTGATGGGGGAAGCCATTTCTGCAATAAAATTTTTGAGAAATTAATGCACAAGTCGGGTGTGAAACACAAGGTGGCGACCCCATACCATCCGCAGACTTCAGGACAAGTTGAGACATCCAACAAGCAAATAAAAGGAATTTTGGAAAAAACAGTCAACTCATCAAGGAAGGATTGGGCAAGTAGATTGAACGATGCATTGTGGGCATATCGAACTGCTTTCAAGACTCCCTTGGGTATGAGTCCATACCGATTGGTTTTTGGTAAGGCTTGTCATTTACCAGTGGAGTTAGAGCACAAGGCGTATTGGGAAATTAAGACTCTGAATTTAGATTTGGACAAGGCAAAGAGAGAACGTTTTCTGCAAATTTCGGAGTTAGATGAACTAAGGAACGAGGCATATGAGAGTTCGAGGATTTATAAGGACCGCACTAAAGCACTTCATGACAAAATTTTAGTACGAAAGACATTGAGCCCATGTATGAAGGTTTTGCTTTTTAATTCTCATCTCCGACTGTTTCCAGGAAAACTCAAGTCTCGATGGAGTGGTCCTTTCGAGATAACTCAGGTATATCCTTCCGGTGCTATAGAATTGCTTAACTCTCGAACGAATGAAACTTTTAAAGTAAATGAACAGAGAGTTAAACCATATAATGAGGGGTTCCAAGAAGTAAGGATCGTCGATAGTACTTTGATCTACGATCCTTAAGTCTTGCAGTAATGTCCAGCTACACGACATTAAAGAAGCGCTAAATGGGAGGTAACCCATAGGTTTGCATTTCTTTTCATGGTTACAATTTCATATTTAGCAATTTTAATTTCATATTTGGTTTAAATAAATGGAATGGGTGCTTTGATCGGTTTTTTTTTTTTTTTTAATTTTTCAGGGTTAAGCAAGGAAGAGGATTGCATTTCTTTTACATTTGGTGACATAAAAAAAAAAAGAAGCCAAAATGGCAGTGAAGGACATTGCCACTTGACACGGCCAAGCCACTGGCCATGTCAAGCAAGCCCAAAACACACAGGCTCAGACACGGTCAAAAGGCTTGACCGTGTCACACAGACACGGCCAAGCCTATGCCGTGTTCATTTCTTTGTCTTGCAATTTCTTCTTTCACAGTAGCCAACACGTTCATGGGACACGGCCAAGCCGCTGGCCGTGTCCCTCTAAAAGTTTCAGACACGGCCAAGCTAAACCAAGCTTGGTCGTGTCACCTTTATTTCTAAGCTTAAAAACATGATTTCAGCCCTTTTCTTTCATTTTAAATCCCTAGTTTTCCTTTTTCTTTTCTCACTCTCTCGGCTCCTTCTCTCCAAAACCTCCATGATCATTTTCTAAAAGCTCCAAAATCCTACTAATTCTCCATTTTTCTTCACCAAAACCAAATTAAACCCATTCAATCTTCTTCTTTTCTCATCAAAAATCAATTAAATCTGTTAAAGCTTCAATCTTCACCAAAATTATCAATATGCCTAGAACAAAGATGGTGTCCCACCACAAGAGGAGGCAACCTCCAACTTCAGCTCCATCTTCATCTTCAGCATCTTCAAGGAGAGCGACTCTTCTAGCTAGGGGTTTCTTTCCAATGAGGTATTACCAAAATAATTGTAACACCCCGATACCCTATATAAGTACTATACATATACCTAGTATACATACAGTAAGTATATAAAGTATAAGGATGCCACTTGCTGTTACCTTTTTAAAAACCTGTAACAGAGTTCAAATCATAATACGTTAATTAAATAACATTTACAAAATCATTCTCTTTATCAAAACTTCATTTATACATATAAATACTCTCTCGTCAAAAATACATCATAATTAAAATTAAACATGTATGCATTACCCTCTAGTTGGTCTCGATAAACTCTTACTCTTCTTGTGGCATAACGAAAGACTTCATATCTTCCACCAAGCTACCTGCGCGATTACACATCCACGCTAAGCCCGAGAGCTTAGTAGTACAAATATAACATATAAACATACATTATAGAAATTCTAGCATATAATGATATATCAATTCAACGCACAATTCAACGCACCATTAGTTCTTATCATATTATTCATTTCATATATCTCGACTAATTTCATATATCATGTATGTATATACATAACATTACCAACACCCATAATGCATCACTAATACTCACATTATATATATCATATCAATCATAAATCACATTTCCAATGAATACAATCATTATCACCAACCACAATCCATTAGTAGTATCCACAATCAATATATCAATACACACATTACATATCATTCTTCATAACATTGTTTTATTCACAATTCACTTTTCCCACCAAGGCAACCATAAATCTCATTACTCATCTATTTCAACATTTATATATCACATTAACAACAATGACAGACTCGGGCCCAAAAGACACTAATATGCTATTCGACTTTCAGAGTAATGCTTTGGTTCAATCATCACATTTATCATTATCATAGACCCAACTAGGCTTCAAGGATTAGGTTCAACCAAGCTTCAAGGGGAGCAAAGCATGCTAAGCATCAACCCAACTTGACTTCAAGAACCAATCCAACCTAGCTTCAAGGGTTGTAACATCTCAATTAGGCTTCAAGGACTTAGCCAACCTAACTTCAAGAGATTGTTACCATCATTAGGCATGCCACCAACAACAAACTCTGAAAATGGAATAACACATTAGCCACATAATTCATTTATTATTTCATTATCCATTTCATTCACAATTGAATCATCATAGCCAATCACAATGGCTTCACTTCACATTTGAAGCATCATAGCCAATCACAATGGCTTCACCACTCATTTAATTCATCATAGCCAATCACAATGGCTTCATAATCCATTTGAATCATCATTATAATATGCAACATCAATTACATTAACTAAACAACATACCATTATTCAATCATATCATTCACATCATATAAACAACATGTTCCTTTATAACATTTCAATCATTATTATCAACCATGATGATATCACATTTCATCCTTTCTTAAAACACATTGACACCATTCATTATTAAAGCATTTATCATAATAAATTGCATTGCACATACCTTTTTAGATGATCCTCATCTCTTCCACACTATACAAGTCATAACACTAGTCACATTATGCATATAACACATGATCATTCACAAGATTCACAATGCATAAAACATAACATTGTTCTTTTAGTATCATATGCATCATTGATATCATTTCAAAGTACATTATTCATATGACACATTCAACATTCATTAAGAATGATCCTCAAGGATATATACACATATATGATTCACCTTAATCATAAAGTTAGAATCCTCAATACACATTTATTTAAGTCATCTTTGTTTTAAGTATATTTAAAATGTGAATACAAAAAGACCTTGGGAGGATTCAACAATGTGAGAAAAGCAAGGAACAAGTCACAATAACAAACACCCTCAAGGGACACGGCCAAGCTTGTGGCCTTGTCTCTCAACACCAAAATCACCCGAGGCAGACACAGGCAAGTGACACGGCCGTGTCTCTTAACAAAAATCAAGCAGTAGCAAACACACTCAAGGGACACGGCCAAGCTTGTGGCCGTGTCTCTCCAAAATCCATCCAACACGGCCAAACTTCCCTCCACTTGGCCGTGTCTCTTAAAAACATTAAGTCTTGGCCGTGTTCCTTTCTTATTTTGGCCGTGTCTCACATAAACAAAACCCTAAATGTGGCCAAACCTCTTTCAATTGCATTTAAACACATTATACACAACACAACCTCATTCAAATGCATATAAACCATGTCATTAACACTTATTTAACATGTTAATCACAATATTGCACATTAACAACACATTTAATCATCTACCATTTCAAAACCCTAAAACCATCATCACTCTTGATCTTTCACTATCCAAATCCACTTAACTTACCATCTTCACAACAAAACCAACACCAATTCAATCCTTTAGCTTACAATCAATTTCAATACTTGTAAACACATCTATAACACACCAAATCATAAAATCAATCAATCACAACTTATCTCAAACACCACTTCAAAAAATTAACAAGGGAAAACAAGTGAGTACTTACCTTAAATGAAGAAATTTCACAAATCTTGAATTCAATCCTTTGATTCTCCCTTCAATTTGATATTAGAAATCAAAACACCTCACTTGCTCTTCCTTTCCCTTTGATAGCCGGCCACACCAACAAAGAAGAGAAGAAAAGTGAACAAATTCAACTTCTCTTCTTCTTTAAATATCCACCATGCAATTTTAACAAGATAATTACCTAATTGCCCTCATTCATTCAACTTAACTTTTGTCACTTATATGCCCTTTATAGTAATTTCACTTAGCACAAGTTAAAATATCCTCTTACCTTGACTCCCCATTTGACCAACTTATATGTTATATATATTACAATATACACAACATATACATTCTCTTAACACACTCATTTCCTTTGCAACTACATATATACATTTAATTCAAATCAACACAACAATTGTATCCAACTTCTAGGGCACACATTGGGATATTACAATGAATCCCTTAATGCTCTTCATATTAAGGACAATTTTTATAGTTAGGTTCAAAATCTTGGGTGGGAGAAATTAGTCTCTCTTCGACCTTTGCAATTTCAAGAGCTTACTATGGAATTTTTAACCTCTCTTAAGGTTGAAAGAGATGAACAGAGAATTTGCATTAGGTTAAATTTTAAATTGCTTGGGAAACCTTGTGTTATTAGTATTGAGCAATTGAATGCTATCTTTGGTTTCCATCAACAAGGGGAAAAATCTGTACCTAAGGGTTTTAAACAGCAATTTTCATGGGGAGCACTGGACTCGGAAACATATGTGGCCAAATCGGCCATGGCGACAAATTGAGTAATCCCGTTCTAAGATATTTACATCACTTTATGTCTTGTGGGTTCTTTGCACGGAAGGAAAGCACAGGTGTTGTGGAAATTAGCGAACTCTTTTTCTTAGGCTGTGCTTATAATGCCATACCCGTTAGTGCCAGCTATTGGTTGGCCGAGGTTTTTGACAATGTGGCAAATAAAAAGAAGGGTGCTATTTGTATTAGAGGATTGGTTATCACTTTAGCGACAGACCTTCTTGATGATTTTGACCCGAGTAACTGCCATATGACTATAATTTCGGGTAATGATTTCGTTAGATCTGGCCATACTTGAGAAGATGCATATGGTTGTAAAAAGAGGAGAGGCCTATGTGATGGCTTCAGTTGAGCCAGATGCACCAGGGGGCCGACAAAAGAGAACACGAGTCCATGAGGAGTCCGACTCGGATTCTCTTAATTTGAATGAAGATGCTCCGGTCCCGGACAATCAGGAGATCATTAATAGGATAGAGGCACTAGAAAGCAAGGTCAATCGTAACCATGATACGGTCTTGCAACAGTTGGACAAAATCAATGGTAACCTTGCTAAGATTCTGAGCCTCCATCCTTCAGCTGCATCATCATCGCATCCTCCATCACCATAAATCAAATCGGCTCTAATCTTTTGAGAAAATTCCTTACTTTCTTGTGTTTAGTTATCACATATTTTGGTTGTTATTTTTCATTTTTGTTTTTAATGTTAACACTTTATATTTTGGTTATTTTATATATATTATATTTTGGTCCTGAACAATTGATGTTTGTGGGTGAAAAGATAGCGTTTGCCTCATAAGGGAACGATGGAAAACAGGTTGTACCTTAACTCTTTTTCTTTATTATCCTTGTTTCCATTGAGGACAATGTAACTCATAAGTGTGGGGTAATCTTTAAGCTTTCCTTTAATTTTTGTTTTGTTTGTCTTTGTGTGTTATATTGTGCGTTGTTCATGGCATAATTGTTGGAAACTTATTGACTTTTCTGTAATTCTAGCATTATATTTGAGCCTTTAGTATCAGCATAGAGATTAGCATTTAAATTCATTCAGGATCAATTTTCACATTCTGCTATTCATGATATATAAATCTCTGAGAACCCACCCTTTGTGAGTTTTGAGCCTCATAGATTGAATATTATTGTCAATCGACTTTCTTTCTTAAGTGTGCACCTTCATGATTTTGAATCTCTAGAGCTTGCTTTTGCATACTAATTGAACTCACTTTATGATTTCATCTCAAGTTTTAAAATGATGAAGGCAAATTAGGATTACCCCCCCCCCCCCCTTCAGCTTAAAAAGACCTCCCTTAATTATGAATTCCTTAGTGAGCTAAGTTAAGCCTTTGACTTTTTTTTGATTGATCAACACAATTCACAACTCAAAATTTTCCTATTATCATCATACCTTCATTAAGGAATGGAGTTTCTTATGATATGACAATAGGGTGATTTAATTCATAAGTGTGGGGTAAGCAATTAAAAAAAATAGTATTGCTTTAGTAAGATTTGGGGCTAAAATGCATACTTTGCACATTGTATTTGACTAAGAGTCGATTATTCTTTTCCTCTACATTTTGAGCTAGATGTTCAATGCAATTTTATATTTTGTAGATATATATAAAAAAAATAAAAATAAAAGAGAAGATATATATATATATATATACAAAATTCATATATTTTCTAGCATTAATCATCAAAGAGGAATTTTGACTCATGTACTTTTCTTTAAGTATGCAAGTATGTGAGATTATCAAGGGTTGGTGAATATGCCATTTGAGGGAGTTACGAGTTTCTAAGTAAGAGTATTGTCTCATTTAGATACTCCATTTCTTGATGTTCCAACTTAAATGTCTTTTCTCACAACTTCACCTTAGCCTCATTACATCCAAACAAAAAGACCTTTGGATTATTTCTTGAGAAAATCAGTGAGAGAGATTGGATAATTAAGCAAGTTTATGGCAGTATGCAGTCATGAGTGGTTTGAGTGAATTAACCTTTGAAATTGAGTGAAACACTTAGATGAGAGATGAGATTTGTTATGTCTGAATTAATGAATGAGTTAAGAAAATCTTGATTGAAGTAAATTGCATTTATTTATGGCCAAGTCTTAAAGGATTTTATCTTATATACTTGAATTATAGTTAAGATTATTTGAGTTTTTAATTTATACCATGTGAATTTGCTTGAGGACAAGCAAAGTTTTAAGTGTGGGGTAGTTGTTTTATTAGTTTTTGTCATAGAATTATAACTTATTTATTATGATGATTATTGTTTTCTTCATGCATTTTGGTAGTTTTAATCTATTTATTTAGTGATTTCATCAATTTTGGTAGTTTTAATTTATCCCAGTGTTTATGTCATTTTTGTACTAGTTTTTAGTGTGATGTTAATGTGTTTTTGGTTAATGTTTCATTTGATTCTTGGTTAAAGTTTGTTTCAAGTATTTGTTTTAGGTTAATGTGCAAAAAACTCCCTTGGAAGATCAAAACAAAGAAAGAAAAGCATGAAGCAGCAAGACATGGCCAAGCCAAATCAAGCTTGGCCGTGTCACCTCAAGGAAATTTTTGGCAGATCATGACACGGGTACCTAAAGGGAAAAACCAAGGGAACCAAGAAAGAAAGGAAAATTTGGCAGAAGCTGACACTGGCAGGTGACACGGCCAAGCCACTGGTCGTGTCACATGACACACCCACAAGCTTGGTCGTGTCCCATATTTAGACAAGAAAGAAGAGCAAAGAAAGAAGAGAATCAGTAGGTGACACTGGTAGGTGACACGGCCAAGCCACTGGCCGTGTCACATGACACGGCCAGGAGCTTGGCCGTGTCAGTCTCATCTCCACAAAAGCAAAGAAGAGCAAGGAGACACATAAGCTGACACACCCAGGTGACACGGCCAAGCACATGACACGGCCACAAGCTTGGCCGTGTCACTCTATGGGGCTAAGGAAAGAAAGGAAACGCGGATTTTGAGCGAGGGTTTTGTATAAATAAGAAGATTAGGGCAAGAGAAATAGGTTACACACTCCCAGCCGTCCAACACAAACTTTTCAGCTATTCTTCACTTTTCTTTTGAATTTTGATTTCACTTTCATGCAAACACTCTAGATCAAATTAGTTTTAGCCATTGCATTATTCTTTTAGCAAAAATCTGAGCAAGAGATTCTTCAGAAGCCAAAGGAAGTTTGTAATTTGGTTTTGTTCTCAAACTCTATCTCTTAAGTTTCATTGGAATTGTATTCATGAATTCTTTAATGTCTAAATTAATTTCTTTGAATTTTAATGAGATGAATTTGTTTGATAGCATCAATATGAACTAATTTTGATCTAGTCTAGGGTTTGTATGGATCTACTATGATTGTATGAAATGGTTATTACTCTTAACTGAATTATTTCTTTTATCCTTAATTGAATGGATTAATGTTAATATATAATTGATTGGCCACCAATTATGTGTTTGAGGTATTTAGATGAAGGATTGAGAAATGAAGTCTAATGCTGGAACAATTCAATTAGGAACTTAGGTGAATTAGAAATATAAACCTAAGAAAAAGATCATTTCAATTGTAACAAGATTATTTGAAAGAGGTTTGAATGCGAGAGCTTATTTCCTTGATTCGATTAATTAAGTTGCTTGAAATCTGATCTTTGAAATTAAATCGGTTGAGAGAAATAGCCGTTCATACATATAAGTTAGTAGAGAAATGCAAACCCTAGACCTTTCTATTAAGTGAATCAATATATCTGATCAATTTACTTTCATTGTCTTAAATTCAACTCGTTCTGTTTTCATTAGTTATTTAGCAATTTAATTTTATTAATAATTTGTTATTTACGATTTGATAAATAATTAGCTTATCTAGCTTCCTTGTGAGACGACCTTGAGGTGTTCACCAAAATACTACAGCAGCCTCGTATACTTGCGAGTGTAATTCTAGTAGTGTTTATTAGAGCGCAACGGTGAATCTAAAGGATGTAGTCATCCTTCCTAGGAGACTTGTGGTGGAATGAGGAAGTGTAAAATGTAGTAAAAAGTAAAAAAGGAATGATATAAGAAATTGTCTAGATGTGATAATAGATAAGCTTTTGAGAAATACAAGCAAGCGAAAAAAGAGGCCAAAAAGGTCGTTAGCCAAGCAATAGCACAATCTTTGGAGAAGATGTATGAGAAACTTAGGATAAAGGAATGGGAAAAGGCTATACATAAATTGGCTAAAGTAAGAGAATGAAAATGTCGATATTTAAATCAGGTTAAGTATATCAAAGATAAAGAGAATAGAGTTTTGATTCAAGAGGAGGATATCAAGAAAAGGTGGACAAGATATTTTAAGGATCTTCTTAATAGTAATCATAGTGAAAATATTACAGGTGAATGAAACAACTAAGAAAAATGTGAAGTACACAAGATAAATTCAATTTTCTAAAGTTAAGGAAGCCTTGAAGAGAATGAAACTCTGCAAAACCTATTGTCTAAATGGAATCCCTATTGTTTGGAAATATCTTGAAGATGTGGGAATTACATGATTAACTGTTTTATTAAATAAGATTTTGAGTATAAAGAAAATATCAAATGAATGGAGACATAGCAGTTTGAATTATAGAGGTATAAAATTTATGAGTCACACTTTAAAATTGTGGAAGAGAGTTGTGGAACACCATTTATGTTTGGACACATATATCTCCTCAAACCAATTTGAATTTATGCCATGTTGATCAACTATAAAAGTAATCTTTCTTATGTTAGAGATTTGATGATAAAGTACAAGGAGATAAAGAAGGATTTGTATATAGTTTTCATCAACTTAAAGAAGGTTTATGATAGAGTTCCTAGAGAAATATTATGGTGGATCTTGGAGGGTATCAATTAGATATATCCAAGTCTTGAAGGTTATGAATGATGAAGCTACCATTAGTATCTATACTATTGAAAGGAATACTAAGAATTTTCCTGTTTCTATTAGGTTAATCAAGGTTCAGCCTTAAGCCACATATCTCTTTATATTGGTTATGGATGAGCTTACATGAATATATAGGATGACATCCTATGATGTATGATGATCGTGGATGACATTGTGTTAATAAATGAGACTCAAGCATGAGTAAGTAAAAAGTTAAATTATGGAGAAGCACTTTAGAATAGAAGGGTTTTAAGTTAAGTAGAACTAAGACTGAGTATATACATTACAATTTTAGTAATACAAATAGAGAAAAGGGTGAAGTTATTTTGGATGGAGTTACAGTAACTCATAACACTCATTTTAAGTATTTTGGCTTAATTTTTCAATAAGATAGAGATTGTAAAGAAGATATTAGACATGAGATTAAAACATATTAGATGAAGTGGAGGAGTTCCATATGAGTTTTATGTGACCCAAATATGTTAATTAGATTAAAAGATAAATTTTACCGTACTACAATATGACTTGCTATGATACATATTACTGAGTGTTGTGTATTGAAAGGATAACACATGAGTGAGTTGCATGTTGTTGAAATAAGAGTGTTAAGACGAACGTGTGAATATACTACGATGGATAGAATTTGTAATAAGTGCATTAAAGAAAATGTAGGGATAACACCTATTGATGATAAAATAAGAGAACATAAATTAGAGTGGTTTGGTAATATGAAATAAAGATCTAATGATACGTCTGTTAAAAATATTAAATAAGTTAAGGTAGATATAACTAAGTGTGACATAAATATACCTAAATTAATTTGGATAAAAATAGTTTAATATGATCCTATAATTTTATATCTCTTCAAATATGTGGCTCAAAATCGCTTTAAGTAAAAAAAAAAAGAATTCATATAATCGAATTCAATTAACTTGAGATTATAATTTTTTGAATTGAGTTTAATTGGTCTTATTGATTGAATATTATGATTGATAATTGATAATTTATATTAACATAAAAATTGACAAGAAGATTTTATATACTCTTTTTATAATATTATCTATAAAATTAATTAATTTTTCTAATAATAATTTGGGGGAAACACGAGATTTCAACTAATATGGTAAAAAAGAAGGTTGTAGGAATAAGAAAAGGGGGAAGTGACTTTAATAATACAAAGATTTTAAGGGAGCAAGTGACTTTTTTTATTAGTAAAATGGATTGAGTTAGTATTGAGTAAAAAAAATGTTGGCCAAATGATATGAAATTTAAACATTAATAGTATAATTAGTTTTATTAAATTTATTATTACTCACTCTAAATTAATTTTAATAATATAAAAATTACTCATTTCAATTGAAAAAATTGCCATGATATTGGTCAAATCTAATAGCATAGGTATGCTTGAACAAAAGAACGAGGGAAGCAAATAAAGAACATACCGAGTTGTTATCGAATCAGTTAGCTAAAACAAATAAAAAAAAAAAAAGCAAATAAAGGTGGTATTTTCGTCATTTCATAAAAAGAAGTCACCTCTTTCACTACAGCGGATTCCATGTTAATTGTTAAACAAGAGGAGAAAGAGAAAGCGAGAGAAAGTAAGTCTCAAAGTGAAGTGTGCCCACACGTTGCAGCTGTCTCCAGCCCATTTCCCTCCCATTTTCCCCATTTTCCCTTCCCTTCTCCTCTCTTTATATACCTCCCTTTCACTCACTATTTCCTGCACCACCACCACCACCACCACTGGCACTGCCATCGCAGTTCAAAATGTCACAACCCCAGTTTTTCTTTTCATTTCTTGGCTTCTTTATTCTGTTTATCTCTAACAATGTTTGCGCATCAACTTCTTCGAATCCCCAATTACAGACCTTAAATACTAAACCAGAGTACATCAACCCAAAGCTTCCCCCAAGAACCCTTTCCTCATCTAAGAAATTCGAGGGTTCTTCTGACATAGTGCAGCTCCGTTACCACATGGGTCCAGTCCTCTCCTCCTCCCCCATCAACGTCTACCTCATCTGGTACGGCCGTTGGGCCAATTCCCAAAAGCTACTTATCAAATATTTCATCAATTCCATCTCTCCCACAGCTGCCGCCTCCAAACCCTCTGTCTCCGAATGGTGGCGCACTGTCTCTCTTTACACAGATCAGACTGGTGCCAATGTCTCTCGTTCTGTTCTCATAGCTGGTGAATACGCTGATAAGGCTTGTTCCCTTGGAACCCACTTGACCCGTCTTTCCATCCAGCAAGTAATTGCATCAGCCGTGAAAGCTGCTCCATTTCCGGTGGATCACAAGAACGGGATCTACCTGATCCTGACAGCTCAAGATGTGACCGTACAGGACTTTTGTCGAGCAGTTTGTGGGTTTCATTATTTTACATTTCCATCAATGGTAGGCTACACATTACCATACGCATGGGTAGGAAATTCAGGGAAACAATGCCCGGAAGTTTGCGCATATCCATTTGCAATCCCAGGATACATGGGGGGAGGTGGACCAGGAATACTAAAAGCACCGAATGGAGATGTGGGTATAGATGGGATGATAAGTGTAATAGGACATGAACTTGCAGAATTATCTTCAAACCCATTAGTAAATGCTTGGTATGCAGGGGAAGATCCAACAGCACCAACTGAGATTGGAGATTTATGTGAAGGATTGTATGGAACAGGTGGAGGTGGTGGATACATTGGCCAAGTTATGAAAGATAAGCAAGGAAGGACTTTTAACATGAATGGAGAGAGAGGAAGAAAGTTTTTGGTTCAGTGGATTTGGAGCCCTGTTTTGAAGGCATGTGCAGGCCCTAATGCTATGGATTAGCAATTTTTTTTAAAAAAAAAATTTAATTTTTAGAGTCCAAATTGGGGCAAAGGAGAGATCAAGATATTTTAATTTGCGGGTTCTTTTTAATTTTAATATATATATTTTTAAAAAATATCAGGTTCTACACTCTTGAATCTTGATTATTTTTTAAAGCATGGTGGTAATGGGAAATTTGGAGTGGGGGCTTGGAGACAGAAGAGAAGGAGAAAGAACAGATTTATCAGTTCTTTATTTTTCCCTTAAATTTCTGATCAATTATAGTTTAATACTTAAGATGTATAAAGAAAAGAAGATAATGGTGTTGATGTTAGATTTTGTTTATTCTTTGTATTTTAATAGCTTTTTTTTTTTAAATTTTCTGGTATTGACTTCAAATTTCAATTTTTTTCTAAAAAAAAAAAAATTTAACTTCGAGCATTAGAAAAAAGTTTTTTTGACCAAAAAAAATTAGTTCAATACCAGTGAAATCAAGATTTATTACAGGACTTGTTATGGTTCAAATTTCAAATTTGGTTGAAACTGACTTTCATTTATTATGTGAACGGTGCAAAAGCATTAGTATTCCTTTTAGATTTTTATTTTTTCATGGCCTTGGTAGGATTTGGAACCCTAATTTCCTTTTGAAGTCGTAGCTTTAGCCAGGAGCATCAAAATGAATCATGGCATATATATATGATATATATAGGATATTTTTCAAAATACATAAAATTACCGGCTTATTATAATTTGTTTAATTAAATTATATAATTTTAATAAAATTCAAAAATTATATTATTTTATTACTTTTTATTCTAAATGAGTAAAAACAACTCTTTTACTTTTTTTTAAAAAAAAATTTCTTACAAAATTTGTCTTGAAGGTCATATATAATTTCTCTGTTTTTTTTTCTCAATTTTTAAATTTTAATGTTAAAATTTAAAACATATTAATCTTCTTTTCCATATTAATTTATATCTATTACTTTGTGTATTTTGAAGAATATTTCTTTAATATTTTTAAAATATTATAATTATGATTTTATTTTATATTTTTATTAATCATGTAGAAAGATAGTAAACTTTACATAATATGCAGATTAAATAAATTGCATCAGATTTTATGGTTCACATACTTAAGTAAACATTTTGTGTAATTTGTTTAAATTTTATATCATATTAAAATTAAAAATATTTTAATATAATTAATAAATTCTTGCTGTTTATACTTGTCTCAGTCATATCATCAGAATGAATCTAACACAATATTAACATAATGAATAATTATATGCTACAACCGTTGTAGCAATAAATGCCTACAACGGACCAATGAAATTCTTACACGTTGATTAAATACCTACAACGGACCAATGAAATTAATCATTTAATCAACGTGTAAGAATCTCATTGGTCCGTTGTAGGCATTTATTGCTACAACGGTTGCAGCATATAATTATTGGACACGCGTAGCTTCAGCCAAGCTTGAGGGATATGAAAATTTCACCGAATAAAATAATCAATATAATTTTCCCAGCTAAGGGTGACCAAATTCCTGGTATACTAAAAAAAAGGATGGACACTTTTTTTTTTTTGGTACTTTAAGGACGGACTCATTGAAACTTGTTAAAATACAATTAATTAATCAAATTCAGTTTCATCCATAATCAACCAATCACAGCGTAAATTTTTTTTTATAAAAATATAAAAAAATTAAAAATAATTTTAAATTTACTATATTTATAAATTATTTATTAAAATTTATAAATTTATAAATTTTTTTAAAAATATTATATTTTTATTAGTTTAAAATAAATTTATAAATAAATTTATCATTAATTTAATATAAATTTATAATATATTTGATAAAAAAAGAGTAAAGGATGCCAATTTTTTTTAAAAAGTTGCACTTGTCGGAGGTTGCAGTGATGACCCGTGATGGCCAACATTCCCTGCAGAAAATTTAGATACGTTTTTGAATCGAGTGGACTTATGTAAAAATTATTAATTAATATTTTTTAAAAAATTAATATTTTTAAATTCAGACTATATTCACAAATAAATTAATTAATTCATAAAAGAAAATTTATAATTATATAGTAAAAGAAATCAAAATTTTTTAAAAATTTTATGTTTCAAACAAATTTTGTTTTGGCCAATGATATTTCACAAATTAGATTCAGGTCATATCGAAACTGTAAACCAGTAAAGTAGCTAGAGTATCCAGTTCCTATGATTCTAGCTTAAAAGATCAGCGAAAAGTGCATAAATAATAATAATAATATATCAGAATATACATAAATCCAAAAAAAGTTATATAATTAGTTGTTAAATATTATTTATTTAATTAGAAGAGTTGATGTGAAGTATAATTTTATATTATGCTCCCCAATAATCATAAGAAGCCAAAGTCAAATAAAGAGAAAAAGTTTACCACAAGTAGCAAACAACTCCTTAGTCCTTATTATACACATGATAGAGATAATATTTGTTTTTTTCTTTATATTTGCCTTAGGAGAAAGAAATTTTTGTTGAGAAATTATATAATATTACGATAATTTTAATTAAAATAATAAATTAATTATATTATAATACTTGGTGATAATTTTTTTGAAAATATATTTTAAATTTTTTACAGTAAATCTTTTAAAATTTTTTTATTACTATTCTATTAATATGTCTTTCCAATTAAAATGGTTGGTTGAAATAATCATTGTGTTATGTAGCTGTTCCCATTTGAAAAATTTTGAACAAAAACAAATTGTTGTCCTTTGGTTCTAGTGGGTGGTAGAGTCTTGTGAGGCCACATCAAAAAATTAAAAAAATTAAAAACTTTAGTGATCCACAGCTAATATTGGGACCTACATAAGGAAACCTAATTAACAAAGGTTAATAATTGTAGTGTCAAAAAAAAAAAAAAACAAAGGTTAATAATTGTAACTTAAAAGCCAGTCTCCTGATTTTTCAGGCCATGCCATATTGCTGGCGGTGGCCCCAATATGCCCATTTGTAGGGTAAAATTGAAATATGCTGATGTTTTGATTGGTGTGCAGCTGACTTGCATTTTGATAGGGACACAAATTACAAGTGTCAATGCCTAACTTACCCCAATTTTTTGCATTATTTTTCTATTTGTAGTTTTCATTACTTTGAAAATGATTCTGATTTGGTAAGACAAACAACCAACTTTTCTTTTGTTTTCCTCTTGAATTCAAGGGTTTGGCAATAAGTTTTGGCTTAACGATAAAAATATATTTATAATTTTTCACGTGAAATTATAAATTCATCTTAATTTCTTATATCAAAATTTAATTAGCATAAAAAAATTTAGAATAAATGAAAGATTAGGATTCTTTTTATAATTAGCCATTCGTTTTACTTATTAAGATTTATGTATTGTTACCATTGCTTTAATGTACCAATAAAAATAAACAGTAACAATATTTTTTTTGTAACTTTTTAAAAAAGAATACATCAATTATATAAGATTATACACCATAAGAAATAATCCTTCCATTGTAATAATTCTCATTAAATTGATGAAATTCTAGTTAATAGTAAATAAAATTCACTCCTTGTATATTTTTAAAATCTTAGAACACTTTTGAATAATCCATCACTTATTTTTAAATGTATACAAAAATTTAAGGAGATATTAACACAAGAATCTTGCAGGATGATGTTACTGCCTTTTCTTTAATTTGCTTCAATAACAGAAAAAGAAGAGAAAGTTGGTTGATGAAAGATAAAAAGAGGAGAAGGAAAAATATCCAAAACATATGTTTCTTCATGTATTTTTCTCCTTTTTCTTCATTCACCAAATTAAGGCAGTCCAAATCAATGAGTTGGAGAGCCACATGCACTCTGATTATTATTAAGATTTAAGAGCTAACCCTTACAAAAGAAAGAGACATTTATACAGTTGGATAGATATGAGATTTGGGCACTGATTTTCACCAAATATAACTCAATATATATATGTTTAAAGAAGCACTAATTTTGACATTTTATTGTGTTAATTTATATACTTGAAGGAAATTGATTGTGGTTGTGGTCATAAAATGCGATTCCAGTAATTGAATTTATAAAAGGGATGATCCAAACTTAGAATTATAAGTTAATAAAAAAAATGACTCATGAAAGTTATTTAGAATTTTTATGATAGAAAAATCTCAGTAAGAAAAATCACTTACATTCCACTTGGTAGCAGGCAAAGTAAAATAAAGTTTTATAAAGTATGGTTTTGGAAATCAAAATTTTATATGGTAAAGATTTTAGAATTTTTTGTTATTTGCAATAATGTATATGGTAATAAAATTTAATATCATCACTTGCTTGGAAGGAAAGTTTGATAAAGCAAGTTAGGAAAGTTTAATAAAGTAAGTTTTTGTTTATGTCATTGTTAACAAATACCCTCATGAATAAATGATAAAGTACTTAATAAATATCCACCAAAACAAATGATGAAATAAGAGACGTTAGCCCCAAGTTCATATTTAATCATTTAATTATTCTGTACTATTGTTTAAAATTTAGATTAATCAATTGCTTTTTCTAGATTGTGCAATTTCTATGCAAAACAGAGAAAAAGAACATTAAGAGATAAGAGAGTGCAACCATTTAATTTTTAGACCTGGTTACCAGATGATAACATTTATTCTTTAGAAATTTGCATAATGAAATTCACATGTCTATTTTTGTATTCAATTTGAAAACTAGGACTTATTATGCAAGTTCATTTCAAATTGGATTTAAAAGAAATTAGTTGTTTAAACGGAATTGTTTTGCTGAGAACTGTGGTGAATCGGAACTAGCTATAGAAAAATGTTTTGGTTATGTTTCATGGTATTTATGAACTATGAACTGCTAATTTGATCAAATCAAAATTGAAACTGACAGTTTGATCCAGTTTGAACTAGCGATTTGACTGATTTGAACCTGATTTTTATATTTTTTACTAATCTTAGTTTTGAGTATTTTTCAACTCTTTAGTTAAAACTACCTGTAAACCACCTCTCAAGTTTGAGATTGCATCAAATTACCCTTGTATCTCCTCAAATCGTTCTTAAATCGCCTTTAAATGCACTTGTATCATCCAACCTGCCCTTGAACCACCCCAAACCATCTTCTAAAGAAAACCGCTCTATCAAGCTGACGTCGGACTAGGATACGAATCGAAGCTAGCTATTTTGAAAATCATCATTGATTTGTCCTATATATTATAGTTTCGTGCCATACCTCGACTCTAAGTGGCGATTCTAAGATTCAAATTACCTTAATGCTGCCAAATATCTTGCAGAACCCTATCGAATATACTTCCTAAATTATGGATGCCGATACTAATATATCATGTATGTTTCAAAGTTATATTACTTATAAATTGTCACACTCTTATCCTCTTTTAGACTGGATCAACAAATGCAATTATGAAAAAAATAGATATTTAATTAGGTATAGGACAACATCTCATCACCATTTTAATATATATATATATATATATATATATATATATAAGGTTGATACTATGCAACTTTGTGCAGACTAGATTCTTAATTATATTACAACCCATAAAACTCTAGAGATAGTTGATTTATATTTACGTTGGATTTAAGTGCACAAAACATCATACCCTCTTCTTCTTGAGCTTCTAAAGGAAGAAGAAGCCAGAAGCTCCCTAGTTGAAATCTTAAAAAAGCATGAAATCACGAATGATCAATTCAGAAGGCTGTCAACTCAGTGAGTTTATTTCATGAAATGCACAAATTAGGGTGTTAGTTCAAGCACATTGCAGAAGTTATGGTATAGGAAAGCTCAAAAACTCATAATCTTGGATGCAATAACTTAATCACGAGGGAATAATGGATCATCAACTTAAATAATAAGTCATTGCAGAATAACAAATACTAATGATAATACAAAAGTTGTTCAATAATATATAGTGACAATAACATAATACAAATAGGCTCGCAACCTTTAATTAAGATTTCTATGTGCATGTAGGTTAGTAGTTTAATTTCCACTAAGCACTACAACATTTTGCATTTATAGCTATAAAATTTCTAATTGTAGCTAAAATGTAGTAATAGTTACAAAAATAATTTTTAGTAATGCACATTAAACACTTGAAGCAAATTCTTTATAATTGTTACGATATGAAAAGTATTGTGGCAATACTTAATAGCTTCATTGTTTTAGCCATATCGTAATTCCATATAGTTGATTAAAGGATTTAGACACATTTTTACAATTTTATTATAACACCTTTATACCATATATAGGTATAATTTATATACACAGTATGTATAAATTACATATATAGCATGCAAGAATGCCACATTAATTAACAGTAGAAAATTAATTCCCTTGATATCAAAAATAAATATAATTTATACCAAATTGATTCATAAAGAAAAATATATATTTAGGTATAGTATTTCAATAAATTTTGTAATAAAACACTTAGAAAAAATTCGTCAGAGTTTTATCTGTAAATTAAACATTTTTCAAAATCAAGCAAACTCAACCTGCGAAAAACAACACTCCCAAAATAATATAAATCCCAAATTCATTCAACATCTCATAACTATATATATATATATATAACGTATTTCAAATATTTTACAACACCTAACCAAACATTAATTTTACAACATTTTTTAAATAATAGCATAATGTATATAAACATGATGAATTTAACAAAACCAAAATTTACATGATATGCAGGCAGGCTCTGCTCTTATGGAAAAATATCAAGCTTCAAATGCTAGTCCAAAAACCTACACTTGGTAAGGTTTAGCAGGGCTCTCTGCTCCTGTCTGTCACCTACGCGATGAAATTAATTGCGCTAAGCTACTAGCTTAGCAATACAAACTTTGATAACAAAAGTAATTTTTAAAAAAATATTGCACCATGTTTTTCCTCAAAGACATGAAATGTAGTATGTAAAATGCACACATTACTCATAGAAAACATCAATATTTTACAAACACACACATTGGGTTCAAAAGTCATTGTATAATATTCAAGTTTTAGAAATATTATTTTTGTCTGTCATGATACTAGAGATCTAAGTGTCATATAAAATCACCTGAAGGCGCATCCCCTATTGGCACCAGTGTGTCTAGCCCTGTAGGTGAATATAATCATCATCTCATATCAATGGCATGCCAAATTGACAATACCAAATACAATTCTCTAGAACAAGATATTACATAAGGCTAACGTACATCACATTTTATCCATTTTCATTTCATTTTTTCCATAATCATATATAATTTCCACATTTCAACATATTTCAATCACATTGCTCATAATCTTAGTCATATTTACAATGTGACTTCTTTTCCCATATTTCTTAAACATATTCCACATTTTTCACAAATAACACGCACCACTGTAATTAGTCCAAAACAATACATATTACATGTCAAAACCAATTTCAAAGTAGCTTAGCACATTCATAAATCACAATGTGCTAGGCCAAATCCAATGAAATTAAAATACATATAATCAAAGTATGTACTAACCTTAAATATGCCAAACTTCAAGCCTAATTCACCCCCTAACTTCAACTTCACCAAATGTCCTACTTTACTTTAATTGGGCAAGTCCATCTTACTCACTCTTAAACCAAATTACAAGTGCAAATATAGCATTAATAACTCATTATAACACATTTTATTCAATTAAACTTCAATTATATCCATTCTATTCGAAATTCCACCAAAACTCTAATTTTCAACATTATATCTTCTAAACTTCAACAAAACCCAATCATTTTAACCACCGAACCTTAAAATCATTACTTCCACACCAAAATAACATCATAACAACTCATATTTGCAATTATTGAAATCTTCATCAAAAATAAAAATTTTACATATTCATAAAATAAATGAAATTTCCTTAAATTAAAAAGAATCCTTACTTAGTGTTGAAAAATCTTCAAATCCACCCTTAATATTTGAAAACATGGTGAAATTTTGAGTATTTGGAAGAATTAAAAAGCTCCCTCATGCTCTCGTGGATTTCGGCCTAAGAAGAAGAAGATGAAGAAAAGATGATCAACTTGAATTTTCTTTCTTTCTTAGCCATATATATATATATTAAATAATTAAATAATTAATAAATAATTATTATTTAATATTATTTATCATCTTCTACTAAAAAATAATTTAATTTTGATTTTTTATTTTATTTAACTTTTTAATATTTTTCACTTTTTGACTTTTAACTTTAACTTTTTAATTTTTTTATCTAATTTTTATTTTTTAGTGAACACGATACTTTATGTATATTTAACATATACACTAAGTATAGATTAATTATTTTCTTCTTTCAATATATTAATTAACTCTTCCATATAATTTATTTAATTATATTTTAATAAAACTATGGGTGTTATATTTATAGCTATAATAATCTAGTAATATCATTACCAACTATGGTTGTTTCTTTTATTGCCAAAAGTGAATTATAGTAATGAGTAATATATACTATAGCAATTAAAAAATTCAAAACAAGTGAATTGCCATATAATATTACTAGCGTAGCTAAATAGACATTATTTTTTTGTAGCTAAATATTGTCAAATGTTATAATATTTGAAAAAATTATGATTTTAAAATGAATTTTACAATTATAAATTAAAGAATAAGTTTAATTAACTATTATGTAACATACATAAACTTCTTAATGAAAGATATTTCATATTGTATATTTACAAGGTTACCATTGAGCAAATAAAATTTTTATGGCGTTATTTTTTTTTGGAGTGAAATCAATTTCTTCTTAACATCATATATAGTTGCACCTAGGACAAATTTAACATATTCACTTATCTAATAATTTTATTAGATAGTGGTTTGTTAGATAAAAAAAATGCCCATGCTATAATAGAAAATAATTAGAAACATAATTATACAACATTACATTAGATATTAAATATGCCTTAAGTATAGAAAAGAAACCAATATAATATTTCTAAGAATCATTATAGAAAATATATGTTTTTTCTCATCTATCTTGCAAAATCATCATTTTAGATAAAACTGCTTTCTTAGTTAATTGATATGGGTTCTAAAATTCAAAAAATTAGTAAAAAACTATAGTATTAATTTGAGGGGACCAAGATATAAAAGATCACAAAAATATAAACTAGATTCATAATTACAAACTCCTTCACTTACTCCAAGCAAAATAGCAAGCTATTTTCCACTTTTTTTTTTCCATCAGCAAAGCACTAAAATTCTATAACTCTTCCATAACTGGCTTCACATTGTTTTCTTGATACATGATGTAAGATGGATCAATCTCTTTCAAAATGTACATGATAAAAATATGTATTAGTGTGTATTAGAACCTTCTTAATGTATTAGAAAATAATATAGAAAGTGAACTTCTAAAAATTGTAGAATAATAATGTAAGAAGAATAAAATAAGAACCTTATTAATGTGTTGCTTATAGCAATAGGTCATGATCATCGGTCTCAACTTCAGAATCCAACTGATTATTACCAATAGTTTGTTCTTCATTATAATTAGTAGTAGAACTAAAGGCAGTAATATCATGTCTTTTCCACATTGTCAAGTCATCTTGATCCTCAGTCATACTTTAAAAATCATTGAAACTTTCTGAGACATCTTGTTGAAATACTTTTGTATAGTAGTATTCAGGATGACCGTCTAATACATTTTTCAATTCGGGTTATGATTATCTTTTACATAAAACACTTGTGAAGCTTGACATACAAGCACATATGGCTCATTTGTCACGAGAAGTGTTAACACTAACAAAGCCATATGTATCTATTTTTACACCTTTTTTGACACTATGAACGTCCCACCAATCACATTAAAATAAGACAACTCTTTGTTCCCCTAAATTTTTAAGTTTAGTTATTTTATTAAGAACTCCATAATAGTCTACATTATTATAACCAATTACTCCTTTCACTAAAATATCACTATTTTGTTTTTTTCTTTTTCTTTCAACTTCCTTAATATGAAATCTAAAACCATTGATAATGTACACTATAAATTGTTGAACACCATAATGAGGACCCCTGCTAATGATATCAACTTTTCACTAATATGTGAATTTTCTTCTTTAATTAATTATACAACCTGAAAAAGTTAAACAAACTAGAAACTAGACAAATAAACAAATTTTTAAAATGAGAATTAAATATTTTTGTAATATGTAAACTTACTTGGTTATAGAACCAAGCATCAAACTCAATATCATGTACGCCTTCTTCATATTCCCTAAAAAGTATAATTTTTTAGATAAAAAGTAACAATGAAAAATAGATCACAAAGAATTTAATAGATGAAAATAAAAAAACATTTTACTGTAGGAAAGGCTAAACTTCTTCATAATTTTTTAGAATATAAAGATGCGCTTGTTTACTCATATTCTTCTAGACATGTAATTTATCTCTTGTTAAAGGATAATCATGTTGTATAAAAACTGATAACTCATTCCCTTAATCAATATGGTTGCCTTCAAAATTTCTTGGTATTTTATTAAACTTCGTATCAAGGCCATCTAAACACATGGAACAAAACATTAAACATTCTTCTATAATATATCCTTTTGCAATAGATCCTTAAGGTACTTTTATTATGAACATAACACTTTAATTTGCGCAAGAACCTACAAAAAAGAAAATAGACTCAATAACAAAAAATATAAATTGCAATAAAATACACGTTTAAATTCAATGTTACCTTTCAATTGGATACATCCATTTCAATTGGACACATCCATTTCAATTGGACAAAACCGACAAGTTTTACTTTTGTTGCCAAATGAATAGTCAAATGTACCATAACATCAAAAAATGATGGTTGAAATATTTTCTCTAACTTGCATAAAATTATTGGAATTTGTAACTCAAGATACCGCAATGCTTTTTTGTTAAGTGCTTTAGAGCATAATTACTTTAAAAATACGCTCAACTAGGTGATGGCATCATATTCATTATTAGGCACCACTCCACGAATTGTATGAGATAAAAGTTGCTCTAAAATTATATGCAAATCATGACTCTTAAGCCCAAAAATATTGTGCTCCTTCAATCTCACACAGCGCAAGATGTTAGATGAATATCCATTTGGAACTTGCACACTTTTTCAAGAACTTCAATACTTTATATTTTTCATCTATTGACAAAGTGTAACATGCAACTAGAAAATACCACTTTTCATCCTTTTCAATTGGATGTAACTCTTTTCTAATACCCAACCCCTTTAAATCACATTGAGCATGTAATCCATATTTTGTTTTACCTTTAATATCGAGCAATGTGCCAATGATGTTGTCACAAATATTTTTCTCTATATGCATGACATCAAGGTTATGGCACAACGAATTCTTTTTCCAATAGGGCAATTGAAAAAAAATGTTTTTTTTCTTCCAATTAATGTTTGTGATTTTTTCACTATGAGAGCATCATTCCCGACCCCTTTTGCTCTCGAAATGTGATTTAAAATCTCGGCACTTCCAGATTATTGATCTCAAAAATTCGACAAGCGAGACTTGTGTAAAATTGGGTTGTCACTCTATTTGACTGGGAAATGATTGGGGGTAGCATTCTCTTGATTCATTTTTCAATAAATCCCTAACCCCATGTGAAACCGAGTTCAGGAAGTTAGGTACATATGGGAACAACTTAGATGATAATTCTTATTATTCACATATGCCCGATTCAAAGAATCGGCCTCCTCTATAATTCATGTATTAGTAAGAATTATTTAGGATATCAGATGAGGATCAACATAGAAAGTAAGTAACAAACATAACAAATATATGCATATTATGATTCACGTGATGCACGATTTGTTCATAAAATTTCTACGAGCACCCACCAAAGTGGAAACATGCTCTTTACAACAATGGATCTACAATGGGAAATTATCATATTACATGGCTTTACAAATCCTATACATTGTTCTAAAATACAACTACATAACATTACAAATCCTATACATTGTTCTAACGAGAAAATTACATCATTTCCTATGTACAATGGACCTAAGAAAGAAAGAAAAAGAAAACTTGAATGTATGCAAGATGAATGTTTGAAGTTCATGGATTGAATAAGCACAATAACAATGGAATGATAGGAAGTGAAAGTAAAAGAAGACAACAACAACAAAGAAAAGGGATTCCAATAATATCAAACTCGATAATCATTAAACTATCGAATTCGATAATAACCTATAAGATCAGACCATTGATAATATAAATAGAATCAAATAAAAATGTCGAATTTGATATTCTTTAGATTATAGAGTTTGAGAGTCTCCTTGTATGAGGGCGGCCTGCAAGATCTTTTAGTTAGATGAACTGGATATACAAACAATCAAATGAGAATGCCAAATTTGATAGTTAAAAAATGTCAAGTTCGTTAATATTTATAAGGCAAAATCATAAAAAAATTAGAAGTAGCAGCAGATATCCATATGTAGATGAGCATTATAATTGAATTTGATAATTATGGAATTAGCGAATTCGAGAATACCCTGCATAAAGGATTAGGTAGTGACAATACTGTAATACCCTTATACCCAATATATGTATAATACATACAACCTGTATATGTAAAATATGCATATAGAGTACAATAATGTTGTCATTCTTGTCATTTGAAAAGTTTCCTATAATTATAAGAAAATAATTTAAATCTTAAAATTTACTTTGATATACAAATAGAAGTATACATTAGTCTTATAGTAACCAAAAATACAAAATTTAAAGGAAAATTTTTAGGAAAAATTCTCCAGAGTTTTGTCTGTATTTTGGACTTTTTCCAAAATCACAAATCAACCTGCAATAAGAATTTTGCACTCCTAAGTATATACATTAAACTGAATCTCCTTATTCTTCAAAACATTTAAACATATATCAACATATATAAAACACTCCCAATTTGTAACATCCAAAATTTTTTAAAAATTTCTAATTTTTAGAAAATTTGATAAAATAAATTATAATTTAAAAGGATAAATTAAATTAATAATTTTAAATGAAAAATGAAGGAATTTTAAATGAAAAAGTGGAATATGTATATGATATATATGCAAAATATACATAACATATATAAAAGTCAACACTTTTTAAAAGAAAAGGGTATTTTAGTAATTAAATCTTATAAATTCAAAATTAATAAAATAATTCAAAAACAAATTAATTTTGAATGGAAGAGGGAAATTAGGACTTTTAATTTATTAAAAAAATAATTAAATAATTAAATATTAAATTATTTTAATATATATATATATATATGTGGTTAAAAAAAAGATGAAAAGGAAAGAATATTAAAGTCTTCTTCTTCTTCTTCTTCTTCTCAAGAACGTGACTTCCATGGAAGTTTGAAGACCAAGGATTTTGCTTCTTCCATACTCCATAAATTGAAGGAATTAACAAGTTTCAAGTGGATTTTTGGTGATTTCCACCAAAATTAGTAAGTTTCCATCTCTTTTCTTTGAATTCATTGGAAATTTAGATTATGTGAGAATTTGAATTTTTATGTAGTATGTTATAATTGTTGGAATTGGTGTGTATGATGTTATTTTGGGTAGTTAACAATGATTCTAAGGTTAGATTGAAGTGATGATGGAGTTTGGTTAAAGAATGGTGAAGAGAGAGAATTTAGGGTTATGGATTTTTGGGGTTTTGAAAACATGAACTTTAATTATGTAAATTGATTCCAAATGTGTTGTTTTGATTCATAAACAAGTATTTTAAAGTCAAATATTGGATTTGCTAGTGTTGGGTTGGAGTTTGAGAATGGAAGTGGAGATTTAGGGTTTTGGAAAAGTGATTTTCCAAAGTGGTTGAATTGTGTGATTTTATTTGTTTAAGCATGTTGTTTAGTGTTAAAAGTGATGAATATAAGCTTGGAATGAGTAATGGATTGTGTTGGAATGGAAAACCTTCAATGGGGGAAGGTTAGGCCATTTTTGAGATTTTGTGTATAAGAGTGTATTTTTATAATGTAAATGATTTAAATGTATTAAAATATATTTTTAATAATATAAATAAACTTAAAACACTAATTTAATTGTAGTAGAATGGAATTCCAATGTTGAAGTAAGGGAGGGCTAAATTTTTGGAAATTTATAGGAGTGATGTGTAATTATGATTTAATGTTGGAAATGCCATTAAATGTAATACTAAATGATTATTTGCTATCATATTTGGTTTAGGCATTGAGAGAGATTGATTTGCTTCATCCAAGTGGTGAAGGGCAAGTTAGAAAGATTGGATTGAAGGTTGTTTTTAGCTTGCTTTGGGTTGCTAGTGGAGGTATGTACAAACTTTGAATATAATGTCTATATTTGCATAACATTTGGACTTAACACATTTTGGTTGAAAAATGTGTTAAGCTACTTGGTTCATTGATTGTGTATGAATAATATGCTATGACAATTGTAATGTCATATATGTGTTAAATGCATTGTAAAAAGCCATTGATAATGGCTAATTTGTGTAACATGTGAAAAATATGCATATTATGTGAAAATACCCAAAGTAATTGGGTAATGTGTTGTGAATGCAAAAATGAGATATGTGTAATAATAAAATGAATTGATATTGATAAAAATGAGAAAAGTGAGAAAAATGAGAAAGATGTGAAAAATGAGAAAAGTGAGAAAAAAATGTGAAAATAAGGCATTGTGCCTAGACTGAATATATAAAAATGAGAAAGAGATTAATAATGAGAAATATGAATAAATTGTGTGCCTAGTATGTTATTCAATTTTCAGAGTTCTGGGTTTGGCGGCATGCCTATGATTGCCTACGGGCTATACGCTGGAATGGTGAAAAGACTGGGTCGTAAGCCAGGCCAGCTGATAAATATGATATTTTTTGGGTGAAAAGACTGGGTCGTAAGCCTAAAAAACTGTAGTAGTCTAGCTGGGTTGAGGACCAAGATACTGGGGCCTAAGGGTCTAGCCGGGTTGAGGTCTAAGAGACTGGGGCTGTTATATTATCCATGGATATATATATATATATATTGCCTACGGGGCTAGACACATGGTGTCATTATGGACCAAAGTAGTAACTCTGAAATTTGAATGGCATATTAGATCCTTTTTGGGCCCATACTTGTCTTTGTTTTACTGTGAATTATGAATGATGATACAATTGAGTAATATAATGTTATGAGTTGTGCTTATGAATTATTTGAAAAATATAAGAAAGTGGATTTATGTGACATCTATATGCATTGTACATTTGGTATTGCATTGAGTTATATTATTATTATCAAAGTTTATACCACTAGGCTTCGGCTTAGCGCGATTGTTTCCATCGCGCAGGTGACAGGGTAGACCCAGTTGAGCCAGAGAGTTCTTCTAGACCAGGTCGGGTCTAGACTTGTAGTTGAGCTTGTAGAGTTGCTATCAAGATCAGAAACACTGCCAGCAACATGTATATATTTTTATGTTATTATATATTTTGAGTTTTATGCATAATATATTATGTTTTGAATTTTACGTATTGTATATTATAAATAATATTTGGGTCAATGTATTTGAAATGGGAGAGTAAGTGTGTTTTAAATTATATATATCTATATGTATAAATGTTTAAGAAAATTGGTGAAATTGAGATGTATGGTTGAGAGGGTGATTGGAAATTATTGGGAGTGTTTTCTTTTTGCAGGTTGAGTAATTGCTAAATTTTGGGATATCCAAAATACAGATAAAACTCTGGCGAATTTTTTCCAGAGATTTATATATATATTATTTATTTTGGGTTCTTATAACAAGTAAATAATATTTATATTTTATTTAATTTTTATATATTTAGAATTTGAAATTTTAAATTGGAAATGTAAAAAAAAATTAGTAAATCCGTCTGTGATATTTTTGTACCGTATATGCATATTTTACATATGCTAGAAATATATTTTGTACATATATAGGGTATAAGGGTGTTACATTTGTTTTAGTATCAGAGCCTAGGTTTGAGGTTCTCGACCTAGGTAAGGATGATAGAGAGAGAAAATGGGGGATTTGAAAAATAGTTTTTAATTGTAATACATACATTGGCACTGACAGTTTTTGATCTCTAATATAGTATTTTCTGCTTTGTTTACAGATATAGGTAGTTATGGCGTCTCGGCCGCATCAGGCTGCTGAGGGTAGTGCAGAGAGTGTGGCTCCAAATGAGGGTAGAGATGGAGCTAGAGTTGTATCTGCTGGTGAGGCATCTGTTTCTATGCCTGTGAGACCAGCAGCTGATGAGGTTCCACCTGGATGGGTATGACATATGGTAGAGTTGTTGAGGCAGGCTCCAGTTCCGCAGCTGCCACAGCCACAGCCGTAGCCGGTGAGGCAGTATGATAAATTGAGAAAGTATGGGGCTGAGGACTTTGTTGGTACTACAGATCCTGCTGTAGCAGAGCAGTGACTAGACCGAGTTCAGAGGATATTTATTTAGTTACAGGCTAGTCCATAAGAGAAGTTTGATTGTGCCAGATCTCTTCTGCAGAGAGATGCATATGATTGATGGAAGACGGTTCCACATGCTCTGGATGATCCACTAGTCCTGACCTATGATGATTTCCTGCGGGAATTTGACCAGAAGTATACTCCGAGAGAGTATAAAGATGCAACGAAGATGGAATTCCTGAGTCTGAGACAGGATACCAGGACAGTGACCGAGTATAAGATCGAGTTTATTCGGTTGAGTCACTATGCTGGTGGGATCATTTCTAACGAGTTTGACAGGTGTTGGAGGTTTGAGGAGGGACTGAGACCCTCTATCATGTGCATCATCACAGGCTCTTGGTATCAGGATTTCTCCCAGTTAGTTACAGCTGCCAGGAGTGTTGAGAGGGCGCAGAGTCTTGCAGCAGCTGCCAGGGTTGAGGAGACTAGAGTTAGGAGACCCTAGAGTGAGGCAGGGTCTTCAGCAGTGAAGAGAGGCCGTGGAGACATTTTCAGAGGTTTAGTAGGAGTCAGGGGAAGTTTGGTAGGTCAGTACAGCAGCAGAGATAGAGACAGAGACCTGCAATTTCAGTGGCTAGTGCTCCGACTCCAGTGGCTCAGAGACTTAATCCACCTACTTGTATTCATTGTGGTAGAGTACACGGAGGTGTCTTCTGGTGGAGAGGTGCTTCCGGAGTGTGTTTTAGATGTGGGTTATCGGACCATTTTATCAGAGATTGTCCCGAACCACTAGAGGTTAGGCAGTTAGATACTGCATCTTCTCGACCCAGTGTCAGAAGGGGTCGTGGTGGCAGAGGTTTTAGTAGAGGTGGTCACCCTGGGTTTAGTCAGAGAGTTCTACATCCGGAGGCAGTAGGCCAGATGAGGCTGGGCCATCTCAGCGGGTTTATGTGATGCAGAGGCAGCCGAATGCTTCAGCCGTCATTGCGGGTGCATTTTCTTTATTTGGTATTTCAGTCCTTGCTCTATTGGATCCTGGATCTACACATTCATACATAAGTACATCCATCTTGCCTGTGTCTGAATTGCATTCTGAGTCCCTAGGATTTGATGTCTTGGTGACAAATCCTTTAGGGCATAGTATTGTGGTGAGCAGGGTGCACCGAGATAGTCCTGTTGTTATTCAAGATGAGGAGTTTCTCGGTGACTTGATTGAGATTCCTTTTAGGGAATATGATCTGATTTTGGGCATGGATTGGTTATCCAAGCATGGGGCTGTGGTATACTGTCAGAAGAAATGTGTTACTTTGAGAACACGGGATGGTAGGGTTGTTATAGTATCTAGTGAGCAAAGGTATCCTTC
The DNA here is from genome assembly GCA_947685225.1 of Garcia nutans. Taxonomy (NCBI): domain Eukaryota; kingdom Viridiplantae; phylum Streptophyta; class Magnoliopsida; order Malpighiales; family Euphorbiaceae; genus Garcia; species Garcia nutans. The sequence goes on along the minus strand of CANTUV010000031.1, from coordinate 68,531,919 downwards.
ATCTATGTTTGTTTCAGCTATTTCAGCTGGGAAAATAATTCGGAAAGGATGTGAGGCTTGTCTTGCTCATGTTGTAGATACTAGAGTAGTGGGATCCCTGCTTGAAAATATACCCACAGTTGCTGAGTTTCCAGATGTTTTCCTTGATGAGTTGCCAGGGGTACCTCCTGAGAGAGAAGTGGAGTTTGGTATCGATTTGTTGCCTGGTACCACTCCTATCTCTATTACCCCTTATCGGATGGCACCTGCTGAGTTGAGAGAGTTGAAGGTGCACTTGCAGGAGTTATTGGATAAAGGGTTTATCCGCCCTAGTGTGTCCCTGTGGGGAGCGCCTGTGTTGTTTGTGAAGAAGAAGGATGGCACCATGAGATTGTGTATTGATTATAGGCAGTTGAATAAGGTGACCATCAAGAACAAGTATCCTTTGCCTCGGATAGATGATCTCTTTGATCAATTGAAGGGAGCAGCAGTATTCTCTAAGATTGATCTGAGATCAGGGTACCATCAGTTGAGAGTCAGAGATATGGATGTACCCAAGACAACTTTTCGTACGAGGTATGGGCACTATGAGTTTCTGGTGATGCCCATTGGATTGACGAATGCACCAGCAGCTTTTATGGATTTGATGAACAGGGTATTCAGACCATATTTAGATCAGTTTGTGGTGGTCTTCATTGATGACATTTTGGTGTATTCGCGTAATGATGAGGATCATGATAGACATTTGCGGATCGTATCGCAGACTCTGAGAGAGAAGCTATTGTATGCTAAACTGTCTAAGTGTGAGTTCTGGCTCGATCATGTAGCTTTTCTTGGTCATGTGGTTTCAGCAGAGGGTATTAGAGTTGATCTGAGTAAAATTGAGGCTATCTTGAATTAGAGTCCACCAAAGACTGTGACAGAGGTTAGAAGTTTTCTGGGATTGGCAGGCTATTATCGTCGGTTTGTGAAGAGTTTTTCTATAATAGCTACACCACTCACCGGATTACTTCGGAAAGGAGTTAAATTTGTGTGGACAGATCAGTGTCAGGCGAGTTTTGAGTAGCTAAGGGAGATGTTGACTCAAGCTCCTGTCCTTACCCTGCCTGTGGAAGGTAAACCATATGTGATATATAGTGATGCTTCACACAATGGTTTAGGCTGTGTTTTGATGCAGGAGGGTAGAGTCATTGCTTATGCCTCTCGACAGTTGAAACCGCATGAGCGGAATTATCCAACGCATGATTTGGAATTAGCAGCAATAGTCTTTGCCTTGAAGATTTGGCGGCATTATTTGTATGGGAAAAAGTGTTTCGTTTATACAGATCACAAGAGTTTGAAATACCTGGGTGTTCAGAGAGAGCTGAATCTTCGGTAGAGGCGGTGGTTAGAGTTGATTAAAGACTATGACTGTTTGATTGATTATCATCCTGGTAAGGAAAATGTTATTGCTGATGCCTTGAGTCGAAAATCTTTGGCAGGTTTGACTGCTTATTCTCTCTCGTTGCTTGTTGAGTTGAGAGCATTGCATGCTAGATTTGAGTCTTCTGATGATGGTGCTCTAATGGCTCAGTTGCAGTTAAGGCCAGTCTTGTTGGATCATATTAGGGAGGCTCAATTAGCAGATGAGAGAATTCAGAAAATTGTTCAGTTTGTCAGAAAGGGGAAAGGTGAGACTTTTATGTGAGGGATGATGGCAGTCTATGGTACAGAGATAGATTGTGTATTCCTGATGATGCAGAATTGAAAAGAATGATATTAGAGGAAGCACATCAGTCACTTTTTGCTATGCACCCTGGGAGTATCAAGATGTATTAGGAATTGAAGCGACATTATTGGTGGTCAGGTATGAAGAGGGACATAGCAGAGTTTGTATCCAAATGTCTCACTTGCCAGAAAGTGAAGGCTGAGCACCAAGTTCCTTCAGGATTGCTCCAACCTTTATCAGTGCCAGAGTAGAAATGGGAGCGAGTGACAATGGATTTTGTGACTGGACTACCTTTGACTCAGAAGAAGCATGATGCAATTTGGGTGATAGTTGATCGGATAATGAAGACAGCTCATTTTCTTCCAGTTCGGATGGATTATTCTCTTGAGAGATTGGCTAAGCTGTATATCAATGAGATTGTCAGGTTGCATGGAGTCCCAGTTTCTTTGGTGTCGGATCTAGATCCCCGGTTTACTTCGAGGTTTTGGAAGAGTTTGCATAATGCTCTGGGTTCTTGATTGCATATTAGTACTGCTTTCCATCCTCAGACAGATGGACAGTCAGAGAGAGTGATACAAATTTTGGAGGATATGTTGAGGAGCTGTATCATTGATTTTACTGGGAATTGGGACAAATTTTTGCCATTAATTGAATTTGCTTATAACAACTGTCATCAGTCGAGTATTGGAATGACTCCTTATGAGGCTTTATATGGCAGGAGATGCAGGACACCTTTGTGTTGGGATGAAGTTGGAGAAGGTAAATTGGTTGGTCCCGATTTGATTAAGGAAACAAAGGAGAAAGTGAAGGTGATTCAGGGTCGTTTGAAAGCAGCTTCAGATCGACATAAATCTTATTCAGATTTAAAGAGAAGAGACATAGAGTTCAGTGTGGGAGATAAAGTGTTTCTGAAGGTGTCTCCATAGAAGAAGATTTTGAGATTTGGCCGCAAAGGGAAGTTGAGTCCTCGTTTCATAGGACCATATGAGGTGTTGGAGAGAGTTGGTCCAGTGGCTTATAGACTAGCTTTGCCGCCTGAGTTGGATCGAATACATAATGTTTTTCATGTCTCGATGCTTCGGAGATATAGGTCTGACCCATCTCATATCTTGTTAGTGGAGTCCATTGAGGTAAGTCCAGATCTAACTTACAAGGAAGAACCAGTGGCAATTTTGGCACGAGAGGTTAAAGAATTGAGGAATAAGAGGGTGCTACTTGTGAAAGTCCTTTCGAGGAATCATGCCACTGAGGAGGCGACATGGGAAAGTGAGCAGGCAATGCAGAGTCAGTTTCACCATTTGTTCCAGACTTGAGGACATGTAATTTCAAGGACGAAATTTATTTTAGGGGGAAAGAATTGTAACATCCAAATTTTTTTGAAAATTTCTAATTTTTGGAAAATTTGATAAAATAAATTATAATTTAAAAGGATAAATTAAATTAATAGTTTTAAATGAAAAATCAAGGAATTTTAAATGAAAATGTGGAATATATATATGATATATATGTAAAATATACATAACATATATAAAAGTCAACACTTTTTAAAAGACAAGGGTATTTTGGTAATTAAATCTTATAAATTTAAAATTAATAAAATAATTCAAAAACAAATTAATTTTGAATGGACGAGAAAAAGTAGGACTTTTAATTTATTAAAAAATAATTAAATAATTAAATATTAAATTATTTTAATATATATATGTGGTTAAAAAAAAGATGAAAATGAAAGAATATTAAAAGTCTTCTTCTTCTTCTTCTTCTTCTTCTTCTCCTTCTCAAGAATGTGGCTTCCATGGAAGTTTGAAGACCAAGGATTTTGCTTCTTCCATACTCCATAAATTGAAGGAATTAACAAGTTTCAAGTGGATTTTTGGTGATTTCCACAAAAATTAGTAAGTTTCCATTTCTTTTCTTTGAATTTCTTGGAAATTTAGATTATGTGAGAATTTGAATTTTTATGTAGTATGTTATAATTGTTGGAATTGGTGTGTATGATGTTATTTTGGGTAGTTAACAATGATTCTAAGGTTAGATTGAAGTGATGATGGAGTTTGGTTAAAGAATGGTGAAGAGAGAGAATTTAGGGTTATGGATTTTTGGGGTTTTGAAAACGTGAACTTTAATTGTGTAAATTGATTCCAAATGAGTTTTTTAATTCATAAACAAGTATTTTAAAGTCAAATATTGGATTTGGTGGTGTTGAGTTGGAGTTTGAGAATGGAAGTGGAGGTTTAGGGTTTTGGAAAAGTGATTTTCCAAAGTGGTTGAATTGTGTGATTTTATTTGTTTAAGCATGTTGTTTAGTGTTAAAAGTGATGAATATAAGCTTGGAATGAGTAATGGATTGTGTTGGAATGGAAAACCTTCAATGGGGGAAGGTTAGGCCATTTTTGAGATTTTGTGTATAAGAGTGTATTTTTATAATGTAAATGATTTAAATGTATTAAAATATATTTTTAATAATATAAATAAACTTAAAACACTAATTTAATTGTAGTAGAATGAAATTCCAATGTTGAAGTAAGGAAATGCTAAATTTTTGGAAATTTATAGGAGTGATGTGTAATTATGATTTAATGTTGGAAATGCCATTAAATGTGATACTAAATGATTATTTGCTATCACATTTGGTTTAGGCATTGAGGGAGATTGATTTGCTTCATCCAAGTGGTGAATGGCAAGTTAGAAAGATTGGATTGAAGGTTATTTTTAGCTTGCTTTAGGTTGCTAGTGGAGGTATGTACAAACTTTGAATATAATGTCTATATTTGCATAACATTTGGACTTAACACATTTTGGTTGAAAAATGTGTTAAGCTACTTGGTTCATTGATTGTGTATGAATAATATGCTATGACATTTGTAATGTCATATATGTGTTAAATGCATTGTGAAAAGCCATTGATAATGGCTAATTTGTGTAACATGTGAAATATGCATATTATGTGAAAATACCCAAAGCAATTGGGTAATGTGTTGTGAATGCAAAAATGAGATATGTGTAATAATAAAATGAATTGATATTGATAAAAATGAGAAAAGTGAGAAAAATGAGAAAGATGTGAAAAATGAGAAAAGTGAGAAAAAAAAAGTGAAAATAAGGCAATGTGCCTAGATTGAATATGTAAAAATGAGAAAGAAATTAATAATGAGAAATATGAATAAATTGTGTGCCTAGTATGTTATTCAATTTTCAGAGTTCTAGGTTTGGTGGCATGCCTATGATTGCCTACGGGCTATACGCTGAAATGGTGAAAAGACTAGGTCGTAAGCCAGGCCAGCTGATAAATATGATATTTTTGGGGTGAAAAGACTGGGACTTAAGCCTCAAAATCTGTAGCAGTCTAGCCAGGTTGAGGACCAAGATACTAGGGCCTAAGGGTCTAGCTGGGTTGAGGTCCAAGAGACTAGGGCTGTTACATTATCCATGGATATATATATATTGCCTACGGGGTTAGACACATGGTGTCATTATGGACCAAAGCAGTAACTCTGAAATTTGAATAGCATATTTGATCCTTTTTGGGCCCATGATTGTCTTTGTTTTACTGTGAATTATGAATTATGATACAATTGAGTAATATAATGTTATGAGTTGTGCTTATGAATTATTTGAAAAATATAAGAAAGTGGATTGATATGACATCTATATGCATTGTGCATTTGGTATTGCATTGAGTTATATTGTTATTATCAAAGTTTGTACCACTAGGCTTCGGCTTAGCTCGATTGTTTCCATCGCGCAGGTGACATGGTAGACCCAGTTGAGCCAGAGAGTTCTTCTAGACCAGGTCGGGTCTAGACTTGTAGTTGAGCTTGTAGAGTTGCTATCGAGATCAGAAATACTGCCAGCAACATGTATATATTTTTATGTTATTATACATTTTGAGTTTTATGCATAATATATTATGTTTTGAATTTTATGTATTGTATATTATAAAGAATATTTGGGTCAATGTATTTGAAATGGGAGAGTAAGTGTGTTTTAAATTATATATATCTATATATATAAATGTTTGAGAAAATTGGTGAAATTGAGAAGAATGGTTGAGAGGGTGATTGGAAATTATTGGGAGTGTTTTTTTTTGCAGGTTGAGTAATTGCTAAATTTTGGGATATCCAAAATACAGACAAAACTCTGGAGAATTTTTCCTAGAGATTTATATATATATATTATTTATTTTGGGTTCTTATAATAAGTAAATAATATTTATATTCTACTTAATTTTTATATATTTAGAATTTGAAATTTTAAATTGGAAATGTAAAAAAAAATTATTAAATCCGTCTGTGATATTTTTGTACCTTATATGCGTATTTTACATATGCTAGAAATATGTTTTGTACGTATATAGGGTATAAGGGTGTTACACAATTCACAACATTAAACCAAAACCTTTAAAGTTTACAACATTACCAAATATATAAACATAATGTACATGGTTATAACAAGTTTCACAAAATAAAATATTATATATGTGCAGCTGACTCTGGTCTATGGTAGCCTAACTAAACTCCAAAAGAAATCAACCACAATCTATACCTGACCAGGTCTAGTAGAACTCTACGAAACCTAAAGATCAACCCTATCACTTGTACGATGAATTTCAATCATGCTAAGCAAAAGCATAGTGGTACATAATTTGGTACTAAAATAACATTTAAAGTAAATGTATAAAATACACTAAGTACCGGTGTCAAACAACATACACACAATGTCTTTATCAATAATTATAGCAATCATATACATTGGGCCAAAAAATACTTATATATTGATCTAGTTCCAGGAATATTGCCTTAGAATATCTCAAATATCTGTGATACCAGTGTGTTTTATCAGAAGGTGTAATCAATCTATGACATCAGCGTATCTCACCCGAAGGCATAATAAATCTCCAACAATAATATTCTGGAACTAGACTATATATAAGATAATTATGCAACCACATTTCTAATTTACATTGTTGTCCTAAGATAGCAACCAAGAGGGGGTGAATTGGTTAATTTGAAGACTTGAAGATAAATTGAAGAGGAGTTTGTTGGTGGAATGGTTGCCATTTTGGATTAAATTTCATAATTAAGTTTGAAGAAGTTAACTAGCTCTGATACCAATTATTGTCCCAAGATAGCAACCAAGAGGGGAGGGGAGGGGGTGAATTAGTTGATTTGAAGAATTGATGATAAATTGAAAAATTAAAATCAAATCAAAGTAAGAGTAGGACTAAAGAATAATGAACACAAGAGAATTTATAGTGATTCAGATTACCTCAATCCTACATCCACTTCCTTAACAACTTGTTAAGGTTCTACTAATCTTGAGTTTTTACAAGCTTAACTCTAACTTGGTATTTTTACAAGCTCACACCAAACTTTACAATGGTCTGAGATCAATCCTCACAACCCTTACAAGAGTTTTTCCAGGCTCACTCTCATAACCTAAGTGTTTCCAAGCTCACATTCAAACTTACAATTAGTATTTAATACTCACACCCAACACTCAATCAATAAAATTATAGATTTTGATATAAGTAAAATGAAAGTGATTTGCCTTAGCTATTTCAATTCTCTTAACTTCTTAAATAAGAGATTTCTTAAGGTATTTTTAGCCAATTTGGTCTAACTAGCCATTATGAATCATGTGAAATATTTTATTAGGCTAGCCTTTGTGATAATTAGAAGATTTCACAGGGTGCAGTTGTTCTAGAATCGAAGATGGCTGCCCAGATATAGTGGGCAGTCGTCCGTTGCATAAGGACGATCGCTTCATTCAAACTTTCTTCTAATGGTCAAATTTTGAGTGCTCTGTTAGTGGAATTTGCCCATGCTGTGGTTGCCAAGATGGTCGCCCAAAGTAAGGGGACAGTCGCCTTTTTTTAAATTCTGCTCTTACAACGGTCATTCCACATGTTACTTCTTCATTTAACAAAGTAATTTTCTACCAAAATATGAAAGATGCGGTCGCACTACTACTAAAATAGCGGTGGGATTGGATGTCTCGCGATGAACTTCTAGGAGCACCCAAGATCGCGAACACTACTACCAATCTTTGTGATTTTCTGTAATATCCCAAAATATACCCTAAAAGTTTTGGAGTTATTGTTATATTTGGAGTTAATGTATATGTTTAATGGAAGTAAAAAGGGGAAATATTATAAGATGATATATATATAAGGAAATATGGGAATATAAATACCATATAAAAGATATATACATATACATCACATATACATGGGATATAAAGTGGTGTAGGGAAAGTGAGTTATGTATATATTTTTATAATTAATTAATTAATAATTATGATGATAAGGACAAAAAGAAAAAGAGAAAAGAAAGTCAAAGGTTGGAAGAGAGTGTGTGGTGGAGATTTATTGTTTTTATTATTATTGTTATTGTTATTATTATTATTATTATATATATATTTGAGATAAGAATAAGAAGAGAAGAAAAGGAAAAAACGTGTTCTTCTTCTTCTTCTTCTTTTTGGTCGAGGGAGAGAGAGAGAGAGAGAAGCTAGAGAGAGAAGGAGGTGATTTTGCTTTTATTTACACCAAATACTTAAGGATTTCAAGCGGATAGTGAGATTTGGCTAAGAATCCAAGTAAGTTCTCTTTCTTGATTTCTTTGGTTTATTTGAAGTTGTATGAAGGTTTGATTGTTAATAATTGAAATTAGGGTTGTATTATTGTAGTATGTTGGAGTATGTTTGATTTAATTAGGTTGGTGTTGGTGATTGAAGAGCAAGAGTTGTGTTTAGTGGAATTTCTTTCTGTTTTACAACTAGTAAAGGCTGTGACTTGTATGATTTTTAATTAAATATAGAAAAATGTTCCTGAAGTGAATTTTTGATATGTTGTGCCTATATGAGTCTAGAATGACTAAAAAATATGTTGATTCGATTTTGGAATGGTTATGATTTTGGAAAGATTATTTTTATTAGACCTGTTCCAGCAGGTACCTTAACTGAGACAGCTATATTTCGGGATTTTTAATAAAATGTAGAAAATTATATTCAATTGAATTTTGGATATGTTGTTTCTTAATGAGTCTAGTATTTGAGAAAAATAATGTGGAACCAAGTTGATTGAATTTAATTTATGGAATTCACAAAGTTTAGAACTGCTGCCAGGATGCAGGGCAATTGGGGCAGTCTGTTTGGGTGAACTATTTGACCAAGATTTTGTGTTCAGTTTGATCTGAAATTTTAAAGGAATGATTTTAAGATGTAAAATTAAGTTCTGTAAAAATTTTAGAGTTTTTAGTCAAGTATATTATTTTATACAAATTTTCAAAATAAGGATAAAATTTAGTCTAAAACCAGAATTTACTATTCATATGGTCATTTTGCTAATATTCCTTTTGGATTAGGTTGTGAAGAGGTTGAATTGCCCTAATCTAAGTGTTGAGGATTCTTGGAAGAGTAGGTGTATAGAGTGGTGTAAGTTGGTTTTAAGGTAAGTACAAAGTTTATATGATTGCACTTATTTACATGAATTAAGACTTAACACATTTGTTTGTAAATGTGTTAAGTGAATTACTATATTGTCAATATAATTTGATTAAGGTTATGATGGGATGATGTGAAAGATATGAAGATCATTCAAATAGGTATGTACAATGCAATTTGTTATGATAAATATTGTAATGATGAATTGTGCTAATGTGTTTTGAGAAATGATGAAATGTATTGTAATTGTGGTTGGTAATAATGATTGAAATGAAATAAATAGACATGTTGATTATATGATGATGAATTTAAGATATATGCTCAATATAATTGTTTATGTATACTTGAATGATGAAGTGCTATAATGTGAATTGAAATATGATAAGAGATGAAGCCATTGTGATTGGCTATGATGAATCAAATGAGATGTGAAGCCATTGTGTTGGCTATGAGAATGTAAATGAATTATAATTGAGGCATGGTTGCCTGTTTTGAATATGAAATGAATTGAGAAAGAAATGTACAAAGATATAAATGAAAAGAGTTGTGTCTAATATGTTAATTCAACTTTCAGAGTTCTGGATTTGACGGCATGCCTATAACATATGAAATGTAACAGTCTAGCCGGGTTGAGGATCTCCTCAAGTTGTTGAGTTGATGGTCCAAGAGACTGGGTCTGTTACAAGTGTTAACAGTCTAGCCGGGTTGAGGATCTCCTCAAGTTGTTGAGTTGATGGTCCAAGAGACTGGGTCTGTTACACTATATGAATTATAAATGTGAAATATATGAAAAGTAACAGTCTTGCCGGGTTGAGGATCTTCTCGATTAGTCGGGTTGATGGTCCAAGAGACTGGGTCTGTTACACTATCTATGGATAGAGATATGATATATGTTGCCTACGGGCTTGATTATTGTGATTATGGATCAAAGCAGTAACTCTGAACTTTGAATAACATATTAGTGTGTTCTGGGCCCAGGTCTGTCTTGATTTTCGATGTAGTTTATGAAACGTGAAATGAATGAATAATGAAATCTATAGTTGCCTTAATTGGAAATGAAATGTTATGTAATATGTATATTGATATGTTCCTTGTGAGTAGTAGTGATGGAATTGTGGTTGGTGTTATTGATATGTATGCATGTATGTAATATATGAGATTAGTTGAGATATGTGTAAAATGTAATTGAAAAGGGAAACTACGATAAGAAACTAACAGTACTTAAAGTTAGTATATGGATATACGTTAGAATTTCTGTATTGTATGTTTATATTATTCATTTGTACTACTAAGCTCTCGGGCTTAGCGCGGATGTGTTAATCACGCAGGTGAGTAGATGGTAGATCTGAAGTCTTTCGTTTTACCACAAGAAGAGTAAGAGTTTGTCGAGACCAACTAGAAGGTGATGCATGCATGTAAAATTTTTTAATATTGTATATTGACTAAAATATTTTGTTACTATATATTTGGATTGTTTTGAGAAGTAAGGATTTTTTTTTAATTATAATGAACAGTGACATTCTTATACTTTATATACTTACTGTATGTATACGAGGTATATGTATAGTACTTATATAGGGTATGAGGGTGTTACAATTATTTTGGTATCAGAGCTTAGGTTCGAGATTCTCGGCCTAAGTAAATTTAAAAAGAAATGTTTTTAAAAAAATATGATGATGAATGAAAATGAAAAGAATGAAATTTTTGATACATGCATATGCATTAACATCTAGGTTGGTCTCGAATGTGGTATTATATGAATTGAAATGTATTGAATTGTATGAAATGGATAATAATGTGTGGATGAAGTTCTATATGAATGGAAATTTAAAGAAAGCAATGAGATGGAAAAATTTATGTAAGTTTAAGTGATAAATTAAAGAATGGTAGTTTCCTTGAGGAAAGAAAAATTTTGAAATATGATTATAATATAAAGAAATGATCAGGAAAATAAAGTTAAAAATGAATTAAAAACAAAATCAAAATCAAAGTATGTAATCTTTCCTCTACTATTTGAATCTCTTTCTAATAAAGCTTATGTTTGGATTGCAAGGGAGAGGAAATATTGTTGATGGATAATATGGATGGATATGTAATTATAATGAAGAGAGTATGGTGGAATATTGAATGAGTTGATTGATATAGACAAAGTGTGATAACTTAAGGTTTGAATATGTAAAGTTAAGATTTAAAAAAAAAAAGATGATAGGGGTTAAGCAAGGAGATAAAATGGTGTTGTTAGTATTGTTAATTTAATGTAAACATTGTGGTTTGAATGGTAGGAATATAATATGCTTGAGTATTGTTAAAGCTCATGTTAATGGTGATAATGTGTAACATTTGGATTTTTGAAATGAGCTTTAATGATTGTAAAAAGGATATATTTTGATGTTGCTTTGTAGTATGTATATATAAGATGTTTTCTTAAGTTTATATTAATAAAACGAGATGAGTAAATTGAAGTTTAAGCAAAGTAGTAAGAGGAGAATTTATAATGTTAACGGAATTTGGATAAAGATTATTTAAATATCGAAAGTTTAATGTATAGTACGTATATGAGTTATGTGGAATGAAAATTTTTGCATATTAAGAATGACTTACAGATATGTAATTTGATGAACTAAAAGTTGGCAAGTGATGAAGTAATCATGATAAGGTTGACTACTTGGAAGGTGATAATGGGATGTAAGATGCTAGTGATCAAGGATTGAGTTGATCACTTGAAAGTGTAATGTACGCATAGTATTGCGTGTTTGTAACCTATACAACTACATATCTATTAGTGTTGAGAATGAGTACTCTTGCATTGATAAACTTGTGCAAAGTTAGGTCATGTGATAATATTAATAGTGAGAATTGGATTGAGCAATGTTAGTTCAAGAAATTGAGATTTGTGATAACGAAATTTGGAAATTTTATAGGGATTAAGGGGCGATGTGTATATGATTGGATGTAAGGGACATATGTATAAATATGTGAGATATATATAAATATTGAATGGTAAACAAATGGATATAAAGATGGTATACTAACTGCATTTAAAAATAAATGTGAGAGAGATGTCACCTTAGTAATGTGATTAAGATTTTGTGAAGTATTATCATGGTTAGAGTATATATATGTGTTGAGTTGATAAATAATTTAAGTCATGTAAAAAGGGATGAAAATGGTGTTGTTCAATGAAAAGTAATAAATGTTAAATGTGTATTGATGGTATGAAAAAGAGGAATTAAATATAATTGCATGATTATATGTATACATGTATAGAAAGTGTGGAATGAGCTATTTGATATGAATATAATTGTAAAGTGTAAGAAATATGAAAGCAAGTCACATTGTGAACGTGACCTATGAATGTGAATGTGGTATAATTATTTGTATAGTGGTATGAAGAATGATATGGCATGTATTAGTGGATCTATGAGAAATTAAGTTTTGATTTGTGAAGAGTTAGACTATGGATTGAAATGGAAAGTGAAAAAGGACTCGAGTAACACTGGACGATGAAATTGTTATGATAATAACTGAGCTAGACTATCATATAATGCTTTCTGGTTGAAGGATTATGCTTGTGGAAATATATTATATGTATATGTGTTTAATAAAGATGGAAAGTATAATGTATGAAAAGTTTTATAAGAGATAGGTTAGAAATGGAAGTTGTATAAAGTTTGTATATGATTGAATGTTGTACACATAAGTGTTATAAGTAATATTGTTGATGTGAGTTAGGCTAATGATAATCATATGATCAAGAACAAATTGTTTTGGAGACAAAGTTGAATTATGTCAACTTTTGAGATAGTTGGAAATGTTTGAAGAAGAATAATAGAGGAACAATATTGATTTATAAACTACATATGTGACTATTAATATACTCTGGCTATATAATTTGTTTAGTGTAATTGGCTGGTTAATTTTGTTATCAGCAGATTTGGGCCTAAGGTGATATGATTGTAGTATTATGTGGGCAAGATTGATAATTTTGTTTCAAGAAATATGGTTAGGAGTTGTGATTGGTAAAGTGGTATCTTATCAATTCTATGTTAGAAATTTGTTTATAATTATGAAAAATATGGATAGAGAAGAGAACCGTGTAAATGTCTTGAATTGTGAAGAATGAATAAAAAGTGATTATGTAAACATAGTAATGGTATGATAATGTGAGAATATGATAAATGGGAGAAATTTATGAAATGTGATTGAAAATGATACTGAATATATTTTTGTTATAAGATGAATTAATTGATGGAAACAATGTTAAGTGAATGAACTATGGGTAATAATTATAGTATGAGAGAATTATGAGAATTATGGGAGATTGCACTGCTATTATTGAAAGCAGAAGATATATATGAATATTGAAAGATAATTTGAAGTGATTTGTTAGTAAGGAGTCGAACAGATGGATCCTAAGGGATTAGAAGTTGAGAATGAGTTTGACCTAATAGAATTGTGTTATGTATATTGATATGTGATGATAAGCTTAAATAAGTTAATGGTTGGTTTGAATGAAATAAGATTGAAATGTTGTTATTTTATGACAGCTAGATCAATTGATCTAGAATTCATTAAGATTGTGAATTATTATTGAGATTTAATATGTATAGTTATGCTAAGAGTATAAGATATATATGATAATGTATATATGAAGTGATATGCTGATACATGAATGAATTATGATATATCAGTTATTAAAGATAATGAAAGGAAAAAGGTTGATTATCTGTAAAGTAAGTTTATAAAGATTGTATCGATATTAATATTAAGTGAAAAACATGGTAAAGAGGGATTTAAGTATAAGAAATGAAAATATTGTTATCAATCAAGGTTTGATAAGTGGTTATTTTCAAAAGTGATTGTAATATCCCGGAATAGACCCTAAGAGTTTTGGAGTTATTGTTGTTGTATTTGGATTTAATGTAGATGTGTATATGGGAAATATAAAGATAATATATATAAGACATATACATATACATCATATATACATGGGATATAAAATGGTGTAGGGAAAGTGAATTGTATATATTTGTATAATTAAGTAATAATAATAATGATAATAAAGACAAAAAGAAAAGAGAAGAAGAAAGTCAAAGAAAGAATATGTGGTGGAGATTTAAAGTATTATTATTATTATTTTTATTGTTATTGTTGTTGTTATTATTATTATTATTATTATTATTATTATTATTATTATTATTATAAGATAAGAACGAAGGAAAGAAGTAGAACCTTCTTTCTTCTTCTGCTCCTTCTTCTTCGTCTTCTTCTTTTCTGCTTGGTCGAGAGAGAGAGAGAGAGAGAGAGAGAGAGAGAGAGAGATGATTTTGAGAGGATTGGAGATTTTTATTGAAGATTTGGCATATTAACCAAGTAAGTATTCATTCCTTTACATTGATTTTTATGGTTTGAGTTTGGATTTGATGAGGTTTTTGTGAGGATGATGATGAATTGTTGAGATTATTGAATAAGTGTTTAGTGTTAATGAAGTGGGGATTTGAGTATTTGATATATGAGTGATGTATGTTGGTGTTTAAGGAAGTTGAAAATATAAAATATATGAGTTTGATAATTGAATATTTGTATTGGTATTCAAGTATCTTTTTATTTGATTTGAATTAGGTTGTGAAGGAAGTGGATTGCTCTAAGTTTAGTGGTGAAGAGTTCTTGGAAGGTAAAGTGAAGAGATTGAGAATGGTTCTTAAGGTAAGTAAACTACCTAAATTCATCTATTAATAAGATATTGAAAATTAACACATATTCATTTGTAAATGTGTTAAGGAATTGAATGTTTGGTTGATGTGTTTTAGCAAGGTGAATAATGTGAGAAATATGTAAATTATGTGTTTAGGACATTGATTATGTTCATTTGTGTGGTGTCATGTTATGTATGAAGTGTTTGAGTGCAACCAAAGGGGATTTATAAATGTTAGGGGCTTAAATTCATGTGTGACACGGCCAAAAACAAGGAGAGACACGGCCAAGTCAAGGGAATTGGTTTGATTTTGGAGAGACACGATCACAGTCTCAGCCGTGTTTTCTGCCCGTGTTTGTCACTGCCAGATTTTTGTGGAGAGACACAGCCGTGTCCCTTGCCCGTGTCTGTGATTGTATGATTTTTGTTGTGAGACACGGCCACTGGCTCAGCCGTGTCACCTACTGCCTGAAATTGTGTTGAGAGACACGGCTGTGTCGCCTGGCCGTGTTCACTACTGCCAATTAGGGTTGAGAGACACGGCCACAAGCTTGGCCGTGTCCCTCAAGTGATGCTGCCCGTGTCCCTCAAATTGGTTAGTTAATGATTCTTATTCTTGTATTGTTGGATCCTCCAAGGGTTGTGTTGAATCTATACTTCAAATATATATGAAACAAATGTATGTTGAGGATTCCAAATCTAAGAATAAGGTAAATTATATATGTGTATATCAATGATGATCATTCTTGATGAATGTTAAATGTGTTTGATTATGAATATGTAAATAATGAAGTATTCTATTGTGAATTGAGACCAAATAAGATGTGATGTAATTTTGATTGATAATGATGTTATATGAAATGTGTAGTATTTGAGATAAATGATTGTGTATTTGAAAGATGAAAAGCTATGATATGAATTGAGATATGATGATTTAAATGATATGAGAAGCCATTGTGATTGGCTATGATGATTTAAATGATATGAGAAGCCATTGTGATTGGCTATGATGATCTAAATGATATGAGAAGCCATTGTAATTGGCTATGATGATTTCAATTGAAAATGAAATTGATAATGAACTCATAAAGGAATTGTGTGTCTAATATGTTATTCATTTTCAGAGTTTTGTTGTTGGTGGCATGCCTAATAGTAACAATCTCTTGAAGTTAGGTTGGTTTGATCCTTGAAGCCAAGTTGGGTTGAAGTTTAACATGTTTTACTCCCCTTGAAGCTTGGTTGGGTCAAAACCTTGAAGTCTAATTGAGATGTTACCACCCTTGAAGCTAGGTTGGATTGGTTCTTGAAGCCAAGTTGGGTTGATACTTAGCATGCTTTGTTCCCCTTGAAGCTTGGTTGAACCTTAATCCTTGAAGCCTAGTTGGGATAATGATAAATGTGATAATTAAACCAAAACATTAACTCTGAAAGTGAAATGGCATATTAGTGTTCTTGGGCCCATGTGTGTGTTTGTATATATATATATATATGTGATTCCTGAATAATGAAAATGAATAATGAGATATATGTGTGTCCTTGTTTTAATGTGAACTATGGAAGGAAATTAATGTTGTGTGATATATAGTGATAACTATGGAATGAGATGCATACAATACATAAGTGAATTATTGAAGATGAGTATAGCTTGAGAAGCTATGTGAAATGATGAGTTTATGATGTGTAAATTGTATATGATGATATATGATGTGTGAAATGTATATGAATGTGGAAATAGTGGATATTGTTTCATGAAGACTTTGATAAGTCATTGGATTGTGAATTACTGAAATAAAATGTATGAATATGTATATTGGTAAAACATTAGCGGAAGTATATATATATATATGAAAAGTATAGCCAAAAAGGGAAAAAAACATGGTAAGAAAATAATGACATAATAAGTTAAAATGGAAATATGATTTTCTCTATTGTACGTGTATATGATTTATTTGTATTACTAAGCTCTCGGGCTTAGCGCGGTTGTGTGATCGCGCAGGTGATTATGCGGTTGATCGGGAAATCAAGCAGTTATGCCACGAGAAGGGTAAGAGTGTTCTGAGACCAACTAGAAGGTGATGCATACATGTAAAGTTTAATTTTGTTATATTATTCAAAATCATATATTCATATGTATAATGATTTACTAAATGTTATTAAAATCTAAAGATAGTATTGTTTGAACTTGGATAAGATTTTTAAATTAAAACTAGAAGTGACATTCTTACACTCTATATACGTATTGTATGTATACTAGGTATATGTATAGTACCTATATAGAGTATGAGGGTGTTACAGTGATTGTAATAACAGGATAATATATAGTAAGATTTAATTCAATAATTTCCAAGATTAAAGTTAAGAGATTGCCTATAAAAAGATGAAGTGATAAATATCTTGAATGTAATAGATGAATGGTATATTTATAGATTATAAGATGATTTGATTATTGTATAAAAGAAAATTTCTTTGAAATGTAATGAGTTATTTTGGGTGTTTTGTTGAAAAAGTAATAAGATAAATATAGCTATATAATGATGAGTTGTGAATTGGGAAAAGATGATTGACTAAAAGTGGAAGAGTAAAAGTTATGTAATTTGATGAAATCATAATGTAAGAATACGATTATCTTCATATGAATTAAGATGGTGTTTTGTTATAAATGAATTGTTATTGTGCTGGATAATTTCGAGGACGAAATTATTTAAGGGGGAGAGAATTGTAATATCCCAAAATATACCCTAAAAGTTTTGGAGTTATTGTTATATTTGGAGTTAATGTATATGTTTAATGGAAGTAAAAAGGGGAAATATTATAAGATGATATATATATAAGGAAATATGGGAATATAAATACCATATAAAAGATATATACATATACATCACATATACATGGGATATAAAGTGGTGTAGGGAAAGTGAGTTATGTATATATTTTTATAATTAATTAATTAATAATTATGATGATAAGGACAAAAAGAAAAAAGAGAAAAGAAAGTCAAAGGTTGGAAGAGAGTGTGTGGTGGAGATTTATTGTTTTTATTATTATTGTTATTGTTATTGTTATTATTATTATATATATATTTGAGATAAGAATAAGAAGAGAAGAAAAGGAAAAAACGTGTTCTTCTTCTTCTTCTTCTTTTTGGTCGAGGGAGAGAGAGAGAGAGAGAAGCTAGAGAGAGAAGGAGGTGATTTTGCTTTTATTTACACCAAATACTTAAGGATTTCAAGTGGATAGTGAAGATTTGGCTAAGAATCCAAGTAAGTTCTCTTTCTTGATTTCTTTGGTTTATTTGAAGTTGTATGAAGGTTTGATTGTTGATAATTGAAATTAGGGTTGTATTATTGTAGTATGTTGGAGTATGTTTGATTTAATTAGGTTGGTGTTGGTGATTGAAGAGCAAGAGTTGTGTTTAGTGGAATTTCTTTCTGTTTTACAACTAGTAAAGGCTGTGACTTGTATGATTTTTAATTAAATATAGAAAAATGTTCCTGAAGTAAATTTTTGATATGTTGTGCCTATATGAGTCTAGAATGACTGAAAAATATGTTGATTCGATTTTGGAATGGTTATGATTTTGGAAAGATTATTTTTATTAGACCTGATCCAGCAGGTACCTTAACTGAGACAGCTATATTTCGGGATTTTTAATAAAATGTAGAAAAATTATATTCAATTGAATTTTGGATATGTTGTTGCTTAATGAGTCTAGTATTTGAGAAAAATAATGTGGAACCAAGTTGATTGAATTTAATTTATGGAATTCACAAAGTTTAGAACTGCTGCCAGGATGCAGGGCAATTGGGGCAGTCTGTTTGGGTGAACTATTTGACCAAGATTTTGTGTTCAGTTTGATCTGAAATTTTAAAGGAATGATTTTAAGATGTAAAATTAAGTTCTGTAAAAATTTTAGAGTTTTTAGTCAAGTATATTATTTTATACAAATTTTCAAAATAAGGATAAAATTTAGTCTAAAACCAGAATTTACTATTCATATGGTCATTTTGCTAATATTCCTTTTGGATTAGGTTGTGAAGAGGTTGAATTGCCCTAATCTAAGTGTTGAGGATTCTTGGAAGAGTAGGTGTATAGAGTGGTGTAAGTTGGTTTTAAGGTAAGTACAAAGTTTATATGATTGCACTTATTTACATGAATTAAGACTTAACACATTTGTTTGTAAATGTGTTAAGTGAATTACTATATTGTCAATATAATTTGATTAAGGTTATGATGGGATGATGTGAAAGATATGAAGATCATTCAAATAGGTATGTACAATGCAATTTGTTATGATAAATATTGTAATGATGAATTGTGCTAATGTGTTTTGAGAAATGATGAAATGTATTGTAATTGTGGTTGGTAATAATGATTGAAATGAAATAAATAGACATGTTGATTATATGATGATGAATTTAAGATATATGCTCAATATAATTGTTTATGTATACTTGAATGATGAAGTGCTATAATGTGAATTGAAATATGATAAGAGATGAAGCCATTGTGATTGGCTATGATGAATCAAATGAGATGTGAAGCCATTGTGTTGGCTATGAGAATGTAAATGAATTATAATTGAGGCATGGTTGCCTGTTTTGAATATGAAATGAATTGAGAAAGAAATGTACAAAGATATAAATGAAAAGAGTTGTGTCTAATATGTTAATTCAACTTTCAGAGTTCTGGATTTGACGGCATGCCTATAACATATGAAATGTAACAGTCTAGCCGGGTTGAGGATCTCCTCAAGTTGTTGAGTTGATGGTCCAAGAGACTGGGTCTGTTACAAGTGTTAACAGTCTAGCCGGGTTGAGGATCTCCTCAAGTTGTTGAGTTGATGGTCCAAGAGACTGGGTCTGTTACACTATATGAATTATAAATGTGAAATATATGAAAAGTAACAGTCTTGCCGGGTTGAGGATCTTCTCGATTAGTCGGGTTGATGGTCCAAGAGACTGGGTCTGTTACACTATCTATGGATAGAGATATGATATATGTTGCCTACGGGCTTGATTATTGTGATTATGGATCAAAGCAGTAACTCTGAACTTTGAATAACATATTAGTGTGTTCTGGGCCCAGGTCTGTCTTGATTTTCGATGTAGTTTATGAAACGTGAAATGAATGAATAATGAAATCTATAGTTGCCTTAATTGGAAATGAAATGTTATGTAATATGTATATTGATATGTTCCTTGTGAGTAGTAGTGATGGAATTGTGGTTGGTGTTATTGATATGTATGCATGTATGTAATATATGAGATTAGTTGAGATATGTGTAAAATGTAATTGAAAAGGGAAACTACGATAAGAAACTAACAGTACTTAAAGTTAGTATATGGATATACGTTAGAATTTCTGTATTGTATGTTTATATTATTCATTTGTACTACTAAGCTCTCGGGCTTAGCGCGGATGTGTTAATCACGCAGGTGAGTAGATGGTAGATCTGAAGTCTTTCGTTTTACCACAAGAAGAGTAAGAGTTTGTCGAGACCAACTAGAAGGTGATGCATGCATGTAAAATTTTTTAATATTGTATATTGACTAAAATATTTTGTTACTATATATTTGGATTGTTTTGAGAAGTAAGGATTTTTTTTAATTATAATGAACAGTGACATTCTTATACTTTATATACTTACTGTATGTATACGAGGTATATGTATAGTACTTATATAGGGTATGAGGGTGTTACATTTTCTCTCAAAATATATGGACGGTTGCCTTTGAGAAGGGACAGTCGCGAAATGGTACGGAGAGACCACTCCTCAGACCGCGCCTGTCACCGTGTTCCCTATTATGAATGTTAGAGTTTATGTCACTTGAGGTGTGATCATCCCAATTATTGGATGGTCGCGTATGTCTCTATAACGGTCGCTCCTTAGGTTGAGTTTCTGACTGCAAATCCTATTGTAATTCAATTTGTTCTTCAAAGCTTTAAGGGTGGTCGCCCTCTGGCCTATGGTGACTGTACTTTTTGCTCTGTTCTGGTAATATATTGAGCAACTTATTTTACATCAAGTAACTTAAAGACATGTTAAATACATCATTCAATTTGAGTGCTAAAGATCAAAATTGAGATTATTTGGCTAATAATCTCCACTTTTTTAACTTTGGAAATCAAATGGAATGATGATAAAAGATAAGCAAAATAATGACAATCTTTAATTTTATGTTTTAGGCAACAATTAGTTTCTTTTAAACTCCCCCCTAAATGTATGCTTGTATAAGATGATTATTGTTTCATTTTAATTGCCTTTTCCTTTAGCTAAAGTTTCATTTTAATGTTTCAATCATAAAGTTTCATTATTATGTTTCATTTTAATTGCCTTTTCCTTTAGCTAAAGTTTCATTTTAATGTTTCAATCATAGAGTTTCATTTCAATAATGTAATAATCTTAGCTTTTAATAATGTTCCAATCATATTATCTTCTCCCCCTTTGACAAAGGCAAAAAGTGAAGTGAAATATTAATATTTCATTTCATTAAACATGAAGTACAAGAGAGAAAAACAGAGTGTGTTGAGATTGAAAGGGTTTTGAGATGATCTTTGAGTTTGATGTTATGTTTATATTATGAGAGTGATCAAAGAAGTATGTAACTGAAGTTTAAAGGGTTTAAATAGAGAACTTATGAAAAACTAGCCATTTATAATTGTTAGAGATGAAAGAAATCGAAACTGATAGACAACTAATGGTTAGAAAGTGTTGTGCAGATTGTACAGGATGCGACCATCTTTTTGCATAAGGATGTTCACTAGAGACCATGGAGTGACCATTATACAAGGTGGGTGCTCGTTACCTTTAAGAAAATTTGTAACGGTTAAGACTTTTCAAATTCTCGCTATCGTCTATCATATCTGCCCGACCGCTCGCAGAAGTCTATTTGGAATGAAACTGACCAAGCAACTCGTGACTGCGAGATAGGGCAGGATGACTGCACTAAACAAAGGAAAAACATAGAAAAAAAAAAAGAATAGAAACATATTTTTATATGGACAACTTATGTTCAAAATTGATGTTTTAAAGTGAGGATAAAACCTTTCAAACACAATACAATGAATTGAATGCATATGGTTTATTCATTCAAGGAGCTTCCATCAATCATTCCTAAGTTATGCTTGATGAAGTTTAATCTATCTTCATTCAATGGTTTTGTAAATATATCAGCAAGTTGGTTTTGTGTATTGATGAATTCTAAGATAACATTTTGGTTTTGTATATTATCTCTTAAGAAATGATGCCTAATATCTATATGTTTTGACCTTGAATGTTGGATTGGATTCTTAGATAGGTTAATTGCAATAGTCTTATCACACTTAATAGGAATGTGGTCAAATGTTTTTCCATAATCAATCAACTGTTGCTTCATCCATAAAACTTGCGTACAATAAAATCATGCAGCAACATATTCGGCTTTCGTGGTAGACAAAGCAACCGACACTTGTTTCTTGCTAAACTAAGAAACCAAGCAATCGCCAAAAAAATGGCATGCTCCGATTTTGCTTTTTCTATCCAAAAGACTATCGGCATAGTCCACATCCAAAAAGCTTATTATGTCAAATGATGTATTCCTCGGATACCAAAGTTCTAAATGCAATGTCCCATTCAAGTATTTCAAAATTCTTTTAGTAGCATTCAAATGTGATTCTCTAGGGCATGATTGAAATCTAGCACACAAATATACACTATATGTAATATCCCAAAGTATACTCTAAAAGTTTTGGAATATTTATTGTTGTATTTGGATTAAGTGTATATGTTTCATGGAAAGAGAAAAGAAGTAAAGAGAGAGTGTATATGTTGTATATATAGTGATATATACAACATATACAAGTCAAATTAGTAAATGGTCAAAAGAAGATAAATTTATTTTAATTAAATTAATAAAAAGAAATTAAGTTAGTGGAAGAGGATTTTATGAATATTTTAATATTATTTTTGCTTGGTGGAGGTTTAAAGAGGTGAAGTATTTGACTTTGTCTCTTGTTCTTCTTTTTCTTCTTCTTTTCTTTTCCTTCATGGCCGGCCCTCCTAAGCAAGAGAGAAGAGATTTTTAATTATATTTTCCAAGCTCAAAATTGAGGAAGTTTTCAAGTGATCAAGTTGGAAATTTAAGAAGTTTCATCAACTTTGGTAAGTTTCCACTTGATTCTCTTGTTTTATTTTAAGTTGTGTTTGAGTTTGGTGTTGGATTATTAAGAGCATGAATATGTTTGATTGTGGTGTGTTTGAGAGTGTTGGGTTTAATTGATTATGATTTTGAAGTTGAATGGAAGAGTAAGGGTTGTGTTTATGTTATGGTTTTGAGTTGGTAATTGATGTATGTTGTGAGTTTGAGAAATTATTATCTTAGATTTTCATTGTGTTTGTGTTTAATGGAGTTGAAAGCATAGAATACATGAGTTTGGTCCAAAACAGAAGCAAAATGGATGCCACGCCCGTGGCCCTTGGATGCCACGACCGTGGGGGTGTTAAGCAAACTGGACAGATTCGTTTACTCACCCATGACCGTGGGGGTTTGTGAGGCCACGACCGTGGGGTTGTGAGACCACGACCGTGGGGACCTAGATAGTGGCTTTGGCTTGTATTTGTGATCTATGGGTCTAGTATGAGACTAATAGGTGAATAATTATATTAGCATTCTTGTGTATTTGTATTTAAGTGTGTATTATTCTTTTTGGATTAGGTTGTGAAGAGGTTGAGTTGCCCTAATCTAAGTGTTGAGGATTCTTGGAAGAGGAAGTGTATAGATTGGTGTGAGTTGTTCTTGAGGTAAGTACAAACCCTACATTATTGCATATATTTACATGATATTGGGACTTAACACATTTGGTTGTAAATGTGTTAAGTAATCTATTACATTATTGATACATTTGATTAATGTTATGATTTGCATAATTTGAAAGATATGATGATCATTCAAAATGTATGTTCAATGCAATTGGTTGTGGATACTTTAATGATGAATTTCTTTAATGTGAATTGAGATATGATGAGATGTGAAGCCATTGTTGTTGGCTATGATAGTGCAAATGAAATAATTGGGGCATGGTTGCCTATTTGTTTATGGAATATGAAATGAGAAATGAATTGAGAAAGAGAATGATAAAGAGATAAATGAAATAATTGTGTGCTTAATATGTTATTCAATTTTCAGAGTTCTGAGTTTGGCGGCATGCCTATGAATTGCTGGATAGGTGAAAAGATCGGGTCGTAAGCTGAGTCCAGCTGAAAAATGTGAAATATGATGTTTTTGGGGTGAAAAGACTGGGTCGTAAGCCTCAAAAACAGTAACAGTCTAGCCGGGTTGAGGACCAAGATACTGGGGCCCTAGGGTCTAGCCGGGTTGAGGTCCAAGAGACTGGGTCTGTTACACTATCCATGGATAGATATATATGTATCGCCTACGGGCTTGATGATTGTGATTATGGACCAAAGCAGTAACTCTAAACTTTGAATAACATATTAGTGTCTTTTGGGCCCATGCTTGTCTTTGTTTCAATGTGAATAATAAATGGTAAAATAATTAAATAAGATAATGAAATGTATTGTTATGAAATATAGCATTTTTGAATATGATCTCTATTGATTGAATGTATGACATTCACATTGCATTAAAGCATATTGTTATTGTGGTTTGTACCACTAAGCCGTTGGCTTAGCGCGATTGTGGTTTATCGCGCAGGTGACAGGGTAGAACCAGAGAGTTCAGCTAGACCGAGTTGAGTCTAGATTCTGAAGCGTTGATAGAGGGCTTAAAGATCAAAGACGAACTGCCAAACATGTATAAATTTTATGTTTTGTAAAACATGGATTTTTATGTATATGTATTTGTAAATATCGCTATATTTTTCGCTGCATAATAAATAAGTGTTTTATCTAGTATATTTTATAATAAAATTTGAATGTTTTAGGTTTTCTTATAATTTTAAGTTTTCTTATATTATTGCAGAAGAAGATAAAATTGGGTTTATATATTATTGCTAAAAGAAAAGATTTGTTTATTTAGTAAATCGTGACACTCCTGTATCTGGTATACGTATATTACAGGTGTAGTAGTATGTAGTGTACATATACGGGATATAGGGGTGTTACAATTGTTTTGGTATCAGAGCCTAGGTTTGAGATTCTCAACCTAGGTCAATTGTAAGAAAAAGAATATTTTGATTTTAAAAGTTGGTTTTTGAATAAAATACATGTTTTGGTATTGGCAGTCTCTGATCTTTAATGAGGTATATTCTACAGTGTTTGCAGATATAGGTAGTGATGGCGTCTCAGTCACGTCAGCCTGTAGAAGGTAGTGCTGAGAGTGTAGCTCCTGAAGAGGGTAGAGATGGGGCTAGGGTAGAGAGAGCTGGAGAGGCACCTGTTCCTGTGCCAGAGAGATCTGCTGTTGATGAGGTTCCACCAATTTGGCTAAGACATGTGGTAGAATTGTTGAGGCAAGCTCCAGTGCAGCAGCCGCCACCGCCACCACAGCCTCAAGTGCTGGTGAGACATTATGATAAATTGAGGAAGTATGGGGCTGAGGATTTCTTTGGCACTACATATCCTGCAATAGCTGAGCAGTGGTTGGATAGAGTGCAGAGAGTATTTATCCAGTTGCAAGCCACTCCTGAAGATAAATTTGATTATGCTAGATCCCTTATGCAGAAAGATGCTTATGATTGGTGGAAGACGGTTCCTCATGCCATGGATGATCCACCTACGTTGTCTTATAGTGATTTTCTGAGGGAGTTTGAGCAGAAATATACTCCGAGGAGTATAAGGATGTCAAGAAGATGGAATTTCTGAATTTGAGACAAGATAACCAGATAGTGACTGAGTATGAGGTAGAGTTCATCCGGTTTAGTCACTATGCCGGTGGGATTATTTCTGATGAGATTGACCGGTGTAGGAGATTTGAGGAAGGGTTGAGGCCTTCTATTATGTGTATTGTTGCTGGTTCTCGGTACCAGGATTTTTCTCAGTTGGTTGCAGCAGCTAGAAGTGTTGAGAGAGCACAGGGTATTGCAGCAGCTGCTACCGAGGAGGAGACCAGAGTTAGGAGATCCCAGTTTGAGGCAGGGTCTTTGTCTATGAAGAGAGGCATAGGAAGTTTTGTTCTGAGAGTCAGTAGGAGCCTGAGGCAGTCGGGTAGGTCAGTTCAGTATCAGAGGCAGAGATCGAGACCTACAGTTTCTGTAGCTAGTGCTCCGACTCCAGTGGTCCATTGTGGTAGGATACATAGGGGTGTTTGTTGGAAGATTGGTGGATCAGCTGGGTGTTTCAGATGTGGATCGCCTGACCATTACATTAGAGATTGTCCTGAGATGCAGGAGCATAGGCAGGCAGATTCTACAGTTTCTCGACCTAATGTGAGAGGAGGTCAAAGTGGCAGAGGTGTTAGTAGAGG
Organism: Garcia nutans; assembly: GCA_947685225.1. Lineage (NCBI taxonomy): Eukaryota > Viridiplantae > Streptophyta > Magnoliopsida > Malpighiales > Euphorbiaceae > Garcia > Garcia nutans. Next base: position 68,505,689 of record CANTUV010000031.1, on the reverse strand, counting down.
TGGACGACCCGGGATCAGTCAGAGAGGAGGCTCTACATCCGGAGGCAGTAGGCCAGATGAGGCTGGGTCTTCTCAGAGAGTGTATGTGATGCAGAGGCAACCAGATGCTTCAGCAGTCATTGCGGGTGTATTTTTTTTATTTGGCATTTCAGTTCTTGCTTTGATTGATCCAGGATCTACTCATTCATACATAAGTGCATCTATCTTGCCTGTGTCTGAATTGCATTCAGAGTCCTTAGGATTTGATGTGTTGGTGACAAATCCTTTAGGGCATAGTGTGGTTGTTAGCAAGGTGCATCATGATAGTGCAGTTGTGGTGCAAGGTGAGGAATTTTTGGGGGATTTGATTGAAATGCCTTTTAAGGAGTATGATTTGATATTAGGCATGGATTGGTTGTCTAAGCATGGAGCTGTGGTAGACTGTCAACAGAAGTGTGTTACCTTGAGAACTGGTGATGGTAGAAGTGTGATGGTATCTAGTAAGCAGAGACAACTTGCATCCTTGTTTGTTTTAGCTGTAGCAGCTAGAAAGTTGATTAGAAATGGGTGTGATGCTTATCTTGCTCATGTTGTGGATACCAGAATAGTAAGTTCTCAACTTGATAGTATACCCACAGTTGCGGAATTCCCAGATGTTTTTCCGGAGGAGTTGCCAGGGTTACCCCCTGAGAGAGAGGTTGAGTTTGGTATCGATTTGTTGCATGGTACCACTCCCATCTCTATTACTCCTTATCGAATGACACCTGCTGAGTTGAGAGAGTTGAAAGTGCAGTTGCAGGAGTTGTTGGATAAAGGGTTTGTTCGCCCTAGTGTTTCTCCGTGGGGAGCTCATGTTTTGTTTGTAAAGAAGAAGGATGGTACTTTGAGGTTGTGCATAGATTATAGGCAATTAAACAAGGTGACTATCAAGAATAAGTATCCTTTGCCTCGGATTGATGATCTCTTCGATCAGTTAAAGGGAATAGCAGTTTTCTCCAAGATTGATTTGAGATCAGGGTACCATCAGTTAAGGGTTAGAGCTGAAGATATTCCTAAGACAACTTTCCGCACAAGGTATGGGCATTATGAGTTCTTAGTGATGCCTTTTGGATTGACGAATGCACCTGCAGCTTTTATGGATTTGATGAATAGGGTGTTTAGGCCCTATCTGGATCAGTTTGTGGTGGTCTTTTTTGATGATATTTTGGTGTATTCGCATAATGAAGAGGAACATGATAAGCATTTGCAGATTGTGTTGCAGACATTAAGAGAGAAGCAATTGTATGCTAAACTGTCGAAGTGTAAGTTTTGGCTTGATCAAATGACTTTTCTGGGTCATGTGGTGTCAGCAGATGGTATTAGAGTTGACCCGAGTAAAGTTGAGGCCATTTTGAATTGGAGTCCACCGAAGTCTGTGACTGAAGTTAGAAGTTTTCTGGGTTTTGCAGGCGATTATCGACGCTTTGTGAAAGGTTTTTCTTTGATAGCTACTCCACTCATCAGATTACTTTGAAAGGGAGTTAGATTTGTGTGGACAGATCAGTGTCAAGCTAGTTTTGAACAGTTGAAGGAGATGTTGACTCAAGCGCCTGTTCTTACATTGCCTGTGGAAGATAAACCATATGTGATTTACAGTAATGCTTCACATAATGGTTTAGGTTGTGTTTTAATGCAAGAGGGTAAAGTCATAGCTTATGCTTCTCGGCAGTTGAAGCCGCATGAGTTGAATTATCCGACGCATGATTTGGAGTTAGCAGCTATAGTGTTTACATTGAAGATTTGGCGACACTACTTGTATGGGGAGAAGTGTTTTATTTACACAGATTATAAGAGTCTGAAATATTTGGGTGTTCAGAGAGAGCTTAATCTTCGGCAGAGACGGTGGTTGGAATTGATCAAAGACTACGACTGTTTGATTGATTATCATCCTGGTAAGGCGAATGTTGTTGCTGATGCCTTGAGTCGAAAGTCTTTGGCAGGTTTGTCTGTTTATTCGCTCTCGTTGCTTGTTGAGTTGAGAGCGTTGCATGCTAGTTTTGAATCATGTGATGATGGTGCATTGTTAGCTCAATTGCAGTTGAGACCGGTGTTATTGGATCAAATTAAAAAGGCTCAATTGGCTGATGAGAAAATTCAGAAAGTTGTGTCAGATTGCCAAAATGGGGAGAGCCGAGATTTTCATGCGAGAAGCGATGGTAGCCTTTGGTTCAAAGATAGATTGTGTGTTCCTGATGATGCAAGATTGAGACAGATTATTTTAGAGAAAGCACACCAGTCGGTTTTTGCTATGCACCCTGGGAGTACAAAGATGTGTCAGGATTTGAAGCAACATTATTGGTGGTCAGGTATGAAGAGGGACATTGCGGAATATGTATCTAAGTGTCTTACTTGTCAGAGGGTGAAAGCTGAGCATCAAGTTCCAACAAGGTTGCTTCAACCTTTATCAGTGCCTGAATGGAAATGGGAGAGAGTAACAATGGATTTTGTCTCTGGTTTGCTTTTGACTCAGAAGAAGCATGATGCTATTTGGGTGATTGTTGATCGGTTGACAAAGACAGCTCATTTCCTTCCAGTTCAGATGGACTATTCTCTTGAGAAGTTAGCTGAGCTGTATATCAGTGAGATAGTGAAATTGCATGGAGTCCCAATTTCTTTGGTGTCTGATCGAGATCCTCGGTTTACTTCGAGGTTTTAGAAGAGTTTACATGGTGTTTTGGGTTCTCGGTTACTTTTTAGCACTGCTTTTCATCCGCAGACAGATGGGTAGTCAGAGAGAGTGATACAGATTATAGAGGATATGTTGAGAAGCTGTGTCATTGATTTTTCTGGAAGTTGGGACAGATTTTTGCCACTTGTGGAATTTGCTTATAACAACAGTCATCAATCTAGTATTGGAATGGCACCATTTGAGGCATTATATGGAAGAAGATGTAGAACGCCTCTATGTTGGAATGATATTGGAGAAGGAAAATTGGTTGGTCCTGATTTAATTAAAGAAACGGAAGAGAAAGTAAAGATAATTCGGGATCGGTTGAAAGCAGCTTCAGATCGGCAGAAATCTTATTCAGATTTAAAGAGGAGAGACATAGAGTTTAATGTTGGAGATAAAGTATTTTTGAAAGTGTCCCCTTGGAAAAAGATTTTAAGATTTGGTAGGAAAGGGAAACTAAGTCCTCATTTTATTGGACCGTATGAGATATTGGAAAGAGTTGGACCAGTTGCTTATCGACTCGCTTTGCCGCCTGAGTTGGATAGAATTCACAATGTCTTCCATGTTTCTATGTTGCGGAGGTACAGATCAGATCCATCTCATATTTTGTCTGTTGAATCTATTGAAGTGAGTTTGGATTTAACTTTAGAAGAAGAACCAGTTGCTATTTTGGCACATGGAGTAAAAGAGTTGAGAAATAAGAAAGTGCCACTGGTGAAAGTTCTTTGAAAGAATCATGCAAAGGAAGAGGCAACTTGGGAGAGTGAGCAAGCGATGCGAGATCAGTATCCTCAATTGTTTCAGACTTGAGATTACGTAATTTCGAGGATGAAATTTCTTTTTAGAGGGGGAGAATTGTAATATCCCAAAGTATACCCTAAAAGTTTTGGAATATTTATTGTTGTATTTGGATTAAGTGTATATGTTTAATGGAAAGAGAAAAGAAGTAAAGAGAGAGTGTATATGTTGTATATATAGTGATATATACAACATATACAAGTCAAATTAGTAAATGGTCAAAAGAAGATAAATTTATTTTAATTAAATTAATAAAAAGAAATTAAGTTAGTGGAAGAGGATTTTATGAATATTTTAATATTATTTTTTCTTGGTGGAGGTTTAAAGAGGTGAAGTATTTGACTTTGTCTCTTGTTCTTCTTTTTCTTCTTCCTTTCTTTTCCTTCATGGCTGGCCCTCCTAAGCAAGAGAAAAGAGAGTTTTAATTATATTTTCCAAGCTTAAAATTGATGAAGTTTTCAAGTGATCAAGTTGGAAATTTAAGAAGTTTCATCAACTTTGGTAAGTTTCCACTTGATTCTCTTGTTTTATTTTAAGTTGTGTTTGAGTTTGGTGTTGGATTATTAAGAGCATGAATATGTTTGATTGTAGTGTGTTTGAGAGTGTTGGGTTTAATTGACTGTGATTTTGGAGTTGAATGGAAGAGTAAGGGTTGTGTTTATGTTATGGTTTTGAGTTGGTAATTGAAGTATGTTGTGAGTTTGAGCAATTATTATCTTAGATTTTCATTGTGTTTGTGTTTAATGGAGTTGAAAGCATAGAATACATGAGTTTGGTCCAAAACAGAAGCAAAATGGATGCCACGCCCGTGGCCCTTGGATGCCACGACCGTGGGGGGTTTTAAGCAAATTGGACAGATTCGTTTGCTAACCCACGACCGTGGGGGTTTGTGAGGCCACCACCGTGGGGTTGTGAGACCAAGACCGTGGGGACCTAGATAGTGGCTTTGGCTTGTATTTGTGATCTATGGGTCTAGTATGAGACTAATAGGTGAATAATTATATTGGCATTCTTGTGTATTTGTATTTAAGTGTGTATTATTCCTTTTGGATTAGGTTGTGAAGAGGTTGAGTTGTCCTAATCTAAGTGCTGAGGATTCTTGGAAGAGGAAGTGTATAGATTGGTGTGAGTTGTTCTTGAGGTAAGTACAAACCCTACATTATTGCATATATTTACATGATATTGGGACTTAACACATTTGGTTGTAAATGTGTTAAGTAATCTATTACATTGTTGATACATTTGATTAATATTATGATTTGCATAATTTGAAAGATATGATGATCATTCAAAATGTATGTTTAATGCAATTGGTTGTGGATACTTTAATGATGAATTGCTTTAATGTGAATTGAGATATGATGAGATGTGAAGCCATTGTTGTTGGCTATGATAGTGCAAATGAAATAATTGGGGCATGGTTGCCTATTTGATTATGGAATATGAAATGAGAAATGAATTGAGAAAGAGAATGATAAAGAGATAAATGAAATAATTGTGTGCTTAATATGTTATTCAATTTTCAGAGTTCTGAGTTTGGCGGCATGCCTATGAATTGCTGGATAGGTGAAAAGACCGGGTCGTAAGCCGAGTCCAGCTGAAAAATGTGAAATATGATATTTTTGGGGTGAAAAGACTGGGTCGTAAGCCTCAAAAATAGTAACAGTCTAGCCGGGTTGAGGACCAAGATACTGGGGCCCTAGGGTCTAGCCGTATTGAGGTCCAAGAGACTGGGTCTGTTACACTATCCATGGATAGATATATATGTATCGCCTACGGGCTTGATGATTGTGATTATGGACCAAAGCAGTAACTCTGAACTTTGAATAACATATTAGTGTCTTTTGGGCCCATGCTTGTCTTTGTTTCAATGTGAATAATAAATGGTAAAATAATTAAATAAGATAATGAAATGTATTGTTATGAAATATAGCATTTTTGAATATGATCTCTATTGATTGAATGCATGACATTGACATTGCATTAAAGCATATTGTTATTGTGGTTTGTACCACTAAGCCGTTGGCTTAGCGCGATTGTTGTTTATCGCGCAGGTGACAGGGTAGAACCAGAGAGTTCAGCTAGACCGAGTTGAGTCTAGATTCTGAAGCGTTGATAGAGGGCTTAAAGATCAAAGACGAACTGCCAAACATGTATAAATTTTATGTTTTGTAAAACATGGATTTTTATGTATATGTATTTGTAAATATCGCTATATTTTCCGCTGCATAATAAATAAGTGTTTTATCTAGTATATTTTATAATATAATTTGAATGTTTTAGGTTTTCTTATAATTTTAAGTTTTCTTATATTATTGCAGAAGAAGATAAAATTGGGTTTATATATTATTGCTAAAAGAAAAGATTTGTTTATTTAGTAAATCGTGACACTCCTATATCTGGTATACGTATATTACAGGTGCAGTAGTATGTAGTGTGCGTATACGAGATATAGGGGTGTTACACTATACATTATATGCAGTTTAGAAATGGTTAAATAAAGTAGTGATCTGATAATACCTCGATATTTCTTCTCATCTACTAACTTACCACTTTCATCTTTGTCAAGTTTTAAGGATGTGCTCATGGGAGTTTTACTTAATTTGCAGCCATCCATTCCAAACTTTTTTAGAAGTTCCTTTGTGTATTTGGATTGATTGATGAAGATCTTGTCCTTGCATTGCTAGATTTGTAGTCTAAGAAAGAATTTGAGTTTACCCATCATGCTCATTTCAAATTTTCTAGTCATACATGAATCAAATTCCTTGCACAAAGATTCATTAGTAGCACCAAATATAATGTCATCAATATAAATTTGCATAATCAAAATGTTAAGCATTTTCTTTTTAACAAAAAGTGTTGTGTCGACCATTCCTTTTGAAAAATTATTTTTAAGTAAATATGCACTAAGTCTACCATACCAAACTTTTGTAGCTTGTTTCAATCCATATAGCGCTTTAGTAAGTTTAAAAACATGATTTGAAAATTTATAATCTTCAAAACTAAGAGGTTGTTCCACATAAACTTCCTCATTTATAAACCCATTTAGAAATGCACTTTTAACATCCATTTTAAAAAGTTTAAAATTCATATGACATGCAAATGCAAGTAATATTCTTATAGCTTCTAATCTAGCTAAGGGGGAAAATGTCTCACTATAGTCAATGCCTTCCTCTTGGTTATATCCTTTGGCTTCCAACCTAGCTTTGTTTCTATTAATGAGACCATTTTCATCAAGCTTATTCCTATACACCTATTTACACCCTATAATTGGATGGTCTTTAGGTCTAGGAACAAGTTCCCACATACTATTTCTCTCAAATTGGTTGAGTTCATCTTGCAAAGCAATTACCCAACACTCATCACTAAGATCCTCCTCAATGATCCTTGGCTCAATTTGAGAAACAAAAGCAACATTAACATCTAAGTATTTAAGTTTGGATCTAGTAGTTACTCCCTTTAATGTATCACCAATGATGAATTCTTTTGGATGATCCTTCTTGTATTGCCAATCTTTGGGTAGCTCTTGAGACTCTTCTTCATGTTCATTATGATTACTCTTTGGAACATTGATTGTCTTTAGTTGCTCAAATGTTCCTACAAAATCATCAAGAGCGCTAACTTTCCTTTGATCAAGTTTAGAGGATTCATCAAAAACAACATATATTGATTCTTCAACTACTAGTGTTCTTTTATTAAATACTCTATATGCTTTGCTAGATGATGAATATCCTAAAAATATGTCTTCATCTGATTTGGATGAGAATTTTTCAAGATTATCCTTGGTATTCAACATAAAGTATTTGCATCCAAACATTCGAAGGTATGAAATTTTAGGTATTCTTCCATTCCATAACTCATAAGAGGTTTTGTTTATTAAAGGCCTTTTGTAAACATGATTTGAAACATAACATGCGGTATTAAGGGCTTTTGCCCAAAAGTAAAATGGTAAATTATAGTCATTGAACATTATCCTAGCCATTTCAACCAATGTTCTATTTTTCCTTTTCAACCTTACCATTTTGTTGTTGTGTTCTAGGAGTTGAAAAGTTATGTGAAATACCAAACTCATTGCAAACATTTTCAAAGTTTTCATTTTTGAATTCTTTGTCACGATCACTTCTAATAGATGTGATTACATAGCCTTTTTCATTTTGAACTCGTTTTGCAAATATTTTAAAATGATTGAAAGTTTCATTCTTTTGAGCTAGGAATTTTACTCATGTAAACTTTGAGTAATCATCAATAAGTACAAATGCATATAACTTGCGACCTAAGATAGCAACTCTATTTGGTCCAAATAAATCTAAGTGAATAAGTTCTAATGATTTAGAGGTGCTTACAATATTTTTAGATTTGAATGAACTTTTTTGTTGCTTTCCAAATTGACAAGGTTTATAAGTCCTATTTTTATCAAATTTTACTTTAGGGAAACCATCAACTAGTTCTTCTTTACTAATGCATTGTAAATGATCCATGCTAGCATGTCCTAGTCTTCTAAGCCATAACCAAGCATCATTATTAATGGTAACCAAACATTCAAATGCATTATTGGAATTTAAATCAATTTTATAAGTATTGCAAATTCTATCTCCTTTAAATACAAGTTCACCATTTGAATTGGTAACTTTGCATTCTTTAGAGTTAAAACTTACATCATATCCTTTATCACATAATTGACTTACGCTAAGCAAATTATGTTTTAACCCATCAACAAGCCACACATTTTCAATCATATTCTTACCAAGCATGCCAATGGATCCAATGCCAATGATTTTACTTTTAGCATTATTCCCAAAAGTGACAATACCTCCATGCGTATAAGTGTTGTGAAAAATTTTGCATTGCCCATCATATGCCTTGAGCATCCACTATCCTAAGCTAAACATTTTCATTGATAGTGGATTTTAGGCATACCTACAAAATAACAATTTTCATCCTCTTTTAGGTATCCTAATGAAGTTGAGTCCTTGGGGGTTAGTAGTAGAGGGATCCTCTAACTTAAGATGTCCCTTCATAATATAGCAAAATGTCCTCTTGTGTCAAAATTTTATACTATAGGTGCATTTAAATAATGTTATATACTTATGTACTTTCCTATTGAAATTCAATGAACTATGCACATAACTGTAAGTTTGTGTTGAAAGAGATTATTTTTGTGCATGCCTTTTATACATGAATGCATGATTTGCTCTTCTAACTTTAGTTTTAGAGCCTTATAAACCTAAGATAATCCTTTTGGGATTTTTATGCTTGGTTTGTGCATTAGTATTCTTCACAATATCAACACTAGATGTTTGTGTTGTAGAAGCTCTAGCAAATGTGGGTGCCTTAGATGAGGTGCAAGATGAGCTAATGAACCGTAAACCATGTTTCAAGGAGGGTGATCTTTGATTATTGATCAATGTATCTAAAGCCTCTTTTCCCTTATAAAACTTTGAAATTGATTCTTTCAACTCATTTATTTCATCCTTTACTATTTTATTTTCCTTGATCACATTTTCTAAGCTATGTGAGTTTTTAGTCATTTCATCAATTGATTTCAACAAGTTTTCATTTGATGTCTTCAATTCTAATGTAGAGTTTTTCAAAGATACAAAATCCTTTTCTCTTATAACATTTCATCTTTGAGAAATACTTTTCTATTCTAAGGTTCATATGCTCAATTAAGCCATTATCATCTAAAGCATCATCAACATCATCATTGTAACGGACCCCACTTTTCATCAACTGGACTTGGCTTACAGCCCGACCTTTTCACCGTCCCAGACTGCGAGGTCCGCCACAATACCCGTTCACCTCACGGTTCCCGAGCAGTGATTTGTTTATTTGGCCTCAATGAGGTCGCCTCCCTCATTCGAACCCGCAACCTCCTCCCTTAAGAGGAAACCATGAGCTGAATGGAGGAGGTCGCGGGTTCGAATGAGGGAGGCAACCTTATTGAGGCCAAATAAACAAATCACTGCTCGGGAATTGTGAGGTGAACGGGTACTGTGGCGGACCCCCATAGACTAGGACGGTGAAAAGGCTGGGCTATAAGCCAAGCCCAGCTGGTGAAAGTGGGGTCTGTTACAGTTAAAAAGGTGCCTTTTTAACTATAGCATCCCCCTGTTATTTCAGTTGGGCCTGGCTTACAGCCCGGCCTTTTCACCATCCCAGTCTGTCGGGGGTCCGCCACAATACCCATTCACCTCACGGTTCCCGAGCAGTGATTTGTTTATTTGGCCTCAATGAGGTCACCTCCCTCATTCGAACCCGCAACCTCCTCCCTTAAGAGGAAACCATGAGCTGAACGAGTACCATTTCTTCTAGTAAACAAGTGTAACACCCCTATACCCAATATACATACACCATATATACGAACTATATGTAATATACATATACTGGATACAAGAATGTCAGAATCCATTTTAAACAAACCCATCTTTAAAACTTTATCATCAAATCATCATTTCTACAAACTAAGTAAACTTATAACATTTAACTTATATTATAGAAAGTAATAGATAAAACATTCCTTGTTAAAATACATATATATATATCTTCATTATCCAAAAGTTTATCCAAAACATTTTTTATTGTAGAAGAGAAATATACATTTCTATATACATCAAAATCAATATATATAAATACAAAAATCTAAAATATATACATGCTGGCAGTTCGTCTATGATCTTAATGTCCACTAATAACTCCAATCTCAAAGTCTCAATCCTAGACTCGACTCGGTCTAGACGAGCTCTCCGGCACAACCGGATCTACCCTGTCACCTGCGCGATTAACCACAATCGCGCTAAGTCAAAAGCTTAGTGGTACAAACTTTGATTCAAAATAGATCAATGCGATGCTAATACACAACACCTAAGAATATAACAACTCATTACATTATATATATCACAACTCATAACATTATATTAATCATTTACATCACATTACATAATTCACAATAAAGTAAAGACAAGCATGGGCCCAAAAAGGATCTAATATGCTATTCAAATTTTAGAGTTACTGCTTTGGTCCATAATGACACCTTGTGTCTAGGCAATATATATCCATGGATAATCCAACTAGATCTGAGCTTACGACTCGATCTTTTCACTCAGTCTAGCTTTAAGGATTTGTTTTTGAGGCTTACGACCTGGTCTTTTCACCCTAAAAATATCACATTTATCAGCTGGGCCAGCTTGCGACCTGGTCTTTTCACCTGCCCAACAATTCATAGGCATGTCGCCAAACTCAGAACTCTGAAAATTGAATAACATACTAGGCATTCAAGTTATTCATTTTTCTCATTATCAAATTCTTTCATAATTCCATTCTCAAATTCTTTTCTCACTTTCTCATTCTTCTATTTTATATCAATATAAGTTTATTACATTATGTTTTCACATATCTCATCACATTATTCAACATTTCCTTTCATTTACAACAAATTACTCAATTGCTTTGATACATCAACATAATTCACATTAAGCATATCATAACATATTTCTCATTCATCAACAATATATTAAGTAACTTAACATATTTCTCCAACCAAGTGTGTTAAGTCCCAATGTTATGTAAATGTATGCAATCATTCAAAGTTTGTACTTACCTCTAAGAGCAACAAACACCAATTCAACCTTCTCGTCCAAGATATCCCTCAATCCTTGGATTGGGTAACTCAATTCTCTTCAAAACCTAATCCAAAGGTGATTATAAATACTCACTTAGTGATACACATAAGAAAATAAGAAAAAGCACTATTTAGGGCAAACTCTACACTTGACACGCTCAACAACACGGCCGTGTTCATGGACGTGCCCTAAACCCACAACACAAAAGCTTTGACAAGCTCAGTGACATGAGCGTGTCACTGCACGTGTCAATCCTCCTCCAACACAGAAGCTATGACACGCTCAGTGATATGGGCGTGTCACTGGACGTGTCAATACTACAACAACACATAAGCTATGACACGCTCAGTGACATGGGCGTGTCACTGGACGTGTCAATCCTATAACAAGACAGTAGCTTTGGCACGCTCAGTGACATGAGCGTGTCACTGCTCGTGTCACCAACACTGAAAATAGAACCAACGACACTCCCAAAAACATAGCCGTGTAACTGGGCGTGTCAGGCCAAAAACCTGAAATCGACACCAAAATGTTACATCCAATAAACATCTTTCTTTAACCTTATCAACACCACACAAACTCAACCAAATCCATCAATAAACCATAATAAACTTGTATAGACATCAAAACAACTCAATTATAAGCATCAAAACACAATCACAACCATATATCACAACTCAAAACTTATACAATCTACAACTCTTATTTTCTTCACCAAACATCCAACCCCAAAATCAAAGTTAAGTAAACAAAATAATCTCAAACACACCAAAATCAACCATACACACAACTACACCAACCATCCACCAAACTCATAAACACAAACTCAAAAGCAAACAAAGAAACAAGTTGGAAACTTACCAAATATGAAGAAAAATCCTTAAAACACCAACTCGATCACTTGAAATCCTTCAATTGCTTGAGTTAGGAAGAAACAAAACCTCTCTCTTGATGAAGATGGTGGTGGCCGGACCAAAGAAGAAAGAAGAAGATGAAAAAGAAAGTCAACCACCACTCAAAGCACACACTTCTCTTTTAACTAAACACATCTCCCTAAATCACTCTCCACCAAGCAATTAAATTATTATAATAATAATATAAAAAAATCATCTTCCACTAATATTATTTAATATATAATTAATTCAAATATCTTTTGACCTTATTATTAAAAAATGTTGACTTGTATATGTTATATATGTCTACACACTTCCCTTTTCCTTTCTTTCCACTTAATTATTTATACACTAATCATTTAATTCAATTTCAACTATTAGCATTTCCAAAAATTTTGGGGTATCATTTGTGATATTACAATCATCATATGCAATCAAGTTTAAGGATGAAGTACTTAACTCTTTGGAGTTGTTATCATTTTCAATAGCCTTGAGACATAGATTTGTAATTTCTTCCTCTTCTTCCTCTTCTTCTTCACTTGAGGAATCATCATCCCATTTAGCTTTGAGTGATCTCTTCTTTTCCTTATCTTACTTCTTTTTGCTTTTCAATTTGAAGCAATCCAACTTGATGTAGCTGGATTTGCCACATTCATAGCATTTCACTTCATTCTTTTTATCTTTATCTTTAAAGGAGAATTTAGAAAATGTACCTTTGTTAGCTTGTAGTCTTCTCTTACCCACATGAGTGCCCACAGCATTCGACTGTGACTTAACCCTACACCTGGGCCTCTGCCATAGGACAATTGCTGCCACACCTTGTGTAATAATACATATCACTAGAACATAATCTCATACCACATATCATTTCATCATAATAACATATCATATAGGATCATTCTATATCAAAGTATACATATACATATCACATAATCAAGCAATACCGAAGTATATACTCACCTTGGATATCAAGAATCAAACCAAATCTCCTTCAGTTCTACCTTTTCCAACAAGCCTTGATCTAGTATTTCTTTGTTAATTCCCACTTAAAATAGTTAATTCCACCAATACTTGAGCTAAGCCTACATGTTTCTAAGATAGAAATGAAGTAAGAAAGATAAAGCTCAGAAAAGTGAGTTGGAAAGGTATGGAACACTCTAGAGCATCTTATGTAAAATTTAGGAACCAAACTGCTCCTACCAATTGGAAAAATCTCCTTAGACAGATCTAACTCAAATTCCATAGGTCGCCAATGCCGCGTCCATGGGATCCAAAACAATAACGCCATCTACTCCAAAAATCAAGAAACCAAAAATGAGGATGTTACAATTTTCTCCCCCTTCAATAATTTCGTCCTCGAAATTATTCACTATGCTACTAATTATGCAACTAACTCATACAACACAACACCACTTACTCTATACTTTCCCTCTTATGAGCATCCTTACTCCCTTCATCACACTCTACACTAGCAACAAATTCATCTAGTCATGAAGTTCAATACATAAATCACAATATCAATGAAAATGAAATTATCTTAAACTTTTGGGATGATTCCAACTTCTTCCTATCTGTCTATTGATGCAAATCCTACTCTCTAACTAGCTCTTGCCCTACCATTCCTACCACCTCTTCCTCCTCTACTTCTAGGTCGAGCCACACTAGACTCTGACCATCTAGATCCTGATAGTTCTGGGCAATTTCTCACATAATACTGCTCATATCTGCATCTAAAACAACCTCCTGAACTAGGTCCCCAATAAATACCCCTGTACACTCTACCACACTGAGTACAAGTAGGTGGTAAAGGCCTATATGCAGAAGACACAGGAGTACTAGCCATTGATATTTTCAACCTCTGATTCTACTGAACAAATCTAATAGACTGCTCTTAACTTCTATTCAGACTCTGTGATACATCTTCTCGCCCTTTATTGAGAGATGATGATTCCTATTCCATCCGAAATCCTTTATTCTTACTCTTTTCTAATATTGCAGTAGCTGCAATCCCCTAAGCTTTCTCCACACTCAATGCAACTAATACTAATCTAGAGAAATCTTCATATTGTACCACGGCCATCTAACACATAATAGATGGCTTCAATCCCTATTTAAATCTCTTATATCTATCCACCTCATTAGTCATAATCTCTCCTGGATATTTATTAAGCTTCAAAAACTCCTTCTTATACTCTGTTATAGTGTTCTCCCCCTATTTCAAATCAAGTAACTCTCTCTTCTTCTTATCCTTGTAATCCCTATGTGTATACTTTTTCCTAATTTCCTAATAAAATCCTCATAACTCAATATTGGTGGTTGAACTAAAGCATGTGGAAATATCTTCCACCAGTCAAAGACATCCCTTTGCAGAAGTGACACTGCGTAATCAAATTTCTCTTCTGCAGTGGCCTCCAATTGAATAAATACTCTTTCAACCCTATCCAACTACTACTCTGCCTAAGCTGAATCTATGGTTCCTATGAAATCCATAGCCTTATATTCCTCAACTTGTCATATTTCCTAGTCTGCTGCTGCTACTGCACTGGGTCTTGACGAAACAACCCCGCCATCTGCTGAACATAAACAGGAGGAAAATCTACTATTATTGCTCTAGCTGCCAATGGGGCCTCTCTGCGCCTGCAGCACCTGCTCCAGCTCCACCTTCTTCTGGAGCAATACTCTCATCACTTGTCTCATTAGACTTATGCATCCTAGATGTCATCACAATGTATATCTATTAACATAAACAAATAATGCCACATTAGAGACCAACTTAAATGCATATGCATATGCATGTATTACACTTTAAATCACAATTTTAAAATTCACTCTACTTTCTTTAAAAACTTACATAGGTCAAGAATCTCAAGCCTAGACTCTAATACTAAAATAAATATAATACCCTTATATCCTATATGTGTATAGTACATATACCCCGTATACATAAAATATGCATATATAATATAAGAATGTCACTCCAAATATCTATAATAATATTTCCATTCAAATTAATAGCATATAAAATAAGTTTACAATATTTTCATAACACACAAATAGTAAACATTTGGATATTCTAGCTCAAATTCAAAATATACATATATATACATTAATCCTAATTAAACTTCAGAAGTATACTAGGATGCAATTGGCACAGTTGGTCTTACGGAACCCACAATATTCAAGCTCTACGCTTAGCTATATGCTTAGTGGTATATACTATAATATCATAACACAGTTCATAACTAATACATAATTCATATACAATACATCATAATGTCAATGAAAAATGCAACATAAATATGGACAATGTATCATCTAACATCATTATCATCATCATCATTATATATATAAAACATCCCATACCACACACTTTGGAATATTAACAATTCCACCTCACAATCACATAAGTTAGCCCCAAAAATCCCTATATAATATCCATGTTCTAAAAATATTGACTTAGTTCTGCTTGACATCGGGACTAGTGTCAATATCACCCAAAAGCCACCCCTAAGGACATCGAGGCTAGTGTCAAGCATCACCCAAAAGCCGTCTTTATCGACACTGAGGGCAAGTATTATATAAATCACCCGAAGGCCATCTTCTTTCGACATCAGAGGCAAATGTCAATGAATCACCTAAAGGCTACCTCCTTTCATCAGAACCAACCTCAACAGTTTAGAACAAATAATTGTATAAGGTTCACACAATATACATATCAAGTCATTTTCATCACAGGTTCAAAATTATCTTTTCTCTTTCTCTTTACTAGTATTCATAATCTCAATCTTTTTACTCATTACTTGTCTGATTACAAAGCACATATCACATGTCATATTTCAAGCATAAACTTACATATCACGTAGCATCCAATGCATTCCTCATCACATAACTATACACCCAAGCATAGATTATGTGATTAATCATCGATCATATGTCATCCTACATAGTAGGATCATACATACATATCACTAGCATATAATCTCATACCACATATCATATCATCACAACAACATATCACATAGGATCATTCTATATCATAGTATACATATAAATATCACATAATCAAGCAATACCAAAGTATAAACTCACCTTGAATATCAAGAATCAAACCAAATTACCTTCACTTCTAACAAGCCTTGATCTAGTATTTCTTTATTAATTCCCACTTAAAATAGTTAATTCCACCGATACTTGAGCTAGGTCTATAAGTTTCTATGATAGAAATGAAGTAAGAAAGATAATGCTTAGAAAAAGTGAGATGGAAAGGTATGGAACACTCTAGAGCATCTTATATAAAATCCAAGGACATGCCCATGGCATCTAAAAGCAACATCCATGGGATCTGCATTGCCTCAACCAAACCAAAACTTCTGCACCAACTTACAAAGACCAAGGACATGACAGTGGCTCTCCAATGTCGCGCCTGTGGGAACCAAACTGCTATTGCCAAGTGGAAAATTCTCCTTAAATAGATCCAACTTAAATGCCACGGTCGTGGCTCACCAATGCCATGCTCGTGAGATCCAAAACAACACTACTATCTACTCTAAAATCCAAGAAACCAAAAATGAGGATGTTACAAAGTTTGTCCGAAGATGTCATAAATGTCATATTCATGTAAATATCATGAGACATCCTCCTATGTATCTACAACCTATGGCTACCCCTTGGCCTTTTTTTAGTGTAGGGCATAGATGTGATTAGGAAAGTCAATCCCAAGTTGTCAAATGGGC
The DNA here is from genome assembly GCA_947685225.1 of Garcia nutans. Classification (NCBI taxonomy): domain Eukaryota; kingdom Viridiplantae; phylum Streptophyta; class Magnoliopsida; order Malpighiales; family Euphorbiaceae; genus Garcia; species Garcia nutans. The sequence continues at coordinate 68,488,957 of CANTUV010000031.1, read as the reverse complement.
ATGAATACATCCTGGCAGTGGTCATTTACTTCACAAGATGGGTTGATATGGCATCATATAAGGTGTTAAATGCCAAGAAATTGGCACATTTCATCAAGCTAACATCCTTTGTAGTTTTGGAATCCCAGACAGGGTGGTCTCTAACAATGGATCACATTTTCAAAAAGAGGTATAGCCTTGTTAAGAAAATATAGCATCCAGTACCATTGCTCTTCACCCTACAAACCTTATACCAATGGGGTTGTAGAAGCTACTAATAAGACTACAAAGACGATCTTGCAAAAAATGGTGGACAGGCACCGAAATTGGCATGGACACTTGTCTTTTTCTTTATGGGGATATAGAACGTCTATTTGGATGCCAACTAGGGCTACACCATACTCGTTGGTTTATGGCATGGAATCGGTCCTACTAATAGAACTTTGGATATAGTCTACACAAGTTATGAAAGAAAGTAAGTTACAAGCAACTGAATGGACACAGTCTCATCATGATTAGTTGAACACCATTCAAGAAAATTGAATGGATGCTCTCTATAAGATTCGGGGTTATCAGCAGAAGTTGTCCAGCCCTTTTAATAAAAGAGTACACACTAAGGGTTTGCAAGAAGTGAACTTGGTGCTGAAAGAAATCTGAGCACCTATGCATGATCCATATGGTAAGTTTCAACCAATTGGATTGGCCCTTACATCCTTTAAAAGATCCTATTCGAAGGAGCGGCTATACTGGCAGATTTGGACGGGAATGAGTTCACTAGTCCTTGTAATTTAGCAATACTTTGTATAAATTATATTTTGTATAAGAATAATGATGGTTTGATTCTTTTTACAGGATACATAGGAAGTCCAAATTTGGGCCTAGCCTCATTCATTAATAAAACTCATTTTCTCCTTTGCCTTGGTATGCCATGTATGTGGAAAAAAAAGAGTATGGAAAGCTTGCTACGTTGAAAATTGGAGAGGATGAATTAGGCAAAAGTTAGAGCAGACTCGTCGAGTTGAAAACCCAAAAGTGCAAGTGTGAGCGGAAATTTTTGCCCCTATTCATGGTGGAATGGTTCTTACGGCTTCAGCACTATTAGACTCTAAGCCTTAGCCTTAGAGAACATGAGTCTAAGCCCAAAGAATTAGAGTTGCCACTTGGATATGCCGGGAATATAGAAAGGGTGGATAATTCGAGTTCCATGGAATCTCCAATCCCCTACTGGGTTCGAAAAGTTAGGTACATATGAGAAAGGTGAAAATGACCCAGCACTCCCATAATGCCCGGTTTATTGAAACCAGTCTCCTGTTAAGGTCTAAATATTATTGAATTCTTAAGTTATTATGATATCATTCATATTATATTCAATTAAAGTAAATTAACATTCACCATATTATAAATTAAACAACCAAATAAAATGGGCACCTATACAAGATAGAAACATGCCCTTATAACCGTCCAAATATCCAAAAAAAATAAATTAAATAGGACACTCATCAAAAGGTAAAAATGTGTCACTTACAATACCTCCAAGTCCATAATATAAATTAAATTATTTAAACTTGATAAATAAGGCACCCACAAATAGAAATATACCTTTTACATTACGCTCTAAATCCACACAATAATTAATTAATGCAATTTTAACCATCGATAAACAATTAATTAAAGATTCAATAAGAAAATAAGTGATTCAAAGAAATAATTAATCATCACAACAACAATTTTAAATTAAGGCTAAACTAATGAAATTGAGGCTTTTATAATTAAATTATGGTTCCAATTACTAGATTTTATGGTTCCAATTACTAGATTAGGGCGTTATTTTGAAAATTAGAGTTTTGTTATGAATTTAGAGTTAAAACACGCAAAATTAAGGTTTAATCCTAAAACTAGGGCTAAAATATGCAAAACTAGGGTTTGTTCCTAAAACTAGGGTTAAAACATGCAAACTAGTGTTTAAGAATATAAATCATGGTTTTTATTTACAAATTGAGGTCTTACTAGCAAAATTAAGGTTTAAATCTTTGAATTAGGATTTTAATGGTAAATTAGGGTTTTAAATTATAAATTAAGATGCAATTAAAATTCCAATTTAACTTGATCCTAAAGTTATTGTTTACTATATATAAATTCAAAATCAAACTAGAAATCTAAAATGATAGTGAACTTCAATAACATTAAGAGATAAAGATGACCAAAATAAATTAAATAGAATTAGATGAAGATGCCTTGTAAAACCTTCATCTTATCCGAGTCCATTCTTTAGTTTAAACCAAATTAGGATACTGAAATAAGTCATTATAGACCCTTAATTTTGGCCCCGAATGAGTTCAATCAAAATTAAAAGTGCCAAGTTAGGTTTAATCCAATTTTAAAGATGCTTAAATTTAGTCTGTTCTAATTTTACCTACCAGAGAGATCAACAAGTCTTTAACATGTTTAAAATGGGGTCTATAAGGGATATAGCTTAAGCTAAGACCATTTTTAAATTGGAGTTGATGTTACACTGCTAACAGATCTTAACACTACAAACTTTATGTTGGAACCATAGGCAACTGGGAGCAATCTTAAACTCTAGGATTTTTATTATCTTGCTTCATGAAAAGATAGAGCTGGAATGCTCCTCCATCTTATGGGCAGAAATTCAAACCTGATTTGACAAGGAAAAACCTATTATTTTTTCTTTTATTTTGCAAAAACTCAGGACCCCTTTTTCTTCTTCTCTTTTTTTTTTTTTTGCATTTTTTTTCTATTTGGGCTCTCTTTTTTTTTTTGGACCTGGCATTTCATCATTCCACTCTTTCCCTCTTTTGTAATATCAAATATAGGCTTTTCAAGATTAGAGGTATGTTAGATGAAAGATGGTCTTTCTCTTATTTATCTGATTTAGCTGAGTCCCTGGTTGGGCTGAAATGATTAAAGTCAAGTTATTATCGTAGACTAAGTGAAAGTCTTCTGCTATTTTAGGTAAAAAGAACTCTATTGGCTTTCTAAACCTCCCTTTAAGGTTTTCAAAACTAGAGAGTTACTCTAACTTTTTACTAGGTCATCCTTTTGGGTTTTCAACCTAGCCAGATATTTCTTTTCTTTTCTTTTTCATCTTGATTTTTTTTATCATAGCTCAAATAGAATCTTCTTGTTCATACTGTCCTATGCTTCTGACTATGGAGTAGCATGAATCGGCCTCAATTAGGATGGATCATTTTGTTGCCTTGATGACATCCCAATGATGAAATAGATCTAAAATATTAGGTCTAGTTCAAATAAACTTTAACCTTCCTTATGATCTTGACTAAGCATCCCTTTCTTCAATCTTCTTGGTTTTTGGTAGCCCAGTGATCATTAGACTTGTCATAAGTATCACACCAGCTCAGGGTAGATTATTAGGATTTAGAAGCCAATAAAAGGCAAGCTAAAATCTCATGAAGGCTCAAAATGACAAACTAAAAATTTATATTTCAGGGCGGATAGTAGTTGTTGGCTCACCAAACAATGCCAATATCATATCTCTCTTAAATAAGCAGAGTTTAATTTCGTCTCAAAAGTTCATCAAAGTATGTTCTGAGACTGACTAGAAACTAAACATAGATAATTATGTAGGAGCCCTCTCTAAGTAAGAATATAAAACTGAATGCTATAAAACAATTCTCTCACATAGTAAAGTCTCTCGAATAATGATGCATATATATGTTAATTTATAAATATTAAGCTAGATTTGTCATTAGTTGAGCATCAAAATGACAAAAACAAACAAAATTATAAATTCAACAAAAGTAATTTATTCAAACAGTTTGAAAAATATAATTGTCCAAAAAATACCAAAGAAAGTAAATTAAGCAGCACTCAAGGCTAGGGAAGTTTGTTGAATAGAGTTTGTTTCCCCTCTGTATCTTCTGCACTCACATCTTAAAAAGAGGATAAATCAAAATATTCCTTCAATCTTTCTCCTATCATGAAAGTTATCGACAGAGATACTTTGCCAAACTTAGGCAAAGGATTGTCTTTCATGCTGAGTATGTTGGGTTCAAGCAGCTTACCACTGTCATTCATATCTTGGATCTCATGCTTTAAATGGATACAGTTATATGTCTCATGCCCTTATAGTTGATGGAACTGGCTAAAAGCGTTGGCATCAATGTTTGATGAAAAGGATTGGGTAGCGGCCGAGGAGCCAATGGCTACAATAGCCCTTACTTCTGAAACTTATTGAAAACCCAAAAAAAAAGGTATTCCCAGATCTGAAAACTGTCTTTTTTTTACTTGACCAATAGTTGCATTGACTTCCATTTTGTTTTGTGTACTCTAACTTCTAGATTGATAATTTTCTCATTTATTTCTTCTTTCAGAAAAGTGATTCTTCTCCTGTGCCCACTATTCTATTTGTAAGCTAGCTTGGAGAAGATCTTTGAAATCTCTGATAAGAGTATGAGATAACCTCTCATGGAGATTGGGTAGAACACCTCTTACTATCATTCTAATCTGGTCAGACTCATTGGGCCTCTTTTTGAAAAGAGCAGCCTTATTTCTCAAACTCTTGACATAATCAATAAAATTTTCATTCTTCTTCTATATAATAGTCTCCACATCCATCAATGTCACTTTCAGCTCAATATTGTACCCATATTGGTGAATGGAGGCTTTGTACAACAGATTCCAATCATTTTGGGGGTTTTTCTCCAAGGTATTGAACGAGTTTTGCACAACATGATCCAGAAAAAGCATAAAATACCTCATGGTTTGAGCTTTAGTAGCTCTAGCATATTGCATAGTAGTGGCATATTGCTTGACATGCAAGTGGGGATTTCCCGTTCCATCAAACATAGCAAAAGGAGGCATCTTGAACTTTAAGGAATTCCTTCATCATCTTCAAATAGTTTGTCCACTTCCAACACCACTTCAATTTTTAGCTTTTTTTCAAACTTATTATCCAAGTCGGCAATTAATTTTTCAACATCAGTAGATTCAGTTTTCTTAACAACCTTTTTCTCTTTATGTTTTCATTGGAGGTATGCATCCCAATCTTCATCATCATAAGTCACTGCCTTTTCTTCATCAAAATCTACCTCGCCCACTTTAGCATTTCCTTTGTCATTTGGCTTCTTGGTACTTGCAGTTGTTGTCTTTTAGTAGTGCAATTAGCTAACTTATCACAGCCTCACCAAGGGTCCCCTTCAATTCTTCCCTAGACTTTTTTACAGATGTTTATGATGCAACCTTAAATGTTGAAGATGTGGAAGGTAGGAAAAAGCCAAGCTTTCAAAGTCGGCCTAGGCCTAATACCAATAATAACCATGCAATAGAACTAGTTCACATACATGCAATCCTAGATTGCAAGTTCTCTAACTGCAAGAAGCAAGAAGCCTTTGTCCAAGGTACTTGAGAAGTTGATTGAAAAGGGATTGTTGAAGCCTTTGACTTCGGGAAAGGTACCTGACTCCATCATATAAAGTTGGAACATAAATGTCTATTGCAATTTTCACTAAAGGGTTGGTCATGATACCAATAAGTGCATCCATGTGAAGCATGAGATCCAAGATTTGATTGCTAATGACACATTTGTGGATCTTGATAAAAGCAAGCTTAGTACAAGGCACAACCCATTACCAAAGCGAGGTGCAGTCTCACCTCATAAGGGCTTGCTTACGATTGGGTCATACTCAAGTGAAGAATTCGTAATGCAGTTTTTCCAATATGTGGTCCCCTTAGTTGCTATCATTGACATATGGGAGAGTAGTGAAGAGAGCGAACTTGAAAATAGGCCATCTTTTTGGGATGAGATTAGTGAAGATGAGCCCAAGAGATCCAATACTGTTAAAAGGAAGTTGAATTTTGCCAAAAAAAAAATTTAATACGTGTATATATATACACATATATTATAATCTTTTTATATACACACTATATCATACTTATATGGAAGCGGTGACGATTAATGACTTTATATTAACATGTGTGCAAAAGGGGGGACAAAATTTCATATTAATAAATAATAAAAAATATAAAGTCGAGGGACCAGACAAATATTTAAATGATGCATGTATACGTTCGGTTATCTAAATAATCTTTATAACCATGCCAAATATTCTTAATCCATACTTTTTAATATTGTTAGTTATAAGAACCTGCCAAATGCTATTTAGCAAGTAATTGCACGGTTTAACCCAAAAATAATCTAAACCGTGTTACGTAGACCAACGAATTGAATTGCCAATTCAAGCCATGTCTTGTTCAAATAAAAAATAATAATCTAAATAATCTAAAGGTTATCACCACTTGGCTGTAAGATATTGGTGAAGAAGGCATACCATATCTTTAATGGTAGATATCTAGATATCTCCAAAATTGTGAAGAAGGGGATACCAATTCAGATTAAGACATTTTAGAAGCATAAGTATACAGTCGATTAACACAGAGCACCTGAAGTGACAATTGCTTATTAAGCACAATAAAAACCAGAATTAATAAAAATGATCTAGATTAATGGCATTTTAGAAGCATAAGTATATAGCAGATTAAAAAACGAGCAGATGAGCTAATTTAATATCAGCATTTTAGCTGCATAGGCACAAGTATAAACCCTGACAGAGTAAATGAGCTAATTCAGTAACAGAATTTTATAAGCAAAAGCATACAGCTGATTGACACAGATTATTTACTTAGCTTGCACTTTGCCCCAATAAAAAACAGAATTAGCTTGCACTTTGCCCTGACAATAGCTTGCACTTTGCCCCAATAAAAAACAGAATTAATTAAAATGATGGAGATTAATGGCATGAAAATGAAGTGTTATCCAGCAAATTATGAAAGGATATGGAAGACATAGAAACTATGGTGTCAAGATATCTCGAGAAAATTACTCCTTAAATGTCACAACATCATATATATTGATACAGAATATACTATTCTTCCACAATTTTTCTCATTTAACACTCTTGCCCACACAAAACCAGTACTGGTTGCCTGGTGCCTGTGCTAAATAATTTAATGTCTAATAAGATTGATATCTGCAATAATTCCTTTCTGTTTCTGCATTTGAGAAGAGTGAGTGTGATGTCTTTTTAGAGTTAGTGGCATATAGAAAATTAATTCTCACTGCATATAAAGAAAGAACTGTCAAATATTGCATTCATGGATACGCAAAAATTTGAGTCAATGTCAACTTCATCAGATTTGGTTATAACCTTTTAGTCAACTTTAAGCTCCACTATAACTTGATAATAGCGTCTGAAAATGTCACACTAAATTTCTGCACTGAATAAAACTGCATTCATTTAAAACTTACAACATCCCTTAAATATTTCACATAATGATTATTTGATTTAAATAACAAAGAGACCAACAAATTTAGTTTCATTTCTACATCCAAAAATTTGTACAAAGATTAGTTTGGTAAAAAGTTAATATTGTTCAAACTGAATTGCAACATATTTTATGTCAGCACAAAGGTATGCAAATTGAAAAATTAGGTCAGTCAACAGTGGTGAGGTCACCCATAAGATAATAGAAACCAAACTTTTTCTCAGCTCAACTTTGCAATGCTAGACATGGAGGATGTTTCAAATTAATATGATATTGCAAATACAATATAATTCTGATTTTCTTTAACATAAAAAGCAAAGCAGTTTTTTTTTTTTACATCAGCAGATTGTTTTTAAAATTTTTATTTTGTAAATGAGAATTTCTATAGCAGGTTGATGTTCCAACTTTTTTCCTCAAAAGTGCAGAAATGCATTTCTGTTAACTTTGATATCAATAAACACTTAACCAACATGACGGCAAAGAACTGACATAGAAAAATAACCAAACATAAAAACTTATGACATAATGACACATCCTATAGAAAAGGAAAATACAGAATTGTATACCAAATAATATCAGTAGCATGAATTAATATAACCTAAGAAATGCAAATACCCGAGAAAATGGTAAAAGACTAAAATATATAGAAAGAAAAGGAGCATGCCAATTCAATAGATCTCATATCTTCAAAATTGTAGGGGCAATAACCAGAAGGAAAAAACAGCAAAAAAGACAAAGCAGACAAAACCAGTAACAGGTGACACCAAGTAAAAGAGAAGACAAAGCAGACAAAACCAGTAACAGGTGACACCAAGTAAAAGAGAAGACAAAGCAGACAAAACCAGTAACAGGTGACACCAAGTAAAAGAGATATCTTTAGACCAAGTAAAAGAGATACCTTTAGTCCAAGTAAAATTGATATCTTTAGGGAAAAAAATTGGAGACAACAACCTAAATTTAATTATTGTTTACGTATAAAAAGCAACATAAATGAAACAATTCATAAAAAAAGGGAAAAAATAATTACTTAGAGGGTGTTTCTTAAAACTGGAGCTTTTCAGCTTATTATGAATAAGTGATTTTTAGATTATAATCAGATTAAAAATAAGCAGTTAAGCGTTTCTGTAAACTAATTAATAATCAGCTGATAATCAGTTTATAATGAGTTAAGTGTTTCTGTAAAATCAGCTTATAATCAGTTTTTAATTGCAGAAACTGTCAAAATGACCAAACTGTCACTGAGTTTATTTATTGTATAAAAATAATTTTTTAAATATCAATTCAAAATTTATTTTGCAATAATAATAATAATAATAATAATAATAATAATAATAAAATTTATTTAAGAAGAAACGTAAAAGAATTTTGATGGGAACTAAAGTGTATAGGGTGGACAAATTTAGAATATTAAAGATTAGGTAAGGATAGTATGGTCTTTTACTTGGTCAAAACTGCTTAAAAAATAAGTGCTTAAAAAAAAGTAACAAAACTCAACTTTTAAAAAACTGATTAAAATCAGATTATAATCTACTATTTAAGTTTTCAGAAACACTTAAATAACCAACTTATAATCTAAAAACTGCTTATAATCAGTTTTGACCAGCTTTTAAGTTTTGAGAAACACCCTCTTAATAGTGAAGGATATTTAGTTATCAAAGCAGGAAGATAAGTTAATACCGGTCCAAGGACAAGCGATTGAACAGAGAGAACGTGCTTTAATTCAAACAATACAGAGGTAGAAATAATCAAGGAGTCATCCCACAATGATGAAAAAATGCAGATGAACATGCCATAATCTGGAAACAAGAGGACCTTTAAATGGACATAAACTTCAAGATCTGGAAACTAGAAGTTCCTTGATTCATGACTTAGAACAAGAATCATGGAACCCTTCCACATCCAACATTTGTATCGGTTGTCTCTGAACGGAACTCAGAAAGCACATTCCATTAAATTGTTGGCAAGAAAATTGAAAAGAATAATTTGTGGAAGCAAATAGTTATTCCCAAAGAAAGCATAAGAATTGACAATTTAATTACCAAACTTGAATGGCCCTGCATGTGCAAATAAGTGAATGATTTTGACGCTTACCCAACTAGGCTACGTTTCAATATGGTACCCATCATAAGCCACCGCTAGGTTACAAGATGAAGCAGCTGGCCGTATTTCCGAATTCCCAGGCTACAATTCAAACGGTGAAAGATTCTGGATACAAGCACAGGGAAATTGGAATCTTATATGAAAAGCTTTCCGCTAGAATTGATTACAGCAAAAGCATGACGTTATCCCACATTGAAAAGTGACGGGGGAATTAAGCAATATAAAAGATTTGGCTCGTCTACTGAATTAAAATAGGCTTGCAGGGACACCGTGGGCGCGGGATTCAAAAACTGCTGCACAAAATAAAATGCGTTCGCGTATCTTGACAGGGCACTTGGCACTTGGGCACGGGGCGCGCGCGCGAGAGGAAAACGGCCCCGGTAAACATGGAAATTAATTTTTCCTAAGGAAGTTTACGGATTGAATTAACGAGCAGGAATTAGCGCAAATTGCACGCAAGTTGCAGTAACGGGAGCAGAAAAACCACGGAATTAAAAGCATATGGCTTTCCTTTTTTGCTGGTCGACCGACATGGCGGGAATCATCGAATATGAAAAGAAAACGCAAACATTGTCTGTCGCGGCAATTCACGACTGTACGGGTGTACATTAGTCCTTTACAGCTCGCTCATGTTTTACCGGTATTCGGTACAATGGAAATTCTTTTTCAGTAAGCAACTTTATGCATTAGTCCGGTGAAATTTTTAGAATTTCAGAGAACGGGATTCACGTGAACTGCATGCAGGTTGTAGCGATAGGAGAGCGTATGTCGCAAAATCAAATTACATGCATTTCATTTATAAATATCACAAAACACGACATGGCAGCGGCGTTTATTACGATTGAATGAGACTCTCTCTTGCTTAAACCTCTTTGTTCCGAGAGAGATTTAAAAATCACGGATTTGTTAATTTAACTGTTTAAATTGAATCTAATTCAATTTCTAAATTCTTACAAATTTAGAAATTGAATTAAATAATAGAATTTAAAATATCTTCATCTCAAAATTGTATTGGATTTTAGTGAAGTGATGTATTCTATAAATAGTACATGAATAATACCCTTTTAATCATAATCAAACAAAATATTTTATACAGTGGATACATTAACACCCTTCCGGAAAAACTTTTCCCGTATGCTTGGGCCTAACATTTGCACACAGGGATTTTGCGGGGCCTTCAGCTCCATTGTATGAGAGGTTGATGTCGGCAAGCTCCACGTTCTGGCAAGGGAGGCTGCTGCTGCAATTGAGTTGAACAGCTACGGCAGTTGCCGAAGAGCCTCTGATATTCCTGAAGCTGACATTGCTTATCTTAACCTTTGATGGGATCTGAAAAAAGGATAACAGAAAAATCACGGAATTAAACTCGTGTCTCTATATGTGTTCATTTATTATTACTCGCAACTGTTCAATATTTAAAGAAACACTATCTCCTCTTCTATTTGGTATTACCTTAGGATTACACTGACTCCATGGGCAATACACTTGATCTATAATGATGGGATTACCGACGTTTTTCATGATAATATCCTCGAAATGCATATCGGATGCGATGCCACCATATAATGCGGGCCAGGTCTTGATTCGTACACCATTATCAGTGCCGTCGATGGTGCAATTTTTTACGAAAATTCCAGAGACAGGTCCTTCATTCTTGTACTTCCCTAAACTTCCGACACTGATGCCGTGTCCTGGTCCGAACCGCACATTTGTGATTCGCACTTGTTGGGTGTCATCACCAATGGAGATGCAATCATCACCAGTCCTAATATTTGAATCGGTGATGTTGATCTTGCTCGAACGTCCGATGTGAATTCCATCGGTGTTGACGCTTTCTGCAGGCGCAATGATCGTAAAGCGTCGGAAGGCGAGATTCTTGCACCCTAAGACATTGGCATGGAAATTCTTGCTGTCGACAGTCGTTACATCCTCCACGATGCTGTTGGTGATGAAATTGAACCTTAAACTCTGACAGATTTTTTGCGGAAGGACAAACATGTAACCAAGATTTTATTAGCACCCTATTGCCATAAATCGCATCGTGAAAATGGAGTCAATGAGGGTGTTTCTCAAAACTGGAGCTTTTCAGCTTATTGTGAATAAGTGATTTTTAGATTATAATCAGATTAAAAATAAGCAGTTAAGCGTTTCTGTAAACTAGCTAATAATCAGCTGATAATCAGTTTATAATCAGTTAAGTGTTTCTGTAAAATCAGCTTATAATCAGTTTTTAATTGTAGAAACTGTCAAAATGACCAAACTGTCCATGAGTTTATTTATTGTATAAAAATAATTTTTTAAATGTCAATTCAAAATTTATTTTGTAATAATAATAATAATAATAAAATTTAATAATAATAATAATAATAAAATTTCTTTGATGGGAACTAAAGTGTATAAGGTAGGCAAATTTGGAATATTGAAGATTAGGTAGGGATAGTATGGTCTTTTACTTGGTCAAAACTGCTTAAAAAATAAGTGCTTAAAAAAAAAGTAGCAAAACCCAACTTTTAAAAAACTGATTAAAATCAGATTATAATCTACTATTTAAGTTTTCAGAAACACTTAAATAAACAACTTATAATCTAAAAACAGCTTATAAGCAGTTTTGACCAGCTTTTAAGTTTTGAGAAACACCCTCAATATGTGCAAGATGATAATTCAAATACACTCACAATCGGAAGCTTCTTGCAATCCGTGTTTTTGTGGCAATTATTTTGTTTCCAAGCGGTTTTCCCTTGTCCATCAAAGGTACCACCTCCAGATACTGTGAGACGATCGATTTTGATAAAAGAGATCCAGCTTTCACCGTCGTGCGCGCCCGCCTTGTGCTGACTCGGATTTGACGGGGCCTTCAGAGTTCCTTGAACTTCAAGATGCATGGGACCCTTGCAAGGGCCTTTTATGTCCACTGGCCCTAAAGAGTATGTCCCTTTTGGTATTACAACTTTGCTAGAACCCGTTGCTGCACAGGCCGCACTCCAGGCACTCAATAATGCCTAAAAAGTAAAGCGAAACAAAAGGTTTCAGCCGAAAATAATTTATAGTATATATATATATATTTGTTACTTAAAAATTAATTGCTCACACATACCGAACTAATATCAGACCTCCCATCCGCTTTGGCACCGTACTTTCTGATATCGAAGACGTTGGGCTGAGCTTCAACTGCAAAAGCAAAGAATGAAAACAGAGCGACTAAGGAGACATGTATTTTAGATCCCATCTTGTTCGCCGAGTGTTTCTCTGTCTTTTACTTGTTCCTGCCTGAGTTTTCCTACTTACGTTAATGTTTTTCCGCTTCTCTCTTTTATGCGTCCTTTATAGGACAAACAATTATTACCTTCTTTATTGAACGTTTATAACAAGCTGCTGCAGGTGTTGTCATGCAACTTAACTTGGTCTATTATTAGCGTATTTTTTCTCACATTTTATGCTATAAGTTTCAACCGAAAAACGCTTACCAACCTTAAGTTAAACCCGTTTGCATTTTTTTTTCTTAATTGTGTCTCGAAACTCACGTTGCATAAAATAAGCTACAGTTGTACCTTATTTTTGTTTTCGTTCTCATACCAACACAGATGCCAAACAGTCCAATGCATTTTTCCGCCCTTGCTATTTTGCGTGCCACACGTAATCGTGCTTTTTCTTTTGTTATTCCTTTTTGAGGAGGACAAGCTTGTGGAATAATATATAGGTATGTATGCATGCATGCATGCTTTTGCGTATGGACACACCTGCATGCATGCGTGCATGCATACATGTAAACACGCATAGTTGCACGTATGGTTGTGCATACATGTATATGTATACAATATTGTGAGAGCCTATTCGGCTCACATTAATATTTTTTTTTTTAAAGAATTGATTACAGCAAAAGCATGACGTTATCCCACATTGAAAAGTGACGGGGGAATTAAGCAATATAAAAGATTTGGCTCGTCTACTGAATTAAAATAGGCTTGCAGGGACACCGTGGGCGCGGGATTCAAAAACTGCTGCACAAAATAAAATGCGTTCGCGTATCTTGACAGGGCACTTGGCACTTGGGCACGGGGCGCGCGCGCGAGAGGAAAACGGCCCCGGTAAACATGGAAATTAATTTTTCCTAAGGAAGTTTACGGATTGAATTAACGAGCAGGAATTAGAGCAAATTGCACGCAAGTTGCAGTAACGGGAGCAGAAAAACCACGGAATTAAAAGCATATGGCTTTCCTTTTTTGCTGGTCGACCGACATGGCGGGAATCATCGAATATGAAAAGAAAACGCAAACATTGTCTGTCGCGGCAATTCACGACTGTACGGGTGTACATTAGTCCTTTACAGCTCGCTCATGTTTTACCGGTATTCGGTACAATGGAAATTCTTTTTCAGTAAGCAACTTTATGCATTAGTCCGGTGAAATTTTTAGAATTTCAAAGTACGGGATTCACGTGAACTGCATGCAGGTTGTAGCGATAGGAGAGCGTATGTCGCAAAATCAAATTACATGCATTTCATTTATAAATATCGCAAAACACGACATGGCAGCGGCGTTTATTACGATCGAATGAGACTCTCTCTTGCTTAAACCTCTTTGTTCCGAGAGAGATTTAAAAATCACGGATTTGTTAATTTAACTGTTTAAATTGAATCTAATTCAATTTCTAAATTCTTACAAATTTAGAAATTGAATTAAATAATAGAATTTAAAATATCTTCATCTCAAAATTGTATTGGATTTTAGTGAAGTGATGTATTCTATAAATAGTACATGAATAATACCCTTTTAATCATAATCAAACAAAATATTTTATACAGCGGATACATTAACACCATTCCGGAAAAACTTTTCCCGTATGCTTGGTCCTAACATTTGCACACAGGGATTTTGCGGGGCCTTCAGCTCCATTGTATGAGAGGTTGATGTCGGCAAGCTCCACGTTCTGGCAAGGGAGGCTGCTGCTGCAATTGAGTTGAACAGCTACGGCAGTTGCCGAAGAGCCTCTGATATTCCTGAAGCTGACATTGCTTATCTTAACCTTTGATGGGATCTGAAAAAAGGATAACAGAAAAATCACGGAATTAAACTCGTGTCTCTATATGTGTTCATTTATTATTACTCGCAACTGTTCAATATTTAAAGAAACACTATCTCCTCTTCTATTTGGTATTACCTTAGGATTACACTGACTCCATGGGCAATACACTTGATCTATAATGATGGGATTACCGACGTTTTTCATGATAATATCCTCGAAATGCATATCGGATGCGATGCCACCATATAATGCGGGCCAGGTCTTGATTCGTACACCATTATCAGTGCCGTCGATGGTGCAATTTTTTACGAAAATTCCAGAGACAGGTCCTTCATTCTTGTACTTCCCTAAACTTCCGACACTGATGCCGTGTCCTGGTCCGCACCGCACATTTGTGATTCGCACTTGTTGGGTGTCATCACCAATGGAGATGCAATCATCACCAGTCCTAATATTTGAATCGGTGATGTTGATCTTGCTCGAACGTCCGATGTGAATTCCATCGGTGTTGACGCTTTCTGCAGGCGCAATGATCGTAAAGCGTCGGAAGGCGAGATTCTTGCACCCTAAGACATTGGCATGGAAATTCTTGCTGTCGACAGTCGTTACATCCTCCACGATGCTATTGGTGATGAAATTGAACCTTAAACTCTGACAGATTTTTTGCGGAAGGACAAACATGTAACCAAGATTTTATTAGCACCCTATTGCCATAAATCGCATCGTGAAAATGGAGTCAATATGTGCAAGATGATAATTCAAATACACTCACAATCGGAAGCTTCTTGCAATCCGTGTTTTTGTGGCAATTATTTTGTTTCCAAGCGGTTTTCCCTTGTCCATCGAAGGTACCACCACCAGATACTGTGAGACGATCGATTTTGATAAAAGAGATCCAGCTTTCACCGTCGTGCGCGCCCGCCTTGTGCTGACTCGGATTTGACGGGGCCTTCAGAGTTCCTTGAACTTCAAGATGCATGGGACCCTTGCAAGGGCCTTTTATGTCCACTGGCCCTAAAGAGTATGTCCCTTTTGGTATTACAACTTTGCTAGAACCCGTTGCTGCACAGGCCGCACTCCAGGCACTCAATAATGCCTAAAAAGTAAAGCGAAACAAAAGGTTTCAGCCGAAAATAATTTATAGTATATATATATATATTTGTTACATAAAAATTAATTGCTCACACATACCGAACTAATATCAGACCTCCCATCCGCTTTGGCACCGTACTTTCTGATATCGAAGACGTTGGGCTGAGCTTCAACTGCAAAAGCGAAGAATGAAAACAGAGCGACTAAGGAGACATGTATTTTAGATCCCATCTTGTTCGCTGAGTGTTTCTCTGTCTTTTACTTGTTCCTGCCTGAGTTTTCCTACTTACGTTAATGTTTTTCCGCTTCTCTCTTTTATGCGTCCTTTATAGGACAAACAATTATTACCTTCTTTATTGAACGTTTATAACAAGCTGCTGCAGGTGTTGTCATGCAACTTAACTTGGTCTATTATTAGCGTATTTTTTCTCACATTTTATGCTATAAGTTTCAACCGAAAAACGCTTACCAACCTTAAGTTAAACCCGTTTGCATTTTTTTTTTCTTAATTGTGTCTCGAAACTCACGTTGCATAAAATAAGCTACAGTTGTACCTTATTTTTGTTTTCGTTCTCATACCAACACAGATGCCAAACAGTCCAATGCATTTTTCCGCCCTTGCTATTTTGCGTGCCACACGTAATCGTGCTTTTTCTTTTGTTATTCCTTTTTGAGGAGGACAAGCTTGTGGAATAATATATAGGTATGTATGCATGCATGCATGCTTTTGCGTATGGACACACCTGCATGCATGCGTGCATGCATACATGTAAACACGCATAGTTGCACGTATGGTTGTGCATACATGTATATGTATACAATATTGTGAGAGCCTATTCGGCTCACATTAATATTTTTTTTAAAGAATTGATTACAGCAAAAGCATGACGTTATCCCACATTGAAAAGTGACGGGGGAATTAAGCGATATAAAAGATTTGGCTCGTCTACTGAATTAAAATAGGCTTGCAGGGACACCGTGGGCGCGGGATTCAAAAACTGCTGCACAAAATAAAATGCGTTCGTGTATCTTGACAGGGCACTTGGCACTTGGGCACGGGGCGCGCGCGCGAGAGGAAAACGGCCCCGGTAAACATGGAAATTAATTTTTCCTAAGGAAGTTTACGGATTGAATTAACGAGCAGGAATTAGCGCAAATTGCACGCAAGTTGCAGTAACGGGAGCAGAAAAACCACGGAATTAAAAGCATATGGCTTTCCTTTTTTGCTGGTCGACCGACATGGCGGGAATCATCGAATATGTAAAGAAAACGCAAACATTGTCTGTCGTGGAAATTCACGACTGTACGGGTGTACATTAGTCCTTTACAGCTAGCTCATGTTTTACCGGTATTCGGTACAATGGAAATTCTTTTACAGTAAGCAACTTTATGCATTAGTCCGGTGAAATTTTTAGAATTTCAGAGTACGGGATTCACGTGAACTGCATGCAGGTTGTAGCGATAGGAGAGCGTATGTCGCAAAATCAAATTACATGCATTTCATTTATAAATATCGCAAAACACGACATGGCAGCGGCGTTTATTACGATCGAATGAGACTCTCTCTTGCTTAAACCTCTTTGTTCCGAGAGAGATTTAAAAATCACGGATTTGTTAATTTAACTGTTTAAATTGAATATAATTCAATTTCTAAATTCTTACAAATTTAGAAATTGAATTAAATAATAGAATTTAAAATATCGTCATCTCAAAATTGTATTGGATTTTAGTGAAGTGATGTATTCTATAAATAGTACATGAATAATACCCTTTTAATCATAATCAAACAAAATATTTTATACAGCGGATACATTAACACCCTTCCGGAAAAACTTTTCCCGTATGCTTGGGCCTAACATTTGCACACAGGGATTTTGCGGGGCCTTCAGCTCCATTATATGAGAGGTTGATGTCGGCAAGCTCCACGTTCTGGCAAGGGAGGCTGCTGCTGCAATTGAGTTGAACAGCTACGGCAGTTGCCGAAGAGCCTCTGATATTCCTGAAGCTGACATTGCTTATCTTAACCTTTGATGGGATCTGAAAAAAGGATAACAGAAAAATCACGGAATTAAACTCGTGTCTCTATATGTGTTCATTTATTATTACTCGCAACTGTTCAATATTTAAAGAAACACTATCTCCTCTTCTATTTGGTATTACCTTAGGATTACACTGACTCCATGGGCAATGCACTTGATCTATAATGATGGGATTACCGACGTTTTTCATGATAATATCCTCGAAATGCATATCGGATGCGATGCCACCATATAATGCGGGCCAGGTCTTGATTCGTACACCATTATCAGTGCCGTCGATGGTGCAATTTTTTACAAAAATTCCAGAGACAGGTCCTTCATTCTTGCACTTCCCTAAACTTCCGACACTGATGCCGTGTCCTGGTCCGCACCGCACATTTGTGATTCGCACTTGTTGGGTGTCATCACCAATGGAGATGCAATCATCACCAGTCCTAATATTTGAATCGGTGATGTTGATCTTGCTCGAACGTCCGATGTGAATTCCATCGGTGTTGACGCTTTCTGCAGGCGCAATGATCGTAAAGCGTCGGAAGGCGAGATTCTTGCACCCTAAGACATTGGCATGGAAATTCTTGCTGTCGACAGTCGTTACATCCTCCACGATGCTGTTGGTGATGAAATTGAACCTTAAACTCTGACAGATTTTTTGCAGAAGGACAAACATGTAACCAAGATTTTATTAGCACCCTATTGCCATAAATCGCATCGTGAAAATGGAGTCAATATGTGCAAGATGATAATTCAAATACACTCACAATCGGAAGCTTCTTGCAATCAGTGTTTTTGTGGCAATTATTTTGTTTCCAAGCGGTTTTCCCTTGTCCATCGAAGGTACCACCACCAGATACTGTGAGACGATCGATTTTGATAAAAGAGATCCAGCTTTCACCGTCGTGCGCGCCCGCCTTGTGCTTACTCGGATTTGACGGGGCCTTCAGAGTTCCTTGAACTTCAAGATGCATGGGACCCTTGCAAGGGCCTTTTATGTCCACTGGCCCTAAAGAGTATGTCCCTTTTGGTATTACAACTTTGCTAGAACCCGTTGCTGCACAGGCCGCACTCCAGGCACTCAATAATGCCTAAAAAGTAAAGTGAAACAAAAGGTTTCAGCCGAAAATAATTTATAGTATATATATATATATTTGTTACAAAAAAATTAATTGCTCACACATACCGAACTAATATCAGACCTCCCATCCGCTTTGGCACCGTACTTTCTGATATCGAAGACGTTGGGCTGAGCTTCAACTGCAAAAGCGAAGAATGAAAACAGAGCGACTAAGGAGACATGTATTTTAGATCCCATCTTGTTCGCTGAGTGTTTCTCTGTCTTTTACTTGTTCCTGCCTGAGTTTTCCTACTTACGTTAATGTTTTTCCGCTTCTCTCTTTTATGCGTCCTTTATAGGACAAACAATTATTACCTTCTTTATTGAACGTTTATAACAAGCTGCTGCAGGTGTTGTCATGCAACTTAACTTGGTCTATTATTAGCGTATTTTTTCTCACATTTTATGCTATAAGTTTCAACCGAAAAATGCTTACCAACCTTAAGTTAAACCCGTTTGCATTTTTTTTTCTTAATTGTGTCTCGAAACTCACGTTGCATAAAATAAGCTACAGTTGTACCTTATTTTTGTTTTCGTTCTCATACCAACACAGATGCCAAACAGTCCAATGCATTTTTCCGCCCTTGCTATTTTGCGTGCCACACGTAATCGTGCTTTTTCTTTTGTTATTCCTTTTTGAGGAGGACAAGCTTGTGGAATAATATATAGGTATGTATGCATGCATGCATGCTTTTGCGTATGGACACACCTGCATGCATGCGTGCATGCATACATGTAAACACGAATAGTTGCACGTATGGTTGTGCATACATGTATATGTATACAATATTGTGAGAGCCTATTCGGCTCACATTAATATTTTTTTTTAAAGAATTGATTACAGCAAAAGCATGACGTTATCCCACATTGAAAAGTGACGGGGGAATTAAGCAATATAAAAGATTTGGCTCGTCTACTGAATTAAAATAGGCTTGCAGGGACACCGTGGGCGCGGGATTCATAAACTGCTGCACAAAATAAAATGCGTTCGCGTATCTTGAGAGGGCACTTGGCACTTGGGCACGGGGCGCGCGCGCGAGACCAAAACGGCCCCGGTAAACATGGAAATTAATTTTTCCTAAGGAAGTTTACGGATTGAATTAACGAGCAGGAATTAGCGCAAATTGCACGCAAGTTGCAGTAACGGGAGCAGAAAAACCACGGAATTAAAAGCATATGGCTTTCCTTTTTTGCTGGTCGACCGACATGGCGGGAATCATCGAATATGAAAAGAAAACGCAAACATTGTCTGTCGCGGCAATTCACGACTGTACGGGTGTACATTAGTCCTTTACAGCTCGCTCATGTTTTACCGGTATTCGGTACAATGGAAATTCTTTTTCAGTAAGCAACTTTATGCATTAGTCCGATGAAATTTTTAGAATTTCAGAGTACGGGATTCACGTGAACTGCATGCAGGTTGTAGTGATAGGAGAGCGTATGTCGCAAAATCAAATTACATGAATTTCATTTATAAATATCGCAAAACACGACATGGCAGCGGCGTTTATTACGATCGAATGAGACTCTCTCTTGCTTAAACCTCTTTGTTCCGAGAGAGATTTAAAAATCACGGATTTGTTAATTTAACTGTTTAAATTGAATCTAATTCAATTTCTAAATTCTTACAAATTTAGAAATTGAATTAAATAATAGAATTTAAAATATCTTCATCTCAAAATTGTATTGGATTTTAGCGAAGTGATGCATTCTATAAATAGTACATGAATAATACCCTTTTAATCATAATCAAACAAAATATTTTATACAGCGGATACATTAACACCCTTCCGGAAAAACTTTTCCCGTATGCTTGGGCCTAACATTTGCACACAGGGATTTTGCGGGGCCTTCAGCTCCATTGTATGAGAGGTTGATGTCGGCAAGCTCCACGTTCTGGCAAGGGAGGCTGCTGCTGCAATTGAGTTGAACAGCTACGGCAGTTGCCGAAGAGCCTCTGATATTCCTGAAGCTGACATTGCTTATCTTAACCTTTGATGGGATCTGAAAAAAGGACAACAGAAAAATCACGGAATTAAACTCGTGTCTCTATATGTGTTCATTTATTATTACTCGCAACTGTTCAATATTTAAAGAAACACTATCTCCTCTTCTATTTGGTATTACCTTAGGATTACACTGACTCCATGGGCAATACACTTGATCTATAATGATGGGATTACCGACGTTTTTCATGATAATATCCTCGAAATGCATATCGGATGCGATGCCACCATATAATGCGGGCCAGGTCTTGATTCGTACACCATTATCAGTGCCGTCGATGGTGCAATTTTTTACGAAAATTCCAGAGACAGGTCCTTCATTCTTGTACTTCCCTAAACTTCCGACACTGATGCCGTGTCCTGGTCCGCACCGCACATTTGTGATTCGCACTTGTTGGGTGTCATCACCAAAGGAGATGCAATCATCACCAGTCCTAATATTTGAATCGGTATTGTTGATCTTGCTCGAACGTCCGATGTGAATTCCATCGGTGTTGACGCTTTCTGCAGGCGCAATGATCGTAAAGCGTCGGAAGGCGAGATTCTTGCACCCTAAGACATTGGCATGGAAATTCTTGCTGTCGACAGTCGTTACATCCTCCACGATGCTGTTGGTGATGAAATTGAACCTTAAACTCTGACAGATTTTTTGCGGAAGGACAAACATGTAACCAAGATTTTATTAGCACACTATTGCCATAAATCGCATCGTGAAAATGGAGTCAATATGTGCAAGATGATAATTCAAATACACTCACAATCGGAAGCTTCTTGCAATCCGTGTTTTTGTGGAAATTATTTTGTTTCCAAGCGGTTTTCCCTTGTCCATCGAAGGTACCACCACCAGATACTGTGAGACGATCGATTTTGATAAAAGAGATCCAGCTGTCACCGTCGTGCGCGCCCGCCTTGTGCTGACTCGGATTTGACGGGGCCTTCAGAGTTGCTTGAACTTCAAGATGCATGGGACCCTTGCAAGGGCCTTTTATGTCCACTGGCCCTAAAGAGTATGTCCCTTTTGGTATTACAACTTTGCTAGAACCCGTTGCTGCACAGGCCGCACTCCAGGCACTCAATAATGCCTAAAAAGTAAAGCGAAACAAAAGGTTTCAGCCGAAAATAATTTATAGTATATATATATATATATTTGTTACATAAAAATTAATTGCTCACACATACCGAACTAATATCAGACATCCCATCCGCTTTGGCACCGTACTTTCTGATATCGAAGACGTTGGGCTGAGCTTCAACTGCAAAAGCGAAGAATGAAAACAGAGCGACTAAGGAGACATGTATTTTAGATCCCATCTTGTTCGCTGAGTGTTTCTCTGTCTTTTACTTGTTCCTGCCTGAGTTTTCCTACTTACGTTAATGTTTTTCCGCTTCTCTCTTTTATGCGTCCTTTATAGGACAAACAATTATTACCTTCTTTATTGAACGTTTATAACAAGCTGCTGCAGGTGTTCTCATGCAACTTAACTTGGTCTATTATTAGCGTATTTTTTCTCATATTTTATGCTATAAGTTTCAACCGAAAAACGCTTACCAACCTTAAGTTAAACCCGTTTGCATTTTTTTTCTTAATTGTGTCTCGAAACTCACGTTGCATAAAATAAGCTACAGTTGTACCTTATTTTTGTTTTCGTTCTCATACCAACACAGATGCCAAACAGTCCAATGCATTTTTCCGCCCTTGCTATTTTGCGTGCCACACGTAATCGTGCTTTTTCTTTTGTTATTCCTTTTTGAGGAGGACAAGCTTGTGGAATAATATATAGTTATGTATGCATGCATGCATGCTTTTGCGTATGGACACACCTGCATGCATGCGTGCATGCATACATGTAAACACGCATAGTTGCACGTATGGTTGTGCATACATGTATATGTATACAATATTGTGAGAGCCTATTCGGCTCACATTAATATATTTTTTTTTAAAGAATTGATTACAGCAAAAGCATGACGTTATCCCACATTGAAAAGTGACGGGGGAATTAAGCAATATAAAAGATTTGGCTCGTCTACTGAATTAAAATAGGCTTGCAGGGACACCGTGGGCGCGGGATTCAAAAACTGCTGCACAAAATAAAATGCGTTCGCGTATCTTGACAGGGCACTTGGCACTTGGGCACGGGGCGCGCGCGCGAGAGGAAAACGGCCCCGGTAAACATGGAAAATAATTTTTCCTAAGGAAGTTTACGGATTGAATTAACGAGCAGGAATTAGCGCAAATTGCACGCAAGTTGCAGTAACGGGAGCAGAAAAACCACGGAATTAAAAGCATATGGCTTTCCTTTTTTTTGCTGGTCGACCGACATGGCGAGAATCATCGAGTATGAAAAGAAAACGCAAACATTGTCTGTCGCGGCAATTGACCACTGTACGGGTGTACATTAGTCCTTTACAGCTCGCTCATGTTTTACTGGTATTCGGTACAATGGAAATTCTTTTTCAGTAAGCAACTTTATGCATTAGTCCGGTGAAGTTTTTAGAATTTCAGAGTACGGGATTCACGTGAACTGCATGCAGGTTGTAGCGATAGGAGAGCGTATGTCGCAAAATCAAATTACATGCATTTCATTTATAAATATCGCAAAACACGACATGGCAGCGGCGTTTATTACGATCGAATGAGACTCTCTCTTGCTTAAACCTCTTTGTTCCGAGAGAGATTTAAAAATCACGGATTTGTTAATTTAACTGTTTAAATTGAATCTAATTCAATTGCTAAATTCTTACAAATTTAGAAATTGAATTAAATAATAGAATTTAAAATATCTTCATCTCAAAATTGTATTGGATTTTAGTGAAGTGATGTATTCTATAAATAGTACATGAATAATACCCTTTTAATCATAATTTTACAAAATATTTTATACAGCGGATACATTAACACCCTTCCGGAAAAACTTTTCCCGTATGCTTGGGCCTAACATTTGCACACAGGGATTTTGCGGGGCCTTCAGCTCCATTGTATGAGAGGTTGATGTCGGCAAGCTCCACGTTCTGGCAAGGGAGGCTGCTGCTGCAATTGAGTTGAACAGCTACGGCAGTTGCCGAAGAGCCTCTGATATTCCTGAAGCTGACATTGCTTATCTTAACCTTTGATGGGATCTGAAAAAAGGATAACAGAAAAATCACGGAATTAAACTCGTGTCTCTATATGTGTTCATTTATTATTTCTCGCAACTGTTCAATATTTAAAGAAACACTATCTCCTCTTCTATTTGGTATTACCTTAGGATTACACTGACTCCATGGGCAATACACTTGATCTATAATGATGGGATTACCGACGTTTTTCATGATAATATCCTCGAAATGCATATCGGATGCGATGCCACCATATAATGCGGGCCAGGTCTTGATTCGTACACCATTATCAGTGCCGTCGATGGTGCAATTTTTTACGAAAATTCCAGAGACAGGTCCTTCATTCTTGTACTTCCCTAAACTTCCGACACTGATGCCGTGTCCTGGTCTGCACCGCACATTTGTGATTCGCACTTGTTGGGTGTCATCACCAATGGAGATACAATCATCACCAGTCCTAATATTTGAATCGGTGATGTTGATCTTGCTCGAACGTCCGATGTGAATTCCATCGGTGTTGACGCTTTCTGCAGGCGCAATGATCGTAAAGCATCGGAAGGCGAGATTCTTGCACCCTAAGACATTGGCATGGAAATTCTTGCTGTCGACAGTCGTTACATCCTCCACGATGCTGTTGGTGATGAAATTGAACCTTAAACTCTGACAGATTTTTTGTGGAAGGACAAACATGTAACCAAGATTTTATTAGCACCCTATTGCCATAAATCGCATCGTGAAAATGGAGTCAATATGTGCAAGATGATAATTCAAATACACTCACAATCGGAAGCTTCTTGCAATCCGTGTTTTTATGGCAATTATTTTGTTTCCAAGCGGTTTTCCCTTGTCCATCGAAGGTACCACCACCAGATACTGTGAGACGATCGATTTTGATAAAAGAGATCCAGCTTTCACCGTCGTGCGCGCCCGCCATGTGCTGACTCAGATTTGACGGGGCCTTCAGAGTTCCTTGAACTTCAAGATGCATGGGAACCTTGCAAGGGCCTTTTATGTCCACTGGCCCTAAAGAGTATGTCCCTTTTGGTATTACAACTTTGCTAGAACCCGTTGCTGCACAGGCCGCACTCCAGGCACTCAATAATGCCTAAAAAGTAAAGCGAAACAAAAGGTTTCAGCCGAAAATAATTTATAGTATATATATATATATTTGTTACATAAAAATTAATTGCTCACACATACCGAACTAATATCAGACCTCCCATCCGCTTTGGCACCGTACTTTCTGATATCGAAGACGTTGGGCTGAGCTTCAACTGCAAAAGCGAAGAATGAAAACAGAGCGACTAAGGAGACATGTATTTTAGATCCCATCTTGTTCGCTGAGTGTTTCTCTGTCTTTTACTTGTTCCTGCCTGAGTTTTCCTACTTACATTAATGTTTTTCCGCTTCTCTCTTTTATGCGTCCTTTATAGGACAAACAATTATTACCTTCTTTATTGAACGTTTATAACAAGCTGCTGCAGGTGTTGTCATGCAACTTAACTTGGTCTATTATTAGCGTATTTTTTCTCACATTTTATGCTATAAGTTTCAACCGAAAAACGCTTACCAACCTTAAGTTAAACCCGTTTGCATTTTTTTTTCTTAATTGTGTCTCGAAACTCACGTTGCATAAAAAAAGCTACAGTTGTACCTTATTTTTGTTTTCGTTCTCATACCAACACAGATGCCAAACAGTCCAATGCATTTTTCCGCCCTTGCTATTTTGCGTGCCACACGTAATCGTGCTTTTTCTTTTGTTATTCCTTTTTGAGGAGGACAAGCTTGTGGAATAATATATAGGTATGTATGCATGCATGCAAGCTTTTGCGTATGGACACACCTGCATGCATGCGTGCATGCATACATGTAAACACGCATAGTTGCACGTATGGTTGTGCATACATGTATATGTATACAATATTGTGAGAGCCTATTCGGCTCACATTAATATTTTTTTTTTAAAGAATTGATTACAGCAAAAGCATGACGTTATCCCACATTGAAAAGTGACGGGGGAATTAAGCAATATAAAAGATTTGGCTCGTCTACTGAATTAAAATAGGCTTGCAGGGACACCGTGGGCGCGGGATTCATAAACTGCTGCACAAAATAAAATGCGTTCGCGTATCTTGACAGGGCACTTGGCACTTGGGCACGGGGCGCACGCGCGAGAGGAAAATAGCCCCGGTAAACATGGAAATTAATTTTTCCTAAGGAAGTTTACGGATTGAATTAACGAGCAGGAATTAGCGCAAATTGCACTCAAGTTGCAGTAACGGGAGCAGAAAAACCACGGAATTAAAAGCATATGGCTTTCCTTTTTTGCTGGTCGACCGACATGGCGGGAATCATCGAATATGAAAAGAAAACGCAAACATTGTCTGTCGCGGCAATTCACGACTTTACGGGTGTGCATTAATCCTTTACAGCTCGCTCATGTTTTACCGGTATTCGGTACAATGGAAATTCTTTTTCAGTAAGCAACTTTATGCATTAGTCCGGTGAAATTTTTAGAATTTCAGAGTACGGGATTCACGTGAACTGCATGCAGGTTGTAGTGATAGGAGAGCGTATGTCGCAAAATCAAATTACATGCATTTCATTTATAAATATCGCAAAACACGACATGGCATCGGCGTTTATTACGATCGAATGAGACTCTCTCTTGCTTAAACCTCTTTGTTCCGAGAGAGATTTAAAAATCACGGATTTGTTAATTTAACTGTTTAAATTGAATCTAATTCAATTTCTAAATTCTTACAAATTTAGAAATTGAATTAAATAATAGAATTTAAAATATCTTCATCTCAAAATTGTATTGGATTTTAGTGAAGTGATGTATTCTATAAATAATACATGAATAATACCCTTTTAATCATAATCAAACAAAATATTTTATACAGCGGATACATTAACACCCTTCCGGAAAAACTTTTCCCGTATGCTTGGGCCTAACATTTGCACACAGGGATTTTGCGGGGCCTTCAGCTCCATTGTATGAGAGGTTGATGTCGGCAAGCTCCACGTTCTGGCAAGGGAGGCTGCTGCTGCAATTGAGTTGAACAGCTACGGCAGTTGCCGAAGAGCCTCTGATATTCCTGAAGCTGACATTGCTTATCTTAACCTTTGATGGGATCTGAAAAAAGGATAACAGAAAAATCACGGAATTAAACTCGTGTCTCTATATGTGTTCATTTATTATTACTCGCAACTGTTCAATATTTAAAGAAACACTATCTCCTCTTCTATTTGGTATTACCTTAGGATTACACTGACTCCATGGGCAATACACTTGATCTATAATGATGGGATTACCGACGTTTTTCATGATAATATCCTCGAAATGCATATCGGATGCGATGCCACCATATAATGCGGGCCAGGTCTTGATTCGTACACCATTATCAGTGCCGTCGATGGTGCAATTTTTTACGAAAATTCCAGAGACAGGTCCTTCATTCTTGTACTTCCCTAAACTTCCGACACTGATGCCGTGTCCTGGTCCGCACCGCACATTTGTGATTCGCACTTGTTGGGTGTCATCACCAATGGAGATGCAATCATCACCAGTCCTAATATTTGAATCGGTGATGTTGATCTTGCTCGAACGTCCGATGTGAATTCCATCGGTGTTGACGCTTTCTGCAGGCGCAATGATCGTAAAGCGTCGGAAGGCGAGATTCTTGCACCCTAAGACATTGGCATGGAAATTCTTGCTGTCGACAGTCGTTACATCCTCCACGATGCTGTTGGTGATGAAATTGAACCTTAAACTCTGACAGATTTTTTGCGGAAGGACAAACATGTAACCAAGATTTTATTAGCACCCTATTGCCATAAATCGCATCGTGAAAATGGAGTCAATATGTGCAAGATGATAATTCAAATACACTCACAATCGGAAGCTTCTTGCAATCCGTGTTTTTGTGGCAATTATTTTGTTTCCAAGCGGTTTTCCCTTGTCCATCAAAGGTACCACCTCCAGATACTGTGAGACGATCGATTTTGATAAAAGAGATCCAGCTTTCACCGTCGTGCGCGCCCGCCTTGTGCTGAGTCGGATTTGACGGGGCCTTCAGAGTTCCTTGAACTTCAAGATGCATGGGACCCTTGCAAGGGCCTTTTATGTCCACTGGCCCTAAAGAGTATGTCCCTTTTGGTATTACAACTTTGCTAGAACCCGTTGCTGCACAGGCCGCACTCCAGGCACTCAATAATGCCTAAAAAGTAAAGCGAAACAAAAGGTTTCAGCCGAAAATAATTTATAGTATATATATATATTTGTTACATAAAAATTAATTGCTCACACATACCGAACTAATATCAGACCTCCCATCCGCTTTGGCACCGTACTTTCTGATATCGAAGACGTTGGGCTGAGCTTCAACTGCAAAAGCAAAGAATGAAAACAGAGCGACTAAGGAGACATGTATTTTAGATCCCATCTTGTTCGCTGAGTGTTTCTCTGTCTTTTACTTGTTCCTGCCTGAGTTTTCCTACTTACATTAATGTTTTTCCGCTTCTCTCTTTTATGCGTCCTTTATAGGACAAACAATTATTACCTTCTTTATTGAACGTTTATAACAAGCTGCTGCAGGTGTTGTCATGCAACTTAACTTGGTCTATTATTAGCGTATTTTTTCTCACATTTTATGCTATAAGTTTCAACCGAAAAACGCTTACCAACCTTAAGTTAAACCCGTTTGCATTTTTTTTTTCTTAATTGTGTCTCGAAACTCACGTTGCATAAAATAAGCTACAGTTGTACCTTATTTTTGTTTTCGTTCTCATTCCAACACAGATGCCAAACAGTTCAATGCATTTTTCCGCCCTTGCTATTTTGCGTGCCACACGTAATCGTGCTTTTTCTTTTCATATTCCTTTTTGAGAAGGACAAGCTTGTGGAATAATATATAGGTATGTATGCATGCATGCATGCTTTTGCGTATGGACACACCTGCATGCATGCTTGCATGCATACATGTAAACACGCATAGTTGCACGTATGGTTGTGCATACATGTATATGTATACAATATTGTGAGAGCCTATTCGGCGTACATTAATATTTTTTTTAAAGAATTGATTACAACAAAAGCATGACGTTATCCCACATTGAAAAGTGACGGGGGAATTAAGCAATATAAAAGATTTGGCTCGTCTACTGAATTAAAATAGGCTTGCAGGGACACCGTGGGCGCGGGATTCAAAAACTGCTGCACAAAATAAAATGCGTTTGCGTATCTTGACAGGGCACTTGGCACTTGGGCACGGGGCGCGCGCGCGAGAGGAAAACGGCCCCGGTAAACATGGAAATTAATTTTTCCTAAGGAAGTTTACGGATTGAATTAACGAGCAGGAATTAGCGCAAATTGCACGCAAGTTGCAGTAACGGGAGCAGAAAAACCACGGAATTAAAAGCATATGGCTTTCCTTTTTTTTGCTGGTCGACCGACATGGCGAGAATCATCGAGTATGAAAAGAAAACGCAAACATTGTCTGTCGCGGCAATTGACGACTGTACGGGTGTACATTAGTCCTTTACAGCTCGCTCATGTTTTACCGGTATTCGGTACAATGGAAATTCTTTTTCAGTAAGCAACTTTATGCATTAGTCCGGTGAAGTTTTTAGAATTTCAGAGTACGGGATTCACGTGAACTGCATGCAGGTTGTAGCGATAGGAGAGCGTATGTCGCAAAATCAAATTACATGCATTTCATTTATAAATATCGCAAAACACGACATGGCAGCGGCGTTTATTACGATCGAATGAGACTCTCTCTTGCTTAAACCTCTTTGTTCCGAGAGAGATTTAAAAATCACGGATTTGTTAATTTAACTGTTTAAATTGAATCTAATTCAATTTCTAAATTCTTACAAATTTAGAAATTGAATTAAATAATAGAATTTAAAATATCTTCATCTCAAAATTGTATTGGATTTTAGTGAAGTGATGTATTCTATAAATAGTACATGAATAATACCCTTTTAATCATAATCAAACAAAATATTTTATACAGCGGATACATTAACACCCTTCCGGAAAAACTTTTCCCGTATGCTTGGGCCTAACATTTGCACACAGGGATTTTTGCGGGGCCTTCAGCTCCATTGTATGAGAGGTTGATGTCGGTAAGCTCCACGTTCTGGCAAGGGAGGCTGCTGCTGCAATTGAGTTGAACAGCTACGGCAGTTGCCGAAGAGCCTCTAATATTCCTGAAGCTGACATTGCTTATCTTAACCTTTGATGGGATCTGAAAAAAGGATAACAGAAAAATCACGGAATTAAACTCGTGTCTCTATATGTGTTCATTTATTATTACTCGCAACTGTTCAATATTTAAAGAAACACTATCTCCTCTTCTATTTGGTATTACCTTAGGATTACACTGACTCCATGGGCAATACACTTGATCTATAATGATGGGATTACCGACGTTTTTCATGATAATTGTAATATCCTCATATGTGGCTTAGAAGTTTTGATTATATTGTTGTTGTTGTAGTTGTTGTTATTGTTAAATTGAATTGAATGCATATGATGGGGTAAGAAAAGAAATTGGGATGAGAATGCTTGTGCATATGTGTTTTGGAGAAAGAATTAGGGTTTAGAGACAAATGTATATGTTGTGTATATGATGATATATATAACATATAAAGTGGTCAAATGAAGAGTCAATGTGATGGTTAAGTGGAAGAAGATATTTTTGGTTGTTAATGAAATTACATATAAGGACTTATATGAGACAAAGGTTAGTTATATGATTGAGGGTGTTTTAGTAATTGCTTGGATAAGAACACTTGGTGGAGATTAAAAGCAAAATTTGGAACATTAATATGTGTTTAATTGTGATATTAATGTGTGGTGAAGTAGTTCTTGTGATGCATATGTGTTTAGAACATTGATTATGTTCATGTGAAATATGTTATATGATGAATATTGTGTTTGAGTGCAATTGAGAAAGGGTTGGTTTTAGTTAAGGTTTTGTGAATTGGTGACACGGCCAAAATCAATTTAGGGGAGTGGGTGTGTCAATTGTTTGAATTAGCTACTGCCTCTTTTCTTTTTAAGGACACGGGCGTGTCACTCAAGTTGGTTGGGCGTGTCATTTATTTGAGGAAGCTACTGCCTCTTTTCTTTTTAAGGACACGGGCGTGTCACTCAAGCTGGTTGGGCGTGTCAATCAAGTGAGTTGGGCGTGCTCTTCAAATGATTTGAACATTGTTTGATTTCTTGGTTCTCTTTGCATGGTTTAAATTCTTCAAAAGTTCCATTGTTCCTAAACTTAAACATGAACTTTATAAACATGTTTCAAACACAAGAATGATCTAATCAAATGAATGTGGATGGTCCTAAAGCTATGAATCATGTCAATTGTGTTTTGCCCTAATTGCATTGTTGAGAATTAACAATGTTATGTTATGCACTTTGAATGGTAATGTGTTTTATGAGAAATGTGGAATGAAATGTTAATATTTATGAATGATGCTATGTGAGATAAAAATACACTTGAATAATGAAGTGTTATATTGTGAAATGAAATGTGGAGCCATTGTTTTTGGCTAAGGTGATTTAATGGAGATAAATGAGGCATGTTTGCCTAAATGATAATGAGAATTGAGAATGAAATCTAAATGAATTGTGTGGCTAATGTGTTATTCCATTTTCAGAGTTTGTTGTTGGTGGCATGCCTAATGAGTGTAACAATCTCTTGAAGTTAGGTTGGATTGAATCCTTGAAGCCTAATTGAGATGTTACAACCCTTGAAGCTAGGTTGGGTTAGTTCTTGAAGCCAAGTTGGGTTGATGCTTAGCATGCTTTGCTCCCCTTGAAGCTTGGTTGAACTTAATCCTTGAAGCCTAGTTGGGTATATGATATTGATATTGATAAATGTGATAACAAAACCAAAGCATTAACTCTGAAAATTGAATGACATATTAGTGTGTCTTGGGCCCATGCTTGTCTTTGCTTAGTGTTGTTCATGAATGATTAAATGATTAACTAATAAAATATATGCAAAGATGTTGAATTCTGATATACATATATGTATGTTAGGTTATGAAATGTAAAAGTATGTTGTTAGCTTTGCATTTATGTTGTTACATGTATGATAAATTAGAATTGGCATTGTATAGCATTTAAGCATGTCTATTGCATGTTTTATCTTACTAAGCCCTTGGCTTAGCGCGATAGTGTTTAATCGCGCAGGTGATAGAACTGATAGAATCGAACCCGAGAGCTCTTCGAGACCGAGTGAGAGTAGACATTGAAGAGTTGATTTTGGGAGCTTAAAGATCAGAGCTGACTTGCCAATCATGTATAAATCTTTTATATTATGTAAAGTTTTGTTGATAATGTAAATATATGTATAATAGTAAATATGTATTCAAATGTTTTCATATATATACATATTTTATAACTTCCGCTGTGTAATATATAAATGTATATATATATATAGATAACTAATATGTTTTGTTTTATAAGTAAATGATCTATTTTGTTAATAAGATATAATGATATGGATATGGTATCAAGTTTTAAAATGTTTTGAATGTTAAGGAAACCGTAGCATCCCTATATTTGGTGCACCTATGCTACATTGTTGTGGTTGTAGTGTGTGTGCATCGAATATGGGGGTGTTACAATTGTTTTGGTATCAGAGCCTAGGTTTTAGATTCTCAGCCTAGGTAAAATGTAATAAAAAGAATATTTTTACTTAAAAAGTGAGTTTTGAATGACATATACGTTTGAGATTGGCAGTCCCTGATCTTTAATAAGATGTAATCTGCTGTGTTTGCAGTATTAGGTGTTGATGGATCCTCACTCAAGACAGTCAGTTGAGGGTAGTGCCGAGAGCATTGCTCCTGCCGAGGGAGCTAGGGTTGATAGTGTTGAGGAGGCACCTGCTTCGGTGTCGGGTAGACCAGCTGGAGAGGAGGTTCCGCCAGCCTGGTTTAGACATATGATGGAAGTAATGAAACAAACACCAGTACAGCCACCTCCACCACCACCCCAGCCTCA
The DNA here is from genome assembly GCA_947685225.1 of Garcia nutans. Taxonomy (NCBI): domain Eukaryota; kingdom Viridiplantae; phylum Streptophyta; class Magnoliopsida; order Malpighiales; family Euphorbiaceae; genus Garcia; species Garcia nutans. The sequence continues at coordinate 68,456,182 of CANTUV010000031.1, read as the reverse complement.
GGTTCAGATGAGACAGTATGATAAATTGAGGAAGTTTGGGGCGGAAGATTTTCTGGGAACCACTGATCCAGCAGTGGCTGAGCAATGGTTAGGCAAAGTGCAGAGAATCTTTATTCAGTTACAAGCCACCCCTGAGGAAAAGTTTGATTATGCCAGGTCATTACTGCAGAAGGACGCATATGACTGGTGGAAGACAGTGCCACACTCTATGGATGATCCTCCAACACTGTCTTACACTGATTTTCTGAGGGAATTTGAGTTGAAGTATACTCCTAGGGAGTATAAGGATATGAAGAAGATGGAGTTCTTAAGCTTGAAGCAAGACAGCAAGACTGTTACTGAGTATGAAGTTGAGTTTATTCGACTGAGTCAGTATGCTGGGGGTATCATTGCTGATGAGATTGATCGATGTCGGCGATTTGAGGAGGGATTGAGGCCCTCAATTATATGTCATGTGGCAGGCTCCAGGTATCAGGATTTCTCCCAGTTAGTTGCAGCAGCTAGGAGTGTAGAGAGAGCCCAGGCCATAGTTGCAGTTGCTTCTGAAGAGGAGGTTAGAGTGAGAAGGCCCCAGTTCGAGGCAGGGTCTTCTTCTGCTAAGAGGGGTAGAGGAAGTTTTGTTCCTCGGAGTAGTAGAAGTCAAAGATCAGCTGGTAGGCCAGTGCAGTTCCAGAGGCAGAGATTTAGACCTGCAGCTTCAGTGGCTAGTGCTCCGACCCCGATGATTCGGAGATCCACTCTTCCCATCTGCATCCATTGTGGGAGGCCACATGGTGGTCCTTGTTGGAAGGCTGGTGTTGCAGGGGTATGCTTCAGGTGTGGATCACCAGACCATTTTGTGAGAGATTGCCCTGAGAGGCAGGAGCAGATGCCAGTTGATTCTGCTGCTTCTCGAGCTAGTGTGAGAGGAGGTAGAGGAGGCAGAGGTGTCAGCCGAGGAGGTAGGCCAGGGTTCAGTTCTAGAGGAGGTGCTGCATCCAGAGAGGGTAGACCAGAGGAGGTTGGTTCTTCCCAGAGGATGTATGTTATGCAGAGGCAGCCAGATGCATCGGCAGTCATAGCTGGTACTTTTTCTTTATTTAATACTCCAGTACTTGCTTTGATTGATCCGGGTTCCACGCATTCTTATGTTAGTGTATCTGTTTTGCCTGTATCTGATGTGCATGCTGAGTCCCTAGGATTTGATGTGTTGGTGACAAATCCGTTAGGGCATAGTGTGGTTGTGAGTAAGGTGCACCGGGATAGTGTAGTGAGGGTGCAGGGTGAGGAGTTCTTTGGAGATTTGATTGAGATGCCATTTAAGGAATATGATGTGATCTTAGGTATGGATTGGCTATCTCGACATGGAGCTGTGGTGGATTGTAAAAAGAAAATTGTTTCTTTGAGAACGGGTGATGATAGAGAGGTGATAGTATCTAATGAGCAGGAACAGTTAGCCTCCTTATTTGTTTCAGTTGTTGCAGCCAGGAGGTTGATTAGAAAAGGGTGTGAAGCCTATCTCGCTCATGTGATAGATACTAGAGTGAAGGGTTTTCCCATTGATAGCATTGCCACTGTTGCTGAGTTCCCTGATGTGTTTCCAGAGGAGTTGCCTGGATTGCCTCCAGAGAGAGAGGTGGAGTTTGGTATTGAATTGTTACCTGGTACCACTCCTATCTCTATTACTCCTTATAGAATGGCACCAGCAGAATTGAGGGAGTTAAGAGTGCAATTACAGGAGTTGTTGGACAAAGGATTTATTCGCCCCAGTGTTTCTCCTTGGGGAGCTCCTGTGCTATTTGTGAAGAAGAAAGATGGTACTATGAGGTTATGTATCGATTATAGGCAATTGAACAAAGTGACTATTAAGAATAAATATCCTTTGCCTAGAATCGATGATCTCTTTGATCAATTAAAAGGTGCAGCTGTATTTTCTAAAATTGATCTGAGATCAGGATACCATCAGCTGAGAGTCAGAGCTGAAGATGTTCCGAAGACAGCTTTCAGGACCAGGTATGGGCACTATGAATTTTTAGTTATGCCTTTTGGTCTGACGAATGCACCTGCAGCTTTTATGGATTTGATGAATAGGGTGTTCAGGCCCTATCTGGATCAGTTTGTTGTGGTCTTCATCGATGACATTCTAGTGTATTCGCGGAATGAAGAGGAACATGATATGCATCTGCGGATTGTGTTGCAGATTTTGAGAGAGAAGCAGTTGTTTGCCAAATTGTCGAAATGTGAGTTCTGGTTGGATCAAGTAGCTTTTCTCGGACATATTGTTTCAGCAGAAGGCATTAGAGTTGATCCAAGTAAAGTTGAAGCTATTCTGAATTGGAGTCCACCCAAGTCTGTGACAGAGATTAGAAGTTTTCTGGGTTTGGCAGGCTATTACCGGCGGTTTGTAAAAGGGTTTTCTTTGATAGCTACTCCACTCACCAGATTGCTTCGTAAGGGAGTGAGATTTGTGTGGACGGATCAGTGTCAGGCTAGCTTTGAGCAGTTGAGAGATATGTTAACTCAAGCGCCTGTTTTAACTTTACCTGTTGAAGGCAAACCATATGTGATCTACAGTGATGCTTCACATAGAGGTTTGGGATGTGTATTGATGCAGGAAGGGAAAGTTATAGCTTATGCATCTCGATAGTTGAAACCGCATGAGCTTAACTATCCGACCCATGATTTGGAATTGGCTGCCATTGTGTTTGCATTAAAGATTTGGCGCCATTATTTATTTGGGGAAAAATGTTTCATCTACACTGATCACAAGAGTTTGAAGTATTTGGGTGTCCAGAAAGAACTCAATCTTCGTCAGAGGAGATGGTTAGAATTGATTAAAGACTACGATTGCTTAATTGACTATCATCCAGGTAAAGCAAATGTTGTTGCTGATGCTCTGAGTCGGAAGTCTTTAGCTAGTTTAACAGTTTACTCGCTCTCGTTGCTTGTTGAGTTGAGAGCATTGCATGCCAGTTTTGTACCTTGTGTTGATGGTGCATTGTTGGCACGGTTGCAATTGAAGCCAGTTTTGTTAGATCAGATCAAAGAGGCTCAGTTGGTTGATATGAAGATTCAGAAGATTATTTCAGATTGCAAGATTGGGAAGACTAGAGATTTTGTTGTGAGAGATGATGGGAGTCTCTGGTTTAAGAACCGATTATGTGTACCCGATGATGCTGATTTGAAAAGAATCATTTTAGAAGAAGCTCATCAGTCAGTGTTTGCTATGCATCCGGGTAGTACGAAGATGTACAATGATTTGAGACAACATTATTGGTGGATTGGTTTGAAGAGAGACATTGCAGATTTTGTGTCGAAATGTCTCACTTGTCAGAAGGTTAAAGCAGAGCATCAAGTTCCAACTGGGTTGCTTCAACCATTGGCAGTGCCTGAATGGAAGTGGGATAGAGTGACAATGGACTTTGTGTCTGGTTTGCCATGGACACAAAGGAAGCATGATGCCATTTGGGTGATTGTGGATAGATTGACTAAGACAGCTCATTTCCTTCCGGTGCGGATGGATTACTCTTTGGAGAGATTGGCTGAGCTGTATATCCAGGAGATTGTGAAACTGCATGGTGTTCCAACTTCTTTAGTGTCTGATCGAGATCCCAGGTTTACTTCAAGATTTTGGAAGAGTTTGCATAATGCTTTGGGTTCTCGACTGCATTTCAGCACTGCTTTTCATCCACAGACGGATGGACAGTCAGAGAGGGTGATACAGATTCTTGAAGACATGTTAAGGAGCTGTGTCATCGATTTTTCTGGAAGTTGGGACAGGTTTCTACCGCTTGTGGAATTTGTTTACAACAACAGTCACCAATCCAGCATTGGTATGGCACCGTTTGAAGCATTGTATGGCAGACGGTGTAGGACACCTCTTTGTTGGAATGAGCTTGGAGATATTAAGTTGGTTGGTCCTGATTTGATTCAAGAAACTGAAGAAAAAGTAAAGTTAATTCGAAGCAGGTTAAAAGCAGCTTCTGACCGACAGAAGTCTTATGCAGATCTGAAGAGGAGAGACATTCAGTTTGATGTTGGAGATAAGGTATTTTTGAAAGTGTCTCCTTGGAAAAAGATTTTGAGGTTCGGTCGGAAGGGAAAATTGAGTCCTCGTTTCATTGGGCCGTATGAAGTGTTAGAAAGAGTTGGGCCAGTTGTTTATCGACTTGCTTTGCCACCTGAGTTGGATCGTATTCATAATGTATTCCATGTTTCCATGTTGAGGAGGTACAGGTCGGATCCATCTCATGTGTTGCCATTTGAATCAATTGAAGTGAACCCAGACTTGACTTTTGAAGAGGAACCAGTTGCTATCTTGGCACGTGATGTGAAAGATTTGAGAAACAAGAGAGTGCCATTGGTGAAGATTCTTTGGAAGAACCATGGGAAAGAAGAAGCAACTTGGGAAAATGAGCAAACGATGCGAGAGCAATATCCTCAGTTGTTTCAGAGTTAATTTCAGGTAATTTCGAGGACGAAATTTTCTTTTTAGAGGGGGAGAATTGTAATATCCTCATATGTGGCTTAGAAGTTTTGATTATATTGTTGTTGTTGTAGTTGTTGTTATTGTTAAATTGAATTGAATGCATATGATGGGGTAAGAAAAGAAATTGGGATGAGAATGCTTGTGCATATGTGTTTTGGAGAAAGAATTAGGGTTTAGAGACAAATGTATATGTTGTGTATATGATGATATATATAACATATAAAGTGGTCAAATGAAGAGTCAAGGTGATGGTTAAGTGGAAGAAGATATTTTTGGTTGTTAATGAAATTACATATAAGGACTTATATGAGACAAAGGTTAGTTATATGATTGAGGGTGTTTTAGTAATTGCTTGGATAAGAACACTTGGTGGAGATTAAAAGCAAAATTTGACTTTGTATCTTGATCATTGTCTTCTTTCTTCATGAAGTGGCCGGCTCTCCATTAGCAAAAGGGAAAGAAAAGTGTTCTTGAGGCAAGAAGCAAGTTGATGAAGCAATCCAAGGTTTTGACAAAGGATTTGTGGAATTTCTTCTTTTCAAGTAAGTATTTTCTTGTTTTCTTTAATTATTTGGAAGTTGTGTTGGAAGTAAAGTAGAGTTTGATAATTTTGTGATTTGGTGGATTTGAGATGTGTTTGGTTGTGTTTTCAAGTGTTAAATTGATTTTAAGTTATGAGTTTAATTGAAGGTTGTTGTTGGAAATGATGGTTGTTGATTTGGATGGATGGAGAAGGATGTTGATTTTAGGGTTTTGAGTTAATATGTGTTTAATTGTGATATTAATGTGTGGTGAAGTAGTTCTTGTGATGAATATGTGTTTAGAACATTGATTATGTTCATGTGAAATATGTTATATGATGAATATTGTGTTTGAGTGCAATTGAGAAAGGGTTGGTTTTAGTTAAGGTTTTGTGAATTGGTGACACGGCCAAAATCAATTTAGGGGAGTGGGCGTGTCAATTGTTTGAATTAGCTACTGCCTCTTTCCTTTTTAAGGACACGGGCGTGTCACTCAAGTTGGTTGGGCGTGTCATTTATTTGAGGAAGCTACTGCCTCTTTTCTTTTTAAGGACACGGGCGTGTCACTCAAGCTGGTTGGGCGTGTCAATCAAGTGAGTTGGGCGTGCTCTTCAAATGATTTGAACATTGTTTGATTTCTTGGTTCTCTTTGCATGGTTTAAATTCTTCAAAAGTTCCATTGTTCCTAAACTTAAACATGAACTTTATAAACATGTTTCAAACACAAGAATGATCTAATCAAATGAATGTGGATGGTCCTAAAGCTATGAATCATGTCAATTGTGTTTTGCCCTAATTGCATTGTTGAGAATTAACAATGTTATGTTATGCACTTTGAATGGTAATGTGTTTTATGAGAAATGTGGAATGAAATGTTAATATTTATGAATGATGCTATGTGAGATAAAAATACACTTGAATAATGAAGTGTTATATTGTGAAATGAAATGTGGAGCCATTGTTTTTGGCTAAGGTGATTTAATGGAGATAAATGAGGCATGTTTGCCTAAATGATAATGAGAATTGAGAATGAAATCTAAATGAATTGTGTGGCTAATGTGTTATTCCATTTTCAGAGTTTGTTGTTGGTGGCATGCCTAATGAGTGTAACAATCTCTTGAAGTTAGGTTGGATTGAATCCTTGAAGCCTAATTGAGATGTTACAACCCTTGAAGCTAGGTTGGGTTAGTTCTTGAAGCCAAGTTGGGTTGATGCTTAGCATGCTTTGCTCCCCTTGAAGCTTGGTTGAACTTAATCCTTGAAGCCTAGTTGGGTATATGATATTGATATTGATAAATGTGATAACAAAACCAAAGCATTAACTCTGAAAATTGAATGACATATTAGTGTGTCTTGGGCCCATGCTTGTCTTTGCTTAGTGTTGTTCATGAATGATTAAATGATTAACTAATAAAATATATGCAAAGATGTTGAATTCTGATATACATATATGTATGTTAGGTTATGAAATGTAAAAGTATGTTGTTAGCTTTGCATTTATGTTGTTACATGTATGATAAATTAGAATTGGCATTGTATAGCATTTAAGCATGTCTATTGCATGTTTTATCTTACTAAGCCCTTGGCTTAGCGCGATAGTGTTTAATCGCGCAGGTGATAGAACTGATAGAATCGAACCCGAGAGCTCTTCGAGACCGAGTGAGAGTAGACATTGAAGAGTTGATTTTGGGAGCTTAAAGATCAGAGCTGACTTGCCAATCATGTATAAATCTTTTATATTGTGTAAAGTTTTGTTGATAATGTAAATATATGTATAATAGTAAATATGTATTCAAATGTTTTCATATATATACATATTTTATAACTTCTGCTGTGTAATATATAAATGTATATATATAGATAACTAATATGTTTTGTTTTATAAGTAAATGATCTATTTTGTTAATAAGATATAATGATATGGATATGGTATCAAGTTTTAAAATGTTTTGAATGTTAAGGAAACCGTAGCATCCCTATATTTGGTGCACCTATGCTACATTGTTGTGGTTGTAGTGTGTGTGCATCGAATATGGGGGTGTTACAATAATATCCTGGAAATGCATATCGGATGCGATGCCACCATATAATGCGGGCCAGGTCTTGATTCGTACACCATTATCAGTGCCGTCGATGGTGCAATTTTTTACGAAAATTCCAGAGAGAGGTCCTTCATTCTTGTACTTCCCTAAACTTCCGACACTGATGCCGTGTCCTGGTCCGCACCGCACATTTGTGATTCGCACTTGTTGGGTGTCATCACCAATGGAGATGCAATCATCACCAGTCCTAATATTTGAATCGGTGATGTTGATCTTGCTCGAACGTCCGATGTGAATTCCATCGGTGTTGACGCTTTCTGCAGGCGCAATGATCGTAAAGCGTCGGAAGGCGAGATTCTTGCACCTTAAGACATTGGCATGGAAATTCTTGCTGTCGACAGTCGTTACATCCTCCACGATGCTGTTGGTGATGAAATTGAACCTTAAACTCTGACAGATTTTTTGCGGAAGGACAAACATGTAACCAAGATTTTATTAGCACCCTATTGCCATAAATCGCATCGTGAAAATGGAGTCAATATGTGCAAGATGATAATTCAAATACACTCACAATCGGAAGCTTCTTGCAATCCGTGTTTTTGTGGCAATTATTTTGTTCCCAAGCGGTTTTCCCTTGTCCATCGAAGGTACCACCACCAGATACTGTGAGACGATCGATTTTGATAAAAGAGATCCAGCTTTCACCGTCGTGCGCGCCCGCCTTGTGCTGACTCAGATTTGACGGGGCCTTCAGAGTTGCTTGAACTTCAAGATGCATGGGACCCTTGCAAGGGCCTTTTATGTCCACTGGCCCTAAAGAGTATGTCCCTTTTGGTATTACAAATTTGCTAGAACCCGTTGCTGCACAGGCCGCACTCCAGGCACTCAATAATGCCTAAAAAGTAAAGCGAAACAAAAGGTTTCAGCCGAAAATAATTTATAGTATATATATATATATTTGTTACATAAAAATTAATTGCTCACACATACCGAACTAATATCAGACCTCCCATCCGCTTTGGCACCGTACTTTCTGTTATCGAAGACGTTGGGCTGAGCTTCAACTGCAAAAGCGAAGAATGAAAACAGAGCGACTAAGGAGACATGTATTTTAGATCCCATCTTGTTCGCTGAGTGTTTCTCTGTCTTTTACTTGTTCCTGCCTGAGTTTTCCTACTTACGTTAATGTTTTTCCGCTTCTCTCTTTTATGCGTCCTTTATAGGACAAACAATTATTACCTTCTTTATTGAACGTTTATAACAAGCTGCTGCAGGTGTTGTCATGCAACTTAACTTGGTCTATTATTAGCGTATTTTTTCTCACATTTTATGCTATAAGTTTCAACCGAAAAACGCTTACCAACCTTAAGTTAAACCCGTTTGCATTTTTTTTTCTTAATTGTGTCTCGAAACTCACGTTGCATAAAATAAGCTACAGTTGTACCTTATTTTTGTTTTCGTTCTCATACCAACACAGATGCCAAACAGTCCAATGCATTTTTCCGCCCTTGCTATTTTGCGTGCCACACGTAATCGTGCTTTTTCTTTTGTTATTCCTTTTTGAGGAGGACAAGCTTGTGGAATAATATATAGGTATGTATGCATGCATGCATGCTTTTGCGTATGGACACACCTGCATGCATGCGTGCATGCATACATGTAAACACGCATAGTTGCACGTATGGTTGTGCATACATGTATATGTATACAATATTGTGAGAGCCTATTCGGCGCACATTAATATTTTTTTTTAAAGAATTGATTACAGCAAAAGCATGACGTTATCCCACATTGAAAAGTGACGGGGGAATTAAGCAAAATAAAAGATTTGGCTCGTCTACTGAATTAAAATAGGCTTGCAGGGACACCGTGGGCGCGGGATTCAAAAACTGCTGCACAAAATAAAATGCGTTCGCGTATCTTGACAGGGCACTTGGCACTTGGGAACGGGGCGCGCGCGCGAGAGGAAAACGGCCCCGGTAAACATGGAAATTAATTTTTCCTAAGGAAGTTTACGGATTGAATTAACGAGCAGGAATTAGCGCAAATTGCACGCAAGTTGCAGTAACGGGAGCAGAAAAACCACAGAATTAAAAGCATATGGCTTTCCTTTTTTGCTGGTCGACCGACATGGCGGGAATCATCGAATATGAAAAGAAAACGAAAACATTGTCTGTCGCGGCAATTCACGACTGTACGGGTGTACATTAGTCCTTTACAGCTCGCTCATGTTTTACCGGTATTCGGTACAATGGAAATTCTTTTTCAGTAAGCAACTTTATGCATTAGTCCGGTGAAATTTTTAGAATTTCAGAGTATGGGATTCACGTGAACTGCATGCAGGTTGTAGCGATTGGAGAGCGTATGTCGCAAAATCAAATTACATGCATTTCATTTATAAATATCGCAAAACATGACATGGCAGCGGCGTTTATTACGATCGAATGAGACTCTCTCTTGCTTAAACCTCTTTGTTCCGAGAGAGATTTAAAAATCACGGATTTGTTAATTTAACTGTTTAAATTGAATCTAATTCAATTGCTAAATTCTTACAAATTTAGAAATTGAATTAAATAATAGAATTTAAAATATCTTCATCTCAAAATTGTATTGGATTTTAGTGAAGTGATGTATTCTATAAATAGTACATGAATAATACCCTTTTAATCATAATTTTACAAAATATTTTATACAGCGGATACATTAACACCCTTCCGGAAAAACTTTTCCCGTATGCTTGGGCCTAACATTTGCACACAGGGATTTTGCGGGGCCTTCAGCTCCATTGTATGAGAGGTTGATGTCGGCAAGCTCCACGTTCTGGCAAGGGAGGCTGCTGCTGCAATTGAGTTGAACAGCTACAGCAGTTGCCGAAGAGCCTCTGATATTCCTGAAGCTGACATTGCTTATCTTAACCTTTGATGGGATCTGAAAAAAGGATAACAGAAAAATCACGGAATTAAACTCGTGTCTCTATATGTGTTCATTTATTATTACTCGCAACTGTTCAATATTTAAAGAAACACTATCTCCTCTTCTATTTGGTATTACCTTAGGATTACACTGACTCCATGGGCAATACACTTGATCTATAATGATGGGATTACCGATGTTTTTCATGATAATATCCTCGAAATGCATATCGGATGCGATGCCACCATATAATGCGGGCCAGGTCTTGATTCGTACACCATTATCAGTGCCGTCGATGGTGCAATTTTTTACGAAAATTCCAGAGACAGGTCCTTCATTCTTGTACTTCCCTAAACTTCCGACACTGATGCTGTGTCCTGGTCCGCACCGCACATTTGTGATTCGCACTTGTTGGGTGTCATCACCAATGGAGATGCAATCATCACCAGTCCTAATATTTGAATCGGTGATGTTGATCTTGCTCGAAAGTCCGATGTGAATTCCATCGGTGTTGACGCTTTCTGCAGGCGCAATGATCGTAAAGCGTCGGAAGGCGAGATTCTTGCACCCTAAGACATTGGCATGGAAATTCTTGCTGTCGACAGTCGTTACATCCTCCACGATGCTGTTGGTGATGAAATTGAACCTTAAACTCTGACAGATTTTTTGCGGAAGGACAAACATGTAACCAAGATTTTATTAGCACCCTATTGCCATAAATCGCATCGTGAAAATGGAGTCAATATGTGCAAGATGATAATTCAAATACACTCACAATCGGAAGCTTCTTGCAATCCGTGTTTTTGTGGCAATTATTTTGTTTCCAAGCGGTTTTCCCTTGTCCATCGAAGGTACCACCACCAGATACTGTGAGACGATCGATTTTGATAAAAGAGATCCAGCTTTCACCGTCATGCGCGCCCGCCTTGTGCTGACTCGGATTTGACGGGGCCTTCAGAGTTCCTTGAACTTTAAGATGCATGGGACCCTTGCAAGGGCCTTTTATGTCCACTGGCCCTAAAGAGTATGTCCCTTTTGGTATTACAACTTTGCTAGAACCCGTTGCTGCACAGGCCGCACTCCAGGCACTCAATAATGCCTAAAAAGTAAAGCGAAACAAAAGGTTTCAGCCGAAAATAATTTATAGTATATATATATATATTTGTTACATAAAAATTAATTGCTCACACATACCGAACTAATATCAGACCTCCCATCCGCTTTGGCACCGTACTTTCTGATATCGAAGACGTTGGGCTGAGCTTCAACTGCAAAAGCGAAGAATGAAAACAGAGCGACTAAGGAGACATGTATTTTAGATCCCATCTTGTTCGCTGAGTGTTTCTCTGTCTTTTACTTGTTCCTGCCTGAGTTTTCCTTCTTACGTTAATGTTTTTCCGCTTCTCTCTTTTATGCGTCCTTTATAGGACAAACAATTATTACCTTCTTTATTGAACGTTTATAACAAGCTGCTGCAGGTGTTGTCATGCAACTTAACTTGGTCTATTATTAGCGTATTTTTTCTCACATTTTATGCTATAAGTTTCAACCGAAAAACGCTTACCAACCTTAAGTTAAACCCGTTTGCATTTTTTTTTCTTAATTGTGTCTCGAAACTCACGTTGCATAAAATAAGCTACAGTTGTACCTTATTTTTGTTTTCGTTCTCATACCAACACAGATGCTGTAACACCCCGATACCCTATATAAGTACTATGCGTATACCTAGTATACATACAGTAAATATATAAAGTATAAGGATGTCACTTTTCGTTACCTTTTAAAAACCTGTAACAGAGTTCAAATCATAATACATTAATTTAAATAACATTTACAAAATCATTATCTTTATTAAAACTTCATTTATACATATAAATACTCTCTCGTCAGAAATACATCATAATTAAAATTTATACATGTATGCATTACCCTCTAGTTGGTCTCGACAAACTTTACTCTTCTTGTGGCATAACAAAAGACTTCATATCTTCCATCTGTATACCTGCGCGAATAAACACCCGCGCTAAGCCCGAGAGCTTAGTAGTCCAAATATAAAATATAAACATATAGTATAGAAGTATTGATATATAATGATACATCGATTCAATATATAATTAGTTCTTATCATATCTTCTTTTCTTTTTAATTTTATCTTTAATATATCCTAGCTAATTTCATATATGATGTATATATATACATAATATTATCACCAACCCCAATGCATCACCAATACTCAAAACCAATATATTAATACCCCTACATTATATATATACCACACCAACCATTATTGCAATACACACATTACACATCATATCACTCATTATTGCAATACACAATTTACATATCATATAAATCATAAATCATATTTCCAATAAAGACAACCTTTATCATCAACCACAATTCATTTACATATTACACTTAATAACATTATATTATTCACAATTCACCAAGCATAATTCATTATTAATACTCACAATCAATATTTCAATACTTGCATTTCACATTGACAATAAAGACAGACTCGGGCCCAAAACACTAATATGTTATTCAAAGTTCAGAGTTACTGCTTTGGTTCATAGTCACAATCATCACGCCCGTAGGCAATGTATATACATGTATCTCTATCCATGGATAGTGTAACAGACCCAGTCTCTTGGACCATCAACTCAACACATATGAGGAGATCCTCAACCCGGCAAGACTGTTACAAATCATATATCTCATATTCACAATTCTCATAGTGTAACAGACCCAGTCTCTTGGACCATCAACTCAACACATATGAGGAGATCCTCAACCCGGCAAGACTGTTACCTTTCATCATTTCTTAGCCATGCCACCCAAATCCAGAACTCTAAAACTGAATAACATATTAAACAAACAATTCATTTATTATTTCATTATCAATCTCATCATCAATTAGGCCAACATGCCTTATCTCTTTCAATTGAATTATCATAGCCAATCACAATGGCTTCATATCATATCATATCTCAATCCATATGATACATATAGCATCATTGATATCACATTTCAAAGTATATTATTCATATAATACATTGCCATACACAAGATTCACAATGCATATAACATAACATTTTCTCACTTCTCAAAACACATTAACATCATTCATTACTAGAGCATTTATCATAACAAATTGCACATACCTTAAGAATGATCCTCATTTCTTCCTACCTTTCCCATTTCATATTTCATCCTTTATATATATTCTTCATTTACATTCACAATATAATAGCTTATTTAATACTTTCATCCCAATGTGTTAATGTTCAAAGACATATAAGGATATACAATCAAATAGGGTTTATGCTTACCTTGTTAATGATCTTCACATCCTTCACATCATTCAATCATCACCTTAGTCCAATTATGTTAACAATATAATAGATCACTTAACACATTTGCAAACAAATGTGTTAAGCCTCAAATTATGTAATTAAATACAATCATATGTATTGGTACTTACCTCAAGAACTAGTCCCATCAATCTATACATTTCTTTTCTTTCCAAGAATTCTCCACATTTAGGTTAATGCAACCCAATCTCTTCAAAACCTTTGAGGGACACGGGAAGCACCACTTGAGGGACACGGTTAGGGCAATTCAACCTCTTCACAATCTAATCCAAAAGGAATATTAGCAAAATGACCATATGAATAGTACATTCTGGTTTAAGACTCCATTTTATCCTTATTTTGAAAAATTGTATAAAATAATCTACTTGACTAAAAATTCTAAAATTTTTACAGAATTTAGTTTTGTATCTTAAAATCATTCCTTTAAAATTTCAGATCAAACTGAACACAAAATCTTGGTCAAATAGTTCACCTAACCAGACTGCCCCAATTGCCCTGCATCCTGGCAGCAGTTCTGAACTTTGTGAATTCCATAAATCAAATTCAATCAACGTGGTTCCAAATTATTTTTCTCAAATACTAGACTCACTAAGCAACAACATATCCAAAATTAAATTGGATATGATTTTTCTACATTTTATTAAAAATTCTGAAATATCGCTGTCTCAGTTAAGGTACCTGCTGGAACAGGTCTAATAAAAATAATCTTTCTAAACTCATAACCATTCCAAAATCGAATCAACATATTTTTCAGTCATTCTAGACTCATAGAGGCACAACATATCAAAAATTCACTTCAAGAACATTTTTCTATAATTAATTAAAAATCATACAAGTCACAGCCTTTACTAATTGTAAAACAGAAAAAAATTCACTAAACACAACTCTTACTCTTCCATCACCAACACCAACCTAGCTTCTTATCTTTAATTCCATTTCAACACTTTTACACACACCATACACAAACACACTCCATCAAACTCAAACAAAATTCCAAATAGAACAAGAGAAATCAAGAGAAAACTTACCTTAAATGAAGAAATTCCACAAATCTCTAACCAAAACCCTTGATTCCTTCTTCAATTTGATTATAGAACTTCAAACACCTCCCTAGCTCTTTCTCTTCTTCAATGGCCGGCCTCTTCAAGAAAGAAAGAAGAAAATACCAACAAGTCAACCACTTTTCTTCTTTTAATCTCCACCATGCAACTTAACCAAAGAAAATTACCTCCATGCCCTTCATCTATTTAATTAATCTTTTGTCTCATATATACCCATATATATAATTTCACATGCCACAAATAAATATCATCTTGTATTGACCAACCCTTTTGACCAATGTATATGTTAGTTATACAACCATATAAACAACATATACACTTCTCTCTACACCCTCTTTTCTTCTCAAAACACAAATACCTATACATTCTTTTCCCAACTTCTTTTCTCTTGTAATTTAACACATATATTCAATCCAATATATAACAATAACATAATCAAAACTTTTAAGGTATACATGAGGATATTACAGATGCCAAACAGTCCAATGCATTTTTCCGCCCTTGCTATTTTGCGTGCCACACGTAATCGTGCTTTTTCTTTTGTTATTCCTTTTTGAGGAGGACAAGCTTGTGGAATAATATATAGGTATGTATGCATGCATGCATGCTTTTGCGTATGGACACACCTGCATGCATGCGTGCATGCATACATGTAAACACGCATAGTTGCACGTATGGTTGTGCATACATGTATATGTATAAAATATTGTGAGAGCCTATTCGGCTCACATTAATATTTTTTTTTTAAAGAATTGATTACAACAAAAGCATGACGTTATCCCACATTGAAAAGTGACGGGGGAATTAAGCAATATAAAAGATTTGGCTCGTCTACTGAATTAAAATAGGCTTGCAGGGACACCGTGGGCGCGGGATTCAAAAACTGCTGCACAAAATAAAATGCGTTCGCGTATCTTGACAGGGCACTTGGCACTTGGGCACGGGGCGCGCGCGCGAGAGGAAAACGGCCCCGGTAAACATGGAAATTAATTTTTCCTAAGGAAGTTTACGGATTGAATTAACGATCAGGAATTAGCGCAAATTGCACGCAAGTTGCAGTAACGGGAGCAGAAAAACCACGGAATTAAAAGCATATGGCTTTCCTTTTTTGCTGGTCGACCGACATGGCGGGAATCATCGAATATGAAAAGAAAATGCAAACATTGTCTGTCGCGGCAATTCACGACTGTACGGGTGTACATTAGTCCTTTACAGCTCGCTCATGTTTTACTGGTATTCGGTACAATGGAAATTCTTTTTCAGTAAGCAACTTTATGCATTAGTCCGGTGAAATTTTTAGAATTTCAGAGTACGGGATTCACGTGAACTGCATGCAGGTTGTAGCGATAGGAGAGCGTATGTCGCAAAATCAAATTACATGCAGTTCATTTATAAATATCACAAAACACGACATGGCAGCGGCGTTTATTACGATCGAATGAGACACTCTCTTGCTTAAACCTCTTTGTTCCGAGAGAGATTTAAAAATCACGGATTTGTTAATTTAACTGTTTAAATTGAATCTAATTCAATTTCTAAATTCTTACAAATTTAGAAATTGAATTAAATAATAGAATTTAAAATATCTTCATCTCAAAATTGTATTGGATTTGAGTGAAGTGATGTATTCTATAAATAGTACATGAATAATACCCTTTTAATCATAATCAAACAAAATATTTTATACAGTGGATACATTAACACCCTTCCGGAAAAACTTTTCCCGTATGCTTGGGCCTAACATTTGCACACAGGGATTTTGCGGGGCCTTCAGCTCCATTGTATGAGAGGTTGATGTCGGCAAGCTCCACGTTCTGGCAAGGGAGGCTGCTGCTGCAATTGAGTTGAACAGCTACGGCAGTTGCCGAAGAGCCTCTGATATTCCTGAAGCTGACATTGCTTATCTTAACCTTTGATGGGATCTGAAAAAAGGATAACAGAAAAATCACGGAATTAAACTCGTGTCTCTATATGTGTTCATTTATTATTACTCGCAACTGCTCAATATTTAAAGAAACACTATCTCCTCTTCTATTTGGTATTACCTTAGGATTACACTGACTCCATGGGCAATACACTTGATCTATAATGATGGGATTACCGACGTTTTTCATGATAATATCCTCGAAATGCATATCGGATGCGACGCCACCATATAATGCGGGCCAAAACTTGATTCGTACACCATTATCAGTGCCGTCGATGGTGCAATTTTTTACGAAAATTCCAGAGACAGGTCCTTCATTCTTGTACTTCCCTAAACTTCCGACACTGATGCCGTGTCCTGGTCCGCACCGCACATTTGTGATTCGCACTTGTTGGGTGTCATCACCAATGGAGATGCAATCATCACCAGTCCTAATATTTGAATCGGTGATGTTGATCTTGCTCGAACGTCCGATGTGAATTCCATCGGTGTTGACGCTTTCTGCAGGCGCAATGATCGTAAAGCGTCGGAAGGCGAGATTCTTGCACCCTAAGACATTGGCATGGAAATTCTTGCTGTCGACAGTCGTTACATTCTCCATGATGCTGTTGGTGATGAAATTGAACCTTAAACTCTGACAGATTTTTTGCGGAAGGACAAACATGTAACCAAGATTTTATTAGCACCCTATTGCCATAAATCGCATCGTGAAAATGGAGTCAATATGTGCAAGATGATAATTCAAATACACTCACAATCGGAAGCTTCTTGCAATCCGTGTTTTTGTGGCAATTATTTTGTTTCCAAGCGGTTTTCCCTTGTCCATCAAAGGTACCACCTCCAGATACTGTGAGACGATCGATTTTGATAAAAGAGATCCAGCTTTCACCGTCGTGCGCGCCCGCCTTGTGCTGACTCGGATTTGACGGGGCCTTCAGAGTTCCTTGAACTTCAAGATGCATGGGACCCTTGCAAGGGCCTTTTATGTCCACTGGCCCTAAAGAGTATGTCCCTTTTGGTATTACAACTTTGCTAGAACCCGTTGCTGCACAGGCCGCACTCCAGGCACTCAATAATGCCTAAAAAGTAAAGCGAAACAAAAGGTTTCAGCCGAAAATAATTTATAGTATATATATATATATTTGTTACATAAAAATTAATTGCTCACACATACCGAACTAATATCAGACCTCCCATCCGCTTTGGCACCGTACTTTCTGATATCGAAGACGTTGGGCTGAGCTTCAACTGCAAAAGCAAAGAATGAAAACAGAGCGACTAAGGAGACATGTATTTTAGATCCCATCTTGTTCGCTGAGTGTTTCTCTGTCTTTTACTTGTTCCTGCCTGAGTTTTCCTACTTACGTTAATGTTTTTCCGCTTCTCTCTTTTATGCGTCCTTTATAGGACAAACAATTATTACCTTCTTTATTGAACGTTTATAACAAGCTGCTGCAGGTGTTGTCATGCAACTTAACTTGGTCTATTATTAGCGTATTTTTTCTCACATTTTATGCTATAAGTTTGAACCGAAAAACGCTTACCAACCTTAAGTTAAACCCGTTTGCATTTTTTTTCTTAATTGTGTCTCGAAACTCACGTTGCATAAAATAAGCTACAGTTGTACCTTATTTTTGTTTTCGTTCTCATACCAACACAGATGCCAAACAGTCCAATGCATTTTTCTGCCCTTGCTATTTTGCGTGCCACACGTAATCGTGCTTTTTCTTTTGTTATTCCTTTTTGAGGAGGACAAGCTTGTGGAATAATATATAGGTATGTATGCATGCATGCATGCTTTTGCGTATGGACACACCTGCATGCATGCGTGCATGCATACATGTAAACACGCATAGTTGCACGTATGGTTGTGCATACATGTATATGTATACAATATTGTGAGAGCCTATTCGGCTCACATTAATATTTTTTTTTAAAAGAATTGATTACAGCAAAAGCATGACGTTATCCCACATTGAAAAGTGACGGGGGAATTAAGCAATATAAAAGATTTGGCTCGTCTACTGAATTAAAATAGGCTTGCAGGGACACCGTGGGCGAGGGATTCAAAAACTGCTGCACAAAATAAAATGCGTTCGCGTATCTTGACAGGGCACTTGGCACTTGGGCACGGGGCGCGCGCGCGAGAGGAAAACGGCCCCGGTAAACATGGAAATTAATTTTTCCTAAAAAAGTTTACGGATTGAATTAACGAGCAGGAATTAGCGCAAATTGCACACAAGTTGCAGTAACGGGAGCAGAAAAACCACGGAATTAAAAGCATATGGCTTTCCTTTTTTGCTGGTCGACCGACATGGCGGGAATCATCGAATATGAAAAGAAAACGCAAACATTGTCTGTCGCGGCAATTCACGACTGTACGGGTGTACATTATTCCTTTACAGCTCGCTCATGTTTTACCGGTATTCGGTACAATGGAAATTCTTTTTCAGTAAGCAACTTTATGCATTAGTCCGGTGAAATTTTTAGAATTTCAGAGTACGGGATTCATGTGAACTGCATGCAGGTTGTAGCGATAGGAGAGCGTATGTCGCAAAATCAAATTACATGCATTTCATTTATAAATATCGCAAAACACGACATGGCAGCGGCGTTTATTACTGTTAGACAAATGATCTTAATTTTGATCCTTGACAACTCAAATGGATGATCTATTTTAACTTGTGTTTGAGAAAGCTTGTTGCAGGATTAGGTTGCTTCAATTAAAGGTGAACAGAACAAGTATAGCGGTCGCACCTCACCTGAATACGACCGCTCCATGCAATTACAAAATGAAACCTTGTCACAGTAGGTTTCGCGGTCAAAAGTTCGACCATAGTCGCGACCGCTCCTACATAATAGCGACCGTCCTAATATTTGCCCGACCGCTACTCAAGGAACTTAAGTCATTACAATCACAGTAAGGTTCGCGGTGACAAGAACGGTGAATAACTCGACCTCGCTTATCACTTTAGCGACCGCCCCATTCAGAGTCGCAACCGCCCCACAATTTAAGAAGAAATTGCTCAAAGAGACAGTAGTGTTCGCGTCCTCAGATGCGTCCAGAAGTTCGACGCGAGAATGTGAGTTCGACCGCGAAAAGCTACGAAGGGCGACCGCAAGATTCAAATTGTGGCGGACATCTCTTTTGCTCTGTCAGAAAGTGACACGTGACATGACCGTTGTAAACCCACTTCAATATTCAAAAAGGGCGACCGCACCTTTGCTTGGCGCGACCGTCCCGACAAAGACAGTATGGGCAAAAAATGGTCGGACAAACACATCATGGGCAAGATTCCAGCTGTAGAGCACTAAAATTCTACCGTTGAAGCTTTTTCAAAAGTAGCGACCGTCCCTGGTCAAAAGGACGACCGCGTGAAGCATGAGCGCGACCATCCTTGTATGAAGGGCGACCGCTAAGTGCTTCGGACAGTTTAAGTAAAGAAGGTCTAATCTGCCAAGACTTTATTCTAAACAGCAATAACGGCTAGTAAGACCACATTGGCTATAAATACAATGTTTCCATGAGAAAACAAAAAAAGAGACAACATTATTAAGAAAAGATTTTCATAGCCAAGCAACAAATTTCCTTTTACTTAAACTTTTATTTGAATTGTTATGAATGTTAGGTGTTAGCATTGAAAACACCATTGTATAAGTTTGAGTGTAAGCTTGGGAAACACTTGGGTTGTGAGAGTAAGCCTTGTAAAACTCTTGTTAGGTTGAGAGAGTGAGCCTTGTAAAACTCTTGTTTGGGTTGTAAGTGTGAGCCTAAGAAAAACACTTGTAAAGTTGGAAGTGAGCTTGTGAAAACTTCAAAGACTAGTGGAACCTTAACAAGTTGTTAAGGAAGTGGATGTAGGATTGAAGTAAATCCGAACCACTATAAATCTTGTGTGTTCTTTTCTTCTTCCATTACTCAACCAATTCTCTATTCCGCATTTCTCGTTTGTTGAGTTTTTTAAATTGTCATAACTTCTTGAGGAAACCAATTCACCCCCCCTCTTGGTTGCCATCTTGGGACAACAATTGGTATCAGAGCCCTGAGATTTCTTAAACTTAATTGTGAAATCTAATCCACAATGGCAACTTCTTCTTCATCAAGCTCTCATGGAAATCTTAACTCTATTCTTAGACCCTACTTTGATGGAACGGATTACTCATACTGGAAACATAAAATGTATTTGTTTCTAGACAGTGAAGGGATTGAACTATGGGATTTCTTGGAAAATGAGTGGAATTCTCCTACTCATGAAGTTGACGGTATTCAAGTTCCACTTCCCAAAGCTCAATGGTCAACTAGCAATATCAGAGATCGATTCAAGAACAATAGAGCTGCTTCCATCTTGATGAACTCCATTTCAAGAGAAGAAGGTGGAAGAGTTCAACATTTAACTTGTGCACATTGTATTTGGAAAACACTTGAAAACTACCATGAAGGTACAACTCAAGTAAGATTTACCAAGAAACAAATGCATGTTCATGAGTATGAGCTATTCAAGATGAAACCAAATGAAAATGTCACCGACATGACAAATCGCTTGCTTGCTATTGTCAATGAACTGAAGAAGTATGGCAAGGTATATGATCAAGGTGATGTAAACAGTAAAATCTTGAGAGCCCTAAGAGCTAGAAAGAACTTTGAATCCAAAGTATCATCCATAGAAGAAGCTCATGATCTCAGCACATTAAGAACCGACGAGCTAGTTGGTAAATTACTCACTTTTGAGCTGCACAGTGAAAAAGAAGAAGATCAAGGTGAGAAAGAAAAGAGAAAACCAATTGCACTCAAAGCAATCAAAGAAGTTGAGAGCTCAAGCAATGAAGGTACTGATGATGAAGATGAAATGGCAATGTTCTCAAAAAGAATGAATGAATGGAAAATGAAGAAAAGATTACAAGCAAACAAAGGTACACCTCCTAAATTCTCCTTCAAAGATAAAGAAAAGAAAAATGAGGTAAAATGCTATGAATGTGGAAAAACCGGTCACATCAAGTCGGATTGCTACAAATTAAAGAACAAAAGGAAATGGGATAAAGAAAAGAAAAAGTCTCTCAAAGCCACATGGGATGACTCTTCCTCAAGTGAAGAAGAAGAAGAGGAAGGAATTGCAAATCTTTGTCTCATGGCTATTAAAGATGACTCCAATGAGGTAAGTACTCAATCCTTTGATCTTGTAGCACATGATGATATAAGTGATATAGATGATAGTGATTTGATTGAGCACATGAATTCTAAAATAGAAAAATATTTCTCTAAAATGATGCTCTATAAAGAGAAAAACTCTAAGTTAGAAAAGGATTTTATATGCTTAAAGAACTCTACCTTAGAATTGAAAACCTCAAATGAACACTTAATGAATACAATAGGAGAATTAAATAAAAGCTCACATGACTTAGAAAAGGTGATTAAAGAGAATGAGACATTGAAGCATGAACTAAAAGAACTAAAAGAATCAATTTCCAGATTTCATAAAGGAAAGGAAGCATTGAACACATTAATTAATAATCAAAGATCACCTTCCTTGAAATATGGATTAGGATTCAATGGCTCAACCAACATTGCACCTAGTAAACCAACTTTTGTGAAAGCATCTACAACTAAAATTTCTGATGTTCATATCAAAGATGCTTGCACCAAGTCTAAAAGAACTTCTTACGGTTCACTAGGAGATAAAGCCAAAAACAATTATGCATTGTTGTTTACTAAACTTGTACAAAAGAAATCACATACTTGTAGTTGTATGTATAATGCAAAAAGAAAAATGCAGAAGCATAGGATACCATGGCAATGCACATATTGCATGAAATTTGGTCACAAAAATTTCTATTGTTATATAAGAAAAGCTCATCTCAATTTAGAAGGCACTCCTTCTACTAACCATCAAGGACCCAACTATATGTGGGTACCTAAAAAAGGATGATCACAATTGGCTTGCAGGTATGCCTAAAATCTACTACCAATGAAAGCACATGGCTTGTGGATAGTGGATGCTCAAGGCATATGACTGGAAATGCAAAGCTCTTTACAAGTATTACCTATAAACATGGAGGTAACGTAACTTTTGGAAACAATGCTAAAGGTAAAATTCTTGGTGTTGGCTCCATTGGTTCTATTGGTAAGGATTTAATTGAAGATGTATGGCTTGTTGATGGTTTGAAACATAACTTGCTAAGTGTTAGTCAACTTTGTGATAAAGCATACTTTGTTAAGTTTGATTCCAAGGAATGCAAAATCACAAATTCAAATGATGTTATCATATTTAAGGGTACTAGAACAAACAACACTTACAATGTAAGCATACATTCTAATCATACATGTTTAATGTCCACTAATAATGATGCATGGTTATGGCATAGAAGACTAGGACATGTTGGTATGGATCAATTGAAATATATTTGTAATGAGAATTTAGTTGATGGCTTACCTAAGATAAAATATGATAAAGACAGAATTTGTGAACCTTGTCAACATGGTAAGCAACATAAAAGCTCATTTAAATCAAAGTGTGTTATAAGCACCTCTAGACCTTTAGAGCTCATTCATTTAGACTTGTTTGGACCAAATAGAGTTACAAGCTTAGGAGGCAAATCATATGCATTTGTTCTTGTTGATGACTACTCTAGATTCACATGGGTTAATTTCTTAGCTCAAAAGAATGAAGCCTTTAATTACTTCAAAACCTTTGCAAAAAGAGTTCAAAATGAAAAAGGATATGTGATCACATCTATTAGAAGTGATCATGGCAAAGAATTTGAAAATGAAAACTTTGAAAACTTTTGCAATGAACTTGGCATTTCACACAATTTTTCTGCTCCTAGAACTCCACAGCAAAATGGTGTAGTTGAAAGGAAAAATAGAACTTTAATCGAAATGGCTAGGACAATGCTCAATGAATATGATTTACCATCTTATTTTTGGGCGGAAGCCGTTAATACAGCTTGTTACATTGCAAATCGTGTTTATAAAAGGCATTTAACTAATAAAACTTCTTATGAGCTATGGAATGGAAGAATACCCAGAATTAGATATTTTAGAGTATTTGGATGCAAATGCTTCATATTGAATACCAAGGATAATCTTGGAAAATTCTCATCCAAATCAGATGAAGGCATATTCTTAGGATATTCATCATATAGCAAAGCATATAGAGTATTTAATATGAAAACTCTAGTTATAGAAGAATCAATGCATGTTGTATTTGATGAATCATCTAAACTTGATCAAAAGAAAGGTATTACTTTCAATGACCCTGCAGGCACTCTTGAACCTCTTGAATCTATTGATGCTCCAAAGATCAATCAACTTGAAGAAAAGGCTCAAGATCTACCTAAGGATTGGCAATACAAGAAAGATCATCCAAAGGAACTCATCATTGGAGAAACATCAAAGGGAGTAACTACTAGATCCAAAATTAATCATATTGATGTTAATGTTGCTTTTGTTTCTCAAATTGAACCAAAAACTATTGAGGAAGCTTTAAATGATGAAAATTGGATAACTGCAATGCAAGATGAACTTAATCAATTTGAAAGAAATAATGTTTGGCAACTTACTCCTAGACCTATAGATCATTCTATAATAGGATGCAAATGGGTTTATAGGAATAAGCTTGATGAAAATGGTCACATCATTAGAAATAAAGCAAGATTGGTAGCCAAAGGTTATAATCAAGAAGAAGGTATTGACTATGATGAAACCTTTGCCCCCGTAGCTAGATTAGAAGCTATTAGAATATTACTTGCCTTTGCATGTCATATGAATTTTAAGCTTTATCAAATGGATGTTAAAAGTGCATTTCTAAACGGACTCATAAATGAAGAAGTTTATGTTGAACAACCTCCTAGTTTTGAAAACTACAAATTTCCTGATCATGTTTTCAAACTTACCAAAGCTTTATATGGATTAAAGCAAGCACCTAGAGCTTGGTATGATAAACTTAGTGCATATTTGCTTGAAAATGGTTTTTCAAAAGGAAAAGTAGACACAACTCTTTTTGTTAAAAAGGATAAGCACAACATTTTGATTGTACAAATTTATGTGGATGACATAATATTTGGAGCTACTAATGAAGCCTTGTGCAAAGAATTTGCTTCTTGTATGACTAGGGAATTTGAAATGAGCATGATGGGTGAACTCAAGTTTTTCCTTGGACTGCAAGTCAAGCAATGTAAAGATGGGATCTTCATCAACCAATCCAAATATACAAAAGAACTCATCAAGAAATTTGGAATGGATGGCTGCAAAACTAGCAAAACTCCTATGAGCACATCATTGAAATTTGGTAAAGATGATAATGGTAAAGCAGTAGATGAGAAGAAATATCGAGGTATCATCGGATCACTACTTTACTTAACTGCTTCTAGGCCTGATATAATGTATAGTGTATGTCTTTGTGCTAGATTTCAAACTAGTCCTAAAGAATCACACTTGAATGCCACTAAGAGAATCTTGAAATATTTGAGTGGTACAATACATTTAGGACTTTGGTATCCTAAAAACACATCATTTCATATTATAGGATTTTTAGATGCAGATTATGCTGGTAGTATATTAGATAGGAAAAGCACAACAGGAGCATGTCACTTTCTTGGTAATTGTCTAGTTTCTTGGCATAGTAAGAAACAAGCATCAGTTGCTTTATCCACAACGGAAGCTGAATATGTTGCAGCATGTTTTTGTTGCACACAAGTATTATGGATGAAACAACAATTGCTTGACTATGGTAAAATGTTTAACAATATCTCCATTAAATGTGACAACACTAGTGCTATCAATTTGTCTAAGAATCCTATCCAACATTCTAGATCCAAACACATAGATATTAGACATCATTTCTTAAGAGAAAATGTACAAAATCAGAATATAACCTTAGAATTCATAGATACAGAAAATCAATTTGCTGATGTCTTTACAAAACCCTTGAATGAAGAAAGACTTAACTTCATCAAACTCAATTTAGGAATGATTGATGGAATCACTTTGAGTTAATTAGAATTTTTGCCTTAAAATAAAGTTTCTATGTGCATGAAATTAATTTTCCTTAACACACTTAGAATATCTTCCATCTTTCCTTAAATCTTTCATTTTTAAGAATGTCGCGGTCGCTCCAGTGTTCTTTCGCGCTCGCTACTTCGTCTGCTAGTTTCATTTAATAAAAATCTCTGAGCGCGGTCGAGAAAATTTGTGCGCGATCGCACCAATTTGAATAGTTTTGACCGTTACAGTTGTTTTCTTCACTCGCGAGCATACTGATCATAATAATGGTCGCTGTACACCATTTCGCGATCGCACCTTGTTAAATCTGCGACCGCACCCTGTACACTCTGCTCAAAAATTTATAACCGTTGGCTGTGTGACAGGTCGCAACTCTTAACTCTCAACAGTCATAAACGGCTATTTTATTTACTTCATCTATTTAAGAGTGTTTTGCATCAGTTTATCTGATATTTTGCCTATCAAAGCACACAAACTTCCTTCTGAAACCCTAAAAACTTCTACTTCTAAATCACCCTCTGTTTTCCAATTTACTTCTACTCTCTTTTCTAATGGCTCCCAAAAGAAAAACCACTTCCAAAATTAAGGGTCAAGCTAAGAGAGTTCCAGGAATCACCATTAGAGAACCTGTTGTTGAACCTCCATCTCCTCCATAGTCAAAAAGGGGTGAGAAAATTCACAAACCTCATCACCAAACCACTGAGGAAGACATTAGGTATGCCATGCTAAAGAAGAAGAAGGTTGAAGGCACCAAATCACCTTTTGGTGGGATGCTGTCTGCCTTGAACATCAAGGACGAAATTGAAGAATTGTTGGATGTCCTTGGATGGAGAAATTTTGTCTTTCCAGAAGAGGTAGGCTACTCTAGTCTAAGTAAGGAGTTTCTCATGTCTTTCCAAATTGAGAAAAATGCAAACTCTGCACTAGGGTGGTATGGGGTTAGGTTCAAACTCTTTGATCAGTATCAATTCTTAACCCTAGAAGGATTTGGCAACATTTGGAACTTCCCTTCTGAAGGTATAACCTCCTACAATGACCAAATCTTCTCAAACCCAACCCTTTCTGATTTCTGGCGAGAAATTTCCATTGAAACTTCCTTTGAAAAGGAATCTAAAGCCAGGCACATCAAATCTCTCACCCACTGGATGCTCCATAGGATTATCACCTATACCATTCATCAAAGAGCAGATGGGAATGAGAAAGTAACCAAGAGAGACCTTATCTTTCTCTATGCTTTCACCCACAACATCAAAATGAACACAACCAAGTTCTTGATTGACACCCTTTACTATCATGCTGTTACAAGAACTGGTACCTTCTTCCTATCCTCTCAAGTTACTCAAATAGCTAGGCACCTAAACCTTCTGAATGATTTGAACTTAGCTACTTTGAGGAACCCTTTCACTCTAGCCTCCAATGCTATCACAATGGATTACTTAGAGCATGCTGGTTGTGTAAGGAAGATAGAAGGATCATATGTATACTGCTATGGCAAGAAAGGAGTTATGGATAAACAAAAGAAAAGGCCAAGGTATACAATTGAGGAAGAGGGAGATTCTGTAGAAGTTGCAGTAGAACTACCTTCAAAAGCTGCTTCATCAAAAACTGCTCATGAAACTGCTTCATCCTCCACACAACTCATCCTCCAAGCTATCAAAACTCTCTCCAGGAAACTCACTAAGTTCAAGAAAAGTGTTTCCAAGAGATTCCAGCACTTAAACAAGAGGATAGACCTTATATCCCACATGCACCATGATCTTTATGACATGCAAGGCAAATTGGACTTGCCTCAATGCAATCTTGAAGATTGGGATATAAGTGATCACACCCAAAGCGTTGCTGAAGGAGAAGAATCCCTTAGCACTAGATCTGCCTCTGTTGCACCTCAAGATAAAGGGAAAGCTCCTTTAGTTGAAGAAGAGTTAGATGTAGACTCAGAATAGCTTAGCTTTAATTTGTTTTTGTTTGCATTTTCATATGTTTGCTGCTTATGTTTCATGTCTTGTACTTTCCTTCACTTTAATATATATAATGTTTATATTCCCTTTCATTGTTTCATTTGTTTTGAACATTTGTTCTTGTTTCATTTTGCCTATGACAATGGGGGTGAAAATATCAAAATGGAATGAAAATACAATAATGGGAAAACAAGAACAATTTTGAACAATTTTGTTGAACATTTGAACAACTATGAAAATTTGTTGAACATTTGCAAATAAGTGAAAAATGTTTATGGGGGAGAAATGTTTGCATCAAACAATAACATATGTTGAAAGATACATCTCATAATACATTCACAATGCTCTTAACCATGATTGTTGCATATGTTAAGGGGGAGCATTTTAGATTTATTATTTCTCTCATCATTCCATTTGAATTGTCAAAGTCAAAATGGGGGAGATTGTTAGACAAATGATCTTAATTTTGATCCTTGACAACTCAAATGGATGATCTATTTTAACTTGTGTTTGAGAAAGCTTGTTGCAGGATTAGGTTGCTTCAATTAAAGGTGAACAGAACAAGTATAGCGGTCGCACCTCACCTAAATACGACCGCTCCATGCAATTACAAAATGAAACCTTGTCACAGTAGGTTTCGCGGTCAAAAGTTCGACCATAGTCCCGACCGCTCCTATATAATAGCGACCGTCCTAATATTTGCCCGACCGCTACTCAAGGAACTTAAATCATTACAATCACAATAAGGTTCGCGGTAACAAGAACGGTGAATAACTCGACCTCGCTTATCACTTTAGCGACCGCCCCATTCAGAGTCGCGACCGCCCCACAATTCAAGAAGAAATTGCTCAAAGAGACAGTAGTGTTCGCGTCCTCAGATGCGTCCAGAAGTTCGACGCGAGAATGTGAGTTCGACCGCGAAAAGCTACGAAGGGCGACCGCGAGATTCAAATTGTGGCAGACATCTCTTTTGCTCTGTCAGAAAGTGACACGTGACATGACCGTTGTAAACCCACTTCAATATTCAAAAAGGGCGACCGCACCTTTGCTAGGCGCGACCGTCCCGACAAAGACAGTATGGGCAAAAAACGGTCGGACAAACACATCATGGGCAAGATTCCAGCTGTAGAGCACTAAAATTCGACCGTTGAAGCTTTTTCAAAAGTAGCGACCGTCCCTGGTCAAAAGGACGACCGCGTGAAGCATGAGCGCGACCATCCTTGTATGAAGGGCGACCACTAAGTGCTTCGGACAGTTTAAGTAAAGAAGGTCTAATCTGCCAAGACTTTATTCTAAACAGCAATAATGGCTAGTAAGACCACATTGGCTATAAATACAATGTTTCCATGAGAAAAAAAAAAGAGACAACATTATTAAGAAAAGATTTTCATAGCCAAGCAACAAATTTCCTTTTACTTAAACTTGTATTTGAATTGTTATGAATGTTAGGTGTTAGCATTGAAAACACCATTGTATAAGTTTGAGTGTAAGCTTGGGAAACACTTGGGTTGTGAGAGTAAGCCTTGTAAAACTCTTGTTAGGTTGAGAGAGTGAGCCTTGTAAAACTCTTGTTTGGGTTGTAAGTGTGAGCCTAAGAAAAACACTTGTAAAGTTGGAAGTGAGCTTGTGAAAACTTCAAAGACTAGTGGAACCTTAACAAGTTGTTAAGGAAGTGGATGTAGGATTGAAGTAAATCTGAACCACTATAAATCTTGTGTGTTCTTTTCTTCTTCCATTACTCAACCAATTCTCTATTCCGCATTTCTCGTTTGTTGAGTTTTTTAAATTGTCATAACTTCTTGAGGAAACCAATTCACCCCCCCTCTTGGTTGCCATCTTGGGACAACAATTACGATCGAATGAGACTCTCTCTTGCTTAAACCTCTTTGTTCCGAGAGAGATTTAAAAATCACGGATTTGTTAATTTAACTATTTAAATTGAATCTAATTCAATTTCTAAATTCTTACAAATTTAGAAATTGAATTAAATAATAGAATTTAAAATATCTTCATCTCAAAATTGTATTGGATTTGAGTGAAGTGATGTATTCTATAAATAGTACATGAATAATACCCTTTTAATCATAATCAAACAAAATATTTTATACAGCGGATACATTAACACCCTTCCGGAAAAACTTTTCCCGTATGCTTGGGCCTAACATTTGCACACAGGGATTTTGCGGGGCCTTCAGCTCCATTGTATGAGAGGTTGATGTCGGCAAGCTCCACGTTCTGGCAAGGGAGGCTGCTGCTGCAATTGAGTTGAACAGCTACGGCAGTTGCCGAAGAGCCTCTGATATTCCTGAAGCTGACATTGCTTATCTTAACCTTTGATGGGATCTGAAAAAAGGATAACAGAAAAATCACGGAATTAAACGCGTGTCTCTATATGTGTTCATTTATTATTACTCGCAACTGTTCAATATTTAAAGAAACACTATCTCCTCTTCTATTTGGTATTACCTTAGGATTACACTGACTCCATGGGCAATACACTTGATCTATAATGATGGGATTACCGACGTTTTTCATGATAATATCCTCGAAATACATATCGGATGCGACGCCACCATATAATGCGACGCCACCATATAATGCAGGCGCAATGATCGTAAAGCGTCGGAAGGCGAGATTCTTGCACCCTAAGACATTGGCATGGAAATTCTTGCTGTCGACAGTCGTTACATCCTCCACGATGCTGTTAGTGATGAAATTGAACCTTAAACTCTGACAGATTTTTTGCGGAAGGACAAACATGTAACCAAGATTTTATTAGCACCCTATTGCCATAAATCACATCGTGAAAATGGAGTCAATATGTGCAAGATGATAATTCAAATACACTCACAATCGGAAGCTTCTTGCAATCCGTGTTTTTGTGGCAATTATTTTGTTTCCAAGCGGTTTTCCCTTGTCCATCGAAGGTACCACCACTAGATACTGTGAGACGATCGATTTCGATAAAAGAGATCCAGCTTTCACCGTCGTGCGCGCCCGCCTTGTGCTGACTCGGATTTGACGGGGCCTTCAGAGTTCCTTGAACTTCAAGATGCATGGGTCCTTTTATGTCCACTGGCCCTAAAGAGTATGTCCCTTTTGGTATTACAACTTTGCTAGAACCCGTTGCTGCACAGGCCGCACTCCAGGCACTCAATAATGCCTAAAAAGTAAAGCGAAACAAAAGGTTTCAGCCGAAAATAATTTATAGTATATATATATATTTGTTACATAAAAATTAATTGCTCACACATACCGAACTAATATCAGACCTCCCATCCGCTTTGGCACCTTACTTTCTGATATCGAAGACGTTGGGCTGAGCTTCAACTGCAAAAGCGAAGAATGAAAACAGAGCGACTAAGAAGACATGTATTTTAGATCCCATCTTGTTCACTGAGTGTTTCTCTGTCTTTTACTTGTTCCTGCCTGAGTTTTCCTACTTACGTTAATGTTTTTCCGCTTCTCTCTTTTATGCGTCCTTTATAGGACAAACAATTATTACCTTCTTTATTGAACGTTTATAACAAGCTGCTGCAGGTGTTGTCATGCAACTTAACTTGGTCTATTATTAGCGTATTTTTTCTCACATTTTATGCTATAAGTTTCAACCGAAAAACGCTTACCAACCTTAAGTTAAACCCGTTTGCATTTTTTTTTCTTAATTGTGTCTCGAAACTCACGTTGCATAAAATAAGCTACAGTTGTACCTTATTTTTGTTTTCGTTCTCATACCAACACAGATGCCAAACAGTCCAATGCATTTTTCCGCCCTTGCTATTTTGCGTGCCACACGTAATCGTGCTTTTTCTTTTGTTATTCCTTTTTGAGGAGGACAAGCTTGTGGAATAATATATAGGTATGTATGCATGCATGCATGCTTTTACGTATGGACACATCTGCATGCATGCGTGCATGCATACATGTAAACACGCATAGTTGCACGTATGGTTGTGCATACATGTATATGTATACAATATTGTGAGAGCCTATTCGGCTCACATTAATATTTTTTTTTAAAGAATTGATTACAGCAAAAGCATGACGTTATCCCACATTGAAAAGTGACGGGGGAATTAAGCAATATAAAAGATTTGGCTCCTCTACTGAATTAAAATAGGCTTGCAGGGACACCGTGCGCGCGGGATTCAAAAACTGCTGCACAAAATAAAATGCATTCGCGTATCTTGACAGGGCACTTGGCACTTGGGCACGGGGCGCGCACGAGAGGAAAACGGCCCCGGTAAACATGGAAATTAATTTTTCCTAAGGAAGTTTACGGATTGAATTAACGAGCAGGAATTAGCGCAAATTGCACGCAAGTTGCAGTAACGGGAGCAGAAAAACCACGGAATTAAAAGCATATGGCTTTCCTTTTTTGCTGGTCGACCGACATGGCGGGAATCATCGAATATGAAAAGAAAACGCAAACATTGTCTGTCGCGGCAATTCACGACTGTAAGGGTCTACATTAGTCCTTTACAGCTCGCTCATGTTTTACCGGTATTCGGTACAATGGAAATTCTTTTTCAGTAAGCAACTTTATGCATTAGTCCGGTGAAATTTTTAGAATTTCAGAGTACGGGATTCATGTGAACTGCATGCAGGTTGTAGCGATAGGAGAGCGTATGTCGCAAAATCAAATTACATGCATTTCATTTATAAATATCGCAAAACACGACATGGCAGCTGCGTTTATTACGATCGAATGAGACTCTCTCTTGCTTAAACCTCTTTGTTCCGAGAGAGATTTAAAAATCACGGATTTGTTAATTTAACTGTTTAAATTGAATCTAATTCAATTTCTAAATTCTTACAAATTTAGAAATTGAATTAATAGAATTTAAAATATCTTCATCTCAAAATTGTATTGGATTTGAGTGAAGTGATGTATTCTATAAATAGTACATGAATAATACCCTTTTAATCATAATCAAACAAAATATTTTATACAGCGGATACATTAACACCCTTCCGGAAAAACTTTTCCCGTATGCTTGGGCCTAACATTTGCACACAGGGATTTTGCGGGGCCTTCAGCTCCATTGTATGAGAGGTTGATGTCGGCAAGCTCCACGTTCTGGCAAGGGAGGCTGCTGCTGCAATTGAGTTGAACAGCTACGGCAGTTGCCAAAGAGCCTCTGATATTCCTGAAGCTGACATTGCTTATCTTAACCTTTGATGGGATCTGAAAAAAGGATAACAGAAAAATCACGGAATTAAACTCGTGTCTCTATATGTGTTCATTTATTATTACTCGAAACTGTTCAATATTTAAAGAAACACTATCTCCTCTTCTATTTGGTATTACCTTAGGATTACACTGACTCCATGGGCAATACACTTGATCTATAATGATGGGATTACCGACGTTTTTCATGATAATATCCTCGAAATGCATATCGGATGCGACGCCACCATATAATGCGGGCCAGGTCTTGATTCGTACACCATTATCAGTGCCGTCGATGGTGCAATTTTTTACTAAAATTCCAGAGACAGGTCCTTCATTCTTGTACTTCCCTAAACTTCCGACACTGATGCCGTGTCCTGGTCCGCACCGCACATTTGTGATTCGCACTTGTTGGGTGTCATCACCAATGGAGATGCAATCATCACCAGTCCTAATATTTGAATCGGTGATGTTGATCTTGCTCGAACGTCCGATGTGAATTCCATCGATGTTGACGCTTTCTGCAGGCGCAATGATCGTAAAGCGTCGGAAGGCGAGATTCTTGCACCCTAAGACATTGGCATGGAAATTCTTGCTGTCGACAGTCGTTACATACTCCACGATGCTGTTGGTGATGAAATTGAACCTTAAACTCTGACAGATTTTTTGCGGAAGGACAAACATGTAACCAAGATTTTATTAGCACCCTATTGCCATAAATCGCATCGTGAAAATGGAGTCAATATGTGCAAGATGATAATTCAAATACACTCACAATCGGAAGCTTCTTGCAATCCGTGTTTTTGTGGCAATTATTTTGTTTCCAAGTGGTTTTCCCTTGTCCATCGAAGGTACCACCACCAGATACTGTGAGACGATCGATTTTGATAAAAGAGATCCAGCTTTCACCGTCGTGCGTGCCCGCCTTGTGCTGACTCGGATTTGACGGGGCCTTCAGAGTTCCTTGAACTTCAAGATGCATGGGGCCTTTTATGTCCACTGGCCCTAAAGAGTATGTCCATTTTGGTATTATAACTTTACTAGAACCCGTTGCTGCACAGGCCGCACTCCAGGCACTCAATAATGCCTAAAAAGTAAAGCGAAACAAAAGGTTTCAGCCGAAAATAATTTATAGTATATATATATATATTTGTTACATAAAAATTAATTGCTCACACATACCGAACTAATATCAGACCTCCCATCCGCTTTGGCACCGTACTTTCTGATATCGATGACGTTGGGCTGAGCTTCAACTGCAAAAGCGAAGAATCAAAATAGAGCGACTAATGAGACATGTATTTTAGATCCCATCTTTTTCGCTGAGTGTTTCTCTGTCTTTTACTTGTTCCTGCCTGAGTTTTCCTACTTACGTTAATGTTTTTCCGCTTCTCTCTTTTATGCATCCTTTATAGGACAAACAATTATTACCTTCTTTATTGAACGTTTATAACAAGCTGCTGCAGGTGTTGTCATGCAACTTAACTTGGTCTATTATTAGCGTATTTTTTCTCACATTTTATGCTATAAGTTTCAACTGAAAAACGCTTACCAACCTTAAGTTAAACCCGTTTGCATTTTTTTTTCTTAATTGTGTCTCGAAACTCACGTTGCATAAAATAAGCTACAGTTGTACCTTATTTTTGTTTTCGTTCTCATACCAACACAGATGCCAAACAGTCCAATGCATTTTTCCGCCCTTGCTATTTTGCGTGCCACACGTAATCGTGCTTTTTCTTTTGTTATTCCTTTTTTAGGAGGACAAGCTTGTGGAATAATATATAGGTATGTATGCATGCATGCATGCTTTTACGTATGGACACACCTGCATGCATGCGTGCATGCATACATGTAAACACGCATAGTTGCACGTATGGTTGTGCATACATGTATATGTATACAATATTGTGAGAGCCTATTCGGCTCACATTAATATTTTTTTTAAAGAATTGATTACAGCAAAAGCATGACGTTATCCCACATTGAAAAGTGACGGGGAATTAAGCAATATAAAAGATTTGGCTCGTCTACTGAATTAAAATAGGCTTGCAGGGACACCGTGGGCGCGGGATTCAAAAACTGCTGCACAAAATAAAATGCGTTCGCGTATCTTGACAGGGCACTTGGCACTTGGGCACGGGGCGCGCGCGCGAGAGGAAAACGGCCCCGGTAAACATGGAAATTAATTTTTCCTAAGGAAGTTTACAGATTGAATTAACGAGCAGGAATTAGCGCAAATTGCACGCAAGTTGGAGTAACGGGAGCAGAAAAACCACGGAATTAAAAGCATATGGCTTTCCTTTTTTGCTGGTCGACCGACATGGCAGGAATCATCGAATATGAAAAGAAAACGCAAACATTGTCTGTCGCGGCAATTCACGACTGTACGGGTGTACATTAGTCCTTTACAGCTTCCTCATGTTTTACCGGTATTCGATACAATGGAAATTCTTTTTCAGTAAGCAACTTTATGCATTAGTCCGGTGAAATTTTTAGAATTTCAGAGTACGGGATTCACGTGAACTGCATGCAGGTTGTAGCGATAGGAGAGCGTATGTCGTAAAATAAAATTACATGCATTTCATTTATAAATATCGCAAAACACGACATGGCAGCGGCGTTTATTACGATCGAATGAGACTCTCTCTTGCTTAAACCTCTTTGTTCCGAGAGAGATTTAAAAATCACGGATTTGTTAATTTAACTGTTTAAATTGAATCTAATTCAATTTCTAAATTCTTACAAATTTAGAAATTGAATTAAATAATAGAATTTAAAATATCTTCATCTCAAAATTGTATTGGATTTGAGTGAAGTGATGTATTCTATAAATAGTACATGAATAATACCCTTTTAATCATAATCAAACAAAATATTTTATACAGCGGATACATTAACACCCTTCCGGAAAAACTTTTCCCGTATGCTTGGGCCTAACATTTGCACACAGGGATTTTGCGGGGCCTTCAGCTCCATTGTATGAGAGGTTGATGTCGGCAAGCTCCACGTTCTGGCAAGGGAGGCTGCTGCTGCAATTGAGTTGAACAGCTACGGCAGTTGCCGAAGAGCCTCTGATATTCCTGAAGCTGACATTGCTTATCTTAACCTTTGATGGGATCTGAAAAAAGGATAACAGAAAAATCACGGAATTAAACTCGTGTCTCTATATGTGTTCATTTATTATTACTCGCAACTGTTCAATATTTAAAGAAACACTATCTCCTCTTCTATTTGGTATTACATTAGGATTACACTGACTCCATGGGCAATACACTTGATCTATAATGATGGGATTACCGACGTTTTTCATGATAATATCCTCGAAATGCATATCGGATGCGACGCCACCATATAATGCGGGCCAAGTCTTGATTCGTACACCATTATCAGTGCCGTCAATGGTGCAATTTTTTACGAAAATTCCAGAGACAGGTCCTTCATTCTTGTACTTCCCTAAACTTCCGACACTGATGCCGTGTCCTGGTCCGCACCGCACATTTGTGATTCGCACTTGTTGGGTGTCATCACCAATGGAGATGCAATCATCACCAGTCCTAATATTTGAATCGGTGATGTTGATCTTGCTCAACGTCCGATGTGAATTCCATCGGTGTTGACGCTTTCTGCAGGCGCAATGATCGTAAAG
The DNA here is from genome assembly GCA_947685225.1 of Garcia nutans. Lineage (NCBI taxonomy): Eukaryota > Viridiplantae > Streptophyta > Magnoliopsida > Malpighiales > Euphorbiaceae > Garcia > Garcia nutans. Next base: position 68,420,098 of record CANTUV010000031.1, on the reverse strand, counting down.
CGTCGGAAGGCGAGATTCTTGCACCCTAAGACATTGGCATGGAAAATCTTGCTGTCGACAGTCGTTACATCCTCCACGATGCTGTTGCTAATGAAATTGAACCTTAAACTCTGACAGATTTTTTGCGGAAGGACAAACATGTAACCAAGATTTTATTAGCACCCTATTGCCATAAATCGCATCGTGAAAATGGAGTCAATATGTGCCAGATGATAATTCAAATACACTCACAATCGGAAGCTTCTTGCAATCCGTGTTTTTGTGGCAATTATTTTGTTTTCAAGCGGTTTTCCCTTGTCCATCGAAGGTACCACCACCAGATACTGTGAGACGATCGATTTTGATAAAAGATATCCAGCTTTCACCGTCGTGCACGCCCGCCTTGTGCTGACTCGGATTTGACGAAGCCTTCAGAGTTCCTTGAACTTCAAGATGCATGGGACCCTTGCAAGGGCCTTTTATGTCCACTGGCCCTAAAGAGTATGTCCCTTTTGGTATTACAACTTTGCTAGAACCCGTTGCTGCACAGGCCGCACTCCAGGCACTCAATAATGCCTAAAAAGTAAAGCGAAACAAAAGGTTTCAGCCGAAAATAATTTATAGTATATATATATATAGATATATTTGTTGCATAAAAATTAATTGCTCACACATACCGAACTAATATCAGACCTCCCATCCGCTTTGGCACCGTACTTTCTGATATCGAAGATGTTGGGCTGAGCTTCAACTGCAAAAGCGAAGAATGAAAACAGAGCGACTAAGGAGACATGTATTTTAGATCCCATCTTATTCGCTGAGTGTTTCTCTGTCTTTTACTTGTTCCTGCCTGAGTTTTCCTACTTACGTTAATGTTTTTCCGCTTCTCTCTTTTATGCGTCCTTTATAGGACAAACAATTATTACCTTCTTTATTGAACGTTTATAACAAGCTGCTGCAGATGTTGTCATGCAACTTAACTTGGTCTATTATTAGCGTATTTTTTCTCACATTTTATGCTATAAGTTTCAACCGAAAAACGCTTACCAACCTTAAGTTAAACCCGTTTGCATTTTTTTTCTTAATTGGTTCTCGAAACTTACGTTGCATAAAATAAGCTACATTTGTACCTTATTTTTGTTTTCGTTCTCATACCAACACAGATGCCAAACAGTCCAATGAATTTTTCCGCCCTTGCTATTTTGCGTGCCACACATAATCGTGCTTTTTCTTTTGTTATTCCTTTTTGAGGAGGACAAGCTTGTGGAATAATATATAGGTATGTATGCATGCATGCATGCATTTGCATATGGACACACCTGCATGCATGCGTGCATGCATACATGTAAACACGCATAGTTGCACGTATGGTTGTGCATACATGTATATGTATACAATATTGTGAGAGCCTATTCGGCTCACATTAATATTTTTTTTTAAAGAATTGATTACAGCAAAAGCATGACGTTATCCCACATTGAAAAGTGACGGGGGAATTAAGCAATATAAAAGATTTGGCTCGTCTACTGAATTAAAATAGGCTTGCAGAGACACCGTGGGCGCGGGATTCAAAAACTGCTGCACAAAATAAAATGTGTTCGCGTATCTTGACAGGGCACTTGGCACTTGGGCACGGGGCGCGCGCGCGAGAGGAAAACGGACCCGGTAAACATGGAAATTAATTTTTCCTAAGGAAATTTACGGATTGAATTAACGAGCAGGAATTAGCGCAAATTGCACGCAAGTTGCAGTAACGGGAGCAGAAAAACCACGGAATTAAAAGCATATGGCTTTCCTTTTTTGCTGGTCGACCGACATGGCGGGAATCATCGAATATGAAAAGAAAACGCAAACATTGTCTGTCGCGGCAATTCACGACTGTACGGGTGTACATTAGTCCTTTACAGCTCGCTCATGTTTTATCGGTATTCGGTACAATGGAAATTCTTTTTCAGTAAGCAACATTATGCATCGGTCCGGTGAAATTTTTAGAATTTCAGAGTACGGGATTCACGTGAACTGCATGCAGGTTGTAGCGATAGGAGAGCGTATGTCGCAAAATCAAATTACATGCATTTCATTTATAAATATCGCAAAACACGACATGGCAGCGGCGTTTATTACGATCGAATGAGACTCTCTCTTGCTTAAACCTCTTTGTTCCGAGAGAGATTTAAAAATCACGGATTTGTTAATTTAACTGTTTAAATTGAATCTAATTCAATTTCTAAATTCTTACAAATTTAGAAATTGAATTAAATAATAGAATTTAAAATATCTTCATCTCAAAATTGTATTGGATTTGAGTGAAGTGATGTATTCTATAAATAGTACATGAATAATACCCTTTTAATCATAATCAAACAAAATATTTTATACAGCGGATACATTAACACCCTTCCGGAAAAACTTTTCCCGTATGCTTGGGCCTAACATTTGCACACAGGGATTTTGCGGGGCCTTCAGCTCCATTGTATGAGAGGTTGATGTCGGCAAGCTCCACGTTCTGGCAAGGGAGGCTGCTGCTGCAATTGAGTTGAACAGCTACGGCAGTTGCCGAAGAGCCTCTGATATTCCTGAAGCTGACATTGCTTATCTTAACCTTTGATGGGATCTGAAAAAAGGATAACAGAAAAATCACGGAATTAAACTCGTGTCTCTATATGTGTTCATTTATTATTACTCGCAACTGTTCAATATTTAAAGAAACACTATCTCCTCTTCTATTTGGTATTACCTTAGGATTACACTGACTCCATGGGCAATACACTTGATCTATAATGATGGGATTACCGACGTTTTTCATGATAATATCCTCAAAATGCATATCGGATGCGACGCCACCATATAATGCGGGCCAGGTCGTGATTCGTACACCATTATCAGTGCCGTCGATGGTGCAATTTTTTACGAAAATTCCAGAGACAGGTCCTTCATTCTTGTACTTCCCTAAACTTCCGACACTGATGCCGTGTCCTGGTCCGCACCGCACATTTGTGATTCGCACTTGTTGGGTGTCATCACCAATGGAGATGCAATCATCACCAGTCCTAATATTTGAATCGGTGATGTTGATCTTGCTCGAACGTCCGATGTGAATTCCATCGGTGTTGACGCTTTCTGCAGGCGCAATGATCGTAAAGCGTCGGAAGGCGAGATTCTTGCACCCTAAGACATTGGCATGGAAATTCTTGCTGTCGACAGTCGTTACATCCTCCATGATGCTGTTGGTGATGAAATTGAACCTTAAACTCTGACAGATTTTTTGCGGAAGGACAAACATGTAACCAAGATTTTATTAGCACCCTATTGCCATAAATCGCATCGTGAAAATGGAGTCAATATGTGCAAGATGATAATTCAAATACACTCACAATCGAAAGCTTCTTGCAATCCGTGTTTTTGTGGCAATTATTTTGTTTCCAAGCGGTTTTCCCTTGTCCATCGAAGGTACCACCACCAGATACTGTGAGACGATCGATTTTGATAAAAGAGATCCAGCTTTCGCCATCGTGCGCGCCCGCCTTGTGCTGACTCGGATTTGACGGGGCCTTCAGAGTTCCTTGAACTTCAAGATGCATGGGACCCTTTGTAATATCCTCATTTGTGGTCTAGAAGTTTTGATTATGTTATTGTTATTGTTGTTATTGTTGTTGTTGTTGTTGGTTTAAATTGAGAAAAGGAAAGTATATGTATATGTGTTTTGGGAAGAAATAGGGTTTAGAGACAAGTTTATATGTTGTGTATATGGTGATATATATAACATATAAAATGGTCAAAGAGAGAGAGTCAATGCAAGAGGAGATTTTTTATATGGCATGTGAAATTACTTAATTGGGTTTATAAGAGACAAAAGCTAAGTTAAGTGATGAGGGGTATATGAGTAATTGCTTAAAATGAAATGCATGGTGGAGATTAAAAGAAGAAAAGGTGTTTGACTTGTGCATTTTCTTCTTTCTTTCTTGAAGTGGCCGGCTCTCCAAATAGCAAAGGGAAAGGGAGGTGTTCTTGAGGCAAGAAGTAAATTGAAGAAGGAATCAAGGGTGTTGGTTAGAGATTTGTGGAAATTCTTCATTTAAAGTAAGTAATTTCTTGTTTTCTTTTATTAATTTTGAAGTTGTGGCTAAGGTGTATTGTGAATTGTTGAGTTGATGATTTGGTGTGTTTGATATGTGTTTACAAGTGTTAAAGTTGATTGTTAGTTAAAAGATTGAATTGAGGTTGGTTTGGTTGTGAAGGTTGTAAGTTTAAATGGATTTTGATAGTGGAAGTTCAAGTGTAAAGTTGGTTTTAGGGTTTGAGATGGTATGTGTTTAAATGATTTGGTTGATGTGTTTTAATAAGGAATATTGTGTTAAACATGTAGAATTTGTGTTTAGAACATTGATTTCATTCATTTGAAACATGTTATATGGTGTTGGATGAGTTTGAGTGCAATTGGAGGAGAGTTGTGCATATTAGGGTTTGTGTTTAGGGAGACACGGCCAAAAGCAATGTGAGGCATGGCCAAGCCAAGGGATTTTGGGCGTGTTGGATTAGTTTTTGGGTGACACGGCCGTGTCCCTTAGCCGTGTTCACTACTGGATTTTGGTTTTGGGAGACACGGTCACAAGCTTGGCCGTGTCCCTTGCCCGTGTTGCTTACTGTCCAAGTGGGTTGAGTGACACGGCCATATGCTTGGCCGTGTCCCTCAAGTGGCTGCCCGTGTCCCTCAAATGTGTGGGTTAGGGTTTTTATACTTTGTTCTATTTGCATTGTTTTGGTCCTTTTAAGGTAAGTTGGTACCTTAACCTAAACCTAAACACATTTAAACAATGATTGACCTAAACAAATGCATATGGAAGATCTTAAAGCTATGAATGATATAAATTATTCTTTGCCCTAATTGCATTGTGGAGATTGAACAATGTTATGTTATGCATTGTGAATGGTTATGTGTTTCATGAATAATGTATATTGAAATGTTATATCAAAGATGCTATGATGATTCAAATAAGAGGTGAAATGTGATGTAAAGCCATTGTGATTGGCTATGATGATGATATTGGAAGAAAGAAGGCATGTTTGCCTAAATGTGATGAGAATTTGAGAATGGAAATGGTAACTATATAATAAATGAATTGTTTGTTTAATATGTTATTCAGTTTCAGAGTTCTGGATTTGGGTGGCATGCCTAAGAAATGATGAAAGGTAACAATCTTGCCGGGTTGAGGATCTCCTCATATGTGTTGAGTTGATGGTCCAAGAGACTGGGTCTGTTACACTATGAGAATTGTGAATATGAGATATATGATTTGTAACAGTCTTGCCGGGTTGAGGATCTCCTCATATGTGTTGAGTTGATGGTCCAAGAGACTGGGTCTGTTACACTATCCATGGATAGAGATACATGTATATACATTGCCTACGGGCGTGATTATTGTGACTATGAACCAAAGCAGTAACTCTGAACTCTGAATATCGTATTAAATACTTGTTGGGCCCATAGGTGTCAAGGTTATATGAATGTCCTAAATAATGTTATGAGTTAATGAAATGAGATGTTGTTTATTGAGTATGATTGATTAATGTTGAATGTGGAAAGATGTTGAAATGTGGTATGCTTATATGACTATGATTTGTAAAATGCATAATTATGTGGTTAACTTTATATTTATGATGTTGATCTTATCAATAACATATGTGGCATTGCATTACATTAAAGCATACCATTAGCATGTTTTATCTTACTAAGCCGTTGGCTTAGCGCGATAGTGTTTAATCGCGCAGGTAATAGAGTTGATAGAGGTGAACCCGAGAGTTCATCAAGACCAAGTGAGAGTAGACCTTGAAGAATCCATTTTGGGGGCTTAAAGATCAGAGCAGACTTGCCAATCATGTATACTTCTTTATATTTTGTAAAGAAATGTTTAATATGTAAATATGTACATATTTTATAACTTCCGCTGTGTAATATTTAAATGTATATATATATAACTAATATGTTTTGTTTTATAAGTAAATGATCTACTTTTCTATAATGTATAATGATAAGGGTATTGTATCAAATTTATAGTGTTTTGAATGTTAAGAAAACCGTAGCATCCCTATATTTGGTGCACTTATGCTACATTGTTGTGGTTGTAGTGTGTGTGCATTGGATATGGGAGTGTTACACCCTTGCAAGGGCCTTTTATATCCACTGGCCCTAAAGAGTATGTCCCTTTTGGTATTACAACTTTGCTAGAACCCGTTGCTGCACAGGCCGCACTCCAGGCACTCAATAATGCCTAAAAAGTAAAGCGAAAAAAAAGGTTTCGGCCGAAAATAATTTATAGTATATATATATATATATTTGTTACATAAAAATTAATTGCTCACACATACCGAACTAATATCAGACCTCCCATCCGCTTTGGCACCGTACTTTCTGATATCGAAGACGTTGGGCTGAGCTTCAACTGCAAAAGCGAAGAATGAAAACAGAGCGACTAAGGAGACATGTATTTTAGATCCCATCTTGTTCGCTGAGTGTTTCTCTGTCTTTTACTTGTTCCTGCCTGAGTTTTCCTTCTTACGTTAATGTTTTTCCGCTTCTCTCTTTTATGCGTCCTGTATAGGACAAACAATTATTACCTTCTTTATTGAACGTTTATAACAAGCTGCTGCAGGTGTTGTCATGCAACTTAACTTGGTCTATTATTAGCGTATTTTTTCTCACATTTTATGCTATAAGTTTCAACCGAAAAATGCTTACCAACCTTAAGTTAAACCCGTTTGCATTTTTTTTTCTTAATTGTGTCTCGAAACTCATGTTGCATAAAATAAGCTACAGTTGTACCTTATTTTTGTTTTCGTTCTCATACCAACACAGATGCCAAACAGTCCAATGCATTTTTCCGCCCTTGCTATTTTGCGTGCCACACGTAATCGTGCTTTTTCTTTTGTTATTCCTTTTTGAGGAGGACAAGCTTGTGGAATAATATATAGGTATGTATGCATGCATGCATGCATTTGCGTATGGACAAACCTGCATGGATGCGTGCATGCATACATGTAAACACGCATAGTTGCACGTATGGTTGTGCATACATGTATATGTATACAATATTGTGAGAGCCTATTCGGCTCACATTAATATTTTTTTTTTAAAGAATTGATTACAGCAAAAGCATGACGTTATCCCACATTGAAAAGTGACAGGGGAATTAAGCAATATAAAAGATTTGGCTCGTCTACTGAATTAAAATAGGCTTGCAGGGACACCGTGGGCGCGGGATTCAAAAACTGCTGCACAAAATAAAATGCGTTCGCGTATCTTGACAGGGCACTTGGCACTTGGGCACGGGGCGCGCGCGCGAGAGGAAAATGGCCCCGGTAAACATGGAAATTAATTTTTCCTAAGGAAGTTTACGGATTGAATTAACGAGCAGGAATTAGCGCAAATTGCACGCAAGTTGCAGTAACGGGAGCAGAAAAACCACGGAATTAAAAGCATATGGCTTTCCTTTTTGGCTGGTCGACCGACATGGCGGGAATCATCGAATATGAAAAGAAAACGCAAACATTGTCTGTCGCGGCAATTCATGTAATATCCCTAATTATGCCCTAGTAGTCTTGGTGTTATTGTTGTTGCACTTGAATTATGTATATATGATAAGTTGATAAGAAATTGGAAGAGAATGTTTTTGTATGGTGGTTGGGAAAGAAAAGAGGGTTTAGAGATAATTGTATATGTTGCTCATATGGTGATATATATAACATATAAAGTGGTCAAAATGGAAAGTCAAGGAAAGAGGATATTTTTGTGTTGGTTGTGAAATTACTTAAATGGGTATAGATATGACAAAAGCTTAGTTAAATGGATGAGGGTATTATAGTAATTTTCTTTTGGTTGGGTATTTAATGCCTATTGACTTTGTGTTTCTTCATCATTTCTTCTTCTTCTTGTTGTTGTGTGGCCGGCTCACCAAAGAGACAAGAGAGCAAGAGAACAAGTGATGGTTTTGATGATTTCAAGCTCAAAGTGAAGGAAGTTTTCAAAGTTACAAGTTGGAGTTTCAAGGAATTTCATTATTTGGTAAGTTTTCTCTTGTTTACCCTTGTTATTTTTGAAGTTATGCTTGAGTTGAGTTGTGATTTGATGATGGTATGATTAAGTTGCTTAGGGTGTGATTTTAAGTATTGATTTTGCTTGATAGATGAGAAGTTGAGTTGGTGAAGGTGTTGGAAGTGATTGTGTTGAGTAAGAGTTGTGTTTAGTGAAATTTCTTTCTGTTTTACAATTAGTAAAGGCTGTGACTTGTATGATTTTTAATTAATTATAGAAAAATGTTCTTGAAGTGAATTTTTGATATGTTGTGCCTCTATGAGTCTAGAATGACTGAAAAATATGTTGATTCGATTTTGGAATGGTTATGAGTTTAGAAAGATTATTTTTATTAGACCTGTTCCAGCAGGTACCTTAACTGAGACAGCTATATTTTGGGATTTTTAATAAAATGTAGAAAAATCATATCCAATTGAATTTTGGATATGTTGTTTCTTAGTGAGTCTAGTATTTGAGAAAAATAATTTGGAACCACGTTGATTGAATTTGATTTATGGAATTCACAAAGTTCAGAACTGCTGCCAGGATGCAGGGCAATTGGGGCAGTCTGGTTAGGTGAACTATTTGACCCAGATTTTGTGTTCAGTTTGATCTGAAATTTTAAAGGAATGATTTTAAGATACAAAAATAAATTCTGTAAAAATTGTAGAATTTTTAGTCAAGTAGATTATTTTATACAATTTTTCAAAATAAGGATAAAATGGAGTCTAAAACCAGAATGTATTATTCATATGAATCATATCAATTGTTCTTTGCCCTAATTGCATTGTTGAGATTGAACAATGTTATGTTATGCATTGTGAATGGTTATGTGTTTCATGAATAATATACATTGAAATTGAAATGATAATTCAAATAAGACATGATATGAGACAATGCCATTGTGATTGGCTATGATGATGATATTGAAAGAAAGAAGGCATGTTTGCCTAAATGTGATGAGAATTTGAGAATAGAAATGGTAACTATATAATAAATGAATTGTTTGTTTAATATGTTATTCAGTTTCAGAGTTCTAGATTTGGGTGGCATGCCTAAGAAATGATGAAAGGTAACAATCTTGCTGGGTTGAGGATCTCCTCATATGTGTTGAGTTGATGGTCCAAGAGACTGGGTCTGTTACACTATGAGAATTGTGAATACGAGATATATGATTTGTAACAGTCTTGCCGGGTTGAGGATCTCCTCATATGTGTTGAGTTGATGGTCCAAGAGACTGGGTCTGTTACACTATCCATGGATAGAGATACATGTATATACATTGCCTACGGGCGTGATTATTGTGACTATGAACCAAAGCAGTAACTCTGAACTCTGATTATCGTATTAAATACTTGTTGGGCCCATAGGTGTCAAGGTTATATGAATGTCCTAAATAATGTTATGAGTTAATGAAATGAGATGTTGGTTATTGAGTATGATTGATTAATGTTGAATGTGGAAAGATGTTGAAATGTGGTATGCTCATATGACTATGATTTGTGAAATGCATAATTATGTGGTTACCTTTATATTTATAATGTTGATCTTATCAATAACATATGTGACATTGCATTACATTAAAGCATACCATTAGCATGTTTTATCTTACTAAGCCGTTGGCTTAGCGCGATAGTGTTTAATCGCGCAGGTAATAGAGTTGATAGAGTTGAACCCGAGAGTTCATCAAGACCAAGTGAGAGTAGACCTTGAAGAGTTGATTTTGGGAACTTAAAGATCAGAAGAGAATTGCCAATCATGTATACTTCTGTATATTTTGTAAAGAAATGTTTAATGTGTAAATATGTACATATTTTATAACTTCCGCTATGTAATATTTAAATAAATATATATATATAACTAATATGTTTTGTTTTATCAGTAAATGATTTACTTTTCTATAATGTATAATGATAAAGGTATTGTATCAAGTTTAAAGTGTTTTGAATATTAAGAAAACCGTAGCATCCCTATGTTTGGTGCACTTATGCTACATTGTTGTGGTTGTAGTGTGTGTGCATTGGATATGGGGGTGTTACAATTGTTTTGGTATCAGAGCCTAGGTTTGAGATTCTCAACCTAGGTAAAATGTAATAAAAAGACTATTTTGACTTTAAAAGTGGTTTTTGAATAATATACATGTTTGGGATTGGCAACCTCTGATCTTTAATAAGATGTAGTATGTTGTGTTTGCAGATTTAGGTTGTGATGGATTCTCACTCACGTCAGTCGATTGAGGGTAGTGCCGAGAGTATCGCTCCTGCTGAGGGAGCTAGAGTTGATAGTGTTGAGGAGGAACCTGCTTCGGTGTCGGGAAGACCAGCTGGAGAGGAGGTTCCACCAGCCTAGTTTAGACATATGATGGAAGTTATGAGACAAGCACCAGTGCAACCAGTGCCACCACCCCCTCAGCCTTTGGTATCTGTAAGGCACTATGATAAACTAAGGAAGTATGGAGCGGAGGATTTCCTTGGTACTACTGACCCAGCTGTAGCAGAACAGTGGCTTGACAAAGTACAGAGGATCTTTATTCAGTTACAAGCCACCCCTGAGGAAAAATTTGACTATGCAAGATCTTTGCTACAAAAGGACGCCTACGATTGGTGGAAGACGGTGCCCCATTCTATGGATGATCCTCCAACACTGTCTTACACTGATTTTCTGAGGGAATTTGAGTTGAAGTATACTCCTAGGGAGTATAAAGACATGAAGAAGATGGAGTTCTTAAGCTTGAAGCAAGATAGTAAAACTGTAACTGAGTATGAAGTTGAGTTTATTCGACTGAGTCAGTATGCTGGGGGTATCATTGCTGATGAGATTGATAGATGTCGGCGATTTGAGGAGGGATTGAGGCCCTCGATCATGTGCTTAGTGGCTGGATCCAGATATCAGGATTTCTCACAGCTGGTGGCAGCAGCTCGAAGTGTAGAGCGAGCTCAAGTTATTGCAGCTGCTTCAGAGGAAGAGGTTAGGGTTAGGAGGCCCCAGTTTGAGGCAGGGTCTTCTTCTATTAAAAGAGGTAAAGGAAGCTTTGTTCCTAGAGTTAGTAGGAGTCAGAGGTTAGCTGGTAGGTCAGTGCAGTTCCAGAGACAGAGATTTAGACCTGCAGCTTCAGTAGCGAGTGCTCCTACTCCTGGAGTTCAGAGATCCACCTTACCTGTGTGTAACCAGTGTGGTGGAAGACATGGGGGCGTTTGTTGGAGGCATAGTAGATCAGGGGTATGCTTCAGGTGTGGATCACCTGACCACTTTGTGAGAGACTGTCCTGAGAGGCAGGAGCAGATGCCAGTTGATTCTGCTGCTTCTCGAGCTAGTGTGAGGGGAGGCAGAGGAGGCAGAGGTGCCAGCCGAGGAGGTAGACCAGGGTTCAGTTCTAGAGGAGGTGCTACATCCAGGGAGGGTAGACCAGAGGAGGTTGGATCTTCCCAGAGGATGTATGTTATGCAGAGGCAGCCAGATTCATCGGCAGTCATAGCTGGTACTTTTTCTTTATTTAATACTCCAGTACTTGCTTTGATTGATCCGGGTTCCACGCATTCATATATTAGTGCATCTGTTTTGCCTGTATTTGATGTGCATGCTGAGTCCCTAGGATTTGATGTGTTGGTGACAAATCCGTTAGGGCATAGTGTGGTTGTGAGTAAGGTGCACCGGGATAGGGCAGTGAGGGTGCAGGGTGAGGAGTTCCTTGAAGATTTGATTGAGATGCCATTTAAGGAATATGATGTGATCTTAGGCATGGATTGGCTATCTCGTCATGGAGCTGTGGTGGATTGTAAAAAGAAAATTGTTTCTTTGAGAACGGGTGATGGTAGAGAGGTGATAGTATCTAATGAGCAGGAACAGCTAGCCTCCTTATTTGTTTCAGCTGTTGCAGCCAGGAGGTTGATTAGAAAGGGGTGTGAAGCCTATCTTGCTCATGTGGTGGATACTAGAGTGAAGGGTTCCCCTATTGATAGCATTGCCACAGTTGCTGAGTTCCCGGATGTATTTCCAGAGGAGTTGCCAGGGTTACCTCCTGAGAGAGAGGTGGAGTTCGGTATTGAATTGTTGCCTAGTATCACTCCTATCTCCATTACTCCTTATAGAATGGCACCAGCAGAATTGAGGGAGTTGAAAGTGCAATTACAGGAGTTGTTGGACAAAGGATTTATTCGCCCCAGTGTTTCTCCTTGGGGAGCTCCTGTGCTATTTGTGAAAAAGAAAGATGGTACTATGAGGTTGTGTATCGATTATAGGCAATTGAACAAGGTGACCATTAAAAATAAATATCCTTTGCCTAGAATCGATGATCTCTTTGATCAATTGAAGGGTGCAGCTGTGTTTTCTAAAATTGATTTGAGATCTGGGTACCATCAGTTGAGAGTTAAAGCTGAAGATGTTCCTAAGACCGCTTTTCGGACCAGGTATGGGCATTATGAATTTTTAGTTATGCCTTTTGGTCTGACGAATGCACCTGTAGCTTTTATGGATTTGATGAATAGGGTGTTTAGGCCCTATTTGGATCAGTTTGTAGTGGTCTTCATCGATGATATATTGGTGTATTCGCGGAATGAGGAGGAGCATGACATGCATCTGCGGATTGTGTTGCAGATTTTGAGAGAGAATCAGTTATTTGCCAAATTGTCGAAGTGTGAGTTCTGGTTGGATCAAGTAGCTTTTCTCGGACATATAGTTTCAGCAGAGGGTATTAGAGTTGATCCGAGCAAAGTTGAAGCTATATTGAATTGGAGTCCACCCAAGTCTGTGACAGGCTATTACAGACGATTTGTGAAAGGGTTTTCTTTAATAGCTACTCCACTCACTAGATTGCTTCGTAAGGGAGTGAGATTTGTGTGGACGGATCAGTGTCAGGCTAGCTTTGAGCAGTTGAGAGATATGTTGACTCAAGCGTCTGTTCTTACTTTACCTGTGGAAGGCAAACCATATGTGATCTATAGTGATGCTTCACATAGAGGTTTGGGGTGTGTATTGATGCAGGAAGGTAAAGTTATAGCTTATGCATCTAGGCAGTTGAAACAGCATGAGCTTAACTATCCGACCCATGATTTGGAATTGGCTGCCATTGTGTTTGCATTAAAGATTTGGCGCCACTATCTGTTTGGGGAGAAATGTTTCATCTACACTGATCACAAGAGTTTGAAGTATTTGGGTGTCCAGAAAGAACTCAATCTTCGTCAGAGGAGATGGTTAGAATTGATTAAAGACTACAACTGCTTGATTGACTATCATCCAGGTAAAGCAAATGTTGTTGCTGATGCCTTGAGTCGGAAGTCTTTAGCTGGTTTAACAGTCTACTCGCTCTCGTTGCTTGTTGAGTTGAGAGCATTGCATGCCAGTTTTGTTGTTTGTGACGATGGTGCATTGTTGGCACAGTTGCTTTTGAAACCAGTTTTGTTAGATCAGATCAAAGAGGCTCAGTTGATTGATATGAAGATTCAGAAGATTATTTCAGATTGCAAGAATGGGAAGACTAGAGATTTTGTTGTGAAAAGTGATGGGAGCCTATGGTTTAAAAACCGATTGTGTGTACCCGATGATGCTGATTTGAAAAGGGTCATTTTGGAAGAAGCTCATCAGTCAATGTTTGCTATGCATCCGGGTAATACGAAGATGTATCATGATTTGAGACAGCATTACTGGTGGATTGGTTTGAAGAGAGACATTGCTGAGTTTGTATCGAAATGTCTCACCTGTCAGAAGGTTAAAGCAGAGCATCAAGTTCCAACCGGGTTGCTTCAACCATTGTCAGTGCCAGAATGGAAGTGGGAAAGAGTTACAATGGATTTTGTGTCTGGTTTGCCATTGACACAAAAGAAGCATGATGCCATATGGGTGATTGTGGATAGATTGACTAAGACAGCTCATTTTCTTCCGGTTCGAATGGATTACTCTTTGGAGAGATTGGCTGAGCTGTATATCCATGAGATTGTGAAACTGCATGGTGTTCCAACTTCTTTAGTGTCTGATCGAGATCCCAGGTTTACTTCCAGATTTTGGAAGAGTTTGCATAGTGCTTTGGGTTCTCGACTGCACTTCAGCACTGCTTTTCATCCACAGACGGATGGACAGTCAGAGAGGGTGATACAGATTATTGAGGACATGTTGAGAAGCTGTGTCATCGATTTCTCTGGAAGTTGGGATAGGTTTTTACCTCTTGTGGAGTTTGCTTACAACAACAGTCACCAATCCAGCATTGGTATGGCACCGTTTGAAGCATTGTATGGCAGACGGTGTAGGACACCTCTTTGTTGGAATGAGCTTGGAGATAATAAGTTGGTTGGTCCTGATTTGATTCAAGAAACTGAAGAAAAAGTGAAGTTGATTCGAGGCAGGTTAAAAGCAGCTTCAGACCGACAGAAGTCTTATGCAGATCTGAAAAGGAGAGATATAGAGTTTGATGTTGGAGATAAGGTATTTCTGAAAGTGTCTCCTTGGAAGAAGATTTTGAGGTTCGGTCGGAAAGGAAAATTGAGTCCTCGTTTCATTAGGCCGTATGAAGTGTTAGAAAGAGTTGGGCCAGTTGCGTATCGACTTGCTTTGCCACCTGAGTTGGATCGTATTCATAATGTATTTCATGTTTCTATGTTGAGGAGGTACAGGTCGGATCCATCTCATGTGTTGCCATTTGAATCTATTGAAGTGAGCCCAGACTTGACATTTGAAGAGGAACCAATTGCTATCTTGGCACGAGAAGTGAAAGAGTTGAGGAACAAGAGTGTGCCATTGGTGAAAGTTCTATGGAAGAATCATGCAAAAGAAGAAGCGACTTGGGAGAGTGAACAATCGATGCGAGAGCAATATCCGCAGTTGTTTCAGCTTTGATATCAGGTAATTTCGAGGACGAAATTTTCTTTTTAGAGGGGGAGAATTGTAATATCCCTAATTATGCCCTAGTAGTCTTGGTGTTATTGTTGTTGCACTTGAATTATGTATATATGATAAGTTGATAAGAAATTGGAAGAGAATGTTTTTGTATGGTGGTTGGGAAAGAAAAGAGGGTTTAGAGATAATTGTATATGTTGCTCATATGGTGATATATATAACATATAAAGTGGTCAAAATGGAAAGTCAAGGAAAGAGGATATTTTTGTGTTGGTTGTGAAATTACTTAAATGGGTATAGATATGACAAAAGCTTAGTTAAATGGATGAGGGTATTATAGTAATTTTCTTTTGGTTGGGTATTTAATGCCTATTGACTTTGTGTTTCTTCATCATTTCTTCTTCTTCTTGTTGTTGTGTGGCCGGCTCACCAAAGAGACAAGAGAGCAAGAGAACAAGTGATGGTTTTGATGATTTCAAGCTCAAAGTGAAGGAAGTTTTCAAAGTTACAAGTTGGAGTTTCAAGGAATTTCATTATTTGGTAAGTTTTCTCTTGTTTACCCTTGTTATTTTTGAAGTTATGCTTGAGTTGAGTTGTGATTTGATGATGGTATGATTAAGTTGCTTAGGGTGTGATTTTAAGTATTGATTTTGCTTGATAGATGAGAAGTTGAGTTGGTGAAGGTGTTGGAAGTGATTGTGTTGAGTAAGAGTTGTGTTTAGTGAAATTTCTTTCTGTTTTACAATTAGTAAAGGCTGTGACTTGTATGATTTTTAATTAATTATAGAAAAATGTTCTTGAAGTGAATTTTTGATATGTTGTGCCTCTATGAGTCTAGAATGACTGAAAAATATGTTGATTCGATTTTGGAATGGTTATGAGTTTAGAAAGATTATTTTTATTAGACCTGTTCCAGCAGGTACCTTAACTGAGACAGCTATATTTTGGGATTTCTAATAAAATGTAGAAAAATCATATCCAATTGAATTTTGGATATGTTGTTTCTTAGTGAGTCTAGTATTTGAGAAAAATAATTTGGAACCACGTTGATTGAATTTGATTTATGGAATTCACAAAGTTCAGAACTGCTGCCAGGATGCAGGGCAATTGGGGCAGTCTGGTTAGGTGAACTATTTGACCAAGATTTTGTGTTCAGTTTGATCTGAAATGTTAAAGGAATGATTTTAAGATACAAAACTAAATTCTGTAAAAATTTTAGAATTTTTAGTCAAGTAGATTATTTTATACAATTTTTCAAAATAAGGATAAAATGGAGTCTAAAACCAGAATGTACTATTCATATGAATCATATCAATTGTTCTTTGCCCTAATTGCATTGTTGAGATTGAACAATGTTATGTTATGCATTGTGAATGGTTATGTGTTTCATGAATAATATACATTGAAATTGAAATGATAATTCAAATAAGACATGATATGAGACAATGCCATTGTGATTGGCTATGATGATGATATTGAAAGAAAGAAGGCATGTTTGCCTAAATGTGATGAGAATTTGAGAATGGAAATGGTAACTATATAATAAATAAATTGTTTGTTTAATATGTTATTCAGTTTCAGAGTTCTGGATTTGGGTGGCATGCCTAAGAAATGATGAAAGGTAACAGTCTTGCCGGGTTGAGGATCTCCTCATATGTGTTGAGTTGATGGTCCAAGAGACTGGGTCTGTTACACTATGAGAATTGCGAATATGAGATATATGATTTGTAACAGTCTTGTCGGGTTGAGGATCTCCTCATATGTGTTGAGTTGATGGTCCAAGAGACTGGGTCTATTACACTATCCATGGATAGAGATACGTGTATATACATTGCCTACGGGCGTGATTATTGTGACTATGAACCAAAGCAGTAACTCTGAACTCTGAATATCGTATTAAATACTTGTTGGGCCCATAGGTGTCAAGGTTATATGAATGTCCTAAATAATGTTATGAGTTAATGAAATGAGATGTTGGTTATTGAGTATGATTGATTAATGTTGAATGTGGAAAGATGTTGAAATGTGGTATGCTCATATTGATTAATGTTGAATGTGGAAAGATGTTGAAATGTGGTATGCTCATATGACTATGATTTGTGAAATGCATAATTATGTGGTTACCTTTATATTTATAATGTTGATCTTATCAATAACATATGTGACATTGCATTACATTAAAGCATACCATTAGCATGTTTTATCTTACTCAGCCGTTGGCTTAGCGCGATAGTGTTTAATCGCGCAGGTAATAGAGTTGATAGAGTTGAACTCGAGAGTTCATCAAGACCAAGTGAGAGTAGACCTTGAAGAGTTGATTTTGGGAACTTAAAGATCAGAAGAGAATTGCCAATCATGTATACTTCTGTATATTTTGTAAAGAAATGTTTAATGTGTAAATATGTACATATTTTATAACTTCCGCTGTGTAATATTTAAATATATATATATAACTAATATGTTTTGTTTTATCAGTAAATGATTTACTTTTCTATAATGTATAATGATAAAGGTATTGTATCAAGTTTAAAGTGTTTTGAATATTAAGAAAACCGTAGCATCCCTATGTTTGGTGCACTTATGCTACATTGTTGTGGTTGTAGTGTGTGTGCATTGGATATGGGGGTGTTACAATTCACGACTGTACGGGTGTACATTAGTCCTTTACAGCTCGCTCATGTTTTACCGGTATTCGGTACAATGGAAATTCTTTTTTAGTAAGCAACTTTATGCATTAGTCTGGTGAAATTTTTAGAATTTCAGAGTACGGGATTCACGTGCACTGCATGCAGGTTGTAGCGATAGGAGAGCGTATGTCGCAAAATCAAATTACATGTATTTCATTTATAAATATCGCAAAACACGACATGGCAGCGGCGTTTATTACGATCGAATGAGACTCTCTCTTGCTTAAACCTCTTTGTTCCGAGAGAGATTTAAAAATCACGGATTTGTTAATTTAACTGTTTAAATTGAATCTAATTCAATTTCTAAATTCTTACAAATTTAGAAATTGAATTAAATAATAGAATTTAAAATATCTTCATCTCAAAATTGTATTGGATTTGAGTGAAGTGATGTATTCTATAAATAGTACATGAATAATACCCTTTTAATCATAATCAAACAAAATATTTTATACAGCGGATACATTAACACCCTTCCGGAAAAACTTTTCCCGTATGCTTGGGCCTAACATTTGCACACAGGGATTTTGCGGGGCCTTCAGCTCCATTGTATGAGAGGTTGATGTCGGCAAGCTCCACATTCTGGCAAGGGAGGCTGCTGCTGCAATTGAGTTGAACAGCTACGGCAGTTGCCGAAGAGCCTCTGATATTCCTGAAGCTGACATTGCTTATCTTAACCTTTGATGGGATCTGAAAAAAGGATAACAGAAAAATCACGGAATTAAACTCGTGTCTCTATATGTGTTCATTTATTATTACTCGCAACTGTTCAATATTTAAAGAAACACTATCTCCTCTTCTATTTGGTATTACCTTAGGATTACACTGACTCCATGGGCAATACACTTGATCTATAATGATGGGATTACCGATGTTTTTCATGATAATATCCTCGAAATGCATATCGGATGCGACGCCACCATATAATGCGGGCCAGGTCTTGATTCGTACACCATTATCAGTGCCGTTGATGGTGCAATTTTTTACGAAAATTCCAGAGACAGGTCCTTCATTCTTGTACTTCCCTAAACTTTCGACACTGATGCCGTGTCCTGGTCCGCACCGCACATTTGTGATTCGCACTTGTTGGGTGTCATCACCAATGGAGATGCAATCATCACCAGTCCTAATATTTGAATCGGTGATGTTGATCTTGCTCGAACGTCCGATGTGAATTCCATCGGTGTTGACGCTTTCTGCAGGCGCAATGATCGTAAAGCGTCGGAAGGCGAGATCACCCTAAGACATTGGCATGGAAATTCTTGCTGTCGACAGTCGTTACATCCTCCACGATGCTGTTGGTGATGAAATTGAACCTTAAACTCTGACAGATTTTTTGCGGAAGGACAAACATGTAACAAGGATTTTATTAGCACCCTATTGCCATAAATCGCATCGTGAAAATGGAGTCAATATGTGCAAGTTGATAATTCAAATACACTCACAATCGGAAGCTTCTTGCAATCCGTGTTTTTGTGGCAATTATTTTGTTTCCAAGCGGTTTTCCCTTGTCCATCGAAGGTACCACCACCAGATACTGTGAGACGATCGATTTTGATAAAAGAGATCCAGCTTTCACCGTCGTGCGCGCCCGCCTTGTGCTGACTCGGATTTGACGGGGCCTTCAGAGTTCCTTGAACTTCAAGATGCATGGGACCCATGCAAGGGCCTTTTATGTCCACTGGCCTTAAAGAGTATGTCCCTTTTGGTATTACAACTTTGCTAGAACCCGTTGCTGCACAGGCCGCACTCCAGGCACTCAATAATGCCTAAAAAGTAAAGCGAAACAAAAGGTTTCAGCCGAAAATAATTTAAAGTATATATATATATATTTGTTACATAAAAATTAATTGCTCACACATACCGAACTAATATCAGACCTCCCATCCGCTTTGGCACCGTACTTTCTGATATCGAAGACGTTGGGCTGAGCTTCAACTGCAAAAGCAAAGAATGAAAACAGAGCGACTAAGGAGACATGTATTTTAGATCCCATCTTGTTCGCTGAGTGTTTCTGTAATATCCTCATTTATGCCCTAGAAGTTTTGCATATTGTAGTTGTTGTTGTTGTTGTTGTTGTTGGGTTAAATTGGGGGAAAGAAGAGTATATGTATATGTGTTTTGGAAATTTAGGGTTTAGAGACAAGTTTATATGTTGTGTATATGATGATATATATAACATATAAATGGGTTAAAGGAAGAGTCAAAGGAAAAGAGATATTTTTGTGTTAAGTGTGTAATTACATATAAGGGCTTATATGAGACAAGAAGTTAGTTATTTGAGTGAGGGCATTTTGGTAATTGCTTGGATAAAATCACTTGGTGGAGATTAAAAGCAAAATTTGACTTGGTGTGTTCATTATTTTCCTTTTTCTTTCAAGAGGTGGCCGGCCATTGAAGAGAAGAGAGAGCAAGGAAGGTGTTCTTGATGCTTGGAGCAAATTGAAGAAACAATCAAAGGATTTGACAAGGGATTTGTGGATTTTTTTTCTTGTAAGTGAGTAATCTTTTGTTTTCTTTACTTATTTGGAGGTTGTGTTGGAAGTGAGTTAGGGCTTGGTGATTTTGTGATTTAATGGATTTGAGATGTGTTGTGTTGTGTTCTCAAGTATTAAATTGGTTTTAAGTTAATAGTTTATATAGTTGTGTTGTTAGAAGTGGTAGATGTTGATTTGGAAGGATGGAGAAGGATGTTGGTTTTAGGGTTTTGAGATGTTGTGTGTGCTTAATTGTTATATTAATGTGTTATGAAGTGTTTCTTGTGATGATTATATGTTTAGAACATTGTTTATGTTCATTTGAAACATGTTATATGAGGGATATTGTGTTTGAGTGCAATTGAGAAAGTGTTGGTTTTAGTTAGATTGTGTTTGTGGGTGACACGGCCAAATGATTTAAGGGGACACGGGCGTGTCATTTATTTGAGGAAGCTACTGCCTCTTTTGTTGTTAGTGACACGGGCGTGTTCCATCAAGTGGTTGGGCGTGTCCTACAAATGAATTACATATTGTTTTTTTTTACTTTGTTTCTTTTTATATTGTTTTGATTCTTTAAAGGTTCCATTGTTTCTAAACTTACATATGAACATTATAAACATGTTTCAAACACAAGAATGATTTAATCAAATGAATGTGGAAGATCATAAAGCTATGAATCATATCAATTGTGTTTTGCCCTAATTGCATTATTGAGATTTAGCAATGTTATTATGCACTTTGAATGGTAATGTGTTTCATGAGTAATGTATATTGAAATATTGTATTAAAGATGAAATGATAATTCAAATAAGACATGACATGAGACAATGTCATTGTGTTTGGCTATGATGAATGATGCTTTAAGAGATCTAATGTGATCATGGATGAGATAAATATACACTTGAATAATGAAGTGTTATATTGTGAAATGAAATGTGAAGCCATTGTTATTGGCTAATGTGATTCAATGGAAATAAATGAGGCATGTTTGCCTAAATGATAATGAGAATTGAGAATGAAATCTAAATGATTTGTGTGGCTAATGTGTTATTCCATTTTCAGAGTTTGTTGTTGGTGGCATGCCTAATAAGAGTAACAATCTCTTGAAGTTAGGTTGGATTGAATCCTTGAAGCCTAATTGAGATGTTACCACCCTTGAAGCTAGGTTGGGTTTTGTTCTTGAAGCCAAGTTGGGTTGAAGCTTAGCATGCTTTGCTCCCCTTGAAGCTTGGTTGAACCTAATCCTTGAAGCCTAGTTGGGTATATGATATTGATAAATGTGATGATAAAACCAAAACATTAACTCTGAAAATTGAATGGCATATTAGTGGATTTTGGGCCCATGCATGTGTTTGCTTAGATGTAAATGTTGAATGGTGAAATGTTTGAATAATGAGATTATGTTTGTCTTTGTTTAGTGTTGACTATGAATGGTTAAATGAACAATAATAAGGTATATGACAAGATATTGAAATGTGACATGCAATGTGAAAGTATGTTGTTAGTTTTGCATATATGATGTTACATGCATGATATGGTTTGAGAAAGGACATTGCATTGCACTAAGTCATATCATTTGCATGATTATCTTACTAAGCCCTTGGCTTAGCGCGATAGTGTTTAATCGCGCAGGTGATAGAACTGATAGGATCGGACCCGAGAGCTCTTCGAGACCGAGTGAGAGTAGACATTGAAGAGTTGATTTTGGGAGCTTAAAGATCAGAGCTGACTTGCCAATCATGTATATTTCTTTTATATTTTGTAAAGTAATGTTTATAATGTAAATTTGTAAATATTTTATAACTTCCGCTGTGAAATATTTAAATGTATATGTATATCTAATATGTTTGGTTTTATAAGTAAATGACCTATTTTTTTCTATAATGTATATAATTGAAAGGTTATGGTTTTGTTTAAAATGTTTTGAATGTTAAGGAAACCGTAGCATCCCTATGTTTGGTGCACTTATGCTACATTGTTGTGGTTGTAGTGTGTGTGCATTGGATATAGGACAAACAATTATTACCTTCTTTATTGAACGTTTATAACAAGCTGCTGCAGGTGTTGTCATGCAACTTAACTTGGTCTATTATTAGCGTATTTTTTCTCATATTTTATGCTATAAGTTTCAACCGAAAAACGCTTACCAACCTTAAGTTAAACCCGTTTGCATTTTTTTTCTTAATTGTGTCTCGAAACTCACGTTGCATAAAATAAGCTACAGTTGTACCTTATTTTTGTTTTCGTTCTCATACCAACACAGATGCCAAACAGTCCAATGCATTTTTCCGCCCTTGCTATTTAGATCCCATCTTGTTCGCTGAGTGTTTCTCTGTCTTTTACTTGTTCCTGCCTGAGTTTTCCTACTTACATTAATGTTTTTCCGCTTCTCTCTTTTATGCGTCCTTTATAGGACAAACAATTATTACCTTCTTTATTGAACGTTTATAACAAGCTGCTGCAGGTGTTGTCATGCAACTTAACTTGGTCTATTATTAGCGTATTTTTTCTCACATTTTATGCTATAAGTTTCAACCGAAAAATGCTTACCAACCTTAAGTTAAACCCGTTTGCATTTTTTTTCTTAATTCTGTCTTGAAACTCACGTTGCATAAAATAAGCTACAGTTGTACCTTATTTTTGTTTTCGTTCTGATACCAACACAGATGCCAAACAGTCCAATGCATTTTTCTGCCCTTGCTATTTTGCGTGCCACACGTAATCCTGCTTTTTATTTTGTTATTCCTTTTTGAGGAGGACAAGCTTGTGGAATAATATATAGGTATGTATGCATGCATGCATGCATTTGCGTATGGACACACCTGTATGCATGCGTGCATGCATACATGTAAACACGCATAGTTGCACGTATGGTTGTGCATACATGTATATGTATACAATATTGTGAGAGCCTATTCGGCTCACATTAATATTTTTTTTTAAGAATTGATTACAGCAAAAGCATGACGTTATCCCACATTGAAAAGTGACGGGGAAATTAAGCAATATAAAAGATTTGGCTCGTCTACTGAATTAAAAAAGGCTTGCAGGGACACTGTGGGCGCGGGATTGAAAAACTGCTGCACAAAATAAAATGCGTTCTAGTATCTTGACAGGGCACTTCGCACTTGGACACGGGGCGCGCGCGCGAGAGGAAAACTGCCCCGGTAAACATGGAAATTAATTTTTCCTAAGGAAGTTTACGGATTGAATTAACGAGCAGGAATTAGCGCAAATTGCACGCAAGTTGCAGTAACGGGAGCAGAAAAACCACGGAATTAAAAGCTTATGGCTTTCCTTTTTTGCTGGTCGACCGACATGGCGGGAATCATCGAATATGAAAAGAAAACGCAAACATTGTCTGTCGCGGCAATTCACGACTGTACGGGTGTACATTAGTCCTTTACATCTCGCTCATGTTTTACCGGTATTCGGTACAATGGAAATTCTTTTTCAGTAAGCAACTTTATGCATTAGTCCGGTGAAATTTTTAGAATTTCAGAGTACGGGATTCACGTGAACTGCATGCAGGTTGTAGCGATAGGGGAGCGTATATCGCAAAATCAAATTACATGTATTTCATTTATAAATATCGCAAAACACGACATGGCAGCGGTGTTTATTACGATCGAATGAGACTCTCTCTTGCTTAAACCTCTTTGTTCCGAGAGAGATTTAAAAATCACGGATTTGTTAATTTAACTGTTTAAATTGAATCTAATTCAATTTCTAAATTCTTACAAATTTAGAAATTGAATTAAATAATAGAATTTAAAATATCTTCATCTCAAAATTGTATTGGATTTGAGTGAAGTAATGTATTCTATAAATAGTACATGAATAATACCCTTTTAATCATAATCAAACAAAATATTTTATACAGCGGATACATTAACACCCTTCCGGAAAAACTTTTCCCGTATGCTTGGGCCTAACATTTGCACACAGGGATTTTGCGGGGCCTTCAGCTCCATTGTATGACAGGTTGATGTCGGCAAGCTCCACGTTCTGGCAAGGGAGGCTGCTGCTGCAATTGAGTTGAACAGCTACGGCAGTTGCCGAAGAGCCTCTGATATTCCTGAAGCTGACATTGCTTATCTTAACCTTTGATGGGATTTGAAAAAAAGATAACAGAAAAATCACGGAATTAAACTCGTGTCTCTATATGTGTTCATTTATTATTACTCGCAACTGTTCAATATTTAAAGAAACACTATCTCCTCTTCTATTTGGTATTACCTTAGGATTACACTGACTCCATGGGCAATACACTTGATCTATAATGATGGGATTACCGACATTTTTCATGATAATATCCTCGAAATGAATATCGGATGCGATGCCACCATATAATGCGGGCCAGGTCTTGATTCGTACACCATTATCAGTGCCGTCGATGGTGCAATTTTTTACGAAAATTCCAGAGACAGGTCCTTCATTCTTCTACTTCCCTAAACTTCCGACACTGATGTCGTGTCCTGGTCCGCACCGCACATTTGTGATTCGCACTTGTTGGGTGTCATCACCAATGGAGATGCAATCCTCACCAGTCTTAATATTTGAATCGGTGATGTTGATCTTGCTCAAACGTCCGATGTGAATTCCATCGGTGTTGACGCTTTCTGCAGGCGCAATGATCGTAAAGCGTCGGAAGGCGAGATTCTTGCACCCTAAGACATTGGCATGGAAATTCCTACTGTCGACAGTCGTTACATCCTCCACGATGCTGTTGGTGATGAAATTGAACCTTAAACTCTGACAGATTTTTTGCAGAAGGACAAACATGTAACCAAGATTTTATTAGCACCCTATTGCCATAAATCGTATCGTGAAAATGGAGTCAATATGTGCAAGATGATAATTCAAATACACTCACAATCGGAAGCTTCTTGCAATCCGTGTTTTTGTGGCAATTATTTTATTTCCAAGCGGTTTTCCCTTGTCCATCGAAGGTACCACCACCAGATACTGTGAGACGATCGATTTTGATAAAAGAGATCCAGCTTTCACCGTCGTGCGCGCCCGCCTTGTGCTGACTCGGATTTGACGGGGCCTTCAGAGTTCCTTGAACTTCAAGATGCATGGGACCCTTGCAAGGGCCTTTTATGTCCACTGGCCCTAAAGAGTATGTCCCTTTTGGTATTACAACTTTGCTAGAACCCGTTCCCGCACAGGCCGCACTCCAGGCACTCAATAATGCCTAAAAAGTAAAGCGAAACAAAAGGTTTCAGCAGAAAATAATTTATAGTATATATATATATATTTGTTACATAAAAATTAATTGCTCACACATACCGAACTAATATCAGACCTCCCATCCTCTTTGGCACCGTACTTTCTGATATCGAAGACGTTGGGCTGAGCTTCAACTGCAAAAGCGAAGAATGAAAACAGAGCGACTAAGGAGACATGTATTTTATATCCCATCTTGTTCGCTGAGTGTTTCTGTGTCTTTTACTTGTTCCTGCCTGAGTTTTCCTACTTACGTTAATGTTTTTCCGCTTCTCTCTTTTATTCGTCCTTTATAGGACAAACAATTATTACCTTCTTTATTGAACGTTTATAACAAGCTGCTGCAGGTGTTGTCATGCAACTTAACTTGGTCTATTATTAGCGTATTTTTTCTCACATTTTATGCTATAAGTTTCAACCGAAAAATGCTTACCAACCTTAAGTTAAACCCGTTTGCATTTTTTTTTTTCTTAATTTTGTCTCGAAACTCACGTTGCATAAAATAAGCTACAGTTGTACCTTAATTTTGTTTTCGTTCTCATACCAACACAGATGCCAAACAGTCCAATGCATTTTTCTGCCCTTGCTATTTTGCGTGCCACACGTAATCGAGCTTTTTCTTTCATTATTCCTTTTTGAGGAGGACAAGCTTGTGGAATAATATATAGGTATGTATGCATGCACGCGCGCGCCCCGTGCCCAAGTGCCAAGTGCACTCTCAAGATACGCGAACGCATTTTATTTTGTGCAGCAGTTTTTGAATCCCGCGCCCACGATGTCCCTGCAAGCCTATTTTAATTCAGTAGACGAGCCAAATCTTTTATATTGCTTAATTCCCCCGTCACTTTTCAATGTGGGATAACGTCATGCTTTTGCTGTAATCAATTCTTAAAAAAAATATTAATGTGAGCCGAATAGGCTTTCACAATATTGTATACATATACATGTATGCACAGCCATACGTGCAACTATGCGTGTCTACATGTATGCATGCACGCATAGTTGCGGAAAATATTTTATACAGAATATTTTATACAGTGGACCTGTCCCCCTTTTAATCATAATCAAACAAAATATTTTATACAGTGGATACATTAACACCCTTCCGGAAAAACTTTTCCCGTATGCTTGGGCGTAACATTTGCACACAGGGATTTTGCGGGGCCTTCAGCTCCATTGTATGAGAGGTTGATGTCGGCAAGCTCCACGTTCTGGCAAGGGAGGCTGCTGCTGAAATTGAGTTGAACAGCTACGGCAGTTGCCGAAGAGCCTCTGATATTCCTGAAGCTGACATTGCTTATCTTAACCTTTGATGGGATCTGAAAAAAAGATAACAGAAAAATCACGGAATTAAACTCGTGTCTCTATATGTGTTCATTTATTATTACTCGCAACTGTTCAATATTTAAAGAAACACTATCTCCTCTTCTATTTGGTATTACCTTAGGATTACACTGACTCCATGGGCAATACACTTGATCTATAATGATGGGATTACCGACGTTTTTCATGATAATATCCTCGAAATGCATATCGGATGCGACGCCACCATATAATGCGGGCCAGGTCTTGATTCGTACACCATTATCAGTGCCGTCGATGGTGCAATTTTTTATGAAAATTCCAGAGACAGGTCCTTCATTCTTGTACTTCCCTAAACTTCCGACACTGATGCCGTGTCCTGGTCCGCACCGCACATTTATGATTCACACTTGTTGGGTGTCATCACCAATGGAGATGCAATCATCACCAGTCCTAATATTTGAATCGGTGATGTTGATCTTGCTCGAACGTCCGATGTGAATTCCATCGGTGTTGATGCTTTCTGCAGGCGCAATGATCGTAAAGCGTGGGAAGGTGAGATTCTTGCACCCTAAGACATTGGCATGGAAATTCTTGATGTCGACAGTCGTTACATCCTCCACGATGCTGTTGGTGATGGAATTGAACCTTAAACTCTGACAGATTTTTTGTGGAAGGAAAAACATGTAACCAAGATTTTATTAGCACCCTATTGCCATAAATCGCATCGTGAAAATGGAGTCAATATGTGCAAGATAATAATTCAAATACACTCACAATCGGAAGATTCTTGCAATCCGTGTTTTTGTGGCAATTATTTTGTTTCCAAGCGGTTTTCCCTTGTCCATAGAAGGTACCACCACCAGATACTGTGAGACGATCGGTTTTGATAAAAGAGATCCAGCTTTCACTGTAATATCCTCATATATGCCCTAGAAGTCTTGGTTATGATGTTTTTATTGTTGTTGTTGTTATATTGGATTGTATATATATGATAATTGCAAGAGAAAAGAAATTGGGAAAGAAAATAGGGTTTAGAGAGAATGGTATATGTTGTGTATATGATGATATATATAACATATAAATGGGTCAAAGGAAGAGTCAAAGGAAAAGAGATATTTTTGTGTTGAGTGTGTAATTACTTAAATGGGCTTATATGAGACAAAAGGTGAGTTATATGGTTAAGGGTATTGAGGTAATTTACCTTTAGAAATCTCTTGGTGGAGATTAAAAGATGGAAAAGTGTTTGACTTGTGGCTATTTTGTTTTCTTTTCATTTTGGGTGCCGGTGATTGAAGGAGAGAAAGAGGAAGAGAAGTGTTCTTGATGCTAGAGTTCAATTGAAGAGGCAATCAAAGAGTTTGGTTAGAGATTTGTGAAATTTCTTCATCTAAGGTAAGAAATCTCTTGTTTTTCCTTTGTAAATTTTGAAGTTATGTTTAAAGTGAAGTGTGATTTGTTGATGTAATGATTTGGTGTATTTGATATGTGTTTGCAAGTGTTAGAATTGATTTAAAGTAAAAAAAATTGGAATTGGTGTTGGTTTGGTTGTGATTATGGAAAAATAAGTGAAGATTGATAGTGGAAAATCAAGAGTAAAGTTTGAGTTAGGATTTTGAGATGGTTTGTGTTCAAATGTGTTGTTTAAGTGGTTATTGTGATGAATATGTGTTATGACATGAGTTATATCCATTTGAGTGAGTTTGTGTTGGGAATTATATGTTAAAATGCATTTGGAAGAGGGTTGGTTACATTTAGGGTTTATGCATGAGAGACACGTAATTTGGGGCGGTCGCTATTATTCAAGTGCGGTCGCGACTTAGGTCGGGCTTCTGGCCGCGAAACCTACTGTAATAATGTTTTATCTTTTGATTGTGAGGTGCGGTCGCGACTTAGGTCGGGCTTCTGGCCGCGAAACCTACTGTAATAATGTTTTATCTTTTGATTGTGAGGTGCGGTCGCGACTTAGGTCGGGCTTCTGGCCGCGAAACCTACTGTAATAAGGTTTATCTTGTAATTGTATGGGGCGGTCGTATTCAGGTGAGGCGCGACCGCTAGAAAGGTTCTGTTCACCTTATTGGAAGCAATCTAATCCTACAACAAGATTTTCATATACATGTTAAAATAGATCATCCATTTGAGTTGTCAAGGATCAAAATAGATATCATTTGTCTAACATCATTGTTGAATCATGAAATGTGAGATGATATGGAATTGATAATGCATATGATATTACATGAATAAGGTTATGTATTGTGTATTGTGAGGCTTGTGAATGGTGATGTGTATTATGAATAATGTACTTTGAAATGTGATACTAATAATGCTATATATACAATATGAATTGAGATATGAAATGCTATAAAGCCATTGTGATTGGCTATGATGATATAATTGAATGATGTATGGCATGTTTGCCTAATTGATGAGAAAGATTGATAGAGAGTTTGAAATAAGTGTATGTTTAATATGATATTCAGTTCAGAGTTCTGTTTTTTGGAGGCATGCCTATTTAATGTATGACAGGTCCTTCATTCTTGTACTTCCCTAAACTTCCGACACTGATGCCGTGTCCTGGTTCGCACCGCACATTTGTGATTCGCACTTGTTGGGTATCATCACCAATGGAGATGCAATCATCACCAGTCCTAATATTTGAATCGGTGATGTTGATCTTGCTCGAACGTCCGATGTGAATTCCATCGGTGTTGACGCTTTCTGCAGGCGCAATGATCGTAAAGCGTCGGAAGGCGAGATTCTTGCACCCTAAGACATTGGCATGGAAATTCTTGCTGTCGACAGTCGTTACATCCTCCACGATGCTGTTGGTGATTAAATTGAACCTTAAACTCTGACAGATTTTTTGCGGAAGGACAAACATGTAACCAAGATTTTATTAGCACCCTATTGCCATAAATCGCATCGTGAAAATGGAGTCAATATGTGCAAGATGATAATTCAAATACACTCACAATCGGAAGCTTCTTGCAATCCGTGTTTTTGTGGCAATTATTTTGTTTCCAAGTGGTTTTCCCTTGTCCATCGAAGGTACCACCACCAGATACTGTGAGACGATCGATTTTGATAAAAGAGATCCAGCTTTCACCATCGTGCGCGCCCGCCTTGTGCTGACTCGGATTTCACGGGGCCTTCAGAGTTCCTTGAACTTCAAGATGCATGGGACCCTTGCAAGCGCCTTTTATGTCCATTGGCCCTAAAGAGTATGTCCCTTTTGGTATTACAACTTTGCTAGAACCCGTTGCTGCACAGGCCGCACTCCTGGCACTCAATAATGCCTAAAAAGTAAAGCGAAACAAAACGTTTCAGCCGAAAATAATTTATAGTATATATATATATATATTTTACATAAAAATTAATTGCTCACACATACCAAACTAATATCAGACCTCCCATCCGCTTTGGCACCGTACTTTCTGATATCGAAGACGTTGGGCTGAGCTTCAACTGCAAAAGCGAAGAATGAAAACAGAGCGACTAAGGAGACATGTATTTTAGATCCCATCTTGTTCGCTGAGTGTTTCTCTGTCTTTTACTTGTTCCTGCCTGAGTTTTCCTACTTACGTTAATGTTTTTTCGCTTCTCTCTTTTATGCGTCCTTTATAGGACAAACAATTATTACCTTCTTTATTGAACGTTTATAACAAGCTCCTGCAGGTGTTGTCATGCAACTTAACTTGGTCTATTATTAGCGTATTTTTTCTCACATTTTATGCTATAAGTTTCAACCGAAAAATGCTTACCAACCTTAAGTTAAACCCGTTTGCATTTTTTTTTCTTAATTTTGTCTCGAAACTCACATTGCATAAAATAAGCTACAGTTGTACCTTATTTTTGTTTTCGTTCTCATACCAACACAGATGCCAAACAGTCCAATGCATTTTTCTGCCCTTGCTATTTTGCGTGCCACACGTAATCGTGCTTTTTCTTTTGTTATTTCTTTTTGAGGAGGACAAGCTTGTGGAATAATATATAGGTATGTATGCATGCATGCATTCATTTGCGTATGGACACACCTGCATGCATGCGTGCATGCATACATGTAAACACGCATAGTTGCACGTATGGTTGTGCATACATGTATATGTATACAATATTGTGAGAGCCTATTCGGCTCACATTAATATTTTTTTTTTAAGAATTGATTACAGCAAAAGCATGATGTTATCCCACATTGACAAGTGACGGGGGAATTAAGCAATATAAAAGATTTGGCTCGTCTACTGAATTAAAATAGGGTTGCAGGGACACCATGGGCGCGGGATTGAAAAACTGCTGCACAAAATAAAATGCGTTCGAGTATCTTGACAGGGCACTTGGCACTTTGGCACGGGGCGCGCGCGCGAGAGGAAAACGGCCCTGGTAAACATGGAAATTAATTTTTCCTAAGGAAGTTTACGGATTGAATTAACGAGCAGGAATTAGCGCAAATTGCACGCAAGTTGCAGTAACGGGAGCAGAAAAACCACGGAATTAAAAGCATATGGCTTTCCTTTTTTGCTGGTCGACCGACATGGCGGGAATCATCGAATATGAAAAGAAAACGCAAACATTGTCTGTCGCGGCCATTCACGACTGTACGGGTGTACATTAGTCCTTTACAGCTCGATCATGTTTTACCGGTATTTGGTACAATGGAAATTCTTTTTCAGTAAGCAACTTTATGCATTAGTCCGGTGAAATTTTTAGAATTTCAGAGTACGGGATTCACGTGAACTGCATGCAGGTTGTAGCGATAGGAGAGCATATATCGCAAAATCAAATTACATGTATTTCATTTATAAATATCGCAAAACACGACATGGCAGCGGCGTTTATTACGATCGAATGAGAATCTCTCTTGCTTAAACCTCTTTGTTCCGAGGGAGATTTAAAAATCACGGATTTGTTAATTTAACTGTTTAAATTGAATCTAATTCAATTTCTAAATTCTTACAAATTTAGAAATTGAATTAAATAATAGAATTTAAAATATCTTCATCTCAAAATTGTATTGGATTTGAGTGAAGTGATGTATTCTATAAATAGTACATGAATAATACCCTTTTAATCATAATCAAACAAAATATTTTATACAGCGGATACATTAACACCCTTCCGGAAAAACTTTTCCCGTATGCTTGGGCGTAACATTTGCACACAGGGATTTTGCGGGGCCTTCAGCTCCATTGTATGAGAGGTTGATGTCGGCAAGCTCCACGTTCTAGCAAGGGAGGCTGCTGCTGCAATTGAGTTGAACAGCTACGGCAGTTGCCGAAGAGCCTCTGATATTCCTGAAGCTGACATTGCTTATCTTAACTTTTGATGGGATCTGAAAAAAAGATAACAGAAAAATCACGGAATTAAACTCGTGTCTCTATATGTGTTCATTTATTATTACTCGCAACTGTTCAATATTTAAAGAAACACTATCTCCTCTTCTATTTGGTATTACCTTAGGATTACACTGACTCCATGGGCAATACACTTGATCTATAATGATGGGATTACCGACGTTTTTCATGATAATATCCTCGAAATGCATATCGGATGCGACGCCACCATATAATGCGGGCCAGGTCTTGATTCGTACACCATTATCAGTGCTGTCGATGGTGCAATTTTTTACAAAAATTCCAGAGACATGTCCTTCATTCTTGTACTTCCCTCAACTTTCGACACTGATGCCGTGTCCTGGTCCGCACCGCACATTTGTGATTCGCACTTGTTGGGTGTCATCACCAATGGAGATGCAATCATCACCAGTCCTAATATTTGAATCGGTGATGTTGATCTTGCTCGAACGTCCGATGTGAATTCCATCGGTGTTGACGCTTTCTGCAGGCGCAATGATCGTAAAGCGTCAGAAGGCGAGATTCTTGCACCCTAAGACATTGGCATTGAAATTCTTGCTGTCGACAGTCGTTACATCCTCCACGATGCTGTTGGTGATGAAATTGAACCTTAAACTCTGACAGATTTTTTGCAGAAGGACAAACATGTAACCAAGATTTTATTAGCACCCTATTGCCATAAATCGCATCGTGAAAATGGAGTCAATATGTGCAAGATGATAATTCAAATACACTCACAATCGGAAGCTTCTTGCAATCCGTGTTTTTGTGGCAATTATTTTGTTTCCAAGTGGTTTTCCCTTTTCCATCGAAGGTACCACCACCAGATACTGTGAGACGATCGATTTTGATAAAAGAGATCCAGCTTTCACCGTCGTGCGCGCCCGCCTTGTGCTGACTCGGATTTGACGTGGCCTTCAGAGTTCCTTGAACTTCAAGATGCATGGGACCCTTGCAAGGGCCTTTTATTTCCACTGGCCCTAAAGAGTATGTCCCTTTTGGTATTACAACTTTGCTAGAACGCATTGCTGCACAGGCCGCACTCCAGGCACTCAATAATGCCTAAAAAGTAAAGCGAAACAAAAGGTTTCAGCCGAAAATAATTTATAGTATATATATATATATATATTTGTTACATAAAAATTAATTGCTCACCCATACCGAACTAATATCAGACCTCCCATCCGGTTTGGCACCGTACTTTCTGATATCGAAGACGTTGGGCTGAGCTTCAACTGCAAAAGCAAAGAATGAAAACAGAGCGACTAAGGAGACATGTAGTTTAGATCCCATCTTGTTCGCTGAGTGTTTCTCTGTCTTTTACTTGTTCCTGCCTGAGTTTTCCTACTTACATTAATGTTTTTCCGCTTCTCTCTTTTATGCGTCCTTTATAGGACAAACAATTATTACCTTCTTTATTGAACGTTTATAACAAGCTGCTGCAGGTGTTGTCATGCAACTTAACTTGGTCTATTATTAGCGTATTTTTTCTCACATTTTATGCTATAAGTTTCAACCGAAAAATGCTTACCAACCTTAAGTTAAACCCGTTTGCATTTTTTTTCTTAATTCTGTCTTGAAACTCACGTTGCATAAAATAAGCTACAGTTGTACCTTATTTTTGTTTTCGTTCTGATACCAACACAGATGCCAAACAGTCCAATGCATTTTTCTGCCCTTGCTATTTTGCGTGCCACACGTAATCCTGCTTTTTATTTTGTTATTCCTTTTTAAGGAGGACAAGCTTGTGGAATAATATATAGGTATGTATGCATGCATGCATGCATTTGCGTATGGACACACCTGTATGCATGCGTGCATGCATACATGTAAACACGCATAGTTGCACGTATGGTTGTGCATACATGTATATGTATACAATATTGTGAGAGCCTATTCGGCTCACATTAATATTTTTTTTTAAGAATTGATTACAGCAAAAGCATGACGTTATCCCACATTGAAAAGTGACGGGGAAATTAAGCAATATAAAAGATTTGGCTCGTCTACTGAATTAAAAAAGGCTTGCAGGGACACTGTGGGCGCGGGATTGAAAAACTGCTGCACAAAATAAAATGCGTTCTAGTATCTTGACAGGGCACTTCGCACTTGGACACGGGGCGCGCGCGCGAGAGGAAAACTGCCCCGGTAAACATGGAAATTAATTTTTCCTAAGGAAGTTTACGGATTGAATTAACGAGCAGGAATTAGCGCAAATTGCACGCAAGTTGCAGTAACGGGAGCAGAAAAACCACGGAATTAAAAGCTTATGGCTTTCATTTTTTGCTGGTCGACCGACATGGCGGGAATCATCGAATATGAAAAGAAAACGCAAACATTGTCTGTCGCGGCAATTCACGACTGTACGGGTGTACATTAGTCCTTTACATCTCGCTCATGTTTTACCGGTATTCGGTACAATGGAAATTCTTTTTCAGTAAGCAACTTTATGCATTAGTCCGGTGAAATTTTTAGAATTTCAGAGTACGGGATTCACGTGAACTGCATGCAGGTTGTAGCGATAGGGGAGCGTATATCGCAAAATCAAATTACATGTATTTCATTTATAAATATCGCAAAACACGACATGGCAGCGGTGTTTATTACGATCGAATGAGACTCTCTCTTGCTTAAACCTCTTTGTTCCGAGAGAGATTTAAAAATCACGGATTTGTTAATTTAACTGTTTAAATTGAATCTAATTCAATTTCTAAATTCTTACAAATTTAGAAATTGAATTAAATAATAGAATTTAAAATATCTTCATCTCAAAATTGTATTGGATTTGAGTGAAGTAATGTATTCTATAAATAGTACATGAATAATACCCTTTTAATCATAATCAAACAAAATATTTTATACAGCGGATACATTAACACCCTTCCGGAAAAACTTTTCCCGTATGCTTGGGCCTAACATTTGCACACAGGGATTTTGCGGGGCCTTCAGCTCCATTGTATGACAGGTTGATGTCGGCAAGCTCCACGTTCTGGCAAGGGAGGCTGCTGCTGCAATTGAGTTGAACAGCTACGGCAGTTGCCGAAGAGCCTCTGATATTCCTGAAGCTGACATTGCTTATCTTAACCTTTGATGGGATTTGAAAAAAAGATAACAGAAAAATCACGGAATTAAACTCGTGTCTCTATATGTGTTCATTTATTATTACTCGCAACTGTTCAATATTTAAAGAAACACTATCTCCTCTTCTATTTGGTATTACCTTAGGATTACACTGACTCCATGGGCAATACACTTGATCTATAATGATGGGATTACCGACATTTTTCATGATAATATCCTCGAAATGAATATCGGATGCGATGCCACCATATAATGCGGGCCAGGTCTTGATTCGTACACCATTATCAGTGCCGTCGATGGTGCAATTTTTTACGAAAATTCCAGAGACAGGTCCTTCATTCTTCTACTTCCCTAAACTTCCGACACTGATGTCGTGTCCTGGTCCGCACCGCACATTTGTGATTCGCACTTGTTGGGTGTCATCACCAATGGAGATGCAATCCTCACCAGTCTTAATATTTGAATCGGTGATGTTGATCTTGCTCAAACGTCCGATGTGAATTCCATCGGTGTTGACGCTTTCTGCAGGCGCAATGATCGTAAAGCGTCGGAAGGCGAGATTCTTGCACCCTAAGACATTGGCATGGAAATTCCTACTGTCGACAGTCGTTACATCCTCCACGATGCTGTTGGTGATGAAATTGAACCTTAAACTCTGACAGATTTTTTGCAGAAGGACAAACATGTAACCAAGATTTTATTAGCACCCTATTGCCATAAATCGTATCGTGAAAATGGAGTCAATATGTGCAAGATGATAATTCAAATACACTCACAATCGGAAGCTTCTTGCAATCCGTGTTTTTGTGGCAATTATTTTATTTCCAAGCGGTTTTCCCTTGTCCATCGAAGGTACCACCACCAGATACTGTGAGACGATCGATTTTGATAAAAGAGATCCAGCTTTCACCGTCGTGCGCGCCCGCCTTGTGCTGACTCGGATTTGACGGGGCCTTCAGAGTTCCTTGAACTTCAAGATGCATGGGACCCTTGCAAGGGCCTTTTATGTCCACTGGCCCTAAAGAGTATGTCCCTTTTGGTATTACAACTTTGCTAGAACCCGTTCCCGCACAGGCCGCACTCCAGGCACTCAATAATGCCTAAAAAGTAAAGCGAAACAAAAGGTTTCAGCAGAAAATAATTTATAGTATATATATATATATATTTGTTACATAAAAATTAATTGCTCACACATACCGAACTAATATCAGACCTCCCATCCTCTTTGGCACCGTACTTTCTGATATCGAAGACGTTGGGCTGAGCTTCAACTGCAAAAGCGAAGAATGAAAACAGAGCGACTAAGGAGACATGTATTTTATATCCCATCTTGTTCGCTGAGTGTTTCTGTGTCTTTTACTTGTTCCTGCCTGAGTTTTCCTACTTACGTTAATGTTTTTCCGCTTCTCTCTTTTATTCGTCCTTTATAGGACAAACAATTATTACCTTCTTTATTGAACGTTTATAACAAGCTGCTGCAGGTGTTGTCATGCAACTTAACTTGGTCTATTATTAGCGTATTTTTTCTCACATTTTATGCTATAAGTTTCAACCGAAAAATGCTTACCAACCTTAAGTTAAACCCGTTTGCATTTTTTTTTTCTTAATTTTGTCTCGAAACTCACGTTGCATAAAATAAGCTACAGTTGTACCTTAATTTTGTTTTCGTTCTCATACCAACACAGATGCCAAACAGTCCAATGCATTTTTCTGCCCTTGCTATTTTGCGTGCCACACGTAATCGAGCTTTTTCTTTCGTTATTCCTTTTTGAGGAGGACAAGCTTGTGGAATAATATATAGGTATGTATGCATGCACGCGCGCGCCCCGTGCCCAAGTGCCAAGTGCACTCTCAAGATACGCGAACGCATTTTATTTTGTGCAGCAGTTTTTGAATCCCGCGCCCACGATGTCCCTGCAAGCCTATTTTAATTCAGTAGACGAGCCAAATCTTTTATATTGCTTAATTCCCCCGTCACTTTTCAATGTGGGATAACGTCATGCTTTTGCTGTAATCAATTCTTAAAAAAAATATTAATGTGAGCCGAATAGGCTTTCACAATATTGTATACATATACATGTATGCACAGCCATACGTGCAACTATGCGTGTCTACATGTATGCATGCACGCATAGTTGCGGAAAATATTTTATACAGAATATTTTATACAGTGGACCTGTCCCCCTTTTAATCATAATCAAACAAAATATTTTATACAGTGGATACATTAACACCCTTCCGGAAAAACTTTTCCCGTATGCTTGGGCGTAACATTTGCACACAGGGATTTTGCGGGGCCTTCAGCTCCATTGTATGAGAGGTTGATGTCGGCAAGCTCCACGTTCTGGCAAGGGAGGCTGCTGCTGAAATTGAGTTGAACAGCTACGGCAGTTGCCGAAGAGCCTCTGATATTCCTGAAGCTGACATTGCTTATCTTAACCTTTGATGGGATCTGAAAAAAAGATAACAGAAAAATCACGGAATTAAACTCGTGTCTCTATATGTGTTCATTTATTATTACTCGCAACTGTTCAATATTTAAAGAAACACTATCTCCTCTTCTATTTGGTATTACCTTAGGATTACACTGACTCCATGGGCAATACACTTGATCTATAATGATGGGATTACCGACGTTTTTCATGATAATATCCTCGAAATGCATATCGGATGCGACGCCACCATATAATGCGGGCCAGGTCTTGATTCGTACACCATTATCAGTGCCGTCGATGGTGCAATTTTTTACGAAAATTCCAGAGACAGGTCCTTCATTCTTGTACTTCCCTAAACTTCCGACACTGATGCCGTGTCCTGGTCCGCACCGCACATTTATGATTCACACTTGTTGGGTGTCATCACCAATGGAGATGCAATCATCACCAGTCCTAATATTTGAATCGGTGATGTTGATCTTGCTCGAACGTCCGATGTGAATTCCATCGGTGTTGATGCTTTCTGCAGGCGCAATGATCGTAAAGCGTGGGAAGGTGAGATTCTTGCACCCTAAGACATTGGCATGGAAATTCTTGATGTCGACAGTCGTTACATCCTCCACGATGCTGTTGGTGATGGAATTGAACCTTAAACTCTGACAGATTTTTTGTGGAAGGAAAAACATGTAACCAAGATTTTATTAGCACCCTATTGCCATAAATCGCATCGTGAAAATGGAGTCAATATGTGCAAGATAATAATTCAAATACACTCACAATCGGAAGATTCTTGCAATCCGTGTTTTTGTGGCAATTATTTTGTTTCCAAGCGGTTTTCCCTTGTCCATAGAAGGTACCACCACCAGATACTGTGAGACGATCGGTTTTGATAAAAGAGATCCAGCTTTCACTGTAATATCCTCATATATGCCCTAGAAGTCTTGGTTATGATGTTTTTATTGTTGTTGTTGTTATATTGGATTGTATATATATGATAATTGCAAGAGAAAAGAAATTGGGAAAGAAAATAGGGTTTAGAGAGAATGGTATATGTTGTGTATATGATGATATATATAACATATAAATGGGTCAAAGGAAGAGTCAAAGGAAAAGAGATATTTTTGTGTTGAGTGTGTAATTACTTAAATGGGCTTATATGAGACAAAAGGTGAGTTATATGGTTAAGGGTATTGAGGTAATTTACCTTTAGAAATCTCTTGGTGGAGATTAAAAGATGGAAAAGTGTTTGACTTGTGGCTATTTTGTTTTCTTTTCATTTTGGGTGCCGATGATTGAAGGAGAGAAAGAGGAAGAGAAGTGTTCTTGATGCTAGAGTTCAATTGAAGAGGCAATCAAAGAGTTTGGTTAGAGATTTGTGAAATTTCTTCATCTAAGGTAAGAAATCTCTTGTTTTTCCTTTGTAAATTTTGAAGTTATGTTTAAAGTGAAGTGTGATTTGTTGATGTAATGATTTGGTGTATTTGATATGTGTTTGCAAGTGTTAGAATTGATTTAAAGTAAAAAAAATTGGAATTGGTGTTGGTTTGGTTGTGATTATGGAAAAATAAGTGAAGATTGATAGTGGAAAATCAAGAGTAAAGTTTGAGTTAGGATTTTGAGATGGTTTGTGTTCAAATGTGTTGTTTAAGTGGTTATTGTGATGAATATGTGTTATGACATGAGTTATATCCATTTGAGTGAGTTTGTGTTGGGAATTATATGTTAAAATGCATTTGGAAGAGGGTTGGTTACATTTAGGGTTTATGCATGAGAGACACGTAATTTGGGGCGGTCGCTATTATTCAAGTGCGGTCGCGACTTAGGTCGGGCTTCTGGCCGCGAAACCTACTGTAATAATGTTTTATCTTTTGATTGTGAGGTGCGGTCGCGACTTAGGTCGGGCTTCTGGCCGCGAAACCTACTGTAATAATGTTTTATCTTTTGATTGTGAGGTGCGGTCGCGACTTAGGTCGGGCTTCTGGCCGCGAAACCTACTGTAATAAGGTTTATCTTGTAATTGTATGGGGCGGTCGTATTCAGGTGAGGCGCGACCGCTAGAAAGGTTCTGTTCACCTTATTGGAAGCAATCTAATCCTACAACAAGATTTTCATATACATGTTAAAATAGATCATCCATTTGAGTTGTCAAGGATCAAAATAGATATCATTTGTCTAACATCATTGTTGAATCATGAAATGTGAGATGATATGGAATTGATAATGCATATGATATTACATGAATAAGGTTATGTATTGTGTATTGTGAGGCTTGTGAATGGTGATGTGTATTATGAATAATGTACTTTGAAATGTGATACTAATAATGCTATATATACAATATGAATTGAGATATGAAATGCTATAAAGCCATTGTGATTGGCTATGATGATATAATTGAATGATGTATGGCATGTTTGCCTAATTAATGAGAAAGATTGATAGAGAGTTTGAAATAAGTGTATGTTTAATATGATATTCAGTTCAGAGTTCTGTTTTTTGGAGGCATGCCTATTTAATGAAAGTTAACAATCTTGCCGGGTTGAGGATCTCTTCAAATTGAGTTGAATTGAGGTCCAAGAGACTGGGTCTGTTACACTGTGACAATTGATATTATGAAATATTAGATTTGTAACAGTCTTGCCGGGTTGAGGATCTCCTCGAGTTAGATGAGTTGATGATCCAAGAGACTGGGTCTGTTACACTATCCATGGATAGAGATATATATGTATATGTTGCCTACGGGCGTGATAATGGTGTTTATGAACTGAAGCAGTAACTCTGAATTCTGAATATCGTATTAAATACTTGATGGGCCCATAGGTGTCTAGGTTTTATGTATAACATAAATGTTGTTCTAATGTAATGAAATGTTAATATTACTTATATGATGAAATGGACTATTCACGGAATATTGTTTATTGAGTATGATCTTTACTAATTGTGTGTGTATCTTTGATGTTGATTTATTAATACAAATGTGAAACATTGCATTGCACTAAAGCATAACATTAGCATGAATTGTCTTACTAAGCCCTTGGCTTAGCGCGATAGTGTTTAATCGCGCAGGTAATAGAGTTGAACCCGAGAGCTCTTCTAGACCGAGTGAGAGTAGACATTGAAGAGTTGATTTTGGGAACTTAAAGATCAGAGGAGATTTGCCAATCATGTATAACTCTTTTATATTTTGTAAAGATTTTGTTTATTTTGTAAATATATATATGTAATGATAAATTAGTACTCAAATGTTTTCATATGTGTAAATATTTTATAACTTCTGCTGTGTACTACTTAAATGTATTAATATATCTATAATGTATATTGAGAAAGATGATGGTATTATATAAAAATGTTTTGAATGTTGATGAAAAGCCGTAGCACTCCTATATTCGGTGCACATATGCTACATTGTGGTGTTGTAGTGTGTGTGTACTGAATGTGGTGGTGTTACAATTGTTTTGGTATCAGAGCCTAGGTTTGAGATTCTCAACCTAGGTAAAATGTAAGAAAAAGACTATTTTGATTTTAAAAAGTGGTTTTTGAATAAAATATATGTTGGGATTGGCAATCTCTGATCTTTAATAAGATGTATTCTGCTGTGTTTGCAGAAATAGGTTGTGATGGATTCTCACTCACGTCAGTCGATTGAGGGTAGTGCCGAGAGTATTGCTCCTGTTGAGGGAGCTAGAGTTGATAGTGTTGAGGAGGCACCTGCTTCGGTGTCGGGTAGACCAGCTGGAGAGGAGGTTCCGCCAGCTTGGTTTAGACATATGATGGAAGTTATGAGGCAAGCACCAGTGCAACCAGTGCCACCACCCCCTCAGCCTGTGGTACCAGTAAGGCACTATAATAAACTAAGGAAGTATGGAGCGGAGGATTTCCTTGGTACTACTGATCTAGCTGTAGTAGAACAGTGGCTTGACAAAGTACAGAGGATTTTTATTTAGTTGCAAGCCACATCGGAGGAAAAGTTTGATTATGTAAGATCTTTGCTACAGAAGGATGCATACGACTGGTGGAGGACAGTGCCCCATTCTATGGATGATCCACCGACCTTGTCATATGCGGATTTTCTGAGAGAGTTTGAATTGAAGTATACTCCTAGGGAGTACAAAGACATGAAGAAGATGGAGTTCTTAAGCTTGAAGCAAGATAGCAAGACTGTAACTGAGTATGAGGTTGAGTTTATCCGATTGAGCCAGTATGCTGGGGGCATTATAGCTGATGAGATAGATAGATGCAGGAGATTTGAGGAGGGATTGAGGCCCTCTATCATGTGTCTAGTGGCTGGATCTAGATATCACGATTTCTCCCAGCTAGTGGCAGCAGCTCGGAGTGTGGAGCGAGCTCAAGTTATTGCAGCTGCTTCAGAGGAAGAGGTTAGGGTTAGGAGGCCCCAGTTTGAGGCAGGGTCTTCTTCTGTTAAGAGAGGTAAAGGAAGCTTTGTTCCTAGAGTTAGTAGGAGTCAGAGGTCAACTGGTAGGTCAGTGCAGTTCCAGAGGCAGAGATTTAGACCTACAGCTTCAGCGGCGAGTGCTCCAACCCCAGTGACTCAGAGATCCGCTCTACCTGTGTGTGCTCAGTGTGGTGGATCACATAGGGGTGCTTGTTGGAGGTATAGTGGGTCAGCTGTGTGCTTCAGATGTGGATCTCCTGAGCATTTTATTAGAGATTGTCCAGAGAGACAGGAGTGGATGTCAGTTGATACTGCAGCTTCTCGACCTAGTGTGAGGGGAGGTCGAGCAGGCAGAGGTAGCAGCCGGGGAGGCAGATCTGGGTTCAGTGTTAGAGGAGGTGCTACATCCAGGGAGAGTAGACCAGAGGAGGTTGGATCTTCCCAGAGGATGTATGTTATGCAGAGGCAGCCAGATGCTTCGGCAGTCATAGCTGGTACTTTTTCTTTATTTGATACTTCAGTACTTGCTTTGATTGATCCGGGTTCCACACATTCTTATATTAGTGCATCTGTTTTGCCTGTGTCTGATATGCATGCTGAGTCCCTAGGATTTGATGTGTTGGTGACAAATCCGTTAGGGCGAAGTGTTATTGTGAGTAAGGTGCACCGAGATAGTGCAGTGAGGGTGCAAGGTGAGGAGTTCCTTGGAGATTTGATTGAGATGCCATTTAAGGAATATGATGTGATCCTAGGTATGGATTGGCTATCTAGACATGGAGCTGTGGTAGACTGTAAAAAGGAAAATTGTTTCTTTGAGAACTGCTGATGGTAGAGAGGTGATAGTATCTAATGAGCAGGAATAACTAGCCTCCTTATTTGTTTCAGCTGTTGCAGCCAGGAGGTTGATTAGAAAGGGGTGTGAAGCTTATCTTGCTCATGTGATAGATACTAGAGTGAAGGGTTCTCCCATTGATAGTATTGCCACAGTTGCAGAGTTCCCAGATGTATTCCCAGAGGAGTTGCCAGGATTGCCTCCTGAGAGAGAGGTGGAGTTTGGTATTGAATTGTTGCCTGGTACCACTCCTATCTCTATTACTCCTTATAGAATGGCACCTGCAGAATTGAGGGAATTGAAAGTGCAATTACAGGAGTTGTTGGATAAAGGATTTATTCGCCCCAGTGTTTCTCCTTGGGGAGCTCCTGTGCTATTTGTGAAGAAGAAAGATGGTACTATGAGATTGTGCATCGATTATAGGCAATTGAACAAGGTGACTATTAAAAATAAATATCCTTTGCCTAGAATCGATGATCTCTTTGATCAATTGA
Source organism: Garcia nutans (assembly GCA_947685225.1). NCBI lineage: Eukaryota > Viridiplantae > Streptophyta > Magnoliopsida > Malpighiales > Euphorbiaceae > Garcia > Garcia nutans. The sequence continues at coordinate 68,376,942 of CANTUV010000031.1, read as the reverse complement.
AGGGTGCAGCTGTGTTTTCTAAAATTGATTTGAGATCTGGATACCATCAATTGAGAGTTAAAGCTGAAGACATTTCCAAGACCGCCTTTCGGACCAGGTATGGACATTATGAGTTTCTAGTTATGCCTTTTGGCTTGACGAATGCACCTGCAGCTTTTATGGATTTGATGAATAGGGTGTTCAGGCCCTATCTGGATCAGTTTGTAGTGGTCTTCATCGATGACATTCTGGTGTATTCGCGGAATGAAGAGGAACATGATAAGCATTTGCGGATTGTGTTGCAGATTTTGAGAGAGAAGCAGTGATTTGCTAAATTGTCGAAGTGTGAGTTCTGGTTGGATCAAGTCGCTTTTCTCGGACATATTGTCTCAGCTGAAGGCATTAGAGTTGATCCGAGTAAAGTTGAAGCCATTTTAAATTGGAGTCCACCCAAGTCTGTGACAGAGGTTAGAAGTTTTCTGGGTTTGGCAGGCTATTACAGACGGTTTGTGAAAGGATTTTCTTTGATAGCTACTCCACTCACCAGATTGCTTCGTAAGGGAGTGAGATTTGTGTGGACAGATCAGTGTCAGGCTAGCTTTGAGCAGTTGAGAGATATGTTGACTCAAGCGCCTGTTCTTACTTTACCTGTTGAAAGCAAACCATATGTGATCTACAGTGATGCTTCACATAGTGGTTTGGGGTGTGTTCTGATGCAAGAAGGTAAGGTTATAGCTTATGCATCTCGACAGTTGAAACCGCATGAGCTTAACTATCCGACCCATGATTTGGAGCTAGCAGCCATTGTGTTTGCATTGAAGATTTGGCGACACTATCTGTTTGGGGAGAAATGTTTTATCTACACTGATCACAAAAGTTTGAAATATTTGGGTGTTCAAAAAGAGCTCAATCTTCGGCAGAGGAGATGGTTGGAATTGATTAAAGACTACGACTGTTTGATTGATTATCATCCAGGTAAAGCAAATGTTGTTGCTGATGCCTTGAGTCGGAAGTCTTTAGCTGGTTTAACTGTTTACTCGCTCTCGTTGCTTGTTGAGTTGAGAGCTTTGCATGCCAGTTTTGTACCTTGTGATGATGGTGCATTGTTGGCACAGTTGCTTTTGAAACCAGTTTTGTTAGATCAGATAAAAGAGGCTCAGTTGATTGATATGAAGATTCAGAAGATTATTTCAGATTGCAAGAATGGGAAGACTAGAGATTTTATTGTGAAAGGTGATGGGAGTCTCTGGTTTAAGAACCGATTGTGTGTACCCGATGATGCTGTTTTGAAAAGAGTCATTTTAGAAGAAGCACATCAGTCAGTGTTTGCTATGCATCCGGGTAATACAAAGATGTATCATGATTTGAGACAACATTACTGGTGGATTGGTTTGAAGAGAGATATTGCAGATTTTGTGTCGAAATGTCTCACCTGTCAGAAGGTTAAAGCAGAGCATCAAGTCCCAACTGGATTACTACAACCATTATCAGTACCAGAATGGAAGTGGGATAGAGTGACGATGGATTTTGTGTCTGGGTTGCCATTGACACAAAAGAGGCATGATGCCATATGGGTAATTGTGGATAGATTGACTAAGACAGCTCATTTCCTTCCGGTTCGGATGGATTATTCTTTGGAAAGGTTAGCTGAGCTGTATATCCATGAGATTGTGAAGTTGCATGGGGTTCCAACTTCTTTAGTGTCTGATCGAGATCCCAGGTTTACTTCAAGATTTTGGAAGAGTTTGCATAGTGCTTTGGGTTCTCGATTACACTTCAGCACTGCTTTTCATCCACAGACGGATGGACAGTCAGAGAGGGTGATACAAATTATTGAAGATATGTTGAGAAGTTGTGTCATTGATTTCTCTAGAAGTTGGGATAGATTTTTACCTCTTGTGGAGTTTGCTTATAACAACAGTCACCAATCTAGCATTGGTATGGCACCATTCGAAGCATTGTATGGCAGACGGTGTAGGACACCTCTTTGTTGGAATGAGCTTGGAGATAATAAGTTGATTGGTCCTGATTTGATTCAAGAAACTGAAGAGAAAGTAAAAGTGATACGAGGCAGGTTGAAAATAGCTTCAGACCGACAGAAGTCTTATGCAGATCTGAAAAGGAGAGACATAGAGTTTGATGTTGGGGATAAGGTATTTCTGAAAGTTTCTCCTTGGAAGAAGATTTTGAGGTTCGGTCGGAAAGGGAAATTGAGTCCTCATTTCATTGGACCGTATGAAGTTTTGGAAAGAGTTGGGCCAGTTGCGTATCGACTTGCTTTGCCACCTGAGTTGGATCGTATTCATAATGTATTTCATGTTTCTATGTTGAAGAGGTACAGATCGGATCCATCTCATGTATTGCAAATTGAATCAATCGAAGTGAGCCCAGATTTGACTTTTGAAGAGGAACCATTTGCTATTTTGGCACATGATGTGAAAGAACTGAGAAACAAGAGAGTGCCATTGGTGAAGGTTCTATGGAAGAATCATGCAAAAGAAGAAGCAACTTGGGAAAGTGAACAATCCATGCGAGAGCAATATTCTCAGTTGTTTCAGAGTTGATATCAGGTAATTTCGAGGACGAAATTTTTTTTTAGAGGGGGAGAATTGTAATATCCTCATATATGCCCTAGAAGTCTTGGTTATGATGTTTTTATTGTTGTTGTTGTTATATTGGATTGTATATATATGATAATTGCAAGAGAAAAGAAATTGGGAAAGAAAATAGGGTTTAGAGAGAATGGTATATGTTGTGTATATGATGATATATATAACATATAAATGGGTCAAAGGAAGAGTCAAAGGAAAAGAGATATTTTGTGTTGAGTGTGTAATTACTTAAATGGGCTTATATGAGACAAAAGGTGAGTTATATGGTTAAGGGTATTGAGGTAATTTACCTTTAGAAATCTCTTGGTGGAGATTAAAAGATGGAAAAGTGTTTGACTTGTGGCTATTTTGTTTTCTTTTCATTTTGGGTGCCGGTGATTGAAGGAGAGAAAGAGGAAGAGAAGTGTTCTTGATGCTAGAGTTCAATTGAAGAGGCAATCAAAGAGTTTGGTTAGAGATTTGTGAAATTTCTTCATCTAAGGTAAGAAATCTCTTGTTTTTCCTTTGTAAATTTTGAAGTTATGTTTAAAGTGAAGTGTGATTTGTTGATGTAATGATTTGGTGTATTTGATATGTGTTTGCAAGTGTTAGAATTGATTTAAAGTAAAAAAAATTGGAATTGGTGTTGGTTTGGTTGTGATTATGGAAAAATAAGTGAAGATTGATAGTGGAAAATCAAGAGTAAAGTTTGAGTTAGGATTTTGAGATGGTTTGTGTTCAAATGTGTTGTTTAAGTGGTTATTGTGATGAATATGTGTTATGACATGAGTTATATCCATTTGAGTGAGTTTGTGTTGGGAATTATATGTTAAAATGCATTTGGAAGAGGGTTGGTTACATTTAGGGTTTATGCATGAGAGACACGTAATTTGGGGCGGTCGCTATTATTCAAGTGCGGTCGCGACTTAGGTCGGGCTTCTGGCCGCGAAACCTACTGTAATAATGTTTTATCTTTTGATTGTGAGGTGCGGTCGCGACTTAGGTCGGGCTTCTGGCCGCGAAACCTACTGTAATAATGTTTTATCTTTTGATTGTGAGGTGCGGTCGCGACTTAGGTCGGGCTTCTGGCCGCGAAACCTACTGTAATAAGGTTTTATCTTGTAATTGTATGGGGCGGTCGTATTCAGGTGAGGCGCGACCGCTAGAAAGGTTCTGTTCACCTTATTGGAAGCAATCTAATCCTACAACAAGATTTTCATATACATGTTAAAATAGATCATCCATTTGAGTTGTCAAGGATCAAAATAGATATCATTTGTCTAACATCATTGTTGAATCATGAAATGTGAGATGATATGGAATTGATAATGCATATGATATTACATGAATAAGGTTATGTATTGTGTATTGTGAGGCTTGTGAATGGTGATGTGTATTATGAATAATGTACTTTGAAATGTGATACTAATAATGCTATATATACAATATGAATTGAGATATGAAATGCTATAAAGCCATTGTGATTGGCTATGATGATATAATTGAATGATGTATGGCATGTTTGCCTAATTGATGAGAAAGATTGATAAAGAGTTTGAAATAAGTGTATGTTTAATATGATATTCAGTTCAGAGTTCTGGTTTTTGGAGGCATGCCTATTTAATGAAAGTTAACAGTCTTGCCGGGTTGAGGATCTCTTCAAATTGAGTTGAATTGAGGTCCAAGAGACTGGGTCTGTTACACTGTGATAATTGATATTATGAAATATTAGATTTGTAACAGTCTTGCCAGGTTGAGGATCTCCTCGAGTTAGATGAGTTGATGATCCAAGAGACTGGGTCTGTTACACTATCCATGGATAGAGATATATATGTATATGTTGCCTACGGGCGTGATAATGGTGTTTATGAACTGAAGCAGTAACTCTGAATTCTGAATATCGTATTAAATACTTGATGGGCCCATAGGTGTCTAGGTTTTATGTATAACATAAATGTTGTTCTAATGTAATGAAATGTTAATATTACTTATATGATGAAACGGACTATTCACGGAATATTGTTTATTGAGTATGATCTTTACTAATTGTGTGTGTATCTTTGATGTTGATTTATTAATACAAATGTGAAACATTGCATTGCACTAAAGCATAACATTAGCATGAATTGTCTTACTAAGCCCTTGGCTTAGCGTGATAGTGTTTAATCGCGCAGGTAATAGAGTTGAACCCGAGAGATCTTCTAGACCGAGTGAGAGTAGACATTGAAGAGTTGATTTTGGGAACTTAAAGATCAGAGGAGATTTGCCAATCATGTATAACTCTTTTATATTTTGTAAAGATTTTGTTTATATTGTAAATATATATATGTAATGATAAATTAGTACTCAAATGTTTTCATATGTGTAAATATTTTATAACTTCTGCTGTGTACTACTTAAATGTATTAATATATCTATAATGTATATTGAGAAAGATGATGGTATTATATAAAAATGTTTTGAATGTTGATGAAAAGCCGTAGCACTCCTATATTCGGTGCACATATGCTACATTGTGGTGTTGTAGTGTGTGTGTACTGAATGTGGGGGTGTTACATTCACCGTCGTGCGCGCCCGCCTTGTGCTGACTTGGATTTGACGGGGCCTTCAGAGTTCCTTGAACTTCAAGATGCATGGGACCCTTGCAAGGGCCTATTATGTCCACTGGCCCTAAGGAGTATGTCCCTTCTGGTATTACAACTTTGCTAGAACCCGTTGCTGCACAGGCCGCACTCCAGGCACTCAATAATGCCTAAAAAGTAAAGCGAAACAAAAGGTTTCAGCCAAAAATAATTTATAGTATATATATATATTTGTTACATAAAAATTAATTGCTCACACATACCGAACTAATATCAGACCTTCCATCCGCTTTGGCACCGTACTTTCTGATATCGAAGACGTTGGGCTGAGCTTCAACTGCAAAAGAGAAGAATGAAAACAGAGCGACTAAGGAGACATGTATTTTAGATCCCATCTTGTTCGCTGAGTGTTTCTCTGTCTTTTACTTGTTCCTGCCTGAGTTTTCCTACTTACGTTAATGTTTTTTCGCTTCTCTCTTTTATGCGTCCTTTATAGGAAAAACAATTATTACCTTCTTTATTGAATGTTTATAACAAGCTGCTGCAGGTGTTGTCATGCAACTTAACTTGGTCTATTATTAGAGTATTTTTTTCTCACATTTTACGCTATAAGTTTCAACCGAAAAACGCTTACCAACCTTAAGTTAAACCCATTTGCATTTTTTTTTTCTTAATTGTGTCTCGAAACTCACGTTGCATAAAATAAACTACAGTTGTACCTTACTTTTGTTTTCGTTCTCATACCAACACAGATGCCAAACAGTCCAATGCATTTTTCCGCCCTTGCTATTTTTCGTGCCACACGTAATCGTGCTTTTTCTTTTGTTATTCCTTTTTGAGGAGGACAAGCTTGTGGAATAATATATAGGTATGTATGTATGCATGCATGCATTTGCGTATGGACACACCTGTATGCATGTGTGCATGCATACATGTAAACACGCATAGTTGTACGTATGGTTGTGCATACATGTATATGTATACAATATTGTGAGAGCCTATTCGGCTCACATTAATATTTTTTTTTAAGAATTGATTACAGCAAAAGTATGATGTTATCCCACATTGAAAAGTGATGGGGGGATTAAGTAATATAAAAGATTTGGCTCATCTACTGAATTAAAATAGGCTTGCAGGGACATCGTGGGCGCGGGATTCAAAAACTGCTGCACAAAATAAAATGTGTTCGCGTATCTTGACAGGGCACTTGGCACTTGGGCACGGGGCGTGTAATATCCTCATATGTGGCTTAGAAGTTTTGATTATATTGTTGTTGTTGTTGTTGTTGTTATTGTTTAATTGGATTGAATGCATATGATGGGGTAAGAAAAGAAATTGGAAAGTGAATGCTTGTGCATATGTGTTTTGGAGAAAGAATTAGGGTTTAGAGACAAATGTATATGTTGTGTATATGATGATATATATAACATATAAAGTGGTCAAATGAAGAGTCAAGGTGATGGTTAAGTGGAAGAAGATATTTTTGGTTGTTAATGAAATTACATTTAAGGACTTATATGAGACAAAGGTTAGTTATATGATTGAGGGTGTTTTAGTAATTGCTTGGATAAGAACACTTGGTGGAGATTAAAAGCAAAATTTGACTTTGTATCTTGATCATTGTCTTCTTTCTTCAAGAGGTGGCCGGCCATTGAAGAGAAGAGAGAGCAAGGAAGGTGTTCTTGATGCTTGGAGCAAATTGAAGAAACAATCAAAGGATTTGACAAGGGATTTGTGGAATTTTTTCTTTGTAAGTAAGTAATCTTTTGTTTTCTTTACTTATTTGGAGGTTGTGTTGGAAGTGAGTTAGGGTTTGGTGATTTTGTGATTCAATGGATTTGAGAGGTGTTGTGTTGTGTTCTCAAGTATTAAATTGGTGTTAAGTTAATAGTTTATATAGTTGTTGTTGTTAGAAGTGGTAGATGTTGATTTGGAAGGATGGAGAAGGATGTTGGTTTTAGGGTTTTGAGATGATGTGTGTGCTTAATTGTTATATTAATGTGTTGTGAAGTGTTTCTTGTGATGAATATGTGTTTAGAACATTGTTTATGTTCATTTGAAACATGTTATATGATGAATATTGTGTTTGAGTGCAATTGAGAAAGTGTTGGTTTTAGTTAGGTTGTGTTTGTGGGTGACACGGCCAAATGCTTTGAAGGGACACGGGCGTGTCAATTATTTGAGGAAGCTACTGCCTCTTTTGTTGTTAGTGACACGGGCGTGTTCCATCAAGTGGTTGGGCGTGTCAATTGTTTGAATTGGCTACTGCCCCTTTTGTTGTTAGTGACACGGGCATGTTCCATCAAGTGGTTGGGCGTGTCCTACAAATGAATTACATATTGCTTTTTACTTTGTTTCTTTTTACATTGTTTTGATTCTTTAAAGGTTCCATTGTTTCTAAACTTACATATGAACATTATAAACATGTTTCAAACACAAGAATGATTTAATCAAATGAATGTGGAAGATCATAAAGCTATGAATCATATCAATTGTGTTTTGCCCTAATTGTATTATTGAGATTTAGTAATGTTATTATGCACTTTGAATGGTAATGTGTTTCATGAGTAATGTATATTGAAATGTTGTATCAAAGATGAAATGATAATTCAAATAAGACATGACATGAGACAATGCCATTGTGTTTGGCTATGATGAATGATGTTTTATGAGATCTAATGTGATCATGGATGAGATAAATATACACTTGAATAATGAAGTGTTATATTGTGAAATGAAATGTGAAGCCATTGTTATTGGCTAATGTGATTCAATGGAAATAAATGAGGCATGTTTGCCTAAATGATAATGAGAATTGAGAATGAAATCTAAATGAATTGTGTGGCTAATGTGTTATTCCATTTTCAGAGTTTGTTGTTGGTGGCATGCCTAATAAGAGTAACAATCTCTTGAAGTTAGGTTGGATTGAATCCTTGAAGCCTAATTGAGATGTTACCACCCTTGAAGCTAGGTTGGGTTTTGTTCTTGAAGCCAAGTTGGGTTGAAGCTTAGCATGCTTTGCTCCCCTTGAAGCTTGGTTGAACCTAATCCTTGAAGCCTAGTTGGGTATATGATATTGATAAATGTGATGATAAAACCAAAACATTAACTCTGAAAATTGAATGGCATATTAGTGGATTTTGGGCCCATGCATGTGTTTGCTTAGATGTAAATGTTGAATGGTGAAATGTTTGAATAATGAGATTATGTTTGTCTTTGTTTAGTGTTGACTATGAATGGTTAAATGAACAATAATAAGGTATATGACAAGATATTGAAATGTGACATGCAATGTGAAAGTATGTTGTTAGTTTTGCATATATGATGTTACATGCATGATATGGTTTGAGAAAGGACATTGCATTGCACTAAGTCATATCATTTGCATGATTATCTTACTAAGCCCTTGGCTTAGCGCGATAGTGTTTAATCGCGCAGGTGTTAGAACTGATAGGATCGAACCCGAGAGCTCTTCGAGACCGAGTGAGAGTAGACATTGAAGAGTTGATTTTGGGAGCTTAAAGATCAGAGCTGACTTGCCAATCATGTATATTTCTTTTATATTTTTTAAAGTAATGTTTATAATGTAAATTTGTAAATATTTTATAACTTCCGCTGTGTAATATTTAAATGTATTTGTATATCTAATATGTTTTGTTTTATAAGTAAATGACCTATTTTTTTTCTATAATGTATATAATTGAAAGGTTATGGTTTTGTTTAAAATGTTTTGAATGTTAAGGAAACCGTAGCATCCCTATGTTTGGTGCACTTATGCTACATTGTTGTGGTTGTAGTGTGTGTGCATTGGATATGGGGGTGTTACAATTGTTTTGGTATCAGAGCCTAGGTTTGAGATTCTCAATCTAGGTAAAATATAATAAAAAGAATATTTTTACTTAAAAAAAAAAAGTGGTTTTGAATAACATATACGTTTGAGATTGGCAGTCCCTGATCTTTAATAAGATGTAATCTGCTGTGTTTGCAGTATTAGGTGTCGATGGATCCTCACTCAAGACAGTCAGTTGAGGGTAGTGCCGAGAGCATTGCTCCTGCTGAGGGAGCTAGGGTTGATAGTGTTGAGGAGGCACCTGCTTCGGTGTCGGGTAGACCAGCTGGAGAGGAGATTCCGCCAGCCTGGTTTAGGCATATGATGGAAGTAATGAGACAAGCACCAGTACAGCCACCTCCACCACCACCCCAGCCTCAGGTTCAGATGAGACAGTATGATAAATTGAGGAAGTTTGGGGCGGAAGATTTTATGGGAACCACTGATCCAGCAGTGGCTGAGCAATGGTTAGGCAAAGTGCAGAGAATCTTTATTCAGTTACAAGCCACCCCTGAGGAAAAGTTTGATTATGCCAGGTCATTACTGCAGAAGGACGCATATGACTGGTGGAAGACAGTGCCACACTCTATGGATGATCCTCCAACACTGTCTTACACTGATTTTCTGAGGGAATTTGAGTTGAAGTATACTCCTAGGGAGTATAAGGACATGAAGAAGATGGAGTTCTTAAGCTTGAAGCAAGACAGCAAGACTGTTACTGAGTATGAAGTAGAGTTTATTCGACTGAGTCAGTATGCTGGGGGTATCATTGCTGATGAGATTGATCGATGTCGGCGATTTGAGGAGGGATTGAGGCCCTCAATTATTTGTCATGTGGCTGGCTCCAGGTATCAGGATTTCTCCCAGCTAGTGGCAGCAGCTAGGAGTGTAGAGAGAGCTCAGGCCATAGTTACAGCTGCTTCTGAAGAGGAGGTTAGAGTGAGAAGGCCCCAGTTCGAGGCAGGGTCTTCTTCTGCGAAGAGGGGTAGAGGAAGTTTTGTTCCTCGGAGTAGTAGGAGCCAGAGACCAGCAGGTAGGTCAGTGCAGTTCCAGAGGCAGAGATTTAGACCTGCAGCTTCAGTGGCAAGTGCTCCGACCCCGATGATTCGGAGATCCACTCTTCCCATCTGCATTCATTGTGGGAGGCCACATGGTGGTCCTTGTTGGAAGGCTGGTGTTGCAGGGGTATGCTTCAGGTGTGGATCACCAGACCATTTTGTGAGAGATTGCCCTGAGAGGCAGGAGCAGATGCCAGTTGATTCTGCTGCTTCTCGAGCTAGTGTGAGAGGAGGTAGAGGAGGCAGAGGTGTCAGCCGAGGAGGTAGGCCAGGGTTCAGTTCTAGAGGAGGTGCTGCATCCAGAGAGGGTAGACCAAAGGAGGTTGGTTCTTCCCAGAGGATGTATGTTATGCAGAGGCAGCCAGATGCATCGGCAGTCATAGCTGGTACTTTTTCTTTATTTAATACTCCAGTACTTGCTTTGATTGATCTGGGTTCCACGCATTCTTATGTTAGTGTATCTGTCTTGCCTGTATCTGATGTGCATGCTGAGTCCCTAGGATTTGATGTGTTGGTGACAAATCCGTTAGGGCATAGTGTGGTTATGAGTAAGGTGCACCGGGATAGTGTAGTGAGGGTGCAGGGTGAGGAGTTCTTTGGAGATTTGATTGAGATGCCATTTAAGGAATATGATGTGATCTTAGGTATGGATTGGCTATCTCGACATGGAGCTGTGGTGGATTGTAAAAAGAAAATTGTTTCTTTGAGAACCGTTGATGGTAGAGAAGTGCTAGTATCTAATGAGCAGGAACAGCTAGCCTCCTTATTTGTTTCAGCTGTTGCAGCCAGGAGGTTGATTAGAAAGGGGTGTGAAGCCTATCTCGCTCATGTGATAGATACTAGAGTGAAGGGTTCTCCCATTGATAGCATTGCCACAGTTGCTGAGTTCCCTGATGTGTTTCCAGAGGAGTTGCCTGGATTGCCTCCAGAGAGAGAGGTGGAGTTTGGTATTGAATTGTTACCTGGTACCACTCCTATCTCTATTACTCCTTATAGAATCGCACCAGCAGAATTGATGGAGTTAAAAGTGCAATTACAGGAGTTGTTGGACAAAGGATTTATTCGCCCCAGTGTTTCTCCTTGGGGAGCTCCTGTGCTATTTGTGAAGAAGAAAGATGGTACTATGAGGTTATGTATCGATTATAGGCAATTGAACAAAGTGACTATTAAGAATAAATATCCTTTGCCTAGAATCGATGATCTCTTTGATCAGTTGAAGGGTGCAGCTGTGTTTTCCAAAATTGATCTGAGATCAGGATACCATCAGCTGAGAGTCAGAGCTGAAGATGTTCCGAAGACAGCTTTCAGGACCAGGTATGGGCACTATGAATTTTTAGTTATGCCTTTTGGTCTGACGAATGCACCTGTAGCTTTCATGGATTTGATGAATAGGGTGTTCAGGCCCTATCTGGATCAGTTTGTTGTGGTCTTCATCGATGATATTCTGGTGTATTCGCGGAATGAAGAGGAACATGATATGCATCTGCGGATTGTGTTGCAGATTTTGAGAGAAAAGCAGTTATTTGCCAAATTGTCGAAATGTGAGTTCTGGTTGGATCAAGTAGCTTTTCTCGGACATATTGTTTCAGCAGAAGGCATTAGAGTTGATCCAAGTAAAGTTGAAGCTATACTGAATTGGAGTCCACCCAAGTCTGTGACAGAGATTAGAAGTTTTCTAGGTTTGGCAGGCTATTACCGGCGGTTTGTAAAAGGGTTTTCTTTAATAGCTACTCCACTCACCAGATTGCTTCGTAAGGGAGTGAGATTTGTGTGGACGGATCAGTGTCAGGCTAGCTTTGAGCAGTTGAGAAAAATGTTAACTCAAGCGCCTGTTTTAACTTTACCTGTTGAAGGCAAACCATATGTGATCTACAGTGATGCTTCACATAGAGGTTTGGGATGTGTATTGATGCAGGAAGGGAAAGTTATAGCTTATGCATCTCGACAGTTGAAACCGCATGAGCTTAACTATCCGACCCATGATTTGGAATTGGCTGCCATTGTGTTTGCATTAAAGATTTGGCGCCATTATTTATTTGGGGAGAAATGTTTCATCTACACTGATCACAAGAGTTTGAAGTATCTGGGTGTCCAGAAAGAACTCAATCTTCGTCAGAGGAGATGGTTGGAATTGATTAAAGACTATGACTGCTTGATTGACTATCATCCAGGTAAAGCAAATGTTGTTGCTGATGCCTTGAGTCGGAAATCTTTAGCAGGTTTAACAGTTTACTCGCTCCCGTTGCTTGTTGAGTTGAGAGCTTTGCATGCCAGTTTTATACCTTGTGATGATGGTGCATTGTTGGCACAGTTGCAATTGAAGCCAGTTTTGTTAGATCAGATCAAAGAGGCTCAGTTGGTTGATATGAAGATGCAGAAGATTATTTCAGATTGCAAGATTGGGAAGACTAGAGATTTTGTTGTGAGAGATGATGGGAGTCTCTGGTTTAAGAATCGATTGTGTGTACCCGATGATGCTGATTTGAAAAGAGTTATTTTAGAAGAAGCTCATCAGTCAGTGTTTGCTATGCATCCGGGTAGTACGAAGATGTATAATGATTTGAGACAACATTATTGGTGGATTGGTTTGAAGAGAGACATTGCAGATTTTGTGTCGAAATGTCTCACTTGTCAGAAAGTTAAAGCAGAGCATCAAGTTCCAACTGGGTTGCTTCAACCATTGGCAGTGCCTGAATGGAAGTGGGATAGAGTGACAATGGACTTTGTGTCTGGTTTGCCGTGGACACAAAGGAAGCATGATGCCATTTGGGTGATTGTGGATAGATTGACTAAGACAACTCATTTCCTTCCGGTGCGGATGGATTACTCTTTGGAGAGATTGGCTGAGCTGTATATCCATGAGATTGTGAAACTGCATGGTGTTCCAACTTCTTTAGTGTCTGATCGAGATCCCAGGTTTACTTCAAGATTTTGGAAGAGTTTGCATTATGCTATGGGTTCTCGACTGCACTTCAGTACTGCTTTTCATCCACAGACGGATGGACAATCAGAGAGGGTGATACAGATTCTTGAAGATATGTTGAGGAGCTGTGTCATCGATTTCTCTGGAAGTTGGGATAGATTTTTACCTCTTGTGGAATTTGCTTACAACAACAGTCACCAATCCAGTATTGGTATGGCACCGTTTGAAGCATTGTATGGCAGACGGTGTAGGACACCTCTTTGTTGGAATGAGCTTGGAGATAATAAGTTGGTTGGTCCTGATTTGATTCAAGAAACTGAAGAGAAAGTAAAGTTAATTCGAAGCAGTTTAAAAGCAGCTTCTGACCGACAGAAGTCTTATGCAGATCTGAAGAGGAGAGACATTCAGTTTGATGTTGGAGATAAGGTATTTTTGAAAGTGTCTCCTTGGAAAAAGATTTTGAGGTTCGGTCGGAAAGGAAAATTGAGTCCTCATTTCATTGGGCCGTATGAAGTGTTAGAAAGAGTTGGGCCAGTTGCTTATCGACTTGCTTTGCCACCTGAGTTGGATCGTATTCATAATGTATTCCATGTTTCTATGTTGAGGAGGTATAGGTCGGATCCATCTCATGTGTTGCCATTTGAATCAATTGAAGTGAACCCAGACTTGACTTTTGAAGAGGAACCAGTTGCTATCTTGGCACGTGATGTGAAAGATTTGAGGAACAAGAGAGTGCCATTGGTGAAGATTCTTTGGAAGAACCATGGGAAAGAAGAAGCAACTTGGGAAAATGAGCAAACGTTGCGAGAGCAATATCCTCAGTTGTTTCAGAGTTAATTTCAGGTAATTTCGAGGACGAAATTTTCTTTTTAGAGGGGGAGAATTGTAATATCCTCAAATGTGGCTTAGAAGTTTTGATTATATTGTTGTTGTTGTTGTTGTTGTTATTGTTTAATTGGATTGAATGCATATGATGGGGTAAGAAAAGAAATTGGAAAGTGAATGCTTGTGCATATGTGTTTTGGAGAAAGAATTAGGGTTTAGAGACAAATGTATATGTTGTGTATATGATGATATATATAACATATAAAGTGGTCAAATGAAGAGTCAAGGTGATGGTTAAGTGGAAGAAGATATTTTTGGTTGTTAATGAAATTACATTTAAGGACTTATATGAGACAAAGGTTAGTTATATGATTGAGGGTGTTTTAGTAATTGCTTGGATAAGAACACTTGGTGGAGATTAAAAGCAAAATTTGACTTTGTATCTTGATCATTGTCTTCTTTCTTCAAGAGGTGGCCGGCCATTGAAGAGAAGAGAGAGCAAGGAAGGTGTTCTTGATGCTTGGAGCAAATTGAAGAAACAATCAAAGGATTTGACAAGGGATTTGTGGAATTTTTTCTTTGTAAGTAAGTAATCTTTTGTTTTCTTTACTTATTTGGAGGTTGTGTTGGAAGTGAGTTAGGGTTTGGTGATTTTGTGATTCAATGGATTTGAGAGGTGTTGTGTTGTGTTCTCAAGTATTAAATTGGTGTTAAGTTAATAGTTTATATAGTTGTTGTTGTTAGAAGTGGTAGATGTTGATTTGGAAGGATGGAGAAGGATGTTGGTTTTAGGGTTTTGAGATGATGTGTGTGCTTAATTGTTATATTAATGTGTTGTGAAGTGTTTCTTGTGATGAATATGTGTTTAGAACATTGTTTATGTTCATTTGAAACATGTTATATGATGAATATTGTGTTTGAGTGCAATTGAGAAAGTGTTGGTTTTAGTTAGGTTGTGTTTGTGGGTGACACGGCCAAATGCTTTGAAGGGACACGGGCGTGTCAATTATTTGAGGAAGCTACTGCCTCTTTTGTTGTTAGTGACACGGGCGTGTTCCATCAAGTGGTTGGGCGTGTCAATTGTTTGAATTGGCTACTGCCCCTTTTGTTGTTAGTGACACGGGCGTGTTCCATCAAGTGGTTGGGCGTGTCCTACAAATGAATTACATATTGCTTTTTACTTTGTTTCTTTTTACATTGTTTTGATTCTTTAAAGGTTCCATTGTTTCTAAACTTACATATGAACATTATAAACATGTTTCAAACACAAGAATGATTTAATCAAATGAATGTGGAAGATCATAAAGCTATGAATCATATCAATTGTGTTTTGCCCTAATTGTATTATTGAGATTTAGTAATGTTATTATGCACTTTGAATGGTAATGTGTTTCATGAGTAATGTATATTGAAATGTTGTATCAAAGATGAAATGATAATTCAAATAAGACATGACATGAGACAATGCCATTGTGTTTGGCTATGATGAATGATGTTTTATGAGATCTAATGTGATCATGGATGAGATAAATATACACTTGAATAATGAAGTGTTATATTGTGAAATGAAATGTGAAGCCATTGTTATTGGCTAATGTGATTCAATGGAAATAAATGAGGCATGTTTGCCTAAATGATAATGAGAATTGAGAATGAAATCTAAATGAATTGTGTGGCTAATGTGTTATTCCATTTTCAGAGTTTGTTGTTGGTGGCATGCCTAATAAGAGTAACAATCTCTTGAAGTTAGGTTGGATTGAATCCTTGAAGCCTAATTGAGATGTTACCACCCTTGAAGCTAGGTTGGGTTTTGTTCTTGAAGCCAAGTTGGGTTGAAGCTTAGCATGCTTTGCTCCCCTTGAAGCTTGGTTGAACCTAATCCTTGAAGCCTAGTTGGGTATATGATATTGATAAATGTGATGATAAAACCAAAACATTAACTCTGAAAATTGAATGGCATATTAGTGGATTTTGGGCCCATGCATGTGTTTGCTTAGATGTAAATGTTGAATGGTGAAATGTTTGAATAATGAGATTATGTTTGTCTTTGTTTAGTGTTGACTATGAATGGTTAAATGAACAATAATAAGGTATATGACAAGATATTGAAATGTGACATGCAATGTGAAAGTATGTTGTTAGTTTTGCATATATGATGTTACATGCATGATATGGTTTGAGAAAGGACATTGCATTGCACTAAGTCATATCATTTGCATGATTATCTTACTAAGCCCTTGGCTTAGCGTGATAGTGTTTAATCGCGCAGGTGTTAGAACTGATAGGATCGAACCTGAGAGCTCTTCGAGACCGAGTGAGAGTAGACATTGAAGAGTTGATTTTGGGAGCTTAAAGATCAGAGCTGACTTGCCAATCATGTATATTTCTTTTATATTTTGTAAAGTAATGTTTATAATGTAAATTTGTAAATATTTTATAACTTCCGCTGTGTAATATTTAAATGTATATGTATATCTAATATGTTTTGTTTTATAAGTAAATGACCTATTTTTTTTCTATAATGTATATAATTGAAAGGTTATGGTTTTGTTTAAAATGTTTTGAATGTTAAGGAAACCGTAGCATCCCTATTTTTGGTGCACTTATGCTACATTGTTGTGGTTGTAGTGTGTGTGCATTGGATATGGGGGTGTTACAGGGCGCGCGCGAGAGGAAAACGGCCCCGGTAAACATGGAAATTAATTTTTCCTAAGGAAGTTTACGGATTGAATTAACGAGCAGGAATTAGCGCAAATTGCACGCAAGTTGCAGTAACGGGAGCAGAAAAACCACGGAATTAAAAGCATATGGCTTTCCTTTTTTTGCTGGTCGACCGACACGGCGAGACTTTATGCATTAGTCCGGTGAAATTTTTAGAATTTCAGAGTACGAGATTCACGTGAACTGCATGCAGGTTGCAGCGATATGAGAGCGTATATCGCAAAATCAAATTACATGTATTTCATTTATAAATATCTCAAAACACGACATGGCTGCGGCGTTGATTACGATCGAATGAGACTCTCTCTTGCTTAAACCTCTTTGTTCCGAGAGAGATTTAAAAATCACGGATTTGTTAATTTAACTGTTTAAATTGAATCTAATTCAATTTCTAAATTCTTACAAATTTAGAAATTGAATTAAATAATAGAATTTAAAATATCTTCATCTCAAAATTGTATTGGATTTGAGTGAAGTGATGTATTCTATAAATAGTACATGAATAATACCCTTTTAATCATAATCAAACAAAATATTTTATACAGCGGATACACTAACACCCTTCCGGAAAAACTTTTCCCGTATGCTTGGGCCTAACATTTGCACACAGGGATTTTGCGGGGCCTTCAGCTCCATTGTATGAGAGGTTGATGTCGGCAAGCTCCACGTTCTGGCAAGGGAGGCTGCTGCTGCAATTGAGTTGAACAGCTAAGGCAGTTGCCGAAGAGCCTCTGATATTCTTGAAGTTGACATTGCTTATCTTAACCTTTGATGGGATCTGAAAAAAAAGATAAAAGAAAAATCACGGAATTAAACTCGTGTCTCTATATGTGTTCATTTATTATTACTCGCAACTGTTCAATATTTAAAGAAACACTATCTCCTCTTCTATTTGGTATTACCTTAAGATTACACAGACTCCATGGGCAATACACTTGATCTATAATGATGGGATTACCGACGTTTTTCATGATAATATCCTCGAAATGCATATCGGATGCGACGCCACCATATAATGCGGGCCAGGTCTTGATTCGTACACCATTATCAGTGCCATCGATGGTGCAATTTTTTACGAAAATTCCAGAGACAGGTCCTTCATTC
This sequence comes from Garcia nutans, assembly GCA_947685225.1. NCBI lineage: Eukaryota > Viridiplantae > Streptophyta > Magnoliopsida > Malpighiales > Euphorbiaceae > Garcia > Garcia nutans. Next base: position 68,359,330 of record CANTUV010000031.1, on the reverse strand, counting down.
TTGTACTTCCCTAAACTTCCGACACTGATGCCGTGTCGTGGTCCGCACCGCACATTTGTGATTCGCACTTGTTGGGTGTCATCACCAATGGAGATGCAATCATCACCAGTCCTAATATTTGAATCGGTGATGTTGATCTTGCTCGAACGTCTGATGTGAATTCCATCGGTGTTGACGCTTTCTGCAGGCGCAATGATCGTAAAGCGTCGGAAGGCGAGATTCTTGCACCTTAAAACATTGGCATGGAAATTCTTGCTGTCGATAGTCGTTACATCCTCCACGATGTTGTTGGTGATGAAATTGAACCTTAAACTCTGACAGATTTTTTGCGGAAGGACAAACATGTAACCAAGATTTTATTAGCACCCTATTGCCATAAATTGCATCGTGAAAATGGAGTCAATATGTGCAAGATGATAATTCAAATACACTCACAATCGGAAGCTTCTTGCAATTCGTGTTTTTGTGGCAATTATTTTGTTTCCAAGCGGTTTTCCCTTGTCCATCGAAGGTACCACCACCAGATACTGTGAGACGATCGATTTTGATAAAAGAGATCCAGCTTTCACCGTCGTGCATGCCCGCCTTGTGCTGACTCGGATTTGACGAGGCCTTCAGAGTTCCTTGAACTTCAAGATGCATGGGACCCTTGCAAGGGCCTTTTATGTCCACTGGCCCTAAGGAGTATGTCCCTTTTGGTATTACAACTTTGCTAGAACCCGTTGCTGCACAGGCCGCACTCCAGGCACTCAATAATGCCTAAAAAGTAAAGCGAAACAAAAGGTTTCAGCCGAAAATAATTTATAGTATATATATATTTGTTACATAAAAATTAATTGCTCACACATACCGAACTAATATCAGACCTCCCATCCGCTTTGGCACCGTACTTTCTGATATCGAAGACGTTGGGCTGAGCTTCAACTGCAAAAGCGAAGAATGAAAACAGAGCGACTAAGGAGACATGTATTTTAGATCCCATCTTGTTCGCTGAGTGTTTCTCTGTCTTTTACTTGTTCCTGCCTGAGTTTTCCTACTTACGTTAATGTTTTTCCGCTTCTCTCTTTTATGCGTCCTTTATAGGACAAAAATTTATTACCTTCTTTATTGAACGTTTATAATAAGCTGCTGCAGGTGTTGTCATGCAACTTAACTTGGTCTATTATTAGCATATTTTTTCTCACATTTTATGCTATAAGTTTCAACCGAAAAACGCTTACCAACCTTAAGTTAAACCCGTTTGCATTTTTTTTTCTTAATTGTGTCTCGAAACTCACGTTGCATAAAATAAGCTACAGTTGTACCTTATTTTTGTTTTCGTTCTCATACCAACACAGATGCCAAACAGTCCAATGCATTTTTCCGCCCTTGCTATTTTGCGTGCCACACGTAATCGTGCTTTTTCTTTTGTTATTCCTTTTTGAGGAGGACAAGCTTGTGGAATAATATATAGGTATGTATGCATGCATTTGCGTATGGACACACCTGTATGCATGCGTGCATGCATACATGTAAACACGCATAGTTGCACGTATGGTTGTGCATACATGTATATGTATACAATATTGTGAGAGCCTATTCGGCTCACATTAATATTTTTTTTTAAGAATTGATTACAGCAAAAGCATGACGTTATCCCACATTGAAAAGTGACGGGGGAATTAAGCAATATAAAAGATTTGGCTCGTCTACTGAATTAAAATAGGCTTGCAGGGACACCGTGGGCGCGGGATTCAAAAACTGCTGCACAAAATAAAATGCGTTCGCGTATCTTGACAGGGCACTTGGCACTTGGGTACGGGGCGCGCGCGCGAGAGGAAAACGGCCCCGGTAAACATGGAAATTAATTTTTCCTAAGGAAGTTTACGGAATGAATTAACGAGCAGGAATTAGCGCAAATTGCACGCAAGTTGCAGTAACGGGAGCAGAAAAACCACGAAATTAAAAGCATATGGCTTTCCTTTTTTGCTGGTCGACCGACATGGCGGGAATCATTGAATATGAAAAGAAAACGCAAACATTGTTTGTCGCGGCAATTCACGACTGTACGGGTGTACATTAGTCCTTTACAGCTCGCTCATGTTTTACCGGTATTCAGTACAATGGAAATTCTTTTTCAATAAGCAACTTTATGCATTAGTCCTGTAACACCCCGATACTCCATATAAGTACTATACATATATCTAGTATACATACAGTAAGTATATAAAGTGTAAGGATGCCACTTTTCGTTACCACTTAATATCCTTTAACAGTGTTCAAACCATAATACATTCATTTAAGGAATATTTACAAAATCATTATACTTTTAATAATCTTACGTATATATATAATCATATCTTTGTCCAAAACTTCATTTATACATAAGAATACACTTTATCAAAAATACATCATAATTAAAAGTTATGCATGTATGCATTACCCTCTAGTTGGTCTCGACAAACTCTTACTCTTCTCGTGGCATAACGAAAGACTTCATATCTTCCACCTAGTCACCTGCGCGATTACACATCCGCGCTAAGCCCAAGAGCTTAGTAGTACAAATATAAAATATAACATACATTATAGAAATTCTAACATACAATGATATATCAAGTCAACGTACCATTAATTCTTATCATGTTTTACCTTTTTCATTGCACCTTTCATATATCTCGACTAATTTCATATTATATACGTTTATACAAACCATTATCATCAACCACAATCCATTACTAATACTCACAATCAATATATCAATACACATACATTATATATCTTTCCAATCATGAATCACATTTCTAATGAAAACAATCCTTATCACCAACCACAATCCATCATTAATACCCACAATCAATATATCAATACACACATCACATATCATTCTTCATAACATTATTTTATTCCCAAGTCACCAATCATAAATCACATTTCCAACAAAGGCAACCATAGATCTCATTACTCACTTATTTCCATATTTATATATCACATTAACAACAAAGACAGACTCGGGCCCAAAAGACACTAATATACCATTCAATTTTCAGAGTTAATGCTTTGGTTCAATCATCACATTTATCATTATCCCAACTAGGCTTCAAGGATTAGGTTCAACCAAGCTTCAAGGGGAACAAAGCATGCTAAGTATCAACCCAACTTGTCTTCAAGAACCAATCCAACCTAGCTTCAAGGGTTGTAACATCTCAATTAGGCTTCAAGGACTAGACCCAACCAAGCTTCAAGGGGAGTAAAACATGTTAAACTTCAACCCAACTTGGCTTCAAGGATCAATTCCAACCTAACTTCAAGAGATTGTTACTAATATTAGGCACGCCACCAACAACAAACTCTGAAAATGGAACAACACATTAGCTACTCAATTCATTTATTATTTCATTATCCATTCCATTCTCAATTAAATCATCATCTAGGCAAACATGCCTCATTTATCACAATTGTATCATCATAGCCAATCATAATGGCTTCACATCACATTTGAATTATCATAGCCAATCACAATGGCTTCACAACTCTATTAAATCATCATAGCCAATCACAATGGCTTCATAACCCATTTAATTCATCATTATAATATACAACATCAATTACATTAACTAAACAACATACCATTATTCAATCATATCATCTAGGCATGTTTCAATTATATCATTCACATCATTATAATTCAAAACATTAGTCCTACATTTCTTTATGTCTCAATTAACATTAAGGTAATTCATCATAAGAAATTGCATTGCACATACCTTTTTGAATGATCCACATCTCTTCCACACTATACAAGTCATAATATTAGTCACATTATTCATATAACACATCATCATTCACAAGATTCACAATGCATAACATAATATTGTTCATATAGAATCATATGCATCATCAAATGTATGTTCAATCTCCACAAAGCAAGAAGAGCAAAGGACAATCACAGTAGCCAACACACCCAAGGAACACGGCCAAGCTTATGGCCGTGTCTCTCAACCAAAAACCTCTCAACCAAAAGCAACAGAAGCCAACATGGGCAAGGGACACGGCCGTGTCCTCTCCAAAAATCACCAAACACGGCCAAATTTCCATGGACTTGGCCGTGTCTCTCAAAAATATTTTAGGTTGGCCGTGTCTCTTCCTTGGTTTGGCCGTGTCTCTCATGTATTCAAACTCTAACTATGGCCAACTCTCTTTTGATTGAATAAAAACACAATATACACAACATGAACTCATTCAAATGGATGTAATCAAAGTCATTAACACTTATTTTGCATATTTAACACAATATTCACATTAACCATACATTAACAATCCATTTAATCATCTACCATTTCAAAACCCTAAAACCAAACATCACTCTTAACTTATCATCTTCAAACCAAAACCAACATCAATCCAACCTTTTTAACTTATAATCAATCTCAACACTTATAAACTCATCTCAAACACACCTATTCATAATCTCAACACATCACAACCCACCTCAAACATAACTTCAAAAATAACAAAGATAAACAAGAGAGTACTTGCCTCAATTGAAGAAATTTCACAAATCTCCAACTTCATCCTTTGATTCTTCCTTCAAATTTGATGTTAGAAATCAAAACACCCCACTTGCTCTTCCTTTTCCTTTGGTAGCCGGCCACACCAAACAAAGAAGAGAAAATGAAGACAAATCCAACTTCTCTTCTTCTTTAAATATCCACCAAGCAATTTTAACAAGGCAATTACCTAAATGCCCTCATCCATTTAACTTAACTTTTGTCACTTATATACCCATTTAAGTAATTTCACATACTACAAATAAATATCCTCTTGCATTGACCAACCATTTTGACTTATATATATATTATATATATTACCATATACACAACATATACACTTTCTCTCTACACATTCCTTTCCTTTTTAAACATTACATAAACATTCTCTTTTCAATTTCTTTTCTTATCAACATAACATATACACATAATTCCAACAAACAACAATTATATCCAAACTTCTAGGGCAAACATTGGGATATTACAATTCTCCCCCTCTAAAAAGAAATTTCGTCCTCGAAATTACCAGTACTATAACAATTCATTCTTAATACAACATTATCTTAACTTCCATATGAAGTTAATTATATGCTTACGTTATTATGTCATCGACCATCTTCTCTAAATTCCATAACTCATCATTCTATATGTTAATATATCTTATTACTTCCTTGATCAAACATTCAAAAGAACTCATTACATGTCCTATTAACGTCCATATACAAGAATCAAATCATTTTATAGTACACTTATATTTCATTCAATCTTTATATTTAATATCTTTTGTTCTTTCACCTCTTTAAAATTACTCTCTTAACTTTAACCTTAAAAACCATTGGTTTATATCTGAACATTAATTATTCCGTCATAACAATCACTGTCTAAATAGACATTTATCAAACCTCAATGGATAACAAGATCCTTATTTTTCACAAATGGAGTTACTTCTTTATTATGCTTTTCACTTAACTTATATATTAATACACTACCTTTCAACTTATTTTATAAATAACCAATCTTTTCCCTTTTTATCATGATTTATAACTACTATAACTCCATTTATTCATGTCCATTCACACTTTAAAATTTTACATCATATACATTATCATGTAAATAATTATACTCTTAGTACAACTACACATATTAAATTTCAATAATGACTCGTAATCTTAGCCAAATCTAGATCAATTGATCTATCTGTCACAATATACTCATATTCCAATCTTGTTCAATTTCATCCAACGATTAATTTATTTAACTTATCATGAAATTTCACAATATTCATATATGTATATATATATATAACTTCATTCCATTAGGGCAAATTTATATTCAATTCCTGATCTCTTCCGATCCATAGACAATCAAATTATCATAATAACAAATCACTTCAAATTATCTTTTAATATACACATAGTTTATTCACTTAAACCTCAAGTTACATACCATAAACATATTCAGTATAACTTTCAGTCATATTTTATACTTTCTCCCTTTTTAATATCTCTTCACATTTCATATCATTGTTATATTTATTTTGATTACCTTTTTGTCATATTATCCATAACTCAACACATTTCCAAAATTTTCTTTTCTTTCTATACCTTCATAATTATAACCAAACTCTTAACATAAAATGATAAGGTACAACTTTATCCATCATAACTTTTAATTATACTTCTCAAACAAAATTTTCAATCTCACCAAATCTGTATTACAATCATTTTATCTAAGATCCAAATCTATGAATAACAACATTAACGAATCAAATCTACTTAACAAAACACATGGCTTTAAGAGATTAATGTTCAAGCTTGGAACTTTTAAATCAATACTGTTCTTTTATAACTTTATTCTCAATCTTTACATTTTTGGTATAACAGAAATTAACACATTCCAACTCCATTTCAAACCAATTTGCACTCGATTATATGATCCTTATCAACTCAATTCATGTTTCAACAATATTACTATATACATATTCAATCATATGCAGTTCTTCTACAATTTCTATTCGTCACTTCATTTCTAATTCACTTACAATCTCTTATAATATACAATTAGATAGAACTTTCCATATATGAATACTTTAGGACTCTAAATATCATATGATCATCAAGTTCAATGCTCACCATAACAATTTCCACTGTCCAATATTACTCAAGTCCATTCCATACTTACTTTCATCACATAATCCATCTAGCTTTACACAGTTCAAGGCCTAATATCTCTTAGGTCCACTAATACATATAACATCATTTTTCCATATCACTAATTCTATAATTATACCACATACATATTCATAGATCACCTTCATAATGTGCTTCACACATTTGTTAATATATCATAATTTCATTTATATTGAAAACTCAATTCACATATCATATACATGTATACACTTAATTAGATGCTCTTATTTATCATACATTCAATACAAATTTTCTTTTATAACCGTAACAACCGTCCCAGTCCACCTGCTGAGCCATTCCTATCCGGAGAAACCCCCAGGGCCTCTGGGCTGGGTTGCTACAGTACTAAACTGTCCTCACGGGCCCTCCTGTAGGATTCGTTTGTTTGGCTTACACCCAAGACACATGAGTGCAAGTCACCTCCCTAGATCGAACACCTGACCTCCCACTCAAGAGAGCCAGCGAGCGCAATCCAGTACCAAATTTTCCAGTACGATATAAAATATTTATTCACACAGCACAAATATATATATATATTGACTATAATAACACTTCACATCCATCTTAGTCACATTCCCAATGTGACATCTCTTTCACTCTCATCTTTAAAAACATTTAATATACTTCCATATCCATTTTTACTCTTTTCATTAAAATGACCTAATATAACTCATTTTTATTTGCTTATCCATTTTTTTTTTCTTCAAAACAAATTCTCATGCTTAGTCATTTCTCCTAGCTCATGTATTGAATATACATTAAACCATCAATATCCAAATAACCTTTATCAAATTCCATTAAAACTTTAACTTTTCAACTTACTACTTTGCTTACACTTCAATTTGCCAAACTCATCTTTTCTCAATATCACTTTAAAAACATCTTATGTATATATATCACAAAGCAATATCAAAACATATAATTTTCACAATTATCAAGCTCATTTCAAAATCTCAAATATCACATATTACCATCATTACCATGAGCTTTCACAATATTCAAGCATCTCACATTCCTAACATTGAATTCACAATGTTTACATTAAAATAACAATACCAATTTATATTCTTACTTAACCATTATCATCTCTTTTTCCTTTTTACAAAACCTTAACTTTATATATGTATATCCCAAACTTTCAATAGTCACACTTTGTCTATACTAATCAACTCATTCAATATCCCACCATACTCTTCTCATTTTAATAACATATCTTTCAATATTAACAATTCAACAATATTTCCTCTATCTAGCAAACCCAACATAAACTCTATTATAAAGAGATTCATAGTATAGAGGAAAGAGTACATACTCTTATCTTAATTTTAATTTCAACTCATGTTCAACTTTATTCTCTTTTTCATTTCTTTATACTTCAACACATTTAACAATTCACTTTACTTGCAACAATTTCCAAATATTTTTTTTAACTTATCAATTAAACTTATATAAATCCATATCATTTCTTTCTCCGGCTTTACTTTCATGTAAAACATCATTCACACACTAGCATCCATCTCATATAACACAAATATTTTACAATTTATATAATGCCACATCCGAGACCAACCTAGGTGTCAATGCATATGCATGTATTACAAATTTCATTTCAAAACTTTTCCTTTTTACTTCTATTTAAACTTTTCAAAACTTTTTTTTTAATTTTACTTAGGCCGAAAATCTCAAACCTAAGCTCTGATACCAAAATAATTGTAACACCCCGATACTCCATATAAGTACTATACATATATCTAGTATACATACAGTAAGTATATAAAGTGTAAGGATGCCACTTTTCGTTACCACTTAATATCCTTTAACAGTGTTCAAACCATAATACATTCATTTAAGGAATATTTACAAAATCATTATACTTTTAATAATCTTACGTATATATATAATCATATCTTTGTCCAAAACTTCATTTATACATAAGAATACACTTTATAAAAAATACATCATAATTAAAAGTTATGCATGTATGCATTACCCTCTAGTTGGTCTCGACAAACTCTTACTCTTCTCGTGGCATAACGAAAGATTTCATATCTTCCACCTAGTCACCTGCGCGATTACACATCCGCGCTAAGCCCGAGAGCTTAGTAGTACAAATATAAAATATAACATACATTATAGAAATTCTAACATACAATGATATATCAAGTCAACATACCATTAATTCTTATCATGTTTTACCTTTTTCATTGCACCTTTCATATATCTCGACTAATTTCATATTATATACGTTTATACAAACCATTATCATCAACCACAATCCATTACTAATACTCACAATCAATATATCAATACACATACATTATATATCTTTCCAATCATGAATCACATTTCCAATGAAAACAATCCTTATCACCAACCACAATCCATCATTAATACCCACAATCAATATATCAATACACACATCACATATCATTCTTCATAACATTATTTTATTCCCAAGTCACCAATCATAAATCACATTTCCAACAAAGGCAACCATAGATCTCATTACTCACTTATTTCCATATTTATATATCACATTGACAACAAAGACAGACTTGGGCCCAAAAGACACTAATATGCCATTCAATTTTCAGAGTTAATGCTTTGGTTCAATCATCACATTTATCATTATCCCAACTAGGCTTCAAGGATTAGGTTCAACCAAGCTTCAAGGGGAACAAAGCATGCTAAGTATCAACCCAACTTGGCTTCAAGAACCAATCCAACCTAGCTTCAAGGGTTGTAACATCTCAATTAGGCTTCAAGGACTAGACCCAACCAAGCTTCAAGGGGAGTAAAACATGTTAAACTTCAACCCAACTTGGCTTCAAGGATCAATTCCAACCTAACTTCAAGAGATTGTTACTAATATTAGGCACGCCACCAACAACAAACTCTGAAAATGGAACAACACATTAGCTACTCAATTCATTTATTATTTCATTATCCATTCCATTCTCAATTAAATCATCATCTAGGCAAACATGCCTCATTTATCACAATTGTATCATCATAGCCAATCACAATGGCTTCACATCACATTTGAATTATCATAGCCAATCACAATGGCTTCACAACTCTATTAAATCATCATAGCCAATCACAATGGCTTCATAACCCATTTAATTCATCATTATAATATACAACATCAATTACATTAACTAAACAACATACCATTATTCAATCATATCATCTAGGCATGTTTTAATTATATCATTCACATCATTATAATTCAAAACATTAGTCCTACATTTCTTTATGTCTCAATTAACATTAAGGTAATTCATCATAAGAAATTGCATTGCACATACCTTTTTGAATGATCCACATCTCTTTCACACTATACAAGTCATAATATTAGTCACATTATTCATATAACACATTATCATTCACAAGATTCACAATGCATAACATAATATTGTTCATATAGAATCATATGCATCATCAAATGTATGTTCAATCTCCATAAAGCAAGAAGAGCAAAGGACAATCACAGTAGCTGTAATATCCTCATTTATGCCCTAGAAGTTTTGCATATTGTTGTTGTTGTTATTGTTATATATTGGATTGAATATATGTGTTAAATTGTAAGAGAAAAGAAATTGAGAAGAGAAAGTATATGTATATGTATTTTGGGAAGAAATAGGGTTTAGAGACAAATTTATATGTTGTGTATATGTTAATATATATGACATATAAAGTGGTCAAAAGGCTTGGTCAATGCAAGAGAAGATATTTATTTGAGATTGGTAAATTACTTAATTGGGCACATATAAGACAAAAAGATAATTATGTGAATAAGGGCACTTTGGTAATTGCTTGGATAAAATCACATGATGGATATTTAAAGAAGGTTTGACTTGTGTTTTCTTCATCATTTCTTCTTCTTCTTCTTGTTGATGGCCGGCCCTCCATAGCCAAAGAGAAAGAAAGAGACAAGTGATGGTTTTGATGATTTCAAGCTTAAATTGAAGAAAGATTAAGTGTTCAAGTGTTGATTTAAGAAGTTTTTAACTAAGGTAAGATCTTTTCTCTAATTTCTTCAATTCTTTTGAAGTGGTATGATTAAGTTGCTTATGGTATGATTGTGAGTATTGATTTTTCTTGATAGATGAGAAGTTGGGTTGGTGTTGGTGATGGAAGAGTAAGATTGGTGTTTAGTGAAATTGTTTCTGTTTTAGGATTAGTAAAGGCTGTGACTTGTATGATTTTTAATTAATTTTAGAAAAATGTTCTTGAAGTGAATTTTTGATATGTTGTGCCTCTATGAGTCTAGAATGACTGAAAAATATGTTGATTCGATTTTGGAATGGTTATGAGTTTAGAAAGATTATTTTCATTGGACCTGTTCCAGCAAGTACCTTAACTGGGACAGCTATATTTCGGGATTTTTAATAAAATGTAGAAAAATCATATCCAATCGAATTTTGGATATGTTGTTTCTTAGTGAGTTTAGTATTTGAGAAAAATAATTTGGAATCACGTTGATTGAATTTGATTTATGGAATTCACAAAGTTCAGAACTGCTGCCAGGATGCAGGGCAATTGGGGCAGTCTGGTTAGGTGAACTATTTGACCAAGATTTTGTGTTCAGTTTGATCTGAAATTTTAAAGGGATGATTTTCAGATACAAAAATAAATTCTGTAAAAATTTTAGAATTTTTAGTCAAGTAGATTATTTTATACAATTTTTAAAAATAAGGATAAAATGGAGTTTAAAAACCAGAATGTACTATTTATGGTTAGGGTTTTAATTCTTTGTTCTTCTTGCATTGCTTTGGTTCTCCAAAGGTAGGTTGGTCCTTAAACCTAACCCTAAACACTTTAAATACACTTAAATCAATGAATGTTATAATCAATTGTTCTTTGCCCTAATTGCATTGTTGAGATTGAACAATGTTATGTTGTGCATTGTGAATGGTAATGTGTTTCATGAGTAATGTGGAATGAAATGTTGATATTTATGAATGATGCTATGTGAAATATAATGTGATCATGGATGAAATATATATATATATACTTGAATAATGAGATGTTATATTGTGAAATGAAATGTGAAGCCATTGTTATTGGCTAAGAGATGTAATTGAAAGAAAGAAGGCATGTTTGCCTAAATATGATGAGAATTGAGAATGGAAATGAATTGTTTGTTTAATATGTTATTCAGTTTCAGAGTTCTGGATTTGGGTGGCATGCCTAAGAAATGATGAAAGGTAACAGTCTTGCCGGGTTGAGGACCTCCTCATAGGTGTTGAGTTGATGGTCCAAGAGACTGGGTCTGTTACACTATGAGATATATGATTTGTAACAGTCTTGCCGGGTTGAGGATCTCCTCATATGTGTTGAGTTGATGATCCAAGAGACTGGGTCTGTTACACTATCCATGGATAGAGATACATGTATATACATTGCCTACGGGCGTGATTATTGTGACTATGAACCAAAGCAGTAACTCTGAACTCTGAATATCGTATTAAATACTTGTTGGGACCATAGGTGTCAAGGTTATATGAATGTCCTAAATAATGTTATGAGTTTAATGAAATGAGATGTTGGTTATGGAGTATGATTGATTAATGTTGAATGTGAAAAGATGTTGAAATGTGGTATTCCCATATGACTATGATTTGTGAAATGCATAATTGTGTGGTTAACTTTATATTTATGATGTTGATCTTATCAATAACATATGTGGCATTGCATTTCATTAAAGCATACTGTTAGCATGTTTTATCTTACTAAGCCGTTGGCTTAGCGCGATAGTGTTTTATCGCGCAGGTAGTAGAGTGGATAGAGTTGAACCCGAGAGTTCATCAAGACCTAGTGAGAGTAGACCTTGAAGAATCCATTTTGGGAGCTTAAAGATCAGAGCAGACTTGCCAATCATGTATAAATTTTATGTGTTGTAAAATTTGAGTTTTGATGTATATGAATTTGTAAATATGTAAATATTTTATAACTTCCGCTGTGTAATATTTAAATATGGGGGTTGTCACAAAACCTTTATTTTATGTTGTACTAGAAGTGTAAATCCTTTTTGCAGGTTGTAGTTGAGGTTACAAGGGGGATTTATTGGGAGTGTACTGAGAATGATTTTGTTTGCATTGGTTTGTGTAAAATGTTTTTAAAATAAGAAAAAAACCGGTTTTGTCGACACTTGGGACTCAATTTTTAGGCGAAACTATGGCAAAAATTTTGTAAAAAAATCGGAACTAAAATTTGACTAAGTAAAATTGGTAGCAACATTAGGTTAGTGTGGCGCCTTTACTCAGCTTACATATGTAGGTTGGGAAGGGATGTTACAATTGTTTTGGTATCAGAGCCTAGGTTTGAGATTCTCAACCTAGGTAAAATGTAAGAAAAAGACTATTTTTACTTAAAAAGTGAGTTTTGAACAAAATACATGTTTGGGATTGGCAGTCTCTGATCTTTAATAAGAGGTATTCTGTTGTGTTTGCAGACTTAGGTTGTGATGGATTCTCACTCACGTCAGTCGATTGAGGGTAGTGCCGAGAGTATTGCTCCTGCTGAGGGAGCTAGGGTTGATAGTGTTGAGGAGGCACCTGCTTCGGTGTCGGGTAGACCAGCTGGGGAGGAGGTTCCGCCAGCCTGGTTTAGGCCTATGATGGAAGCTATGAGACAAGCACCTGTGCAACCACAGCCACCGCCACCACCCCCTCAGCCTTCAGTACCAGTAAGGCACTATGATAAGCTAAGGAAATATGGAGCAGAGGATTTCTTTGGTACAGTTGATCCGGCTGTAGCAGAACAGTGGCTTGATAGAGTTCAGAGGGTATTTGTGCAGTTGCAAGCCACTTCAGATGAGAAGTTTGACTATGCAAGATCTTTGCTACAGAAGGATGCCTACGACTGGTGGAAGACAGTGCCCCATTCTATGGATGATCCTCCAACACTGTCTTACACTGATTTTCTGAGGGAATTTGAGTTGAAGTATACTCCTAGGGAGTATAAAGATGGGAAGAAAAGAGAGTTTCTAGATTTGAAGCAAGATCATCGGACCGTAACTGAGTATGAGGTTGAGTTTATTCAACTGAGCCAGTATGCTGGGGGCATCATTGCTGATGAGATTGATAGATGTCGGCGATTTGAGGAGGGATTGAGGCCCTCGATCATGTGCTTAGTGGCTGGATCCAGATATCAGGATTTCTCACAGCTTGTGGCAGCAGCTCGAAGTGTAGAGCGAGCTCAAGTTATTGCAGCTGCTTCAGAGGAAGAGGTTAGGGTTAGGAGGCCCCAGTTTGAGGCAGGGTCTTCTTCTGCGAAGAGGGGTAGAGGAAGTTTTGTTCCTCGGAGTAGTAGGAGCCAGAGACCAGCGGGTAGGTCAGTGCAGTTCCAGAGGCAGAGATTTAGACCTGCAGCTTCAGTAGCGAGTGCTCCTACTCCTGGAGTTCAGAGATCCACCTTACCTGTGTGTAACCAGTGTGGTGGAAGACATGGGGGCGTTTGTTGGAGGCATAGTAGATCAGGGGTATGCTTCAGGTGTGGATCACCTGACCACTTTGTGAGAGACTGTCCTGAGAGGCAGGAGCAGATGTCAGTTAATTCTGCTGCTTCTCGAGCTAGTGTGAGGGGAGGCAGAGGAGGCAGAGGTGCCAGCCGAGGAGGTAGACCAGGATTCAGTTCTAGAGGAGGTGCTGCATCCAGGGAGGGTAGACCAGAGGAGGTTGGATCTTCCCAGAGGATGTATGTTATGCAGAGGCAGCCAGATGCATCAGCAGTCATAGCTGGTACTTTTTATTTATTTAATACTCCAGTACTTGCTTTGATTGATCCGGGTTCCACGCATTCATATATTAGTGCATCTGTTTTGCATGCTGAGTCCCTAGGATTTGATGTGTTGGTAACAAATCCGTTAGGGCATAGTGTGGTTGTGAGTAAGGTGCATAGAGATAGTGCAGTAGTGGTGCAGGGTGAGGAGTTCCTTGGGGATTTGATTGAGATGCCATTTAAGGAATATGACGTGATTTTAGGTATGGATTGGCTATCTCGACATGGAGCTGTGGTGGATTGTAAAAAGAAAATTGTTTCTTTGAGAACGGGTGATGGTAGAGAGGTGATAGAATCTAATGAGCAGGAACAGCTAGCCTCCTTATTTGTTTCAGCTGTTGCAGCCAGGAGGTTGATTAGAAAGGGGTGTGAAGCCTATCTTGCTCATATGGTAGATACTAGAGTAAGAAGTTCTCCCATTGATAGCATTGCCACAGTTGCAGAGTTCCCAGATGTGTTTTCAGAGGAGTTGCCAGGGTTACCTCCTGAGAGAGAGGTGGAGTTCGGTATTGAATTGTTGCCTGGTACCACTCCTATATCTATTACTCCTTATAGAATGGCACCAGCAGAATTGAGGGAGTTGAAAGTGCAATTACAGGAGTTGTTGGACAAAGGATTTATTCGCCCCAGTGTTTCTCCTTGGGGAGCTCCTGTGCTTTTTGTGAAGAAGAAAGATGGTACTATGAGGTTGTGTATCGATTATAGGCAATTGAACAAGGTGACCATTAAGAATAAATATCATTTGCCTAGAATCGATGATCTCTTTGATCAGTTGAAGGGAGCGTCAGTGTTCTCCAAAATTGATTTGAGATCTGGGTACCATCAGCTGAGGGTAAGAAGTGAAGATGTTCCTAAGACTGCTTTTCGGACCAGGTATGGGCATTATGAATTTCTAGTTATGCCTTTTGGTCTGACGAATGCACCTGCAGCTTTTATGGATTTGATGAATAGGGTGTTCAGGCCCTATCTAAATCAGTTTGTAGTGGTCTTCATCGATGACATTCTGGTGTATTCGCGGAATGAAGAGGAACATGATATGCATCTGCGGATTGTGTTGCAGATTTTGAGAGAAAAGCAGTTATTTGCCAAATTGTCGAAATGTGAGTTCTGGTTGGATCAAGTAGCTTTTCTCGGACATATAGTTTCAGCAGAGGGTATTAGAGTTGATCCGAGCAAAGTTGAAGCTATATTGAATTGGAGTCCACCCAAGTCTGTGACTGAGATTAGAAGTTTTCTGGGTTTGGCAGGCTATTACAGGCGGTTTGTGAAAGGGTTTTCTTTGATAGCTACTCCACTCACCAGATTGCTTCGTAAGGGAGTGAGATTTGTGTGGACGGATCAGTGTCAGGCGAGTTTTGAGCAGTTGAGAGAATTGTTAACTCAAGCGCCTGTTCTTACTTTACCTGTTGAAGGTAAACCTTATGTGATCTACAGTGATGCTTCACATAGAGGTTTGGGGTGTGTATTGATGCAGGAAGGGAAAGTTATAGCTTATGCATCTCGACAGTTGAAACCGCATGAGCTTAACTATCCGACCCATGATTTGGAATTGGCTGCCATTGTGTTTGCATTGAAGATTTGGCGCCACTATCTGTTTGGGGAGAAATGTTTTATCTACACTGATCACAAGAGTTTGAAGTATTTGGGTGTCCAGAAAGAACTCAATCTTCATCAGAGGAGATGGTTAGAATTGATTAAAGACTACGACTGCTTGATTGACTATCATCCAGGTAAAGCAAATGTTGTTGCTGATGCCTTGAGTCGGAAGTCTTTAGCTGGTTTAACTGTTTACTCGCTCTCATTGCTTGTTGAGTTGAGAGCTTTGCATGCCAGTTTTGTAGCTTGTGACGATGGTGCATTGTTGGCACAGTTGCTTTTGAAACCAGTTTTGTTAGATCAGATCAAAGAGGCTCAGTTGATTGATATGAAGATTCAGAAGATTATTTCAGATTGCAAGAATGGGAAGACTAGAGATTTTATTGTGAAGAGCGATGGGAGTCTCTGGTTCAAGAGCAGATTGTGTGTACCCGATGATGCTGAATTGAAAAGGGTCATTTTGGAAGAAGCTCATCAGTCAATGTTTGCTATGCATCCGGGTAATACGAAGATGTATCATGATTTGAGACAGCATTATTGGTGGATTGGTTTGAAGAGAGACATTGCAGATTTTGTGTCGAAATGTCTCACCTGTCAGAAGGTTAAAGCAGAGCATCAAGTCCCAACCGGGTTGCTTCAACCATTGTCAGTGCCAGAATGGAAGTGGGAAAGAGTGACAATGGATTTTGTGTCTGGTTTGCCATTGACACAAAAGAAGCATGATGCTATATGGGTGATTGTGGATAGATTGACTAAAACAGCTCATTTCCTTCCGGTTCGAATGGATTATTCTTTGGAGAGATTGGCTGAGCTGTATATCCATGAGATTGTGAAATTGCATGGTGTTCCAACTTCTTTAGTGTCTGATCGAGATCCCCGGTTTACTTCAAGATTTTGGAAGAGTTTGCATAGTGCTTTGGGTTCTCGACTACACTTCAGTACTGCTTTTCATCCACAGACGGATGGACAGTCAGAGAGGGTGATACAGATTATTGAGGATATGTTGAGAAGCTGTGTCATCGATTTCACTGGAAGTTGGGATAGATTCTTACCTCTTGTGGAGTTTGCTTACAACAACAGTCACCAATCTAGCATTGGTATGGCACCGTTCGAGGCATTGTATGGTAGACGGTGCAGAACACCTCTTTGTTGGAGTGAACTTGGTGAAGGTAAAATAATTGGACCTGATTTGATTCAAGAAACTGAGGAAAAAGTGAAGTTGATCCGAGGTAGGTTAAAAGCAGCTTCAGACCGACAGAAGTCTTATGCAGATCTGAAGAGGAGAGACATTCAGTTTGATGTTGGAGATAAGGTGTTTTTGAAAGTATCTCCTTGGAAGAAGATTTTGAGGTTCGGTCGGAAAGGAAAATTGAGTCCTCGTTTCATTGGGCCGTATGAAGTGTTAGAAAGAGTTGGGCCAGTTGCATATCGACTTGCTTTGCCACCTGAGTTGGATCGTATTCATAATGTATTCCATGTTTCTATGTTGAGGAGGTACAGGTCAGATCCATCTCATGTGTTGCCATTTGAGTCTATCGAAGTGAGCCCAGATTTGACATTTGAAGAAGAACTAGTTGCTATCTTGGCACGTGATGTGAAAGAATTGAGGAACAAGAAAGTGCCATTGGTGAAGATTCTTTGGAAGAATCATGCAAAAGAAGAAGCAACGTGGGAAAGTGAGCAAACTATGCGAGAGCAATATCCTCTGTTGTTTCAGACTTGATATCAGGTAATTTCGAGGACGAAATTTTTTTTTAGAGGGGGAGAATTGTAATATCCTCATTTATGCCCTAGAAGTTTTGCATATTGTTGTTGTTGTTATTGTTATATATTGGATTGAATATATGTGTTAAATTGTAAGAGAAAAGAAATTGAGAAGAGAAAGTATATGTATATGTATTTTGGGAAGAAATAGGGTTTAGAGAAAAATTTATATGTTGTGTATATGTTAATATATATGACATATAAAGTGGTCAAAAGGCTTGGTCAATGCAAGAGAAGATATTTATTTGAGATTGGTAAATTACTTAATTGGGCACATATAAGACAAAAAGATAATTATGTGAATAAGGGCACTTTGGTAATTGCTTGGATAAAATCATATGATGGATATTTAAAGAAGGTTTGACTTGTGTTTTCTTCATCATTTCTTCTTCTTCTTCTTGTTGATGGCCGACCCTCCATAGCCAAAGAGAAAGAAAGAGACAAGTGATGGTTTTGATGATTTCAAGCTTAAATTGAAGAAAGATTAAGTGTTCAAGTGTTGATTTAAGAAGTTTTTAACTAAGGTAAGATCTTTTCTCTAATTTCTTCAATTCTTTTGAAGTGGTATGATTAAGTTGCTTATGGTATGATTGTGAGTATTGATTTTGCTTGATAGATGAGAAGTTGGGTTGGTGTTGGTGATGGAAGAGTAAGATTGGTGTTTAGTGAAATTGTTTCTGTTTTAGGATTAGTAAAGGCTGTGACTTGTATGATTTTTAATTAATTTTAGAAAAATGTTCTTGAAGTGAATTTTTGATATGTTGTGCCTCTATGAGTCTAGAATGACTGAAAAATATGTTGATTCGATTTTGGAATGGTTATGAGTTTAGAAAGATTATTTTCATTGGACCTGTTCCAGCAAGTACCTTAACTGGGACAGCTATATTTTGGGATTTTTAATAAAATGTAGAAAAATCATATCCAATCGAATTTTGGATATGTTGTTGCTTAGTGAGCTTAGTATTTGAGAAAAATAATTTGGAATCACGTTGATTGAATTTGATTTATGGAATTCACAAAGTTCAGAACTGCTGCCAGGATGCAGGGCAATTGGGGCAGTCTGGTTAGGTGAACTATTTGACCAAGATTTTGTGTTCAGTTTGATCTGAAATTTTAAAGGGATGATTTTAAGATACAAAACTAAATTCTGTAAAAATTTTAGAATTTTTAGTCAAGTATATTATTTTATACAATTTTTCAAAATAAGGATAAAATGGAGTTTAAAAACCAGAATGTACTATTTATGGTTAGGGTTTTAATTCTTTGTTCTTCTTGCATTGCTTTGGTTCTCCAAAGGTAGGTTGGTCCTTAAACCTAACCCTAAACACTTTAAATACACTTGAATCAATGAATGTTATAATCAATTGTTCTTTGCCCTAATTGCATTGTTGAGATTGAACAATGTTATGTTGTGCATTGTGAATGGTAATGTGTTTCATGAGTAATGTGGAATGAAATGTTGATATTTATGAATGATGCTATGTGAAATATAATGTGATCATGGATGAAATATATATATATATACTTTATTAATGAGATGTTATATTGTGAAATGAAATGTGAAGCCATTGTTATTGGCTAAGATGATGTAATTGAAAGAAAGAAGGCATGTTTGCCTAAATATGATGAGAATTGAGAATGGAAATGAATTGTTTGTTTAATATGTTATTCAGTTTCAGAGTTCTGGATTTGGGTGGCATGCCTAAGAAATGATGAAAGGTAACAGTCTTGCCGGGTTGAGGACCTCCTCATAGGTGTTGAGTTGATGGTCCAAGAGACTGGGTCTGTTACACTATGAGATATATGATTTGTAACAGTCTTGCCGGGTTGAGTATCTCCTCATATGTGTTGAGTTGATGATCCAAGAGACTGGGTCTGTTACACTATCCATGGATAGAGATACATGTATATACATTGCCTACGGGCGTGATTATTGTGACTATGAACCAAAGCAGTAACTCTGAACTCTGAATATCGTATTAAATACTTGTTGGGCCCATAGGTGTCAAGGTTATATGAATGTCCTAAATAATGTTATGAGTTTAATGAAATGAGATGTTGGTTATGGAGTATGATTGATTAATGTTGAATGTGAAAAGATGTTGAAATGTGGTATGCTCATATGACTATGATTTGTGAAATGCATAATTGTGTGGTTAACTTTATATTTATGATGTTGATCTTATCAATAACATATGTGGCATTGCATTTCATTAAAGCATACTGTTAGCATGTTTTATCTTACTAAGCCGTTGGCTTAGCGCGATAGTGTTTAATCGCGCAGGTAGTAGAGTGGATAGAGTTGAACCCGAGAGTTCATCAAGACCTAGTGAGAGTAGACCTTGAAGAATCCATTTTGGGAGCTTAAAGATCAGAGCAGACTTGCCAATCATGTATAAATTTTATGTGTTGTAAAACTTGAGTTTTGATGTATATGAATTTGTAAATATGTAAATATTTTATAACTTCCGCTGTGTAATATTTAAATATGGGGGTTGTCACAAAACCTTTATTTTATGTTGTACTAGAAGTGTAAATCCTTTTTGCAGGTTGTAGTTGAGGTTACAAGGGGGATTTATTGGGAGTGTACTGAGAATGATTTTGTTTGCATTGGTTTGTGTAAAATGTTTTTAAAATAAGAAAAAAACCGGTTTTGTCGACACTTGGGACTCAATTTTTAGGCGAAACTATGGCAAAAATTTTGTAAAAAAATCGGAACTAAAATTTGACTAAGTAAAATTGGTAGCAACATTAGGTTAGTGTGGCGCCTCTACTCAGCTTACATATGTAGGTTGGGAAGGGGTGTTACAGTAGCCAACACACCCAAGGAACACGGCCAAGCTTGTGGCCGTGTCTCTCAACCAAAAACCTCTCAACCAAAAGCAACAGAAGCCAACATGGGCAAGGGACACGGCCGTGTCCTCTCCAAAAATCACCAAACACGGCCAAATTTCCATGGACTTGGCCGTGTCTCTCAAAAATATTTTAGGTTGGCCGTGTCTCTTCCTTGGTTTGGCCGTGTCTCTCATGTATTCAAACTCTAACTATGGCCAACTCTCTTTTGATTGAATAAAAACACAATATACACAACATGAACTCATTCAAATGGATGTAATCAAAGTCAATAACACTTATTTTGCATATTTAACACAATATTCACATTAACCATACATTAACAATCCATTTAAAAATCTACCATTTCAAAACCCTAAAACCAAACATCTGTAATATCCTCATTTATGCCCTAGAAGTTTTGCATATTGTTGTTGTTGTTAATGTTATATATTGGATTGAATATATGTGTTAAATTGTAAGAGAAAAGAAATTGAGAAGAAAAAGTATATGCATATGTATTTTGGGAAGAAATAGGGTTTAGAGACAAATTTATATGTTGTGTATATGTTAATATATATGACATATAAAGTGGTCAAAAGGCTTGGTCAATGCAAGAGAAGATATTTATTTGAGATTGGTAAATTACTTAATTGGGCACATATAAGACAAAAAGATAATTATGTGAATAAGGGCACTTTGGTAATTGCTTGGATAAAATCACATGGTGGATATTTAAAGAAGGTTTGACTTGTGTTTTCTTCATCATTTCTTCTTCTTCTTCTTGTTGATGGCCGGCCCTCCATAGCCAAAGAGAAAGAAAGAGACAAGTGATGGTTTTGATGATTTCAAGCTTAAATTGAAGAAAGATTAAGTGTTCAAGTGTTGATTTAAGAAGTTTTTAACTAAGGTAAGATCTTTTCTCTAATTTCTTCAATTCTTTTGAAGTGGTATGATTAAGTTGCTTATGGTATGATTGTGAGTATTGATTTTGCTTGATAGATGAGAAGTTGGGTTGGTGTTGGTGATGGAAGAGTAAGATTGGTGTTTAGTGAAATTGTTTCTGTTTTAGGATTAGTAAAGGCTGTGACTTGTATGATTTTTAATTAATTTTAGAAAAATGTTCTTGAAGTGGATTTTTGATATGTTGTGCCTCTATGAGTCTAGAATGACTGAAAAATATGTTGATTCGATTTTGGAATGGTTATGAGTTTAGAAAGATTATTTTCATTAGACCTGTTCCAGCAAGTACCTTAACTGGGACAGCTATATTTCGGGATTTTTAATAAAATGTAGAAAAATCATATCCAATATAATTTTGGATATGTTGTTTCTTAGTGAGTTTAGTATTTTAGAAAAATAATTTGGAATCACGTTGATTGAATTTGATTTATGGAATTCACAAAGTTCAGAACTGCTGCCAGGATGCAGGGCAATTGGGGCAGTCTGGTTAGGTGAACTATTTGACCAAGATTTTGTGTTCCGTTTGATCTGAAATTTTAAAGGGATGATTTTAAGATACAAAACTAAATTCTGTAAAAATTTTAGAATTTTTAGTCAAGTAGATTATTTTATACAATTTTTCAAAATAAGGATAAAATGGAGTTTAAAAACCAGAATGTACTATTTATGGTTAGGGTTTTAATTCTTTGTTCTTCTTGCATTGCTTTGGTTCTCCAAAGGTAGGTTGGTCCTTAAACTTAATCCTAAACACTTTAAATACACTTGAATCAATGAATGTTATAATCAATTGTTCTTTGTCCTAATTGCATTGTTGAGATTGAACAATGTTATGTTGTGCATTGTGAATGGTAATGTGTTTCATGAGTAATGTGGAATGAAATGTTGATATTTATGAATGATGCTATGTGAAATATAATGTGATCATGGATGAGATATATATATATATACTTGAATAATGAGATGTTATATTGTGAAATGAAATGTGAAGCCATTGTTATTGGCTAAGATGATGTAATTGAAAGAAAGAAGGCATGTTTGCCTAAATGTGATGAGAATTGAGAATGGAAATGAATTGTTTGTTTAATATGTTATTCAGTTTCAGAGTTCTGGATTTGGGTGGCATGCCTAAGAAATGATGAAAGGTAACAGTCTTGCCGGGTTGAGGACCTCCTCATAGGTGTTGAGTTGATGGTCCAAGAGACTGGGTCTGTTACACTATGAGATATATGATTTGTAACAGTCTTGCCGGGTTGAGGATCTCCTCATATGTGTTGAGTTGATTATCCAAGAGACTGGGTCTGTTACACTATCCATGGATGGAGATACATGTATATACATTGCCTACGGGCGTGATTATTGTGACTATGAACCAAAGCAGTAACTCTGAACTCTGAATATCGTATTAAATACTTGTTGGGCCCATAGGTGTCAAGGTTATATGAATGTCCTAAATAATGTTATGAGTTTAATGAAATGAGATGTTGGTTATGGAGTATGATTGATTAATGTTGAATGTGAAAAGATGTTGAAATGTGGTATGCTCATATGACTATGATTTGTGAAATGCATAATTGTGTGGTTAACTTTATATTTATGATGTTGATCTTATCAATAACATATGTGGCATTGCATTTCATTAAAGCATACTATTAGCATGTTTTATCTTACTAAGCCGTTGGCTTAGCGCGATAGTGTTTAATCGCGCAGGTAGTAGAGTGGATAGAGTTAAACCCGAGAGTTCATCAAGACCTAGTGAGAGTAGACCTTGAAGAATCCATTTTGGGAGCTTAAAGATCAGAGCAGACTTGCCAATCATGTATAAATTTTATGTGTTGTAAAATTTGAGTTTTGATGTATATGAATTTGTAAATATGTAAATATTTTATAACTTCCGCTGTGTAATATTTAAATATGGGGGTTGTCACAAAACCTTTATTTTATGTTGTACTAGAAGTGTAAATCCTTTTTGCAGGTTGTAGTTGAGGTTACAAGGGGGATTTATTGGGAGTGTACTGAGAATGATTTTGTTTGCATTGGTTTGTGTAAAATGTTTTTAAAATAAGAAAAAAACCGGTTTTGTCGACACTTGGGACTCAATTTTTAGGCGAAACTATGGCAAAAAAATTTTGTAAAAAAAAAATCGGAACTAAAATTTGACTAAGTAAAATTGGTAGCAACATTAGGTTAGTGTGGCGCCTCTACTCAGCTTACATATTTAGGTTGGGAAGGGGTGTTACAATTGTTTTGGTATCAGAGCCTAGGTTTGAGATTCTCAACCTAGGTAAAATGTAAGAAAAAGACTATTTTTACTTAAAAAGTGAGTTTTTGAACAAAAATACATGTTTGGGATTGGCAGTCTCTGATCTTTAATAAGAGGTATTCTGTTGTGTTTGCAGACTTAGGTTGTGATGGATTCTCACTCACGTCAGTCGATTGAGGGTAGTGCCGAGAGTATTGCTCCTGCTGAGGGAGCTAGGGTTGATAGTGTTGAGGAGGCACCTGCTTCGGTGTCGGGTAGACCAGCTGGGGAGGAGGTTCCGCTAGCCTGGTTTAGGCCTATGATGGAAGCTATGAGACAAGCACCTGTGAAACCACAGCCACCGCCACCACCCCCTCAGCCTTCAGTACCAGTAAGGCACTATGATAAGCTAAGGAAATATGGAGCAGAGGATTTCTTTGGTACAGTTGATCCGGCTGTAGCAGAACAGTGGCTTGATAGAGTTCAGAGGGTATTTGTGCAGTTGCAAGCCACTTCAGAGGAGAAGTTTGACTATGCAAGATCTTTGCTACAGAAGGATGCCTACGACTGGTGGAAGACAGTGCCCCATTCTATGGATAATCCTCCAACACTGTCTTACACTGATTTTCTGAGGGAATTTGAGGTGAAGTATACTCCTAGGGAGTATAAAGATGGGAAGAAAAGAGAGTTTCTAGATTTGAAGCAAGATCATCGGACCGTAACTGAGTATGAGGTTGAGTTTATTCGACTGAGCCAGTATGCTGGGGGCATCATTGCTGATGAGATTGATAGATGTCGGCGATTTGAGGAGGGATTGAGGCCCTCGATCATGTGCTTAGTGGCTGGATCCAGATATCAGGATTTCTCACAGCTTGTGGCAGCAGCTCGAAGTGTAGAGCGAGCTCAAGTTATTGCAGCTGCTTCAGAGGAAGAGGTTAGGGTTAGGAGGCCCCAGTTTGAGGCAGGGTCTTCTTCTGCGAAGAGGGGTAGAGGAAGTTTTGTTCCTCGGAGTAGTAGGAGCCAGAGACCAGCGGGTAGGTCAGTGTAGTTCCAGAGGCAGAGATTTAGACCTGCAGCTTCAGTAGCGAGTGCTCCTACTCCTGGAGTTCAGAGATCCACCTTACCTGTGTGTAACCAGTGTGGTGGAAGACATGGGGGCGTTTGTTGGAGGCATAGTAGATCAGGGGTATGCTTCAGGTGTGGATCACCTGACCACTTTGTGAGAGACTGTCCTGAGAGGCAGGAGCAGATGTCAGTTGATTCTGCTGCTTCTCGAGCTAGTGTGAGGGGAGGCAGAGGAGGCAGAGGTGCCAGCCGAGGAGGTAGACCAGGATTCAGTTCTAGAGGAGGTGCTGCATCCAGGGAGGGTAGACCAGAGGAGGTTGGATCTTCCCAGAGGATGTATGTTATGCAGAGGCAGCCAGATGCATCAGCAGTCATAGCTGGTACTTTTTCTTTATTTAATACTCCAGTACTTGCTTTGATTGATCCGGGTTCCACGCATTCATATATTAGTGCATCTGTTTTGCCTGTATCTGATTTGCATGCTGAGTCCCTAGGATTTGATGTGTTGGTAACAAATCCGTTAGGGCATAGTGTGGTTGTGAGTAAGGTGCATAGAGATAGTGCAGTAGTGGTGCAGGGTGAGGAGTTCCTTGGGGATTTGATTGAGATGCCATTTAAGGAATATGACGTGATTTTAGGTATGGATTGGCTATCTCGACATGGAGCTGTGGTGGATTGTAAAAAGAAAATTGTTTCTTTGAGAACGGGTGATGGTAGAGAGGTGATAGTATCTAATGAGCAGGAACAGCTAGCCTCCTTATTTGTTTCAGCTGTTACAGCCAGGAGGTTGATTAGAAAGGGGTGTGAAGCCTATCTTGCTCATGTGGTAGATACTAGAGTGAAGGGTTCTTCCATTGATAGTATTGCCACAGTTGCAGAGTTCCCTGATGTTTTTCCAGAGGAGTTGCCAGGATTGCCTCCTGAGAGAGAGGTGGAGTTTGGTATTGAATTGTTGCCTGGTACCACTCCTATCTCTATTACTCCTTACAGAATGGCACCAGCAGAATTGAGGGAGTTGAAAGTGCAATTACAGGAGTTGTTGGACAAAGGATTTATTCGCCCCAGTGTTTCTCCTTGGGGAGCTCCTGTGCTATTTGTGAAAAAGAAAGATGGTACTATGAGGTTGTGTATCGATTATAGGCAATTGAACAAGGTGACTATTAAAAATAAATATCCTTTGCCTAGAATTGATGACCTCTTTGATCAATTGAAGGGTGCAGCTGTATTTTCTAAAATTGATTTGAGATCTGGGTACCATCAGCTGAGAGTCAGAGCTGAGGATGTTCCGAAGACCGCCTTTCGGACCAGGTATGGGCATTATGAATTTCTAGTTATGCCTTTTGGTCTAACGAATGCACCTGCAGCTTTTATGGATTTGATGAATAGGGTGTTTAGGCCCTATTTGGATCAGTTTGTAGTGGTCTTCATTGATGATATACTGGTGTATTCGCGGAATGAAGAGGAACATGATATGCATCTGCGGATTGTGTTGCAGATTTTGAGAGAGAATCAGTTATTTGCCAAATTGTCGAAGTGTGAGTTCTGGTTGGATCAAGTTGCTTTTCTCGGACATATTGTTTCAGCGGAAGGCATTAGAGTTGATCCAAGTAAAGTTGAAGCTATTCTGAATTGGAGTCCACCTAAGTCTGTGGCAGAGATTAGAAGTTTTCTGGGTTTGGCAGGCTATTACCGACGGTTTGTGAAAGGGTTTTCTTTGATAGCTACTCCACTCACCAGATTACTTCGAAAGGGAGTGAGATTTGTGTGGACAGATCAGTGTCAGGCTAGTTTTGAGCAGTTGAGAGAGTTGTTGACTCAAGCGCCTGTTCTTACTTTACCTGTTGAAGGCAAACCATATGTGATCTACAGTGATGCTTCACATAGAGGTTTGGGGTGTGTATTGATGCAGGAAGGGAAAGTTATAGCTTATGCATCTAGGCAGTTGAAACCGCATGAGCTTAACTATCCGACCCATGATTTGGAATTGGCTGCCATTGTGTTTGCATTAAAGATTTGGCGCCACTATCTGTTTGGGGAGAAATGTTTCATCTACACTGATCACAAGAGTTTGAAGTATTTGGGTGTCCAGAAAGAACACAATCTTCGTCAGAGGAGATGGTTAGAATTGATTAAAGACTACGACTGCTTGATTGACTATCATCCAGGTAAAGCAAATGTTGTTGCTGATGCCTTGAGTCGGAAGTCTTTAGCTGGTTTAACTGTTTACTCGCTCTCGTTACTTGTTGAGTTGAGAGCTTTGCATGCCAGTTTTGTAGCTTGTGACGATGGTGCATTGTTGGCACAGTTGCTTTTGAAACCAGTT
Source organism: Garcia nutans (assembly GCA_947685225.1). Lineage (NCBI taxonomy): Eukaryota > Viridiplantae > Streptophyta > Magnoliopsida > Malpighiales > Euphorbiaceae > Garcia > Garcia nutans. The sequence continues at coordinate 68,332,045 of CANTUV010000031.1, read as the reverse complement.
TTGTTAGATCAGATCAAAGAGGCTCAGTTGATTGATATGAAGATTCAGAAGATTATTTCAGATTGCAAGAATGGGAAGACTAGAGATTTTATTGTGAAGAGCGATGGGAGTCTCTGGTTCAAGAGCAGATTGTGTGTACCCGATGATGCTGAATTGAAAAGGGTCATTTTGGAAGAAGCTCATCAGTCAATGTTTGCTATGCATCCGGGTAATACGAAGATGTATCATGATTTGAGACAGCATTATTGGTGGATTGGTTTGAAGAGAGACATTGCAGATTTTGTGTCGAAATGTCTCACCTGTCAGAAGGTTAAAGCAGAGCATCAAGTCCCAACCGGGTTGCTTCAACCATTGTCAGTGCCAGAATGGAAGTGGGAAAGAGTGACAATGGATTTTGTGTCTGGTTTGCCATTGACACAAAAGAAGCATGATGCTATATGGGTGATTGTGGATAGATTGACTAAAACAGCTCATTTCCTTCCGGTTCGAATGGATTATTCTTTGGAGAGATTGGCTGAGCTGTATATCCATGAGATTGTGAAATTGCATGGTGTTCCAACTTCTTTAGTGTCTGATCGAGATCCCCGGTTTACTTCAAGATTTTGGAAGAGTTTGCATAGTGCTTTGGGTTCTCGACTACACTTCAGTACTGCTTTTCATCCACAGACGGATGGACAGTCAGAGAGGGTGATACAGATTATTGAGGATATGTTGAGAAGCTGTGTCATCGATTTCACTGGAAGTTGGGATAGATTCTTACCTCTTGTGGAGTTTGCTTACAACAACAGTCACCAATCTAGCATTGGTATGGCACCGTTCGAGGCATTGTATGGTAGACGGTGCAGAACACCTCTTTGTTGGAGTGAACTTGGTGAAGGTAAAATAATTGGACCTGATTTGATTCAAGAAACTGAGGAAAAAGTGAAGTTGATCCGAGGTAGGTTAAAAGCAGCTTCAGACCGACAGAAGTCTTATGCAGATCTGAAGAGGAGAGACATTCAGTTTGATGTTGGAGATAAGGTGTTTTTGAAAGTATCTCCTTGGAAGAAGATTTTGAGGTTCGGTCGGAAAGGAAAATTGAGTCCTCGTTTCATTGGGCCGTATGAAGTGTTAGAAAGAGTTGGGCCAGTTGCATATCGACTTGCTTTGCCACCTGAGTTGGATCGTATTCATAATGTATTCCATGTTTCTATGTTGAGGAGGTACAGGTCAGATCCATCTCATGTGTTGCCATTTGAGTCTATCGAAGTGAGCCCAGATTTGACATTTGAAGAAGAACCAGTTGCTATCTTGGCACGTGATGTGAAAGAATTGAGGAACAAGAAAGTGCTATTGGTGAAGATTCTTTGGAAGAATCATGCAAAAGAAGAAGCAACTTGGGAAAGTGAGCAAACTATGCGAGAGCAATATCCTCAACTATTTCAGAGTTGATATCAGGTAATTTCGAGGACGAAATTTCTTTTTAGAGGGGGAGAATTGTAATATCCTCATTTATGCCCTAGAAGTTTTGCATATTGTTGTTGTTGTTGTTAATGTTATATATTGGATTGAATATATGTGTTAAATTGTAAGAGAAAAGAAATTGAGAAGAGAAAGTATATGTATATGTATTTTAGGAAGAAATAGGGTTTAGAGACAAATTTATATGTTGTGTATATGTTAATATATATGACATATAAAGTGGTCAAAAGGCTTGGTCAATGCAAGAGAAGATATTTATTTGAGATTGGTAAATTACTTAATTGGGCACATATAAGACAAAAAGATAATTATGTGAATAAGGGCACTTTGGTAATTGCTTGGATAAAATCACATGGTGGATATTTAAAGAAGGTTTGACTTGTGTTTTCTTCATCATTTCTTCTTCTTCTTCTTGTTGATGGCCGGCCCTCCATAGCCAAAGAGAAAGAAAGAGACAAGTGATGGTTTTGATGATTTCAAGCTTAAATTGAAGAAAGATTAAGTGTTCAAGTGTTGATTTAAGAAGTTTTTAACTAAGGTAAGATCTTTTCTCTAATTTCTTCAATTCTTTTGAAATGGTATGATTAAGTTGCTTATGGTATGATTGTGAGTATTGATTTTGCTTGATAGATGAGAAGTTGGGTTGGTGTTGGTGATGGAAGAGTAAGATTGGTGTTTAGTGAAATTGTTTCTGTTTTAGGATTAGTAAAGGCTGTGACTTGTATGATTTTTAATTAATTTTAGAAAAATTTTCTTGAAGTGAATTTTTGATATGTTGTGCCTCTATGAGTCTAGAATGACTGAAAAATATGTTGATTCGATTTTGGAATGGTTATGAGTTTAGAAAGATTATTTTCATTAGACCTGTTCCAGCAAGTACCTTAACTGGGACAGCTATATTTCGGGATTTTTAATAAAATGTAAAAAAATCATATCCAATCGAATTTTGGATATGTTGTTACTTAGTGAGTTTAGTATTTGAGAAAAATAATTTGGAATCACGTTGATTGAATTTGATTTATGGAATTCACAAAGTTCAGAACTGCTGCCAGGATGCAGGGCAATTGGGGCAGTCTGGTTAGGTGAACTATTTGACCAAGATTTTGTGTTCAGTTTGATCTGAAATTTTAAAGGGATGATTTTAAGATACAAAACTAAATTCTGTAAGAATTTTAGAATTTTTAGTCAAGTAGATTATTTTATACAATTTTTCAAAATAAGGATAAAATGGAGTTTAAAAACCAGAATGTACTATTTATGGTTAGGGTTTTAATTCTTTGTTCTTCTTGCATTGCTTTGGTTCTCCAAAGGTAGGTTGGTCCTTAAACTTAACCCTAAACACTTTAAATACACTTGAATCAATGAATGTTATAATCAATTGTTCTTTGCCCTAATTGCATTGTTGAGATTGAACAATGTTATGTTGTGCATTGTGAATGATAATGTGTTTCATGAGTAATGTGGAATGAAATGTTGATATTTATGAATGATGCTATGTGAAATATAATGTGATCATGGATGAGATATATATATATATACTTGAATAATGAGATGTTATATTGTGAAATGAAATGTGAAGCCATTGTTATTGGCTAAGATGATGTAATTGAAAGAAAGAAGGCATGTTTGCCTAAATGTGATGAGAATTGAGAATGGAAATGAATTGTTTGTTTAATATGTTATTCAGTTTCAGAGTTCTGGATTTGGGTGGCATGCCTAAGAAATGATGAAAGGTAACAGTCTTGCCGGGTTGAGGACCTCCTCATAGGTGTTGAGTTGATGGTCCAAGAGACTGGGTCTGTTACACTATGAGATATATGATTTGTAACAGTCTTGCCGGGTTGAGGATCTCCTCATATGTGTTGAGTTGATTATCCAAGAGACTGGGTCTGTTACACTATCCATGGATGGAGATACATGTATATACATTGCCTACGGGCGTGATTATTGTGACTATGAACCAAAGCAGTAACTCTGAACTCTGAATATCGTATTAAATACTTGTTGGGCCCATAGGTGTCAAGGTTATATGAATGTCCTAAATAATGTTATGAGTTTAATGAAATGAGATGTTGGTTATGGAGTATGATTGATTAATGTTGAATGTGAAAAGATGTTGAAATGTGGTATGCTCATATGACTATGATTTGTGAAATGCATAATTGTGTGGTTAACTTTATATTTATGATGTTGATCTTATCAATAACATATGTGGCATTGCATTTCATTAAAGCATACTGTTAGCATGTTTTATCTTACTAAGCCGTTGGCTTAGCGCGATAGTGTTTAATCGCGCAGGTAGTAGAGTGGATAGAGTTGAACCCGAGAGTTCATCAAGACCTAGTGAGAGTAGACCTTGAAGAATCCATTTTGGGAGCTTAAAGATCAGAGCAGACTTGCCAATCATGTATAAATTTTATGTGTTGTAAAATTTGAGTTTTGATGTATATGAATTTGTAAATATGTAAATATTTTATAACTTCCGCTGTGTAATATTTAAATATGGGGGTTGTCCCAAAACCTTTATTTTATGTTGTACTAGAAGTGTAAATCCTTTTTGCAGGTTGTAGTTGAGGTTACAAGGGGGATTTATTGGGAGTGTACTGAGAATGATTTTGTTTGCATTGGTTTGTGTAAAATGTTTTTAAAATAAGAAAAAAACCGGTTTTGTCGACACTTGGGACTCAATTTTTAGGCGAAACTATGGCAAAAAAATTTTGTAAAAAAAAAAATCGGAACTAAAATTTGACTAAGTAAAATTGGTAGCAACATTAGGTTAGTGTGGCGCCTCTACTCAGCTTACATATGTAGGTTGGGAAGGGGTGTTACAACGTCACTCTTAACTTATCATCTTCAAACCAAAACCAACATCAATCCAACCTTTTTAACTTATAATCAATCTCAACACTTATAAACTCATCTCAAACACACCTATTCATAATCTCAACACATCACAACCCACCTCAAACATACCTTCAAAAATAACAAAGATAAACAAGAGAGTACTTACCTAAATTGAAGAAATTTCACAAATCTCCAACTTCATCCTTTGATTCTTCCTTCAAATTTGATGTTAGAAATCAAAACACCCCACTTGCTCTTCCTTTTCCTTTGGTAGCCGGCCACACCAAACAAAGAAGAGAAAATGAAGACAAATCCAACTTCTCTTCTTCTTTAAATATCCACCAAGAAATTTTAACAAGGCAATTACCTAAATGCCCTCATCCATTTATATATATATTTGATACATAAAAATTAATTGCTCACACATACCGAACTAATATCAGACCTCCCATCCGCTTTGGCACTGTACTTTCTGATATCGAAGACGTTGGGCTGAGCTTCAACTGCAAAAGCGAAGAATGAAAACAGAGTGACTAAGGAGACATGTATTTTAGATCCCATCTTGTTCGCCGAGTGTTTCTCTGTCTTTTACTTGTTCCTGCCTGAGTTTTCCTACTTACGTTAATGTTTTTCCGCTTCTCTCTTTTATGCATCCTTTATAGGACAAACAATTATTACCTTCTTTATTGAACGTTTATAACAAGCTGCTGCAGGTGTTGTCATGCAACTTAACTTGGTCTATTATTAGCGTATTTTTTCTCACATTTTATGCTATAAGTTTCAACCGAAAAATGCTTACCAACCTTAAGTTAAACCAGTTTGCATTTTTTTTTTCTTAATTGTGTCTCGAAACTCACGTTGCATAAAATAAGCTACAGTTGTACCTTATTTTTGTTTTCGTTCTCATACCAACACAGATGCCAAATAGTCCAATGCATTTTTCTGCCCTTGCTATTTTGCGTGCCACACGTAATCGTGCTTTTTCTTTTGTTATTCCTTTCTGAGGAGGACAAGCTTGTGGGATAATATATAGGTATGTATGCATGCATGCATGCATTTGCGTATGGACACACCTGTATGCATGAGTGCATGCATACATGTAAACACGCATAGTTGCACGTATGGTTGTGCATACATGTATATGTATACAATATTGTGAGAGCCTATTCGGCTCAAATTAATATTTTTTTTTAAGAATTGATTACAGCAAAAGCATGACGTTATCCCACATTGAAAAGTGACGGGGGAATTAAGCAATATAAAAGATTTGGCGCGTCTACTGAATTAAAATAGGCTTGCAGGGACACCGTGGGCGCGGGATTCAAAAACTGCTGCACAAAATAAAATGCGTTCGCGTATCTTGACAGGGCACTTGGCACTTGGGCACGGGGCGCGCGTGAGAGAGGAAAACGGCCCCGGTAAACATAGAAATTAATTTTTCCTAAGGAAGTTTACGGATTGAATTAACGAGCAGGAATTAGCGCAAATTGCACGCAAGTTGCAGTAACGGGAGCAGAAAAACCACGGAATTAAAAGCATATGGCTTTCCTTTTTTTTCTAGTCGACCGACATGGCGGGAATCATAGAATATGAAAAGAAAACGCAAACATTGTCTGTCGCGGCAATTCACGATTGTACGGGTGTACATTAGTCCTTTACCGCTCGCTCATGTTTTACCGGTATTCGGTACAATGGAAATTCTTTTTTAGTAAGCAACTTTATGCATTAGTTCGGTGAAATTTTTAGAATTTCAGAGTACGGGATTCACGTGAACTGCATGCAGGTTGTAGCGATAGGAGAGCGTATATCGCAAAATCAAATTACATGCATTTCATTTATAAATATCGCAAAACACGACATGGCAGCGGCGTTTATTACGATCGAATGAGACTCTCTCTTGCTTAAACCTCTTTGTTCCGAGAGAGATTTAAAGTTCACGGATTTGTTAATTTAACTGTTTAAATTGAATCTAATTCAATTTCTAAATTCTTACAAATTTAGAAATTGAATTAAATAATAGAATTTAAAATATCTTCATCTCAAAATTGTATTGGATTTGAGTGAAGTGATGTATTCTATATATAGTACATGAATAATACCCTTTTAATCATAATCAAACAAAATATTTTATACAGCGGATACATTAACACCCTTCCAAAAAAACTTTTCCCGTATGCTTGGGCCTAACATTTGCAGACAGGGATTTTGCGGGGCCTTCAGCTCCATTGTATGAGAGGTTGATGTCGGCAAGCTCCACGTTTTGGCAAGGGAGGTTGCTGCTGCAATTGAGTTGAACAGCTACGGCAGTTGCCGAAGAGCCTCTAATATTCCTGAAGCTGACATTGCTTATCTTAACCTTTGATGGGATCTGAAAAAAAGATAACAGAAAAATCACGGAATTAAACTCGTGTCTCTATATGTGTTCATTTATTATTACTCGCAACTGTTCAATATTTAAAGAAACACTATCTCCTCTTCTATTTGGTATTACCTTAGGATTACACTGACTCCATGGGCAATACACTTGATCTATAATGATGGGATTACCGACGTTTTTCATGATAATATCCTCGAAATGCATATCGGATGCGATGCCACCATATAATGCGGGCCAGGTCTTGATTCGTACACCATTATCAGTGCCGTCGATGGTGCAAGTTTTTACGAAAATTCCAGAGACAGGTCCTTCATTCTTGTACTTCCCTAAACTTCTGACACTGATGCCGTGTCCTGGTCCGCACCGCACATTTGTGATTCGCACTTGTTGGGTGTCATCAACAATGGAGATGCAATCATCACCAGTCCTAATATTTGAATCGGTGATGTTGATCTTGCTCGAGCGTCCGATGTGAATTCCATCGGTGTTGACGCTTTCTGCAGGCGCAATGATCGTAAAGCGTCGGAAGGCGAGATTCTTGCACCCTAAGACATTGGCATGGAAATTCTTGTTGTCGACAGTCATTACATCCTCCACGATGCTGTTGGTGATTAAATTGAACCTTAAACTCTGATAGATTTTTTGCGGAAGGACAAACATGTAACCAAGATTTTATTAGCACCCTATTGCCATAAATCGCATCGTGAAAATGGAGTCAATATGTGCAAGATGATAATTCAAATACACTCACAATCAGAAGCTTCTTGCAATCGGTGTTTTTGTGGAAATTATTTTGTTTCCAAGCGGTTTTCCCTTGTCCATCGAAGGTACCACCACCAGATACTATGAGACGATCGATTTTGATAAAAGAGATCCAGCTTTCACCGTCGTGCGCGCCCGCCTTGTGCTGACTCGGATTTGACGGGGCCTTCAGAGTTCCTTGAACTTCAAGATGCATAGGACCCTTGCAAGGGCCTTTTATGTCCACTGGCCCTAAAGAGTATGTCCCTTTTGGTATTACAACTTTGCTAGAACCCGTTCCCGCACAGGCCGCACTCCAGGCACTCAATAATGCCTAAAAAGTAAAGCGAAACAAAAGGTTTCAGCCGAAAATAATTTATAGTATATATATATATTTGTTACATAAAAATTAATTGCTCACACATACCGAACTAATATCAAACCTCCCATCCGCTTTGGCACCGTACTTTCTGATATCGAAGACGTTGGGCTGAGCTTCAACTGCAAAAGTGAAGAATGAAAACAGAGCGACTAAGGAGACATGTATTTTAGATCCCATCTTATTCGCTGAGTGTTTCTCTGTCTTTTACTTGTTCCTGCCTGAGTTTTCCTACTTACGTTAATGTTTTTCTGCTTCTCTCTTTTATACGTCCTTTATAGGACAAACAATTATTACCTTCTTTATTGAACGTTTATAACAAGCTGCTGCAGGTGTTGTCATGCAACTTAACTTGGTCTATTATTAGCGTATTTTTTCTCACATTTTATGCTATAAGTTTCAACCAAAAAACACTTACCAACCTTAAGTTAAACCCGTTTGCATTTTTTTTTCTTAATTGTGTTTCGAAACTCATGTTGCATAAAATAAGCTACAGTTGTACCTTATTTTTGTTTTCGTTCTCATACCAACACAGATGCCAAATAGTCCAATGAATTTTTCTGCCCTTGCTATTTTGCGTGCCACACGTAATCGTGCTTTTTCTTTTGTTATTCCTTTTTGAGGAGGACAAACTTGTGGAATAATATATAGGTATGTATGCATGCATGCATGCATTTGCGTATGGACACACCTGTATGCATGCGTGCATGCATACATGTAAACACGCATAGTTGCACGTATGGTTGTGCATACATGTATATGTATACAATATTGTGAGAGCCTATTCGGCTCAAATTAATATTTTTTTTTAAGAATTGATTACAGCAAAAGCATGATGTTATCCCACATTGAAAAGTGACGGGGGAATTAAGCAATATAAAAGATTTGGCTCGTCTACTGAATTAAAATAGGCTTGAAGGGACACCGCGGGCACGGGATTCAAAAACTGCTGCACAAAATAAAATGTGTTCGCGTATCTTGACAGGGCACTTGGCACTTGGGCACGGGGCGCGTGCCCGAGAGGAAAACGGCCCTGGTAAACATATAAATTAATTTTTCCTAAGGAAGTTTACGGATTGAATTAACGAGCAGGAATTAGCGCAAATTGCACGCAAGTTGCAGTAACGGGAGCAGAAAAACCACGGAATTAAAAGCATATGGCTTTCCTTTTTTTGCTGGTCGACCGACATGGCGGGAATCATCGAATATGAAAAGAAATTGCATACATTGTCTGTCGCGGCAATTCACGACTGTACGGGTGTACATTAGTCCTTTACAGCTTGCTCATGTTTTACCGGTATTCGGTACAATGGAAATTCTTTTTCAGTAAGCAACTTTATGCATTAGTCCGGTGAAATTTTTAGAATTTCATAGTACGGGATTCACGTGAACTGCATGCAGGTTGTAGCAATAGGAGAGCGTATATCGCAAAATCAAATTACATGTATTTCATTTATAAATATCGCAAAACACGACATGGCAGCGGCGTTTATTACGATCGAATGAGACTCTCTCTTGCTTAAACATCTTTGTTCCGAGAGAGATTTAAAAATCACGGATTTGTTAATTTAATTGTTTAAATTGAATCTAATTCAATTTCTAAATTCTTACAAATTTAGAAATTGAATTAAATAATAGAATTTAAAATATCTTCATCTCAAAATTGTATTGGATTTGAGTGAAGTGATGTATTCTATATATAGTACATGAATAATACCCTTTTAATCATAATCAAACAAAATATTTTATACAACGGATACATTAACACCCTTCCGAAAAAACTTTTCCCGTATGCTTGGGCCTAACATTTGCAGACAGGGATTTTGCGGGGCCTTCAGCTCCATTGTATGAGAGGTTGATGTCGGCAAGCTCCATGTTCTGGCAAGGGAGGTTGCTGCTGCAATTGAGTTGAACAGCTACGGCAGTTGCCGAAGAGCCTCTGATATTCCTGAAGCTGACATTGCTTATCTTAACCTTTGATGGGATCTGAAAAAAAGATAACAGAAAAATCACGGGATTAAACTCGTGTCTCTATATGTGTTCATTTATTATTACTCGCAACTGTTCAATATTTAAAGAAACACTATCTCCTCTTCTATTTCGTATTACCTTAGGATTACACTGACTCAATGGGCAATACACTTGATCTATAATGATGGGATTACCGACGTTTTTCATGATAATATCCTCGAAATGCATATCGGATGCGACACCACCATATAATGCGGGCCAGGTCTTGATTCGTACACCATTATCATTGCCGTCGATGGTGCAAGTTTTTACGAAAATTCCAGAGACAGGTCCTTCATTCTTGTACTTCCCTAAACTTCCGACATTGATGCCGTGTCCTGGTCCGCACCGCACATTTGTGATTCGCACTTGTTGGGTGTCATCACCAATGGAGATGCAATCATCACTAGTCCTAATATTTGAATCGGTGATGTTGATCTTGCTCGAGCATCCGATGTGAATTCCATCGGTGTTGACGCTTTCTGCAGGCGCAATGATCGTAAAGCGTCGGAAGGCGAGATTCTTGCACCCTAAGACATTGGCATGGAAATTCTTGTTGTCGACAGTCGTTACATCCTCCACGATGCTGTTGGTGATTAAATTGAACCTTAAACTCTGATAGATTTTTTGCGGAAGGACAAACATGTAACCAATATTTTATTAGCACCCTATTGCCATAAATCGCATCGTGAAAATGGAGTCAATATGTGCAAGATGATAATTCAAATACACTCACAATCGGAAGCTTCTTGCAATCTGTGTTTTTGTGGAAATTATTTTGTTTCCAAACGGTTTTCCCTTGTCCATCGAAGGTACCACCACCAGATACTGTGAGACGATCGATTTTGATAAAAGAGATCTAGCTTTCACCGTCGTGCGCGCCCGCCTTGTGCTGACTCGGATTTGACGGGGCCTTCAGAGTTCCTTGAACTTCAAGATGCATAGGACCCTTGCAAGGGCCTTTTATGTCCACTGGCCCTAAAGAGTATGTCCCTTTTGGTATTACAACTTTGCTAGAACCCGTTGCCGCACAGGCCGCACTCCAGGCACTCAATAATGCCTAAAAAGTAAAGCGAAACAAAAGGTTTCAGCCGAAAATAATTTATAGTATATATATATATATTTGTTACATAAAAATTAATTGCTCACACATACCGAACTAATATCAGACCTCCCATCCGCTTTGGCACCGTACTTTCTGATATCGAAGACGTTGGGCTGAGCTTTAACTGCAAAAGCGAAGAATGAAAACAGAGTGACTAAGGAGACATGTATTTTAGATCCCATCTTGTTCGCTGAGTGTTTCTCTGTCTTTTACTTGTTCCTGCCTGAGTTTTCCTACTTACGTTAATGTTTTTCCGCTTCTCTCTTTTATACGTCCTTTATAGGACAAACAATTATTACCTTCTTTATTGAACGTTTATAACAAGCTGCTGCAGGTGTTGTCATGCAACTTAACTTGGTCTATTATTAGCGTATTTTTTCTCACATTTTATGCTATAAGTTTCAACCAAAAAACACTTACCAACCTTAAGTTAAACCCGTTTGCATTTTTTTTTCTTAATTGTGTCTCGAAACTCACGTTGCATAAAATAAGCTACAGTTGTACCTTATTTTTGTTTTCGTTCTCATTCCAACACAGATGCCAAATAGTCCAATGAATTTTTCTGCCCTTGCTATTTTGCGTGCCTCACGTAATCGTGCTTTTTCTTTTGTTATTCCTTTTTGAGGAGGACAAACTTGTGGAATAATATATAGGTATGTATGCATGCATGCATGCATTTGCGTATGGACACACCTGTATGCATGCGTGCATGCATACATGTAAACACGCATAGTTGCACGTATGGTTGTGCATACATGTATATGTATACAATATTGTGAGAGCCTATTCGGCTCAAATTAATATTTTTTTTTAAGAATTGATTACAGCAAAAGCATGATGTCATCCCACATTGAAAAGTGACGGGGGAATTAAGCAATATAAAAGATTTGGCTCGTCTACTGAATTAAAATAGGCTTGCAGGGACACCGTGGGCACGGGATTCAAAAACTGCTGCACAAAATAAAATGCGTTCGCGTATCTTGACAGGGCACTTGGCACTTGGGCACGGGGCGCGCGCGCTAGAGGAAAACGGCCCCGGTAAACATGGAAATTAATTTTTCCTAAGGAAGTTTACGGATTGAATTAATGAGCAGGAATTAGCGCAAATTGCACGCAAGTTGCAGTAACGGGAGCAGAAAAACCACGGAATTAAAAGCATATGGCTTTCCTTTTTTTGCTGGTCGACCGACATGGCGGGAATCATCGAATATGAAAAGAAAACGCATACATTGTCTGTCGTGGCAATTCACGACTGTACGGGTGTACATTAGTCCTTTACAGCTCGCTCATGTTTTACCGGTATTCGGTACAATGGAAATTCTTTTTCAGTAAGCAACTTTATGCATTAGTCCGGTGAAATTTTTAGAATTTCAGAGTACGGGATTCACGTGATCTGCATGCAGGTTGTAGCGATAGGAGAGCGTATATCGCAAAATCAAATTACATGTATTTCATTTATAAATATCGCAAAACACGACATGGCAGCGGCGTTTATTACGATCGAATGAGACTCTCTCTTGCTTAAACCTCTTTATTCCGAGAGAGATTTAAAAATCACGGATTTGTTAATTTAACTGTTTAAATTGAATCTAATTCAATTTCTAAATTCTTACAAATTTAGAAATTGAATTAAATAATAGAATTTAAAATATCTTCATCTCAAAATTGTATTGGATTTGAGTGAAGTGGTGTGATCTATAAATAGTACATGAATAATACACTTTTAATCATAATCAAACAAAATATTTTATACAGCGGATACATTAACACCCTTCCGGAAAAACTTTTCCCGTATGCTTGGGCCTAACATTTGCACACAGGGATTTTGCGGGGCCTTCAGCTCCATTGTATGAGAGGTTGATGTCGGCAAGCTCCACGTTCTGGCAAGGGAGGTTGCTGCTGCAATTGAGTTGAACAGCTACGGCAGTTGCCGAAGAGCCTCTAATATTCCTGAAGCTGACATTGCTTATCTTAACCTTTGATGGGATCTGAAAAAAAGATAACAGAAAAATCACGGAATTAAACTCGTGTCTCTATATGTGTTCATTTATTATTACTCGCAACTGTTCAATATTTAAAGAAACACTATCTCCTCTTCTATTTGGTATTACCTTAGGATTACACTGACTCCATGGGCAATACACTTGATCTATAGTGATGGGATTACCGACGTATTTCATGATAATATCCTCGAAATGCATATCGGATGCGACGCCACCATATAATGCGGGCCTGGTCTTGATTCGTACACCATTATCAGTGTCGTCGATGGTGCAATTTTTTATGAAAATTCCAGAGACAGGTCCTTCATTCTTGTACTTCCCTAAACTTCCGACACTGATGCCGTGTCCTGGTCCGCGCCGCACATGTAACACCCCCACATCCGGTACATGTACATTACAATTACCACAATGTAATATCCATGCACTGAACATGGGGACGCTACGATTTTCTTTAACATTCAAATTATTTATAAAGACAACATAATCTTTATCATTACACATTTATAGAAAATAAGTAATTAACTTGTAATATAAAAACAAAATAGATATAAACATATTTACTTAATACGCAGCGGAATTTAAAGATTTGTTACATATATAAAAGCATTTAAATTCATATTTACATTATAAACAATAGTTTACAAAATATAAATAAGTTATACATGATTGGCAGTTCTTCTCTGATCTTTAAGTTCCAAAGTAATCTCTTCAATGTCTACTCTCACTCGGTCTCGAAGAGCTCTCAGGTTCAACCTGATCACCTGCGCGATTAACACTATCGCGCTAAGCCAACGGCTTAGTAATACAAAACATGCTATTCTCATGCTTTAAATGCAATGCAATGTCACACATCTTAATAATAGAGACAACATCATACCTTTGCATTACACCATTCATGATCATATAAGCATATCACATTTCACAAGTTCTTCTATATCTCATTATTCAATCAATTCATCTTAATAAATCACATTTAAACAAAGACACACATGGGCCCAAAACACACTAATATGCTATTCAATTTTCAGAGTTAATGCTTTGGTTTTGTTTTCACATTCATCATTATCATAAACCCAACTAGGCTTCAAGGATTAGGTTCAACCAAGCTTCAAGGGGAGCAAAGCATGCTAAGCTTCAACCCAACTTGGCTTCAAGAACCAATCCAACCTAGCTTCAAGGGTGGTAACATCTCAATTAGGCTTCAAGGACCAAGTCCAACCTAACTTCAAGAGATTGTTACTCATATTAGGCATGTCACCAACAACAAACTCTGAAAATGGAATAACACATTAGCCACACAGCTCATTTATTATTTCATTATCATTTCCATTCTCAATTCTCATCATCATAGCCAAATACAATGGCTTCATATCTCATTAAAATCATATTAGCCAATCACAATGGCCTCATATCTCATCATGTTTCACTTCACATTATCACATTTTATTTTTCAAGTATACATAGCCAAATACATTAAACATTATCACATAGACATACATGCCTCAATTATCTCAATTTACATTATGCATATGGCATCATGGATATAAACATAACAAAGAACATTATTCATATGAGTCAACCATATCATCCAATGAATATATGCAACAATGACATGTTTGTACTTACCTCAATAACAATTTATACAACTCTTAACACTTCCTTGTCCAAGATCCTTTCACTTAGATCAATGATCAATCCCTCTCTTCAAACCCTAATCCAAAAATAATAACATATACTTACTTAGGGATACACAAGAAATAAACAATTTAAGAGTGAACTAGGGCAAACCCTAAACTTGACACGTTCACCCACACGGGCGTGTCCATGACCGTGTCTTAACTCCACAACACAGAAGCCTTTACACGCTCAACACCACGGGCATGTCACTGGGCGTGCAATACATACTGCCTCACACAAATACATCAACACGTCCAACAACCTGAACGTGCTCCTGACCGTGTAAATTCTCCATTCTCACAGTAGCTATGACACGCTCAATAACACGGGCGTGTTACTGGTCGTGTCAAACCTACTGCCTCCAACACAATTGACACGCCTAAAAATCTGGACGTGCTCATAGGCGTGTCCGACCAAAAACTCAAAATCCGGCCAAACCAACCAAACACTCAACAACACACTTCTATCCACTAACATTCACTTCAACCAATCTTCACAAAACATACCCAACAACCTATCTCAAACTTGCAACAACCCCAAAACAAACCAAAACACATATCAAACACAAAACACAAAATCATCTCAAACCCTAACCACACAAACAATACCATCTTTTCCAACCAACTTACTTCTTTCTTCAATTCATTCTTAAAATCCATGATCAAGACAATCAAACACCCTTAAACACATCAAATCAACCAACACACTCTTAAATCATCTATCCAACTCAATCAAAACTTCAAATAAACAAAGAAATCAAAAGAGGACTTACCAAAGTAACAAAACTTCTTGAATCAATAACTTGATCACTTGAATCTTCCTTCACTTTGAACTTAACACATCAAGATCTTCTCTTTGTCCCTTGCTTTCCTTTGTCTATGGAGAAGCCGGCCACACAAAGAAGAAAGAAGAAATGAACCACAAAAAACAAAGTCAACTCTTCTTTTAATCTCCACCAAGTGTTTCAATTAAAGCAATTACCAAAACACCCTTCTACAAATTGTTTTGTTTCTTTTTAAAACACTTGCCCTTTTTAGTCATTTCACCAATAACCAAATAAATATCTTCATCCCTTGACTCTCCATTTTGACCAACATATATATATTATATATATCACCATATAAACAACATATACATTTCCTTATACATAATACTTCCCATTCAAACAACACATATACATTCTCTTTCAATTTCTTTTTTTTTTCAACATAACATATACACTTAATTCAAACAACAACAATTATATCCAAACTTCTTTGGCATACATTGGGATATTACAGCACATTTGTGATTCGCACTTGTTGGGTGTCATCACCAATGGAGATGCAATCATCACCAGTCCTAATATTTGAATCGGTGATGTTGATCTTGCTCGAACGTCCGATGTGAATTCCATCGGTGTTGACGCTTTTTGCAGGCGCAATGATCGTAAAGCGTCGGAAGGCGAGATTCTTGCACCCTAAGACATTGGCATGGAAATTCTTGCTGTCGACAGTCGTTACATCCTCCACGAAGCTGTTGGTGATGAAATTGAAACTTAAACTCTGAAAGATTTTTGGCGAAAGGACAAACATGTAACCAAGATTTTATTAGCACCCTATTGCCATAAATCGCATCGTGAAAATGGAGTCAATATGTGGAAGATGATAATTCAAATACACTCACAATCGGAAGATTCTTGCAATCCGTGTTTTTGTGGCAATTATTTTGTTTCCAAGCGGTTTTCCCTTGTCCATCGAAGGTACCACCACCAGATACTGTGAGACGATCGATTTTGATAAAAGAGATCCAGCTTTCACCGTCGTGCGCGCCCGCCTTGTGCTGACTCGGATTTGACGGGGCCTTCAGAGTTCCTTGAACTTCAAGATGCATGGGACCATTGCAAGGGCCTTTTATGTCCACTCGCCCTAAAGAGTATGTCCCTTTTGGTATTACAACTTTGCTAGAACCCGTTGCTGCACAGGCCGCACTCCAGGCACTCAATAATGCCTAAAAAGTAAAGCGAAACAAAAGGTTTCAGCCGAAAATAATTTATAGTGTATATATATATTTGTTACATAAAAATTAATTGCTCACACATACCGAACTAATATCAGACCTCCCATCCTCTTTGGCACCATACTTTCTGATATCGAAGATGTTGGGCTGAGCTTCAACTGCAAAAGCGAAGAATGAAAACAGAGCGACTAAGGGGACATGTATTTTAGATCCCATCTTGTTCGCTGAGTGTTTCTCTGTCTTTTACTTGTTCCTGCCTGAGTTTATCTACTTACGTTAATGTTTTTCCGCTTCTCTCTTTTATGCGTCCTTTATAAGACAAACAATTATTACCTTCTCTATTGAACGTTTATAACAAGCTGCTGCAGGTGTTGTCATGCAACTTAACTTGGTCTATTATTAGCATATTTTTTCTCACATTTTATGCTATAAGTTTCAACCGAAAAACGCTTACCAACCTTAAGTTAAAACCGTTTGCATTTTTTTTTCTTAATTGTGTCTCGAAACTCACGTTGCATAAAATAAGCTACAGTTGTACCTTATTTTTGTTTTCGTTCTCATACCAACACAGAAGCCAAACAGTCCAATGCATTTTTCCGCCCTTGCTATTTAGCGTGCCACACGTAATCGTGCTTTTTCTTTTGTTATTCCTTTTTGAGGAGGACAAGCTTGTGGAATAATATATAGGTATGTATGCATGCATGCATGCATTTGCGTATGGACACACCTGTATGCATGCGTGCATGCATACATGTAAACACGCATAATTGCACGTATGGTTGTGCATACATGTATATTTATACAATATTGTGAGAGCCTATTCGGCTCAAATTAATATTTTTTTTTAAGAATTGATTACAGCAAAAGCATGACGTTATCCCACATTGAAAAGTGACGGGGGAATTAAGCAATATAAAAGATTTGGCTTGTCTACTGAATTAAAATAGGCTTGCAGGGACAGTGTGGGCGCGGGATTCAAAAACTACTGCACAAAATAAAATGCGTTCGCGTATATTGACAGGGCACTTGGCACTTGGGCACGGAGCGCGCGCGCGAGAGGAAAACGGCCCCGGTAAACATGGAAATTAATTTTTCCTAAGGAAGTTTACGGATTGAATTAACGAGCAGGAATTTGCGCAAATTGCAGGCAAGTTGCAGTAACGGGAGCAGAAAAACCATGGAATTAAAAGCATATGGCTTTCCTTTTTTGATGGTCGACCGACATGGCGGGAATCATCGAATATGAAAAGAAAATGCAAACATTGTCTGTTTCGGCAATTCACGACTGTACGGCTGTACATTAGTCCTTTACAGCTCGCTCATGTTTTACCGGTATTCGGTACAATGGAAATTCTTTTTTAGTAAGCAACTTTATGCATTAGTCCGGTGAAATTTTTAGAATTTCAGAGTACGGGATTCACGTGAACTGCATGCAGGTTGTAGCGATAGGAGAGCGTATATCGCAAAATCAAATTACACGTATTTAATTTATAAATATCGCAAAACACGACATGGCAGCGACGTTTATTACGATCGAATGAGACTCTCTCTTGCTTAAACCTCTTTGTTCCGAGAGAGATTTAAAAATCACGGATTTGTTAATTTAACTATTTAAATTGAATCTAATTCAATTTCTAAATTCTTACAAATTTAGAAATTGAATTAAATAATAGAATTTAAAATATCTTCATCTCAAAATTGCATTGGATTTGAGTGAAGTGATGTATTCTATAAATAGTACATGAATAATACCCTTTTAATCATAATCAAACAAAATATTTTATACAGCGGATACATTAACACCCTTCTGGAAAAACTTTTCCCGTATGCTTGGGCCTAACATTTGCACACAGGGATTTTGCGGGGCCTTCAGCTCCATTGTATGAGAGGTTGATGTCGGCAAGCTCCACGTTCTGGCAAGGGAGGCTGCTGCTGCAATTGAGTTTAATAGCTATGGCAGTTGCCGAAGAGCCTCTGATATTCCTGAAGCTGACATTGCTTATCTTAACCTTTGATGGGATCTGAAAAAAGATAACAGAAAAATCACGGAATTAAACTCGTGTCTCTATATGTGTTCATTTATTATTACTCGCAACTGTTCAATATTTAAAGAAACACTATCTCCTCTTCTATTTGGTATTACCTTAGGATTACACTGACTCCATGGGCAATACACTTGATCTATAATGATGGGATTACCGACGTTTTTCATGATAATATCCTCGAAATGCATATCGGATGCGATGCCACCATATAATGCGGGCCAGGTCTTGATTCGTACACCATTATCAGTGCCGTCGATGGTGCAATTTTTTACGAAAATTCCAGAGACAGGTCCTTCATTCTTTTACTTCCCTAAACTTTCGACACTGATGCCGTGTCCTGGTCCGCACCGCACATTTGTGATTCGCACTTGTTGGGTGTCATCACCAATGGAGATGCAATCATCACCAGTCCTAATATTTGAATCGGTGATGTTGATCTTGCTCGAACGTCCGATGTGAATTCCATTGGTGTTGACGCTTTCTACAGGCGCAATGATCGTAAAGCGTCGGAAGGCGAGATTCTTGCACCTAAGACATTGGCATGGAAATTCATGCTGTCGACAATCGTAACATCCTCCACGATGCTGTTGGTGATGAAATTGAACCTTAAACTCTGACTGATTTTTTGCGGAAGGACAAACATGTAACCAAGATTTTATTAGCACCCTATTGCCATAAATCGCATCTTGAAAATGGAGTCAATATGTGCAAGATGATAATTCAAATACACTCACAATCGGAAGCTTCTTGCAATCCGTGTTTTTGTGGCAATTATTTTTTTTCCAAGCGGTTTTCCCTTGTCCATCGAAGGTACCACCACCAGATACTGTGAGACGATCGATTTTGATAAAAGAGATCCAGCTTTCACCGTCGTGCGCGCCCGCCTTGTGCTGACTCAGATTTGATGGGGCCTTCAGAGTTCCTTGAACTTCAAGATGCATGGGACCCTTGCAAGGGCCTTTTATGTCTACTGGCCCTAAAGAGTATGTCCCTTTTGGTATTAGACCTTTGCTAGAACCCGTTGCTGCACAGGCCGCACTCCAGGCACTCAATAATGCCTAAAAAGTAAAGCGAAACAAAAGGTTTCAGCCGAAAATAATTTATAGTATATATATATATATTTGTTACATAAAAATTAATTGCTCACACATACCGAACTAATATCAGACCTCCCATCCGCTTTGGCACCGTACTTTCTGATATCGAAGACGTTGGGCTGAGCTTCAACTGCAAAAGCGAAGAATGAAAACAGAGCGACTAAGGAGACATGTATTTTAGATCCCATCTTGTTCGCTGAGTGTTTCTCTGTCTTTTACTTGTTCCTGCCTGAGTTTTCCTACTTACGTTAATGTTTTTACGCTTCTCTCTTTTATGCGTCCTTTATAGGACAAACAATTATTACCTTCTTTATTGAACGTTTATAACAAGCTGCTGCAGATGTTGTCATGCAACTTAACTTGGTCTATTATTAGCGTATTTTTTTCTCACATTTTATGCTATAAGTTTCAACCGAAAAATGCTTACCAACCTTAAGTTAAACCCGTTTGCATTTTTTTTCTTAATTGTGTCTCGAAACTCACGTTGCATAAAATAATCTACAGTTGTACCTTATTTTTGTTTTCGTTCTCATACCAACATAGATGCCAAACAGTCCAATGCATTTTTCTGCCCTTGCTATTTTGCGTGCCACACGTAATCGTGCTTTTTCTTTTGTTATTCATTTTTGAGGAGGACATGCTTGTGGAATAATATATAGGTATGTATGCATGCATGCATGCATTTGCGTATGGACACACCTGTATGCATGCGTGCATGCATACATGTAAACACGCATAGTTGCACGTATGGTTGTGCATACATGTATATGTATACAATATTGTGAGAGCCTATTCGGCTCACATTAATATTTTTTTTTTAAGAATTGATTACAGCAAAAGCATGACGTTATCCCACATTGAAAAGTGACGGGGTAATTAAGCAATATAAAAGATTTGGCTCGTCTACTGCATTAAAATAGGCTTGCAGGAACACCGTGGGCGCGAGATTCAAAAACTGCTGCACAAAATAAAATGCATTCGCGTATCTTGACAGGGCACTTGGCACTTGGGCACGGGGCGCGCGCGCCAGAGGAAAACGGCCCCGGTAAACATGGAAATTAATTTTTCCTAAGAAAGTTTACAGATTGAATTAACGAGTAGGAATTAGCTCAAATTGCACGCAAGTTGCAGTAACGGGAGCAGAAAAACCATGGAATTAAAAGCATATGGCTTTCCTTTTTTGATGGTCGACCGACATGGCGGGAATCATCGAATATGAAAAGAAAACGCAAACATTGTCTGTCGCGGCAATTCACGACTGTACGGGTGTACATTAGTCCTTTACAACTCGCTCATGTTTTACCGGTATTCGGTACAATGGAAATTCTTTTTCAGTAAGCAACTTTATGCATTAGTCCGGTGAAATTTTTAGAATTTCAGAGTACGGGATTCACGTGAACTGCATGTAGGTTGTAGCGATAGGAGAGCGTATATCGCAAAATCAAATTACATGTATTTCATTTATAAATATCGCAAAACACGACATGGCAGCGGCGTTTATTACGATCGAATTAAACTCTCTCTTGCTTAAACCTCTTTGTTCCGAGAGAGATTTAAAAATCACGGATTTGTTAATTTAACTGTTTAAATTGAATCTAATTCAATTTCTAAATTCTTACAAATTTAGAAATTGAATTAAATAATAGAATTTAAAATATCTTCATCTCAAAATTGTATTGGATTTGAGTGAAGTGATGTATTCTATAAATAGTACATGAATAATACCCTTTTAATCATAATCAAACAAAATATTTTATACAGCGGATACATTAACACCCTTCCGGAAAAACTTTTCCCGTATGCTTGGGCCTAACATTTGCACACAGGGATTTTGCGGGGCCTTCAGCTCCATTGTATGAGAGGTTGATGTCGGCAAGCTCCACGTTCTGGCAAGGGAGGCTGCTGCTGCAATTGAGTTGAACAGCTACGGCAGTTGCCAAAGAGCCTCTAATATTCCTGAAGCTGACATTGCTTATCTTAACCTTTGATGGGATCTGAAAAAAAGATAACAGAAAAATCACGGAATTAAACTCGTGTCTCTATATGTGTTCATTTATTATTACTCGCAACTGTTCAATATTTAAAGAAACACTATCTCCTCTTCTATTTGGTATTACCTTAGGATTACACTGACTCCATGGGCAATACACTTGATCTATAGTGATGGGATTACCGACGTTTTTCATGATAATATCCTCGAAATGCATATCGGATGCGATGCCACCATATAATGCGGGCCAGGTCTTGATTCGTACACCATTATCAGTGCCGTCGATGGTGCAATTTTTTACGAAAATTCCAGAGATAGGTCCTTCATTCTTGTACTTCCCTAAACTTCCGACACTGATGCCGTGTCCTGGTCCGCACAGCACATTTGTGATTCGCACCTGTTGGGTGTCATCACCAATGGAGATGCAATCATCACCAGTCCTAATATTTGAATCGGTGATGTTGATCTTGCTCGAACGTCCGATGTGAATTCCATCGGTGTTGACGCTTTCTGCAGGCGCAATGATCGTAAAGCGTCGGAAGGCGAGATTCTTGCACCCTAAGACATTGGCATGGAAATTCTTGCTGTCGACAGTCGTTACATCCTCCACGATGCTGTTGGTGATGAAATTGAACCTTAAACTCTGAAAGATTTTTGGCGGAAGGACAAACATGTAACCAAGATTTTATTAGCACCCTATTGCCATAAATCGCATCGTGAAAATGGAGTCAATATGTGCAAGATGATAATTCAAATACACTCACAATCGGAAGATTCTTGCAATCCGTGTTTTTGTGGCAATTATTTTGTTTCCAAGTGGTTTTCCCTTGTCCATCGAAGGTACCACCACCAGATACTGTGAGACGATCGATTTTGATAGAAGAGATCCAGCTTTCACCGTCGTGCGCGCCCGCCTTGTGCTGACTCGGATTTGACGGGGCCTTCAGAGTTCCTTGAACTTCAAGATGCATGGGACCCTTGCAAGGGCCTTTTATGTCCACTCACCCTAAAGAGTATGTCCCTTTTGGTATTACAACTTTGCTAGAACCCGTTGCTGCACAGGCCGCACTCCAGGCACTCAATAATGCCTAAAAAGTAATGCGAAACAAAAGGTTTCAGCCGAAAATAATTTATAGTGTATATATATATATTTGTTACATAAAAATTAATTGCTCACACATACCGAACTAATATCAGACCTCCCATTCGCTTTGGCACCATACTTTCTGATATCGAAGACGTTGGGCTGAGCTTCAACTGCAAAAGCGAAGAATGAAAACAGAGTGACTAAGGGGACATGTATTTTAGATCCCATCTTGTTCGCTGAGTGTTTCTCTGTCTTTTACTTGTTCCTGCCTGAGTTTTCCTACTTACGTTAATGTTTTTCCGCTTCTCTCTTTTATGCGTCCTTTATAAGACAAACAATTATTACCTTCTCTATTGAACGTTTATAACAAGCTGCTGCAGGTGTTGTCATGCAACTTAACTTGGTCTATTATTAGCTTATTTTTTCTCACATTTTATGCTATAAGTTTCAACCGAAAAACGCTTACCAACCTTAAGTTAAAACCGTTTGCATTTTTTTTCTTAATTGTGTCTCGAAACTCACGTTGCATAAAATAAGCTACAGTTGTACCTTATTTTTGTTTTCGTTCTCATACCGACACAGAAGCCAAACAGTCCAATGCATTTTTCCGCCCTTGCTATTTTGCGTGCCACACGTAATCGTGCTTTTTCTTTTGTTATTCCTTTTTGAGGAGGACAAGCTTGTGGAATAATATATAGGTATGTATGCATGCATGCATGCATTTGCGTATGGACACACCTGGATCCATGCGTGCATGGATACATGTAAACATGCATAGTTGCACGTATGGTTGTGCATACATGTATATGTATACAATATTGTGAGAGCCTATTCGGCTCACATTAATATATATTCTTTTAAGAATTGATTACAGCAAAAGCATGACGTTATCCCACATTGAAAAGTGACAGGGGAATTAAGCAATATAAAAGATTTGGCTCGTCTATTGAATTAAAATAGGATTGCAGGGACACCGTGGGCGCGGGATTCAAAAACTGCTGCACAAAATAAAATGCGTTCACGTATCTTGACAGGGCACTTGGCACTTGGGCACAAAGCGCGCGCGCGAGAGGAAAACGGCCCCGGTAAGCATGGAAATTAATTTTCCCTAAGGAAGTTTACGGATTGAATTAACGAGCAGGAATTAGAGCAAATTGCACGCAAGTTGCAGTAAACGGGAGCAGAAAAACCACGGAATTAAAAGCATATGGCTTTCCTTTTTTGATGGTCGACCGACATGGCGGGAATCATCGAATATGAAAAGAAAACGCAAACATTGTCTTTTGCGGCAATTCACGACTGTATGGGTGTACATTAGTCCTTTACAGCTCGCTCATGTTTTACCGGTATTCGGTACAATGGAAATTCTTTTTCAGTAAGCAACTTTATGCATTAGTCCGGTGAAATTTTTAGAATTTCAGAGTACAGGATTCACGTGAACTGCATGCAGGTTGTAGCGATAGGAGAGCGTATATCGCAAAATCAAATTACATGTATTTCATTTATAAATATCGCAAAACACGACATGGCAGCGGCGTTTATTACGATCGAATGAGACTCTCTCTTGCTTAAACCTCTTTGTTCCGAGAGAGATTTAAAAATCACGGATTTGTTAATTTAACTGTTTAAATTGAATCTAATTCAATTTCTAAATTCTTACAAATTTAGAAATTGAATTAAATAATAGAATTTAAAATATCTTCATCTCAAAATTGTATTGGATTTGAGTGAAGTGATGTATTCTATAAATAGTACATGAATAATACCCTTTTAATCATAATCAAACAAAATATTTTATACAGCGGATACATTAACACCCTTCTGGAAAAACTTTTCCCGTATGCTTGGGCCTAACATTTGCAAACAGGGATTTTGCGGGTCCTTCAGCTACATTGTATGAGAGGTTGATGTCGGCAAGCTCCATGTTCTGGCAAGGGAGGCTGCTGCTGCAATTGAGTTGAATAGCTACGGAAGTTACCGAAGAGCCTCTGATATTCCTGAAGCTGACATTGCTTATCTTAACCTTTGATGGGATCTGAAAAAAGATAACAGAAAAATCACGGAATTAAACTCGTGTCTTTATATGTGTTCATTTATTATTACTCGCAACTGTTCAATACTTAAAGAAACACTATCTCCTCTTCTATTTGGTATTACCTTAGGATTACACTGACTCCATGGGCAATACACTTGATCTATAATGATGGGATTACCGACGTTTTTCATGATAATATCCTCGAAATGCATATCGGATGCGATGCCACCATATAATGCGGGCCAGGTCTTGATTCATACACCATTATCAGTGCCGTCGATGGTGCAATTTTTTACGAAAATTCCTGAGACAGGTCCTTCATTCTTGTACTTCCCTAAACTTCCGACACTGATGCCATGTCCTGGTCCGCACCGCACATTTGTGATTCGCACTTGTTGGGTGTCATCACCAATGGAGATGCAATCATCACCAGTCCTAATATTTGAATCGGTGATGTTGATCTTGCTCGAACGTCCGATGTGAATTCCATCGGTGTTGACGCTTTCTGCAGGCGCAATGATCGTAAAGCGTCGGAAGGCGAGATTCTTGCACCTAAGACATTGGCATGGAAATTCATGCTGTCGACAGTCGTTACATCCTCCACGATGCTGTTGGTGATTAAATTGAACCTTAAACTCTGACTGATTTTTTGCGGAAGGACAAACATGTAACAAAGATTTTATTAGCACCCTATTGCCATAAATCGCATCGTGAAAATGGAGTCAATATGTGCAAGATGATAATTCAAATACACTCACAATCGAAAGCTTCTTGCAATCCGTGCTTTTGTGCCAATTATTTTGTTTCCAAGCGGTTTTCCCTTGTCCATCGAAGGTACCACCACCAGATACTGTGAGACGATCGATTTTGATAAAAGTGATCCAGCTTTCACCGTCGTGCGCGCCCGCCTTGTGCTGACTTGGATTTGACGGGGCCTTCAGAGTTCCTTGAACTTCAAGATGCATGGGACCATTGCAAGGGCCTTTTATGTCCACTCGCCCTAAAGAGTATGTCCCTTTTGGTATTACAACTTTGCTAGAACCCGTTGCTGCACAGGCCGCACTCCAGGCACTCAATAATGCCTAAAAATTAAAGCGAAACAAAAGGTTTCAGCCGAAAATAATTTATAGTATATATATATATTTGTTACATAAAAATTAATTGCTCACACATACCGAACTAATATCAGACCTCCAATCCGCTTTGGCACCGTACTTTCTGATATCGAAGACGTTGGGCTGAGCTTCAACTGCAAAAGCGAAGAATGAAAACAGAGCGACTAAGGAGACATGTATTTTAGATCCCATCTTGTTCGCTGAGTGTTTCTCTGTCTTTTACTTGTTCCTACCTGAGTTTTCCTACTTACGTTTATGTTTTTCCGCTTCTCTCTTTTATGCGTCCTTTATAGGACAAACAATTATTACCTTCTTTATTGAACGTTTATAACAAGCTGCTGCAGGTGTTGTCATGCAACTTAACTTGGTCTATTATTAGCGTATTTTTTCTCACATTTTATGCTATAAGTTTCAACCGAAAAATGCTTACCAACCTTAAGTTAAACCCGTTTGCATTTTTTTTCTTAATTGTGTCTCGAAACTCACGTTGCATAAAATAAGCTACAGTTGTACCTTATTTTTGTTTTCGTTCTCATACCAACACAGATGCCAAACAGTCCAATGCATTTTTCTGCCCTTGCTATTTTGCGTGCCACACATAATCGTGCTTTTTCTTTTGTTATTCCTTTTTGAGGAGGCCATGCTTGTGGAATAATATATAGGTATGTATGCATGCATGCATGCATTTGCGTATGGACACACCTGTATGCATGCGTGCATGCATACATGTAAACACGCATAGTTACACGTATGGTTGTGCATACATGTATATGTATACAATATTGTGAGAGCCTATTCGGCTCACATTAATATTTTTTTTTAAGAATTGATTACAGCAAAAGCATGACGTTATCCCACATTGAAAAGTGACGGGGGAATTAAGCAATATAAAAGATTTGGCTCGTCTACTGAATTAAAATAGGCTTGCAGGGACACCGTGGGCGCGGGATTCAAAAACTGCTGCACAAAATAAAATGCGTTCGCATATCTTGATAGGGCACTTGGCACTTGGGCATGGGGCACGCGCGCCAGAGGAAAACGGCCCCGGTAAACATGGAAATTAATTTTTCCTAAGAAAGTTTACGGATTGAATTAACGAGCAGGAATTAGCGCAAATTGCACGCAAGTTGCAGTAACGGGAGCAGAAAAACCATAGAATTAAAAGCATATGGCTTTCCTTTTTGGATGGTCGACCGACATGGCGGGTGTAATATCCCTAATTATGCCCTAGTAGTTTTGGTGTTATTGTTGTTGCACTTGAACTATGTATATATATGATAAGTTGATAAGAAATTGGAAGAGAATGTGTTTGTGTTGTTAGAAAGATATATGTGTGTAGAGAAAGGTGTATATGTTATGTATATGGTAATATATATAGCATATAAGTTGGTCAATGAGTGAGTCAAGGTGTTGGAGATAGTGGAAGAAGATATTTCTTTTGATATTGTGAATTACATAATTGGGCATATAAGAGACAAAAGGTTAGTTTTATAATTAAGGGTGTTTTGGTAATTTTTCTTGTGGAATTGCATGGTGGAGATTAAAAGAAGAAATGAAGGGTTGACTTATCATTTTTTCTTCTCTTTTCTATCTTGTGTGGCCGGCTCAACAAAGGAACAAGAGAGCAAGAGAACAATTGAGAGTTTTGATGATTTCAAGCTCAAAGTGAAGGAAGTTTTCAAAGTTGCAAGTTGGATTTTCAAAGAATTCCATTATTTGGTAAGTTTTCTCTTGTTTGCCTTTGTTAATTTTTAAGTTTGGTTTGAGTTGAGTTGTATTTTGATGATGGTGTGATTAAATGGGTTGTGGTGTGAAATTAAGTATTGATTTTGCTTGATAGATGAGAAGTTGAGTTGGTGAAGGTGTTGGAAGTGATTGTGTTGAGTTTGAGTTAGGGTTTTGAGTTGGTAAGTGATGTTTTTGTTATGTTTGATTGGTTATTCTTGTTAATCTTTGAGTTGTTAGTGTTTATTGGTTTTAGAATTGAAGAACACATAATTTTGGAAAGGGGCAGTAGCGTTTGGGATCCCACGCCCGTGGCCTTTTGGTAGCCATGGCCGTGGGGGAGGTGACCATTTTTGGACAGTTTGCTTCCTAAAGCCACGACCGTGGGGGGGTTGAGGTGGCCACGGCCGTGGGCTTTGCTTAGGGTTGTTGAGTTTTGTTTAGTGCTCTAAAGGTCTAAGATAAGGTTAATAAGTGAATAATGTTATAGAAATTGATGTGATGCATCATTGTTTTGGGTTAGGTTTTGGAAGAAGTGAATTGCCCTAATTGTGAAGTGAAGAATCTTTGGAAGAAAGGATTGCTTAGAGTTGTGTGAGTGTTTATAAGGTAAGTACAAACTACATTGTTGCATAAATACATATGACATTGAGACTTGATGCATATTTGGTTGTAAATGTGTTATGGAATGTAATGCATTACTAGTGCATATTATAAATGTTATATTGGCATATAATGAATGTGGTGATAAGCATGTAAAGTATATGTTAAGACTATTGATTGTGTACATTTGAGTAATGAAATGTGAAACCATTATGATTAATTATTAATGATATAAATAGAATGGTTAAAGTATGTTATTGATATGACAGTGAAATGTAAAATGATATGTAAAAGTGAATGATGTAATATGAGATGTGAAAGTGGTGATAAGTTGCTTTAATGTGGTTATGATGATCAAAAAGAAATGTGAGGCCAACATGATGGGCCAAGATAATTCAATTGAAATTGTGAGGCATGATTGCCTAATGTGTTGTGAATTGTGGAATGAGAAATAAAAGGAAATAATGTGTACTTAATATGTTGATTCAACTTTCAGAGTTCTGTATTTGGCGGCATGCCTTAAAATATTGCCTACGGGGCTAGACACTTGGTGTCATTTGATTAAAATATTGCCTACGGGGCTAGACACTTGGTGTCATTTGATTAAAATATTGCCTACGGGGCTAGACACTTGGTGTCATTTGATATATATTGCCTACGGGGCTAGACACATGGTGTCACTATTGACCAAAACAGTAACTCTGAACTTTGAATAACATATTAGGGTGTCTTGGGCCCAGGTCTGTCTTGGTTTTAATGTGATTTATGAAATGATTATAACACTTAAGCAAAGATACGAAGTATATTTATGGTATGAGAAACTATAAGGAGTAAGGTGAGAATAGAAATGTATTAGTTTATTGGATTGTGCACAAAACTTGATTGTATGACATGGACATTGCATCAAAGCATATTGATATTGCAGTTTGTATTACTGAGCTAGTGGCTCAGCGCGAGTGTGATTTATCGCGCAGGTAACAGAGAGGATCCTGAGAGTTCCACTAGACCGAGTGAGTCTAGACATTGAAGATTTGAGTGGGACTTAAAGATCAGAGAAGAACTGCCAATAATGTATATATTTTGTATTTTGTATATTTCAATTTTGGTATATAAATATTTGTAAATATTTGATCTACTTTCCGCTGTGTTTTAAATAAACTTTGTACCTATTTTGTTTTATGAACTACTTTAAAAGTTTTAAATTTATTCATGGTTTTGAGAATGAATGTTTTGAATATTTTATCAATAGTGACAACCTATACTCAGTATACGTATATTACGATCGTTTTAGCATGCTATGTACGTATACGGAATATAGGGGTGTTACAATTATTTTGGTATCAGAGCCTAGGTTTGAGATTCTCAACCTAGGGAAATTGTAAGAAAAAGGATTTTGATTTAAAAGTTGGTTTTTGAATAAAATATATACTTAGTATTGGCAGTCTCTGATCTTTAATAAGGAACATTCTGCTGTGTTTGCAGATATAGGTTGTAATGGATCCCCAATCACGACAGTCTGTAGAGGGAAGTGCAGAGAGTATAGCTCCTGTTGAGAGTAGGGAGGGAGCTAGAGTTGAGGTAGCCAGTGAGGTACCTGCTTCAGTGTTGGGGAGACCAGCAGGTGATGAGGTTCCACCAGCCTGGTTTAGACATATGATGGAAGTTATGAGGCAAGCACCAGTGCAACCTCCACCACCACCTCAGCCTCAGGTACCAGTGAGACAATATGATAAACTGAGGAAGTTTGGGGCAGAGGATTTTCTGGGTACGATAAATCCAGCTGTGGCAGAACAGTGGCTTGATAAAGTTCAGAGAATTTTTATTCAGTTGCAAGCCACGTCAGAGGAAAAGTTTGATTATGTTAGGTCATTATTGCAGAAGGACGCATATGACTGGTGGAAGACCGTACCACATGCCATGGATGATCCACCCACATTGACCTATGCTGATTTTCTTCGAGAATTTGAGTTGAAATATACTCCGAGGGAGTATAGAGATATGAAGAAGATGGAGTTCTTGAGTCTGAAGCAAGACCATCGGACCGTTACAGAATATGAAGTGGAGTTTATTCGATTAAGCCATTATGCGGGAGGCATTATATCCGATGAAATTGACAGATGTAGGAGATTCGAAGAGGGGTTGAGGCCTTCTCTTGTATGTCATGTGGCTGGATCCAGATATACTGATTTCTCTCAGCTTGTGGCAGCCGCACGGAGTGTGGAAAGAGTTCAAAGCATTGCAGCTGCATCTGAAAAGAGACTAGAG
The DNA here is from genome assembly GCA_947685225.1 of Garcia nutans. Lineage (NCBI taxonomy): Eukaryota > Viridiplantae > Streptophyta > Magnoliopsida > Malpighiales > Euphorbiaceae > Garcia > Garcia nutans. Next base: position 68,301,488 of record CANTUV010000031.1, on the reverse strand, counting down.
TGAGAAGACCCCAGTTTGAGATAGGGTCTTCATCAGTGAAGAGGGGCAGAGGGAGCTTTGTTCCTAGAGTGGGAAGGAGTCAGAGGCCGATGAGTAGATCAGGACAGTATCAGAGGCAGAGACCGCGATCTACAGTTTCTGTGGCAAGTGCTCCGACTCCGGTGACTCAGAGACCCACCCCACCTATTTGTGAGTATTGTACTAGGACCCATTGGGGTAATTGTCGGAGGATTGGTGGTTCGGGGGTGTGTTTTCGATGTGGATCGCCTGACCATTTTATTAGAGAGTGTCCTGAGATGCAGGACCAGAGGTCAGTGGAATCTACAGCTTCTCGGCAGAGTTTTAGCAGAGGAGGTCGAGGAAGCAGGGGTTTCAGCCGAGGGGGTAGATCTGGGTTTAGTCAGAGAGGAGGATCTACACTCAGGGATGGCAGACCAGATGAGGCTGGGCCTTCTCAGCGGGTTTATGTGATGCAAAGACAGCCTGATGCTTCTGCAGTCATAGCTGGTACTTTTTCTTTACTTGGCATTTTTGTACTTGCTTTGATTGACCCTGGATCCACACATTCATACATTAGTGCATCAGTATTGCCTGTGTCTGAAATGCATGCTGAGTCCCTAGGATTTGATGTGTTGGTGACAAATCCTTTAGGGCATAGCGTGATTGTTAGTAAAGTGCATAGAGATTGTGCAGTGATGGTACAGGGTGAGAAGTTTTGTGGTGATTTGATTGAGATGCCATTTAAAGAATTTGATTTGATTCTTGGCATGGATTGGCTGTCTAGGCATGGAGCTGTGGTAGATTGTAAGAAGAAGTGTGTTACTTTGAGAACTAGTGATGATAGAGTAGTGTTGGTATCTAGTGAGCAGAGACAGCTTGCATCTTTGTTTGTTTCAGCTGTTGCAGCTAGGAAGATGATCAGAAAAGGGTGTGAAGCTTATCTTGCTCATGTGTTGGATACCAGAGTGGTAGGTTCTCATTTGGATAGCATTCCCACAGTTTCAAAATTTCCAGATATTTTTCCAGAGGAGTTGCCAGGATTGCCTCCTGAGAGAAAGGTGGAGTTTGGTATTGAGTTGTTACCAGGTACCACTCCTATCTCTATTACTCCCTATAGAATGGCACCTGTCGAATTGAGAGAATTGAAGGTGCAGTTGCAGGAGTTGCTGGATAAGGGTTTTATTCGCCCTAGTGTGTCGCCGTGGGGAGCTCCTGTTTTGTTTGTTAAGAAGAAGGATGGTACTATGAGATTGTGTATCGATTATAGGCAACTGAACAAGATAACTATTAAGAATAAATATCCTTTGCCTAGAATTGATGATCTCTTTGATCAATTGAAGGGAGCAGCTGTGTTTTCTAAAATTGATTTGAGATCAGGGTACCATCAGTTGCGGGTTAGAGCTGAGGATGTGCCAAAGACAGCTTTTCGAACCAGATATGGGCATTATGAGTTTTTGGTAATGCCATTTGGTTTGACGAATGCACCTGCCGCTTTTATGGATTTGATGAATAGGGTGTTTAGGCCCTATTTGGATCAGTTTGTGGTAGTGTTCATAGATGATATCTTGGTGTATTCGCGAAATGAGGAGGAGCATAGTGAGCATCTTCGGATTGTGTTACAAATTTTGAGAGAGAAGCAATTGTTTGCTAAGTTATCAAAGTGTGAATTCTGGCTTGACCAAGTAGCTTTTCTCGGTCATGTTGTGTCAGCAGATGGCATTAGGGTTGACCCGAGTAAAGTTGAAGCTATTCTGAATTGGAGTCCACCGAAGACTGTGACTGAAGTTAGGAGTTTTCTGGGATTGGCCGGTTATTACCGACGGTTTGTGAAAGGTTTTTCTGTAATAGCTACTCCACTTACCAGACTACTTCGAAAGGGAGTGAGATTTGTGTGGACTGATCAGTGCCAGACTAGTTTTGAGCAGTTGAAAGAAATGTTGACTCAAGCACCTGTTCTCACGTTACCTATGGAAGATAAACCGTATGTGATCTACAGTGATGCTTCACATAATGGTTTGGGTTGTGTATTGATGCAAGAAGGTAAAGTGATAGCTTATGCTTCTCGACAGTTGAAACCGCATGAGCTCAATTATCCGACTCATGACTTGGAGTTAGCAGCCATTGTGTTTGCCTTGAAGATTTGGCGACATTATCTTTTTGGAGAGAAATGTTTCATCTATACTGATCACAAAAGTTTGAAGTATTTGGGTGTTTTCAGAAGGAGCTAAATCTTCGGCAGAGGAGATGGTTAGAGTTGATTAAAGACTATGACTGCTTGATTGATTATCATCCAGGTAAAGCAAATGTTGTTGCTGATGCCTTGAGTCGGAAGTCTTTAGCAGGTTTGACTGCTTATTCGCTCTTGTTGCTTGTTGAGTTAAGAGCGTTGCATGCTAGTTTTATAGTTTGTGATGATGGTGCATTGATGGCACAATTGCATTTAAGGCCAGTATTATTAGACCAGATTAAGGAGGCTCAATTGACTGATGAGGAAACTCAGAAGATTGTGTCAGTTTGTCAACAGGGCGAGAGCCGAGATTTTGTTGTGAGAGATGATGGAAGCTTATGGTTCAAGAGTAGACTGTGTGTGCCTGATGATGAAAGTTTAAGAAAGATTGTTTTAGAAGAAGCACACCAATCAGCTTTTGCTATGCATCCAGGCAGTACCAAGATGTACCATGATTTGAGACAGCATTATTGGTGGTCCGGTATGAAGAGAGACATTGCAGAGTTTGTGTCTAAATGTCTCACTTGTCAGAGGGTGAAAGCTGAGCATCAAGTTCCAACTGGGTTGCTTCAACCTTTGTCAGTGCCTGAATGGAAGTGGGATAGAGTAACTATGGACTTTGTGTCTGGTTTGCCTTTGACACAAAGAAAGCATGATGCCATTTGGGTGATTGTTGATAGGCTGACTAAGACAGCTCATTTTCTTCCAGTTTGGATGGATTATTCTTTGGAGAGGTTGGCTGAGCTGTATATCCAGGAGATTGTGAGATTGCATGGTGTCCCAATTTCTTTAGTGTCTAATCGAGATCCTAGGTTCACCTCGAGATTTTGGAAGAGTTTGCATGGCGCTTTAGGTTCTCGATTGCATTTCAGTACTGCTTTCCATCCCCAAATAGATGGACAATCAGAGAGAGTGATATAGATCATCGAGGATATGTTGAGAAGCTGTGTCATTGATTTCTCTGGAAGTTGGGACGGATTTTTGCCACTGGTGGAATTTACCTATAATAGCAGTCATCAATCGAGCATTGGTATGGCACCATTTGAGGCACTGTATGGGAAAAGGTGTAGGACACCTTTGTGTTGGAATGAAACTGGTGAAGGTAAGATAATTGGTCCTGATTTGGTTAAGGAAACAGAAGATAAAGTGAAAATGATTCGAGATAGATTGAAAGCAGCTTCAGATCGACAAAAATCTTATGCAGATTTGAAAAGGAGAGACATTGAGTATAATGTGGGAGAGAAAGTATTTTTAAAAGTTTCTCCTTGGAAAAAGATCTTAAGATTTGGTCGGAAAGGGAAGCTGAGTCCTCGGTTCATTGGGCCATATGAAGTTTTAGAAAGAGTGGGACCAGTTGCTTATCGGCTTGCTTTGCCACCTGATTTGGAGCGGATTCATAATGTCTTCCATGTTTCTATGTTGAGAAGGTATAGATCAGACCCATCTCATGTGTTATCAGTTGAATCTATTGAGATGAGTCCGGATCTGACATTTGAAGAAGAGCCAGTTGCTATTCTGGCACATGAAGTGAAAGAATTAAGAAACAAGAGAGTGCCACTTGTGAAAGTGCTATGGAAGAATCATGGGAGAGAAGAGGCAACTTGGGAAAGTGAGCAAACAATGCGAAACCAGTATCCTCAGTTGTTTCAGAGTTAATTTCAGGTAATTTCGAGGACGAAATTTCTTTTTAGAGGGGGAGACTTATAATATCCCTAATTATGCCCTAGTAGTTTTGGTGTTATTGTTGTTGCACTTGAACTATGTATATATATGATAAGTTGATAAGAAATTGGAAGAGAATGTGTTTGTGTTGTTAGAAAGATATATGTGTGTAGAGAAAGGTGTATATGTTATGTATATGGCAATATATATAGCATATAAGTTGGTCAAAGAGTGAGTCAAGGTGTTGGAGATAGTGGAAGAAGATATTTCTTTTGATATTGTGAATTACATAATTGGGCATATAAGAGACAAAAGGTTAGTTTTATAATTAAGGGTGTTTTGGTAATTTTTCTTGTGGAATTGCATGGTGGAGATTAAAAGAAGAAATGAAGGGTTGACTTATCATTTTTTCTTCTCTTTTCTATCTTGTGTGGCCGGCTCAACAAAGGAACAAGAGAGCAAGAGAACAATTGAGAGTTTTGATGATTTCAAGCTCAAAGTGAAGGAAGTTTTCAAAGTTGCAAGTTGGATTTTCAAAGAATTCCATTATTTGGTAAGTTGTCTCTTGTTTGCTTTTGTTAATTTTTAAGTTTGGTTTGAGTTGAGTTGTATTTTGATGATGGTGTGATTAAATGGGTTGTGGTGTGAAATTAAGTATTGATTTTGCTTGATAGATGAGAAGTTGAGTTGGTGAAGGTGTTGGAAGTGATTGTGTTGAGTTTGAGTTAGGGTTTTGAGTTGGTAAGTGATGTTTTTGTTATGTTTGATTGGTTATTCTTGTTATTCTTTGAGTTGTTAGTGTTTATTGGTTTTAGAATTGAAGAACACATAATTTTGGAAAGGGGCAGTAGCGTTTGGGATCCCACGCCCGTGGCCTTTTGGTAGCCATGGCCGTGGGGGAGGTGACCATTTTTGGACAGTTTGCTTCCTAAAGCCACGACCGTGGGGGGGTTGAGGTGGCCACGGCAGTGGGCTTTGCTTAGGGTTGTTGAGTTTTGTTTAGTGCTCTAAAGGTCTAAGATAAGGTTAATAAGTGAATAATGTTATAGAAATTGATGTGATGCATCATTGTTTTGGGTTAGGTTTTGGAAGAAGTGAATTGCCCTAATTGTGAAGTGAAGAATCTTTGGAAGAAAGGATTGCTTAGAGTTGTGTGAGTGTTTATAAGGTAAGTACAAACTACATTGTTGCATAAATACATATGACATTGAGACTTGATGCATATTTGGTTGTAAATGTGTTATGGAATGTAATGCATTACTAGTGCATATTATAAATGTTATATTGGCATATAATGAATGTGGTGATAAGCATGTAAAGTATATGTTAAGACTATTGATTGTGTACATTTGAGTAATGAAATGTGAAACCATTATGATTAATTATTAATGATATAAATAGAATGGTTAAAGTATGTTATTGATATGACAGTGAAATGTAAAATGATATGTAAAAGTGAATGATGTAATATGAGATGTGAAAGTGGTGATAAGTTGCTTTAATGTGGTTATGATGATCAAAAAGAAATGTGAGGCCAACATGATGGGCCAAGATAATTCAATTGAAATTGTGAGGCATGATTGCCTAATGTGTTGTGAATTGTGGAATGAGAAATAAAAGGAAATAATGTGTACTTAATATGTTGATTCAACTTTCAGAGTTCTGTATTTGGCGGCATGCCTTAAAATATTGCCTACGGGGCTAGACACTTGGTGTCATTTGATTAAAATATTGCCTACGGGGCTAGACACTTGGTGTCATTTGATTAAAATATTGCCTACGGGGCTAGACACTTGGTGTCATTTGATATATATTGCCTACGGGGCTAGACACATGGTGTCACTATTGACCAAAACAGTAACTCTGAACTTTGAATAACATATTAGGGTGTCTTGGGCCCAGGTCTGTCTTGGTTTTAATGTGATTTATGAAATGATTATAATACTTAAGCAAAGATACAAAGTATATTTATGGTATGAGAAACTATAAGGAGTAAGGTGAGAATAGAAATGTATTAGTTTATTGGATTGTGCACAAAACTTGATTGTATGACATGGACATTGCATCAAAGCATATTGATATTGCAGTTTGTATTACTGAGCTAGTGGCTCAGCGCGAGTGTGATTTATCGCGCAGGTAACAGAGAGGATCCTGAGAGTTCCACTAGACCGAGTGAGTCTAGACATTGAAGATTTGAGTGGGACTTAAAGATCAGAGAAGAACTGCCAATAATGTATATATTTTGTATTTTGTATATTTCAATTTTGGTATATAAATATTTGTAAATATTTGATCTACTTTCTGCTGTGTTTTAAATAAACTTTGTACCTATTTTGTTTTATGAACTACTTTAAAAGTTTTAAATTTATTCATGGTTTTGAGAATGAATGTTTTGAATATTTTATCAATAGTGACAACCTATACTCAGTATACGTATATTACGATCGTTTTAGCATGCTATGTACGTATACGAAATATAGGGGTGTTACAGCGGGAATCATCGAATATGAAAAGAAAACGCAAACATTGTCTGTCGCGGCAATTCACGACTGTACGGGTGTACATTAGTCCTTTACAACTTGCTCATGTTTTACCGGTATTCGGTACAATGGAAATTCTTTTTCAGTAAGCAACTTTATGCATTAGTCCGGTGAAATTTTTAGAATTTCAGAGTACGGGATTCACGTGAACTGCATGCAGGTTGAATCGATAGGAGAGCGTATATCGCAAAATCAAATTACATGTATTTCATTTATAAATATCGCAAAACACGACATGGCAGCGGCGTTTATTATGATCGAATGAGACTCTCTCTTGCTTAAACCTCTTTGTTCCGAGAGAGATTTAAAAATCACGGATTTGTTAATTTAACTGTTTAAATTGAATCTAATTCAATTTCTAAATTCTTACAAATTTATAAATTGAATTAAATAATAGAATTTAAAATATCTTCATCTCAAAATTGTATTGGATTTCAGTGAAGTGATGTATTCTATAAATAGTACATGAATAATACCCTTTTAATCATAATCAAACAAAATATTTTATACAGCGGATACATTAACACCCTTTCGGAAAAAGTTTTCCCGTATGCTTGGGCCCAACATTTGCACACAGGGATTTTGCGGGGCCTTCAGCTCCATTGTATGAGAGGTTGATGTCGGCAAGCTCCACGTTCTGGCAAGGGAGGCTGCTGCTGCAATTGAGTTGAACAGCTACGGCAGTTGCCGAAGAGCCTCTGATATTCCTGAAGCTGACATTGCTTATCTTAACCTTTGATGGGATCTGAAAAAAAGATAACAGAAAAATCACGGAATTAAACTCGTGTCTCTATATGTGTTCATTTATTATTACTCACAACTGTTCAATATTTAAAGAAACACTATCTCCTCTTCTATTTGGTATTACCTTAGGATTCCACTGACTCCATGGGCAATACACTTGATCTATAATGATGGGATTACCGACGTTTTTCATGATAATATCCTCGAAATGCATATCGGATGCGACGCCACCATAAGGACAAACATGTAACCAAGATTTTATTAGCACCCTATTGCCATAAATCGCATCGTGAAAATGGAGTCAATATGTGCAAAAATAATTCAAATACACTCACAATCGTAACAAAAATAAGGACAAACAGGTAACCAAGATTTTATTAGCACCCTATTGCCATAAATCGCATCGTGAAAATGGAGTCAATATGTGCAAGAAGATAATTCAAATACACTCACAGTCGGAAGCTTCTTGCAATCCATGTTTTTGTGGAAATTATATTGTTTCCAAGCGGTTTTCCCTTGTCCATCGAAGGTACCACCACCAGATATTGTGAGACGATCGATTTTGATAAAAGAGATCCAGCTTTCACCGTCGTGCGCGCCCGCCTTGTGCTGACTCGGATTTGACAGGGCCTTCAGAGTTCCTTGAACTTCAAGATGCATGGGACCCTTGCAAGGGCCTTTTATGTCCACTGGCCCTAAAGAGTATGTCCCTTTTGGTATTACAACTTTGCTAGAACTCGTTGCTGCACAGGCCGCACTCCAGGCACTCAATAATGCCTAAAAAGTAAAGCGAAACAAAAGGTTTCAGCCGAAAATAATTTATAGTATATATATATATGTATTTGTTACATAAAAATTAATTGCTCACACATACCGAACTAATATCAGACCTCCCATCCGCTTTGGCACCGTACTTTCTGATATCGAAGACGTTGGGCTGAGCTTCATCTGCAAAAGCGAAGAATGAAAACAGAGCGACTAAGGAGACATGTATTTTAGATCCCATCTTGTTCGCTGAGTGTTTCTCTGTCTTTTACTTGTTCTTGCCTGAGTTTTCCTACTTACGTTAATGTTTTTCCGCTTCTTTCTTTTATGCGTCCTTTATAGGACAAACAATTATTACTGTAACACCTCTATACCCTGTATACGTACCAAGCATGCTTAAACGATCGTAATATACGTATACTGAATATAGAAAATGCCACGATTTAAAAAGACACAACAAATATCTTTGTAAATCAGTGAAACCAATCTCAAACAAATAAAAGAAATCCAAAAGACACTATATATAAAATGTTTAATAATTCACAGTGGAAGTTATTACAAATATGTTATAAATCAAAGTTTACAAAACATAGAATATATATACATGATTGGCAGCTCTTCTTTTATCTTTAAGTCCCAAAAGAAAAATCCTCAATGTCTAGTCTCACTTGGTCTCGAGGAGCTCTCAGGTTCAACTCTGTCACCTGCGCGATCAAACACTATCGCGCTAAGCCATCGGCTTAGTGGTACAAAATATACCAACATTATACTTTAAGGCAAAGTAATGTTACACATCTAAATCATAAAAGTTAACATCATAAGTGAAAAGCTAACATTACACCTTTATATTTAATAAACCATACACATAGAAGCACATCACATTATCACATCATACTACATTCATTGTCATAACAATATTCATATTACATCTTCATAGTTTCATTGATTTTACCATTCAAGAATCACATTATATACAAAGACAAGCATGGGCCCAAAACACTCTAATATGCCATTCAATTTTCAGAGTTAGTGCTTTGGTTTTATTATCACATTTATCATTATCATAAACCCAACTAGGCTTCAAGGAATAGGTTCAACCAAGCTTCAAGGGGAACAAAGCATGCTAAGTATCAACCCAACTTAGAACCAACCCAACCTAGCTTCAAGGGTTGTAACATCTCAATTAGGCTTCAAGGATCAAATCCAACCTAACTTCAAGAGAATGTTACCAACAGGCATGCCACCAACAACAAAACTCTGAAAATGAATAAACATTAGACACACAAATCATTTATTATCTCATTCTCAATTCTCATCATCAATTAGGCAAACATGCCTTATGTTCTTTCAATGGAATCATCATAGCCAAATCACAATGGCCTCAAATCATTTCATATCTCCATTCATATTATACATATAGCCTCATTAATATAGCATTTCAAAGTACATTATTCATATACACATTACCATTCACAAGATTCACAATGCACAATACATAACCTTGTTCATATAGTATCATATGCATTATCAAATGTAAGTTCAAACTCAACCATGTAAGAAGAGCAAGGAAAAATCACAGTGGCCAACACACTCAAGGGACACGGCCAAGCTTGTGGCCGTGTCTCTCAACCAAAAGCAACAGAAGCAAACATGGGCAAGGGACACGGCCGTGTCTTCTCCAAAATTTATCCAACACGGCCAAATTTCCATAGACTTGGCCGTGTCTCTTCCTTGGTTTAGCCGTGTCTCTTATGAACAAAAACCCTAACCATAGCCAACACTCTTTTGATTGAAATTAAACACATTATGCACAACATAAACTCATTCAAATGGATGTAATCAAAGTCATTAACACTTATTTTGCATGTTTAACACAATATTCACATTAACCATACATATAATCATTTACCACCTCAAAACCCTAAAACCAACTTCACTCTTGATCTTTCACCATCAACATCCACTTAACTCACCATCTTCAAAACAAAACCAACACCAATTCAATTTCTTTTAACTTACAATCAATTTCAACACTTGTAAACACATCTCAAACACACCAAATCATAATATCAACAAATTATAACTCATCTTATACACTACTTCAAAATAACAAAAGGAAACAAGAGAGTACTTACCTTTAATGAAGAAATTTCACAAATCTCCAACCAAAACCTTTGATTCCTCCTTCAATTTGATTCTAGCATTAAGAACACCTCTCTTGCTCTCTCTTTTCTTGGATAGCCGGCACACAAATGAGAAGAAAAGAAAAATAAACACAAGTCAAACATCTCTTCTTCTTTAAATCTCCACCAAGCAATTCTAACAAAGCAATTACCTAAATGCCCTCATCCAATTAACTTAACCTTTGTCACTTATATGCCCATTTAAGTAATTTCACATATCACAAATAAATATCCTCTTCCATTGACCATCCCTTTTGACTAATGTATATGTTATATATATAACCATATACCCAACATATACACTTTCTCTCTACACATTACTTTCCTTTTTAAACAATACATAAACATTCTCTTTTCAATTTCTTTTTTTTTTCTTTCAAATCAACATATACATTCAATCCAATTAAAACAACAATAATATTCAAAACTTCTAGGGCATACATTGGGATATTACAATTTTACCCCTCTAAAAAGAAATTTCGTCCTCGAAATTACCTGATATCAAGTCTGAAACAACTGAGGATATTGATCTCGCATTGCTTGCTCACTTTCCCAAGTTGCTTCTTCTCTTGCATGATTCTTCCACAGAACCTTCACCAAAGGCACTTTCTTATTTCTCAACTCTTTTACATCACGTGCTAAGATAGCAACTGGTTCCTCTTCAAATGTCAAATCTGGACTCACTTCGATAGATTCAATTGACAACACATGAGATGGATCCGATCTGTATCTCCTCAACATAGAAACATGGAATACATTATGGATCCTCTCCAATTCAGGTGGCAAAGCAAGCCGATAAGCAACTGGCCCAACTCTTTCCAAAACTTTATACGGTCCAATGAAACGAGGACTCAATTTCCCTTTCCGACCAAACCTCAAGATCTTTTTCCAAGGAGACACCTTCAAAAATACTTTATCTCCCACATTATATTCAATGTCTCTCCTCTTCAAATCTGAATAAGATTTTTGTCGGTCCGAAGCTGTTTTCAACCTATCTCGAATCGTTTTCACTTTCTCTTTAGTTTCTTTAACCAAATCAGGACCAATTAACTTACTTTCACCAAGTTCATTCCAACATAGAGGTGTCCTGCACCGTCTACCATACAATGCTTCGAATGGGGCCATACCAATGATGGATTGATGACTGTTATTGTAAGCAAATTCAACAAGTGGTAAGAATCCATCCCAACTTCTAGAGAAATCAATGACACAGCTTCTCAACATATCCTCAATAATCTGTATCACCCTCTCAGACTACCCATCTGTCTGAGGATGGAAAGCAGTGCTGAAATGTAATCGAGAACCCAAAGCACCATTTAAACTCTTCCAAAACCTTGAAGTAAATCGGGGATCTCGATCAGACACTATAGAAGTTGGAACACCATGCAACTTCACAATTTCATGGATATACAGCTCAGCTAACCTCTCCAAAGAGTAATCCATCCGAACCGAAAGAAAATGAGCTGTCTTAGTCAACCTGTCAACAATCACCCAAATAGCATCATGCTTTCTTTGTGTCAATGGCAGACCAGATACGAAATCCATGGTTACTCTATCCCATTTCCATTCAGGCACTGTTAAAGGTTGAAGTAACCCTGTTGGAACTTGATGCTCAGCTTTTACCCTCTGACATGTGAGACATTTAGACACAAAATCTGTAATGTCTCTCTTCATACCGGACCACCAATAATGCTGTCTCAAATCATGATACATCTTTGTATTACCCGGATGCATAGCAAATACTGATTGATGTGCTTCCTTTAAAATAATCCTTCTCAATTTAGCATCATCAGGCACACACATTCTATTCTTAAACCAAAGACTCCCATCACCTCTCACAATAAAATCTTGACTCTTTCCATTCTGACAATCTGAAACAATCTTTTGAATCTTTGCATCAGCCAATTGAGCCTCTTTAATCTGATCCAACAATACTGGTTTCAATTGCAATTGTGCCAACAATGCACCATCATCACAAGATACAAAACTAGCATGCAATGCTCTCAACTCAACAAGCAACGAGAGCGAATAAACAGTCAAACCTGCTAAAGACTTCCGACTCAAGGCATCAGCAACAACATTTGCCTTACCAGGATGATAATCAATCAAACAGTCGTAGTCCTTAATCAACTCCAACCATCTCCTCTGTCGAAGATTAAGCTCTTTTTGGACACCCAAATATTTTAAACTTTTATGATCAGTATAGATAAAACACTTTTCCCCATACAGATAATGTCGCCAAATCTTCAATGCAAACACAATGGCTACCAACTCTAAATCATGGGTCGGATAATTGAGCTCATGCGGTTTCTACTGACGAGAAGCATAAGCTATCACTTTACCTTCTTGCATCAGAACACAACCCAAACCACTATGTGAAGCATCACTGTAAATCACATACGGTTTATCTTCCACAGGTAAAGTAAGAACAGGCGCTTGAGTCAACATTTCTCTCAACTGTTCGAAACTAGCCTGACACTGATCTGTCCACACAAATCTAACTCCCTTTCGAAGTAATCTGGTAAGTGGAGTAGCTATCAAAGAAAATCCTTTCACAAACCGTCGGTAATAGCCTGCCAAACCCAGAAAACTTCTAACTTCAGTCACAGACTTTGGTGGACTCCAATTCAAAATAGCTTCAACTTTACTCGGATCAACTCTAATACCCTCTGCTGAAACTATATGACCGAGAAAAGTGACTTGGTCAAGCCAAAACTCACATTTCGACAGTTTAGCAAACAATTGCTTCTCTCTCATAATTTGCAACACAATCCGCAGATGCTTGTCATGCTCTTCCTCATTACGCGAATACACCAAAATATCATCTATAAAGACCACTACAAACTGATCCAAATAGGGCCTAAACACCCTATTCATCAAATCCATAAAAACTGCAGGTGCATTCGTCAAACCAAAAGGCATAACTAGAAAATCATAATGCCCATACCTGGTCCGAAAGGTGGTCTTAGGAACATCTTCAGCTCTGACTCTCAACTGATGGTACCCTGATCTCAAATCAATTTTGGAAAACACTGCTGCACCTTTCAATTGATCAAAGAGATCATCAATTCTAGGCAAAGGATATTTATTTTTAATAGTCACCTTGTTCAATTGCCTATAATCGATACACAATCTCATAGTACCATCCTTCTTCTTCACAAATAAGACAGGAGCTCCCCACGGTGAAACACTAGGGCGAACAAACCCTTTATCCAGCAACTCCTGTAACTGCACCTTCAGCTCTCTCAGTTCAGCAGGTGCCATTCTGTAAGGAGTAATAGAGATAGGAGTGGTACCATGCAATAATTCAATACCAAACTCCACCTCTCTCACAGGAGGCAACCCTGGCAACTCCTCTGGAAACACATCTGGAAACTCTGCAACTGTGGGTATATCATCAAGTTGAGAACCATTTACTCTAGTATCCACAACATAAGCAAGGTAAGTATCACACCCTTTTCTAATCAATCTCCTAGCTACAACAGCTGAAACAAACAAGGATGCTAGCTGTCCCTGCTCACTAGATACTAACACCTCTCTACCATCGCTGGTTCTCAAGGTAACAACTTTCTTTTGGTAGCCAACCACAGCTCTATGTCTAGATAACCAGTCCATGCCTAGGATCACATCATATTCCTTAAAAGGCATCTCAATCAAATCTCCAAGAAACTCCTCCCCTTGCACCATCACTGCACTATCTCGGTGCACTTTGCTAACAATCACACTATGCCCTAACGGATTTGTCACCAATACATCAAATCCTATGGATTCAGCATGCACATCAGACACAGGCAAAACAGATGCACTAATATATGAATGCGTGGATCCGGGATCAATCAAAGCAAGTACTGAAATACCAAATAAAGAAAAAGTACCAGCTATGACTGCCGAAGCATCTGGTTGCCTCTGCATCACATAAATCCTCTGAGAAGATCCAGGCTCCTCTAGTCTACTCTCCCTGGATGTAGAACCTCCTCTAGAACTGAACCTAGATCTGCCTCCTCTGCTGAAACCTTTGCCTCCTCGACCTCCCCTCACACTAGGTCGGGAAGCTGCAGTATCCACTGACATCCGCTCCTGTCTCTCAGGACAATCTCTCACAAAATGATCGGGAGATCCACATCTGAAACATACCCCTGCTACACCAGTCTTCCAACAAGTACCACCATGTGGCCTACCACAATGAATGCATATGGGTAAGGTGGATCTCTGAGTCACTGGGGTCGGAGCACTCGCCACTGAAACTGTAGGTCTAGATCTCTGCCTCTAAAACTGTACTGACCTACCCGCTGGCCTCTGACTCCTACTAACCCGAGGAACAAAACTTCCTTTACCTCTTTTCACAGACGAAGACCCTGCCTCAAACTGGGGCCTTCTAACCCTGATCTCTTCCTCTGAAGCAGCTGCAATAACCTGAGCTCTCTCCACACTCCTAGCTGCTGCAACCAGCTGGGAAAAATCACGATATCTAGATCCAACCACCAAACACATGATAGAGGGCCTCAATCCCTCCTCAAATCTCCGGCATCTATCTATCTCATCAGATATAATACCCCCAGCATACTGGCTCAACCGGATAAACTCTAACTCATATTCCGTCACAGTCCGGTGATCTTGCTTCAAGCTTAGAAACTCCATTTTCTTCATATCTTTGTACTCCCTAGGAGTATACTTCAATTCAAACTCTCTTAGAAAATCAGCATAGGACAATGTTGGTGGATCATCCATAGCATGGGGCACTGTCTTCCACCAGTCATATGCGTCCTTTTGCAACAATGATCTTGCATAATCAAACTTTTCCTCTGGAGTGGCTTGCAACTGAACAAATATTCTCTGTACTTTATCTAGCCACTGCTCAGCTACAGCTGGATCAATAGTACCCAAGAAGTCTTCTGCTCCATATTTCCTTAATTTATCATACTGTCTCACTGATACCAAAGGCTGTGGGGGTGGCGGTGGTGGTTGTACTGGTGCTTGCCTCAACAAATCAATCACATGCCTAAACCAACCTGGCGGAACCTCCTCACCAGCTGGTCTCCCCGACACAGAAGCAGGTACCTCTCCAGCACTATCCACTCTAGCTCCCTCTCTAATCTCATCAGGAGCTATACTCTCAGCACTACCCTCGACTGACTGACGTGAGTGAGAATCCATCACAACCTATATCTGCAAACACAGCATAATACCTCTCATTAAAGATCAGAGACTGCCAATGCCAAACATGTATGTTATTCAAAAATCCACGTTTTAAAATCAAAACACTCTTTTTCTTACACTTGACCTAGGTTGAGAATCTCAAACCTAGGCTCTGATACCAAAACAATTGTAACACCTCTATACCCTGTATATGTACCAAGCATGCTTAAACGATCGTAATATACGTATACTGAATATAGAAAATGCCACGGTTTAAAAAGACACAACAAATATCTTTGTAAATAAGTGAAACCAATCTCAAACAAATAAAAGAAATCCAAAAGACACTATATATAAAATGTTTAATAATTCACAGCGGAAGTTATTACAAATATGTTATAAATCAAAGTTTACAAAACATAGAATATATATACATGATTGGCAGCTCTTCTCTGATCTTTAAGTCCCAAAAGAAAAATCCTCAATGTCTAGTCTCACTTGGTCTCGAGGAGCTCTCAGGTTCAACTCTGTCACCTGCGCGATCAAACACTATCGCTAAGCCATCGGCTTAGTAGTACAAAATATACCAACATTATACTTTAAGGCAAAGTAATGTTACACATCTAAATCATAAAGTTAACATCATAAGTGAAAAGCTAACATTGCACCTTTATATTTCATAAACCATATACATAGAAGCACATCACATTATCACATCATACTACATTCAATGTCATAACAATATTCATATTACATCTTCATAGTTTCATTGATTTTACCATTCAAGAAGCACATTATATACAAAGACAAGCATGGGCCCAAAACACTCTAATATGCCATTCAATTTTCAGAGTTAGTGCTTTGGTTTTATTATCACATTTATCATTATCATAAACCCAACTAGGCTTCAAGGATTAGGTTCAACCAAGCTTCAAGGGGAACAAAGCATGCTAAGTATCAACCCAACTTAGAACCAACCCAACCTAGCTTCAAGGGTTGTAACATCTCAATTAGGCTTCAAGGATCAAATCCAACCTAACTTCAAGAGAATGTTACCAATAGGCATGCCACCAACAACAAAACTCTGAAAATGAATAACACATTAGACACACAAATCATTTATTATCTCATTCTCAATTCTCATCATCAATTAGGCAAACATGCCTTATGTTCTTTCAATGGAATCATCATAGCCAAATCACAATGGCCTCATATCATTTCATATCTCCATTCATATTATACATATAGCCTCATTAATATAGCATTTCAAAGTACATTATTCATATACACATTACCATTCACAAGATTCACAATGCACAATACATAACCTTGTTCATATAGTATCATATGCATTATCAAATGTAAGTTCAATCTCAACCATGTAAGAAGAGCAAGTAAAAATCACAGTGGCCAACACACTCAAGGGACACGGCCAAGCTTGTGGCCGTGTCTCTCAACCAAAAGCAACAGAAGCAAACATGGGCAAGGGACACGGCCGTGTCTTCTCCAAAATTTATCCAACACGGCCAAATTTCCATAGACTTGGCCGTGTCTCTCAAAAATTCTTTAGCTTGGCCGTGTCTCTTCCTTGGTTTAGCCGTGTCTCTTATGAACAAAAACACTAACCATAGCCAACACTCTTTTGATTGAAATTAAACACATTATGCACAACATAAACTCATTCAAATGGATGTAATCAAAGTCATTAACACTTATTTTGCATGTTTAACACAATATTCACATTAACCATACATATAATCATTTACCACCTCAAAACCCTAAAACCAACTTCACTCTTGATCTTTCACCATCAACATCCACTTAACTCACCATCTTCAAAACAAAACCAACACCAATTCAATTTCTTTTAACTTACAATCAATTTCAACACTTGTAAACACATCTCAAACACACCAAATCATAATATCAACAAATTATAACTCATCTTATACACTACTTCAAAATAACAAAAGGAAACAAGAGAGTACTTACCTTAAATGAAGAAATTTCACAAATCTCCAACCAAAACCTTTGATTCCTCCTTCAATTTGATTCTAGCATTAAGAACACCTCTCTTGCTCTCTCTTTTCTTGGATAGCCGGCACACAAATGAGAAGAAAAGAAAAATAAACACAAGTCAAACTTCTCTTCTTCTTTAAATCTCCACCAAGCAATTCTAACAAAGCAATTACCTAAATGCCCTCATCCAATTAACTTAACCTTTGTCACTTATATGCCCATTTAAGTAATTTCACATATCACAAATAAATATCCTCTTCCATTGACCATCCCTTTTGACTAATGTATATGTTATATATATAACCATATACCCAACATATACACTTTCTCTCTACACATTACTTTCCTTTTTAAACAATACATAAACATTCTCTTTTCAATTTCTTTTTTTTTCTTTCAAATCAACATATACATTCAATCCAATTAAAACAACAATAATATTCAAAACTTCTAGGGCATACATTGGGATATTACAATTACCTTCTTTATTGAACGTTTATAACAAGCTGCTGGAGGTGTTGTCATGCAACTTAACTTGGTCTATTATTAGCGTATTTTTTCTCACATTTTATGCTATAAGTTTCAACCGAAAAAACGCTTACCAACCTTAAATTAAACCCGTTTGCATTTTTTTTCTTAATTTTGTCTCGAAACTTGCGTTGCATAAAATAAGCTACAGTTGTACCTTATTTTTGTTTTCGTTCTCATACCAAAACAGATGCCAAACAGTCCAATGCATTTTTCTGCCCTTGCTATTTTGCGTGCCACACGTAATCGTGCTTTTTCTTTTGTTATTCCTTTTTGAGGAGGACAAGCTTGTGGAATAATATATAGGTATGTATGCATGCATGCATGCATTTGTGTATGGACACACCTGTATGCATGCGTGCATGCATACATGTAAACACGCATAGTTGCACGTATGGTTGTGCATACATGTATATGTATACAATATTGTGAGAGCCTATTCGGCTCACATTAATATTTTTTTTTAAGAATTGATTACAGCAAAAACATGACGTTATCCCACATTGAAAAGTGACGGGGGAATTAAGCAATTTAAAAGATTTGGCTCGTCTACTGAATTAAAATAGGCTTGCAGGGACACCGTGGGCACGGGATTCAAAAACTGCTGCACAAAATAAAATGCGTTCGCGTATCTTGACAGGACACTTGGCACTTGAACACGGGGCGCGCGCGCGAGAGGAAAACGGCCCCGGTAAACATGGAAATTAATTTTTCCTAAGGAACTTTACGGATTGAATTAATGAGCATGAATTAGCGCAAATTGCACGCAAGTTGCAGTAACGGGAGCAGAAAAACAACGGAATTAAAAGCATATGGCTTTCCTTTTTTGCTAGTAGACCGACATGGCGGGAATCATCGAATATGAAAAGAAAATGCAAACATTGTCTGTCGCGGCAATTCACGACTGTACGGGTGTACATTAGTCCTTTACAGCTCGCTCATGTTTTACCGGTATTCGGTACAATGGAAATTCTTTTTCAGCAAGTAACTTTATGCATTAGTTCGGTGAAATTTTTAGAATTTCAGAGTACGGGATTCACGTGAACTGCATGCAGGTTGTAGCGATAGGAGAGCGTATATCACAAAATCAAATTACATGTATTTCATTTATAAATATCGCAAAACACGACATGGCAGTGGCGTTTATTATGATAGAATGAGACTCTCTCTTGCTTAAACCTCTTTGTTTAGAGAGAGATTTAAAAATCACGGATTTGTTGATTTAACTGTTTAAATTGAATCTAATTCAATTTCTAAATTCTTAAAAATTTAGAAATTGAATTAAATAATAGAATTTAAAATATCTTCATCTAAAAATTGTATTGGATTTGAGTGAAGTGATGTATTCAATAAATAGTACATGAATAATACCCTTTTAATCATAATCAAACAAAATATTTTATACAGCGGATACATTAACACCCTTCCGGAAAAACTTTTCCCGTATGCTTGGGCCTAACATTTGCACACAGGGATTTTGCGGGGCCTTCAGCTCCATTGTATGAGAGGTTGATGTCGGCAAGCTCCACGTTCTGGCAAGGGAGGCTGCTGCTGCAATTGAGTTGAACAGCTACGGCAGTTGCCGAAGAGCCTCTGATATTCCTGAAGCTGACATTGCTTATCTTAACCTTTGATGGGATCTGGAAAAAAGATAACAGAAAAATCACGGAATTAAACTCGTGTCTCTATATGTGTTCATTTATTATTACTCGCAACTGTTCAATATTTAAAGAAACACTATCTCCTCTTCTATTTGGTATTACCTTAGGATTACACTGACTCCATGGCCAATACACTTAATCTATAATGATGGGATTACCGACGCTTTTCATGATAATATCCTCGAAATGCATATCGGATGCGACGCCACCATATAATGCGGGCCAGGTCTTGATTCGTACACCATTACAAGTGCCGTCAATGGTGCAATTTTTTACGAAAATTCCAGAGACAGGTCCTTCATTCTTGTACTTCCCTAAACTTCCGACACTGATGCCGTGTCCTGGTCCGCACAGCACATTTGTGATTCGCACATGTTGGGTGTCATCTCCAATGGAGATGCAATCATCACCAGTCCTAATATTTTAATCGGTGATGTTGATATTGCTCGAACGTCCGATGTGAATTCCATCGGTGTTGACGCTTTCTGCAGGCGCAATGATCGTAAAGCGTCGGAAGGCGAGATTCTTTCACCCTAAGACATTGGCATGGAAATTCTTGCTGTCGACAGTCGTTACATCCTCCACGATGCTGTTGGTGATGAAATTGAACCTTAAGCTCTGACAGATTTTTTGCGAAAGGACAAACATGTAACTAAGATTTTATTAGCACCCTATTGCCATAAATCGCATCGGGAAAATGGAGTCAATATGTGCAAGATAATAATTCAAATACACTCACAATCGGAAGCTTCTTGCAATCCGTGTTTTTGTGGCAATTATTTTGTTTCCAAGCGGTTTTCCCTTGTCCATCGAAGGTACAACAACCAGATACTGTGAGACGATCGATTTTGATAAAAGAGATCCAGCTTTCTCTGTCGTGGGCACCCGCCTTGTGCTGACTCGGATTTGGCGGGGCCTTCAGAGTTCCCTGAACTTCAAGATGCATGGGACCCTTGTAAGGGCCTTTTATGTCCACTGGCCATAAAGAGTATGTCCCTTTTGGTATTACAACTTTGCTAGAACCCGTTGCTGCACAGGCCGCACTCCAGGCACTCAATAATGCCTAAAAAGTAAAGCGAAACAAAAGGTTTCAGCCGAAAATAATTTATAGTATATATATATATTTGTTACATAAAAATTAATTGCTCACACATACCAAACTAATATCAGACCTCCCATCCGCTTTGGCACCGTATTTTTTGATATCAAAGACGTTGGGCTGAGCTTCAACTGTAAAAGTGAAGAATGAAAATAGAGCGACTAAGGAGACATGTATTTTAGATACCATCTTTTTCGCTGAGTGTTTCTCTGTCTTTTACTTGTTCCTGCTTGAGTTTTCCTACTTACGTTAATGTTTTTCCGCTTCTCTCTTTTATGCGTCCTTTATAGGACAAACAATTATTACCTTCTTTATTGAACGTTTATAACAAGCTGCTGCAGGTGTTGTCATGCAACTTAACTTGGTCTATTATTAGCGTATTTTTCTCACATTTTATGCTCTAAGTTTCAACCGAAAAACGCTTACCAACCTTAAGTTAAACCCGTTTGCATTTTTTTTTCTTAATTGTGTCTCGAAACTCACGTTGCATAAAATAAGCTGCAGTTGTACCTTATTTTTGTTTTCGTTCTCATACCAACACAGATGCCAAACAGTCCAATGCATTTTTCCGCCCTTGTTATTTTGCGTGCCACACGTAATCGTGCTTTTTCTTTTGTTATTCCTTTTTTAGGAGGACAAGCTTGTGGAATAATATATAGGTATGTATGCATGCATGCATGCAGTTGCGTATGGACACACCTGTATGCATACGTGCATGCATACATGTAAACACGCATAGTTGCACGTATGGTTGTGCATACATGTATATGTATACAATATTGTGAGAGCCTATTCGGCTCTCATTAATATTTTTTTTTAAGAATTGATTACAGCAAAAACATGACGTTATCCCACATTGAAAAGTGACGGGGGAATTAAGCAATATAAAAGATTTGGCTCGTCTACTGGATTAAAATAGGCTTGCAGGGACACCGTGGGCGCGGGATTCAAAAACTGCTGCACAAAATAAAATGCATTCGCGTATCTTGACAGGGCACTTGGCACTTGGGCACGGGGCGCGCGCGCGAGAGGAAAATGGCCCCGGTAAACATGGAAATTAATTTTTCCTAAGGAACTTTACGGATTGAATTAACGAGCAGGAGTTAACGCAAAATTGCACGCAAGTTGCAGTAACGGGAGCAGAAAAACCATGGAATTAAAAGCATATGGCTTTCCTTTTTTGCTGGTCGACCGACATGGCGGGAATCATCGAATATGAAAAGAAAACGCAAACATTGTATGTCGCGGCAATTCACGACTGTACGGGTGTACATTAATCCTTTACAGCTCGCTCATGTTTTACCGGTATTCAGTACAATGGAAATTCTTTTTCAGTAAGCAACTTTATGCATTAATCCGGTGAAATTTTTAGAATTTCAGAGTACGGGATTCACGTGAACTGCATGCAGGTTGTAGCGATAGGAGAGCGTATATCGCAAAATCAAATTACATGTATTTCATTTATAAATATCGCAAAACACGACATGGCAATGGCGTTTATTACGATCGAATGAGACTCTCTCTTGCTTAAACCTCTTTGTTCCGAGAGAGATTTAAAAATCATGGATTTGTTGATTTAACTGTTTAAATTGAATCTAATTCAATTTCTAAATTCTTAAAAATTTAGAAATTGAATTAAATAATAGAATTTAAAATATCTTCATCTAAAAATTGTATTGGATTTGAGTGAAGTGATGTATTCAATAAATAGTACATGAATAATACCCTTTTAATCATAATCAAACAAAATATTTTATACAGCGGATACATTAACACCCTTCCGGAAAAACTTTTCCCGTATGCTTGGGCCTAACATTTGCACATAGGGATTTTGCGGGGCCTTCAGCTCCATTGTATGAGAGGTTGATGTCGGCAAGCTCCACGTTCTGGCAAGGGAGGCTGCTGCTGCAATTGAGTTGAACAGCTATGGCAGTTGCCGAAGAGCCTCTGATATTCCTGAAGCTGACATTGCTTATCTTAACCTTTGATGGGATCTGGAAAAAAGATAACAGAAAAATCACGGAATTAAACTCGTGTCTCTATATGTGTTCATTTATTATTACTCGCAACTGTTCAATATTTAAAGAAACACTATCTCCTCTTCTATTTGGTATTACCTTAGGATTACACTGACTCCATGGGCAATACACTTGATCTATAATGATGGGATTACCGACGCTTTTCATGATAATATCCTCGAAATGCATATCGGATGCGACGCCACCATATAATGCGGGCCAGGTCTTGATTCGTACACCATTACAAGTGCCGTCAATGGTGCAATTTTTTACGAAAATTCCAGAGACAGGTCCTTCATTCTTGTACTTCCCTAAACTTCCGACACTGATGCCGTGTCCTGGTCCGCACAGCACATTTGAGATTCGCACATGTTGGGTGTCATCTCCAATGGAGATGCAATCATCACCAGTCCTAATATTTTAATCGGTGATGTTGATATTGCTCGAACGTCCGATGTGAATTCCATCGGTGTTGACGCTTTCTGCAGGCGCAATGATCGTAAAGCGTCGGAAGGCGAGATTCTTTCACCCTAAGACATTGGCATGGAAATTCTTGCTGTCGACAGTCGTTACATCCTCCACGATGCTGTTGGTGATGAAATTGAACCTTAAGCTCTGACAGATTTTTTGCGGAAGGACAAACATGTAACTAAGATTTTATTAGCACCCTATTGCCATAAATCGCATCGGGAAAATGGAGTCAATATGTGCAAGATAATAATTCAAATACACTCACAATCGGAAGCTTCTTGCAATCCGTGTTTTTGTGGCAATTATTTTGTTTCCAAGCGGTTTTCCCTTGTCCATCGAAGGTACCACAACCAGATACTGTGAGACGATCGATTTTGATAAAAGAGATCCAGCTTTCACCGTCGTGCATGCCCGCGTTGTGCTGACTCGGATTTGACGGGGCCTTCAGAGTTCCTTGAACTTCAAGATGCACGGGACCCTTGCAAGGGCCTTTTATGTCCACCGGCCCTAAAGAGTATGTCCCTTTTGGTATTACAACTTTGCTAGAACCAGTTGCTGCACAGGCCGCACTCCAGGCACTCAATAATGCCTAAAAAGTAAAGCGAAACAAAACGTTTCAGCCGAAAATAATTTATAGTATATATATATATATTTGTTACATAAAAATTAATTGCTCACACATTCCGAACTAATATCAGACCTCCCATCCGATTTGGCACCGTACTTTCTGATATCGAAGACGTTGGGCTGAGCTTCAACTGCAAAAGCGAAGAATGAAAACAGAGTGACTAAGGAGACAAGTATTTTAGATCCCATCTTGTTCGCTGAGTGTTTCTCTGTCTTTTACTTGTTCCTGCCTGAGTTTTCCTACTTACGTTAATGTTTTTCCGCTTCTCTCTTTTATGCGTCCTTTATAGGACAAACAATTATTACCTTCTTTATTGAACGTTTATAACAAGCTGCTGCAGGTGTTGTCATGCAACTTAACTTGGTCTATTATTAGCGTATTTTTTCTCACATTTTATGCTATAACTTTCAACCGAAAAACGCTTACCAACCTTAAGTTAAACCCGTTTGCATTTTTTTTTCTTAATTGTGTCTCGAAACTCACGTTGCATAAAATAAGCTACAGTTGTAATTTATTTTTGTTTTCGTTCTCATACCAACACAGATGCCAAACAGTCCAATGCATTTTTCCGCCCTTGCTATTTTGCGTGCCACACGTAATCCTGCTTTTTCTTTTGTTATTCCTTTTTGAGGAGGACAAGCTTGTGGAATAATATATAGGTATGTATGCATGCATGCATGCATTTGCGTATGGACACACCTGTATGAATGCGTGCATGCATACATGTAAACACGCATAGTTGCACGTATGGTTGTGCATATATGTATATGTATACAATATTGTGAGAGCCTATTCGGCTCACATTAATATTTTTTTTAAGAATTGATTACAGCAAAAAACATGACGTTATCCCACATTGAAAAGTGACGGGGGAATTAAGCAATATAAAAGATTTGGCTCGTCTACTGAATGAAAATAGGCTTGCAGGGACACCGTGGGCGTGGGATTCAAAAACTGTTGCACAAAATAAAATGCGTTCGCGTATCTTGACAGGGCACTTGGCACTTGAGCACAGGGCGCGCGCGCGAGAGGAAAACGGCCCCGGTAAACATGGAAATTAATTTTTCCTAAGGAACTTTACGGATTGAATTAACGAGCAGGAATTAGTGCAAATTGCACGCAAGTTGCAGTAACGGGAGCAAAAAAACCACGGAATTAAAAGCATATGGCTTTCCTTTTTTGCTGGTCGACCGACATGGCGGGAATTATCGAATATGAAAAGAAAATGCGAACATTGTCTGTCGCGGCAATTCACGACTGTACTGGTGTACATTAGTCCTTTACAGCTCGCTCATGTTTTACCGGTATTCGGTACAATGGAAATTCTTTTTCAGTAAGCAACTTTATGCATTAGTCCGGTGAAATTTTTAGAATTTCAGAGTACGGGATTCACGTGAACTGCATGCAGGTTGTAACGATAGGATAGCGTATATCGGAAAATCAAATTACATGTATTTCATTTGTAAATATCGCAAAACACGACATGGCAGCGGCGTTTATTATGATCGAATGAGACTCTCTCTTGCTTAAACCTCTTTGTTCCGAGAGAGATTTAAAAATCACGGATTTGTTGATTTAACTGTTTAAATTGAATCTAATTCAATTTCTAAATTCTTAAAAATTTAGAAATTGAATTAAATAATAGAATTTAAAATATCTTCATCTAAAAATTGTATTGGATTTGAGTGAAGTGATGTATTCAATAAATAGTACATGAATAATACCCTTTTAATCATAATCAAACAAAATATTTTATACAGCGGATACATTAACACCCTTCCGGAAAAACTTTTCCCGTATGCTTGGGCCTAACATTTGCACACACGGATTTTGCGAGGCCTTCAGCTTCATTGTATGAGAGGTTGATGTCGGCAAGCTCCATGTTCTGGCAAGCGAGGCTGCTGCTGCAATTCAGTTGAACAGCTACGGTAGTTGCCGAAGAGCCTCTGATATTCATGAAGCTGACATCGCTTATCCTAACCTTTGATGGGATCTGAAAAAAAGATAATAAAAAAATCACGGAATTAAACTCGTGTCTCTATATGTGTTCATTTATTATTACTCGCAACTGTTCAATATTTAAAGAAACACTATCTCCTCTTCTATTTGGTATTACCTTAGGATAACACTGACTCCATGGGCAATACACTTGATCTATAATGATTGGATTACCGACGTTTTTCATGATAATATCCTCGAAATGCATATCGGATGCGACATCACCATATAATGCGGGCCAAGTCTTGATTCGTACACCATTATCAGTGCCGTCGATGGTGCAATTTCTTATGAAAATTCCAGAGACAGGTCCTTCATTCTTGTACTTCCCTAAACTTCCCACACTGATGCCGTGTCCTGGTCCGCACCGCACATTTGTGATTCGCACTTGTTGGGTGTCATCACCAGTGCTAATATTTGAATCGGTGATGTTATTCTTGCTTGAACGTCCGATGTGAATTCCATCGGTGTTGACGCTTTCTGCAGGCGTAATGATCGTAAAGCGTCGGAAGGCGAGATTCTTGCACCCTAAGACATTGGCTTGGAAATTCTTGCTGTCGACAGTCGTTACATCCTCAACGATGTTGTTGGTGATGAAATTGAACCTTAAACTCTTACAGATTTTTTGTGGAATGACAAACATGTAACCAAGATTTTATTAGCACCCTATTGCCATAAATCTCATCGTGAAAATGGAGTCAATATGTGCAAGATGATAATTCAAATACACTCACAATCGGAAGTTTCTTGCAATCCGTGTTTTTGTGGCAATAATTTTGTTTCCAAGCGGTTTTCCCTTGTCCATCGAAGGTACCGCCACCAGATACTGTCAGACGATCGATTTTGATAAAAGAGATCCAGCTTTCACCGTCGTGCGCTCCAGCCTTGTGCTGACTCGGATTTGTCGGGGCCTTCAGAGTTCCTTGAACTTCAAGATGCACGGGACCCTTGCAAGGGCCTTTTATGTCCACTGGCCCTAAAGAGTATGTCCCTTTTAGTATTACAACTTTTCTAGAACCCATTCCTGCACAGGCCGCACTCCAGGCACTCAATAATGCCTAAAAAGTAAAGCGAAACAAAAGGTTTCAGTCGAAAATAATTTATAGTATATATATATAAATATTTGTTACATAAAAATTAATTGCTCACACATACCAAACTAATATCAGACTTCCCATCCGCTTTGGCACCGAACTTTCTGATATCGAAGACGTTGGGCTGAGCTTCAACTACAAAAGCGAAGAATGAAAACAGAGCGACTAAGGAGACATGTATTTTAGATCCCATCTTGTTCGCTGAGTGTTTCTTTGTCTTTTACTTGTTCCTGCTTGAGTTTTCCTACTTACGTTAATGTTTTTTCGCTTCTCTCTTTTATGCGTCCTTTATAGGACAAATAATTATTACCTTCTTTATTGAACGTTTATAACAAGCTGCTGCAGGTGTTGTCATGCAACTTAACTTGGTCTATTATTAGCGTATTTTTTCTCACATTTTATGCTATAAGTTTCAACCGAAAAACGCTTACCAACCTTAAGTTAAACCCATTTGCATTTTTTTTTCTTAATTGTGTCTCGAAACTCACGTTGCATAAAATAAGCTACAGTTGTAATTTATTTTTGTTTTCATTCTCATACCAACATAGATGCCAAACAGTCCAATGCATTTTTCCGCCCTTGCTATTTTGCGTGCCACACGTAATCCTGCTTTTTCTTTTGTTATTCCTTTTTGAGGAGGACAAGCTTGTGGAATAATATATAGGTATGTATGCATGCATGCATGCATTTGCGTATGGACACACCTGTATGAATGCGTGCATGCATACATGTAAACACGCATAGTTGCACGTATGGTTGTGCATATATGTATATGTATACAATATTGTGAGAGCCTATTCGGCTCACATTAATATTTTTTTTTAAGAATTGATTACAGCAAAAAACATGACGTTATCCCACATTGAAAAGTGACGGGGGAATTAAGCAATATAAAAGATTTGGCTCGTCTACTGAATGAAAATAGGCTTGCAGGGACACCGTGGGTGTGGGATTCAAAAACTGTTGCACAAAATAAAATGCGTTCGCGTATCTTGACAGTTCACTTGGCACTTGGGAACAGGGCGCGCGCGCGAGAGGAAAATGGCCCCGGTAAACATGGAAATTAATTTTTCCTAAGGAACTTTACGGATTGAATTAACGAGCAGGAATTAGTGCAAATTGCACGCAAGTTGCAGTAACGGGAGCAGAAAAACAACGGAATTAAAAGCATATGGCTTTCCTTTTTTGCTGGTCGACCGACATGGCGGGAATCATCGAATATGAAAAGAAAACGCGAACATTGTCTGTCGCGGCAATTCACGACTGTACTGGTGTACATTAGTCCTTTACAGCTCGCTCATGTTTTACCAGTATTCGGTACAATGGAAATTCTTTTTCAGTAAGCAACTTTATGCATTAGTCCGGTGAAATTTTTAGAATTTCAGAGTACGGGATTCACGTGAACTGCATGCAGGTTGTAACAATAGGATAGCGTATATCGGAAAATCAAATTACATGTATTTCATTTGTAAATATCGCAAAACACGACATGGCAGCGGCGTTTATTACGATCGAATGAGACTCTCTCTTGCTTAAACCTCTTTGTTCCGAGAGAGATTTAAAAATCACGGATTTGTTGATTTAACTGTTTAAATTGAATCTAATTCAATTTCTAAATTCTTAAAAATTTAGAAATTGAATTAAATAATAGAATTTAAAATATCTTAATCTAAAAATTGTATTGGATTTGAGTGAAGTGATGTATTCTATAAATAGTACATGAATAATACCCTTTTAATCATAATCAAACAAAATATTTTATACAGCGGATACATTAACACCCTTCCGGAAAAACTTTTCCCGTATGCTTGGGCCTAACATTTGCACACACGGATTTTGCGGGGCCTTCAGCTTCATTGTATGAGAGGTTGATGTCGGCAAGCTCCACGTTCTGGCAAGCGAGGCTGCTGCTGCAATTCAGTTGAACAGCTACGGTAGTTGCCGAAGAGCCTCTGATATTCATGAAGTTGACATCGCTTATCTTAACCTTTGATGGGATCTGAAAAAAAGATAATAAAAAAATCACGGAATTAAACTCGTGTCTCTATATGTGTTCATTTATTATTACTCGCAACTGTTCAATATTTAAAGAAACACTATCTCCTCTTCTATTTGGTATTACCTTAGGATTACACTGACTCCATGGGCAATACTCTTGATCTATAATGATGGGA
This sequence comes from Garcia nutans, assembly GCA_947685225.1. Lineage (NCBI taxonomy): Eukaryota > Viridiplantae > Streptophyta > Magnoliopsida > Malpighiales > Euphorbiaceae > Garcia > Garcia nutans. The sequence goes on along the minus strand of CANTUV010000031.1, from coordinate 68,272,541 downwards.
TTACCGACGTTTTTCATGATAATATCCTTGAAATGCATATCGGATGCGACGCCACCATATAATGCGGGCCAGGTCTTGATTCGTACGCCATTATCAGTGCCGTCGATGGTGCAATTTCTTACGAAAATTCCAGAGACAGGTCCTTCATTCTTGTACTTCCCTAAACTTCTGACACTGATGCCGTGTCCTGGTCCGCACCGCACATTTGTGATTCGCACTTGTTGGGTGTCATCACCAGTGCTAATATTTGAATCGGTGATGTTATTCTTACTCGAACGTCCGATGTGAATTCCATCGGTGTTGACGCTTTCTGCAGGCGTAATGATCGTAAAGCGTCGGAAGGCGAGATTCTTGCACCCTAAGACATTGGCATGGTAATTCTTGCTGTCGACAGTCGTTACATCCTCCACGATGCTGTTGGTGATGAAATTGAACCTTAAACTCTTACAGATTTTTTGTGGAAGGACAAACATGTATCCAAGATTTTATTAGCACCCTATTGCCATAAATCGCATCGTGAAAATGGAGTCAATATGTGCAAGATGATAATTCAAATACACTCACAATCGGAAGTTTCTTGCAATCCGTGTTTTTGTGGCAATAATTTTGTTTCCAAGCGGTTTTCCCTTGTCCATCGAAGGTACCGCCACCAGATACTGTCAGACGATCGATTTTGATAAAAGAGATCCAGCTTTCACCGTCGTGCGCGCCCGCCTTGTGCTTACTCGGATTTGTCGGGGCCTTCAGAGTTCCTTGAACTTCAAGATGCACGGGACCCTTGCAAGGGCCTTTTATGTCCACTGGCCCTAAAGAGTATGTCCCTTTTAGTATTACAACTTTTCTAGAACCCATTCCTACACAGGCCGCACTCCAGGCACTCAATAATGCCTAAAAAGTAAAGCGAAACAAAAAGTTTCAGCCGAAAATAATTTATAGTATATATATATAAATATTTCTTACATAAAAATTAATTGCTCACACATACCAAACTAATATCAGACTTCCCATCCGCTTTGGCACCGTACTTTCTGATATCGAAGACGTTGGGCTGAGCTTCAACTACAAAAGCGAAGAATGAAAACAGAGCGACTAAGGAGACATGTATTTTAGATCCCATCTTGTTCGCTGAGTGTTTCTTTGTCTTTTACTTGTTCCTGCTTGAGTTTTCCTACTTACGTTAATGTTTTTTCGCTTCTCTCTTTTATGCGTCCTTTATAGGACAAACAATTATTACCTTCTTTATTGAACGTTTATAACAAGCTGCTGCAGGTGTTGTCATGCAACTTAACTTGGTTTATTATTAGCGTATTTTTTCTCACATTTTAAGCTATAAGTTTCAACCGAAAAACACTTACCAACCTTAAGTTAAACCCGTTTGCATTTTTTTTTCTTAATTGTGTCTCGAAACTCACGTTTCATAAAATAAGCTACAGTTGTACCTTATTATTGTTTTCGTTCTCATACCAACACAGATGCCAAACAGTCCAATGCATTTTTCCGCCCTTGCTATTTTGCGTGCCACACGTAATCGTGCTTTTTCTTTTGTTATTCCTTTTTGAGGAGGACAAGCTTGTGGAATAATATATAGGTATGTATGCATGCATGCATGCATTTGCGTATGGACACACCTGTATGCATGCGTGCATGCATACTTGTAAACATGCATAGTTGCACGTATGGTTGTGCATACATGTATATGTATACAATATTGTGAGAGCCTATTCAGCTCACATTAATATTTCTTTTTAAGAATTGATTGCAGCAAAAACATGACGTTATCCCACATTGAAAAGTGACAGGGGAATTAAGCAATATAAAATATTTGGCTCGTCTACTGAATTAAAATAGGTTTGCAGGGACACCGTGGGCGCGGGATTCAAAAACTGTTGCACAAAATAAAATGCGTTCGCGTATCTTGACAGGGCACTTGGCACTTGGGCACAGGGCGCGCGCGCGAGAGGAAAATGGCCCCGGTAAACATGGAAATTAATTTTTCCTAAGGAACTTTACGGATTGAATTAACGAGCAGGAATTAGCGCAAATTGCACGCAAGTTGCAGTAACGGGAGCAGAAAAACCACGGAATTAAAAGCATATGGCTTTCCTTTTTTGCTGGTCGACCGACATGGCAGGAATCATCGAATATGAAAAGAAAACGCAAACATTGTCTGTCACGGCAATTCACGACAGTACGGGTGTACATTAGTCCTTTACAGCTCGCTCATGTTTTACCGGTATTCGGTACAATGGAAATTCTTTTTCAGTAAGCAACTTTATGCATTAGTTCGGTGAAATTTTTAGAATTTCAGAGTACGGGATTCACGTGAACTGCATGCAGGTTGTAGCGATAGGAGAGCTTATATCGCAAAACACGACATGGCAGCGGCGTTTATTACGATCGAATGAGACTCTTTCTTGCTTAAACCTTTTTGTTCCGAGAGAGATTTAAAAATCAAGGATTTGTTAATTTAACTGTTTAAATTGAATCTAATTCAATTTCTAAATTCTTACAAATTTAGAAATTGAATTAAATAATAGAATTTAAAATATCTTCATCTCAAAATTGTATTGGATTTGAGTGAAGTGATGTATTCTATAAATAGTACATGAATAATATCCTTTTAATCATAATCAAACAAAATATTTTATACAGCGGATACTGTAGCACCCCTTCCCGACCTACGTGTGTAAGTTGAGTAGAGGCGCCACACTATCCTAATGTTGCTACCACTTTTACTTAGTCAAATTTTTGTTCCGATTTTTACAGAAATTTTGCCATAGTTTCGCCTAAAAATTAAATCCCAAGTGTCGACAAAACTGGTTTTTTTCTGATTTTTGAAAACATTTTTACACAAACCAATGCAAACAAAATCATTCTCAGTACACTTCCAATAACTTCTTCTTATAACCTCAACTACAACCTGCAAAAAGGATTTACACTTCTAGTACAAAATAAAGTAAAGGTTTATTATGAAGTACAGTAGATAAAATATTTGTTCACTATGCAACGGAAAGTAACAATATTTACAAATTCATATATATCAAAACTCAAGTTTTACAAGACATAAAATTTATACATGTTTGGCAGTCAGTCTTTGATCTTAAAGCCCACTATTCACTCTTCAAAATCTAGGCTCGACTCGGCCTAGAGGAACTCTTTGGTTATTCCCTGTCACCTGCGCGAAGAATCACATTCGCGCTAAGCCAACGGCTTAGTGGTACAAACTACAGTGCTATGATGCTTTAATGCCATGCTAATGTCACACAATCAATATTCAAGATCAATTCAAGAGAATATTATATTTCACAATCTTACATTATTTAATACTTAATCAAAACATTCATGATTCACATTGAAAACAAAGACAAGCATGGGCCCACAAGACACTAATATGTTATTCAAAGTTCAGAGTTACTGCTTTGGTCTATAATCACAATCATTAAGCCCGTAGGCGATATATATATCTCTATCCATGGATAGGGTAACAGACCCAGTCTCTTGGACCTCAACCCGGATAAACCAAGGAGATCCTCAACCCGGCAAGACTGTTACTATAATTCACATTTCACATTTATCAACTGGAATCGGCTTACGACCCGGTCTTTTCACCTATCCAGTACTTTATAGGCATGCCACCAAACCCAGAACTCTGAAGGTTGAACAACAAATTAAACACAAAATTCTTTTCATTTATATATTTATACATTTCTTTCTCAATTCATTTCATTCTCATAAGCAAATTAGGCAATCATGCCTCAATCATCTCATTTGCATCATCACATCTTGCACATTTCACATTTCGTTATATTTCAAATCACATTAATCAATTCATTATTCAAATGGATATAATCAATGGCATTAACACATATTTTACATGCTCATCACAACATTCACATTATACCAAACATAACATTATTAATATACATCCACAATGCATTAGATTCCTTATCACATTTATAATCAAATATGTCTCAAGTCTCAATATCATATGAATGTATGCAATAATGTAGTTTGTACTTACCTTAAAACCAACTCACACCAATCTATAAACTTACTCTTCCAAGAATCCTCAACACTTAGGTTAGGGCAATTCAACCTCTTCACAACCTAATCCAAAAGGAATATTAGCAAAATGACCATATGAATAGTAAATTCTGGTTTTAGACTCCACTTTATCCTTATTTTGAAAAATTGTATAAAATAATATACTTGACTAAAAACTCTAAAATTTTTACAGAACTAAATTTTAAATCTTAAAATCATTCCTTTAAAATTTCAGATCAAACTGAACACAAAATCTTGGTCAAATAGTTCACCCAACCAGACTGCTCCAATTGCCCTGCATCCTGGCAGCAGTTCTGAACTTTGTGAATTCCATGAATTAAATTCAATCAACGTGGTTCCAAATTATTTTTCTAAAATACTAGACTCACTAAGTAACAACATATCCAAAATTCACTTCAAGAAAATTTTTCTATATTTAATTAAAAATCATAAAAGTCACAGCCTTTACTAATTGTAAAACAGAAAAAATTTCACTAAACACAACTCTTCCATCACCAACACCAACCTAACTTCTTATCTTTAATTCCATTTCCATCACATACAAACACACCACAAGCAATCCTAACCATATTATCAACAACACTTCATCAAACTCAAAAATAACTTCAAAAACAACAAGAGCAATCAAGAGAGAACTTACCAAAATAATGAAATTTCTTGAAATTCCAACTTGTTTATTTGAAATCTTTTTTGAATTTGATCTTAGAAAATCAAACTCTATCTTGCTCTCTTAACTTTGGAGTACCCGGCCAAGAAAAGAAAAAGAAGAAAAATGAAAAGGAAATTAAAGACAAAGTCAAAGTTCTCATCTCTTTAAACCTCCACCAACCAATCTAAAAAGAAAATTACTAAAATACCCTCTTCTATATATCTTAACTCCCTTTTACTTATTTGTCCTTTTTAGTAATTTCATAAATAACCAAAATAAATATCTTCTTCCTTTGACCATCCATTTGACTTTTATATATGTTATATATATATCCATATATACAACATATACACTCCTTTTTAAATTATTTTCTCTTTCCAATAACATATACATTTTAATTCAAATAAAACAACAATTATACTAAAACTTCTAGGGCACATTTTGGGATATAGCGGATACATTAACACCCTTCCGGAAAAACTATTCCCGTATGCTTGGGCCTAACATTTGCACACAGGGATTTTGTGGGGCCTTCAGCTCCATTGTATGAGAGGTTGATGTCGGCAAGCTCCACGTTCTGGCAAGGGAGGCTGCTGCTGCAATTGAGTTGAACAGCTACGGCAGTTGCCGAAGAGCCTCTGATATTCCTGAAGCTGACATTGCTTATCTTAACCTTTGATGGGATCTGAAAAAAAGATAACAGAAAAATCACAGAATTAAACTCGTGTCTCTATATGTGTTCATTTATTATTACTCGCAACTGTTCAATATTTAAAGAAACACTATCTCCTCTTCTATTTGGTATTACCTTAGGATTACACTGACTCCATGGGCAATACACTTGATCTATAATGATGGGATTACCGACGTTTTTCATGATAATAACCACGAAATGCATATCGGATGCGACGCCACCATATAATGCGGGCCAGGTCTTGATTCGTACACCATTATCAGTGCCGTCGATGGTGCAATTTCTTACGAAAATTCCAGAGACAGGTCCTTCATTCTTGTACTTCCCTAAACTTTCGACACTAATACCGTGTCCTGGTCCGCACCGCACATTTGTGATTCGCACTTGTTGGGTGTCATCACCAATGGAGATGCAATCATCACCGGTCCTAATATTTGAATCGGTGATGTTGATCTCGCTTGAACGTCCGATGTGAATTCCATCGGTGTTGACGCTTTCTGTAGGCGCAATGATCGTAAAGCGTCGGAAGGTGAGATTCTTGCACCCTAAGACATTGGCATGGAAATTCTTGCTGTCGACAGTCGTTACATCCTCCACGATGCTGTTGGTGATGAAATTGAACCTTAAACTCTGACAAATTTTTTGCGGAAGGACAAACATGTAACCAAGATTTTATTAGCACCCTATTGCCATTAATCACATCGTGAAAATGGAGTCAATATGTGCAAGATGATAATTCAAATACACTCACAATCGGAAGCTTCTTGCAATCCGTGTTTTGTAGCAATTATTTTGTTTCCAAGCGGTTTTCCCTTGTCCATCGAAGGTACCACCACCAGATATTGTGAGACGATCGATTTTGATAAAAGAGATCCAGCTTTCACCATCGTGCGCACCCGCCTTGTGCTGACTCGGATTTGACGGGGCCTTCAGAGTTCCTTGAACTTCAAGATGCACGGGACCCTTGCAAGGGCCTTTTATGTCCACTGGCCCTAAAGAATATGTCCCTTTTGGTATTACAACTTTGCTAGAACCCGTTGCTACACAGGCCGCATTCCAGGCACTCAATAATGCCTAAAAAGTAAAGCGAAACAAAAGGTTTCAGCCGAAAATAATTTATAGTATATATATATATATTTGTTACATAAAAATTAATTGCTCACACATACCGAACTAATATCAGACCTCCCATCCTCTTTGGCACCGTACTTTCTGATATCGAAGACGTTGGGCTGAGCTTCAACTGCAAAAGCGAGGAATGAAAACAGAGCGACTAAGGAGACATGTATTTTAGATCCCATCTTGTTCACTGAGTGTTTCTCTGTCTTTTACTTGTTCCTGCCTGAGTTTTCCTGCTTACGTTAATGTTTTTTCGCTTCTCTCTTTTATGCGTCCTTTATAGGACAAACAATTATTACCTTCTTTATTGAACGTTTATAACAAGCTGCTGCAGATGTTGTCATGCAACTTAACTTGGTCTATTATTAGAGTATTTTTTTCTCACATTTTATGCTATAAGTTTAAACCGAAAAACGCTTACCAACCTTAAGTTAAACCCGTTTGCATTTTTTTTTTCTTAATTGTGTCTCGAAACTCACGTTGCATAAAATAAGCTACAGTTGTACCTTATTTTTGTTTTCGTTCTCATACCAACACAGATGCCAAACAGTCCAATGCATTTTTCCGCCCTTGCTATTTTGCGTGCCACACGTAATCGTGCTTTTTCTTTTGTTATTCCTTTTTGAGGAGGACAAGCTTGTGGAATAATATATAGGTATGTATGCATGCATGCATGCTTTTGCGTTTGGACACACCTGCATGCATGCGTGCATGCATACATGTAAACACGCATAGTTGCACGTATGGTTGTGCATACATGTATATGTATACAATATTGTAAACACACATAGTTGCACGTATGGTTGTGCATACTGTTACTTTTCATATATTTCATAGGCATGCCACCAAATCCAGAACTCTGAAATTGAATAACATATTAAACATACAATTATTTCATTACTCTCTTTATCATTCTCTTTCTCAATTTGTATCTTATAATCAAATAGGCAATCATGCCTCAAAAATTTCATTTGCATAACCATGGCCAACAACAATGGCTTCATAATATCTCCATTCACATCAAAGCAATTCATCATTATATTTCCATTTACACCAAAGCAATTCATCATTATACATATAGTACATTTCATAAGATTCACAATGTGCAAAACATAACATTATTCATATATATATCAACAATGCCACATCAAATGAATGTATGCAACAATACAAGGTTTGTACTTACTTCAAAAGCAATCCACACAACTATAAACACTTTCTCTTTCAAAAGTCCTTCGTCAAATGAATTAAGGCAATTCACCTTCTTCACAACCTAATCCAAAACAATGATGAAACACATCAATTCCAATACCACCAATCACTTATTAACCTCATACTAGACCCATAGATCACCATTACAAACCAACAACTCAACCTTAGAGCCCACGGTCATGGCCACTCAAGACCCCCACGGGCGTGGGTTAAGGATTGATTCTGCCTAAAATTATTCAAACCCCCCACGGCCATGGCATCAAAGGGCCACGGGCGTGGCATCCAAGATGCTACTGCCTCCCACCACAACATGTATTCAAAGCTTCTAACTCCATTAGACCCAAATATCATGAAGACTAACAAAAATAATAAACCAAACTCAACATTAACAACACTTAGCAACTCAAAACCCTAATACAATTTCAACAAAACACTTTCAAAACCAACATCAACTTAACTTACTTCCTTCAAACCAAAACCAACACCATAATTAATTAAATCAAACATATTCCAACATACTACAACCAACACACCCCTATTTACAAACATCCACAATCAAACTCATACACCACTTCAAATAAACAAGAGAAATCAAGAGAGAGAACTTACCAAAATAATAAAACTTCTTGGACTTTCACTTAATCACTTGAAAACTCCTTCAATTTTGAGCTTGAACATCAAAACATACTCTTGCTCTCTCTTGCTTTGGGTGGCCGGCCAACAATAGAGAAAGGAAAGAAGAAGAAATGAAGAAAAGTCAACTTCCCTTCTCTTTAAATCTCCACCAAGCAATTCAAAAGGAAAATTACTTAAATACCCTCTTCTTTTTTGTAATAACCCCTTTTTCAATCACTTGCCCTTTTTAGTAATTTCATAATAAAAAAAACAAATATCTTCTTCCCTTGACTCTCCATTTTGACTAGTATATATGTTATATATATTGCCATATACACAACATATACATTCTCTCTATACATTTCTTTCCTTTCCAATTACACATATACATTTGATTCAAATAAAACAACAATTATCTCAAAACTTCTAGGCACACTTTTGGGATATTACAATTCTCCCCCTCTAAAAAGAAATTTCATCCTCGAAATTACCTGATATTATCTCTGAAACAGTTGAGGATACTGATCTTGCATTACTTGCTCACTTTCCCAAGTTGCCTCTTTTCTCCCATGATTCTTCCATAGAACTTTCACCAACGGCACTTTCTTATTCCTCAATTCTTTCACTTCATGTGCTAAAATAGCAACTGGTTCTTCTTCAAATGTCAGATCCGAACTCACTTCAATGAATTCAACTGGCAAGATATGAGATGGGTCTGATCTATACTTTCTCAACATAGAGACATGGAAGACATTATGGATTTTATCCAACTCAGGTGGCAAAGCAAGACGATAAGCAACTGGTTCCACTCTTTCTAGAACTTCATATGGTCCAATGAAACGAGGACTTAGCTTCCCTTTTCGACCAAATCTCAATATCTTCTTCCAAGGAGACACTTTCAGAAATACTTTATCTCCCACATTAAACTCAATGTCTCTCCTCTTCAAATCTGAATAAGACTTCTATCGGTCTGAAGCTGCTTTCAATCTATTCCGAATCATCTTCACTTTCTATTCAGTTTCTTTAACCAAATCAGGACCAATTAACTTACCTTCACTAGTTTCATTCCAACATAGAGGCGTTCTACACCGTCTACCATACAATGCCTCAAAATGGTGCCATTCCAATACTGGATTGATTACTGTTGTTATAAGCAAATTCCACAAGTGGTAAAAATCTATCCAAACTTCCAGAGAGATCAATAACACAGCTTCTCAACATATCCTCAATAGTCTGTATCACTCTCTCTGACTGCCCATCTGTCTGTGGATGGAAAGCAGTACTAAAATGCAATCGAGAACCCAAAGCCCCATGTAAACTCTTCCAGAACCTTGAAGTAAATCGGGGATCTCGATCTAACACTAAAGAAATTGGAACTCCATGCAATTTCACAATCTCATGGATATACAGCTCAGCCAACTTCTCAAGAGAATAATCCATCTGAACCGGAAGAAAATGAGCTGTCTTTGTCAACCTATCAACAATCACCCAAATAGCATCATGTTTCCTCTGAGTTAATAGCAAACCAGATACAAAGTCCATTGTCACCCTCTCCCATTTCCATTCAGGCACTCTTAAAGGTTGAAGCAACCCTGTTGGAACTTGATGCTCCACTTTTACCCTCTGACAAGTGAGACATTTGGACACAAATTCCGCTATGTCTCTCTTCATACCAGACCACCAATAATGCTGTCTTAAATCATGGTACATCTTTGTACTTCCCGGATGCATAGCAAAAACTGATTGATGTGCTTCTTCCAAAATGATTCTTCTCAAACTAACATCATCAGAAACACACAACCTATCCTTGAACCAAAGACTACCATCACTTTTCACATGAAAATCTCGGCTTTCTCCATTACGGCAATCTGATACAATCTTCTGTATTTTCTCATCCACCAATTGAGCCTCCTTAATCTGATCTAACAATACTGGTCTCAACCGCAACTGAGTCAACAATGTACCATCATCACATGCTTCAAAACTAGCATGTAACGCTCTCAACTCAACAAGCAACGAGAGCGAGTAAACAGCCAAACCTGCCAAAGACTTCCGACTCAAGGCATCAGCAACAACATTTGCCTTACCAGGATGATAATCAATCAAACAGTCGTAGTCTTTGATCAACTCCAACCATCGTCTTTGCCGAAGATTCAGCTCCTTTTGAACACCCAAATATTTCAAACTTTTGTGATCCGTATAAATGAAACATTTCTCCCCGTATAAATAATGTCGCCAAATCTTCAAAGCAAACACTATGGCTGCCAACTCCAAATCATGAGTCGGATAGTTAAGCTCATGAGGCTTCAACTGCCGAGATGCATAAGCTATAACTTTACCCTCTTCCATCAAAACACATCCTAAACCATTATGTGAAGCATCACTGTAAATCACATATGGTTTATCTTCCACGGGTAAAGTAAGAACATGTGCTTGTGTCAACATTTCTTTCAACTGTTCAAAGCTAGCTTGACACTAATCCATCCACACAAATCTAATTCCCTTCCGAAGCAATCTGGTGAGTGGAGTAGCTATCAAAGAAAAACCTTTCACAAATCATCGATAATAGCCTGCCAAACCCAGAAAACTTCTAACTTCAGTCACTGATTTCGGTGGACTCCAATTCAAAATAGCTTCAACTTTACTTGGGTCGACTCTAATACCATCCGCTGAAACTATATGACCCAAAAAGTCACTTGGTCAAGCCAAAACTCACACTTTGACAGCTTAGCATACAATTGCTTTTCTCTCAAAATCTGCAGTACAATCCGCAAATGCTTGTCATGCTCCTCTTCATTATGCGAATACACCAAAATATCATCGATGAAAACCACCACAAACTGATCCAGATAGGGCCTAAACACCCTATTCATCAAATCCATGAAAACTGCAGGTGCATTCGTCAATCCAAAAGGCATTACTAAAAACTCATAATGCCCATACCTGGTGCGGAAAGTTGTCTTAGAAACATATTTAGCTCTAACCCTCAATTGATGGTACCCTAATCTCAAATCAATCTTGGAAAACACTACTGCTCCTTTCAATTGATCAAAGAGATCATCAATCCTAGGCAAAGGATATTTATTCTTAATAGTCAGCTTGTTCAATTGCCTATAATCAATGCATAACCTCATGGTACCATCCTTCTTCTTCACAAACAGCACAGGAGCTCCCCAAGGAGAAACATTGGGGCGAATAAACCCTTTATCCAACAACTCCTGTAACTGCACCTTCAACTCTCTCAATTCAGCAGGTGCCATGAGATAAGGAGTGATAGAGATGGGAGTGGTACCAGGTAACAAATCGATACCAAACTCAACCTCTCTCTCAGGGGGTAACCCTGGTAACTCCTCTGGAAACACATCTGGAAAATCTGCAACTGTGGTTATATCATCAAGTTGAGAACCTCTTACTCTAGTATCCACAACATGAGCAAGATAAGCGTCACACACTTTTCTAATCAACCTTCTAGCTGTTACAGCTGATACAAACAAGGATGCAAGCTGTCTCTGCTCACTAGACACCATCACACTTCTACTATCACTAGTTCTCAAAGTAACACATTTCTTTTGACAATCTACCACAGCTCCATGCCTAGACAACCAGTCCATACCCAAAATCAAATCATACTCTTTAAAAGGCATTTCAATCAAATCTCCACAAAACTCCTCACCTTGTACTACAACTGCGCTATCTCGGTGCACTTTGCTAACAATCACACTATGCCCTAAGGGATTTGTTACCAACACATCAAATCCTGGGGACTCAGAATGCAATTCAGACATAGGCAAAATAGATGCACTAATATATGAATGAGTGGATCCTGGATCAATTAAAGCAAGAACCGAAATGCCAAATAAAGAGAAAGTACCAGCAATGACTGCTGAAGCATCTGGTTGTCTTTGCATCACATATACTCGTTGAGAAGGCCCAGCCTCATCTGGCCTAGTATCCCTGGATGAAGATCCTCCTCTCTGACTATACCCAGGTCTACCCCCTCTACTAATACCTCTGCCCCCTCGACCACCTCTGACACTAGGTCGAGAAACTGCAGAATCTGCCGGCCTCTGCTCCTGCATCTCTGGACACTCTCTAATAAAATGATAAGGAGATCCACATCTGAAGCATACAGTTGGTCCACTACTCTTCCAACAAACGCCTCTATGTGACCCCCCACACTGAGCACATATAGGTGGAGTGGATCTCTAAACTACTGGAGCTGGAGCACTCGCTATTGAAACTGTAGGTCTCGATCTCGGTCTCTGAAACTGAACTGACCTACCAGCCTGCCTCTGACTCCTACTGATCCTAGGAGCAAAACTGCCTCTACCTCTCTTCACAGATGAAGACCCTGCCTCAAACTGGGGTCTTCTAAACCTAATCTCCTCTTCAGAAGCAGCTACTGCTATACCTTGTGCTCTCTACACACCTCTGGCCGCTGCAACAAGCTGAGGGAAATCCTGATATCTAGAGCCAGCCACAATACACATAATTGAGGGTCTCAATCCCTCCTCAAACCTTCTGCACCGGTCAATCTCGTCAGAGATAATCCCCCCGGCATAGTGGCTCAACCGGATGAACTCTAACTCATATTCTGTCACAGTCCGGTGGTCTTGCCTCAAAGTCAGGAATTCCATCTTCTTCATATCTTTATACTCCCTCGGAGTATATTTCAATTCAAACTCCCGTAGGAAATCACCATAGGATAATGTTGGTGGATCATCTATAGCGTGGGGCACTGTCTTCCACCAATCATATGCATCCTTCTGTAGCAATGATCTAGCATAATCAAAATTTTCTTCTGGAGTGGTTTGCAACTGAATGAATATTCTCTGTACTTTATCCAGCCACTGCTCAGCTACTGCTGGATCAATAGTACCAAGAAAATCTTCTGCTCCATACTTTCTTAATTTATCGTAATGTCTCACTGGTACCATTGGCTGTGGTGGTGGCGGCGGTGGTTGCACTGGTGCTTGCCTCAATAATTCAACCACATGCCTAAGCCAAACTGGCGGAACCTCCTCACCAGCTGGTCTCCCTGACACAGAAGCAGGTACCTCTCCAGCTCCATCAACTCTAGCTCCATCCCTACTCTCTTTGGGAGCTATACTCTCAGCACTACCTTCTTCAGATTGACGTGAATGAGAATCCATTACAACCTATATTTGCAAATACACCTCATTAAAGATCAAAGACTGCCAATTCCAAACATGTATTTTATTCAAAAACCAACCTTTTAAAATCAAAATATTATTTTTCTTACAATTGTCCTAGGTTGAGAATCTCAAACCTAGGCTCTGATACCAAAATAATTGTAACAACCCTATACCCTGTATACGTACACAGCATGCTTATATGATCGTAATATACGTATACTGAATATAGAAATGCCACATTTACAAATTCTAAAAGTCATATCTTTAAAAAGAAATAAAACCAATATCAAACTTTTAAAAGAAATTCATAAAATGCAAATGATTAAAAACGTTTATTAATACGCAAAGGATATTAAACAAATACTTACAAGTACAAATACATTATAAATCAAAAATTACAAAACAGGAAATATATACATGATTGGCAGCTTGACTCTCTGATCTTTAAGCTCTAAGCCAACACTTCAAAGTACAAACTCAACTAGGTCTAGAGGAATCCTCTGTCTCAACTCTATCACCTGCGCGATGAATCACAATCGCGCTAAGCCAACAGCTCAGTAGTACAAACCATAATAATATTATGCAATGTCAATATCAATGTCATACATTCAACCAATAGAAATTATACTCATAATTGTATCATCATTCATGAAGCACATTTAATATAGACACCTGTGGGCCCAACAAGTATTTAATATGATATTCAAAGTTCAGAGTTACTGCTTTGGTCCATAATCACAAATAATCAAGCCCGTAGGCAATACATATATATATCTCTATCCATGGATAGTGTAACAGACCCAGTCTCTTGGACCATCAACTCAACAAGCTTGAGGAGATCCTCAACCCGGCTAGACTGTTACCTGTAACAGACCCAGTCTCTTGGATCATCAACCCGACTAAATCGAGGAGATCCTCAACCCGGCAAGACTGTTACCTTTCATATATCTCATATTCATAATTCACATAATGTAACAGACCCAGTCTCTTGCACCTCAATTCAATTCAAATTGAAGAGATCCTCAACCCGGCAAGACTGTTACTTTTCATATATTTCATAGGCATGCCGCCAAATCCAGAACTCTGAAATTGAATAACATATTAAACATACAATTATTTCATTACTCTCTTTATCATTCTCTTTCTCAATTTGTATCTCATAATCAAATAGGCAATCATGCCTCAAAAATTTCATTTGCATAACCATGGCCAACAACAATGGCTTCATAATATCTCCATTCACATCAAAGCAATTCATCATTATATTTCCATTTACACCAAAGCAATTCATCATTATACATATAGTACATTTCATAAGATTCACAATGTGCAAAACATAACATTATTCATATATATATCAACAATGCCATATCAAATGAATGTATGCAACAATGCAAGGTTTGTACTTACTTCAAAAGCAATCCACACAACTATAAACACTTTCTCTTTCAAAAGTCCTTCCTCAAATGAATTAAGGCAATTCACCTTCTTCACAACCTAATCCAAAACAATGATGAAACACATCAATTCCAATACCACCAATCACTTATTAACCTCATACTAGACCCATAGATCACCATTACAAACCAACAACTCAACCTTAGAGCCCACGGTCGTGGCCACTCAAGACCCCCACCGGCGTGGGTTAAGGATTGATTCTGCCCAAAATTATTCAAACCCCCCACGGCCATGGCATCAAAGGGCCACGGCGTGGCATCCAAGATGCTACTGCCTCCCACCACAACATGTGTTCAAAGCTTCTAACTCCATTAAACCCAAATATCATGAAGACTAACAAAATAATAAACCAAACTCAACATTAACAACACTTACCAACTCAAAACCCTAATACAATTTCAACACAACACTTTCAAAACCAACATCAACTTAACTTACTTCCTTCAAACCAAAACCAACACCATAATTAATTAAATCAAACATATTCCAACATACTACAACCAACACACCCCTATTTACAAACATCCTGTAACACCCCTTCCCAACCTACATGTGTAAGCCGAGTAGAGGCACCACACTATCCTGACGTTGCTACCAATTTACTTAGTCAAATTTTGGTTTTGATTTTTACAGAAATTTTGCCATAGTTTTGCCTAGAAATTTGGATCCCAAGTGTCGACAAAACTTATTTTTCTGATTTTTGAAAACACTTTACACAGACCAATGTGAATACTATCAAATTTAATACACTCCCAATGAATTCACCTTATACCCTCCACTACAAATTTGCAAGAAGAGTTCACACTTCTAATACAACATAAAGTAAAGGTTTATGATTATTACACACTAATAACATACAATTATAACATAGAAATTCTCTTTTATATTTATTCATATACATGCCACAACTAACTAACTCATAATGGAACTAAAAGATCTACCCCTGAGATTTGCTGTGGTCTGGTCGTTGCTTCCCCAAGATTTATCTACTGCTCCGAACCTACGAGTCAAGGAAAACTTAACTCGCTGAGCATTGTCGCTCAGTGGGTACTTTACCGATGAAAATATAAGTAAAACATGAAAGCCTTTGAAACAAAATGAAATAATTAAATCATAAATCAACCAACCTTAAACCAATGGAAGTTTCTGTACATTCAGTGTGAATATGCTTCCAACAAATGTAAAAACCATAATTCAAACTCATTTTGCATTACGTGGTTTAAAAGAAACAAGACTTTGGCTCAGGCTCTAGTGGTATATAGGGAACCATAGCGATAAGGCAGTGGCCCTCACCACTGTAACATAGGTGGCCCTCACCACCGATATAAGATCACAGGAATGGCACTCACCATCCTGGTTGTAACCAATTCCGCTCTACGGCCTATACCCGTAGGTAACCGCCGGAGCATTTCAATCACAATTTCATAACATCTCCGCTCCACGGCCTATACCCGAAGGTAACCGCCGGGGCATTCCAATCACAATTTCACAACATCTCCGCCCCACGGCCTATACCCGAAGGTAACCGCCGGGGCGTATCAAACACAATAAGTGGCAGTACTGCATAAGTTAGTATAGTGCACCATACCCTTATCTACCACTCCCACTATCCAGTAGAGCATAACGATTAAAATGATTCACTTTAAGTCTCAAACTTCATTTTAGAATAATTCAAGAAATCATTTTAATTCCCATCGCACTTTGCCATTTATGCCGCGCAACACATTCTTTAGTCAAACCATTCCCCTTTTTCACATATTTAATATCCACAATAAACATATTAAACATTTCAAAGCATTCCTCAAAAGATCACAAATTGACCAAATGAATAGTGTCACGGCACGAAAAATCGGCAACGCAAAATGGCATGTCCAAATGAATAGTAAAATCTGGGTTTTCGTCAAAATTTCAGTCCACTTCAGTCATGCATTTGACCAAGTAAATGATCTTATTTTTGGCTGAAATTTTACAGAAAACGTATTTCATATGTTAACTAATTTCACGTAAAATTTCGTTGAAAAATTCATTCATTAGCTACCTCAAATAATTGCCACAAAAAGATCCAGAAAGCTGTCTTTTTGGGACCATTTCGGCCCAAACATATGAAATACATGGGATAGTGTATTTTTCTTTTGCAAATCAATATGAAGGCTTCTTTAATGATAAAGTGAAGATTCAAACACTTCCCTTTGATAACTTTTGCATGTTTAACTCAAATCAAACTAATTAAAGTTCAAAACAACTTACCAAATCAACTTGCCAAATTTTCTCAAAACATTTGGTTTCAATTAAATTTAAACAACCCAAAATTAATTATTAAAATGTAAAGTACCAAACCTTATTTCTTTAATTCCTCTTAGCTTTTCCTTCTTCTCCTTCTTTAATTCTTTATTTCTCCTTCAATAAATTCAAGATACAACATAAACCTTAGAAATTCAAAATAATAAGTTATCCTCCATTTCTTTTCCAACCGAAACCCCTAATCCAACCTTATTAATCTTTATACATCTTTATTCTTCCATTTAATCAATTAATCTCATCACTTACTTAATATTTTTCCAATTCCACATAAAGATTCTAATCTCCAATCTTCCAATAAATATATAACTACCTAAAATTAATACTAAAATTAAAGTCTACTTACTAGAAAACCTTAAAAACTTACCTTAAAAATCAAATTTGGAGAAACTTGGAAGTCCTTTGGTGTTTCCCTTTGTTGGCCGAAATTTGTAAGTGGAAAAAGAGAGAGTTTGTTCTTCATATCACATATATTTATATACAAAGGAAATGATGATCACCTTATGTGTTGGTTAAACCCTTTAAGACCACTTGTCCACCTTTCTCTTTCTTCATTTATTACACATGCTAAATGGTTACTTTTGATTGGCCAACATTAGATTTTTTATAATTTTCTTTTCCTTTACTTCTTTCCACTTGTCCCTCTTCCCATTGGATACCCTAAAGTTGTCCCGTGTTACCCATACAGTCCCGACACAAAACCGGGCCCACTTTACGTTCCGGCGATTAATCGATCATATCTTTTAAATCGTACAGTTCCACGAGTCAAACTACATATAGTTTTGATCCTCTCGACCTCTACTTTCAATTTCGAGAGAGATTTAAAAATCACGGATTTGTTAATTTAACTGTTTAAATTGAATCTAATTCAATTTCTAAATTCTTACAAATTTAGAAATTGAATTAAATAATAGAATTTAAAATATCTTAATCTCAAAATTGTATTGGATTTGAGTGAAGTAATGTATTCTATAAATAGTACATGAATAATACCCTTTTAATCATAATCAAACAAAATATTTTATACAGCGGATACATTAACACCCTTCCGGAAAAACTTTTCCCGTATGCTTGGGCCTAACATTTGCACACAGGGATTTTGCGGGGCCTTCAGCTCCATTGTATGAGAGGTTGATGTCGGCAAGCTCCACGTTCTGGCAAGGGAGGCTGCTGCTGCAATTGAGTTGAATAGCTATGGCAGTTGCCGAAGAGCCTCTGATATTCTTGAAGCTGACATTGCTTATCTTAAACTTTGATGGGATCTGAAAAAAAGATAACAGAAAAATGATGGAATTAAACTCGTGTCTCTATATGTGTTCATTTATTATTACTAGCAACTGTTCAATATTTAAAGAAACACTATCTCCTCTTCTATTTGGTATTACCTTAGGATTACACTGACTCCATGGGCAATACACTTGATCTAAAATGATGGGATTACCGACGTTTTTCATGATAATATCCTCGAAATGCATATCGGATGCGATGCCACCATATAATGAGGGCCAGGTCTTGATTCGTACACCATTATCAGTGCCGTCGATGGTGCAATTTCTTACGAAAATTCCAGAGATAGGTCCTTCATTCTTGTACTTCCCTAAACTTCCGACACTGATGCCGTGTCCTGGTCCGCACCGCACATTTGTGATTTGCACTTGTTGGGTGTCATCACCAATGGAGATGCAATCATCACCGGTTCTAATATTTGAATCGGTGATGTTGATCTCGCTCGAACATCCGATGTGAATTCCATCGGTGTTGACGCTTTCTGTATGCACAATGATCGTAAAGCGTCAGAAGGCGAGATTCTTGCACCTAAGACATTGGCATGGAAATTCTTGCTGTCGATAGTCGTTACATCCTCCACGATGCTGTTGGTGATGAAATTGAACCTTAAACTCTGACAGATTTTTTGCGAAAGGACAAACATGTAACCAAGATTTTATTAGCACCCTATTGCCATAAATTGCATCGTGAAAATGGAGTCAATATGTGTAAGATGATAATTCAAATACACTCACAATTGGAAGCTTCTTACAATCCATGTTTTTGTGGCAATTATTTTGTTTCCAAGCGGTTTTCCCTTGTCCTTTGAAGGTACCACCACCAGATACTGTGAGATGATCGATTTTGATAAAAGAGATCCAGCTTTCACTATCCTGCGCTCCCGCCTTGTGCTGACTCGGATTTGACGGGGCCTTCAGAGTTCCTTGAACTTCAAGATGCACGGGACCCTTGCAAGGGCCTTTTATGTCCACTGGCCCTAAAGGGTATGTCCCTTTTGGTATTACAACTTTGCTAGAACCCGTTGCTGCACAGGCCGCACTCCAGGCATTCAATAATGCCTAAAAAGTAAAGCGAAACAAAAGGTTTCAGCCGAAAATAATTTATAGTATATATATATGTATATTTGTTACATAAAAATTAATTGCTCACACATACCGAACTAATATCATACCTCCCATCCGCTTTGGCACCGTACTTTCTGATATCGAAGACGTTGGGCTGAGCTTCAACTGGAAAAGCGAAGAATGAAAACAGAGCGACTAAGGAGACATGTATTTTAGATCCCATCTTGTTCGCTGAGTGTTTCTCTGTCTTTTACTTGTTCTTGCCCGAGTTTTCCTGCTTACGCTAATGTTTTTTCACTTCTCTCATTTATGCATCCTTTATAGGACAAAAAATTATTACCTTCTTTATTGAACGTTTATAACAAGCTGCTGCAGGTGTTGTCATGCAACTTAACTTGGTCTATTATTAGCGTATTTGTTTCTCACATTTTATGCTATAAGTTTCAACCGAAAAATGCTTTCCAACCTTAAGTTAAACTCGTTTGCATTTTTTTTTCTTAATTGTGTCTCGAAACTCACGTTGCATAAAATAAGCTACAGTTGTACCTTTTTTTTTCCGTTCTCATACCAACACAGATGCTAAACAGTCCAATGCCTTTTTTTGCCCTAGCTATTTTGCGTGCCACACGTAGTCGTGCTTTTTCTTTTGTTATTCCTTTTTGAGGAGGACAAGCTTGTGGAATAATATATAGGTATGTATGCACGCATGCATGCATTTGCATATGGACACACCTGTATGCATGCGTGCATGCATACATGTAAACATGCATAGTTGCACGTATGGTTGTGCATACATGTATATGTATACAATATTGTGAGAGCCTATTAGACTCATTTTAATATTTTTTTTTAAGAATTGATTGCAGCAAAAACATGACGTTATCCCACATTGAAAAGTGACGGGGGAATTAAGCAATATAAAAGATTTGGCTCGTCTACTGAATTAAAATAGGTTTGCAGGGACACCGTGGGCAAGGGATTCAAAAACTGTTGCACAAAATAAAATGTGTTGGCATATCTTGACAGGGCACTTGGCACTTGGGCACGGGGCGCGCGCGCCAGAGGAAAACGGCCCCGGTAAACATGGAAATTATTTTTTCCTTAGGAACTTTACGGATTGAATTAACGAGCAGGAATTAGCACAAATTGCACGCAAGTTGCAGTAACAGGAGCAGAAAAACCATGGAATTAAAAGCATATGGCTTTCATTTTTTGCTGGTCGCACGACATGGCGGGAATCATCGAATATGAAAAGAAAACACAAACATTGTCTGTCGCGGCAATTCACGACTGTACGGGTGTACATTAGTCCTTTACAGCTCGCTCATGTTTTACCGGCGTTCGGTACAATGGAAATTCATTTTCAGTAAGCAACTTTATGCATTAGTCCGGTGAAATTTTTAGAATTTCAGAGTATGGGATTCACGTGAACTGCATGCAGGTTATAGCGATAGGAGAGCGTATATCGCAAAATCAAATTACATGTATTTCATTTATAAATATCGCAAAACACGACATGGCAGCGGCGTTTATTACGATCGAATGAGACTCTCTCTTGCTTAAACCTCTTTGTTCTGAGAGAGATTTAAAAATCACGGATTTGTTAATTTAACTGTTTAAATTGAATCTAATTCAATTTCTCAATTCTTACAAATTTAGAAATTGAATTAAATAATAGAATTTAAAATATCTTCATTTCAAAATTGTATTGGATTTGAGTGAAGTAATGTATTCTATAAATAGTACATGAATAATACCCTTTTAATCATAATCAAAAAAAATATTTTATACAGCGGATACATTAACACCCTTCCGGAAAAACTTTTCCCGTATGCTTGGGACTAACATTTGCACACAGGGAGTTTGTGGGGCCTTCAATTCCATTGTATGAGAGGTTGATGTTGGCAACCTCCACGTCCTGGCAAGGGAGGCCGTTGCTGCAATTGAGTTGAACTGCTACGGCAGTTGCCGAAGAGCCTCTGATATTCCTGAATCAGACATTGCTTATCTTAACCTTTGATGGGATCTGAAAAAAAGATAACAGAAAAATCACAGAATTAAACTCGTGTCTCTATATGTGCTCATTTATTATTACTTGCAACTATTCAATATTTAAAGAAACACTATCTCCTCTTCTATTTGGTATTACCTTAGGATTACACTGACTCCATGGGCAATACACTTGATCTATAATGATCGGATTACCGACGTTTTTCATGATAATATCCTCGAAATGCATATCGGATGCGACGCCACCATATAATGCGGGCCTGGTCTTGATTCGTACACCATTATCTGTGCCGTCGATGGTGCAATTTCTTACAAAAATTCTAGAGACAAGTCCTTCATTCTTGTACTTCCCTAAACTTCTGACACTGATGCCGTGTCCTGGTCCGCACTGCACATTTGTGATTCGCACTTGTTGGGTGTCATCACCAATGGAGATGCAATCATCACCGGTCCTAATATTTGAATTGGTGATGTTGATCTCACTCGAACGTCCGATGTGAATTCCATCGGTGTTGACGCTTTCTGCAGGCGCAATGATCGTAAAGCGTCGGAAGGTGAGATTCTTGCACCCTAAGACATTGGCATGGAAATTCTTGCTGTCGACAGTCGTTACATCCTCCACGATGCTGTTGGTGATGAAATTGAACCTTAAACTTTGACAGATTTTTTGTGGAAGGACAAACATGTAACCAAGATTTTATAAGCACCCTATTGCCATAAATCGCATCGTGAAAATGGAGTCAATATGCGAAAGATGATAATTCAAATACACTCACAATCAGAAGCTTTTTGCAATCCGTGTTTTTGTGGCAATTATTTTGTTTCCAAGTGGTTTTCCCTTGTCCATCGAAGGTACCACCACCAGATACAGTGAGACAATCAATTTTGATAAAAGAGATCCAGCTTTCACCATCTTGTGCGCCCGCCTTGTGCTGACTCGGATTTGACGGGGCCTTCAGAGTTCCTTGAACTTCAAGATGCATGGGACCCTTGCAAGGGCCTTTTATGTCCACTGGCCCTAAAGAGTATGTCCCTTTTGGTATTACAACTTTGCTAGAACCCGTTGCTGCACAGGCCGCACTCCAGGCACTCAATAATGCCTAAAAAGTAAAGCGAAACAAAAGGTTTCAGCCGAAAATAATTTATAGTATATATATATATTTGTTACATAAAAATTAATTGCTCACACATACCAAACTAATATCAGACCTCCCATCCACTTTGGCACCATACTTTCTGATATCGAAGACGTTGGACTGAGCTTCAACTGCAAAAGCGAAGAATGAAAACAGAGCGACTAAGTAGACATGTATTTTAGATCCCATCTTGTTCGCTGAGTGTTTCTCTGTCTTTTACTAGTTCTTGCCTGAATTTTCCTGCTTACGTTAATGTTTTTTCGCTTCTATCTTTTATGCGTCCTTTATAGGACAAACAATTATTACCTTCTTTATTGAACATTTATAACAAGCTGCAGCAGGTGTTGTCATGCAACTTAACTTGGTCTATTATTAGCGTATTTTTTTCTCACATTTTATGCTATAAGTTTCAACCGAAAAACGCTTACCAACCTTAAGTTAAGCCCGTTTGCATTTTTTTTTCTTAATTGTGTCTCAAAACTCACGTTGCATAAAATAAGCTATAGTTGTACCTTATTTTTGTTTTCGTTCTCATACCAACACAGATGCCAAACAGTCCAATTCATTTTTCCGCCCTTGCTATTTTGCGTGCCACACGTAATCGTGCTCTTTCTTTTGTTATTCCTTTTTGAGGAGGACAAGCTTGTGGAATAATATGTAGGTATGTATGCATGCATGCATGCATTTGCGTATGGACACACCTGTATGCATTCGTGCCTGCATACATATAAACATGCATAGTTGCACGTATGGTTGTGCATACATGTATATGTATACAATATTGTGAGAGCCTATTCGGCTCACATTAATATTTTTTTTAAGAATTGATTGCAGCAAAAACATGACGTTATCCCACATTGAAAAGTGACGGGGGAATTAAGCAATATAAAAGATTTGGCTCGTCTATTGAATTAAAATAGGTTTGCAGGGACACCGTGGGCGCGGGATTCAAAAACTGTTGCACAAAATAAAATGCATTCGCGTATTTTGACAGGGCACTTGGCACTTTGGCACGGGGCGGGCGCGCGAGAGGAAAACGGCCCCGGTAAACATGGAAATTAATTTTTTCTAAGGAACTTTACGGATTGAATTAACGAGCAGGAATTAGCACAAATTGCATGCAAGTTGCAGTAACGGGAGCAGAAAAACCACGGAATTAAAAGCATATGGCTTTCCTTTTTTGCTGGTCGCGGGACATGGCGGGAATCATCGAATATGAAAAGAAAACACAAACATCGTCTGTCGTGGCAATTCATGACTGTACGGGTGTACATTAGTCCTTTACAGCTCGCTCATGTTTTATCGGTATTTGGTACAATGGAAATTCTTTTTCAGTAAGCAACTTTATGCATTAGTCCGGTGAAATTTTTAGAATTTCAGAGTACGGGATTCACGTGAACTGCATGCAAGTTATAGCGATAGGAGAGCGTATATCGCAAAATCAAATTACATGTATTTCATTTATAAATATCGCAAAAACACGACATGGCAGCGGCGTTTATTATGATCAAATGAGACTCTCTCTTGCTTAAACCTCTTTGTTCCGAGAGAGATTTAAAAATCACGGATTTGTTAATTTAATTGTTTAAATTGAATCTAATTCAATTTCTAAATTCTTACAAATTTAGAAATTGAATTAAATAATAGAATTTAAAGTATCTTCATTTCAAAATTGAATTGGATTTGAGTGAAGTAATGTATTCTATAAATAGTACATGAATAATACCCTTTTAATCATAATCAAACAAAATATTTTATACAGGGGATACATTAACACCCTTCCGGAAAAACTTTTCCCGTATGCTTGGTCCTAACATTTGCACATATGGATTTTGCGGGGCCTTCAGCTCCATTGTATGAGAGGTTGATGTCGACAAACTCCACATTCTGGCAAGGGAGGCTGCGGCTGCGGCTGCAATTGAGTTGAACAGCTACGGCAGTTGCCGAAGAGCCTCTGATATTCCTGAAGCTGACATTGCTTATCTTAACCTTTGATGGGATCTGAAAAAAAGATAACAAAAAAATCACGGAATTAAACTCGTGTCTCTATATGTGTTCATTTATTATTACTCGCAACTGTTCAATATTTAAAGAAACACTATCTCCTCTTCTATTTTGTATTACCTTAGGATTACACTGACTCCATGGGCAATACGCTTGATCTATAATGTTGGGATTACCGACGTTTTTCATGATAATATCCTTGAAATGCATATCGGATGCGATGCCACCATATAATGCGGGCCAGGTCTTGATTGGTACACCATTATCAGCGCCGTCGATGGTGCAATTTCTTACGAAAATTCCAGAGACAGGTCCTTCATTCTTGTACTTGCCTAAACTTCCGACACTGATGCCGTGCTCTGGTCCGCACCGCACATTTGTGATTCGCACTAGTTGTGTAATATCCCAAAGTGTGCCCTAGGAGTTTTGATATAATTGTTGTTTTATTTGAATTAAAATGTATATGTGTAATTGGAAAGAGAAAAGAATTTAAAAGAGAGTGTATATGTTGTATATATGGAAATATATATAACATATACACAAGTCAAATGGATGGTCAAAGGAAGAAGATATTTATTTTGTTAATTATGAAATTACTAAAAAGGGCGTGTAAGTGAAAGGAAGTTAAAACAAATAAGAAGAAGGTATTTAGGTAATTTCTTATTTTGGAATGCTTGGTGGAGGTTTAAAGAGATGAAAAGTTTGACTTTGTTTCTTCATTTTCTTTTCTTCTCCTTTGGTGGCAGGACATCATCAAGACAAGGGAGCAAGAGGAAGGTTTTGAAGATCAAATTGAAGGAAGATTCAAGTGATTAAGTTGGATATTTGTGAAGTTCCATCAATTTTGGTAAGTTCTCTCTCTTAATTTTCTTTGTTCTTTTTGAAGTTGTGTTTGAGGTTGATGAATTGTTGTTGATGGTATGATTAGGGTTGTTTGTGGTGTGTTTATAAGTGTTGGAATTGATTTTAAGATAAGAAGTTAAATTGATTATGGTATTGAAAGAGTAAGAGTGATGTTGGCTTTAGGGTTTTGAAGTGGTAAGTGATGTTTAACTTGAGTTTGAGCAATTATTTTCATAGATCTTCATGTTGTTTGTTTTTGTTGGAGTTGTAAGCCTAGAATATGTGATTTTGGTCGAAGGTAGTAGCATCTTGGATGCCACACCCGTGGCCCTTAGATGCCATGGCCGTGGGGGTGTTGAAGAAATTGGGCAGAATTGTTTTCTACCCCACGCCTGTGGGGGTTGGGGTAGCCATGGCCGTGGGCTCTAATATGTGGTGTTGAGTTATAATTTGTGATCTAAAGGTCTAAGATGAGGTTAATAAGTGATAAATTGTATTGGAATTCATGTATTGTATCATTTTTGGATTAGGTTTTGGAAGAAAGTGATTTGCCCTAATTTAAGAAGTGAAGAACTCTTGGAAGAAGAAGAGTATAGAGTTGTGTGAGTGTTCTTGAGGTAACAGGGAAGAACCAGAGAGTTCCTCTAGGCCGAGTAGAGTCTAGATCCGGTGGTGTTGATAGTGAAGCTTAAAGATCAAAGACATACTGCCAAACATGTATATATTTTATGTTTTTGTAAAACTTGAGTTTTGATGTATATGTATTTGTAAATATTTGTTATATTTTCCGCTGTGTTTTGAATAAACTTTTTATTTATTGTGTTTTATAAATTTCTTTAAATGTTTTAAATTTGCTCATATGATTATAAAAGAAGTGAGTCATTTGTTTAGTAATCCGTGATATTTCTATATTCAGTATACGTATATTACGATCGTAATAGCATGCTATGTACGTATACGGGATATAGGGGTGTTACAATTATTTTGGTATCAGAGCCTAGGTTTGAGATTCTCAACCTAGGTCAATTGTAAGAAAAAGAATATTTTGATTTTTAAAGTGGGTTTTTGAGTAAAATACATGTTTTGGTATGGCAGTCTTTGATCTTTAATGAGGAATATTCTGCTGTGTTTGCAGATATAGGTAGTAATGGAGTCCCATTCACGTCAGACTGTAGAAGGAAGTGCTGAGAGTGTAGCTTCAGGAGAGAGTAAAGATGGAGCTAGAGTTGATAGAATTAGTGAGGCACCTATTTCTGTGCCAGAGAGATCAGCTGCAGAGGAGGCTCCGCCGGGTTGGTTAAGGCATGTGATAGATCTATTGAGGCCAGCTCCAGTGCAGCCACCACCACCACAGCTTCAGATGCCGGTAAGACATTATGACAAGTTGAGAAAATATGGGGCTGAAGATTTCTTGGGCACTACTGATCCTGCAGTGGCTGAGCAGTGGTTGGATAAAGTGCAGAGGATATTCATTCAGTTGCAAGCCACTTTGGATGAAAAATTTGACTATGCCAGATCTCTCTTACAGAAGGATGCCTATGACTAGTGGAAGACTGTTCCTCATGCCATGGATGATCCACCTACACTATCTTACAGTGATTTTCTAAGGGAGTTCGAGCAGAAATATACTCCGAGGGAGTATAAAGATATTAAGAAGATGGAATTCCTGAATTTGAGGCAAGATAACCGGACGGTGATAGAATACGAGATTGAGTACATCCGGTTGAGTCGTTATGCTGGGGGAATTATCTCTGATGAAACAGATTGGTGTAGAAGATTTGAGGAGGGATTTAGGCCCTCTATCATGTGCATTGTGGCTGGTTCTAGATATCAGGATTTCTCTCAGTTTGTTGCAGCAACTAGAAGTGTTGAGAGAGCGCAGAGCATCGCAGTAGCTGCTTCTGAGGAAGAGACTAGAGTAAGCAGGGTCTTCATCTGTGAAGAGGGGTAGAGGAAGTTTTGTTCTGAGGATTAGTAGGAGTCAGAGGCAGTCAGGCAGATCAGTGCAGTATCAGAGGCAGAGGCCGAGACCGACAGCCTCTGTAGCTAGTGCCCCAACTCCCGTAATGTAAAGGTCTACTCCACCTGTATGTGTTCACTGTGGCAGGCCCCATGGAGGTGTTTGTTGGAGGGCTGGTGTATCCAGAGTATGTTATAGATGTGGGTCACCAGATCATTTTATTAAAGATTGCCCTGATATGCAAGATGATAGGCAGACTGATACTGCAGTTTCTCGACCCAGTGTTAGCAGAGGTGGTCGAGGGGGCAGAGGTTTTAGTAGGGGTGGTAGACCTGGGTTTAGTCAGAGAGGAGGATCATCATCTGGAGGCAGTAGGCCAGAGGAGGCCGGATCTTCTTAGAGGGTATATGTGATGCAGAGGCAGCCAGATGCTTCAGCAGTTATAGCGGGTACATTTTCTTTATTTGGCATTTCAGTACTTGCTTTGATTGATCTAGGATCTACTCATTCATACATAAGTGCATCCATATTGCCTGTGTCTGAAATGCATTCAGAATCCTTAGGATTTGATGTTTTGGTGACAAATCCTTTAGGACATAGTGTGGTTGTTAGTAAGGTGCACCGTGATAGTGCAGTTGTGGTGCAAGGTGAGGAGTTTCTTGGTGATATGATTGAAATGCCTTTTAAAGAATATGATTTGATCTTAGGCATGGATTGGCTGTCTAAGCATAGAGTTGTGGTAGATTGTCAAAAGAAGTGTGTCACCTTGAGAACCAGTGATTGTAGGGATGTGATAGTATCTAGTGAGCAAAGACAACTTGCATCCTTATTTGTATCAGCTGTAACAGCTAGAAAGTTGATTAGAAAAGGGTGTGAAGCTTATCTTGCTCATGTTGTGGATACTAGGGTAGTAGGTTCTCAACTTGATAATATCACCACAATTGTAGATTTTCCAGATGTGTTTCCTGAGGAGTTGCCAAGGTTACCCCCTGAGAGAGAGGTTGAGTTTGGTATCGATATGTTGCCTAGTACCACTCCCATCTCTATCACTCCTTATCGAATGGCACCTGCTGAATTGAGAGAGTTGAAGGTGCAGTTACAGGAGTTGTTGGATAAAGGATTTATTCGCCCCAGTGTTTCTCCTTGGGGAGCTCCTGTGTTGTTTGTGAAGAAGAAGGATGGTACTATGAGGTTATGCATTGATTATAGGCAATTGAACAAAGTGACTATTAAGAATAAATATCCTTTGCCTAGGATTGATGATCTCTTTGATCAATTGAAGGGAGCAGCAGTGTTTTCCAGGATTGATTTGAGATCAGGGTACCATCAGTTGAGGGTTAGAGCTGAAGATGTTCCTAAGACAGCTTTCCGCACCAGGTATGGGCATTATGAGTTTTTAGTAATGCCTTTTGGGTTGACGAATGCACCTGCAGCTTTCATGGATTTAATGAATTGGATATTTAGGCCCTATCTGGATCAGTTTGTGGTAGTTTTCATCGATAATATTTTGGTGTATTCACGTAATAAGGAGGAGCATGACAAGCATCTGCGAATTGTGTTATAGATCTTGAGAGAGAAGCAGTTGTATGCTAAGCTGTCAAAATGTGAGTTTTGGCTTGACCAAGTTACTTTTCTGGGTCATATAGTTTCAGCAAATGGTATAAGAGTCGATCCAAGTAAAGTTGAAGCTATTTTCAATTGGAGTCCACCAAAGTCTGTAACTGAAGTTAGAAGTTTTCTGGGTTTGGCAGGCTATTATTGACGGTTTGTGAAAGGTTTCTCTTTGATAGCTACTCCACTCACCAGATTGCTTCGGAAGGGAGTTAGATTTGTGTGGACGAATCAGTGTCAAGCTAGCTTTGAGCAGTTGAAAGAAATGTTGACTCAAGCACCTGTTCTAACTTTACCCGTAGAAGATAAACCATATGTGATTTATAGCGATGCTTCACATAATGGTTTAGGATGTGTTTTGATGTAAGAGGGTAAAGTTATAGCTTATGCTTCTCGGCAGTTGAAGTCGCACGAGCTTAATTATCCGACTCATGATTTGGAGTTGCCAGCTATAGTGTTTGCTTTGAAGATTTGGCGACACCACTTATATGGGGAGAAATGTTTTATCTATACGGATCACAAAAGTTTGAAATATTTGGGTGTTCAGAAGGAACTAAATCTTCGGCAAAGGCGATGGTTAGAATTAATCAAAGACTACGACTGTTTGATTGATTATCATCCTGGTAAGGCAAATGTCGTTGTGGATGCCTTGAGTCGGAAGTCTTTAGCCAGTTTGGCTGTTTATTCGCTCTCGTTGCTTGTTGTTGAGAGCATTGCATGTTAGCTTTGAAGTAGGTGCTAATGGTACATTGTTGGCTCAGTTGCAATTGAGACCAGTGTTGTTGGATCAGATTAAGGAGGCTCAATTGGTAGTTGAGAAAATTCAGAAGATTTTACCTGATTGCCAGAATGG
This sequence comes from Garcia nutans, assembly GCA_947685225.1. NCBI lineage: Eukaryota > Viridiplantae > Streptophyta > Magnoliopsida > Malpighiales > Euphorbiaceae > Garcia > Garcia nutans. Next base: position 68,242,507 of record CANTUV010000031.1, on the reverse strand, counting down.
GGAGAGCCGAGATTTTTATGTGAAAAGTGATGGTAGCCTTTGGTTCAAGGATAGGTTGTGTATTCCTGATGATGATAGTTTGAGAAAGATTATTTTAGAGGAAGCACACCAATCGGTTTTTGCTATGCATCCGGGTAGTACAAAGATGTACCATGATTTGAAACAACACTACTGGTGGTCTGGTATGAAGAGAGATATAGCGAAATTTGTGTCCAAATGTCTTACTTGTCAGAGGGTAAAAGCTGAGCACCAAGTTCCAACAGGGTTGCTTCAACCTTTAGCAGTGCCTGAATGGAAATGGGAGAGAGTAACAATGGATTTTGTGTCTGGATTGCCATTGACTCAGAAGAAGCATGATGCTATTTGGGTGATTGTTGATCGATTGACTAAAACAGCTCATTTTCTTCCAGTTAGAATGGATTATTCTCTTAAGAAATTGGCTGAGCTGTATATCAATGAGATAATGAAGTTGCATGGAGTCCCAATTTCTTTAGTGTCTGATCGAGATCTCCGGTTTACTTTGAGGTTATGGAAGAGTTTACATGGTGCATTGGGTTCTCGGTTACACTTTAGTACTGCTTTTCATCCTCAGATAGATGGGCAGTCAGAGAGAGTGATACAGATTATTGAGGATATGTTGAGAAGGTGTGTCATTGATTTCTCTGGAAGTTGGGACAGATTTTTGCCACTTGTAGAATTTGCTTACAACAACAGTCATCAATCTAGTATTGGTATGGTACCATTTGAGGCATTGTATGGTAGAAGATGCAGAACACCTTTATGTTGGAATGAAATTGGAGAGGGCAAGTTAATTGGTCCCGATTTGGTTAAATAAACTGAAGAGAAGGTGAAAATAATTCGGGATTGGTTGAAAGCAGCTTCAGATCGACAGAAGTCTTATTCAGATTTGAAGAGGAGAGACATAGAGTTTGATATTAGAGATAAAGTATTTTTGAAAGTGTCTCCTTGGAAAAAGATATTGAGATTTGGTCGAAGAGGGAAGCTGAGTCCTCGTTTCATTGGACCGTATGAAGTTTTAGAAAGAGTTAGGCCAGTTGCTTATCGTCTTGCCTTGCCACCTGAGTTGGATAGAATCCATAATGTATTCCATGTTTCTATGTTGCGGAGATATAGATCGGATCCATCTCACATCTTGCCAGTTGAATCTATTGAAGTGAGTTCGAATCTGACATTTGAAGAAGAACCAGTTGCTATTTTGGCACATGAAGTGAAAGAGTTGAGGAATAAGAAAGTGCCATTGGTGAAGGTTCTATGGAAGAATCATGGGAGAGAAGAGGCAACTTGGGAGAGCGAGCAAGCAATGCAAGATCAGTATCCTCAACTGTTTCAGACATAATATCAGGTAATTTCGAGGACGAAATTTTTTTTTAGAGGGAGAGAATTGTAATATCCCAAAGTGTGCCCTAGGAGTTTTGATATAATTTTTGTTTTATTTGAATTAAAATGTATATGTGTAATTGGAAAGAGAAAAGAATTTAAAAGAGAGTGTATATGTTGTATATATGGAAATATATATAACATATACACAAGTCAAATGGATGGTCAAAGGAAGAAGATATTTATTTTGTTAATTATGAAATTACTAAAAAGGGCATGTAAGTGAAAGGAAGTTAAAACAAATAAGAAGAGGGTATTTAGGTAATTTCTTATTTTGGAATGCTTGGTGGAGGTTTAAAGAGATGAAAAGTTTGACTTTGTTTCTTCATTTTCTTTTCTTCTCCTTTGGTGGCAGGACATCATCAAGACAAGGGAGCAAGAGGAAGGTTTTGAGTTCTAAGATCAAATTGAAGGAAGATTCAAGTGATTAAGTTGGATATTTGTGAAGTTCCATCAATTTTGGTAAGTTCTCTCTCTTAATTTCCTTTGTTCTTTTTGAAGTTGTGTTTGAGGTTGATGAATTGTTGTTGATGGTATGATTAGGGTTGTTTGTGGTGTGTTTATAAGTGTTGAAATTGATTTTAAGATAAGAAGTTAAATTGATGATGGTATTGAAAGAGTAAGAGTGATGTTGGCTTTAGGGTTTTGAAGTGGTAAGTGATGTTTAACTTGAGTTTGATCAATTATTTTCATAGATCTTCATATTTTTTTGTGTTTGTTGGAGTTGTAAGCCTAGAATATGTGATTTTAGTCGAAGGCAGTAGCATCTTGGATGCCACGCCCGTGGCCCTTAGATGCCATGGCCGTGGGGCTGTTGAACAAATTGGGCAGAATTGTTTTCTACCCCACGCCCGTGGGGGTTGGGGTAACCACGGCCATGGGCTCTAATATGTGGTGTTGAGTTATAATTTGTGATCTAAAGGTCTAAGATGAGGTTAATAAGTGATAAATTGTATTGGAATTCATGTATTGTATCATTTTTGGATTAGGTTTTGGAAGAAAGTGATTTGCCCTAATTTAAGAAGTGAAGAACTCTTGGAAGAAGAAGAGTATAGAGTTGTGTGAGTGTTCTTGAGGTAACAGGGAAGAACCAGAGAGTTCCTCTAGGTCGAGTAGAGTCTAGATCCGGTGGTGTTGATATTGAAGCTTAAAGATCGAAGACATATTGCCAAACATGTATATATTTTATGTTTTTGTAAAACTTGAGTTTTGATGTATATGTATTTGTAAATATTTGTTATATTTTCCGCTGTGTTTTGAATAAACTTTTTATTTATTGTGTTTTACAAATTTCTTTAAATGTTTTAAATTTGCTCATATGATTATAAAAGAAGTGAGTCATTTGTTTAGTAATCCGTGATATTTCTATATTCAGTATACGTATATTACGATCGTAATAGCATGCTATGTACGTATACGGGATATAGGGGTGTTACATGTTGGGTGTCATCACCAATGGAGATGCGATCATCACCGGTCCTAATATTTGAATCGGTGATGTTGATCTCGCTCGAACGTCCGATGTGAATTCCATCGGTGTTGACGCTTTCTGCAGGCGCAATGATCGTAAAGCGTCGGAAGGCGAGATTCTTGCACCCTAAGACATTGGCATGGAAATTCTTGCTGTAGACAGTCGTTACATCCTCCACGATGTTGTTGGTGATGAAATTGAACCTTAAACTCTGACAGATATTTTGCGGAAGGACAAACATGTAACCAAGATTTTATTAGCACCCTATTGCCATAAATCGCATCGTGAAAATGGAGTCAATATGTGAAAGATGACAATTCAAATACACTCATAATCGGAAGCTTCTTGCAATCCGTGTTTTTATGGCAATTATTTTGTTTCCAAGAGGTTTTCCCTTGTCCATCTAAGGTACCACCACCAGATACTGTGAGACGATCAATTTTGATAAAAGAGATCCAACTTTCACCGTTGCGCGCCCGCCCTGTGCAGACTCGGATTTGACGGGGCCTTCAGCGTTCCTTGAACTTCAAGATGCACGGGACCCTTGCAAGGGCCTTTTATGTCCACTGGCCCTAAAGAGTATGTCCCTTTTGGTATTACAACTTTGCTAGAACCCGTTGCTGCACAGGCCGGACTCCAAGCACTCAATAATGTCTAAAAAGTAAAGCGAAACAAAAGGTTTCAGCCGAAAATAATTTATAGCATATTTATATATATATATATTTGTTACATAAAAATTAATTGCTCACACATACCAAACTAATATCAGACCTCCCATCTGCTTTGGCACCGTACTTTCTGATATCGAAGACGTTGGGCTGAGCTTCAACTGCAAAAGCGAAGAATGAAAACAGAGCGACTAAGGAGACATGTTATTTAGATCCCATCTTGTTCACTGAGTGTTTCTCTGTCTTTTACTTGTTCTTGCCTGAGTTTTCCTGCTTACGTTAATGTTTTTTCACTTCTCTCTTTTATGCGTCCTTTATAGGACAAACAATTATTACCTTCTTTATTGAACGTTTATAACAAGCTGCTGCAGGTGTTGTCCTGCAACTTAACTTGGTCAATTATTAGCGTATTTTTTACTCACATTTTATGCTATAAGTTTCAACCGAAAAACGCTTTCCAACCTTAAGTTAAGCCCGTTTGCATTTTTTTTTCTTAATTGTGTCTTGAAACTCACGTTGCATAAAATAAGCTACAGTTGTACCTTATTTTTGTTTTCGTTCTCATACCAACACAGATGCCAAACAGTCCAATGTATTTTTCCGCCCTTGCTATTTTGCATGCCACACGTAATCATGCTTTTTCTTTTGTTATTCCTTTTTGAGGAGGACAAGCTTGTGGAATAATATATAGGTATGTATGCATGCATGCATGCATTTGCATATGGACACACCTGTATGCATGCGTGCATGCATACATGTAAACATGCATAGTTGCACGTATGGTTGTGCATACATGTATATGTATACAATATTGTGAGAGCCTATTCGGCTCACATTAATAATTTTTTTTTAAGAATTGATTGCAGCAAAAACACGACGTTATCCCACATAGAAAAGTGATGGGGGAATTAAGCAATATAAATGATTTGGCTCGTCTACTGAATTAAAATAGGTTTGCAGGGACACCGTGGGCGTGGGATTCAAAAACTGTTGCATAAAATAAAATGCGTTCATGTATCTTGACAGGGCACGTGGCACTTGGGCACGGAGCCATGCGCACGAGAGGAAAATGGCCCCGGTAAACATGGAAATTAATTTTTCCTAAGGAACTTTACGGATTAAAATAACGAGCAGGAATTAGCGCAAATTGTACGTAAGTTGCAGTAACGGGAGCAGAAAAACCACAGAATTAAAAGCATATGGCTTTCCTTTTTTGCTGGTCATGCGACATGCCGGGAATCATCGAATATGAAAAGAAAACACAAACACTGTCTATCGTGGCAATTCACGACTGTACGGGTGTACATTAGTCCTTTACAGCTCGCTCATGTTTTACCGGTATTTGGTACAATGGAAATTCTTTTTCAGTAAGCAACTTTATGCATTAGTCAGGTGAAATTTTTAGAATTTCAGAGTACGGGATTCACGTGAACTGCATGCAGGTTGTAGCGATAGGAGAGCGTATATCGCAAAATCAAATTACATGTATTTCATTTATAAATATCACAAAACACGACATGGCAGCAGCGTTTATTACGATCGAATGAGACTCTCTCCTGCTTAAACCTCTTTGTTCCGAGAGAGATTTAAAAATCACGGATTTGTTAATTTAACTGTTTAAATTGAATCTAATTCAATTTCTAAATTCGTACAAATTTAGAAATTGAATTAAATAATAGAATTTAAAATATCTTCATTTCAAAATTGTATTGGATTTGAGTGAAGTAATGTATTCTATAAATAGTACATGAATAATACCCTTTTAATCATAATCAAACAAAATATTTTATACAGCGAATACATTAACACCCTTCCGGAAAAACTTTTCCGTATGCCTGGGCCTAACATTTGCACACAGGGATTTTGCGGGGCCTTCAGCTCCATTGTATGAGAGGTTGATGTCGGCAAGCTCCACGTTCTGGCAAGGGAGGCTGCTGCTGCAATTGAGTTGAACAGCTACGGCAGTTACCGAAGAGCCTCTGATATTCCTGAAGTTGACATTGCTTATCTTAACCTTTGATGGGATCTGAAAAAAAGATAACAGAAAAATCACGGAATTAAACTCATGTCTCTATATGTGTTCATTTATTATTACTCGCAACTGTTCAATATTTAAAGAAACACTAACTCCTCTGCCATTTGGTATTACCATAGGATTACACCGACTCCATGGGCAATACACTTGATCTATAATGATGGGATTACCGACGTTTTTCATGATAATATCCTCGAAATGCATATCGGATGCGACGCCACCATATAATGCGGGCCAGGTGTTGATTCGTACACCATTATCAGTTCCGTCGATGGTGCAATTTCTTATGAAAATTCCAGAGATAGGTCCTTCATTCTTGTACTGAACCCCATGCCCGTGGGATCCGAAATGAAGCTGTAAATGAAGTTTGAAGAGGCCACGGTCGTGGCATCTAAAACTCTTCTGTTCTCTCGAATTTTTTTGAAGAAACATCATCACTTTCAATCCAACGGTCGTGGCACTCAAGGGCCACGGTTGTGTCATTGATTTCGGGACTGTTTTCAGAGTAAAATCTTGTATTATGCACTTTTAACTTCATTAAACACAATCATATTGAAGATCTAAGATAATAATTGATCAAACTCAATATTTTGACATAAAAAGTGTTCATATCAAATACCTTCACTTGATTAAACTTTTAACCATTTCATATGGATAAAAACATAATCAAATCCTTCACTTCTCATCAATATATCTTTATACATAACTTAATCAATCAATTAAATCATTTAAACTTGTAAAAAGTCATATTTTTATAAAATATAAATCAAAAGCACATACCTTGTTGATAATCACCACTTTTCCAACCTATTTTTCAGTTTTGATTCAACTCATGGAAAGAAGGAAGAAGAAAGAAGTGAAGATGATGATGATGGCATGGAGAGAAGAAGAATTCAGAAACTTCTCCACACACACACACATATGCACACACATACACATATATATATATTTAATCTAGTGAGGGTAGGCTCATAATAACTATAGTGCACCCTCATTCTTAACCGTTGATTTTAAATCGAGTTTTCATCTCGTAAAACGGTAAAAATACTCTTTTCAGTAAAGTTTTAAGCTACACAATGTACTATTCTTTACGTATAGCATTTATCCATCACACTTTTGACACTATACACTATGCATTTTTCAATATTTGTTGAAATGTCCTTGATTAAAATCTTGACCATTACACGCCATGTGCTGACTCGGATTTGACGGGGCCTTCAGAGTTCCTTGAACTTCAAGATGCACGGGACCTTTGCAAGGGCCTTTTTTGTCCACTAGCCCTAAAGAGTATGTCCCTTTTGGTATTACAACTTTTCTAGAACCCGTTGCTGCACAGGCCGCACTCCAGGCACTCAATAATGCCTAAAAAATAAAGCGAAACAAAAGATTTCAGCCGAAAATAATTTATAGTATATATATATATATATTTGTTACATAAAAATTAATTGCTCACACATACCAAACTAATATCAGACCTCCCATCCACTTTGGATCCATACTTTCTGATATCGAAGACGTTGGGCTGAGCTTCAACTGCAAAAGCGAAGAATGAAAACAGAGCGACTAAGGAGACATGTATTTTAGATCCCATCTTGTTCGCTGAGTGTTTCTCTGTCTTTTACTTGTTCTTGCCTGAGTTTTCCTGCTTACGTTAATGTTTTTTCACTTCTCTCTTTTATGCGTCCTTTATAGGACAAACAATTATTACCTTCTTTATTGAACGTTTATAACAAGCTGCTGCAGGTGTTTTCATGCAACTTAACTTGGTCTATTATTAGCGTATTTTTTTCTCACATTTTATGCTATAAGTTTCGACCGAAAAACGCTTACCATCCTTAAGTTAAACCCATTTGCATTTTTTTTTCTTAATTGTGTCTCGAAACTCACGTTGCATAAAATAAGCTACAGTTGTACCTTATTTTTGTTTTCAATCTCATACCAACACAGATGCCAAATAGTCCAATGCATTTTTCCGCCCTTGCTATTTTACGTGCCACACGTAATCGTGCTTTTTCTTTTGTTATTCCTTTTTGAGGAGGACAAGCTTGTGGAATAATATATAGGTATGTATGCATGCATGCATTTGCGTATGGACACACCTGTATGCATGCGTGCATGCATACATGTAAACATGCATAGTTGCACGTATGGTTGTGCATACATGTATATGTATACAATATTGTGAGAGCCTATTCGGCTCACATTAATATTTTTTTTTAAGAATTAATTGCAGCAAAAACATGACGTTATCCCACATTGAAAAGTGACGGGGGAATTAAGCAATATAAAAGATTTGGCTCGTCTACTGAATTAAAATAGGTTTGCAGGGACACCGTGGGCGCGGGATCCACAAACTGTTGCACAAAATAAAATGCGTTCATGTATCTTGATAGGGCACTAGGCACTTGGGCACGGGGCGCGCGCGAGAGAGGAAAACGGCCCCGGTAAACATGGAAATTAATTTTTCCTAAGGAACTTTACGGATTGAATTAACGAGCAGGAATTAGAGCAAATTGCACGCAAGTTGCAGTAACGGGAGCAGAAAAACCAGGGAATTAAAAGCATATGGCTTTCCTTTTTTGCTGGTCGCGCGACATGGCGGGAATCATCGAATATGAAAAGAAAACACAAACATTGTCTGTCGCGGCAATTCACGACTGTACGGGTGTACATTAGTCCTTTACAGCTTGCTCATGTTTTACCGGTATTCGGTACAATGGAAATTCTTTTTCAGTAAGCAACTCTATGCATTAGTCCGGTGAAATTTTTAGAATTTCAGAGTACGGGATTCATGTGAACTGCATGCAGGTTGTAGCGATAGGAGAGCGTATATCGCAAAATCAAATTACATGTATTTCATTTATAAATATCGTAAAACAAGACAAGGCAGCGGCATTTATTACGATCGAATGAGACTCTCTCTTGCTTAAACCTCTTTGTTCCGAGAGAGATTTAAAAATCACGGATTTGTTAATTTAACTGTTTAAATTGAATCTAATTCAATTCCTAAATTCTTACAAATTTAGAAATTGAATTAAATAATAGAATTTAAAATATCTTCATTTCAAAATTGTATTGGATTTGAGTGAAGTAATGTATTCTATAAATAGTACATGAATAATACCCTTTTAATCATAATCAAACAAAATATTTTATACAGCGGATACATTAACACCCTTCCGGAAAAACTTTTCCCGTATGCTTGGGCCTAACATTTGCACACAGGGATTTTGCGGGGCCTTCAGCTCCATTGTATGAGAGGTTGATGTCGGCAACCTCCATGTTCTGGCAAGGTAGGCTGCTGCTGCAATTGAGTTGAACAGCTACGGCAGTTACCGAAGAGCCTCTGATATTCCTGAAGCTGACATTGCTTATCTTAACCTTTGATGGGATCTGAAAAAAAGATAACAGAAAAATCATGGAATTAAACTCGTGTCTCTATATGTGTTCATTTATTATTACTCGCAATTGTTCAATATTTAAAGAAACACTATCTCCTCTTCTATTTGGTATTACCTTAGGATTACACTGACTCCATGGGCAATACACTTGATCTATAATGATGGGATTACCGACGTTTTTCATGATAATATCCTCGAAATGCATATCGGATACGACGCCACCATATAATGCGGGCCAGGTGTTGATTCGTACACCATTATCAGTGCCATCGATGGTGCAATTTCTTATGAAAATTCCAGAGATAGGTCCTTCATTCTTGTACTTCCTTAAACTTCCGACACTGATGCTGTGTCCTTGTCCGCACCGCACATTTGTGATTCGCACTTGTTGGGTGTCATCACCAATGGAGATGCAATCATCACCGGTCCTAATATTTGAATCGGTGATGTTGATCTTGCTCGAATGTCCGATGTGAATTCGATCGGTGTTGAAGCTTTCTGCAGACGCAATAATCATAAAAGCGTAAGAAGGCGAGATTCTTGCACCCTAAGACATTGGCATGGAAATTCTTGCTGTCGACAGTCGTTACATCCTCCATGATGCTGTTGGTGAAATTGAACCTTAAACTCTGACAGATTTTTTGCGGAAGGACAAACATGTAACCAAGATTTTATTAGCACCCTATTGCCATATATCGCATCGTGAAAATGGAGTCAATATGTGCAAGATCATAATTCAAATACACTCACAATCGGAAGCTTCTTGCAATCCGTGTTTTTGTGGCAATTATTTTGTTTCCAAGCGGTTTTGCCTTATCCATTGAAGGTACCACCACCAGATACTGTGAGACGATCGATTTTGATAAAAGAGATCCATCTTTCACCGTCGTGCGCACCCGCCTTGTGCTGACTCAGATTTGACGGGGCCTTCTGAGTTCCTTGAACTTCAAGATGCACGGGACCCTTGCAAGGGCCTTTTATGTCCACTGGCCCTAAAGAGTATGACCCTTTTGGTATTACAACTTTACTAGAACCTGTTGCTGCATAGGCCGCACTCCAGGCACTCAATAATGCCTAAAAAGTAAAGCGAAACAAAAGGTTTCAACCGAAAATAATTTATAGTATATATATATATTTGTTACATAAAAATTAATTGCTCACACATACCGAACTAATATCAGACCTCCCATCTGCTTTGGCACCGTACTTTCTGATATCGAAGATGTTGGGCTGAGCTTCAACTGCAAAAGCGAAGAATGAAAACAGAGCGACTAAGGAGACATGTATTTTAGATCCCATCTTGTTTGCTGAGTGTTTCTCTGTCTTTTACTTGTTCTTGCCTGAGTTTTCCTGCTTACGTTAATGTTTTTTTGCTTCTCTCTTTTAAGCGTCCTTTATAGGACAAACAATTATTCCCTTCTTTATTGAACGTTTATAACAAGCTGCTGCTGGTGTTGTCATGCAACTTAACTTGGTCTATTATTAGCGTATTTTTTCTCACATTTTATGCTATAAGTTTCAACCGAAAAATGCTTACCAACCTTAAGTTAAACCCGTTTGCATTTTTTTTTCTTAATTGTGTCTCGAAACTCACGTTGCATAAAATAAGCTACAGTTGTACCTTATTTTTGTTTTCATTCTCATACCAACACAGATGCCAAACAGTCCAATGCATTTTCCGCCCTTGCTATTTTGCGTGCCACACGTAATCGTGCTTTTTCTTTTGTTATTCCTTTTTGAGGAGGACAAGCTTGTGGAATAATATATAGGTATGTATGCATGCATGCATGCATTTGCATATGGACACACCTGTATGCATGCGTGCATGCATACATGTAAACATGCATAGTTGCACGTATGGTTGTGCATACATGTATATGTATACAATATTGTGAGAGCCTATTCGGCTCGCATTAATATTTTTTTTTAAGAATTGATTGCAGCAAAAACATGACGTTATCCCACATTGAAAAGTGATGGGGTAATTAAGCAATATAAAAGATTTGGCTCGTCTACTGAATTAAAATAGGTTTGCAGGGACACCGTGGGCGCAGGATTCAAAAACTGTTGCACAAAATAAAATGCGTTCGCGTATCTTGACAGGGCACTTGGCACTTGGGCACGGGGCGCGTGTGTTTAGATCATATTTGTACTAGTTTTTAGTGTGATATTTATGTGTTTTTAGTTAATGTTTTGATTGATTTTTGTTTTAAGTGTGTTTAAAGTGTTTATTTTAGGTTTAGGTGCAAAAAGACCCTTGGAGGATCAAAACAGTGCAAGAAAAGCATGAACCAAGCCAGACATGGCCAAGCCAAATTAGGCTTGGCCGTTTCCCTCAAAGATTTAAGAGGGCAGAAGCAGACACACCCAGAGACATGGCCAAGCCTCTGGCCGTGTCTCACCTAATGAGCAAAACCAAAGAACAAAGCAAGAAAGAGCAAAAATGAATCTCAGAAGGTGACACACTGAGGGGACACGGCCAAGCCTCTAGCCGTGTCCCTCCAAAAATGTCAGACACGGCCAAGTTCACCCTGGCCTGGCCGTGTCACACTCCAAAGAAGAAGAGAGGAAAATCAAGCAGGAGAGGACACACACAGGGGACACGGCCGTGTCCTTGGCCGTGTGTCACATCCGCCTACTGCATTTATGCAGTGTAGACACGTGCATAGCGAGAATAGGGGAAAGGAGAAGATAATTCTTGATAACAGCCCTAGATAAGGTTGTATGACCAAAGGGACCTAATTGTAATTTTTAAAAAGTTTGGGGACGTAGATGTAATTTCAAAGAAAGTTGCACCGGATGTTCTTAATAGTGCATATAACAGATTCCAAAAATGGAGTATAGAGAAAAATCGGATCGCAACGACGTGTAACGGTTTTTCCAGGAAATGTCCCGTTAAAGAAAAATGAAGAAATGTTGACTAAGGGCATTTTGGTCATTACCAATTAAAGTTATACATGAATTTAGGGTAGGAAATAAAGACGTGAGTACGTAGAGAATGGCGAGGGGTTAAATATGAAACGATCGTCAGTAGAAACGAAGCCGGAGAAAACCCGAGCAAAAATAGGACCAAAAGGGAATTTTGTAAAAAGTTGAGGGCTTACCGGTAATTTTTCAAAATGACTTAGAAACCTAAAATAGATCTTATAAATAGAAAGTAGAGGTCGAGAGGATCAAAACCATATATAGTTTGACTCGTGGAGCTATACGGTTTAAAAGATATGATCGATTAATCGCCGGAACGTAATATGGGCCCGGTTTCGTGTCGGGACCGGATGGGTAACCCGGGACAACTTTATGAGATCCAATGGGAAGAGAGACAAGTGGAAAGAAGTAAAGGAAAAAGGAAGTTATAAAAATCAAAGGTTGGCCAATCAAAAGAAAGCATTTAGCATGTGTAATAAATGTGTAATAAATGAAGAAAGAGAAAAAGTGGACAAGTGGTCAAGGTGATCATCACTTCCTTTGTATATAAATATAGGTGATATGAAGAGCAAATTTCTCTCTTTTCCACTTGCAAATTTCGGCCACAATAGGAAATTACCAAAGGACTTCCAAGTTTCTCCAAATTTGATTTTTAAGGTAAGTTTTTAAGGTTTTCTAGTAAGTAGACTTTGATTTTGGTATTAATTTTAGGTAGTTATATATTTATTAGAAGATTGGAAATTAGAGTCTTTATGTGGAATTAGAAAAATATTAAGTAAGTGATGAGATTAATTGATTAAATGGAAGAATCAAGATGTATAAAGATTAATAAGGTTGGATTAGGGTTTCGGTTGGAAAAGAAATGGAGGATAACTTATTATTTTGAATTTCTAAGGTTTATATTGTATCTTGAATTTATTGAAGGAGAAATAAAGAATTAAGGAAGGAGAAGAAGGAAAAGCTAAGAGGAATTAAAGAAATAAGGTTTGGTACTCTACCTTTGAATAATTAGTTTGGTACTTTACCTTTGAATAATTAATTTTGGTTTGATGCTTTACAAACTTTGGTTTATGAAAGTTTTGTTGTTGATGCTTAAATATATTGATTTGAGTTAAACATGTAAAAGTTGTCAAAGGGAAGTGTTTGAATCTTCACTTTACCATTAAAGAAGCCTTAATATTGATTTGCAAAAGAAAAATAAACTATCCTATGCATTTCATGTGTTTGGGCCGAAATGGTCCCAAAAAGACAGCTTTCTGGACCTTTTTGTGGAAATTGTTTGAGGCAGCAAACGAAGGAATTTTTCAACGAAATTTTACATGCAATTAGCCAACATATGAAATAAGTTTTCTGTAAAATTTCAGCCAAAAATAAGATCATTTACTTGGTCAAATGCATGATTGAAGTGGACTGAAATTTTGACGAAAATCCAGATTTTACTATTCATTTGGTCATGCCATTTTGCGTTGCCGATTTTTCTCGCCGCAACACTATTCATTTGGTCAATTTGTGATATTTTGAGGAATGCTTTGAAATGTTTGATTTGTTTATTGTGGATGTTAAATATGTGAAAAAAAAAAGTAACGGTTTGACCAATGAATGTGGTGCGCGGCATAAATGGCAAAGTGCGATGGGAACTAAAATGATTTTTCAAATCATTCTAAAATGAAGTTTGAAACTTAAATTGAATCATTTTAACCTTTATGCTCTACTGGATAGTGGGAGTGGTAGATAAGGGTATGGTGCACTATACTAACGCATGCAGTACTGCTCATTATTGTGATATGATATGTTATTCAGTGGTGAGGCCACTGAAGCCAATGGGGAGGCCCATTGGTTATAACCAGGATGGTGAGGGCCATTCCTGTGATCTGATATCGGTGGTGAGGGCCACCTATGTTACAGTGGTGAGGGCCACTGCCTTATCACTATGGTTCCCTATATACCAGTAGAGCCTGAATCAAAGACATATTATTTTTCGTTGAACTATATAATGCAAATGAGTTTGAATTATGATTTTACATTCTTGAAAGCATATCATACTGAATGTATCACGATTTCTATTGGTATAATGTTGGTTGATTGTTGATTTAATTATTTCCTTTGATTTCAAATACTTTCATATACTACTTTTATTTTTATTGGTAAAGTACCCACTGAGCGACAACGCTCAGCGAGTTGAGTTTTCTTGACTCGTAGGTTTGGAGCAGTAGATTTCGGTGATTAGCATCGAGCAGCACAACACAGCGCAGCACCTCAGAGTAGCCTTTAGTTTCCATTATGAGTTAGCTAATTGTGGCATGTATATGTATATATAAGATTGAGAGTCAGTATGTGATACTGTACATTATTGGTATGTAAGAATAATAAATCTCTAATTTAGTCTGGATTAGAAGTGTGAATTTTTCTTGCAGGTTGTAGTTGAGGGTATAAGGTGGATTCATTGGGAGTGTATTGGAAACTGATTGTATTTACATTGGTCTGTGTAAAATGTTTTCAAAAATCAGAAAAATAAGTTTTGTCGACACTTGGGATCCAAATTTCTAGGCGGAACTATGGCAAAATTTCTGTAAAATCTAAACAAAAATTTGACTAAGTAAATTGGTAGCAACAATTTGGATAGTGTGGCGCCTCTACTCGGCTTACACATGTAGGTCGGGAAGGAGTGTTACACCGTGTCCCTCCAAGCCACATCAAACACGGCGAAGCCAACCAAGACTTGGCCGTGTCACCCTCTGGAGACCAAAAGAAAACGAAGCAAGCAAAGAAGGAAAGAACACACAGTGAGGGACACGGCCAGGAGCTTGGCCGTGTCCCAAGAATGGAAAGACAAGAGACACGGCCAAGCTCCAAATGGCTTGGCCGTGTCACCTCTCACTACCAAAGAAAGAAAGAGAAGAAAGAAAGCCAGTAAGGGACACGGCCAGTTGACTTGGCCGTGTCCCATGAAAACCAAAAGACATGGCCAAGCCAACCTTGGCTTGGCCATGTCACCTCAAGGAAAGAAGGAAAAAATGCAAGAGACACGGCCAAGCTACTCTTGGCTTGGCTGTGTCCCACCTGAAAAGTCTGATGTCTTTTGCACGAAGTGGGGAACAAGTGGGAGACAATGCCTTGTGCTTGCTAAAAGAAATATTAAACAAATAAAAAGTGGGGGACAAAAGGAAATGGCATGAGTTGGAAGGCATGGGTGTTGTATTTTTGAATGAATTAAAAGGAGAGGAAGAGAAAAATGGGGGAGTTCTTGGCTTCTTGGAGCCAAATTTTTGCAAAAACGTGGGAGAGGGAGAGAGTGACACTCTCCCTTGTCCCTTCACCTCCAACCTCCATTTCCATCCTCTCCACCTTCTCCATCTTCCATTGATAAGATCTTTAAGGTTCTTTGGGATAAATTGGGTTAACAAGCTCTTGAAGGTTGAAGAAGCTTCATTGAAGGGAGTGGTGACTTGAGAAAGCTCCATTCCATCTTCCAAAGGCAAAATCAATTGAAGAGTTGGTGACTTGAGAAAGCTCCATCCAAAGGTTTGGTGACTTGAGAAAGCTCCATTCCACATTGCAAAGGGGAATCAACCATTGAAGAGGGCTTGAGTTCTTCACCATACATCAAGTGGAGCTAGGAGGAAGACTAGCAATCCTACTCTTGGCATCTTCACAAGGGGTTTTTCTATTCTCTCTTTTTATTCATTTCTATTGTTGTTGTTGTATTAAGAGATTGATATTGCAATGAACAATTTGTATTTGTTTTATATTGAGTTGAATGAATGTGTTAAATTGATGATGTTGAGCTAAATACCCATGCCTAGGGCTTGTAGTATATTTGGTTGAATGTCTTGATTTGATATTTACATTGATGTTCCTTGTTGATTGGTTGATTGTATTGCATTAAATGCTAGGTTGATAGATTAGCTACCTATTGATCTTTGAATATTGGATGACGGACCGAGAGGTGAAATCCGATATCGGAACTATATAATCGACCACCCTATGAATGAATTAGAAATATAAGTTCTAGGGTTTCATTAATTTGATAATGTGAAATAATTGGTCATTGTTAATTCATAAATGTGAGAACTAATGGATGAGTAATTGACTAATTAATCTTAAGGAACAAATTAATTACAAGGTTATGTTAATGGATAATTGAGAATTGAGCTTTGATTGAATGGACCTATGATCCTAGGCACCTTCCCAAGAATCAATTTGATCTTGTACAACCTTCACACACATTAACCCTACGCACGTTAATTTTAGGTTTTAATTATTCTCGTACAATCCCAACACAACAAACTTCTGCATTTAAATACTTGTCAATCAAGCTATTACAAATCACACCTTCTTGGGGAAATGACCTTGGGGCGATCACCTTTGCTACAGCTATCTCGTATACTTGCGAGTGACGCTTTGTAGTTGTACTTCCCTAAACTTTCAACACTGATGTCGTGTCCTGGTCCGCACCGCACATTTGTGATTCGCACTTGTTGTGTGTCATCACCAATGGAGATGCAATCATCACCGGTCCAAATATTTGAATCGGTGATGTTGATCTCTCTCAAACGTCCGATGTGAATTCCATCGGTGTTGACGCTTTCTGCAGGCGCAATGATTGTAAAGTGTCGGAAGGCGAGATTCTTGCACCCTAAGACATTGGCAAGGAAATTCTTGCTGTCGACAGTCGTTACATCCTCCACGATGCTGTTGGTGATGAAATTGAACCTTAAACTCTGAAAGATTTTTTGCGGAAGGACAAACATGTAACCAAGATTTTATTAGCACCCTATTGCCATAAATCGCATCGTGAAAATGGAGTCAATATGTGCAAGATGATAATTCAAATACACTCACAATCGGAAGCTTCTTGCAATCCGTGTTTTTGTGGAAATTATTTTGTTTCCAAGTGGTTTTCATTTGTCCATCGAAGGTACCATCACTAGATACTATGAGACAATCAATTTTGATAAAAGAGATCCAGCTTTCACCGTCGTGCGCGCCCGCCTTGTGCTGACTCGGATTTGACGGGGCCTTCAGAGTTCCTTGAACTTCAAGATGCACGGGACCCTTGCAAGGGCCTTTTATGTCCACTGACCCTAAAGAGTATGTCCCTTTTGGTATTACAACTTTGCTAGAACCCGTTGCTGCATAGGCTGCACTCCAGGCACTCAATAATGCCTAAAAAGTAAAGCGAAACAAAAGATTTCAAAATAATTTATAGTATATATATATATATTTCTTACGTAAAAATTAATTGCTCACACATACCGAACTAATATCAGACCTCCTATCTGCTTTGGCACCGTACTTTCTGATATCGAAGACGTTGGGCTGAGCTTCAACTGCAAAAGCGAAGAATGAAAACAGAGCGACTAAGGAGACATGTATTTTAGATCCCATCTTGTTCGCTGAGTGTTTCTCTGTCTTTTACTTGTTCTTGCCTGAGTTTTCCTGCTTACGTTAATGTTTTTTCGCTTCTCTCTTTTATGCGTCCTTTATAGGACAAACATTTATTACCTTCTTTATTGAACGTTTATAACAAGCTGCTGCAGGTGTTGTCATGCAACTTAACTTGGTCTATTATTAGCGTATTTTTTTCTCACATTTTATGCTATAAGTTTCAACCGAAAAACGCTTACCAACCTTAAGTTAAGCCCGTTTGCATTTTTTTTTTCTTAATTGTGTCTCGAAACTCACGTTGCATAAAATAAGCTACAGTTGTACCTTATTTTTGTTTTTGTTCTCATACCAACACAGATGCCAAACAGTCCAATGCATTTTTCCACCCTTGCTATTTTGCGTGCCACACGTAATCGTGCTTTTTCTTTTGTTATTCCTTTTTGAGGAGGACAAGCTTGTGGAATAATATATAGGTATGTATGCATGCATGCATTTGCATATGGACACACCTGTATGCTTGCGTGCATGCATACATGTAAACATGCATAGTTGCACGTATGGTTGTGCATACATGTATATGTATACAATATTGTGAGAGCCTATTCGGCTCACATTAATATTTTTTTTTAAGAATTGATTGCAGCAAAAACATGACGTTATCCCACATTGAAAAGTGACGGGGGAATTAAGCAATATAAAAGATTTGGCTCGTCTACTGAATTAAAATAGGTTTGCAGGGACACCGTGGGCGCGGGATCCACAAACTGTTGCACAAAATAAAATGCGTTCATGTATCTTGATAGGGCACTAGGCACTTGGGCACGGGGCGCGCGCGAGAGAGGAAAACGGCCCCGGTAAACATGGAAATTAATTTTTCCTAAGGAACTTTACGGATTGAATTAACGAGCAGGAATTAGAGCAAATTGCACGCAAGTTGCAGTAACGGGAGCAGAAAAACCAGGGAATTAAAAGCATATGGCTTTCCTTTTTTGCTGGTCGTGCGACATGGCGGGAATCATCGAATATGAAAAGAAAATGCAAACATTCTCTGTTGCGGCAATTCACGGCTGTACGGGTGTACATTAGTCCTTTACAGCTCGCTCATGTTTTACCGGTATTCGGTACAATGGAAATTCTTTTTCAGTAAGCAACTTTATGCATTAGTCCGGTGAAATTTTTAGAATTTTAGAGTACGGGATTCACGTGAACTGCATGCAGGTTATAGCGATAGGAGAGTGTATATCGCAAAATCAAATTACATGTATTTCATTTATAAATATCGCAAAACACGACATGGCAGCGGCGTTTATTACGATTGAATGAGACTCTCTCTTGCTTAAACCTCTTTGTTCCGAGAGAGATTTAAAAATCACGAATTTGTTAATTTAACTGTTTAAATTGAATCTAATTCAATTTCTATATTCTTACAAATTTAGAAATTGAATTAAATAATAGAATTTGAAATATCTTCATTTCAAAATTTATTGGATTTGAGTGAAGTAATGTATTCTATAAATAGTACATGAATAATACCCTTTTAATCATAATCAAACAAAATATTTTATACAGCGAATACATTAACACCCTTCCAGAAAAACTTTTCCCGTATGCTTGGGCCTAACATTTGCACACAGGGATTTTGCGGGGCCTTCAACTCCATTGTATGAGAGGTTGATGTCAGCAAGCTCCATGTTCTGGCAAGGGAGGCTGCTGCTGCAATTGAGTTGAACAGCTACGGCAGTTGCCGAAGAGCCTCTGATATTCCTGAAGCTGACATTGCTTATCTTAACCTTTGATGGGATCTGAAAAAAAGATAACAGAAAAATCATAGAATTAAACTCGTGTTTCTATATGTGTTCATTTATTATTACTCGCAATTGTTCAATATTTAAAGAAACACTATCTCCTCTTCTATTTGGTATTACCTTAGGATTACAATGACTCCATGGGCAATACACTTGATCTATAATGATGGGATTACCGATGTTTTCCATGATAATATCCTCGAAATACATATCGGATGTGACGCCACCATATAATGGGGGCCAAGTCTTGATTCGTACACCATTATCAGTGCCGTTGATGGTGCAATTTCTTACGAAAATTTCAGAGACAGGTCCTTCATTCTTGTACTTCCTTAAACTTCCGACACTGATGTCGTGTCCTTGTTCGCACCGCACATTTGTGATTTGCAATTGTTGGGTGTCATCACCAATGGAGATGCAATCATCACCGGTCCTAATATTTGAATTGGTGATGTTGATCTTGCTCGAACGTCCGATGTGAATTTGTTTTATTATTTTTGTCATAGAATTGTATATTATTTATTATGATGATTATTGTTTTCTTCAGGTATTTTAGTAGTTTTTATCTGTTTATTTAGTGATTTTATCAATTCTGGTAGTTTTGATTTATTTCAGTGTTTATGTAATTTTTAGACTAGTTTTTAGTGTGGTGTTTATGTGTTTTTGGTTAATTTTTCATTTGATTCTTGTTTAAAGTTTGTTTCAAGTGTTTGTTTTAGGTTAATATGCAAAATATTTCTTTGGAAGAAAGAATAGTATGAAGCAGCAAGACACGACCAAGCCACTGGTCGTGTCTCATCTTAAGGGCAAAACTAAGGGAACCAAGAAAGGAAGGAAAATCAGGCAGAAGTTGACACTGGCAGGTGACACGGCCAAGCCATGTGACACGGCCACAAGCTTGGCCGTGTCGTATATTTAGCCAAGGAAGAAGACCAAAGAAAGAAGAGCAAAGAACGAAGAGAATCAGCAGGTGACATGGCAAAGCCACTGGGCGTGTCACATGACATGGCCAGGAGCTTGGCCGTGTCACACTCAATTCCACAGAAGCAAAGAAGAAAGATTACACAGAAGCTGACACATCCAGGTGACACGGCCACAAGCTTGGCCGTGTCACTCCATGGGGCTAAGGAAAGAAAGAAGACACAGATTTTGAGCGAGGGTTTTGTATAAATAAGAAGATTAGGGTTTTTGAAAAGGGTTACGCATTTTATCAGCCGTAAAACATAAACTTTTGAGCTATCATTCATTTTCTTTTGGAATTTTGATTACTCTTTCATGCAAACAGTCTAGATTAAATTAGTTTTAGCCACTACAATATTCTTATAGCAAAGATCTGAACAAGAGATTCTTCAGAAGCTAAAGAAAGTTTGTAATTTGGTTTTGTTCTCAAGCTCTATCTCTTAAGTTTCATTGGAATTGTATTCATGAATTTTATTATGTCTAAATTAATTTCTTTGAATTTTAATGAGATGAATTTGTTTTATAGCATGATTATGAGCTAATTAGGGTTTGTATGGATCTACTATGATTGTATGAAATGGTTATTGCTCTTACCTAAATTATTTCTTTAGCCTTAATTGAATGGATTAATGTTAATATATAATTGATTGGCCACCAATTATGTGTTTCAGGTATTAGATGAATGATTGAGAAATGAAGTCTAATGCTGGAACAATTCAATTAGGGACTTAGGTGAATTAGAAATATAAACCTAAGAAAAAGATCATTTCAATTGTAACAAGATTATTTGAAAGAGGTTTGAATGCAAGAGCTTATTTCCTTGATTTGATTAATTAAGTTGCTTGAAATCTAATCTTTGAAATTAAATTGGTTGAGAGGAATAGCTGTTCATACATATAAGTTAGTAGAGAAGTGCAAACCCTAGACCTTTCTATTAAGTGAAACAATATATCAGCTCAGTTTACTTTCATTGTTTTAAATTCCACTCGATCTCTCTTCATTAGTTGTTAGCAATTTAAATTTACTGATAATTTGTTATTTGCAATTTGATAATCAATTAGCTTATCTAGCTTCCTTGTGAGACGACCTTGAGGTGTTCACCAAAATACTACAGCAGCCTCGTATACTTGCGAGTGTAGTTCTAGTAGTGTTAATTAGAGCGCAACAAGTTTTTGGCGCCACTGCGGGGGAAGCTAATTGGTGTAATTGTTTATTAGGCATAAATATTTTAAATTATTTTTCATTGTTTACATTTGATTTTATTTGTCTTTTACTTTTAATAATTCCTTTTTTCCAGAAATTTTGTTTATGCAAGGCAGGAGATCACTCGGAGGAGAGCTATATCCAGTTATTCCATAAATTCAGACAGTGAAAAGAAGCAGAGAAGAGTTTGAACTATATACTAGTTTTGATACAGAGGAGGACACTTCTAATTTTGAGTCGAATACTGCACAGTCTACCAATATGGGAGACGAAAGGCAAAGAACTATGAGGGATTTTGCCAGACCTGTCATTGGAACTTCCACATCTTGTATAAGATTGACAGATGCAGCAAGAAATTATGAGTTGAAGAATATCCATTACAACATGCTGCCATCATTCTATGGAGTCCCAAATGAAGATCCTTTGAATTTTATCCGGGATTTCTACTCCACCCTCAACACATTTCCATTGGGAGGACTAATAGAAGACCAGTTGAGGATGAGGTGTTTTCCGTATACATTGAAGGATAGGGCAAAAAGCTGGCTTATGATGTTGCCTGAAAATTCTTTGACAACTTGGGAGCAAGTCTATAACAAGTTTATGGGCAAATTTTACTCACATCAGAAGACAGCTGAATTGAGAGGGAAAATAGCTACATTCTCTCAATTTGACGGAGAGCCATTTCATGAGGCTTGGGACAGGTTTAAGATGTTATTGATCCAGTGTCCACATCATCACTACCCACTTCAACTTCTGAATCAGTTTTTCTACGATGGTCTAACCCAGCAATTTCAGAATACTGTTGATAATGCAGCTGGGGGAGCTATGGGAGAAAAGACAGCAGATGAAACTTATGAAATCTTTGAAATGTTGGGAGCTAATTCTCAACAGAAAAGTGTAAGAGGAAGAAGTAAAGGGGTGAACCAATTGGAAGCCAACAGTGAGATGGTCAATCAGATAGCTAAATTGACAAGGCAAATGCAGATGCTGAACATGAAGAACAATACTTCTTCATCCACTCAAGAAGTGTGTGGAATTTGTGGAACTTTCGGGCATGGAGCAAATATATGCCCCCCTCTGCATACGAATCTTATGGAAATGAGGCTGAGCAAGTTAATGCTATGGGGGGATATCAACCAAGGGCCCAGAATGATCCTTTCTCAAACACTTACAATCCTGGTTGGCGGAATCATCCAAACTTTTCTTGGGCAATAAATAATTCTTAACAACCTTTCCATTTGCTCCAGAGACAAAACCAACAGCAGGGTCAATCTTCAAATCAAGGGCAGCTTAAGAGAGAGAGTTTGGAGGATAGTTTACAGGCCTTTATCCAAGTCAGTGCTAAGAATCAAGAGATGAATAACAAAAGGCTAGATTCATTAGAAGCATCTTTTAAGAAAGTGGAGACCCAAGTGGGACAACTTGCACAACAGATGCAGATTCAACAAAAAGGGAAATTTTTGAGTCAACCTAAGCAGGCACAAGCAGTGACTGTTCTTAGAAGTGGCAAGGTAATAAATAATAATGTTGAAAATAATTCTGTGAATGCAGGTGATCAAAAGAACAAAAAGGAAGGAGAACCAGAGAACAAAGGTGCTAAAGAAAGATCAATGGAGAAATCTCCTTCAGCAGATTTACAAAAGGCAAGTAATCCTTACCGGCCACCTATACCATTCCCAAGCAGGTTGAAGAATGATAACAGGATAATCAATTTTTAGACATCTTCAACATGTTGTCTAAGGTACGTATTAACTTACCTTTACTTGAAGCAATAAAGAACATGCCGGCTTATGCCAAATTCTTCAAGTAATTGAACACCAAGAAAAAGAGGTATGAGCCAAATGAAAAGGTGATAGTGTCAGAGGTAGCTAGTGCTGTTCTGCAACATAAACTACCTCTGAAGCTAAAGGATCCTGGTAGTTTCATAATTCAAATTACTATGGGTAATGGGAAGGGGACTAATGGCATGTGTGATTTAGGAGCTAGTGTTAATTTGATGCCTTATTCTGTGTATCTCGAATTAGAACTTGGGGAACTTAAACCTACCAAAATGGTTTTGCAATTAGCTGACAGATCTCTTAGATTCCCGAAAGGAGTTATAGAAGATGTGTTAGTTAAGGTAGGTGGGTTGATAGTGCCTATGGATTTTATAGTTCTTGACATGGAAGGAAGTAACCCTACACCATCCGCACACACTATTCTACTGGGTAGGCCTTTTATGGCTACTACCAACACCTTGATAGATGTAACACCCCTATATCCCGTATACGTACAAAGCATGCTTATACGATCGTATTATATGTATACTGAATATAGAAATGACACACTTTACAAATACACAAATCATCTTTAAAGTAAAACTAAAAATTTAAGAAATACCAAATAAAGAGAAATGAAAATCGTAAGACACAATAGATAAAAATGTTTGTTTATTACGCAACGGAAGTTACATCCAAAACTTACAAATATAAATACATTAAACCTCAATAATTACAAAATATGAAATATATACATGATTGGCAGCTTGACTCTCTGATCTTTAAGCTTTAATCCAACTCTTCACAATCAAAATAACCTCAACTAGGTCTAGAGGAATTCTCCATCTCAACTCTATCACCTCTATCACCTGCGCGATGAATCATAATCGCGCTGAGCCAACAACTTAGTAGTACAAACCATAATGCTATTATGCTTAATCAATAACAATGATATACAATCAAACAATAAAGATCATACTCAATATACAATATTTCATGAGTATTACATTATTTCATCATATTACAACACCATTCATAACATCAACATTACATAGACACTTATGGCCCCAACAAGTGTTTAATACGATATTCAGAATTCAGAGTTACTGCTTTGGTTCATAATCACAATAATCAAGCCTGTAGGCAACATATATATATATGTCTCTATCCATGGATAGTGTAACAGACCCAGTCTCTTGGACCATCAACTCAACAAATCGAGGAGATCCTCAACCCGGCAAGACTGTTACCAATCATATATCTCATAATCACAATTCTCATAATGTAACAGACCCAGTCTCTTGGACCTCAATTCAACTCAAATTGAAGAGATCCTCAACCCGGCAAGACTGTTACTATTCATAATTTCATAGGCATGCCACCCAAATCCAGAACTCTGAAACTGAATAACATATTAAACATACAATTATATCATTATTCTCTTTTTCAATTTGTATCTCAATATCAAATAGGCAATCATGCCTCAACACTTTCATTTGTATAACCATAGCCACTCACAATGGCTTCTCATCACATTTGAATCATCATGTCTCAATTCACAATATAATACATCATCTTTCACATATCCATAATCAATTACATTGAACATAATCATATAGGCATACATGTCTCAATTATCTCATTTCACATTATACATATAGTACATTTCACAAGATTCACAATGTGCAAAACATAACATTATTCATATATAACAATAATGTCATATCAAGTGAATGTATGCAACAATGCAAGGTTTGTACTTACCTCAATAACAATTCACACAACTCTAAACACTTCCTTTCCAAGATTCTTTTACTTCTTAGATCAATGATAACTCACTTTCTTCAAGACCTAATCCAAAAATAATAACATACACTTGCTTAGGGAAACACATGAGATAATCAAATTAAGAGTTAACTAGGGCAAACCCTAAACATGACACGCTCAACCACACGGGCGTGTCCCTGACCGTGCCCTAACTCCACAACACAGAAGCTTTTACACGCTCAGAACCACGGGCGTGTCACTGGGCGTGTAATACATTCTGCCTCTCTAAAAATATCAACACGTCCAACAACGTGAGCGTGCTCATGGCCGTGTAAACTCTCCCATCTCACAGTAGCTATGACATGCTCAATAACACGGGTGTGTTACTGGTCATGTCAAACCTACTGCCTCCAACACAATTGACACGCCTAAAACTCTGGACGTGCTCCCGGGCGTGTCAGGCCAAAAACTAAGATTCCGGCCAAAACCACCAAACACCCATCAAAACACTTCTTTTCACCAACATCCTCTTCAAACAAACTTAACAAAACATACCCAAAAACTATCTTAACTTACAAAAACACCTAAACAACTCCACATCTATAACAAATACAAATCACAACATCATTTCAAACCCTAAACACAAATACAACACCATCACTTCCAACCAACTCACTCTTTTCTTCAATCCATCTTAAAAATCCACAATCAATTTAATCAAACACTCTTAAACATATCACAATCAAACAACACACTCTTACATACTCTATCAACTCACAACACAACTTCAAATAAGCAAAGAAATCAAAAGAGGACTTACCAAAGTAATAAAACTTCTTGAATCACCAACTTGATCACTTGATTCTCCTTTGAATTTGATCTAAGAACTCAAAACTCTCCTCTTTCTCTCTTGTCTTTGGGAGGTCTGGCCACCAAGGAAGAAGAAAAGAAAATAAAGAAGCAAAGTCAAATTTGTCATCTCTTTAAACCTCCACCAAGCATTTCTAAAAAGTTAATTACCTAAACACCCTTATACAATTTGTTTTGATTTCCTTTAAAGCACTTGCCCTCTTTTAGTAATTTTACAAAAAAAAACCAAATAAATATCTTCTTCCCTTGACCACTCTTTTGACTTGCATATATGTTATATATATTATCATATAAACAACATATACACCTCTCTCTATACACTCTTTCCTTTCCCATAACACATATACATTCAATCCAATTTAAAACAACAACAATATTTAAAACTTCTAAGGCATACATTGGGATATTACAATAGATGTTAAAAATGGTAAATTGTCAATGACTGTCTTGGGACAAACGGTTGAATTTTCTATTTTTAACACTTCTCCCATTCCTACAACTGCATTATATGAGAATTGTTCGTTAATTGATTGTATTGACGCAGTTGTTTCAGATGTTTTCTTGCAGACATGTTCCTCGGATAAATTGGAGCTGGCACTGACCTTAGATCGTAGCTTGGATATTTTTAACTCAGAAATAGCCAGTTGCCTTGAGACATTAGAGAGTGTTGAAATAGAGGAACTTAAGGAGGACCCAGCATTTGAACTTCCCTCCATCCAAAAAGAAGAGAAGAATCCATCACTTGAGTTAGAGCTGAAAGAGTTGCCTAAAAATCTAAAATATGTGTTTTTAGGAGATCACAACACCTTACCTATGATAATATATAGAGAACTTAGTGAAAGGGAAGAGATGAGGTTGGTGAGTGAGCTTAAAAGATTGAAAAGAGCAATAGGATGGGGATTGAGTGATATCAAAGGTATTAGCCCTTCAATGTGCATGCATAGAATCACCTTAGAAGAGGGAGCTAAACCTGTGAGGGAGACCCAAAGCAGCCTTAACCCAAACATGAGTGAAGTGGTTAAGAATGAAGTGCT
Source organism: Garcia nutans (assembly GCA_947685225.1). NCBI lineage: Eukaryota > Viridiplantae > Streptophyta > Magnoliopsida > Malpighiales > Euphorbiaceae > Garcia > Garcia nutans. Next base: position 68,215,825 of record CANTUV010000031.1, on the reverse strand, counting down.
TAAATTGCTTGATGAAGGAGTGATATATCCAATAGCTAATAGTGAGTGGGTGAGCCTAGAAAATGTAGTGCCTAAGAAATCAAGAATCACTATGCTGAAAAATGAAAAGAATGAATTGGTTCCTACTAGGACTACTACTGGGTGGAGAATGTAATATCCCAATGTGTGCCCTAGAAGTTTGGATATAATTGTTGTTTGTTTGAATTATGTGTATATGTTATGTTGATAAGAAAAGAAATTGAAAAGAGCATGTTTAGGTATTGTTTAAAAAGGAAAATAATGTGTAGAGAGAAAGTGTATATGTTGGGTATATGGTAATATATATAACATATATGTTGGTCAAAATGAGGAGTCAAGGGAAGAAGATATTTTATTTGTGATATGTGAAATTACTTAAATGGGCATATAAGTGAAAAGAAGTTAAGTTAAATGGATGAAGGGCATTTAAGTAATTGCTTTGTTAGAATTGCTTGGTGGAGATTTAAAGAAGAAGAGAAGTTTGACTTGTCTTCATTTTCTCTTCTTTGCATTGTGTGGCCGGCTACCAAAGGAAGAAGAGAGCAAGAGAGGTGCTTTGATTTCTAAAATCAAATTGAAGGAAGAATCAAAGGATTAAGTTGGAGATGTGTGGAATTTCCTCATTTTTGGTAAGTACTCTCTTGTTTTCCTTTGTTATTTTGAAGTTGTGGTTGAAGTGAGTTATGATTTGTTGATATTATGATTTGGTGTGTTTGAGATGTGTTTATAAGTGTTGAAATTGAGTGTAAGTTAAAAAGATTGAATTGGTGTTGGTTTTGGTTTGAAAATGGTAAGTGATTAAATGTATTATTGATGTATTGTTAAGGTGAATATTGTGATGAACTTGTAAAATAAATGTTAATAACATTGATTATATCCATTTGAATAAGGTTAAGTTGTGTATAATGTGATTTAATGCAATCAAGGAGGCTTGGCCGTGTTTGGTTTTGAATTTGTTGGGAGACACGGCCAAATTTAAAGGAGAGACACGGCCAATCTATGGGAGACACGGCCAAGTTAGAGGAGACACGGCACGGCCACTGGCTCAGCCGTGTCCCTTGCCCGTGTCTGCTACTGGATTTTTGGTGTTGAGAGACACGGCCATAAGCTTGGCCGTGTCCCTTGAAGGTGTTGGCTACTGTCATTGTTCTTTGCCTTTCTCACATTGTTTTGATTCTTCAAAGGTCTTTTTGCACCTAAACATAAAAATAAACACTATAAACACATTTAATACAAAGAATGATCTAAACAAATATATGTGGAAGATTCTAAATCTATGAATAATGTTATATTGTGTATAATGCGGGACACAATGTGAGTAATGATGATGCATATGATACTGTATGAACAATGTTATGTTTTATACATTGTGAATTTTGTGAATGGTAATGTGTTATATGAATAATGTACTTTATAATGTTATATCAATGATGCTATATGTAAAATGTGAAGGATATGATGGGGTAATTGATTAGGTATACTATGAAATATTATAATATGAATTGAGACATGACATGATATGAGGCCATTGTGATTAGCTATGATAACTCAAAGGTGATGTGAAGCCATTGTGATTGGCTATGATAACTCAAATGTGATATGAGACCATTGTGATTAGCTATGATAACTCAAATGTGATGTGAAGCCATTGTGATTGGCTATGATAACTCAAATGTGATGTGAAGCCACTGTGATTGGCTATGATAACTCAAATGTGATGTGAAGCCATTGTGATTGGCTATGATGATTCAATTGAGAATGAAATTGCTAAATGAATTGTGTGGCTAATGTGTTATTCCATTTTCAGAGTTTTGTTGTTGGTGGCATGCCTAATAGTAACAATCTCTTGAAGTTAGGTTGGGCTTGATCCTTGAAGCCAAGTTGGGTTGAAGTTTAACATGTTTTACTCCCCTTGAAGCTTGGTTGGGTCTAGTCCTTGAAGCCTAATTGAGATGTTACAACCCTTGAAGCTAGGTTGGGTTGGTTCTTGAAGCCAAGTTGGGTTGATACTTAACATGCTTTGTTCCCCTTGAAGCTTGGTTGAACCTAATCCTTGAAGCCTAGTTGGGATAATGATAAATGTGACAATTGAATCAAAACATTAACTCTGAAGGTTGAATGGCATATTAGTGTGTTTTGGGCCCATGCTTGTCTTTGTTTAATGTGATTCATGAATGGTATAATGATTGCCTTTGTTGGAAATGTGATTTATGATTGGTGAATTGTGAATAAAATAATGATATGAAGTATGATATGTAATGTGTGTATTGATATATTGATTGTGAGTATTAGTGATGGATTGTAGTTGGTGTTAATGATATGTATATATGTATATATAATATATGACATTGGTAGAGATATATGAAAGGTGTAATTAAAAAGGGAAACCATGATAAGAAACTAATGGTACATGGAATTTGATATATCATTATATGTTAGAACTTTTGTAATGTATGTTTATATTATTTATTTGTACTACTAAGCTCTCGGGCTTAGCGCGGATGTGTAATCACGCAGGTGATTAGGTGGAAGATATGAAGTCTTTCGTTATGCCACGAGAAGAGTAAGAGTTTATCGAGACCAACTAAAGGGTGATGCATACATGCATAATTTTTAATTATGATGTATATCTGACAAGAGTGTATTTATATGTATAAATGAAGTTTTGATAAAGATAAGATTCTTATATATAAGTAAGATCATTAAAAGTATAATGATTTTGTAAATGCTCTTTAAATTAATGTATTGTGGTTTAAACTTTGTTAAAGGTTTTAAAATTGTAACGAAACGTGACATCCTTATACTTTATATACTTACTGTATGTATATCAGGTATATGTATAGTACTTATATGGGGTATCGGGGCGTTACAATTATTTTGGTATCAGAGCTTAGGTTCGATATTCTCGGCTTAAGTGAAATTAAAAAAAAAAATTGAAACGCTTAAAATGAATTAAAAAGAAGAGTTTTGAAATGCAATTGGTAATACATGCATATGCATTAACACCTAGGTTGGTCTCGGATGTGGCATTATATGATTTGTAGTATATCTGTGTTATATGAGATGGATGCTAGAGTGTGAATGATGTTTTACATGAAAGAAAAGCTAGAGAAAGTAATGATATGGATTTATATAAGTTTAATTGATAAAAAAAAATGGAAATTTATGCAAGTAAAGTGAATTGTTAAATGTGTTGAAGAATAAAGAAATGAAAAGGAGAATAAAGTTGAAAATGAGTTGGAAACAAAATTAAGATTAAAGTATGTACTCTTTCCTCTACACTTTAAACCTCTTTATAATAAAGTTTATGTTGGGTTTGCTAGACAGAGGAAATATTGTTGGATTGTTAATATTGAAAGATATGATATTAAAATGAGGAGAGTATGGTGGAATATTGAATGAGTTGATTAGTATAGATAAAGTGTGATTATTTAAAGTTTGGGGTATATATATAAAGTTAAGGTTTTGTTTAAAGGAAAAAGAGATGATATTGGTTAAGTAAGAATATAAATTGGTATTGTTATTTTAATGCAAACATTGTGAATTCAATGTTGGAAATGTGAGATGCTTGGATATTGTGAAAGCTCATGGTAATGGTGGTAATATGTGACATTTGTATTTTTTTGAAATGAGCTTGATAATTGTGAAAATTATATGTTTTGATATTGCTTTGTGATATATATATATATATATATATGTAAGATGTTTTTAAAGTGATATTAAGAAAAGATGAGTTTGGCAAATTGAAGCTTAAGAGAAATAGTAAGTTGAAAAGTTAAAGTTTTAGTGGAATTTGATAAAGATTATTTGGATATGGATGGTTTAATGTATATTCAATACATGAGCTAGGTGAAATGACTAATATTGCACATGAAAGTATTATGAATTGAGTAATGTGATTGATAGTATGAGAATTTGTTTTGAAGTAAAAAGGGAAGTAGATAAGCAAATGAAAATGAGCCATTTTAAGTCATTTTACTGCAAAGGGTAAAAATGGATATGGAAGTATATTAAATATTTTTAAAGACAAAAATGAAAGAGATGTCACATTGGGAATGTGACCAAGAAGGATGTGAAGTGTTAGTATAGTCAGAATATATATATAATTGTAGTGTGAATAAATACTTTATATCATATTGGAAGAATGAGAATGATAGTGTTTAAAAGAAAGTGATAAACATTAAATTTGCATGGAATGTATGAAAAAGGAAAATAAAATAAGAGCATATAATTAAGTGTGTACATGTATATGATATGTGAACTGAGTTTTTCAATATGAATGAAATTATAATATAAAAAAAATGTGGATCACATTATGAAGGTGACCTATGAATATGTATGTGGTATTATTATAGAATTAGTGATATGGAAAAAGATGTTGTATGTATTAGTGGACCTAAGAGAGATTAGGTCTTGAACTGTGTAGAACTAGATGGATTATGTGATGGAAGTGAGAAGGGAATGGACTTGAGTAATATTGGACAATGGAAATTGCTATGGTGAGCACTGAACGTGATGATCATATGATATTTAAAGTCTCAAAGTATTCACATATGGAAAGTTCTATGTAATTATATATTATAAGAGATTGTAAATGGATTAGAAATGAAGTGACTAATAGAAATTGTATAAGAACTGCATATGATTGAAAATATATATAGTAATATTGTTGAAACATGAATTAAGTTGATAAAGATCATATAATCGAGTGCAAATTGGTTTGAAACGGAGTTGGAATGTGTTAACTTCTGATATAGCAAAAATGTAAAGAAGAAATATGTCGTAAAGATTGAGAAATAAAATTATAAAACAGAACAATATTGATTTGAAAGTCCCAGGCTTGAATATTAATCTCTTAAAGCCATATGTGTTGTTCAGTATATTTGATCGGTTAATTTTGTTATCCATAGATTTGGGTCTTAGATAAAATGATTGTAATATAGATTTGGTAAAATTGAAAATTTTGTTTGAAAAGTATAGTTAAAAGTTATGATGGATAAAGTTGTACCTTATCATTTTATGTTAAGAATTTGGTTATAATTATGAAGGTAAAGAGAAAAAAAAAAGAAATTATGGAAATGTTTTGAGTTATGGATAATATGACAAAAAGGTAATCAAAATAAATATAACAATGATACGAAATGTGAGGAGATATTAAAAAGGGAGAAAATATAAAATTATTATGAGAATTGATGGGAATTATAGTAAAATAATAGAGAATAAACTATGTGTATATTAAAAGATAATTTGAAGTGATTCGTTATTATGATAATTTGTCTGAATATGGATCGGAAGAAATCAGGAATTAAATATAAGTTTGCCCTATTGGAATTAAGTTATATATATACATGTATGAAAATTTTGAAATTTCATGATAAGTTAAATAAATTAATCGTTGGTTGGAATTGAACAAGATTGGAATGTGGGTATATTGTGACAGATAGATCAAGTGATCTGGATTTGGCTAAGATTATAAATCATTATTGAGATTTAATATGTATAGTTATACTGAGAGTATAATTATGTACATGATAATGTATATGATGTAAAATTTTAAAGTGTGATTGGATATGAATGAATGGAGTTAGTAGTTATAAATCATGATAAAAAGGGGAAAAGATTGGTTATTTATTAAATAAGTTGAAAGGTAGTGTATTAATATGTAAGTTAAGTGAAAAGCATGCTAAAGAAGTAACTCAGTTTGTGAAAAATAAGGATCTTGTTATCCATTGAGGCTTGATAAATGTCTATTTAGACAGTGATTGTAATGATAGGATAATTAATGGTAAGATATAAACCAATGATTTTTTTTAGGTTAAAGTTAAGAGGGTAATTACAAAGAGATGAAGGAACAAAATATATTAAATATAAAGATTGGATGAAGTATAAGTGTACTATAGAATGATCTGATTCTTGTATAAAGATATTAATAGGAAATGTAATGAGTTCTTTTGAGTGTTTGATCAAGGAAGTAATAAGATATATAAACATATAGAATGATGAGTTATGGAATTTTGAGAAGATGGTTGATTCTAAAGGGGAGAGTTGAAGTTATATGATTTGATGACATAATAACTTAAGCATATAATTAACTTCATATGGAAGTTAAGATAGTATTTTGTTAAGACTGAATTGTTATGGTACTGGTAATTTCGAGGATGAAATTTCTTTTTAGAGGGGGAGAATTGTAATATCCCAATGTGTGCCCTAGAAGTTTGGATATAATTGTTGTTTGTTTGAATTATGTGTATATGTTATGTTGATAAGAAAAGAAATTGAAAAGAGCATGTTTAGGTATTGTTTAAAAAGGAAAATAATGTGTAGAGAGAAAGTGTATATGTTGGGTATATGGTAATATATATAACATATATGTTGGTCAAAATTAGGAGTCAAGGGAAGAAGATATTTTATTTGTGATATGTGAAATTACTTAAATGGGCATATAAGTGAAAAGAAGTTAAGTTAAATGGATGAAGGGCATTTAAGTAATTGCTTTGTTAGAATTGCTTGGTGGAGATTTAAAGAAGAAGAGAAGTTTGACTTGTCTTCATTTTCTCTTCTTTGCATTGTGTGGCCGGCTACCAAAGGAAGAAGAGAGCAAGAGAGGTGCTTTGATTTCTAAAATCAAATTGAAGGAAGAATCAAAGGATTAAGTTGGAGATGTGTGGAATTTCCTCAATTTTGGTAAGTACTCTCTTGTTTTCCTTTGTTATTTTGAAGTTGTGTTTGAAGTGAGTTATGATTTGTTGATATTATGATTTGGTGTGTTTGAGATGTGTTTATAAGTGTTGAAATTGAGTGTAAGTTAAAAAGATTGAATTGGTGTTGGTTTTGGTTTGAAAATGGTAAGTGATTAAATGTATTATTGATGTATTGTTAAGGTGAATATTGTGATGAACTTGTAAAATAAATGTTAATAACATTGATTATATCCATTTGAATAAGGTTAAGTTGTGTATAATGTGATTTAATGCAATCAAGGAGGCTTGGCCGTGTTTGGTTTTGAATTTGTTGGGAGACACGGCCAAATTTAAAGGAGAGACACGGCCAATCTATGGGAGACACGGCCAAGTTAGAGGAGACACGGCACGGCCACTGGCTCAGCCGTGTCCCTTGCCCGTGTCTGCTACTGGATTTTTGGTGTTGAGAGACACGGCCACAAGCTTGGCCGTGTCCCTTGAAGGTGTTGGCTATTGTGATTGTTCTTTGCCTTTCTCACATTGTTTTGATTCTTCAAAGGTCTTTTTTCACCTAAACATAAAAATAAACACTCTAAACACATTTAATACAAAGAATGATCTAAACAAATATATGTGGAAGATTCTAAATCTATGAATAATGTTATATTGTGTATATTGTGGGACACAATGTGAGTAATGATGATGCATATGATACTGTATGAACAATGTTATGTTTTATACATTGTGAATTTTGTGAATGGTAATGTGTTATATGAATAATGTACTTTATAATGTTATATCAATGATGCTATATGTAAAATGTGAAGGATATGATGGGGTAATTGATTAGGTATACTATGAAATATTATAATATGAATTGAGATATGACATGATATGAGGCCATTGTGATTAGCTATGATAACTCAAATGTGATGTGAAGCCATTGTGATTGGCTATGATAACTCAAATGTGATCTGAGGCCATTGTGATTAGCTATGATAACTCAAATGTGATGTGAAGCCATTGTGATTGGCTATGATAACTCAAATGTGATGTGAAGCCATTGTGATTGGCTATGATAACTCGAATGTGATGTGAAGCCATTGTGATTGGCTATGATAACTCAAATGTGATGTGAAGCCATTGTGATTGGCTATGATGATTCAATTGAGAATGAAATTGCTAAATGAATTGTGTGGCTAATGTGTTATTCCATTTTCAGAGTTTTGTTGTTGGTGGCATGCCTAATAGTAACAATCTCTTGAAGTTAGGTTGGGCTTGATCCTTGAAGCCAAGTTGGGTTGAAGTTTAACATGTTTTACTCCCCTTGAAGCTTGGTTGGGTCTAGTCCTTGAAGCCTAATTGAGATGTTACAACCCTTGAAGCTAGGTTGGGTTGGTTCTTGAAGCCAAGTTGGGTTGATACTTAACATGCTTTGTTCCCCTTGAAGCTTGGTTGAACCTAATCCTTGAAGCCTAGTTGGGATAATGATAAATGTGACAATTGAATCAAAACATTAACTCTGAAGGTTGAATGGCATATTAGTGTGTTTTGGGCCCATGCTTGTCTTTGTTTAATGTGATTCATGAATGGTATAATGATTGCCTTTGTTGGAAATGTGATTCATGATTGGTGAATTGTGAATAAAATAATGATATGAAGTATGATATGTAATGTGTGTATTGATATATTGATTGTGAGTATTAGTGATGGATTGTAGTTGGTGTTAATGATATGTATATATGTATATATAATATATGAGATTGGTAGAGATATATGAAAGGTGTAATTAAAAAGGGAAACCATGATAAGAAACTAATGGTACATGGAATTTGATATATCATTATATGTTAGAACTTTTGTAATGTATGTTTATATTATTTATTTGTACTACTAAGCTCTCGGGTTTAGTGCGGATGTGTAATCACGCAGGTGATTAGGTGGAAGATATGAAGTCTTTCGTTATGCCACGAGAAGAGTAAGAGTTTATCGAGACCAACTAAAGGGTGATGCATACATGCATAATTTTTAATTATGATGTATATCTGACAAGAGTGTATTTATATGTATAAATGAAGTTTTGATAAAGATAAGATTCTTATATATAAGTAAGATCATTAAAAGTATAATGATTTTGTAAATGCTCTTTAAATTAATGTATTGTGGTTTAAACTTTGTTAAAGGTTTTAAAATTGTAACGAAAAGTGACATCCTTATACTTTATATACTTAATGTATGTATATCAGGTATATGTATAGTACTTATATGGGGTATCAGGGTGTTACAGAGAATGTGTATCGATTATAGGAAGTTGAACAATGCCACAAAGAAAGATCATTTCCCTCTTCCTTTTATTGATCAGATGTTGGATAAACTTTCTGAAAACTCATATTATTGCTTTTTGGATGGACTTTCAGGGTATTATCAGGTGCCGATATCACCAGAGGATCAATCCAAGACTAATTTTACTTGCCCTTTTGGGACTTATGCATTTCGGCGTATGCCCTTTGGCTTGTGCAATGTGCCTGCAACTTTTCAGAGATGCATGATGTCTGTCTTCACAGACATGATAGATGATTTTATTGAGGTATTTATGGATGACTTTTCTGTTTTCGGTAATTCTTTTGATAATTGCTTCAATAAACTTGTTCTTGTGCTTAAGAGATGCATTGAATGTAACCTCACTTTGAGTTGGGAAAAGAGTCATTTCATGGTTACTTAGGGCATTGTATTAGGCCATATTGTGTCGAGTAAAGGGATTGAGGTGGACAAGGCTAAGGTAGAGTTGATTGCTAAGTTACCCCCACCTACCTCTGTTAAGGGAATAAGAAGTTTTCTAGGGCATGCAGGTTTTTACCAGAGGTTTATTAAAGATTTTTCTAAAATAAGCCAACCATTGTGTCATTTGCTTGGGAAAGATGTTCCATTTGAGTTTACTGCACAATGCATGCAAGCTTTTAATTCCCTTAAGGAAAAATTGACTAGTGCACCGGTAATTGTAGCTTCTGTTTGGTTTTTACCTTTTGAAATTATGTGTGATGCCTCTAATCATGTAGTAGGAGCTGTCCTTGGGCAAAGGGTTGAGAAATTTTTGAGAATGATCTATTATGCTAGCTTGACCCTAAATAGTGCGCAAATGAATTACACAACAACTGAAAAGAAAATGTTAGCTGTTGTTTTTGCCTTAGATAAGTTTAGAGCATATCTAATTGGGTCAAAAATTATTGTGCATTCAGATTATGCAGCTCTAAATATCTTTTGACAAAACAACATGCTAAACCTCATCTAATTAGATGGGTGTTATTATTGCAAGAATTTGATTTTCAAATCAAAGATACTAAGGGAAGTGAAAATGTTGTAGCTGATCATTTATCTAGATTACCTTTCTTTGGTGAAAATCTTGCATCTGATAGCATTCATAAAAATCTAGAAGCATTTCCTGATGAGCAGTTGTTTGTGGTAATGAATACACCTTGGTTTGCAGATATTGCTAACTATCTTGCTTGTGGTATTTTTCTTTCTGACATGTCATTTTAGGAAAAGAAAAGGTTTTTGCACATGAGTAAATTTTATTTTTGGGATGAACCTTACCTATTCCGGATATGCAAAGATAAGATAGTTCGCAGGTGTGTATCTGAGGAAGAACAACTGAGTGTTCTTCAATTTTGTCATGACCTTCACTGTGGTGGTCATTTTGGAGGGAGAAAGACTGCAGAAAATGTGCTTCAAAGTGGTTTTTATTGGCCTACTCTATTCAAAGATGCTCAAGAATATTGTAAGCATTGTGACCGTTGTCAAAGAGTGGGTAACATTGGGAGGAGGAATGAAATGCCCCTTCAATCTTATATTGTTGTTGAACTATTTGATGTGTGGGGAATAGACTTCATGGATACTTTTCCTAAGTCTTTTGGTTATGAGTACATTTTAGTTGTTGTTGATTATGTTTCAAATTGGGTGGAGGCAATCCCCACCCGTACTAATGATGCTAATGTGGTTGTTAAATTTGTGAAGGAATTTATTCTTAGCAGATTTGGCATGCCAAGAGTGATAGTCAGTGATGGGGGAAATCATTTCTGCAACAAACTTTTTGAGAAATTAATGCACAAATCAGGTGTGAAACACAAGGTGGCGACCCCATACCATCCACAGACTTCAGGACAAGTTGAGACATCCAACAAGCAAATCAAAGGAATTCTTGAGAAAACAGTCAACTTATCAAGGAAGGATTGGGCGAGTAGATTGCATGATGCATTGTGGGCATATTGAATTGCTTTCAAGACTCCTTTGGGAATGAGTCCATACCGATTGGTTTTCGGTAAGGCTTGTCATTTACCAGTTGAGTTGGAGCACAAGGCGTATTGGGCAATTAAGACTCTGAACTTAGACTTGGGCAAGGCAAAGAGAGAACGTTTTCTGCAAATTTCAGAGTTAGATGAACTGAGGAATTAGGCATATGAGAGTTCGAGGATTTATAAGGATCGCACTAAAGCACTTCATGACAGAATTATAGTGCGAAAGACATTGAGCCCAGGTATGAAAGTTTTGCTTTTTAATTCTCATCTCTGTCTGTTTCTAGGAAAACTCAAGTCTCGATGGAGTGGTTCTTTTGAGATAACTCAAGTATATCCTTCCGATGCTATATAATTGCTTATCTCTCGAACAAATGAAACTTTTAAAGTAAATGGACAGAGAGTTAAACCATATAATGAAGGGTTCTAAGAAGTAAGGATCATCGATAGCACTTTGATCTATGATCCTTAAGTCTTGCAGTAATGTCCAGCTACACGACATTAAAGAAAAGCTAAATGGGAGGCAACCCATCGATTTGCATTTCTTTTCATAGTTACAATTTTATATTCAGCAATTTTGATTTTATGTTTGGTTTAAATAAATGGAATGGGTGCTTTGATTGGTTTTTTTTTAATGTGTTTCAGGTTTAATCAAGGAAGAGGATTGCATTTCTTTAAGATTTGGTGACACAAAAAAATAATAAAAAAATATAAAAAAAATATAAAAAAAGAGCCAAAATGGCAGTGAAGGACACTGCCACTTGACACGGCCAAGCCACTGGCCGTGTCAAGCAAACCCAAAATCACCTAAGTCCCAAAATCACACAGTCCCTGACACGACCAACAAGCTTGGCCGTGTCACATAGACACGGCCAAGCTTCTACCCATGTCCCTTTTCTTTGTCTTGCAACCTTTTGTTTACAGTGTCAAATAAGGTCATGGGACACGGACAAGTCACTGGCCGTGTCCCTCCAAACCCATCAAACACGACCAAGCTAAACCAAGCTTGGCCGTTTCACCTCAATTTCAAAGTTTAAAAACACGGTTTTAGCCCTTTTTGTTCATTTAAATACCTAGTTATCTTTCTTTTTCCTTTCTCTCTCTTGACTCTTTGTCTCAAAAACCTCCATTGTTTTTCTTTCAAAGCTTCCAAAATCCCATCAATTCTCAATTTTCTTCACCAAAACTGAAATTAATCCTGTCAATCTTCTTCTTCTCTTATAAAAAATCAATTTAATCTGTTTAAGTTTCATATTTTTCCAAATCTTTCAATATGTCAAGAACAAAGATGGTGTCCCACCACAAGAGGAAGCATCCTCCAACTGCAGCTGCATCTTCATCTTCTTCATCTTTAAAGAGAGCGACTCTTTTGGCTAGGGGTTTCTTTTCGACAAGATATGTAAGCGATGAATCCCTTAATGCTCTTCATATTCGGGATAATTTTTATAGCTATGTTCAAAACCTTGGGTGGGAGAAATTAGTCTCCCTTCGACCTTTGCAATTTCAAGAGCTTACTTTGGAATTTTTAACATCTCTTAAGGTTGAAAGAGATGACCAAAAAATTTGCTCTAGGTTGAATTTTAAATTGCTTGGGAAATCATATGTAGTTAGTATTGAGCAATTGAATGCTATATTTGGTTTCCATCAACACGGTGAAAAGTCTTTACCTAAGGATTTTAAACAGTAGTTTGCATGGGGAGCATTGGGCTCGGGAACTTATGTGGCCAAATCAGCCAAGGCAACTAAATTGAGTAATCCCGCTCTAAGGTATTTGCATCGCTTTATGTCCTGTAGGTTCTTTGCACGGAAGGAAAGCCCAAGTGTAGTGGAAATTAGTGAGCTCTTTTTCTTAGATTGTGCTTGTAATGCAGTACCCATTAGTGCCGGCTATTGGTTGGCCGATGTTTTTGATAATGTGGCAAACAAAAAGAAGGGGGCTATTTGTATTGGAGGATTGGTTACCACATTGGTGACAGCCCTTCTTGATGATTTTGACCCGAGTAACTGTCGTATGACTAAAATTTCGGGTAATGATTCATTGGATTTGGCCACACTTGAGAAGATGCATATGGTTGTGAATAGGGGAGGGGCCTATGTGATGGCTTCAGCTGAGCCAGAAGCACCAGGGGGCCGACAAAAGAGAACACGAGTCCATGAGGAGTTCGACTCGGATTCTCTTGATTTGGATGAAGATGCTCCGATCCCGGACAATCAGGAGATACTTAATATGATAGAGGCACTGGAAAACAAGGTCGATCGTAACCATGCTGCGGTCTTGCAACAGTTGGACCAAATCAATAGTAACCTTGCTAAGATTCTGAGTCTCCATCCTTCAGCTGCATCATCATCACATCCTCCTTCACCGTAGATCAAATTGGCTCTAATCTTTTGAGAGAATTCCCTAATTTCTTGTCTTTAGTTATAGCATATTTTTGTCGTTATTTTTCATTTTTGTTTTTAATGTTAACATTTTATATGTTGGTTATTTTATTTTATATTTATTGTATTTTTTTTGAACAATTGATGTTTGTGATGAAAAGGTAGAGTTTGCCTCACAAGGGAACGATGGAAAACAGGTTGTACCTTCACTCTTTTTCTTTATTATCCTTGTTTCCATTGAGGATAATGTAATTTATAAGTGTGGGGTAATCTTTAAGCTTTCCTTTAATTCTTGTTTTGTTTGTCTTTGTGTGTTATATTGTGCGTTGTGCATGGCATAATTGTTGGAAACTTATTGACTTTTCTGTAATTCTAGCATTATATTTGAGCCTTTAGTATTAGCATAGAGATTAGCATTTGAATTCATTCAGGATCAATTTTCACATTCTGCAATTCATGACATATAAATCTTTGAGAACCCACCCTTTGTGAGTTTTGAGCCTCATAGATTGAATATTAAGTGTGCACCTTCATGATTTTGCATCTCTAGAGCTTGCTTTTGCATACTAATTGAACTCACATTATGATTTCATCTCAAGTTTTGAAATGATGAAGGCAAATTAGGATTATCCCTTTAGCTTAAAAAGACCTCCCTTAATTATGAATTCCTTAGTGAGCCAAGTTGATCCTTTGACTTTTTCTTGATTGATCAACACAATTCAGAACTCAACATTTTCCTATTATCATCATACCTGCATTAAGGAATGGAGTTCTTATGATATGACAATAGGGTGGTTTAATTCATAAGTGTGGGGTAAGTAATTACAAAAAAAAAATAGTATTGCTTTAGTAAGATTTGGGGCTGAAATGCATATTTTGCACATTGTATTTGACTAAGAGTCGATTATTCTTTTCCTCTACATTTTACGCTAGATGTTCATGCAATTTTATATTTTGTATATATATATATATAAATATATATATATATATAAAATAAAAGAGAAGATATATTGTAGACCCTTAATTTTTGACCCAATCCGATCCAATATGCTTTATTTAGTCCAAAATGATTTTTGTTGTATAATTGGTCCAAAATAATTTTAATTAAATAGTTTTTGCTTTATTATCTAATTTTTATTAATAAAAAATAAAAATAAACAAATCAAAATAAAAAAAAATAAAAATAAAAATAAAAATCGGAGTCGAAAAAAATTGGCAGCGAAAAAAAGTCGCACGGGCCTGAGGGAGTTTTGCCCCGCAGGAAAATCCTGCGGGCAAAACCTTTGCCCGCAAGAATTTCCTGCGGGCGAGCTATTTCGTCCACAGGAAATTCCTTAATGAGCCAAGTTGAGCCTTTGACTTTTTCTTGATTGATCAACACAATTCACAACTCAACATTTTCCTATTATCATCATACCTGCATTAAGGAATGGAGTTTCTTATGATATGACAATAGGGTGGTTTAATTCATAAGTGTAGGGTAAGCAATTACAAAAAAAAAAATAGTATTGCTTTAGTAAGATTTGGGGCTGAAATGCATACTTTGCACATTGTATTTGACTAAGAGTCGATTATTCTTTTCCTCTACATTTTACGCTAGATGTTCATGCAATTTTATATTTTGTATATATATATATAATATATATAAAAAAAATAAAAGAGAAGATATATTGTAGACCCTTAATTTTTTACCCAATCCGATCCAATATGCTTTATTTAGTCCAAAATGATTTTTGTTGTCTAATTGGTCTAAAATAATTTTAATTAAATAGTTTTTGCTTTATTATCTAATTTTTATTAATAAAAAATAAAAATAAACAAATAAAAATAAAAAAATAAAAATAAAAATCGGAGTCAGAAAAAATCGGCAGCGAAAAATAGTCGCACGGGCCCGAGGGAGTTTTGCCCCGCAGGAAAATCCTGCGGGCAAAACCTTCGCTCGCAGGAATTTCCTGCGGGCGATGCGCCCGCAGGCCCACTCGTTTGCCCGCAGGAATTTCCTGCGGGGGAAGTTATAACTTCCCGCAGGAAATTCCTGCGGGCTGGCATGTCCACTGCGGGCTAGCTCACCTACTGGCCCCAGCCACGGGCCCGTTGCCACAGTTTTCGACAGCGCAAATTTTTTTAACCCAAATTTTAGAAACCTAATCCAATTAAGTTTTAATTTCTTTTTTTATTAATACTAATTGGCGTATGGAATTAGGAAGAAATAACCTAAAAATCACTATAAATAAGGATAAATTGAACCAAATTTAGGGGGAAAAATTTACACAGTGAGTATAGGATTTGAAACCAAATCAAGGAAGGAAAAGCAAGAAATCAATTCAATTGATTTTTAAAGGGAGGAGCACCACGAATTATGCAATTCAAAGGCAACAAAGGCTCTTCTTTGGAGCTAGTTCATCCAAGAAGAGTTATTTTTAGAGAATCAACAAAAGAAGGTATGTTAAATTCTTTTTGATTTATGTAACACAGTAGCAAATCTATACAATTTAAGGTTTTTTTAAATCAAAACTTTAGAACTTTAATTTAATTCTTCCAAGATTAAAACACTAAAATGTGACTTTCTTTTCTAAAAAGACTTAAAATTGTTATTTTTTCTTCTTAAAAATCTTAAAACTCTTATTGAACATATTTTTCAACAAAACCAAAACCAAAACCTGTTTCTTTCAAATTTTTAAATTAGGTTCTATTTCATTCAAAAAGCCTTCAAAAACATCTTTTCTACTTATAAAAACATTAATCCATGTGTTTAAATTCATAAAACTTCATAAATCATAAAATTGCTTTTTAAAACTCTAATTCAAATTCATTACCCGAGAACCCTAATTTCAAAGCCTAAAACCAAAATTCAACTTTTAAACCTAAAACAATGAACCTTAATCCTTTTAAAACCTTAAACCTTAATTTTTATGAACCCTAATCCTTTTAAAACATTAAAAACCATAAAAAATAAAAAACTCTAAAATCACACAGTAGCTTAAATCACTATTTAAAATCATGAATTAAAAAGTATTTCAAAGTGTCCAAAACCCTAGTTTTATTATTTCACCATTCAAACCATAATTTGTTTAATCAAAGTGTCTTGCCAACCTTTAAAAAAACATAAAACTCTAATCTATTTTAATTTCCTAAAAAGTCACAGTAGCTTAACTTTAGAATTTCCAAAACCTTAATACATGAGATAAAGAACCCTAAATAGAAATAGTAATTATACTTGAACTTTATTTGCTTTATTCAATTCCATATTTGATTTGATTTATCTCTTATGCTATAATTTATTTAATTTCAATACTTGATTTATTTAATTTATCATGGATGGATGTTTATTGATATTTAAATACTTTTAATGAATGGTTTATTTATTATGGATGATTATTTACTTTTTCTCAATCAATTTAAGATTTCCAAAAGTTGTAAGAGGTATGTTTCCACTTGGTGGGTACCTCATTATTTAAACATCATGTAATTTAATTTGCTTTTCTATTTTAGAACTTATGTAAGGGGAATGTTTCTACCTTTTGGTGGGTGTCCTATCTAGGCATGTGATGTAAGGACATGTTTCCATCCTTAGATGGGTGTCCATTTATTTGTTTTGTTTTGTTTGGACATTGCTTTGATTTTAATATAATGATGCTTTCTTTTAATTATTGTGTGTAGTATGGATAATATTGTTATATTTAAGAATTTTATAATATTAAGACATGTAAAGGAGGCCGGTTCCAATGAACCGGGTGTTGTGGGGGTGCTGGGCCATTTCTCACCTTCCCCACACGTACCCAACTTTCCGAACCCATTAAGGGGTTGGGGATTCCTTAGGAATCAAGTCATCCACCCCTTTCTTTTTCCCGGCCCGTCCAGATGGCGACTCCATTTTCTCCGGACTTAGGTCCGTGTTCTCTAAGGCCTCGAGCCTAAACAG
Source organism: Garcia nutans (assembly GCA_947685225.1). Taxonomy (NCBI): domain Eukaryota; kingdom Viridiplantae; phylum Streptophyta; class Magnoliopsida; order Malpighiales; family Euphorbiaceae; genus Garcia; species Garcia nutans. The sequence continues at coordinate 68,198,537 of CANTUV010000031.1, read as the reverse complement.
TGCCGAAGTCGCAAGAACCATTCCACCGGGAGTGGGGGAGAAAATCCCCGCTCACATATATATATATACAAAATTCATATATTTTCTAGCATTAGTCATTAAAAGAGGAATGTCGACTCATGTACTTTTCTTTAAGTATGCAAGTATGTGAGATTATCAAGGGTTGGTGAATATGCCATTTGAGGGAGTTACGAGTTTCTTAGCAAGAGTATTGTCTAATTTAGATACTCCATTTCTTGATGTTCCAACTTAAATTTCTTTTCTCACGCCTTCACCTTAGCCCCATTACATCCAAATAAAAGACCTTCGGATTATTTCTTGAGAAAATCAGTGAGAGAGATTGGATAATTAAGCAAGTTAATGGCAGTATGTAGTCATGAGTGGTTTGAGTGAATTAACCTTTGAAATTGAGTGAAACAGTTAGATGAGATATGAGATTTGTTATGTCTGGATTAATGAATGAGTTAAGAAAATCTTGATTGAAGTAAATTGCATTTATTTATGGCTGATTCTTAAAGGATTTCATCTTATATACTTGAATTATAGTTAAGGTTGTTTGAGTTTTTAATTTATTCCATGTGAATTTGCTTGAGGACAAGCAAAGTTTTAAGTGTGGGGTAGTTGTTTTATTAGTTTTTGTCATAGAATTGTATATTATTTATTATGATGATTATTGTTTTCTTCAGGTATTTTGGTAGTTTTTATCTGTTTATTTAGTGATTTCATCAATTATGGTAGTTTTAATTTATTTCAGTGTTTATGTCATTTTTAGACTAGTTTTTAGTGTGGTGTTTATGTGTTTTTGGTTAATTTTTCATTTGATTCTTGTTTAAAGTTTGTTTCAAGTGTTTGTTTTAGGTTAATATGCAAAATATTTCCTTGGAAGAAAGAATAGTATGAAGCAGCAAGACATGGCCAAGCCACTGGTCGTGTCTCACCTTAAGGGAAAAACCAAGGGAACCAAGAAAGGAAGGAAAATCAGGCAAAAGTTGACACTGGCAGACACGGCCAAGCCACTGGCCGTGTCACATGACATGGCCACAAGCTTGGCCGTGTCCCATATTTAGCCAAGGAAGAAGACCAAAGAAAGAAGAGCAAAGAACGAAGATAATCAGTAGGTGACACAGCCAAGTGACACGGCTAAGCCACTGGCCGTGTCACATGACACGGCCAGGAGCATGGCCGTATCACACTCAATTCCATAGAAGCAAAGAAGAAAGATTACACAGAAGCTGACACATCCAGGTCATAATTTATTTAATTTCAATACTTGATTTATTTAATTTATCATGGATGGATGTTTATTAATATTTAAATACTTTTAATGAATGGTTTATTTATTATGGATGATTATTTACTTTTTCTCAATCAATTTAAGATTTCCAAAAGTTGTAAGAGGTATGTTTCCACTTGGTGGGTACCTCATTATTTAAACATCATGTAATTTAATTTGCTTTTCTATTTTAGAACTTATGTAAGGGGCATGTTTCTACCTTTTGGTGGGTGTCCTATCTAGGCATGTGATGTAAGGACATGTTTCCATCCTTAGATGGGTGTCCATTTATTTGTTTTGTTTTGTTTGGACATTGCTTTGATTTTAATATAATGATACTTTCTTTTAATTATTGTGTGTAGTATGGATAATATTGTTATATTTAAGAATTTTATAATATTAAGACCTGTAAAGGAGACCGGTTCCAATGAACAGGGCGTTGTGGGGGTGCTGGGCCATTTCTCACCTTCCCTACACGTACCCAACTTTTCGAACCCATTAAGGGGTTGGGGATTCCTTAGGAATCGAGTCATCCACCCCTTTCTTTTTCCCGGCCCGTCCGGGTGGCGACTCCATTTTCTCCGGACTTAGGTCCGTGTTCTCTAAGGCCCCGAGCCTAAACAGTGCCGAAGTCACAAGAACCATTCCACCGGGAGTAGGGGCGAAAATCCCCGCTCACAGTGGCGACTCCACTGGGGATAAGAGAAGTTGATTCTGTTGGTCTTTATATTATTCTTTTCTTTCTTATAATGATATTATCCATTGCATCATATTAGATTGCATTGTGTGCGTGAGTTAGGACGCCCGTGTTACCCGTGTTATGTTATGTAAGGGATACCATACTTTCACTCAAGGTATGGAGATCGAGCATGGCATAACCACTCATAGCCTTGTACCGTTTGGTATATACTTGCTATGGGAACCTAAGCCTTTTTACGCAAAGACTAAAGCTCATGTAATTGGCCTAGTTACTTTCCTTAATTTTTACCCCAAATGCATGTTATTTGACTATCGTTAGTTTATCTTAGTCTAAATCATGGCTTATTTGGTTTGTTCTTTTTCTAATATGATCTGAGTATATTGTAAGCTCAAAATAAATTTTTCTTTAAAAGTCCAAAAGACCAAAGTTATTTTCAAAATTTTTCAAGATGATCTTTGGACATAAGACTTTTCTAAAAACAAATCAAAAATTCTTTGGCTCATGGCCCAAATACTAAGCCCAAAATCCATTTTTCTAAAATCTTTTACGATGGGCTTAGAAATAAAACTATTTTCACCCAACCATTTTTTACAAAGAGCTTGCAAAAATATTTAGGTCAATTATGAAATACCAAAAATCAATTGTGCGCCTAATTTACACTAAGAATAAATTAACCATGGGCTTGTTTTTGGCATGAACCACTAGTTACCTCTTTTCAAGTGAGAAATCTATTTATAATAAACCTCTTAATTTTGTTTTAATCCAACATAGCATAAAAGCTACTTTAGTTGGTTGAATGGATTAAAACCTAATTAATGGGAATTATCATGAATTGATTTCCATTTTTGAAAATATAACTATTGGTTGAAACGTCCGAGGGAATTATTCAAAAGCAAGGTACCCCATGTTGGTATTTTGTTAACCATATACCTAGGAAAAGAGACTCGCCATTCGTGTATGGATGTTATAAGGTTGGAAGGATCGTCCTAATTACACTTGTTTATTGATTGTTCGTGCATACATGCATACATGCATACATTTGCATCTCATATCATTGGTCCTCTCTGGCTCACAGCCCTGGATTACGAAAGTTCAAAAGCTTACGACAATCCGACCTACACCGGAGACGAAGTATCTAGCAACGACTCAATCACTTGCTCACCAAAGACAATGGAGCCCGAACAAATTCAAAGAATGGTGGATGAAACCCTTAATGCCAAGATGGAAGAAATCAAAGAGGCCCTAGCTGAGACCATGAAGAACCAATTGACTGCAATCTTAGAGAACCATGCCAAGGTATCTGCTAGCACTAAGAAACCAAAGGACAAAGGGAAGACCAAAGTTAGTGAAGTAGCTTTTGATGATGAAAAGGTGGTCATTGATGATGATGATGATTGGGTTCAATACTACCAAGAGGTTCAAGAAAAGAAGAAAGAACCGAAGGCTATCGAGAAGGCAACTATTGAAAAGACCGAGACATCTGATGTTGAAAAGATGATTGCTAATTTAGAAAAGAAATTTGAGAAGAAGCTGAAGACCGAAGAGATGTCTGAAGTTGACAAGTTATTTGAACAAGATGAAGAGGTCCCTTATAAATTCAAGATGCCTTCCTTTGCTAAGTACAATGGCACCGGAAATCCTCATCTCCATGTGAAGCAATATATCACTGTCATGCAATCTGCCCGAGCTACTAAGGCTCAAACCCTAAGGTACTTTATGCTCTCATTGGACCCTATTGTCCAAAATTGGTTCAATACCTTAGATGATGAAACACAAAAGAGATGGGATCTACTTTACAAAGCCTTTATCCAACAATATGGATATAATGTTGAATTGGAAGTTACCTTGATGGAAGTGGAATCCATTAGGCAAAGGCCGAATGAGAATTTTGTAGACTATGTCAAGAGATGGAGAAACAAGGCTGCTTTACTCAAGAAAAGGCCCGATGAATCTGATCAAATAAGGATGATTGTGAGAGGGGTGTTACCTAGTCTTTGTGAGAGGATGTCTCATATACTCATCCGTGATTTCAAAGACCTTCTTCAAGCTGGTTTACAAATTGAAGAATGGGACAGGGAGAAGAGCCGATTTGCAACGAAAAGGAATGAGAAAGGGAGCTACCAACCTGGTAGCCAAAGCATGCAAAAGGCCGTCGGTGTTAATGCTACTAACCAAGGAACAAGGAGACAATTTTTGGAATTGGGAAAACCGATGTCCTGGGTTCTCAACAAGCTTCAAAGGAAGGGACTGCTACAACCCTTAAATCCTCGTCCTTTGCCTAATCCTCTCCCACCTAATTTTGACGCCAAAGCATTTTGTCAATTTCACCAAATGCAAGGACATGACACGGATAGATGTGTGAGATTGAGACATGAGATCCAATACTTAATTGATAATGGGAAGCTACCCGAGCCCAACAAGCCAAACACCAAAGATAACCCATTGCCAAAGTTCAATAGAGTACCACCACCATCAACCTTCATGATTGGAGTAGGTTTGCATGAGGATTTTGTCATGTCTTCTTTTCAAGATATGGGAGGAGAAGCAATCAAAGAAGAAGAGGAATTTAATGAAGTTAAACAAGCTATGATTGGTGGGGAAGTAACAATTTGTGTGGTAAACAGGTTTTGGGATTCAAGTGATAGTGATGATGATATCATACCAAAGAAGGAGGAGTGGACTTGGTCTGAGCCCGAAGAAGATGAGGTGATGAATACTAGATCCGGTAAGCCTTATGCAAGGCCACCACCTAAGGAGGTAGAAACTAATAAGGGGAAGGAAGTTGAAGTAGAAGAAGATGATGCTGTACTCAAGCAATTAAAAAGAACTCAAGCAAGTGTTAGCATTTGGGACCTGTTATATACTTCTAAAAAGCACCGAGAGACTATGGCCAAAGCCTTGGCTAGCATGCCGATTTCTACCTCCACAACACCGGAGGAATTGATCAACTTCATAAAAATTGAGGAAGTAATGAAATGTGAAGAGGTTCAAGAGAAGAATGAAGCTGCCCTAAAAGCTGAGAAGACTCTAGAAGAGATTGCTGCCCTAGTTGAAGAAAAGTTTGAAGACATTCTGCTTTATGATTCTGAGAACAATGATTTTGATTTTGATTTTAATTTATCTACTTTGTATGAGGATGATGATGTTTTCTTTTCCAAAATGAATGCAATAAAGTCTGATTTTGCTTACTTGTGTGATGTTTCTCCTGATGGTTGCATACATTCAAATAGCAGTTACATGAGCATCTTTAATATTAATTCTGTTAACACACAATCATTAAATTTGGGAACAACTGAAAACCCTAAAATCATTAGCATAGCATCTGACCTTACTCCTGATGAGAGAGAGAGATTTGAAAAAATATTCAAAAAATATGAAGAGGTGTTCGCTTGGTTTTATGAAGATATGCCGGGGATAGATCGAGACGTAGCCGAGCATCATATCCCTACTTACACTCACATTAAACCTGTCAAACAAAAGCTTAGATGATTAAGACCTGAGTGGGCTGAATTGGTTAAAGAAGAGGTCACTAAGCATATACAAGTGAAGTTCCTTGAAGTGATAGAATACCCAGATTGGCTAGCCAACATAGTACCTGTGCCAAAGAAAGATGGGAGGATAAGGGCCTGTGTGGACTATAGAGATTTAAACAAGGCTTCCCCTATGGATGATTTTCCTTTACCTCATATAGATGTACTCATTGATAGTGCCGCCTCTAGTGTGCTACACTCATTTGTGGATGGATTTTCCAGATACAATCAAGTGTTAATGGCCCAAGAGGATAAAGCCAAAACTGCCTTCACTACTACATGGGGTATATTTTATTATAGGGTGATGCCTTTCGGCTTAAAGATACTAGAGCAACTTACCAAAGGATGGCCACCACATTATTTCATGACATGATGCACAAAGAAGTTAAAGTATATGTTGATGATATGATGGTTAAGTCAGACACAAGGGACCAACACTTCCAGAATTTAGAATTATTCTTCGATAGAGCTTTGAAGTATAAGCTAAGATTAAACCCGAAGAAGTATGTATTCGGTGTTACCTCAGGTAAATTGTTGGGTCATGTAATTGGCCCGAATGGCATTGAGATAGATCCCAAAAAAGCCAAAGCAATCAGGGATATGCCGACCCCTATGACGGAGAGAGAAGTTCGGGGATTCATTGGTAAACTACAGTACATTAGTAGATTTATAGCAAAGCTCACAATAATCTGTGAGCCTATCTTCAAGTTGCTTAGGAAGAATTAGCCGGTCATATGGAATGAAGAATGTCAAAAGGGCTTTGATCGAATAAAAGCGTATTTGTTGAATCCACCTGTTTTGAAACCACATAAACCCGGCAAACCTCTATTACTATACTTAGCAGTAGAAGAAGAGTCGATAGGAGCCATGCTAGCCCAAGCAGATGAGTCGGGGATTGAGCATGCCGTTTACTACTTAAGTAGAAAGCTCCTACCTTATAAAATTAAGTATAGTATTATTGAAAAGACATGCATAGCTGTCGTTTGGTCTTCTAAGAAGTTGCGGCATTACTTTCAATCATATAGTGTGCAAGCAATTTCCAGGTTGGATCCAATGAAATACTTAAGGGAGACACCCTCTTTAATTGGGAAATATGGTCGATGGTTGATAATATTAGAAGAATTTGAGATCGAGTATGTAACCAGAAAAACAATCAAAGGTAGAGCGGTGGCAGAATTTCTGGCTCAACAACCATTACCAGAAAGTGAAGAGGTAATCTTGGAATTTTCAGATGAACATTTAGAAGCAATTGAAGTACAAGGGTGGAAAATTTATTTTGATGGAGCAGCAAACACGAAAGGAGCAGGTTTGTGAGTTATACTAGAATCGCCTGAAGGAGAACTCATCCCTTTAGCCAAAAAGTTGAAATTTAGGGCGACCAATAATATGATGGAGTACGAAGCTTGTATTTTCGGTTTGGAAACCCTAATGATTATGAAGGTAGAAAAGGTGGAAGTTTATGGTGATTCATTGTTAGTAGTATCCCAAGTAAATGGAGAGTGAGAGTTGAATGAAGAAAAATTGAAACCATACCATCATTACCTGACCATGATAAAGAAGAATTTTAAGGAGTGTAGGTTTATACACTTGTCAAGAGAAGAAAATCAGATGGCTAATGCCCTAGCCACATTGGCTTCGGTATGGGAAAATCCTGTTAGCTTATTCCTTAAGCCTCTGGTCTTGACTAGTTCATCAACTCCTTGCTATGAATATGAAACAATCATGGAAATTGATACAAACCATGATGCATGGTATGATACTATAAGGAGATTTTTGGAGGAAAGAGAATACCCGCTGAGAGCAACAAAGAAAGAGAGAAGGGCCGTAAGGCGGTGGTCATTGCAATACACCACATTCCATGGGGAGTTATATCAAAGATGGCACGATGGGGTGCATTTGAGATGTTTAAGAAAACCCGAAGTGGAGCGCATTATGTCAGAAATACATGCGGGAAGTTGCGGTCCGCACATGAGTGGTTTGGCCCTAGTTAAGAAGATTGTTCGACAAGGTTACTATTGGTTGACCATGGAGAGAGACTATATTGAGTTTGTCAAGAAGTGCCAACAATGTCAGATGTACGGTAACTTGAATCATATGCCTACTGAAGAACTGCATTCAATGTCTTCACACTGGCCCTTTGCCACCTGGGGTATCGACATAATAGGAGAGATACATCCGACAGCTTCAAACAGACACCATTTTATTGTTGTAGCAGTTGATTATTTTTTGAAATGGGTCAAAGCTGAATCCTTCAACAAGCTAGGTGCAAGTCAAATGGCTAGGTTTATCGAAAAGAATCTCATCTGCAGATATGGGGTCCCGCACAGTGTGATATCAGACAACGGGGTACAGTTTCAAGGGGCAGTTAAAGATTTATTCTCCAAGTACCACATCCATCATCATAGATCCTCTCCTTATAAACCAAAGGCTAACAGGGTAGTGGAAGCAACAAATAAGACAATTAAGCAAATTCTGTCCAAAATGACTAAGACTTACAGGGATTGGTCAGAGATGCTTCGCTTTGCTTTATGGGGATATAGGACGAGTGTGCGAACACCTACTGGAATGACACTGTTCTCTTTGGTTTATGGGATGGAAGCAGTATTGCCAATTAAAATTGAGATCAAGTCATTGAGAATAATCTTGGAAGCGGAGCTGCCTGAAACAGAATGGGTAACAAGCAGATACACTCAGTTAGCCCTTTTAGAAGAGAGAAGGCTAAAGGCACTGTATCATCACCAACTGTATCAAAAGAAGATAGCTCGGGCCTACAATAGAAGGGTCAAAATTTGAAGATTCAGGGTTGGGGATTTGGTATTGAAGCAATGTAAGCCTAATGTATCTGATCCAAGAGGGAAGTTCAGACCTAGCTGGGAAGGACCATATGACGTGAAACAAGTCATGAGCAAAGGTGCGGTGAAGTTATCAGACATGGATGGAAACGAATTTAGTGAACCAGTAAACATTGACAGGTTGAAGAGGTTTTATGTATGAAAAATGAAAAAGAAAGAGGTCGCTAGGTTAAAAACCCAAAAAGGGCGGCCTAGGCAAAAGTTAGAGCAGTCTGCTAGTTTCGAAAACCCAAAAGGGCGGGCTAGGCAACAATTAGGGCTAATGAGAAAAAATCGTCAATTAGAAAACCCGAAAGGGCTGATTGGCAACAGGAGTAATCTTGTGTATGCAGGCTTTATGTTTGGTTGTTCCCTAATTTAATAAAACAGAATTAATGATTAAATTGCTCTTTGTGCACTGTTATAAGTATTTGACCAGATACGAATGAAATAAATAATCATAATTGCAAAAGGTGATGACAAATTATCAATGGAGAAGAAGCATCTTTTATTACTTTAGTTATTTTCCATCATAACAAAACACTTTATGAATTGACAAATGTAAAATCTATGGCAGTCGATAAGTGTAACGTGCAGGCCAGCTTTGCCTCAGCTGGTCCAAGTAGGCTTCAGTCAAGCAAGGCATGTCTAGGTCAGGAACAAAATCAGAATCATGATGCTCAGTTCCATATTGACACCCAAGTCGATGAGGATCATAGCATGTACCTTGACGAAGTGCAGCAAGAGGAACATACATCAAGTATGTCTGCATGGTAATATGAGAAATCTTCCACCAAGGTACCAACCAACGGATATTGACTTCAGAACATGAGTGGATCGAGTCAACCCAGTCAACATACAAAGAAGCTGGGTGGAGTAGCTTCCTAGCAGAATGATGACGAGGCAAGTATCTGGCAAAATCCATGGAGGGAGTATCAAGCAAACAAAGACATTCCTGAAGCCAAATCTATGAAGAAAGAATTAAAAATTAGAGCAATAAAAAAAAGAGGTCTGCTAAGTTGAAAACCCGCAAGGGCAGCTTAGGCAAAAATTAGGACAGCTCGCTAGTTCCGAAAACTCACATGGGCGGACTAGGCAAAAATTAGAGCAATAAAAAAAAACTAAATTGAAAACCTGGAAGGGCAGTTTAGGTAATTACCTAAAGCAGCAATGGGCTCCCGGTCAGTCTCTTTGACATTCCTGATTTAAATCGATCTAATCCAACTAAAGTTTCGGCTAAGATCACAGGTACCGGCGACAAGCCTCCTTCCATTTGATCCATGATATCCAATACTTGTCACCGTCAGAAGAAACAAGTAAGAATTGATAGAGCAAGCAAAGACAAAGCATGCATCCCCAGGCCTTAGTAGGAGCCAAATGAGAAAAACAAAAGTCAATCAAAAGAGCAAGAAGAATTTTTTCACCTCTCATCAACCGAAGAATCTTGGGTTTCGGAATTTGAAATAACATCTGCATCTTCTGTTGAGTTTTGGAAATCAATGTGTGTAACACCATTTGCTGATTATTGGGATGTCCAAGGATGGCCTCAAATTCTTCAATCAAGGGACACATTTCAAAGCCATTAATTTTAAACACCCTGGAATCCGTATTCCGCAAGGAAGCCGCGGCATGTAAAAAGGAGTGGTCCAATTTGACATTTTGAAAGCATTTTAAAACATCAAGCTTTGACCATGAAATTTGCTTCCAATGGTTGGCATCCATATTCTTAAATAGAATTTTTATTTTCTTTAAATGGTGCTCGGTCATGGTTGATGAATAAAGGGAAACCAAAATTGCTAAAGAAAGAGTATTCACTTTGGAAGAGAGATTCTTGGCTTATGAATTGAAATATGGCATGCAAGGTGATTTATATAGAAGAAAATAAACCTTTTCCAAAAGTGAAATGGAAAAGATGATGGAAAAGGATAAGACCATATGGCACAAGGAAAGGAAGTGGTCACAATTTCTTATTCCATTTTGGATTTGGTTTAACAAAAGAAGTGGATATTAATTATGATGTATTATATATAGAAAAAAAAGGCAGTAGCGAAAAAAAATGAAAAAAGAAAAAATGGCAGTAACGAAAAAAAAAGGATTACAGTAAAGAGGAAAATTGTATATTTTTCATTATTGTACAATGTTTTACAATTGTTTCAATATTTACATATCACTAAGAGGGTGGTGGTAGGTCATCAAATAAAGACTTGAAAAAGTCGTCGCCTGTTGGAGGAGGGGGCAAATTTACTCTTCCCGAGATCATCCGAAGCAGAAGTACTAAAATCCTTATTGCCTTGGAGTTCTAATGTGTCATGGTCCTCATCAGAAGCAGACGAAAGGATCTCATGGTCATCAGCCTGGGGTCCTTTCGATGAAGAAGCACCGGGATCCCTTATTCCTTGAAATCGGAAGTCTCAAAAATTTTATTCGGATTGATGATATAAACTTTCAAAATGAGAAGCCTGCTGACGACTTGCAGCCAACTCTTCTTGAAGCTTCTTGTTTTGTTCTTCGAGCATCTGCTGTGAGCCAAGAAGGAAAGGGTAAGAGCATACATAATCATGCATGCATATAGCATAAACTATTATGAAATAAGGAACTTACCAGGTAATTCATATCAATACCCTGCAGATGAGATGACATATCCAGTAGGCTAGAATGAGCAAATGGAGGGGGAGTAAAAGAAGGTCCAGCCTCATGATCAAATGAGCCAATAAACTGCAACAATCATTAAAGAATCAAAGAAAGAAAAGCAGTTGCAATAGAAAAGTGGTAAAAGTTTTACCTGAGAAGTATTGGTCCCGAGACAAGGAACAGACTCTCCTGCATCTCCGTGATGTTCCTCCTCATCTCTACCCTCATTTTCATCAGAAATCTCCCGCACACCGACAGGAGATACATCAAAGTGCAAGAGTCTCATTTGAATAAAATGAGCATAAAATGGACCAAGTAAATCGAGAAATAACTCAGCATTAAAACTATATCGGGCCGACCACCAAGCATCCTCCGGCACGACATAATATTTAAAGTGTATTCTGGGATTTGCATCGAGAACCTCCATTGCTCTAGGCTGAGAAACCATTCATAGACTCTCTCCCCGAGAAACCAACCGCTAGACAAAGGAGACCAGTTTGCTCGCTCTTCTGGATTCCACCAGGCCAAATTCACCTGCAGGATAACATAAGGTAAGTAAAACTTTTGCAAAATGTTTAAAGCATACTAATGTTATTTTACCTGATCCCAGGTTAAGCGGCTCAACACAAAGCGATGAGTATGCACATGATGGGAGCCGGGAACGTTCACACTATCGGACAACCAGAAATTTAATCTCGGATACTCGATTCTCTCTCGGGGAATGCCGGGTACTCTCACGAGGTTGTGTTCATATGCCCATATCTACAATAACAACACAGATCACAAGAGGAAAAGGGAAAAGACATTGGTGGAAGAAAAAATACCTCGACAACCGCCATCAAGCCGACAAAAGAATTCTTGTTTCGACAAAGTTTATCAAGGCCATGATAAAGGCATGCGAAACCAGCTTCACCCCAGCCAGAAGATGGTACCATTCTGAGATAAGAAAGGGCATTCAACACTGATAAGTGAATGGATGATTCAGTGCTGCCAAAGATGGTCGATCCGAGCAGATATAACAAAAATCCTCGAGCATACTGTTCGGCCCTGTTTCTGCCAATCCGACCTTCGTAGTTCATCCAATAACTACGAATCGGCTCAATTTTTATCTTACGAGGTCCTTTATATGATGGTTCCATACCAATTAAATCCTGAATTTCTTTAAATGTTAAAATTTCATTGGTTAGAGGAACCGGAGCACCATCATATCGAAAGCCGGTTATGGCAGTAAAATTGACCGGACCAATTGTCATCTCCCCAACGGGCAAGTGAAAAGTGTGAGTTGTATCCAGCCATCGCTCTGCCAATGCCTGGACCACCCTTCGGTCTATTTGATATTCTTCGGACGGCAATTGTAAGAAAAACTGCTCAAAGCTGCAATCTTGGATAATCCGCCTTACCCGAGAAGGCACTACATCATACCATTGTCACCCTCCGGCCCGAACGACACAACGATCGTGCTAACACAGACCCAGGTAAGTTAATACCAGTTAAGTACGCATTATTCAATCTATTTAAATTAATTTATTTTTCATAATAATAATAAAAAGTAATAATTAAAAATAAATAATTAAAAAATATAATAATAAAAATATTAAAAAATAATAATAATAAAAAAAGGGAAATCATTAACTCGCTCTTTTGATTGGAACTGCGATGAAGTGGCATCCCGGCCAGTATATCTAGATTTCCGTCTTCATGATGCCGAATAAACTCCAATAATTCGGCATTAGAATGAGTCCGTGACCTCGAAGCATGCATTGTTTTTGAAAAATATGTGCTGAAATTGAAAAGAAATTTGAAAGGATTACAAAATTGAAATTGAAACTTTGAAATTTTATGGAGAATTAATGGCCTTTTATAGAGGAACGACAAGCAGATGAAAACAAACTCAAAACTGTGCATAAATAGTGAATTTTACTATTCATAAATAGTATTATTATTGATGAATAATAAATATCACTATTTATGAATAGTAAAAGTTACTATTTATAAATAGTAAATATTACTATTTATAAATAGTATTACTATTGGTAAATAGTAAAATCACTTTTTCCAATAGTAAATACTATTTGCAAATAGTAATTTTACTATTTATGAATAGAGAATAGTGCATGAACAGTAACTACACAGTAAATAAACAGAAAATTCAATTATTCACTTTAATCATTCAAATAATTGCGAGTATACAAATATTTTTACACCCAGGGGGCAATAGGAAGACATATGCCTAAAAATTAGCTAAAATTTTTCTCGGGTCCAGAACCCAAAATTTCTTTAAGTCCCAAAACCTAGGATCATCTTTGAGTCCAGAACTCGAACTGGGTCCAGAACCCAAATTTTCCTTAGGTCTAGAACCTAAAATTTTTCTCGAGTCCAGAACCCAAATTTTCTTTAGGTCCCAAAACCTAGGATCATCCTTGAGTCCAGAACTCGAACTGGGTCCAGAACCCAAATTTTCCTTAGGTCCAGAACCTAAAATTTTTCTCGGGTCCAGAATCCAAATTTTCTTTAGGTCCCAAAAACCTAGAATTATCCTTGAGTCCAGAACTTGAACCGGGTCCATAACCCAAATTCCCCTTAGGTCCAGAACCTAAAACTTTTCTCGCGTCCAGAACCCAAATTTTCCTTAGGTCCATAACCTAAAATTTTTTCTGGTCTAGAACCCAAATTTTTCTTAGGTCCAGAACCTAGAATTATCCTCGAGTCCAGAACTAGAATTTGGGTCCAGAACCCAAATTTTCCTTAGGTCCAGAACCTAGAATTATCCTCGAGTCCAGAACTCGAATCCGGGTCCAGAATCTGAATTTTTCTTAGGTCCCGAACCTAGAAATATTCTCGAGTCTGGAACTCGAATCCAGATCCGGAACCCAAATTTGCCTTAGGTCCAGAACCTAGAATTTTTCTGTGAGTCCAGAACTCAAATTGGGTCCAAGTACCCAAAACAAGTCGCCATTTCAAAAATTAAATCTTTTTGCTTTTCACTCTCTTTCACTAAGGTTTCAGATCATTTAAGCAGGGGGCAAACTGTAGACCCTTAATTTTTGACCCAATCCGATCCAATATGCTTTATTTAGTGCAAAATAATTTTTGTTGTCTAATTGGTCCAAAATAATTTTAATTAAATAGTTTTTGCTTTATTATCTAATTTTTATTAATAAACAAATAAAAATAAAAATAAAAATAAAAATCAGAGTCGAAAAAAATCAGCAGCGAAAAACAGTCGCACGGGCCCGAGCTATTTCGCCCCGCAGGAAACTCCTGCGGGCAAAACCTTCGCCCGCAGGAATTTCCTGAGGGCGAAGTTATTTCGCTCGGGGCGAAGTTATTTTGCCCGCAGGAAATTCCTGTGGGCGAAATAACTTCCTGCAGGCGAAATAACTTCCCACAGGAAATTCCTGCGGGCTGGCACGCCCACTGCTGGCTGGTGCGCTTACTGGCCCCGGCCACGGGCCCTTTGCCACAGTTTTTGCCAGCCCAAATTTTTGTAACCCAAATTTTAGAAACCTAATCCAATTAGGTTTTAATTTATTTTTTTTATTAATATTAATTACCATGTGGAATTAGGAAAAATTGCCTAAAAACCATTATAAATAAGGATTAATTGAGCCAAATTTAGGGGGAGAAATTTACACGGTGAGTATAGGATTTGAAACCAAATCAAGGAAGGAAAAGCAAGAAATCAATTCAATTGATTTTTAAAGGGAGGAGCACCACGAATTAAGCAATTCAAAGGCAACAAAGGCTTGTCTTTGGAGCTAGTTCATCAAGAAGAGTTATTTTTGGAGAATCAACAAAAGAAGGTATGTTAAATTCTTTTTTATTTATGTAACACAGTAGCAAATCTATACAATTTAAGGTTTTTTTAAATCAAAACTTTAGAACTTTAATTTAATTCTTCCAAGATTAAAACACTAAAACGTGACTTTCTTTTCTAAAAAGACTTAAAATTGTTATTTTTTCTTCTTAAAAATCTTAAAACTCTCATTGAACATATTTTTCAACAAAACTAAAATCAAATTCTGTTTCTTTCAAATTTTTAAATTAGGTTATATTTCATTCAAAAAGCCTTAAAAAACATCTTTTCTACTTATAAAAACTTCAATCCATGTGTTTAAATTCATAAAACTTCATAAATCATCAAATTGCTTTTTAAAACTCTAATTCAAATTCATTACCCGAGAACCCTAATTTCAAAGCCTAAAACCAAAATTCAATTTTTAAACCTAAAAAAATGAACCTTAATCCTTTTAAAACCTTAAACCTTAATTTTTATGAACTCTAATCCTTTTAAAACATCAAAAACCATAAAAACATAAATAAAAAAAAACTCTAAAATCACACAGTAGCTTAAATCACTATTTAAAATCATGAATTAAAAAGTATTTCAAAGTGTCCAAAACCCTAGTTTTATTATTTCACCATTCAAACCTTAATTTGTTTAATCAAAGTGTCTTGCCAACCTTTAAAAAAACATAAAACTCTAATCTATTTTAATTCCCTAAAAAGTCACAGTAGCTTAACTTTAGAATTTCCAAAACCTTAATACATGAGATAAAGAACCCTAAATAGAAATAGTAATTATACTTGAACTTTATTTGCTTTATTCAATTCCATATTTGATTTGATTTATCTCTTATGCTATAATTTATTTAATTTCAATACTTGATTTATTTAATTTATCATGGATGGATGTTTATTGATATTTAAATACTTTTAATGAATGGTTTATTTATTATGGATGATTATTTACTTTTTCTCAATCAATTTAAGATTTCCAAAAGTTGTAAGAGGTATGTTTCCACTTGGTGGGTACCTCATTATTTAAACATCATGTAATTTAATTTGCTTTTCTATTTTAGAACTTATGTAAGGGGAATGTTTCTACCTTTTGGTGGGTGTCCTATCTAGGCATGTGATGTAAGGACATGTTTCCATCCTTAGATGGGTGTCCATTTATTTGTTTTGTTTTGTTTGGACATTGCTTTGATTTTAATATAATGATGCTTTCTTTTAATTATTGTGTGTAGTATGGATAATATTGTTATATTTAAGAATTTTATAATATTAAGACATGTAAAGGAGGCCGGTTCCAATGAACCGGGTGTTGTGGGGGTGCTGGGCCATTTCTCACCTTCCCCATACGTACCCAACTTTCCGAACCCATTAAGGGATTGGGGATTCCTTAGGAATCGAGTCATCCACCCCTTTCTTTTTCCCGGCCCGTCCGGGTGGCGACTCCATTTTCTCCGGACTTAGGTCCGTGTTCTCTAAGGCCCCGAGCCTAAACAGTGCCGAAGTCGCAAGAACCATTCCACCGGGAGTGGGGGCGAAAATCCCCGCTCACATATATATATATATACAAAATTCATATATTTTCTAGCATTAGTCATTAAAAGAGGAATGTCGACTCATGTACTTTTCTATAAGTATGCAAGTATGTGAGATTATCAAGGGTTGGTGAATATGCCATTTGAGGGAGTTACCAGTTTCTTAGCAAGAGTATTGTCTAATTTAGATACTCCATTTCTTGATGTTCCAACTTAAATTTCTTTTCTCACACCTTCACCTTAGCCCCATTACATCCAAATAGAAGACCTTTGGATTATTTCTTGAGAAAATCAATGAGAGAGATTGGATAATTAAGCAAGTTTATGGCAGTATGCAGTCATGAGTGGTTTGAGTGAATTAACCTTTGAAATTGAGTGAAACAGTTAGATGAGATATGAGATTTGTTATGTCTAGATTAATGAATGAGTTAAGAAAATCTTGATTGAAGTAAATTGCATTTATTTATGGCTGATTCTTAAAGGATTTCATCTTATATACTTGAATTATAGTTAAGGTTGTTTGAGTTTTTAATTTATTCCATGTGAATTTGCTTGAGGACAAGCAAAGTTTTAAGTGTGGGGTAGTTGTTTTATTAGTTTTTGTCATAGAATTGTATATTATTTATTATGATGATTATTGTTTTCTTCAGGTATTTTGGTAGTTTTTATCTGTTTATTTAGTGATTTCATCAATTATGGTAGTTTTAATTTATTTCAGTGTTTATGTCATTTTTAGACTAGTTTTTAGTGTGGTGTTTATGTGTTTTTGGTTAATTTTTCATTTGATTCTTGATTAAAGTTTGTTTCAAGTGTTTGTTTTAGGTTAATATGCAAAATATTTCCTTGGAAGAAAGAATAGTATGAAGCAGCAAGACATGGCCAAGCCACTGGTCGTGTCTCACCTTAAGGGAAAAACTAAAGGAACCAAGAAAGGAAGGAAAATCAGGCAAAAGTTGACACTGGCAGACACGGCCAAGCCACTGGCCGTGTCACATGACATGGCCACAAGCTTGGCCGTGTCCCATATTTAGCCAAGGAAGAAGACCAAAGAAAGAAGAGCAAAGAACGAAGATAATCAGTAGGTGACACAGCCAAGTGACACGGCTAAGCCACTGGCCGTGTCACATGACACGGCCAGGAGCATGGCCGTGTCACACTCAATTCCACAGAAGCAAAGAAGAAAGATTACACAGAAGCTGACACATCCAGGTGACACGGCCAAGCCACTGGCTGTGTCACATGACACGGCCACAAGCTTGGCCGTGTCACTCCATGGGGCTAAGGAAAGAATGAAGATGTAGATTATGAGCGAGGGTTATGTATAAATAAGAAGATTATGGTTTTTGAAAAGGGTTACACATTTTATC
Organism: Garcia nutans; assembly: GCA_947685225.1. Classification (NCBI taxonomy): domain Eukaryota; kingdom Viridiplantae; phylum Streptophyta; class Magnoliopsida; order Malpighiales; family Euphorbiaceae; genus Garcia; species Garcia nutans. The sequence continues at coordinate 68,180,875 of CANTUV010000031.1, read as the reverse complement.
AGTCGTAAAACATAAACTTTTGAGCTATCATTCATTTTCTTTTGGAATTTTGATTACACTTTCATGCAAACAGTCTAGATTAAATTAGTTTTAGCCACTGCAATATTCTTCTAGCAAAGATCTGAACAAGAGATTCTTCAGAAGCTAAAGAAAGTTTGTAATTTGGTTTTGTTCTCAAGCTCTATCTCTTAAGTTTCATTGGAGTTGTATTCATGAATTCTATTATGTCTAAATTAATTTCTTTGAATTTTAATGAGATGAATTTGTTTTATAGCATGATTATGAGCTAATTAGGGTTTGTATGGATCTACTATGATTGTATGAAATGGTTATTGCTCTTACCTGAATTATTTCTTTAGCCTTAATTGAATGGATTAATGTTAATATATAATAGATTGGCCACCAATTATGTGTTTGAGGTATTAGATGAAGGATTGAGAAATGATGTCTAATGCTGGAACAATTCAATTAGGGACTTAGGTGAATTAGAAATATAAACCTAAGAAAAAGATCATTTCAATTGTAACAAGATTATTTAAAAGAGGTTTGAATGCGAGAGCTTATTTCCTTGATTAGATTAATTAAGTTGCTTGAAATCTAATCTTTGAAATTAAATTGGTTGAGAGGAATAGCCGTTCATACATATAAGTTAGTAGAGAAGTGCAAACCCCTAGACCTTTCTATTAAGTGAATCAATATATCAGCTCAGTTTACTTTCATTGTTTTAAATTCCACTCGATCTGTCTTCATTAGTTGTTAGCAATTTAATTTTATTGATAATTTGTTATTTGCAATTTGATAATCAATTAGCTTATCTAGCTTCCTTGTGAGACGACCTTGAGGTGTTCACCAAAATACTACAGCAGCCTCGTATACTTGCTAGTGTAGTTCTAGTAGTGTTAATTAGAGCGCAACAGAATTCCATTGGTGTTGACGCTTTCTGCAGGCGCAATGATCATAAAGCGTCAGAAGGTGAGATTCTTGCACCCTAAGACATTGGCATGGAAATTCTTATTGTCGATAGTCGTTACATCCTCCACGATGCTGTTGGTGATGAAATTGAACCTTAAACTCTGACAGATTTTTTGCAGAAGGACAAACATGTAACCAAGATTTTATTAGCAACCTATTGCCATAAATAGCATCATGAAAAAGGAGTCAATATGTGCAAGATGATATTCAAATACACTCATAATTGGAAGCTTCTTGCAATCCATGGTTTTGTAGCAATTATTTTGTTTCCAAGCGGTTTTCCCTTGTCCATAGAAGGTACCACCACCAGATACTGTGAGACGATCGATTTTGATAAAAGAGATCCAGCTTTCACCGTCGCGCTCGCCCGCCTTGTGCTGACTCAAATTTGATGGGGCCTTCAGAGTTCCTTGAACTTTAAGATTCATGGGACTCTTGCAAGGGCCTTTTATGTCCACTGGCCCTAAAGAGTATGTCCCTTTTGGTATTACAACTTTGCTAGAACCCATTGCTGCACAGGCCGCACTCCAGGCACTCAATAATGCCTAAAAAGTAAAGCGAAACAAAAGGTTTCAGGTGAACATAATTTATAGTATATATATATATATATATATTTGTTACATAAAAATTAATTGCTCACACATACCGAACTAATATCAGACCTCCCATCCGCTTTGGCACCGTACTTTCTGATATCGAAGACGTTGGGCTGAGCTTCAACTGTAAAAGCGAAGAATGAAAACAGAGCGACTAAGGAGACATGTATTTTAGATCCCATCTTGTTCGCTGAGTGTTTCTCTGTCTTTTACTTGTTCTTGCCTGAGTTTTACTGCTTACATTAATGTTTTTTCGCTTCTCTCTTTTATGCATCCTTTATAGGACAAACAATTATTACCTTCTTTATTGAATGTTTATAACAAGCTGCTGCAGGTGTTGTCTGTTTAGATCATTTTTATACTTGTTTTTAGTATGCTTTTTTATTTGTTTTTAGTTAATATTTTGATTGATTTGTGTTTTAAGTTTGTTTAAAGTGTTTGTTTTAGGTTTAGGTGCAAAAAGACCCTTGGAGGATCAAAACAGTCCAAGAAAAGCATGAACCAAGCAAGACATGGCCAAGCCTCTGGCCATGTCTCACCTAAAGAACAAAACCAAAGAATCCAAGAAAAGAAGCAAAAATAAGAATAGAAGTGGACACACTCATGTGACATGGCAAAGCTTGTGGCCGTGTCATATGAGACACAGCCAAGCCACTCTTGGCTTGGCCGTGTCACACCTTGAAACCAAAGAAAAGAAAGAAAAGAAAGAAAGAAAAAAAGGAGCAGTAAGGGACACGGCCATATGGCTTGGCCGTGTCCCAAAGGAAAGCAAGAACATGGCCAAGCCACTCTTGGCTTGGCCATGTCACCCTAAATTTATATAAATTCGTTGCACGAAATAAGAAAGGGGATTTTTTTCTTTTGGCTTGGACGGCTAGGGCTAGGGAGAGAGGACACTCTCCTTGGTCCTTCATCTTCAACCTCCATCCCTATCCTCTTCATCTTCTACATCTTCCATTAACAAGATCTTTGAGGTTCTTTGGGATCAAGTGGGTTAACAAGCTCTTGAGGGTTGAAGAAGCTTCATTGAAAGGTTTGGTGACTTGAGAAAGCTCCATTCAATCTTCCAAAGGCATAATCATCCAAAGGTTTGGTGACTTGAGAAAGCTCCATTCCATATTGCAAAAGGGGAATTAACCATTGAAGAGGGCTTGAGTTCTTCATCATACATCAAGTGGAGCTAGGAGGAAGACTAGTAATCCTACTCTTGGCATCTTCACAAGGGGTTTTTCTATTCTCTCTTTTAATTCATTTCAATATTGTTTTTGTTGTATTAAGAGATTGATATTACAATGAACAACTTGTATTTGATTTATATTGAGTTGAATGAATGTTTTAATTTGATGATGTTGAGCTACATGTCCATTCCTAGGGTTTGTAGTATATTTGGTTGAATGTTTTGATTTTATATTTACATTGATGTTCCTTGTTGATTGGTTGATTGTATTGTATTAAATGCTAGGTTGATAGATTAGCTACCTATTAATCATTGAATATTGGATGATGGACCAAGAGGTGAAATCCGATATTGGAACTATATAATCGACCACCCTATGAATGAATTAGAAATATAAGTTCTAGGGTTTCATTAAATTGGTAATGTAAAATAATTGGTTATTGCTAATTCATGAATGTGAGAACTAATGAATTGGTAATTGACTAATTAACCTTAAGGAACAAATTAATTACAAGGCTATGTTAATGGATAATTGAGAATTGAGCTTTGATTGAATGGACCTATAACCCTAGGCACTTTCACAAGAACTGAATTGATCTTGTACAACCTTCACACACATCAACCCTACACTCCTTAATCTTAGGTTTAAATTGTTCTTTTACAATTCCAAACAACAAACTTCCGCATTTAAATACTTGTCAATCAAGCTATTACGAACCACACACCTTCTTGGGGAAATGACCTTGGGGCGAACACCTTTGCTACAACTACCTCGTATACTTGTGAGTGACACTTGTAGTAGAACTTAATTCGAGCGTAACATTGTCATGCAACTTAACTTGTTCTATTATTAGCGTATTTTTTTTCTCACATTTTATGATATAAGTTTCAACCGAAAAATGCTTACCAACCTTAAGTTAAACCCGTTTGCATTTTTTTTTCTTAATTGTGCCTCAAAACTCACGTTGCATAAAATAAGCTACAGTTGTACCTTATTTTTATTTTCATTCTCACACCAATACAGATGCCAAACATTCCATTACATTTTTCTGCCCTTACTATTTTAAGTGCCACACGTAATCGTGATTTTTCTTTTGTTATTCCTGTGAGCGGGGATTTTTGCCCCCACTCTCGGTGGAATGGTTCTTGCGACTTCGGCACTATTTAGGCTCGGGGCCTTAGAGAACACGGACCTAAGTCTGGAGAAAATGGAGTAGCCACCCGGATGGGCCGGGAAAAAGAAAGTGGTGGATGACTCGATTCCTAAGGAATCCCCAACCCCCTAATGGGTTCGGAAAGTTGGGTACGTGTGGGGAAGGTGAGAAATGGCCCAGCACCCCCACAATGCCCGGTTCATTGGAACCGGCCTCCTTTACAGGTCTTAATATTATAAAATTCTTAAATATAATAACATTATCCACATTACACACAATAATTAAAAGAAAGCATCAAAATATTAAAATAAAAGCAATGTCAAAACAGAGCAAATAAATGGACACCCATACAAGGATGGAAACATGTCCTTACATCACATGCCTAAATAGGACACACACCAAAAGGTAGAAACATGCCCTTTACATAGGTTCTAAAATAGAAAAGCAAATTAAATTACATGATGTTTAACTAATGAGGTACCCACCAAGTGGAAACATACCTCTTACAACTTTTGGAAATCTAAATTAATTGATAAAAATAAATAATTATTCATCATAAATAAATCATTCATCAAAGGTATTAATCAAAATAGAAAATAAAATCCATCCATGATAAATTAAATAAATCAAGTATTGAAATTAAATAAATTAAAGCATAAGAAATAAATCAAAGCATAATCAAGTATGGAATTGAATAAAGCAAATAAAAGTCCAATTATGGCTACTGTGACTTTTTATGGAATTAAAATAGATTAGGGTTTTATGTTTTAAAAGGTTGGTAAGACACTTTGATTAACCAAATTAAGGTTTGAATGATGATATCATGAAACTAGGGTTTTAAACACTTTAAAATACTTTAATTTGTGATTTTTGGTTATTGGGTTCCTAAGCTACTGTGTAAAATTTGGGTTTTTATGTTTTTATGTTTTTTAATGTTTTAAAAGGATTAGGGTTCATAAAAATTAGGGTTTAAGGTTTTAAAAGGGTTAGTGTTCATTATTTTGGGTTTAAAAGTTGAATTTTGGATTTTAGGATTTAGAAGTAGGGTCACGGGTGGTGAATAATTTTTAGGGTTTTAGAAATCAATTTGAAAATTTCATGAAGTTTTATGAATTTAAACAAATAAATTAAAGTTTTTATAGGTATAAAAGATGTTTTAGAAGACTTTTTTGAATGAAATAGAACCTACTTTAAAATTTTAAAAGAAGCAGAATTTACATCTTAGTTTTGTTGAAAAATATGTTCAATTAGAGTTTTAAGGTTTTCAAGAAGAAAAAAAACAATTTTAAGCCTTTTGGAAGATAAACCAACAAAATAAGGTTTTTTTTTGCTTTAGAAAAACTAAATTAAAGTTCAAAGGTTTTTAATTTTGATTTCATAGATTTGCTACTGTGTAAAAAAAACAATTAAAGAAAATTAATTAACACATACCTTCTTTTGATGATTTCTCCAAAAAAATTTCTTCTTGGATGAACTAGCTCCAAAGACAAGCTTTTTTTTGCTTTTGAATCCTCTAAATCGTGCTACTGCTATTCCAGAAAAAAGTTGAATTGAATTTCTTCTTTTCCTTCCTTGATTTGGTTTCAAAATTTCCAAACTCCTCTTGGATTTTTGCCTCCCCTTTTTTAATTGTCTTTGATCCTTATTTATAGTGGTTTGAGGTTGTTTATTCCTAATTAGTTAAGGTAAGTACTATTAATAAAAAAAAAGAAACCAAAACCTAATTGGATTAGGTTTCGAAAAATTTGCGCTACCGAAAAAAACTACTGCGGAAAAACTGCCCTGGCAAAAAAATTTGCTGCAGCTGGCCGCGGCAGCGGGCCCGTAAGCTATTTCGCAGGCAAAAAATTTCTGTGTGCGAAATAGCAAAGTGGTTTTGCCCGCAGGAATTTCCTGCGGGCGAAATGCCCACGGGCCCGGGCGATGATTTTTCGCTGCCGATTTTTCCGACTCTGACTCTGACTCCAACTCTGATTTTTTTTTTTATTTATTTTTATTTTTTATTAATAAAAATTAGATACTAAAGCAAAAATTATTTAACAAAAATTATTTTGGACGAATTAGACAAAAAAAATCATTTTGGACTAAATAAAACATATTGGACCGGATTGGGTCAAAAATTAAGGGTCTACAGTTTGCCCCCTGCTTGAATGATCTGAAACCTTAGTGAAAGAGAGTGCAAAGCAATAAAACTTAATTTTTGATGAAACAGTTGAGGTTTTGGGTTCTGGACCCGGTTCGAGTTCTGGACTCAAGGATAATTCTAGGTTCTGGACCTAAGGAAAATTTGGGTTCTGGACTCGGTTTGAGTTCTGGACTCAAGGATAATTCTAGGTTCTCGACCTAAAGAAAATTTGGGTTCTGGACCCGGTTCAAGTTCTGGACTCAAGGATAATTCTAGGTTCTGGACCTAAGGAAAATTTGGGTTCTCGACCCGGTTCGAGTTCTGGACTCAAGGATAATTCTAGATTCTCGACCTAAAGAAAATTTGGGTTCTGGACCCGGTTCAAGTTCTGGACTCAAGGATAATTATAGGTTCTGAACCTAAGGAAAATTTAGGTTCTGGACCCGGTTCGAGTTTTGGACTCAAGGGAGATTCTAGGTTCTAGACCTAAGGAAATTTTGGGTTATGGACCCGGTTCGAGTTCTGGACTCAAGGATAATTCTAGGTTCTGGACATAAAGAAAATTTGGGTTTTTGACCCGGTATTGGGTACTTGGACCCGAGATTTATTTGATTTGGGTACTTGGACCCGATATTGATTTAATTTGGGTACTTGGACCCGGGATTGAGTACTTGGACCCGAGATTGATTTAATTTGGGTACTTAGACCCGATCTTGGGTACCTTGACCCGAGAATGGGTGCTTGGACCCGAGATTGAGTTTGACTGACCTTTTATCATTTGAGAAGTTTGACTGCTCTGGCTGTTTTATTCATTGTGATTCTTCACCATCAAAATGGATCTTCACCCTTTGAGATCGGGTCTTCACCCTTAAAAATGGATCTTCATCCTTTGAGATCAGATCTTCACCCTTAAAAATGGATCTTCATCCTTTGAGATCGGGTCTTCACCCTTGAAAATGGATCTTCATCCTTTGAGATCGGGTCTTCTTTGTTCTTTGAAGATGGGAGTGACACGGCCAGTGGCTTGGCCGTATCCCCTAGGTGTGTCAGCTTCTGTGTTTTTTCTTTGGTTCTTCTTTATTCTTGCTTAGGATGGGACACGGCCAAGCTTGTGATCGTGTCATGTGACACAGCCAGTGGCTTGGCCGTGTCGCCTGCCAGTGTTACCTACTGCTTCCTTTCTCTCTTTGCTTGGTCTTTCTAGCCTTTGCTCTTTAGGTGAGACACGGCCAGTGGCTTGGCCGTGTCTCCTGCCCCTGTCATGTTCTGCCAAGATTTCCTTTGAGGTGACACGACCAAACTTGATTTGGCTTGGCCATGTCTTTCTTGATCCATGTTTTTCTTATTTTGATCTTCCAAGGGAGTTTTTGCACTTTAACAACTTTTCCCTTGCAACTGCTTTTCCTTTTTTCTCCAATTTTGATTGGATCTTATATCCTCTCCTTGCCCCCCAAGGATTTTTTTTTTCTTTCATGCAAGCTTTGATTGATGTTTTTCTTGTCTAGTTCTTTGCATAAGCACGCATTTCTTCTCTTTGCAAAGTGACTGGGGCTTCCACAAGCGAATAGGCTTTCCATGCCCCCCTTGATTCAATATCTTCTTTTGATTCCTTAATTCGCAGGGTGTTTGCTGTTCATTAAGACAAGAAAGTGCAATGTAATATGCTCATGTATGCATGATATGCATGAATAATACTTACAGTCGTTCCATCAACTCACAGACCGAGGTGATTAGCAGAAGTGTTCTCATTGGTTCCTTTTTGACACTCATTCAAGTCTCGCATTGAAATGATCAAAAGCTTTGCATTTGGCTTTTATCTTCAAGATGTTGAAAACATGAGTGGTGGAGACCCTAAGCAGCAGAGTCAAGGATGTATCCATTTCAAACTATGTTTCAGCTTGTCAGTTGGTAGTTTTTTCATGACCTTGCCAATAATCAATTCAACATACTTCCCTTAACTTGAAGGCTTTGTATGACAAAACACTCTTTTTTTTTTGAATTTTGATTTTGAAATCAAATGTTGGCTTTGCCAAATCGATGTCAATTTACCTCAGGACTTGATTTTTCCAAATTAATATGAACATGACAACCCTAGTTACCATACTAAACTCGGGAATCATTTCTATTTAAGCAAGAACTATTGCACTTCAGATAGGCACATACACATTACTTGGCCAAAGGTGTCATTTGAGTTTAAATATTGTCTATCTCATATGCATGCTTATCCAAACTATCTCCACTAATAGAATCTACCTACCAAGAGAGATCAACAGGTCTTTGATAGGCTTAAAACGGGGTCTATAAGGGACATGGGTTAAAGTGGAGGCCATTTTGAGATTGGAACTGGTGTGACACAATGGACAAACCCTCACACTATAAATTTCTTGTTGGAACTTTAGACAGTTGGGAGCAATCTTTCTAGACTCCAAATTCCTTCTATCTTCTTGGCATTAATCTGGATCTTGATTAGGATATTTTTTGCCCTTGCAAAAAGTTTAAGACCCAAATCTATTTCTTTTCTTCTTTTCCCTTTTTTCCTCTTTATTTTTCTTACTCTTCCCTTTTCTTTCTCTTTCCTTACTCTTCCCTTTCTTTTATCATTTTGTCCTTCTTTCTTATAGGACTATCAAGTACAGAACTTTCAAGAACTGGATGATCTTCCTCCTTTTTCTTTGATTTTGATTGAATCTTTAGTTGTGTTGGGACCAATTCAAGTCAATCCATAAAATGGAAGCCTTTTGTTGTCTTAAGTAAAAGAGAACTCAGTTGGCTTTTTGATGAAAGTAATTTAATGGTCGAGCACCAAAATGAACAAAGACCAACAAAAATTTTGATGAAAGTAATTTATTCAAACAACTTTAAATTTGAAAAACACAATATTTCCAAAATATTAAATAAAGTAAGATTGAAAAGCAACATTCAAGCTAAGGAAAGTTCATTAAGTTAGGCTTCTTTTCCTTTCACATCTTCAACATTCTCATCTTGAAAAGAGGATAAAACAAAATCTTCTTCCAATCCTTTTCCCACCATAAAGGTTGCTAGTGGTGGCACTCTTCCAAATTTAGGCAAAGGGTTGTCTTTGGTATTGGGCTTATCCGGCTCGGGTAGCTTGCCACTATCAATCAAATCTTGGATCTCATGCCTTAATCAGGTACACCTTTCAGTCTCATGTCCTTGAGTCTGATGAAATTGACAAAAAGCCTTAGTATCAAATTTTGGGGGGTAATGGACTAGGTAAAGGTCGAGGAGCCAATGGTTGTAACAACCCTTTCTTTTATAGCTTATCGAAGACCCAAGACAAAGGCTTCCCCAGATCTGAAAACTGCCTTCTATTTGCTTGACCGGTTACATTAACATCAACTTCTTTTTGTGTGCTTTGATTTTTAGGCTGGTTATTCCCTTTCTCATTCCTTCTTATTGAAATGCGATTCTTCTCCCTTTCCCACTCTTCAATTTGTAGACCAGCTTGGAGAAGATCTTTGAAATCACGAATGAGTGTATGAGACACCCTCTTACGAAGATTAGGTAATATCCCTCTCACAATCATCCTTATTTGATCGGATTCATCAGGCCTCTTCTTGAGTAAAGCGGCCTTGTTTCTCCATCGCTTCACATAGTCCACAAAATTCTCATTTGGCCTTTGGCTAATGGACTCCACTTCCATTAAAGTAACTTCTAACTCAACATTATATCCGTATTGTTGGATGAAGGCTTTGTAAAGTAGATCCCAACTCTTTTATATTCCATCATCTAAGGTATTGAACCAATTTTGGACAATAGGGTCCAATGAGAGAATGAAGTACCTTAGGGTTTGAGCCTTAGTAGCTCGAGCAGACTGCATGGCAGTGATTTACTGCATCACATGGAGATGAGGATTTCCGGTGCCATTGTACTTAGCAAAGGAAGGCATCTTGAATTTATAAGGGACCTCTTCATCTTGTTCAAATAGTTTGTCGATGTCAGACATCTCTTCGGTTTTAAATTTCTTCTCAAATTTCTTTTCTAAATCAGCAATCATCTTTTCAACATCGGATGTCTCGGTCTTTTCAATAGTTGCCTTCTCAACAGCCTTCAGTTCTTTCTTCTTTTCTTGAACCTATTGGTAGTATTAAGCCCAATCATCATCATCATCAATGATCACCTTTTCATCATCAAAAACCACTTCACTAACTTTGGTCTTCCCTTTTTCCTTTGGTTTCTTAGTGCTAGCAGATGCCTCGACATGGTTTTCTAAGATTGCAGTCAATTGGTTCTTCATGGTCTCAGCTAGGGCCTCTTTAATTTCTTCCATCTTGGCATTGAGGGCCTCATCCACCATCCTTTGAATTTGTTCGGGCTCCATCGTTTTAGGTGAGCAAGTGATTGAGTCATTGCTAGATACTTCGTCTCCGGCGTAGGTCAGATTGTTGTAATCTTTGGAACTATCATATTCCAGGGCTGTAGCCAGAGAGGATCAATGATATGAGATGCAAATGTATGCATGTATGCACAAACAATCAATAAAGAAAGATAATTAGGAAGTTCCTTCCAACCTTATAACATCCACACACGAATGGCGAGTCTCTTTTCCTAGGTATATGGTTAACAAATTACCAACGTGGGGTATCTTGCTTTCGAATAATTCCCTCGGACGTTTCAACCAATAGTTATATTTTCGAAAATGGAAATCAATCCATGATAACTCCTATTAATTAGATTTTAATCCATTCAACCAACTATAGTAGCTTTTATGTTATATTGGATTAAAAAGAAATTAAGAGGTTTATTATAAATAGATTTCTCAATTGAAAAGAGTAACTAATTGCTCATGCCAAAGACAAGCCCATGGTTAATTTATTCTTAGTGTAAACTAGGCCCACAATTGATTTTTGGTATTTCATAATTGACCTAAATATTTTGCAAGCTCTTTGTAAGAAAAGGTTGGATAAAAGTAATTTTATTTCTAAGCCCATTGTAAAAAGATTTTAGAAAAATGGATTTTGGGCTTAGTATTTGGGACTTGGGCCAAAGAATTTATTTATTTATTTTTTAGAAAAGTCTTATGTCCAAAGACCATCTTGAAAAAAATTTTAAAAATAGTTTTGGTCTTTTGGATTTAAAAAAAAAAAATTTATTTTGAGCTTACAATATACTTAGGTCATATTAGAAAAAAGAACAAACCAAATAAGCCATGATTTAAGCCAAGATAAACTAACCATAGTCAAACAACATGCATTTGGGGTAAAACCTAAGGAAAGTAACTAGGCCAATTACATGAGCTTTAGTGTTTGGGTTAAAAGGCTTAGGTTCCCATAGCAAGTATATACCAAATGGTACGAGGCTATGAGTGGTTATGCCATGCTCGATCTCTATACCTTGAGTGAAAGTATGGTATCCCTTACATAACATAACGTGGGTAACACAGGCATCCTAACTCACGCACACAATGCAATCTAAAATAATGCAATGGATAATATCATTATAAGAAAGAATAGAATAATATAAAGACCAACGGAATCAACTTCTCTTATCCCCAGTGGAGTCGCCACTGTGAGCGGGGATTTTCACCCCCAGTCCCGGTGGAATGGTTCATGCGACTTCGACATTGTTTAGGCTCTGGGACTTAGAGAACACGGACCTAAGTCCGGAGAAAATAGAGTCGCCACCCGGACGGGCCAGGAAAAGAAATAAATCAAAATAGAAAATAAACATCCATCCATGATAGGTATTATTCAAAATAGAAAATAAACATCAATCCATGATAGATTAAATAAATCAAGTATTGAAATGAAATAAATTAAAGCAAAAGAAATAAATCAAAGCATAATCAAGTATGGAATTGAATAAAGCAAATAAAAGTCCAATTATGGCTACTGTGACTTTTTATGGTATTAAAATAGATTAGGGTTTTATGTTTTAAAAGGTTGGTAAGACACTTTGATTAACCAAATTAAGGTTTGAATGATGATATCATGAAACTAGGGTTTTAAACACTTTAAAATACTTTAATTTGTGATTTTTGGTTATTGGGTTCCTAAGCTACTGTGTAAAATTTGGGTTTTTATGTTTTTATGTTTTTTAATGTTTTAAAAGGATTAGGGTTGATAAAAATTAGGGTGTAAGGTTTTAAAAGGGTTAGTGTTCATTATTTTGTGTTTAAAATTGAATTTTGGATTTTAGGATTTAGAAGTAGGGTCACGGGTGGTGAATAATTTTTAGGGTTTTAGAAATCAATTTGATAATTTCATGAAGTTTTATGAATTTAAACAAATAAATTAAAGTTTTTATAAGTAGAAAAGATGTTTTAGAAGACTTTTTGAATGAAATAGAACCTACTTTAAAATTTTAAAAGAAGCAGAATTTACATCTTAGTTTTGTTGAAAAATATGTTCAATTAGAGTTTTAAGGTTTTTAAGAAGAAAAAATAACAATTTTAAGCCTTTTAGAAGATAAACCAAAGAAATAAGGTTTTTTTTTTGGCTTTAGAAGAACTAAATTAAAGTTCAAAGGTTTTTAATTTTGATTTCATAGATTTGCTACTGTGTAAAAAAAACAATTAAAGAAAATTAATTAACACATACCTTCTTTTGATGATTTCTCCAAAAGCAATTCTTCTTGGATGAACTAGCTCCAAAGACAAGCTTTTTTTTGCCTTTGAATCCTCTAAATCGTGCTACTGTTGTTCCAGAAAAAAGTTGAATTGAATTTCTTCTTTTCCTTCCTTGATTTGGTTTCAAATTTTCCGAACTCCTCTTGGATTTTTGCCTTCCCTTTTTTAATTGTCTTTGATCATTATTTATAGTGGTTTGAGGTTGTTTATTCCTAATTAGTTAAGGTAAGCAATATTAATAAAAAAAAGAAACCAAAACCTAATTGGATTAGGTTTCGAAAAATTTACATCGGAAAATTTGCGCTGTTGAAAAAAACTGCTGTGGAAAAACTGCGCTGGCGACTCACAGACCGAGGTGATTAGCAGAAGTGTTCTCATTGGTTCCTTTTTGACGCTCGTTCAAGTCTCGCATTGAAATGATCAAAAGCTTTGCATTTGGCTTTTATCTTCAAGATGTTGAAAACATGAGTGGCGGAGACCCTAAGCAGCAGAGTCAGGGATGTATCCATTTCAAACTATGTTTCAGCTTGTCAGTTGGTAGTTTCTTCATGACCTTGCCAATAATCAATTCAACCAACTTCCCTTAACTTGAAGGCTTTGTATGACAAAACACTCTTTTTTTTTTGAATTTTGATTTTGAAATCAAATGTTGGCTTTGCCAAATCGATGTCAATGTACCTCAAAACTTGATTTTTCCAAATTAATATATCTATAACATGACAACCTTAGTTACCGTACTAAACTCGAGAATCATTTCTATTTAAGCAAGAACTATTTCACTTCAGATAGGCACATACACATTGCTTGGCCAAAGGTCTCATTTGAATTTAAATATTGTCTATCTCATATGCATGCTTATCAGAACTATCTCCACTAATAGACTCTACCTACCAAGAGAAATCAACATGTCTTTGATAGGCTTGAAACGGGGTCTATAAGGGACATGGGTTAAAGTGGAGGCCATTTTGAGATTGGAGCTGGTGTGACACAATGGACAAACCCTCACACTACAAATTTCTTATTGGAACTTTAGACAGTTGGGAGCAATCTTTCTAGACTCCAAATTCCTTCTATCTTCATGGCATTAATCTGGATCTTGATTAGGACAGTTTTTGCCCTTGCAAAAAGTTTAAGACCCAAATTTGTTTCTTTTCTTCTTTTCCCTTTTTTCCTCTTTATTTTTCTTACTCTTCCCTTTTCTTTCTCTTTCCTTACTCTTCCCTTTCTTTTATCATTTTGTTCTTCTTTCTCGTAGGACTATCAAGTACAGAACTTTCAAGAACTGGATGGTCTTCCTCCTTTTTCTTTGATTTTGATTGAATCTTTGGTTGTGTTGGGACCAATTCAAGTCAATCCATAAATGGAAGCCTTTTGTTGCCTTAGGTAAAAGAGAACTCAGTTGGCTTTTTGAACCACCTTTTTAGATTTTATCTTTCTTCCTTTTCTTTTTTTTTCTTTTGTTTTTCTTTTGTTTTCTTCTTATTTCCTCTTTTTTTTTTTTTTTAGCTCTAAAAAGAGTTGTCTTAGTTTGTACTAACTTGGGCTTCCAATAATGGATAAGTGGAGTAACATAAATCTTCTTTAATAGGGATAAATCATTTGTTACTCTAATGTTGATGTTGATATATTAGAGATATTAGGAAAACTTCAACTACACTTATGGTTTTGAGAACATCAACTATCCTTATGATCTTGAGAACTTCAACTATCTTCATGGTCTTGAGAACTTCAACTATTTTCATGGTCTTGAAACTTCAACTATCCTCATGATCTTGACAAATCATTGCTTTCTTTGATCTTCTTGCCTATTCATCTTAGTAATCATAAGACTTGTCAAGAGTATCACAACAGCTCAGGGTAGGTTATTGGGGTTTGTAAGCCAATAAAAAGAAAGCTAAAATTTTATGAAGGCTAAAAGGGACAACTAGGGATTGATATTTAATTGGGTGGATACTAATTGTTGGCTAACCAGACAATGCCTAGATCATTTCTCTCTTAAATAACAGAGTTCAATTTCGCGTCAAAAGTTTGTCAAAGCATGTTCTAAGAATGACTAGGACCTAGACAAAGGTAATTATGCAGGAGCCCTCTCTAAGTAAGCATACACAACTCAATGCTATAGAGCCATTCCCTCACCTAGTAAAGTCATTCAAGTCATGATGCATAAATATATTAATTCATGAATTATCAAGCTAGATTCCTCATTGGTCGAGTACCAAAATGAACAAAGACCAACAAAAATTTTGATGAAAGTAATTTATTCAAACAACTTTAAATTTGAAAAACACAATAGTTCCAAAATATTAAATAAAGTAAGATTGAAAAGCAACATTCAAGCTAAGCAAAGTTCATTGAGTTAGGCTTCTTTTCCTTTCACATCTTCAACATTCTCATCTTGAAAAGAGGATAAAACAAAATCTTCTTCCAATCCTTTTCCCACCATAAAGGTTGCTGGTGGTGGCACTCTTCCAAATTTAGGCAAAGGGTTGTCTTTGGTATTGGGCTTATCCAGCTCGGGTAGCTTGCCACTATCAATCAAATCTTGGATCTCATGCCTTAACTGGGTACACTTATTAGTCTCATGTCCTTGAGTCTGATGAAATTGACAAAAAGCCTTACTATCAAATTTTGGGGGTAATGGACTAGGTAAAGGTCGAGGAGCCAATGGTTGTAACAACCCTTTCATTTGTAGCTTATTGAAGAACCAAGACAAAGGCTTCCCCAGATATGAAAACTGCCTTCTATTTGCTTGACCGGTTACATTAACATCAACTTCTTTTTGTGTGCTTTGATTGTTAGGCTGGTTGTTCCCTTTCTCATTCCTTCTTATTGAAAAGCGATTCTTCTCCCTTTCCCACTCTTCAATTTGTAGACCAGCTTGGAGAAGATCTTTGAAATCATGGATTAGTGTATGAGATATCCTCTCACGAAGATTAGGTAACACCCCTCTCACAATCATCCTTATTTGATCGGATTCATCGGGCCTCTTCTTGAGTAAAGCGGCCTTGTTTCTCCATCGCTTCATATAGTCCACAAAATTCTCATTTGGCCTTTGTCTAATGGACTCCACTTCCATTAAAGTAACTTATAACTCAACATTATATCCGTATTGTTGGATGAAGGCTTTGTAAAGTAGATCCCAACTCTTTTGTGTTCCATCATCTAAGGTATTGAACCAATTTTGGACAACAGGGTCCAATGAGAGCATGAAGTACCTTAGGGTTTGAGCCTTAGTAGCTCGAGCAGACTGCATGGCAGTGATATACTGCTTCACATGGAGATGAGGATTTTCGGTGCCATTGTACTTAGCAAAGGAAGGCATCCTGAATTTATAAGGGACCTCTTCATCTTGTTCAAATAGTTTGTCGATCTCAGACTTCTCTTCGGTTTTCAGCTTCTTCTCAAATTTCTTTTCTAAATCAGCAATCATCTTTTCAACATCGGATGTCTCGGTCTTTTCAATAGTTTCCTTCTCAATAGCCTTCGGTTCTTTCTTCTTTCTTGAACCTCTTGGTAGTATTGAGCCCAATCATCATCATCATCAATGATCACCTTTTCATCATTAAAATCTGCTTCATCAATTTTAGCCTTCCCCTCGACTTTCTTGGTGCTAGCAGATGCTTCGGCATTGTTCCCTAAAATTGCGGCTAGTTGATTCTTTATGGTCTCAGCCATGGCCTCTTTTATTTCTTCCATCTTGGCGTTGAGGGCCTCATCCACCATTCTTTGGATTTGTTTGGCTTCCATTATTTTTGGTGAGCAAGTGATTGCGTCGTTGCTAGATACTTCATCTCCGGCGTAAGTCGGATTGTTGTAAGCTTTTGAACTATCATAATCCAGGGCTGTGAGCCAGAGAGGATCAATGATATGAGATGCAAATGTATGCATGTATGCATAAACAATCAACAGATAAAAATAGGACGTTCCTTCCAACCTTATAACATCTATACACAAATGGCGAGTCTCTTTTCCTAGGTATATAGTTAAAAAAAATACCAACATGGGGTGTCTTGCTTTCGAATAATTCCCTCGGACGTTTCAACCAATAGTTGTATTTTTGAAAATGGAAATCAATCCTTGATAATTCCCATTAATTAGGTTTTAATCCATTTATCCAACTAAAGTAGCTTTTATGCTATGCTGGATTAAAACGAAATTAAGAGGTTTATTATAAATAGATTTCTCACTTGAAAAAGGTACCTAATGATTCATGCCAAAAACAAGCCCATGGTTAATTTATTCTTAGTGTAAACTAGGCCCACAATTGATTTTTGGTATTTCATAATTGACCTAAATATTTTTGCAAGCTCTTTTGTAAGAAAATGTTGGGTGAAAATAGTTTTGTTTCTAAGCCCATTGTAAAAGATTTTAGAAAAATGGATTTTGGGCTCAGTATTTGGGCCATGGGCCAAGGAATTTATTTATTTATTTTTTAGAAAAGTATTATGTCCAAAGGCCATCTTGAAAGATTTTAAAAATAGTTTTGGTCTTTTGGATTTTAGAGAAAAGTTTATTTTGAGCTTACAATATACTTAGGTCATTTAGAAAAAAGAACAAACCAAATAAGCCATGATTTAGACTAAGATAAACTAATCATAGTCAAACAACATGCATTTGGGGTAAAACCTAAGGAAAGTAACTAGGCCAACTACATGAGCTTTAGTCTTTGGGTTAAAAGGATTAGGTTCCCATAGCAAGTATATACCAAATGGTACGAGGCTATGAGTGGTTATGCCATGCTCGATCTCCATACCTTGACTGAAAGTATGGTATCCCTTACATAACATAACACGGGTAACACGGGCTTCCTAACTCAAGCACACAATGCAATCTAATATGATGCAATGGATAATATCATTATAAGAAAGAAAAAATAATATAAAGACCAACGGAATCAACTTCTCTTATCCCCAGTGGAGTAGCCACTGTGAGCGGGGATTTTCACCCCCACTCTCGGTGGAATGGTTCTTGCGACTTCGGCACTGTTTAGGCTTGGGGCCTTAGAGAACACGGACCTAAGTCCGGAGAAAATGGATTCGCCGCCGAACGGGCCAGGAAAAAGGAAAGGGGTGGATTACTCAATTCCTAAGGAATCCCGAACCCCCTAATGAGTTCGGAAAGTTGGGTACGTGTGGGGAAGGTGAGAAATGGCCCAGCACCCCCACAACGCCCGGTTCATTGGAACCGGCCTCCTTTACTGGTCTTAATATTATAAAATTCTTAAATATAATAACATTATCCATATTACACACAACAATTAAAAGAAAGCTTCAATATATTAAAATCAAACAATGTCCAAACAAAGCAAATAAATGGACACCCATCCAAGGATGGAAACATGTCCTTACATCACATGCCTAATAGGACACCCACCAAAAAGGTACAAACATGCCCTTTACATAGGTTCTAAAATAGAAAAGCAAATTAAATTACATGGTGTTTAACTAATGAGGTACCCACCAAGTGGAAACATACCTCTGACAACTTTTGAAAATCTAAATTAATTGATAAAAGTAAATAATCATTCATCATAAATAAATCATTCATCAAAGCTATTAATCAAAATATAAAATAAACATCCATCCATAATAAATTAAATAAATCAAGTATTGAAATTAAATAAATTAAAGCATAAGAAATCAATCAAAGCATAATCAAGTATGGAATTGAATAAAGCAAATAAAAGTCCAATTATGGCTACTGTGACTTTTTATGGAATTAAAATAAATTAGGGTTTTATGTTTTCAAGGGTTGGTAAGACTCTTTGATTAACAAAATTAAGGTTTGAATGATGATATCATAAAACTAGGGTTTTAAACACTTTAAAATACTTTAATTTGTGATTTTTGGTTATTGGGTTCCTAAGCTACTGTGTAAAATTTAGATTTTTATGTTTTTATGTTTTTTAATGTTTTAAAGGATTAGGGTTCGAAAAATTAGGGTTTAAGGTTTTAAAAGGGTTAGTGTTCATTATTTTGGGTTTAAAAGTTGAATTTTGGATTTTAGGATTTAGAAGTAGGGTCACGGGTGGTGAATAATTTTTAGGGTTTTAGAAATCAATTTGATAATTTCATGAAGTTTTATGAATTTAAACAAATAAATTAAAGTTTTTATAAGTAGAAAAAATGTTTTAGAAGACTTTTTGAATGAAATAGAACCTGCTTTAAGATTTTAAAAGAAGCAGAATTTACATCTTAGTTTTGTTGAAAAATATGTTCAATTAGAGTTTTAAGGTTTTTAAGAAGAAAAAATAACAATTTTAAGCCTTTTGGAAGATAAATCAACGAAATAAGATTTTTTTTTTTGCTTTAGAAAAACTAAATTAAAGTTCAAAGGTTTTTAATTTTGATTTCATAGATTTGCTACTGTGTAAAAAAAACAATTAAAGAAAATTAATTAACACATACCTTCTTTTGATGATTTCTCCAAAAACAATTCTTCTTGGATGAACTAGCTCCAAAGACAAGCTTTTTTTGCCTTTGAATCCTCTAAATCGTGCTACTGTTGTTCCAGAAAAAAGTTGAATTGAATTTCTTCTTTTCCTTCCTTGATTTGGTTTCAAATTTTCCAAACTCCTCTTGGATTTTTGCCTGCCCTTTTTTAATTGTCTTTGGTCCTTATTTATAGTGGTTTGAGGTTGTTTATTCCTAATTAGTTAATGTAAGTAATATTAATAAAAAAAAAGAAACCAAAACCTAATTGGATTAGGTTTTAAAAAATTTGCGCTGCCGAAAAAAATTCTGCCGGAGAAATCTGCGGCAGCGCTCGCAGAGCGGGCCCGTAAGCTATTTCACAGGCAGAAAATTTCTACGTGCGAAACAGAATAGTGATTTCGCCCGCAGGAATTTCCCGGGGGAGAAATGCCCAAGGGCCTGCCCGACGATTTTTTCGACTCTGATTTTTATTTTTATTTTTTAATTTTTATTTATTTATTTCTATTTTTTATTAAAAAAAATTAGATACTAAAGCAAAAATTATTTAATAAAAATTATTTTGGACCAATTAGACAACAAAAATCATTTTAGACTAAATAAAACATATTGGACCAGATTGGGTAAAAAATTAAGGGTCTACAGTTTGCCCCCTGCTTGAATGATCTAAAACCTTAGTGAAAGCGAGTGAAAAGCAATAAGACTTAATTTTTTATGAAACGGTTGAGGTTTTGGGTTCTGGACCCGGTTCAAGTTCTGGACTCAAGGATAATTCTAGGTTCTGGACCTAAGAAAAATTTGGGTTCTGGACCTGGTTCGAGTTCTGGACTCAAGGATAATTCTAGGTTCTCGAGCTAAAGAAAATTTGGGTTCTGGACCCGGTTCGAGTTCTGGACTCAAGGATAATTCTAGGTTCTGGACCTAAGAAAAATTTGGGTTCTGGACCCGATTCGAGCTCTGGACTCAAGGGAGATTCTAGGTTCTGGACCTAAGGAAAATTTGGGTTCTGGACCCGGTTTGAGTTCTGGACTCAAGGATAATTCTAGGTTCTGGACCTAATGGTAAACTTGGGTTCTGGACCCAGTTTGAGTTCTGGACTCAAGGACAATTCTAGGTTCTGGACCTAAGGAAAATTTGGGTTTTGGACCCGAGCTATGTTTTGGACTTAAAGATAATTCTAGGTTCTGGACCTAATGGTAAACTTGGGTTCTGGACCTGGTTTGAGTTCTGGACTCAAGGATAATTCTAGGTTCTGGACCTAAGGAAAATTTGGGTTCTGGACCCGGTTCGAGTTCTGACTCAAGGATAATTCTAGTTTCTGGACCTAAGGAAAATTTGGGTTCTGGACCCGGTATTGGGTACTTGGACCCGAGATTGATTTGATTTGGTTACTTGGACCCGGGATTGATTTGATTTGGGTACTTGGACCCGAGATTGATTTAATTTGGGTACTTGGACCCAGAATTGGGTACTTGGACCTGAGAATGGGTGCTTGGACCCGAGATTGAGTTTGACTGACCTTTTATCATTTGAGAAGCCTGACTGCTCCGGCTATTTTATGCATTGTGATTCTTCACCATCAAAATGGATCTTCATCCTTTGAGATCGAGTCTTCACCCTTAAAAATGGATCTTCATCCTTTGAGATTGGGTCTTCACCCTTAAAAATGGATCTTCATCCTTTGAGATCTGGTCTTCACCCTTGAAAATGGATCTTCAACCTTTGAGATCGGGTCTTCACCCTTGAAAATGGATCTTCATCCTTTGAGATCGGGTCTTCATCCTTGAAAATGAATCTTCATCCTTTGAGATCGGGTCTTCACCCTTGAAAATGGATCTTCATCCTTTGAGATAGGATCTTCACCCTTGAAAATGGATGTTCATCTTTTGAGATCGGGTCTTCACCCTTGAAAATGGATCTCATCTTTTGAGATCGGGTCTTCACACTTGAAAATGGATCTTCATCCTTTGAGATCGGGTCTTCACCCTTGAAAATGGATCTTCATCCTTTGAGATCGGATCTTCACCCTTGAAAATGGATCTTCATCTTTTGAGATCGGGTCTTCACCCTTGAAAATGGATCTTCATCCTTTGAGATCGGGTCTTTACACTTGAAAATGGATCTTCAACCTTTGAGATTGGGTCTTCACCCTTGAAAATGGATCTTCAACCTTTGAGATCGGGTCTTCACCCTTGAAAATGGATCTTCATCCTTTGAGATCAGGTCTTCTTTGTTCTTTGAAGATGGGAGTGACACGGCCAGTGGCTTGGTCGTGTCCCTTGGGTGTGTCAGCTTCTGTGTTTTTTCTTTGGTTCTTCTTTATTCTTGGCTTAGGATGGAACACGGCAAAGCTTGTGGCCGTGTCATGTGACACGTCCAGTGGCTTGGCCGTGTCGCCTGCCAGTGTCACCTACTGCTTCCCTTCTCTCTTTGCTTGGTCTTTTATGGCTTTGCCCTTTAGGCGAGACACGGCCAGTGGCTTGGCCGTGTCTCCTGCCTGTGTCATGTTCTGCCAAGATTTCCTTTGAGGTGACACGGCCAAGCTTGATTTGGCTTGGGCATGTCTTGCTTGATCCATGTTCTTCTTTCATTGTTTTGATCTTCCAAGGGAGTTTTTGCACTTTAACCACTTTTCCCTTGCAACTGCTTTTCCTTTTTTCTCCAATTTTGATTGGATCTTATATCCTCTCCTTGCCCCCCCCCCTAAGGATTTTTTCCTTTCATGCAAGCTTTGATTGATATTTTTCTTGTCTAGTTCTTTGCATAAGCACGCATTTCTTCTTTTTGCAAAGTGACTGGGGCTTCCACAAGCGAATAGGCTTTCCTGGCCCCCTTGATTCAATATTTTCTTTTGATTCTTTAATTCACAGGGTGTTTGCTATTTATTAAGACAAGAAAGCGCGATGTAATATGCTCATGTATGCATGATATGCATGAATAATACTTATGGTAGTTCCGTCGACTCACAGACCGAGGTGATTAGCAGAAGTGTTCTCATTTGTTCCTTTTTGACACTCGTTCAAGTCTCGCATTGAAATGATCAAAAGCTTTGCATTTGGCTTTTATCTTCAAGATGTTGAAAACTTGAGTGGTGGAGACCCTAAGCAGCAGAGTCAGGGATGTATCCATTTCAAACTATGTTTCAGCTTGTCAGTTGGTAGTTTCTTCATGACCTTGCCAAT
Source organism: Garcia nutans (assembly GCA_947685225.1). Classification (NCBI taxonomy): domain Eukaryota; kingdom Viridiplantae; phylum Streptophyta; class Magnoliopsida; order Malpighiales; family Euphorbiaceae; genus Garcia; species Garcia nutans. The sequence goes on along the minus strand of CANTUV010000031.1, from coordinate 68,158,649 downwards.
AATCAATTCAACATACTTCCCTTAACTTGCCACTATCAATCAAATGTTGGATCTCATGCCTTAATCGGGTACACCTATCAGTCTCATGTCCTTGAGTCTGATGAAATTGACAAAAAGCCTTAGTATCAAATTTTGGGGGTAATGGACTAGGTAAAGGTCGAGGAGCCAATGGTTGTAACAACCCTTTCTTTTGTAGCTTATCGAAGACCCAAGACAAAGGCTTCCCCAGATCTGAAAACTACCTTCTATTTGCTTCACCGGTTACATTAACATCAACTTCTTTTTGTGTGCTTTGATTGTTAGGCTGGTTGTTCCCTTTCTCATTCCTTCTTATTGAAAAGCGATTCTTCTCCCTTTCCCACTCTTCAATTTGTAGACCAGCTTGGAGAAGAACTTTGAAATCATGGATGAGTGTATGAGACATCCTCTCACGAAGATTAGGTAACACCCCTCTCACAATCATCCTAATTTGATCGGATTCATCAGGCCTCTTCTTGAGTAAAGCGGCCTTGTTTCTCCATCGCTTCACATAGTCCACAAAATTCTCATTTGGCCTTTGGCTAATGGACTCCACTTCCATTAAAGTAACTTCTAACTCAACATTATATCCGTATTATTGGATGAAGGCTTTGTAAAGTAGATCCCAACTCTTTTGTGTTCCATCATCTAAGGTATTGAACCAAATTTGGAAATTCGGGTCCAATGAGAGCATGAAGTACCTTAGTGTTTGAGCCTTAGTAGCTCGAGAAGACTGCATGGCAGTGATATACTGCTTCACATGGAGATGAGGATTTTCGGTGCCATTGTCCTTAGCAAAGGAAGGCATCTTGAATTTATAAGGGACCTCTTCATCTTATTCAAATAGTTTGTCGATCTCAGACTTCTCTTCGGTTTTCAGCTTCTTCACAAATTTCTTTTCTAAATCAGCAATCATCTTTTCAACATCGGATGTCTCAATCTTTTCAATAGTTGCCTTCTCAACAGCCTTCGGTTCTTTCTTCTTTTCTTGAACCTTTTGGTAGTATTGAGCCCAATCATCATCATCATCAATGATCACCTTTTCATCATTAAAAGATACTTCATCAATATTAGCCTTCCCCTTAATTTTCTTGGTGCTAGCAGATGCTTCGGCATTGTTTCCTAAAATTGCAGCTAGTTGATTCTTTATGGTCTCAGCCATGGCCTCTTTTATTTCTTCCATCTTGGCGTTGAGGGCCTCATCCACCATTCTTTGGATTTGTTTGGGTTCCATTGTTTTTGGTGAGCAAGTGATTGAGTCGTTGCTAGATACTTCATCTCCAGCGTAAGTCGGATTGTTGTAATCTTTTGAACTATCGTAATCCAGGGTTGTGAGCCAGAGAGGATCAATGATATGAGATGCAAATGTATGCATGTATGCACAAACAATCAATAGATAAAAATAGGATGTTCCATCCAACCTTATAACATCCATACACGAATGGTGAGTCTCTTTTCCTACGTATATGGTTAACAAAATACCAACATGGGGTATCTTGCTTTCGAATAATTCCCTCGGACGTTTTAACTAATAGTTGTATTTCGAAAATGGAAATCAATCCATGATAATTCCCATTAATTAGGTTTTTATCCATTTATCCAACTAAAGTAGCTTTTATGCTATGCTGGATTAAAATGAAATTAAGAGGTTTATTATAAATAGATTTCTCACTTGAAAAAGGTAACTAATGATTCATGCCAAAAATAAGCCCATGCTTAATTTATTCTTAGTGTAAACTAGGCCCACAATTGATTTTTGGTATTTCATAATTGACCTAAATATTTTTGCAAGCTCTTTTATAAGAAAATGTTGGGTGAAAATAGTTTTGTTTCTAAGCCCATTGTAAAAGATTTTAGAAAAATGGATTTTGGGCTCAGTATTTGGGCCATGGGCCAAAGAATTTATTTATTTATTTTTTAGAAAAATATTATGTCCAAAGGCCATCTTGAAAGATTTTAAAAATAATTTTGGTCTTTTGGATTTTAGAGAAAAGTTTATTTTGAGCTTACAATATACTTAGGTCATATTAGGAAAAAGAACTAACCAAATAAGCCATGATTTAGACTAAGATAAACTAATCATAGTCAAACAACATGCATTTGGGGTAAAACCTAAGGAAAGTAACAAGGCCAATTACATGAGCTTTAGTCTTTGGGTTAAAAGGCTTAGGTTCCCATAGCAAGTATATACCAAATGGTAGTGGTTATGCCATGGTCAATCTCCATACCTTGAGTGAAATATGATATCCCTTACATAACATAACACGGGTAACAGGGGCATCCTAACTCACGTACACGATGCAATCTAAGATGATGCAATGGATAATATCATTATAAGAAAGAATAGAATAATATAAAGACCAACGGAATCAACTTCTCTTATCCCCAGTGGAGTTGCCACTGTGAGCGGGGATTTTTGCCCCCACTCTCGGTGGAATGGTTCTTGCGACTTCGACACTGTTTAGGCTCGGGGCCTTAGAGAACACGGACCTAAGTTCGGAGAAAATGGAGTCGCCACCCGGACGGGCTGGAAAAAAAAGAAAGGGGTGGATGACTCGATTCCTAAGGAATCCCCAACCCCCTAATGGGTTCGGAAAGTTGGGTACGTGTGGGGAAGGTGAGAAATGGCCCAGCACCCCCACAATGCCCGGTTCATTGGAACCGGCCTCCTTTATAGGTCTTAATATTATAAAATTCTTAAATATAATAACATTATCCATATTACACACAATAATTAAAAGAAAGCATCAATATATTAAAATCAAAGCAATGTCCAAACAAAGCAAATAAATGGACACCCATCCAAGGATGGAAACATGTCCTTACATCACATGCCTAGATAGGACACCCACCAAAAGGTAGAAACATGCCCTTTACATAGGTTCTAAAATAAAAAAGCAAATAAAATTATATGATATTTAACTAATGAGGTACCCACCAAGTGGAAACATACCTCTTACAACATTTGGAAGTATAAATTAATTGATAAAAGTAAATAATCATTCGTCATAAATAAATCATTCATCAAAGCTATTAATCAAAATAGAAAATAAACATCCATCCATGATAAATTAAATAAATCAAGTATTGAAATTAAATAAATTAAAGCATAAGAAATAAATCAAAGCATAATCAAGTATGGAATTGAACAAAGCAAATAAAAGTCCAATTATGGCTACTGTGACTTTTTATGGAATTAAAATAAATTAGGGTTTTATGTTTTAAAGGGTTGGTAAGACTCGTTGATTAACAAAATTAAGGTTTGAATGATGATATCATGAAACTAGGGTTTTAAACACTTTAAAATACTTTAATTTGTGATTTTTGGTTATTGGGTTCCTAAGCTACTGTGTAAAATTTAGGTTTTTATGTTTTTTAATATTTTAGAAGGATTAGGGTTCATAAAAATTAGGGTTTAAGGTTTTAAAAGGGTTAGTGTTCATTATTTTAGGTTTAAAAGTTGAATTTTGGATTTTAGGATTTAGAAGTAGGGTCACGGGTGGTGAATAATTTTTAGGGTTTTAGAATTCAATTTGATAATTTCATGAAGTTTTATGAATTTAAACAAATAAATTAAATTTTTATAAGTAGAAAAGATGTTTTAGAAGACTTTTTGAATGAAATAGAACCTGCTTTAAGATTTTAAAAGAAGCAGAATTTACATCTTAGTTTTGTTGAAAAATATGTTCAATTAGAGTTTTAAGGTTTTTAAGAAGAAAAAATAACAATTTTAAGCCTTTTGGAAGATAAACCAATGAAATAAGTTTTTTTTTTTTGCTTTAGAAAAACTAAATTAAAGTTCAAAGGATTTTAATTTTGATTTCATAGATTTGCTACTGTGTAAAAAAAAAAACAATTAAAGAAAATTAATTAATTCATACCTTCTTTTGATGATTTCTCAAAAAACAATTCTTCTTGGATGAACTAGCTCCAAAGACAAGCTTTTTTTGCCTTTGAATCCTCTAAATCGTTCTACTACTGTTCCAGAAAAAAGTTGAATTGAATTTCCTTCCTTGTTTTGGTTTCAAATTTTCCAAACTCCTCTTGGATTTTTGCCTCTCCTTTATTAATTGCCTTTGGTCCTTATTTATAGTGGTTTGAGGTTGTTTATTCCTAATTAGCTAAGGTAAGTAATATTAATAAATAAATAAAAAATAAACCAAAACCTAATTGGATTAGGTTTCGAAAAATTTGTGTCGGAAAATTTGCGCTGCCGAAAAAAAACTGCTGCGGAAAAACTACGCTGGCGAAAAAAATCTGCTGCAGCTGGCTGTGGCAGCTGGCTCGGATCGGGCCCGTAAGCTATTTCGTAGGCAGAAAATTTCTGCCTGTGAAATAGCTCTGCGTGGGAAAAAACATGGTGATTTCACCCGCAAGAATTTCCTGCGGGCGAAATGCCCACGGGCCCGTGCCCAGCGCGACAATTTTTTCGTCGCTGATTTTTTCTACTCAGATTTTTATTTTTATTTTTATTTTTTTACTTTTATTTGTTTATTTCTATTTTTATTAATAAAAATTAGATACTAAAGCAAATATTATTTAATAAAAATTATTTTGGACCAATTAGAAAACAAAAATCATTTTAGACTAAATAAAACATATTGGACCGGATTGGGTCAAAAATTAAGGGTCTACATCATGCTTTTTCTTTTGTTATTCCTTTTCGAGGTGGACAAGCTTGTGGAATAATATATAGGTATGTATGCTTGCATGCATTTGTGTATAGACACACATGTATGCATGCGTGCATGCATACATGTAAACATGCGTGCATGCATACATGTAAACATGCATAGTTGCACGTATGGTTGTGCATACATGTATATGTATATAATATTGTGAGAGCCTATTCAGGTCACATTAATTTTTTTTTTCAGAATTGATTGCAACAAAAACATGACGTTATCCCGCATTGAAAAGTGATGGGGGATTTAAGCAATATAAAAGATTTGGCTCGTCTACTGAATTAAAATAAGTTTGTAGGGAAATCGTGGGCGCGAGATTCAAAAACTGTTGCACAAAATAAAATGCGTTCGTATATCTTGACAGGGCACTTGGCACTTGGGCACGAGGGCGCGCACCAGAGGAAAATGGCCTCGGTAAACATGGAAATTAATTTTTCTTAAGGAATTTATGGATTGAATTAACGAGCAGGAATTAGTGCAAATTGCACGCAAGCTATAGTAACTAGAGCAGAAAAACCATGGAATTAAAAGCATAATGCTTTCCTTTTTTGCTGGTCACGCGAAATAGCAGGAATCATCGAATATGAAAAGAAAATGCAAACTTTGTCTGTCGCATAAATTCACGACTGTACGGGTGTACATTAGTCCTTTACAGCTCGGTCATATTTTACCAGTATTCGGTACAATGAAAATTCTTTTTCAGTAAGCAACTTTATGCATTAGTACGGTGAAATTTTTAGAATTTCAGAGTACGGGATTCACGTGAACTGTATGCAGGTTATAGCGATAGGAGAGCGTATATCACAAAATCTAATTATATGTATTTCATTTATAAATATGGTAAAACACGACATGGCAGCGACATTTATTATGATCGAATGAGACTCTCTCTTGCTTAAACCTCTTTGTTCCGAGAGAGATTTAAAAATCATGGATTTGTTAATTTAACTGTTTAAATTGAATCTAATTCAATTTCTAAATTCTTACAAATTTAGAAATTGAATTAAATAATAGAATTTAAAATATCTTCATTTCAAAATTGTATTGGATTTGAGTGACGTAATGTATTCTATAAATAATATATGAATAATACCCTTTTAATAATAATCAATCAAATATTTTATACAGCGGATACATTAACACCCTTCCGAAAAACTTTTCCCGTATGCTTGGGCCTAACATTTGCACACAGGGATTTTGCTGGGCCTTCAGCTCCATTGTATGAGAGGTTGATGTCAGCAAGCTCCACGTTCTGGCAAGGGAGGCTGCTGCTGCAATTGAGTTGAATAGCTACAACAGTTGCCGATGAGCTTCTGATATTCCTGAAGCTAACATTGCTTATCTTAACCTTTGATGGGATCTGAAAAAAAGATAACGGAAAAATCACAAAATTAAACTGGTGTCTCTATATGTGTTCATTTATTATTACCCTAAAATGTTCAATATATAAAGAAACACTATCTCCTCTTCTATTTGGTACTACCTTAGGATTACACTGACTCCATGGGCAATACACTTGATCTATAATGATGGGATTACCGACGTTTTTCATGATAATATCCTCGAAATGCATATCGGATGCGACGCCACCATATAATGCAGGCCAGGTCTTGATTCGTACACCATTATTAGTGTCGTCGATGGTTCAATTTCTTATGAAAATTCTAGAGACAAGTCCTTCATTCTTGTACTTCCCTAAACTTTCGACACTGATGCCGTGTCGTAGTCCGCACCGCACATTTGTGATTCGCACTTGTTGGGCGTCATCACCAATGGAGATGCAATCATCACTGGTCCTAATATTTGAATTGGAGATGTTGATCTCGCTCGAACGTCCGATGTGAATTCCATCGGTGTTGACGCTTTCAAGCTCACTATGTAAAATTAAAATATTTGTGTATTTATGGTTTTTAAAGTTTTAAAGGATTAATGTTTAGAAAAAATTAGGGTTTAAGATTTTAAAGGGGTTTGGGTTCATTGTTTTAAGTTTGGAAGTTGCATTTGGGTTTAGTGTTTTAGAATTAGGGTTTCGGTGGATGCTTAGGGTTTTTAGAATTTGGAAAATAGCAATTTTGAATTTTATGAAAGTAGACCAACGATTTAAGGTTTATATAAATAGAAAAGGTGTTTTTAGGGCTTGTTGTAAGAAACAAAATCAAATTTTGGTTTTGTTGAAAAACATGTTCAATTAGGGTTTTAAGATTTTGAAGAAGTAAAAATAATAATTTTAAGTCTTTTTAGAAAATAAAGCAACGAATTAGTGTTTTTAAACTTTGAACAAAGGGAATTAAGGTTCTGGGATTTTTAATTTTGAAAGAAACAATTTCATAATCTTAGCTACTGTGAAAAAATATAACAATTAATACATACCTCCTTTTGATGGTTCCTCCAAAATAATTCTTCTTGGATGAACAAAAACAAAAGGAGTTGCTGTCGTTGATGATTTGTTAATGCTTTGCATCTTCTTCTCTCAAAAGGTCAAATTGATTTCACTGCTTTCCCACTCAATTTTGGTTTCAGACTCTCCCAATTTTCATCCCAATTTCTGATTGTTTTGATCCTCTTTCTACCTCCTTATTTATAGAAGAATTCTATTATTAATCCTAATTACTCATGGCATACAATATTGGATAAGAAAAAGAAACCGAAACCTAATTGTATTAGGTTTCGAAAAATTTGTATCGGAAAACTGCTGCGGAAAAATTGCGCTGGTGAAAAAAATTTGCCGCAGTTGGCTGCAGCAGGGAGCAAGGAACGGCTTGCGAGCCATTTCGCCTGCAGTAAACTCCTGCGGGCGAAATGGCCAACGACCAAGCCTGCGCTGGTTTTCGGCGATAATTTTTTCGTCGCCGATTTTTCCGTCGATGACTTTTATTTTTATTTTTTTATTTGTTTATTTTTTATTAATAAAAATTAGATAATAAAGCAAAAATTATTTTGGACCAATTAAAATATATTAGACAATACAAAAATTATTTTGGACTAAACAAAATATATTGGACCAGACTGGGTCAAAAATTAAGGGTCTACAGTTTGCTCCCTTCTTGAATGATCTAAAACTTTAGTGAAAGAGAGTGAAAAGCAACAAGACTTAATTTTTGAGATGGTGGAGGTTTTAGGTTCTGGACCCGGTTCGAGTTCTGGACTCAAGAATAATTCTAAGTTCTAGACCTAAGGAAATTTTGGGTGCTGGACCCGATCTAAGTTCTGGGACTTAGAAATAAATTCTAGGTTCTTGACCTAAGAGTAATTTGGGTTCTGGACCCGAGCTAAGTTTTGGACTTAGAAAAGATTATAGGTTATGGACCTAAGGAAAATTTGGGTTCTGGACCCGAGCTAATAATTTTTAATCAAAAACCTTGGCTAATTTTTATGCATATGTCTTCTTATTGCCCCCTGGGTGTAAAAATACTTATATACCCGCAATTATTTGAATGATTAAAGTGAATAATTGAATTTACTGTTTATTTACTATGTAGTCACTGTTTATACACTATTTACTATTCATAAATAGTAAATTTACTATTCATAAATAGTATCAAATAGTATTTACTATTAGAAATAGTAATTTTACTATTTATCAATAGTGAAATATACTATTCATCAATAGTAATATTATTCATAAATAGTAAAATATACTATTCATCAATAGTAAAATATACTATTCATGAATAGTAAAATTTATTATTCATTAACATTTTTGAATTTTATTTTTTGCTTGCCGTTTCTCTATAAAAAGCCACCATTCCTTCATTTCATTTCACAGCATGATTTCAATTTCATAATTCTCTTAAGTTTCTTTCAATTTTAGCACATATTTTTCAAAAACAATGCATGCTTCGAGGTCAGAGATTCATTCTAATACTAAGTAATTGGAGTTCAATCGGCATCATGAAGACGAAAATTTAGATATACTGGCCGGGATGCCGCTCCATCGCAGTTCCAATCAAAAGAGCGAGGTAATTATTTTTTCCTTTTTTATTGCTCTTGATTTTTTCGTTGTGTGTGTTTTTTTATATATTGTTATATACATTTTTTTTTGTTATTTTTGATTTTTGATTTTTTATATTTATATTTATATATTATGCTCTTTTATTATTATTGCGTTTGCCTTTATTATTATTTTGTATGTTTATTTTGTATTATTATTTTTTAGAAAAATAAATTAAATTAAGTGGATAGAATAATATGTACTTACCTGGTATTAACTTACCTGGGTCTGTGTTAGCATGATCGTTGCGTTGTTCGGGCTGGAGGGTGTATTTACAAAGCCCGACAATGGTACGATGTAGTGCCTTCTCAGGTAAGGCGGATTATCCGAGATTGCGGCTTTGAGTAGTTCATCTTACAATTGCCATCCGAGGAATATCAGATAGACCAGAGCGTAGTCCAGGCACTTGCAGAGCGATGGTTGGATACAACCCACACTTTTCACTTGCCCATTGGAGAGATGACAATTGACCTGGTCGATTTTACTGCCATAACCGGCCTTCGATATGATGGTGTTCCGATTCCTCTAACCAATGATATATTAACATTCAAAAAAATTTAGGAATTAATTGGTATGGAACCATCATATAAAGGGCCTTTTAAGATAAAAATCAAGCCAATTCATAATTATTGGATGAACTACGAAGGACGGGTTGGCAGAGACACGGCCGAACAATATGCTCGAGGATTTTTGTTACATTTGCTCGGGTCGACCATCTTAGGCAGCACTGAATCCTCCATCCACTTGTCAATGTTGAGTGCCCTTTCTCATTTAAGAATGGTACCATCTTCTGGCTAGGGTGAAGCTGGTCTCGCGTGTCTTTACCATGGTCTTGATAAACTTTGCTGAAATAAGAAGTCTTTTGTCGGCTTGATGGCGGTTGTCGAGGTATTCTTTTCCTTCACCAATGTCAATTCCACTCTTTTCTTGTATGAATTTGATCTTTACTACCATTGTAGGTATGGGCATATGAGCACAACCTCGTGAGGGTACCCGTTATTTCCCGAGAGAGAGTCGGGTATCCAAGATTAAATTTTTGGTTGTCCGATTGTGTGGACGTTCCCGGCTCTCATCATGTACATACTCACTGGTATGTGTTGAGCCGCTTAACCTAGGACCGGGTAAAATAACATTAGTATGCTTTAAATTTTATATGAATGATTTACTTACCTTATGTTATTCTGCAGGTGAATTTGGCCTGGTGGAGCCCGGAAGAGCGAGCAAGCTGGTCTCCTTTGATGAGGGCTGCACTGTCTTTCCAACATTCTCGTCGAGTTATTGCTGGCCCAATGTCTAGTGGATGGTTTCTCAGGGAGAGAGTTTATGAATGGTTTCTTGGTCCAGAGTATCGGAGGGTTCCGATGCAAATTCCAGAATATACTGTAAATATTATGTCAATGCCGGAGGATGCATGGTGGCCGGCCCGGTATGGTTATGGTGCCGAGTCATTTCTCCATCTACTGGGTCCATTTTATTCAAAGAAGACTCTCGAACTTTGATGTATCTCCTGTTGGTGTGCGGGAGATTTTTGACGAAAATGAGGGTAGAGATGAAGAAGAACATCACGGAGCTGCAGGAGAGTCTGTTCCACATCTCGGGGCCAGTACTTCTCAGGTAAAACTTTTACCACTTTCCCCTTGCAACTGCTTTTTTCTTTCCTTGATTCTTTAATGATTGTTGCAGGCTGTTGGCTCATTTGATCATGAGGCTGGACCTTCTTTTACTGCCCCTTCACTTGCTCGTTCTAGCCCGCCAGATATGCCATCTCATCCGCAGGGCATTGATATGAACTACCTGGTACGTTTCTCATTTCATAATAGTTTATGCTATATGTATGCATGATTATGTATGCTCTTACCTTTTCCTTCTTGGCTCACAATGGATGCTCGAAGAACAAAATAGGAAACTTCAAGAAGAGTTGGCTGCAAGTCGTCAACAGGCTTCTCATTTTGAAAGTTTATATCATCAATCCAAACAACATTTTCGAGACTTTCTATTTCAGGGGATGAGGGATCCCGGCACTTCTTCATCAAGAGGCCTCCAGACTGATGACCATGAGATCCTTTTCTCTGCTTCTGATGAGGACCATGATGAATCGAAACTTCAAGGTAATAAAGATTTTGGTGCTCCCGCTTCGGGTGATCCCGGGACGAGTAATTTGCCAAGTTTTGGTGCTCCCGCTTTGAGCGAACTCGGGACGAGTGATTTGCCCCCTCCTCCAATAGGCGACGACTTTTTCAAGGCTTTATTTGATGACCTACCACCACCCTCTTAGTGATATGTAAATATTGTAGCAATTATAAAATATTGTACAATAATAATAAAAAATACAATTTTCCTCTTTACTGCACCACTTTTTTTTTTCGTTATTGCACCACTTTTTTTTTTTAATCACAGTACATCATAATTTACATCCACATCATTTTGCTAAACCAAATTCAACGTGGAAAAGGAAATTGTGACCAATTCCTTTCCTTATGCCATATGGTCTTTCCCTTTCCCATCACCTTTTCCTTTTCACTTTATGAAAAGGTTTATTTTCTTCTATATAAATCACCTTGCATGCCCTATTTTAATATAGAAACAAAAATTCTTTCTCTTTCAACGTGAAGACTCCCTTTAACAAATTTAATTTTTTCTTTATTTATTCACCATGACCGAGCATCATTCAAAGAAGATAAAAATTCTATTTAAGAATATGGATGCCATCCATTGGAAGCAAATTTCATGGTCAAAACTTGATGTTTTAAAATGTTTTCAAAATGTCAAATTGGACCACTCCTTCTTACATGCCGTGGCTTCCTTTTGGAATACGGATTCTAGGGTATTTAAAATTAATGGCTTTGAAATATGTCCCTTGATTGAAGAATTTGAGGCCATTCTTGGATATCCAAATAATCAACAAATGGCGTTACCCACATTGATTTCCAAGACTCAATAGAAGATGCATATGTTATTTCAAATTCCAAAACCCGAAGTTCTTCGGTTGATGAGAGGTGAAAAAATTCTACTTGCTCCTTTGATTGACCTTTGTCTCTCTCATTTGCCCCCTACTAAGGCATGGGGATGCAAGCTCTGTCTTTGCTTGCTCAGCTAATTCTTGCTTGTTTCTTCTGATGGTGATATTGATCCACGAGTATTGGATATTATGGACCAAATGGAAGGGGGCTTGTCGCCAGTACCTGTGATCTTAGCCGAGATTTTAATTGGGTTAGACCAACTTAAATCAGGATTGTCAAAGAGACTGACTGGGAGTCCTTTGCTGCTTCAGGTAATTACCTAAACTGTCCTTTCAGGTTTTCAATTTAGGTTTTCTCTTTTTTTTTTCTTCTTTTCTTTATTGTTCTAATTTTTGCCTAGTCCGCCCCTATGGGTTTTCAGAACTAGCGAGCTGTCCTAATTTTTACCTAAGTTGCCCTTGCAGGTTTTCAACTTAGCAGACTTTTTTTTTCTTAATTTAATTCTTTCTTCACAGATTTGGCTTCAGAAGCATCTTTGTTTGCTTGATACTCCATCCATGGATTTTGCTAGATATCTGCCATGTCATCATTCTGCTAGAAAGCTACTTCATCCCACTTCTTCATATGCTGACTGGGTGGACTGGATCCACTCATGAACTGAAGTCAATATTTGTTGGTTGGTACCTTGGTGGAAGATTTCTCGAATCACCATGCGGACATACTTGATGTGTGTTCCCCTTGCCGCTCTTCATCAAGGTACATGCTATGATCCTCGCCGACTTGGCCGTCAGTATGAAGCTGAGCCTCGTGATTCTAACTTTGCTCCTGACTTAGACATGCCTTACTTGACTGAAGCCTACTTGGATCTGCTGAGGAAAAACTGGCCTGCACGTTACACTTATCGACTACCATAGATTTTACATTTGTCAATTCAGAAAGTGTATTGTTAGGATGAAAAAATAATTAAAGTAATAAAAGATGCTTCTTTTCCATTTATAATTTGTCATCACTTTTTGCTATTGTGTTCATTTATTTCATCCATATATGGTCAAATACTTATAACAGTGCACATAGATCAATTCTAACATTAATTCTATTTTATTAAATTGGGGAACAACCAAACATAAAGGCAGCATACATAAAATCACTCTATTGCCAACTAGCCCTTTCAGGTTTTCTAATTGATGATTTTCTCTCATTTAGCCCTAATTGTTGCCTAGCCCGCCCTTTTGGGTTTTCGAGACTAGCGGACTGCTTTAACTTTTGCCTAGGCCGCCCTTTTTGGGTTTTTAACCTAGCGAGCTCTTTCTTTTTTTTTATTTTTCATACATAAAACTTCTTCAACCTGTCAATGTTTACTGGCTCACTAAATTCATTCCCGTCCATGTCTGACAACTTCACTGCACCTTTGTTCATGACTTGTTTCATGACATATGGCCCTTCCCAGCTAGGTTTGAACTTCCCTCTTGGATCAGATACATTAGGCTTATACTGCTTCAACACCAAATCCCCGACTTTGAATTTTTAGACTTTAACCCTTCTATTGTAGGCCCGAGCTATCTTCTTTTGATACAGTTGGTGATGATATAGTGCCTTTAACCTTCTCTCTTCTAGTAGAGCTAACTGTGTGTATCTGCTTGCTACCCATTCCATTTCAGGCAGTTCAGCCTCCAAAACTACTCTTAATGACTTGATCTCAATTTCAATTGGCAATACCGCTTCCATCCCATAAACCAAAGAGAATGGTGTCATTCCAATAGGTGTTCGCACACTTGTCCTATTTCCCCATAAATCAAAAGGGAAGCATCTCTGACCAATCCCTGTAAGTCTTGGTCATCTTGGATAGAATTTGCTTAATTGTCTTATTTGTTGCTTCTACTGCACCATTAGCCTTTGGTCTATAAGGAGAGGACCCATGATGATGGATTTGGTACTTCGAGAATAAATCCTTAACTGCCTCTTGAAACTGAACCCCATTGTCTGATATCACACTGTGTGGGACCCCGTATCTACAGATGAGGTTCTTTTCAATAAACCTAGCCATTTGGCTTGCACCCAGCTTGTTGAAGGATTTAGCTTTGACCCATTTTGAAAAATAATCTACTGCTACCACAATGAAACGGTGACCGTTTGAAGCTGTCGGATGTATCTCTCCTATAATGTCGATACCCCATGTGGCAAATGGCCAGGGTGAAGACATTGAATGCAGTTCTTCAGGAGGCATGTGATTCAAGTTACCATACATCTGACATTGTTGGCACTTCTTGACAAACTCAATACAATCTTTCTCCATGGTCAACTAGTAGTAACCTTGTCGAATAATCTTCTTAACTAGGGCCAAACCACTCATGTGCGGACTGCAACTTCCCGCATGTATTTTTGACATGATACGCTCCACTTCAGGTTTTCTTAAACATCTTAAATGCACTCCATCAGGCCATCTTCGATATAACTCTCCATGGAAGGTGATGTATTGCAATGACCACCTCCTTATGGCTCTTCTCTCTTTCTTTGTTGCCCCCGGCGGGTATTCTCTTTCCTCTAAAAATCGTCTTATAGTATGATACCACGCATCAAGGTCTATATCAATTTCCATGATTGTTTCATATTCATAACAAGGAGTTGATGAACTGGTCAAGATTAGAGGCTTAAGGAATAGACTAATAGGGTTTTCCCATACCGAAGCCAATGTGGGTAGGGCATCAGCCATGTGATTTTCTTCTCTTGATAGGTGTATAAACCTACACTCCTTAAAGTTCTTCTTCATCATGGTCAAGTAATAGTGGTATGGTTTTAATTTTTCTTCTTTCAACTCCCATTCTCCATTTACTTGGGATACTACTAGCAATGAATCGCCTTAAACTTCCACTGTATCCACCTTCATAATCATTAGGGTTTCCAAACTGAAAATACAAGCTTCGTACTCCACCATATTATTGGTTGCCCTAAATTTAAATTTTTTGGCTAAAGGGATGAGTTCCCCTTCGGGCGATTCTAGTATAACTCCAAAACCTGCTCCTTTCCTGTTTACTACTCCATCAAAATACATTTTCCACCCTTGTACTTCAATTGGTTCTAAATGTTCATCAGGAAATTCCAAGATTACCTCTTCGCTTTTCTAGTAATGGTTGTTGAGCCAAGAATTCTGCCACCGCTCTACCTTTGATTGTTTTCTTGGTTACATACTCAATCTCAAATTCTTCTAATATTATTAACCATCGACCATATTTCCCAATCAAAGAGGGTGTCTCCCTTAAGTACTTCATTGGATCCAACCTGGAAATTGCTTGCACACTATACGATTGAAAGTAATGCCGCAACTTCTTAGAAGACCAAACCATGGCTATACATGTCTTTTCAATGATACTATACTTAATTTCATAAGGTAAGAGCTTTTTACTCAAATAGTAAACGGCATGCTCAATCCCTGACTCATCTGCTTGGGTTAGCATGGCTCCTATTGACTCTTCTTCTACTGCTAAGTATAGTAATAGAGGTTTGCCGGGTTTAGGTGGTTTTAAAACAGGTGTATTCAGCAAATACTCTTTTATTCGCTCAAAGGCCTTTTGGCGTTCTTCATTTCAAATGACCGGCTGGTTCATTCTAAGCAATTTGAAGATAGGCTCACAGATTGTTGTGAGCTTAGCTATAAATCTGCTAATGTATTATAATTTACCAATAAATCCCCAAACTTCTCTCTCCATCTTAGGGGATGGCATATCCCTGATTGCTTTAACTTTGTCAAGATCAATCTCAATGCCATTTGGACCAATCACATGTCCTAATAATTTGCCTGAAGTAACACCGAATACACACTTCTTCGGGTTTAGTCTTAGCTTGTATTTCAAAGCTCTATCGAAGAATAATTCTAAGTTTTGGAAGTGTTGTTCCCTTGTATCCAATTTGACCATCATATCATCAACATATACTTCAACTTCTTTGTGCATCATGTCATGAAATAGTGTGGTGGCCATCCTTTGGTAGGTTGCTCCATCATTCTTTAAGCCGAACGGCATCACCCTATAACAAAATACACCCCATGCAGTAATGAAATCAGTTTTGGTTTTATCCTCTTGGGCCATTAACACTTGATTGTATTCGAAAAATCAATCTACAAACGAGTGTAGCATGCTAGAGGCTGCACTATCAATGAGGACATCTATATGAGGTAAAGGAAAATCATCCTTAGGGGAAGCCTTATTCAAATCTCTATAATCCACACAGACCCTTATTCTTCCATCTTTCTTTGGCACAGGTACTATGTTGGCTAACCAATCTAGATATTCTATCACTTCAAGGAACTTTACTTGTATTTGCTTAGTGACCTCTTCTTTAACCAATTCAGCCCACTCAAGTCTTAATCGCCTAAGCTTTTGTTTGACAAGTTTTATGTGAGTGTGAGTTGGAATATGATGCTCGGCTATGTCTCGATCTATCCCCGGCATATGTTCATAAGACCAAGCAAACACCTCTTCATATTTTTTAAATATTTTTCAAATCTCTCTCTCTCATCAGGAGTAAGGTCGAATGCTATGCTAATGTTTTTAGGATTTTCAGTTGTTCCCAAAATTAATGATTGTGTGTTAACAGAATTAATATTAAAGATGCTCATGTAATTGCTATTTGAATGTATGCAACCATCAGGAGAAACATCACACAAGTAAGCAAAATCAGACTTTATTGCATTCATTTTAGAAAAGAAAATATCATCATCCTCATACAAAGCAGACAAATTAAAATCAAAATCAAGATCATTGTTCTAAGAATCATAAAGCAGGATGTCTTCAAACTTTTCTTCGACCAGGGCAGCAATCTCTTTCGGAGCCTTCTCGGCTTTCAGGACAGCTTCATTCTTCTCTTTTGGATTGGATTCTTTACTGGTTGGCAGGGTGAGTTCTTTCTTCATTTGCTCCACTAGCTCGGCAACATCTGCAAAAATTTTAAAACCTGGGATTAACTTACCCATGAACATGATCGGCTCGGGCTTTCCTTGGAGTGGTCCCATATCTGAAGCCTTGACAAAGATCTCTTCAAGTGGCGGGAAGCTCATCTTCTCACTCTTCTTTGGCTGGATATCATTGTCTTCATGATATCCCAACCCTTTCTTGGAAGTTTGAGTTCTAAAATCTGGTAACTTTGTCAAACCGCTCTTACCCTTTCCAAGACCAGCTCCGGGAAGGTAGTTCATGTTCTTCATCATATTTAAGACTTTGGAGTCCACTACTTCATCATAAAAAATTACAGCTACTTGAAAACCATTAAGAGGCCTCTCAATCATTAGAGCGTTAACAATCTCATTGACTTCAGCTTCAATGACCACTGTCCCATCTCCGTTGGGGAACTTGATTTTTGATGAAGGGTGGAAGGAACTCTACCAAGAGGATGAAACCATGGTCGCCCCAAGAGTAAGGCGAAGGTAACCGGTATGTCTAAAATAATAAACTCAATAATAGATTTAATTGGCCAACCTTGACAGCTGCTTTGAAAGTCCCTTCGGCATGCCTCTTAGTGTTGTCATAAGCCCAAATTGTTACCTCGGTCGGGTTTAGATCTCTTATTGACATGGCTAGCTTTGGCAATATCTTAAGTGGACAAACATTTATGGTAGACCCATCATCGACCATTACACAAGGAGTCCTCTTCCCCTTGACTTCTACTTTGATAAAGAGAGGGCGGATGTGGTCTCTCCCCTCCTCCGGTAAGTCCGCATCCGAAAAGAAACTGCTCCCATATTAACCTTACTCTTTTCTTGAACCTCTTCACATTTCATTACTTCCCCAATTTTTATGAAGTTGATCAACTCCTCCAGTGTTGTGGAGGTAGAAATTGGCATGCTAGCTAAAGCTTTGGCCATAGTTTCTTGTTGCTTTTTAGAAGTAGCTAATAAGTCCCAAATGCTCACACTTTCTTGGGCTCTTTTCAATTGCATGAGAACATCATCATCTTCTTCTACTTCAACTTCCTTACCCTTATTTGTTTCTACCTCCTTAGGTGATGGCCTTGCATAAGGCTTACCGAATCTAGTGTTCATCACCTCATCTTCTTCGGGCTCGGACCAAGTCCACTCCTCCTTTTTGGATACAAGATAATCATCACTATCACTTGAATCCCAGAACCCATTGACAACACAAACTATTACCTCTTTAGCCACCATACCTTGTTTAGTCTTGACAAATGCCTCTTCTTCTTTGATTGCTTCTTTCCCCACATCTTGAAAAGAAGACATGACAAAGTCCTCATGCAAACCTCCTCCAATCATGAAGGTTGCCGGCGGTGGTACTCTATTGAACTTTGGTAATGGGTTATCTTTAGTGTTTGGCTTGTTGGGCTCGGGTAGCTTCCCATTATCAATTAGATTTTGGATCTCATGTGTCAGCCTCACACATCTATCTGTGTCATGCCCTTGCATTTGGTGAAATTGACAAAATGCTTTAGTGTCAAAATTAGGTGGGAGAGGGTTAGGCAAAGGACGAGGATTTAAGGGTTGTAGCAATGCCCTTCTTTGAAGCATATTGAGAACCCAAGACATTGGCTTCCCTAATTTCAAAAATTATCTCCTCATTCCTTGGCTAGTAGCATTGACAACGACCGCCTTTTGCATGCTTTGGCTACTAGATTGATAGCTCCCTTTCTCGTTCCTTTTTGTTGCAAAACGGTTCTTCTCTCTCTCCCATTCTTCAATTTGCAAACCAGCTTGAAGAAGGTCTTTGAAATCACAGATGAGTGTATGAGACATCCTCTCACATAGACTAGGCAACACCCCTCTCACAATCATCCTTATTTGATCGGATTCATCGGGCCTCTTCTTGAGTAGAGTGGCCTTGTTTCTCCATCTCTTCACATAATTTACAAAATTCTCATTCGGCCTTTGCCTAATGGACTCCACTTCCATTAAGGTAACTTCAAACTCAACATTATATCCATATTGTTGGATGAAGGCTTTGTAAAGTAGATCCCAACTCTTTTGTGTTCCATCATCTAAGGTATTGAACCAATTTTGGACAACAGGGTCCAATGAGAGCATAAAATATCTTAGAGTTTG
This sequence comes from Garcia nutans, assembly GCA_947685225.1. Lineage (NCBI taxonomy): Eukaryota > Viridiplantae > Streptophyta > Magnoliopsida > Malpighiales > Euphorbiaceae > Garcia > Garcia nutans. Next base: position 68,139,953 of record CANTUV010000031.1, on the reverse strand, counting down.
AGCGTTAGTAGCTCGGGCAGACTGCATAGCAGTGATATACTGCTTCACATGGAGGTGAGGATTTTTGGTGCCATTGTACTTGGCAAAGGATGGCATCATGAACTTGTACGGGACTTCTTCATCTTGTTTAAATAGTTTATCGATCTCGGACATCTCTTTGGTATTCAGCTTCTTCTCAAATTTCTTTTCTAAATCAGCAATCATCTTTTCAACATCGGATGTCTCGGTCTTTTCAATAGTTGTGTAATATCCTCATATGTGGCTTAGAAGTTTTGATTATATTGTTGTTGTTGTGGTTGTTGTTATTGTTAAATTGAATTGAATGCATATGATGGGGTAAGAAAAGAAATTGGGATGAGAATGCTTGTGCATATGTGTTTTGGAGAAAGAATTAGGGTTTAGAGACAAATGTATATGTTGTGTATATGATGATATATATAACATATAAAGTGGTCAAATGAAGAGTCAAGGTGATGGTTAAGTGGAAGAAGATATTTTTGGTTGTTAATGAAATTACATATAAGGACTTATATGAGACAAAGGTTAGTTATATGATTGAGGGTGTTTTAGTAATTGCTTGGATAAGAACACTTGGTGGAGATTAAAAGCAAAATTTGACTTTGTATCTTGATCATTGTCTTCTTTCTTCATGAAGTGGCCGGCTCTCCATTAGCAAGAGGAAAAGAGAAGTGTTCTTGAGGCAAGAAGCATGTTGATGAAGCAATCCAAGGTTTTGACAAAGGATTTGTGGAATTTCTTCTTTTCAAGTAAGTATTTTCTTGTTTTCTTTACTTATTTGGAAGTTGTGTTGGAAGTAAAGTAGGGTTTGATGATTTTGTGATTTGGTGGATTTGAGATGTGTTTGGTTGTGTTTTCAAGTGTTAAATTGATTTTAAGTTATGAGTTTAATTGAAGGTTGTTGTTGGAAATGATGGTTGTTGATTTGGATGGATGGAGAAGGATGTTGATTTTAGGGTTTTGAGTTAATATGTGTTTAATTGTGATATTAATGTGTGGTGAAGTAGTTCTTGTGATGAATATGTGTTTAGAACATTGATTATGTTCATGTGAAATATGTTATATAATGAATATTGTGTTTGAGTGCAATTGAGAAAGGGTTGGTTTTAGTTAAGGTTTTGTGATTTGGTGACACGGCTAAAATCAATTTAGGGGAGTGGGCGTGTCCCTTAGGGGAGTGGGCGTGTCAATTGTTTGAATTAGCTACTGCCTCTTTTCTTTTTAAGGACACGGGCGTGTCACTCAAGCTGGTTGGGCGTGTCAATCAAGTGAGTTGGGCGTGCCCTTCAAATGATTTGAACATTGTTTGATTTCTTGGTTCTCTTTGCATGGTTTAAATTCTTCAAAAGTTCCATTGTTCCTAAACTTAAACATGAACATTATAAACATGTTTCAAACACAAGAATGATCTAATCAAATGAATGTGGATGGTCCTAAAGCTATGAATCATGTCAATTGTGTTTTGCCCTAATTGCATTGTTGAGAATTAACAATGTTATGTTATGCACTTTGAATGGTAATGTGTTTTATGAGAAATGTGGAATGAAATGTTAATATTTATGAATGATGCTATGTGAGATAAAAATACACTTGAATAATGAAGTGTTATATTGTGAAATGAAATGTGGAGCCATTGTTATTGGCTAAGGTGATTTAATGGAGATAAATGAGGCATGTTTGCCTAAATGATAATGAGAATTGAGAATGAAATCTAAATGAATTGTGTGGCTAATGTGTTATTCCATTTTCAGAGTTTGTTGTTGGTGGCATGCCTAATGAGTGTAACAATCTCTTGAAGTTAGGTTGGATTGAATCCTTGAAGCCTAATTGAGATGTTACAACCCTTGAAGCTAGGTTGGGTTAGTTCTTGAAGCCAAGTTGGGTTGATGCTTAGCATGCTTTGCTCCCCTTGAAGCTTGGTTGAACTTAATCCTTGAAGCCTAGTTGGGTATATGATATTGATATTGATAAATGTGATAACAAAACCAAAGCATTAACTCTGAAAATTGAATGGCATATTAGTGTGTCTTGGGCCCATGCTTGTCTTTGCTTAGTGTTGTTCATGAATGATTAAATGATTAACTAATAAAATATATGCAAAGATGTTGAATTCTGATATACATATATGTATGTTAGGTTATGAAATGTAAAAGTATGTTGTTAGCTTTGCATTTATGTTGTTACATGTATGATAAATTAGAATTGGCATTGTATAGCATTTAAGCATGTCTATTGCATGTTTTATCTTACTAAGCCCTTGGCTTAGCGCGATAGTGTTTAATAGCGCAGGTGATAGAACTGATAGAATCGAACCCGAGAGCTCTTCGAGACCGAGTGAGAGTAGACATTGAAGAGTTGATTTTGGAAGCTTAAAGATCAGAGCTGACTTGCCAATCATGTATAAATCTTTTATATTGTGTAAAGTTTTGTTGATAATGTAAATATATGTATAATAGTAAATATGTATTCAAATGTTTTCATATATATACATATTTTTTAACTTCCGCTGTGTAATATATAAATGTATATATATATATATAGATAACTAATATGTTTTGTTTTATAAGTAAATGATCTATTTTGTTAATAAGATATAATGATATGGATATGGTATCAAGTTTTAAAATGTTTTGAATGTTAAGGAAACCGTAGCATCCCTATGTTTGGTGCACTTATGCTACATTGTTGTGCTTGTAGTGTGTGTGCATTGGATATGGGGGTGTTACAATTGTTTTGGTATCAGAGCCTAGGTTTGAGATTCTCAGCCTAGGTAAAATGTAATAAAAAGAATATTTTTACTTAAAAAGTGAGTTTTGAATGACATATACATTTGAGATTGGCAGTCCCTGATCTTTAATAAGATGTAATCTGCTGTGTTTGCAGTATTAGGTGTTGATGGATCCTCACTCAAGACAGTCAGCTGAGGGTAGTGCCGAGAGCATTGCTCCTGCCGAGGGAGCTAGGGTTGATAGTGTTGAGGAGGCACCTGCTTCGGTGTCGGGAAGACCAGCTGGAGAGGAGGTTCCGCCAGCCTGGTTTAGACATATGATGGAAGTAATGAGGCAAGCACCAGTACAGCCACCTCCACCACCACCCCAGCCTCAGGTTCAGATGAGACAGTATGATAAATTGAGGAAGTTTGGGGCGGAAGATTTTATGGGAACCACTGATCCAGCAGTGGCTGAGCAATGGTTAGGCAAAGTGCAGAGAATCTTTATTCAGTTATAAGCCACCCCTGAGGAAAAGTTTGATTATGCCAGGTCATTACTACAGAAGGACGCATATGACTGGTGGAAGACAGTGCCAAACTCTATGGATGATCCTCCAACACTGTCTTACACTGATTTTCTGAGGGAATTTGAGTTGAAGTATACTCCTAGGGAGTATAAGGACATGAAGAAGATGGAGTTCTTAAGCTTGAAGCAAGACAGCAAGACTGTTACTGAGTATGAAGTAGAGTTTATTCGACTGAGTCAGTATGCTGGGGGTATCATTGCTGATGAGATTGATCGATGTCGGCGATTTGAGGAGGGATTGAGGCCCTCAATTATATGTCATGTGGCAGGCTCCAGGTATCAGGATTTCTCCCAGTTAGTTGCAGCAGCTAGGAGTGTAGAGAGAGCCCAGGCCATAGTTGCAGTTGCTTCTGAAGAGGAGGTTAGAGTGAGAAGGCCCCAGTTCGAGGCAGGGTCTTCTTCTGCAAAGAGGGGTAGAGGAAGTTTTGTTCCTCGGAGTAGTAGAAGTCAAAGATCAGCTGGTAGGCCAGTGCAGTTCCAGAGGCAGAGATTTAGACCTGCAGCTTCAGTGGCTAGTGCTCCGACCCCGATGATTCGGAGATCCACTCTTCCCATCTGCATCCATTGTGGGAGGCCACATGGTGGTCCTTGTTGGAAGGCTGGTGTTGCAGGGGTATGCTTCAGGTGTGGATCACCAGACCATTTTGTGAGAGATTGCCCTGAGAGGCAGGAGCAGATGCCAGTTGATTCTGCTGCTTCTCGAGCTAGTGTGAGAGGAGGTAGAGGAGGCAGAGGTGTCAGCCGAGGAGGTAGGCCAGGGTTCAGTTCTAGAGGAGGTGCTGCATCCAGAGAGGGTAGACCAGAGGAGGTTGGTTCTTCCCAGAGGATGTATGTTATGCAGAGGCAGCCAGATGCATCGGCAGTCATAGCTGGTATTGTTTCTTTATTTAATACTCCAGTACTTGCTTTGATTGATCCGGGTTCCACGCATTCTTATGTTAGTGTATCTGCTTTGCCTGTATATGATGTGCATGCTGAGTCCCTAGGATTTGATGTGTTGGTGACAAATCCGTTAGGGCATAGTGTGGTTGTGCGTAAGGTACACCGGGATAGTGTAGTGAGGGTGCAGGGTGAGGAGTTCTTTGGAGATTTGATTGAGATGCCATTTAAGGAATATGATGTGATCTTAGGTATGGATTGGCTATCTCGACATGGAGCTGTGGTGGATTGTAAAAAGAAATTTGTTTCTTTGAGAACGGGTGATGATAGAGAGGTGATAGTATCTAATGAGCAGGAACAGCTACCCTCCTTATTTGTTTCAGCTGTTGCAGCCAGGAGGTTGATTAGAAAAGGGTGTGAAGCCTATCTCACTCATGTGATAGATACTAGAGTGAAGGGTTTTCCCATTGATAGCATTGCCACTGTTGCTGAGTTCCCTGATGTGTTTCCAGAGGAGTTGCCTGGATTGCCTCCAGAGAGAGAGGTGGAGTTTGGTATTGAATTGTTACCTGGTACCACTCCTATCTCTATTACTCCTTATAGAATGGCACCAGCAGAATTGAGGGAGTTAAAAGTGCAATTACAGGAGTTGTTGGACAAAGGATTTATTCGCCCCAGTGTTTCTCCTTGGGGAGCTCCTGTGCTATTTGTGAAGAAGAAAGATGGTACTATGAGGTTATGTATCGATTATAGGCAATTGAACAAAGTGACTATTAAGAATAAATATCCTTTGCCTAGAATCGATGATCTCTTTGATCAATTAAAGGGTGCAGCTGTATTTTCTAAAATTGATCTGAGATCAGGATACCATCAGCTGAGAGTCAGAGCTGAAGATGTTCCGAAGACAGCTTTCAGGACCAGGTATGGGCACTATGAATTTTTAGTTATGCCTTTTAGTCTGACGAATGCACCTGCAGCTTTTATGGATTTGATGAATAGGGTGTTCAGGCCCTATCTGGATCAGTTTGTTGTGGTCTTCATCGATGACATTCTAGTGTATTCGCGGAATGAAGAGGAACATGATATGCATCTGCGGATTGTGTTGCAGATTTTGAGAGAGAAGCAGTTGTTTGCCAATTGTCGAAATGTGAGTTCTGGTTGGATCAAGTAGCTTTTCTCGGACATATTGTTTCAGCAGAAGGCATTAGAGTTGATCCAAGTAAAGTTGAAGCTATTCTGAATTGGAGTCCACCCAAGTCTGTGACTGAGATTAGAAGTTTTCTGGGTTTAGCAGGCTATTACAGGCAGTTTGTGAAAGGGTTTTCTTTGATAGCTACTCCACTCACCAGATTGCTTCGTAAGGGAGTGAGATTTGTGTGGACGGATCAGTGTCAGGCTAGCTTTGAGCAGTTGAGAGATATGTTAACTCAAGCGCTTGTTTTAACTTTACCTGTTGAAGGCAAACCATATGTGATCTACAGTGATGCTTCACATAGAGGTTTGGGATGTGTATTGATGCAGGAAGGGAAAGTTATAGCTTATGCATCTCGACAGTTGAAACCGCATGAGCTTAACTATCCGACCCATGATTTGGAATTAGCTGCCATTGTGTTTGCATTAAAGATTTGGCGCCATTATTTATTTGGGGAAAAATGTTTCATCTACACTAATCACAAGAGTTTGAAGTATTTGGGTGTCCAGAAAGAACTCAATCTTCGTCAGAGGAGATGGTTAGAATTGATTAAAGACTACGATTGCTTAATTGACTATCATCCAGGTAAAGCAAATGTTGTTGCTGATGCTCTGAGTCGGAAGTCTTTAGCTGGTTTAACAGTTTATTCGCTCTCGTTGCTTGTTGAGTTGAGAGCATTGCATGCCAGTTTTGTACCTTGTGTTGATGGTGCATTGTTGGCACGGTTGCAATTGAAGCCAGTTTTGTTAGATCAGATCAAAGAGGCTCAGTTGGTTGATATGAAGATTCAGAAGATTATTTCAGATTGCAAGATTGGGAAGACTAGAGATTTTGTTGTGAGAGATGATGGAAGTCTCTGGTTTAAGAACCGATTGTGTGTACCCGATGATGCTGATTTGAAAAGAATCATTTTAGAAGAAGCTCATCAGTCAGTGTTTGCTATGCATCCGGGTAGTACGAAGATGTACAATGATTTGAGACAACATTATTGGTGGATTGGTTTGAAGAGAGACATTGCAGATTTTGTGTCGAAATGTCTCACCTGTCAAAAGGTTAAAGCAGAGCATCAAGTTCCAACTGGGTTGCTTCAACCATTGGCAGTGCCTGAATGGAAGTGGGAAAGAGTGACAATGGACTTTGTGTCTGGTTTGCCATTGACACAAAGGAAACATGATGCCATTTGGGTGATTGTGGATAGATTGACTAAGACAGCTCATTTCCTTCCGGTGCGGATGGATTACTCTTTGGAGAGATTGGCTGAACTGTATATCCAGGAGATTGTGAAACTGCATGGTGTTCCAACTTCTTTAGTGTCTGATCGAGATCCCAGGTTTACTTCAAGATTTTGGAAGAGTTTGCATAATGCTTTGGGTTCTCGACTGCATTTCAGCACTGCTTTTCATCCACAGACGGATGGACAGTCAGAGAGGGTGATACAGATTCTTGAAGACATGTTAAGGAGCTGTGTCATCGATTTTTCTGGAAGTTGGGACAGGTTTCTACCGCTTGTGGAATTTGTTTACAACAACAGTCACCAATCCAGCATTGGTATGGCACCGTTTGAAGCATTGTATGGCAGATGGTGTAGGACACCTCTTTGTTGGAATGAGCTTGGAGATAATAAGTTGGTTGGTCCTGATTTGATTCAAGAAACTGAAGAAAAAGTAAAGTTAATTCGAAGCAGGTTAAAAGCAGCTTCTGACCGACAGAAGTCTTATGCAGATCTGAAAAGGAGAGACATTCAGTTTGATGTTGGAGATAAGGTATTTTTGAAAGTGTCTCCTTGGAAAAAGATTTTGAGGTTCGGTCGGAAGGGAAAATTGAGTCCTCGTTTCATTGGGCCGTATGAAGTGTTAGAAAGAGTTGGGCCAGTTGCTTATCGACTTGCTTTGCCACCTGAGTTGGATCGTATTCATAATGTATTCCATGTTTCCATGTTGAGGAGGTACAGGTCGGATCCATCTCATGTGTTGCCATTTGAATCAATTGAAGTGAACCCAGACTTGACTTTTGAAGAGGAACCAGTTGCTATCTTGGCACGTGATGTGAAAGATTTGAGAAACAAGAGAGTGCCATTGGTGAAGATTCTTTGGAAGAACCATGGGAAAGAAGAAGCAACTTGGGAAAATGAGCAAACGATGCGAGAGCAATATCCTCAGTTGTTTCAGAGTTAATTTCAGGTAATTTCGAGGACGAAATTTTCTTTTTAGAGGGGGAGAATTGTAATATCCTCATATGTGGCTTAGAAGTTTTGATTATATTGTTGTTGTTGTGGTTGTTGTTATTGTTAAATTGAATTGAATGCATATGATGGGGTAAGAAAAGAAATTGGGATGAGAATGCTTGTGCATATGTGTTTTGGAGAAAGAATTAGGGTTTAGAGACAAATGTATATGTTGTGTATATGATGATATATATAACATATAAAGTGGTCAAATGAAGAGTCAAGGTGATGGTTAAGTGGAAGAAGATATTTTTGGTTGTTAATGAAATTACATATAAGGACTTATATGAGACAAAGGTTAGTTATATGATTGAGGGTGTTTTAGTAATTGCTTGGATAAGAACACTTGGTGGAGATTAAAAGCAAAATTTGACTTTGTATCTTGATCATTGTCTTCTTTCTTCATGAAGTGGCCGGCTCTCCATTAGCAAGAGGAAAAGAGAAGTGTTCTTGAGGCAAGAAGCATGTTGATGAAGCAATCCAAGGTTTTGACAAAGGATTTGTGGAATTTCTTCTTTTCAAGTAAGTATTTTCTTGTTTTCTTTACTTATTTGGAAGTTGTGTTGGAAGTAAAGTAGGGTTTGATGATTTTGTGATTTGGTGGATTTGAGATGTGTTTGGTTGTGTTTTCAAGTGTTAAATTGATTTTAAGTTATGAGTTTAATTGAAGGTTGTTGTTGGAAATGATGGTTGTTGATTTGGATGGATGGAGAAGGATGTTGATTTTAGGGTTTTGAGTTAATATGTGTTTAATTGTGATATTAATGTGTGGTGAAGTAGTTCTTGTGATGAATATGTGTTTAGAACATTGATTATGTTCATGTGAAATATGTTATATAATGAATATTGTGTTTGAGTGCAATTGAGAAAGGGTTGGTTTTAGTTAAGGTTTTGTGATTTGGTGACACAGCTAAAATCAATTTAGGGGAGTGGGCGTGTCCCTTAGGGGAGTGGGCGTGTCAATTGTTTGAATTAGCTACTGCCTCTTTTCTTTTTAAGGACACGGGCGTGTCACTCAAGCTGGTTGGGCGTGTCAATCAAGTGAGTTGGGCGTGCCCTTCAAATGATTTGAACATTGTTTGATTTCTTGGTTCTCTTTGCATGGTTTAAATTCTTCAAAAGTTCCATTGTTCCTAAACTTAAACATGAACATTATAAACATGTTTCAAACACAAGAATGATCTAATCAAATGAATGTGGATGGTCCTAAAGCTATGAATCATGTCAATTGTGTTTTGCCCTAATTGCATTGTTGAGAATTAACAATGTTATGTTATGCACTTTGAATGGTAATGTGTTTTATGAGAAATGTGGAATGAAATGTTAATATTTATGAATGATGCTATGTGAGATAAAAATACACTTGAATAATGAAGTGTTATATTGTGAAATGAAATGTGGAGCCATTGTTATTGGCTAAGGTGATTTAATGGAGATAAATGAGGCATGTTTGCCTAAATGATAATGAGAATTGAGAATGAAATCTAAATGAATTGTGTGGCTAATGTGTTATTCCATTTTCAGAGTTTGTTGTTGGTGGCATGCCTAATGAGTGTAACAATCTCTTGAAGTTAGGTTGGATTGAATCCTTGAAGCCTAATTGAGATGTTACAACCCTTGAAGCTAGGTTGGGTTAGTTCTTGAAGCCAAGTTGGGTTGATGCTTAGCATGCTTTGCTCCCCTTGAAGCTTGGTTGAACTTAATCCTTGAAGCCTAGTTGGGTATATGATATTGATATTGATAAATGTGATAACAAAACCAAAGCATTAACTCTGAAAATTGAATGGCATATTAGTGTGTCTTGGGCCCATGCTTGTCTTTGCTTAGTGTTGTTCATGAATGATTAAATGATTAACTAATAAAATATATGCAAAGATGTTGAATTCTGATATACATATATGTATGTTAGGTTATGAAATGTAAAAGTATGTTGTTAGCTTTGCATTTATGTTGTTACATGTATGATAAATTAGAATTGGCATTGTATAGCATTTAAGCATGTCTATTGCATGTTTTATCTTACTAAGCCCTTGGCTTAGCGCGATAGTGTTTAATAGCGCAGGTGATAGAACTGATAGAATCGAACCCGAGAGCTCTTCGAGACCGAGTGAGAGTAGACATTGAAGAGTTGATTTTGGAAGCTTAAAGATCAGAGCTGACTTGCCAATCATGTATAAATCTTTTATATTGTGTAAAGTTTTGTTGATAATGTAAATATATGTATAATAGTAAATATGTATTCAAATGTTTTCATATATATACATATTTTTTAACTTCCGCTGTGTAATATATAAATGTATATATATATATATAGATAACTAATATGTTTTGTTTTATAAGTAAATGATCTATTTTGTTAATAAGATATAATGATATGGATATGGTATCAAGTTTTAAAATGTTTTGAATGTTAAGGAAACCGTAGCATCCCTATGTTTGGTGCACTTATGCTACATTGTTGTGCTTGTAGTGTGTGTGCATTGGATATGGGGGTGTTACAATTGTTTTGGTATCAGAGCCTAGGTTTGAGATTCTCAGCCTAGGTAAAATGTAATAAAAAGAATATTTTTACTTAAAAAGTGAGTTTTGAATGACATATACATTTGAGATTGGCAGTCCCTGATCTTTAATAAGATGTAATCTGCTGTGTTTGCAGTATTAGGTGTTGATGGATCCTCACTCAAGACAGTCAGCTGAGGGTAGTGCCGAGAGCATTGCTCCTGCCGAGGGAGCTAGGGTTGATAGTGTTGAGGAGGCACCTGCTTCGGTGTCGGGAAGACCAGCTGGAGAGGAGGTTCCGCCAGCCTGGTTTAGACATATGATGGAAGTAATGAGGCAAGCACCAGTACAGCCACCTCCACCACCACCCCAGCCTCAGGTTCAGATGAGACAGTATGATAAATTGAGGAAGTTTGGGGCGGAAGATTTTATGGGAACCACTGATCCAGCAGTGGCTGAGCAATGGTTAGGCAAAGTGCAGAGAATCTTTATTCAGTTATAAGCCACCCCTGAGGAAAAGTTTGATTATGCCAGGTCATTACTACAGAAGGACGCATATGACTGGTGGAAGACAGTGCCACACTCTATGGATGATCCTCCAACACTGTCTTACACTGATTTTCTGAGGGAATTTGAGTTGAAGTATACTCCTAGGGAGTATAAGGACATGAAGAAGATGGAGTTCTTAAGCTTGAAGCAAGACAGCAAGACTGTTACTGAGTATGAAGTAGAGTTTATTCGACTGAGTCAGTATGCTGGGGGTATCATTGCTGATGAGATTGATCGATGTCGGCGATTTGAGGAGGGATTGAGGCCCTCAATTATATGTCATGTGGCAGGCTCCAGGTATCAGGATTTCTCCCAGTTAGTTGCAGCAGCTAGGAGTGTAGAGAGAGCCCAGGCCATAGTTGCAGTTGCTTCTGAAGAGGAGGTTAGAGTGAGAAGGCCCCAGTTCGAGGCAGGGTCTTCTTCTGCTAAGAGGGGTAGAGGAAGTTTTGTTCCTCGGAGTAGTAGAAGTCAAAGATCAGCTGGTAGGCCAGTGCAGTTCCAGAGGCAGAGATTTAGACCTGCAGCTTCAGTGGCTAGTGCTCCGACCCCGATGATTCGGAGATCCACTCTTCCCATCTGCATCCATTGTGGGAGGCCACATGGTGGTCCTTGTTGGAAGGCTGGTGTTGCAGGGGTATGCTTCAGGTGTGGATCACCAGACCATTTTGTGAGAGATTGCCCTGAGAGGCAGGAGCAGATGCCAGTTGATTCTGCTGCTTCTCGAGCTAGTGTGAGAGGAGGTAGAGGAGGCAGAGGTGTCAGCCGAGGAGGTAGGCCAGGGTTCAGTTCTAGAGGAGGTGCTGCATCCAGAGAGGGTAGACCAGAGGAGGTTGGTTCTTCCCAGAGGATGTATGTTATGCAGAGGCAGCCAGATGCATCGGCAGTCATAGCTGGTATTTTTTCTTTATTTAATACTCCAGTACTTGCTTTGATTGATCCGGGTTCCACGCATTCTTATGTTAGTGTATCTGCTTTGCCTGTATATGATGTGCATGCTGAGTCCCTAGGATTTGATGTGTTGGTGACAAATCCGTTAGGGCATAGTGTGGTTGTGAGTAAGGTACACCGGGATAGTGTAGTGAGGGTGCAGGGTGAGGAGTTCTTTGGAGATTTGATTGAGATGCCATTTAAGGAATATGATGTGATCTTAGGTATGGATTGGCTATCTCGACATGGAGCTGTGGTGGATTGTAAAAAGAAATTTGTTTCTTTGAGAACGGGTGATGATAGAGAGGTGATAGTATCTAATGAGCAGGAACAGCTACCCTCCTTATTTGTTTCAGCTGTTGCAGCCAGGAGGTTGATTAGAAAAGGGTGTGAAGCCTATCTCGCTCATGTGATAGATACTAGAGTGAAGGGTTTTCCCATTGATAGCATTGCCACTGTTGCTGAGTTCCCTGATGTGTTTCCAGAGGAGTTGCCTGGATTGCCTCCAGAGAGAGAGGTGGAGTTTGGTATTGAATTGTTACCTGGTACCACTCCTATCTCTATTACTCCTTATAGAATGGCACCAGCAGAATTGAGGGAGTTAAAAGTGCAATTACAGGAGTTGTTGGACAAAGGATTTATTCGCCCCAGTGTTTCTCCTTGGGGAGCTCCTGTGCTATTTGTGAAGAAGAAAGATGGTACTATGAGGTTATGTATCGATTATAGGCAATTGAACAAAGTGACTATTAAGAATAAATATCCTTTGCCTAGAATCGATGATCTCTTTGATCAATTAAAGGGTGCAGCTGTATTTTCTAAAATTGATCTGAGATCAGGATACCATCAGCTGAGAGTCAGAGCTGAAGATGTTCCGAAGACAGCTTTCAGGACCAGGTATGGGCACTATGAATTTTTAGTTATGCCTTTTGGTCTGACGAATGCACCTGCAGCTTTTATGGATTTGATGAATAGGGTGTTCAGGCCCTATCTGGATCAGTTTGTTGTGGTCTTCATCGATGACATTCTAGTGTATTCGCGGAATGAAGAGGAACATGATATGCATCTGCGAATGATGGGTGTCCATTTGTTTGTTTTGCTTGGACCTTGCTTTAATTTTAATATATTGATGCTTTCTTTTAATTATTGTGTGAAATATGGATAATGTTGTTATATTTAAGAATTTTATAATATTAAGACCTGTAAAGGAGGCCGGTTCCAATGAACCGGGCATTGTGGGGGTGCTGGGCCATTTCTCACCTTCCCCAAACGTACCCAACTTTCCAAACCCATTAAGGGGTTGGGAATTCCTTAGGAATCGAGTCATCCACCCCTTTCTTTTTTCCTGGCCTGTCCGGGTGGCGACTCCATTTTCTCCGGACTTAGGTCCGTGTTCTCTAAGGCCCCAAGCCTAAACAGTGCCGAAGTCGCAAGAACCATTCCACTGGGAGTGGGGGCAAAAATCCCTGCTCACAGTGGCGACTCCACTGGGGATAAGAGAAGTTTATTTCGTTGGTCTTTATATTATTCTATTCTTTCTTATAACGATATTATCCATTGCATCATATTATATTGCATCGTGTGCGTGAGTTAGGATGCCCGTGTTACCCGTGTTATGTTATGTAAGGGATACCATACTTTCACTCAAGGTATGGAGATCGAGCATGGCATAATCACTCATAGCGTAGTACCATTTGGTATATACTTTCTATGGGAACCTATGCCTTTTTACCCAAAGACTAAAGGTCATGTGATTGGCCTAGTTAGAAAAGCTATTTCGCTCGAAGGAAAATCCTGCGAGTGAAATAGAAAAGCTATTTCGCTCGAAGGAAAATCCTGCGAGTGAAATAGAAAAGCTATTTCGCCCGCAGGAAATTCCTGCGGCGAAATGCCCACGGGCCCGCGCGATGATTTTTTCGACTTCGATTTTTATTTTTATTTTTATTTTTTGACTTTTATTTGTTTATTTTTATTTTTTTAATAATAAAAATTAGATACTAAAGCAAAAATTATTTAACAAAAATTATTTTGGACCAATTAGACAACAAAAATCATTTAGGACTAACTAAAACATATTGGACCGGATTGGGTCAAAAATTAAGGGTCTACAGTTTGCTCCCTGCTTGAATGATCTGAAACTTTAGTGAAAGAGAGTGAAAAGTAATAAGACTTAATTTTTGAGATGGTTGAGGTTTTGGGTTCTGGACTTGGTTTGAGTTCTGGACTCAAGGATGATTCTAGGTTCTGGACCTAAGAAAAATTTGGGTTCTGGACCCGATTCGAGTTCTGGACTCAATGGATGATTCTAGGTTCTGGACCAAAGGAAAATTTGTGTTCTGGACCAGGTTCGAGTTCTGGACTCAATGGATGATTCTAGGTTCTGGACCTAAGGAAAATTTGGGTTCTAGACCGGTTCGAGTTCTGGACTCAAGGATGTTCTAGGTTCTGGACCTAAGGAAAATTTGGGTTTTGGACCCGGTTTGAGTTCTGGACTCAAGGATAATTCTAGGTTCTGGACCTAAAGAAGATTTGGGTTTTGGACCCGAAAGGTTTGGATACTCGATCCTAAACTGGATTGGGATACTCGATCCTAACTGGATTTGGATACTCGATCCTAAATTAGATTGGGATACTCGACCCTAAATTGTATTGGGATTGGCTTTGGATGCATGATCCTAACTGGATTTGGATACTCGATCCTAACTGGATTTGGATACTCAATCCTAACCAGATTTGGATACTCGATCCTAAATTGGCTTTGGATACTCGATCCTAAATTGGATTGGGATACTCGATCCTAACTGGATTCGGATACTCGATCCTAACTGGATTCTGATACTCGATCCTAAATTGGATTGGGATACTCGATCCTAAATTGGGTTCGGATACTCAATCCTAAACTTGATTGGGATACTAGATCCTAAATTGGATTTGGATACTTGATCCTAAATTGGATTGGGATTGGCTTCGGATGCTTGATCCTAACTGGATTTGGATACTTGATCCAAACTGGATTCGGATACTCGATCCTAAACTGGATTGGGATACTCGATCCTAACTGGATTTGGATACTCGATCCTAAATTGGATTTGGATACTCGAACCTAAATTGGATTGGGATACTCGATCCTAACTTGATTTGGATACTCGATCCTAAACTGGATTGGGATACTCGACCCTAAATTGGATTTGATTTGGGTACTTGGACCCTAGATTGAATTTGATTTGGGTACTTGGACCCGAGATTGGGTGCTTGGACCTGAGATTGATTTGAATTTGAGTGCTTGGACCCGAGATTGGGTACTTGGACCCAAGAATGAATTTGACTAACCTTTTATCAGTTGAGAAGTTTGACTGCTCCGGCTGTTCTATGCATTGTGATTCTTCACCCTCAAAATGGATCTTCATCCTTGGAGATTGGGTCTTCACCCTTGCAAATAGATCTTCATCTTTTGACATTGGGTCTTCACCCTTGCAAATGGATCTTCATCCTTTAAGATTGGGTCTTTACCCTTGAAACATGGGTCTTTATCCATTGGAGGTCGGGTCTTTATCCTGGCTTTAGCTCTTTTAGCTGGATTGGTCTTTTGTCTTTTGCATCTTCATTCTTTTGAGAGTTTTAATGTTCCATTCTTTTGTTCTTCCTTTTGCAAAGATTTAGCTATTTTTAATTAGACCTTATATTCTCTCCTTGCCCCCCTGCATGGCAAAATATTTGTAAGTGAGTTTAAAAATATTTGGTATATAAACTCAAAATTTGAAAAGGAGAAACTTTGCCCCCTGTGTAGGCTCAAACCAAATATTTTATCCATGCAAGCTTTGATTGATGTTTTTGCCGTCAAGTTCTTCACACAAGCACATATTTCTTCTCTTTGCAAAATTACTGGAGCTTTCTCAAGCAATGGGCTTTCCATGCCCCCCTGATTTGACATCTTCTTTTGATTCTTCACTTCACAAAGTGTTTGCTGTTCACTTTGATAAGACAAGAAAGTGTGATATGATATGCTCATGTATGCATGATATGCATGAATGATACTTATAGTCGTTCCATTGACTCATAGACTGAGGTGTTCAGCAGAAGTGTTCTCATTGGTTCCCTTTTGATGCTTGTTCAAGTCTTGCATTGGAATGATTGAAGGTTTTGCATTTGTGGCTTTTATCTTTAAGATTATGAAAACATGAGTGGTGGAGACCCTAAGCAGCAGAGTCAGAGATGCAGCCATTTCCAACTAGGTTTCAGCATGTCGGTTGATAGCTTCTTCATGACCTTGCCAATAATCATTCCCTTTGCCCAATGTGCCCTTTGGAGATTCAACATACTTCCCTTAACTTGAAGGCTTTTTATGACAAAACACTTTTTTCTTTTCCTTTTTTTTATTTTGAATTTTATTTTGAATTTTGATTTTGATTTTGAGATCAAATGTTGGCTTTGCCAAATTAATGTCAATGTACCTAAGGACTTGATTTTCCAAATTAACATATCTATAACATGACAACCCTAGTTACCATACTAAACTCGGGAATCATTCTATTTAAGCAAGAACTGTTGCACTTTAGATAGGCACATACACATTACTTAGCCAAAGGTCTCATTTGAGTTTAAATATTGTCTATCTCATATGCATGCTTATTCAAACTATCTCCACTAATAGACTCTACCTACCAAGAGAGATCAATATGTATTTGATAGGCTTGAAATGGGGTCTATGAGGGACATGGGTTAAATGAAGGCCATTTTGAGATTGGAGCTAGTGTGACACAATGGACAAACCCTCACACTACAAATTTCTTGTTTCAACTTTAAGCAGCTGGGAGCAATCTTGCTAGACTCCAAATTCCTTCTATCTTCATGGCATTAATCTGGATCTTGATTAGGATAGTTTTTGCCTGTGCAAAAAGTTTAAGACCCAATTTCCTTTCTTTTCTTCTTTTCCCTTTTCTTTCTCTTGCCTTATTCTTGCCTTTCTTTTATCATTTTGTCCTTCTTTCTTGTAGGACTGTCAAGTACAGAACTTTCAAGAATTGGATGGTCTTTTCTCCAATTTTGATTGAATCTTTAGTTGTGTTGGACCAATTCAAGCCAAACTATCCTTATAAACCAAATGGAAGCCTTTTGTTGTCTTAGGTAAAAGAGAACTCAGTTGGCTTTTTGAACCACCTTTTTAGGTTTTATCCTTCCTACTTTTTCTTTTATCCTTTTTTCTTTTCTTTTTTTTTTCTTTTTTTGGTCCTAGCTCAAACAGAGTTGTCTTGTTTGTATCGACTTGGGCTTCCAATAATGGATGAGTGGAGCAACATAAATCTCCTTTAACAGGGATAAATCATTTGTTACTCCGATGTTGTCTTGATATATTGGATATATTAAGGGAGCTTCAACTACCCTTATGGTCTTGAGAAAAACATCAACTACCCTTATGGTCTTGAGAACTTTAACTATCTTCATGGTCTTGAAACTTCAACTATCCTCATGATCTTGATTAATCATTGCTTTCTTTGATCTTCTTGTCTATTCATCTTAGTTATCATAAGACTTGTCAAAAGTATCACAACAGCTCAGGGTAGGTTATTGGGTTTTGTAAGCCAATGAAAAGAAAGCTAGAATTTTATGAAGGCTCAAAGGGACAACTAGGGATTAATATTTAATAGGGTGGATACTAGTTGTTAGCTAACCAAACAAAGCCTAGATCATATCGCTCTTAAATAAGTAGAGTTCAATTTCACCTCGAAAGTTTGTCAAAACATGTTCTAAGACTGACTAGGACCTAAACAAAGATAATTATACAGGAGCCCTCTCTAAGTAAGCATACACAACTCAATGATATAGAGCAATTCCCTCACCTAGTGAAGTCATTCGAGTTATGATACATAAATATATTAATTCATGAATTATCAAGCTAGATTCCTCATTGGTTGAGCATCAAAATGAATAAAGACTAACAAAAATTTTGATGAAAGTAATTTACTCAAGCAACTTTAAATTTGAAAAACACGATAGTTCCAATTAAAGAAAGTAAAATTGAAAAGAAACATTCAAGATAACGAAAGTTCATTGAGTTAGGCATCTTTTCCCTTCACATCTTCAACATTCCCATCTTGAAAGGATGATAAAACAAAATCTTCTTCCAATCCTTTTCCCACCATGAAGGTTGCCGATGGAGGTACTCTATTGAACCTTGGTAATGGATTATCTTTGGTGTTGGGCTTATCCGGTTCGGGTAGCTTGCCACTATCGATTAGGTCTTAGATCTCATGCCTTAGACAAGCACATTTATTTGTTTCATGTCCTCGCATTTGATGAAATTGACAGAAGGCCTCGGCATTGAAGTTTGGTGGCAGTGGATTATGTAGTGGTCGAGGAGCTAACAGTTGCAACAACCCTTTCTTCTGCAGCTTGATAAAAACCCAAGATAGAGGTTTCCCCAGATCTGAAAATTGTCTTTTATTCCCTTGACCGGTTACATTAACATCAACTTCTTTTTGTGTGCTTTAGCTTCCAAGTTGATAGTTGCCTTTCTCATTCCTTTTTGTTGCAAAGCGGCTCTTCTCCCTTTCCCATTCTTCAATTTGCAAACCAGCTTGGAGAAGGTCTTTGAAATCATGGATGAGTGTATGAGACATCCTCTCACGAAGACTAGGCAACACCCCTCTCACAATCATCCTTATTTGATCGGATTCATCGGGCCTCTTCTTGAGTAAAGCGGCCTTGTTTCTCCACCTTTTCACATAGTCCACAAAATTCTCATTTGGCCTTTGCCTAATGGACTCCACTTCCATTTAGGTAACTTCTAGCTCAACATTATATCCATATTGCTGGATGAAGGCTTTGTAAAGTAGATCCCAACTCTTTTGTGTTCCATCATCTAAGGTATTGAATCAATTTTGGACAACAGGGTCCAATGAGAGCATAAAGTACCTTAGGGTTTGAGCTTTAGTAGCTCGGGCAGATTGCATGCCATTGTACTTAGCAAAGGAAGGCATCTTGAACTTATAAGGGACCTCATCATCTTGTTCAAATAGTTTGTCGATCTCAGACATTTCTTCGGTTTTCAGCTTCTTCTCAAATTTCTTTTCTAAATCAGCAATCATCTTTTCAATATCAGATGCCTCGTCTTTTCAATAGTTTCCTTCTCAACAACCTTCGACTTCTTTTTGTCTTGAGGATCTTGGCAGTATTGAGCCCAATCATCATCATCAATGATCACCTTATCATCATCAAAAACTACTTCACTAACTTTAGTCCTCCCTTTGTCTTTCTTGGTACTAGCAGATGCTTCGACATGGTTTCCTAAAATTGCAGCTAGTTGATTCTTTATGGTCTCAGCCATGGCCTCTTTGATCTCTTCCATTTTGGCACTAAGGGCTTCATCCACCATCCTTTGAATTTGTTTGGGCTCCATTGTTTTTGGTGAGCAAGTGATTGAGTCGTTGCTAGATACTTCATCTCTGGCGTAGGATGGATTGTTGTAAGCTTTAGAACTATCGTAATCCAGGGTTGTGAGTCAGAGAGGATCAATGATATGAGATGCAAATGTATGCATGTATGCATGTATGCACAAATGATCAACAAATAAGGATAAATAGGACGTTCCTTCCAACCTTATAACATCCACACACGAATGGCAAGTCCCTTTTCCTAGGTATATGGTTAACAAAACACCAACATGGGGTATCTTACTTTCAAATAATTCCCTTGGACGTTTCAACCAATAGTTATATTTTCAAAAATTGAAATCAATCCATGATAATTCCCATTAATTAGGTTTTAATACATTCAACCAACTAAAGTAGCTTTTATGCTATGTTGGATTAAAACAAAATTAAGAGGTTTATTACAAATAGATTTCTCACTTGAAATGAGTAACTAATGGTTCATGCCAAAAACAAGCCCATGGTTGATTTATTCTTAATGTAAACTAGGCCCACAATTGATTTTTAGTATTTCATAATTGACCTAAATATTTTTGCAAGCTCTTTGTAAGAGAAGGTTGGGTGAAAATAGTTTTGTTCTAAGCCCATTGTAAAAGATTTTAGAAAAATGGATTTGTGGGCTTAGTACTTGGGCCATGGGCCAAAGAATTTTTGATTTGTTTTTAGAAAAGTCTTATGTCCAAAGACCATCTTGAAAAATTTTGAAAATTGCTTTGGTCTTAAAGAAAAATTTATTTTGAGCTTACAATATACTTAGGTCATATTAGAAAAAGAGCAAACCAAATAAGCCATGATTTAGACTAAGATAAACTAATCATAGGCAAACAACATGCATTTGGGGTAAAACCTAAGGAAAGTAACTAGGCCAATTACATGAGCTTTAGTCTTTGGGTTAAAAAGGCTTAGGTTCTCGTAGCAAGTATATACCAAAAGGTATGAGGCTATGAGTGGTTATGCCATGCTCGATCTCCATACCTTGAGTGAAAGTATGGTATCCCTTACATAACATAACACGGGTAACACTGACGTCCTAACTCACGCACACAATGCAATATAATATGATGCAATGGATAATATCATTATAAGAAAGAGTAGTATAATATAAAGACCAACAGAGTCAACTTCTCTTATTCCCAGTGGAGTCACCATTGTGGGTGGGGATTTTCGCCCCCACTCCCGGTGGAATGGTTCTTGCGACTTCGGCACTGTTTAGGTTCGGGACCTTAGAGAACACGGACCTAAGTCCAGAGAAAATGGAGTCGCCACCCGGACGAGCCGGGAAAAAGAAAGGGGTGGATGACTCGATTCCTAAGGAATCCCCAACCCCCTAGTGGGTTTGGAAAGTTGGGTACGTGTGGGGAATGTGAGAAATGGCCCAGCACCCCGACAACGCCTGATTCATTGGAACCGGCCTCCTTTACAGGTCTTAATATTATAAAATTCTTAAATATAACAATATTATCCATATTACACACAATAATTAAAAGAAAGCATCATTATATTAAAATCAAAGCAATGTCCAAACAAAGCAAATAAATGGACACCCATCCAAGGATGGAAACATACCCTTACATCTCATGCCTAAATAGGACACCCACCTAAAAGGTAGTAACATGCCCTTTACATTGGTTCTAAAATAGAAAAGCAATTTAAATTACATGATATTCAACTAATGAGGTACCCACCAAGTGGAAAATACCTCTTACAACTTTTGGAAATCTAAATTAATTGATAAAAGTAAATAATCATTCATCATAAATAAATCATTCATTAAAGCTATTAATCAAAATATAAAATAAACATCCATCCATGATAAATTAAATAAATCAAGTATTGAAATTAAATAAATTAAAGCATAAGAGATAAATCAAAGCATAATCAAGTGTAGAATTAAATAAAGCAAATAAAAGTCCAATTATAGCTACTGTGACTTTTTATGGAATTAAAATAAATTAGGGTTTTATGTTTTAAAAGGTTGGTAAGACTCTTTGATTAACTAAATTAATATTGGAATGATGAAATCATGAAACTAGGGTTTTAGAAACATTAAAATACTTTTGATTTATGGTTTTAAATGGTAATTTCAAGCTATTGTGTAAATTTAAAATATTTGTGTTTTTATGGTTTTTAATGTTTTAAAGGATTAAAGTTTAGAAAAAGTTAGGGTTTAAGGTTTTAAAGGAATTAGAGCTTAATATTTTAAGTTTGGAAGTTGAATTAGGGTTTTAGGAGCTTTGAATTGGAGTTTCGGGTGATGAATTGGCTTTTGGAATTTGGAAATCAATTTTATAATTTTATGAAGTTTTATGAATTTAAACAAACGGACTAAAGTTGTGATAAGTATAAAAGATGTTTTTTCTAAAGCCTTTTGAAAGAAACAGAACCTAATTTAAAGTTTTGAAAGAAATAGAATCAAATATTGGTTTTGTTGAAAAAGATGTTTAATTAAGGTTTTAAGACTTTGAAGAGGTAAAAATAACAATTTTAATTCTTTTTGGAAAATAAAGTAACGTATTAGTATTTTTAACTTTGGAAAACTAAATTAAAGTTCTAAGATTTTAACTTGAAAAATAAACTTCTTAGATTATGCTACTGTGAAAAAATAAAACAAAAAGAATTTAACATACCTCCTTTTGTTGATTCTCCAAAAATAATTCTTCTTGGATGAACAAGAAACAAAGACAATTGCTGCTTTTGACTTGCTTAAATCGTGTCCCTGCTATTCCAGAAAAAAAACAATTGAATTGCTCCTTTTCCTCCCTTGATTTGGTTTCAAATTTTCCAAGCTTCTGTTGGATTTTCGACCGCCCTCAAATTAATTGCCTTTGGTCCTTATTTATAGTGGTTTGATGTGGTTTCTTCCTAATTAGTTAATGCAACTAATATTAATAAAAAAAAAGAAACTGAAACCTAATTGAATTAGGTTTCGAACAATTTGCGTCGGAAAAATTGCGCTGCCGAAAAAAAATTGCCGCAGGAAAAATGTGCTGGCAAAAAAAAACTGCCGCAGAAAATTGCTGCATTAGGCGGGCTGGACCATTTCGCCCACAGGAATTTTCTGCGGTGAAATAGCTATCCTGCGAGCGAAATAGAAAAACTATTTCGCCCGCAGAAAATTCCTGCGGGGGAAATGCCCACGGGCCCGCGCGACGATTTTTAAGTAGTAGATTTTTTCGACTCCGACTCCGATTTTTATTTTTATTTTTATTTTTTGACTTTTATTTGTTTATTTTTATTTTTTATTAATAAAAATTAGACACTAAAGCAAAAATTATTTAACAATTTATTTTGGACCAATTAGACAACAAAAATCATTTATGACTAAATAAAACATATTGGACCGGATTGGGTCAAAAATTAAGGGTCTACATTTACTTTTTTGCTGGTCGCGTGACATAGCGGGAATCATCGAATATGAAAAGAAAATGCAAACATTGTCTGTTGCGGCAATTCACAACTGTACGGGTGTACATTAGTCCTTTACAGATCGCTCATGTTTTACCGATATTCGGTTCAATAAAAATTCTTTTTCAGTAAGCAACTTTATGCATTATTCCGGTGAAATTTTTAGAATTTCAGAGTACGAGATTCACGTGAACTGTATGGGAGAGCGTATATCGCAAAATCTAATTATATGTATTTCATTTATAAATATCACAAAGCACGACATGGCAGCGGCGTTTATTACGATCGAATGAGACTCTTTCTTGCTTAAACCTCTTTGTTCCGAGAGAGATTTAAAAATCATGGATTTGTTAATTTAACAGTTTAAATTGAATCTAATTCACTTTCTAAATTCTTACAAATTTAGAAATTGAATTAAATAATAGAATTTAAAATATCTTCATTTCAAAATTGTGTTGGATTTGAGTGAAGTAATGTATTCTATAAATAGTATATGAATAATAACCTTTTAATCATAATCAAACAAATATTTTATACAGTGGATACATTAACACCCTTCCAGAAAAACTTTTCCCGTATGCTTGGACCTAACATTTGCACACAGGGATTTTGCGGGGCCTTCAACTCCATTGTATGAGAGGTTGATGTCGGCAAGCTCCACGTTCTGGCAAGGGAGGCTGCTGTTGTAATTGAGTTGAACAGCTACGGCAGTTGCCGAAGAGCCTCTGATATTCCTGAAGCTGACATTGCTTATCTTAACCTTTGATGGGATCTGAAAAAAAGATAACAGAAAAATCATGAAATTAAACTCGTGTCTCTATATGTGTTCATTTATTATTACTCGAAATTGTTCAATATTTAAAGAAACATTATCTCCTCTTCTATTTGGTATTACCTTAGGATTACACTGACTCCATGGGTAATACACTTGATCTATAATGATGGGATTACCAACATTTTTCATGATAATATCCTCGAAATGCATATCGGATCGACGCCACCATATAATGTGGGACAGGTCTTGATTCGTACACCATTATCAGTGCCGTTGATGGTGCAATTTCTTTCAAAAATTCTAGGGATAAGTCCTTCATTCTTGTACTTCCCTAAACTTTCAACACTGATGCCATGTCCTGGTCCGCACTGCACATTTGTGATTCGCACTTGTTGGGTGTCATCACCAATGGAGATGCAATCATCACCGGTCCTAATATTTGAATCGGTGATGTTGATCTCGCTCGAATGTCGGATGTGAATTCCTTTGGTGATAATGCTTTCTGCAAGCGCAATGATCGTAAAGCATCGGAAGGAGAAATTCTTGCACCCTAAGACATTAGCATGGAAATTCTTACTTTCGATAGTCGTTACATCCTCCACGATGCTATTGGTGATGAAATTGAACCTTAAACTCTGACAGATTTTTTGCGGAACAACAAACATGTAACCAAGATTTTATTAGCACCCTATTGCCATAAATAGCATCGTGAAAATGGAGTCAATATGTGCAAGATGATATTGAAATGCACTCACAATCGGAATCTTCTTGCAATCCGTGTTTTATCGAAGACGTTGGGCTGAGCTTCAACTGCAAAAGCGAAGAATGAAAACAGAGCGACTAAGGAGACATGTATTTTAGATCCCATCTTGTTCATTGAGTGTTTCTCTGTATTTTACTTGTTCTTGCCTAAGTTTTCCTGCTTACGTTAATGTTTTTTTCGCTTCTCTCTTTTATGTGTCCTTTATAGGACAAACAATTACCTTCTTTATTGAAAGTTTATAACAAGTTGTTACAGGTGTTGTCATGCAACTTAACTTGGTCTATTATTAACGTATTTTTTCTCACATTTTATGCTATAAGTTTCAACCGAAAAACGCTTACCAACCTTAAGTTAAACCTATTTGCATTTTTTTTTCTTAATTGTGTCTCGAAACTCATGTTGCATAAAATAAGCTACAGTTGTACCTTATTTTTGTTTTCATTCTCATACCAACACATATGCCAAACAGTCCAATACATTTTTCCTCCCTTACTATTATGCGTGCCACACGTAATCATGCTTTTTCTTTTGTTATTCCTTTTTGAGGAGGACAAGCTTATGGAATAATATATAGGTATGTATGCATTCATGCATTTCTGTATTGACACATATGCATGCATGCATGCATGCATACGTGTAAACATGCATAGTTGCATGTATGGTTGTGCATACATGTATATGTATACAATATTGTGAGAGCCTATTTGGTTCACATTCATATTTTTTTTAAGAATTGATTGCAACAAAAACATGACGTTATCCCTCATTGAAAAGTGACGGGGGATTTAAGCAATATAAAATATTTGGCTCGTCTACTGAATTAAAATAAGTTTTCAGCGAAACCGTGGGCGTAGGATTCAAAAACTGTTGCACAAAATAAAATTCGTTCGCTTATCTTGATAGGGCACTTGGCACTTGTGCACGGAGCGCGCACGGGAGAGGAAAATGGCCCTGGTAAACATGGAAATTAATTTTTCTAAGGAACTTTACGGATTGAATTAACGTGCAGGAATTAGAGCAAATTACACGCAAGTTGCAGTAACGGGAGCAGAAAAACCATAGAATTAAAAGCATATGGCTTTCCTTTTTTTGCTGGTCGCACGACATAGCGAGAATCATCAAATATGAAAAGAAAATGCAAACATTGTCTGTCGCGGCAATTCATGACTGTACAGGTGTACATTAGTCTTTACAGCTCGCTCATGTTTTACCGGTATTCGGTACAATGTAAATTCTTTTTTAGTAAGCAACTTATGCATTAGTCCGGTGAAATTTTTAGAATTTCAAAGTACGGGATTCACGTGAACTGTATGCAGCTTATAGCGATAGGAGAGCGTATATCACAAAATCTAATTATATGTATTTCATTTATAAATATAGCAAAACATGACATGGCAGCAACATTTATTACGATCGAATGAGACTCTCTCTTGCTCAAACCTCTTTGTTCCGAGAGAGATTTAAAAATCATGGATTTGTTAATTTAACTGTTTAAATTGAATCTAATTCACTTTCTAAATTCTTTCAATTTTAGAAATTGAATTAAATGATAGAATTTAAAATATCTTCATTTCAAAATTGTATTGGATTTGAGTGAAGTAATGTATTTGTAACATCCCAAATCCCAGATTGGTAAGAAACAGACATAACCTATAACTTGAGCTCGAATTTCATCCAAGTTAATGACAAACTTAGAGGGTCTCAAAGAATACTTAATTGTTTATTTGTGTCTTAGCTAGATTTATAACTTGAAATTACTCAATTTAGAGTTGTACAGAATAAGATATGATAGATTTAGTAGACAATGTGCAAGCTGCCTCAGGACAGCATAGTAGGCTTGACTTCGAAGGACCGTCAAAATTCAGATATAACTCGGATCGACCTAAAATTTTGACACAATGTATCCCCGGATGTCTAGTTTCCGTAGGAATAAGAATTACTTAATTTTGAGTTGTGAGTAAAAAGATATTAATAAAGAAAGACAGTAAGGTCAGGAAGGGATATCAAAAGGACCTAAGTGAAAATTTCTCAAAAGTTAGGGGTAACTATGTAAACATAAAAATTAAGAGTCGGAAGTTCTTAATAGTGCTCATATCCGACCCCGGAAGAATATTATAGAGATTAATCTGGTCTCAATGACGTGTAACGGTTTTTCTAGGAAATGTCCCGTTAAAGAAAAACGAAGACATTTTGACTAGGGGCATTTTGGTTATTATCAATTAAAGTTATACATGAATTTAAAGTAGGAAATAAAAAAATGAGTACGTAGAGGATGATGAGGGGTGATGTATGAAACGATCGTCAGTAGAAACGGAGCCGGAAGAAAACCCGAGCAAGGAAAGGACCTAAAGGGAATTTTGTAAAAAGTTGAGGGCTTATCGGTAATTTTTCAAAATGACTTGGAAACCTAAAATAGACCTTATAAATAGAAAGTAGAGGTTGAGAGGATCAAAACTATATGTAGTATGACTCGTGGAACTGTACGGTTTAAAAGATATGATCGATTAATCGCCGGAATGTAATGTGGGCCCGGTTTCGTGTCGGGACTGTATGGGTAACACGGGACAACTTTAGGGTATCCAATGAGAAGAGGGACAAGTGGGAAGAAGTAATGGGAAAGAAAACTATAAAAAAATCTCTTGTTGACCAATCAAAAGTAACCATTTAGCATGAGTATTAAATGAAGAAAGAGAAAGGTGGACAAGTGGTCTTAAAGGATTTATCCAACACATAAGGTGATCATCATTTCCCTTATATATATATATATATTATGAAATGAAGAACCAATTTCTCTCTTTTCCACTTACAAATTTCGGCCACAATAGGAAATACCAAAGGACTTCCAAGTTTTTTTCCAAGTTTGATTTTCAAGGTAAGTTTTAAGGTTTTCAAGTATGTAGACTTTAATTTTAGTATCAATTTTAGGTATTTATATATTTATTGGGAGATTTGAGATTAGAGTCTTTATGTGGAATTGAAAAAATATTAAGTAAGTGATGAGATTAATTTATTAAATGGAAGAATAAAGATGTATAAAGATTAATAAGGTTGGATTAGGGTTTCGGTTGGAAAAGAAATGGAGGATAACTTATTATTTTAAATTTCTAAGGTTTATGTTGTATTTTGAATTTATTGAAGGAGAAATAAAGAATTAAAGAAGGAGAAGAAGGAAAAGCTAAGAGGAATTAAAGAAATAAGGTTTGGTACTTTACCTTTGAATAATTACTTTTGATTTGGTGCTTTACCATAAAAGAAATTCTATTTTCTTACAAACTTTGGTTTATGGAAGTTTTGAAGTTGATGTTTAAATATATTGATTGAGTTTAAATTAAATATTTGAGTTATGTTCTTGTTTTCTTATGGCAATTGGGTTGTTAAATTTAATTGAAACCAAATGTTTTGAGAAAAATTGGCAAGTTGATTTGGTAAGTTGTTTTGGACTTTAATTAATTTGATTTAAGTTAAACATGCAAAAGTTGTTAAAGGGAAGTGTTTGAATCTTCACTTTACTATTAAAGCAGCCTTAATATTGATTTGCAAAAGAAAAATAAACTATCCTCTGCATTTCAAATATTTGGGCCGAAATGGTCCCAAAGTGACAGCTTTCTGGATCTTTTTGTGGCAGCTGTTTGAGGTAGCAAATGAATGAATTTTTCAACGAACTTTTACATGTAATTAGTCAACATATGAAATAAGTTTTCTGTAAAATTTCAGCCAAAAATAAAATCATTTACTTGGTCAAATGCATGACTGAAGTGGACTGAAATTTTGACGAAAACCCAGATTTTACTATTCATTTGGTCATGCCATTTTGCGTTGCCGATTTTTCGTGCCGCGATACTATTCATTTGGTCAATTTGTGATCTTTTGAGGAATGCTTTGAAATGTTTAATATGTTTATTGTGGATATTAAATATGTGAAAAAGGGGAATGGTTTGATTAAAGAATGTGTTGCACGACATAAATGGCAAAGTGCGATGAGAATTAAAATGATTTCTCGAATCATTCTAAAATGAAGTTTGAGACTTAAAGTGAATCATTTTAATCTTTTTGCTCTACTGGATAGTGGGAGTGGTAGATAAGGGTATGGTGCACTATACTAACGCATGCAGTACTGCTCATTATTGTGATATGATATTTTATTCAGTGGTAAGGCCACTGAAGCCAATGGGGAGGCCCATTGGTTAACTAGGATGGGGAGGCCCATTCCTGTTATATGATATCGATGGTGAGGGCCACCTATGTTACAGTGGGGAGGCCCACTGCCTTATCTCTATGGTTCCCTATATACCAGTAGAGCCTGAGCCAAAGTCTTGTTTCTTTTAAACCACGTAATGCAAAATGAGTTTGAATTATGGTTTTTACATTTGTTGGAAGCATATTTACACTGAATGTATAGAAACTTCCATTGGTTTAAGGTTGGTTGATTTATGATTTAATTATTTCATTTTGTTTCAAAGGCTTTCATGTTTTACTTATATTTTCATCGGTAAAGTACCCGCTGAGCGACAATGCTTAGTGAGTTAAGTTTTCCTTAACTCGTAGGTTCGGAGCAGTAGATAAATCTTGGGGAAGCAACGACCAGACCACAGCAAATCTCAGGGGTAGATCTTTTAGTTCCATTATGAGATAGCTAGTTGTTCCATGTATATGTATATATATAAGATGGAGAATTACTATGTTATATTGTATGTTAGTGGTGTGTAATAATCATAAACCTTTACTTTATGTTGTATTAGAAGTGTGAACTCTTCTTGTAGATTTGTAGTTGAGGGTATAAGGTGAATTCATTGGGAGTGTATTAAATTTGATAGTATTCACATTGGTCTGTGTAAAGTGTTTTCAAAAATCAGAAAAACAAGTTTTGTCGACACTTGGGATCCAAATTTCTAGGCGAAACTATGGCAAAATTTCTGTAAAAATCGGAACTAAAATTTGACGAAGTAAATTGGTAGCAACGTTAGGATAGTGTGGCGCCTCTACTCGGCTTACACATGTAAGTTGGGAATGGGTGTTACAGTATTCTATAAATATTATATGAATAATAACCTTTTAATCATAATCAAACAAATATTTTATACAGCGGATACATTAACACCCTTTCGGAAAAACTTGCTATGGGATTTTGCAATGAATAATAACCTTTTAATCATAATCAAGCCTTCCCGTATGCTTGGGCCTAACATTTGCACACAGGGATTTTGCGGGTCCTTTAGCTCTATTGTATGAGAGGTTGATGTCGGCAAGCTCCACTTTCTAGCAAGGGAGGCTACTGCTACAATTGAGTTGAACAGCTACAGCAGTTGCCGAAGAGCCTCTGATATTCCTGAAGCTGACATTGCTTATCTTAACCTTTGATGGGATCTGAAAAAAAGATAACAGAAAAATCACAGAATTAAACTCATGTCTCTATATGTGTTCATTTATTATTACTCTCAACTTTTCAATATTTAAAGAAACACTATCTCCTCTTTTATTTGGTATTACCTTAGGATTACACTGACTCCATGGGCAATACACTTGATCTATAATGATAGGATTACCGACGTTTTTCATGATAATATCCTCGAAATGCATATCGAATGTTACACTACCATATAATGCGGGCCATGTCTTGATTTGTACACCATTATCAGTGCCGCCGATGGTGCAATTTCTTATGAAAATTCTAGAGACAGGTCCTTCATTCTTGTACTTCCCTAAACTTCCGACACTGATGTCGTGTCCTGGTCCGCACTGCACATTTGTGATTTGAACTTGTTGGGTGTCATTACCAATGAAGATGCAATCATCACCGGTCCTAATATTTGAATCGGTGATGTTGATCTCACTCGAATGTCCGATGTGAATTCCATCAGTGTTGACGCTTTCTGCAGGCGCAATGATTGTAAAGCGTCGAAAGTTGAGATTCTTGCACCCTAAGACATTGGCGTGGAAATTCTTGCTGTCGACAGTCGTTACATCCTCCACGATACTATTGGTGATGAAATTGAACCTTAAACTCTGACAGATTTTTTAGAAGAACAAGTAACCAAGATTTTATTAGCACCTTATTGCCATAAATAGCATCATGAAAATGGAGTCAATATGTGCAAGATGATATTCAAATACACTCACAATCGAAAGCTTCTTGCAATCCATGTTTTTGCGGCAATTATTTTGTTTCCAAGCGGTTTTCCCTTGTCCATCGAAGGTACCACCACAAGATACTATGAGACGATCGATTTTGATAAAAGAGATCCAGCTTTCACCATTGTGCACGCTCGCCTTGTGCTGACTCAGATTTGACGGGGCCTTCAGAGTTCCTTCAACTTCAAGATCTACGGGACCCTTGCAAGGGCCTTTTATGTCCACTGGCCCTAAATAGTATGTCCCTTTTGGTATTACAACTTTGTTAAAACCCGTTGCTACACACGCCGCACTCCGGGCACTCAATAATGCCTAAAAAGTAAAGCGAAATAAAAGGTTTCAGCCGAAAATAATTTATAGTATATATATATTTGTTACATAAAAATTAATTGCTCACACATACCGAACTAATATCAGACCTCCCATCCTCTTTGGCACCATACTTTTTGGTATCGAAGACGTTGGGCTGAGCTTTAACTGTAAAAGCGAAGAATGAAAACAGAGCGACTAAGGAGACATGTATTTTAGATCCCATCTTGTTCGTTGAGTGATTCTTTGTCTTTTACTTGTTCTTGCCTAAGTTTTCCTGATTACGTTAATGATTTTTTGGTTCTCTCTTTTATGCGTCCTTTATAGGACAAACAATTACCTTCTTTATTGAAAGTTTATAACAAGTTGTTGCAGGTGTTGTCATGCAACTTAACTTGGTCTATTATTAACGTATTTTTTTCTCACATTTTATGCTATAAGTTTCAACTGAAAAATGCTTACCAACCTTAAGTTAAACCCGTTTGCATTTTTTTTCTTCTTAATAGTGTCTCAAAACTGATGTTGCATAAAATAAGCTATAGTTGTACCTTATTTTCGTTTTCATTCTCATACCAACACAGATGCCAAACAATCCAATACATTTTTCCGCGCTTACTATTTTGCGTGCCACACGTAATCATGCTTTTTCTTTTGTTATTCCTTTTCGAGGAGGACAAGCTTGTAGAATAATATATAGGTATGTATGCATGCATGCATTTGTGTATGGACACACATGTATGCATGCGAGCATGCATACATGTAAACTTGCATAGTTGCACGTATGGTTGTGCATACATGTATATGTATACAATATTGTGAGAGCCAATTCGGCTCACATTAATATTTTTTTTTAAGAATTGATTGCAACAAAAACATGACGTTATCGTACATTGAAAAGTGATGGGGGATTTAAGCAATATCAAAGATTTGGCTCATCTACTGAATTAAAATAAGTTTGCAGGGAAACCATGGGCGCGAGATTGAAAAACTGTTGCACAAAATAAAATGCATTCGCGTATCTTGACAGGGCACTTGGCACGGGGTGCGCGCGCCAGAGGAAAATGGCCCCCGTAAACATGGAAATTAATTTTTCCTAAGGAACTTTACGAATTGAATTAACGAGCAAGAATTAGCGCAAATTGCACGCAAGTTGCAGTAACGGGAGCAGAAAAACCACGAAATTAAAAGCATATGGCTTTCCTTTTTTGCTGGTCGTGCGACATAGCGGGAATCATGGAATATGAAAAGAAAATGCAAACATTGTCTGTCGTGGCAATTCACGACTGTACGGGTGTACATTAGTCCTTTACAGCTCGCTCATGTTTTACCGGTATTCGGTACAATGAAAATTCTTTTTCAGTAAGCAACTTTATGCATTAGTCCGGTGAAATTTTTAGAATTTCAGAGTACGAGATTAACGTGAACTGTATGCAGGTTATAGCGATAGGAGAGCGTATATGGCAAAATCTAATTATATGTATTTCTTTTATAAATATCGCAAAACACGACATGACAGCTGCGTTTATTATGATCGAATGAGACTCTCTTGCTTAAACCTCTTTATTCCGAGAGAGATTTAAAAATCATGGATTTATTAATTTAACTGTTTAAATTGAATCTAATTCAATTTCTAAATTCTTACAAATTTAGAAATTGAAGTAAATAATATAATTTAAAATATCTTCATTTAAAAACTGTATTGGATTTGAGTGAAGTAATGTATTCTATAAATAGTATATGAATAATACCCTTTTAATCATAATTAAACAAATATTTTATACAGTGGATACATTAATACCCTTCCGGAAAAACTTTTCCCGTATGCTTGAGCCTAACATTTGCACATAGGGATTTTGCGGGGCCTTCAACTCCATTTGTATGAGAGGTTGATGTCGGCAAGCTCCACGTTCTGGCAAGGGAGGCTGCTGCTGCAATTGAGTTAAAGAGCCTCTGATATTCCTAAAGCTGACATTGCTTATCTTAACCTTTGATGGGATCTGAAGAAAAGATAACAGAAAAATCACGGAATTAAACTCGTGTCTTTATATGTGTTCATTTATTATTACTAGCAATAGCTCAATATTTAAAGAAACACTATCTCCATTTCTATTTGGTATTACCTTAGGATTACACCGACTCCATGGCGTAGACCCTTAATTTTTGACTTAGTCCGATCTAATATATTTTAAATAGTCCAAAATAATTTTTTGTGTTGTATAATATATTTTAATTAGTCGAAAATAATTTTTATGGTATCTTGATTAATTTTAATATTTATTTTAGTAAAAAATGATGAAGTGAATAAAAAATCAAAAAAAAATCTGTGACGGAAATATCGACGAAGAAAAAATCATCGCCGAAAGTCAGCGCGGGCCCGCATGAAACTCCTGCGGGCGAAATGGCCCAGGCCATTTCGCCCATGGAATTTTTTGGGAGCGAAATGGTCAATTCGCACTACGGCAGCTTTTTTGCCAGCGCAATTTTTTCGCAGCAGTTTTTTTTGCCAGTGAAATTTTTCTGCAGCAGTTTTTTTTTGCCAGCGCAATTTTTCCGCAGCAGTTTTTTTCGCGAGCAAAATTTTTTCGACGCAAATTTTCCGAAACCTAATGCAATTATGTTTCGGTTTCCTTTTCTTAATCAATATTAGCTTCCATAAATAACTAGAGTTATACATCAAATTCTTCTATAAATAAGGACTAAACAACACAAAAAGGGAGGAAAAAAGGGAGGAAAAAAGGGAGAAATCGGAGGAGAAATCTGAACAAAAATTGGATCCGAAACTAAGTAGGAAAGGCAGTGAATCAACTTGATTTCTTTTTTGAGAGAAACAAACAATTCATGCAATTCAAAGGCAGCAAAGCTTGTCTTTGATTTTGTTCATCCAAGAAGAAATTTTTGGTGGAACCAACAAACAAAGGTATGCATCAATTGTTTAAATTTTATTCTTCACAGTAGCTAAATCATCCCATTATTTCTTTAATTCAAAAACTTAAGAACCCTAATTCACCTTTTCTGAAGTTTGAAAACCTTAATTCATTGCTTTATTTTCCAAAAAGTTTAAAGTTATTAGTTTTGTTTCTTCAAAACCCCAAAACCCTAATTTGCTTTCTAAATTTTCAAAATTCTAAATTGAGTTATGTTTCTTTCCAAAAGCCCTAAAAACATCTTTTTTGCTTTTATAAACTTTAAATTGTTTGGTTTATTTTCATAAAACTTCATAAAATTGTCAATTGTTTTTCCAAATTCTAAAAACCAATTCATTATCCGAAACCCTAATTCAAAAATCCTAAAATCCTAATTCAATTTTGAAACTCAAAACAGTGAACCCTAACCCCTTTAAAACCTTAAATCCTAAATTTTTCTAAACCCTAATCCTTTAAAACATTAAAAATCATATAAACACAAATGTTTAATTTTACACAGTAAGCTTAAAACATAATTCAATGAGTAACCATAAGTCATAAATCTAAGTATTCTAAAGTGTCCAAACCCTAGTTTCATGATTTCACTATTTAAATATTAATTTGGTTAATCAAAGAACTTTATCAACCTTTCAAAACATAAAATCTTAATCTATTATAATTCCTTTAAAAACTCACAGTAGCCTAATTCCACAAATTCAAAATAAACACATGAAATAAAGAACCCTAAATGGAAAGAGTAGCTATAATTTAGATTTTTATTTGCCTTATTCAATTCTATATTTGATTATGCTTTGATTTATTTAATATGCTTTAATTTATTTAAGTTCAATGCTTGGTTTATTTAATTTATCATGGATGGATGTTTACTTTCTATTGATGTTTAATACCTTTGATGAATGGTTATTTACTTTTATCAATTTATTTAGATTTCCAAATGTTGTAAAAGGTATGTTTCCACTTGGTGGGTACCTCATTAGTTAAATATCATGTAATTTAAATTTCTTTTCTATTTTAGAACCAATGTAAAGGACATGTTTCTACCTTTCGGTGGGTGTCCTATTTAGGCATGGGATGTAAGGACATGTTTCCATCCTCGGATGGGTGTCCATTTATTTGCTTTGTTTGGACATTGCTTTGATTTTAATATAATGATGTTTTCTTTTAATTATTGTGTGTAATATGGATAATATTATTATACTTAAGAATTTTATAATATTAAGACATGTAAAGGAGGCATGTTCCAATGAACCGGGCGTTGCGGGGGTGCTGGGACATTTCTCACCTTCCCCACACGTACCCAACTTTTCGAACCCATTAGGGGGTTGGGGATTCCTTAGGAATCAAGTCATCCACCCCTTTCTTTTTTCCCAACCCATCTGGGTGGCGACTCCATTTTCTTTGGACTTAGGTCCGTGTTCTCTAAGGCCCCGAGCCTAAACGGTGCTGAAGTTGCAAGAACCATTCCACCGGGAGTGGGGGCAAAAATCCTCGCTCACAATGGCCACTCCACTGGGGATAAGAGAAGTTGATTCTGTTGGTCTTTAAATTATTCTATTCTTTTTTATAATGATATTATTCATTGCATCATATTAGATTGCATGGTGTGCGTGAGTTGGGACGCCTGTGTTACCCGTGTTATGTTATGTAAGGGATACCATACTTTCACTCAAGGTATGGAGATCGAGCATGGCATAACCACTCATAGCCTCGTACCCTTTGGTATATACTTGCTATGGGAACCTAAGCTTTTTAACACAAAGACTAAAGCTCATGTAATTGGCCTAGTTACTTTCCTTAGGTTTTACCCCAAATGCATGTTGTTTGACTATGGTTAATTTATCTTGGCTTAAATCATGGCTTATTTGGTTTGTTCTTTTTCTAATATGACCTAAGTATATTGTAAGCTCAAAATAAATTACATGAGCTTTAGTATCCCAATCCAATTTAGGATCGAGTATCCAAATCCAGTTAGGATCAAGTATCACAATCCAATTTAGGATCGAGTATTCAAATCTAATTTAAGATCAAGTATCTAAATCCATTTTAGGATCGAGTATCCCAATATAATTTATGATCGAGTATCCAAATCCAGTTTAGGATCGAGCATCCCAATCCATTTAGGATTGAGCATCCAAATCCAGTTTAGGATCGAGTATCTAAATCCAGTTAGGATCGAGTATCCCAATCCAATTTAGGATCGAGTATCCAAATATAGTTTAGGATTGAGTATCCAAATCCAGTTAGAATCGAGTATCCCAATCCAATTTAGGATCGAGTATCTAAATCTAGTTTAAGATCGAGTATCCAAATCCAGTTAGGATCGAGTATCCCAATCCAATTTAGGATCGAGTATCCAAATCCAGTTTAGGATCGAGTATCCAAATCCAGTTTAGGATCGAGCATCCGAATCAAGTTAGGATCGAGTATCCCAATCCAATTTAAGATTGAGTATCCAAATCTAATTTAGGATCGAGTATCCAAATCCAGTTTAGGATCGAGTATCCCAATCTAATTTAGAATCGAGTATCCAAATCCAGTTTAGGATCGAGCATCCCAATCCATTTAGGATCGAGTATCCAAATCCAGTTAGGATCGAGTATCCCAATCAAATTTAGGATCGAATATCCAAATCTAGTTTAGGATCGAGTATCCAAATCCAGTTAGGATCGAGCATCCCAATCCATTTAGGATCGAGTATCCAAATCCAGTTAGGATCGAGTATCCCAATCAAATTTAGGATCGAATATCCAAATCTAGTTTAGGATCGAGTATCCAAATCCAGTTAGGATCGAGTATCCTGATCCAAATTAGGATCGAGTATCCAAATCTAGTTTAGGATCGAGTATCCAAATCCAGTTAGGATCGAGTATCCCAATCCAATTTAGGATCGAGTATCCAAATCTAGTTTAGAATCGAGTATCCCAATCCAGTTAGGATCGAGTATCCCAATCCAATTTAAGATCGAGTATTCAAATCAAGTTAGGATCGAGTATCCCAATCCAATTTAGGATCGAGTATCCAAATCCAGTTTAGGATCGAGTATCCAAATCAAGTTAGGATTGAGTATCCCAATCCAATTTAGGATCGAGTATCCAAATCCAGTTCAGGATCGAGTATCCAAGTGTAGTTAGGATTGAGTATGCCAATCCAATTTAGGATCGAGTATCCCAATCCAGTTAGGATCGAGTATCCCAATCCAATTTAGGATCGAGTATCCAAATCCAGTTAGGATCGAGTATCCAAATCGAGTTTAGGATCGAGTATTCGAATCCAGTTAGGATCGAGGTTCCAAGTCTAGTTTAGAATTGAGTATCCAAATCTCTCAGGTTTAGAACCCAAAACCTCAACCATCACAAAAATTAAGTCTTATTGGTTTTCACTCTCTTTTATTAAAGTCTCAGATCGTTCAAGCTGGGGGCAAACTGTAAACCCTTAATTTTTGACCCAGTCCGGTCTAATATATTTTAAATAGTCCAAAAAAAAATTTTTTGTTGTCCAATATATTTTAATTAGTCCAAAATAATTTTTATGGTATCTTGATTAATTTTAATATTTATTTTAGTAAAAAATGGTGAAATGAATAAAAAATAAAAAATAACAAAAAAATTGGCGACAGAAAAATCGTCGACGAAAAAATCGTCGCCGAAAGTCAGCGCGAGCCCGTGGGCATTTCGCCCACCGCTGCAGCAGCCAGCTGCGGCAGCTTTTTTTCCAGCTCAATTTTTCCACATCAGTTTTTTTTTGCCAGTGCATTTTTTCGCAGCAGTTTTTTTTTCTCCAGCAAAATTTTTCCGATGCAAATTTTTCGAAACCTAATGCAATTAGGTTTCGGTTTCCTTTTCTTAATCAATATTAGCTTCCATAAATAACTAGAATTACACATCAAGGACTAAACAACACAAAAAAGGGGAGGAAAAATGGGAGAAATTGAAGGAGAAATCTGAACAAAAAATGGATCCGAAACTAAGTAGGAAAGGCAGTGAATCAACTTGATTTCTTTTTTGAGAGAAACAAACAATTCAAGCAATTCAAAGGCAGCAAAGCTTGTCTTTGATTTTGTTCATCCAAGAAGAAATTTTTGGCGGAACCAACAAACAAAGGTATTGATAAGAGTGTTTTTATACTAGTTTTTAGTATGATTTTAATGTGTTTTTAGTTAATGTTTCATTTGATTTTTGTTTAAAGTTTGTTTTAAGTGTTTGTTTTAGGTTAAAGTGGAAAAATTCCCTTGGATGATCAAAACAAGCAAGAAAGAGCATGAATCAAGCAGGACATGGCCAAGCCAAATCAAGCTTGGCTGTGTCCCTCAAGAAAATTGAATGGCAGTACCTGACACAGGCAAGTGACACGCCCAAGCTAGTGGTCGTGTCACATGACACGGCCACAAGCTTGGCCATGTCCCATCCCTAGCCAAAGAACCAAGTAAGAAAGGAAAGAAAAGAGAATTAGTAGCTGACACACCCATGTGACACGCCCAAGCCAGTGGCCGTGTCACCCATTGGAAGCAAAGAGAAGTGTTGGCAAATGAAGAAACAGAAAGGCACACACCCACATGACACGGCCAAGCCACCGGCCGTGTCACATGACACTGCCAGAAGCTTGGCCGTGTCACCTAGAGGAAAAGAAGGAAAGAATGGGGCAGAAGGTGACACGGCCAACAAGCTTGGCCGTGTCCAAAAGCAAAACATGAGACACAGCCAAGCCACTCTTGGCTTGGCCATGTCAACCTATAAAAAGATGATTCTTCTGCTCGAGTTTGAGGAACAAGTGGGGGACAACCAAATACTTTTGCCAAAAGAAATACAAAACAAATAGAATGTGGGGAACAAGGGAGAGTGGTGTGAGCTGGTGTGAGTTGGAAGGCGTAGGATTGAGCTTTGGAGGGAAAATAAGAAGAGAAGAAGAGGGAGTTTTGGGTGGGCTTTTGCAGAGGGCTGGAGGTTTGTGCAGAAAATAGAGAACAGAGGCAGAGAAGAGAGGTTTGAGAGGAGGAGGCTGTGCATACACGTTTTGGGCAAGGAGGGAGTGATAATTTCCTTGACTCTTCATCTTCATCCTCCATTTCCATCCTCTCCAGCATCTTCATCTTCCATTGGCAGCTCCTGGAGATTCAAGAAGCTAAATTGAAAGGGGATTTTCTATTTTCTCCTTTTAATGTTATTGTTGTTGTTGTTGTTGTTGTATTAAATGTATTGAACATGAACTAAATCATTCCCTATCTAGATATTGAAGAACCCTAGCTTATTTATATGATTGAATGATTTTAATTGATTGAGTTGTTTTATTCTTGTGATGCTTTATGATTATTTCCAATTGATAATAGCATGCTTATTGATTGGTTGCCATATTCATATTATTGACTTGAGAAAGCTTGATATGAATTGATTACTCATAAGGGTTGAGGATTGATTGGGGTGCTAGAGATAAACCTACAAGATCCTTTGGTTTATAGTTCCTTGTTCTTAATGCATGATCTACTTAATTATGTTTTGAGAAGAGATTCTGGCACTCTACTTAGTGATTAAGGATTAATTCATTCGAGAGAGGTTTTAGTCTAAATTAGAGGAATGCCAACTCAACTCTATCATGTAATGTAATTAAGGTTAGGGGGATTCAATATCGGGATACTATCATTATCATCAATCCTTTTTACACAACACACAATTTATCTTTATGTTCATTTATTTAAGTTAATTGTCTTTAATTATAAAACACACAAAAATATTAATTTGCTAAACAACAGTTAAGATTTGCACTAGTGCTTGGCCTTGTCCTCAGTGGAACAATAACTCACTCACTACTTTATTACTTGGGCGACCCGTGCACTTGCGATATTGCTATAGCACAGCTCGCGCGCACCAAGTTTTTGGTGCCATTTCCGGGGACAATGATTTCAATACTAGTAATATAATTAAGACTGTTGATTTAGTTTTATTTTTTTTATCAAGAATGTTTGTTTGTTTTCTTTGAATTGTTTGTGTGTTTTTCTTTGAATTCTGTACATTTGTTTGTTTGTTATGTTTGAATTTGTTTGTTTGTTTGTTTGTTTGTTTTTGTTTTAATTTTCTGTGTGCCTTTTGTAAAGATGCTGTTTTCAAGGCATGAGGGAGTTTATGACAGGGACTATAATTCTAACATGGTATGTGCAGCATGTGGCAATGCAGGACATAGTGCCAATACATGTTCATTTGGTTTCCAACGATACCAAGAATGGCACGAGGAAGAATATGACTACCAAAATTGCCAGCAATACCAAAATTTCCAGCAGATTGGGGGTAATGATCCATATTCCAATTCTTATAATCCAAGCTGGGAAAGCCACCAAAATTTTTCTTTGGAAAACCAGCAGTACATTCCACTTCACCGATTTTTTCAGCCTTGCCAAAGAAGTTCTTACTTTCAAGAACAATTTTCAAACCAAGACCACCTTAAGGAACCTACATTGGAGGATAAGTTAAATGCCTATATTCAAAGACACACGCTGAATCAAGATCACCTTAAGGAACCCACTTTGGAGGAAAGATTGAATGCATTCATTCAAAATAGCCCACAAAATATAGATCAACCTAAGAAACTTACTTTGGAGGAGAGAGTGAATGCCTTCATTCAAGATACCAAAAAATTTCAATGCAATCAATACATAGTGGAAGATAAGTTGAGGTCTAAATTTTTGCAAGAAACACAGAAGAGGTTGGATGCTCTAACTAGGCAGCTGGCACATCAACTCCAAGCACACAAAAAGGAAGAATTTCCTAGCCAATTGGAGCAAATTGAGGTAATGACAAATTTGAGAAATGAACAGGTAATATATAACAATTTTTGTGATTTCTTTGATGTAGAGACTAATCAGGATGACAATGGCAAGGAGATACAATCCAACATGGAGGAGCCAAGCCAATCAACGGAGGAGGAAAATTTGGAGGCATCAACCTCACCCAAGTTGCATGAAACCTCTGATCCCTATAGGCCATCAAGTCCATCAACAGGTAACCTGAAGGATGAGAAGCAAGGTATGCAACTTTCTGACATCTATGACATGCACTCCCAAGGAGATATTGAAAACAAGTTTGAGATGGGTATGCCCTTAGAAGAAGAACATGAAATGCCCAATTTAGAACTTGAGGAGTGTAAACTAATTGTAGATACTGAGGTTATTGAGAGGGGACTTGACATTGTTAAAATAGATGAGAAAATGATTCAACCAACCATGGTTGAATTTCAAGAGTCCCGAAAAGTCATCCCTTCTACTTTTGGTGGTAAAGAAGAGCAGAAATCTGATATGCCCATGTTGCACAAAGACAAAGATTATTATCAAGTTCCTATAGTACTGGAGGATCACCCCAAGGCAACCTTCACATGTCCCTTAGGGACAAATTCTCTTCAAGGAATAATATATAGGGGTTGTCATACATTGGGCGCACTTCAATGTTGCATGTTGTTCATCCTCTCAATCCTGGGCTTCAATTGCATTATGGGTGGAAGGAGCCCTACATATCGCATATGGGAGCGATGGATTTTGACTGACCTTTATAATTTGAGAAATCTGACTGCTCCGGTTATTCCATGCATTGTGGTTTTCCAC
The DNA here is from genome assembly GCA_947685225.1 of Garcia nutans. NCBI lineage: Eukaryota > Viridiplantae > Streptophyta > Magnoliopsida > Malpighiales > Euphorbiaceae > Garcia > Garcia nutans. The sequence continues at coordinate 68,099,058 of CANTUV010000031.1, read as the reverse complement.
CCTCAAAATGGATCTTCATTCTTTGAGATCAGGTCTTCATCCTTGAAAATGAATCTTCATCTTTTGACATCGGGTCTTCACCATTGCAAATGGATCTTCATCCTTTGAGATTGGGTCTTTGCTCTTAAAACATGGGTCTCTATCCATTGGAGGTCGGGTCTTTACCCTGGCTTCAGCTCTTTTAGCTGGTTTGGTCTTTTGTCTTTTTGCACCTTCGTTTTTTTGAGAGTTCTATTGTTCCATTTTTTTTTCTTTCTTTTTGCAAAGATTTAGCTATTTTTAATATGACCTTATATCCTCTCCTTGCCCCCCTGTGTGGCAAAATATTTGTAAGTGAGTTTAAAAATATTTGGTATATAAACTCAAAAAATTGAAAAGGAGAAACTTTGCCCCCTTTGTAGGCTCAAACCAAAGATTTTATCCATGCAAGCTTTGATTGATATTTTTGCTGTCTAGTTCTTCGCACAAGCACATACTTCTTCTCTTTGCAAAATTACTAGAGCTCTGTCAAGCAATGGGCTTTCTATGCCCCCCTGATTTGACATCTTCTTTTGATTCTTCACTTCACAGAGTGTTTGCTGTTCACTTTGATAAAGAATAGACAATACAAGACAAGAAAGTATGATGTGATATACTCATGTATGCATGATATGCATGAATAATACTTACAGTTGTTCCATTGACTCACAGACCGAGGTGATCAGTAGAAGTGTTCTCATTGGTTCCGTTTTGACGCTTGTCCAAGCCTTGTATTGGGATGATCGAAAGCTTTGCATTTGTGGCTTTTATCTTCAAGATGATGAAAACATGAGTGGTGGAGACCCTAAGCAGCAGAGTCAGGGATGCATCCATTTCAAACTATGTCTCAGCATGTCAGTTGGTAGTTTCTTCACAACTTTTCCAATAATAATTTCCTTTGCCCAATGTGTCATTTGGAGGTTCAACATACTTCCCTTAACTTGAAGGCTTTGTATGACAAAACACATATTTTTTTGAATTTTAATTTTGAAATCAAATGTTGGCTTTGCCAAATCGATGTCAATGTACCTCAGGACTTGATTTTTCCAAATTAACATATCTATAGCATGACAACCCTAGTTACCGTACTAAACTCGGGAATCATTTCTATTTAAGCAAGAACTGTTGCACTTCAGATAGGCACATACACATTACTTGGCCAAAGGTCTCATTTGAGTTTAGATATTGTCTATCTCATATGCATGCTTATTCCAACTATATCCACTAATAGACTCTACCTACCAAGAGAGATCAACAAGTCTTTGATAGGCTTAAAATGGGGTCTATAAGGGACATGGGTTAAATGAAGGCCGTTTTGAGATAGGAGCTGGTGTGACACAATGGACAAACCCTCACACTATAAATTTCTTACTTGAATTTTAGGCAGCTTGGAGGCAATCTTGCTAGACTCCAAATTCTTCTTGGAATTAATCTGGATCTTGATCAGGACAGTCTTTGCTCTTGCAAAAAGTTTAAGACCCAAATTCATTTCTTTTCTTCTTCTCCCTTTTCTTAATTTCTCTTACTCTTCCCTTTTCTTTCTCTTTGTTTTCCTTAATCTTCCCTTTCTTTGAGCATTTTATCATTCTTTCTTGTAGGACTATTAAGTACAGAACTTTCAAGAACTGGATGGTCTTCCTCCTTTTTCTTTGATTTTGATTGAATCTTCGGTTGTGTTGGGACCAATTCAAGTCAATCCATAAAATGGAAGCCTTTTGTTGTCTTAGGTAAAAGAGAACTCAGTTGGCTTTTTGAACCATCTTTTTAGATTTTATCTTTCTTCCTTTTCTTTTCTTTTCTTTTCTCTTTTTTTTTTCTTTTGTTTCTTTTCTTTTTCTTTTCTTTTGTCTCACTTTTTCTTCTTTTTCTTTTTTTATCTTTTTTTTTTGTTTTTTTTTTGCTTGGTTCTAGCTCTAAAAGAGTTGTCTCGTTTATACTAGCTTGGGCTTCCAATAATGGATGAGTGGAGTAACATAAATATTCTTTAATAGGGATAATTCATTTATTACTCTGATGTTGATGTTGTCTTGGAGATATTAAGGGAACTTCAACTACCCTAAGGGTCTTGAAAACGTCCACTATCTTTATGGTCTTGAGAACTTCAACTATCTTCATGATCTTGACTAATCAATGCCTTTTTTTGATCTTCTTGCCTTTTCACCTTTGTGATCATAAGACTTGTCAAAAGTATCACAACACTCAAGGTAGGTTGTTGAGGTTAAATGAAAAGAAAGCTAAAATTTTATGAAGGCTCAAAGGGACAACTAGGGATTAATATTTAATTGGGTGGATACTAGTTGTTGGCTAATTAAACAATGCCTATATCATCTCTCCCTTAAATAAGCAAAGTTCAATTTCGCCTCGAAAGTTTGTCAAAGCATGTTCTAAGACTGACTAAGACCTAAACAAAGATAATTATGCAGGAGCCCTCTCTAAGTAAGCGTACACAACTCAATGCTATAGAGTAATTCCCTCATCTAGTAAAGTCATTCGAGTTATGATGCATAGATAAATTTATGAATTATCAAGATAGATTCCTCATTGGTTGAGCACCAAAATGAACAAAGACCAACAAAAATTTTGATGAAAATAATTTATTGAAATTTGAAAAATAAGATTGTTCCAATTTAAATATTAATGAAAGTAAAATTAAGAAGCAATATTCAAGCTAAGGAAAGTTTGTTGCATTTAAGCTTCTTTGTCTTTCATATCTTCAATATCCCCATTTTGAAAGGATGATAAAACAAAATCTTCTTCCAATCCTTTTCCCACCATGAAGGTTGCCGGTGGAGGTACTCTATTGAACCTTGGTAATGGATTGTCTTTGGTGTTGGGCTTATCCGGCTCGGGTAGTTTGCCACTATCGATTAGGTCTTGAATCTCATGCCTTAGACGAGCACATTTATCTGTTTCATGTCCTCGCATTTGATGAAATTGACAGAAGGCCTCGACATTGAAGTTTGGTGGCAGTGGATTATGTAGAGGTCGAGGAGCTAATGGTTGTAACAACCCTTTCTTTTGCAGCTTGCTAAAAACCCAAGATAAAGGTTTCCCCAATTCTGAGAATTGTCTTTTATTCCCTTGACAGGTTATATTAACATCAACTTCTTTTTGTGTGCTTTGACTGTTAGGCTTGTTGTTTCCTTTCTCATTCCTTCTTATTGAAAAGCGATTCTTCTCCCTTTCCCATTCTTCAATTTGTAGACCAGCTTGGAGAAGATCTTTGAAGTCCCTTATAAGGGTGTGAGACATCCTTTCGCGGAGATTGGGCAGCACACCTCTCACGATCATCCTTATTTGATCAGATTCATCGGGCCTTTTTTTGAGCAAAGCAGCCTTGTTTCTCCATCTCTTGACATAATCTACAAAATTCTCATTCGGTCTTTGCCTAATGGACTCCACTTCCATCAAGGTAACCTCTAACTCAACATTATATCCATATTGTTGGATGAAGGCTTTGTAAAGTAGATCCAACTCTTTTGTGTTCTATCATTTAAGGTATTGAACCAATTTTGGACAGCATGATCCAATGAGAGCATGAAGTACCTTAGGGTTTGAGCCTTAGTAGCTCGGGCAGATTGCATGGCAGTGATATACTGCTTCACATGAAGATGAGGATTTCCGGTGCCATTGTACTTAGCAAAGGTAGGCATCTTGAATTTATAAGGGACCTCTTCATCTTGTTCAAATAACTTGTCAACTTCGGACATTTCTTTGATTTTCAGTTTCTTCTCAAATTTCTTTTCTAAATCAGCAATCATCTTTTCAACATCAGATGTCTCGGTCTTTTCAATAGTTGCCTTCTCTACAGCCTTCAATTCTTTCTTCTTTTCTTGAACCTCTTGGTAGTATTGAGCCCAATCATCATCATCATCAATGACCACCTTTTCATCATCAAAAGCTACTTCATTAACTTTAGTCTTCCCTTTGTCCTTTGGTTTCTTAGTGCTAGCAGATGCCTCGGCATGGTTTTCTAAGATTGCAGTCAGTTGGTTCTTCATGGTCTCAGCTAGGGCCTCTTTGATTTCTTCCATCTTGGCATTGAGGGCTTCATCCACCATTCTTTGAATTTGTTCGGGTTCCATTGTCTTTGGTGAGCAAGTGATTGAGTCGTTGCTAGATACCTCGTCTCTGGCGTAGGTTGGATTGTCGTAAGCTTTTGAACTTTCATAATCCAGGGCTGTGAGCCAGAGAGGATCAATGAGATGAGATGTAAATGTATGCATGTATGCATGTATGCACAAACAATAGACAAACAAGGACAAATTAGGACATTCCTTCCAACCTTATAACATCCACTCACGAATGGCGAGTCTCTTTTCCTAGGTATATGGTTAACCAAAATATCAACATGGGGTACCTTGCTTTCGAATAATTCCCTCGGACGTTTCAACCAATAGTTATATCCTTGAAAATGGAAATCAATCCATGATAATTCCCATTAATTAGGTTTTAATCCATTCAACCAACTAAAGTAGCTTTTATGCTATATTGGATTAAAACGAAATTAAGAGGTTTTTTCATAAATAGATTTCTCACTTGAAAAAGGTAACTAATAATTCATGCCAAAAACAAGCCCATAGTTAATTTATTCTTAGTGTAAACTAGGCCTACAATAGATTTTTGGTATTTCATAATTGACCTAAATATTTTGCAAGCTCTTTGTAAGAATTTTGTTTTTAAGCCCATTATAAAAAGATTTTTAGAGAAGTGGATTTTGGGCTTAGTATTTGGGACATGGGCCAAAGAATTTATTTATTTTTTTAGAAAAGTCTTATGTCCAAAGACCATCTTGAAAAATTTTGAAAATAGTTTTGGTCTTTTGGATTTTAAGGAAAAATTTATTTTGAGCTTACAATATACTAAGTTCATATTAGAAAAAGAACAAACCAAATAAGCCATGATTTAGACTAAGATAAACTAACCATAGTCAAACAACATGAATTTGGGGTAAAAACCTAAGGAAAGTAACTAGGCCAATTACATGAGCTTTAGTCTTTGGGCTATGAGTGCTTATTCCATGCTCGATCTCCATACCTTGAGTGAAAGTATGGTATCCCTTACATAACATAACACGGGTAACACGGGCGTCCTAACTCACGCACACAATGCAATCTAATATAATGCAATGGATAATATCATTACAAGAAAGAATAAAATAATATAAAGACCAACGGAATCAACTTCTCTTATCCCCAGTGGAGTCGCCACTGTGAGCGGGGATTTTCGCCCCCACTCCTGGTGGAATGGTTCTTGAGACTTCGACACTGTTTAGGCTCGGGGCCTTAGAGAACACGGACCTAAGTCCGGAGAAAAATGGAGTCGCTACCCGGACAGTCCGGGAAAAAAGAAAGGGGTAGATGACTCAATTCCTAATGAATCCCCAACCCCCTAATGGGTTCGGAAAGTTGGGTACGTGTGGGGAAGGTGAGAAATGGCCCAGCACCCCCACAACGCCCGGTTCATTGGAACCGGCCTCCTTTACAGGTCTTAATATTATGAAATTCTTAAGTATAATAACATTATCCATACTACACACAATAAAAAGAAAGCATCATTATATTAAAATCAAAGCAATGTCCAAACAAAACAAAACAAATAAATGGACACCAATCTAAGGATGGAAACATGTCCTTACATCACATGTCTAGATAGGACATCCACCAAAAGGTAGAAACATGCCCCTTACATAAGTTCTAAAATAGAAAAGCAAATTAAATTACATGATGTTTAAATAATGAGGTACCCACCAAGTGGAAACATACCTCTTACAACTTTTGCAAATCTTAAATTGATTGAGAAAAAGTAAATAATCATCCATAATAAATAAACCATTCATTAAAAGTATTTAAATATCAATAAACATCCATCCATGTTAAATTAAATAAATCAAGTATTGAATTCAAATAAATTAAAGCATAAGAAATAAATCAAAGCATAATCAAGTATGGAATTGAATAAAGCAAATAAAAGTTCAAGTATAGCTACTATTTTCATTTAGGGTTTTTTTTATCTCATGTGTTAAGGTTTTGGAAATTTCTAAAATGAAGCTACTGTCACTTTTTATAGAATTAAAATAAATTAGGGTTTTATGTTTTAAAAGATTGGTAAGACTCTTTGATTAACCAAATTAAGGTTTGAATGATGAAATCATGAAACTAGGGTTTTAAATACCTTAAAATACTTTAATTTGTGATTTTTGGTTATTGAATTTTAAGCTAATGTGTAATTTTTGAGTTTTTATGTTTTTAAAAGGATTAGGGTTTAAGGTTTTAAAAGGATTAGGGTTCATTATTTTAGGTTTAAAAGTTGAATTTTGGTTTTAGGCTTTGAAATTAGGGTTCTCGGGTAATGAATTTGAATTAGAGTTTTAAAAATGCAATTTGATGATTTATGAAGTTTTATGAATTTAAACACATGGATTGAAGTTTTTATAAGTAGAAAAGATGTTTTTGAAGGCTTTTTGAATGAAATAGAACCTACTTTAAAAATTTGAAAGAAACGGAATTTGATTTTGGTTTTGTTGAAAAATATGTTCAATGAGAGTTTTAAGATTTTTAAGAAGAAAAAATAACAATTTTAAGTCTTTTTAGAAAAGAAAGTCACGTTTTAGTGTTTTAATCTTGGAAAAATTAAGTTAAAGTTCTAAAGTTTTTTTATTTAAAAAAAAACCCTAATTCCATAATTTGGCTACTGTAAAACATAGATCAAAAAGAATTTAACATACCTTCTTTTGTTGATTCTTCAAAAAATAACTCTTCTTGGATGAACTAGCTCCAAAGACAAGCCTTTGTTGCCTTTGAATTGCTTAAAACGTGCTGCTACTCCCTTAAAAAATAAATTGAATTGAGTTTTTACTTTTCCACTTCACCTTCGGATTCAACTTTCCAAACTCACTGTGTAATTTTTTTTCTCCCCCCAATTTGGTTCTAATGGTCCCTATTTATAATGGTTTTAGGTTGTTTATTCCTAATTAATTAAGGTAAGTAGTATTAATAAAAAAAAGAAATTAAAACCTAATTGAATTAGGTTTCGAAAATTTTGCGACAAAAAATTTTGCCCTGGCAAAAACTACGGTCGGGCCCGTGGCTGGCCAGTGGGCGTGCCTGCGGGCGAAACACCCGCAGGCCTGCGGGTGAACTGCTGCTGGCCCGATGGGCCTGTGAGACCACTTTTCTCTGCCGATTTTTTTTCCGACTCCGACTCCGACTCCGATTTTTATTTTTATTTTTACTTTTTGATTTTTATTTGTTTATTTTTATTTTTTATTAATAAAAATTAGATACTAAGGTAAAAATTATTTAATGAAAATTATTTTGGACCAATTAGACAACAAAAATCATTTTGGACTAAATAAAGTATATTAGATCGGATTGGGTCAAAAATTAAGGGTCTACACTCCCTTAATTATGAATTCCTTAGTGAGCCAAGTTTAGCCTTTGACTTTTTCTTGATTGATCAACACAATTCACAACTCAACATTTTCTTATTATCATCATACCTGCATTAAGGAATGGAGTTCTTATGATATGACAATAGGGTGGTTTAATTCGTAAGTGTGGGGTAAGCAATTAAAAAAAAATAATAGTATTGCTTTAGTAAGAGTTGGGGTTGAAATGCATACTTTACACATTGTATTTGACTAAGAGTTGATTATTCTTTTCCTCTACATTTTAAGCTAGATGTTCCATGCAATTTTATATTTTGTATATATATATATAAAATAATATAAAAGAAAATAAAAGAGAAGATATATATATATATACAAAATTCATATATTTTCTAGCATTAGTCATCAAAGAGGAATGTCGACTCGTGTACTTTTCTTTAAGTATGCAAGTATGTGAGATTATCAAGGATTGGTGAATATGTCATTTGAGGGAGTTACGAGTTTCTTAGCAAGAGTATTGTCTAATTTAGATACTCCATTTCTTGATGTTCCAACTTAAATGTCTTTTCTCACACCTTCACCTTAGCCCCATTACATCCAAATAAAAGACCTTCGGATTATTTCTTGAGAAAATCAGTGAGAGAGATTGGATAATTAAGCAAGTTTATGGCAGTATGCAGTCATGAGTGGTTTGAGTGAATTAACCTTTGAAATCGAGTGAAACATTTAGATGAGAGATGAGATTTGTTATGTTTGGATTAATGAATGAGTTAAGAAAATCTTGATTGAAGTAAATTGCAATTATTTATGGCTAAGTCTTAAAGGATTTCATCTTATATACTGGAATTATAGTTAAGGTTGTTTCAGTTTCTAATTTATGCCATGTGAATTTGCTTGAGGACAAGCAAAGTTTTAAGTGTGGGGTAGTTGTTTTATTAGTTTTTGTCATAGAATTGTATCTTATTTATTATGATGATTATTGTTTTCTTTAGGTATTTTGGTAGTTTTAATATGTTTATTTAGTGTTTTCATCAATTTTGGTAGTTTTAATTTATTTCAGTGTTTATGTCATTTTTGTCTAGTTTTTAGTGTGGTGTTTATGTGTTGTTGGTTAATGCTTATTTAATTCTTGTTTAAAGTTTGTTTAAGTGTTTATTTTAGGTTAATATGCAAAATATTTCCTTGGAAGAAAGAATAGCTTGAAGCAGCAAGACACGGCCAAGCCACTGGCCGTGTCTTACCTTAAGGGCAAAACTAAGGAACCAAGAGAGGAAGGAAAATTTGGGCAGTAACTGACACACTCAGGTGACACGGCCAAGCCACTGGCCTTGTCACATGACATGGCCATAAGCTTGGCCGTGTCCCATGCTTAGCCAAGGAAGAAGACCAAAGAAAGCAGAGCAAAGAACGAAGGAATCAGTAGGTGACACACTCAGGTGACACAGCCAAGCCACTGGCTGTGTCACATGACACGGCCAGGAGCTTGGCCGTGTCACACTCAATTTCGAAGAAGCAAATATGAAGGATTACACAGAAGCGGACACATCCAAGTGACGCGGCCAAGCCACTAGCCGTGTCACATGACACGGCCACCAGCTTGGCCATGTCACTCCATGGACTAAAGGAAGAAAGAAAATGCGGATTTTGAGAGAGGTTTCGTATAAATAAGAGGATTAGGGTTTTTTAAAGAAGGAGAATTTTATCAGCCGTCAAACAATAACCTTTGAGTTTCCATTTGTTTTCTTGGAGAATTTTGATTACACTTTGATGCAAACAGTGTAACACCCCGATACTCCACATAAGTACTATACATATACCTGGTATACATACAGTAAGTATATAAAGTATAAGGATGTCACTTTTCGTTACTATTTAAAAACCTTTAACAGTGTTTAAACCATCATACATTCAATACAGAACATTTACCAAAAATCATTATACTGTTAATAATCTTACATTATTATAATAATCTTATCTTTATCAAATCTTCATTTATACATTTGAATATATTGTATCAGAAATACATCAAAATTAAAAGTTATACATGTATGCATCACCATCTAGTTGGTCTCGACAAACTCTTACTCTTCTCGTGGCATAACGAAAGACTTCCTATCCTTCACCTTGTCACCTGCGATATAACACATCCGCGCTAAGCCCGAGAGCTTAGTAGTACAAATATAAAATATAAACATATAATGATATAACAATTCAATGTACAATTAGTTCTTATCATGTTTTTACTTATTAGTTGCACCTTCAATATATCTTGACTAATTTCATATTTTATATACATTTATACAAAACATTACCACCATCCACAATTCATTGCTGATACTCACAATTAATATATCAATATACATACATTATATATCATACCAATCAAGAGTCACATTTCCAAGGAAAACCATCCTTATCACCAAACACAATTCATCATTAATACCCACAATCAATACACACATCACATATCATACTTCATAACATTAGTTTGTTCACAATTCACTAATATTCACAATTTATATAACTTTTTACTCATTTATTCCAACATTTATATATATCACATTTACGACATTTGACCGACTCGGGCCCAAAAGACACTAATATGCTATTCGACTTTCAGAGTTAATGCTTTGGTTTAATTATCACATTCATCATTATCCCAACTAGGCTTCAAGGATTAGGTTCAACCAAGCTTCAAGGGGAACAAAGCATGCTAAGTCTCAACCCAACTTGGCTTCAAGAACCAACCCAACCTAGCTTCAAGGGTTGTAACATCTCAATTAGGCTTCAAGGACTAGACCCAACCAAGCTTTAAGGGGAGTATCACATGTAAAACTTCAACCCAACTTGGCTTCAAGGATCAAGCCCAACCTAACTTCAAGAGATTGTTACCATTAGGCATGCTACCAACAACAAAAATCTGAAAATGAATAACACATTAGATACACAATTCATTTATTATATCATTATCCATTTCATTCTCAATTGGATCATTATCTAGGCAAACATGCCTCATTTATCACAATTGAATCATCATAGCCAATCACAATGGCTTCACATCTCATTTGAATCATCATTGCCAATCACAATGGCTTTATATCACATTTAAATCATCATTGCACATTTGAATCATCATATCACATTTCATTCATTATATCACATTTGAATCATCATAGCCAATCACAATGGCTTCACATCATACACATCATTATTGATATATATATATATATACAACACCAATTACATTAACTACACGAACATGTCATTATTCGAACATACATCATTAATTTCATTGCATATGTATCTTAAATTCATCGTCATATAAACAATATGTCTATTTATTTCATTTCAATCATTTCTCAAGACACATTAACATCATTCATTATTAAAACGTTTATCATAACAAATTACATTGTACGTACCTTTTTGAATGATCATTGCCTCTTTCGCGCTATATAAGTCATAACACTAGTCACGTTATGCAAACAATATAATACATTACCATTCACAATACATAATATAACATTGTTCAATCTCAACAATGATGTTAGACAAATGATCTCTATTTTGATCCTTGACAACTCATATGGATGATCTATTTAACATGTATTTGAGAATCTTGTTACAAAATTAAATTGCTTCAAATAAAGCAGAACAGAACACTTCTAGCGGTCGCGCCTCACCTGAATACGACCGCGCCATACAGTTACACGATGAAACCTTATCACAGTAGATTTCGCGGTCAGAAGCCCGACCTAAGTCGCGACCGCACTTCACAATCAAAAGATGAAACCCTATCACAGTAGGCTTCGCGGTCAGAAGTCCGACCTAAGTCGCAACCGCACATGTAATATCCTCATATATGCCCTAAAAGTTTTGATTATGTTGTTGATGTTGTGGTTAGTGTTGTTGTTGTTATATATTGGATTGTATATATGTGTTAAATTGTAAGAGAAAAGAAATGGAAAGAGAATGTATATGTATGTGTTTTGGAGAAGAAATTTAGGGTTTAGAGACAAGTTTATATGTTGGGTATATGATGATATATATAACATATAAATTGGTCAAAGGGAGAGTCAATGCAAGAGGATATTTTTATGTGGCATGTGAAATTACTTAATTGGGCACATATGAGACAAAAAGGTAGTTAAATGGTGAAGGGTGTTTTAGTAATTGCAAGGTTAAAAACTCTTGGTGGATATAAGAAGCAAAATTTGACTTTTGCTCTTCATCTTTTCCTCTTCTCATTTGTGTGTGGCCGGCTCTTCCTTAGACAAAAGGGAAAGAGAAGTGTTCTTGAGACAAGAAGCAAATTGAAGAAGAAATCAAAGGTTGTGAAAAGAGATTTGTGGAATTTCTTCATTTTAGGTAAGAATTCTTTTGTTTCCCTTTGTCAATTTTGAAGTTGTGTCTAAATAAAATTGTGATTGGTTGATGTGATGATTTAGTGTGTTTGTGTATGGTGTGTGTAAAAGTGTTGAAATGGAATTAAAGATAAGAAGCTAGGTTGGTGTTGGTGATGGAAGAGTAAGAGTTGTGTTTAGTGAATTTTTTTTTTCTGTTTTACAATTAGTAAAGGCTGTGACTTGTATGATTTTTAATTAATTATAGAAAAATGTTCTTGAAGTGAATTTTTGATATGTTGTGCCTCTATGAGTCTAGAATGACTGAAAAATATGTTGATTCGATTTTGGAATGGTTATGAGTTTAGAAAGATTATTTTTATTAGACCTGTTCCAGCAGGTACCTTAACTGAGACAGCTATATTTCGGGATTTTTAATAAAATTTAGAAAAATCATATCCAATTGAATTTTGGATATGTTGTTGCTTAGTGAGTCTAGTATTTGAGAAAAATAATTTGGAACCACGTTGATTGAATTTGATTTATGGAATTCACAAAGTTCAGAACTGCTGCCAGGATGCAGGGCAATTGGGGCGGTCTGGTTAGGTGAACTATTTGACCAAGATTTTGTGTTCAGTTTGATCTGATATTTTTAAGGGATGATTTTAAGATACAAAACTAAATTCTGTAAAAATTTTAGAATTTTTAGTCAAGTGGATTAGTTTATACAATTTTTCAAAATAAGGATAAAATGGAGTCTAAAACCAGAATGTACTATTCATATGGTCATTTTGCTAATATTCCTTTTGGATTAGATTGTGAAGAGGTTGAATTGCCCTAACCATGTCCCTCAAATGTAATGGTTATTGTTTTTATTCTTTGTTCTTTTAGCATGGCTTTGATTCTTCAAAGGTATTATGGTACCTAAACCTAAACATAAACACTTTAAACATGTCTAAAACAAAGAATGCCCTAATCAAATGTATGTGGATGATTCTAAACCTATGTATAATGATCTTTGGATTAGGTTTTGAAGAGATTGTGTTGCATTAACCTATATGTTGAGAATTTTTGGAAGAGGAAATGTATGGAGGAATGGGAATAGTTCTTGAGGTAAGTAACAATACATATGATTGTATTTAATTACATAATTTGAGGCTTAACACATTTGTTTGCAAATGTGTTAAGTGATTTATTATATTGTTAATATAATTGGACTAAGGTGATGATTGAATGATGTGAAGGATGTGAAGAGCATTAACAAGGTAAGCATAAACCCTATTTGATTGTATATCCTTATATGTCTTTGAACATTAACACATTGGGATGAAAGTGTTAAATAAGCTATTATATTGTGAATGTAAATGAAGAATGTATATTACTATATATATATATATAAAGGATGAAATATGAAATGGAAAAGGTAGGAAAATATGAGGATCCTTCTTAAGGTATGTGCAATTTGTTATGATAAATGCTCTAGTAATGAATGATGTTAATGTGTTTTGAGAAATGAGAAAATGTTATGTTATATGCATTGTGAATCTTGTGTATGGCAATGTATTATATGAATAATATATTTTGAAATGTTATATCAATGATGTTATATGTATCATATGGATTGAGATATGATATGTAGTGAAGCCATTGTAATTGGCCATGATGATTCAAATGTGAGACGAAGCCATTGTGATTGGCTATGATGATCCAATTGAAAGAAATAAGGCATATTTGCCTAGATGATAATGAGCATTGAGATTGAAATTGATAATGAAACAATAAGTGAAATATGTGTTTAATGTGTTATTCAGTCTTCAGAGTTCTGGGTTTGGAGGCATGCCTATAAAATGAAAAAGGTAACAGTCTTGCCGGGTTGAGGATCTCTTCAAATTGAGTTGAATTGAGGTCCAAGAGACTGGGTCTGTTACACTATGAGAATTGTGAATATGAAATATATGATTGGTAACAGTCTTGCCGGGTTGAGGATCTCCTCATGATGAGTTGATGGTCCAAGAGACTGGGTCTGTTACACTATCCATGGATAGAAATATTGATATATGATGCCTACGGGCTTGATGATTATGATTATAGACCAAAGCAGTAACTCTGAACTCTGAATAACATAGTGGTGTCTGTTGGGCTCGAGTCTGTCTTTGTTGTCAATGTGATATACAAATGTTGAAAGAAATGGATAATGAAATCTTTGGTATACTTCATTGGACATGTGATTGATGATATGTAATTTGTGTGTTGAAATATTGATTATGAGCACTAATGATGAATCATAAATGGTGAATTGTGAATAAAGAAATGTTGTGATTGGTATGATGTATAATGTGTGTACTAGCATTGATTGTGAATTTAATTGATGAATTGTGGTTGAAGACAATGATTGTCTTAATTGGAAATGTGACTTATGGTTAGTATGATGTATAATGTGTGTATTGAGATGTTGATTGTGAATATTAGTGATGGGTTGGAATTGGTAGAAATGTTATGTATATATATGTGTATAAGATATGAAATTAGTTGAAAGATATGAAAGGTGCAAATGAAAAGGGATAAACTTAATAAGAACTAAAAGTATATGGAATTGATATATCTTTATATGTTAGTATTTCCATGATATATGTTTGTATTTTATATTTATACTACTAAGCTTTCGAGCTTAGCGCGGATGTATTATCGCGCAGGTAGCTTGGTGGAAGATATGAAGTCTTTTGGTATGCCACGAGAAGAGTAAGATTTTGTCGAGACCAACTAGAGGGTAATGCATACATGTATCCACTTTAAGTATGTTATATTAAATGTATAAATGAAGTTTTGATAAAGACAATGATTTTGTAAGTGTTCTTTAAATTGACCTATTATGGTTTGAATTTTGTTATAGGTTTTTAAAAAGTAAAAAGAAAAGTGGCATCCTTATACTCTATATACTTACTGTATGTATACTAGGTATATGTATAGTACTTATATATGGTATCGAGGTGTTACAACACATGACTAAATAGCGACCGCCCATGACTAATAGCGATCGTCCCAAATTACGTCTCTCATACGTAAACCCTAAATGTAGCCAAACTTCTTTTGGTTAACTTAAAACACATTGTACACAACATAACCTCATTCAAATGGACATAATCAACATCATTAGCAATTATTTTACATACTCATCACAACATTTTCATCACCAACATATAACAATCAAACTTTCAAACAACTTCAATTAGCAAGAGAAACAAGTGTGTACTTACCTTAAGCACCACTTCTAAACACTTCCTTTTCCAAGACTTCTTCACTTCCCAAATCAATGACAATTCACTTCCTTCAAAACTTAATACTTAAAAACACATCACAAACACACTTAATCAACCATCCATATCAACTCACCAATCCCAAACACAATTTCAAAAGAACAAAGGAAAATCAAGAGAAAGAACTTACCTAAGTTGTTGAATTCCACAAATCTTCAATTAAATCCTTTGATTCTCCCTTCAATTTGATGTTAGAATTAAACAAATCTCACTTTGCTCTCTCTTGTCTAAGGAGGAGCCAACCAACGTGGAGAAGAGAAGAAGAAGAAGAAGGAAATGAAGAAAAGACAAAATATCACCTCTTTAAATCTCCACCAAGTGATTCAACAAGAGTAATTACCTAAACACCCTTATACCATTTGTCTTGATTACCATTCATTACATGCCCTTTATAGTAACTTCACACTTAACAAAAATAAATATCTTCTTTCCTTGACTCTTCATTTTGACCAACTTATATGTTATATATATATCATCATATACACAACATATACCATTCTCTCTAAACCCTAAATTCTTTCCCAAATCACATATACATAAACATTCTTTTCTCTATTTCTTTTCTCTTGTAATTTAACACATATATTCAATCCAATTATATAACAACAACAACAACATAATCACAACTTCTAGGGCATATATGAGGATATTACAATTCTCTCCCCCTTAAATAATTTCGTCCTCGAAATTATCAGTACCATAACAATTTATTCTTAACAAAATACTATCTTAACTCCCATATGGAGTTAATTATATGCTTAAGTTATTATATTATCAAATCACATAACTTCAACTCTTCCCTTTAGAATCAACCATCTTCTCTCAATTTCCATAATTCATCATTCTATATGTTTATACAATTGATTACTTCCTTGATCAAACATTCAAAAGATCTCATTACATTTCCTATTAATGACTTTATACAAGAATCAGCTCATTTATATAGTTCATCCAATCTTTATATTTAATATATATTGTTCCTTCATCTCTTTGTAATTACTCTCTTAACTTTAACCTTAAAAACCATTGGTTATATTTGTGCATTAATTATCCCATCATTACAATCACTGTCTAAATAGATATTTATCACCCTCAAATGGATAACAAGATCCTTATTTTTCACAAATGGAGTTACTTCTTTAGCATGCTTTTCATTTAACTTACATATTAATATACTACCTTTCAACTTATTTTATAAATAACCAAACTTTTTCCCTTTTTATCATAATTTATAACCACTATAACTCCATTCATTCATGTCCAAACATACTTTAACCTATTATATCGTATACATTATCATGTAAATAATTACACTCATGGTACAACTATACACATTAAATCCCAATAATGATTCATAATCTTAGCCAAATCCAGATCAAATGATCTATCTATCACAATATACTTACATTCCAATCTTGTTCAATTCCAATCAACCATTAATTTATTTAAACTTATCATAAAATTTCACAATATTCATATATGTATATATAACCTAATTCCATTAGGGCAACTTATATACAATTCCTGATCATTTTCGATCCATATTCAATCAAATTATCATGATAACAAATTATTTCAAATTATCTTAATATAATTTCCACCAATTCTCATAAAAATTTTATATCATATTTACTACTAATAGTTCTTTCACTTAAACCTCAAGTTCATTCATTCATTCATTACATACCATAAACATATTCAGTATAACTTTCAATCATATTTATTTTGATTACCTTATTGTCATATCATCCCTAACTCAAAACATTTTCATAATTTCCTTTTTCTCTCTTAATCTTCACAGTTATAACCAAATTTTTAACAAAAAATGATAAAGTACAACTTTATCCATCATAACTTTCAACTATACTTTTCAAACAAAATTCAATCCCACCAGATCTGTATTACAATCATTATATCTAAGATCCAAATCCAGGGATAACAAATTAACCGATCAAATATACTAAACAAAACACATGGCTTTAAAAGATTAATATTCAAGCCTAGGACTTTCAGATCAATACTGTTTTTCTCATAATTTTATTCTCAATCTATACAAATACAAGGTTAAGATGTATTTCAAGAATTACACATTCCTTCTTTACATTTTTGCTATATCAGAAGTTAATACATTCCAACTCCGTTTCAAACCAATTTGCACTCGATTATATGATCTTTATCCACTTAATTCATGTTTCAACAATATTACTTTATACATATTCAATCATATGCAGCTGCTATACAATTTTATTCGTCACTTCATTTCTAATCCATTTACAATTTCTTATAATGTATAATTGCATAAAACTTTCCATATATGAATACTTTGGAACTCTAAATATCATATGATAATTAAGTTCAATGCTCACTATCACAAACTCCACTGTTCCATAATACTCAAGTCCATTCCATTTTCACTTCCATCACATCACTCATCTAGCTGTACCCAGTTCAAGTCCTAGTCTCTCTTAGGTCCACTAATACATACTACATCATTTCCATAACACTAATTCTATAATTATACCACATACAAATTCATAGGTCACATTCATGTCATAATTTCATTCACATTGAGAAACTCAGTTTACATATCATATAAATGTATATACTTAATTATATACTCTTGTTTTATTTTCCTTTTTCATACATTCACTAAAAATGTTCCTTTATAACTGTAACAACCGTCCTAGTCCACCTGCTGAGCCATTCCTATCCGGAGAAACCCCCAGAGCCTTTGGGCTGAGCTGCTACAGTACTAATTCTTCCCGTATAATGTAAAGTATTTATTCACACAACATATATACATATATATTGACTATAATAATATTTCACATCCATCTTGGTCATATTCCCAAGGTGACATCTCTTTCACTTTCGTCTTTAAAAGCATTTAATATACTTTCATATCCATTTTTACTCTTTGCAATAAAATGATTTAAAATGGTTCATTTTCGTTTACTCATCCTCTTCCCTTTTTACTTCAGAACCAATTCTCATACTATCAATCACATTACTCAATTCACTATACTTTCATGTGCAACATTAGTCATTTCACCTAGCCCATGTATGGTATATACATTAAACCATCAACATCCCAATAATCTTTAACAATTTCCACTAAAATTTTAACTTTTCAACCTATTAATTCGCTCAAGCTTTAATTTGCCAAACTCATCTTTTCTTAATATCAACTTTAAAAACATCTTATATATATATCACAAAGCAATATCAAAACATATATGTTTCACAATTATCAAGCTCATTCCAAAAAATCTCAAATATTACATATCACCACCATTACCATGAACTTTCACAATATCCAAGCATCTCACATTTCTAACATTGAATTCACAATGTTTGCATTATAGTAACAATACTAAGTTATATTCTTACTTAACCACTATCATCTCTTTTTCCTTTAAACAATACCTTAATTATATATATACCCCAAACTTTAAATAATCACACTTTGTCTATACTAATCAACTCATTCAATATTCCACCATACTCTCCTCATTAAAATAACATAACTTTCCATAATAACAATCCAACAATATTTCCTCTATTTAGCAAACCCAACATAAACTCTATTATAAAGATATTCAAAATGTAGAGGAAAGAGTACATACTCTTATCTTAATCTTGATTTCAACTCATTTTCAACTTTATTCCCCTTTTCATTTCTTTATGTTTCAATTCATATTATGTCCTATATAATATTACTCATAAACATCCACATTATATTCCATGTTGCACACGACATAACATTTTCATATACATCATCAATATACACATATATCACATTACATTTCACAATTCGTTTCTCATAATCAATTAGGCACTATGCCTCAGTTATAATTCATTTCCCACATCATTGCCAATAATCATGGTTTCTCATCACATCAACATAGTATACACATATATCATCAACTATATTGAACATCTCATATAACACAAATATTCTACAATTCATATTATGCCACGTCCGAGACCAACCTAGGTGTCAATGCATATGCATGTATTACAAATTCCATTTCAAAACTTTTCCTTTTTACTTCTACTTAAACTTTTCAAACTTTTTCTTTTCATTTCTACTTAGGCCGAGAATCTCGAACCTAAGCTCTGATACCAAAATAATTGTAACACCCCGATACTCCACATAAGTACTATACATATACCTGGTATACATACAGTAAGTATATAAAGTATAAGGATGTCACTTTTCGTTACTATTTAAAAACCTTTAACAGTGTTTAAACCATCATACATTCAATACAGAACATTTACCAAAAATCATTATACTGTTAATAATCTTACATTATTATAATAATCTTATCTTTATCAAATCTTCATTTATACATTTGAATATATTGTATCAGAAATACATCAAAATTAAAAGTTATACATGTATGCATCACCATCTAGTTGGTCTCGACAAACTCTTACTCTTCTCGTGGCATAACGAAAGACTTCCTATCCTTCACCTTGTCACCTGCGCGATAACACATCCACGCTAAGCCCGAGAGCTTAGTAGTACAAATATAAAATATAAACATATAATGATATAACAATTCAATGTACAATTAGTTCTTATCATGTTTTTACTTATTAGTTGCACCTTCAATATATCTTGACTAATTTCATATTTTATATACATTTATACAAAACATTACCACCATCCACAATTCATTGCTGATACTCACAATTAATATATCAATATACATACATTATATATCATACCAATCAAGAGTCACATTTCCAAGGAAAACAATCCTTATCACCAAACACAATTCATCATTAATACCCACAATCAATACACACATCACATATCATACTTCATAACATTAGTTTGTTCACAATTCACTAATATTCACAATTTATATAACTTTTTACTCATTTATTCCAACATTTATATATATCACATTTACGACATTTGACCGACTCGGGCCCAAAAGACACTAATATGCTATTCGACTTTCAGAGTTAATGCTTTGGTTTAATTATCACATTCATCATTATCCCAACTAGGCTTCAAGGATTAGGTTCAACCAAGCTTCAAGGGGAACAAAGCATGCTAAGTCTCAACCCAACTTGGCTTCAAGAACCAACCCAACCTAGCTTCAAGGGTTGTAACATCTCAATTAGGCTTCAAGGACTAGACCCAACCAAGCTTCAAGGGGAGTATCACATGTAAAACTTCAACCCAACTTGGCTTCAAGGATCAAGCCCAACCTAACTTCAAGAGATTGTTACCATTAGGCATGCCACCAACAATAAAACTCTGAAAATGAATAACACATTAGATACACAATTCATTTATTATATCATTATCCATTTCATTCTCAATTGAATCATTATCTAGGCAAACATGCCTCATTTATCTCAATTGAATCATCATAGCCAATCACAATGGCTTCACATCTCATTTGAATCATCATTGCCAATCACAATGGCTTTATATCACATTTAAATCATCATTGCACATTTGAATCATCATATCACATTTCATTAATTAAATCACATTTGAATCATCATAGCCAATCACAATGGCTTCACATCATACACATCATTATTGATATATATATATATATATATACAACACCAATTACATTAACTACACGAACATGTCATTATTCGAACATACATCATTAATTTCATTGCATATGTATCTTAAATTCATCGTCATATAAACAATATGTCTATTTATTTCATTTCAATAATTTCTCAAGACACATTAACATCATTCATTATTAAAACGTTTATCATAACAAATTACATTGTACGTACCTTTTTGAATGATCATCGCCTCTTTCGCGCTATATAAGTCATAACACTAGTCACGTTATGCAAACAATATAATACATTACCATTCACAATACATAATATAACATTGTTCAATCTCAACAATGATGTTAGACAAATGATCTCTATTTTGATCCTTGACAACTCATATGGATGATATATTTAACATGTATTTGAGAATCTTGTTACAAAATTAAATTGCTTCAAATAAAGCAGAACAGAACACTTCTAGCAGTCGCGCCTCACCTGAATACGACCGCGCCATACAGTTACACGATGAAACCTTATCACAGTAGATTTCGCGGTCAGAAGCCCGACCTAAGTCGCGACCGCACTTCACAATCAAAAGATGAAACCCTATCACAGTAGGTTTCGCGGTCAGAAGTTCGACCTAAGTCGCGACCGCACATGACTAAATAGCGACCGCCCATGACTAATAGCGATCGTCCCAAATTACGTCTCTCATACATAAACCCTAAATGTAGCCAAACTTCTTTTGGTTAACTTAAAACACATTGTACACAACATAACCTCATTCAAATGGACATAATCAACATCATTAGCAATTATTTTACATACTCATCACAACATTTTCATCACCAACATATAACAATCAAACTTTCAAACAACTTCAATTAGCAAGAGAAACAAGTGTGTACTTACCTTAAGCACCACTTCTAAACACTTCCTTTTCCAAGACTTCTTCACTTCCCAAATCAATGACAATTCACTTCCTTCAAAACTTAATACTTAAAAACACATCACAAACACACTTAATCAACCATCCATATCAACTCACCAATCCCAAACACAATTTCAAAAGAACAAAGGAAAATCAAGAGAAAGAACTTACCTAAGTTGTTGAATTCCACAAATCTTCAATTAAATCCTTTGATTCTCCCTTCAATTTGATGTTAGAATTAAACAAATCTCACTTTGCTCTCTCTTGTCTAAGGAGGAGCCAACCAACGTGGAGAAGAGAAGAAGAAGAAGAAGGAAATGAAGAAAAGACAAAATATCACCTCTTTAAATCTCCACCAAGTGATTCAACAAGAGTAATTACCTAAACACCCTTATACCATTTGTCTTGATTACCATTCATTACATGCCCTTTATAGTAACTTCACACTTAACAAAAATAAATATCTTCTTTCCTTGACTCTTCATTTTGACCACCTTATATGTTATATATATATCATCATATACACAACATATACCATTCTCTCTAAACCCTAAATTCTTTCCCAAATCACATATACATAAACATTCTTTTCTCTATTTCTTTTCTCTTGTAATTTAACACATATATTCAATCCAATTATATAACAACAACAACAACATAATCACAACTTCTAGGGCATATATGAGGATATTACAAACAGTCTAGATTAAATTTGTTTTAGCCACTGCAATATTCTTCTAGCAAAGATCTAAACAAGAGATTCTTCAGAAGCTAAAGAAAGTTTGTAATTTGGTTTTGTTCTCAACCTTTATCTCTTAAGTTTCATTGGAATTGTATTCATGAATTCTATTATGTCTAAATTGATTTCTTTGAATTTTAATGAGATGAATCTATGTGATAGCATCATTATGAACTAATTTGATCTAGTCCAGGGTTTGTATGGATCTACTATGATTGTATGAAATGGTTCTTGCTCTTAACCGAATTATTTCTTTAGCCTTAATTGAATGGATTATTGTTAATATATAATTGATTGGCCACCAATTATGTGTTTGAGGTATTAGATGAAGGATTGAGAAATGAAGTCTAATGCTGGAACAATTCAATTAGGGACTTAGGTGAATTAGAAATATAAACCTAAGAAAAAGATCATTTCAATTATAACAAGATTATTTGAAAGATGATTGAATGCGAGAGGTTATTTCCTTCATTCGATTAATTAAGTTGCTTGAGATCTAATCTTTGAAATTAAATTAGTTGAGAGGAATAACCGTTCATACATATAAGTTAGTAGAGAATGCAAACCCTAGACCTTTCTATTAAGTGAATCAATATATCAGCTTAGCTTACTTTTATTGTTTTAAACTCCACTTGATTTGTCTTCATTAGTTGTTAGCAATTTAAATTTATTGATAATTTGTTATTTGCAATCTGATAATCAATTACCTTATCTAGCTTCCTTGTGAGATGACCTTGAGGTGTTCACTAAGATACTACAGCAGCCTCGTATACTTGCGAGTGTAGTTCTAGTAGTGTTAATTAGAGCGCAACAAACTTGACAAAATTTTTGTGTTTAGTTTGTTTTGATTTTAGCCTTGCTTGGGGACAAGCAAAGATTTAAGTGTGGGGTATTTGATCAGAGTGTTTTTATACTAGTTTTTAGTATGATTTTAAAGTGTTTTTAGTTAATGTTTCATTTGACTTTTGTTCAAAGTTTGTTTTAAGTGTTTGTTTTAGGTTAAAGTGGAAAAATTCCCTTGGATGATCAAAAAAAGCAAGAAAGAGCATGAATCAAGCAAGACATGGCCAAGCCAAATCAAGCTTGGCCATAAGCTTGGCCGTGTCCCATCCCTAACCAAAGAACCAAGCAAGAAAGGAAAGAAAAGAGAAGCAGTAGCTGACACACCCAGGTGACACGCCCAAGCCAGTGGCCATGTCACCCATTGGAAGCAAAGAGAAGAGTTGGCAAAATGAAGAAATAGAAAGGGACACACCCACATGACACGGCCAGAAGCTTGGCCGTGTCACCTAGAGGAAAAGAAGGAAAGAATGGGGCAGAAGGTGACACGGCCAGCAAGCTTGGCCGTGTCCAAAAGCAAAACATGAGACACGGGCAAGCCACTCTTGGCTTGGCCGTGTCACCCTATAAAAAGATGATTCTTCTGCTCGAGTTTGAGGAACAAGTGGGGGGCAACCAAATACTTTTGCCAAAAGTAATACAAAACAAATAGAATGTGGGGAACAAGGGAGAGTGGTGTGAGCTGGTGTGAGTTGGAAGGCATAGGCTTGAGCTTTAGAGGGAAAATAAGAAGAGAAGAAGAGGGAGTTTTGGGGGGGCTTCTGCAGAGGGCTGGAGGTTTGTGCAGAAAATAGAGAACAGAGGCAGAGAAGAGAGGTTTGAGAGGAGGAGGCTGTGCATACACGTTTTGGGCAAGGAGGGAGTGACACTTTCCTTAACTCTTCATCTTCATCCTCCATTTCCATCCTCTCCAGCATCTTCATCTTCCATTGGCAGCTCTTGGAGATTCACGAAGCTATATTGAAAGGGGATTTTCTATTTTCTCCTTTTATGTATTTTAATGTTATTGTTGTTGTTATTGTATTAAGTGTATTGAACATGAAGTAAATCATTCCCTATCTAGATATTGAAGAACCCTAGCTTATTTATATGATTGAATGATTTTAATTGATTGAGTTGTTTTATTCTTGTGATGCTTAATGATTATTTTCAATTGATAATAGCATGCTTATTGATTGGTTGCCATATTCATATTATTGACTTGAGAAAGCTTGATATGAATTGATTACTCATAAGGGTTGAGGATTGATTGGGGTGCTAGAGATAGACCTACAAGATCTTTTGGTTTATAGTTCCTTGTTCTTAATGCATGATCTACTTAATTGTGTTTTGAGAAGAGATTCCGGCACTCTACTTAGTGATTAGGGATTAATTCACTCGAGAGAGGTTTTAGTCTAAATTAGAGGAATGCCAACTCAACTCTATCATGTAATGTAATTAAGGCTAGGGGGATTCAATATCGGGATAGTATCATTATCATCAATCCTTTTTACACAACACACAATTTATCTTTATGTTCATTTATTTAAGTTAATTGTCTTTAATTATAAAACATACAAAAATATTAATTTGCTAAACAACAGTTAAGATTTGCACTAGTGCTTGGCCTTGTCCTCAGTGGAATGATAACTCACTCACTACTTTATTACTTGGGCGACTCGTGCACTTACGGTATTGCTATAGCACAGCTCGCGCGCACTAGGTATGCATTAATTGTTTAAATTTTATTCTTCACAATAGCTAAATCATCCCATTATTTCTTTTAATTCAAAAACTTAAGAACCCTAATTCACCTTTTCTAAAGTTTGAAAATCTTAAATTCATTGCCTTATTTTCCAAAAAGTTTAAAGTTATTAGTTTTGTTTCTTCAAAACCCCAGAACCCTAATTTGCTTTCTAAATTTTCAAAATTCTAAATTGAGTTATGTTTCTTTTCAAAAGCCTTAAAAACATCTTTTTTTCTTTTATAAACTTTAAATCATTTGCTTTATTTTCATAAAACTTCATAAAATTGTCAATTGTTTTTCCAAATTCTAAAAACCAATTCATTATCCGAAACCCTAATTCAAATATCATAAAACCCTAATTCAATTCCAAAACTCAAAACAGTGAACCCTAACCCCTTTAAAACCTTAAATCCTAATTTTTTCTAAACCCTAATCCTTTAAAACTTTAAAAATTATATAAACACAAATGTTTAATTTTACACAGTAAGCTTAAACCATAATTCAATGAGTAACCATAAGTCATAAATCTAAGTATTCTAAAGTGTCCAAACCCTAGTTTCATGATTTCACATTTAAATGTTAATTTGGTTAATCAAAGAACTTTATTAACCTTTTAAAACATAAAATCTTAATCTATTATAATTCCTTTAAAAACTCACAGTAGCCTAATTCCACAAATTCCAAAACCCTAAACACATGAAATAAAGAACCCTAAATGGAAACAGTAGCAATAATTTAGATTTTTATTTGCCTTATTCAATTCTATATTTGATTATGCTTTAATTTATTTTATATGCTTTAATTTATTTAAGTTCAAAGCTTGGTTTATTTAATTTATCATGGATGGATGTTTACTTTCTATTGATGTTTAATACCTTTGATGAATGATTTATTTATAATGAATGGTTATTTACTTTTATCAATTTATTTAGATTTCCAAATGTTGTAAGAGGTATGTTTCCACTTGGTGGGTACCTCATTAGTTAAATATCATGTAATTTAAATTAATTTTCTATTTTAGAACCAATGTTAAGGACATGTTTCTACCTTTCGGTGGGTGTCCTATTTAGGCATGGGATGTAAGGACATGTTTCCATCCTCGGATGGGTGTCCATTTATTTGCTTTGTTTGGACATTGCTTTGATTTTAATATAATGATGCTTTCTTTTAGTTATTGTGTGTAATACGGATAATATTATTATACTTAAGAATTTTACAATATTAAGACCTATAAAGGAGGCCGGTTCCAATGAATCGAGCGTTGTGGGGGTGCTGGGCCATTTCTCACCTTCCCCACACGTACCCAACTTTTCGAACCCATTAGGGGGTTGGGGATTCCTTAGAAATTGAGTCATCCACCCCTTTCTTTTTTCCCAACCCGTCCGGGTGGCGACTCCATTTTCTTCGGACTTAGGTCCGTGTTCTCTAAGGCCCCGAGCCTAAACAGTGACGAAGTAGCAAGAACCATTCCACCGGGAGTGGGGGCAAAAATCCTCGCTCACAGTGGCAACTCCACTGGGGATAAGAGAAGTTGATTCCGTTGGTCTTTATATTATTCTATTCTTTTTTATAATGATATTATACATTGCATCATATTAGATTGCATCATGTGAGTGAGTTAAGACGCCTGTGTTCTCAGCGCAGGCCCGTGGGCATTTCACCCGCAGAGTTTTTCTGCGGGCGAAATGACCCGCAGCTGCGGCAGCTTTTTCGCCAGCATAATTTTTCCTATGGCAGATTTTTTTGCCGGCGCAATTTTTTCGCAGTAGATTTTTTTGCTAGCGAAATTTTTCCGACGCAAATTTTTCAAAACCTATTACAATTAGGTTTCGGTTTCCTTTTCTTATTCAATGTTATATGCCGTGAGTAACTAGGATTAATAATAAAATTCTTCTATAAATAAGGAAGAAATCGGAAGGGAAAAAGGGAGGTAGAAATTGGGACGAAATTGGGGATTTTGAAACCGAATCTATGTAGGAAAACTTTAATCAAGCTGATTTTTTGAGAGAAGAAGAAGCAAAGCCAGAAACAAATCATCAAAGGCAGCAACTGCCTTTGTTTTTGTTCATCCAAAAAGAATTATTTTTGGAGAAACCATCAAAAGAAGATATGTATTAATTGTTATTTTTTTTTACAGTAGGTAAGATTATAAAATTGTCTTTCAAAATCAAAAAAACCCTAGAACTTTAATTTAGCTTTTCAAAAGTTAAAAACACTAGTTCATTATATTATTTTCCAAAAAGACTTAAAATTGTTATTTTTACTTCCTTAAAACCCTAGTTGAACATGTTTTTCAACAAAACCAAAATTTGATTCTGTTTCTTACAACAAACCCTAAAAATGCCTTTTTTATTTATATAAACCTTAAATCGTTGGTCTACTTTCATAAAATTATAATTTAATTTTTCCAAACTCTAAAAAACCTAAACATCCACCGAAACCCTAATTCTAAAACACTAAATCCAAATGCAACTTCCAAACCTAAAATAGTAAACCCTAACCCCTTTAAAACCTTAAACCCTAATTTTTTTCTAAACCCTAATCATTTAAAATTTTAAAAACCATAAAAACACAAACATTTTAATCTCACACAGTAAACTTGAAACCATAAATTAAAATTGTTTTAAAGAGTCCAAATTCTAGTTTCACGATTTTTACATCATAAACCCTAGTTTGGTTAATCAAAGAGTCTTACCAACCTTTTAAAAAATAAAATCCTCAATTTATTTTAGTTCTCTTAAAGTCACAGTAGCCAAATTCCATTAATTCCAAAACCTTAAACACATGAAATAAAGAGCCCTAAATTGAAACAGCAGCTATAATTGGAAATTTATTTACTTTATTCAATTCTATATTTGATTATGCTTTGATTTATTTCTTATGCTTTAATTTATTTAAGTTCAATTCTTGGTTTACTTGATTTTTCATGGAAGGATGTTTACTTTCTATTGATGTTTAACACCTTTGATGAATGGTTTATTTATGATGAATGGTTATTTACTTTTATCAATTTATTTAGGTTTCAAAATTTTGTAAGAGGTATGTTTCCACTTGGTGGGTACCTCATTAGTTAAATATCATGTAATTTAATTTGCTTTTCTATTTTTGAACCTATGTAAAGGACATGTTTCTACCTTTCGATGGGTGTCCTATTTAAGCATGGGATGTAAGGACATGTTTCCATCTTTGGATGGGTGTCCATTTATTTGTTTTGCTTGGACCTTGCTTTGATTTTAATATATTGATGCTTTATTTTAATTATTGTGTGTAATATGGATAATGTTGTTATATTTAAGAATTTTATAATATTAAGACCTATAAAGGAGGCCGGTTCCAATGAACAGGGCGTTGTGGGTGTACTGGGCCATTTCTCACATTCCCCACACGTACCCAACTTTCCGAACCCATTAGGGGGTTGGGAATTCCTTAGGAATCGAGTCATCCACCCCTTTCCTTTTCCCGGCCCGTCCGGGTGGTGACTCCATTTTCTCCGGACTTAGGTCAGTGTTCTCTAAGAGCCTGAGCCTAAACAGTGCCGAAGTCGCAAGAACTATTCCACCGGGAGTGGGGGCAAAAATCCCCGCTCATAGTGGCTACTCCAGTGGGGATAAGAGAAGTTGATTACGTTGGTCTTTATATTATTCTATTCTTTCCTATAATGATATTATCCATTGCATCTTATTAGATTGCATCGTGTGCGTGAGTTAGGACGCCCGTATTACCCTTGTTGTGTTATGTAAGGGATACCATACTTTCACTCAAGGTATAAAGATCAAGCATGGCATAACCACTCATAGCCTCGTACCATTTGGTATATACTTGCTATGGGAACCTAAGCCTTTTAACCCAAAGACTAAAGCTCATGTAATTGGCCTAGTTACTTTCCTTAGGTTTTACCCCAAATGCATGTTGTTTGACTATGGTTCATTTATCTTGGCTTAAATCATGGCTTATTTGGTTTGTTCTCTTTCTAATATGACCTAAGTATATTTTAAGCTCAAAATAAATTTTTCTTTAAAATCCAATAGACCAAAGCTATTTTCAAAATTTTTCAAGATGGTCTTTGAACATAAAACTTTTCTAAAAACAAATCAAAAATTCTTTTGCTCATGGCTCAAATACTAAGCCCAAAATCCATTTTTTCTAAGATCTTTTTATAATGGGCTTAGAAACAAAATTATTTTCATCCAACATTTTCTTACAAAGAGCTTGCAAATTATTTAGGTCAATTACGAAATACCAAAAATCAATTGTGAGCCTAGTTTATACTAAGAATAATTAATCATGGGCATGTTTTTGGCATGAACCGTTAGTTACCTTTTCTCAAGTGAGAAATCAACATATAATAAACCTCTTAATTTAGTTTTAATCCAATATAGCATAAAAGCTACTTTAGTTGGTTAAATGGATTAAAACTTAATTAATGGGAATTGTCATGGATGGATTTCCATTTTCAAAAATATAACTATTGGTTGAAACTTTCGAGGGAATTATTCAAAAGCAAGATACCCCATGTTGGTATTTTGTTAACCATATACCTAGGAAAAGAGACTCGCCATTCGTGTGTGGTTGTTATAAGGTTGGAAGGAACGTCCTATTTGTCCTTGTTTGTTAATTATTCATGCATACATGCATGCATACATTTGCATCTCATATCATTAACCTTTCTGGCTCACAGCCCTGGATTACGATAGTTCAAAAGCTTACAATAATCTGACCTACGCCGGAGATGAAGTATCTAGCAATGACTCAATCACTTGCTCACCAAAAGCAATTGATCCTGAACAAATTCAAAGAATGGTGGATGAAGCCCTTAATGCCAAAATAGAAGAAATAAAAGAGGCCCTAGCTGAGACCATGAAGAACCAATTGACTACAATTTTAGAAAATCACGCCAAAGCATCTGTTAGCACTAAGAAGCCAAGAGACAAAGGGAAGACTAAGGTTAGTGAAGTAGTTTTTAATGATGATAAGGTAATCATTGATGATGATGATTGGGCTCAATACTACCAAGTTACTCAAGACAAAAAGGAGCCGAAGGTTGTTGAGAAGGCAACTATTGAAAAGATCAAGACTTTTGATGTTCAAAAGATGGTTGCTGATTTAGAAAAGAAATTTGAGAAGAAACTGAAAACCGAAGAAATGTCCGAAGTTGACAAATTATTTGAGCTAGATGAAGAAGTTCCGTACAAGTTCAAGATGCCATCTTTTGTGAAGTTTGATGTAACTGGAAATCCTCATCTCCATGTGAAGCAGTATATCACTGCCATGCAGTATGCCCGAGCTACTAAGGCTCAAACTCTAAGGTACTTCATGCTCTCATTGGATCCTGTTGTCCAAAATTGGTTCAATACCTTAGATGATGGAACACAAAAGAGTTGGGATCTGCTTTACAAAGCCTTCATCCAACAATATGGGTATAATGTCGAGATGGAAGTTACCTTAATGGAAGTGGAGTCCATAAGACAAAGGCCAAATGAGAATTTTGTGGACTATGTGAAAAGATGGAGAAACAAGGCTGCTTTGCTCAAGAAAAGGCCTGATGAATCTTATCAAATAAGGATGATCGTGAGAGGCGTCTTGCCTAGTCATCGTGAAAGGATGTCTCATACACTCATCTATGACTTCAAAGATCTTCTCCAAGCTGGTCTACAAATTGAAGAGTGGGAAAGGGAGAAAAATCGCTTTTCAATAAGAAGGAATGAGAAAGAGGAATTATTAGCCTAGCAATCAAAGCACTCAAAAAGAAGTTGATGTTAATGTGGCTGGTCAAGGAAATAAAAGACAATTCTTAGAATTGGGGAAACCTCTATCTTGGGTTTTTAGCAAGCTGCAAAAGAAAGGGTTGTTGCAACCATTAGCTCCTCGACCACTACATAATCCACTGCCACCAAACTTCAATGCCGAGGCCTTCTGTCTATTTCATCAAATCCAAGGGCATGAAATAAATAAATTTGCTTGTCTAAGGCATGAGATCCAAGACCTAATCGATAGTGGCAAGCTACCCGAGCCAGATAAGCCCAATACCAAGAACAACCCTTTACCTAAATTTGGAAGAGTGCCACCACCAACAACCTTTATGGTGGGAAAAGGATTGGAAGAAGATTTTGTTTTATCCTCTTTTCAAGATGGGAATGTTGAAGATGTGAAAGGAAAAGAAACTTAAACTTAATGAATTTTCCTTAGCTTGAATGTTGCTTTTCAATTTTACTTTCTTTAATATTTAAATTGGAACAATCTTGTTTTTCAAATTTAAAGTTGGTTTGAATAAATTACTTTCATCAAAATTTTTGTTGGTCTTTGTTCATTTTGGTGCTCAACCAATCTAGCTTGATAAGAATTAATATATTTATGCATCATACGAATGACTTTACTAGGTGAGGGAATTGCTCTATAGCATTGAGTTGTGTATGCTTTAGAGAGGGCTCCTACATAATTAACTTTGTCTAGGTCCTAGTCAGTCTTAGAACATGCTTTGACAAACTTTCAAGGTGAAATTGAACTCTGTTTATTTAAGGGAGAGATTTTCTAGGCATTGTTTGGTTAGCCAACAACTAGTATCCACCCATTAAATATCAATCTCTAATTGTCCCTTTGAGCCTTCATAAAATTTTAGCTTTCTTTTCATTGGCATATAACCTCAACAACCTACCCTGAGCTGTTGTGATACTTTTGACAAATCTTATGATCACTAATATGAAGAGGCAAGAAGATCAAAGAAAGCAATGAATAGTCAAGATCATGAAGATAGTTCTCAAGACGATGAGGATAGTTGATATTTTCAAGACCATAAGGGTAGTTGAAGTTTTCAAGACCATAAGGGTAGTTGAAGTTCACTTAATATCTCTAATATATCAAGACAACATTAGAGTAACAAATGATTTATCCCTGTTAAAGAAGGTTTATGTTACTCCACTCATCCATTATTGGAAGCCCAAGTCGGTATAAACAAGACAACTCTATTTGAGTTAGGACCAAAAAAAAGGAAAGGAAAAGAAAAAAGAAGAAGAAGAAGAAGAAAATAAAAAGGAAAAGAAAATAAAAAAGATAAAACCTAAAAAGGCAGTTCAGAAAGCCAACCGAGTTCTCTTTTATCTAAGACAACAAAAGGCTTCCATTTGGGTTATAAGGATATTTTGACCTGAATTGGTCCAACCCAACCAAAAAATTGATCAAAATCAAAGAAAAAGGAGAAAGACCATCCAATTCTTGAATGTTCTGTACTTGACAGTCATACAAGGAAGAAGGACAAAATGCTCAAAGAAAGGGAAGAGTAAGAAAAAGAAAAAAAAGGGAGAAGAAGAAAAGAAACAAATGTGGAAACAAAACTTTATGCAAGGGCAAAAACTATCCTAATCAAGATCTAGATTAATTCCAAGAAGATAGAAGGAATTTGGAGTCTAGCAAGATTGCTCCCAACTGTCTAAAGTTCCAACAAGAAATTTGTAGTGTGAAGGTTTGTCCATTGTGTCACGCCAGCTCTAATCTCAAAATGGCCTTCACTTAAACTTGTGTCCCTTATAGACCCCATTTCAAGCTTATCAAAGACCTATTGATCTCTCTTGGTAGGTAGAGTCTATTAGTGGAGATAGTTCGGATAAGCATGGATATGAGATAGACAATATTTAAACTCAATGAGACCTTTTGCCAAGTAATGTGTATGTGCCTATCTGAAGTGCAACAATTCTTCCTTAAATGATTCCCGAGTTTAGTACGGTAACTAGGGTTGTCATGTTATAGATATGTTAATTTGGAAAATCAAGTCCTGAGGTACATTGACATTAATTTGGCAAAGCCAACATTTGATTTCAAAATCAAAATTAAAAAAAAAAGTGTTTTGTCATACAAAGCCTTCAAGTTAAGGGAAGTACGTTGAACCTCCAAAGGACACATTGGGAAAAGGAAATGATTATTGGCAAGGTCATGAAGAAGCTATCAAGTGACATGCTTTGAAATGGGTGCATCCCTGACTCTGCTGCTTAGGGTCTCCACCACTCATGTTTTCAACATCTTAAAGATAAAAGCCACAAATGCAAAATCTTTTGATCATTCCATTGCAAGACTTAAACAAGCGTCAAAAGGGAACCAATGAGAACACTTCTGCTAATCACCTCAGTCTGTGAGTTGATGGAACGACTGTAAGTATTATTCATGCATATCATGCATACATGAGCATATCACATCGCACTTTCTTGTCTTGTATTGTCTATTCCTTTTCAAAGTGAACAGCAAACACCCTGCGAAGTAAAGAATCAAAAGAAGATATTGAATCAAGGGGGCATGGAAAGCCTATTTGCGCTTGTGGACGCTCCGGTCGTTTTACAAAGAAAATAAATACGTCATCAAAGCTTGTATGGAAAAAATCTTTGTTTTGAGCCTACACAGGGGGCAAAGTTTCTCCTTTTCAATTTTTTGAGTTTATATACCAAATATTTTTAACTTACTTATATTTCGCCATGCAGGGGATAAGGAGAGGATACAAGGTCCAATTAAAAATAGTTGAATTTTTGCAAAAAGGAAGAACAAAAGAATGGAACATTAGAACTCTCAAAAGAATGAAGATGCAAAAGACAAAAGATCATTCCAGCTAAAAGAGCCGAAGTCAGGGAGAAGACCCAATTTAAAGGATGAAGATCCAATTTCAAGGGTGAAGACCCGATCTCAAAGAAGGAAGGTCCAACGATGAAGATCCATTCTGAGGGTGAAGAACCACCATACATAGAATAGCCGGAGCAGTCAGACTTCTCAACTAAAAGGTTAGTCAAATTCATTCTCGGGTCCAAGTACCCAAATTAAATCCAAATAAATTCAATCTCAAGTCCAGTACCCAAATCAAATTCAAATCTCGGGTCCAAGTACACAAATCAAATTCAAATCTCGAGTTAAAATATCCAATTTATGATCGAGTATCCAAATCCAGTTCAAGATCGAGTATCCAAGTCTAGTTAGGATCGAGTATCCCAATCCAATTTAGGATCGAGTATCCAAATCCAGTTCAGGATTGAGTATCCCAATCCAAGTTAGGATCGAGTATCCCAATCCATGTTAGGATCGAGTATCCAAACCTAGTTCAGGATCGAGTATCCAAATCCAAGTTAGGATCGAGTATCCAAATCCAGTTAGGATCGAGTATCTCAATCCACGTTAGGATCGAGTATCCAAATCCAGTTAGGATCGAGTATCTCAATCCACGTTAGGATCGAGTATCCAAATCCAGTTAGGATCGAGTATCCAAATCCAGGTTAGGATCGAGTATCCCAATCCACGTTAGGGTCGAGTATCCAAATCCAGTTAGGATCGAGTATCCAAATCCAATTTAGGATCGAGTATCCAAATCAAATATAGGATCGAAATGGCCCGCAGGCCTGTTTCACCAGCAGCTGCCGCAGCTTCGCCAGTGTAATTTTTCCTGCGGTAGATTTTTTTACCAGCGCATTTTTTCTGCAGTAGTTTTTTTTGCCAACGAAATTTTTACGACGTAAATTTTTTGAAACCTAATACAATTGGGTTTTGATTTCCTTTTCTTATTCAATGTTGTATTCTGTGAGTAACTAGGATTAATAATAGAATTCTTCTATAAATAAGGAAGAAATCGGAAGGGAAAAAGGGAGACAGAAATTGGGACAAATTTGGGGATTTTGAAACCGAATCTGTGAAGGAAAACTTTAATCAAGCTGAATTTTTGAGAAAAGAAGAAGCAAAGCCAGAAACAAATCATCAAAGGCAGCAACTGCCTTTGTTTTTGTTCATCCAAGAAGAATTATTTTTGGAGAAACCATCAAAAGAAGGTATGTATTAATTGTTATTTTTTTTATAGTAGCTAAGATTATAAAATTGTCTTTCAAAATAAAAAAAAAAAAACCCTAGAACTTTAATTTAGTTTTTCTAAAGTTAAAAAACACTAATACTGTGTTTTATTTTCCAAAAAGACTTAAAATTGTTATTTTTACTTCTTCAAAATCTTAAAACCCTAATTGAACATGTTTTCCATCAAAACCAAAATTTGATTCTGTTTCTTACAGCAAACCCTAAAAACACCTTTTATATTTATATAAACCTTAAATTGTTGGTCTACTTTCATAAAATTATAAATTAATTTTTCCAAACTCTAAAAAACCTAAACATCCACCGAAACCTTAATTCTAAAACACTAAATCCAAATGCAACTTCCAAACCTAAAATAGTAAACCCTAACCCCTTTAAAACCTTAAACCTTAATTTTTTCTAAACCCTAATCCTTTAAAAGTTTAAAAACCATAAAAACACAAACATTTTAATTTCACACAAAAAACTTGAAACCATAAATTAAAAGTGTTTTAAAGAGTCCAAATTCTAGTTTCACAATTTTTACATCATAAACCCTAGTTTGGTTAATCAAAGAGTCTTACCAACCTTTTAAAAAATAAAATCCTCAATTTATTTTAATTCTCTTAAAGTCATAGTAGCCAAATTCCATTAATTCCAAAACCTTAAACACATGAAATAAAGAGCCCTAAATGGAAACAGTAGCTATAATTGGAAATTTATTTACTTTATTCAATTCTATATTTGATTATGCTTTGATTTATTTCTTATGCTTTAATTTATTTAAGTTCAATGCTTGGTTTATTTGATTTGTCATGGATGGATGTTTACTTTCTATTGATGTTTAACACCTTTGATGAATGATTTATTTATGATAAATGGTTATTTACTTTTATCAATTTATTTAGGTTTCAAAATGTTGTAAGAGGTATGTTTCCACTTGGTGGGTACCTCATTAGTTAAATATCATGTAATTTAATTTGCTTTTCTATTTTTGAACCTATGTAAAGGACATGTTTCTACCTTTCGGTGGGTGTCCTATTTAGGCATGGGATGTAAGGACATGTTTCCATCTTTGGATGGGTGTCCATTTATTTGTTTTACTTGGACCTTGCTTTGATTTTAATATATTGATGCTTTCTTTTAATTATTGCGTGTAATATGGATAATGTTGTTATATTTAAGAATTTTATAATATTAAGACCTGTAAAGGAGGCCGGTTCTAATGAAGCGGGCGTTGTGGGGGTGCTGGGCCATTTCTCACCTTCCCCACACATACCCAACTTTTTGAACCCATTAGGGGGTTGGGGATTCCTTAGGAATCGAGTCATCCACCTCTTTCTTTTTCCCGGCCTGTCCGGGTGGCGACTCCATTTTCTCCGGACTTAGGTCCATGTTCTCTAAGGCCCTGAGCCTAAACAGTGCCGAAGTCACAAGAACCATTCCATCGGGAGTGGGGGCAAAAATCCCCGCTCACAACTCTATAAATAGTATATGAATAATACCCTTTTAATCATAATTAAACAAATATTTTATACAGCGGATACATTAACACCCTTCCGAAAAAACTTTTCCCATATGCTTGGGCCTAACATTTGCACACAGGGATTTTGTAGGGCCTTCAGCTCCATTGTATGAGAGGTTGATGTCGGCAAGCTCCACGTTCTGGCAAGGGAGGCTGCTGCTGCAATTGAGTTGAACAGCTACTGCAGTTGCCGAAGAGCCTCTGATATTCCTAAAGCTGACATTGCTTATCTTAAGCTTTGATGGGATCTGAAAAAAAGATAACAGAAAAATCACGGAATTAAACTCGTGTCTCTATATGTGTTCATTTATTATTACTCGTAACTGTTCAATATTTAAAGAAACACTATCTCCTCTTCTATTTGGTATTACCTTAGGATTACACTGACTTCATGGGCAATACACTTGATCTATAATGATGGGATTACCGACGTTTTTCATGTTAATATCCTCAAAATGCATATCAGATGCGACGCCACCATAAAATGCAGGCCAGGTCTTGATTTGTAAACCATTATCAGTGCCGTCGATGGTGCAATTTTTTAAGAAAATTCCAGAGATAGGTCCTTCATTCTTGTACTTCCCTAAACTTTCGACACTGATGCCGTGTCCTGGTTTGCACCGCACATTTGTGATTCGCACTTGTTGGGTGTCATCACCAATGGAGATGCAATCATCACCGATCCTAATATTTGAATCGGTGATGTTGATCTCGCTCGAACGTCTGATGTGAATTCCATCGGTGTTGACGCTTTCTACAGGCGCAATGATCGTAAAGCGTCGGAAGGTGAGATTCTTAGACCCTAAGACATTGGCATGGAAATTCTTGCTGTCGACAGTCGTTACATCCTTCATGATGCTATTGGTGATGAAATTGAACCTTAAACTCTGACAGATTTTTTGCGGAAGAAAAAACATGCAACCAAGATTTTATTAGCACCCTATTGCCATAAATAGCATCGTGAAAATGGAGTCAATATGTGCAAGATGATATTCAAATACACTCACAATCAGAAGCTTCTTGCAATCCGTGTTTTTGTTGCAATTATTTTGTTTCCAAGCGGTTTTCCCTTGTCCATTGAAGGTACCACCACTAGATACTGTGAGACAATCGATTTTTATTAAAGAGATCCAGCTTTCATCGGTGTGCGCGCCTGCCTTGTGCTGACTCGGATTTGATGGAGCCTTTAGAGTTCCTTGAGCTTTAAGATGCATTGGACCCTTGCAAGGGCCTTTTATGTCCACTGGCCCTAAAGAGTATGTCCCTTTTGGTATTACAACTTTCTAGTACCCGTTGCTGCACATGCCACAGTCCATGCACTCAATAATGCCTAAAAAGTAAAGCGAAACAGAAGGTTTCAACAATAAATATTTATAGTATATATATATATATATATTTGTTACATAAAAATTAATTGCTCATTCATACCAAACTAATATAAGACCTCGCATTCACTTTGGCATCGTACTTTCTAATATCGGTGACGTTGGGCTGAGCTTCAACTGCAAAAGCGAAGAATTAAAACAGAGTGGCTAAGGAGACATGTATTTTTTATCCCATCTTGTTCGTTGAGTGTTTCTCTATCTTTTACTTGTTCTTGCCTAAGTTTTCCTGCTTACGTTAATGTTTTTTTTGCTTCTCTCTTTTATGCGTCCTTTATAGGACAAACAATTACCTTCTTTATTGAAAGTTTATAACAAGTTGTTGCAGGTGTTTTCATGCAACTTAACTTGGTCTATTATTAGCGTATTTTTTTCTTACATTTTATGCTATAAGTTTCAACCGAAAAATGCTTCCCAACCTTAAGTTAAAACCGTTTGCATTTATTTTTCTTAATTGTGTCTCGAAACTCATGTTGCATAAAATAAGCTACATTTTACCTTATTTTTGTTTTCATTCTCATACCAACACATATGCCAAACAGTCCAATACATTTTTTCGCCCTTGCTATTTTGCGTGCCACACGTAATCATGCTTTTTCTTTTTTTTTTATTCCTTTTCGAGGAGGACAACCTTGTAGAATAATATATAGGTATGTATGCATGCATACAATTGTGTATGGACACACATGTATGCATGCGTGCATGCATACATGTAAACATGCATAGTCGCACGTATGGTTGTGCATACATGTATATGTATACAATATTATGAGAGTCTATTCGACTCACATTAATATTTCTTTTAAGAATTGATTGCAACAAAAACATGACGTTATCCCACATTGAAAAGTGACTGGGGATTTAAGCAACATACAAGATTTGGCTCGTCTACTGAATTAAAATAAGTTTGCAGGGAAGCCGTGGGCGCAGGATTCAAAAACTATTGCACAAAATAAAGTGCGTTTGCGTATCTTGGCAGGGCACTTTGCACTTGGGCATGGGCCACGCGCTCGAGAGGAAAATGGCCCCGGTAAACATGGAAATTAATTTTTCCTAAGGAACTTTGTGGATTGAATTATCGAGCAGAAATTAGCATAAATTGCATGCAAGTTGCAGTAACGGGAGCAGAAAAACCACCAAATTAAAAGCATATGGCTTTCCTTTTTTGCTGGTCGCGCGACACAGCGAGAATCATCGAATATGAAAAGAAAATGCAAACAATGTCTGTCTCAGCAATTCACAACTGTACGGGTGTACATTAGCCCTTTACAGCTCCCTCATGTTTTACGGTATTCGGTACATTGAAAATTCTTTTTCAGTAAGCAACTTTATGCATTAGTCTGGTGAAATTTTCAGAGTACGGGATTCACGTGAACTATATGCAGGTTATAGCAATAGGAGAGCGTATATCGCAAAATCTAATTATATGTATTTCATTTATAAATATCACAAAACATGACATGGCAGCGGCATTTATTACAATCGCATGAGACTCTCTCTTGCCTAAACCTCTTTGTTCCAAGAGAGATTTAAAAATCATGGATTTGTTAAATTAACTGTTTAAATTGAATTAAATAATAGAATTTAAAATATCTTCATTTCAAAATTGTTTTGGATTTGATTGAAGTAATGTATTCTATAAGTAATATATGAATAATACCCTTTTAATCATAATCAAACAAATATTTTATACAACAGATACATTAACACCCTTCCGGAAAAACTTTTCCCTTATGCTTGAGCCTAACATTTGCACACGGGGATTTTACGGGGCCTTCAACTCCATTGTATGAGAGGTTGATGTCGGCAAGCTCCACGTTCTGGAAAGGGAGGCTGCTGCTGCAATTGAGTTGAATAGCTACGGCAATTGTCGAAGAGCCTCTGATATTCCTAAAGCTGACATTGCTTATCTTAACCTTTGATGGGATCTGAAAAAAAGATAACAGAAAAATCACGGAATTAAACTCGTGTCTCTATATGTGTTCATTTATTATTACTCGCAACTGTTCAATATTTAAAGAAACACTATCTCCTCTTCTATTTAGTATTACCTTAGGATTACACTGACTCCATGGGCAATACACTTGATCTATAATGATGGGATTACCGACATTTTTCATGATAATATCCTCGAAATGCATATCGGATGCGATGCCACCATATAATGCGGGCTAGGTCTTGATTCGTACACCATTATCAGTGCCGTCGATGGTGCAATTTCTTACGAAAATTCCCGAGACAGGTCCTTCATTCTTGTACTTCCCTAAACTTCTGACACTGATGCCGTGTCCTAGTCTGCACTGCACATTTGTGATTCGCACTTGTTGGGTGTCATCACCAATGGAGATGCAATCATCATCGGTCCTAATATTTGAAATGGTGATGTTGATCTCGCTCAAACATCTGATGTGAATTCCATTGGTGTTGACGCTTTCTGCATGCGCGATGATCGAAAAGCATCGAAAGGCGAGATTCTTGCACCCTAAGACATTGGCATGGAAATTTTTGTTGTCGATAGTCGTTACATCCTCCATGATGCTATTGGTGATGAAATTGAACTTTAAACTCTGATAGATTTTTTGTGGAAGAATAAACATGTAACCATGATTTTATTAGCACCCTATTACCATAAATAGCATCGTGAAAATGGAGTCAATATGTGCTAGATGATATTCAAATACACTCACAATCGGAAGCTTCTTGCAATCCTTGTTTTTGTGGAATGTATTTGATTTCCAAGCAGTTTTCCCTTGTCCATCGAAGGTACCACTACCAGATACTGTGAGACGATCGATTTTGATAAAAGAGATCCAGCTTTCACTATCGTGCATGCCTACCTTATGCTGACTCGGATTTGATGAGGCCTTCAGAGTTCCATGAACTTCAAGATGCACGGGACCCTTGCAAGGGCCTTTTATGTCCACTAGCCCTAAAGAGTATGTCCCTTTTGGTATTACAACTTTCTAGTACCCGTTGCTGCACAGGCCGCACTCCAGGCACTCAATAATGCCTAAAAAGTAAAGCAAAACAAAAGGTTTTAGCCGAAAATAATTTATAGTTTATATATATATATATTTGTTACATAAAAATTAATTGCTCTTTCATACCGAACTAATATAAGACCTCCCATCCGCTTTGGCATCGTACTTTCTGATATCGGTGATGTTGGGCTGAGTTTCAACTGTAAAAGCGAAGAATTAAAACAGATCGACTAAGGAGACATGTATTTTAGATCCCATCTTGTTCGTTGAGTGTTTCTCTATCTTTTACTTGTTCTTGCCTAAGTTTTCCTGCTTACGTTAATGTTTTTTCGCTTCTCTCTTTTATGCATCCTTTATAGGACAAACAATTACCTTCTTTATTCAAAGTTTATAACAAGTTGTTGCAGGTGTTGTCATGCAACTTAACTTGGTCTACTATTAGTGCATTTTTTTCTCACATTTTATGCTATAAGTTTCAACCGAAAAATGCTTGCCAACCTTAAGTTTAACCCGATTGCATTTTTTTTCTTAATTGTGTCTCGAAACTCATGTTGCATAAAATAAGCTACAGTTGTACCTTATTTTTGTTTTCATTCTCATACCAACACAGATGCCAAACCGTCCAATACATTTTTCCGCCCTTACTATTTTGCGTGCCACATGTAATCATGCTTTTTCTTTTGTTATTCCTTTTCGAGGAGGACAAGCTTGTAGAATAATATATAGGTATGTATGCATGCATGCAATTGTGTATGGACACACACGTATGCATGCGTGCATGCATACATGTAAACATGCATAGTTGCACATATGGTTGTGCATACAATATTATGAGAGTCTATTCGGCTCACATTAATATTTTTTTTTAGGAATTGATTGCAACAAAAACATGACGTTATCCCACATTGAAAAGTGACGGGGGATTTAAGCAATATACAAAATTTGGCTCGTCTACTGAATTAAAATAAGTTTGCAGGGAAACCATGGGCGGGGGATTCAAAATCTGTTGCACTAAATAAGTTGTGTTCGCGTATCTTGACAGGGCACTTGGCACTTGGGAACGGGGCATGCGCTTGAGGGGAAAATGGTCCCAGTAAACATGGAAATTAATTTTTCCTAAGGAACTTTATGGATTGAATTAACGAGCAGGAATTAGCACAAATTGCACGCAAGTTGCAGTAACGGGAGCAGAAAAACCACAGAATAAAAAGCATATGGCTTTCCTTTTTTGCTGGTCGAACGACATAGCAGGAATCATCAAATATGAAAAGAAAACAAAAACATTGTCTGTTACTGCAATTCACGACTGTACGGGTGTACATTAGTCCTTTACAGCTCGCTCATGTTTTACTGGTATTCGGTACAATGAAAATTCTTTTTCAGTAAGCTACTTTATGCATTAGTCCGGTGAAATTTTTAGAATTTTAGAGTATGGGATTCACGTGAACTGTATGAAGGTTATAGCGATAGGAGAGCATATATCGTAAAATCTAATTATATGTATTTCATTTATAAATATCGCAAAACACGACATGGCAGCGGCGTTTATTAAGATCGAATCAGACTCTCTCTTACTTAAACCTCTTTGTTCCGACAGAGATTTAAAAATCATGGATTTGTTAAATTAACTATTTAAATTGAATTTAATTCAATTTCTAAATTCTTACAAATTTAGAAATTGAATTAAATAATAGAATTTAAAATATCTTCATTTCAAAATTGTATTGGATTTGAGTGAAGTAATGTATTCTATAAGTAATATATGAATAATACCCTTTTAATCATAATCAAACAAATATTTTATACAATAGATACATTAACAACCTTCCAGAAAAACTTTTCCCGTATGCTTGGGCCTAACATTTGCACATGGGGATTCTATGGGGCCTTCAGCTCCATTGTTTAAGAGGTTGATGTAAGCAAGCTCTACGTTCTAGCAACGGAGACTACTGCTGCAATTGAGTTGAACAGCTACAGTAGTTGCCGAAGAGACTCTGATATTCCTGAAGCTGACATTGCTTATCTTAACCTTTGATGGGATCTGAAAAAAAAGATAACAGAAAAATCATGGAATTAAACTCGTGTCTCTATATGTGTTCATTTATTATTACTCGCAGCTGTTCAATATTTAAAGAAACACTATCTTCCCATCTATTTGGTATTACCTTAGGATTAAATTGACTCCATGGGCAATACACTTGATCTATAATGATGGGATTACCGACATTTTTCATGATAATATAACATATAATGCGGGCCAGGTCTTGATTCGTACACCATTATCAGTGCTGTCGATGGTGCAATTTC
This sequence comes from Garcia nutans, assembly GCA_947685225.1. NCBI lineage: Eukaryota > Viridiplantae > Streptophyta > Magnoliopsida > Malpighiales > Euphorbiaceae > Garcia > Garcia nutans. The sequence continues at coordinate 68,056,208 of CANTUV010000031.1, read as the reverse complement.
TTACAAAAATTCCAGAGACAGGTCCTTCATTCTTGTACTTCCCTAAAATTCCGACACTGATGCCGTGTCCTAGTCTGCACCGCACATTTATGATTTGCACTTGTTGGGTGTCATCACCAATGGAGATGCAATAATCACCAGTCCTAATATTTGAATCGGTGATGTTGATCTCGCTTGAACGTCCGATGTGAATTCCATCAGTGTTGACGCTTTCTGTAGGCGCAAGGATCGTAAAGCCTCGAAAGGCGAGATTCTTACACCCTAAGACATTGGCATGGAAATTCTTGTTGTCAATAGTCGTTACATCATCCATGATGCTTTTGGTGATGGAATTGAACCTTAAACTCTGACAATTTTTTTGCGGAAGAACAAACATTTAACCAAGATTTTATTAGCACCCTATTACCATAAATAGCATCGTGAAAATGGAGTCAATATGTGCAAGATGATATTCAAATACACACAATCGGAAGCTTCTTGCAATTTGTGTTTTTGTGGCAATTATTTTTTTTCCAAGAATTTTTCCCTTGTCCATCAAAGGTACCACCACCAAATACTGTGAGATGATCGATTTTGATAAAAGAGATCCAGCTTTCACCGTTGTGCGCGCCCGCCTTGTGCTGACTCTGATTTGACGGGGCCTTCAGAGTTCCTTGAACTTTAAGATTCACGGGACCCTTGCAAGGGCCTTTTATGTCCACTGGCCCTAAGGAGTATGTCCCTTTTGGTATTACAACTTTGCTAGAACCCGTTGCTGCACAGGCCGCACTCCAGGCACTCAATAATGCCTAAAAAGTAAAGCGAAACAAAAGGTTTCAGCAGAAAATAATTTATAGTATATATATATTTGTTACATAAAAATTAATTGCTCATTCATACCGAACTAATATCAAACATCCCATCCGCTTTGGCACCGTACTTTCTGATATCGAAGACGTTGGGCTGAGCTTCAACTGCAAAAGCGAAGAATTAAAACAGAGCGACTAAGGAGACATGTATTTTAGATCCCATCTTGTTCGTTGAGTGTCTCTCTATCTTTTACTTGTTCTTGCCTAAGTTTTCCTGCTTATGTTTATGTTTTTTCATTTCTCTCTTTTATGCGTCCTTTATAGGACAAACAATTTGTAGACCCTTAATTTTTGACCCAATCCGATCCAATATATTTTATTTAGTCCAAAATAATTTTTGTGTTATCTTAATTAAATAATATTTGTTCTAGTATTTATTTTTTATAATTACAGTAATAAAAATAAAAATAAAAATAAAAATAAAAATAAAAATAAAAATAAAAATAAAAATAAAAATAAAAATCGGCGATAGAAAAATCGGCGACGAAAAAATTTGTCGCCGAAAAGGTTGGACGAAATGGCCAAAGCCATTTCACCCTTAGAAGTCATTTCTCTAGCAGGAAAATCCTGCGAGCGAAATGGCCTAGGCCCTCCTGCGGGCGAAATGGCCTGCAGCCCACTTGGCGCGCCCGACGCTCGCACCTAGCCTCGCAGCTCTCGCAGCCCATCGCAGTTTTCGCCAGCATAATTTTTCCAACGCAATTTTTTCCGAAACCAAATTCTATTTGGTTTCGGTTTCCTTTTCCTAATTAATGATAGTTTCCATAAACAAATTGAATTAATCATCTAAATTTCCTATAAATAAGACTAAAAAGGACACAAAAAGGGGGGGAAATTTTAGAGCAAAAACTTTGGACCGAGGAATCAAGAAAATTAGGAGATTAACGATTGGACTCTTGAGAGAGAAAACAAGCAATTCAATCCATCAAAGGTAACCATCTTGCCTTTGTTCTTGTTCATCCAAGAAGTAATTTTTGGTCGAACCAACAAACGAATGTATGAATATCTAATCTTTTTTTTCTTCACAGTAGCTTCAATCATTCAATTGTTTCTTTTGATTTTTAAAACCTTAATTCGTTTCTATGTTTTACAAAACTCTTAAAATTGTTGTTTCTATTTCTTCAAAATCTTAAAACCTTAATCTACTTTCTAACTTTTCAAAACCTTAAATCGTTTCATTAATTTACCAAAACCCTAATCTTCTTTCCAATTTTCCAAAACCCTAAATTGAATCCTTTTCAAATTGTTTATTTTTATAAAGCTTCATAAAACTATAAATTGTTTTTTCAAATTCTAAAATCAAATACATTCTCCGAAACACTAAAAACCCTAATTCAACTTTAAAACCAAGACAATAACCTCAAACTAGCTAACATTAAACCCTAGTTTTCTTAAATCCTAACTCCCTTAAAACCTTAAACCCTAATTTTTCTAAACCCAAATCCTTTAAACATTAAAACCTTATAAACCTAAATATTAAAATTCAAACACAGTAAGCCTAAAAATAACAATTCAGTAGCTAATAATCATAAACCTAATGTTTTATAGTGTCCAAACCCTAATTTCATGATTTCACTCCTCAAACACTAATTTGGTTAATCAAAGAACTTTATCAACCTCTTAAATTATAAAACTTTAATCCATTTCAATTCCTTTAAAACTTACAGTAACATAAACCTTAATATATTAAAATCCCAAAATATTAAATATTAATTAAAAAACTTTAAATGGAAACAGTAAACGTCAATTTGTATCTTTAAATACTTTATTTGATTGTGTAGTTCATTATATACTTTGATTTATTTTATATACTTCGATTGATTTAAGTTCAATGCTTGGTTTATTTAAATTATCATGTATGAATGTTTATATTTTGATTGATGTTTAATATCTTTGGCGATTCATTTCTTTATGATGAATGGTTATTTACCTTTATCGATTTATTTTTTATTTCCAAATGTTGTAAGAGGTATGTTTCCACTTTGTGGATACCTCATTAGTTAACTATGATGTAATTTAAATTGCTTTTATATTTTAGACCAATGTAAAGGACATGTTTCTACCTTTCGATGGGTGTCCTATTTAGGCATGGATTATGTAAGGACATGTTTCCATCTTCAGATGGGTGTCCATTTATTTGCTTTGTTTGGACATTGCTTTGATTTTAATATAACGATGCTTTATTTCAATTATTGTGTGTAATATGGATGATATTGTTATATTTAAGAATTTTATAATATTAAGACCTGTAAAGGAGGCCGGTTCCAATGAACTGGGCATTGTGGGGGTGCTGGGCCATTTCTCACCTTCCCCACACGTACCCAACTTTTTGAACCCATTAGGGGGTTGGGGATTCCTTAGGAATCGAGTCATCCGCCCCTTTCCTGTCCCGGTGGCGACTCTATTTTCTCCAGACTTAGGTCTGTGTTCTCTACGGCCCCGAGCCTAAACAGTGTCGAAGTCGCAAGAACCATTCCACCGAGAGTGGGGGCAAAAATCTCCGCTCACAGTGGCAACTCTATTGGGGATAAGAGAAGTTGATTCTGTTGTTCTTTATATTATTCTATACTTTCTTATAATGATATTATCCATTGCATCATATTAGATTGCATCGTGTGCTTGAGTTAGGATGCCCGTGTTACCCGTATTGTGTTACGTAAGGGATACCATACTTTCACTCAAGGTATGGAGATCGAGCATGGCATAACCACTCATAGCCTTGTACCATTTGGTATACACTTGCTATGGAAAAATAAGTCTTTTTAACCAAAGACTAAAGCTCATGTAATTGGCCTAGTTATTTCCCTTAGGTTTTACCCCAAATGCATGTTGTTTGACTATGATTAATCTGTCTTGGCTTAAATCATGGCTTATTTGGTTTGCTCTTTTTCTAATTTGACCCAAGTACATTTGTAAGCTCAAATAAATTTTTCTTCAAAGTCCAAAAGACCAAAGCTATTTTCAAAATTTTTCAAGATGGTCTTTGGACATAAGACTTTTCTAAAAACAAATCAAAAATTCTTTTGCTCATGACCCAAATACAAAGCCCAAAATATGATTTTTCTAAAATCTTTTTACAATGGGCTTAGAAACAAAATGGTTTTCATCCAACCATTTTTTTACAAAGAGCATGCAAATTATTTAGGTCAATTATGAAATACTAAAAATCAATTGCGAGCCTAGTTTATACTAAGAATAATTAACCATGGGCTTGTTTTTGGCATGAATCATTAGTTACTTTTTCAAGTGAGAAATCTATCTATAATAAACCTCTTAATTTAGTTTTAATCCAATATAACATAAAAGCTACTGTAGTTGGTTGAATGGATTAAAACCTAATTAATGGGAATTATCATAAACTGATTTCCATTTTAAAAAATATAACTATTGGTTGAACCGTCCGAGGGAAATATTCAAAAATAAGATGCCCCATGTTGGTATTTTGTTAACCATATACCTAGGAAAAGAGACTCGCCATTCGTGTGTGGATGTTATAAGGTTGGAAGGAACGTCCTATTTATCCTTATTTGTTGATTGTTTGTGCATACATGCATACATACATACATTTGCATCTCATATTATTAATCCTCTCTGGCTTCCAGCCCTAGATTACGACAGTTCAAAAGCTTAAGACAATCCTACCTACATCGAAAGCGAAGAATCTAGCAACGACTCAATCTCTTTTTCACCAAAAGCAATGGAGCCCGAACAAATTCAAAGAATGGTGGATGATGCCCTCAATGCCAAGATGGAAGAAATAAAAGAGGCCCTATCTGAAACCATGAAAATTTTAGAAAATCACGCCGAAGCGTCTGCTAACTCCAAGAAGCCAAAGGACAAAGGGAAGACCAAAGTTGGTGAAGTGGCTTTTGATGATGAAAAGGTGATAATTGATGATGATGATGATTGGGCTCAATACTACCAAGATCCTTAAGACAAAAAGGAATCGAAGGTTGTTGAGAAGACAACTGTTAAAAAGACCGAGACTTCTGATGTTGAAAAGATGATTGTTGATTTAGAAAAGAAATTTGAGAAGAAGCTAAAAATCAAAGAGACATCCAAGATTGAAAAACTATTTGAACAAGATGAGGAGGTCTCTTATAAGTTCAAGATGCCTTCCTTCGCTAGGTACAAAGGCACTGGAAACCCCCATCTCCATGTGAAGCAGTATATCACTGCTATGCAGTCTGCCCGAGCTACTAAGGCTCAAACTCTAAGGTACTTCATGCTCTTATTGGACCCTGTTGTCCAAAATTGGTTCAACACCTTAGAGGAAAGTACACAAAAAGATTGGGATTTTCTATACAAGGCCTTCAACCAACAATATGGATACAATGTCGAGATGGAAGTTACCTTAATAGAAGTTGAGTCCATTAGGCAACAACCAAATGTGAATTTTGTGGACTATGTGAAGAGATGGAGAAAGAAGGCCGGTTTGCTCAAGAAGAGGCCCGATGCATCCGATCAAATAAGGATGATTGTGAGAGGGGTGTTACCTAGTCTTCGTGAGAAGATGTCTCATACAATCATCCGTGATTTCAAAGATCTTCTCCAAGTTGGCCTGCAAATTGAAGAGTGGGAAAGGGAGAAGAATTGCTTTTCGGCAAGAAGGAATGAGAAAGGAAATTATCAGCCTAGCAATCAAAGTACACAAAAGGAAGCTGATGTTAATGTCACCAGTCAAGGAGGAATGAGGCAGTTTTCAGAATTAGGGAAGCCACTGTCTTGGGTTCTCAATAAGCTACAAAAGAAGGGATTGTTACAACCCTTGACTCCTCGTTCTTTGCCTAATCCTCTTCCACCTAACTTTGATACTAATGCATTTTTCCAATTCCATCAAATGCCTGGACACAAAATGGACAATTGCATGAAGTTGAGGCATGAGATCCAGAATTTAATTGATAATGGCAAGTTGCCTGAGCCAGACGAGCGCAATACCAAAGGTAATCCATTTCCAAGGATCAATAGAGTACCTCCACTAGCAACCTTCATGGTGGGAAAAGGATTGGAAGAAGATTTTGTTTTATTATCCTTTCAAGATGGAAAAATAGAAGATGTGGAAGGAAATGAAGCTTAACTCAGCAAACTTTCCTTTGCTTGAATGTTACTTTTCAATTTTGCTTTCTTTAATATTTAATTGAAACAATCGTGTTTTTCAAATTTAAATTTGTTTGAATAAATTACTTTCATCAAAATTTTTGTTGCTCTTTATTCATTTTGGTGCTCAACCAATGAGGAATCTAGCTTCATGTTCATGAATTAATGTATTTAGGCATCATGACTCGAATGACTATACTAGGTGAGGGAATTGCTCTATAGCATTGAGTTGTGCATGCTTACTTAGAGAAGGCTCCTGCATAATTACCTTTGTCTAGGTCCTAGTGTGAGCGGGGATTTTCGCCCCCACTCCCGGTGGAATGGTTCTTGCGACTTCGGCACTATTTAGGCTAGGGGCCTTAGAGAACACGAACCTAAGTCCGGAGAAAATGGAGTAGTAACAGCCCTATACCCCGTATACGTACACATCATGCTAATACGATCGTAATATACGTGTACTGAATATAGGTATGCCACTGTTTATAAAACAAACATATAATCTTTTTTTCAATAATATAAATAAATTATAAACATTTATAGAAATTTATGAAATACTATAGACTCAATGTTTATTAAATACACAGCGGAAAATGTAACAAATATTTACAAATACATATACATAAAAACTTGAGTTTTACAAAACATAGATATATACATGATTGGCAGTATGTCTTTGATCTTTAAGCTTCACTACCTCCACCTCAAAATCTAGCCTCTACCTGGCCTAGATGAACTCTCTGGTTCCTCCCTGTTACCTGCGCGATAAATCATAATCGCGCTAAGCCAACGGCTTAGTGGTACAAACTACTATAATATTATGTTTTGATATAATGCAATGCCAATATGATATGTTCAAATATTATACTTTATACATAAGAATATCAAATAACAAAGTCTTACATTGAATCTCATTATTCATTAATCACATTTAAACAAAGACAAGCATGGGCCCAAAGACACTAATATGCCATTCAACTTTCAGAGTTAATGTTTTGGTTTAATTATCACATTTATCATTATCATTATCCCAACTAGGCTTCAAAGATTTAGGTTCAACCAAGCTTAAAGGGGAACAAAGCATGCTAAGTATCAACCCAACTTGGCTTCAAGAACCAAACCCAACCTAGCTTCAAGGGTTGTAACATCTCAAATAGGCTTCAAGGACTAGACCCAACCAAGCTTCAAGGGGTGTAAAACATGTTAAAATTCAACCCAACTTGGCTTCAAGGTTCAAGCCAACCTAACTTCAAGAGAAACTATAGTATCAATCTGGCTGCCTCTGCATCACATACATCCTCTGAGAAGATCCGGCTTCATCTGGCCTACTGCCTCCGGATAATGATCCTCCCCTCTGACTAAACTCGGGTCGGCCTCCTCTGCTAAAACCTCTGCCCCCTCGCCCACCTCTACTGACACTGGGTCGAGAAACTACAGTATCAATCTGCCTATCATCTTGCATCTCTGGGCAATCTTTAATAAAATGATCTGGTGACCAACATTTATAACATACTCCGGATACACCAGTCCTCCAACATGCACCTCCATGAGACCTACCACAGTGAACACATACAGGTGGAGTAGACCTTTGCATCATGGGAGTCGGGGCACTAGCTATAGAAACTGTAGGTCTTGGTCTCTATCTCGGATACTGCATTGACCTACCCAGCTGTCTCTGGCTTCTACTGACCCTTGAAACAAAACTTCCTCTACCCCTCTTCACAGATGAAAACCCTGCCTCAAACTGGGGTCTCCTTACCCTAGTCTCCTCCTCAGTAGCAGCTGCGGCTATACTCTGGGCTCTCTCCACACTCCTAGCTACTGTAACAAGCTGAGAGAAATCCTGATACCGAGAACCAGCTACCAGGCACATGATAGAGGGCCTTAATCCCTCCTCAAATCTTCTACATTTATCTATTTCATCAGAAATAATTCCCCCAGCATAACGACTCAACTGGATGTACTCAATCTCGTATTCGGTCACCGTCCGGTTGTCTTGCCTCAAATTTAGAAATTCCATCTTCTTAAGATCTTTATACTCCCTTGGAGTATATTTCTGCTCGAATTCCCTCAAGAAATCACCATATGATAGTGTAGGTGGATCATCCATAGCATGAGGGACCGTCTTCCACCAGTCATATGCATCTTTCTGTAAGAGGGATCTGGCATAGTCAAACTTCTCATCCGAAGTGGCTTGCAACTGAATGAATATCCTCTGTACCTTATCTAACCACTGCTCAGCCACTGCAGGATCAGTAGTGCCTAAAAAATCTTCAGCCCCATATTTCCTCAACTTGTCATAATGTCTTACTGGCACCTGAGGCTGTGGTGGTGGTGGGGGCTGCACTGGAGCTTGTCTAAATAATTCCACCACATGCCTTAACCAACCCGGTGGAGCCTCATCTGCAACTGATCTCTCTGGCACAGAGACAGGTGCCTCACTAACTCTCTCAACCCTAGCTCCCTCTCTACTCTCTCCTGGAGCTACACTTTCAGCACTTCTTTCTACAGTCTGACGTGAATGAGACTCCATTACTACCTATATCTGCAAACACAGCAGAATATTCCTCATTAAAGATCAAAGACTGCCATACCAAAACATGTATTTTACTCAAAAACAAACTTTTAAAATCAAAATATGCTTTTTCTTACAATTCACCTAGGTTGAGAATCTCAAACCTAGGCTCTGATACCAAAATAAATGTAACACCCCTATACCCCGTATACGTACACAGCATGCTAATATGATCGTAATATACATATACTGAATATAGGTATGCCACTGTTTATAAAACAAACATATAATCTTTTTTTAAATAATATAAATAAATTATAAACATCTATAGAAATTTATGAAATACTATAGACTCAATGTTTATTAAATACACAGCGGAAAATGTAACAAATATTTACAAATACATATACATTAAAACTTGAGTTTTACAAAACATAGATATATACATGATTGGCAGTATGTCTTCGATCTTTAAGCTTCACTACCTCCACCTCAATATCTAGTTTCTACCTGGCCTAGATGAACTCTCTGATTCCTCCCTGTTACCTGCGCGATAAATCATAATCGCGCTAAGCCAACGGCTTAGTGGTACAAACTACTATAATATTATGTTTTGATATAATGCAATGCCAATATGATATGTTCAAATATTATACTTTATACATAAGAATATCAAATAACAAAGTCTTACATTGAATCTCATTATTCATTAATCACATTTAAATAAAGACAAGCATGGGCCCAAAGACACTAATATGCCATTCAACTTTCAAAGTTAATGTTTTGGTTTAATTATCACATTTATCATTATCATTATCCCAACTAGGCTTCAAGGATTTAGGTTCAACCAAGCTTCAAGGGGAACAAAGCATGCTAAGTATCAACCCAACTTGGCTTCAAGAACCAAACCCAACCTAGCTTCAAGGGTTGTAACATCTCAATTAGGCTTCAAGGACTAGACCCAACCAAGCTTCAAGGGGAGTGAAACATGTTAAACTTCAACCCAACTTGGCTTCAAGGATCAAGCCAACCTAACTTCAAGAGAGTGTTACTATAGGCATGCCACCAACAACAAACTCTGAAAATGGAATAACACATTAGCCACACAATTCATTTATTATTCATTATCAACTTCATTCTCAATTCTCATCATCATCTAGGCAAACATGTCCCACTTATTTCAATTGAGTCATCATAGCCAATCACAATGGCTTCACATCTCATTTGAATCACCATAGCCAATCACAATGGCTTCACATCTCAATTCACGATTTAACACTTCATTATTCAAGTACACATAATTCATTATATTGAACATATATCTTAAATTCATCATCATATAATCAACATGCTCTATTCATTTCATTTCAATCATTATATCTCAAATCACATTAATCAATTCATCATTAAAGTGTATATACAACAAATAACATTAACACATTTACAATCATATATGTCTTTAAATTCCAACATCATATGAATGTATGCAATAATGTAGTTTGTACTTACCTTAAACACCACTTATACAAAGCTATACACTTCCTTTTTCCAAGAATTCCTCACTTCTCAAATTTGGGCAAATCACCTTCTTCCAAAACCTAGTCCAAAAATGATACAATACATGAATTCTAATACAATTTATCACTTATTAACCTCATCTTAGACCTTTATAACACACATTACAAATCAACACCCCATGCTAGAGCCCACGGCCATGGCCACCCCAACCCCCACGGGTGTGGGTTAGAAAACACTTCTGCCTCCTTTGCTACAAACCTCCACGGCCATGGCTACAAATGGCCACGGCCATGGCAACCAAGGTCATGGGCATGGCATTCAAAATGCCTCTGTTTCTTACCAAATTCACATATTTTATGCTTACAACTCCAATAAACACAAACAACATGAAAGTCTATGAAAATAATTAACCAAACTCAACATCTACCACAATTATCAACTCAAAACCCTAATTCAAACTCAACTCTACACTTCCAAAACTAACACTAATTTAACTTCTTATCTTTAAACCAAAATCAACACCACAATCTAATAAATCAAACATATTCCAACATATTACAATCAACACAACCCTACTTTCAAACATCAACAATCAAACTTTTACACAACTTCAAATAACAAAAGAAATCAAGAGAGAGAACTTACCATGGTTGATGAAACTTCAAGATTTTCCAATTCATTCACTTGATTCTTCCTTCAACTTGATTTTAGCACTCAAGAACCCTCTCTTGCTCTCTTGTCTTTGGGATGGCCGGCCAAGCAATTGGAAAGAAGAAAAATGAAAAGTAAAAGAAGTAAAGTCAACTTTTGCATCTCTTTAAACCTCTACCAAGCAATTTAAAAAGAAAATTACCTAAATACCCTATTCCATTTATTTTAACTTCCTTTAACTTACATGCCCTTTTTAGTAATTTCACAATTAACAAAATAAAAATCTTCTTCCTTTGACCATCCATTTGACTTGTGTATATGTTATATATATTTCCATATATACAACATATACACTCTCTTTTGAATTCTTTTCTCTTTTCAATACACATATACATTTTAATTCCAATAAACAACAATTATATTAAAACTTCTAGGGCATCCATTGGGATATTACAATTCTCCCCCTCTAAAAAGAAATTTCGTCCTCGAAATTACCTGGTATCAAGTATGAAATAATTGAGGATATTGATCTTGCATTGCTTGCTCGCTCTCCCAAGTTGCCTCTTCTTTCCCATGATTCTTCCATAAAACCTTCACTAATGGCACTTTCTTATTCCTCAACTCTTTCACTTCATGTGCCAAAATAGCAGCTGGTTCTTCCTCAAATGTCAGATCTGAACTTACTTCAATGGATTCAATTGGCAAGATATGTGATGGATCTGATATGTACCTCCTCAACAAAGAAACATGGAATACATTATGGATTCTATCCAACTCAGGCGGCAAAGCAAGACGATAAGCAACTGGCCCAATTCTTTCCAAAACTTCATATGGTCCAATGAAACGAGGACTCAGCTTCCCTTTTCGACCAAATCTCAATATCTTTTTCCAAGGAGACACTTTCAAAAATACTTTATCTCCAATATCAAACTCTATATCTCTCCTCTTCAAATCTGAGTAAGACTTCTGTCAGTCTGAAGCTGCTTTCCACCGATCCCAAATTATTTTCACTTTCTCTTCAGTTTCTTTAATCAAATCAGGACCAATTAACTTGCCCTCTCCAATGTCATTCCAACATAATGGCGTTCTGCATCTTCTACCATACAATGCCTCAAAAGGTGCCATACCAATACTGGATTGATGACTATTGTTGTAAGCAAATTCTACAAGTGGCAAAAATCTGTCCCAACTTCCAGAGAAATCAATAACACAGCTTCTCAACATATCCTCAATAATTTGTATCACTCTCTCTGACTGCCCATCTGTCTGTGGATGAAAAGCAGTACTAAAGTGTAATCGAGAACCCAAAGCACCATGTAAACTCTTCCAAAATCTCGAAGTAAACCGGGGATCTCGATCAGACACTAAAGAAATTGGGACTCCATGCAACTTCACTATCTCACTAATATACAGCTCAACCAACCTTTCAAGAGAATAGTCTATTCTAATAGGAAGGAAATGAGCTGTCTTTGTTAACCGATCAACAATCACCCAAATAGCGTTATGCTTCTTCTGAGTTAATGGCAGCCCTGATACAAAATCCATTGTCACTCTCTCCCATTTCCATTCAGGCACTGTTAAAGGTTGAAGCAACCCTGTTGGAACTTGATGCTCAGCTTTTATCCTCTAACATGTGAGACATTTGGACACAAATTCTGCAATGTCTCTCTTCATACCAGACCACCAGTAGTGCTGTTTCAAATCATGGTACATCTTTGTACTACCAGGATGCATAGCAAAAACCGATTGGTGTGCTTCCTCTAAAAGATCTTTTTCAAACTATCATCATCAGGTACACACAACCTATCCTTGAACCAAAGACTACCATCACCCTTCACATAGAAATCTCGGCTCTCCCCATTTTGGCAATCTGATATAATCTTCTGAATTTTCTCATCAGTCAATTGAGCTTCCTTTATCTGATCCAGCAATACTGGTTTCAACTGCAGCTGAGTCAATAATGCACCATCATCACACACTTCAAAACTAGCATGTAACGCTCTCAACTCAACAAGCAATGAGAGCGAATAAACAGCCAAACCTTCCAAAGATTTCCGACTCAAGGCATTAGCAACTACATTCGCCTTACCAGGATGGTAATCAATCAAGCAATCGTAGTCTTTGATCAACTCTAACCATCGCCTTTGCCGAAGATTCAACTCCTTTTGAACACCTAAATATTTCAAACTTTTGTGATCCGTATAGATAAAACATTTCTCCCCAAATAAATAATGTCGCCAAATCTTCAAAGCAAATACTATAGCTGCCAACTCCAAATCATGAGTCGGATAGTTAAGCTCGTGCGGCTTATATTTCCGAGAAGCATATGCTATGACTTTACCCTCTTGCATCAAAACACATCCTAAACCACTATGTGAAGCATTACTATAAATCATATATGGTTTATCTTCTATGGGTAAAGTTAGAATAGGTGCTTGAGTCAACATTTCTTTCAACTGCTCAAAGCTAGCTTGACACTGATCCGTCCACACAAATATAACTCCCTTCCGAAGTAATCTGGTGAGTGGAGTAGCTATCAAGAAGAAACCTTTCACAAACCGTCGGTAATAGCCTGCCAAACCTAGAAAACTTCTAACTTCAGTTACAGACTTTGGTGGACTCCAATTCAAAATAGCTTCAATTTTACTTGGATCGACTCTTATACCATCTGCTGAAACTATATGACCTAGAAAAGTCACTTGGTCAAGCCAAAATTCACATTTTGACAACTTAGCATACAACTGCTTCTCTCTCAAGATCTGTAGCACAATCCGCAAATGCTTGTCATTCTCCTCCTCATTACGTGAATACACCAAAATATCATCGATGAAAACCACCACAAACTGATCCAGATAGGGCCTAAATACCCTATTCATCAAATCCATGAAAGCTGCAGGTGCATTCGTCAACCCAAAAGGCATTACTAAAAACTCATAATGCCCATACCTGGTGCAGAAAGCTGTCTTAGAAACATCTTCAACTTTAACCCTTAACTGATGGTACCCGGATCGCAAATCAATCTTGGAAAACACTACTGCTCCCTTTAATTGATCAAAAAGATCATCAATCCTAGGCAAAGGATATTTATTCTTAATAGTCACTTTGTTCAATTGCCTATAATCAATGCATAACCTCATAGTACCATCCTTTTTCTTTACAAACAACACAGGAGCTCCCCAAGGAGAAACACTGGGGCGAATAAACCCCTTATCCAACAACTCCTGTAACTGCACCTTCAACTCTCTCAATTCAGCTGGTGCCATTCTATAAGGAGTGATAGAGATGGGAGTGGTACCAGGCAACAGATCGATACCAAACTCAATCTCTCTCTCAGGGGGTAACCCTGGCAACTCCTCAGGAAACACATCCGGAAAATCTGCAACTGTGGTTATATCATTAAGATGAGAACCTGCTACTCTAGTATCCACCACATGAGCAAGATAAGCATCACACCCTTTTCTAATCAACTTCCTAGCTGTTACAGTTGACACAAACAAGGATGCAAGTTCTCTCTGCTCACTAGATACTATCACATCCCTACCATCACTGGTTCTCAAGGTGATACACTTCTTTTGACAATCTACCACAGGTCCATGTTTAGATAGCCAATCCATGCCTAAGATTAAATCATATTCTTTAAAAGGCATTTCAATTAAATCACCAAGAAACTCCTCACCTTGCACCATAACTGTACTATCTCAGTGCACCTTGCTAACAACCACACTATGTCCTAAAGGATTTGTCACCAAAACATCAAATCCTAAGGACTCAGAATGCAATTCAGACACAGGCAGTATGGATGCACTTATGTATGAATGAGTCGATCCTGGATCAATTAAAGTAAGTACTGAAATGCCAAATAAAGAAAATGTACCGGCTATGACTGCTGAAGCATCTGGCTGCCTCTGCATCACATACACCCTCTGAGAAGATCCGGCTTCATCTAGCCTACTGCCTCCAGATAATGATCCTCCCCTCTTACTAAACCCGGGTCAGCCTCCTCTGCTAAAACCTCTGCCCCCTCGCCCACCTCTACTGACACTGGGTCGAGAAACTACAGTATCAATCTGCCTATCATCTTGCATCTCCAGGCAATCATTAATAAAATGATCTGGTGACCCACATTTATAACATACTCCGGATACACCAGTCCTCCAACATGCACCTCCATGAGACCTACCACAGTGAACACATACAGGTGGAGTAGACCTTTGCATCATGGGAGTCAGGGCACTAGCTATAGAAACTGCAGGTCTTGGTCTCTGTCTCGGATACTCCTAGCTGCTGTAACAAGCTGAGAGAAATCCTGATACCGAGAACCAGCTACCAGGCACATGATAGAGGGCCTTAATCCCTCCTCAAATCTTCTACATTTATCTATTTCATCAGAAATAATTCCCCCAGCATAACAACTCAACCGGATGTACTCAATCTCGTATTCGGTCACCGTCCAGTTGTCTTGCCTCAAATTTAGAAATTCCATCTTCTTAAGATCTTTATACTCCCTTGGAGTATATTTCTGCTCGAATTCCCTCAAGAAATCACCATATGATAGTGTAGGTGGATCATCCATAGCATGAGGGACCGTCTTCCACCAGTCATATGCATCTTTCTGTAAGAGGGATCTGGCATAGTCAAACTTCTCATCCGAAGTGGCTTACAACTGAATGAATATCCTCTGTACCTTATCTAACCACTGCTCAGCCACTGCAGGATCAGTAGTGCCTAGAAAATCTTCAGCCCCATATTTCCTCAACTTGTCATAATGTCTTACTGGCACCTGAGGCTGCGGTGGTGGTGGGGGCTGCACTGGAGCTTGTCTAAATAATTCCACCACATGCCTTAACCAACCCGGTGGAGCCTCATCTGTAGATGATCTCTCTGGCACAGAGACAGGTGCCTCACTAACTCTCTCAACCCTAGCTCCCTCTCTACTCTCTCATGGAGCTACACTTTCAGCACTTCTTTCTACAGTCTGACGTGAATGAGACTCCATTACTACCTATATCTGCAAACACAGCAGAATATTCCTCATTAAAGATCAAAGACTGCCATACCAAAACATGTATTTTACTCAAAAACCAACTTTTAAAATCAAAATATGCTTTATCTTACAATTCACCTAGGTTGAGAATCTCAAACCTAGGCTCTGATACCAAAATAAATGTAACACCCCTATACCCCGTATACGTACACAGCATGCTAATATGATCGTAATATACATATACTGAATATAGGTATGCCACTGTTTATAAAACAAACATATAATCTTTTTTTAAATAATATAAATAAATTATAAACATCTATAGAAATTTATGAAATACTATAGACTCAATGTTTATTAAATACACAGCGGAAAATGTAACAAATATTTACAAATACATATACATTAAAACTTGAGTTTTACAAAACATAGATATATACATGATTGACAGTATGTCTTCGATCTTTAAGCTTCACTACCTCCACCTCAAGATCTAGCCTCTACCTGGCCTAGATGAACTCTCTGGTTCCTCCCTGTTACTTGCGCGATAAATCATAATCGCGCTAAGCCAACGGCTTAGTGGTATAATCTACTATAATATTATGTTTTGATATAATGCAATGCCAATATGATATGTTCAACTATTATACTTTATACATAAGAATATCAAATAACAAAGTCTTACATTGAATCTCATTATTCATTAATCACATTTAAACAAAGACAAGCATGGGCCCAAAGACACTAATATGCCATTCAACTTTCAGAGTTAATGTTTTGGTTTAATTATCACATTTATCATTATCATTATCCCAACTAGGCTTCAAGGATTTAGGTTCAACCAAGCTTAAAGGGGAACAAAGCATGCTAAGTATCAACCCAACTTGGCTTCAAGAACAAAACCCAACCTAGCTTCAAGGGTTGTAACATCTCAATTAGGCTTCAAGGACTAGACCCAACCAAGCTTCAAGGGGAGTAAAACATGTTAAACTTCAACCCAACTTGGCTTCAAGAATCAAGCCAACCTAACTTCAAGAGAGTGTTACTATAGGCATGCCACCAACAACAAACTCTGAGCATGGAATAACACATTAGCCACACAATTCATTTATTATTCATTATCAACTTCATTCTCAATTCTCATCATCATCTAGGCAAACATGTCCCACTTATTTCAATTGAGTCATCATAGCCAATCACAATGGCTTCACATCTCAATTCACAATATAACACTTCATTATTCAAGTACACATAATTCATTATATTGAACATATATCTTAAATTCATCATCATATAATCAACATGCTCTATTCATTTCATTTCAATCATTATATCTCAAATCACATTAATCAATTCATCATTAAAGTGTATATACAACAAATAACATTAACACATTTACAATCATATATGTCTTAAATTCCAACATCATATGAATGTATGCAATAATGTAGTTTGTACTTACCTTAAACACCACTTATACAAATCTATACACTTCCTTTTTCCAAGAATTCCTCACTTCTCAAATTAGGGCAAATCACCTTCTTCCAAAACCTAGTCCAAAAATGATACAATACATGAATTCTAATACAATTTATCACTTATTAACCTCATCTTAGACCTTTATAACACACATTACAAATCAACACCCCATGCTAGAGCCCACGGCCGTGGCCACCCCAACCCCCACGGGTGTGGGTTAGAAAACACTTCTGCCTCCTTTGCTACAAACCTCCACGGCCATGGCTACAAATGGCCACGGCCATGGCAACCAAGGTCACGGGCGTGGCATCCAAAATGCCCCTGTTTCTGACCAAATTCACATATTTTATGCTTACAACTCCAACAAACACAAACAACATGAATGTCTATGAAAATAATTAACCAAACTCAACATCTACCACAGTTATCAACTTAAAACCCTAATTCAAACTCAACTTTAAACTTCCAAAACTAACACTAATTTAACTTCTTATCTTTAAACCAAAATCAACACCACAATCTAATAAATCAAACATATTCCAACATATTACAATCAACACAACCCTACTTTCAAACATCAACAATCAAACTTTTACACAACTTCAAATAAAAAAAGAAATCAAGAGAGAGAACTTACCAAGGTTGATGAAACTTCAAGATTTTCCAATTCAATCACTTGATTCTTCCTTCAACTTGATTTTAACACTCAAGAACCCTCTCTTGCTCTCTTGTCTTTGGGATGGCCAGCCAAGCAATTGGAAAGAAGAAAAATGAAAAGTAAAAGAAGTAAATTCAACTTTTGCATCTCTTTAAACCTCCACCAAGCAATTTAAAAAGAAAATTACCTAAATACCCTCTTCCATTTATTTTAACTTCCTTTAACTTACATGCCCTTTTTAGTAATTTCACAATTAACAAAATAAATATCTTCTTCCTTTGACCATCCATTTGACTTGTGTATATGTTATATATATTTCCATATATACAACATATACACTCTCTTTTAAATTCTTTTCTCTTTTCAATACACATATACATTTTAATTCCTATAAACAACAATTATATTAGAACTTCTAGGGCATCCATTAGGATATTACAGGAGTCGCCACCCGGACGGGCCGAGAAAAATAAAGGGGTGGATGACTCGATTCCTAAGGAATCCCCAACCCCCTAATGGGTTTGAAAAGTTGGGTACGTGTGGGGAAGGTGAGAAATGACCCAGCAACCCCACAACGCCCGGTTCATTGGAACCGGCCTCCTTTACAGGTCTTAATATTATAAAATTCTTAAATATAATAACATTATCCATACTACACACAATAATTAAAAGAAAGCATTAATATATTAAAATCAAAGCAATGTCCAAACAAAGCAAATAAATGGACACCCATCCAAGGATGGAAACATGTCCTTACATCACATGCCTAAATAGGACACCTAGCAAAAGATAGAAACATGCCCTTTACATAGGTTCTAAAATAGAAAAGCAAATTAAATTACATGATGTTTAACCAATGAGGTACCCACCAAGTGGAAACATACCTCTTACAACTTTTGGAAATCTAAATTAATTGATAAAAGTAAATAATTATTCATCATAAATAAATCATTCATCAAAGCTATTAATCAAAATAGAAAATAAAAATCCATCCATGATAAATTAAATAAATCAAGTATTGAAATTAAATAAATTAAAGCATAAGAAATAAATCAAAGCATAATCAAGTATGGAATTGAATAAAGCAAATAAAAGTCCAATTATGGCTACTGTGACTTTTTATGGAATTAGAATAAATTAGGGTTTTATGTTTTAAAGGGTTGGTAAGACTCTTTGATTAACAAAATTAAGGTTTGAATGATGATATCATGAAACTAGGGTTTTAAACACTTTAAAATACTTTAATTTGTGATTTTTGGTTATTGGGTTCCTAAGCTACTGTGTAAAATTTAGGTTTTTATGTTTTTATGTTTTTTAATGTTTTAAAAGGATTAGGGTTCATAAAAATTAGGGTTTAAGGTTTTAAAAGTGTTAGTGTTCATTATTTTGGGTTTAAAAGTTGAATTTTGGATTTTAGGATTTAGAAGTAGGGTCACGGGTGGTGAATAATTTTTAGGGTTTTAGAAATCAATTTGATAATTTCATGAAGTTTTATGAATTTAAACAAATAAATTAAAGTTTTTATAAGTAGAAAAGATGTTTTTCAAGGCTTTTTGAATGAAATAGAACCTACTTTAGAATTTTAAAAGAAGCAGAATTTACATCTTAGTTTTGTTGAAAAATATGTTCAATTAGAGTTTTAAGGTTTTTAAGAAGAAAAAATAACAATTTTAAGCCTTTTGGAAGATAAACCAACGACATAAGGTTTTTTTTTTTGCCTTAGAAAAACTAAATTAAAGTTTAAAGGTTTTTAATTTTGATTTCATAGATTTGCTACTGTAAAAAAAAACAATTAAAGAAAATTAATTAACACATACCTTCTTTTGATGATTTTTCCAAAAACAATTCTTCTTGGATGAACTAGCTCCAAAGACAAGCTTTTTTTGTCTTTGAATCCTCTAAATTGTGCTACTGCTGTTTCAGAAAAAAATTGAATTGAATTTCTTCTTTTCCTTCCTTGATTTGGTTTCAAATTTTCCAAACTCCTCTTGGATTTTTGCCTCCTTTAAATTAATTACCTTTGGTCCTTATTTATAGTTTTTTGAGGTTGTTTATTCCTAATTAGTTAAGGTAAGTAATATTAATAAAAAAAAAGAAACCAAAACCTAATTGGATTAGGTTTCGAAAAATTTGCGTCGGAAAATTTGCGCTGGCAAAAAAAATGCTGCGGAAAAACTACGCTGGCAAAAAAATCTGCTGCAGCTGGCTACGGCAACGCGCGCGGAGCGGGTCCGTAAGCTATTTTGCAGGCAGAAAATTTCTGCGTGCTATTTTGCAGGCAGAAAAATTCTACCTGCGAAATAGCACAATGATTTCGCCCGCAGGAATTTCCTGCGGGCAAAATGCCCACGGGCCCGCGCGACTGTTTTTTTGCTGCCAATTTTTTCGACTCCGATTTTTATTTTTATTTTTTGATTTTTATTTTTTATTAATAAAAATTAGATACTAAAGCAAAAATTATTTAACAAAAATTATTTTGGACCAATTAGACAACAAAAATCATTTTAGTCTAAATAAAACATATTGGACCGGATTGGGTCAAAAATTAAGGGTCTTCAATTTGCCCCCTGCTTGAATGATCTGAAACCTTAGTGAAAGAGAGTTAAAAGCAATAAGACTTAATTTTTCATGAAACGGTTGAGGTTTTGGGTTCTGGACCCGGTTTGAGTTCTTGACTCAAGGATAATTCTAGGTTCCGGACCTAAAAAAAATTTGGGTTCTGGACCCGGTTCGAGTTCTGAACTCAAGGATAATTCTAGGTTCTGGACCTAAGGAAAATTTGGGTTCTAGACCTGGTTCGAGTTCTGGACTCAAGGATAATTCTAGGTTCTGGACCTAAGGAAAATTTGGGTTCTAGACCCGGTTCGAGTTCTGGACTCAAGGATAATTCTAGGTTCTTGACCTAAGGAAAATTTGGGTTCTGGACCCGGTTCGAGTTCTGGACTCAAGGATAATTCTAGGTTCTGGACCTAAGAAAAATTTGGGTTCTGGACCCGGTTCGAGTTCTGGACTCAAGGATAATTCTAGGTTCTGGACCTAAGGAAAATTTGGGTTCTAGACCCGGTTCGAGTTCTGGACTCAAGGTTAATTCTAGGTTCTGGACCTAAGGAAAATTTAGGTTTTGGACCTGGTATTGGGTACTTGGACCCAAGAATGATTTGATTTGGGTACTTGAACCCCAGATTGATTTAATTTGGGTACTTGGACCCGAGATTGATTTGATTTGGGTACTTGGACCCGAGAATGGGTACTTGGACCCGAGAATGGGTGCTTGGACCCGAGATTGAGTTTGACTGACCTTTTATCATTTGAGAAGTCTGACTGCTCCGGCTGTTTTATGCATTGTGATTCTTCACCATCAAAATGGATCTTCATCCTTCGAGATCGGGTCTTCACCCTTAAAAATGGATCTTCATCCTTTGAGATTGGGTCTTCACCCTTGAAAATGGATCTTCATCCTT